>CM063524.1:27137310-30021109 GCA_032199755.1 Ambrosia artemisiifolia | reverse complement strand
AGTCATAATGCGAGAATTACGTAGATATTCGTACACAGGAAAAAACACCAGTTTAAAAGACCGTAACTATCGGTACTTTTGGAATTTCAGGGACCCGAATGGAGGGAACGGGAAGACGATAAGTTTTCTTATCATGATACAGACTTCGAAGAAGGATACGTAGCTTACTGGAGGGTAATCGGAGTCATAATGCGAGAATTACATAGAGATTCGAACACAGGAAAAGCCTGTAGTTTTAAAAGACCGTAACTATCGGTACTTTTAAATTTTCAGTGACCCGAATGGAGGAACGGGAATTCCATAAGCTATCTTATCTTGCTACAGACTCAAATAAAGCATACGAAGCTAACTGGAGGGTAATCGAGGTCGTAATGGGACAATTACCTTGAGATTCGTACACAGGAAAACACATCAGTTTAAAAGACCGTAACTATCGGTACTTTTGGAGTTTTAGGGGACCCAAATGGAAGAACGGGAAGACGATAAATTTTCTAATCATGATACAGACTGAGATAAAGGATACGGAGCTGACTGGAGGGTAATCGGAGTCATAATGCGAGAATTATGTAGAGATTCGTACACAGAAAAAGCCTGTAGTTTAAAAGACCGTAACTATTGGTACTTTTTGTAGTTTTAGGGACCCAAATGGAGGAACGGGAATTCCATAAGGTATCTTATCATGCTACAGACTCAGATAAAGGGATACGTAGCTTACTGAAGGGTAATCGCAGGTCATAATGCGAGAATTACGAAGAGATTCGTACACAGGAAAAGCCTGTAGCTTAAAAGACCGTATCTATCGGTAAAGTTTCAGGGACCCGAATGGAGGAACGGGAAGGCCATAATGTGTCTTATCATGCGACAGACTCAGATAAAGGATACGAAGCTGACGGGAGGCTAATCGGAGTCATAATGCGAGAATTACGTAGAGATTCATACACAGAAAAAGCCTGTAGTTTGAAAGACCGTATCTATCGGTAATTTTGGAGTTTCAGGGACCCGAATGGAGGAACGGGAAGGCCATAAGGTGTCTTATTATGCGACAGACTCAGATGAAGGATACAGAGTTGACTGAAGGGTAATCGGAGTCCTTATGCGAGAATTACGTAGAGATTCGTACACAGAAAAAGCCTGTAGTTTAAAATACCGTATCTATCGGTAATTTTGGAGTTTTAGGGACACGAATGGAGGAACGGGAAGGCCATTAGGTGTCTTATCATGCCACAAACTCAGATAAAGGATACGAAGCTGACTGGAGGGTAATCGGAATCATAATGCGAGAATTACGTAGAGATTCGTACACAGAAAAAGCCTGTAGTTTGAAAGACCATAACTATCTTTACTTTTGGAGTTTTAGTGACCCAAATTGAGGAACGAGAAGGCGATAAGCTGTCTTATCATGATATAGACTCAGATAAATGATACGGAGCTGGCTGGAGGGTAATCGGAGTCATAATGGAGAATTACGTAGAGATTCGTACACAGGAAAGAACTGTAGTTTAAAAGACCGTATCTATCGGTAATTTTCGCGTTTCAGGGACCCGAATGGAGGAACGGGAAGGGCCATAAGGTGTCTTATCATGCCACAGACTCAGATAAAGGATACGAAGCTTACTGGAGGGTAATCAGAGTCATAATGCGAGAATTACGTAGAGATTCGTACACAGAAAAAGCCAGTAGGTTTAAAAGACCGTAACTATCGGTACTTTTGGAGTTTTAGGGACCCAAATGGAGGGAACGGGAAGGCGATAAGTTGTCTTATCATGATACAAGACTCAGATAAAGGATACGGAGCTGACTGGAGGGTAATCGGATCATAATGCTAGAATTACGTAGAGATTCGTTACGCAGAAAAAGCCTCCAGTAAAAGACCGTAACTATCAGTACTTTTGGAGTTTCAGGGACCCGAATTGAGGGAACGGGAATTCCATGAGGTATCTTATCATGCTACAGACTCAAATAAAGCATTCGAAAGCTGACTGGAGGGTAATCGGGGTCGTAATGTGACAATTACGTAGAGATTCGTACACAGGAAAAGCCTGTAGTTTAAAATAAAAGACCATAACTATCGGTACTTTTGTAGTTTTAGGGACCCAAATGGAGGTACGGCAAGGCGAGAAGTTGTCTTATCATGATACAGACTCAGATAAAGGATAAGGAGCTGGTTGGAGGGTAATCGGAGTCATAATGCGAGAATTACGTAGATATTCGTACACAGGAAAAAACACCAGTTTAAAAGACCGTAACTATCGGTACTTTTGGAATTTCAGGGACCCGAATGGAGGAACGGGAAGACGATAAGTTTTCTTATCATGATACAGACTTCGAAGAAGGATACGTAGCTTACTGGAGGGTAATCGGAGTCATAATGCGAGAATTACATAGAGATTCGAACACAGGAAAAGCCTGTAGTTTAAAAGACCGTAACTATCGGTACTTTTAAATTTTCAGTGACCCGAATGGAGGAACGGGAATTCCATAAGCTATCTTATCTTGCTACAGACTCAAATAAAGCATACGAAGCTAACTGGAGGGTAATCGGGGTCGTAATGGGACAATTACCTTGAGATTCGTACACAGGAAAACACATCAGTTTAAAAGACCGTAACTATCGGTACTTTTGGAGTTTTAGGGACCCAAATGGAAGAACGGGAAGACGATAAATTTTCTAATCATGATACAGACTGAGATAAAGGATACGGAGCTGACTGGAGGGTAATTGGAGTCATAATGCGAGAATTAT
Organism: Ambrosia artemisiifolia; assembly: GCA_032199755.1. NCBI lineage: Eukaryota > Viridiplantae > Streptophyta > Magnoliopsida > Asterales > Asteraceae > Ambrosia > Ambrosia artemisiifolia. The sequence goes on along the minus strand of CM063524.1, from coordinate 30,018,366 downwards.
GTAGAGATTCGTACACAGAAAAAGCCTGTAGTTTAAAAGACCGTAACTATTGGTACTTTTGTAGTTTTAGGGACCCAAATGGAGGAACGGGAATTCCATAAGGTATCTTATCATGCTACAGACTCAGATAAAGGATACGTAGCTTACTGAAGGGTAATCGCAGTCATAATGCGAGAATTACGAAGAGATTCGTACACAGGAAAAGCCTGTAGCTTAAAAGACCGTATCTATCGGTAAAGTTTCAGGGACCCGAATGGAGGAACGGGAAGGCCATAATGTGTCTTATCATGCGACAGACTCAGATAAAGGATACGAAGCTGACGGGAGGGGTAATCGGAGTCATAATGCGAGAATTACGTAGAGATTCATACACAGAAAAAGCCTGTAGTTTGAAAGACCGTATCTATCGGTAATTTTGGAGTTTCAGGGACCCGAATGGAGGAACGGGAAGGCCATAAGGTGTCTTATTATGCGACAGACTCAGATGAAGGATACAGAGTTGACTGAAGGGTAATCGGAGTCCTTATGCGAGAATTACGTAGAGATTCGTACACAGAAAAAGCCTGTAGTTTAAAATACCGTATCTATCGGTAATTTTGGAGTTTTAGGGACACGAATGGAGGAACGGGAAGGCCATTAGGTGTCTTATCATGCCACAAACTCAGATAAAGGATACGAAGCTGACTGGAGGGTAATCAGAATCATAATGCGAGAATTACGTAGAGATTCGTACACAGAAAAAGCCTGTAGTTTGAAAGACCATAACTATCTTTACTTTTGGAGTTTTAGTGACCCAAATTGAGGAACGAGAAGGCGATAAGCTGTCTTATCATGATATAGACTCAGATAAATGATACGGAGCTGGCTGGAGGGTAATCGGAGTCATAATGGAGAATTACGTAGAGATTCGTACACAGGAAAGAACTGTAGTTTAAAAGACCGTATCTATCGGTAATTTTCGCGTTTCAGGGACCCGAATGGAGGAACGGGAAGGCCATAAGGTGTCTTATCATGCCACAGACTCAGATAAAGGATACGAAGCTGACTGGACGGTAATCAGAGTCATAATGCGAGAATTACGTAGAGATTCGTACACAGAAAAAGCCTGTAGTTTAAAAGACCGTAACTATCGGTACTTTTGGAGTTTAAGGGACCCAAATGGAGGAACGGGAAGGCGATAAGTTGTCTTATCATGATACAGACTCAGATAAAGGATACGGAGCTGACTGGAGGGTAATCGGATCATAATGCTAGAATTACGTAGAGATTCGTACGCAGAAAAAGCCTCCAGTAAAAGACCGTAACTATCAGTACTTTTGGAGTTTCAGGGACCCGAATTGAGGAACGGGAATTCCATGAGGTATCTTATCATGCTACAGACTCAAATAAAGCATTCGAAGCTGACTGGAGGGTAATCGGGGTCGTAATGTGACAATTACGTAGAGATTCGTACACAGGAAAAGCCTGTAGTTTAAAATAAAAGACCATAACTATCGGTACTTTTGTAGTTTTAAAGACCCAAATGGAGGTACGGCAAGGCGAGAAGTTGTCTTATCATGATACAGACTCAGATAAAGGATAAGGAGCTGGTTGGAGGGTAATCGGAGTCATAATGCGAGAATTACGTAGATATTCGTACACAGGAAAAAACACCAGTTTAAAAGACCGTAACTATCGGTACTTTTGGAATTTCAGGGACCCGAATGGAGGAACGGGAAGACGATAAGTTTTCTTATCATGATACAGACTTCGAAGAAGGATACGTAGCTTACTGGAGGGTAATCGGAGTCATAATGCGAGAATTACATAGAGATTCGAACACAGGAAAAGCCTGTAGTTTAAAAGACCGTAACTATCGGTACTTTTAAATTTTCAGTGACCCGAATGGAGGAACGGGAATTCCATAAGCTATCTTATCTTGCTACAGACTCAAATAAAGCATACGAAGCTAACTGGAGGGTAATCGGGGTCGTAATGGGACAATTACCTTGAGATTCGTACACAGGAAAACACATCAGTTTAAAAGACCGTAACTATCGGTACTTTTGGAGTTTTAGGGACCCAAATGGAAGAACGGGAAGACGATAAATTTTCTAATCATGATACAGACTGAGATAAAGGATACGGAGCTGACTGGAGGGTAATTGGAGTCATAATGCGAGAATTATGTAGAGATTCGTACACAGAAAAAGCCTGTAGTTTAAAAGACCGTAACTATTGGTACTTTTGTAGTTTTAGGGACCCAAATGGAGGAACGGGAATTCCATAAGGTATCTTATCATGCTACAGACTCAGATAAAGGATACGTAGCTTACTGAAGGGTAATCGCAGTCATAATGCGAGAATTACGAAGAGATTCGTACACAGGAAAAGCCTGTAGCTTAAAAGACCGTATCTATCGGTAAAGTTTCAGGGACCCGAATGGAGGAACGGGAAGGCCATAATGTGTCTTATCATGCGACAGACTCAGATAAAGGATACGAAGCTGACGGGAGGGGTAATCGGAGTCATAATGCGAGAATTACGTAGAGATTCATACACAGAAAAAGCCTGTAGTTTGAAAGACCGTATCTATCGGTAATTTTGGAGTTTCAGGGACCCGAATGGAGGAACGGGAAGGCCATAAGGTGTCTTATTATGCGACAGACTCAGATGAAGGATACAGAGTTGACTGAAGGGTAATCGGAGTCCTTATGCGAGAATTACGTAGAGATTCGTACACAGAAAAAGCCTGTAGTTTAAAATACCGTATCTATCGGTAATTTTGGAGTTTTAGGGACACGAATGGAGGAACGGGAAGGCCATTAGGTGTCTTATCATGCCACAAACTCAGATAAAGGATACGAAGCTGACTGGAGGGTAATCAGAATCATAATGCGAGAATTACGTAGAGATTCGTACACAGAAAAAGCCTGTAGTTTGAAAGACCATAACTATCTTTACTTTTGGAGTTTTAGTGACCCAAATTGAGGAACGAGAAGGCGATAAGCTGTCTTATCATGATATAGACTCAGATAAATGATACGGAGCTGGCTGGAGGGTAATCGGAGTCATAATGGAGAATTACGTAGAGATTCGTACACAGGAAAGAACTGTAGTTTAAAAGACCGTATCTATCGGTAATTTTCGCGTTTCAGGGACCCGAATGGAGGAACGGGAAGGCCATAAGGTGTCTTATCATGCCACAGACTCAGATAAAGGATACGAAGCTGACTGGAGGGTAATCAGAGTCATAATGCGAGAATTACGTAGAGATTCGTACACAGAAAAAGCCTGTAGTTTAAAAGACCGTAACTATCGGTACTTTTGGAGTTTAAGGGACCCAAATGGAGGAACGGGAAGGCGATAAGTTGTCTTATCATGATACAGACTCAGATAAAGGATACGGAGCTGACTGGAGGGTAATCGGATCATAATGCTAGAATTACGTAGAGATTCGTACGCAGAAAAAGCCTCCAGTAAAAGACCGTAACTATCAGTACTTTTGGAGTTTCAGGGACCCGAATTGAGGAACGGGAATTCCATGAGGTATCTTATCATGCTACAGACTCAAATAAAGCATTCGAAGCTGACTGGAGGGTAATCGGGGTCGTAATGTGACAATTACGTAGAGATTCGTACACAGGAAAAGCCTGTAGTTTAAAATAAAAGACCATAACTATCGGTACTTTTGTAGTTTTAGGGACCCAAATGGAGGTACGGCAAGGCGAGAAGTTGTCTTATCATGATACAGACTCAGATAAAGGATAAGGAGCTGGTTGGAGGGTAATCGGAGTCATAATGCGAGAATTACGTAGATATTCGTACACAGGAAAAAACACCAGTTTAAAAGACCGTAACTATCGGTACTTTTGGAATTTCAGGGACCCGAATGGAGGAACGGGAAGACGATAAGTTTTCTTATCATGATACAGACTTCGAAGAAGGATACGTAGCTTACTGGAGGGTAATCGGAGTCATAATGCGAGAATTACATAGAGATTCGAACACAGGAAAAGCCTGTAGTTTAAAAGACCGTAACTATCGGTACTTTTAAATTTTCAGTGACCCGAATGGAGGAACGGGAATTCCATAAGCTATCTTATCTTGCTACAGACTCAAATAAAGCATACGAAGCTAACTGGAGGGTAATCGGGGTCGTAATGGGACAATTACCTTGAGATTCGTACACAGGAAAACACATCAGTTTAAAAGACCGTAACTATCGGTACTTTTGGAGTTTTAGGGACCCAAATGGAAGAACGGGAAGACGATAAATTTTCTAATCATGATACAGACTGAGATAAAGGATACGGAGCTGACTGGAGGGTAATCGGAGTCATAATGCGAGAATTATGTAGAGATTCGTACACAGAAAAAGCCTGTAGTTTAAAAGACCGTAACTATTGGTACTTTTTTAGTTTTAGGGACCCAAATGGAGGAACGGGAATTCCATAAGGTATCTTATCATGCTACAGACTCAGATAAAGGATACGTAGCTTACTGAAGGGTAATCGCAGTCATAATGCGAGAATTACGAAGAGATTCGTACACAGGAAAAGCCTGTAGCTTAAAAGACCGTATCTATCGGTAAAGTTTCAGGGACCCGAATGGAGGAACGGGAAGGCCATAATGTGTCTTATCATGCGACAGACTCAGATAAAGGATACGAAGCTGACGGGAGGGTAATCGGAGTCATAATGCGAGAAATACGTAGAGATTCATAGACAGAAAAAGCCTGTAGTTTGAAAGACCGTATCTATCGGTAATTTTGGAGTTTCAGGGACCCGAATGGAGGAACGGGAAGGCCATAAGGTGTCTTATTATGCGACAGACTCAGATGAAGGATACAGAGTTGACTGAAGGGTAATCGGAGTCCTTATGCGAGAATTACGTAGAGATTCGTACACAGAAAAAGCCTATAGTTTAAAATACCGTATCTATCGGTAATTTTGGAGTTTTAGGGACACGAATGGAGGAACGGGAAGGCCATTAGGTGTCTTATCATGCCACAAACTCAGATAAAGGATACGAAGCTGACTGGAGGGTAATCGGAATCATAATGCGAGAATTACGTAGAGATTCGTACACAGAAAAAGCCTGTAGTTTGAAAGACCATAACTATCTTTACTTTTGGAGTTTTAGTGACCCAAATTGAGGAACGAGAAGGCGATAAGCTGTCTTATCATGATATAGACTCAGATAAATGATACGGAGCTGGCTGGAGGGTAATCGGAGTCATAATGGAGAATTACGTAGAGATTCGTACACAGGAAAGAACTGTAGTTTAAAAGACCGTATCTATCGGTAATTTTCGCGTTTCAGGGACCCGAATGGAGGAACGGGAAGGCCATAAGGTGTCTTATCATGCCACAGACTCAGATAAAGGATACGAAGCTGACTGGAGGGTAATCAGAGTCATAATGCGAGAATTACGTAGAGATTCGTACACAGAAAAAGCCTGTAGTTTAAAAGACCGTAACTATCGGTACTTTTGGAGTTTTAGGGACCCAAATGGAGGAACGGGAAGGCGATAAGTTGTCTTATCATGATACAGACTCAGATAAAGGATACGGAGCTGACTGGAGGGTAATCGGATCATAATGCTAGAATTACGTAGAGATTCGTACGCAGAAAAAGCCTCCAGTAAAAGACCGTAACTATCAGTACTTTTGGAGTTTCAGGGACCCGAATTGAGGAACGGGAATTCCATGAGGTATCTTATCATGCTACAGACTCAAATAAAGCATTCGAAGCTGACTGGAGGGTAATCGGGGTCGTAATGTGACAATTACGTAGAGATTCGTACACAGGAAAAGCCTGTAGTTTAAAATAAAAGACCATAACTATCGGTACTTTTGTAGTTTTAGGGACCCAAATGGAGGTACGGCAAGGCGAGAAGTTGTCTTATCATGATACAGACTCAGATAAAGGATAAGGAGCTGGTTGGAGGGTAATCGGAGTCATAATGCGAGAATTACGTAGATATTCGTACACTGGAAAAAACACCAGTTTAAAAGACCGTAACTATCGGTACTTTTGGAATTTCAGGGACCCGAATGGAGGAACGGGAAGACGATAAGTTTTCTTATCATGATACAGACTTCGAAGAAGGATACGTAGCTTACTGGAGGGTAATCGGAGTCATAATGCGAGAATTACATAGAGATTCGAACACAGGAAAAGCCTGTAGTTTAAAAGACCGTAACTATCGGTACTTTTAAATTTTCAGTGACCCGAATGGAGGAACGGGAATTCCATAAGCTATCTTATCTTGCTACAGACTCAAATAAAGCATACGAAGCTAACTGGAGGGTAATCGGGGTCGTAATGGGACAATTACCTTGAGATTCGTACACAGGAAAACACATCAGTTTAAAAGACCGTAACTATCGGTACTTTTGGAGTTTTAGGGACCCAAATGGAAGAACGGGAAGACGATAAATTTTCTAATCATGATACAGACTGAGATAAAGGATACGGAGCTGACTGGAGGGTAATCGGAGTCATAATGCGAGAATTATGTAGAGATTCGTACACAGAAAAAGCCTGTAGTTTAAAAGACCGTAACTATTGGTACTTTTGTAGTTTTAGGGACCCAAATGGAGGAACGGGAATTCCATAAGGTATCTTATCATGCTACAGACTCAGATAAAGGATACGTAGCTTACTGAAGGGTAATCGCAGTCATAATGCGAGAATTACGAAGAGATTCGTACACAGGAAAAGCCTGTAGCTTAAAAGACCGTATCTATCGGTAAAGTTTCAGGGACCCGAATGGAGGAACGGGAAGGCCATAATGTGTCTCATCATGCGACAGACTCAGATAAAGGATACGAAGCTGACGGGAGGGTAATCGGAGTCATAATGCGAGAATTACGTAGAGATTCATACACAGAAAAAGCCTGTAGTTTGAAAGACCGTATCTATCGGTAATTTTGGAGTTTCAGGGACCCGAATGGTGGAACGGGAAGGCCATAAGGTGTCTTATTATGCGACAGACTCAGATGAAGGATACAGAGTTGACTGAAGGGTAATCGGAGTCCTTATGCGAGAATTACGTAGAGATTCGTACACAGAAAAAGCCTGTAGTTTAAAATACCGTATCTATCGGTAATTTTGGAGTTTTAGGACACGAATGGAGGAACGGGAAGGCCATTAGGTGTCTTATCATGCCACAAACTCAGATAAAGGATACGAAGCTGACTGGAGGGTAATCGGAATCATAATGCGAGAATTACGTAGAGATTCGTACACAGAAAAAGCCTGTAGTTTGAAAGACCATAACTATCTTTACTTTTGGAGTTTTAGTGACCCAAATTGAGGAACGAGAAGGCGATAAGCTGTCTTATCATGATATAGACTCAGATAAATGATACGGAGCTGGCTGGAGGGTAATCGGAGTCATAATGGAGAATTACGTAGAGATTCGTACACAGGAAAGAACTGTAGTTTAAAAGACCGTATCTATCGGTAATTTTCGCGTTTCAGGGACCCGAATGGAGGAACGGGAAGGCCATAAGGTGTCTTATCATGCCACAGACTCAGATAAAGGATACGAAGCTGACTGGAGGGTAATCAGAGTCATAATGCGAGAATTACGTAGAGATTCGTACACAGAAAAAGCCTGTAGTTTAAAAGACCGTAACTATCGGTACTTTTGGAGTTTTAGGGACCCAAATGGAGGAACGGGAAGGCGATAAGTTGTCTTATCATGATACAGACTCAGATAAAGGATACGGAGCTGACTGGAGGGTAATCGGATCATAATGCTAGAATTACGTAGAGATTCGTACGCAGAAAAATCCTCCAGTAAAAGACCGTAACTATCAGTACTTTTGGAGTTTCAGGGACCCGAATTGAGGAACGGGAATTCCATGAGGTATCTTATCATGCTACAGACTCAAATAAAGCATTCGAAGCTGACTGGAGGGTAATCGGGGTCGTAATGTGACAATTACGTAGAGATTCGTACACAGGAAAAGCCTGTAGTTTAAAATAAAAGACCATAACTATCGGTACTTTTGTAGTTTTAGGGACCCAAATGGAGGTACGGCAAGGCGAGAAGTTGTCTTATCATGATACAGACTCAGATAAAGGATAAGGAGCTGGTTGGAGGGTAATCGGAGTCATAATGCGAGAATTACGTAGATATTCGTACACAGGAAAAAAACACCAGTTTAAAAGACCGTAACTATCGGTACTTTTGGAATTTCAGGGACCCGAATGGAGGAACGGGAAGACGATAAGTTTTCTTATCATGATACAGACTTCGAAGAAGGATACGTAGCTTACTGGAGGGTAATCGGAGTCATAATGCGAGAATTACATAGAGATTCGAACACAGGAAAAGCCTGTAGTTTTAAAAGACCGTAACTATCGGTACTTTTAAATTTTCAGTGACCTGAATGGAGGAACGGGAATTCCATAAGCTATCTTATCTTGCTACAGACTCAAATAAAGCATACGAAGCTAACTGGAGGGTAATCGGGGTCGTAATGGGACAATTACCTTGAGATTCGTACACAGGAAAACACATCAGTTTAAAAGACCGTAACTATCGGTACTTTTGGAGTTTTTGGGACCCAAATGGAAGAACGGGAAGACGATAAATTTTCTAATCATGATACAGACTGAGATAAAGGATACGGAGCTGACTGGAGGGTAATCGGAGTCATAATGCGAGAATTATGTAGAGATTCGTACACAGAAAAAGCCTGTAGTTTTAAAAAGACCGTAACTATTGGTACTTTTGTAGTTTTAGGGACCCAAATGGAGGAACGGGAATTCCATAAGGTATCTTATCATGCTACAGACTCAGATAAAGGATACGTTAGCTTACTGAAGGGTAATCGCAGTCATAATGCGAGAATTACGAAGAGATTCGTACACAGGAAAAGCCTGTAGCTTAAAAGACCGTATCTATCGGTAAAGTTTCAGGGACCCGAATGGAGGAACGGGGAAGGCCATAATGTGTCTTATCATGCGACAGACTCAGATAAAGGATACGAAGCTGACGGGAGGGTAATCGGAGTCATAATGCGAGAATTACGTTAGAGATTCATACACAGAAAAAGCCTGTAGTTTGAAAGACCGTATCTATCGGTAATTTTGGAGTTTTCAGGGACCCGAATGGAGGAACGGGAAGGCCATAAGGTGTCTTATTATGCGACAGACTCAGATGAAGGATACAGAGTTGACTGAAGGGTAATCGGAGTCCTTATGCGAGAATTACGTAGAGATTCGTACACAGAAAAAGCCTGTAGTTTAAAATACCGTATCTATCGGTAATTTTGGAGTTTTAGGGACACGAATGGAGGAACGGGAAGGCCATTAGGTGTCTTATCATGCCACAAACTTAGATAAAGGATACGAAGCTGACTGGAGGGTAATCGGAATCATAATGCGAGAATTACGTAGAGATTCGTACACAGAAAAAGCCTGTAGTTTGAAAGACCATAACTATCTTTACTTTTGGAGTTTTAGTGACCCAAATTGAGGAACGAGAAGGCGATAAGCTGTCTTATCATGATATAGACTCAGATAAATGATACGGAGCTGGCTGGAGGGTAATCGGAGTCATAATGGAGAATTACGTAGAGATTCGTACACAGGAAAGAACTGTAGTTTAAAAGACCGTATCTATCGGTAATTTTCGCGTTTCAGGGACCCGAATGGAGGAACGGGAAGGCCATAAGGTGTCTTATCATGCCACAGACTCAGATAAAGGATACGAAGCTGACTGGAGGGTAATCAGAGTCATAATGCGAGAATTACGTAGAGATTCGTACACAGAAAAAGCCTGTAGTTTAAAAGACCGTAACTATCGGTACTTTTGGAGTTTAAGGGACCCAAATGGAGGAACGGGAAGGCGATAAGTTGTCTTATCATGATACAGACTCAGATAAAGGATACGGAGCTGACTGGAGGGTAATCGGATCATAATGCTAGAATTACGTAGAGATTCGTACGCAGAAAAAAGCCTCCAGTAAAAGACCGTAACTATCAGTACTTTTGGAGTTTCAGGGACCCGAATTGAGGAACGGGAATTCCATGAGGTATCTTATCATGCTACAGACTCAAATAAAGCATTCGAAGCTGACTGGAGGGTAATCGGGGTCGTAATGTGACAATTACGTAGAGATTCGTACACAGGAAAAGCCTGTAGTTTAAAATAAAAGACCATAACTATCGGTACTTTTGTAGTTTTAGGGACCCAAATGGAGGTACGGCAAGGCGAGAAGTTGTCTTATCATGATACAGACTCAGATAAAGGATAAGGAGCTGGTTGGAGGGTAATCGGAGTCATAATGCGAGAATTACGTAGATATTCGTACACAGGAAAAAACACCAGTTTAAAAGACCGTAACTATCGGTACTTTTGGAATTTCAGGGACCCGAATGGAGGAACGGGAAGACGATAAGTTTTCTTATCATGCTACAGACTTCGAAGAAGGATACGTAGCTTACTGGAGGGTAATCGGAGTCATAATGCGAGAATTACATAGAGATTCGAACACAGGAAAAGCCTGTAGTTTAAAAGACCGTAACTATCGGTACTTTTAAATTTTCAGTGACCCGAATGGAGGAACGGGAATTCCATAAGCTATCTTATCTTGCTACAGACTCAAATAAAGCATACGAAGCTAACTGGAGGGTAATCGGGGTCGTAATGGGACAATTACCTTGAGATTCGTACACAGGAAAACAAATCAGTTTAAAAGACCGTAACTATCGGTACTTTTGGAGTTTTAGGGACCCAAATGGAAGAACGGGAAGACGATAAATTTTCTAATCATGATACAGACTGAGATAAAGGATACGGAGCTGACTGGAGGGTAATCGGAGTCATAATGCGAGAATTATGTAGAGATTCGTACACAGAAAAAGCCTGTAGTTTAAAAGACCGTAACTATTGGTACTTTTGTAGTTTTAGGGACCCAAATGGAGGAACGGGAATTCCATAAGGTATCTTATCATGCTACAGACTCAGATAAAGGATACGTAGCTTACTGAAGGGTAATCGCAGTCATAATGCGAGAATTACGAAGAGATTCGTACACAGGAAAAGCCTGTAGCTTAAAAGACCGTATCTATCGGTAAAGTTTCAGGGACCCGAATGGAGGAACGGGAAGGCCATAATGTGTCTTATCATGCGACAGACTCAGATAAAGGATACGAAGCTGACGGGAGGGTAATCGGAGTCATAATGCGAGAATTACGTAGAGATTCATACACAGAAAAAGCCTGTAGTTTGAAAGACCGTATCTATCGGTAATTTTGGAGTTTCAGGGACCCGAATGGAGGAACGGGAAGGCCATAAGGTGTCTTATTAAGCGACAGACTCAGATGAAGGATACAGAGTTGACTGAAGGGTAATCGGAGTCCTTATGCGAGAATTACGTAGAGATTCTTACACAGAAAAAGCCTGTAGTTTAAAATACCGTATCTATCGGTAATTTTGGAGTTTTAGGGACACGAATGGAGGAACGGGAAGGCCATTAGGTGTCTTATCATGCCACAAACTCAGATAAAGGATACGAAGCTGACTGGAGGGTAATCGGAATCATAATGCGAGAATTACGTAGAGATTCGTACACAGAAAAAGCCTGTAGTTTGAAAGACCATAACTATCTTTACTTTTGGAGTTTTAGTGACCCAAATTGAGGAACGAGAAGGCGATAAGCTGTCTTATCATGATATAGACTCAGATAAATGATACGGAGCTGGCTGGAGGGTAATCGGAGTCATAATGGAGAATTACGTAGAGATTCGTACACAGGAAAGAACTGTAGTTTAAAAGACCGTATCTATCGGTAATTTTCGCGTTTCAGGGACCCGAATGGAGGAACGGGAAGGCCATAAGGTGTCTTATCATGCCACAGACTCAGATAAAGGATACGAAGCTGACTGGAGGGTAATCAGAGTCATAATGCGAGAATTACGTAGAGATTCGTACACAGAAAAAGCCTGTAGTTTAAAAGACCGTAACTATCGGTACTTTTGGAGTTTTAGGGACCCAAATGGAGGAACGGGAAGGCGATAAGTTGTCTTATCATGATACAGACTCAGATAAAGGATACGGAGCTGACTGGAGGGTAATCGGATCATAATGCTAGAATTACGTAGAGATTCGTACGCAGAAAAAGCCTCCAGTAAAAGACCGTAACTATCAGTACTTTTGGAGTTTCAGGGACCCGAATTGAGGAACGGGAATTCCATGAGGTATCTTATCATGCTACAGACTCAAATAAAGCATTCGAAGCTGACTGGAGGGTAATCGGGGTCGTAATGTGACAATTACGTAGAGATTCGAACACAGGAAAAGCCTGTAGTTTAAAATAAAAGACCATAACTATCGGTACTTTTGTAGTTTTAGGGACCCAAATGGAGGTACGGCAAGGCGAGAAGTTGTCTTATCATGATACAGACTCAGATAAAGGATAAGGAGCTGGTTGGAGGGTAATCGGAGTCATAATGCGAGAATTACGTAGATATTCGTACACAGGAAAAGCCTGTAGTTTAAAAGACCGTATCTATTGGTAATTTTGGATTTTCAGGGACCCAAATGGAGGAACGGGAAGGCCATAAGGTGTCTTATCATGCCACAGACTCAGATAAAGGATACGAAGCTGACTGGAGGGTAATCGGAGTCATAATGCGAGAATTACGTAGAGATTCGAACACAGAAAAAGCATGTAGTTTAAAAGACCGTAACTATCGGTACTTTTGGAGTTTTAAGGACCCAAATGGAGGAACGGGAAGGCGATAAGTTGTCTTATCATGATACAGACTCAGATAAAGGATACGGAGCTGACTGGAGGGTAATCGGATCATAATGCTAGAATTACGTAGAGATTCGTACGCAGAAAAAGCCTCCAGTAAAAGACCGTAACTATCAGTACTTTTGGAGTTTCAGGGACCCGAATTGAGGAACGGGAATTCCATGAGGTATCTTATCATGCTAAAGACTCAAATAAAGCATACGAAGCTGACTGGAGGGTAATCGGGGTCGTAATGTGACAATTACGTAGAGATTCGTACACAGGAAAAGACACCAGTTTAAAAGACCGTAACTATCGGTACTTTTGGAATTTCAGGGATCCGAATGGAGAAACGGGAAGGCGATAAGTTGTCTTATCATGATACAGACTCAGATAAAGGATACGGAGCTGACTGGAGGGTAATCGGATCATAATGCTAGAATTACGTAGAGATTCGTACACAGAAAAAGCCTCTAGTAAAAGACCGTAACTATCAGTACTTTTGGAGTTTCAGGGACCCGAATTGAGGAACGGGAATTCCATGAGGTATCTTATCATGCTACAGACTCAAATAAAGCATACGAAGCTGACTGGAGGGTAATCGGGGTCGTAATGTGACAATTACGTAGAGATTCGTACACAGGAAAAGACACCAGTTTAAAAGACCGTAACTATCGGTACTTTTGGAATTTCAGGGACCCGAAGGGATAAACGGGATGGCGATAAGTTGTCTTATCAAGATACAGACTCAAATGAAGGATACGTAGCTGACTGGAGGGTAATCGGAGTCATAATGCGAGAATTACGCAGAGATTCGTATACAGAAAAAGCCTAAAGTTTAAGAGACCGTAACTATCGTTCCTTTTGGAGTTTTAGGGACCCAAATGGAGGAACGGGAAGGCGATAAGTGGTCTTATAATGATACAGACTCAGATAAAGGATACGGAGCTGACTGGAGGGTAATCGGAGTCATAATGCGAGAATTACGTAGAGATTCATATACAGAAAAAGCCTCCAGTTTAAAAGACCGTAACTATCCGTACTTTTGGAGTTTCAGGGACCCATTTAGAGGAACGGGAATTCCATAAGGTATCTTATCAAGCTACAGACTCAAATAAAGCATACGAAGCTGACTGGATGGTAATCGGGGTCGTAATGGGATAATTACGTAGAGATTCGTACATAGGAAAAAACACCAGTTTAAAAGACCGTAACTATCGGTACTTTTGGAGTTTCAGGGACCCGAATGGAGGAACGGGAAGACGATAAGTTTTCTTATCATGATACAGACTTCGAAGAAGGATACGTAGCTTACTGGAGGGTAATCGGAGTCATAATGCGAGAATTACATAGAGATTCGAACACAGGAAAAGCCTGTAGTTTAAAAGACCGTAACTATCGGTACTTTTAAATTTTCAGGGACCCGAATGGAGGAACGGGAATTCCATAAGCTATCTTATCTTGCTACAGACTCAAATAAAGCATACGAAGCTAACTGGAGGGTAATCGGGGTCGTAATGGGACAATTCCCTTGAGATTCGTACACAGGAAAACACATCAGTTTAAAAGACCGTAACTATCGGTACTTTTAGAATTTCAGGGACCCGAATTGAGGAACGGGAAGGCGATAAGTTGTCTTATCTTGATACAGACTCAGATGAAGGATACGTAGCTGACTGGAGGGTAATCGGAGTCATAATGCGAGAATTACGTAGAGATTCGTACACAGAAAAAGCCTATAGTTTAAAAGACCGTAACTATCAGTACTTTTAGAGCTTTAGGGACCCAAATGGAGGAACTGGAAGGCGATAAGTTGTCTTATCATGATACAAACTCAGATAAAGGATACGGAGCTGACTGGTGGGTAATCGGAGTCATAATGCGAGAATTACGTAGAGATTCGTACACAGAAAAAGCCTGTAGTTTAAAAGACCATGTCTATTGGTAATTTTGGTGTTTCAGGGACCCGAATGGAGGAACGGGAAAGCCATAAGGTGTCTTATCATGCCACAAACTCAGATAAAGGATACGAAGCTGACTGGAGGGTAGTTGAAGTCATAATGCGAGAATTACGTAGAGATTCGTACACAGAAAAAGCATGTAGTTTAAAAGACGGTAACTATCGGTACTTTTGGAGTTTTGGGGACCCAAATGGAAGAACGGGAAGACGATAAGTTTTCTTATCATGATACAGACTGAGATAAAGGATACGGAGCTGACTGGAGGGTAATCGGAGTCATAATGAGAGAATTACGTAGAGATTCGTACACAGAAAAAGCCTGTAGTTTAAAAGACCGTAACTATTGGTACTTTTGGAGTTTTAGGGACCCAAATGGAGTAACGGGAAGGCAATAAGCTATCTGATCATGATACAGACACAGATAAAGGATACGAAGTTGAGTGGAGGGCAATCGGAGTCATAATACGAGAATTACGTAGAGATTCATATACAGAAAAAGCCTCCAGTTTAAAAGACCGTAACTATCAGTAATTTTGGAGTTTCAGGGACCCGAATGGAGGAACGAGAATTCCATAAGGTATCTTATCATGCTACAGACTCAAATAAAGCATACAAAGCTGACTGGAGGGTAATCGGGGTCGTAATGGGACAATTACGTAGAGATTCGTACACAGGAAAAGACACCAGTTTAAAAGACC
This sequence comes from Ambrosia artemisiifolia, assembly GCA_032199755.1. Lineage (NCBI taxonomy): Eukaryota > Viridiplantae > Streptophyta > Magnoliopsida > Asterales > Asteraceae > Ambrosia > Ambrosia artemisiifolia. The sequence continues at coordinate 30,002,965 of CM063524.1, read as the reverse complement.
GTAGCTATCGGTACTTTTAGAATTTCAGGGACCCGAATGGAGTAACGGGAAGGCGATAAGTTGTCTTATCATGATACAGACTCAGATGAAGGATACGTAGTTTAATAGAGGGTAATCGGAGTCATAATGCGAGAATTACGTAGAGATTCGTACACAGGAAAAGCCTGTGGTTTAAAAGACTGTATCTATCGGTAATTTTGGAGTTTCAGGGACCCGAATGGAGAAACGGGACTTATCATGCTACAGACTCAGATAAAAGATACGAAGCTGACTGGAGAGTAATCGGAGTCATAATGGAGAATTACGTAGAGATTCGTACACAGGAAAAGCCTGTAGTTTAAAAGACCGTATCTATCGGTAATTTTTGAGTTTCAGGGACCCTAATGGAGGACCGGGAAGGCCATAAGGTGTCTTATCATGCGATAGACTCAGATAAAGGATACGAAGCTGACTGGAGGGTAATCGGAGTCATAATGCGAGAATTACGTAGAGATTCATACACAGAAAAAGCCTCCAGTTTAAAAGACTGTAACTATCAGTACTTTTAGAGTTTTAGGGACCCGAATGGAGGAAAGGGAAGGCCGTAAGGTGTCTTATCATGCCACAGACTCAGATAAAGGATACGAAGCTGACTGGAGGGTAATCGGAGTCATAATGCGAGAATTACATAGAGATTCGTACACAGGAAATGCCTGTAGTTTAAAAGATCGTATCTATCGGTAACTTTGGAGTTTCAGGGACCCGAATGGAGGAACGGGAAGGCCATGAGGTGTCTTATCATGCGACAGACTCAGATAGAGGATACAAAGCTCACTGTAGGGTAATCGGAGTCATAATGCGAGAATTACGTAGAGATTCGTACACAGAAAAAGCCTGTAGTCTAAAAGACCGTAACTATCGGTACTTTTTGAATTTCAGGGACCCGAATGGAGCAACGGGAAGGCGATAAGTTGTCTTATCATGACTGGAGGGTAATCGGAGTCCTTATGCGACAATTACGTAGAGATTCGTACACAGGAAAAGACTTCAGTTTAAAAGACCATAACTATTGGTACTTTTGTAGTTTTAGGGACCCGAATGGAGGAACGAGAAGGTCATAAGGTATCTTATCATGCTACATAATCAGACAAAGGATACAAAACTAATCGGATGGTAATCAGACTCACGCTACGACAATTACGTAGAGATTCGTACACAGGAAAACACACTAGTTTAAAAGACCGTAACTATCAGTACTTTTGGAGTTTCAGGGACCCGAATGGAGAAACGGGAAGGCCATAAGTTGTCTTATCATGCTAGAAACTCAGATAAAGGATACGTTGCTGACTGGAGGGTAATCGGAGTAATAATGCGAGAATTACGTAGAGATTCGTAGACAGAAAAAGCCTCTAGTTTAAAAGACCGTAAATGTCAGTACTTTTGTAGTTTCAGGCACCCGAATGGAGGAACGGGAAGTTCATTTGGTATCTTATTATGCTACAGACTCAAATAAAGCATACGAACCTGACTAGAGGGTAATCGAAGCGGTAATGGGACAATTACGTAGAGATTCGTACGCAGGAAAAGACTTCAGTTTAAAAGACTGTAACTATTGGTACTTTTGGAGGTTTAGGGACCCGAATGGAGGAACGGGAAGGTCATAAGGTATCTTATCATGCTACAGACTCAGATAAAGGACACAAACCTGACTGGAGGGTAATCGGACTCATAATGCGAGAATTACGTAGAGATTCGACCACAGGAGAAGCCTGTAGTTTAAAAGACCGTATCTATCGGTAATTTTTGAGTTTCAGAGACCCGAATGGAGGAACGGGAAGGCCATAAGGTGTCTTATCATGCGACAGACTCAGATAAAGGATACGAGGCTATGTTTGTCATTGGTCTTTGTTGAGCCTAATTCGTTTGTGGTCCGAGTCTGTCGAACAGTCAAGGCACTTGCCTAAGGGGGATATGGGTTTATTTTATGGGAACTTGCTGGAATAAGGTGGACAAAAAACGTAAGGGTAGAGATCTGGCTGTTTAAGCCTCCTTTTTTATCTCAAAAGTTATTTGATTTTTTTAAAAATGAAAAGTGTTCTGTTGGGCTCCTTCTCTTGTTTAGGAATGAGTTCAATTCTGCAAAGATGAATTGGTGGTTAGGTATTTTAAAGCTCAGGGGGAGCTTCACTTTTGGTGAGATAAGGATGGAATCTGTCTTTGCATTTAGGACATTTATCTCCTTTCTTTTGTTTGTTTTATTTTTTAGCACCATGCAAAGATTGAGAACCTATGACATTATGGTTTCTTTTCTTAAGCCTTTTCTTGTTTTTAGTATAGGTTTTTTGTTATTTTGCTGGAATAATGGATTGATCATGATGTGGGATTTTGATTGGTTACAATTGTATCTAGAAGATGTTTTCAAGCCTGCAAAACAAGTTTCAAGATTGAAAATGCTAAAGAATTGGTATAGCTGCAAAGAGTTTGAGAGGATGGTATGTTTATTAATGAGGCTGCTTAGGAATACTTGCTGTTTGAAGACTGTTTGGACCAGAAATAATAGGCTGATCAGGTTGCAAAAATGTCAAAAAGTATGCTGCTGGTTTCGAGTTCTATTGCTGATTGGAAGTCAAAGGTTGTAGAAATGTCAAAGATTATGCAGCTGGGTTCGAGAGCTGCTGCTGATTAGAAGCCAAAGGCTTTGGAAGCATTTGAAGATACGCACTAGGAAAAGCTGTTATGGTAAAAGAATATGGACAGTTGATGGTTTTTATAGATTTTTGTTTGTGGATAATTTAGATTATGGTTAAAGTGTTCTAAAAGTGTAATAGACTATGTTTGAGTGTTTGTTGGGCTGATTTGGCCTATGGGTTTATAGTCTTAGTATAGTTATATTTTTGTAAAACCCATAGGCCAGTTTGATTGTAAATAGTTTTTTTGATAAATAGTATTTACCAGGGTTCTGTCCCCCTTAACAGAAAAAAAGGATACGAGGCTGACTGGAGGGTAATCGGTGTCATAATGCAAGAATTACCTAGAGATTCGTCCACAGGAAAAGCCTGTAGTCTAAAAGACCGTAACTATCGGTACTTTTGGAATATCAGGGACCCGAATGGAGGAACGGGAAGACGATAAGTTGTCTTATCATGATACAGACTCAGATGAAGGATACGGAGCTGACTGGAGGGTAATCGGAGTCCCTATGCGACAATTACGTAGAGATTCGTACACAGCAAAAGACTTCAGTTTAAAAGACCGTAACTATTGGTACTTTTGGAGTTTTAGGGACCCGAAAGGAGGAACGAGAAGGTCATAAGGTATCTTATCATGCTACATAATCATACAAAGGATACAAAACTAATCGGATGGTAATCAGACTCACGCTGCGACAATTACGTAGAGATTCGTACACAGGAAAACACACTAGTTTAAAAGACCGTAACTATCAGTACTTTTGGAGTTTCAGGGACCCGAATGGAGGAACGGGAAGGCCATAAGTTGTCTTATCATGCTACAAACTCAGATAAAAGATACGTTGCTGACTGGAGGGTAATCGGAGTCATAATGCAAGAATTACGTAGAGATTCGTAGACAGAAAAAGCCTCCAGTTTAAAAGACCGTAAATGTGAGTACTTTTGTAGTTTTAGGCACCCGAATGGAGGAACGGGAAAGTCATAAGGTTTTTTATCATTCTACAGACTCAGATAAAGGATACGAAGCTGACTGGTGGGTAATCGGAATCATAATGCGAGAATTACGTTGAGATTCGTACACAGGAAAACCCTGTAGTTTAAAAGACCGTATCTACCGGTAATTATGGAGTTTCAGGGACCCGAATGGATGAACGGGAAGGCCATAAGGTGTCTTATCATGCTACAGACTCAGATAAAGGATACAAAACTGATTGGATGGTAATCAGTTCACGATGCGACAATTACGTAGAGATTCGTACACAGGAAAAGACACTAGTTTAAAAGACCGTAAATATCGCTACTTTCGTAATTCAGGGACCCAAATGGAGGAACAGGAAGGTCAAAAGGTTTTTTATCATGCTACAGACTCAGATAAAGGATACGAAGCTGACTGGAGGGTAATCGGAGTAATAATGCGAGAATTACGTAGATATTCGTACACAGAAAAAGCCTTCAGTTTAAAAGACTGTAACTATCAGTACTTTTGGAGTTTCAGGGACCCGAATGGAGGAACGGGAAGGCCATAAGGTGTCTTATCATGCGACAGACTCAGATAAAGGATACAAAGCTTACTGGAGGGTAATCGGAGTTATAATGCGACAATTACGTAGAGATTCGTACACAGGAAAATCCTGTAGTTTAAAAGACCGTATCTATCGGTAATTCTCGAGTTTCAGGGACCCGAATGGAGGAACAGGAAGGCCATAAGGAGTCTTATCATGCGACAGACTCAGATAAAGGATACGAAGCTGACTGGAGGGTAATCGGAGTCATAATGCGAGAATTACGTAGAGATTGGTACACAGGAAAAGCCTGTAGTCTAAAAGACCGTAACTATCGGTAGTTTTTGAATTTCAGGGACCCAAATGGAGGAACGGGAAGGCGATAAGTTGTCTTATCATGATACCTACTCTGATGAAGGATACGGAGCTGACTGGAGGGTAATCAGAGTCCTTATGCGACAATTATGTAGAGATTCGTACACAGGAAAAGACTTCAGTTTAAAAGACCGTAACTATTGGTACTTTTGGAGTTTTAAGGACCCTAACGGAGGAACGAGAAGGTCATAAGGTATCTTATCATGCTACATAATCAGACAAAGGATGCAAAACTAATCAGATGGTAATCAGACTCACGCTGCGACAACTACGTAGAGATTCGTACACAGGAAACCACACTAGTTTAAAAGACCATAACTATTAGTACTTTTGGATTTTCAGGGACCCGAATGGAGGAACGGGAAGGCCATAAGCTGTCTTATCATGCTACAAACTCAGATAAAGGATACGTTGCTGACTGGAGGGTAATCGGGGTCATAATGCAGGAATTACTTAGAGATTCGTAGACAGAAAAAGCCTCCAGTTTAAAAGACCGTAAATGTCAGCACTTTCGTTGTTTCAGGCACCCGAATGGAGGAACGGGAAGTCCATTTGGTATGTTATTATGCTACAGACTCAAATAAAGCATACGAACCTGACTGGAGGGTAGTCGAGGTCGTAATGGGACAATTACGTAGAGATTCGTACGCAGGAAAAGACTTCAGTTTAAAAGACCGTAACTATTGGTACTTTTGGTGTTTTAGGGACCCGAATGGAGGAACGGGAAGGTCATAAGGTATCTTATCATGCTACAGACTCAGATAAAGGACATGAACCTAACTGGAGGGTAATCGGACTCATAATGCGAAAATTACGTAGAGATTCGTACACAGGAGAAGCCTGTAGTTTAAAATACCGTATCTATCGGTAATTTTGGAGTTTCAGGGACCCGAATGGAGGAACGGGAAGGCCATAAGGTGTCTTATCATGCGACAGACTCAGATAAAGGATACGAGGGTATGTTTGTCATTGGTCTTTGTTGAGCCTAATTCGTTTGTGGTCTGAGTCTGTCGAACAGTCAAGGCACTTGCCTAAGGGGGGATATGGGTTTATTTTATGGGAACTTGCTGGAATAAGGTGGACAAAAAACGTAAGGGTAGAGATCTGGCTGTTTAAGCCACCTTTTTATCTCAAAAGTTATTTGATTTTTTTAAAAATGAAAAGTGTTCTGTTGGGCTCCTTCTCTTGTTTGGGAATGAGTTCAATTCTGCGAATATGAATTGGTGGCTAGGTATTTTAAAGCTCACGGGGAGCTTCACTTTTGGAAAGATAAGGATGGAATCTGTCTTTGCATTTAGGACATTTATCTCCTTTCTTTTGTTTGTTTTATTTTTTAGCACCATGCAAAGATGGAGAACCTATGACATTATGGTTTCTTTTCTTAAGCCTTTTCTTGTTTTTAATATAGGTTTTTTGTTATTTTGCTGGAATAATGGATTGATCATGATGTGGGATTTTGATTAAATTACAATTGTATCTAGAAGATGTTTTCAAGCCTGCAAAACAAGTTTCAAGATTGAAAATGCTAAAGAATTGGTACGGCTGCAAAGAGTTTGAGAGGATGGTATGTTTATTAATGAGGCTGCTTAGGAATACTTGCTGTTTGATGACTGTTTGGACCAGAAATAATAGGCTGATCAGGTTGCAAAAATGTCAAAAAGTATGATCCTGGTTTCGAGTTCTATTGCTGATTGGAAGTCAAAGGTTGCAGAAATGTCAAAGATTATGCTGCTGGGTTCGAGAGCTGCTGCTGATTAGAAGCCAAAGGCTTTGGAAGCAATTGAAGATACGCACGAGGAAAAGCAGTTATGGTAAAAGAATATGGACAGTTGATGGTTTTTATACATTTTGGTTTGTGGATAATTTAGATTATGGTTAAAGTGTTCTAAGAGTGTAATAGACTATGTTTGAGTGTTTGTTGGGCTGATTTGGCCTATGGGTTATAGTCTTAGTATAGTTATATTTTGGTAAAACCCATGGGCCAGTTTCATTGTAAATAGCTTTTTTGATAAATAATATTTACCGGGGTTCTGTCCCCCTTAACAAAAAAAAAAGGATACGAGGCTGACTGGAGGGTAATCGGTGTCATAATGCGAAAATTATGTAGAGATTCGTACACAGAAAAGCCTGTAGTCTAAAAGACTGTAACTATCGGTACTTTTGGAATATCAGGGACCCGAATGGAGGAACGGGAAGACGATAAGTTGTCTTATCATGTGACGGACTCAGATAAAGGATACGAAGCTGACTAGAGGGTAATCGGAATCATAATGCGAGAATTACATACAGATTCGTACACAGGAAAAGCCTGTAGTCTAAAAGACCGTAACTATCAAAACTTTTGGAATTTCACGGACTCGAATGGAGGAACGGGAAGGCGATAAGTTGTCTTATCATGATACAGACTCAGATGAAGGATACAGAGCTGACTGGAGGGTAAACGGAGTCCTTATGCGACAATTACGTAGAGATTCGTACACAGGAAAAGACTTCAGTTTAAAAGACCGTAACTGTTGGTACTTTTGGAGTTTTAGGGACCCGAATGGAGAAACGAGAAGGTCATAAGTTATCCTATCATGCTACATAATCAGACAAAGGATACAAAACTAATCAGATGGTAATCAGACTCACGTTGCGACAATTACGTTGAGATTCGTATACAGGAAAACACACTAGTTTGAACGACCGTAACTATCAGTACTTATAGAGTTTCAGGGACCCGAATGGAGGAACGAGAAGGCCATAAGGTGTCTTATCATGGCACAGACTCAGATAAAGGATACGAAGCTGACTGGAGGGTAATCAGGGTCATAATGCGAGAATTACGTAGAGATTTGTACACAGAAAAAGCCTGTAGTTTAAAAGACCGTAACTATCGGTACTTTTGGAGTTTTAGGGACCCAAATGGCGGAACGAGAAGGCAATAAGTTGTCCTATCATGATACAGACTTAGATAAAGGATACGGAGCTGGTTGGAGGGTAATCGGAGCCATACTGCGAGAATTACGTAGAGATTCGTACACAGGAAAAGCCTGTAGATTAAAAGACCGTATTTATCTGGAATTTTGGAGTTTCAGGGACCCGAATGGAGGAACGGGAAGGCCATAAGGTGTCTTATCATGCCACAGACTCAGATAAAGGTACGAAGCTGACTGGAGGGAAATCGGATTCATAATGCGAGAATTACGTAGAGATTCGTACATAGGAAAATCCTGTAGTTTAAAAGACCGTATCTATCAAAACTTTTGGAATTTCACGGACTCGAATGGAGGAACGGGAAGGCGATAAGTTGTCTTATCATGATACAGACTCAGATGAAGGATACGGAACTGATTGGAGGGTAATCGGAGTCCTTATGCGATTATTACGTAGAGATTCGTACACAGGAAAAGACTACAGTTTAAAAGACCGTAACTGTTGGTACTTTTGGAGTTTTAAGGACCCGAATGGAGGAACGAGAAGGTCATAAGTTATCTTATCATGCTACATAATCAGACAAAGGATACAAAACTAATCAGATGGTAATCAGACTCACGTTGGGACAATTACGTAGAGATTCATACACAGGAAAACACACTAGTTTAAAAGACCGTAACTATCAGTACTTTTAGAGTTTCAGGGACCCGAATGGAGGAACGAGAAGGCCATAAGGTATTTTATCATGCCACAGACTCAGATAAAGGATACGAAGCTGACTGGAGGGTAATCAGAGTCATAATGCGAGAATTACGTAGAGATTTGTACACAGAAAAAGCCTGTAGTTTAAAAGACCGTAACTATCGGTACTTTTGGAGTTTTAGGGACCCAAATGGAGGAACGGGAAGGCAATAAGTTGTCTTATCATGATACAGACTCAGATAAAGGATACGGAGCTGGTTGGAGGGTAATCGGAGCCATAATGCGAGAATTACGTAGAGATTCGTACACAGGAAAAGCCTGTAGATTAAAAGACCGTATTTATCGGGAATTTTGGAGTTTCAGGGACCCGAATGGAGGAACGGTAAGGCCATAAGGTGTCTTATCATGCCACAGACTCAGATAAAGGTACGAAGCTGACTGGAGGGAAATCGGATTCATAATGCGAGAATTACGTAGAGATTCGTACATAGGAAAATCCTGTAGTTTAAAAGACCGTATCTATCAAAACTTTTGGAATTTCAGGGACTCGAATGGAGGAACGGGAAGGCGATAAGTTGTCTTATCATGATACAGACTCAGATGAAGGATACGGAACTGATTGGAGGGTAATCGGAGTCCTTATGCGATTATTACGTAGAGATTCGTACACAGGAAAAGACTACAGTTTAAAAGACCGTAACTGTTGGTACTTTTGGAGTTTTAAGGACCCGAATGGAGGAACGAGAAGGTCATAAGTTATCTTATCATGCTACATAATCAGACAAAGGATACAAAACTAATCAGATGGTAATCAGACTCACGTTGGGACAATTACGTAGAGATTCATACACAGGAAAACACACTAGTTTAAAAGACCGTAACTATCAGTACTTTTAGAGTTTCAGGGACCCGAATGGAGGAACGAGAAGGCCATAAGGTTTTTTATCATGCCACAGACTCAGATAAAGGATACGAAGCTGACTGGAGGGTAATCAGAGTCATAATGCGAGAATTACGTAGAGATTTGTACACAGAAAAAGCCTGTAGTTTAAAAGACCGTAACTATCGGTACTTTTGGAGTTTTAGGGACCCAAATGGAGGAACGGGAAGGCAATAAGTTGTCTTATCATGATACAGACTCAGATAAAGGATACGGAGCTGGTTGGAGGGTAATCGGAGTCATAATGCGAGAATTACGTAGAGATTCGTACACAGGAAAAGCCTGTAGATTAAAAGACCGTATTTATCGGGAATTTTGGAGTTTCAGGGACCCGAATGGAGGAACGGTAAGGCCATAAGGTGTCTTATCATGCCACAGACTCAGATAAAGGTACGAAGCTGACTGGAGGGAAATCGGATTCATAATGCGAGAATTACGTAGAGATTCGTACATAGGAAAATCCTGTAGTTTAAAAGACCGTATCTATCAAAACTTTTGGAATTTCACGGACTCGAATGGAGGAACGGGAAGGCGATAAGTTGTCTTATCATGATACAGACTCAGATAAAGGATACGGAACTGATTGGAGGGTAATCAGAGTCCTTATGCGATTATTACGTAGAGATTCGTACACAGGAAAAGACTACAGTTTAAAAGACCGTAACTGTTCGTACTTTTGGAGTTTTAAGGACCCGAATGGAGGAACGAGAAGGTCATAAGTTATCTTATCATGCTACATAATCAGACAAAGGATACAAAACTAATCAGATGGTAATCAGACTCACGTTGGGACAATTACGTAGAGATTCATACACAGGAAAACACACTAGTTTAAAAGACCGTAACTATCAGTACTTTTAGAGTTTCAGGGACCCGAATGGAGGAACGAGAAGGCCATAAGGTTTTTTATCATGCCACAGACTCAGATAAAGGATACGAAGCTGACTGGAGGGTTATCAGAGTCATAATGCGAGAATTACGTAGAGATTTGTACACAGAAAAAGCCTGTAGTTTAAAAGACCGTAACTATCGGTACTTTTGGAGTTTTAGGGACCCAAATGGAGGAACGGGAAGGCAATAAGTTGTCTTATCATGATACAGACTCAGATAAAGGATACGGAGCTGGTTGGAGGGTAATCGGAGTCATAATGCGAGAATTACGTAGAGATTCGTACACAGGAAAAGCCTGTAGATTAAAAGACCGTATTTATCGGGAATTTTGGAGTTTCAGGGACCCGAATGGAGGAACGGGAAGGCCATAAGGTGTCTTATCATGCCACAGACTCAGATAAAGGTACGAAGCTCACTGGAGGGAAATCGGATTCATAATGCGAGAATTACGTAGAGATTCGTACATAGGAAAATCCTGTAGTTTAAAAGACCGTATCTATCAAAACTTTTGGAATTTCACGGACTCGAATGGAGGAACGGGAAGGCGATAAGTTGTCTTATCATGATACAGACTCAGATAAAGGATACGGAACTGATTGGAGGGTAATCGGAGTCCTTATGCGATTATTACGTAGAGATTCGTACACAGGAAAAGACTACAGTTTAAAAGACCGTAACTGTTCGTACTTTTGGAGTTTTAAGGACCCGAATGGAGGAACGAGAAGGTCATAAGTTATCTTATCATGCTACATAATCAGACAAAGGATACAAAACTAATCAGATGGTAATCAGACTCACGTTGGGACAATTACGTAGAGATTCATACACAGGAAAACACACTAGTTTAAAAGACCGTAACTATCAGTACTTTTAGAGTTTCAGGGACCCGAATGGAGGAACGAGAAGGCCATAAGGTTTTTTATCATGCCACAGACTCAGATAAAGGATACGAAGCTGACTGGAGGGTTATCAGAGTCATAATGCGAGAATTACGTAGAGATTTGTACACAGAAAAAGCCTGTAGTTTAAAAGACCGTAACTATCGGTACTTTTGGAGTTTTAGGGACCCAAATGGAGGAACGGGAAGGCAATAAGTTGTCTTATCATGATACAGACTCAGATAAAGGATACGGAGCTGGTTGGAGGGTAATCGGAGTCATAATGCGAGAATTACGTAGAGATTCGTACACAGGAAAAGCCTGTAGATTAAAAGACCGTATTTATCGGTAATTTTGGAGTTTCAGGGACTCGAATGGAGAAACGGGAAGGCCATAAGGTGTCTTATCATGCCACATACTCAGATAAAGGATACGAAGCTGACTGGAGGGTAATCGGAGTCATAATGCGAGAATTACGTAGAGATTCGTACACAGGAAAAGCCCGTCGTTTAAAAGACCGTATCTATCGTTAATTTTGAAGTTTCAGGGACCCGAATAGAGGAACGGGAAGGCCATAAGGTGTCATATCATGCCACAGACTCAGATAAAGGATACGAAGTTGACTGGAGGGTAATCGGAGTCATAATGCGAGAATTACGTAGAGATTCGTACACAGAAAAAGCCTGTAGTTTAAAAGACCGTAACAATGGGTACTTTTGGAGTTTTAGAGACCCAAATGGAGGAACGGGAAGGCGATAAGTTGTCTTATCATGATACAGACTCAGATAAAGGATATGGAGCTGACTAGAGGGTAATCGGAGTCATAATGCGAGAATTACGTAGAGATTCGTACACAGGAAAAGCCTGTTGTTTAAAAGACCGTATCTGTTGGTAATTTTGAAGTTTCAGGGACCCAAATGGAGGAACAGGAAGGCCATAAGGTTTCTTATCATGCCACAGACTCAGATAAAGGATACGAAGCTGACTGGAGGGTAATCGGAGTCATAATGCGAGAATTACGTAGAGATTCGTACACAGAAAAAGCCTGTAGTTTAAAAGACCGTAACTATCGGTACTTTTGGAGTTTGAGGGACCCAACTGGAGGAACGGGAAGGCGATAAGTTGTCTTATCATGATACAGACTCTGATAAAGGATATGGAGCTGACTGGAGGGTAATCGGAGTCATAATGCGAGAATTACGTAGAGATTCGTACACAGAAAAAGCCGCCAGTTTAAAAGACCGTACTATCAGTACTTTTGGAGTTTCAGGGACCCAAATGGAGGAATGGGAATTCCATAAGGTATCTTATCATGCTATAGTCTCAAATAAAGCATACGAAGCTGACTAGAGGGTAATCGGGGTCCCAATGGGACAATTAGGTAGAGATTCGTAAACAGGAAAAGACACCAGTTTAAAAGACGGTAACTATCGGTACTTTTGGAATTTCAGGGACCCGAATGGAGGAACGGGAAGGCGATAAGTTGTCTTATCATGATACAGACTCAGATAAAGGATACGAAGCTGACTGGAGGGTAATCGGAGTCATAATGCGAGAATTACGTAGAGATTCGTACACAGGAAAAGCCCGTAGTTTAAAAGACCGTATCTATCGTTAATTTTGAAGTTTCAGGGACCCGAATAGAGGAACGGGAAGGCCATAAGGTGTCATATCATGCCACAGACTCAGATAAAGGATACGAAGTTGACTGGAGGGTAATCGGAGTCATAATGCGAGAATTACGTAGAGATTCGTACACAGAAAAAGCCTGTAGTTTAAAAGACCGTAACTATCGGTACTTTTGGATTTTTAGGGACCCAAATGGAGGAACAGAAAGGAGATAAGTAGTCTTATCATGATACAGACTCTGATAAAGGATATGGAGCTTACTGGAGGGTAATCGGAGTCATAATGCGAGAATTACGTAGAGACTCGTACACAGAAAAGCCTACAGTTTAAAAGACCGTACTACCAGTACTTTTAGAATTTTAGGGACCCGAATGGAGGAATGGGAATTCCATAAGGTATCTTAATATGCTACAGACTCAAATAAAGCATACGAAGCTGACTGGAGGTTAATCGGGGTCCTAATGGGACAATTACGTAGAGATTCGTACACCGGAAAAGACACCAGTTTAAATGGCCATAACTATTGGTACTTTTGGAATTTCAGGGATCCGAATGGAGGAACGGGAAGGCGATAAGTTGTCTTATCATGATACAGACTCAGATGAAGGATACGTAGCTTACTGAAGGGTAATCGGAGTCATAACGCGAGAATTACGTAGAGATTCGTACACAGGAAAAGCCTGTAGTTTAAAAGACCGTAACTATAGGTACTTTTGGAGTTTTAGGGACCCAAATGGAGGAACGGGAAGGCGATAAGTTGCCTTATCATGATACAGACTCAGATAAAGGATACGCAGCTGACTGGAGGGTAATCGGAGTCATAATGCGAGAATTACACAGAGATTTCTACACAGGAAAAGCCTGTAGTTTAAAAGACCGTATCTATCGGTAATTTTGAAGTTTCAGGTGCCCGAATGGAGGAACGGGAAGGCGATAAGGTGTCTTATCATGCCACAGACTCAGATAAAGGATACAAAGCTGACTGGAGGGAAATCGGAGTCATAATGCGAGAATTACGTAGAGATTCATACACAGAAAAAGCCTGTAGTTTAAAAGACCGTAACAATGGGTACTTTTGGAGTTTTAGGGACCCAAATGGAGGAACGGGAAGGCGATAAGTTGTCTTATCATGATACAGACTCAGATAAAGGATATGGAGCTGACTAGAGGGTAATCGGAGTCATAATGCGGGAATTACGTAGAGATTCGTACACAGGAAAAGCCTGTTGTTCAAAAGACCGTATCTGTCGGTAATTTTGAAGTTTCAGGGACCCAAATGGAGGAACAGGAAGGCCATAAGGTTTCTTATCATGCCACAGACTCAGATAAAGGATACGAAGCTGACTGGATGGTAATCGGAGTCATAATGCGAGAATTACGTAGAGATTCGTACACAGAAAAAGCCTGTAGTTTAAAAGACCATAACTATCGGTACTTTTGGAGTTTGAGGGACCCAACTGGAGGAACGGGAAGGCGATAAGTTGTCTTATCATGATACAGACTCTGATAAAGGATATGGAGCTGACTGGAGGGTAATCGGAGTCATAATGCGAGAATTACGTAGAGATTCGTACACAGAAAAAGCCGCCAGTTTAAAAGACCGTACTATCAGTACTTTTGGAGTTTCAGGGACCCAAATGGAGGAATGGGAATTCCATAAGGTATCTTATCATGCTATAGACTCAAATAAAGCATACGAAGCTGACTGGAGGGTAATCGGGGTCCCAATGGGACAATTAGGTAGAGATTCGTAAACAGGAAAAGACACCAGTTTAAAAGACGGTAACTATCGGTACTTTTGGAATTTCAGGGACCCGAATGGAGGAACGGGAAGGCGATAAGTTGTCTTATCATGATACAGACTCAGATGAAGGACACCTAGCTTACTGGAGGGTAATCGGAGTCATAATGCGAGAATTACGTAGAGATTCGTACACATGAAAGGCCTGTAGTGTAAAAGACCGTATCTATTGGTAATTTTGAAGTTTCAAGGACCCGAATGGAGGAACGGGAAGGCCATAAGGTGTCTTATCATGCGACGGACTCAGATAAAGGATACGAAGGTGACTGGTGGGTAATCGGAGTCATAATGCGAAAATTACGTAGAGATTCGTACACAGAAAAAGCCTGTAGTTTAAAAGACCGTAACTATCGGTACTTTTGGAGTTTTAGGGACCGAAATGGAGGAACGGGAAGGTGATAAGTTGTCTTATCATGATACAGACTCAGATAAATGATACGGAGCTGACTGGAGGGTAATCGGAGTCATAATGCGACAATTACGTAGAGATTCGTACACAGGAAAAGCTTGTAGTCTAAAAGAGCGTAACTATCGGTACTTTTGGAATTTCAGGGACCCGAATGGAGGAACAGGAAGGGGATAAGTTTTCTTATCATGATACAGACTCAGATGAAGGATACGGAGCTGACTGGAGGGTAATCGGAGTCCTTATACGACAATTACGTAGAGATTAGTACACAGGAAAAGACTTCAGTTTAAAAGACCGTAACTATTGGTACTTTTGGAGTTTTAGGGACCCGAATGGAGGAACGAGAAGGTCATAAGGTATCTTATCATGCTACATAATCAGAAAAAGGATACAAAACTAATCGGATGGTAATCAGACTCACGCAGCGACAACTACGTAGAGATTCGTACACAGGAAAACACAGAAGTTTAAAAGACCGTAACTATCAGTACTTTTGGAGTTTCAGGGACCCAAATGGAGGAACGGGAAGGCCATAAGTTGTCTTATCATGCTACAAGCTCAGATAAAGGATACGTTACTGACTGGAGGGTAATCGGGGTCATAATGCGAGAATTACGCACAGATTCGTAGACAGAAAAAGCCTCCAGTTTAAAAGACCGTAAATGTTAGTTTCTGGCACCCGAATGGAGAAAGGGGAATCCCATTTGGTATCTTATTATGCTACTGACTCAAATAAAGCATACGAACCTGACTGGAGGGTAATCGAAGTCATAATGTGACAATTACGTAGATATTCGTACGAACGAAAAGACTTAAGTTTAAAAGACCGTAACTATTGGTACTTTTGGGGTTTTAGGGACCCGAATGGTGGAAAGGAAAGGTTATAAGGTATCTTATCATGCTATTGACTCAGATAAAGGACACGAACCTGACTGGAGGGTAATCGGACTCATAATGCGAGAATTAAGTACAGATTCGTACACAGGAGAAGCCTGTAGTTTGAAAGACCGTATCTATCGGTAATTTTGGAGTTTCAGGGACCCGAATGGAGGAACGAGAGGCCATAAGGTGTCTTATCATGCGACAGACTCAGATAAAGGATATGAGGCTGACTGGAGGGTAATCTGAGTCATAATGCGATAATTACGTAGAGATTCGTACACAGGAAAAGACACCAGTTTAAAAGGCCTTATCTATCGGTAATTTTTGAGTTTCAGGGATCCGAATGGAGGAACGGGAAGGCCATAAGGTGTCTTATCATGGTACAGACTCAGATAAAGGATACAAAACTGATTGGATGGTAATCAGACTCACGAGGCGACAATTACGTAGAGATTCGTACACAGGAAAAGACACTAGTTTAAAAGACCGTAAATATCGCTACTTTTGTAGTTCAGGGACCCGAATGGAGGAACGGGAAGGTCATAAGGTTTTTCATCATGCTAAAGACTCAGATAAAGGACACGAAGCTGACTGAAGGGTAATCGGAGTCATAATGCGAGAATTACGTAGAGATTCGTACACAGAAAAAGCCTCCAGTTTAAAAGACCGTAACTATCAGTACTTTTGGAGTTTCAGGGACCCGAATGGAGGAACGGGAAGGCCATAAGGTGTCTTATCATGAGACATTCTCAGATAAAGGATACGAAGATGACTGGAAGGTAATCGGAGTTATAATGCGAGAATTACGTAGAGATTCGTACACAGGAAAAGCCTGTAGTTTAAAAGACCGTATCTATCGGTAATTTTGGAGTTTCAAGGACCCGAATGGAGGAACGGGAAGGCCATAAGGTGTCTTATCATGCGACAGACCCAGATAAAGGATACGAAGCTGAATGGAGGGTAATCGGAGTCATAATGCGAGAATTACGTAGAGATTCGTACACAGGAAAAGCCTGTAGTCTAAAAGACCGTAACTATCGGTACTTTTGGAATTTCAGGGACCCGAATGGAGGAACAGGAAGGCAATAAGTTGTCTTATCATGATACAGTCTCAGATGAAGGGTACGGAGCTGACTGGAGGGTAATCGAAGTCCTTATGCGAGAATTATGTAGAGATTCGTACACAGAAAAACACACTAGTTTAAAAGATCGTAACTATCAGTACTTTTGGAGTTTCAGGGATCCGAATGGAGGAACGGGAAGGCCATAAGTTGTCTTATCATGCTACAAACTCAGATAAAGGATACGTTGCTGACTGGAGGGTAATCGGGGTCATAATGCGAGAATTACATAGAGATTCGTAGACAGAAAAATCCTCCAGTTTTTAAGACCGTAAAGGTCAGTAATTTTATAGTTTCCGGCACCCGAATGGTGGAACGGGAATTCCATAAGGTATCTTATCATGCTACAGACTTAAATAAAGCATACGAAGCTGACTGGAGTGTACTCGGGGTCGTAATGGGACAATTACGTAGAGATTCGTACATAGGAAAAGACACCAGTTTAAAAGACCGTAACTATCGGTACTTTTGGAATTTCAGGGACCCGAATGGAGGAACGGGAATGCGATAAGTTTTTTGATCATGATACAGACTCAGATGAAGGATACGTAGCTGACTGGAGGGTAATCAGAGTCATAATACGAGAATTACGTGGAGATTCGTACACAGAAAAAGCCTGTAGTTTAAAAGACCGTAACTATCGGTACTTTTTGAGTTTTAGGGACCCAAATGGAGGAACGGCAAGGCGATAAGTTGTCTTATCATGATACAGACTCAGATAAAGGATACAGAGCTGACTGGAGGGTAATCGGAGTCATAATGCGAGAATTACGTAGAGATTCGTACACAGGAAAAGCCTGTAGTTTAAAAGACCGTATCTATCGGTAATTTTGGAGTTTCAACGACCCAAATGGAGGAACGGGAAGGCCATAAGGTGTCTTATCATGCGACAGACTCAGATAAAGGATACGAGGCTGACTGGAGGGTAATCAGAGTCATAATGCGAGAATTACGTAGAGATTCATACACAGGAAAAGCCTGTAGTTTAAAAGACCGTAACTATCGGTACTTTTGGAGTTTGAGGGACCCAACTGGAGGAACGGGAAGGCGATAAGTTGTCTTATCATGATACAGACTCTGATAAAGGATATGGAGCTGACTGGAGGGTAATCGGAGTCATAATGCGAGAATTACGTAGAGATTCGTACACAGAAAAAGCCGCCAGTTTAAAAGACCGTACTATCAGTACTTTTGGAGTTTCAGGGACCCAAATGGAGGAATGGGAATTCCATAAGGTATCTTATCATGCTATAGTCTCAAATAAAGCATACGAAGCTGACTAGAGGGTAATCGGGGTCCCAATGGGACAATTAGGTAGAGATTCGTAAACAGGAAAAGACACCAGTTTAAAAGACGGTAACTATCGGTACTTTTGGAATTTCAGGGACCCGAATGGAGGAACGGGAAGGCCATTAGTTTTCTTATCATGATACAGACTCAGATGAAGGATACGTAGTTTGCTGGAGGGTAATCGGAGTCATAATGCGAGAATTACGTAGAGATTCGTACACAGGAAAAGCCTGTAGTTTAAAATACCGTATCTATCGGTAATTTTGGAGTTTCAGGGACCCGAATGGAGGAACGGGAAGGCCATAAGGTGTCTTATCATGCGACAGACTCAGATAAAGGATACGAAGCTGACTGGAGGGTAATCGGAGTCATAACGCTAGAATTACGTAGAGATTCGTACACAGGAAAAGCCTGTAGTTTAAAAGACCGTATCTATCGGTAATTTTGGAGTTTCAGGGACCCTAATGGACGACCGAGAAGGCCATAAGGTGTCATATCATGCGACAGACTCAGATAAAGGATACGAAGCTGATTGGAGGTTAATCGGATTCATAATGCGAGAATTACGTAGAGAATCGTACACAGAAAAAGCCTACAATTTAAAAGACCGTAACTATCAGTACTTTTGGAGTTTCAGGGACCCGAATGGAGGAACGGGAAGGCCATAAGGTGTCCTATCATGCGACAGACTCAGATAAAGGATACGAAGCTGAATGGAGGGTAATCGGAGTCAAAATGCGAGAATTTCGTAGAGATTCGTACACAGGATAAGCCTGTAGTCTAAAAGACCGTAACTTTCGAAACTTTTGGAATTTCTGGGACCCGAATGGAGGAACGGGAAGGCATGAAGGATACGTAGTTTGCTGGAGGGTAATCGGAGTCATAATGCGAGAATTATGTAGAGATTCATACACAAAAAAAGCCTCCAGTTTAAAAGACCGTATCTATCGGTAATTTTGGAATTTCATGGACCTGAAAGGAGGAACGGGAAGGCCATAAGGTGTCTTATCATGCTACAGACTCAGATAAAGTATACGAAGCTGACTGGAGGGTAGTCAGAGTCAGAATGCGGCAATTACGTAGAGATTCGTACACACGAAAAGACCTCAGTTTAAAAGACCGTAACTATAGGTACTTTTGGAGTTTCATGGACACGAATGGAGGAACGGGAAGGCCATAAGGTGTCTTATCATGCTACAGACTCAGATAAAGGATACGAAGCTGACTAGAGGGTATGCAGACTCATAATACGAGAATTACGTAGAGATTCATACACAGGAAAAGACTCCAGTTTAGAAGACCGTATCTATCGGTAATTTTGGAGTTTCACGGACCCGAATGGAGGAATGGACTCATAATGCGAGAATTACGTAGAGATTCATACACAAGATAGGCCTCCCGTTTTAAAGACCGTAACTATCGGTACTTTTGGAGTTTCATGGACACGAATGGAGGAACAAGAAGGTCATAAGGTATCTTATCATGCTACAGACACAAATAAAGGATATGAAGCAGACTTGGGGTAATCGGAGTCACAATGTGACAATTACGTAGAGATTCATACACAGGAAAAGACCCCAGTTTAAAAGACCTTACCTATCAGTAATTTTGGAGTTTCAGGGACCCGAATGGAGGAACGGGAAGGCCATAAGGTGTCTTATCATGTTACAGACTCAGATAAAGGATACAAAACTTATTGAATGGTAATCACACTCACGATGCGACAATTACGTAGAGATTCGTACACAGAAAAAGACACTAGTTTAAAAGACCGTAAATATCGCTACTTGTTGGGACAAAGAGGATTGAAGAAACCACCTTTTGATAACCTTAGTCCAAATTCATATTCTGCTTAAGTATAGGAAGAACTGCTGAAGAACAAAGAAGAAGTACTGAAGAGCAAATATGCAAAGTACTGAAGAGTAACTCATCAGAAGTTCTGAAGTCTAACCAGACATTTCACTGAAGAACTACTGAAGACAAACTACTCATCAGCAGTTTGTCACTCATCAGCACTTTGTAATCAGAAGCTTCTAACCGACTGAAGATCAGCAGTTTTATTATTATATTGTTTTGTTAAAGTCTAGATTTCAAGTTTCAATGTACAGGCTGTTGTAAGCTTATCTTAGGATAATATCTTTGTTAAATATCTTAGATTACTTCAGACAATGGTTTAGTACATTGGTCTATAAATAGATGAGTTTGTTCATCTATTTTAGATATGTGATTTTGTGTAATTCCTTTGATCTAAATTGAAATCCTTCGGGCTTTGAACTTATAATCCATTTCACATCTGAGAAACATAAATTGCTTTACTGCTTTATACTTGAACTGTATTTATTGTTTCTCATTTATTATTCAGTCAAGGGGGAGTAATAACTCCTCTTAAAAGTGATGTTTTAAACCTTTGAACACTTGTTATTTCGCTGCTTATTAACTCTTACATAAATCTGATACACATAAGTGTTCATAACATAAGCCACCGATCCAACAATTGGTATCAGAGCATCTGGTTAATCTGATCAAAATCAATCTAACAAATTGAGATTCAGACACAGGCTCTTACTGATATTCAATAAAGGATAAAAGGCTCACTTTTTTTTATCCATCACTTTAAAGAAGCATTGACAAATTCAAACTTCTTAAAAATGGACCCCTACAATACTGGATCTGCCAACAAACCTCCTATGTTAGTCAGAAATGAATATAACATATGGTCTAAAAGGTTGGCACATACTATTTCCCAAACAAATAATGGATGTTGGAGGTCTGTAGTTTTTGGACCTCACAAACCAGTTATAACTGATCCAGAGGGAAAGACTGAAAGACCAAAAGATCCAAAAGACTACACGGAGGAAGATTTCCAAAAGTTTGAGCTTGATGCAAAAGCTTTCTCCATGTTGGCTATGGCTCTCCTAAACGAAATATATGCTGGCCTTTTACATTGTGAAAGTGCTAAAGAGCTATGGGATTGCCTAAAAGAGCAGTTTGCAGGAACTGCTGAGGTGATAGCCAACATTAGAGAAATTTTGGCTCAACAATATGAAACTTTTACTCACATAGAGGGTGAAACTTTAACACAACAGTTTGAAAGATTTTCTTCACTCATCTCTGAGTTAAAAATTAATAATCAGACCTATTCAAATGAGTCTATGTTGCATAGATTTTTAAGGTCTCTACCTTCAAAATGGGAAACTTACTCTATAGTCCTCAGAACAAGTTCAGATTTTCACACCTTGAACCTAACTAGGTTACATGGTAAATTACTAACTTTTGAAAGAGAAATCAATCAAAAGAAAAAGTTGCAAGAATCTGGTAAAACTGCTGATGACTATACTCCTGGTAGCACAGCCTTATTAGGACAAGACTCACCATCCTGTTCTAATAATTTTGGTTCTTTTGACCACATTGACATAACAGCTGGGATCTTATCAGATGGATCCTTCCCAGCTTATGACATTGAAGAACTGAGTCAAACTGCTGACAACATGTGTTTCATCATGGATGATTTAAAATATTTTAGCAGTGATGACTTGGAAGAAATGGAAATATTGCACCAACTGGCCTTGTTAAGCTTAAAAACTAACGAATTTTATAAAAGGTCAGGAAGGAAATTTCCAGGACTAAACAACTCAACAAAAGTTGGTTTTGACAAATCTAAACTTAGATGTCATAAGTGTCAAACGTTGGGACACTTTGCTAGAGAGTGTAGAAGCTCTAGCTACAACCAACCCATGTCTGGAAATCAATTTAACCCCTCATATAATAGGAATAATGGAACTCAAGGGAGTGCTCATTTTGTACAGGCACAAGCTCCACAAGTTCAATATGTGCCACAAGTACAATATATCCAAATGCCTGCTCAGCAACAACAGCAGCTGATGCCTCCTTTTCCAACTGCTCAACAACCTGCACAAACTCAACAACCCCCTCAGCAACAAAGCTTATTTACATCAGGGTATGTTGACTGGAGCAGTCTTCCTTTTGACACATCAGAATGCAGTCAGGATGCAAACAATAAGGTCTATGATGTCAACTGGGGAGAACCTGATAATGGCAGAAAGAACTTTGCCTTAATGGCTTTTGAAGGATACTCTTCAAATTCTGCACTTACACAGGTATCACAACAATCTCTTTTAAAGCTTTGCACTAAATCTTGCAAAGAATCTTTTGCTTTAATAAGAGAAACAAATGTGCATTTACAAGGCAAATCCAATGATATGGAAAGAAAATACAAACAGA
Organism: Ambrosia artemisiifolia; assembly: GCA_032199755.1. Lineage (NCBI taxonomy): Eukaryota > Viridiplantae > Streptophyta > Magnoliopsida > Asterales > Asteraceae > Ambrosia > Ambrosia artemisiifolia. The sequence goes on along the minus strand of CM063524.1, from coordinate 29,980,718 downwards.
TGAAGTGTGATTTAGAAAGAAAAATTGTTTTGAAAAACAAAGAAATTTCTAAACTGAATGATAAATCCATTGAAACCCAAGCACAGATTAAAACAATGATAGACAACCTAGGAAAAGTCAGACAAGAGCTTGCTGACACCAAGGTTGATTGTGAAAAATGGGTTGAGTCTTGTAAAGGGTACCAAATGCTGCTTAACAAACAAACTGCAGCAAATGTTAAGTTTGGCATTGGGTATACCCACACTGAATCACCAACAGATTTCACCCACAAAACTGATAATGATGGGATGAAATTGATTCAAACTTCTGATATGGAGGAATGCACATCCTACCATCAGAACTTTCTCAAAAAGGAAAGTACTGCAGAAGTTAAAACTACTGACAATAAGCCATCAGCAGTTTCGACTACATCAGGAGTTGAGACCCTGAAAACTGCTGATGACCTATTTCAAAATGCTGATTTTGTCAGTAAATTGCCTTCCAGCTCTCTTGATTTATCTAAAAAGAAAGAGAAGGCAAAAGCATGTGAAATATGTGGTCTGTTTAACCACATAACTGAACTTTGCAGATATAGAAAGGTAAATCAGTTAAACAAACAAAGACAACAACTGATTGTGGGAAAACAGATGAAACAAAATTTTGAAAATACTTTCTTTCCCAACAAACAACAATCAAACAAAACCCTTTCTAAGAAGAGGCTTTTATCTCAACAAAAGTCATCTTCTCAAAGTTCATCTTCAGAAGTTACACCTAACTCATCAGCAGTTTCACAAACTGCTGAAGTTAAAGATTTGATAAACCTGGTTAAACTTCTGATGACCAAAGTTGATGGTGGAAACCAAAAAGAACCCACCATTGTTCTTAATGACAAATCCATTGCCAAAAAGACATGGATTTCTAAAATTGGTCCACAACAAGCTGCACCTGTTCTCAAGAGCAAACCCAAAGCCAAACTGGCTTGGGTTGCCAAAACTAACTAATTTGCTATCTTGTGCAGAGGGTCTCCAGAGGTTTGAATAGCATATGGTATGTGGATAGTGGAGGCTCAATGCACATGACTGGATGCAGATACCTGATAAACAATTTTATCAGTCAAAGAGAAGGATCTGTGTCCTTTGGGAACAATGCCAAGGGATATGTGCTAGGATATGGCAATGTATCCTCAGGCAAAATGCAGTTTGACAAGGTCAATCTGGTTGAAAACCTTGAGTACAACTTGCTGAGTGTCTCACAAATGTGTGACAAAGGATATTCTTCCTTTTTCACCAAGACAGCATGCAAGATCATATCACCAGAAGGCCAGAAGTTGATAGAGAAGATTATTGAAGATCATACTTTGCTGATTGCCAAAAGGGGTGGCAATGTCTATGCAGTGGACATTGAAAAAGACAAAGTATTGAACAAGACTGCCTGTTTCTTCTCAAAGGCATCAACTTCAGAAAATGATCTCTGGCACAGGAGACTTGGCCATGTGAACTTTAAAACCATCAATAAAGTCACAAAAATGGGCTTGGTCAGAGGTCTACCTTTGAAGGAATATCAGTGCAAAGAACACTGTGTTTCCTGTCTTAAAGGTAAACAGCATAAGTCCTCCTATAAGTCTATTGAAGAATCTAAAACAACTGCATGTCTTCAACTACTCCATATGGACTTATTTGGACCAGTCAAGATAATGAGCCTTGGTAAGAAGAAGTACTGCTTGGTCATCATTGATGACTACTCAAGATTCACATGGGTCTTCTTCTTATATTCCAAGGATGAGGCAGCTGAAATCATCAAGTTCTTCATTCTACAAGTTGAGAAGCAATATTCTCTATCTGTCAAAGTCATCAGGAGTGACAATGGGACAGAGTTCAGGAACAAAACTCTGGATGAATTCTGTCTGTCTAAAGGGATTGTTAGACAGTTCAGCATTCCCAGAACTCCTGAACAAAATGGTGTGGTAGAAAGGAAGTACAGAACCTTAATAGAAGCAGCCAGAACAATGTTAGCTGATTCAGGCCTACCTTTGTATTTTTGGGCTGAAGCAGTCAACACAGCTTGTTATGTTCAGAATAGAGTTCTTATCAACAAGAGACATACCAAGACTGCCTATGAAATTCTTCATGGCATAAAGCCCCTTATATCCTTCTTCAGGGCTTTTGGGTGTCAATGTTTTATCCTCAACATCAAAGACTCTATCTCAAAATTTGCTGCAAAAGTTGATACAGGTTATTTTCTTGGTTATTCTCCTTTGAGAAAAGCTTACAAAGTTTTCAATTCAAGAACCAAGATAGTTGAAGAAACACTGAATGTCAAGTTCAATGAATCAAAACACACTCTTATTCCAGCAAATCCTGCTGAATTATTTGATCTTGACAACTTTCATTTCGGACCTGAAAAGACTGTTGAATCATCCAAACCTCCTCAAAATGGTTTTCAAGGATTTGAAGATGATAGTCCTGCACCATGGACTCCAAACACAGTCAGAAGATCAACTATCAAACCTTCAGAAGTTTCAATAGCTTCAACTTCAGGAACTACTGATGAACATTTTGAAACTACTGATTCAGCTGAACCTAAAACTCCTAAGTTCAAATAACAGCTGAACCAGATATTATCAATCTCAGTGGTTTATTTGAAGAACCTGTAGAGCCATCATCCAGTACAGGTCTACAACAACTGATTGAACATAAAGATCATCCATTGGATCAAATCATGGGTGATATTGCATCAGGGGTACTCACAAGAAACCAGCTTTCCAACTTTTGCTTCTTCTCAGCATTCATCTCTCAGTTGGAACCAAAGAAGTATCAAGAAGCCCTCAAAGACAACAATTGGGTGCAAGCAATGCAAGAAGAGTTGCTTCAATTCAAGAAACAACAGGTTTGGGAAATCTGTCCCTTACCTCAAGATAAGCAACCAATTGGAACAATATGGGTCTTTAGAAACAAATCAGATGAGGCTGGTATGATCATCAAGAACAAAGCAAGACTGGTGGTACAAGGTTATTCCCAAGAGGAAGGAATTGATTATGATGAAACCTTTGCACCAGTTGCAAGACTTGAAGCTATCAGGTTATTTTTAGCTTATGCAATTTCCAACAACATTAAAGTTTATCAAATGGATGTCAAAAGTGCATTTTTGTATGGAAAAATAAAAGAGGAAGTGTATGTCTGTCAACCTCCAGGGTTTGAGGATCCTTCTAATCCTGATTGGGTTTACAGACTTGACAAAGCTCTTTATGGGCTAAAACAGGCTCCAAGATCCTGGTATGAAACACTTTCAAACTTTTTACTTAAGAATCACTTCTCAAGGGGATCCATTGATAAAACTTTTTTCATAAAACATGTTGGAAATCATGTCTTACTGTTCAAATTTATGTTGATGATATCATATTTGGTTCAACAAACTCAAAACTGTGTGAAGATTTTAAGAAACTCATGCAATCAAAATTTGAAATGAGTACAATGGGAGAATTGCAGTACTTTTTGGGACTGCAAATCAAGCAACAATCGAATGGAACATTTATACATCAATCAAAATATGTTAAAGAATTATTGAACAAATTTTCTTTACAAGACTGTAAAACATGTTCCACTCCCATGACACCAATCACACAAGTTGAACCAGATGATCAAGGGAAACATATTGATCAAACCATGTATAGATGTATGATAGGTTCTCTTTTGTATTTAACTGCTTCTAGACTAGATATCATGTTTTCAACTTGTGTCTGTGCTAGATACCAATCTGCACCAAGAGAATCACACCTAATTGCAGTCAAAAGAATCTTCAGATATCTGAAAGGAACTCCTACTTTAGGAATTTGGTATCCTGCTTCAAGCAATACCAAGTTAACTGCTTTTTCAGATAGTGACTATGCAGGGTGCAAGATGTCAAGAAAATCAACATCTGGTGGTTGTCAATTTTTAGGAAACTGTCTGGTGTCCTGGCAATCAAAGAAACAAACATCTGTGGCAACTTCAACAGCTGAAGCTGAATACATTGCTGCTGCAAGCTGTACTTCACAAATACAATGGCTCCAATATCAACTTCTTGATTATGGAATCAAAGAGACCAAGACTCCACTTTTAGTAGACAGCAAATCTGCCATTAGCATCATTCAAAATCCTGTTCAGTTTTCAAAAACTAAACATATTGAAATCAGGTATCATTTCATAAGAGATTGCTATGAAAAAGGCAAGATTGAGGTGAAGCATGTCACAACAGCTAATCAAATAGCTGACATTTTCACCAAACCCCTTGATTCAACAACTTTTCAGAGGTTAGTATCCATGCTTGGGATGTTAAACTTGGAATAAAGTCTGTAAGTGTTTCACTTTTTAGTTCTGCACATAGTTTATTTTCACTTACATACTTATCTGTCACAAACCTCTGAAGACCAAATTTGAGAAAGAGAAACTACTGATGAACAATTTTTGAAAACTACTGATGAACATCAAAAATGGGAAATTTTCAAATGGATAATAACTACTGATGAAAATCAGAAGTTACTTAAAGTGTTTTAAAAGTCATTTGCATCAGCAGTTGAAACTGCTGAAGAGATGACCAAAACCACTGATGAAGAAACCTTCTTCATCAGCAGTTTCATTAAAAAGGGTAAAACAGACTTTTCACTCATCAGAAGTTTGACCTAGTTGGTTAAAAACTTCTGATAAATACCTTTTTCAAACACTTATCCATTCAAAAAGCAAAATTCCCTCTCTCTCTCTCTCAAATCAAAACCAAAACCCCTCCTCTAACCTAAAAATACTGTTCGATCAAACAAGCAATGGCTCTCGTGTTAAAACAGGGACATATTCAACGAGGCTACTTTGAGAAAGATGAAGCCTGGTCCCAGTATGATGAAATCATTGATCTCATCATGAAATCCCAGTATTATGAAGCTTTCACCATCGATCCACCCATTCATGAAGAAACTCTTAATGAGTTCTGGGCAAACACAGAGACGGTGACAGTCAATAATGAAGTGATCTCCCTCAAATCTTCAATAAAAGGGAAACTGATGGCCATATCACCGGAAACATTAAGCATCAGGCTTGGTTTGAAGGATTCAAATGCTCCTGAGCATATTCCAAACTCAGACATCCATCTAACCATGACAGAATGTGGTTATCAAGGTACTTTGGCACAAGCAACAGTTTATAAGAAATATTTTGACCCAAAATATAAACTGTTATTTCATTATATTATAATGTGTCTAAGTCCAAAAACAGGGTCTATTGATCAGATGCCTTCTACTTTTCAACCAATCTTTCATTCAATCATAAATGAAACACCTTTTAAGGCATCAAAACTGTTTTTCAATGAATTGGTTTTACACCATGAAAATGATAAAAAGAAGTTTTTGTTGTACCCAAGATTTGTTATGCAATGCATAATAAAAGAACTTGGAGAGGGAGTACTTGTGGGTAAAACAACAACTTTAAACCCATTAACCTCACAAGTATTCTCTAGGCACAACAAACCAGCACTTGTGCTAGAAGATGACCAAGGGGAAGAACAACCCATCCCCAAGGAACCCACATCTTCCAAACCCAAAAAGAAAACCAAAAATCCCAAACAACAAAAACAAAAACCAACCAAACCATTGAAAAAGACAGTTCAGGAAGTGGAGAACCCTGAAACTGCTGATGTGCAATCTGCACTTGATAAGGATGTGGCTGAAACATCCTCTCAGCACACTCCTTCTCCACCTCCTAAAAGAAAACCAGTTACAGTTATTTTTCAAAGAAAAAGATTTAAGAAACCTGTAACTGTTGACCCAACCTTTGAAACTGCTGAAACAGAACCAGAACCCATTCCAACTTCTGAACACCTACCCATTACAACTACTGAACCTGAACCTTCACACACAACAATAGAAATAGCCCAACTTCTCTCAGGACTAAAAGGATCCCATCCAACACATGTCACTCCCCCAGCAACACATCAAATTGGGGAGATGCCTTCTCCTATTGACATGGATGTCGACCTTATTAGCCCAAACCAGGGAGATGAGGATGGACCAGAGTTTATAAGCCCAAACTTAGAAACTCTTGGTACTTTTGAGGCTGCTACTACTCACTTATCACCCAGTGGTGAACTTGAGGACAGTAGTAACATTGCTAAGACCTCAAATTTGGCAACTACTGATGAAGGCCTAGTGCCTGAAGTAGGAAAACCTCAGTTCCAAGACAAAGAGGTTCATGAGACTACTAGTTTGGGACTAGCTCATGATATAACTGATCCTGCCCTCTCTGAGGACACTATCAGGGATTCAGATGATTCCATTAGCTTGGATGATGAATCAAACATTCCACCAACTGAATTGACGGTTGAAATTGAAGGTCCTGCATCTAAGGTATCCAAGCTCAAGAAGCTGGTCACCAAAGATCAGATTAAAGACCACTTAGCCCAAAAATCCCCACAAGTGGCATCTTCAGAGAAATCTGAGGATCACCCAAAAAGCCCCCTTCACAAAAACAACCTACCCAATTCCCTGGGCTCACTTGCATAGACCTGAACCAACTATGCAGCCCAGATGGTCCCCTGTTCCAGACAATGAAACAAATTATCATTGATCAACTCAAACCATTCACAACTGCTTGGGAGTTAAAGGCTAACAACCAATTTGGGTTGATAAATTCAAGACTTGCTGAGTTGAACAAAAAGATGGATCAAACTCAAGATCAACTAGCAAGGTTGTTTGCTGCAACTTCTCACTCAATGAGGCTTCCAGAAGTGGATGAAGCCAAAAAGGGGGAGAAGACTAAGGAACCAGAAACTGAAGTTGCTACAACAAGACAAAATCCTGATCCTGAAGCTGAAAAGCCAACACAAAGACCAGGAAAAGAAGTAGCAAAAGAGTTCTCATTATCTAAGGCATCAGAGGAAACTGCTGATCCCATTATTCAAACTGCTGAAGACAATCCTTCAGTAGTTGTGAGTCAAGTTACTTCATCAGCAGTTTTACCTCCAAAACCAACATCAGAAGTTTCTAAGGCACCTGATAGAGAACCTGCTTCCATTCCTTTGCCTACAACAACTTCCACAACTGTTTTAAACCCTACTCCCATTTCCATATCTAAAGAACTATTGGAGAAGAGTTTGAAAGAGGCTGCAAAGAAGGCAAAAGAAGACAAAGTATGGAACAGCCTAGAGACTAGAGATGATCTGAACTTTCAAGAAAAACTGATCAAGTATCAAGAAAAACTTGATGAGCTTGAGGCTGAAGAGAGAGCACTTGAAGCTGTTGCAGAAGAAGACAAAAGGGCACAGCTTATAACATTCATAACCAAGAACTCCAAATCTAAACAAGTGGCTCTCAAAAGACTCTCAACACAAGAACTGACAAGAAGAGCTCAGATGCTATCTGATAGGTTAGCAACAGAGAATGAGAGGAAAGGCAAAAGAGCAGAGATCATAGAAGAATTAGTGGCAAATGGCTATGGTTCAAAGGCCTCAGTCTCCAAATGGAAAGAACAAACACTTTATGAGACTTACAAGAAATACAAGGCCAGCAAAGCTGCAGAGCCAGAGAGATTTGAAACTCCAGAAGTCCAACCAACTTCTATCATAAGGAGATCTTCTGGTGCACTAAGGAAGCCTGCCACAAAGAGAAAAGCAGAGGGTGAACCCATTGTGAAGACTGATTTCAAGATGGTACTCTTGGAAGGAAATCAGCTAGTGCATGGTGATTTTGATGTAGAAGAAAAACCCCTCTTGACACAATTCAGAGACAAGGCTACTAATGCTTATCAGTTACAACAATCCATTCAAGAGAAGACACACACAAGAGTTGTAACAGAGCATCACTTGCCCAATATGCTTATTCAAAGTGGTGCTGAACATCAAGGTAGTCAAGAATCTCACCTGAGAGTCACTGAAATTGAAGACATTCCTCAATCATCCTCAGGTCAACCTAAGGAAACAGGCTTGGTTTCCTATGCCTCTGACTTTGACAGGTCAAAGGTAAACATCATTAAGTGGTCCTTTACTGATTCCAACTCAGTACTTGTGACCAGGAGAGATCGTTCAAGTAAGGTCTACAAAAACTCAAAGGAGTTGAGTGTTTTATCTTCCAAAGACCTTCTTACAATTCAACATCTTACACCTGAACTTGGACCTCTCACTGAGCAACAAAGATGTACTCTTACTACCCGGATGACAGCAGAAATCTGGAGGATACTAGAAGAGAGAAAAGATCAGCAATAAAGATTGGATAAGGTTTTGGCTTCATCAATCCAGGGGGAGATTGTTGGGACAAAGAGGATTGAAGAAACCACCTTTTGATAACCTTAGTCCAAATTCATATTCTGCTTAAGTATAGGAAGAATTGCTGAAGAACAAAGAAGAAGTACTGAAGAACAAATATGCAAAGTACTGAAGAGTAACTCATCAGAAGTTCTGAAGTCTAACCAGACATTTCACTGAAGAACTACTGAAGACAAACTACTCATCAGCAGTTTGTCACTCATCAGCACTTTGTAATCAGAAGCTTCTAACCGACTGAAGATCAGCAGTTTTATTATTATATTGTTTTGTTAAAGTCTAGATTTCAAGTTTCAATGTAAAGGCTGTTGTAAGCTTATCTTAGGATAATATCTTTGTTAAATATCTTAGATTACTTCAGACAATGGTTTAGTACATTGGTCTATAAATAGATGAGTTTGTTCATCTATTTTAGATATGTGATTTTGTGTAATTCCTTTGATCTAAATTGAAATCCTTCGGGCTTTGAACTTATAATCCATTTCACATCTGAGAAACATAAATTGATTTACTGCTTTATACTTGAACTGTATTTATTGTTTCTCATTTATTATTCAGTCAAGGGGGAGTAATAACTCCTCTTAAAAGTGATCTTTTAAACCTTTGAACACTTGTTATTCCGCTGCTTATTAACTCTTACATAAATCTGATACACATAAGTGTTCATAACATAAGCCACTGATCCAACACTACTTTTAGAGTTCAGGGACACGAATGGAGGAACGGGAAGGTCATAAGGTATCTTATCATGCTACAGACTTAGATAAAGGATATGAAACTGACCGGACGGTAATCGGAGTCACGATGCGACAATTACGTAGAGATTTGTACACAGGAAAAGACTCCAGTTTAAAAGACCGCAACTATCGGTAATTTTGGTGTTTCATGGATACGAATGGAGGAACAAGAAGGCCATAAGGTATCTTATCATGCTACAGACACAAATAAAGGATACGAAGCTGACTGGAGGGTAAGCGGAGTCATAATGCGACAATTACGTAAAGATTAATACACAGAAAAAGACTCCAGTTTAAAAGACCGTATCTATCGGTAATTTTGGAGTTTCACGGACCCGAATGGAGGAACGGGATGGCCAAAAGGTGTTTTATCATGCTACAGACTCAGATAAAGGATACGAAACTGACTAGAGGGTAGTCAGACTCATAATGCGAGAATTACGTAGAGATTCATACACAGAAAAAGCCTCCAGTTTAAAAGACCGTATCTATCGGTAATTTTGGAGTTTCAGGAACTCGAATGGAGGAACGCGAAGGCCATAAGGTGTCTTATCATGCTACAGACTCAGATAAAGGATACGAAGCTGACTGGAGGGTAATCAGACTCACGATGCGACAATTACGTAGAGATTCGTACACAGGAAAAGACACCAGTTTAAAAGACCGTAACTATAGGTACTTTTGGAGTTTGAGGGACACGAATGGAGGAACGGGAAGGCCATAAGATGTCTTATCATGCTACAGACTCAGATAAAGGATACGAAGCTGACTGGAGGGTAATCGGAGTCATAATGCGAGAATTACGTAGAGATTCATACACAGAAAAAGCCTCCAGTTTAAAAAACCGTATCTATCGGTAATTTTGGAGTTTCACGAAACCGAATGGAGGAACGGGAAGGCCAGAAGGTGTTCTATCATGCTACAGACTCAGATAAAGGATACGAAGCTGACTGGAGGGTAGTCAGACTCATAATGCGAGAATTACGTAGAGATTCATACAAAGGAAAAGACACCAGTTTAAAAGACCGTATCTATCGGTCATTTTGGAGTTTCAGGGACCCGAATGGAGGAACGGGAAGGCCATAAGGTGTCTTATCATGCTACAGACTCAGATAAAGGATACGAAGCTGACTGGAGGGTAATCGGACTCATAATGCGAGAATTACGTAGAGATTCATACACAGGAAAAGATACCAGTTTAAAGCACTGTATCTATCGGTAATTTTGGAGTTTCAGGGACCCGAATGGAGGAACGAGAAGGCCATAAGGTGTCTTATCATGCTACAGAATCAGACAAAGGATACAAAACTAATCGGATGGTCATCAGACTCACGATGCGACAATTACGTAGAGATTCGTGCACAGGAAAAAACACTAGTTTAAAAGACCGTAAATATCGGTACTTTTGGAGTTCAAGGACCCGAATGGAGGAACGGGAAGGTCATAAGGTATCTTATCATGCTACAGACTCTGGTAAAGTATACGAAACTGACAGGACGGTAATCGGACTCACGATGCAACAATTACTTAGAGATTCGTACACAGGAAAAGATACCAATTTAAAAGACCGTAACTATAGGTACTTTTGGAGTTTCAGGGACACGAATGGAGGAACGGGAAGGACATAAGGTGTCTTATCATGCTATAGACTCAGATAAAGGATACTAAGCTGACTGGAGGGTAGGCGGACTCATAATGCGAGAATTATGTAGAGATTCATACACAAAAAAAGCCTCCAGTTTAAAAGACCGTATCTATCGGTACTTTTGGAGTTCAAGGACCCGAATGGAGGAACGGGAAGGTCATAAGGTATCTTATCATGCTGCAGACTCTGGTAAAGTATACGAAACTGACAGGACGGTAATCGGACTCACGATGCGACAATTACTTAGAGATTCGTACACAGGAAAAGATACCAATTTAAAAGACCGTAACTATAGGTACTTTTGGAGTTTCAGGGACACGAATGGAGGAACGGGAAGGACATAAGGTGTCTTATCATGCTATAGACTCAGATAAAGGATACTAAGCTGACTGGAGGGTAGGCGGACTCATAATGCGAGAATTATGTAGAGATTCATACACAAAAAAAGCCTCCAGTTTAAAAGACCGTATCTATCGGTAATTTTGGAATTTCATGGACCTGAATGGAGGAACGGGAAGGCCATAAGGTGTCTTATCATGCGACAGACTCAGATAAAGTATACGAAGCTGACTGGAGGGTAGTCAGACTCAGAATGCGACAATTACGTAGAGATTCGTACACAGGAAAAGACCTCAGTTTAAAAGACCGTAACTATAGGTACTTTTGGAGTTTCATGGACACGAATGGAGGAACGGGAAGGCCATAAGGTGTCTTATCATGCTACAGACTCAGATAAAGGATACGAAGCTGACTAGAGGGTAGGCAGACTCATAATGCAAGAATTACGTAGAGATTCATACACAGGAAAAGACTCCAGTTTAGAAGACCGTATCTATCGGTAATTTTGGAGTTTCACGGACCCGAATGGAGGAATGGACTCATAATGCGAGAATTACGTAGAGATTCGTACACAAGATAGGCCTCCCGTTTAAAAGACCGTAACTATCGGTACTTTTGGAGTTTCATGGACACGAATGGAGGAACAAGAAAGTCGTAAGGTATCTTATCATGCTACAGACACAAATAAAGGATATGAAGCAGACTTGGGGTAATCGGAGTCATAATGTGACAATTATGTAGAGATTCATACACAGGAAAAGACACCAGTTTAAAAGACCGTACCTATCAGTAATTTTGGAGTTTCAGGGACCCGAATGGAGGAGCGGGAAGGCCTTAAGGTGTCTTATCATGTTACAGACTCAGATAAAGGACACAAAACTTATTGAATGGTAATCAGACTCACGATGCGACAATTTCGTAGAGATTCGTACACAGGAAAAGACACTAGTTTAAAAGACCGTAAATATCGCTACTTTTAGAGTTCAGGGACACGAATGGAGGAACGGGAAGGTCATAAGGTATCTTATCATGCTACAGACTCAGATAAAGGATATGAAACTGACCGGACGGTAATCGGAGTCACCATGCGACAATTACGTAGAGATTTGTACACAGGAAAAGACTCCAGTTTAAAAGACCGCAACTATCGGTACTTTTGGTGTTTCATGGACACGAATGAAGGAACAAGAAGGCCATAAGGTATCTTATCATGCTACAGACACAAATAAAGGATACGAAGTTGACTGGAGGGTAAGCGGAGTCATAATGCGACAATTACGTAAAGATTAATACACAGAAAAAGACTCCAGTTTAAAAGACCGTATCTATCGGTAATTTTGGAGTTTCACGGACCCGAATGGAGGAACGGGAAGGCCAAAAGGTGTTTTATCATGCTACAGACTCAGATAAAGGATACGAAACTGACTGGAGGGTAGTCAGACTCATAATGCGAGAATTACGTAGAGATTCATACACAGAAAAAGCCTCCAGTTTAAAAGACCGTATCTATCGGTAATTTTGGAGTTTCAGGAACTCGAATGGAGGAACGGGAAGGCCATAAGGTGTCTTATCATGCTACAGACTCAGATAAAGGATACGAAGCTGACTGGAGGGTAATCAGACTCACGATGCGACAATTACGTAAAGATTAATACACAGAAAAAGACTCCAGTTTAAAAGACCGTATCTATCGGTAATTTTGGAGTTTCACGGACCCGAATGGAGGAACGGGAAGGCCAAAAGGTGTTTTATCATGCTACAGACTCAGATAAAGGATATGAAACTGACTGGAGGGTAGTCAGACTCATAATGCGAGAATTACGTAGAGATTCATACACAGAAAAAGCCTCCAGTTTAAAAGACCGTATCTATCGGTAATTTTGGAGTTTCAGGAACTCGAATGGAGGAACGGGAAGGCCATAAGGTGTCTTATCATGCTACAGACTCAGATAAAGGATACGAAGCTGACTGGAGGGTAATCAGACTCACGATGCGACAATTACGTAGAGATTCGTACACAGGAAAAGACACCAGTTTAAAAGACCGTAACTATAGGTACTTTTAGAGTTTCAGGGACACGAATGGAGGAACGGGAAGGCCATAAGGTGTCTTATCATGCTACAGACTCAGATAAAGGATACCAAGCTGACTGGAGGGTAATCGGAGTCATAATGTAACATCACGTATTTTTTTTTTAGTCATTTTCGAATTTATTAAACAAAGTTCTTTTCATTTCAATTTATTTGTATTTAATTAACTTGGCATTTATAAATTTAATAATATTATACCCTATTCTAATTATTATTATTTAAAAGTTTTTTTTTATATTAAAAAAAAACATAATAATAAATTTTTTTTGATAAGAACTTATGATTCTTATTAAGGTTTAAATCAAAACCCACTTAAATCTAATATGATATAGAATGGATAATGCAAATCGAAACCTTAATCTTAATCGTATAATCAAATCGAACATATCTGCTGCAAATTAAGAGATAAAAACAACTCTCAGTCGGATAATTGTGAGATTAATTGATAAACATTAGATTTATATCTATCCTAAACTTAAACTCATCCAAATCGACCCTTAACCTATAAATTAATCCTATAAACTTGATCGAAATCTCATTCCGAACCTATCTGCTCCTGGTTTCGCGATTACAACAACATAAGGTCGGTTAATTTAGTGATTATCTTCTAATCGTTTAAACCGTCTATATCCCAAATCCTTAAACCCCTTAATTCGATCCCTTCTCTATAAATTGATCCCTGAAACTCATTCAGACTACGCTCGCCTCTTAAACCCCCAATACAATTTCGGAAATCATTCATCAATTCAGACTAGATCGTGTCTTCTTCCTGTTTCGGCTTATAGCTTTATATCGGCCTAACCTGTAAGTTTTCCTTCAATTAATTCGTCATATAGGGTCGAATTTGATCATATAACAAAACCCCCATATCATGTTGACAAATCGTAGTCTGTATGAGCGAGATTGGATCATGTATGGGCTTAGGGTTTATAGGTATATATATTTGGGGAAGATGACCTGCACTAAATCTGGTTATAACATTCTGATCGAAATTAGAACCAAGTGGTCGCATAGACCAGCTGGTTTGTCTGTTTCTTTAAAAAGCAAAGGACCCAGGTTCGATCCTTGTTGTAACCGGGTTAGTGTTTTTTTTAAGAAACTGAATCTGCAGATAGATAGTTTATAAATCCACTAACAGAATTAACAACCAACTACTCTGGTAGACCAGTTGGTTAGTGTGTTGCTTTTCAACCTTAAGGTTCCGAGTTCGAACCCTGTCACAACTGGTTTTGAACCCAATTATTTTTCTTTTTAAAACTGAATATTATATATTAACTGTTATTTAATAATAAATAATAATATAAACTTGTTTTAATCATAACTAATTCATAAAAATTCCGTTTTTAACGATTCAAAAGCCAAAGTTTTTCTAAAATTATTTCTAATCTAATGAACCAAAGATATAAACTTTTCGAGAAAAAAAATATATACTTTTTATATTTTAACCTATAATCTTTTGTGTAAACAAATTGTTTTAGATACAAAATAATAGGCAATAATTTATAGAAATATATTTTTCCTAGTTTTAAAAGTTATATCTTTTAGTCTATGTAAAAATTAATAATGTTTTAAATATTATTATATTTTTAATTAAAGCATTAACATTTAAGCCTTCCCCAAAACTAGAGAACCCTAATAGATAGACCTAGAAATCTTAGACTTATTAGACTTGTGACACTTAGACTTTATAATGCCAAATCTAGGTTGATTTCATTGGGAATAAATTTACCTGCTATTGCATACTTGGGATTTTGCTTGCTTGCTTGCTAAGGTGAGTATTACTTATCCCCTTTTTCGTTTTTACACTTTTGGGGTGATTCATGCACACTTATTTAAACTTGCTCATTCACATATACATATCTTTCGAACAATTACAATTCATATACGTGTCTTGTTTATCTTCATGCTTGTGTTTGAACGTGAACGTAACTTACATGCTTATACTTAAACTCAGACATAACTTCGGTTATGGTGCTCTATTAGACATAACTTCGGTTATGGTGCTCTATCAGGCATAACTTCGGTTATGGTGCTCTATCAGACATGACTTCAGTCGTGGTGCTCTATTAGACTTACACGTGTTAAGGTGCTCGATATACTTTTGTGAACTATATTCTTGGATTCTTATTTGTTACTTACATGTTTACATAACGCATTGATATCACATGACACATGAATTATATCTTTTTTTAAACTTATACAATATGTACAAACCTAGGTAATGCTCACCAACATTATTGTTGACAAAATTATTTCCGTGCATGTTTCAGGAAAAGCTTGTTTGATGATCACATAAGGCTTGGGACTTAGTTAATAAGAATCAGAATTTTGTATTGCTTGACTTCATTGGTAACTTGTATGAAACTTTAATTTGGTATTAATAATATTTCAACTTTAATAGTGCCATGAGCTTATGAACAATCATCACTACGTGGCACCCCGATGTTTCCGCCATCGGTTGGGGTGTTACAGATTGGTATCAGAGCCATGGTTATAGGGAACTAGGTTATTAGAACTCCTAACCTAGACTATAACCTTAGGATTCCATCCCTTTATTTGTCCCTTTACCTCATCCCTATCATTACTTTAATCTCTATCTCCTACCTTAAAGCCTAACCTCTACGTCTTATCTTGCTTCTCTCTTTTTCAACTTTCTCTCATGCTAAGGACCTTTAACATCATCATCTATGGAGGAGCTACCATGCATCACCTTGAAGTGGGATTCTGCTGAAGACTCTACTCCCAGGCTTAGACCTATTTTGTTCTTCATAATCTCGTCAAAGTCTTATGTCCTAATAATTATTAAGAACACGTGCAATCTGGAAGGGTGGACGCCTGTATTCTGAGTTTTCTGTCTAAGGACTGGCATTTCGTATAAATCCCAATCAACCGAGGGACCCGTATGCCTACCTGGGAATTCTCGGGATGAGTGTTCACTTATAGGCTAAAGCATGTCTTCTCAAACATTATTGAGACCTAATCACTTTGATTAGTCACCGTTTTCGTTTATTCGTTTTAAGTAATGGATAAATGATTACAATCCTTGTGCTTTATATCATTGTCATCATTTCTATTTTCGACTTATAAGCTTAATCAATACCCTTGCATCATGATTTTCTTTGTTTCCTTCGTTTTAGAAAATGGCTCCTCGACGCAACATCAACAACGACAATGATAACCAGAACAACAATGCTCAAATGGCCGCCCTTATTGCCCAACAAATTGCTGATGTTCTTCCCAACTTGGTGGCCCAACTCAATCAGGTTGCCAACCAAGGACCCAATGCTAACAACAATGGGAATGCAAACCGCCCTTGCACTCTCAAACATTTCAACTCTTGTGGCCCAACTAAATTTCTTGGAGATGAAGGAGCTACTGGACTCTTACAGTGGTTTGAAAGCATTGAAAACACCTTCATCAATAGTGATTGCCCTGACAATCTCAAAGTTCGTTATGCCATGAGTGTTCTTCAAAAACGAGCACTCACATGGTGGAACGGGGAAAAGCGCAATCGTGGTGCTGAAGTGGCTCTAGCTCTAACATGGGATCAAGTCAAAGAACTCATGCTAGCTGAATTTTGCCCTCGAAACGAATTAAAGAAGCTCGAAGAGGAATTTTGGAAGCTTAAGCAGGAGAGCGGGGAAAATCTTGCTTACACCACCCGTTTTCACGAACTCAGCCTTCTTGTACCTCATCATGTTACCCCTCTCTCTCGAGCCATTGAAAGATACATCACTGGCTTACCTATGCAGATTCAAGACACAGTCTGGGGAAGTAAACCTACTACTCTCGAGGATGCAATCCATTTGGCTGCCACCCTAACTGATAATCATGTGAAAGCCGGTACCTTGTTTCGTAAGGGTGAAAAGAAAGAAGATGCTAAAGTTGCAGTAGCTACAGAGGCTAAACCTGAATCATCTACCAATCCTAAGAAGCGTAAGAATAACAATCAGAACTATGCTATGGTGACTCCTTTGAATCAAGTCCCTATGGTTCAAACCCCTGCAACTCAACCTCCTGCCAAGAAAGCATATTCCGGAATCCATCCCCAATGCCACACTTGCAAGTATCATCACCCTACTAAACTCCCATGTCGTCAATGCTCAAATTGTGGGAGGTTTGGCCATTTTGCAACTACCTGTCGAGATAAGCCACAAGATAATCCCCAACCAGTTGCCCAGAACCCACCTCAGATTACTAATGGCCGGGCATGTTTTAACTGTGGTGATCCAAACCACATGCGACCTCAATGCCCTCAACTCAACAATGCAAGTCAAGCGCCACGTGGAGGGGTTTACAACATCAACACTAATGAAACACCCAATCAAGAAGGCGCCAATCCTGTTAGTTAAGTTGGGATAACACCATCTTAACTAAAGAAGATCTATATATATGCTTTATTTCTTGTTTCGTTTCCTTTCATATTTGGCCCATGTTTGAACTTTTACATATCATGATTTAGTTTAAACCTTTGATCATAGACATTGAATTGCTATTTATGCTTATGACGCTTAATGATTCATGTTACCTAATATCTTGATATTCTTTGATGCGTGGAAATACTTGATTATTCTTGAAAACATTTCCAACTAGATATGAACTTGATTCATAGTAAACTCACATTTAGACGCATTAACCCTGTTTAGGGTGACTCAATTTTAATTTGCATGCCATACTTACTACTTGTTGTATTTACAAAACTTGCAACTTTCGTGTTAGAACTATAATTACAATCATATAAATTGATACATTCATCACGTTTAAACTACTTAACAACTGGTAAAGGTTAAACCTGCTCAACAGACGGTAGAGGTTCTGATAACCTTCTCAACGTCTGGTAGAGGACATCATGCCTGCCAAACAGTTTGACTCGTTTTTGTATACTATGTGGAAACATCTTACTCAGTGGGCTCTCCGTTTGGATTGTAGCTCATACTTAAACTTTTTGTATGCTTGCAAGCCGTTGTAACCAAACATGTTTGTATTCATTATTACATAATCTCATTTCTGTGTTAAGTGGACACGTTGTAACCCAACGTGTTGGTTTTCACAAACACATTAGTCTCATCAGTGTGATAACAAACCATTGTGACCCAATGTATTTGTCTTCACAACCACATAGACACATCATTCTTTTGAAACTTATTTTTGCTTTGGTATATTGTTGTAGTTTAGGGTCATAGAAGGACATAAAACCCTAATGTAAGGTAAATTGGTGATTGCGGTCCGGAACGTAATCATGAATTTACAAGTACGTTAAGGTAGTGTGAAATTCTATTTAGGTCAACTGGGTAGATGTTCAGTACGCTTTCGAAACACCAAAGGCGTGGTGGGTTAGCTGCGGTACACCCTATATATAAACGCTAATGGTGCATCGAAAATGAGACTGAGAATCGAACTTAGGACTAACCCTTGTTTGTGTAGTAAGTCTTTCTATTATCTAGATTCGATCAACATAATTGTTCCATTTAAAACTCTTTGATTATGCTCTCTTGAAACATGAAGACCTACACCATATAATCCCATTTCGTTATCGCATTTATCCTATCACCTTGATTCTTTGAAAACTACCTACTATGTCATTCAAGTCCCTTGATTTTTCTTTAGAAATTAACCATACGATCTATTACTCAAATTTTCCCCGCAGACTCTTTTACAATTTCGAGACGAAATTCCCAAAAGTAGGGGAGACTGTAACATCACGTATTTTTTTTTAAGTCATTTTCGAATTTATTAAACAAAGTTCTTTTCATTTCAATTTATTTGTATTTAATTAACTTGGCGTTTATAAATTTAATAATATTATACCCTATTCTAATTATTATTATTTAAAAGTTTTTTTTTTATATTAAAAAAAAAACATAATAATAAATTATTTTTGATAAGAACTTATGATTCTTATTAAGGTTTAAATCAAAACCCACTTAAATCTAATATGATATAGAATGGATAATGCAAATCGAAACCTTAATCTTAATCGTATAATCAAATCGAACATATCTGCTGCAAATTAAGAGATAATAACAACTCTCAGTCGGATAATTGTGAGATTAATTGATAAACATTAGATTTATATCTATCCTAAACTTAAACTCATCCAAATCGACCCTTAACCTATAAATTAATCCTATAAACTTGATCGAAATCTCATTCCGAACCTATCTGCTCCTGGTTTCGCGATTACAACAACATAAGGTCGGTTAATTTAGTGATTATCTTCTAATCGTTTAAACCGTCTATATCCCAAATCCTTAAACCCCTTAATTCGATCCCTTCTCTATAAATTGATCCCTGAAACTCATTCAGACTACGCTCGCCTCTTAAACCCCCAATACAATTTCGGAAATCGTTCATCAATTCAGACTAGATCGTGTCTTCTTCCTGTTTCGGCTTATAGCTTTATATCGGCCTAACCTGTAAGTTTTCCTTCAATTAATTCGTCATATAGGGTCGAATTTGATCATATAACAAAACCCCCATATCATGTTGACAAATCGTAGTCTGTATGAGCGAGATTGGATCATGTATGGGCTTAGGGTTTATAGGTATATATATTTGGGGAAGATGACCTGCACTAAATCTGGTTATAACATTCTGATCGAAATTAGAACCAAGTGGTCGCATAGACCAGCTGGTTTGTCTGTTTCTTTAAAAAGCAAAGGACCCAGGTTCGATCCTTGTTGTAACCGGGTTAGTGTTTTTTTTAAGAAACTGAATCTGCAGATAGATAGTTTATAAATCCACTAACAGAATTAACAACCAACTACTCTGGTAGACCAGTTGGTTAGTGTGTTGCTTTTCAACCTTAAGGTTCCGAGTTCGAACCCTGTCACAACCGGTTTTGAACCCAATTATTTTTCTTTTTAAAACTGAATATTATATATTAACTGTTATTTAATAATAAATAATAATATAAACTTGTTTTAATCATAACTAATTCATAAAAATTCCGTTTTTAACGATTCAAAAGCCAAAGTTTTTCTAAAATTATTTCTAATCTAATGAACCAAAGATATAAACTTTTCGAGAAAAAAAATATATACTTTTTATATTTTAACCTATAATCTTTTGTGTAAACAAATTGTTTTAGATACAAAATAATAGGCAATAATTTATAGAAATATATTTTTCCTAGTTTTAAAAGTTATATCTTTTAGTCTATGTAAAAATTAATAATGTTTTAAATATTATTATATTTTTAATTAAAGCATTAACATTTAAGCCTTCCCCAAAACTAGAGAACCCTAATAGATAGACCTAGAAATCTTAGACTTATTAGACTTGTGACACTTAGACTTTATAATGCCAAATCTAGGTTGATTTCATTGGGAATAAATTTACCTGCTATTGCATACTTGGGATTTTGCTTGCTTGCTTGCTAAGGTGAGTATTACTTATCCCCTTTTTCGTTTTTACACTTTTGGGGTGATTCATGCACACTTATTTAAACTTGCTCATTCACATATACATATCTTTCGAACAATTACAATTCATATACGTGTCTTGTTTATCTTCATGCTTGTGTTTGAACGTGAACGTAACTTACATAACTTCGGTTATGGTGCTCTATTAGACATAACTTCGGTTATGGTGCTCTATCAGGCATAACTTCGGTTATGGTGCTCTATCAGACATGACTTCAGTCGTGGTGCTCTATTAGACTTACACGTGTTAAGGTGCTCGATATACTTTTGTGAACTATATTCTTGGATTCTTACTTGTTACTTACATGTTTACATAACGCATTGATATCACATGACACATGAATTGTATCTTTTTTTAAACTTATACTATATGTACAAACCTAGGTAATGCTCACCAACATTATTGTTGACAAAATTATTTTCGTGCATGTTTCAGGAAAAGCTTGCTTGATGATCACATAAGGCTTGGGACAGAGTTAATAAGAATCAGAATTTTGTATTGCTTGACTTCATTGGTAACTTGTATGAAACTTTAATTTGGTATTAATAATATTTCAACTTTAATAGTGCCATGAGCTTATGAACAATCATCACTACGTGGCACCCCGATGTTTCCGCCATCGGTTGGGGTGTTACACATAATGCGAGAATTACGTAGAGATTCATACACAGAAAAAGCCTCCAGTTTAAAAGACCGTATCTATCGGTAATTTTGGAGTTTCACGGAACCGAATGGAGGAACGGGAAGGCAGAAGGTGTTTTATCTAGCTACAGACTCAGATAAAGAATACGAAGCTGACTGGAGGGTAGTCAGACTCATAATGCGAGCATTACGTAGAGATTCATACAAAGGAAAAGACACCAGTTTAAAAGACCAATATCTATCGGTAATTTTGGTGTTTCATGGACACGAATGGAGGAACAAGAAGGCCATAAGGTATCTTATCATGCTATAGACACAAATAAAGGATACGAAGCTGACTGGAGGGTAAGCAGAGTCATAATGCGACAATTACGTAGAGATTTGTACACAGGAAAAGACTCCAGTTTAAAAGACCGCAACTATCGGTACTTTTGGTGTTTCATGGACACGAATGGAGGAACAAGAAGGCCATAAGGTATCTTATCATGCTACAGACACAAATAAAGGATACGAAGCTGACTGGAGGGTAAGCGGAGTCATAATGCGACAATTACGTAAAGATTAATACACAGAAAAAGACTCCAGTTTAAAAGACCGTATCTATCGGTAATTTTGGAGTTTCACGGACCCGAATGGAGGAACGGGAAGATCAAAAGGTGTTTTATCATGCTACAGGCTCAGATAAAGGATACGAAACTGACTGGAGGGTAGTCAGACTCATAATGCGAGAATTACGTAGAGATTCATACACAGAAAAAGCCTCCAGTTTAAAAGACCGTATCTATCGGTAATTTTGGAGTTTCAGGAACTCGAATGGAGGAACGGGAAGGCCATAAGGTGTCTTATCATGCTACAGACTCATATAAAGGATACGAAGCTGACTGGAGGGTAATCAGACTCACGATGCGACAATTACGTAAAGATTAATACACAGAAAAAGACTCCAGTTTAAAAGACCGTATCTATCGGTAATTTTGGAGTTTCACGGACCCGAATGGAGGAACGGGAAGGCCAAAAGGTGTTTTATCATGCTACAGACTCAGATAAAGGATATGAAACTGACTGGAGGGTAGTCAGACTCATAATGCGAGAATTACGTAGAGATTCATACACAGAAAAAGCCTCCAGTTTGAAAGACCGTATCTATCGGTAATTTTGGAGTTTCAGGAACTCGAATGGAGGAACGGGAAGGCCATAAGGTGTCTTATCATGCTACAGACTCAGATAAAGGATACCAAGCTGACTGGAGGGTAATCGGAGTCATAATGCGAGAATTACGTAGAGATTCATACACAGAAAAAGCCTCCAGTTTAAAAGACCGTATCTATCGGTAATTTTGGAGTTTCAAGGAACCGAATGGAGGAACGGCAAGGCCAGAAGGTGTTTTATCATGCTACAGACTCAGATAAAGAATACGAAGCTGACTGGAGGGTAGTCAGACTCATAATGCGAGCATTACGTAGAGATTCATACAAAGGAAAAGACACCAGTTTAAAAGACCGTATCTATCGGTAATTTTGGTGTTTCATGGACACGAATGGAGGAACAAGAAGGCCATAAGGTATCTTATCATGCTATAGACACAAATAAAGGATACGAAGCTGACTGGAGGGTAAGCGGAGTCATAATGCGACAATTACGTAGAGATTTGTACACAGGAAAAGACTCCAGTTTAAAAGACCGCAACTATCGGTACTTTTGGTGTTTCATGGACACGAATGGAGGAACAAGAAGGCCATAAGGTATCTTATCATGCTACAGACACAAATAAAGGATACGAAGCTGACTGGAGGGTAAGCGGAGTCATAATGCGACAATTACGTAAAGATTAATACACAGAAAAAGACTCCAGTTTAAAAGACCGTATCTATCGGTAATTTTGGAGTTTCGCGGACCCGACTGGAGGAACGGGAAGGCCAAAAGGTGTTTTATCATGCTACAGACTCAGATAAAGGATACGAAACTGACTAGAGGGTAGTCAGACTCATAATGCGAGAATTACGTAGAGATTCATACACAGAAAAAGCCTCCAGTTTAAAAGACCGTATCTATCGGTAATTTTGGAGTTTCAGGAACTCGAATGGAGGAACGCGAAGGCCATAAGGTGTCTTATCATGCTACAGACTCAGATAAAGGATACGAAGCTGACTGGAGGGTAATCAGACTCACGATGCGACAATTACGTAGAGATTCGTACACAGGAAAAGACACCAGTTTAAAAGACCGTAACTATAGGTACTTTTGGAGTTTCAGGGACACGAATGGAGGAACGGGAAGGCCATAAGGTGTCTTATCATGCTACAGACTCAGATAAAGGATACGAAGCTGACTGGAGGGTAATCGGAGTCATAATGCGAGAATTACGTAGAGATTCATACACAGAAAAAGCTTCCAGTTTAAAAAACCGTATCTATCGGTAATTTTGGAGTTTCACGAAACCGAATGGAGGAACGGGAAGTCCAGAAGGTGTTCTATCATGCTACAGACTCAGATAAAGGATACGAAGCTGACTGGAGGGTAGTCAGACTCATAATGCGAGAATTACGTAGAGATTCATACAAAGGAAAAGACACCAGTTTAAAAGACCGTATCTATCGGTCATTTTGGAGTTTCAGGGACCCGAATGGAGGAACGGGAAGGCCATAAGGTGTCTTATCATGCTACAGACTCAGATAAAGGATACGAAGCTGACTGGAGGGTAATCGGACTCATAATGCGAGAATTACGTAGAGATTCATACACAGGAAAAGATACCAGTTTAAAGCACTGTATCTATCGGTAATTATGGAGTTTCAGGGACCCGAATGGAGGAACGAGAAGGCCATAAGGTGTCTTATCATGCTACAGAATTAGACAAAGGATACAAAACTAATCGGATGGTCATCAGACTCACGATGCGACAATTACGTAGAGATTCGTGCACAGGAAAAAACACTAGTTTAAAAGACCGTAAATATCGGTACTTTTGGAGTTCAAGGACCCGAATGGAGGAACGGGAAGGTCATAAGGTATCTTATCATGCTACAGACTCTGGTAAAGTATACGAAACTGACAGGACGGTAATCGGACTCACGATGCGACAATTACGTAGAGATTCGTACACAGGAAAAGATACCAATTTAAAAGACCGTAACTATAGGTACTTTTGGAGTTTCAGGGACACGAATGGAGGAACGGGAAGGACATAAGGTGTCTTATCATGCTATAGACTCAGATAAAGGATACTAAGCTGACTGGAGGGTAGGCGGACTCATAATGCGAAAATTATGTAGAGATTCATACACAAAAAAGGCCTCCAGTTTAAAAGACCGTATCTATCGGTAATTTTGGAATTTCATGGACCTGAATGGAGGAACGGGAAGGCCATAAGGTGTCTTATCATGCTACAGACTCAGATAAAGTATACGAAGCTGACTGGAGGGTAGTCAGACTCAGAATGCGATAATTACGTAGAGATTCGTACACAGGAAAAGACCTCAGTTTAAAAGACCGTAACTATAGGTACTTTTGGAGTTTCATGGACACGAATGGAGGAACGGGAAGGCCATAAGGTGTCTTATCATGCTACAGACTCAGATAAAGGATACGAAGCTGACAAGAGGGTAGGCAGACTCATAATGCGAGAATTACGTAGAGATTCATACACAGGAAAAGACTCCAGTTTAGAAGACCGTATCTATCGGTAATTTTGGAGTTTCACGGACCCGAATGGAGGAATGGACTCATAATGCGAGAATTACGTAGACATTCGTACACAAGATAGGCCTCCCGTTTAAAAGACCGTAACTATCGGTACTTTTGGAGTTTCATGGACACGAATGGAGGAACAAGAAAGTCATAAGGTATGTTATCATGCTACAGACACAAATAAAGGATATGAAGCAGACTTGGGGTAATCGGAGTCATAATGTGACAATTATGTAGAGATTCATACACAGGAAAAGACACCAGTTTAAAAGACCGTACCTATCAGTAATTTTGGAGTTTCAGGGACCCGAATGGAGGAACGGGAAGGCCATAAGGTGTCTTATCATGTTACAGACTCAGATAAAGGATACAAAACTTATTGAATGGTAATCAGACTCACGATGCGACAATTTCGTAGAGATTCGTACACAGGAAAAGACACTAGTTTAAAAGACCGTAAATATCGCTACTTTTAGAGTTCAGGGACACGAATGGAGGAACGGGAAGGTCATAAGGTATCTTATCATGCTACAGACTCAGATAAAGGATATGAAACTGACCGGACGGTAATCGGAGTCACGATGCGACAATTACGTAGAGATTTGTACACAGGAAAAGACTCCAGTTTAAAAGACCGCAACTATCGGTACTTTTGGTGTTTCATGGACACGAATGAAGGAACAAGAAGGCCATAAGGTATCTTATCATGCTACAGACACAAATAAAGGATACGAAGTTGACTGGAGGGTAAGCGGAGTCATAATGCGACAATTACGTAAAGATTAATACACAGAAAAAGACTCCAGTTTAAAAGACCGTATCTATCGGTAATTTTGGAGTTTCACGGACCCGAATGGAGGAACGGGAAGGCCAAAAGGTGTTTTATCATGCTACAGACTCAGATAAAGGATACGAAACTGACTGGAGGGTAGTCAGACTCATAATGCGAGAATTACGTAGAGATTCATACACAGAAAAAGCCTCCAGTTTAAAAGACCGTATCTATCGGTAATTTTGGAGTTTCAGGAACTCGAATGGAGGAACGGGAAGGCCATAAGGTGTCTTATCATGCTACAGACTCAGATAAAGGATACGAAGCTGACTGGAGGGTAATCAAACTCACGATGCGACAATTACGTAATGATTAATACACAGAAAAAGACTCCAGTTTAAAAGACCGTATCTATCGGTAATTTTGGAGTTTCACGGACCCGAATGGAGGAACGGGAAGGCCAAAAGGTGTTTTATCATGCTACAGACTCAGATAAAGGATACGAAACTGACTGGAGGGTAGTCAGACTCATAATGCGAGAATTACGTAGAGATTCATACACAGAAAAAGCCTCCAGTTTAAAAGACCGTATCTATCGGTAATTTTGGAGTTTCAGGAACTCGAATGGAGGAACGGGAAGGCCATAAGGTGTCTTATCATGCTACAGACTCAGATATAGGATACGAAGCTGACTGGAGGGTAATCAGACTCACGATGCGACAATTACGTAGAGATTCGTACACAGGAAAAGACACCAGTTTAAAAGACCGTAACTATTGGTACTTTTGGAGTTTCAGGGACACGAATGGAGGAACGGGAAGGCCATAAGGTGTCCTATCATGCTACAGACTCAGATAAAGGATACGAAGCTGACTGGAGGGTAATCGGAGTCATAATGCGAGAATTACGTAGAGATTCATACACAGAAAAAGCCTGCAGTTTAAAAGACCGTATCTATCGGTAATTTTGGAGTTTCAGGAAGTCGAATGGAGGAACGGGAAGGCCATAAGGTGTCTTATCATGCTACAGACTCAGATAAAGGATACGAAGCTGACTGGAGGGTAATCAGACTCACGATGCGACAATTACGTAGAGATTCGTACACAGGAAAAGACACCAGTTTAAAAGACCGTATCTATCGGTAATTTTGGAGTTTCAGGGACCCGAATGGAGGAACGGGAAGGCCATAAGGTGTCTTATCATGCTACAGACTCAGATAAAGGATACGAAGCTAAAAGGATACGAAGCTAAAGGATACGAAGCTAAAGTATACGAAGCTAAAAAAGCTAGGGTTTTGTCTCTGATATTGGGCGATTTTGGCGATATCACTGTTTCTTCTCTGTTTTCTTTTCCCGGTCTTTTTTAACCCTTTCTTCTTCTTTTCTTCGTCGTGTTTCACTGTTCCATCATCTTTGAAGGTGGTGGAATCTTCACAGTGCACGATTATGGGTTCTCCTGCTAGGGTTGTGTTGCCGGAGCCTCCTCCGGCGGTTCCACCTGATTTATCTGCTGGTTTGGATTATATCCTGGATCTCAAGGATGAGGGGGATGGTAGGTTTATTCTGTCTAGGTCAAGGGGAGGTATTACTGAAGTTTGTTCGCTGACATCAGGGGATTTAGAGTATTTGAATGGTATGTTTGGGAAGGATTGGATGCAGCAAGTTTCTACTGATCATAGTTTTTTCCAGAAGTCTGTTGATAGCGACATGGAGATGGATCTGAAGCCTAGGGTTTCTGATGTGAAGACTGGGCTAGGGTTTGCTGGTGTAGGTATGTTTGATCCTCCTATTCTGTCTGATGTTCATATTCAGTATTTGAGAAATTTGTTGGGGGATAATTGGAAATCTAGATTGATTAATGAGAATCTGGAGGATCTGTTTGAATTATCTTCTAAATGTGATGTTTATGGTAATCCTCTTCAGAAGAATGAGAGTACTGTTAATGGGGGATCTGTTAAGATGGATGTTGGTATGACTGAAACTAAAATGCTTTATGATGGTAGAAATATGTCTATTCTGGAAGCTTTAGCTAAGTATGTTAGTAAGAAAGGGGGCTTTTCTGTGGTGAATAATAGGGTTTGTTTTCCTCAATTATCACCAGATTTGAATGTATTTGAAACTATGCAGTATAATAAGTTTGAGGCGTTTAGCAAGAGGAAGAAACATTCAGTGAGAAATGAGGGGCTGAGTGTGAAATTTAGTAGAAGGTCTGTTGGAGATTCTAAGTATTTGGGATACATGGTGAAGGGAGATGAGTTAGAGTTGCAGCCTGATCATTGTTCCCCTGCTGATTATATTAGAAGTGTCTGGAAAGTCTAGAAGAGTGTTCCCTAAGAAGAAGGCTATTCAGAAAGAGGGAGTTGCTATAAGTTCTACTTCAGATGGTATTGAGAAGACTAGTTCTGAAAATGTGATTATGAAGGATTTGGTGGAAAATGTGACTGGGGATATGAAGGTTATTGCTGTTAAGAAGAGGGATTTTATGGGAAGAATTGAGGGTACTACTGGGCAGTTAAAGTTTGATTATGAAAAACCTCTTATGAAGATGGAGTTTAATCCTGGTTTTCATGTTCTGAAAAAAGATTGTGGAAAGAAAATTTTGAAACAAACTAATAAGGAGGATTTGAAAAAGGTGAGTAAAGAAGGGGTTGGGGCAGACTCTATGGATATTCCAAATGAGTCAGGTGTGGAAGCTAATGTGGTGATAGCTGGGAAGGGAAAGAAGTTTGCTATTAGAAGATTGTCTATGAAGAAGATGATTAGTGATAGAAGTAAACAGGAGAGTTCTTATTGTTTGTCTCAGCAAGATGTTGAAATTATTAAGACACTACCTCCACTTCCTAAGAAATCACCTTTGAGCTCTGTGATTTTGAAGGATAGTGTGATATTTGCTGCTAAGAAGGATGATGTTAAGGCTGCTTCTAGTTCTAATGGGAGTAAGTCTTATGCTGCTGCTGCTAAGGGTAATGATAATGAAGTCCTTTCTGAGAAGGTCCAGTATTATCCCCCTAAGGTTTTGGAGAATGGTGAGCTTGTTGCTGAGATTAGTCCTATTCAGATTGCTGGGGCAAAGGTGGCTTATAGTAACTACTTATATGGTTACTTTGTGGGTAAAGAATTATCTGTGGGTATGGTTAGATTTCACTTGATGAGAATGTGGAAGAAGTTTGGTTTAATGGAGGTTTCTACTAATAATAGTGGGGTGTTCTTTTTCAAATTCAGGAATGATGTTGGAATGTGGGGTGCTATGGAGAAGGGTCCTTGGTTGGTAAATGATGTTCCCCTTTGTTTAAAGAAATGGGAGGTGGGAGTTTGCCTAGAGAAGACTGAGCCAAATGTGATCCCTATGTGGATCACTATTCCTAATTTACCTGCTGAATTGTGGAGTAATAAGAGTATATGCAGCATGCTTAGATGTATTGGTAATCCTATTCTGTTTGACAGGATTACAGCTGAAAGATGCAAAAAGAAGGAAGGGCGTACAGGTTTTGCTAGAGTTCTTGTTGAGGTTAAAGCTGAAAAGAATTTGCCTGAGTATGTGAATGCCTATTATCCTCCTGAGATAAGCCTGGTTTTATTAGTAAGGTGAAAGTGGCTTATCCGAAACTTATTAAGAAGTGTACTGAATGTAAGGTTTATGGGCATGACTTTGATTCTTGCACAGTTAGAATCTTAACTGTGAAGGAATTGGAGGAGAAATCTAAGAGGCTTTTGGATGAGATTAATAGTTCTGCTGTCAAAAACTTTCCTGTGTCAGGAATTGATACTGATGGTTTTACAATTGTGGGGAGGAATAATAAAGGGGAGAGGAATAGTGGTAATCAGGGTAGTTTTGGGGATTATAATAGGGACTTTAGAAGGGGAGACCAGGGTAGAGGTGGTGGTCATGTTCAGAGTGGTTTTAATGGTAGAGGTGGTTTTCAGGGAAGGGGTAATCAGGGGTATAGGCCTGTGAGAGGTGGCTTTCAGGGTGGTAATAGAGGAGGAATGGCTAATAGGAGGAGGTTTGAGGGGAGAAATAGGTTTGAGATTTTGAATGATGAGAATTGTTTGGAAGAGGAAAATGTGGTAGGACAGAATGGTAGGCAGGATGTTAAGGGGAAGTCTATCATTGGGGATACTAAACAAGGGGCACAAAGAAAAGTTGAAGAGTCTAGGGGTAGTCTTAGTGGTGGGAAGCCTAGGGATGGGGGAATTCATATTGGAGAGAAGCCTAGTGGGAGGTCTAGTGTTCGAAGTGTGGAAAGTATAAAGGGTGAGAATTTGGTTAAGAAGACTGAGGGTGTGGAGTCTATTCCAGCTAAGGGGAATCAAGAGGTGGGGTTTGATGCTCGAACTAGAATTGATACTAAAGTTAATACTAAAAGTGGTTATTTTAAGATCATTGAGAAGCAGTTTGAGGAGGTAGCTCAGTTTCTTACTAGTAAAAGCTGCCCTTCAAATGACATTCTTAGAAAATGGACTATTGGGCAGGTAAAATTGTTTTTTGAACAGTGGGATAAAATAATGATGGATGATCTTGTTAGGCTGGAAAATTTGAGTTTTGAAATGGACACAGGGGTGATTAATATGAGTTGTGATAATGGTGGGGAAGGGTCTTCAGGTCTGAAGCCTTCTGAGAAGTATAATGATGTTTGTTATGAAGATTAATATCATGTCCTGGAATGTGAGGGGAATGTGCAAGACTGTTAAGCAGAGACAGATTAATAGGTTAATTGGGAGTAATAAGGTTAATGTTTGTAGTCTTGTGGAGACCAGGGTGAATCCTTTGGAGATTGAGAAGGCTTGTAAGGGTGTTATGAATAGTTGGGTTTGGGTGAATAATGGGGATTTCTGTCCTAGCTGGGTCAGGATTGTGGTGGGTTGGGATGCTAGTAAGGTGGATGTTATGGTTTTGCATAAATCTGATCAGTGCATTCAGTGTTATATTTGTCCTGTTGAGGGGAAGGATAGTTTCTTCTGTTCATTTGTGTATGGGTTTACTAATGTGGCTGGTAGGAGAACTCTGTGGAATGAGCTTAGCAAAATGGCTGGTAAGATTGGTGATAATCCCTGGTTATTGGCTGGTGATTTTAATGCTATCTTAGACCCTAGAGAGAAAAATTGTGAGCTGGGGTATTCACTTTATGGTATGCAAGAATTCAGAGAGTGTGTGGCTGAGTTAAAAGTTGAGGATTTTCCTTTTACTGGTTTAGAGTACACATGGAATCAAAAAGTGGGCAAAACTGATGGTATTCTTGAAAAGTTGGACAGGGCTATGGGTAATCCTTTGTTTCTCAAATCATTTGTTAATATTAATGCAAAATTTTTGCCTTTCTATTTGTCGGATCATGCACCTGTGGTTGTGTTCTGTGCTCTATCTCATAAGAAGGATCCAAAGCCTTTTAAGTTTTGGAACTTTCTTGCTGAGAAACCTGAGTTCTTGGAGATTGTTAAGGATGTTTGGGGTAATAAAATCAGTGGATGCAAAATGTTTAGTGTGGTTACCAAACTTAAGAGTTTGAAGAAACCATTTAGAAAGTTAAATTTTCTTAATGGAAATCTTTTTAAGAAGGTGGAGTTATTAAAAGTGGAGTTGGAAAGAATTCAAGGGGAAATGATAAAAGATCCTGATAATGAATACCTAAGGGAGGAAGAAGAGGTGTATGTTAAAGCTTATAATGAGGCTGTTTTGTGGATTATTTTATAAGTATGTGGGAAATGCCTTTGTGGATTATTTTATAAGTATGATGGGAAGCAGGGATAATGTTGATACTATTCAGGATCCTCAGTCTTTGTTTTTTAAAAGGATTTCTGAGAATTCTGCTAAAGACATGGTGAGAAGTGTTTCTAAGGAGGAGGTTAAAATTGCAATGTTTCAGATTGAAGACAATAAGGCCCCTGGGCCTGATGGATATTCAGCCAGGTTCTTTAAAGCTGCTTGGAGTGTTATAGGGGATGAAGTAACAGCTGCTGTGCAGGAGTTCTTTGAGAATGGAAAGATGTTGAAGCAAATCAATGCAACAGTTATCTCTCTTATCCCTAAAATTCAAGCCCCTACTGTGGTCAATCAATTTAGACCTATTGCTTGCTGCAATGTTATATATAAATGTATTAGTAAGGTGATCTGTAATAGACTAATGAAGGTGTTGGATCAGATTGTGGATGTATCCCAGAGTGCTTTTGTGCCAGGTAGGCTGATTAGTGATAATATTCTGCTTGCACAAGAACTTGTGAAGGGGTATGATTGGAAAAGGGGATATCCTAGGGTGGCCTTGAAGGTGGATTTATAAAAAGCTTATGATTCTGTTGATCATAATTTTTTGGAAAATTGCCTGATACACTTTGGGTTTGATAAAAAATTTATTGGGTGGATTATGACTTGCTTGAAGACTGTGTCCTATTCTATAAGCCTTAATGGCCAGTTGTTTGGATATTTTAAGGGTGAGAAGGGCCTTAGGCAGGGTGATCCGGTGTCTCTGTATCTGTTTACAATAGTTATGGAGGTCTTAAATCTGTTGATGAAGAGGAAAATCAGATCTGAGGAGAAATTTGTTTATCATTGGAAATGTGATAAATTACAGCTTACACACTTGTGTTTTGCTGATGATTTATTCATATTTAGTAGTGCTTGTGGTGACTCTATAAAGATTATAAAAGAAGTGTTGGAGGAGTTTGGTGCTTATTCAGGTTTAAAACCAAACATGGGTAAGAGTGAGATAATATTTGGCAATGTGGATAAGGAGATTCAGGATGATATTTTGAGAATTCTTCCTTTTAAGGTGGGTCAACTCCCACTAAAATACTTGGGTATCCCTCTGGCTTCTAGGAAATTATATCAAAAAGATTGTGGGGCTTTGCTTGAGAAGGTGAAAAGAAGAATAGAAGACTGGAGGAATAAATTTTTGTCATATGCTGGTAGAGTTCAGCTTTTGAAGTCTGTTTTATCCTCACTAACAGTATACTGGGCATCCCTGTTTATTCTACCTGATAACTTGAATTGTGATGTGGAAAGATTGTGTAGAGGGTTTTTGTGGTGTCAAGGGGAGTATAAGCAGGGTAGTGCTAAAGTTGCTTGGGAGGAACTTTGTTTAAGGAAAAGTCAGGGTGGTCTGGGGTTAACTTCATTAAAAGAAAGAAATTTAGCATTAGTAGCTAAACATATGTGGAGTATTGTTACTGATAGAAAATCTGTTTGGGTGGAATGGGTTAAGTTTTATAAGCTACATGGGAAGAGTTTTTGGGAAATTGGAGAGGTGAATTCTGATTCTTGGCATTGGAAGTAGATTCTGGGCTATAGAAGGCTGTTTAGGCAGCATTGTGTGGCTAAAATTGGAAATGGTAAGACAATAAATGTGTGGTTTGATCAGTGGCATGTTAATGGGCCATTGATAGATCACATTAATATAAGGGAAATTAGAGCTGCTGGTTTTGACTTAAAAAATAAGATTGCTGATCTGATTGGGGCTGATGGATGGATAGTTCCTGAGGAATGGAGGGAGAAATACCCTGTGTTTTTTAGAGATTACTTGCCTATTATTGTTGCTGGGAAAGCTGATGAATTCTGTTGGCTAAGCAAAAGAGGTAAATCTGTTCCTTTTTCATCTAAAGCTGTTTATGATGATATAGTTAAAGAGAGTAATGAAGTGGGTTGGCATAACTTTGTATGGTTTGGAAGTAGCATCCCTAGGCATACTTTCATAACTTGGTTGGCTTTTAAAAGTAGACTGCCTACTCAAGATAAGATAGCATGTTGGAAACAAGATGTTAATCTTTCTTGCAGTTTATGTGGAAAGGAACCTGATAGTCATCAGCACCTTTTCTTTAAGTGTGAATATGCTAGAGGTATATGGTGGAAATTGAGGGAACTTGCTACATTTAGAGATATTCCTGATGAGTGGGATGGGATAGTTGATTTTGTGGAAAAGGGAAAGGCTAGTAAGGGGATTTGGGGTACTATTCAGAAGTTGGTTATTGCTGCTGCTGTTTACTTTGTTTGGCAGGAGAGGAACCAAAGATTTTTTAGCAAAAAGAGAAGGAATGCTAAGATTGTGTGTGGATTAATTCAGGAGGTGATCACCTTAAAAATGAAGAGTATAAAGGTTAAAGATGGAGTGCAGGCTAGATTGGCTGCTGCAGTGTGGAATTTTGAAATCAGTAAACATGGAGTGGAGGTCCCTTTATCTTAATGTTGTTTGTTATTGGGGTAATGATTATGGATGGTTGGGAGGCTGCTGGTTGTTGATTCTGATGGTTTGGTTGGATATTGCTATAAGACTCATTATTAGATATAATGGGTTAGAGTGTGGATTATATTGGTGGGATTTCTGTATTGGGCAGCAGGGTGATATATGGTTCCCTTTTGATCCAGGAATTGGGGTGGTATGATTGTGTTAATGTTAATGGGTCAGATGGGTGAGTGGTATTATGGGTCAGTTTGTAGGTATTGGGTTGTTCTGATGCTGTATGTTGCTGATGGATGGCTGGTGAAGGATGTGGATTGTGGCTGCTGGAATTTCTTGAAGACTTGCAGTTGGCTGCTGGAGTTTTTTGAAGATTTGAAGATGGATGCTGTTTTGTTTGCTTTGACTTGTAGTTGTTTGTTTTGTTTTGGTTGTTTCTTTGTTTGGACTTGATAGGTTTAGACTTTAGCCGGTTGTGGCTGGGTCTCTAGCTGTGTGGTTTTTTTTGTTTTGTTTTGTTTTGATTGTATAGTTGAGCTCATGGTCGGGACGTTTGGATAGTCCCTTTGTTAGACCATGGCTTGGGATCGGGTTTTGGTCCTTGGGGTATGTCCCGGGATGCCGATCCCTTAGGTGTATATATAATTTTTTGTGATTAATAAAATTTACCAGGAGTGCCGCCTCCTTTTACCAAAAAAAAAGGATATGAAGCTGACCAGACGGTAATCGGACTCACGATGCAACAATGACACAGAGATTCGTACACAAGAAAAGACTCGAGTTTTAAAGGACGTAACTATCTGTACATTTGAAGTTTCGGGCACCCGAATGGAAGTACGGGAAGGCCATAAGATATCTAAGCATGCAACAGACTCAGATAAAGGATATGAACCTGACCGGATGGTAATCGGACTCACGATGCGACAATGACACAGAGATTCGTACACAAGAAAAGACTCGAGTTTTAAAGGACGTAACTATCGGTACATTTGAAGTTTCGGGCACCCGAATGGAGGAACGGGAAAGCCATAAGATATCTAAGCCTACAAGAGACTTAGATAAAGGATATGAAGCTGACCGGACGGTAATCGGACTCACTATGGGACAATGACACAGAGATTCGTACACAAGAAAAGACTCGTGTTTTAATGGACGTAAATAGCGGTTCATTTGAAGTTTTGGGCACCCGAATGGAGGTACGGGAAGGCTATAAGATATCTGAGCATGAAACAGACTCAGATAAAGGATATGAAGCTGACCGGACGGTAATCGGACTCACGATGGGACAATGACACAGAGATTCGTACAAAAGAAAAGACTCGTGTTTTAATGAACGTAAATAGCGGTTCATTTGAAATTTCGGGCACCCGAAAGGAGGAACGGGAAAGCCATAAGATATCTAAGCATGCAACAGACTCAGATAAAGGATATGAAGCTGACCGGACGGTAATCGGACTCACGATGGGATAATGACACAGAGATTCGTACACAAGAAAAGACTCGTGTTTTAATCGACGTAACTAGCGGTTCATTTGAAGTTTCGGGCACCCGAATGGAGGAACGGGAAGGCCATACGATATCTGAGCATGCAACAGACTCAGATAAAGGATATGAAGCTTACCGGACGGTAATCAGACTCACGATTGGACAATGACACAGAGATTCGTACACAAGAAAAGACTCGAGTTTTAAAGGACGTAACTATCTGTACATTTGAAGTTTCGGGCACCCGAATGGAGGTACGGGAAGGCCATAAGATATCTAAGCATGCAACAGACTCAGATAAAGGATATGAAGCTGACCGGACGGTAATCGGACTCACGATGCGACAATGACACAGAGATTCGTACACAAGAAAAGACTCGAGTTTTAAAGGACGTAACTATCGGTACATTTGAAGTTTCGGGCACCCGAATGGAGGAACGGGAAAGCCATAAGATATCTAAGCATGCAATAGACTCAGATAAAGGATATGAAGCTGACCGGACGGTAATCGGACTCACGATGCGACAATGACACAGAGATTCGTACACAAGAAAAGACTCGAGTTTTAAAGGACGTAACTATGGGTACATTTGAAGTTTCGGGCACCCGAGTGGAGGAACGGGAAAGCCATAAGATATCTACGTCTGCAACAGACTCAGATAAAGGATATGAAGCTGACCGGACGGTAATAGGACTCACGATGGGACAATGACACAGAGATTCGTACACAAGAAAAGACTCGTGTTTTAATGGACGTAACTAGCGGTTCATTTGACGTTTCGGGCACCCGAATGGAGGAACGGGAAAGCCATAAGATATCTAAGCCTGCAAAAGACTCAGATAAAGGATATGAAGCTGACCGGACGGTAATCGGACTCACGATGTGACAATGACACGGAGATTAGTACACAAGAAAAGACTCATGTTTTAATGGACGTAACTAGCGGTTCATTTGAAGTTTCGGGCACCTGAATGGAGGAACGGGAAAGCCATAAGATATCTAAGCATGCAACAGAATCATATAAAGGATATGAAGCTGACCGGACGGTAATCGGACTCACGATGCGACAATGACATAGAGATTCGTCACAAGAAAAGACTCGAGTTTTAAAGGATGTAACTATCTGTATATTTGAAGTTTCGGGCACCCGAATGGAGGAACGGGAAGGCCATAAGATATCTGAGCATGCAACAGACTCAGATAAAGGATATGAAGCTGACCGGACGGTAATCGGACTCACGATGGGACAATGACACAGAGATTCGTACACAAGAAAAGACTCGTGTTTTAATGGACGTAACTAGCGGTTCATTTGAAGTTTCGGGCACCCGAATGGAGGAACGGGAAGGCCATAAGATATCTGAGCATGCAACAGACTCAGATAAAGGATATGAAGCTTACCGGACGGTAATCGGACTCACGATGGGACAATGACACAGAGATTCGTACACAAGAAAAGACTCGAGTTTTAAAGGACGTAACTATCTGTATATTTGAAGTTTTGGGCACCCGAATGGAGGAACGGGAAGTCCATAAGATATCTGAGCATGCAACAGACTCAGATAAAGGATATGAAGCTGACCGGACGGTAATCGGACTCACGATGGGACAATGACCCAGAGATTCGTACAAAAGAAAAGACTCGTGTTTTAATGCACGTAAATAGCGGTTCATTTGAAGTTTCGGGCACCCGAATGGAGGAACGGGAAAGCCATAAGATATCTAAGCATGCAATAGACTCAGATAAAGGATATGAAGCTGACCGGACGGTAATCGGACTCACGATGCGACAATGACACAAAGATTCGTACACAAGAAAAGACTCAAGTTTTAAAGGACGTAACTATCGGTACATTTGAAGTTTCGGGCACCCGAATGGAGGAACGGGAAAGCCATAAGATATCTAAGCCTGCAACAGACTCAGATAAAGGATATGAAGCTGACCGGACGGTAATCGGACTCACGATGGGACAATGACACAGAGATTCGTACACAAGAAAAGACTCGTGTTTTAATGGACGTAACTAGCGGTTCATTTGACGTTTCGGGCACCCGAATGGAGGAACGGGGAAAGCCATAAGATATCTAAGCCTGCAACAGACTCAGATAAAGGATATGAAGCTGACCGGACGGTAATCGGACTCACGATGTGACAATGACACAGAGATTCATACACAAGAAAAGACTCGTGTTTTAATGGACGTAACTAGCGGTTCATTTGAAGTTTCGGGCACCCGAATGGAGGAACGGGAAAGCCATAAGATATCTAAGCATGCAACAGACTCATATAAAGGATATGAAGCTGACCGGACGGTAATCGGACTCACGATGCGACAATGACATAGAGATTCGTCACAAGAAAAGACTCGAGTTTTAAAGGACGTAACTATCTGTATATTTGAAGTTTCGGGCACCCGAATGGAGGAACGGGAAGGCCATAAGATATCTGAGCATGCAACAGACTCAGATAAAGGATATGAAGCTGACCGGACGGTAATCGGACTCACGATGGGACAATGACACAGAGATTCATACACAAGAAAAGACTCGTGTTTTAATGGACGTAACTAGCGGTTCATTTGAAGTTTCAGGCACCCGAATGGAGGGACGGGAAGGCCATAAGATATCTGAGCATGCAACAGACTCAGAAAAAGGATATGAAGCTTACCGGACGGTAATCGGACTCACGATGGGACAATGACACAGAGATTCGTACACAAGAAAAGACTCGAGTTTTAAAGGACGTAACTATCTGTATATTTGAAGTTTTGGGCACCCGAATGGAGGAACGGGAAGTCCATAGGATATCTGAGCGTGCAACAGACTCAGATAAAGGATATGAAGCTGACCGGGCGGTAATCGAACTCACGATGGGACAATGACACAGAGATTCGTACACAAGAAAAGACTCGTGTTTTAATGAACGTAAATAGCGGTTCATTTGAAGTTTGGGCACCCGAATGGAGGAACGGGAAAGCCATAAGATATCTAAGCATGCAATAGACTCAGATAAAGGATATGAAGCTGACCGGACGGTAATCGGACTCACGATGCGACAATGACACAAAGATTCGTACACAAGAAAAGACTCGAGTTTTAAAGGACGTAACTATCGGTACATTTGAAGTTTCGGGCACCCGAATGGAGGAACGGGAAAGCCATAAGATATCTAAGCCTGCAACAGACTCAGATAAAGGATATGAAGCTGACCGGACGGTAATCGGACTCACGATGTGACAATGACACAGAGATTCATACACAAGAAAAGACTCGTGTTTTAATGGACGTAACTAGCGGTTCATTTGAAGTTTCGGGCACCCGAATGGAGGAACGGGAAAGCCATACGATATCTAAGCATGCAATAGACTCAGATAAAGGATAAGAAGCTGACCGGACGGTAATCGGACTAACGATGCGACAATGACACAAAGATTCGTACACAAGAAAAGACTCGAGTTTTAAAGGACGTAACTATCGGTACATTTGAAGTTTCGGGCACCCGAATGGAGGAACGGGAAAGCCATAAGATATCTAAGCCTGCAACAGACTCAGATAAAGGATATGAAGTTGACCGGACGGTAATCGGACTCACGATGGGACAATGATACAGAGATTCGTACACAAGAAAAGACTCGTGTTTTAATGGACGTAACTAGCGGTTCATTTGACGTTTCGGGTACCCGAATGGAGGAACGGGAAAGCCATAAGATATCTAAGCCTGCAACAGACTCAGATAAAGGATATGAAGCTGACCGGACGGTAATCGGACTCATGATGTGACAATGACACAGAGATTCATACACAAGAAAAGACTCGTGTTTTAATGGACGTAACTAGCGGTTCATTTGAAGTTTCGGGAACCCGAATGGAGGAACGGGAAAGCCATACGATATCTAAGCATGCAACAAACTCATATAAAGGATATGAAGCTGACCGGACGGTAATCGGACTCACGATGCGACAATGACATAGAGATTCGTCACAAGAAAAGACTCGAGTTTTAAAGGACGTAACTATCGGTACATTTGAAGTTTCGGGCACCCGAATGGAGGAACGGGAAAGCCATAAGATATCTAAGCCTGCAACAGACTCAGATAAAGGATATGAAGCTGACCGGACGGTAATCGGACTCACGATGGGACAATGACACAGAGATTCGTACACAAGAAAAGACTCGTGTTTTAATGAACGTAAATAGCGGTTCATTTGAAGTTTGGGCACCCGAATGGAGGAACGGGAAAGCTATAAGATATCTAAGCATGCAATAGACTCAGATAAAGGATATGAAGCTGACCGGATGGTAATCGGACTCACGATGCGACAATGACACAAAGATTCGTACACAAGAAAAGACTCGAGTTTTAAAGGACGTAACTATCGGTACATTTGAAGTTTCGGGCACCCGAATGGAGGAACGGGAAAGCCATAAGATATCTAAGCCTCCAACAGACTCAGATAAAGGATATGAAGCTGACCGGACGGTAATCGGACTCACGATGTGACAATGACACAGAGATTCATACATAAGAAAAGACTCGTGTTTTAATGGACGTAACTAGCGGTTCATTTGAAGTTTCGGGCACCCGAATGGAGGGACGGGAAGGCCATAAGATATCTGAGCATGCAACAGACTCAGAAAAAGGATATGAAGCTTACCGGACGGTAATCGGACTCACGATGCGACAATGACATAGAGATTCGTCACAAGAAAAGACTCGAGTTTTAAAGGACGTAACTATCGGTACATTTGAAGTTTCGGGCACCCGAATGGAGGAACTGGAAAGCCATAAGATATCTAAGCCTGCAACAGACTCAGATAAAGGATATGAAGCTGACCGGACGGTAATCGGACTCACGATGGGACAATGACACAGAGATTCATACACAAGAAAAGACTCGTGTTTTAATGGACGTAACTAGCGGTTCCTTTGAAGTTTCGGGCACCCGAATGGAGGAACGGGAAAGCCATACGATATCTAAGCATGCAACAGACTCATATAAAGGATATGAAGCTGACCGGACGGTAATCGGACTCACGATGCGACAATGACATAGAGATTCGTCACAAGAAAAGACTCGAGTTTTAAAGGACGTAACTATCGGTACATTTGAAGTTTCGGGCACCCGAATGGAGGAACGGGAAAGCCATAAGATATCTAAGCCTGCAACAGACTCAGATAAAGGATATGAAGCTGACCGGACGGTAATCGGACTCACGATGGGACAATGACACAGAGATTCATACACAAGAAAAGACTCGTGTTTTAATGGACGTAACTAGCGGTTCATTTGAAGTTTCGGGCACCCGAATGGAGGGACGGGAAGGCCATAAGATATCTGAGCATGCAACAGACTCAGAAAAAGGATATGAAGTTTACCGGACGGTAATCGGACTCACGATGGGACAATGACACAGAGATTCGTACACAAGAAAAGACTCGAGTTTTAAAGGACGTAACTATCGGTACATTTGAAGTTTCGGGCACCCGAATGGAGGAACGGGAAAGCCATAAGATATCTAAGCCTGCAACAGACTCAGATAAAGGATATGAAGCTGACCGGACGGTAATCGGACTCACGATGTGACAATGACACAGAGATTCATACACAAGAAAAGACTCGTGTTTTAATGGACGTAACTAGCAGTTCATTTGAAGTTTCGGGCACCCGAATGGAGGGACGGGAAGGCCATAAGATATCTGAGCATGCAACAGACTCAGAAAAAGGATATGAAGCTTATCGGACGGTAATCAGACTCACGATGCGACAATGACATAGAGATTCGTCACAAGAAAAGACTCGAGTTTTAAAGGACGTAACTATCGGTACATTTGTTCGGGCACCCGAATGGAGGAACTGGAAAGCCATAAGATATCTAAGCCTGCAACAGACTCAGATAAAGGATATGAAGCTGACCGGACGGTAATCGGACTCACGATGGGACAATGACACAGAGATTCATACACAAGAAAAGACTCGTGTTTTAATGGACGTAACTAGCGGTTCCTTTGAAGTTTCGGGCACCCGAATGGAGGAACGGGAAAGCCATACGATATCTAAGCATGCAACAGACTCATATAAAGGATATGAAGCTGACCGGACGGTAATCGGACTCACGATGTGACAATGACACAGAGATTCATACACAAGAAAAGACTCGTGTTTTAATGGACGTAACTAGCGGTTCATTTGAAGTTTCGGGCACCCGAATGGAGGGACGGGAAGGCCATAAGATATCTGAGCATGCAACAGACTCAGAAAAAGGATATGAAGCTTACCGGACGGTAATCGGACTCACGATGCGACAATGACATAGAGATTCGTCACAAGAAAAGACTCGAGTTTTAAAGGACGTAACTATCGGTACATTTGAAGTTTCGGGCACCCGAATGGAGGAACTGGAAAGCCATAAGATATCTAAGCCTGCAACAGACTCAGATAAAGGATATGAAGCTGACCGGAC
Organism: Ambrosia artemisiifolia; assembly: GCA_032199755.1. NCBI lineage: Eukaryota > Viridiplantae > Streptophyta > Magnoliopsida > Asterales > Asteraceae > Ambrosia > Ambrosia artemisiifolia. The sequence continues at coordinate 29,939,015 of CM063524.1, read as the reverse complement.
GGTAATCGGACTCACGATGGGACAATGACACAGAGATTCATACACAAGAAAAGACTCGTGTTTTAATGGACGTAACTAGCGGTTCCTTTGAAGTTTCGGGCACCCGAATGGAGGAACGGGAAAGCCATACGATATCTAAGCATGCAACAGACTCATATAAAGGATATGAAGCTGACCGGACGGTAATCGGACTCACGATGCGACAATGACATAGAGATTCGTCACAAGAAAAGACTCGAGTTTTAAAGGACGTAACTATCGGTACATTTGAAGTTTCGGGCACCCGAATGGAGGAACGAGAAAGCCATAAGATATCTAAGCCTGCAACAGACTCAGATAAAGGATATGAAGCTGACCGGACGGTAATCGGACTCACGATGGGACAATGACACAGAGATTCATACACAAGAAAAGACTCGTGTTTTAATGGACGTAACTAGCGGTTCATTTGAAGTTTCGGGCACCCGAATGGAGGGACGGGAAGGCCATAAGATATCTGAGCATGCAACAGACTCAGAAAAAGGATATGAAGTTTACCGGACGGTAATCGGACTCACGATGGGACAATGACACAGAGATTCGTACACAAGAAAAGACTCGAGTTTTAAAGGACGTAACTATCTGTATATTTGAAGTTTTGGGCACCCGAATGGAGGAACGGGAAGTCCATAGGATATCTGAGCGTGCAACAGACTCAGATAAAGGATATGAAGCTGACCGGGTGGTAATCGGACTCACGATGGGACAATGACACAGAGATTCGTACACAAGAAAAGACTCGTGTTTTAATGAACGTAAATAGCGGTTCATTTGAAGTTTGGGCACCCGAATGGAGGAACGGGAAAGCCATAAGATATCTAAGCATGCAATAGACTCAAATAAAGGATATGAAGCTGACCGGACGGTAATCGGACTCACGATGCGACAATGACACAAAGATTCGTACACAAGAAAAGACTCGAGTTTTAAAGGACGTAACTATCGGTACATTTTAAGTTTCGGGCACCCGAATGGAGGAACGGGAAAGCCATAAGATATCTAAGCCAGCAACAGACTCAGGTAAAGGATATGAAGCTGACCGGACGGTAATCGGACTCACGATGGGACAATGACACAGAGATTCGTACACAAGAAAAGACTCGTGTTTTAATGGACGTAACTAGCGGTTCATTTGACGTTTCGGGTACCCGAATGGAGGAACGGGAAAGCCATAAGATATCTAAGCATGCAATAGACTCAAATAAAGGATATGAAGCTGACCGGACGGTAATCGGACTCACGATGCGACAATGACACAAAGATTCGTACACAAGAAAAGACTCGAGTTTTAAAGGACGTAACTATTGGTACATTTGAAGTTTCGGGCACCCGAATGGAGGAACGGGAAAGCCATAAGATATCTAAGCCTGCAACAGACTCAGATAAAGGATATGAAGCTGACCGGACGGTAATCGGACTCACGATGTGACAATGACACAGAGATTCATACACAAGAAAAGACTCGTGTTTTAATGGACGTAACTAGCGGTTCCTTTGAAGTTTCGGGCACCCGAATGGAGGAACGGGAAAGCCATACGATATCTAAGCATGCAACAGACTCATATAAAGGATATGAAGCTGACCGGACGGTAATCGGACTCACGATGCGACAATGACATAGAGATTCGTCACAAGAAAAGACTCGAGTTTTAAAGGACGTAACTATCGGTACATTTGAAGTTTCGGGCACCCGAATGGAGGAACGGGAAAGCCATAAGATATCTAAGCCTGCAACAGACTCAGATAAAGGATATGAAGCTGACCGGACGGTAATCGGACTCACGATGGGACAATGACACAGAGATTCATACACAAGAAAAGACTCGTGTTTTAATGGACGTAACTAGCGGTTCATTTGAAGTTTCGGGCACCCGAATGGAGGGACGGGAAGGCCATAAGATATCTGAGCATGCAACAGACTCAGAAAAAGGATATGAAGCTTACCGTACGGTAATCGGACTCACGATGGGACAATGACACAGAGATTCGTACACAAGAAAAGACTCGAGTTTTAAAGGACGTAACTATCTGTATATTTGAAGTTTTGGGCACCCGAATGGAGGAACGGGAAGTCCATAGGATATCTGAGCGTGCAACAGACTCAGATAAAGGATATGAAGCTGACCGGGCGGTAATCGGACTCACGATGGGACAATGACACAGAGATTCGTACACAAGAAAAGACTTGTGTTTTAATGAACGTAAATAGCGGTTCATTTGAAGTTTGGGCACCAGAATGGAGGAACGGGAAAGCCATAAGATATCTAAGCATGCAATAGACTCAGATAAAGGATATGAAGCTGATCGGACGGTAATCGGACTCACGATGCGACAATGACACAAAGATTCGTACACAAGAAAAGACTCGAGTTTTAAAGGACGTAACTATCGGTACATTTAAAGTTTCGGGCACCCGAATGGAGGAACGGGAAAGCCATAAGATATCTAAGCCTGCAACAGACTCAGATAAAGGATATGAAGCTGACCGGACGGTAATCGGACTCACGATGTGACAATGACACAGAGATTCATACACAAGAAAAGACTCGTGTTTTAATGGACGTAACTAGCGGTTCATTTGAAGTTTCGGGCACCCGAATGGAGGAACGGGAAAGCCATACGATATCTAAGCATGCAATAGACTCAGATAAAGGATATGAAGCTGACCGGACGGTAATCGGACTAACGATGCGACAATGACACAAAGATTCGTACACAAGAAAAGACTCGAGTTTTAAAGGACGTAACTATCGGTACATTTGAAGTTTCGGGCACTCGAATGGAGGAACGGGAAAGCCATAAGATATCTAAGCCTGCAACAGACTCAGATAAAGGATATGAAGCTGACCGGACGGTAATCGGACTCACGATGGGACAATGATACAGAGATTCGTACACAAGAAAAGACTCGTGTTTTAATGGACGTAACTAGCGGTTCATTTGACGTTTCGGGTACCCGAATGGAGGAACGGGAAAGCCATAAGATATCTAAGCCTGCAACAGACTCAGATAAAGGATATGAAGCTGACCGGACGGTAATCGGACTCACGATGTGACAATGACACAGAGATTCATACACAAGAAAAGACTCGTGTTTTAATGGACGTAACTAGCGGTTCATTTGAAGTTTCGGGCACCCGAATGGAGGAACGGGAAAGCCATACGATATCTAAGCATGCAACAGACTCATATAAAGGATATGAAGCTGACCGGACGGTAATCGGACTCACGATGCGACAATGACATAGAGATTCGTCACAAGAAAAGACTCGAGTTTTAAAGGACGTAACTATCGGTACATTTGATGTTTTGGGCACCCGAATGGAGGAACGGGAAAGCCATAAGATATCTAAGCCTGCAACAGACTCAGATAAAGGATATGAAGCTGACCGGACGGTAATCGGACTCATGATGGGACAATGACACAGAGATTCATACACAAGAAAAGACTCGTGTTTTAATGGACGTAACTAGCGGTTCATTTGAAGTTTCGGGCACCCGAATGGAGGGACGGGAAGGCCATAAGATATCTGAGCATGCAACAGACTCAGAAAAAGGATATGAAGCTTACCGGACGGTAATCGGACTCACGATGGGACAATGACACAGAGATTCGTACACAAGAAAAGACTCGAGTTTTAAAGGACGTAACTATCTGTATATTTGAAGTTTTGGGCACCCGAATGGAGGAACGGGAAGTCCATAGGATATCTGAGCGTGCAACAGACTCAGATAAAGGATATGAAGCTGACCGGGCGGTAATCCGACTCACGATGGGACAATGACACAGAGATTCGTACACAAGAAAAGACTCGTGTTTTAATGAACGTAAATAGCGGTTCATTTGAAGTTTGGGCACCCGAATGGAGGAACGGGAAAGCCATAAGATATCTAAGCATGCAATAGACTCAGATAAAGGATATGAAGCTGACCGGACGGTAATCGGACTCATGATACGACAATGACACAAAGATTCGTACACAAGAAAAGACTCGAGTTTTAAAGGACGCAACTATCGGTACATTTGAAGTTTCGGGCACCCGAATGGAGGAACGGGAAAGCCATAAGATATCTAAGCCTGCAACAGAATCAGATAAAGGATATGAAGCTGACCGGACGGTAATCGGACTCACGATGTGACAATGACACAGAGATTCATACACAAGAAAAGACTCGTGTTTTAATGGACGTAACTAGCGGTTCCTTTGAAGTTTCGGGCACCCGAATGGAGGAACGGGAAAGCCATACGATATCTAAGCATGCAACAGACTCATATAAAGGATATGAAGCTGACCGGACGGTAATCGGACTCACGATGCGACAATGACATAGAGATTCGTCACAAGAAAAGACTCGAGTTTTAAAGGACGTAACTATCGGTACATTTGAAGTTTCGGGCACCCGAATGGAGGAACGGGAAAGCCATAAGATATCTAAGCCTGCAACAGACTCAGATAAAGGATATGAAGCTGACCGGACGGTAATCGGACTCACGATGGGACAATGACACAGAGATTCATACACAAGAAAAGACTCGTGTTTTAATGGACGTAACTAGCGGTTCATTTGAAGTTTCGGGCACCCGAATGGAGGGACGGGAAGGCCATAAGATATCTGAGCATGCAACAGACTCAGAAAAAGGATATGAAGCTTACCGTACGGTAATCGCACTCACGATGGGACAATGACACAGAGATTCGTACACAAGAAAAGACTCGAGTTTTAAAGGACGTAACTATCTGTATATTTGAAGTTTTGGGCACCCGAATGGAGGAACGGGAAGTCCATAGGATATCTGAGCGTGCAACAGACTCAGATAAAGGATATGAAGCTGACCGGGCGGTAATCGGACTCACGATGGGACAATGACACAGAGATTCGTACACAAGAAAAGACTTGTGTTTTAATGAACGTAAATAGCGGTTCATTTGAAGTTTGGGCACCAGAATGGAGGAACGGGAAAGCCATAAGATATCTAAGCATGCAATAGACTCAGATAAAGGATATGAAGCTGACCGGACGGTAATCGGACTCACGATGCGACAATGACACAAAGATTCGTACACAAGAAAAGACTCGAGTTTTAAAGGACGTAACTATCGGTACATTTAAAGTTTCGGGCACCCGAATGGAGGAACGGGAAAGCCATAAGATATCTAAGCCTGCAACAGACTCAGATAAAGGATATGAAGCTGACCGGACGGTAATCGGACTCACGATGTGACAATGACACAGAGATTCATACACAAGAAAAGACTCGTGTTTTAATGGACGTAACTAGCGGTTCATTTGAAGTTTCGGGCACCCGAATGGAGGAACGGGAAAGCCATACGATATCTAAGCATGCAATAGACTCAGATAAAGGATATGAAGCTGACCGGACGGTAATCGGACTAACGATGCGACAATGACACAAAGATTCGTACACAAGAAAAGACTCGAGTTTTAAAGGACGTAACTATCGGTACATTTGAAGTTTCGGGCACTCGAATGGAGGAACGGGAAAGCCATAAGATATCTAAGCCTGCAACAGACTCAGATAAAGGATATGAAGCTGACCGGACGGTAATCGGACTCACGATGGGACAATGATACAGAGATTCGTACACAAGAAAAGACTCGTGTTTTAATGGACGTAACTAGCGGTTCATTTGACGTTTCGGGTACCCGAATGGAGGAACGGGAAAGCCATAAGATATCTAAGCCTGCAACAGACTCAGATAAAGGATATGAAGCTGACCGGACGGTAATCGGACTCACGATGTGACAATGACACAGAGATTCATACACAAGAAAAGACTCGTGTTTTAATGGACGTAACTAGCGGTTCATTTGAAGTTTCGGGCACCCGAATGGAGGAACGGGAAAGCCATACGATATCTAAGCATGCAACAGACTCATATAAAGGATATGAAGCTGACCGGACGGTAATCGGACTCACGATGCGACAATGACATAGAGATTCGTCACAAGAAAAGACTCGAGTTTTAAAGGACGTAACTATCGGTACATTTGATGTTTTGGGCACCCGAATGGAGGAACGGGAAAGCCTTAAGATATCTAAGCCTGCAACAGACTCAGATAAAGGATATGAAGCTGACCGGACGGTAATCGGACTCATGATGGGACAATGACACAGAGATTCATACACAAGAAAAGACTCGTGTTTTAATGGACGTAACTAGCGGTTCATTTGAAGTTTCGGGCACCCGAATGGAGGGACGGGAAGGCCATAAGATATCTGAGCATGCAACAGACTCAGAAAAAGGATATGAAGCTTACCGGACGGTAATCGGACTCACGATGGGACAATGACACAGAGATTCGTACACAAGAAAAGACTCGAGTTTTAAAGGACGTAACTATCTGTATATTTGAAGTTTTGGGCACCCGAATGGAGGAACGGGAAGTCCATAGGATATTTGAGCGTGCAACAGACTCAGATAAAGGATATGAAGCTGACCGGGCGGTAATCCGACTCACGATGGGACAATGACACAGAGATTCGTACACAAGAAAAGACTCGTGTTTTAATGAACGTAAATAGCGGTTCATTTGAAGTTTGGGCACCCGAATGGAGGAACGGGAAAGCCATAAGATATCTAAGCATGCAATAGACTCAGATAAAGGATATGAAGCTGACCGGACGGTAATCGGACTCATGATACGACAATGACACAAAGATTCGTACACAAGAAAAGACTCGAGTTTTAAAGGACGTAACTATCGGTACATTTGAAGTTTCGGGCACCCGAATGGAGGAACGGGAAAGCCATAAGATATCTAAGCCTGCAACAGAATCAGATAAAGGATATGAAGCTGACCGGACGGTAATCGGACTCACGATGTGACAATGACACAGAGATTCATACACAAGAAAAGACTCGTGTTTTAATGGACGTAACTAGCGGTTCATTTGAAGTTTCGGGCACCCGAATGGAGGAACGGGAAAGCCATACGATATCTAAGCATGCAACAGACTCATATAAAGGATATGAAGCTGACCGGACGGTAATCGGACTCACGATGCGACAATGACATAGAGATTCGTTACAAGAAAAGACTCGAGTTTTAAAGGACGTAACTATCGGTACATTTGAAGTTTCGGGCACCCGAATGGAGGAACGGGAAAGCCATAAGATATCTAAGCCTGCAACAGACTCAGATAAAGGATATGAAGCTGACCGGACGGTAATCGGACTCACGATGGGACAATGACACAGAGATTCATACACAAGAAAAGACTCGTGTTTTAATGGACGTAACTAGCGGTTCATTTGAAGTTTCGGGCACCCGAATGGAGGGACGGGAAGGCCATAAGATATCTGAGCATGCAACAGACTCAGAAAAAGGATATGAAGCTTACCGGACGGTAATCGGACTCACGATGGGACAATGACACAGAGATTCGTACACAAGAAAAGACTCGAGTTTTAAAGGACGTAACTATCTGTATATTTGAAGTTTTGGGCACACGAATGGAGGAACGGGAAGTCCATAGGATATCTGAGCGTGCAACAGACTCAGATAAAGGATATGAAGCTGACCGGGCGGTAATCGGACTCACGATAGGACAATGACACAGAGATTCGTACACAAGAAAAGACTCGTGTTTTAATGAACGTAAATAGCGGTTCATTTGAAGTTTGGGCACCCGAATGGAGGAACGGGAAACCCATAAGATATCTAAGCATGCAATAGACTCAGATAAAGGATATGAAGCTGACCGGACGGTAATCGGACTCACGATGCGACAATGACACAAAGATTCGTACACAAGAAAAGACTCGAGTTTTAAAGGACGTAACTATCGGTACATTTGAAGTTTCGGGCACCCGAATGGAGGAACGGGAAAGCCATAAGATATCTAAGCCTGCAACAGACTCAGATAAAGGATATGAAGCTGACCGGACGGTAATCGGACCCACGATGTGACAATGACACAGAGATTCATACACAAGAAAAGACTCGTGTTTTAATGGACGTAACTAGCGGTTCATTTGAAGTTTCGGGCACCCGAATGGAGGAACGGGAAAGCCATACGAGATCTAAGCATGCAATAGACTCAGATAAAGGATATGAAGCTGACCGGACGGTAATCGGACTAACGATGCGACAATGACACAAAGATTCATACACAAGAAAAGACTCGAGTTTTAAAGGACGTAACTATCGGTACATTTGAAGTTTCGGACACCCGAATGGAGGAACGGGAAAGCCATAAGATATCTAAGCCTGCAACAGACTCAGATAAAGGATATGAAGCTGACCGGACGGTAATCGGACTCACGATGGGACAATGATACAGAGATTCGTACACAAGAAAAGACTCGTGTTTTAATGGACGTAACTAGCGGTTCATTTGGCGTTTCGGGTACCCGAATGGAGGAACGGGAAAGCCATAAGATATCTAAGCCTGCAACAGACTCAGATAAAGGATATGAAGCTGACCGGACGGTAATCGGACTCACGATGTGACAATGACACAGAGATTCATACACAAGAAAAGACTCGTGTTTTAATGGACGTAACTAGCGGTTCATTTGAAGTTTCGGGCACCCGAATGGAGGAACGGGAAAGCCATACGATATCTAAGCATGCAACAGACTCATATAAAGGATATGAAGCTGACCGGACGGTAATCGGACTCACGATGCGACAATGACATAGAGATTCGTCACAAGAAAAGACTCGAGTTTTAAAGGACGTAACTATCGGTACATTTGAAGTTTCGGGCACCCGAATGGAGGAACGGGAAAGCCATAAGATATCTAAGCCTGCAACAGACTCAGATAAAGGATATGAAGCTGACCGGACGGTAATCGGACCCACGATGTGACAATGACACAGAGATTCATACACAAGAAAAGACTCGTGTTTTAATGGACGTAACTAGCGGTTCATTTGAAGTTTCGGGCACCCGAATGGAGGAACGGGAAAGCCATACGATATCTAAGCATGCAATAGACTCAGATAAAGGATATGAAGCTGACCGGACGGTAATCGGACTAACGATGCGACAATGACACAAAGATTCGTACACAAGAAAAGACTCGAGTTTTAAAGGACGTAACTATCGGTACATTTGAAGTTTCGGGCACCCGAATGGAGGAACGGGAAAGCCATAAGATATCTAAGCCTGCAACAGACTCAGATAAAGGATATGAAGCTGACCGGACGGTAATCGGACTCACGATGGGACAATGATACAGAGATTCGTACACAAGAAAAGACTCGTGTTTTAATGGACGTAACTAGCGGTTCATTTGGCGTTTCGGGTACCCGAATGGAGGAACGGGAAAGCCATAAGATATCTAAACCTGCAACAGACTCAGATAAAGGATATGAAGCTGACCGGACGGTAATCGGACTCACGATGTGACAATGACACAGAGATTCATACACAAGAAAAGACTCGTGTTTTAATGGACGTAACTAGCGGTTCATTTGAAGTTTCGGGCACCCGAATGGAGGAACGGGAAAGCCATACGATATCTAAGCATGCAACAGACTCATATAAAGGATATGAAGCTGACCGGACGGTAATCGGACTCACGATGCGACAATGACATAGAGATTCGTCACAAGAAAAGACTCGAGTTTTAAAGGATGTAACTATCGGTACATTTGAAGTTTCGGGCACCCGAATGGAGGAACGGGAAAGCCATAAGATATCTAAGCCTGCAACAGACTCAGATAAAGGATATGAAGCTGACCGGACGGTAATCGGACTCACGATGTGACAATGACACAGAGATTCATACACAAGAAAAGACTCGTGTTTTAATGGACGTAACTAGCGGTTCATTTGAAGTTTCGGGCACCCGAATAGAGGAACGGGAAAGCCATACGATATCTAAGCATGCAATAGACTCAGATAAAGGATATGAAGCTGACCGGACGGTAATCGGACTCACGATGCGACAATGACACAAAGATTCGTACACAAGAAAAGACTCGAGTTTTAAAGGACGTAACTATCGGTACATTTGAAGTTTCGGGCACCCGAATGGAGGAACGGGAAAGCCATAAGATATCTAAGCCTGCAACAGACTCAGATAAAGGATATGAAGCTGACCGGACGGTAATCGGACTCACGATGGGACAATGACACAGAGATTCGTACACAAGAAAAGACTCGTGTTTTAATGGACGTAACTAGCGGTTCATTTGACGTTTCGGGTACCCGAATGGAGGAACGGGAAAGCCATAAGATATCTAAGCCTGCAACAGACTCAGATAAAGGATATGAAGCTGACCGGACGGTAATCGGACTCACGATGTGACAATGACACAGAGATTCATACACAAGAAAAGACTCGTGTTTTAATGGACGTAACTAGCGGTTCATTTGAAGTTTCGGGCACCCGAATGGAGGAACGGGAAAGCCATACGATATCTAAGCATGCAACAGACTCATATAAAGGATATGAAGCTGACCGGACGGTAATCGGACTCACGATGCGACAATGACATAGAGATTCGTCACAAGAAAAGACTCGAGTTTTAAAGGACGTAACTATCTGTATATTTGAAGTTTTGGGCACCCGAATGGAGGAACGGGAAGGCCATAAGATATCTGAGCATGCAACAGACTCAGATAAAGGATATGAAGCTGACCGGACGGTAATCGGACTCACGATGGGACAATGACACAGAGATTCGTACACAAGAAAAGACTCGTGTTTTAATGAACGTAAATAGCGGTTCATTTGAAGTTTCGGGCACCCGAATGGAAGAACGGGAAAGCCATAAGATATCTAAGCATGCAACAGACTCAGATAAAGGATATGAAGCTGATCGGACGGTAATCGGACTCACGATGCGACAATGACACAGAGATTCGTACACAAGAAAAGACTCGTGTTTTAATGGACGTAACTAGCGGTTCATTTGACGTTTCGGGTACCCGAATGGAGGAACGGGAAAGCCATAAGATATCTAAGCCTGTAACAGACTCAGATAAAGGATATGAAGCTGACCGGACGGTAATCGGACTCACGATGTGACAATGACACAGAGATTCATACACAAGAAAAGACTCGTGTTTTAATGGACGTAACTAGCGGTTCATTTGAAGTTTCGGGCACCCGAATGGAGGAACGGGAAAGCCATACGATATCTAAGCATGCAACAGACTCATATAAAGGATATGAAGCTTACCGGACGGTAATCGGACTCACGATGCGACAATGACATAGAGATTCGTCACAAGAAAAGACTCGAGTTTTAAAGGACGTAACTATCGGTACATTTGAAGTTTCGGGCACCCGAATGGAGGAACGGGAAAGCCATAAGATATCTAAGCCTGCAACAGACTCAGATAAAGGATATGAAGCTGACCGGACGGTAATCGGACTCACGATAGGACAATGACACAGAGATTCGTACACAAGAAAAGACTCGTGTTTTAATGAACGTAAATAGCGGTTCATTTGAAGTTTGGGCACCCGAATGGAGGAACGGGAAACCCATAAGATATCTAAGCATGCAATAGACTCAGATAAAGGATATGAAGCTGACCGGACGGTAATCGGACTCACGATGCGACAATGACACAAAGATTCGTACACAAGAAAAGACTCGAGTTTTAAAGGACGTAACTATCGGTACATTTGAAGTTTCGGGCACCCGAATGGAGGAACGGGAAAGCCATAAGATATCTAAGCCTGCAACAGACTCAGATAAAGGATATGAAGCTGACCGGACGGTAATCGGACCCACGATGTGACAATGACACAGAGATTCATACACAAGAAAAGACTCGTGTTTTAATGGACGTAACTAGCGGTTCATTTGAAGTTTCGGGCACCCGAATGGAGGAACGGGAAAGCCATACGAGATCTAAGCATGCAATAGACTCAGATAAAGGATATGAAGCTGACCGGACGGTAATCGGACTAACGATGCGACAATGACACAAAGATTCATACACAAGAAAAGACTCGAGTTTTAAAGGACGTAACTATCGGTACATTTGAAGTTTCGGACACCCGAATGGAGGAACGGGAAAGCCATAAGATATCTAAGCCTGCAACAGACTCAGATAAAGGATATGAAGCTGACCGGACGGTAATCGGACTCACGATGGGACAATGATACAGAGATTCGTACACAAGAAAAGACTCGTGTTTTAATGGACGTAACTAGCGGTTCATTTGGCGTTTCGGGTACCCGAATGGAGGAACGGGAAAGCCATAAGATATCTAAGCCTGCAACAGACTCAGATAAAGGATATGAAGCTGACCGGACGGTAATCGGACTCACGATGTGACAATGACACAGAGATTCATACACAAGAAAAGACTCGTGTTTTAATGGACGTAACTAGCGGTTCATTTGAAGTTTCGGGCACCCGAATGGAGGAACGGGAAAGCCATACGATATCTAAGCATGCAACAGACTCATATAAAGGATATGAAGCTGACCGGACGGTAATCGGACTCACGATGCGACAATGACATAGAGATTCGTCACAAGAAAAGACTCGAGTTTTAAAGGACGTAACTATCGGTACATTTGAAGTTTCGGGCACCCGAATGGAGGAACGGGAAAGCCATAAGATATCTAAGCCTGCAACAGACTCAGATAAAGGATATGAAGCTGACCGGACGGTAATCGGACCCACGATGTGACAATGACACAGAGATTCATACACAAGAAAAGACTCGTGTTTTAATGGACGTAACTAGCGGTTCATTTGAAGTTTCGGGCACCCGAATGGAGGAACGGGAAAGCCATACGATATCTAAGCATGCAATAGACTCAGATAAAGGATATGAAGCTGACCGGACGGTAATCGGACTAACGATGCGACAATGACACAAAGATTCGTACACAAGAAAAGACTCGAGTTTTAAAGGACGTAACTATCGGTACATTTGAAGTTTCGGGCACCCGAATGGAGGAACGGGAAAGCCATAAGATATCTAAGCCTGCAACAGACTCAGATAAAGGATATGAAGCTGACCGGACGGTAATCGGACTCACGATGGGACAATGATACAGAGATTCGTACACAAGAAAAGACTCGTGTTTTAATGGACGTAACTAGCGGTTCATTTGGCGTTTCGGGTACCCGAATGGAGGAACGGGAAAGCCATAAGATATCTAAACCTGCAACAGACTCAGATAAAGGATATGAAGCTGACCGGACGGTAATCGGACTCACGATGTGACAATGACACAGAGATTCATACACAAGAAAAGACTCGTGTTTTAATGGACGTAACTAGCGGTTCATTTGAAGTTTCGGGCACCCGAATGGAGGAACGGGAAAGCCATACGATATCTAAGCATGCAACAGACTCATATAAAGGATATGAAGCTGACCGGACGGTAATCGGACTCACGATGCGACAATGACATAGAGATTCGTCACAAGAAAAGACTCGAGTTTTAAAGGATGTAACTATCGGTACATTTGAAGTTTCGGGCACCCGAATGGAGGAACGGGAAAGCCATAAGATATCTAAGCCTGCAACAGACTCAGATAAAGGATATGAAGCTGACCGGACGGTAATCGGACTCACGATGTGACAATGACACAGAGATTCATACACAAGAAAAGACTCGTGTTTTAATGGACGTAACTAGCGGTTCATTTGAAGTTTCGGGCACCCGAATAGAGGAACGGGAAAGCCATACGATATCTAAGCATGCAATAGACTCAGATAAAGGATATGAAGCTGACCGGACGGTAATCGGACTCACGATGCGACAATGACACAAAGATTCGTACACAAGAAAAGACTCGAGTTTTAAAGGACGTAACTATCGGTACATTTGAAGTTTCGGGCACCCGAATGGAGGAACGGGAAAGCCATAAGATATCTAAGCCTGCAACAGACTCAGATAAAGGATATGAAGCTGACCGGACGGTAATCGGACTCACGATGGGACAATGACACAGAGATTCGTACACAAGAAAAGACTCGTGTTTTAATGGACGTAACTAGCGGTTCATTTGACGTTTCGGGTACCCGAATGGAGGAACGGGAAAGCCATAAGATATCTAAGCCTGCAACAGACTCAGATAAAGGATATGAAGCTGACCGGACGGTAATCGGACTCACGATGTGACAATGACACAGAGATTCATACACAAGAAAAGACTCGTGTTTTAATGGACGTAACTAGCGGTTCATTTGAAGTTTCGGGCACCCGAATGGAGGAACGGGAAAGCCATACGATATCTAAGCATGCAACAGACTCATATAAAGGATATGAAGCTGACCGGACGGTAATCGGACTCACGATGCGACAATGACATAGAGATTCGTCACAAGAAAAGACTCGAGTTTTAAAGGACGTAACTATCTGTATATTTGAAGTTTTGGGCACCCGAATGGAGGAACGGGAAGGCCATAAGATATCTGAGCATGCAACAGACTCAGATAAAGGATATGAAGCTGACCGGACGGTAATCGGACTCACGATGGGACAATGACACAGAGATTCGTACACAAGAAAAGACTCGTGTTTTAATGAACGTAAATAGCGGTTCATTTGAAGTTTCGGGCACCCGAATGGAAGAACGGGAAAGCCATAAGATATCTAAGCATGCAACAGACTCAGATAAAGGATATGAAGCTGATCGGACGGTAATCGGACTCACGATGCGACAATGACACAGAGATTCGTACACAAGAAAAGACTCGTGTTTTAATGGACGTAACTAGCGGTTCATTTGACGTTTCGGGTACCCGAATGGAGGAACGGGAAAGCCATAAGATATCTAAGCCTGTAACAGACTCAGATAAAGGATATGAAGCTGACCGGACGGTAATCGGACTCACGATGTGACAATGACACAGAGATTCATACACAAGAAAAGACTCGTGTTTTAATGGACGTAACTAGCGGTTCATTTGAAGTTTCGGGCACCCGAATGGAGGAACGGGAAAGCCATACGATATCTAAGCATGCAACAGACTCATATAAAGGATATGAAGCTTACCGGACGGTAATCAGACTCACGATGCGACAATGACATAGAGATTCGTCACAAGAAAAGACTCGAGTTTTAAAGGACGTAACTATCGGTACATTTGAAGTTTCGGGCACCCGAATGGAGGAACGGGAAAGCCATAAGATATCTAAGCCTGCAACAGACTCAGATAAAGGATATGAAGCTGACCGGACGGTAATCGGACTCACGATGTGACAATGACACAGAGATTCATACACAAGAAAAGACTCGTGTTTTAATGGACGTAACTAGCGGTTCATTTGAAGTTTCGGGCACCCGAATGGAGGAACGGGAAAGCCATACGATATCTAAGCATGCAATAGACTCAGATAAAGGATATGAAGCTGACCGGACGGTAATCGGACTCACGATGCGACAATGACACAAAGATTCGTACACAAGAAAAGATTCGAGTTTTAAAGGACGTAACTATCGGTACATTTGAAGTTTCGGGCACCCGAATGGAGGAACGGGAAAGCCATAAGATATCTAAGCCTGCAACAGACTCAGATAAAGGATATGAAGCTGACCGGACGGTAATCGGACTCACGATGGGACAATGACACAGAGATTCGTACACAAGAAAAGACTCGTGTTTTAATGGACGTAACTAGCGGTTCATTTGACGTTTCGGGTACCCGAATGGAGGAACGGGAAAGCCATAAGATATCTAAGCCTGCAACAGACTCAGATAAAGGATATGAAGCTGACCGGACGGTAATCGGACTCACGATGTGACAATGACACAGAGATTCATACACAAGAAAAGACTCGTGTTTTAATGGACGTAACTAGCGGTTCATTTGAAGTTTCGGGCACCCGAATGGAGGAACGGGAAAGCCATACGATATCTAAGCATGCAACAGACTCATATAAAGGATATGAAGCTGACCGGACGGTAATCGGACTCACGATGCGACAATGACATAGAGATTCGTCACAAGAAAATACTCGAGTTTTAAAGGACGTAACTATCTGTATATTTGAAGTTTTGGGCACCCGAATGGAGGAACGGGAAGGCCATAAGATATCTGAGCATGCAACAGACTCAGATAAAGGATATGAAGCTGACCGGATGGTAATCGGACTCACGATGGGACAATGACACAGAGATTCGTACACAAGAAAAGACTCGTGTTTTAATGGACGTAAATAGCGGTTCATTTGAAGTTTCGGGCACCCGAATGGAGGTACGGGAAGGCCATAAGATATCTGAGCATGCAACAGACTCAGGTAAAGGATATGAAGCTGACCGGACGGAAATCGGACTCACGATGGGACAATGACACAGAGATTCGTACACAAGAAAAGACTCGTGTTTTAATGGACGTAAATAGCGGTTCATTTGAGGTTTCGGGCACCCGAATGGAGGAACAGGAAGGCCATAAGATATATGAGCATGCAACAGACTCAGATAAAGGATATGAAGCTGACCGGACGGTAATCGGACTCACGATGGGACAATGACACAGAGATTCGTACAAAAGAAAAGACTCGTGTTTTAATGAACGTAAATAGCGGTTCATTTGAAATTCCGGGCACCCGAATGGAGGAACGGGAAAGCCATATGATATCTAAGCATGCAACAGACTCAGATAAAGGATATGAAGCTGACCGGACGGTAATCGGACTCACGATGGGACAATGACACAGAGATTCGTACACAAGAAAAGACTCGTGTTTTAATGAACGTAAATAGTGTTTCATTTGAAGTTTCGGGCACCCGAATGGAGGAACGGGATGGCCATAAGATATATGAGTATGCAACAGACTCAGATAAAGGATATGAAGCTTACCGGACGGTAATCGGACTCACGATGGGATAATGACACAGAGATTCGTACATAAGAAAAGACTCGAGTTTTAATGGACGGAACTATCGGTTCATATGAACTTTCGGGCACCCTAATGGAGGAACGGGAAAGCCATAAGATATCTAACCCTGCAACAGACTCAGATAAAGGATATGAAGCTGACCGGACGGTAATCGGACTCACGATGTGACAATGACACAGAGATTCATACACAAGAAAAGACTCGTGTTTTAATGGACGTAACTAGCGGTTCATTTGAAGTTTCGGGCACCCGAATGGAGGAACGGGAAAGCCATACGATATCTAAGCATGCAACAGACTCATATAAAAGATATGAAGCTGACCGGACGGTAATCGGACTCACGATGCGACAATGACATAGAGATTCGTCACAAGAAAAGACTCGAGTTTTAAAGGACGTAACTATCTGTATATTTGAAGTTTTGGGCACCCGAATGGAGGAACGGGAAGGCCATAAGATATCTGAGCATGCAACAGACTCAGATAAAGGATATGAAGCTAACCGGACGGTAATCGGACTCACGATGGGACAATGACACAGAGATTCGTACACAAGAAAAGACTCGTGTTTTAACGAACGTAAAGAGTGTTTCATTTGAAGTTTCGGGCACCCGAATGGAGGAACGGGAAGGCCATAAGATATATGAGTATGCAACAGACTCAGATAAAGGATATGAAGCTTACTGGACGGTAATCGGACTCACGATGGGATAATGACACAGAGATTCGTACATAAGAAAAGACTCGAGTTTTAATGGACGGAACTATCGGTTCATATGAACTTTCGGGCACCCGAATGGAGGAACGGGAAAGCCATAAGATATCTAACCCTGCAACAGACTCAGATAAAGGATATGAAGCTGACCGGACGGTAATCGGACTCACGATGTGACAATGACACAGAGATTCATACACAAGAAAAGACTCGTGTTTTAATGGACGTAACTAGCGGTTCATTTGAAGTTTTGGGCACCCGAATGGAGGAACGGGAAAGCCATACGATATCTAAGCATGCAACAGACTCATATAAAAGATATGAAGCTGACCGGACGGTAATCGGACTCACGATGCGACAATGACATAGAGATTCGTCACAAGAAAAGACTCGAGTTTTAAAGGACGTAACTATCTGTATATTTGAAGTTTTGGGCACCCGAATGGAGGAACGGGAAGGCCATAAGATATCTGAGCATGCAACAGACTCAGATAAAGGATATGAAGCTAACCGGACGGTAATCGGACTCACGATGGGACAATGACACAGAGATTCGTACACAAGAAAAGACTCGTGTTTTAATGAACGTAAATAGCGGTTCATTTGAAGTTTCGGGCACCCGAATGGAAGAACGGGAAAGCCATAAGATATCTAAGCATGCAACAGACTCAGATAAAGGATATGAAGCTGATCGGACGGTAATCGGACTCACGATGCGACAATGACACAGAGATTCGTACACAAGAAAAGACTCGAGTTTTAAAGGACGTAACTATCGGTACATTTGAAGTTTCGGACACCCGAATGTAGGAACGGGAAAGCCATAAGATATCTAAGCCTACAACAGACTCAGGTAAAGGATATGAAGCTGACCGGACGGTAATCGGACTCACGATGGGACAATGACACAGAGATTCGTACACAAGAAAAGACTCGTGTTTTAATGGACGTAAATAGCGGTTCATTTGAAGTTTCGGGCACCCGAATGGAGGTACGGGAAGGCCATAAGATATCTGAGCATGCAACAGACTCAGGTAAAGGATATGAAGCTGACCGGACGGAAATCGGACTCACGATGGGACAATGACACAGAGATTCGTACACAAGAAAAGACTCGTGTTTTAATGGACGTATATAGCGGTTCATTTGAGGTTTCGGGCACCCGAATGGAGGAACGGGAAGGCCATAAGATATATGAGCATGCAACAGACTCAGATAAAGGATATGAAGCTGACCGGACGGTAATCAGACTCACGATGGGACAATGACACAGTGATTCGTACAAAAGAAAAGACTCGTGTTTTAATGAACGTAAATAGCGGTTCATTTGAAATTTCGGGCACCCGAATGGAGGAACGGGAAAGCCATATGATATCTAAGCATGCAACAGACTCAGATAAAGGATATGAAGCTGACCGGACGGTAATCGGACTCACGATGGGACAATGACACAGAGATTCGTACACAAGAAAAGACTCGTGTTTTAATGAACGTAAATAGTGTTTCATTTGAAGTTTCGGGCACCCGAATGGAGGAACGGGAAGGCCATAAGATATATGAGTATGCAACAGACTCAGATAAAGGATATGAAGCTTACCGGACGGTAATCGGACTCACGATGGGATAATGACACAGAGATTCGTACACAAGAAAAGACTCGAGTTTTAATGGACGGAACTATCGGTTCATATGAACTTTCGGGCACCCGAATGGAGGAACGGGAACGCCATAAGATATATGATCATGCAACAAACTATGTTAAAGGATACGAAGCAGACCGGACGGTAATCGGACTCACGATGTGACAATGACACAGAGATTCGTACACAAGAAAAGACTCGTGTTTTAATGGACGTAACTAGCGGTTCATTTGAAGTTTCGGGCACCCGAATGGAGGAACGGGAAAGCCATAAGATATCTAAGCATGCAACAGACTCATATAAAGGATATGAAGCTGACCGGACGGTAATCGGACTCACGATGCGACAATGACATAGAGATTCGTCACAAGAAAAGACTCGAGTTTTAAAGGACGTAACTATCTGTATATTTGAAGTTTCGGGCACCCGAATGGAGGAACGGGAAGGCCATAAGATATCTGAGCATGCAACAGACTCAGATAAAGGATATGAAGCTGACCGGACGGTAATCAGACTCACGATGGGACAATGACACAGAGATTCGTACACAAGAAAAGACTCGTGTTTTAATGGACGTAACTAGCGGTTCATTTGAAGTTTCGAGCACCCGAATGGAGGAACGGGAAGGCCATAAGATATCTGAGCATGCAACAGACTCAGAAAAAGGATATGAAGCTTACCGGACGGTAATCGGACTCACGATGGGACAATGATACAGAGATTCGTACACAAGAAAAGACTCGAGTTTTAATGGACGTAACTATCTGTATATTTGAAGTTTTGGGCACCCGAATGGAGGAACGGGAAGTCCATAAGATATCTGAGCATGCAACAGACTCAGATAAAGGATATGAAGCTGACCGGGCGGTAATCGGACTCACGATGGGACAATGACACAGAGATTCGTACAAAAGAAAAGACTCGTGTTTTAATGAACGTAAATAGCGGTTCATTTGAAGTTCGGGCACCCGAATGGAGGAACCGGAAAGCCATAAGATATCTAAGCATGCAATAGACTCAGATAAAGGATATGAAGCTGACCGGACGGTAATCGGACTCACGATGCGACAATGACACAAAGATTCGTACACAAGAAAAGACTCGAGTTTTAAAGGACGTAACTATCGGTACATTTGAAGTTTCGGGCACCCGAATGGAGGAACGGGAAAGCCATAAGATATCTAAGCCTGCAACAGACTCAGATAAAGGATATGAAGCTGACCGGACGGTAATCGGACTCACGATGCGACAATGACACAGAGATTCGTACACAAGAAAAGACTCGAGTTTTAAAGGACGTAACTATCGGTACATTTGAAGTTTCGGACACCCGAATGGAGGAACGGGAAAGCCATAAGATATCTAAGCCTACAACAGACTCAGGTAAAGGATATGAAGCTGACCGGACGGTAATCGGACTCACGATGGGACAATGACACAGAGATTCGTACACAAGAAAAGACTCGTGTTTTAATGGATGTAAATAGCGGTTCATTTGAAGTTTCGGGCACCCGAATGGAGGTACGGGAAGGCCATAAGATATCTGAGCATGCAACAGACTCAGGTAAAGGATATGAAGCTGACCGGACGGAAATCGGACTCACGATGGGACATAGACACAGAGATTCGTACATAAGAAAAGACTCGTGTTTTAATGGACGTAAATAGCGGTTCATTTGAAGTTTCGGGCACCCGAATGGAGGTACGGCAAGGCCATAAAATATCTGAGCATGCAACAGACTCAGATAAAGGATATTAAGCTGACCGGACGGTAATCGGACCCACGATGGGACAATGACACAGAGATTCGTACAAAAGAAAAGACTCGTGTTTTAATGAACGTAAATAGCGGTTCATTTGAAATTTCGGGCACCCGAATGGAGGAACCGGAAAGCCATATGATATCTAAGCATGCAACAGACTCAGATAAAGGATATGAAGCTGACCGGACGGTAATCGGACTCACGATGGGACAATGACACAGAGATTCGTACACAAGAAAAGACTCGTGTTTTAATGAACGTAAATAGTGTTTCATTTGAAGTTTCGGGCACCCGAATGGAGGAACGGGAAGGCCATAAGATATATGAGTATGCAACAGACTCAGATAAAGGATATGAAGCTTACCGGA
This sequence comes from Ambrosia artemisiifolia, assembly GCA_032199755.1. NCBI lineage: Eukaryota > Viridiplantae > Streptophyta > Magnoliopsida > Asterales > Asteraceae > Ambrosia > Ambrosia artemisiifolia. Next base: position 29,917,684 of record CM063524.1, on the reverse strand, counting down.
CGGTAATCGGACTCACGATGCGACAATGACATAGAGATTCGTCACAAGAAAAGACTCGAGTTTTAAAGGACGTAACTATCTGTATATTTGAAGTTTCGGGCACCCGAATGGAGGAACGGGAAGGCCATAAGATATCTGAGCATGCAACAGACTCAGATAAAGGATATGAAGCTGACCGGACGGTAATCGGACTCACGATGGGACAATGACACAGAGATTCGTACACAAGAAAAGACTCGTGTTTTAATGGACGTAACTAGCGGTTCATTTGAAGTTTCGAGCACCCGAATGGAGGAACGGGAAGGCCATAAGATATCTGAGCATGCAACAGACTCAGAAAAAGGATATGAAGCTTACCGGACGGTAATCGGACTCACGATGGGACAATGATACAGAGATTCGTACACAAGAAAAGACTCGAGTTTTATAGGACGTAACTATCTGTATATTTGAAGTTTTGGGCACCCGAATGGAGGAACGGGAAGTCCATAAGATATCTGAGCATGCAACAGACTCAGATAAAGGATATGAAGCTGACCGGGCGGTAATCGGACTCACGATGGGACAATGACACAGAGATTCGTACACAAGAAAAGACTCGTGTTTTAATGAACGTAAATAGCGGTTCATTTGAAGTTCTGGCACCCGAATGGAGGAATAGGAAAGCCATAAGATATCTAAGCATGCAATAGACTCAGATAAAGGATATGAAGCTGACCGGACGGTAATCGGACTCACGATGCGACAATGACACAAAGATTCGTACACAAGAAAAGACTCGAGTTTTAAAGGACGTAACTATCGGTACATTTGAAGTTTCGGGCACCTGAATGGAGGAACGGGAAAGCCATAAGATATCTAAGCCTGCAACAGACTCAGATAAAGGATATGAAGCTGACCGGACGGTAATCGGACTCACGATGGGACAATGACACAGAGATTCGTACACAAGAAAAGACTCGTGTTTTAATGGACGTAACTAGCGGTTCATTTGACGTTTCGGGCACCCGAATGGAGGAACGGGAAAGCCATAAGATATCTAAGCCTGCAACAGACTCAGATAAAGGATATGAAGATGACCGGACGGTAATCGGACTCACGATGTGACAATGACACAGAGATTCATACACAAGAAAAGACTCGTGTTTTAATGGACGTAACTAGCGGTTCATTTGAAGTTTCGGGCACCCGAATGGAGGAACGGGATAGCCATACGATATCTAAGCATGCAACAGACTCATATAAAGGATATGAAGCTGACCGGACGGTAATCGGACTCACGATGCGACAATGACATAGAGATTCGTCACAAGAAAAGACTCGAGTTTTAAAGGACGTAACTATCTGTATATTTGAAGTTTCGGGCACCCGAATGGAGGAACGGGAAGGCCATAAGATATCTGAGCATGCAACAGACTCAGATAAAGGATATGAAGCTGACCGGACGGTAATCGGACTCACGATGGGACAATGACACAGAGATTCGTACACAAGAAAAGACTCGTGTTTTAATGAACGTAAATAGCCGTTCATTTGAAGTTTCGGGCACCCGAATGGAAGAACGGGAAAGCCATAAGATATCTAAGCATGCAACAGACTCAGATAAAGGATATGAAGCTGATTGGACGGTAATCGGACTCACGATGCGACAATGACACAGAGATTCGTACACAAGAAAAGACTCGAGTTTTAAAGGACGTAACTATCGGTACATTTGAAGTTTCGGACACCCGAATGGAGGAACGGGAAAGCCATAAGATATCTAAGCCTACAACAGACTCAGGTAAAGGATATGAAGCTGACCGGACGGTAATCGGACTCACGATGGGACAATGACACAGAGATTCGTACACAAGAAAAGACTCGTGTTTTAATGGACGTAAATAGCGGTTCATTTGAAGTTTCGGGCACCCGAATGGAGGTACGGGAAGCCCATAAGATATCTGAGCATGCAACAGACTCAGGTAAAGGATATGAAGCTGACCGGACGGAAATCGGACTCACGATGGGACAATGACACAGAGATTCGTACACAAGAAAAGACTCGTGTTTTAATGGACGTAAATAGCGGTTCATTTGAAGTTTCGGGCACCCGAATGGAGGTACGGCAAGGCCATAAGATATCTGAGCATGCAACAGACTCAGATAAAGGATATTAAGCTGACCGGACGGTAATCGGACTCACGATGGGACAATGACACAGAGATTCGTACAAAAGAAAAGACTCGTGTTTTAATGAACGTAAATAGCGGTTCATTTGAAATTTTGGGCACCCGAATTGAGGAACCGGAAAGCCATATGATATCTAAGCATGCAACAGACTCAGATAAAGGATATGAAGCTGACCGGACGGTAATCGGACTCACGATGGGACAATGACACAGAGATTCGTACACAAGAAAAGACTCGTGTTTTAATGAACGTAAATAGTGTTTCATTTGAAGTTTCGGGCACCCGAATGGAGGAACGGGAAGGCCATAAGATATATGAGTATGCAACAGACTCAGATAAAGGATATGAAGCTTACCGGACGGTAATCGGACTCACGATGGGATAATGACACAGAGATTCGTACACAAGAAAAGACTCGAGTTTTAATGGACGGAACTATCGGTTCATATGAAGTTTCGGGCACCCGAATGGAGGAACGGGAACGCCATAAGATATATGATCATGCAACAAACTATGTTAAAGGATACGAAGCAGACCGAACGGTAATCGGACTCACGATGTGACAATGACACAGAGATTCGTACACAAGAAAAGACTCGTGTTTTAATGGACGTAACTAGCGGTTCATTTGAAGTTTCGGGCACCCGAATGGAGGAACGGGAAAGCCATAAGATATCTAAGCATGCAACAGACTCATATAAAGGATATGAAGCTGACCGGACGGTAATCGGACTCACGATGCGACAATGACATAGAGACTCGTTACAAGAAAAGACTCGAGTTTTAAAGGACGTAACTATCTGTATATTTGAAGTTTCGGGCACCCGAATGGAGGAACGGGAAGGCCATAAGATATCTGAGCATGCAACAGACTCAGATAAAGGATATGAAGCTGACCGGACGGTAATCGGACTCACGATGGGACAATGACACAGAGATTCGTACACAAGAAAAGACTCGTGTTTTAATGGGCGTAACTAGCGGTTCATTTGAAGTTTCGGGCACCCGAATGGAGGAACGGGAAGGCCATAAGATATCTGAGCATGCAACAGACTCAGAAAAAGGATATGAAGCTTACCGGACGGTAATCGGACTCACGATGGGACAATGACACAGAGATTCGTACACAAGAAAAGACTCGAGTTTTAAAGGACGTAACTATCGGTACATTTGAAGTTTCGGACACCCGAATGGAGGAACGGGAAAGCCATAAGATATCTAAGCCTACAACAGACTCAGGTAAAGGATATGAAGCTGACCGGACGGTAATCGGACTCACGATGGGACAATGACACAGAGATTCGTACACAAGAAAAGACTCGTGTTTTAATGGACGTAAATAGCGGTTCATTTGAAGTTTCGGGCACCCGAATGGAGGTACGGGAAGCCCATAAGATATCTGAGCATGCAACAGACTCAGGTAAAGGATATGAAGCTGACCGGACGGAAATCGGACTCACGATGGGACAATGACACAGAGATTCGTACACAAGAAAAGACTCGTGTTTTAATGGACGTAAATAGCGGTTCATTTGAAGTTTCGGGCACCCGAATGGAGGTACGGCAAGGCCATAAGATATCTGAGCATGCAACAGACTCAGATAAAGGATATTAAGCTGACCGGACGGTAATCGGACTCACGATGGGACAATGACACAGAGATTCGTACAAAAGAAAAGACTCGTGTTTTAATGAACGTAAATAGCGGTTCATTTGAAATTTTGGGCACCCGAATTGAGGAACCGGAAAGCCATATGATATCTAAGCATGCAACAGACTCAGATAAAGGATATGAAGCTGACCGGACGGTAATCGGACTCACGATGGGACAATGACACAGAGATTCGTACACAAGAAAAGACTCGTGTTTTAATGAACGTAAATAGTGTTTCATTTGAAGTTTCGGGCACCCGAATGGAGGAACGGGAAGGCCATAAGATATATGAGTATGCAACAGACTCAGATAAAGGATATGAAGCTTACCGGACGGTAATCGGACTCACGATGGGATAATGACACAGAGATTCGTACACAAGAAAAGACTCGAGTTTTAATGGACGGAACTATCGGTTCATATGAAGTTTCGGGCACCCGAATGGAGGAACGGGAACGCCATAAGATATATGATCATGCAACAAACTATGTTAAAGGATACGAAGCAGACCGAACGGTAATCGGACTCACGATGTGACAATGACACAGAGATTCGTACACAAGAAAAGACTCGTGTTTTAATGGACGTAACTAGCGGTTCATTTGAAGTTTCGGGCACCCGAATGGAGGAACGGGAAAGCCATAAGATATCTAAGCATGCAACAGACTCATATAAAGGATATGAAGCTGACCGGACGGTAATCGGACTCACGATGCGACAATGACATAGAGACTCGTTACAAGAAAAGACTCGAGTTTTAAAGGACGTAACTATCTGTATATTTGAAGTTTCGGGCACCCGAATGGAGGAACGGGAAGGCCATAAGATATCTGAGCATGCAACAGACTCAGATAAAGGATATGAAGCTGACCGGACGGTAATCGGACTCACGATGGGACAATGACACAGAGATTCGTACACAAGAAAAGACTCGTGTTTTAATGGGCGTAACTAGCGGTTCATTTGAAGTTTCGGGCACCCGAATGGAGGAACGGGAAGGCCATAAGATATCTGAGCATGCAACAGACTCAGAAAAAGGATATGAAGCTTACCGGACGGTAATCGGACTCACGATGGGACAATGACACAGAGATTCGTACACAAGAAAAGACTCGAGTTTTAAAGGACGTAACTATCTGTATATTTGAAGTTTTGGGCACCCGAATGGAGGAACGGGAAGTCCATAAGATATCTGAGCATGCAACAGACTCAGATAAAGGATATGAAGCTGACCAGAGGGTAATCGGACTCACGATGGGACAATGACACAGAGATTCGTACACAAGAAAAGACTCGTGTTTTAATGAACGTAAATAGCGGTTCATTTGAAGTTCGGGCAACCGAATGGAGGAATGGGAAAGCCATAAGATATCTAAACATGCAATAGACTCAAATAAAGGATATGAAGCTGACCGGACGGTAATCGGACTCACGATGCGACAATGACACAAAGATTCATACACAAGAAAAGACTCGAGTTTTAAAGGACGTAACTATCGGTACATTTTAAGTTTCGGGCACCCGAATGGAGGAACGGGAAGGCCATAAGATATCTAAGCCAGCAACAGACTCAGGTAAAGGATATGAAACTGACCGGACGGTAATCGGACTCACGATGGGACAATGACACAGAGATTCGTACACAAGAAAAGACTCGTGTTTTAATGGACGTAACTAGCGGTTCATTTGACGTTTCGGGCACCCGAATGGAGGAACGGGAAAGCCATAAGATATCTAAGCCTGCAACGGACTCAGATAAAGGATATGAAGCTGACCGGACGGTAATCGGACTCACGATGTGACAATGACACAGAGATTCGTACACAAGAAAAGACTCGTGTTTTAATGGACGTAACTAGCGGTTCCTTTGAAGTTTCAGGCACCCGAATGGAGGAACGGGAAGGCCATAAGATATCTAAGCATGCAACAGACTCATATAAAGGATATGAAGCTGACCGGACGGTAATCGGACTCACGATGCGACAATGACATAGAGATTCGTACACAAGAAAAGACTCGAGTTTTAAAGGACGTAACTATCTGTATATTTGAAGTTTCGGGCACCCGAATGGAGGAATGAGAAGGCCATAAGATATCTGAGCATGCAACAGACTCAGATAAAGGATATGAAGCTGACCGGACGGTAATCGGACTCACGATGGGACAATGACACAGATATTCGTACACAAGAAAAGACTCGTGTTTTAATGAACGTAAATAGCGGTTCATTTGAAGTTTCGGGCACCCGAATGGAGGAACGGGAAAGCCATAAGATATCTAAGCATGCAACAGACTCAGATAAAGGATATGAAGCTGACCGGACGGTAATCGGACTCACGATGCGTCAATGACACAGAGATTTATACACAAGAAAAGACTCGAGTTTTAAAGGACGTAACTATCGGTACATTTGAAGTTTCGGGCACCCGAATGGAGGAACGGGAAAGCCATAAGATATCTAACCCTACAACAGACTCAGGTATAGGATATGAAGCTGACCGGACGGTAATCGGACTCACGATGGGACAATGACACAGAGATTCGTACACAAGAAAAGACTCGTGTTTTAATGGACGTAAATAGCGGTTCATTTGAAGTTTCGGGCACCCGAATGGAGGTACGGGAAGGCCATAAGATATCTGAGCATGCAACAGACTCAGATAAAGGATATGAAGCTGACCGGACGGTAATCGAACTCACGATGGGACAATGACATAGAGATTCGTACATAAAAAAAGACGCGAGTTTTAATGGACGGAACTAGCGGTTCATTTGAAGTTTCGGGCACCCGAATGGAGGAACGGGAAGGCCATAAGATATCTGAGCATGCAAAAGACTCAGATAAAGGATATGAAGCTTACCGGACGGTAATCGAACTCACGATGGGACAATGACACAGAGATTCGTACACAAGAAAAGACTCGAGTTTTAATGGACGGAACTATCGGTTCATATGAAGTTTCGGGCACCCGAATGGAGGAACGGGAACGCCATAAGATATCTGATCATGCAACAAACTATGTTAAAGGATACGAAGCAGACCGGACGGTAATCGGACTCACGATGTGACAATGACACAGAGATTCGTACACAAGAAAAGACTCGTGTTTTAATGGACGTAACTAGCGGTTCATTTGAAGTTTCGGCCACCAGAATGGAGGAACGGGAAGGCCATAGGATATCTAAGCATGCAACAGACTCATATAAAGGATATGAAGCTGACCGGAAGGTAATCGGACTCACGATGCGACAATGACATAGAGATTCGTACACAAGAAAAGACTCGTGTTTTAATGGACGTAACTAGCGGTTCATTTGAAGTTTCGGCCACCAGAATGGAGGAACGGGAAGGCCATAGGATATCTAAGCATGCAACAGACTCATATAAAGGATATGAAGCTGACCGGAAGGTAATCGGACTCACGATGTGACAATGACACAGAGATTCGTACACAAGAAAAGACTCGTGTTTTAATGGACGTAACTAGCGGTTCATTTGAAGTTTCGGGCACCCGAATGGAGGAACGGGAAAGACATAAGATATCTAAGCATGCAACAGACTCATATAAAGGATATGAAGCTGACCGGATGGTAATCGGACTCAAGATGCGACAATGACATAGAGATTCGTCATAAGAAAAGACTCGAGTTTTAAAGGACGTAACTATCTGTATATTTGATGTTTCGGGCACCCGAATGGAGGAACGGGAAGGCCATAAGATATCTGAGCATGCAACAGACTCAGATAAAGGATATGAAGCTGACCGGACGGTAATCGGACTCACGATGGGACAATGACACAGAGATTCGTACACAAGAAAAGACTCGTGTTTTAATGGACGTAACTAGCGGTTCATTTGAAGTTTTGGGCACCCGAATGGAGGCACGGGAAGGCCATAAGATATCTGAGCATGCAACAGACTCAGAAAAAGGATATGAAGCTTACCGGACGGTAATCGGACTCACGATGGGACAATGACACAGAGATTCGTACACAAGAAAAGACTCGAGTTTTAAAGGACGTAACTATCTGTATATTTGAAGTTTTGGGCACCCGAATGGAGGAACGGGAAGTCCATAAGATATCTGAGCATGCAACAGACTCAGATAAAGGATATGAAGCTGACCGGACGGTAATCGGACTCACGATGGAACAATGACACAGAGATTCGTACACAAGAAAAGACTCGTGTTTTAATGAACGTAAATAGCGGTTCATTTGAAGTTCGGGCAACCGAATGGAGGAACGGGAAACCCATAAGATATCTAAGCATGCAATAGACTCAAATAAAGGATATGAAGCTGACCGGACGGTAATCGGACTCACGATGCGACAATGACACAAAGATTCGTACACAAGAAAAGACTCGAGTTTTAAAGGACGTAACTATCGGTACATTTTAAGTTTCGGGCACCCGAATGGAGGAACGGGAAAGCCATAAGATATCTAAGCCAGCAACAGACTCAGGTAAAGGATATGAAGCTGACCGGACGGTAATCGGACTCACGATGGGACAATGACACAGAGATTCGTACACAAGAAAAGACTCGTGTTTTAATGGACGTAACTAGCGGTTCATTTGACGTTTCGGGCACCCGAATGGAGGAACGGGAAAGCCATAAGATATCTAAGCCTGCAACGGACTCAGATAAAGGATATGAAGCTGACCGGACGGTAATCGGACTCACGATGTGACAATGACACAGAGATTCGTACACAAGAAAAGACTCGTGTTTTAATGGACGTAACTAGCGGTTCCTTTGAAGTTTCAAGCACCCGAATGGAGGAACGGGAAGGCTATAAGATATATAAGCATGCAACAGACTCATATAAAGGATATGAAGCTGACCGGACGGTAATCGGACTCACGATGCGACAATGACATAGAGATTCGTACACAAGAAAAGACTCGAGTTTTAAAGGACGTAACTATCTGTATATTTGAAGTTTCGGGCACCCGAATGGAGGAACGAGAAGGCCATAAGATATCTGAGCATGCAACAGACTCAGATAAAGGATATGAAGCTGACCGGACGGTAATCGGACTCACGATGGGACAATGACACAGATATTCGTACACAAGAAAAGACTCGTGTTTTAATGAACGTAAATAGCGGTTCATTTGAAGTTTCGGGAACCCGAATGGAGGAACGGGAAAGCCATAAGATATCTAAGCATGCAACAGACTCAGATAAAGGATATGAAGCTGACCGGACGGTAATCGGACTCACGATGCGTCAATGACACAGAGATTCGTACACAAGAAAAGACTCGAGTTTTAAAGGACGTAACTATCGGTACATTTGAAGTTTCAGGCACCCGAATGGAGGAACGGGAAAGCCATAAGATATCTAAGCCTACAACAGACTCAGGTAGAGGATATGAAGCTGACCGGACGTTAATCGGACTCACGATGGGACAATGACACAGAGATTCATACACAAGAAAAGACTCGTGTTTTAATGGACGTAAATAGCGGTTCATTTGAAGTTTCGGGCACCCGAATGGAGGTACGGGAAGGCCATAAGATATCTGAGCATGCAACAGACTCAGATAAAGGATATGAAGCTGACCGGACGGTAATCGAACTCACGATGGGACAATGACACAGAGATTCGTACATAAAAAAAGACTCGAGTTTTAATGGACGGAACTAGCGGTTCATTTGAAGTTTCGGGCACCCGAATGGAGGAACGGGAAGGCCATAAGATATCTGAGCATGCAAAAGACTCAGATAAAGGATTTGAAGCTTACCGGACGGTAATCGAACTCACGATGGGACAATGACACAGAGATTCGTACACAAGAAAAGACTCGAGTTTTAATGGACGGAACTATCGGTTCATATGAAGTTTCGAGCACCCGAATGGAGGAACGGGAACGCCATAAGATATCTGATCATGCAACAAACTATGTTAAAGGATACGAAGCAGACCGGACGGTAATCGGACTCACGATGTGACAATGACACAGAGATTCGTACACAAGAAAAGACTCGTGTTTTAATGGACGTAACTAGCGGTTCATTTGAAGTTTCGGGCACCCGAATGGAGGAACGGGAAAGCCATAAGATATCTAAGCATGCAACAGACTCATATAAAGGATATGAAGCTGACCGGACGGTAATCGGATTCACGATGCGACAATGACATAGAGATTCGTCACAAGAAAAGACTCGAGTTTTAAAGGACGTAACTATCTGTATATTTGAAGTTTCGGGGACCCGAATGGAGAAACGGGAAGGCCATAAGATATCTGAGCATGCAACAGACTCAGATAAAGTATATGAAGCTGACCGGACGGTAATCGGACTCACGATGGGACAATGACACAGAGATTCGTACACAAGAAAAGACTCGTGTTTTAATGGACGTAACTAGCGGTTCATTTGAAGTTTCGGGCACCCGAATGAAGGAACGGGAAGGCCATAAGATATCTGAGCATGCAACAGACTCAGAAAAAGGATATGAAGCTTACCGGACGGTAATCGGACTCACGATGGGACAATGACATAGAGATTCGTACACAAGAAAAGACTCGAGTTTTAAAGGACGTAACTATCTGTATATTTGAAGTTTTGGGCACCCGAATGGAGGAACGGGAAGTCCATAAGATATCTGAGCATGCAACAGACTCAGATAAAGGATATGAAGCTGACCGGATGGTAATCGGACTCACGATGGGACAATGACACAGAGATTCGTACACAAGAAAAGACTCGTGTTTTAATGAACGTAAATAGCGGTTCATTTGAAGTTCGGGCAACCGAATGGAGGAACGGGAAAGCCATAAGATATCTAAGCATGCAATAGACTCAAATAAAGGATATGAAGCTGACCGGAAGGTAATCGGACTCACGATGCGACAATGACACAGAGATTCGTACACAAGAAAAGACTCGTGTTTTAATGGACGTAACTAGCGGTTCATTTGACGTTTCTGGCACCCGAATGGAGGAACGGGAAAGCCATAAGATATCTAAGCCTGCAACGGACTCAGATAAAGGATATGAAGCTGACCGGACGGTAATCGGACTCACGATGTGACAATGACACAGAGATTCGTACACAAGAAAAGACTCGTGTTTTAATGGACGTAACTAGCGGTTCCTTTGAAGTTTCAGGCACCCGAATGGAGGAACGGGAAGGCTATAAGATATCTAAGCATGCAACAGACTCATATAAAGGATATGAAGCTGACCGGACGGTAATCGGACTCATGATGCGACAATGACATAGAGATTCATACACAAGAAAAGACTCGAAATTTAAAGGACGTAACTATCTGTATATTTGAAGTTTCGGGCACCCGAATGGAGGAACGAGAAGGCCATAAGATATCTGAGCATGCAACAGACTCAGATAAAGGATATGAAGCTGACCGGACGGTAATCGGACTCACGATGGGACAATGACACAGATATTCGTACACAAGAAAAGACTCGTGTTTTAATGAACGTAAATAGCGGTTCATTTGAAGTTTCGAGCACCCGAATGGAGGAACGGGAAAGCCATAAGATATCTAAGCATGCAACAGACTCATATAAAGGATATGAAGCTGACCGGACGGTAATCGGACTCACGATGCGTCAATGACACAGAGATTCGTACACAAGAAAAGACTCGAGTTTTAAAGGACGTAACTATCGGTACATTTGAAGTTTCGGGCACCCGAATGGAGGAACGGGAAAGACATAAGATATCTAAGCCTACAACAGACTCAGGTATAGGATATAAAGCTGACCGGACGGTAATCGGACTCACGATGGGACAATGACACAGAGATTCGTACACAAGAAAAGACTCGTGTTTTAATGGACGTAAATAGCGGTTCATTTGAAGTTTCGGGCACCCGAATGGAGGTACGCGAAGGCCATAAGATATCTGAGCATGCAACAGACTCAGATAAAGGATATGAAGCTGACCGGACGGTAATCGAACTCACGATGGGACAATGACACAGAGATTCGTACATAAAAAAAGACTCGAGTTTTAATGGACGGAACTAGCGGTTGATTTGAAGTTTCGGGCACCCGAATGGAGGAACGGGAAGGCCATAAGATATCTGAGCATGCAAAAGACTCAGATAAAGGATATGAAGCTTACCGGACGGTAATCGAACTCACGATGGGACAATGACACAGAGATTCGTACACAAGAAAAGACTCGAGTTTTAATGGACGGAACTATCGGTTCAAATGAAGTTTCGGGCACCCGAATGGAGGAACGGGAACGCCATAAGATATCTGATCATGCAACAAACTATGTTAAAGGATACGAAGCAGACCGGACGGTAATCGGACTCACGATGTGACAATGACACAGAGATTCGTACACAAGAAAAGACTCGTGTTTTAATTGACGTAACTAGCGGTTCATTTGAAGTTTCGGCCACCAGAATGGAGGAACGGGAAGGCCATAGGATATCTAAGCATGCAACAGACTCATATAAAGGATATGAAGCTGACCGGAAGGTAATCGGACTCACGATGCGACAATGACATAGAGATTCGTACACAAGAAAAGACTCGTGTTTTAATGGACGTAACTAGCGGTTCATTTGAAGTTTCGGCCACCAGAATGGAGGAACGGGAAGGCCATAGGATATCTAAGCATGCAACAGACTCATATAAAGGATATGAAGCTGACCGGAAGGTAATCGGACTCACGATGTGACAATGACACAGAGATTCGTACACAAGAAAAGACTCATGTTTTAATGGACGTAACTAGCGGTTCATTTGACGTTTCGGGCACCCGAATGGAGGAACGGGAAAGCCATAAGATATCTAAGCATGCAACAGACTCATATAAAGGATATGAAGCTGACCGGACGGTAATCGGACTCACAATGCGACAATGACATAGAGATTCGTCACAAGAAAAGACTCGAGTTTTAAAGGACGTAACTATCTGTATATTTGAAGTTTCGGGCACCCGAATGGACGAACGGGAAGGCCATAAGATATCTGAGCATGCAACAGACTCAGATAAAGGATATGAAGCTGACCGGACGGTAATCAGACTCACGATGGGACAATGACACAGAGATTCGTACACAAGAAAAGACTCGTGTTTTAATGGACGTAACTAGCGGTTCATTTGAAGTTTCGGGCACCCGAATGGAGGAACGGGAAGGCCATAAGATATCTGAGCATGCAACAGACTCAGAAAAAGGATATGAAGCTTACCGGACGGTAATCGGACTCACGATGGGACAATGACACAGAGATTCGTACACAAGAAAAGACTCGAGTTTTAAAGTACGTAACTATCTGTATATTTGAAGTTTTGGGCACCCGAATGGAGGAACGGGAAGTCCATAAGATATCTGAGCATGCAACAGACTCAGATAAAGGATATGAAGCTGACCGGATGGTAATCGGACTCACGATGGGACAATGACACAGAGATTCGTACACAAGAAAAGACTCGTGTTTTAATGAACGTAAATAGCGGTTCATTTGAAGTTCGGGCAACCGAATGGAGGAACGGGAAAGCCATAAGATATCTAAGCATGCAATAGACTCAAATAAAGGATATGAAGCTGACCGGACGGTAATCGGACTCACGATGCGACAATGACACAAAGATTCGTACACAAGAAAAGACTCGAGTTTTAAAGGACGTAACTATCGGTACATTTTAAGTTTCGGGCACCCGAATGGAGGAACGGGAAAGCCATAAGATATCTAAGCCAGCAACAGACTCAGGTAAAGGATATGAAGCTGACCGGACGGTAATCGGACTCACGATGGGACAATGACACAGAGATTCGTACACAAGAAAAGACTCGTGTTTTAATGGACGTAACTAGCGGTTCATTTGACGTTTCGGGCACCCGAATGGAGGAACGGGAAAGCCATAAGATATCTAAGCCTGCAACGGACTCAGATAAAGGATACGAAGCTGACCGGACGGTAATCGGACTCACGATGTGACAATGACACAGAGATTCGTACACAAGAAAAGACTCGTGTTTTAATTGACGTAACTAGCGGTTCATTTGAAGTTTCAGGCACCCGAATGGAGGAACGGGAAGGCCATAAGATATCTAAGCATGCAACAGACTCATATAAAGGATATGAAGCTGACCGGAAGGTAATCGGACTCACGATGCGACAATGACATAGAGATTCGTACACAAGAAAAGACTCGTGTTTTAATGGACGTAACTAGCGGTTCATTTGAAGTTTCGGCCACCAGAATGGAGGAACGGGAAGGCCATAGGATATCTAAGCATGCAACAGACTCATATAAAGGATATGAAGCTGACCGGAAGGTAATCGGACTCACGATGTGACAATGACACAGAGATTCGTACACAAGAAAAGACTCATGTTTTAATGGACGTAACTAGCGGTTCATTTGACGTTTCGGGCACCCGAATGGAGGAACGGGAAAGCCATAAGATATCTAAGCATGCAACAGACTCATATAAAGGATATGAAGCTGACCGGACGGTAATCGGACTCACAATGCGACAATGACATAGAGATTCGTCACAAGAAAAGACTCGAGTTTTAAAGGACGTAACTATCTGTATATTTGAAGTTTCGGGCACCCGAATGGACGAACGGGAAGGCCATAAGATATCTGAGCATGCAACAGACTCAGATAAAGGATATGAAGCTGACCGGACGGTAATCAGACTCACGATGGGACAATGACACAGAGATTCGTACACAAGAAAAGACTCGTGTTTTAATGGACGTAACTAGCGGTTCATTTGAAGTTTCGGGCACCCGAATGGAGGAACGGGAAGGCCATAAGATATCTGAGCATGCAACAGACTCAGAAAAAGGATATGAAGCTTACCGGACGGTAATCGGACTCACGATGGGACAATGACACAGAGATTCGTACACAAGAAAAGACTCGAGTTTTAAAGTACGTAACTATCTGTATATTTGAAGTTTTGGGCACCCGAATGGAGGAACGGGAAGTCCATAAGATATCTGAGCATGCAACAGACTCAGATAAAGGATATGAAGCTGACCGGATGGTAATCGGACTCACGATGGGACAATGACACAGAGATTCGTACACAAGAAAAGACTCGTGTTTTAATGAACGTAAATAGCGGTTCATTTGAAGTTCGGGCAACCGAATGGAGGAACGGGAAAGCCATAAGATATCTAAGCATGCAATAGACTCAAATAAAGGATATGAAGCTGACCGGACGGTAATCGGACTCACGATGCGACAATGACACAAAGATTCGTACACAAGAAAAGACTCGAGTTTTAAAGGACGTAACTATCGGTACATTTTAAGTTTCGGGCACCCGAATGGAGGAACGGGAAAGCCATAAGATATCTAAGCCAGCAACAGACTCAGGTAAAGGATATGAAGCTGACCGGACGGTAATCGGACTCACGATGGGACAATGACACAGAGATTCGTACACAAGAAAAGACTCGTGTTTTAATGGACGTAACTAGCGGTTCATTTGACGTTTCGGGCACCCGAATGGAGGAACGGGAAAGCCATAAGATATCTAAGCCTGCAACGGACTCAGATAAAGGATATGAAGCTGACCGGACGGTAATCGGACTCACGATGTGACAATGACACAGAGATTCGTACACAAGAAAAGACTCGTGTTTTAATGGACGTAACTAGCGGTTCCTTTGAAGTTTCAGGCACCCGAATGGAGGAATGGGAAGGCCATAAGATATCTAAGCATGCAACAGACTCATATAAAGGATATGAAGCTGACCGATCGGTAATCGGACTCACGATGCGACAATGACATAGAGATTCATACACAAGAAAAGACTCGAGTTTTAAAGGACGTAACTATCTGTATATTTGAAGTTTCGGGCACCCGAATGGAGGAACGAGAAGGCCATAAGATATCTGAGCATGCAACAGACTCAGATAAAGGATATGAAGCTGACCGGACGGTAATCGGACTCACGATGGGACAATGACACAGATATTCGTACACAAGAAAAGACTCGTGTTTTAATGAACGTAAATAGCGGTTCATTTGAAGTTTTGGGCACCCGAATGGAGGAACGGGAAAGCCATAAGATATCTAAGCATGCAACAGACTCAGATAAAGGATATGAAGCTGACAGGACGGTAATCGGACTCACGATGCGTCAATGACACAGAGATTCGTACACAAGAAAAGACTCGAGTTTTAAAGGACGTAACTATCTGTACATTTGAAGTTTCAGGCACCCGAATGGAGGAACGGGAAAGCCATAAGATATCAAAGCCTACAACAGACTCAGGTATAGGATATGAAGCTGACCGGACGGTAATCGGACTCACGATGGGACAATGACACAGAGATTCGTACACAAGAAAAGACTCGTGTTTTAATGGACGTAAATAGCGGTTCATTTGAAGTTTCGGGCACCCGAATGGAGGTACGGGAAGGCAATAAGATATCTGAGCATGCAACAGACTCACATAAAGGATATGAAGCTGACCGGACGGTAATCGAACTCACGATGGGACAATGACACAGAGATTCGTAGATAAAAAAAGACTCGAGTTTTAATGGACAGAACTAGCGGTTCATTTGAAGTTTCGGGCACCCGAATGGAGGAACGGGAAGGCCATAAGATATCTGAGCATGCAAAAGACTCAGATAAAGGATATGAAGCTTACCGGAGGGTAATCGAACTCACGATGGGACAATGACACAGAGATTCGTACACAAGAAAAGACTCGTGTTTTAATGGACGTAACTAGCGGTTCATTTGAAGTTTCGGGCACTCGAATGGAGGAACGGGAACGCCATAAGATATCTGATCATGCAACAAACTATGTTAAAGGATACGAAGCAGACCGGACGGTAATCGGACTCACGATGTGACAATGACACAGAGATTCGTACACAAGAAAAGACTCGTGTTTTAATGGACGTAACTAGCGGTTCATTTGAAGTTTCGGCCACCAGAATGGAGGAACGGGAAGGCCATAGGATATCTAAGCATGCAACAGACTCATATAAAGGATATGAAGCTGACCGGAAGGTAATCGGACTCACGATGCGACAATGACATAGAGATTCGTACACAAGAAAAGACTCGAGTTTTAAAGGACGTAACTATCTGTATAATTGAAGTTTCGGGCACCCGAATGGAGGAACGGGAAGGCCATAAGATATCTGAGCATGCAACAAACTCAGATAAAGGATATGAAGCTGACCGGACGGTAATCGGACTCACGATGGGACAATGACACAGAGATTCGTACACAAGAAAAGACTCGTGTTTTAATGGACGTAACTAGCGGTTCATTTGACGTTTCGGGCACCCGAATGGAGGAACGAGAAAGCCATAAGATATCTAAGCCTGCAAAAGACTCAGATAAAGGATATGAAGCTGACCGGACGGTAATCGGACTCACGATGTGACAATGACACAGAGATTAGTACACAAGAAAAGACTCGTGTTTTAATGGACGTAACTAGCGGTTCATTTGATGTTTCGGGCACCCGAATGGAGGAACGGGAAAGCGATAAGATATCTACGCATGCAACAGACTCATATAAAGGATATGAAGCTGACCGGACGGTAATCGGATTCATGATGCGACAATGACATAGAGATTCATACACAAGAAAAGACTCGAAATTTAAAGGACGTAACTATCTGTATATTTGAAGTTTCGGGCACCCGAATGGAGGAACGAGAAGGCCATAAGATATCTGAGCATGCAACAGACTCAGATAAAGGATATGAAGCTGACCGGACGGTAATCGGACTCACGATGGGACAATGACACAGATATTCGTACACAAGAAAAGACTCGTGTTTTAATGAACGTAAATAGCGGTTCATTTGAAGTTTCGGGCACCCGAATGGAGGAACGGGAAAGCCATAAGATATCAAAGCATGCAACAGACTCAGATAAAGGATATGAAGCTGACCGGACGGTAATCGGACTCACGATGCGTCAATGACACAGAGATTCGTACACAAGAAAAGACTCGCGTTTTAAAGGACGTAACTATCGGTACATTTAAAGTTTCGGGCACCCGAATGGAGGAACGGGAAAGCCATAAGATATCTAAGCCTACAACAGACTCAGGTATAGGATATGAAGCTAACCGGACGGTAATCGGACTCACTATGGGACAATGACACAGAGATTCGTACACAAGAAAAGACTCGTGTTTTAATGGACGTAAATAGCGGTTCATTTGAAGTTCCGGGCACCCGAATGGAGGAACGGGAAGGCCATAAGATATCTGAGCATGCAAAAGACTCAGATAAAGGATATGAAGCTTACCGGATGGTAATCGAACTCACGATGGGACAATGACACAGAGATTCGTACACAAGAAAAGACTCGAGTTTTAATGGACGGAACTATCGGTTCATATGAAGTTTCGGGCACCCGAATGGAGGAACGGGAACACCATAAGATATCTGATCATGCAACAAACTATGTTAAAGGATACGAAGCAGACCGGACGGTAATCGGACTCACGATGTGACAATGACACAGAGATTCGTACACAAGAAAAGACTCGTGTTTTAATGGACGTAACTAGCGGTTCCTTTGAAGTTTCAGGCACCCGAATGGAGGAACGGGAAGGCTATAAGATATCTAAGCATGCAACAGACTCATATAAAGGATATGAAGCTGACCGGACGGTAATCGGACTCATGATGCGACAATGACATAGAGATTCATACACAAGAAAAGACTCGAAATTTAAAGGACGTAACTATCTGTATATTTGAAGTTTCGGGCACCCGAATGGAGGAACGAGAAGGCCATAAGATATCTGAGCATGCAACAGACTCAGATAAAGGATATGAAGCTGACCGGACGGTAATCGGACTCACGATGGGACAATGACACAGATATTCGTACACAAGAAAAGACTCGTGTTTTAATGAACGTAAATAGCGGTTCATTTGAAGTTTCGAGCACCCGAATGGAGGAACGGGAAAGCCATAAGATATCTAAGCATGCAACAGACTCAGATAAAGGATATGAAGCTGACCGGACGGTAATCGGACTCACGATGCGTCAATGACACAGAGATTCGTACACAAGAAAAGACTCGAGTTTTAAAGGATGTAACTATCGGTACATTTGAAGTTTCGGGCACCCGAATGGAGGAACGGGAAAGACATAAGATATCTAAGCCTACAACAGACTCAGGTATAGGATATGAAGCTGACCGGACGGTAATCGGACTCACGATGGGACAATGACACAGAGATTCGTACACAAGAAAAGACTCGTGTTTTAATGGACGTAAATAGCGGTTCATTTGAAGTTTCGGGCACCCGAATGGAGGTACGGGAAGGCCATAAGATATCTGAGCATGCAACAGACTCAGATAAAGGATATGAAGCTGACCGGACGGTAATCGAACTCACGATGGGACAATGACACAGAGATTCGTACATAAAAAAAGACTCGAGTTTTAATGGACGGAACTAGCGGTTCATTTGAAGTTTCGGGCACCCGAATGGAGGAACGGGAAGGCCATAAAATATCTGAGCATGCAAAAGACTCAGATAAAGGATATGAAGCTTACCGGACGGTAATCGAACTCACGATGGGATAATGACACAGAGATTCGTACACAAGAAAAGACTCGAGTTTTAATGGACGGAACTATCGGTTCATATGAAGTTTCGGGCACCCGAATGGAGGAACGGGAACGCCATAAGATATCTGATCATGCAACAAACTATGTTAAAGGATACGAAGCAGACCGGACGGTAATCGGACTCACGATGTGACAATGACACAGAGATTCGTACACAAGAAAAGACCTGTGTTTTAATGGACGTAACTAGCGGTTCATTTGAAGTTTCGGCCACCAGAATGGAGGAACGGGAAGGCCATAGGATATCTAAGCATGCAACAGACTCATATAAAGGATATGAAGCTGACCGGAAGGTAATCGGACTCACGATGCGACAATGACATAGAGATTCGTACACAAGAAAAGACTCGTGTTTTAATGGACGTAACTAGCGGTTCATTTGAAGTTTCGGCCACCAGAATGGAGAAACGGGAAGGCCATAGGATATCTAAGCATGCAACAGACTCATATAAAGGATATGAAGCTGACCGTAAGGTAATCGGACTCACGATGTGACAATGACACAGAGATTCGTACACAAGAAAAGACTCGTGTTTTAATGGACGTAACTAGCGGTTCATTTGAAGTTTCGGGCACCCGAATGGAGGAACGGGAAAACCATAAGATATCTAAGCATGCAACAGACTCATATAAAGGATATGAAGCTGACCGGACGGTAATCGGACTCACGATGCGACAATGACATAGAGATTCGTCACAAGAAAAGACTCGAGTTTTAAAGGACGTAACTATCTGTATATTTGAAGTTTCGGGCACCCGAATGGAGGAACGGGAAGGCCATAAGATATCTGAGCATGCAACAGACTCAGATAAAGGATATGAAGCTGACCATACGGTAATCGGACTCACGATGGGACAATGACACAGAGATTCGTACACAAGAAAAGACTCGTGTTTTAATGGACGTAACTAGCGGTTCATTTGAAGTTTCGGGCACCCGAATGGAGGAACGGGAAGGCCATAAGATATCTGAGCATGCAACAGACTCAGAAAAAGGATATGAAGCTTACCGGATGGTAATCGGACTCACGATGGCACAATGACACAGAGATTCGTACACAAGAAAAGACTCGAGTTTTAAAGGACGTAACTATCTGTATATTTGAAGTTTTGGGCACCCGAATGGAGGAACGGGAAGTCCATAAGATATCTGAGCATGCAACAGACTCAGATAAAGGATATGAAGCTGACCGGATGGTAATCGGACTCACGATGGGACAATGACACAGAGATTCGTACACAAGAAAAGACTCGTGTTTTAATGAACGTAAATAGCGGTTCATTTGAAGTTCGGGCAACCGAATGGAGGAACGGGAAAGCCATAAGATATCTAAGCATGCAATAGACTCAAATAAAGGATATGAAGCTGACCGGACGGTAATCGGACTCACGATGCGACAATGACACAAAGATTCGTACACAAGAAAAGACTCGAGTTTTAAAGGACGTAACTATCGGTACATTTTAAGTTTCGGGCACCCGAATGGAGGAACGGGAAAGCCATAAGATATCTAAGCCAGCAACAGACTCAGGTAAAGGATATGAAGCTGACCGGACGGTAATCGGACTCACGATGGGACAATGACACAGAGATTCGTACACAAGAAAAGACTCGTGTTTTAATGGACGTAACTAGCGGTTCATTTGACGTTTCGGGCACCCGAATGGAGGAACGGGAAAGCCATAAGATATCTAAGCCTGCAACGGACTCAGATAAAGGATATGAAGCTGACCGGACGGTAATCGGACTCACGATGTGACAATGACACAGAGATTCGTACACAAGAAAAGACTCGTGTTTTAATGGACGTAACTAGCGGTTCCTTTGAAGTTTCAGGCACCCGAATGGAGGAACGGGAAGGCCATAAGATATCTAAGCATGCAACAGACTCATATAAAGGATATGAAGCTGACCGGTCGGTAATCGGACTCACGATGCGACAATGACATAGAGATTCATACACAAGAAAAGACTCGAGTTTTAAAGGACGTAACTATCTGTATATTTGAAGTTTCGGGCACCCGAATGGAGGAACGAGAAGGCCATAAGATATCTGAGCATGCAACAGACTCAGATAAAGGATATGAAGCTGACCGGACGGTAATCGGACTCACGATGGGACAATGACACAGATATTCGTACACAAGAAAAGACTCGTGTTTTAATGAACGTAAATAGCGGTTCATTTGAAGTTTCGGGCAACCGAATGGAGGAACGGGAAAGCCATAAGATATCTAAGCATGCAACAGACTCAGTTAAAGGATATGAAGCTGACCGGACGGTAATCGGACTCACGATGCGTCAATGACACAGAGATTCGTACACAAGAAAAGACTCGAGTTTTAAAGGACGTAACTATCGGTACATTTGAAGTTTCGGGCACCCGAATGGAGGAACGGGAAAGCCATAAGATATCTAAGCCTACAACAGACTCAGGTATAGGATATGAAGCTGACCGGACGGTAATCGGACTCACGATGGGACAATGACACAGAGATTCGTACACAAGAAAAGACTCGTGTTTTAATGGACGTAAATAGCGGTTCATTTGAAGTTTCGGGCACCCGAATGGAGGTACGGGAAGGCCATAAGATATCTGAGCATGCAACAGACTCAGATAAAGGATATGAAGCTGACCGGACGGTAATCGAACTCACGATGGGACAATGACACAGAGATTCGTAGATAATAAAAGACTCGAGTTTTAATGGACGGAACTAGCGGTTCATTTGAAGTTTCGGGCACCCGAATGGAGGAACGGGAAGGCCATAAGATATCTGAGCATGCAAAAGACTCAGATAAAGGATATGAAGCTTACCGGATGGTAATCGAACTCACGATGGGACAATGACACAGAGATTCGTACACAAGAAAAGACTCGAGTTTTAATGGACGGAACTATCGGTTCAGATGAAGTTTCGGGCACTCGAATGGAGGAACGGGAACGCCATAAGATATCTGATCATGCAACAAACTATGTTAAAGGATACGAAGCAGACCGGACGGTAATCGGACTCACGATGGGACAATGACACAGAGATTCGTACACAAGAAAAGACTCGTGTTTTAATGGACGTAACTAGCGGTTCATTTGAAGTATCGGGCACCCGAATGGAGGAACGGGAAAGCGATAAGATATCTAAGCATGCAACAGAATCATAAAAAGGATATGAAGCCGACCGGACGGTAATCGGACTCACGATGCGACAATGACATAGAGATTCGTCACAAGAAAAGACTCGAGCTTTAAAGGACGTAACTATCTGTATATTTGAAGTTTCGGGCACCCGAATGGAGGAACGAGAAAGCCATAAGATATCTGAGCATGCAACAGACTCAGATAAAGGATATGAAGCTGACCGGACGGTAATCGGACTCACGATGGGACAATGACACAGAGATTCGTACACAAGAAAAGACTCGTGTTTTAATGGACGTAACTAGCGGTTCATTTGACGTTTCGGCCACCAGAATGGAGGAACGGGAAGGCCATAGGATATCTAAGCATGCAACAGACTCATATAAAGGATATGAAGCTGACCGGAAGGTAATCGGACTCACGATGCGACAATGACATAGAGATTCGTACACAAGAAAAGACTCGAGTTTTAAAGGACGTAACTATCTGTCTAATTGAAGTTTCGGGCACCCGAATGGAGGAACGGGAAGGCCATAAGATATCTGAGCATGCAACAGACTCAGATAAAGGATATGAAGCTGACCGGACGGTAATCGGACTCACGATGGGACAATGACACAGAGATTCGTACACAAGAAAAGACTCGTGTTTTAATGGACGTAACTAGCGGTTCATTTGACGTTTCGGGCACCCGAATGGAGGAACGAGAAAGCCATAAGATATCTAAGCCTGCAAAAGACTCAGATAAAGGATATGAAGCTGACCGGACGGTAATCGGACTCACGATGTGACAATGACACAGAGATTAGTACACAAGAAAAGACTCGTGTTTTAATGGACGTAACTAGCGGTTCATTTGAAGTATCGGGCACCCGAATGGAGGAACGGGAAAGCGATAAGATATCTAAGCATGCAACAGAATCATATAAAGGATATGAAGCTGACCGGACGGTAATCGGACTCACGATGCGACAATGACATAGAGATTCGTCACAAGAAAAGACTCGAGCTTTAAAGGACGTAACTATCTGTATATTTGAAGTTTCGGGCACCCGAATGGAGGAACGAGAAAGCCATAAGATATCTGAGCATGCAACAGACTCAGATAAAGGATATGAAGCTGACCGGACGGTAATCGGACTCACGATGGGACAATGACACAGATATTCGTACACAAGAAAAGACTCGTGTTTTAATGAACGTAAATAGCGGTTCATTTGAAGTTTCGGGCACCCGAATGGAGGAACGGGAAAGCCATAAGATATCTAAGCATGCAACAGACTCAGATAAAGGATATGAAGCTGACCGGACGGTAATCGGACTCACGATGCGTCAATGACACAGAGATTCGTACACAAGAAAAGACTCGAGTTTTAAAGGACGTAACTATCGGTACATTTGAAGTTTCGGGCACCCGAATGGAGGAACGGGAAAGCCATAAGATATCTAAGCCTACAACAGACTCAGGTATAGGATATGAAGCTGACCGGACGGTAATCGGACTCACTATGGGACAATGACACAGAGATTCGTACACAAGAAAAGACTCGTGTTTTAATGGACGTAAATAGCGGTTCATTTGAAGTTTCGGGCACCCGAATGGAGGAACGGGAAGGCCATAAGATATCTGAGCATGCAAAAGACTCAGATAAAGGATATGAAGCTTACCGGACGGTAATCGAACTCACGATGGGACAATGACACAGAGATTCGTACACAAGAAAAGACTCGAGTTTTAATGGACGGAACTATCGGTTCATATGAAGTTTCGGGCACCCGAATGGAGGAACGGGAACGCCATAAGATATCTGATCATGCAACAAACTATGTTAAAGGATACGAAGCAGACCGGACGGTAATCGGACTCATGATGTGACAATGACACAGAGATTCGTACACAAGAAAAGACTCGTGTTTTAATGGACGTAACTAGCGGTTCATTTGAAGTTTCGGCCACCAGAATGGAGGAACGGGAAGGCCATAGGATATCTAAGCATGCAACAGACTCATATAAAGGATATGAAGCTGACCGGAAGGTAATCGGACTCACGATGCGACAATGACATAGAGATTCGTACACAAGAAAAGACTCGAGTTTTAAAGGACGTAACTATCTGTCTAATTGAAGTTTCGGGCACCCGAATGGAGGAACGGGAAGGCCATAAGATATCTGAGCATGCAACAGACTCAGATAAAGGATATGAAGCTGACCGGACGGTAATCGGACTCACGATGGGACAATGACACAGAGATTCGTACACAAGAAAAGACTCGTGTTTTAATGGACGTAACTAGCGGTTCATTTGACGTTTCGGGCACCCGAATGGAGGAACGAGAAAGCCATAAGATATCTAAGCCTGCAAAAGACTCAGATAAAGGATATGAAGCTGACCGGACGGTAATCGGACTCACGATGTGACAATGACACAGAGATTAGTACACAAGAAAAGACTCGTGTTTTAATGGACGTAACTAGCGGTTCATTTGAAGTATCGGGCACCCGAATGGAGGAACGGGAAAGCGATAAGATATCTAAGCATGCAACAGAATCATAAAAAGGATATGAAGCTGACCGGACGGTAATCGGACTCACGATGCGACAATGACATAGAGATTCGTCACAAGAAAAGACTCGAGCTTTAAAGGACGTAACTATCTGTATATTTGAAGTTTCGGGCACCCGAATGGAGGAACGAGAAGGCCATAAGATATCTGAGCATGCAACAGACTCAGATAAAGGATATGAAGCTGACCGGACGGTAATCGGACTCACGATGGGACAATGACACAGATATTCGTACACAAGAAAAGACTCGTGTTTTAATGAACGTAAATAGCGGTTCATTTGAAGTTTCGGGCACCCGAATGGAGGAACGGGAAAGCCATAAGATATCTAAGCATGCAACAGACTCAGATAAAGGATATGAAGCTGACCGGACGGTAATCGGACTCACGATGCGTCAATGACACAGAGATTCGTACACAAGAAAAGACTCGAGTTTTAAAGGACGTAACTATCGGTACATTTGAAGTTTCGGGCACCCGAATGGAGGAACGGGAAAGCCATAAGATATCTAAGCCTACAACAGACTCAGGTATAGGATATGAAGCTGACCGGACGGTAATCGGACTCACTATGGGACAATGACACAGAGATTCGTACACAAGAAAAGACTCGTGTTTTAATGGACGTAAATAGCGGTTCATTTGAAGTTTCGGGCACCCGAATGGAGGAACGGGAAGGCCATAAGATATCTGAGCATGCAAAAGACACAGATAAAGGATATTAAGCTTACCGGATGGTAATCGAACTCACGATGGGACAATGACACAGAGATTCGTACACAAGAAAAGACTCGAGTTTTAATGGACGGAACTATCGGTTCATATGAAGTTTCGGGCACCCGAATGGAGGAACGGGAACGCCATAAGATATCTGATCATGCAACAAACTATGTTAAAGGATACGAAGCAGACCGGACGGTAATCGGACTCATGATGTGACAATGACACAGAGATTCGTACACAAGAAAAGACTCGTGTTTTAATGGACGTAACTAGCGGTTCATTTGAAGTTTCGGCCACCAGAATGGAGGAACGGGAAGGCCATAGGATATCTAAGCATGCAACAGACTCATATAAAGGATATGAAGCTGACCGGAAGGTAATCGGACTCACGATGCGACAATGACATAGAGATTCGTACACAAGAAAAGACTCGAGTTTTAAAGGACGTAACTATCTGTCTAATTGAAGTTTCGGGCACCCGAATGGAGGAACGGGAAGGCCATAAGATATCTGAGCATGCAACAGACTCAGATAAAGGATATGAAGCTGACCGGACGGTAATCGGACTCACGATGGGACAATGACACAGAGATTCGTACACAAGAAAAGACTCGTGTTTTAATGGACGTAACTAGCGGTTCATTTGACGTTTCGGGCACCCGAATGGAGGAACGAGAAAGCCATAAGATATCTAAGCCTGCAAAAGACTCAGATAAAGGATATGAAGCTGACCGGACGGTAATCGGACTCACGATGTGACAATGACACAGAGATTAGTACACAAGAAAAGACTCGTGTTTTAATGGACGTAACTAGCGGTTCATTTGAAGTATCGGGCACCCGAATGGAGGAACGGGAAAGCGATAAGATATCTAAGCATGCAACAGAATCATATAAAGGATATGAAGCTGACCGGACGGTAATCGGACTCACGATGCGACAATGACATAGAGATTCGTCACAAGAAAAGACTCGAGCTTTAAAGGACGTAACTATCTGTATATTTGAAGTT
Source organism: Ambrosia artemisiifolia (assembly GCA_032199755.1). NCBI lineage: Eukaryota > Viridiplantae > Streptophyta > Magnoliopsida > Asterales > Asteraceae > Ambrosia > Ambrosia artemisiifolia. The sequence continues at coordinate 29,890,820 of CM063524.1, read as the reverse complement.
TCGGGCACCCGAATGGAGGAACGAGAAGGCCATAAGATATCTGAGCATGCAACAGACTCAGATAAAGGATATGAAGCCGACCGGACGGTAATCGGACTCACGATGGGACAATGACACAGATATTCGTACACAAGAAAAGACTCGTGTTTTAATGAACGTAAATAGCGGTTCATTTGAAGTTTCGGGCACCCGAATGGAGGAACGGGAAAGCCATAAGATATCTAAGCATGCAACAGACTCAGATAAAGGATATGAAGCTGACCGGACGGTAATCGGACTCACGATGCGTCAATGACACAGAGATTCGTACACAAGAAAAGACTCGAGTTTTAAAGGACGTAACTATCGGTACATTTGAAGTTTCGGGCACCCGAATGGAGGAACGGGAAAGCCATAAGATATCTAAGCCTACAACAGACTCAGGTATAGGATATGAAGCTGACCGGACGGTAATCGGACTCACTATGGGACAATGACACAGAGATTCGTACACAAGAAAAGACTCGTGTTTTAATGGACGTAAATAGCGGTTCATTTGAAGTTTCGGGCACCCGAATGGAGGAACGGGAAGGCCATAAGATATCTGAGCATGCAAAAGACTCAGATAAAGGATATGAAGCTTACCGGACGGTAATCGAACTCACGATGGGACAATGACACAGAGATTCGTACACAAGAAAAGACTCGAGTTTTAATGGACGGAACTATCGGTTCATATGAAGTTTCGGGCACCCGAATGGAGGAACGGGAACGCCATAAGATATCTGATCATGCAACAAACTATGTTAAAGGATACGAAGCAGACCGGACGGTAATCGGACTCATGATGTGACAATGACACAGAGATTCGTACACAAGAAAAGACTCGTGTTTTAATGGACGTAACTAGCGGTTCATTTGAAGTTTCGGCCACCAGAATGGAGGAACGGGAAGGCCATAGGATATCTAAGCATGCAACAGACTCATATAAAGGATATGAAGCTGACCGGAAGGTAATCGGACTCACGATGCGACAATGACATAGAGATTCGTACACAAGAAAAGACTCGAGTTTTAAAGGACGTAACTATCTGTATAATTGAAGTTTCGGGCACCCGAATGGAGGAACGGGAAGGCCATAAGATATCTGAGCATGCAACAGACTTAGATAAAGGATATGAAGCTGACCGGACGGTAATCGGACTCACGATGGGACAATGACACAGAGATTCGTACACAAGAAAAGACTCGTGTTTTAATGGACGTAACTAGCGGTTCATTTGACGTTTCGGGCACCCGAATGGAGGAACGAGAAAGCCATAAGATATCTAAGCCTGCAAAAGACTCAGATAAAGGATATGAAGCTGACCGGACGGTAATCGGACTCACGATGTGACAATGACACAGAGATTAGTACACAAGAAAAGACTCGTGTTTTAATGGACGTAACTAGCGGTTCATTTGAAGTTTCGGGCACCCGAATGGAGGAACGGGAAAGCGATAAGATATCTAAGCATGCAACAGAATCATATAAAGGATATGAAGCTGACCGGACGGTAATCGGACTCACGATGCGACAATGACATAGAGATTCGTCACAAGAAAAGACTCGAGCTTTAAAGGACGTAACTATCTGTATATTTGAAGTTTCGGGCACCCGAATGGAGGAACGAGAAGGCCATAAGATATCTGAGCATGCAACAGACTCAGATAAAGGATATGACGCTGACCGGACGGTAATCGGACTCACGATGGGACAATGACACAGATATTCGTACACAAGAAAAGACTCGTGTTTTAATGAACGTAAATAGCGGTTCATTTGAAGTTTCGGGCACCCGAATGGAGGAACGGGAAAGCCATAAGATATCTAAGCATGCAACAGACTCAGATAAAGGATATGAAGCTGACCGGACGGTAATCGGACTCACGATGCGTCAATGACACAGAGATTCGTACACAAGAAAAGACTCGAGTTTTAAAGGACGTAACTATCGGTACATTTGAAGTTTCGGGCACCCGAATGGAGGAACGGGAAAGCCATAAGATATCTAAGCCTACAACAGACTCAGGTATAGGATATGAAGCTGACCGGACGGTAATCGGACTCACTATGGGACAATGACACAGAGATTCGTACACAAGAAAAGACTCGTGTTTTAATGGACGTAAATAGCGGTTCATTTGAAGTTTCGGGCACCCGAATGGAGGAACGGGAAGGCCATAAGATATCTGAGCATGCAAAAGACTCAGATAAAGGATATGAAGCTTACCGGACGGTAATCGAACTCACGATGGGACAATGACACAGAGATTCGTACACAAGAAAAGACTCGAGTTTTAATGGACGGAACTATCGGTTCATATGAAGTTTCGGGCACCCGAATGGAGGAACGGGAACGCCATTAAATATCTGATCATGCAACAAACTATGTTAAAGGATACGAAGCAGACCGGACGGTAATCGGACTCACGATGTGACAATGACATAGAGATTCGTACACAAGAAAAGACTCGTGTTTTAATGGACGTAACTAGCGGTTCATTTGAAGTTTCGGCCACCAGAATGGAGGAACGGGAAGGCCATAGGATATCTAAGCATGCAACAGACTCATATAAAGGATATGAAGCTGACCGGAAGGTAATCGGACTCACGATGCGACAATGACATAGAGATTCGTACACAAGAAAAGACTCGAGTTTTAAAGGACGTAACTATCTGTATAATTAAAGTTTCGAGCACCCGAATGGAGGAACGGGAAGGCCATAAGATATCTGAGCATGCAACAGACTCAGATAAAGGATATGAAGCTGACCGGACGGTAATCGGACTCACGATGGGACAATGACACAGAGATTCGTACACAAGAAAAGAGTCGTGTTTTAATGGACGTAACTAGCGGTTCATTTGAAGTTTCGGGCACCCGAATGGAGGAACGGGAAGGCCATAAGATATCTGAGCATGCAACAGACTCAGATAAAGGATATGAAGCTTTGATGTGTCATAAAACACATCTATTCTCCTATGTATTTTGAGTCATAAATTAGTCTTTTGTATATAGTTTTTAGTAGTTTTAGGCGTGTGTTCGTTTGTTTGTCTATTTTTATCATTGTATAGTTTTTATTAATTTTTGGTACTTAATTACTCGTTTTATATTTTATAGGTGTTCGTGGAGAATGAGCTAAAAACGAAAGAATTTTATTCAAGACACGAACACTTGAGAGCATGTGTTCATGGACGTTAGAGCGTAAACGAGCTACTTTGGTCAAGTCAAGAACAACCGATTCAAGAGCACAGAGTTATAATAATAATAATAATAATAATAATAATAATAATAATAATAATAATAAAGAAATAAAAATAAATAAACTACACTTTCGTGACTTTGAAGTCACGGGTCACAAGCCCAAGACAAAAGGGGCCCAAATGAAAACGTAAGGGGTGCACGAGATTGTTTTTTAGGGATATATGTTTATGACGGCAGGGAGGATTTTTCATTGATTCGACAAAACATTAATTCGAAAGGAGGAGCTGCTGTGTTCTTCGACTAAAGGAGCTTTGGAGGAGAGAAGGTCTCGGGTGCACTAAAGATTAATTATTTGAAGACCCAGTGGTTTGTTTACTTCGTTTATATTTTTAGAGACATGTTTATAATTGTTTTTCGAGACTTTGTGACTATGTTTCTGATTTTAATTATGAACTAGACTTCCATGGTTGCTTAGGTTTATGAACTAGACACGTTTTATGCAATATTTAATGATTTTTGGTTTTTAATTTGATGTGTAGAATTACATGATTTTAATTTTATTGTTGAATTTGATATATGTGTGTTGGTGTTGATTTTATTTGAAGTTTGTTTATTGGTTTTGTGAAACTAGGCATGTAGAGATACCCCCTAGGTCTAGAAATCAATCTAGTTCGTCAACTTAGGTTAGCGTGCTAGTATTTGGAGTTGGAGTACGACACAAGTATAACAAACTAATATAATAAATTAACTAAAACGTGCAGTCCATTCTTGAGGGTGAGAAATCTAACTCGAGTTTGCTAGCTAACTAACTAGGCATTGTTCGGTAGTTGACAAGCGCTAGGGCGGGAGTCGCTGCTTGTCCGTGTTTAGAGTTTTCCTAGGTTTTCTTCAGTAGAGTTTAAGTCTGCTTCATAGTTTGAGGGTTTCGGTCCAGGAGAGATTGTAATCTGATTTCTGTGGGATTTTGGTACGCTAGGGCGATCCGGATCCGTTTTAGCATTTCTACACTTGTCCCGCCTTGAGTCTAGTGAGCTATCTTTGACAGGAGGTTTATTAGATAAGAATAGGGTCTCAAGTTAATTACCAGATTCAGAATTTATTGCTAGTGTCTAGGGATTTTACCTAAGTAACCAGCCTTCTTCCTATCTGAATTCTCCAAGTTCCTAGTTTCGTATAAGCAGTTGAGGTTGTTTTATTTATATTTAGTTTAATTAAGTTTATAATTAGTAGTTTAAAATACCCCCCATTTAAGTATATATTTATTTAGGCTAGTATTTCGGTATAGGTTGTGATCTAGAGTTGCATTCGCGTCTTTGGGTTCGATACTCGGTCTTATCTGTTTACTGCTTTGCGACCGGTACACTTGCCGTGCGTGTGTAGTTTTTAGGTGAGTCGTTTTAATTAAAGCTTGTGTTATTTTTATATATACATTTACACACATCAAGTTTTTGGCGCCGCTGCCGGGGACGCAATTGGCACTCTTGAGAATTATCCGATCCGTTTCTAGTCTACTATTTTGTGAATAATTTTTGCTTCTATTTTTTATTTTTATTTTTATTTTTATTTTTTATTATTTATTTCTTATTATTATTTTTTTTATTCGTAATATATAATTTTTTTATCATGTGCGAGATCTGTGGAGGACCCCATTTTACCATAAGATGCCCTCATTCATATTCATCGGGGTATTCCACGGATTATTATTTTAATGAGTATTTGCAGCCGCAGCCATACCAGTCATACCAGCCTTCATACCCACAGGCTAACCAGTGGTTGAACCCTGCAACATCTGAGTCAGTAGATACAATAACAAGTCGGCTTGATCGTCTACAAGCTACGATGTATGAGGAAAGGCATGGTGGTAGCTCGTCAAAGTATCCACCTAGCCAACATTTGTATCCACATCCCGATTATCGGGATGTCTCGTCTCACACTAGGCCCGACTTTGCCGCTCTTGTTGCTAAGCAAGACGCCTTCCTTGCTAATCAACAGCTCATGCTCGAGGATATGCGTTCTTTGCTATCCATGCGCACCGACTATTTGAGGGAACAAGATGCGGCACTTGAGAGGCTACAGGCTCAGGTGGATGAACTGAAGACCATAATGGACGTTGAAGTCCCACCTCCAGTTCAGCAGGTTTATTTCACACATGATAACCCAGACGAGATGGTAACACTTACATTACCTGATTGTATTAGGCCCGTTGCTGAAACTGTTTGTCCTTACTCATCTGATTCTATGCATGATTTAACTGACCCATATGATTCTTTACACTTGTCTTGTGAGGATGATATTTTGCAGGATTCAGGGTTAGAGCCAAAGACCATAATGGACGCCTTAGTCCCACCTTTGGTTCAGCAGGATGAGCAGCCTTGCCAGATCTCTAGTTCAGCAACATATCCTTGGGGGGCAGATGTCTGGAGGGAGGCTGAGGAAGATATGGATCTTTCAGAATCCACAGGCTGGCTGTCTGAGGAAGAAGTGGTGGAAGAGGAAGACACCACTGACCTGCTTGAAGAAGCAGCTAATGGGGAAGCAGAGTTTTGTGATGAGTTGGTTGATTTGTCAGCTCCAGAAGTGGACAAAGATTTTGACCAAGTGTCACTAAACAAGGAAGTTGAGAAAGAAGCAGTGGTGGAAGAAGAACACCACAGCCGGCCCGTACAGGCGTTGGATATTACACTGCTACTAGTGCCACCACCACGGGAGAAGGCGAAGAGGCACCTGGACCGACACAGGGTGAGGGTCAGGAGTTGCAGAGACAACAAGTCCCCTCATTACATGCCAAGAATCAGGTTTGGTCCAGGTAAATTTAAATATTGGTGGTCCGACCCATTTAAAATCGATAAAATATTTTTCAATTCCACTAATTCAATTTTGCTAAATAATATGGACCGGGTGGAATTAAACGGGTTGGATCGGGTCCAGATAAAAGAGAAGCCCCCTGATTAAGTTTAAGTGTGGGGAGGCTCTGTAGAGTTTGTAAATTTATATTTATACCTATTTATTTATTTATTTTTTCTAGCTTTTCATTTTTTTATTTGTGGTTCGGTAGTGGTTCATAGGTTTTTATCTTTCTATTTTATTTTTGTGTTTGCGTCTTTGAGTCTGTTTGCAAGTTTGCGTGTTTGCTTGGGTGGAGGAAATTTCACTATGAGCGAATCCCGTGTTTTATCGTTATACATATATTTTATGAGTGGGAGTTTTGGCAAAGGTTTGGGTAATAAAAGAGAATTTTTCTTAAAAAAAAAAAAAATTAACTTTCTCCGAAAAAAGACTTTTCACGTAATGTGAGGAGTCTGGGCTGACCTGTTCGCCTCCTGCGACCAGCTATTACCCCGGAAAGTTATATATATTTTTTTTCGCTTGCAACGCGTGTTGTGATCACCAGTGTCCTTCACGTTGAGCGAGAATCAGATTTTTTTTTCTTACCCATTTGGTCCTACCACCATTCACCGCCATTTTGCCAAGCAGGTACGTCTTCTTGTTTGTTGTTATATTATGAGTCTAAGTTAGTAGTTTGAGTCTTTTTATTTTTGTGTGGTTCGGTATTATGCTCGGGTTTTGTTTGTTTCGTTTTGTGCAGGTTTGGATTGTACCGCTCGTACTCAATCTCCATTCGGGCGATTCTGGAGCTGTACATTATATTGAAGCAACCCGAGAGTCTACCATATGTCAGAGCCGATCGCGAATGAAATGCTATACGATCGAGCTGGATTGGACTAAAGATTTTGGAGCTTTCATGTTAATTAACCAGCTAAGTCCTTCCCAATTTACCTTTATCTTTTTCTTTTAGCATTTTATTTTTGTTTTCAGATTTTTTTTTTAGTTTTTCCTTTGAGTCGTTTTCGATTCCTACATTGAGGACAATGTAGAGTTTAAGTGTGGGGATGGGAAACTGTCGTTTAGCTTATAGGTTGAGTCAAAAAAAAAAAAAAAAAAAAGAGAAACAAAAAATGTCCCTGATTTTGAAGTTTGCATTATAAAATATGGGAAATGATAGATAAAATCAAGTGTCTGGTTTTCAAATATTATATGTATTAGAAGAAAAAATAATCAAAAGCGTGTTGACTTGGGATGTGTGGGTAGGCCCAGCCGGTAGAAAAGTTTCCTTTGAGCTAATACACCTAAATATATTAGGATACCTTGTGAGTTCTCATATAGAAAAAAATAGGGAAGCTGAAACCGCCAAAAATAGTATAAGAAGCACCGTTATAAGTAGAAAACCGTTAGAATTTCTAATCTCTAAAAAAAAATTAGAAATCAAAGCAAAAATGTTGAAGCTTAAGGTGCCTGGCCACTGGGATAGCGACTTGGATTGGTCACACCCTCTGAGTTAAGTATGCCGAAAAAAAAAAGAAAAAAAAGTGATTTTAAATTCTCTTGGTTTTCTACATAAAACGGTTAGGAATAGTCAATTGGTTATTCCTTTTGTTTCATAAGCTTGAGGCGGGATTATGTGAAACTATGGCTTCTTTAGTGTGAGACCCTAGATAGACTAAATGAACTTAAAAATTAAACTAACATGATAAGGGGCTTAGAAACCGGCGGTTGGGTTTAAGAGGACAAGTATATCTGCAATCGCAGTTGGCACGTGATTAGATTTTTAAAATTAAAGTAACCTATGTTTTGAGGCCATATTATTTGACTGTGATCCCATTGCATAATTCTTTTTCAGGGACGAAAAAGAGTCAAGTGTGGGGATGTTTGATGTGTCATAAAACACATCTATTCTCCTATGTATTTTGAGTCATAAATTAGTCTTTTGTATATAGTTTTTAGTAGTTTTAGGCGTGTGTTCGTTTGTTTGTCTATTTTTATCATTGTATAGTTTTTATTAATTTTTGGTACTTAATTACTCGTTTTATATTTTATAGGTGTTCGTGGAGAATGAGCTAAAAACGAAAGAATTTTATTCAAGACACGAACACTTGAGAGCATGTGTTCATGGACGTTAGAGCGTAAACGAGCTACTTTGGTCAAGTCAAAAACAACCGATTCAAGAGCACAGAGTTATAATAATAATAATAATAATAATAATAATAATAATAATAAAGAAATAAAAATAAAAAAACTACACTTTCGTGACTTTGAAGTCACGGGTCACAAGCCCAAGACAAAAGGGGCCCAAATGAAAACGTAAGGGGTGCACGAGATTGTTTTTTAGGGATATATGTTTATGACGGCAGGGAGGATTTTTCATTGATTCGACAAAACATTAATTCGAAAGGAGGAGCTGCTGTGTTCTTCGACTAAAGGAGCTTTGGAGGAGAGAAGGTCTCGGGTGCACTAAAGATTAATTATTTGAAGACCCAGTGGTTTGTTTACTTCGTTTATATTTTTAGAGATATGTATATAGTTGTTTTTCGAGACTTTGTGACTATGTTTCTGATTTTAATTATGAACTAGACTTCCATGGTTGCTTAGGTTTATGAACTAGACACGTTTTATGCAATATTTAATGATTTTTGGTTTTTAATTTGATGTGTAGAATTACATGATTTTAATTTTATTGTTGAATTTGATATATGTGTGTTGGTGTTGATTTTATTTGAAGTTTGTTTATTGGTTTTGTGGAACTAGGCATGTAGAGATACCCCCTAGGTCTAGAAATCAATCTAGTTCGTCAACTTAGGTTAGCGTGCTAGTATTTGGAGTTGGAGTACGACACAAGTATAACAAACTAATATAATAAATTAACTAAAACGTGCAGTCCATTCTTGTGGGTGAGAAATCTAACTCGAGTTTGCTAGGTAACTAACTAGGCATTGTTCGGTAGTTGACAAGCGCTAGGGCGGGAGTCGCTGCTTGTCCGTGTTTAGAGTTTTCCTAGGTTTTCTTCAGTAGAGTTTAAGTCTGCTTCATAGTTTGAGGGTTTCGGTCCAGGAGAGATTGTAATCTGATTTCTGTGGGATTTTGGTACGCTAGGGCGATCCGGATCCGTTTTAGCATTTCTACACTTGTCCCGCCTTGAGTCTAGTGAGCTATCTTTGACAGGAGGTTTATTAGATAAGAATAGGGTCTCAAGTTAATTACCAGATTCAGGATTTATTGCTAGTGTCTAGGGATTTTACCTAAGTAACCAGCCTTCTTCCTATCTGAATTCTCCAAGTTCCTAGTTTCGTATAAGCAGTTGAGATTGTTTTATTTATATTTAGTTTAATTAAGTTTATAATTAGTAGTTTAAAATACCCCCCATTTAAGTATATATTTATTTAGGCTAGTATTTCGGTATAGGTTGTGATCTAGAGTTGCATTCGCGTCTTTGGGTTCGATACTCGGTCTTATCTGTTTACTGCTTTGCGACCGGTACACTTGCCGTGCGTGTGTAGTTTTTAGGTGAGTCGTTTTAATTAAAGCTTGTGTTATTTTTATATATACATTTACACACATCAAGCTTACCGGACGGTAATCAGACTCACGATGGGCCAATGACACAGAGATTCGTACACAAGAAAAGACTCGAGTTTTAAAGGACGTAACTATCTGTATATTTGAAGTTTTGGGCACCCGAATGGAGGAACGGGAAGTCCATAAGATATCTGAGCATGCAACAGACTCAGATAAAGGATATGAAGCTGACCGGACGGTAATCGGACTCACGATGGGACAATGACACAGAGATTCGTACAAAAGAAAAGACTCGTGTGTTTAATGAACGTAAATAGCGGTTCATTTGAAGTTTCGGGCACCCGAATGGAGGAACGGGAAAGCCATAAGATATCTAAGCATGCAATAGACTCAGATAAAGGATATGAAGCTGACCGGACAGTAATCGGACTCACGATGCGACAATGACACAAAGATTCGTACACAAGAAAAGACTCGAGTTTTAAAGGACGTAACTATCGGTACATTTGAAGTTTCGGGCACCCGAATGGAGGAACGGGAAAGCCATAAGATATCTAAGCCTGCAACAGACTCAGATAAAGGATATGAAGCTGACCGGACGGTAATCGGACTCACGATGGGACAATGACACAGAGATTCGTACAAAAGAAAAGGCTCGTGTTTTAATGGACGTAACTAGCGGTTAATTTGACGTTTCGGGCACCCGAATGGAGGAACGGAAAAGCCATAAGATATCTAAGCCTGCAACAGACTCAGATAAAGGATATGAAGCTGACCGGACGGTAATCGGACTCACGATGTGACAATGACACAGAGATTCATACACAAGAAAAGACTCGTGTTTTAATGGACGTAACTAGCAGTTCATTTGAAGTTTCGGGCACCCGAATGGAGGAACTGGAAAGCCATAAGATATCTAAGCATGCAACAGACTCATATAAAGGATATGAAGCTGACCGGACGGTAATCGGACTCACGATGCGACAATGACATAGAGATTCGTCACAAGAAAAGACTCGAGTTTTAAAGGACGTAACTATCTGTATATTTGAAGTTTCGGGCACCCGAATGGAGGAACGAGAAGGCCATAAGATATCTGAGCATGCAACAGACTCAGATAAAGGATATGAAGCTGACCGGACGGTAATCGGACTCACGATGGGACAATGACACAGATATTCGTACACAAGAAAAGACTCGTGTTTTAATGAACGTAAATAGCGGTTCATTTGAAGTTTCGGGCACCCGAATGGAGGAACGGGAAAGCCATAAGATATCTAAGCATGCAACAGACTCAGATAAAGGATATGAAGCTGACCGGACGGTAATCGGACTCACGATGCGTCAATGACACAGAGATTCGTACACAAGAAAAGACTCGAGTTTTAAAGGACGTAACTATCGGTACATTTGAAGTTTCGGGCACCCGAATGGAGGAACGGGAAAGCCATAAGATATCTAAGCCTACAACAGACTCAGGTATAGGATATGAAGCTGACCAGATGGTAATCGGACTCACGATGGGACAATGACACAGAGATTCGTACACAAGAAAAGACTCGTGTTTTAATGGACGTAAATAGCGGTTCATTTGAAGTTTCGGGCACCCGAATGGAGGTACGGGAAGGCCATAAGATATCTGAGCATGCAACAGACTCAGATAAAGGATATGAAGCTGACCGGACGGTAATCGAACTCACGATGGGACAATGACACAGAGATTCGTACATAAAAAAAGACTCGAGTTTTAATGGACGGAACTAGCGGTTCATTTGAAGTTTCGGGCACCCGAATGGAGGAACGGGAAGGCCATAAGATATCTGAGCATGCAAAAGACTCAGATAAAGGATATGAAGCTTACCGGACGGTAATCGAACTCACGATGGGACAATGACACAGAGATTCGTACACAAGAAAAGACTCGAGTTTTAATGGACGGAACTATCGGTTCATATGAAGTTTCGGGCACCCGAATGGAGGAACGGGAACGCCATAAGATATCTGATCATGCAACAAACTATGTTAAAGGATACGAAGCAGACCGGACGGTAATCGGACTCACGATGTGACAATGACACAGAGATTCGTACACAAGAAAAGACTCGTGTTTTAATGGACGTAACTAGCGGTTCATTTGAAGTTTCGGCCACCAGAATGGAGGAACGGGAAGGCCATAGGATATCTAAGCATGCAACAGACTCATATAAAGGATATGAAGCTGACCGGAAGGTAATCGGACTCACGATGCGACAATGACATAGAGATTCGTACACAAGAAAAGACTCGAGTTTTAAAGGACGTAACTATCTGTATAATTGAAGTTTCGGGCACCCGAATGGAGGAACGGGAAGGCCATAAGATATCTGAGCATGCAACAGACTCATATAAAGGATATGAAGCTGACCGGACGGTAATCGGACTCACGATGGGACAATGACACAGAGATTCGTACACAAGAAAAGACTCGTGTTTTAATGGACGTAACTAGCGGTTCATTTGACGTTTCGGGCACCCGAATGGAGGAACGGGAAAGCCATAAGATATCTAAACCTGCAAAAGACTCAAATAAAGGATATGAAGCTGACCGGACGGTAATCGGACTCACGATGTGACAATGACACAGAGATTCATACACAAGAAAAGACTCGTGTTTTAATGGACGTAACTAGCGGTTCATTTGAAGTTTCGGGCACCCGAATGGAGGAACTGGAAATCCATAAGATATCTAAGCATGCAACAGACTCATATAAAGGATATGAAGCTGACCGGACGGTAATCGGACTCACGATGCGACAATGACATAGAGATTCGTCACAAGAAAAGACTCGAGTTTTAAAGGACGTAACTATCTGTATATTTGAAGTTTCGGGCACCCGAATGGAGGAACGGGAAGGCCATAAGATATTTGAGCATGCAACAGACTCAGATAAAGGATATGAAGCTGACCGGACGGTAATCGGACTCACGATGGGATAATGACACAGAGATTGGTACACAAGAAAAGACTCGTGTTTTAATGGACGTAACTAGCGGTTCATTTGAAGTTTCGGGCACCCGAATGGAGGAACGGGAAGGCCATAAGATATCTGAGCATGCAACAGACTCAGAAAATGGATATGAAGCTTACCGGACGGTAATCGGACTTACGATGGGACAATGACACAGAGATTCGCACACAAGAAAAGACTCGAGTTTTAAAGGACGTAACTATCTGTATATTTGAAGTTTTGGGCACCCGAATGGAGGAACGGGAAGTCCATAAGATATCAGAGCATGCAACAGACTCAGATAAAGGATATGAAGCTGACCGGGCGGTAATCGGACTCACGATGGGACAATGACACAGAGATTCGTACACAAGAAAAGACTCGTGTTTTAATGAACGTAAATAGCGGTTCATTTGAAGTTCAGGCACCCGAATGGAGGAACGGAAAAGCCATAAGATATCTAAGCATGCAATAGACTCAGATAAAGGATATGAAGCTGACCGGACGGTAATCGGACTCACGATGCGACAATGACACAAAGATTCGTACACAAGAAAAGACTCGAGTTTTAAAGGACGTAACTATCGGTACATTTGAAGTTTCGGGCACCCGAATGGAGGAACGGGAAAGCCATAAGATATCTAAGCCTGCAACAGACTCAGATAAAGGATATGAAGCTGACCGGACGGTAATCGGACTCACGATGGGACAATGACACAGAGATTCGTACACAAGAAAAGACTCGTGTTTTAATGGACGTAACTAGCGGTTCATTTGAAGTTTCGGGCACCCGAATGGAGGAACTGGAAATCCATAAGATATCTAAGCATGCAACAGACTCATATAAAGGATATGAAGCTGACCGGACGGTAATCGGACTCACGATGCGACAATGACATAGAGATTCGTCACAAGAAAAGACTCAAGTTTTAAAGGACGTAACTATCTGTATATTTGAAGTTTCGGGCACCCGAATGGAGGAACGGGAAGGCCATAAGATATTTGAGCTTGCAACAGACTCAGATAAAGGATATGAAGCTGACCGGACGGTAATCGGACTCACGATGGGATAATGACACAGAGATTCGTACACAAGAAAAGACTCGTGTTTTAATGGACGTAACTAGCGGTTCATTTGAAGTTTCGGGCACCCGAATGGAGGAACGGGAAGGCCATAAGATATCTGAGCATGCAACAGACTCAGAAAATGGATATGAAGCTTACCGGACGGTAATCGGACTCACGATGGGACAATGACACAGAGATTCGCACACAAGAAAAGACTCGAGTTTTAAAGGACGTAACTATCTGTATATTTGAAGTTTTGGGCACCCGAATGGAGGAACGGGAAGTCCATAAGATATCAGAGCATGCAACAGACTCAGATAAAGGATATGAAGCTGACCGGGCGGTAATCGGACTCACGATGGGACAATGACACAGAGATTCGTACACAAGAAAAGACTCGTGTTTTAATGAACGTAAATAGCGGTTCATTTGAAGTTCAGGCACCCGAATGGAGGAACGCAAAAGCCATAAGATATCTAAGCATGCAATAGACTCAGATAAAGGATATGAAGCTGACCGGACGGTAATCGGACTCACGATGCGACAATGACACAAAGATTCGTACACAAGAAAAGACTCGAGTTTTAAAGGACGTAACTATCGGTACATTTGAAGTTTCGGGCACCCGAATGGAGGAACGGGAAAGCCATAAGATATCTAAGCCTGCAACAGACTCAGATAAAGGATATGAAGCTGACCGGACGGTAATCGGACTCACGATGGGACAATGACACAGAGATTCGTACACAAGAAAAGACTCGTGTTTTAATGGACGTAACTAGCGGTTCATTTGACGTTTCGGGCACCCGAATGGAGGAACGGGAAAGCCATAAGATATCTAAGCCTGCAACAGACTCAGATAAAGGATATGAAGCTGACCGGACGGTAATCGGACTCACGATGTGACAATGACACAGAGATTCATACACAAGAAAAGACTCGTGTTTTAATGGACGTAACTAGCGGTTCATTTGAAGTTTCGGGCACCCGAATGGAGGAACGGGAAAGCCATACGATATCTAAGCATGCAACAGACTCATATAAAGGATATGAAGCTGACCGGACGGTAATCGGACTCACGATGCGTCAATGACACAGAGATTCGTACACAAGAAAAGACTCGAGTTTTAAAGGACGTAACTATCGGTACATTTGAAGTTTCGGGCACCCGAATGGAGGAACGGGAAAGCCATAAGATATCTAAGCCTACAACAGACTCAGGTATAGGATATGAAGCTGACCGGACGGTAATCGGACTCACGATGGGACAATGACACCGAGATTCGTACACAAGAAAAGACTCGTGTTTTAATGGACGTAAATAGCGGTTCAATTGAAGTTTCGGGCACCCGAATGGAGGTACGGGAAGGCCATAAGATATCTGAGCATGCAACAGACTCAGATAAAGGATATGAAGCTGACCGGACGGTAATCGAACTCACGATGGGACAATGACACAGAGATTCGTACATAAAAAAAGACTCGAGTTTTAATGGACGGAACTAGCGGTTCATTTGAAGTTTCGGGCACCCGAATGGAGGAACGGGAAGGCCATAAGATATCTGAGCATGCAAAAGACTCAGATAAAGGATATGAAGCTTACCGGACGGTAATCGAACTCACGATGGGACAATGACACAGAGATTCGTACACAAGAAAAGACTCGAGTTTTAATGGACGGAACTATCGGTTCATATGAAGTTTCGGGCACCCGAATGGAGGAACGGGAACGCCATAAGATATCTGATCATGCAACAAACTATGTTAAAGGATACGAAGCAGACCGGACGGTAATCGGACTCACGATGTGACAATGACACAGAGATTCGTACACAAGAAAAGACTCGTGTTTTAATGGACGTAACTAGCGGTTCATTTGAAGTTTCGGCCACCAGAATGGAGGAACGGGAAGGCCATAGGATATCTAAGCATGCAACAGACTCATATAAAGGATATGAAGCTGACAGGAAGGTAATCGGACTCACGATGCGACAATGACATAGAGATTCGTACACAAGAAAAGACTCGAGTTTTAAAGGACGTAACTATCTGTATAATTGAAGTTTCGGGCACCCGAATGGAGGAACGGGAAGGCCATAAGATATCTGAGCATGCAACAGACTCAGATAAAGGATATGAAGCTGACCGGACGGTAATCGGACTCACGATGGGACAATGACACAGAGATTCGTACACAAGAAAAGACTCGTGTTTTAATGGACGTAACTAGCGGTTCATTTGACGTTTCGGGCACCCGAATGGAGGAACGGGAAAGCCATAAGATATCTAAACCTGGAAAAGACTCAGATAAAGGATATGAAGCTGACCGGACGGTAATCGGACTCACGATGTGACAATGACACAGAGATTCATACACAAGAAAAGACTCGTGTTTTAATGGACGTAACTAGCGGTTCATTTGAAGTTTCGGGCACCCGAATGGAGGAACTGGAAAGCCATAAGATATCTAAGCATGCAACAGACTCATATAAAGGATATGAAGCTGACCGGACGGTAATCGGACTCACGATGCGACAATGACATAGAGATTCGTCACAAGAAAAGACTCGAGTTTTAAAGGACGTAACTATCTGTATATTTGAAGTTTCGGGCACCCGAATGGAGGAACGGGAAGGCCATAAGATATCTGAGCATGCAACAGACTCAGATAAAGGATATGAAGCTGACCGGACGGTAATCGGACTCACGATGGGATAATGACACAGAGATTCGTACACAAGAAAAGACTCGTGTTTTAATGGACGTAACTAGCGGTTCATTTGAAGTTTCGGGCACCCGAATGGAGGAACGGGAAGGCCATAAGATATCTGAGCATGCAACAGACTCAGAAAAAGGATATGAAGCTTACCGGACGGTAATCGGACTCACGATGGGACAATGACACAGAGATTCGCACACAAGAAAAGACTCGAGTTTTAAAGGACGTAACTATCTGTATATTTGAAGTTTTGGGCACCCGAATGGAGGAACGGGAAGTCCATAAGATATCAAAGCATGCAACAGACTCAGATAAAGGATATGAAGCTGACCGGGCGGTAATCGGACTCACGATGGGACAATGACACAGAGATTCGTACACAAGAAAAGACTCGTGTTTTAATGAACGTAAATAGCGGTTCATTTGAAGTTCAGGCACCCGAATGGAGGAACGGAAAAGCCATAAGATATCTAAGCATGCAATAGGCTCAGATAAAGGATATGAAGCTGACCGGACGGTAATCGGACTCACGATGCGACAATGACACAAAGATTCGTACACAAGAAAAGACTCGAGTTTTAAAGGACGTAACTATCGGTACATTTGAAGTTTCGGGCACCCGAATGGAGGAACGGGAAAGCCATAAGATATCTAAGCCTGCAACAGACTCAGATAAAGGATATGAAGCTGACCGGACGGTAATCGGACTCACGATGGGACAATGACACAGAGATTCGTACACAAGAAAAGACTCGTGTTTTAATGGACGTAACTAGCGGTTCATTTGACGTTTCGGGCACCCGAATGGAGGAACGGGAAAGCCATAAGATATCTAAGCCTGCAACAGACTCAGATAAAGGATATGAAGCTGACCGGACGGTAATCGGACTCACGATGTGACAATGACACAGAGATTCATACACAAGAAAAGACTCGTGTTTTAATGGACGTAACTAGCGGTTCATTTGAAGTTTCGGGCACCCGAATGGAGGAACGGGAAAGCCATACGATATCTAAGCATGCAACAGACTCATATAAAGGATATGAAGCTGACCGGACGGTAATCGGACTCACGATGCCACAATGACATAGAGATTCGTCACAAGAAAAGACTCGAGTTTTAAAGGACGTTACTATCTGTATATTTGAAGTTTCAGGCACCCGAATGGAGGAACAGGAAGGCCATAAGATATCTGAGCATGCAACAGACTCAGATAAAGGATATGAAGCTGACCGGACGGTAATCGGACTCACGATGGGACAATGACACAGAGATTCGTACACAAGAAAAGACTCGTGTTTTAATGAACGTAAATAGCGGTTCATTTGAAGTTTCGGGCACCCGAATGGAAGAACGGGAAAGCCATAAGATATCTAAGCATGCAACAGACTCAGATAAAGGATATGAAGCTGACCGGACGGTAATCGGACTCACGATGCGACAATGACACAGAGATTCGTACACAAGAAAAGACTCGAGTTTTAAAGGACGTAACTATCGGTACATTTGAAGTTTCGGACACCCGAATGGAGGAACGGGAAAGCCATAAGATATCTAAGCCTACAACAGACTCAGGTAAAGGATATGAAGCTGACCGGACGGTAATCGGACTCACGATGGGACAATGACACAGAGATTCGTACACAAGAAAAGACTCGTGTTTTAATGGACGTAAATAGCGGTTCATTTGAAGTTTCGGGCACCCGAATGGAGGTACGGGAAGCCCATAAGATATCTGAACATGCAACAGACTCAGAAAAAGGATATGAAGCTGACCGGACGGAAATCGGACTCACGATGGGACAATGACACAGAGATTCGTACACAAGAAAAGACTCGTGTTTTAATGGACGTAAATAGCGGTTCATTTGAAGTTTCGGGCACCCGAATGGAGGTACGGGAAGGCCATAAGATATCTGAGCATGCAACAGACTCAGATAAAGGATATGAAGCTGACCGGACGGTAATCGGACTCACGATGGGACAATGACACAGAGATTCGTACAAAAGAAAAGACTCGTGTTTTAATGAACGTAAATAGCGGTTTATTTGAAATTTCGGGCACCCGAATGGAGGAACGGGAAAGCCATATGATATCTAAGCATGCAACAGACTCAGATAAAGGATATGAAGCTGACCGGACGGTAATCGGACTCACGATGGGACAATGACACAGAGATTCGTACACAAGAAAAGACTCGTGTTTTAATGAACGTAAATAGCGTTTCATTTGAAGTTTCGGGCACCTGAATGGAGGAACGGGAAGGCCATAAGATATATGAGTATGCAACAGACTCAGATAAAGGATATGAAGCTTACCGGACGGTAATCGGACTCACGATGGGATAATGACACAGAGATTCGTACACAAGAAAAGACTCGAGTTTTAATGGACGGAACTATCGGTTCATATGAAGTTTCGGGCACCCGAATGGAGGAACGGGAACGTCATAAGATATATGATCATGCAACAAACTATGTTAAAGGATACGAAGCAGACCGGACGGTAATCGGACTAACGATGTGACAATGACACAGAGATTCGTACACAAGAAAAGACTCGTGTTTTAATGGACGTAACTAGCGGTTCATTTGAAGTTTCGGGCACCCGAATGGAGGAACGGGAAAGCCATAAGATATCTAAGCATGCAACAGACTCATATAAAGGATATGAAGCTGACCGGACGGTAATCGGACTCACGATGCGACAATGACATAGAGATTCGTCACAAGAAAAGACTCGAGTTTTAAAGGACGTAACTATCTGTATATTTGAAGTTTCGGGCACCCGAATGGAGGAACGGGAAGGCCATAAGATATCTGAGCATGCAACAGACTCAGATAAAGGATATGAAGCTGACCGGACGGTAATCGGACTCACGATGGGATAATGACACAGAGATTCGTACACAAGAAAAGACTCGTGTTTTAATGGACGTAACTAGCGGTTCATTTGAAGTTTCGGGCACCCGAATGGAGGAACGGGAAGGCCATAAGATATCTGAGCATGCAACAGACTCAGAAAAAGGATATGAAGCTTACCGGACGGTAATCGGACTCACGATGGGACAATGACACAGAGATTTGCACACAACAAAAGACTCGAGTTTTAAAGGACGTAACTATCTGTATATTTGAAGTTTTGGGCACCCGAATGGAGGAACGGGAAGTCCATAAGATATCAAAGCATGCAACAGACTCAGATAAAGGATATGAAGCTGACCGGGCGGTAATCGGACTCACGATGGGACAATGACACAGAGATTCGTACACAAGAAAAGACTCGTGTTTTAATGAACGTAAATAGCGGATCATTTGAAGTTCAGGCACCCGAATGGAGGAACGGAAAAGCCATAAGATATCTAAGCATGCAATAGACTCAGATAAAGGATATGAAGCTGACCGGACGGTAATCGGACTCACGATGCGACAATGACACAAAGATTCGTACACAAGAAAAGACTCGAGTTTTAAAGGACGTAACTATCGGTACATTTGAAGTTTCGGGCACCCGAATGGAGGAACGGGAAAGCCATAAGATATCTAAGCCTGCAACAGACTCAGATAAAGGATATGAAGCTGACCGGACGGTAATCGGACTCACGATGGGACAATGACACAGAGATTCGTACACAAGAAAAGACTCGTGTTTTAATGGACGTAACTAGCGGTTCATTTGACGTTTCGGGCACCCGAATGGAGGAACGGGAAAGCCATAAGATATCTAAGCCTGCAACAGACTCAGATAAAGGATATGAAGCTGACCGGACGGTAATCGGACTCACGATGTGACAATGACACAGAGATTCATACACAAGAAAAGACTCGTGTTTTAATGGACGTAACTAGCGGTTCATTTGAAGTTTCGAGCACCCGAATGGAGGAACGGGAAAGCCATACGATATCTAAGCATGCAACAGACTCATATAAAGGATATGAAGCTGACCGGACGGTAATCGGACTCACGATGCCACAATGACATAGAGATTCGTCACAAGAAAAGACTCGAGTTTTAAAGGACGTTACTATCTGTATATTTGAAGTTTCAGGCACCCGAATGGAGGAACAGGAAGGCCATAAGATATCTGAGCATGCAACAGACTCAGATAAAGGATATGAAGCTGACCGGACGGTAATCGGACTCACGATGGGACAATGACACAGAGATTCGTACACAAGAAAAGACTCGTGTTTTAATGAACGTAAATAGCGGTTCATTTGAAGTTTCGGGCACCCGAATGGAACATCGGGAAAGCCATAAGATATCTAAGCATGCAACAGACTCAGATAAAGGATATGAAGCTGACCGGACGGTAATCGGACTCACGATGCGACAATGACACAGAGATTCGTACACAAGAAAAGACTCGAGTTTTAAAGGACGTAACTATCGGTACATTTGAAGTTTCGGACACCCGAATGGAGGAACGGGAAAGCCATAAGATATCTAAGCCTACAACAGACTCAGGTAAAGGATATGAAGCTGACCGGACGGTAATCGGACTCACGATGGGACAATGACACAGAGATTCGTACACAAGAAAAGACTCGTGTTTTAATGGACGTAAATAGCGGTTCATTTGAAGTTTCGGGCACCCGAATGGAGGTACGGGAAGCCCATAAGATATCTGAGCATGCAACAGACTCAGAAAAAGGATATGAAGCTGACCGGACGGAAATCGGACTCACGATGGGACAATGACACAGAGATTCGTACACAAGAAAAGACTCGTGTTTTAATGGACGTAAATAGCGGTTCATTTGAAGTTTCGGGCACCCGAATGGAGGTACGGGAAGGCCATAAGATATCTGAGCATGCAACAGACTCAGATAAAGGATATGAAGCTGACCGGACGGTAATCGGACTCACGATGGGACAATGACACAGAGATTCGTACAAAAGAAAAGACTCGTGTTTTAATGAACGTAAATAGCGGTTTATTTGAAATTTCGGGCACCCGAATGGAGGAACGGGAAAGCCATATGATATCTAAGCATGCAACAGACTCAGATAAAGGATATGAAGCTGACCGGACGGTAATCGGACTCACGATGGGACAATGACACAGAGATTCGTACACAAGAAAAGACTCGTGTTTTAATGAACGTAAATAGCGTTTCATTTGAAGTTTCGGGCACCTGAATGGAGGAACGGGAAGGCCATAAGATATATGAGTATGCAACAGACTCAGATAAAGGATATGAAGCTTACCGGACGGTAATCGGACTCACGATGGGATAATGACACAGAGATTCGTACACAAGAAAAGACTCGAGTTTTAATGGACGGAACTATCGGTTCATATGAAGTTTCGGGCACCCGAATGGAGGAACGGGAACGTCATAAGATATATGATCATGCAACAAACTATGTTAAAGGATACGAAGCAGACCGGACGGTAATCGGACTAACGATGTGACAATGACACAGAGATTCGTACACAAGAAAAGACTCGTGTTTTAATGGACGTAACTAGCGGTTCATTTGAAGTTTCGGGCACCCGAATGGAGGAACGGGAAAGCCATAAGATATCTAAGCATGCAACAGACTCATATAAAGGATATGAAGCTGACCGGACGGTAATCGGACTCACGATGCGACAATGACATAGAGATTCGTCACAAGAAAAGACTCGAGTTTTAAAGGACGTAACTATCTGTATATTTGAAGTTTCGGGCACCCGAATGGAGGAACGGGAAGGCCATAAGATATCTGAGCATGCAACAGACTCAGATAAAGGATATGAAGCTGACCGGACGGTAATCGGACTCACGATGGGATAATGACACAGAGATTCGTACACAAGAAAAGACTCGTGTTTTAATGGACGTAACTAGCGGTTCATTTGAAGTTTCGGGCACCCGAATGGAGGAACGGGAAGGCCATAAGATATCTGAGCATGCAACAGACTCAGAAAAAGGATATGAAGCTTACCGGACGGTAATCGGACTCACGATGGGACAATGACACAGAGATTCGTACACAAGAAAAGACTCGTGTTTTAATGGACGTAACTAGCGGTTCATTTGACGTTTCGGGCACCCGAATGGAGGAACGGGAAAGCCATAAGATATCTAAGCCTGCAACAGACTCAGATAAAGGATATGAAGCTGACCGGACGGTAATCGGACTCACGATGTGACAATGACACAGAGATTCATACACAAGAAAAGACTCGTGTTTTAATGGACGTAACTAGCGGTTCATTTGAAGTTTCGAGCACCCGAATGGAGGAACGGGAAAGCCATACGATATCTAAGCATGCAACAGACTCATATAAAGGATATGAAGCTGACCGGACGGTAATCGGACTCACGATGCCACAATGACATAGAGATTCGTCACAAGAAAAGACTCGAGTTTTAAAGGACGTTACTATCTGTATATTTGAAGTTTCAGGCACCCGAATGGAGGAACAGGAAGGCCATAAGATATCTGAGCATGCAACAGACTCAGATAAAGGATATGAAGCTGACCGGACGGTAATCGGACTCACGATGGGACAATGACACAGAGATTCGTACACAAGAAAAGACTCGTGTTTTAATGAACGTAAATAGCGGTTCATTTGAAGTTTCGGGCACCCGAATGGAACAACGGGAAAGCCATAAGATATCTAAGCATGCAACAGACTCAGATAAAGGATATGAAGCTGACCGGACGGTAATCGGACTCACGATGCGACAATGACACAGAGATTCGTACACAAGAAAAGACTCGAGTTTTAAAGGACGTAACTATCGGTACATTTGAAGTTTCGGACACCCGAATGGAGGAACGGGAAAGCCATAAGATATCTAAGCCTACAACAGACTCAGGTAAAGGATATGAAGCTGACCGGACGGTAATCGGACTCACGATGGGACAATGACACAGAGATTCGTACACAAGAAAAGACTCGTGTTTTAATGGACGTAAATAGCGGTTCATTTGAAGTTTCGGGCACCCGAATGGAGGTACGGGAAGCCCATAAGATATCTGAGCATGCAACAGACTCAGAAAAAGGATATGAAGCTGACCGGACGGAAATCGGACTCACGATGGGACAATGACACAGAGATTCGTACACAAGAAAAGACTCGTGTTTTAATGGACGTAAATAGCGGTTCATTTGAAGTTTCGGGCACCCGAATGGAGGTACGGGAAGGCCATAAGATATCTGAGCATGCAACAGACTCAGATAAAGGATATGAAGCTGACCGGACGGTAATCGGACTCACGATGGGACAATGACACAGAGATTCGTACAAAAGAAAAGACTCGTGTTTTAATGAACGTAAATAGCGGTTTATTTGAAATTTCGGGCACCCGAATGGAGGAACGGGAAAGCCATATGATATCTAAGCATGCAACAGACTCAGATAAAGGATATGAAGCTGACCGGACGGTAATCGGACTCACGATGGGACAATGACACAGAGATTCGTACACAAGAAAAGACTCGTGTTTTAATGAACGTAAATAGCGTTTCATTTGAAGTTTCGGGCACCTGAATGGAGGAACGGGAAGGCCATAAGATATATGAGTATGCAACAGACTCAGATAAAGGATATGAAGCTTACCGGACGGTAATCGGACTCACGATGGGATAATGACACAGAGATTCGTACACAAGAAAAGACTCGAGTTTTAATGGACGGAACTATCGGTTCATATGAAGTTTCGGGCACCCGAATGGAGGAACGGGAACGTCATAAGATATATGATCATGCAACAAACTATGTTAAAGGATACGAAGCAGACCGGACGGTAATCGGACTAACGATGTGACAATGACACAGAGATTCGTACACAAGAAAAGACTCGTGTTTTAATGGACGTAACTAGCGGTTCATTTGAAGTTTCGGGCACCCGAATGGAGGAACGGGAAAGCCATAAGATATCTAAGCATGCAACAGACTCATATAAAGGATATGAAGCTGACCGGACGGTAATCGGACTCACGATGCGACAATGACATAGAGATTCGTCACAAGAAAAGACTCGAGTTTTAAAGGACGTAACTATCTGTATATTTGAAGTTTCGGGCACCCGAATGGAGGAACGGGAAGGCCATAAGATATCTGAGCATGCAACAGACTCAGATAAAGGATATGAAGCTGACCGGACGGTAATCGGACTCACGATGGGATAATGACACAGAGATTCGTACACAAGAAAAGACTCGTGTTTTAATGGACGTAACTAGCGGTTCATTTGAAGTTTCGGGCACCCGAATGGAGGAACGGGAAGGCCATAAGATATCTGAGCATGCAACAGACTCAGAAAAAGGATATGAAGCTTACCGGACGGTAATCGGACTCACGATGGGACAATGACACAGAGATTCGCACACAAGAAAAGACTCGAGTTTTAAAGGACGTAACTATCTGTATTTTTGAAGTTTTGGGCACCCGAATGGAGGAACGGGAAGTCCATAAGATATCAGAGCATGCAACAGACTCAGTTAAAGGATATGAAGCTGACCGGGCGGTAATCGGACTCACGATGGGACAATGACACAGAGATTCGTACACAAGAAAAGACTCGTGTTTTAATGAACGTAAATAGCGGTTCATTTGAAGTTCAGGCACCCGAATGGAGGAACGGAAAAGCCATAAGATATCTAAGCATGCAATAGACTCAGATAAAGGATATGAAGCTGACCGGACGGTAATCGGACTCACGATGCGACAATGACACAAAGATTCGTACACAAGAAAAGACTCGAGTTTTAAAGGACGTAACTATCGGTACATTTGAAGTTTCGGGCACCCGAATGGAGGAACGGGAAAGCCATAAGATATCTACGCCTGCAACAGACTCAGATAAAGGATATGAAGCTGACCGGACGGTAATCGGATTCACGATGGGACAATGACACAGAGATTCGTACACAAGAAAAGACTCGTGTTTTAATGGACGTAACTAGCGGTTCATTTGACGTTTCGGGCACCCGAATGGAGGAACGGGAAAGCCATAAGATATCTAAGCCAGCAACAGACTCAGGTAAAGGATATGAAGCTGACCGGACGGTAATCGGACTCACGATGGGACAATGACACAGAGATTCGTACACAAGAAAAGACTCGTGTTTTAATGGACGTAACTAGCGGTTCATTTGACGTTTCGGGCACCCGAATGGAGGAACGGGAAAGCCATAAGATATCTAAGCCTGCAACAGACTCAGATAAAGGATATGAAGCTGACCGGACGGTAATCGGACTCACGATGTGACAATGACACAGAGATTCATACACAAGAAAAGACTCGTGTTTTAATGGACGTAACTAGCGGTTCATTTGAAGTTTCGGGCACCCAAATGGAGGAACGGGAAAGCCATACGATATCTAAGCATGCAACAGACTCATATAAAGGATATGAAGCTGACCGAACGGTAATCGGACTCACGATGCCACAATGACATAGAGATTCGTCACAAGAAAAGACTCGAGTTTTAAAGGACGTTACTATCTGTATATTTGAAGTTTCAGGCACCCGAATGGAGGAACAGGAAGGCCATAAGATATCTGAGCATGCAACAGACTCAGATAAAGGATATGAAGCTGACCGGACGGTAATCGGACTCACGATGGGACAATGACACAGAGATTCGCACACAAGAAAAGACTCGTGTTTTAATGAACGTAAATAGCGGTTCATTTGAAGTTTCGGGCACCCGAATGGAAGAACGGGAAAGCCATAAGATATCTAAGCATGCAACAGACTCAGATAAAGGATATGAAGCTGACCGGACGGTAATCGGACTCACGATGCGACAATGACACAGAGATTCGTACACAAGAAAAGACTCGAGTTTTAAAGGACGTAACTATCGGTACATTTGAAGTTTCGGACACCCGAATGGAGGAACGGGAAAGCCATAAGATATCTAAGCCTACAACAGACTCAGGTAAAGGATATGAAGCTGACCGGACGGTAATCGGACTCACGATGGGACAATGACACAGAGATTCGTACACAAGAAAAGACTCGTGTTTTAATGGACGTAAATAGCGGTTCATTTGAAGTTTCGGGCACCCGAATGGAGGTACGGGAAGGCCATAAGATATCTGAGCATGCAACAGACTCTGGTAAAGGATATGAAGCTGACCGGACGGAAATCGGACTCACGATGGGACAATGACACAGAGATTCGTACACAAGAAAAGACTCGTGTTTTAATGGACGTAAATAGCGGTTCATTTGAAGTTTCGGGCACCCGAATGGAGGTACGGGAAGGCCATAAGATATCTGAGCATGCAACAGACTCAGATAAAGGATATGAAGCTGACCGGACGGTAATCGGACTCACGATGGGACAATGACACAGAGATTCGTACAAAAGAAAAGACTCGTGTTTTAATGAACGTAAATAGCGGTTTATTTGAAATTTCGGGCACCCGAATGGAGGAACGGGAAAGCCATATGATATCTAAGCATGCAACAGACTCAGATAAAGGATATGAAGCTGACCGGACGGTAATCGGACTCACGATGGGACAATGACACAGAGATTCGTACACAAGAAAAGACTCGTGTTTTAATGAACGTAAATAGCGTTTCATTTGAAGTTTCGGGCACCTGAATGGAGGAACGGGAAGGCCATAAGATATATGAGTATGCAACAGACTCAGATAAAGGATATGAAGCTTACCGGACGGTAATCGGACTCACGATGGGATAATGACACAGAGATTCGTACACAAGAAAAGGCTCGAGTTTTAATGGACGGAACTATCGGTTCATATGAAGTTTCGGGCACCCGAATGGAGGAACGGGAACGTCATAAGATATATGATCATGCAACAAACTATGTTAAAGGATACGAAGCAGACCGGACGGTAATCGGACTCACGATGTGACAATGACACAGAGATTCGTACACAAGAAAAGACTCGTGTTTTAATGGACGTAACTAGCGGTTCATTTGAAGTTTCGGGCACCCGAATGGAGGAACGGGAAAGCCATAAGATATCTAAGCATGCAACAGACTCATATAAAGGATATGAAGCTGACCGGACGGTAATCGGACTCACGATGCGACAATGACATAGAGATTCGTCACAAGAAAAGACTCGAGTTTTAAAGGACGTAACTATCTGTATATTTGAAGTTTCGGGCAACCGAATGGAGGAACGGGAAGGCCATAAGATATCTGAGCATGCAACAGACTCAGATAAAGGATATGAAGCTGACCGGACGGTAATTGGACTCACGATGGGACAATGACACAGAGATTCGTACACAAGAAAAGACTCGTGTTTTAATGGACGTAACTAGCGGTTCATTTGAAGTTTCGGGCACCCGAATGGAGGAACGGGAAGGCCATAAGATATCTGAGCATGCAACAGACTCAGAAAAAGGATATGAAGCTTACCGGACGGTAATCGGACTCACGATGGGACAATGACACAGAGATTCGTACACAAGAAAAGACTCGAGTTTTAAAGGACGTAACTATCTGTATATTTGAAGTTTTGGACACCCAAATGGAGGAACGGGAAGTCCATAAGATATCTGAGCATGCAACAGACTCAGATAAAGGATATGAAGCTGACCGGACGGTAATCGGACTCACGATGGGACAATGACACAGAGATTCGTACACAAGAAAAGACTCGTGTTTTAATGAACGTAAATAGCGGTTCATTTGAAGTTCGGGCACCCGAATGGAGGAACGGGAAAGCCATAAGATATCTAAGCATGCAATAGACTCAGATAAAGGATATGAAGCTGACCGGACGGTAATCGGACTCACGATGCGACAATGATACAAAGATTCGTACACAAGAAAAGACTCGAGTTTTAAAGGACGTAACTATCGGTACATTTTAAGTTTCGGGCACCCGAATGGAGGAACGGGAAAGCCATAAGATATCTAAGCCAGCAACAGACTCAGGTAAAGGATATGAAGCTGACCGGACGGTAATCGGACTCACGATGGGACAATGACACAGAGATTCGTACACAAGAAAAGACTCGTGTTTTAATGGACGTAACTAGCGGTTCATTTGACGTTTCGGGCACCCGAATGGAGGAACGGGAAAGCCATAAGATATCTAAGCCTGCAACGGACTCAGATAAAGGATATGAAGCTGACCGGACGGTAATCGGACTCACGATGTGACAATCACACAGAGATTCGTACACAAGAAAAGACTCGTGTTTTAATGGACGTAACTAGCGGTTCCTTTGAAGTTTCAGGCACCCGAATGGAGGAACGGGAAGGCCATAAGATATCTAAGCATGCAACAGACTCATATAAAGGATATGAAGCTGACCGGACGGTAATCGGACTCACGATGCGACAATGACATAGAGATTCGTACACAAGAAAAGACTCGAGTTTTAAAGGACGTAACTATCTGTATATTTGAAGTTTCGGGCACCCGAATGGAGGAACGAGAAGGCCATAAGATATATGAGCATGCAACAGACTCAGATAAAGGATATGAAGCTGACCGGACGGTAATCGGACTCACGATGGGACAATGACACAGAGATTCGTACACAAGAAAAGACTCGTGTTTTATTGAACGTAAATAGCGGTTCATTTGAAGTTTCGGGCACCCGAATGGAGGAACGGGAAAGCCATAAGATATCTAAGCATGCAACAGACTCAGATAAAGGATATCAAGCTGACCGGACGGTAATCGGACTCACGATGCGTCAATGACACAGAGATTTGTACACAAGAAAAGACTCGAGTTTTAAAGGACGTAACTATCGGTACATTTGAAGTTTCGGGCACCCGAATGGAGGAACGGGAAAGCCATAAGATATCTAAGCCTACAACAGACTCAGGTATAGGATATGAAGCTGACCGGACGGTAATCGGACTCACGATGGGACAATGACACAGAGATTCGTACACAAGAAAAGACTCGTGTTTTAATGGACGTAAATAGCGGTTCATTTGAAGTTTCGGGCACCCGAATAGAGGTACGGGAAGGCCATAAGATATCTGAGCATGCAACAGACTCAGATAAAGGATATAAAGCTAACCGGACGGTAATCGAACTCACGATGGGACAATGACACAGAGATTCGTACATAAAAAAAGACTCGAGTTTTAATGGACGGAACTAGCGGTTCATTTGAAGTTTCGGGCACCCGAATAGAGGAACGGGAAGGCCATAAGATATATGAGCATGCAACAGACTCAGATAAAGGATATGAAGCTGACCGGACGGTAATCGGACTCACGATGGGACAATGACACAGAGATTCGTACACAAGAAAAGACTCGTGTTTTAATGAACGTAAATAGCGGTTCATTTGAAGTTTCGGGCACCCGAATGGAGGAACGGGAAAGCCATAAGATATCTAAGCATGCAACAGACTCAGATAAAGGATATCAAGCTGACCGGACGGTAATCGGACTCACGATGCGTCAATGACACAGAGATTTGTACACAAGAAAAGACTCGAGTTTTAAAGGACGTAACTATCGGTACATTTGAAGTTTCGGGCACCCGAATGGAGGAACGGGAAAGCCATAAGATATCTAAGCCTACAACAGACTCAGGTATAGGATATGAAGCTGACCGGACGGTAATCGGACTCACGATGGGACAATGACACAGAGATTCGTACACAAGAAAAGACTCGTGTTTTAATGGACGTAAATAGCGGTTCATTTGAAGTTTCGGGCACCCGAATAGAGGTACGGGAAGGCCATAAGATATCTGAGCATGCAACAGACTCAGATAAAGGATATAAAGCTAACCGGACGGTAATCGAACTCACGATGGGACAATGACACAGAGATTCGTACATAAAAAAAGACTCGAGTTTTAATGGACGGAACTAGCGGTTCATTTGAAGTTTCGGGCACCCGAATAGAGGAACGGGAAGGCCATAAGATATCTGAGCATGCAACAGACTCAGATAATGGATATGAAGCTTACCGGACGGTAATCGAACTCACGATGGGACAATGACACAGAGATTCGTACACGAGAAAAGACTCGAGTTTTAATGGACGGAACTATCTGTATATTTGAAGTTTTGGACACCCAAATGGAGGAACGGGAAGTCCATAAGATATCTGAGCATGCAACAGACTCAGATAAAGGATATGAAGCTGACCGGACGGTAATCGGACTCACGATGGGACAATGACACAGAGATTCGTACACAAGAAAAGACTCGTGATTTAATGAACGTAAATAGCGGTTCATTTGAAGTTCGGGCACCCGAATGGAGGAACGGGAAAGCCATAAGATATCTAAGCATGCAATAGACTCAGATAAAGGATATGAAGCTGACCGGACGGTAATCGGACTCACGATGCGACAATGATACAAAGATTCGTACACAATAAAAGACTCGAGTTTTAAAGGACGTAACTATCGGTACATTTTAAGTTTCGGGCACCCGAATGGAGGAACGGGAAAGCCATAAGATATCTAAGCCAGCAACAGACTCAGGTAAAGGATATGAAGCTGACCGGACGGTAATCGGACTCACGATGGGACAATGACACAGAGATTCGTACACAAGAAAAGACTGGTGTTTTAATGGACGTAACTAGCGGTTCATTTGACGTTTCGGGCACCCGAATGGAGGAACGGGAAAGCCATAAGATATCTAAGCCTGCAACGGACTCAGATAAAGGATATGAAGCAGACCGGACGGTAATCGGACTCACGATGTGACAATCACACAGAGATTCGTACACAAGAAAAGACTCGTGTTTTAATGGACGTAACTAGCGGTTCCTTTGAAGTTTCAGGCACCCGAATGGAGGAACGGGAAGGCCATAAGATATCGAAGCATGCAACAGACTCATATAAAGGATATGAAGCTGACCGGACGGTAATCGGACTCACGATGCGACAATGACATAGAGATTCGTACACAAGAAAAGACTCGAGTTTTAAAGGACGTAACTATCTGTATATTTGAAGTTTCGGGCACCCAAATGGAGGAACGAGAAGGCCATAAGATATATGAGCATGCAACAGACTCAGATAAAGGATATGAAGCTGACCGGACGGTAATCGGACTCACGATGGGACAATGACACAGAGATTCGTACACAAGAAAAGACTCGTGTTTTAATGAACGTAAATAGCGGTTCATTTGAAGTTTCGGGCACCCGAATGGAGGAACGGGAAAGCCATAAGATATCTAAGCATGCAACAGACTCAGATAAAGGATATCAAGCTGACCGGACGGTAATCGGACTCACGATGCGTCAATGACACAGAGATTTGTACACAAGAAAAGACTCGAGTTTTAAAGGACGTAACTATCGGTACATTTGAAGTTTCGGGCACCCGAATGGAGGAACGGGAAAGCCATAAGATATCTAAGCCTACAACAGACTCAGGTATAGGATATGAAGCTGACCGGACGGTAATCGGACTCACGATGGGACAATGACACAGAGATTCGTACACAAGAAAAGACTCGTGTTTTAATGGACGTAAATAGCGGTTCATTTGAAGTTTCGGGCACCCGAATAGAGGTACGGGAAGGCCATAAGATATCTGAGCATGCAACAGACTCAGGTAAAGGATATAAAGCTCACCGGACGGTAATCGAACTCACGATGGGACAATGACACAGAGATTCGTACATAAAAAAAGACTCGAGTTTTAATGGACGGAACTAGCGGTTCATTTGAAGTTTCGGGCACCCGAATAGAGGAACGGGAAGGCCATAAGATATCTGAGCATGCAACAGACTCAGATAATGGATATGAAGCTTACCGGACGGTAATCGAACTCACGATGGGACAATGACACAGAGATTCGTACACGAGAAAAGACTCGAGTTTTAATGGACGGAACTATCGGTTCATATGAAGTTTCGGGCACCCGAATGGAGGAACGGGAACGCCATAAGATATCTGATCATGCAACAAACTATGTTAAATTATACGAAGCAGGCCGGACGGTAATCGGACTCACGATGTGACAATGACACAGAGATTCGTACACAAGAAAAGACTCGTGTTTTAATGGACGTAACTAGCGGTTCATTTGAAGTTTCGGCCACCAGAATGGAGGAACGGGAAGGCCATAGGATATCTAAGCATGCAACAGACTCATATAAAGGATATGAAGCTGACCGGAAGGTAATCGGACTCACGATGCGACAATGACATAGAGATTCGTACACAAGAAAAGACTCGAGTTTTAAAGGACGTAACTATCTGTATAATTGAAGTTTCGGGCACCCGAATGGTGGAACGGGAAGGCCATAAGATATCTGAGCATGCAACAGACTCAGATAAAGTATATGAAGCTGACCGGACGGTATCGGACTCACGATGGGACAATGACACAGAGATTCGTACACAAGAAAAGGCTCGAGTTTTAAAGGACGTAACTATCGGTTCATTTGAAGTTTCGGGCACCCGAATGGAGGAACGGGAAAGCCATAAGATATCTAAGCATGCAACAGAATCAAATAAAGGATATGAAGCTGACCGGATGGTAGTCGGACTCACGATGCGACAATAACATAAAGATTCGTACACAAGAAAAGACTTGAGTTTTGATGGACGTAACTAGCGGTTCATTTGAAGTTTCGGGCACCCGAATGGAGGAACGGGACAGCCATAAGATATCTAAGCATGCAATAGACTCAGATAAAGGATATGAAGCTGACCGGACGGTAATCGGACTCACGATGCGACAATGATGCAAAGATTCGTACACAAGAAAAGACTCGAGTTTTAAAGGACGTAACTAGCGGTACATTTTAAGTTTCGGGCACCCGAATGGAGGAACGGGAAAGCCATAAGATATCTAAGCCAGCAACAGACTCAGGTAAAGGATATGAAGCTGACCGGACGGTAATCGGACTCACGATGGGACAATGACACAGAGATTCGTACACAAGAAAAGACTCGTGTTTTAATGGACGTAACTAGCGGTTCATTTGACGTTTCGGGCACCCGAATGGAGGAACGGGAAAGCCATAAGATATCTAAGCCTGCAACGGACTCAGATAAAGGATATGAAGCTGACCGGACGGTAATCGGACTCACGATGTGACAATCACACAGAGATTCGTACACAAGAAAAGACTCGTGTTTTAATGGACGTAACTAGCGGTTCCTTTGAAGTTTCAGGCACCCGAATGGAGGAACGGGAAGGCCATAAGATATCTAAGCATGCAACAGACTCATATAAAGGATATGAAGCTGACCGGACGGTAATCGGACTCACGATGCGACAATGACATAGAGATTCGTACACAAGAAAAGACTCGAGTTTTAAAGGACGTAACTATCTGTATATTTGAAGTTTCGGGCACCCGAATGGAGGAACGAGAAGGCCATAAGATATATGAGCATGCAACAGACTCAGATAAAGGATATGAAGCTGACCGGACGGTAATCGGACTCACGATGGGACAATGACACAGAGATTCGTACACAAGAAAAGACTCGTGTTTTAATGAACGTAAATAGCGGTTCATTTGAAGTTTCGGGCACCCGAATGGAGGAACGGGAAAGCCATAAGATATCTAAGCATGCAACAGACTCAGATAAAGGATATCAAGCTGACCGGACGTTAATCGGACTCACGATGCGTCAATGACACAGGGATTCGTACACAAGAAAAGACTCGAGTTTTAAAGGACGTAACTATCGGTACATTTGAAGTTTCGGGCACCCGAATGGAGGAACGGGAAAGCCATAAGATATCTAAGCCTACAACAGACTCAGGTATAGGATATGAAGCTGAGCGGACGGTAATCGGACTCACGATGGGACAATGACACAGAGATTCGTACACAAGAAAAGACTCGTGTTTTAATGGACGTAAATAGCGGTTCATTTGAAGTTTCGGGCACCCGAATAGAGGTACGGGAAGGCCATAAGATATCTGAGCATGCAACAGACTCAGATAAAGGATATGAAGCTCACCGGACGGTAATCGAACTCACGATGGGACAATGACACAGAGATTCGTACATAAAAAAAGACTCGAGTTTTAATGGACGGAACTAGCGGTTTATTTGAAGTTTCGGGCACCCGAATAGAGGAACGGGAAGGCCATAAGATATCTGAGCATGCAACAGACTCAGATAATGGATATGAAGCTTACCGGACGGTAATCGAACTCACGATGGGACAATGACACAGAGATTCGTACACGAGAAAAGACTCGAGTTTTAATGGACGGAACTATCGGTTCATATGAAGTTTCGGGCACCCGAATGGAGGAACGGGAACGCCATAAGATATCTGATCATGCAACAAACTATGTTAAAGGATACGAAGCAGGCCGGACGGTAATCGGACTCACGATGTGACAATGACACAGAGATTCATACACAAGAAAAGACTCGTGTTTTAATGGACGTAACTAGCGGTTCATTTGAAGTTTCGGCCACCAGAATGGAGGAACGGGAAGGCCATAGGATATCTAAGCATGCAACAGACTCATATAAAGGATATGAAGCTGACCGGAAGGTAATCGGACTCACGATGCGACAATGACATAGAGATTCGTACACAAGAAAAGACTCGAGTTTTAAAGGACGTAACTATCTGTATAATTGAAGTTTCGGGCACCCGAATGGTGGAACGGGAAGGCCATAAGATATCTGAGCATGCAACAGACTCAGATAAAGGATATGAAGCTGACCGGACGGTAATCGGACTCACGATGGGACAATGACACAGAGATTCGTACACAAGAAAAGGCTCGAGTTTTAAAGGACGTAACTATCGGTTCATTTGAAGTTTCGGGCACCCGAATGGAGGAACGGGAAAGCCATAAGATATCTAAGCATGCAACAGAATCAGATAAAGGATATGAAGCTGACCGGATGGTAGTCGGACTCACGATGCGACAATAACATAAAGATTCGTACACAAGAAAAGACTTGAGTTTTGATGGACGTAACTAGCGGTTCATTTGAAGTTTCGGGCACCCGAATGGAGGAACGGGACAGCCATAAGATATCTAAGCATGCAATAGACTCAGATAAAGGATATGAAGCTGACCGGACGGTAATCGGACTCACGATGCGACAATGATGCAAAGATTCGTACACAAGAAAAGACTCGAGTTTTAAAGGACGTAACTATCGGTACATTTTAAGTTTCGGGCACCCGAATGGAGGAACGGGAAAGCCATAAGATATCTAAGCCAGCAACAGACTCAGGTAAAGGATATGAAGCTGACCGGACGGTAATCGGACTCACGATGGGACAATGACACAGAGATTCGTACACAAGAAAAGACTCGTGTTTTAATGGACGTAACTAGCGGTTCATTTGACGTTTCGGGCACCCGAATGGAGGAACGGGAAAGCCATAAGATATCTAAGCCTGCAACGGACTCAGATAAAGGATATGAAGCTGACCGGACGGTAATCGGACTCACGATGTGACAATCACACAGAGATTCGTACACAAGAAAAGACTCGTGTTTTAATGGACGTAACTAGCGGTTCCTTTGAAGTTTCAGGCACCCGAATGGAGGAACGGGAAGGCCATAAGATATCTAAGCATGCAACAGACTCATATAAAGGATATGAAGCTGACCGGACGGTAATCGGACTCACGATGCGACAATGACATAGAGATTCGTACACAAGAAAAGACTCGAGTTTTAAAGGACGTAACTATCTGTATATTTGAAGTTTCGGGCACCCGAATGGAGGAACGAGAAGGCCATAAGATATATGAGCATGCAACAGACTCAGATAAAGGATATGAAGCTGACCGGACGGTAATCGGACTCACGATGGGACAATGACACAGAGATTCGTACACAAGAAAAGACTCGTGTTTTAATGAACGTAAATAGCGGTTCATTTGAAGTTTCGGGCACCCGAATGGAGGAACGGGAAAGCCATAAGATATCTAAGCATGCAACAGACTCAGATAAAGGATATCAAGTTGACCGGACGGTAATCGGACTCACGATGCGTCAATGACACAGAGATTCGTACACAAGAAAAGACTCGAGTTTTAAAGGACGTAACTATCGGTACATTTGAAGTTTCGGGCACCCGAATGGAGGAACGGGAAAGCCATAAGATATCTAAGCCTACAACAGACTCAGGTATAGGATATGAAGCTGAGCGGACGGTAATCGGACTCACGATGGGACAATGACACAGAGATTCGTACACAAGAAAAGACTCGTGTTTTAATGGACGTAAATAGCGGTTCATTTGAAGTTTCGGGCACCCGAATAGAGGTACGGGAAGGCCATAAGATATCTGAGCATGCAACAGACTCAGATAAAGGATATGAAGCTCACCGGACGGTAATCGAACTCACGATGGGACAATGACACAGAGATTCGTACATAAAAAAAGACTCGAGTTTTAATGGACGGAACTAGCGGTTTATTTGAAGTTTCGGGCACCCGAATAGAGGAACGGGAAGGCCATAAGATATCTGAGCATGCAACAGACTCAGATAATGGATATGAAGCTTACCGGACGGTAATCGAACTCACGATGGGACAATGACACAGAGATTCGTACACGAGAAAAGACTCGAGTTTTAATGGACGGAACTATCGGTTCATATGAAGTTTCGGGCACCCGAATGGAGGAACGGGAACGCCATAAGATATCTGATCATGCAACAAACTATGTTAAAGGATACGAAGCAGGCCGGACGGTAATCGGACTCACGATGTGACAATGACACAGAGATTCATACACAAGAAAAGACTCGTGTTTTAATGGACGTAACTAGCGGTTCATTTGAAGTTTCGGCCACCAGAATGGAGGAACGGGAAGGCCATAGGATATCTAAGCATGCAACAGACTCATATAAAGGATATGAAGCTGACCGGAAGGTAATCGGACTCACGATGCGACAATGACATAGAGATTCGTACACAAGAAAAGACTCGAGTTTTAAAGGACGTAACTATCTGTATAATTGAAGTTTCGGGCACCCGAATGGTGGAACGGGAAGGCCATAAGATATCTGAGCATGCAACAGACTCAGATAAAGGATATGAAGCTGACCGGACGGTAATCGGACTCACGATGGGACAATGACACAGAGATTCGTACACAAGAAAAGGCTCGAGTTTTAAAGGACGTAACTATCGGTTCATTTGAAGTTTCGGGCACCCGAATGGAGGAACGGGAAAGCCATAAGATATCTAAGCATGCAACAGAATCAGATAAAGGATATGAAGCTGACCGGATGGTAGTCGGACTCACGATGCGACAATAACATAAAGATTCGTACACAAGAAAAGACTTGAGTTTTGATGGACGTAACTAGCGGTTCATTTGAACTTTCGGGCACCCGAATGGAGGAACGGGAAAGCCATAAGATATCTAAGCATGCAATAGACTCAGATAAAGGATATGAAGCTGACCGGACGGTAATCGGACTCACGATGCGACAATGATACAAAGATTCGTACACAAGAAAAGACTCGAGTTTTAAAGGACGTAACTATCGGTACATTTTAAGTTTCGGGCACCCGAATGGAGGAACGGGAAAGCCATAAGATATCTAAGCCAGCAACAGACTAAGGTAAAGGATATGAAGCTGACCGGACGGTAATCGGACTCACGATGGGACAATGGCACAGAGATTCGTACACAAGAAAAGACTCGTGTTTTAATGGACGTAACTAGCGGTTCATTTGACGTTTCGGGCACCCGAATGGAGGAACGGGAAAGCCATAAGATATCTAAGCCTGCAACGGACTCAGATAAAGGATATGAAGCTGACCGGACGGTAATCGGACTCACGATGTGACAATCACACAGAGATTCGTACACAAGAAAAGACTCGTGTTTTAATGGACGTAACTAGCGGTTCCTTTGAAGTTTCAGGCACCCGAATGGAGGAACGGGAAGGCCATAAGATATCTAAGCATGCAACAGACTCATATAAAGGATATGAAGCTGACCGGACGGTAATCGGACTCACGATGCGACAATGACATAGAGATTCGTACACAAGAAAAGACTCGAGTTTTAAAGGACGTAACTATCTGTATATTTGAAGTTTCGGGCACCCGAATGGAGGAACGAGAAGGCCATAAGATATATGAGCATGCAACAGACTCAGATAAAGGATATGAAGCTGACCGGACGGTAATCGGACTCACGATGGGACAATGACACAAGGATTCGTACACAAGAAAAGACTCGTGTTTTAATGAACGTAAATAGCGGTTCATTTGAAGTTTCGGACACCCGAATGGAGGAACGGGAAAGCCATAAGATATCTAAGCATGCAACAGACTCAGATAAAGGATATCAAGCTGACCGGACGGTAATCGGACTCACGATGCGTCAATGACACAGAGATTCGTACACAAGAAAAGACTCGAGTTTTAAAGGACGTAACTATCGGTACATTTGAAGTTTCGGGCACCCGAATGGAGGAACGGGAAAGCCATAAGATATCTAAGCCTACAACAGACTCAGGTATAGGATATGAAGCTGACCGGACGGTAATCGGACTCATGATGGGACAATGACACAGAGATTCGTACACAAGAAAAGACTCGTGTTTTAATGGACGTAAATAGCGGTTCATTTGAAGTTTCGGGCACCCGAATAGAGGTACGGGAAGGCCATAAGATATCTGAGCATGCAACAGACTCAGATAAAGGATATAAAGCTCACCGGACGGTAATCGAACTCACGATGGGACAATGACACAGAGATTCGTACATAAAAAAAGACTCGAGTTTTAATGGACGGAACTAGCGGTTCATTTGAAGTTTCGGGCACCCGAATAGAGGAACGGGAAGGCCATAAGATATCTGAGCATGCAACAGACTCAGATAAAGGATATGAAGCTTACCGGACGGTAATCGAACTCACGATGGGACAATGACACAGAGATTCGTACACAAGAAAAGACTCGAGTTTTAATGGACGGAACTATCGGTTCATATGAAGTTTCGGGCACCCGAATGGAGGAACGGGAACGCCATAAGATATTTGATCATGCAACAAACTATGTTAAAGGATACGAAGCAGACCGGACGGTAATCGGACTCACGATGTGACAATGACACAGAGATTCGTACACAAGAAAAGACTCGTGTTTTAATGGACGTAACTAGCGGTTCATTTGAAGTTTCGGCCACCAGAATGGAGGAACGGGAAGGCCATAGGATATCTAAGCATGCAACAGACTCATATAAAGGATATGGAGCTGACCGGAAGGTAATCGGACTCACGATGCGACAATGACATAGAGATTCGTACACAAGAAAAGACTCGAGTTTTAAAGGACGTAACTATCTGTATAATTGAAGTTTCGGGCACCCGAATGGTGGAACGGGAGGGCCATAAGATATCTGAGCATGCAACAGACTCAGATAAAGGATATGAAGCTGACCGGATGGTAATCGGACTCACGATGGGACAATGACACAGAGATTCGTACACAAGAATAGGCTCGAGTTTTAAAGGACGTAACTATCGGTTCATTTGAAGTTTCGGGCACCCGAATGGAGGAACGGGAAAGCCATAAGATATCTAAGCATGCAACAGAATCAGATAAAGGATATGAAGCTGACCGGATGGTAGTCGGACTCACGATGCGACAATAACATAAAGATTCGAACACAAGAAAAGACTTGAGTTTTGATGGACGTAACTAGCGGTTCATTTAAAGTTTCGGGCACCCGAATGGAGGAACGGGAAAGCCATAAGATATCTAAGCATGCAACAGACTCAGATAAAGGATATGAAGCTGACCGGACGGTAGTCGGACTCACGATGCGACAATAACAAAAAGATTCGTACAAAACAAAAGACTCGAATTTTAATGGACGTAACTAGCGGTTCATTTGAAGTTTCGGGCACCCGAATGGAGGAACGGGAAAGCCATAAGATATCTAAGCATGCAACAGACTCAGATAAAGGATATGAAGCTGACCGGACGGTAATCGGACTCACGATGCGACAATGACACAGAGATTCGTACACAAGAAAAGACTCGAGTTTTAAAGGACGTAACTATCGGTTCATTTGAAGTTTCGGGCACCCGAATGGAGGAACGGGAAACCCATAAGATATCTAAGCATGCAACAGACTCAGATAAAGGATATGAAGCTGACCGGACGGTAATCGGACTCACGTTGCGACAATAACATAATGATTCGTACACAAGAAAAGACTCGAGTTTTAATGGACGTAACTAGCGGTTCATTTGAAGTTTCGGGCAACCGAATAGAGGAACGAGAAAGCCATAAGATATCTAAGCATGCAACAGACTCAGATAAAGGATATGAAGCTGACCGGACGGTAATCGGACTCACGTTGTGACAATCACACAGAGATTCGTACACAAGAAAAGACTCGTGTTTTAATGGACGTAACTAGCGGTTCCTTTGAAGTTTCTGGCACCCGAATGGAGGAACGGGAAGGCCATAAGATATCTAAGCATGCAACAGACTCATATAAAGGATATGAAGCTGACCGGACGGTAATCGGACT
Organism: Ambrosia artemisiifolia; assembly: GCA_032199755.1. Lineage (NCBI taxonomy): Eukaryota > Viridiplantae > Streptophyta > Magnoliopsida > Asterales > Asteraceae > Ambrosia > Ambrosia artemisiifolia. The sequence goes on along the minus strand of CM063524.1, from coordinate 29,850,061 downwards.
CACGATGCGACAATGACATAGAGATTCGTACACAAGAAAAGACTCGAGTTTTAAAGGACGTAACTATCTGTATATTTGAAGTTTCGGGCACCCGAATGGAGGAACGAGAAGGCCATAAGATATATGAGTATGCAACAGACTCAGATAAAGGATATGAAGCTGACCGGACGGTAATCGGACTCACGATGGGACAATGACACAGAGATTCTTACACAAGAAAAGACTCGTCTTTTAATGAACGTAAATAGCGGTTCATTTGAAGTTTCGGGCACCCGAATGGAGGAACGGGAAAGCCATAAGATATCTAAGCATGCAACAGACTCAGATAAAGGATATGAAGCTGACCGGACGGTAATCGGACTCACGATGCGTCAATGACACAGAGATTCGTACACAAGAAAAGACTCGTGTTTTAATGGACGTAACTAGCGGTTCCTTTGAAGTTTCAGGCACCCGAATGGAGGAACGGGAAGGCCATAAGATATCTAAGCATGCAACAGACTCATATAAAGGATATGAAGCTGACCGGACGGTAATCGGACTCACGATGCGACAATGACATAGAGATTCGTGCACAAGAAAAGACTCGAGTTTTAAAGGACGTAAATAGCGGTTCATTTGAAGTTTCGGGCACCCGAATGGAGGTACGGGAAGGCCATAAGATATCTGAGCATGCAACAGACTCAGATAAAGGATATGAAGCTCACCGGACGGTAATCGAACTCACGATGGGACAATGACACAGAGATTCGTACATAAAAAAAGACTCGAGTTTTAATGGACGGAACTAGCGGTTCATTTGAAGTTTCGGGCACCCGAATAGAGGAACGGGAAGGCCATAAGATATCTGAGCATGCAACAGACTCAGATAAAGGATATGAAGCTTACCGGACGGTAATCGAACTCACGATGGGACAATGACACAGAGATTCGTACACAAGAAAAGACTCGAGTTTTAATGGACGGAACTATCGGTTCATATGAAGTTTCGGGCACCCGAATGGAGGAACGGGAACGCCATAAGATATCTGATCATGCAACAAACTATGTTAAAGGATACGAAGCAGACCGGACGGTAATCGGACTCACGATGTGACAATGACACAGAGATTCGTACACAAGAAAAGACTCGTGTTTTAATGGACGTAACTAGCGGTTCATTTGAAGTTTCGGCCACCAGAATGGAAGAACGGGAAGGCCATAGGATATCTAAGCATGCAACAGACTCATATAAAGGATATGAAGCTGACCGGAAGGTAATCGGACTCACGATGCGACAATGACATAGAGATTCGTACACAAGAAAAGACTCGAGTTTTAAAGGACGTAACTATCTGTATAATTGAAGTTTCGGGCACCCGAATGGTGGAACGGGAAGGCCATAAGATATCTGAGCATGCAACAGACTCAGATAAAGGATATGAAGCTGACCGGACGGTAATCGGACTCACGATGGGACAATGACACAGAGATTCGTACACAAGAAAAGGCTCGAGTTTTAAAGGACGTAACTATCGGTTCATTTGAAGTTTCGGGCACCCGAATGGAGGAACGGGAAAGCCATAAGATATCTAAGCATGCAACAGAATCAGATAAAGGATATAAAGCTGACCAGATGGTAGTCGGACTCACGATGCGACAATAACATAAAGATTCGTACACAAGAAAAGACCCGAGTTTTGATGGTCGTAACTAGCGGTTCATTTGAAGTTTCGGGCACCCGAATGGAGGAACGGGAAAGCCATAAGATATCTAAGCATGCAACAGACTCAGATAAAGGATATGAAGCTGACCGGACGGTAGTCGGACTCACGACGCGACAATAACAAAAAGATTCGTACAAAAGAAAAGACTCGAATTTTAATGGACGTAACTAGCGGTTCATTTGAAGTTTCGGGCACCCGAATGGAGGAACGGGAAAGCCATAAGATATCTAAGCATGCAACAGACTTAGATAAAGGATATGAAGCTGACCGGACGGTAATCGGACTCACGATGCGACAATGACACAGAGATTCGTACACAAGAAAAGAGTCGAGTTTTAAAGGACGTAACTATCGGTTCATTTGAAGTTTCGGGCACCCGAATGGAGGAACGGGAAACCCATAAGATATCTAAGCATGCAACAGACTCAGATAAAGGATATGAAGCTGACCGGACGGTAATCGGACTCATGTTGCGACAATAACATAAAGATTCGTACACAAGAAAAGACTCGAGTTTTAATGGACGTAACTAGCGGTTCATTTGATGTTTCGGGCACCCGAATGGAGGAACGGGAAAGCCATAAGATATCTAAGCATGCAACAGACTCAGATAAAGGATATGAAGCTGACCGGACGGTAATCGGACTCACGTTGCGACAATAACATAAAGATTCGTTCACAAGAAAAGACTCGAGTTTTAATGGACGTAACTAGCGGTTCATTTGAAGTTTCGGGCACCCGAATGGAGGAACGGGAAAGCCATAAGAAATCTAAGCATGCAACACACTCAGATAAAGGATATGAAGCTGACCGGACGGTAGTCGGACTCACGATGCGACAATAACATAAAGATTCGTACACAAGAAAAGACTCGAGTTTTAATGGACGTAACTAGCGGTTCATTTGAAGTTTCGGGCACCCGAATGGAGGAACGGGAAATCCATAAGATATCTAAGCATGCAACAGACTCAGATAAAGGATATGAAGCTGACCGGATGGTAATCGGACTCACGATGCGACAATGACACAGAGATTCGTACACAAGAAAAGACTCGAGTTTTAAAGGACGTAACTATCGGTTAATTTGAAGTTTCAGGCACCCGAATGAGGAACGGGAAAGCCATAAGATATCTAAGCATGCAACAGACTCAGATAAAGGATATGAAGCTGACCGGACGGTAGTCGGACTCACGATGCGACAATAACATAAAGATTCGTACACAAGAAAAGACTCGAGTCTTAATGGACGTAACTAGCGGTTCATTTGAAGTTTCGGGCACCCGAATGGAGGAACGGGAAAGCCATATGATATCTAAGCATGCAACAGACTCAGATAAAGGATATGAAGCTGACCGGACGGTAATCGGACTCACGATGAGACAATAACATAAAGATTCGTACACAAGAAAAGACTCGAGTTTTAATGGACGTAACTAGCGGTTCATTTGAAGTTTCGGGCACCCGAATGGAGGAACGGGAAAGCCATAAGATATCTAAGCATGCAACAGACTCAGATAAAGGATATGAAGCTGACCGGACGGTAATCGGACTCACGATGCGACAATGACACAGAGATTCGTACACAAGAAAAGACTCGTGTTTTAATGGACGTAACTAGCGGTTCATTTGACGTTACGGCCACCCGAATGGAGGAACGGGAAAGCCATAAGATATCTAAGCATGCAACAGACTCAGATAAAGGATATGAAGCTAACCGGATGCTAATCGGACTCACGATGTGACAATGACACAGAGATTCGTACACAAGAAAAGACTCGAGTTTTAAAGGACGTAACTATCGGTACATTTGAAGTTTCGGGCACCCGAATGGAGGAATGGGAAAGCCATAAGATATCTAAGCCTGCAACAGAGTCAAATAAAGGATATGAAGCTGACCGGACGGTAATCGGACTCACGATGGGACAATGACATAGAGATTCGTACACAAGAAAAGACTCGAGTTTTAAAGGACGTAACTATCTGTACATTTGAAGTTTCCGGCACCCGAATGGAGGAACGGGAAAGCCATAAGATATCTAAGCATGCAACAGACTCAGATAAAGGATATGAAGCTGACTGGACGGTAATCGGACTCAGGATGCGACAATGACACAGAGATTCGTACACAAGAAAAGACTCGAGTTTTAAAGGACGTAACTATCGGTACATTTGAAGTTTCGGGCACCCGAATGGAGGAACGGGAAAGCCATAAGATATCTAAGCCTGCAACAGACTCTGATAAAGGATATGAAGCTGACCGGACGGTAATCAGACTCACGATGCAACAATGACACAGAGATTCATACACAAGAAAAGACTCGTGTTTTAATGAACGTAAATAGCGGTTCATTTGAAGTTTCGGGCAACCGAATGGAGGAACGGGAAAGCCATAAGATATCTAAGCCTGCAACAGACTCTGATAAAGGATATGAAGCTGACCGGACGGTAATCGGACTCACGATGCGACAATGACACAGAGATTCGTACACAAGAAAAGACTCGTGTTTTAAAGGACGTAACTATCTGTATATATGAAGTTTCGGGCACCCGAATGGAGGAACGGGAAGGCCATAAGATATCTGAGCATGCAACAGACTCAGATAAAGGATATGAAGCTGACCGGACGGTAATCGGACACACGATGGGACAATGACATAGAGATTCGTACACAACAAAAGACTCGAGTTTTAAAGGACGTAACTATCTGTACATTTGAAGTTTCCGGCACCCGAATGGAGGAACGGGAAAGCCATAAGATATCTAAGCATGCAACAGACTTAGATAAAGGATATGAAGCTGACCGGACGGTAATCGGACTCACGATGCGACAATGACATAGAGATTCGTATACAAGAAAAGACTCGAGTTTTAAAGGACGTACCTATTTGTATATTTGAAGTTTCGGGCACCCGAATGGAGGAACGGGAAGGCCATAAGATATCTGAGCATGCAACAGACTAAGATAAAGGATATGAAGTTGACCGGACGGTAATCGGACTCACGATTGGACAACGACATAGAGATTCGTACACAAGAAAAGACTCAAGTTTTAAAGGACGTAACTATCTGTACATTTGAAGTTTCCGGCACCCGAATGGAGGAACGGGAAAGCCATAAGATATCTAAGCATGCAACAGACTCAGATAAAGGATATGAAGCTGACCGGACGGTAATCGGACTCACGATGCGACAATGACATAGAGATTCGTACACAAGAAAAGACTCGAGTTTTAAAGGATGTAACTATCTGTACATTTGAAGTTTCCGGCACCCGAATGGAGGAACGGGTAAGCCATAAGATATCTAAGCATGCAACAGACTCAGATAAAGGATATGAAGCTGACCGGACGGAAATCGGACTCACGATGCGACAATGACACGGAGATTCGTACACAAGAAAAGACTCGAGTTTTAAAGGACGTAACTATCGGTACATTTGAAGTTTCGGGCACCCGAATGGAGGAACGGGAAAACCATAAGATATCTAAGCATGCAACAGACTCAGATAAAGGATATGAAGCTGACCGGACGGTAATTGGACTCACGATGCGACAATGACACAGAGATTCGTACACAAGAAAAGACTCGTGTTTTAAAGGACGTAACTATCTGTATATTTGAAGTTTCGGGCACCCGAATGGAGGAACGGGAAGGCCATAAGATATCTGAGCATGCAACAGACTCAGATAAAGGATATGAAGCTGACCGGACGGTAATCGGACTCACGATGGGACAATGACATAGAGATTCGTACACAAGAAAAGACTCGAGTTTTAAAGGACGTAACTATCTGTACATTTGAAGTTTCCGGCACCCGAATGAAGGAACGGGAAAGCCATAAGATATCTAAGCATGCAACAGACTCAGATAAAGGATATGAAGCTGACCGGACGGTAATCGGACTCACGATGCGACAATGACATAGAGATTCGTACACAAGAAAAGACTCGAGTTTTAAAGGACGTACCTATCTGTATATTTGAAGTTTCGGGCACCCGAATGGAGGAACGGGAAGGCCATAAGATATCTGAGCATGCAACAGACTCAGATAAAGGATATGAAGCTGACCGGACGGTAATCGGACTCACGATTGGACAACGACATAGAGATTCGTACACAAGAAAAGACTCGAGTTTTAAAGGACGTAACTATCTGTACATTTGAAGTTTCCAGCACCCGAATGGAGGAACGGGAAAGCCATAAGATATCTAAGCATGCAACAGACTCAGATAAAGGATATGAAGCTGACTGGACGGTAATCGGACTCACGATGCGACAATGACACAGAGAATCGTACACACGAAAAGACTCGAGTTTTAAAGGACGTAACTATCGGTACATTTGAAGTTTCGGGCACCCGAATGGAGGAACGGGAAAGCCATAAGATATCTAAGCCTGCAACAGACTCTGATAAAGGATATGAAGCTGACCGGACGGTAATCGGACTCACGATGCGACAATGACACAGAGATTCATACACAAGAAAAGACTCGTGTTTTAATGAACGTAAATAGCGGTTCATTTGAAGTTTCGGGCACCCGAATGGAGGAACGGGAAAGCCATATGATATCTAAGCCTGCAACAGACTCTGATAACGATATGAAGCTGATCGGACAGTAATCGGACTCACGATGCGACAATGACACAGAGATTGTAGATGCGTTTTGCGACTAATGATTGGATATTAACATATGTTAGATGCTGATGGATAGAATGTAAAACTGGTCTGGTCGAATGTGAGACAAAGTGGGCGAAGGTAGACTCAACAGGGCGAAGGTGAATGGAGCTTGACAGAAGGAATACATTCGTACCCTGCATATGGGCGAATGTGGAAGAAGTCCACATTCGACCAGTGCATATGGGCGAATGTGCAGTCCCTATAAATAGAAATTGTGTTTTTGCAATGTATAGAGAGTCATTAGTTGTGTGTGTTTTGAGGTCAGGTTCCAGGATAGATTGAGAGTGTTTGTGTGTGTTCTAGATTAACCTAAAACTCATTGTAATCAAGTTTATGCAAAAGTTAATCTATGAAAACCTTTGAAAATGATATTGATTGTGTTTTGATTTGAGTTTCTATCAGTTTGTTCAAAGCTAGGGTTTCCGCACCTGGTTTTGTAACTTGTATGATCAGATAATCCTGTTTTAGTCAAAATCCTTCTCTCACAAAGTGGTATCAGAGCTATACGGATCATACAACAACAAATTTGATAAACTCAGAGCTGATTTGGACCTATTTTTGATCAATTCACATCTGTTTTTGAATGAAAATGGTTTATGAGTGTTTTTGATTGATTTGAAGTTGATTTTGTGGTTAAAATTCAAAATTCCAAGAATTAAAGTTGTTCCAAATCAATTCCAAATCAAAACCTGATTAAGATCATTCAAATTCACAAACTTTTGAAAATCAGAGATCAAAATAACCGTTTTTCAAAGTGTAACCGTTTTTCAAATCTGAAATGGGCGAACCTGGAACCTGAGTGGTCGAATCTGACAGTTTTTGGGCGAACCTGAGTCATTTCTGGTCGAATCTAGGATATTTTTGGGCGAACCTGAAATTTTCTGTTGAATTTTTCACTTTCGGGTCACAATTTCCACCTTCGATTGATCGGGCGGGCGAACCTGGAGTAAAACCGGTCGAACTTAGAAATTACTGGGCGAACGTGGAATTGTATTAGTGTGTTTTACTTTCTGGTGAACATTTACATTCGGGTGAGTTGTTTCTGGGCGAAAGTGAAACAGAAGGGACGAAAGTGAGAGTATAACTGGGCGAACCTAGGACTAGTTTTTGGAAAATTTTCTAAGTGTTGAATTTTTCGAAGTTCGTGATCATGTGGAATTTTCCGACTACTCCGAGACCAGCAACGACACAACCACAACAGCAAGTGATGGACCCATGGACGGTGGCAGCACAAAAGACGAGCACACAGTCTTCGCAACCGATTAACTACATGGCGATGACGAGCTCGATGCCTCAAAGTGTAGCACCTTCGGCACCACAATCTGACTACTGGGGAGTAGCAGCAGCGGTGGTAAACACTCAAACTACAAATGCTATTTCCACACTGATTAATTATTTGTCTTCAGGTAGCGGGAATCGGCCACCAAAGCTCATGGATATACAAGAATATAATCAGTGGCAGACCAAGTTCAAAATCCACTTGGAAGGCATGGGAGTGGAGGGTGCAGAAGCATGGAACATGATTGCTAGAGGTTACACAGCACCAGTTTTGGAGAATACAGGTGAACCAGTTCCATTGGAGAGCATGGCTGAGGATGAGAAAAAGAAGTTTGTTGTGGAGAAGAAAGCCTTTTCCCAATTGACTCAGGCAATCACAAACGATCTTTTGCATCAGTTTGGGACTTGTACTACGTCTAAGCAATTGTGGGATATGCTTAAAAGAAGGCATGATGGGAATGAGAAGACTAGAAGTTTAAGGATGGAAGAATTAAGAAAGGAGTTTGAGAATTTTTCTTATATTGGCAATGAAACTTTAAAAGAATTAACTCCTAGATATAGTCATTTCTAACTGAATTGTCTAGTTATGGTATACAGATTCCTATGACAAAGCAGGTGGATAAGTTTGCAGATGCCTTACCACCAAACTGGGATCAGCATGTGGAAGTCCTCAGGGAGAAGGATGCATACCAATTCTGGTCTATTCAAGAGTTTATAGAGAAGCTGGAAAACAAAGAGATGGAAGAGAAGAGGAAAGCTAGAAGATCACAGATTCCTCAGAATCCTAGCTTATATTTTGGAGGCACTTCAGTTCCAGCTGGTAGTTCAAGTTCAGGAGGACTAGTGGCACCACATGTTGCCTGCATTTCCAATGTTATGGAATCACCAAAACCTACCATCAACTACATGGCACAAACATCATCCTACTCACAACCATCAAACACACCATCATCACCACAACAACAATATAACAATTCCTACATTCCACCATTCTCCCCAATGCAACAAGCAGCTTTCTACACTGCGAGCCAATCTCAACAACCACCTCACTCAATGAACCAAAGTACTCAACCGAATCAACAACCAGTGGTTTTGGAGACTTCTAACTTGGGTAATGTGACGGTTGAAGTTGCTCAGCAACACATTGCATTAGTCTCTGCAATGGTCTCATCCTACAATGGATTAGTTGCTAGTCAAATTGGGAATAACAACTTAACCAATGAAGACTATGCACAGATTGACAAGGAAGAGATGGAACTCATTGATATCCAATGGGCTTTTGCGAGCATTATGAGAAGAGCAACGGAGTTTATTGAGAAGACGGGTAGAATGGATTTGGGAACTTCTCCTAACACAACCTACGGGTTCAATAAGGAGAAAGTTACTTGTTTTAATTGTGGAGGAAAAGGTCACTTTAAAAGAGAATGCACCCAGCCACCAAAACAAGGAAATAGAAACCCATTCAATGCAAGCTACCAGAACCGTCAACAAGAAAACCAAAACCAAGTTTCTTACCAAAACAACAACAACTACCAAAACCGTCAAAACAACTTTAATAACAACCAAAACAGACAACCAAACACACCAAACCAGATTCAAAACCAATCACCTAACAATGCTAATCGAACAGTCATACCAATTACTACACCTAATGAGACACAACAAAACACCAATCAGAATCAAGCATTGGTGACTCAACAAGATGAACGGTTTGATTGGTCGAGTATGCAAATAGGTGTTGAGGAAATTACTACTGGTGGAAATGTGGCTTGTGTTGCTTACAAGGTTGATATTGAAGAGTCAGTGACAGTTGATGAGAAGGTAGAAACTGAGGTTGAAGTTGATGTTTCTGAGACTGAAATGGATGTGGAAACTGAACCTGTTGAGGTTAAGGCTGAAGAAACTAACTCTGGAGTGGTGATTGACACTGTTTCTGACGTTCCTGAGGAGTGTGAATCGGTTTATTCTGATTCAGACAGTGAATCGGATACGGAAGCAAGTGTTACTTCTCTAGATGATGACATTGATCAGTTGCTAGCAGAAGCGGATTTTCTGATGACGAGGAAGTCGTGCATTGCAGATGATGCTTTCACCAAGATTGACTATTCCAGATTCTTTGCTGGAAAGGAAGCTCATTTCGCATTGATGGCCATGACTGATCCGCCAAAACCTGTAAGTTCTGATTGTAGCACTGATATTAAAAGTGATAAATATTGTGGTACATGTGATAGATTGACTGAGGAGAACAAACAACTCCGTGTTCAACGTGATAGTGCTATCATGAACAGTCAATCTACTCGCAAAGAGTTGAATGCTTTCAACAAAGTTTTAGATGGCTATAAAAAGGACATTTCTGACTTGAAAAACACTTTATCACTAAAACAACTTGCAATTAACAACTATATCAATGAAATTGAAAATACCAAGTTGGAAATGGCAGCCATCAAATGCTTTGCTGAGAAAGTAAACAAAAAGTTGGAAAGTTATAAGCACATTGCTTATGTGGTAGACCACATCATTGATGATCAAACCTCTAATTACAAGTCTGTGCCATCTCCGGTGCTTTTTGAAAACCATAATTGTCACCAAGTGACACCGGAGAGCTCGGTAAAATCAGACTCATCATCGAAAAATGAATCTAATACCTCGAGTATTGGTGATCCACATTCCGATGTGAGACCGATTTTAGGTTTGAATGATGAGGGTGTTACTGCTGAGAGTGTGGATTCAGACTCAGAGAGTGATGATACTGGTAAAGTTCAAACTGTTAATGCATGTGAAATTCCAAAAGAAAATCACATCATTACTAATGAACCAGTTTCATCATCTCAACATGTGCATCCGATGGCAAATGCTCATCGTGAGAAAAAGTCTGAAAAGAATGGTGTTAAGAAAGATCTTGAGAAGAATGTGGTAAAGAAAGATCTTGAAAAGAGTGTTAAGAATGAACCGTGTGACAAACCTGTCAAGGTGTTCTATCGGATGGAAGGATCCGATAAGATCATCTCTGACGAGGAATTTCCAATCAAAAATGCTAACTATGCTAAAATAGAAAAGATTTGGCAAGAAAGCACCATTTGGTTCCCAAAACATGAGAGAACAAATGAGATTCCACCAGCAATTTTAAAGAAATTGTATTTGGATGTTCCTCAAGAACCAAAGGTCCATGTCACAGAGTTCATTCGACCCAAAAACAGAGCTAATGGTTTTCATGAGCCTACTTACTCAAAAGGGCCACTCCCTGAGAGTTTGAGGAATCAACAGTATAATGATCAATATTCTGTTAGATCATTTGCTCAACCAAATGCTCCAAATGTTTTTGAAGAGTACCGTGCATGCTTTAAATGTGGGGAACGAGGGCATTTACTTGCTCAGTGCCCATATGTAAGGCATAAAAGGCACGAAGTTGAAGTGAGGAATTCCATGAGAAAACCGATTGATCATTATGTTCCACCACATAGGTGAGTTGTTCCTCAACAACCACAACAGTTTTACAATAAAAACAATTTTCATCAAATGAGGAACAATCGTCCAATTCAATATGATCGAAGAAATCGGATTGCTATGGAACAATCATGGAGGAAGCCTATGGTGAACACAACAAATGATAGGCAAAAGGTTCCACTAAAACCGATTGTCAAGTCAAATGTTGGACCTAAGTCTGTTAAATCAGAAAAGGTAACCAAGAAAGTTACATTTGTTAACAATGTTCAGAAACCAACTGAGAACCCAAAGTCTCAGATTCGTATCTTGAAACAAACTGAACAATCTTGGACACCCAATGGTACTCCAGGAGCTTCTACTTCAAAGGTCAATGAGAAAAAGGAAACTATTTTGAACAATCAGAAAAAGATTGATCAAAAAGTTGTTGAAAATGTTTGTGAAAATGTTTCTGTGAAAAGTGATGTTCCAAGACCCAAGACTCAGGCTTGGGTCCCCCGAAAGAACTAAATGATTTACTTTTTGTGTGCAGGGAGCTTCAGCTGGCCCTATTAGCAGTCTTTGGATTGTTGATAGTGGAGCTTCAGGCCACATGACAGGGGATCTTGCGTTGCTGTTCGACGTGAAGAACATCAATGGAGGGTATGTCGCATTCGCGGGTAATAAAGGTGGATATATCACGATGGAGGGAAGCGTGAGCAATGGGATAGTGAGCTTTGAGCGGATATCTTATGTGAAACAAATCGATTATAATCTGTTGAGTGTCAGTCAAATTTGTGATAAACAATTCACTGTGCATTTTGATGACAAATCCTGCTATATTCTCAAACCGGGTTTCAAAATTCCAAAGGAGTGGATAATGTTGAAGGCACCTCGCGTCAACAATCTCTATATTCTTGATATGTCCAAGGCGATGACATCACATGGGCAAATAACATGTTTTCTATCAAAAGCGACAGAGAAAGAATCGATAATGTGGCACCGAAGAATGGGGCACATTCATCTTAGAAAAATGAACCAACTTGTGAGAAATGGGCTTGTCGATGGAGTCAACGTGAAACATTTCCATCTGAATGACAAGTGCGTGAGTTGTAAGAAGGGGAAGCAACACAAACAGTCCCACAAAGTGAAAAAGGTTAACTCTGTAGAGATGCCACTTGAGCGATTGCACATGGATCTATTCGGACCGGTCAAGCGCAAAAGTCATCTTGGAGAGCTCTATTGTTTAGTCGTCACTGATGACTACTCAAGATTTTCATGGGTGATGTGTTTGCAGAACAAAAGTGACACCTTTAACAACTTAAAGGTTCTGTTCACTCTATTCGAGAATCTCTATAATGTGAAGATAAAGAGAATTCGGAGTGACAATGGGACGGAGTTCAAAAATGCCAAGATGGATGAACTTTGTGAAAGCAAAGGGATACATCATGAATATTCGGCTCCGTACACCCCACAACAGAACGGTGTTGCTGAACGAAAGAATAGGACTCTAATTGAAGCGGCTAGAACAATGCTCGCTGATTCAAATCTTCCGGTAATGTTCTGGAACGAGGCGATTTATGCAGCAAATTACACACTAAATCGGGTTCTAACAGTGAAGAAGTTTGGTAAAACATCTTATGAGCTGTTACACCGAAGAAAGCCGAACTTAGAGTATCTAGAACCTTTTGGGGCGCCATGCACTATGTTGAATCCAAGCGAAAAGTTTAGTACTAAAGCTGAGGAGGGATACTTTGTTGGATATGCAACCCTGCTCAAACGGGTATACAACAAGCGAACTCGTCAAGTGGAGGATTGGGCTAACGTGGAAGTTCAACGATATACTCCGAATTTGTGTTGATGTAAGTGTCTGATACTTCAACAATTACTGACTGAAGATGCTAGGAAAAGAGAGTCATTAAGGTGTGTGTGTTTTAAGGTGTTGTTCCAGAGCAGTTTGAGATAGTGTGTGTGTGATCTAGATTAACTGTTTTGAGATTGTAATCAACTTTATGAATGTGTTAATCTATGAAAAGCATTGAAAATGACTTTGATTGTGTCTTGATTTGAGTTTACATCAGTTTGTTCAAAGCTAGGGTTTCCGCACCTGGTTTTGTAACTTGTATGATCATATAATCCTGTTTTTGTGTCAAATAACATCCTCTACAAAGTGGTATCAGAGCATAGAGGATCATACAACAACAAATTGATAAACTCAGAGCTGATTTGGACATTATTTTGATCAATTCACATCTGTTTTTACTTAAAAATGGTTTTTGAGTGTTTTTGAAAGATTTAGAGTTGATTTTGTGGTTAAAATTCAAAATTCCAAGAATTAAACTTGTTCCAAATCATCTCCGAAGCATAACCTAATCAAGATCATTCAAATTCACAAACTTTTGAAAATCAGAGATCAAAATAACCGTTTTTCAAAGTGTAACCGTTTTTCAAATTAGTAAAATGGGCGAACCTGGAAGTATGTGGTCGAAGGTGTAAAGTTTGGGCGAACCTGAGTGTATTTTTGGGCGAACCTAGGAGTTTTTGGGCGAACCTAGAATTTTTCTGTTGAATTTTTCACATTCGGGTCACATTTTTCACATTCGGGAGATCGTGCGGGCGAACCTGGAACTGAAACGGGCGAACCTGAAATTTTTTGGGCGAACGTGAAAAGTGTTAGTGTGTTTTTACTTTCTGGTGAGATTTTACATTTGGGTATCACTGTTTGGGCGAACCTGAAGCAGAAAGAGACGAATCTGAAACATTCTGGGCGAACCTAGAGCTAGTTTTTGAAAATTTTTCTAAGTGTTGAATTTCTCGAAGTTCGTGATCATGTGGAATTTTCCGACTACTCCGACACCAGCAACTACACAACCACAACAGCAGGTGATGGACCCATGGACAGTAGCAGCACAGAAGACGAGCACACAGTCTTCGCAGCCGGTTAACTACATGACTCAAAGTGCACCTCCAGCACCACAATCTGACTACTGGGGTGTAGCAGCAGCGGTGGTAAACACTCAGGCTACAAATGCTATTTCCACACTGATTAATGATTTGTCTTCAGGTAGCGGGAATCGGCCACCGAAGCTTATGGAGATTCAAGAATACAATCAGTGTCAGAAAAAGTTCAAGATACATTTGGAAGGCATGGGAGTGGAAGGTGCAGAAGCATGGAACATGATTGCTAAAGGTTACACACCACCAGTTTTGGAGAACACAGGTGAACCAGTGCCATTGGAAAGCATGGCTGAGGATGAGAAAAAGAAGTTTGCTGTGGAGAAAAAGGCGTTTTCCCAATTGACACAGGCAATCACAAATGATCTTTTGCATCAGTTTGGGACTTGCACAACATCTAAGGCACTATGGGAAGCACTTAAAAGAAGGCATGATGGAAATGAGAAGACTAGAGGTCTAAGGATGGAAGAACTGAGATAGGAGTTTGAGAATTTTTCTTATATTGGAAATGAAACTTTGAAAGAACTAACTCCTAGATATAATCATTTGTTATCTGAATTGTCTAGCTATGGTATACAGATTCCTATGGCAAAGCAGGTGGACAAGTTTGCAGATGCATTACCACCAAACTGGGATCAGCATGTGGAAGTTCTGAAGGAGAAGGATGCTTATCAATACTGGTCTATTCAAGAGTTCATAGAGAAGCTGGAAAACAAAGAATTGGAAGAGAAGAGGAAAGCTAGAAGAGCACAGATTCCTCAGAATCCCAACTTATACTTTGGAGGATCTCCAGTTCCAGCTAGTACATCAAGCTCAGGAGGGCTAGTAGCACCACATGTTGCATGTATATCCAATGTTATGGAATCACCTACCATCAACTACCATCAACAAACATCATCCTTTTCACAACCATCACCACAACAACTATACAACAATTCATACATTCCACCATTCTCCCCAATGCAACAAGCAGCTTTCTACACTGCTAGCCAATCTCAACAACAACCAATGAACCAACCTAATCAACAAACGGTGGTTTTGGAGACATCTAACTTGGGTAATGTGACGGTTGAAGTTGCTCAGCAACACATTGCATTAGTCTCTGCAATGGTCTCATCCTACAATGGATTAGTTGCTAGTCAAATTGGGAATAACAACTTGACCAATGAAGACTATGCACAGATTGATAAGGAAGAGATGGAACTCATTGATATCCAATGGGCCTTTGCAAGCATAATGAGAAGAGCAACAGAATTTATTGAGAAGACAGGTAGAACTGATTTGGGAACTTCTCCTAACACAACCTACGGGTTCAACAAGGAGAAAGTGACTTGTTTTAACTGTGGAGGGGAAGGTCACTTTAAAAGAGAATGCACCCAACCACCAAAACAAGGCAATAGGAACCCATTCAATGCCAGCTATCAGAATCGTCAACAACAAAACCAAAACCAAGTTTCTTACCAAAACAACAACAATTACCAAAACCGTCAAAACAACTTTAATAACAATCAAAATAGACAACCAAACACACCAAACCAAACACAAAACCAAACACCAAACAATTCTAACCGAACAGTCATACCAATCACTACACCAAATGAGACACACCAGAATGCCAATCAGAATCAAGCATTGGTGACTCAACAAGATGAGAGGTTTGACTGGTCGAGTATGCAAATTGGTGTTGAAGAAATTACTACTGGTGGCAATGTGGCTTGTGTTGCATATCAGGTTGATATTGAAGATTCAGTGACGATGGATGAGAAGGTAGAAACTGAGGTTGAAAGTGACGAGTCTGAGGCTGAGATGGATGTGGAGACTGAACCTGTTAAGGATAATGCTGAGGTTAATGTTGAAGTTAAAACTGAAGAGACTAATTCTGGAGTTGTGATTGATACTGTTTCTGATGTTCCTGAGGAGTGTGAATCGGTTTATTCTGATTCAGACTGTGAATCGGATACGGAAGCAAGTGTTAATTCTCTAGATGAAGATATCGATCAGTTGCTAGCAGAAGCGGATTTTCTGATGACAAGGAAGTCGTGCATTGCAGATGATGCTTTCACAAAGATTGACTATTCCAGATTCTTTGCAGGAAAGGAAGCTCATTTCGCATTGATGGCCATGACTGATCCGCCAAAACCTGTAAGTTCTGAGTGTAGCACTGATGTTACAAGTGATAAATATTGTGGTACATGTGATAGATTGACTGAGGAGAATAAACAACTCCGTGTTCAACGTGATAGTGCTATCATGAACAGTCAATCTACTCGCAAAGAGTTGAATGCTTTTAACAAAGTTTTAGATGGCTACAAAAAGGACATTTCCGACTTGAAAAACACTTTGTCTTTAAAACAATTGGCAATTAATAACTATATCAATGAAATTGAAAACACCAAGTTGGAAATGGCCGCCATCAAATGCATTGCTGAGAAAGTAAACAAAAAGCTGGAAAGCTATAAGCATATTGCTTATGTAGTAGACCACATCATAGATGATCAAACAACCAATTATCGGTCTGTACCATCTCCGGTTCTTTTTGAAAACCATAATTGTCACCAAGTGACACCGGAGAGTTCGGTAAAATCTGATTCAGCATCGGAAAATGAATCTAATACCTCGAGTATTGGTGATCCACATTCCGATGTTAGACCGATTTTGGGTATCAATGATGAGGGTGTTACTGCTGCGAGTGTAGATTCAGACACTGAGAGTGATGACACTGGTTGTAACCAAACTGTTAATGCATGTGAAATTCCAAAAGAAAATCACATCATTACAAATGAACCAGTCTCACCATCTCAGATTGTGATTCCGATGGCAAATGCTAATCGTGAAAAGAAGTCTGAAAAGAATGTTGTGAAGAAAGATCTTGAGAAAAATGTGGTTAAGAAAGATCTTGAAAAGAATGCTAAGAACGAACAATGTGACAAACCTGTCAAGGTGTTCTATCGGATGGAAGGATCCGATAAAATCATTTCGGACGAGGACTTTCCAATAAAAGATGTTAACTATGCTAAAATTGACAAAATTTGGCAAGAAAGCACTATTTGGTTCCCAAAACATGAGAGAACAAATGAGATTCCACCAGCTTTATTAAAGAAACTTTATTTGGATGTTCCTCAAGAACCAAAGGTCCATGTCACAGAGTTTGTTCGACCCAAAAACAGAGCTAATGGTTTTAATGAACCTACTTACTCAAAAGGGCCACTCCCTGAGAGTTTAAGGAAGCAACAGTACAATGATCAATACCCTGTTAGATCATTTGCTCAACCAAATGCTCCGAATGTTTTTGAAGAGTACCGTGCGTGCTTTAAGTGTGGGGAACGTGGGCATTTACTTGCTCAGTGCCCATATGTAAGGCATAAAAGGCAAGAGGTTGAAGTGAGGAATTCCATGAGGAAACCGATTGATCATTATGTGCCACCACATAGGAGAGTTGTTCCTCAGCAACCACAATCGTTTTATAATCAAAACAATTTTCACCAAGTGAGGAACACTCGTCCAATGCAATATGATCGAAGGAATCGGATTGCTATGGAAAAATCATGGAGGAAGCCTGTGGTGAACGCAACAGTTGATAGGCAAAAGGTTCCACCAAAACCGATTGTCAAATCAAATGTTGGACCTAAGTCTGTTAATTCAGATAAGGTAACCAAGAGAGTTACATTTGCTAACAATGTTCAGAAACCAACTGAGAACCCAAAGTCTCAGATTCGTATTTTGAAAAGGTCTGAACAATCTTGGTCACTCAATGGTACTCCAGGAGCCTCAACTTCAAGGGTTAATGAGAAAAAGGAAACTGTTTTGAACAATCAGAAAAAGATTGATCAAAAAGTTGTTGAAAATGCTTGTGAGAATGTTACTTTGAAACCTAATGTTCAAAGACCCAAGACTCAGGCTTGGGTCCCCCGAAAGAACTAACTGATTTACTTTTTGTGTGCAGGGAGCTTCAGCTGGCCCTATTAGCAGTCTTTGGATTGTTGATAGTGGAGCTTCAGGCCACATGACAGGGGATCTTGCGTTGCTGTTTGACGTGAAGAACATCAATGGAGGGTATGTAGCTTTCGCGGGAAATAAAGGTGGATATATCACAATGGAAGGAAGTGTGAGCAACGGGATAGTGAGTTTCGAGCGGATTTCGTATGTGAAGCAGATTGATTATAATCTGTTGAGTGTCAGTCAAATATGTGATAAGCAATTTACTGTGCATTTTGATGACAAATCCTGCTATATTCTGAAACCGGGCTTTACAATTCCGAAAGAGTGGATAATGTTGAAGGCACCTCGCGTCAACAATCTATACATTCTTGATATGTCCAAGGAAATGACATCACAGGGGCAGATAACATGTTTTCTATCGAAAGCGACAGAGAAAGAATCGATAATGTGGCACCGAAGAATGGGGCACATTCATCTGAGGAAAATGAACCAACTTGTGAGAAATGGACTTGTCGATGGAGTAAACGTGAAACATTTCCATCTGAATGACAAGTGCGTGAGTTGTAAAAAGGGGAAGCAACACAAACAGTCCCACAAAGTGAAAAAGGTTAACTCTGTTGAGATGCCACTTGAGCGACTGCACATGGATCTTTTCGGACCGGTCAAGCGCAAAAGTCATCTTGGAGAGCTATATTGTTTAGTCGTCACTGACGATTACTCAAGATTTTCATGGGTGATGTGTTTGCAGAATAAAAGTGACACCTTTAACAACCTAAAAGTTCTGTTCACTCGATTGGAGAATCTCTACAATGTGAAAATTAAGAGAATTCGGAGTGACAATGGGACGGAGTTCAAAAATGCCAAGATGGATGAACTTTGTGAAAGCAAAGGGATACATCATGAATATTCGGCTCCGTACACCCCACAACAGAACGGTGTTGCTGAACGAAAGAATAGGACTCTAATTGAAGCGGCTAGAACAATGCTTGCTGATTCAAATCTTCCGGTAATGTTCTGGAACGAGGCGATTTATGCAGCAAATTACACATTGAATCGGGTTTTAACAGTGAAGAAGTTTGGTAAAACATCTTATGAGCTGTTACACCGAAGAAAGCCGAACTTAGAGTATCTAGAACCTTTTGGGGCGGCATGCACTATGTTGAATCCAAGAGAGAAGTTTAGTCCTAAAGCTGAGGAGGGTTACTTTGTTGGATATGCAACCCCGCTCAAACGGGTATACAACAAGCGAACTCGTCGAGTGGAAGACTGGGCTAACGTGGAAGTTCAACGATATACTCAAAATATTCAAGGCACGGGTCCTGATTGGATGTTTGATTACAAAGATTTCTTTGAATCATTCAATCTAGATAGCTTGGTTGAAGAAGCTGTTATCCGATTACTTTATGAGTGTGAAAATGCAACAACTTCACCGTTGGTGCGTCCGATCACTGTGAACCCCCTACCAGCTTCTAATGATACCAATGCTCCTATACAAGAGGAAGAAGTATTTCAAGAGGCTTCAACTTCATTAGACACTTCAGAATATGAAGATGAACAATTTGAAGAAGCCATTCTTGAACAAGCTGAAGAACCAGAGGCACCGCCAGTGAACCCAACTCCAACTTCAGATGTGGCTTCATCATCAAATACGGGTCATGATCTGGATGTTGTAGAGAACTTGACTGTTCAGACGGGAGTGCAAGTACCTGATTATCCGGAATCTCGGATTCATCGTATTCACCCGATGGAGCAAGTTATCGGTGATCCTGGAAGCAGTGTTATGACCAGAGGGCAGCTTAAAAGCGTTAATTCGCCAGAGAGTTTTGGTGCTTTAGCTTTATATGCCAAAATTCAACAATCTGGTAGTCAAAATGATTGGTCATTTGCGTGTTATGTGTCGCAGGTAGAGCCAAGGACATACAAGGACGCTTTGAAGGATGATGCCTGGGTGGAAGCTATGCAGGAGGAGTTATTACAATTCCAGAAATTGGGAGTTTGGACGCTCACGGATTTGCCGCCGGATAGGAAGAAGATAGGCACTAAATGGGTGTTTAAGTGCAAGAAGGATGATCATGGGGTTATCGTTCGTAACAAAGCCAGATTGGTCGTGCAGGGTTTCCATCAAATCGAAGGGATTGATTATAACGAAATCTATGCACCGGTAGCACGAATCGAAGCTATTCGGATGTTCCTTGCGTTTGCTTCATACAAGAAATTCAAAGTTTATCAAATGGACGTTAAAAGCGCATTTCTGTACGGGAAAGTCAAGGAAGAGGTTTTTGTAGGGCAGCCACCAGGCTTTGAGGACCCAATCCACCGGGATAAGGTCTACGTGCTAAACAAGGCTTTATATGGCTTGCACCAGGCTCCGAGACAGTGGTACGAGGAGCTAAGTACATACCTCATCTCCAAAGGATTTAAGCGCGGCCTCGTCGATTGCACCCTCTTTACGAAAAAGACGGGAGATGATTTGCTTCTAGTGCAGATATACGTAGATGATATAATATTTGGTTCAACTAACGAGCTTTTATGCAGGGAGTTCGAAACTGTCATGCAGGAAAAGTTCGAAATGAGCGCAATGGGGGAGATGTAGTTTTTCCTAGGCTTGCAGGTGGACCAAAGACCCGACGGGATCTTCATTCACCAGACGAAATATGTCTCCGACATCTTGAGCCGGTTCCAGATGGAGGACTCAAAGCCGATGGATACCCCGATTCAACCCAATCACGGGATTGGAGTGGACGCTAAGGGGGAGCTGACGGACCCATTTACATACAGAGCAATCATCGGATCTCAGATGTATTTGACGGCGTCTCGACCAGATATTATGTACGCAACGTGTCTCTGTGCCCGTTATCAATCGAAGCCGAAACAAAGTCATCTGACGGCGGTCAAGCGTATCCTTAGATATCTGAAGGGTTGTCCCTCAAAAGGACTTTGGTACCCTAATGATGATAATTTTGATTTTATCGCTTTTAGTGATGCAGACTGGGGCGGCTGCGACAAAGATAGCAAATCTACTACAGCCGGTTGCCAGTTTTTAGGGAGCAGGTTAATCACCTGGCAATGCAAGAAACAGACTTCCGTGGCTCTATCTACCTGTGAAGCCGAGTACATTGCAGCCTCGAGTTGCTGTTCGCAAGTACTCTGGATTCAACAACAGATGGTGGATTACGGTTTGCAGTTTCTTAAAACCCCTATTCACTGTGACAACGAAGCCGCAATTGCATTAACTAAAAATACTGAAAATCATTCTAAAGCGAAACATATCCGGATCAAATATCATTTTATCCGTGATTGTTACGCTAAGGAATTGATTGATATGATCAAAATTCATACTGACTACCAACGTGCAGATTTGTTTACTAAAGCTTTTGACAGATCACGCTTTGAATATCTTTTAAAAGTAAACAATATAAAGGAAAAACAGGACTAATCGGCACCTCGGTTTATCGCTTTTAGTTTTTAGTTTTTATATTTTGCTAATTGGGAATTTCTCTTTGCTAATTGGGAATTTCTCTTTACTATCGTAATCCTCAAAGAAGTTGATGCTTTCGAGGGGATTGTTTAATCCTCAAAGAAGTTGATGCTTTCGAGTGGATTGTTTCTTTCAAATTTTTTGTTTTTATTGTTTTTCAGAAAATTCAAAAATCCCAAAAATATGTTCTTTATTTTAGGGGGAGCCATTTTATCAGAAAAACCAAAAACATTATAAAATTCAAAAAGCCTAAAAAAAAATTATAAAATCAAAATTGATTTCCTGGTAAACAGAGGAAATGATAGTACATCAGTGGGGATCTGACACAGGCTAAAGAATTGTATAGTTTATGAGGCGTGTGTTGACTACGTGTGATATGCTGATAGGCTTCGTAGACTAAATATTGCGTGCATTAGTGATACAAACATAACGAACTACGCGTTCGTGGCTGAACACCTCATGGGCATATGGTCTTAGTACCGTAATTTCGTTTGATAGGATTGCCAAAATCTGAGGTTTCGGGTCGTTATGTTATGGTTATCCGGGATATTCTGATAAACTTTTGTCGTATTGATTTACGGACCTAGTTTCATCAGAATATTTGCTAAAAGAGCTTAATTGCCAAAACCGGAAGTTACCGAATTGAGGAACTTTATGTTTTAACTGATCATAGATCATTATTACATCGTATTGGTCAACTGATGCAAATCAGTGATTAATATCAGCCTCAACCTAGTGTATACGCACATGTTACTCTGCTGCATTCAATTGCTGACCTGTACACCTCTGTGCTATATACTTTGTAACTTTTACGGATAACTCTGGCATAATCACGCGTTACGACGAAGCTTTGTGCAATTACTTGATACGGGAGTATGTCGTGTGTGTGGGCACCACATCGTGTTAGTCTAATACACCTAACTCGTATCATTTTAAAGCATTGCGTAATTGTCTGCATGTGAGCTTACGTGGACCACAATATCAGCAATTGCTGTGTCACATATTGTTTCTAATGATAATATTAAACAAAAAGATCAACGCTGTGATCAGATTTCTCAGAAAGCTGATATGATCCTCTGACCGGATTTCACAAAATGTTTATTGTTTTCATTTACTTTGATGCATTTTATTTTTGTTGCAATTCACTTTTATTGTCAAAAAGATACAAAATCCAAAAAGATTTTAGGTGTGTTTTGATAAAATTTCAGAAAAATCCCAAATTTTTTTTTTTTGCATTTCTGCTTTATTTTTGATAACCGGGGATGCTTGATAGTCAATTTCTGAGATTTGACAACACCATCTGGGCTTTGTATCATTCTAAAAGTGAAAATTTGTGTTTTGGAAGCTTAACGGATTGAAAAATGTTGAACGGGATTCGAATTCGTGATTTGGCAAAATTTTCAGAATTTTCCATTTCACATTCGCCCCTTAATTGGGTCGAATGTGGAAAATTCTCACCTTCGGGCTGTTTGTAAATGGGCGAATGTGGTTTTTTAATCAAAATCCACTTTCGGGTAAACCCATTTTTACCTTCGTGCCATTCAGTTGGGGCGAAGGTGGAAATTTTGTACATTCGTCCATAAGCAACGGGCGAAGGTAGCTGCCTATATAAAGCCAAGTTCAGATTCGACCAGTCATTCAAAATTTTTCAAAATTTTCATCAAGTACCAGACCTTGTTGCTTTCGTTTCTCTTGATTGTGCGTTTTGTTCCTTGTAATCTACTGATCATTTCCATATAACTTTTACAGGTATTGGTTACAGATTGCGCTTGGAATCATTCGTTTTCTAAACCGGACTAGGGTTTTAGGGTTAATGGTGTTTAAGTGTTTGTTAATGCTTAATTTTGATATACATTCACTCCACATCAGTTTTAGGGGGAGAGTGTACAAGGAATTAGGATAAAAACAACGTTTAATCAGTAATTGATCGAATGAAACAATAAGAACCCTAATTCCATTTGAAAACTGATGTAGAATGAATTTTAAGGGAAATTGATGTTACACGAGTCTTAGTCGGCCATGTTAGAACGATTTCTGATCAAAATCAAGTGTTTAAAACATGTTTTGCAAAATTTTTGAATTTTGGGTAAAATCTGTTTCACCTTCGGTTAGTCGTTTGGACGAAGGTGGAATAGAAGTGGACGAATGTGAGATAGTTTGGACGAAGGAACTACAAAATGGGCGAATGTACATTTTATGAAATACCAAATCACATTCGACCAGAATTTTTGTACATTCGGCCACAATGAACTACATTCGACCAGAATTTTTGGGCGAATGTGGATTTTAAAATCCTAAAATTTTTAAGTTTTTGACGATTTTGTGTTTTGACGTTTGTTTTTGATTTTATGTTTCAGATGGCTGAGGAACAAGAAAATGTGGAGATTCCAGTTGAGAATGTTGCTCCTGATATAATCCCAGAACCTGTTCAGGAAGGTGAATCATCAAGTGGAAGTAAATGGCCGTTCGAGAAGAATCATAACTGTTGTGCTTATCTGGGTGACGTAGAGAAGAACGTGGAGTTTGCTGACATTATCAAGTTTCTGAAGAGATGCAGAGTAGTTTATGCTTTAGCTACACCAACTATTATCTACAAGGATATAGTTGAGGACTTCTATAACAACGCGAAGTATGATTACTTTGATAATCAGACCATTATCAGAAGCAAGATTCAAGGAATGGAGATGTTCATTACAGAGGCTGACATCAGAGAAGCTCTCCAGATCAAGTTTGAAGTTAGTGAAGATCCAAGAGAACTCTCATGGACTGAGCAGAAAGCCTGTTTTCTTAGAATGAAATACAAAGGACCTATCACTGATGGTTCAATGTACAAAGGAAAACTGAGCGTGCAGTTTAAGTATTTTGCTCACGTCATCATACATGTGTTTGGATGTGTTAGTGGAGGCTATGACGTGATGAGGAAGAGTTTGAGCTCATTAATGGTTGAGTTGACTCTCAACAAACCATTTAATGTTGCTGGGATGATATTGGATCATATGCTGGAGATGCTGAAGGGTTTGAAGAAGAAGTATTTCATGCTATACCCTAGATTCCTGATGATGATTTTTGATCACAAGTATCCAAACCTGAAGAAGGATCCAACTCAGATACTTGCTCTAGATCATATGAATATCCGTACCTTGGTGAGAATGAAGGGTTATAAGTGTGTACCGGACAATGAGAGACCACCGTATAGAAGGTTGTTTGGAGCCTTAGCTAGAGAGGATTACAATGATCCAGGAAAGAATACAGCAAGGCATCCTGATAGTGATTCTGACAACGATGATCCTTTGGTATACGCTGATGCAAATACTAAAAGGAAAAGGCAAGTAGTCAATTCCTGGAGCCAAAGGGAAGGGCAAAGGAAAGACTGATCAGGGAAGCTCAAAGCAACAGGTTGTGAGGAAGAAATCTACTACTAAGAAAGGTACAAGTTTGGTGGATGAAGAGTCTGTAGATTCGGAAGAGACAGAGGTTGAAGAACAATGGGATTCGGATGCTGAGAATGTCTGGGCCACCAAACGTAAGGCCACTATGGTTGGTGAGTCTGAATCATTGAACAGATCGATTGCTGAAGCTGAGAAGAGCAAAAAGTCTGTTGGTGCTGAAGATGAAGAGTTAACTATAAATTTGGATGAGTTGAATGTAGGAGAAACAGTGGTTGTTAACTTGCCCAAGCCTAAACACAAAACCATGGCCAAGAAAACCAGTACCAAGCAACTTAGAGAAAAAGAGTTAAATCAACTCTTGAGAGGAAAGAGATTACCTGAAGCTGGAACGTCATCAAAACAATCTTCACCAGCCACAAAGAAGCAAAAGAAGAGGCAACAAAATTACCAGTGGATGAATTCAATGTAGCACTGGATAATGTACTTGACATGTTTAGAAAGCCTCAGAAAGAGAAAGAAGCTGAAGATGAGCCATCTAGATCTAAGTCTAAGTCAAAGAAAGTCACTGTGGATGACGAAGTTATGAAGCAGGTGAATAAGAAGATGGACGATATGATGAAGATGATTGTGGCTCAGCAAGCAGAAATAGCCAAGTTCAAGCAAAATGAGGAAAAGATGCTTCAGATTGTTGTAGCTTCAAAGTCAAATCAGGATGAAATTGATGAGAAAGTGAAGAAGCTAGAAGCTAAGAACAAAAAGCTTGAAGGAAAGTGTTTGAGAAACAAAAACAGGTTTAAGGCTATCAAAGAAGACAACAAAGAGTTGAAGGCTGAGAACAAACGCCTTAGTGAGCTGATTGACAATCTGTACAATGTTGCACCCAAGCTGAAAGAGGGTGAGGAAGACAAAGAAAAGGAAGAGGAGCAGGTTGATTTTGAACCATCTGAGTCTGACAAAGAGAAAGATGATGATGAAGATGATGAAGAATCGGAAAAGAGATGAATGTGAAGAGAAGAATGTGTTAATGCAATCACAGTCAGCACAGATGAAGAATTTCATAGAAATACTAATGTTCGAGTGGATTTTTTTGCACATAGTCACATTTGAGATGTTTAATTGGGTACTGACAGTTAGACTTCTCCAGTTGATGTGAAGGGTGATGCAAAGGTTAAGTGCGGATATGAGACGTAAATTAGTGGTGGTACCTACATGTTACGTTGAATATCTGATCGGTCAGTATGGAATCCTTCTAGTAGGGGTCTTATCAGGCTAGTTGGATTGCGCGTGATGTACTTGGTCATGATGACATTCCTGGGTACTGATGCTACGAGATTGCAGTGCATTACTTTGTCGACTTCACATTGGCGTAACTAGGTGATCTGGTGCAAATGATATACGTGGTCTAGCTGACTTCCTGCGTATTGATGCTGAGGGTCCGTAGTGTATTACTTGGTCGGTTCACGAAGGATATTGTATTTCTAACTCAATGCAATGGTGCATGTATTGAGGGGGAGAACTGTGTTTCTGACTGTTGATGTGCAAGAGATTTGTGGATTCGCCAGCAACGTCCAAGGGGGAGATTGTTGATGCACTTTATGTGGACGTCACTGTCGAATAGACTAGGGTTGAGTCTAGGTATAGTGTTACATGAGATTGTGGTGATCCATAAGGGCATTTTATGGATCTGACGCATTTGTAAAATATAGGACAAAACACATGTTTACATTCGACCTAAACAAAGTGGGCGAATGTGGAAGTTTTCCACATTCGACCAACACAAATAGGCGAATGTGGAAATACTCCACATTCGACCATCACTAAGGGGCGAATGTAGAACTTGGGTGTTGGACTATAAATAGCAATCTCATGTGTTAGTGTTCATTTGGTGATTTGAGTTGATACTTTGAATGCTCTCAAGGGGGAGGTCATGCCCGACCTCCCCCGGCCACGAGATAGACGTTTATCCTACTGATGACAGTGTCTGTAACCGTTTCTGTATTAATACGAATCTGTGATGACGTTGTTATCGTTATATTTCTGTCTCGTCTCGAACATCCCGTCTGAAACGAGTTGTTTACGCGTAATCGATCCGCGAGTTCGGTCCGTAACCGGATTCACAAGAAGCTTGAAGCAAAGAACAAGAAACTTGAAGGAAAATGTTCAAGAAACAAGAACAGGCTAAAGTTGATTAAGGAAGACAACAAAGAACTAAAGGCTGAGAACAAACGCCTTAGTGATTTGATTGATAATCTGTATAATGTTGCACCCAAGTTGAAGGAGGGTGAAGAAGATAAAGAAAAAGAAGAAGAGCAAGTTGATTTTGAACCGTCTGATTCTGAGAAAGAAAAAGATGATGATGAGGATGATGAAGAATCAGAGAAAAGTGATGATGAGGATGATAAGAATGATGATGATGATGATGCAGAAGGGTCTGGAAGTCAGAAGGAAGATGATAGTAGTGTTGATAGTGATGATAATGATGGAGGAGATGATTCGTCAAAGTTTACATTTGAAAAGAGAACACCTAAAAAGAAAGATGCTGGAGAATCAAGTTCGAAGAAAAAGAAAGGTGAGAACGTTGATTCAGATGAGAGTATCTTTTGGAATGAGAAGGTGAGGTCTTTGACTGATGATGCTAAACAAGTATACAAAGACATGTTGGAAAGAAGAGAATGGACGATAGAGTTCACAGGTCGTTTTGCTGAGATATTCCAAACAGATGACATGAGATATGAATTGGAATACAACGATCCTGATCTTGAAGAAGGTGAAGTACCTGCATCTGTGGCAAAGGAGATTCTAGATGGTCTTGCACAGAGGGTAGGGAAAACATTTGAGGAGTTCATTGTAGATGAGTCGATTCCAGATATTCCTGAAAAGGATATTGGAAGTCACTCAGATGATAAGAATACTCCTGAGTTTGAGGAAGTGGA
This sequence comes from Ambrosia artemisiifolia, assembly GCA_032199755.1. Classification (NCBI taxonomy): domain Eukaryota; kingdom Viridiplantae; phylum Streptophyta; class Magnoliopsida; order Asterales; family Asteraceae; genus Ambrosia; species Ambrosia artemisiifolia. The sequence goes on along the minus strand of CM063524.1, from coordinate 29,822,285 downwards.
AATTGAAGACATAACACATGAGGAATATCCACAATACTTCAGACAGACTGATGAAGATGTGGTATTTCCTGACTTTACTGAAATTCCAAACACTTCGGCGAAGAAGAAGGCTAAGCAAAGAAGTGCAGAATTTGTGGAGAAAGTATTTGGTGCTGATAAGCAAGAATCTTCAAATCAATCTGATGAATTGAAGAGTTATTTGAAGAAGTTAAGAGAAATGGATGAAAACCGACCGAAGCCTGAAGCTCAAGGAAACTTTTATAGATTCCATAATGCTAAGTTCAAAGGCAGAGCTCTCGGGTGGACGTATTTAGGCAGGCTGAAGTGTCTAGCTGCCAAATGGGAATCAGGGATCTTGTACTTTTACAGATTCATTGATTTGCTAACTCTACCATACTGGGCGGTCAGAGACTTATGCAGATTCCCTATGTCGGGTGCTTCAGTGAATAATACACATGTCGGTTGGTGTGCAGACAAGCTGGTTTGGGAAAGCAGAACGAGATGGAATAGATTCAAGCCTCAATATCCCCGAAGGAAAGTTCATAGGGATATTGATCCTAGAACCAAGCTGAAGCGGGTTACTTTGATATATAAAGCACCTGAAGTGATGAGGAAAATACCTTTGATGCCCATGCCACAACATTTCAGTGCTGACTTTATTTTCTGGTATTATGATTGGAGGAAGGCTGAAGCAGTGATAGTGTTGAGAGACGGGAAGGACAAGTACAAGCATGTTCACGTATTTGATCCGATGTGGTTGATTAACTGTACTTTCGAAGACATCATCATGCTTTTCTATAATCCGATACATCATGAGCCGAATGACGCTGATCAAGCAAAGAAATATACTCAAGTGGTTGGAGTGTGTTTTGCGTATGATATAAATGCTGGGAGTAATTTGGATAACAAACTTGGCAAGATGGTGAAGATGGCAAATGTGTCGAAACCGGTGAAGAGAAAGTTGGAGCCTGAAATGACCAAAGAGCAGAAGAAACAGCTCAGAATTAAGTTGTTAAACAAGGCCATGAACGAAGACAGAAGACGATCCAATCAATAGTCGAGGGGGAGTTTGTAGATGCGTTTTGCGACTAATGATTGGATATTAACATATGTTAGATGCTGATGGATAGAATGTAAAACTGGTCTGGTCGAATGTGAGACAAAGTGGGCGAAGGTAGACTCAACAGGGCGAAGGTGAATGGAGCTTGACAGAAGGAATACATTCGTACCCTGCATATGGGCGAATGTGGAAGAAGTCCACATTCGACCAGTGCATATGGGCGAATGTGCAGTCCCTATAAATAGAAATTGTGTTTTTGCAATGTATAGAGAGTCATTAGTTGTGTGTGTTTTGAGGTCAGGTTCCAGGATAGATTGAGAGTGTTTGTGTGTGTTCTAGATTAACCTAAAACTCATTGTAATCAAGTTTATGCAAAAGTTAATCTATGAAAACCTTTGAAAATGATATTGATTGTGTTTTGATTTGAGTTTCTATCAGTTTGTTCAAAGCTAGGGTTTCCGCACCTGGTTTTGTAACTTGTATGATCAGATAATCCAGTTTTAGTCAAAATCCTTCTCTCACAGAGATTCGTACACAAGAAAAGACTCGTGTTTTAAAGGACGTAACTATCTGTATATTTGAAGTTTCGGGCACCCGAATGGAGGAACGGGAAGGCCATAAGATATCTGAGCATGCAACAGACTCAGATAAAGGATATGAAGCTGACCGGACGGTAATCGGACTCACGATGGGACAATGACATAGAGATTCGTACACAAGAAAAGACTCGAGTTTTAAAGGACGTAACTATCTGTACATTTGAAGTTTCCGGCACCCGAATGGAGGAACGGGAAAGCCATAAGATATCTAAGCATGCAACAGACTCAGATAAAGGATATGAAGCTGACCGGACGGTAATCGGACTCACGATGCGACAATGACATAGAGATTCGTACACAAGAAAAGACTCGAGTTTTAAAGGACGTACCTATCTGTATATTTGAAGTTTCGGGCACCCGAATGGAGGAACGAGAAGGCCATAAGATATCTGAGCATGCAACAGACTCAGATAAAGGATATGAAGCTGACCGGACGGTAATCAGACTCACGATTGGACAACGACATAGAGATTCGTACACAAGAAAAGACTCGAGTTTTAAAGGACGTAACTATCTGTACATTTGAAGTTTCCGGCACCCGAATGGAGGAACGGGAAAGCCATAAGATATCTAAGCATGCAACAGACTCAGATAAAGGATATGAAGCTGACCGGACAGTAATCGGACTCACGATGAGACAATGACACAGAGATTCGTACACAAGAAAAGACTCGAGTTTTAAAGGACGTAACTATCGGTACATTTGAAGTTTCGGGCACCCGAATGGAGGAACGGGAAAGCCATAAGATATCTAATCCTGCAAAAGACTCTGATAAAGGATATGAAGCTGACCGGACGATAATCGGACTCATGATGCGACAATGACACAGAGATTCATACACAAGAAAAGACTCGTGTTTTAATGAACGTAAATAACGGTTCATTTGAAGTTTCGGGCACCCGAATGGAGGAACGGGAAAGCCATAAGATATCTAAGCCTGCAACAGACTCTGATAAAGGATATGAAGCTGACCGGACGGTAATCGGACTCACAATGCGACAATGACACAAAGATTCGTACACAAGAAAAGACTCGTGTTTTAAAGGACGTAACTATCTGTATATTTGAAGTTTCGGGCACCCGAATGGAGGAACGGGAAGGCCATAAGATATCTGAGCATGCAACAGACTCAGATAAAGGATATGAAGCTGACCGGACGGTAATCGGACTCACGATGGGATAATGACATAGAGATTCGTACACAAGAAAAGACTCGAGTTTTAAATGACGTAACTATCTGTACATTTGAAATTTCTGGCACCCGATTGGAGGAACGGGAAAGCCATAAGATATCTAAGCATGCAACAGACTCGGATAAAGGATATGAAGCTGACCGGACGGTAATCGGCCTCAGGATTGGACAACGACATAGAGATTCGTACACAAGAAAAGACTCCAGTTTTAAAGGACGTAACTATCTGTACATTTGAAGTTTCCGGCACCCGAATGGTGGAACGGGAAAGCCATAAGATATCTAAGCATGCAACAGACTCAGATAAAGGATATGAAGCTGACCGGATGGTAATCGGACTCACGATGCGACAATGACATAGAGATTCGTACACAAGAAAAGACTCGAGTTTTAAAGGATGTAACTATCTGTACATTTGAAGTTTCCGGCACCCGAATGGAGGAACGGGTAAGCCATAAGATATCTAAGCCTGCAACAGACTCTGATAAAGGATATGAAGCTGACCGAACGGTAATCGGACTCACGATGGGACAATGACATAGAGATTCGTACACAAGAAAAGACTCGAGTTTTAAAGGACGTAACTATCGGTACATTTGAAGTTTCGGGCACCCGAATGGAGGAACGGGAAAGCCATAAGATATCTAAGCCTGCAACAGACTCTGATAAAGGATATGAAGCTGACCGAACGGTAATCGGACTCACGATGGGACAATGACATAGAGATTCGTACACAAGAAAAGACTCGAGTTTTAAAGGACGTAACTATCTGTACATTTTAAGTTTTCGGCACCTGAATGGAGGAACGGGAAAGCCATAAGATATCTAAGCATGCAACAGACTCAGATAAAGGATATGAAGCTGACCGAACGGTAATCGGACTCACGATGCGACAATGACACAGAGATTCGTACACAAGAAAAGACTCGAGTTTTAAAGGATGTAACTATCGGTACATTTGAAGTTTCGGGCACCCGAGTAGAGGAACGGGAAAGCCATAAGATATCTAAGCCTGCAACAGACTCTGATAAAGGATATGAAGCTGACCGCACGGTAATCGGTCTCACGATGCGACAATGACACAGAGATTCATACACAAGAAAAGACTCGTGTTTTAATGAACGTAAATAGCGGTTCATTTGAAGTTTCGGGCACCCGAATGGAGGAACGGGAAAGCCATAAGATATCTAAGCCTGCAACAGACTCCTTTAAAGGATATGAAGCTGACCGGATGGTAATCGGACTCACGATGCGACAATGACACAGAGATTCGTACACAAGAAAAGACTCGTGTTTTAAAGGACGTAACTATCTGTATATTGGAAGTTTCGGGCACCCGAATGGAGGAACGGGAAGGCCATAAGATATCTGAGCATGCAACAGACTCAGATAAAGGATATGAAGCTGAGCGGACGGTAATCGGACTCACGATGGGACAATGACATAGAGATTCGTACACAAGAAAAGACTCGAGTTTTAAAGGACGTAACTATCTGTACATTTGAAGTTTCCGGCACCCGAATGGAGGAACGGGAAAGCCATAAGATATCTAAGCATGCAACAGACTCAGATAAAGGATATGAAGCTGACCGGACGGTAATCGGACTCACGATGCGACAATGACATAGAGATTCGTACACAAGAAAAGACTCGAGTTTTAAAGGACGTACCTATCTGTATATTTGAAGTTTCGGGCACCCGAATGGAGGAACGAGAAGGCCATAAGATATCTGAGCATGCAACAGACTCAGATAAAGGATATGAAGCTGACCGGACGGTAATCGGACTCACGATTGGACAACGACATAGAGATTCGTACACAAGAAAAGACTCGAGTTTTAAAGGACGTAACTATCTGTACATTTGAAGTTTCCGGCACCCGAATGGAGGAACGGGAAAGCCATAAGATATCTAAGCATGCAACAGACTCAGATAAAGGATATGAAGCTGACCGGACGGTAATCGGACTCACGATGCGACAATGACACAGAGATTCGTACACAAGAAAAGACTCGAGTTTTAAAGGACGTAACTATCGGTACATTTGAAGTTTCGGGCACCCGAATGGAGGAACGGGAAAGCCATAAGATATCTAAGCCTGCAACAGACTCTGATAAAGGATATGAAGCTGACCGGACGGTAATCGGACTCACGATGCGACAATGACACAGAGATTCATACACAAGAAAAGACTCGTGTTTTAATGAACGTAAATAGCGGTTCATTTGAAGTTTCGGGCACCCGAATGGAGGAACGGGAAAGCCATAAGATATCTAAGCCTGCAAGAGACTCTGATAAAGGATATGAAGCTGACCGGACGGTAATCGGACTCACGATGCGACATTGACACAGAGATTCGTACACAAGAAAAGACTCGTGTTTTAAAGGACGTAACTATCTGTATATTTGAAGTTTCGGGCACCCGAATGGAGGAACGGGAAGGCCATAAGATATCTGAGCATGCAACAGACTCAGATAAAGGATATGAAGCTGACCGGACGGTAATCGGACTCACGATGGGACAATGACATAGAGATTCGTACACAAGAAAAGACTCGAGTTTTAAAGGACGTAACTATCTGTACATTTGAAGTTTCCGGCACCCGAATGGAGGAATGGGAAAGCCATAAGATATCTAAGCATGCAACAGACTCAGATAAAGGATATGAAGCTGACCGGATGGTAATCGGACTCACGATGCGACAATGACATAGAGATTCGTACACAAGAAAAGACTCGAGTTTTAAAGGACGTACCTATCTGTATATTTGAAGTTTCGGGCACCCGAATGGAGGAACGGGAAGGCCATAAGATATCTGAGCATGCAACAGACTCAGATAAAGGATATGAAGCTGACCGGACGGTAATCGGACTCACGATTGGACAACGACATAGAGATTCGTACACAAGAAAAGACTCGAGTTTTAAAGGACGTAACTATCTGTACATTTGAAGTTTCCGGCACCCGAATGGAGGAACGGGAAAGCCATAAGATATCTAAGCATGCAACAGACTCAGATAAAGGATATGAAGCTGACCGGACGGTAATCGGACTCACGATGCCAGAATGACACAGAGATTCATACACAAGAAAAGACTCGTGTTTTAATGAACGTAAATAGCGGTTCATTTGAAGTTTCGGGCACCCGAATGGAGGAACGGGAAAGCCATAAGATATCTAAGCCTGCAACAGACTCTGATAAAGGATATGAAGCTGACCGGACGGTAATCGGACTCACGATGCGACAGTGACACAGAGATTCGTACACAAGAAAAGACTCGTGTTTTAAAGGACGTAACTATCTGTATATTTGAAGTTTCGGGCACCCGAATGGAGGAACGGGAAGGCCATAAGATATCTGAGCATGCAACAGACTCAGATAAAGGATATGAAGCTGACCGCACGGTAATCGGACTCACGATGGGATAATGACATAGAGATTCGTACACAAGAAAAGACTCGAGTTTTAAAGGACGTAACTATCTGTACATTTGAAGTTTGTGGCACCCGAATGGAGGAACGGGAAAGCCATAAGATATCTAAACCTGCAACAGAATCTGATAAAGGATATGAAGCTGACCGGACGGTAATCGGACTCACGATGCGACAATGACACAGAGATTCATACACAAGAAAAGTCTCGTGTTTTAATGAACGTAAATAGCGGTTCATTTGAAGTTTTGGGCACCCGAATGGAGGAACGGGAAAGCCATAAGATATCTAAGCATGCAACAGACTCAGATAAAGGATATGAAGCTGACCGGACGGTAATCGGACTCACGATGCGACAATGACATAGAGATTCGTACACAAGAAAAGACTCGAGTTTTAAAGGACGTACCTATCTGTATATTTGAAGTTTCGGGCACCCGAATGGAGGAACGAGAAGGCCATAAGATATCTGAGCATGCAACAGACTCAGATAAAGGATATGAAGCTGACCGGACGGTAATCGGACTCACGATTGGACAACGACATAGAGATTCGTACACAAGAAAAGACTCGAGTTTTAAAGGACGTAACTATCTGTACATTTGAAGTTTCCGGCACCCGAATGGAGGAACGGGAAAGCCATAAGATATCTAAGCATGCAACAGACTCAGATAAAGGATATGAAGCTGACCGGACGGTAATCGGACTCACGATGCGACAATGACACAGAGATTCGTACACAAGAAAAGACTCGAGTTTTAAAGGACGTAACTATCGGTACATTTGAAGTTTCGGGCACCCGAATGGAGGAACGGGAAAGCCATAAGATATCTAAGCCTGCAACAGACTCTGATAAAGGATATGAAGCTGACCGGACGGTAATCGGACTCACGATGCGACAATGACACAGAGATTCATACACAAGAAAAGACTCGTGTTTTAATGAACGTAAATAGCGGTTCATTTGAAGTTTCGGGCACCCGAATGGAGGAACGGGAAAGCCATAAGATATCTAAGCCTGCAACAGACTCTGATAAGGATATGAAGCTGACCGTACGGTAATCGGACTCACGATGCGACAATGACACAGAGATTCGTACACAAGAAAAGACTCGTGTTTTAAAGGACATAACTATCTGTATATTTGAAGTTTCGGGCACCCGAATGGAGGAACGGGAAGGCCATAAGATATCTGAGCATGCAACAGACTCAGATAAAGGATATGAAGCTGACCGGACGGTAATCAGACTCACGATGGGATAATGACATAGAGATTCGTACACAAGAAAAGACTCGAGTTTTAAAGGACGTAACTATCTGTACATTTGAAGTTTCTGGCACCCGAATGGAGGAACGGGAAAGCCATAAGATATCTAAGCATGCAACAGACTCAGATAAAGGATATGAAGCTGACCGGACGGTAATCGGACTCACGATGCGACAATGACATAGGGATTCATACACAAGAAAAGACTCGAGTTTTAAAGGACGTACCTATCTGTATATTTGAAGTTTCGGGCACCCGAATGGAGGAACGGGAAGGCCATAAGATATCTGAGCATGCAACAGACTCAGATAAAGGATATGAAGCTGACCGGACGGTAATCGGACTCACGATTGGACAACGACATAGAGATTCGTACACAAGAAAAGACTCGAGTTTTAAATGACGTAACTATCTATACATTTGAAGTTTCCGGCACCCTAATGGAGGAAAGGGAAAGCCATAAGATATCTAAGCATGCAACAGACTCAGATAAAAGATATGAAGCTGACCGGACGGTAATCGGACTCACGATGCGACAATGACACAGAGATTCGTACACAAGAAAAGACTCGAGTTTTAAAGGACGTAACTATCGGTACATTTGAAGTTTCGGGCACCCGAATGGAGGAACGGGAAAGTCATTAGATATCTAAGCCTGCAACAGACTCTGATAAAGGATATGAAGCTGACCGGACGGTAATCGGACTCACGATGCGACAATGACACAGAGATTCATACACAAGAAAAGACTCGTGTTTTAATGAACGTAAATAGCGGTTCATTTGAAGTTTCGGGCACCCGAATGGAGGAACGGGAAAGCCATAAGATATCTAAGCCTGCAACAGACTCTGATAAAGGATATGAAGCTGACCGGACGGTAATCGGACACACGATGCGATAATGACACAGAGATTCGTACACAAGAAAAGACTCGTGTTTTAAAGGACGTAACTATCTGTATATTTGAAGTTTCGGGCACCCGAATGGAGGAACGGGAAGGCCATAAGATATCTGAGCATGCAACAGACTTAGATAAAGGATATGAAGCTGACCGGACGGTAATCGGACTCACGATGGGATAATGACATAGAGATTCGTACACAAGAAAAGACTCGAGTTTTAAAGGACGTCACTATCTGTACATTTGAAGTTTCTGGCACCCGAATGGAGGAACGGGAAAGCCATAAGATATCTAAGCATGCAACAGACTCGGATAAAGGATATGAAGCTGACCGGACGGTAATCGAACTCACGATGCGACAATGACATAGAGATTCGTACACAAGAAAAGACTCGAGTTTTAAAGGACGTACCTATCTGTATATTTGAAGTTTCGGGCATCCGAATGGAGGAACGGGAAGGCCATAAGATATCTGAGCATGCAACAGACTCAGATAAAGGATATGAAGCTGACCGGACGGTAATCGGACTCACGATTGGACAACGACATAGAGATTCGTACACAAGAAAAGACTCGAGTTTTAAAGGATGTAACTATCTGTACATTTGAAGTTTCTGGCAACTGAATGGAGGAACGGGTAAGCCATAAGATATCTAAGCATGCAACAGACTCAGATAAAGGATATGAAGGTGACTGGACGGTAATCGGACTCACGGTGCGACAATGACACAGAGATTTGTACACTAGAAAAGACTTGAGTTATAAAGGACGTAACTACCGGTACATTTGAAGTTTCGGGCACCCGAATGGAGGAACGGGAAAGCCATACGATATCTAAGCCTGCAACAGACTCTGATAAAGGATATGAAGCTGACCGGACGGTAATCGGACTCACGATGCGACAATGACACAGAGATTCGTACACAAGAAAAGACTCGTGTTTTAATGAACGTAAATAGCGGTTCATTTGAAGTTTCGGGCACCCAAATGGAGGAACGGGAAAGCCATAAGATATCTAAGCATGCAACAGACTCAGATAAAGGATATGAAGGTGACTGGACGGTAATCGGACTCACGATGCGACAATGACACAGAGATTCGTACACAAGAAAAGACTCGAGTTTTAAAGGACGTAACTATCGGTACATTTGAAGTTTCGGGCACCCGAATGGAGGAACGGGAAAGCCATAAGATATCTAAGCATGCAACAGACTCAGATAAAGGATATGAAGCTGACCGGACGGTAATCGGACTCACGATGCGACAATGACACAGAGATTCGTACACAAGAAAAGACTCGAGTTTTAAAGGACGTAACTATCGGTACATTTGAAGTTTCGGGCACCCGAATGGAGGAACGAGAAAGCCATAAGATATCTAAGCCTGCAACAGACTCAGATAAAGGATATGAAGCTGACCGGACGGTAATCGGACTCACGATGGGACAATGACATAGAGATTCGTACACAAGAAAAGACTCGAGTTTTAAAGGACGTAACTATCTGTACATTTGAAGTTTCCGGCACCCGAATGGAGGAACGGGAAAGCCATAAGATATCTAAGCATGCAACAGACACAGATAAAGGATATGAAGCTGACCGGATGGTAATCGGACTCACGATGCGACAATGACACAGAGATTCGTACACAAGAAAAGACTCGAGTTTTAAAGAACATAACTATCGGTACATTTGAAGTTTCGGGCACCCGAATGGAGGAACGGGAAAGCCATAAGATATCTAAGCCTGCAACAGACTCTGATAAAGGATATGAAGCTGACCGGACGGTAATCGGACTCACGATGCGACAATGACACAGAGATTCGTACACAAGAAAAGACTCGTGTTTTAATGAACATAAATAGCGGTTCATTTGAGGTTTCGGGCACCCGAATGGAGGAACGGGAAAGCCTTAAGATATCTAAGCCTGCAACAGACTCTGATAAAGGATATGAAGCTGACCGGACGGTAATCGGACTCACGATGCGACAATGACACAGAGATTCGTACATAAGAAAAGACTCGTGTTTTAATGAACGTAACTAGCGGTTCATTTGAAGTTTCGGGCACCCGAATGGAGGAACGGGAAGGCCATAAGATATCTGAGCATGCAACAGACTTAGATAAAGGATATGAAGCTGACCGGACGGTAATCGGACTCACGATGGGACAATGACACAGAGATTTGTACACAAGAAAAGACTCGTGTTTTAATGAACGTAACTAGCGGTTCATTTGACGTTTCGGGCACCCGAATGGAGGAACGGGAAAGCCATAAGATATCTAAGCATGCAACAGACTCAGATAAAGGATATGAAGCTGACTGGATGGTAATCGGACTCATGATGCGACAATGACATAGAGATTCGTACACAAGAAAAGACTCGAGTTTTAAAGGACGTAACTATTTGTACATTTGAAGTTTCCGGCACACGAATGGAGGAACGGGAAAGCCATAAGATATCTAAGCATGCAACAGACTCAGATAAAGGATATGAAGCTGACCGGACGGTAATCGGACTCACGATGCGACAATGACACAGAGATTCGTACACAAGAAAAGACTTGAGTTTTAAAGGACGTAACTATCGGTACATTTGAAGTTTCGGGCACCCGAATGGAGGAACGGGAAAGCCATAAGATATCTAAGCCAACAACAGACTCAGATAAAGGATATGAAGCTGACCGGACGGTAATCGGACGCACGATGGGACAATGACATAGAGATTCGTACACAAGAGAAGACTCGAGTTTTAAAGGACGTAACTATCTGTACATTTGAAGTTTCCGGCACCCGAATGGAGGAACGGGAAAGCCATAGGATATCTAAGCATGCAACAGACTCAGATAAAGGATATGAGGCTGACCGGATGGTAATCGGACTCATGATGCGACAATGACACAGAGATTTGTACACAAGAAAAGACTCGTGTTTTAATGAACGTAACTAGCGGTTCATTTGAGGTTTCGGGCACCCGAATGGAGGAACGGGAAAGCCTTAAGATATCTAAGCCTGCAACAGACTCTGATAAAGGATATGAAGCTGACCGGACGGTAATCGGACTCACGATGCGACAATGACACAGAGATTCGTACATAAGAAAAGACTCGTGTTTTAATGAACGTAACTAGCGGTTCATTTGAAGTTTCGGGCACCCGAATGGAGGAACGGGAAGGCCATAAGATATCTGAGCATGCAACAGACTCAGATAAAGGATATGAAGCTGACCGGACGGTAATCGGACTCACGATGGGACAATGACACAGAGATTTGTACACAAGAAAAGACTCGTGTTTTAATGAACGTAACTAGCGGTTCATTTGACGTTTCGGGCACCCGAATGGAGGAACGGGAAAGCCATAAGATATCTAAGCATGCAACAGACTCAGATAAAGGATATGAAGCTGACTGGATGGTAATCGGACTCATGATGCGACAATGACATAGAGATTCGTACACAAGAAAAGACTCGAGTTTTAAAGGACGTAACTATTTGTACATTTGAAGTTTCCGGCACACGAATGGAGGAACGGGAAAGCCATAAGATATCTAAGCATGCAACAGACTCAGATAAAGGATATGAAGCTGACCGGACGGTAATCGGACTCACGATGCGACAATGACACAGAGATTCGTACACAAGAAAAGACTCGAGTTTTAAAGGACGTAACTATCGGTACATTTGAAGTTTCGGGCACCCGAATGGAGGAACGGGAAAGCCATAAGATATCTAAGCCAACAACAGACTCAGATAAAGGATATGAAGCTGACCGGACGGTAATCGGACGCACGATGGGACAATGACATAGAGATTCGTACACAAGAGAAGACTCGAGTTTTAAAGGACGTAACTATCTGTACATTTGAAGTTTCCGGCACCCGAATGGAGGAACGGGAAAGCCATAAGATATCTAAGCATGCAACAGATCAGATAAAGGATATGAAGCTGACCGGATGGTAATCGGACTCATGATGCGACAATGACACAGAGATTCGTACACAAGAAAAGACTCGAGTTATAAAGGAGGTAACTGCCGGTACATTTGAAGTTTCGGGCACCCGAATGGAGGAACGGGAAAGCCATAAGATATCTAAGCCTGCAACAGACTCTGATAAAGGATATGAAGCTGACCGGACGGTAATCGGACTCACGATGCGACAATAACATAAAGATTCGTACACAAGAAAAGACTCGAGTTTTAATGGACGTAACTAGCGGTTCATTTGAAGTTTCAGGCACCCGAATGGAGGAACGGGAAGGCCATAAGATATCTGAGCATGCAAAAGACTCAGATAAAGGATATGAAGCTTACCGGACGGTAATCAGACTCATGATGGGACAATGACACAGAGATTCGTACACAAGAAAAGACTCGTGTTTTAATGGACGTAACTATCTGTACATTTGAAGTTTCGGGCAACCCAATGGAGGTACGGGAAGGCCATAAGATATCTAAGCATGAAACAGACTCAGATAAAGGATATTAAGATGACCGGACGGTAATCGGACTCACGATGCGACAATGACAGAGAGATTCGTACACAAGAAAAGACTCGAGTTTTAAACGACGTAACTATCTGTACATTTGAAGTTTCGGGCACCCGAATGGAGGAACGGGAAAGCCATAAGATATCTAAGCATGCAACAGACTCAGATAAAGGATATGAAGCTGACCGGACGGTAATCGGACTCACGATGCGACAATGACACAGAGATTCGTACACAAGAAAAGACTCGAGTTTTAAAGGACGTAACTATCGGTACATTTGAAGTTTCGGGCACCCGAATGGAGGAACGGAAAAGCCATAAGATATCTAAGCCTGCAACAGACTCAGATAAAGGATATGAAGCTGACTGGACGGTAATCGGACTCACGATGGGACAATGACACAGAGATTCGTACACAAGAAAAGACTCGTGTTTTAACGGACGTAACTAATGGTTCATTTGACGTTTCGGGCACCCGAATGGAGGAACCGGAAAGCCATAAGATATCTAAGCATGCGACAGACTCAGATAAAGGATATGAAGCTGACCGGATGGTAATCGGACTCACGATGCGACAACGAGACAGAGATTCGTACACAAGAAAAGACTCGAGTTTTAAAGGACGTAACTATCCGTACATTTGAAGTTTCGGGCAACCCAATGGAGGTACGAGAAGGCCATAAGATATCTAAGCATGAAACAGACTCAGATAAACGATTTTAAGATGACCGGACGGTAATCGGACTCACGATGCGACAATGACATAGAGATTCGTACACAAGAAAAGACTCGAGTTTTAAAGGACGTAACTATCTGTACATTTGAAGTTTCCGGCACCCGAATGGAGGAACGGGAAAGCCATAAGATACCTAAGCATGCAACAGACTCAGATAAAGGATATGAAGCTGACCGGACGGTAATCGGACTCACGATGGGACAATGACACAGAGATTTGTACACAAGAAAAGACTCGTGTTTTAATGAACGTAACTAGCGGTTCATTTGACATTTCGGGCACCCGAATGGAGGAACGGGAAAGGAAAGCCATAAGATATCTAAGCATGCAACAGACTCAGATAAAGGATATGAAGCTGACTGGATGGTAATCGGACTCATGATGCGACAATGACATAGAGATTCGTACACAAGAAAAGACTCGAGTTTTAAAGGACGTAACTATTTGTACATTTGAAGTTTCCGGCACACGAATGGAGGAACGGGAAAGCCATAAGATATCTAAGCATGCAACAGACTCAGATAAAGGATATGAAGCTGACCGGACGGTAATCGGACGCACGATGCGACAACGAGACAGAGATTCGTACACAAGAAAAGACTCGAGTTTTAAAGGACGTAACTATCTGTACATTTGAAGTTTCGGGCAACCCAATGGAGGTACGAGAAGGCCATAAGATATCTAAGCATGAAACAGACTCAGATAAACGATTTTAAGATGACCGGACGGTAATCGGACTCACGATGGGACAATGACACAGAGATTCGTACACAAGAAAAGACTCATGTTTTAACGGACGTAACTAATGGTTCATTTGACGTTTCGGGCACCCGAATGGAGGAACCGGAAAGCCATAAGATATCTAAGCATGCGAAAGACTCAGATAAAGGATATGAAGCTGACCGGATGGTAATCGGACTCACGATGCGTCAACGAGACAGAGATTCGTACACAAGAAAAGACTCGAGTTTTAAAGGACGTAACTATCTGTACATTTGAAGTTTCGGGCACCCGAATGGAGGAACGGGAAGGCCATAAGATATCTAAGCATGAAACAGACTCAGATAAAGGATATTAAGATGACCGGACGGTAATCGGACTCACGATGCGACAATGACATAGAGATTCGTACACAAGAAAAGACTCGAGTTTTAAAGGACGTAACTATCTGTACATTTGAAGTTTCGGGCACCCGAATGGAGGAACGGGAAAGCCATAAGATATCTAAGCATGCAACAGATTCAGATAAAGGATATGAAGCTGACCGCACGGTAATCGGACTCACGATGCGACAATGACACAGAGATTCGTACACAAGAAAAGACTCGAGTTTTAAAGGACGTAACTATCGGTACATTTGAAGTTTCGGGCACCCGAATGGAGGAACGGGAAAGCCATAAGATATCTAAGCATGCAACAGACTCAGATAAAGGATATGAAGCTGACCGGACGGTAATCGGACTCACGATGCGACAATGACACAGAGATTCGTACACAAGAAAAGACTCGAGTTTTAAAGGACGTAACTATCGGTACATTTGAAGTTTCGGGCACCCGAATGGAGGAACGGAAAAGCCATAAGATATCTAAGCCTGCAACAGACTCAGATAAAGGATATGAAGCTGACCGGACGGTAATCGGACTCACGATGGGACAATGACACAGAGATTCGTACACAAGAAAAGACTCGTGTTTTAACGGACGTAACTAATGGTTCATTTGACGTTTCGGGCACCCGAATGGAGGAACCGGAAAGCCATAAGATATCTAAGCATGCGACAGACTCAGATAAAGGATATGAAGCTGACCGGATGGTAATCGGACTCACGATGCGACAACGAGACAGAGATTCGTACACAAGAAAAGACTCGAGTTTTAAAGGACGTAACTATCTGTACATTTGAAGTTTCGGGCAACCCAATGGAGGTACGAGAAGGCCATAAGATATCTAAGCATGAAACAGACTCAGATAAACGATTTTAAGATGACCGGACGGTAATCGGACTCACGATGCGACAATGACATAGAGATTCGTACACAAGAAAAGACTCGAGTTTTAAAGGACGTAACTATCTGTACATTTGAAGTTTCCGGCACCCGAATGGAGGAACGGGAAAGCCATAAGATACCTAAGCATGCAACAGACTCAGATAAAGGATATGAAGCTGACCGGACGGTAATCGGACTCACGATGGGACAATGACACAGAGATTTGTACACAAGAAAAGACTCGTGTTTTAATGAACGTAACTAGCGGTTCATTTGACATTTCGGGCACCCGAATGGAGGAACGGGAAAGCCATAAGATATCTAAGCATGCAACAGACTCAGATAAAGGATATGAAGCTGACTGGATGGTAATCGGACTCATGATGCGACAATGACATAGAGATTCGTACACAAGAAAAGACTCGAGTTTTAAAGGACGTAACTATTTGTACATTTGAAGTTTCCGGCACACGAATGGAGGAACGGGAAAGCCATAAGATATCTAAGCATGCAACAGACTCAGATAAAGGATATGAAGCTGACCGGACGGTAATCGGACTCACGATGCGACAATGACACAGAGATTCGTACACAAGAAAAGACTCGAGTTTTAAAGGACGTAACTATCGGTACATTTGAAGTTTCGGGCACCCGAATGGAGGATTGGGAAAGCCATAAGATATCTAAGCCAACAACAGACTCAGATAAAGGATATGAAGCTGACCGGACGGTAATCGGACGCACGATGGGACAATGACATAGAGATTCGTACACAAGAGAAGACTCGAGTTTTAAAGGACGTAACTATCTGTACATTTGAAGTTTCCGGCACCCGAATGGAGGAACGGGAAAGCCATAAGATATCTAAGCATGCAACAGACTCAGATAAAGGATATGAAGCTGACCGGATGGTAATCGGACTCATGATGCGACAATGACACAGAGATTCGTACACAAGAAAAGACTCGAGTTATAAAGGAGGTAACTGCCGGTACATTTGAAGTTTCGGGCACCCGAATGGAGGAACGGGAAAGCCATAAGATATCTAAGCCTGCAACAGACTCTGATAAAGGATATGATGCTGACCGGACGGTAATCGGACTCACGATGCGACAATAACATAAAGATTCGTACACAAGAAAAGACTCGAGTTTTAATGGACGTAACTAGCGGTTCATTTGAAGTTTCGGGCACCTGAATGGAGGAACGGGAAGGCCATAAGATATCTGAGCATGCAAAAGACTCAGATAAAGGATATGAAGCTTACCGGACGGTAATCAGACTCATGATGGGACAATGACACAGAGATTCGTACACAAGAAAAGACTCGTGTTTTAATGGACGTAACTAATGGTTCATTTGACGTTTTGGGCACCCGAATGGAGGAACCGGAAAGCCATAAGATATCTAAGCATGCGACAGACTCAGATAAAGGATATGAAGCTGACCGGATGGTAATCGGACTCACGATGCGACAATGAGACAGAGATTCGTACACAAGAAAAGACTCGAGTTTTAAAGGACGTAACTATCTGTACATTTGAAGTTTCGGGCAACCCAATGGAGGTACGAGAAGGCCATAAGATATCTAAGCATGAAACAGACTCAGATAAAGGATTTTAAGATGACCGGACGGTAATCGGACTCACGATGCGACAATGACATAGAGATTCGTACACAAGAAAAGACTCGAGTTTTAAAGGACGTAACTATCTGTACATTTGAAGTTTCCGGCACCCGAATGGAGGAACGGGAAAGCCATAAGATATCTAAGCATGCAACAGACTCAGATAAAGGATATGAAGCTGACCGGACGGTAATCGGACTCACGATGCGACAATGACACAGAGATTCGTACACAAGAAAAGACTCGAGTTTTAAAGGACGTAACTATCGTTACATTTGAAGTTTCGGGCACCCGAATGGAGGAACGGAAAAGCCATAAGATATCTAAGCCTGCAAACAGACTCAGATAAAGGATATGAAGCTGACCGGACGGTAATCGGACTCACGATGGGACAATGACACATTCGTACACAAGAAAAGACTCCTGTTTTAATGGACGTAACTAGCGGTTCATTTGAAGTTTCGAGCACCCGAATGGAGGAACGGGAAGGCCATAAGATATCTGAGCATGCAACAGAATCAGATAAAGGATATGAAGCTGACCGGACGGTAATCGGACTCACGATGGGACAATGACACAGAGATTCGTACACAAGAAAAGACGAGTGTTTTAATGAACGTAACTAATGGTTCATTTGACGTTTCGGGCACCCGAATGGAGGAACCGGAAAGCCATAAGATATCAAAGCATGCGACAGACTCTGATAAAGGATATGAAGCTGACCGGACGGTAATCGGACTCACGATGTGACAATGACACAGAGATTCGTACACAAGAAAAGACTCGAGTTTTAAAGGACGTAACTATCTGTACATTTGAAGTTTCGGGCAACCCAATGGAGGTACGGGAAGGCCATAAGATATCTAAGCATGAAACAGACTCAGATAAAGGATATTAAGATGACCGGACGGTAATCGGACTCACGATGCGACAATGACATAGAGATTCGTACACAAGAAAAGACTCGAGTTTTAAAGGACGTAACTATCTGTACATTTGAAGTTTCCAGCACCCGAATGGAGGAACGGAAAAGCCATAAGATATCTAAGCATGCAACAGACTCAGATAAAGGATATGAAGCTTACCGGACGGTAATCGGACTCACGATGCGACAATGACACAGAGATTCGTACACAAGAAAAGACTCGAGTTTTAAAGGACGTAACTATCGGTACATTTGAAGTTTCGGGCACCCGAATGGAGGAACGGAAAAGCCATAAGATATCTAAGCCTGCAACAGACTCAGATAAAGGATATGAAGCTGACCGGACGGTAATCGGACTCACGATGGGACAATGACACAGAGATTCGTACACAAGAAAAGACTCGTGTTTTAATGGACGTAACTAATGGTTCATTTGACGTTTCGGGCACCCGAATGGAGGAACCGGAAAGCCATAAGATATCTAAGCATGCGACAGACTCAGATAAAGGATATGAAGCTGACCGGATGGTAATCGGACTCACGATGCGACAATGAGACAGAGATTCGTACACAAGAAAAGACTCGAGTTTTAAAGGACGTAACTATCTGTACATTTGAAGTTTCGGGCAACCCAATGGAGGTACGAGAAGGCCATAAGATATCTAAGCATGAAACAGACTCAGATAAAGGATTTTAAGATGACCGGATGGTAATCGGACTCACGATGCGACAATGACACAGAGATTCGTACACAAGAAAAGACTCGAGTTTTAAAGGACGTAACTATCGTTACATTTGAAGTTTCGGGCCTCCAACAGACTCGGATAAAGGATATGAAGCTGACCGGATGGTAATCGGACTCACAATGGGACAATGACACATTCGTACACAAGAAAAGACTCCTGTTTTAATGGACGTAACTAGCGGTTCATTTGAAGTTTCGAGCACCCGAATGGAGGAACGGGAAGGCCATAAGATATCTGAGCATGCAACAGAATCAGATAAAGGATATGAAGCTGACCGGACGGTAATCGGACTCACGATGGGACAATGACACAGAGATTCGTACACAAGAAAAGACTCGTGTTTTAATGAACGTAACTAATGGTTCATTTGACGTTTCGGGCACCCGAATGGAGGAACCGGAAAGCCATAAGATATCAAAGCATGCGACAGACTCTGATAAAGGATATGAAGCTGACCGGACGGTAATCGGACTCACGATGCGACAATGACACAGAGATTCGTACACAAGAAAAGACTCGAGTTTTAAAGGACGTAACTATCTGTACATTTGAAGTTTCGGGCAACCCAATGGAGGTACGGGAAGGCCATAAGATATCTAAGCATGAAACAGACTCAGATAAAGGATATTAAGATGACCGGACGGTAATCGGACTCACGATGCGACAATGACATAGAGATTCGTACACAAGAAAAGACTCGAGTTTTAAAGGACGTAACTATCTGTACATTTGAAGTTTCCAGCACCCGAATGGAGGAACGGGAAAGCCATAAGATATCTAAGCATGCAACAGACTCAGATAAAGGATATGAAGCTGACCGGACGGTAATCGGACTCACGATGCGACAATGACACAGAGATTCGTACACAAGAAAAGACTCGAGTTTTAAAGGACGTAACTATCGGTACATTTGAAGTTTCGGGCACCCGAATGGAGGAACGGAAAATCCATATGATATCTAAGCCTGCAACAGACTCAGATAAAGGATATGAAGCTGACCGGACGGTAATCGGACTCATGATGGGACAATGACACATTCGTACACAAGAAAAGACTCCTGTTTTAATGGACGTAACTAGCGGTTCATTTGAAGTTTCGAGCACCCGAATGGAGGAACGGGAAGGCCATAAGAAATCTGAGCATGCAACAGACTTAGATAAAGGATATGTAGCTGACCGGACGGTAATCGGACTCACGATGGGACAATGACACAGAGATTCGTACACAAGAAAAGACTTGTGTTTTAATGAACGAAAATAGCGGTTCATTTGAAATTTCGGGCACCCGAATGGAGGAACGGGAAAGCCATAAGATATCTAAGTGTTGGGTCTGATGACCTGGAGAAGAACAGATGATTGAAAGCCAAAATATACTAAGTGTTTGATCAGAATAAAGAACAGTTGTTACAATAAAGCTTCCTCCAAAGAACTGTTGATTCCCAAACTGCTGCTGCTTAACAACTGTTAGAAGACAACTGCTGCTGATGAAAAGTCTGATGGATAAAGTCTGAAGGTTAAAAGTCTGATGAAGAACAAGTGCTGATCAAAGATCTGAAGAACAAAGGTCTGTTGAACCACAGCACTTTGGTTCAACAGATGTTAAGAAGACATCAGAGCTTTAGATTAACAGAGTTTATTATCAGTTGTTTCAATGTAACAGTAGTTTATTGTTTAACAGATGTTATAGTTTGTTAGTCAGTTAGGGGTCACTTTCTAGGTGACGTCAGCAACTGATCATCAGAGGTTTGTACTTGTCTATAAATAGAACAGTACTTGTACTGTTCTATTGATCACTCGTCATTCTCTTTAGACAAACATTCTCTGAGTGATCAGGCTGAGGGGGAGTTAATTGTACAATTGTAATCTTTCCTTTTAATGAAAGCATTCGATTAAAAACAATTATACTCTATGTTTTGATTTATTCTAATTCCGCTGCACTTACCATTTATACTTCATTCATATTTCATACTTAATCAAAACAATCCAATACTCAGATCCTAACAATTGGTATCAGAGCTTGGTCAATTAAATCTGATCTAATCAATCAATTTAATACACAGATCAGCTCATAATCATTGATATCGTTTGTTTGTCGGGTTAAAACAGAGTAATAGTTTATTTTCATTTCAACAGTTAGTGAACAGACTTTGTTTTTGAAAAACCAAGAGAATGACTTCACTCAATCAAGATCCACACAACAAATGGCACACACAACAAGCCTCCGATGCTTGTCAGGTCAGAATACAACATCTGGCAGCGTCGGGTGGCTCATGTGTTAGCACAACAGATTACAGGGTGCTGGAAATCGGTAGTATTTGGACCACATGTTCCAATGGTACCGAGTGCCGAGGATCCAAAGATCCAAGTACTAAAGAGTGTTGAGAACTACTCAGAGCAAGATTTTCAAAAAATCGAGCTAGATGCCAAGGCTTTCAGCATAGTAGCCATGGCACTGCCGAATGATATCTATGCCGGTCTCTTGCACTGCAATAGTGCTAAAGAACTGTGGGATGCTCTCAAAGAGCAATTCGGGGGAACTGATGATGTGATTGAAAACAACCGTGAAATATTTAACCAACAATATGAAACGTTTAGTCACATAAAAGGGGAGTCATTAACACAGCAGTTTGAAAGGTTTAACCGTCTAATTAGTGAACTTAAACTGGTTGGTCTAACTTTTCCTAATTCAACACTGAATCATAGGTTTCTTAGATCACTTCAGGACAAATGGGACACTATAGCCATAGTTATGAGAAACTCTATCGGATTCAAAGACCTAACCCTGACCCAGCTTCATGGTAAGCTCCTGACTTATGAAAGGGAGCTTAACCAGAAAAAGAAGCTCCAGGACTTTGGCAAAGTGTCAGATGACTATGTATTTGGTAATACTGCACTGTTGGGTCAGGATGATGGTTCTGGAAGTAGTAAGGATCAGAGTTATGATCATTACATTGACATAACAACTGGTTTCAATAATGATTCTTACTCATCACCAAACAACTGTGCTTTCACAGCCAGTGGTGATATCCAGGTTTCTGATAACTCATCTTTTGTGTACAATAACTTGCAATATATTGACCCTTTGGACCTAGAAGAAATGGACATCTTACATCAGGTTGCCCTGCTCAGTATTAGAACCAATAACTTCTATAAGAAAACTGGCAGGAGGTACCCAGGTTTACATGGTGGGTCAAAGGTTGGGTTGGATAAATCAAAGATAAAGTGTTACAAGTGTCATAGAATGGGTCATTTTGCTAGGGAATGTAGGAGTCAAAATGAGTTCCTATGATTACCTATCCAAATCAAAGACCACAGGCTAACACTTATCAAACCATCCCTAATGTACCTAATGTGCAAAACACTGCTCACTTTGCACAGACCCAAACCACTGCTCCTGTGCATTATGTCCAAACCACTGTTCCTCAGTATCACTATGTCCAAACACCTGTTGCTCAGGCACCAGTGCCAATGACTGTTACTCCACCCTCTGCTCCTGCAGAGACCAGTCAACCAGGCCAACAGAGTTTCTTTACTCAGGGATTTGTTGATTGGAGCAGTCTACCAGATGAGATAACAGATGACAACATTGCTCTAGTTGCTAACACTGAAAAGGATTTTTGTTTTATGGCACTAGAAACAATTGTTGAAGAGACTGATTCTGAGGAAGTGGTATCTATGTCTGAAAATGTGACTGATGGTGTTGTTGGTGAGTTTGTTTCAGCTGAAGAATCTGAAGTGGAGGTTGTGAATCTCTCAGACCCCTCGGGTAGTGATGACTGTGACTGCCAGTGTAACTGTGCCTTGATGGCTGCTGCTAAGGTATCTCCTCAAATCTTAAATGACTTGTGCTCAGACAAATGTATTGTGGCATTTGCTAAGATAAAAGAGGTGAATGAAAACTTTAGAAAGAAAATTTTGGATTCTGAAATTCAGTTTGAAAAACTTACAAAAGAGTTAAAATCAAAAATATCTGAAAAGGAGTCTGAAATCAGCAGTTTAAAACATGAAGCAAGCATAACCAAAGACCAGCTTCAGACTATGATAACAAAATATCATAGTTGTAAGAGGAGCTTGAGTCCACCCAAGTTGAATGTAAGAAATGGGTGGAATCATCTAAGGGTTTTGAGATGATTGTCAACCAACAATCTAAAAGTCATGTGAAATTTGGGTTTGGTTTCAAAACCACTGACCAAGTTTCACAAACCACTGACAAAAAGGAACCACAGTTGGTTGAGGTCATCCCTACAAACTCAAAAGGTCAAGAAATCAAGGTTACTGAACCCAATGGCAAGAAAATCATTCTTGAAAAGTTGGAAGGTACACCCTCATTTGATGAAATTGAGAAATATCAACTCAAACCAACATGGTCAGATGAGTGTGAAGTCCTTGAAAATTTCAAACCAATGACCTTCAAAACCTCTGATGGTAAAATGGCTCCACAAGCCAAAGTAATCCCTCTAGTAAATCTTCCAACAGATGATGAAACATCTGTTGAAAAGAAGAAAGAAAAAGGGAAAGCCAAGAACAACTTGTTTTGTGATTTTTGTGAAAAGAAGAACCATGTCACCAAAAACTGTTTTCTTCTAAAAGCATATGACATCAACAAAACAACAAGTTTAAATGATTCTAAATCTAAAGAATGTTCAATCTGCAAGAAAAAGAATCACAAAACGAAAGAGTGCCTATATCTCAAAAAATTTGATGAAAAGATAAAAGAGTATAAGGCTAAAACTCTGGAAAGTCAAGTGGTAAGTACTTCAAAAGGAAAACCCAAACAGACTTTTGAATCAGTTCAAACATCTGTTATCAAAAGTCTGAACAAAAACTCTGCTCCCAGAGAAATTCAGGTAACAGATGCTCCACCTGCTAACATATTACCAAGAGGATATGGACAACCCATTTGTCATCGTCTGCCACATGTTTATGAAGAGCCCAAGAGGCCTTCAAAACCAAAAGTGAACAGACACCCTCATGGTTTTCAACAACTGATAGGAAATGATCAAACATCTGCTGGACCAAGTGTTGACATACAAGCACTGGCAAATGGTCAATTGCAGCTGTTGAACCTAGTTCAAAAGCTAGTCCAAACTACTGATCATTCTCCTCAACTTAAGGCTGAGACAGCTAAGGACCCATCCAAAGCCAATTCGGCTTTGGACACTCACCAAAACTAAAATCTTTACTGATGTGCAGGGAGCTTCTGCTTGTTTAGACAGTTTATGGTATGTAGATAGTGGAGGCTCCAGGCACATGACTGGATGTAGAGCCCTTCTTCTGGACTTTCTTGCTCATGGAGGGGGTGATATATCCTTTGGTAATGATTCTAAAGGTAAAGTGTTGGGTTCTGGTACTGTCAAAGCAGGGAGGCTTAAGTTTGAAAATGTTAATCTAATAGACAATCTAAAATTTAATCTACTTAGTGTATCTCAAATGAGTGACAAAGGCTTTGGGTCATTCTTCACTAAGCAAACTTGTAAGATTGTTGGCCCAGAGGCTGTAGAAAAGATTAACACCATCATTGCTGAGAGCAAAGCACAACTTGTTGTTCACAGAAGTCGCAATGTGTATGTAGTTGATATGTTGAAGGATAATCCTACTGCAAATGTCTGTCTGATCTCAGCTGCCTCTACCAAAGAGACAGAATTGTGGCATAGGAGACTTGGTCACACCAACCTTCAAACTATCAACTCACTCTCCAAACAAAACCTTGTCAGAGGTTTACCATCAAAAGACTTCAAATGTGATGAGCATTGTGTTTCCTGTTTAAAAGGTAAACAACATAAAAGCTCTTACAAATCCATTGAGGAGTCCAAAACTAGTCAGTGTTTACAAATGTTGCACATGGACTTGTTTGGCCCTGTAAAAATCATGAGTCTAAGAAGAAAAAGATTTTGTCTTGTCATAGTTGATGATTTTTCTAGGTTTACATGGACTTACTTTTTACACTCTAAGGATGAGACTGCAGGCATTTTGAAGGACTTTGTCACCAAAGTTGAAAAACAATATGACTTGCCAGTAAAAGTCTTTAGGAGTGACAATGGAACAGAGTTTAAGAATAAGGAGTTGGATGACTTCTATGTGTCAAAAGGGATTGTAAGGCAGTACAGTATCCCAAGAACACCAGAGCAAAATGGGGTGGTTGAAAGGAAGAACAGGACTCTCATTGAGGCTGCAAGAACAATGCTAGCAGATTCTGGTTTACCTTTGTCCTTTTGGGCAGAAGCTGTAAACACTGCTTGCTATGTTCAAAACAGAGTTTTAATCAACCCTAGACATCAAAAGACTGCTTATGAAATTCTGTTTAAAATCAAACCACTGATATCATTTTTCATAGTCTTTGGCTGCCCATGTTTCATTTTAAATCTTAAAGATTCCATTTCAAAATTTGCAGCCAAAGTGGATTGTGGATATTTTCTGGGGTATTCTTCTACTGCTAAGGCCTATAAAGTGTTTAACACAAGGACTAAAACAATAGAAGAAACTCTGAATGTGAAGTTCAATGAACTCTCATCTTTGAAAATCCCAGCAAACCCTGCTGAGTTGTTTGATTTAGATAAATTCAAATTTGAAGATATTGCTGTCAAAACTAACCCTGCAGGTACTCCACAATCTTCACAACAAGACTACAGAATAGATGTTGTGGTTCCAGACCACTACAAAGTCTATCCTGCATCAGAGGAAGCAGTGGTTCAAAACAACTGTCAAAACTCTGTCACAGCTGAGTCAGCCACTGTTGGCCAGTCTTATCTTCAAACCACTGATTCACCCAGCCAATCCACTGTTCAATCATCTGTTGACAAGAGTCAATCATCTGTTGACAAAAGTCAGTCCAACTTTATACCACTTGGACCCATTCCTCCACCTCCATTTCAAACATCTGTTGACTCTTCAAAAGTGCCAACAGATGTTATGTCAACAGAGTCTCCAAACCTCTGTCCTTCACCACAAAATGCCATCATACCATATCAGGGAGATCCTAATCTACCTAAGAGCTCATCCACCAGACCAAATCATTGGCAACATCAGAGAAGGAGTGCTCACAAGGAGCCAATCTTCAAACATCTGTCTTTTTGCAGGCTTTCTATCCCTTACACAACCTGTCAAGTACCAAGAGGCACTAAAAGACAACAGTTGGGTAGAAGCCATGCAAGAAGAACTCCTTCAGTTCAAAAGACAACAAGTATGGGAACTTGTACCACTGCCTAAGGATGTCTGTCCAATTGGCACAAAGTGGGTCTTCAAAAACAAAACTGATGAAAGGGGTATAGTTGTCAAGAACAAAGCCAGGTTAGTGGTTCAAGGCTTCAGACAAGAAGAGGGAATTGACTATGATGAAACCTTTGCCCCTGTAGCAAGGTTAGAAGCTATCAGACTTTTCTTAGCCTTTGCTGTCAACCACAACATCAAGGTGTATCAGATGGACATCAAATGTGCCTTCCTATATGGCAAAATTCAGGAGGAGGTCAATGTATGTCAACCACCTGGTTTTGAAGACACATTCCATCCTGATCATGTCTACAAGCTTAACAAAGCACTGTATGGACTGAAACAAGCACCAAGAGCCTGGTATGAAACTCTCTCTACTTTTCTCTTATCCATTGGTTTCACAAGAGGTAAAATTGATAAAACCTTGTTTTTAAAATGGAAAGGAAAAGATTTAATGATTGTTCAAATATATGTGGATGACATCATTTTTGGATCCACATGTAATAAAATGTGTGAGGAGTTTAGGGAACTCATGACAGCAGAGTTTGAAATAAGTGCTATGGGTGAACTTCAGTGCTTTCTTGGTCTTCAAGTAAAGCAACTGCAAAATGGCACTTTCATTCATCAAAATAAGTATGTGAAAAACTTGTTAACAAAATTTGAGATGAATGATTGTAAGCCATGTAGTACACCCATGAGCACTGTCAAGCCACTCACTAATGATGAAAAGGATGAACTGGTTGATCAGACACACTATAGATGCATGATTGGGTCTTTATTGTACTTAACAGCATCCAGGCCAGACATTATGTTTGCAACCTGTGTGTGTGCTAGATCTCAGGCTTCTCCTAGAAAGTCTAACCTTATTGCTGTGAAAAGGATTTTCAGATACCTAAAAGGTGCTCCCACACTTGGTATCTGGTATCCTGCTAATGGAAACATTGAGCTTTCCGGTTATTCAGATAGTGATTTTGCTGGCTGCCATACCACAAGGAAGTCAACCTCAGGAGGGTGCCAGTTTCTAGGGAATGCCTTAGTTTCTTGGCAAAGCAAAAAGCAAGCAGCTGTTTCAACATCCACTGCTGAAGCTGAATACATTGCTGCTGCAAGCTGTACAGCCCAACTTATGTGGCTTCAAAATCAACTACTGGATTTTGGGATAACTGCACTAAGGACTCCACTCATGTTGGATAGCCAAGCTGCTGAAAATATCATCAAAAATCCAGTCTCCCACTCTACCACCAAGCACATAGATATCAGACATCATTTTGTCAGAGATAGCTATGAAAAAGGTTTGATTTCTCTGCACCATGTTCCAACAGAGGATCAGTTGGCAGATGTGCTGACAAAAGCTTTAGACACATCTACCATCACAAATCTGATTTCTCGAATTGGAATGTTAAACATGGATTAAAACAACAAAAATGTTTTCAATAAAAACATTAAAATGTTTTCAGAAAATCAAATTTTGCTACAATGACACTTTGGTTGAAAAATCTGTTTTAAAACCACTGATTCAGATAAAACAACCACTGTTTCATCAAAACCACTGCTAGTTGAAAAATCTGTTTCAAACATCTGATCAGATAAAACAACCACTGTTGGTTGAAAAATCTGTTTCAAACATCTGATCAGATAAAACAACTGTTTTCATCAGTCTTTTGGTTAAACAACAGAGGTTGGCTACAGAGGTTTCACAAAACAGCTGTATGCCACCAGATGTTTCAACCATCAGATGTTTGCCACGTCTGCTCTCAAAAGCAGAGTTTTGCCACATCATCGGTTTCACCAGAGCCTATAAAACCCTGTTCTTTCCCCCAACAGCAGTTTTACTGTCTCATTGTATTCAAAATACTAAAAACCGCTCTCGTCTCCCTCATAACCCTCAATCAAAGTTCATCATTTTCACAATCCAAATCCATTAAAATGGAACTCCAAACAAAAGCCACTCATAATTTCCTTCCCTATTTGGTAAAAACCGAAGACAACACACCATTCCATTCCATCATCGACATCATCAATAACTCAAAGTATAAAAATGTTCTTATTGCTGATGCCCCCATATACCTGGAAACACTCCAAGAATTCTGGGCGAATGCTGAAGTCTTATATCAAGACAAAAAGCCAACTTCCATAATTTCCAAAATTGGAGACACCAGTATCGCCATAACCCCTGAAATCATATCCACTACCTTCTCACTAAACGACTTGTCAGCTATGGACACTTTTCCAAAAACAGAGCTTCACACTGAGTTTCAAGAGAGAGGGTATGATGCACAAATGACTGGTTCCACATTATACAAAAAGTTTTTCCCACCAGTCATGAAGTTTTTCTTTCATACCCTACTCCTCTGTGCCTCTACCAAGAGTACATCCTTCAATGAAATCCCATTGAGGATACAATACTTGGGATATGCTATGTTGTCAGATTCTGACTTCAATCTATCTCAGGGATTGTTCTTAGACTTGGTATCAAATGTGAAAGCCATAAAATCTGGCTCAAATAATGCTTTTCTACTCTACCCTAGAATTCTAAGTGTAATTCTACAAAAGATTTTACCTGAAAAGGATTTTCAAAAGGGAGAATCTTTCAAAATGAAAAGTTTAACTGATGAAATTTTACAAGAATGCTGGGTTCTTCAACCCAAGAAAAGGTATTAAAAGTTCAAAAGGTTTCAAAAACACAACCAAAGAGGACAAAGACAACAACTGTTGTTGAAACCTCTGTTGGTGAGCCCACTGCTCCTGGTGATCATGGCACTTCATCCAGTGCTGTGAAACCACACCAGCCACCAAAAGAAAACGTCCATCCTCCAAAACAACCACCAAAACCAAAAAGGGACTTCTGGAAGATGAGATACCAGAAGCTAACCCTGTTGCATCACCAAAGCAACATGAAACCACTGTTGTTACTTCCTCACAACAGTTGGAGATATCTCAACCCAAGCAAACTCCTCAAGAATCCTCACAAAAGGATCTTGTTGTAAGCCAAAGGGAACCTCATACTGAGGCATATGAGTCACTTATAAAGAATATACATCCACAGCATAATCAACTCTCGTTTTTCTTCTGCTTTGCGATCTCCGGCGACTACATCAAGTCCGCTGCCGCTGACCAGGAGAAAAGTACCGCACCACTGCTGTCACTAGGCACCGGTTACCGTCTCAGTTGTTCCTCGTATCGTGTTCGTATCTAGCAATCTGTTCGTTGTACCTCGGTGTCTCAAACGGTTAATTATTAACCACTCAGGTATATCTATCTCATTGGTAGGTTAATAATATTTAGTACCGTGTTTGTATGTTTTGTAACCAGATCCTGTTCGGTTAGTTTTTGGTGTTAATATTTTATAAATATTCCGCTGCGTTTTTTTTTATTAATTATATGTTTAATTAATAACAAATATATCAAACCCGTTTTGATAAAAAGTAAAGTTGACACCTCCGAAATCCAACAGTGGTATCAGAGCCTCGGTTACAACATACAAATCGGATCCGGTCTTTTAACCGGTTATAGATCTCAAACTTTATATTATTTAAAGTTTCAGATCTAAATAATTTTTGGGCAACAAAATATTTGGTCAAAGTTTTATTTATTTTATTTGACCAAAAGATTGCCCAATTTATGTTGATTGTGTAAAATATGTAAATCTGGCCCGACCTTGTTGTTGAATATTTTATATTTATTTCAGTTTTGGTTTTATGGTTTTTGGCCCACTTTGTTGGCTCAAAGTTGTAATAGATTAGGGTTTTTTATTTTTATATATTTTTGTAAATATTAAATGTTGAAGACCCGAAGACAAAACTGAAGACCAAGACAGGAGTCATGAAGTCAGTGGGAGTCTCTCAAGACAAGAAGATGCACTCAAGTCCAAGTCCATCCTTGTGGTTGTTTATGTGTTGTGACCCCGTGACCTCGTTTGGTCTTCCTAAAAGGCTCTAGCAAGATCAAACAATTTTTTTAGGCCATATGATTTACATATTTATTTGCTATTGTGGTTGCTTGATTTTATAAATTGTTATAACATACCAACCTAATACCAAACCTTTTAAAAAGGGTAGTTTTTAAAATACTGACACAATCAAATAAAAAGGGTTCTAAACTTATTTTTACAACTTGTAAAATTTATCATAAAACAAATAGTTTGTTTTTAAAATAAATAATAACCACTAGAGTTTTTGAAATTTAAACAATTTTTAACTTTCTAAAAACTCACAACTTAATAGTTTTAACTATTAACTTTAATTGGTTATTCAAGTCGCGACAAGCTTAGTTTTAATAGGTTATTTAAAATTAAGTGTCCCGAGTGATGAAAGGGTTAATTATACTGTCATGAACATTATATAGTAAAACTGGCTTTTATGACCCTATTCGGTAAACTCTAAAATTAAATCCCATATTTAAAATCAATAGTCTATGCCATCCTATTATAAGGAACACTTGGAGCATAATGCGAACCATTAGTGTTGGGAGCCACAGCATCACACTTAATGTCTAGTTTATCCTCGAAGGTGCAAGGGTTTCGTAGACACATCCGGCCCTTCCACACGTATCTGTTTTAGGGCGACTATTACTTTTTCCCTCTTGGCATGCCACAGCGGCCTGGAGAGTGAAAGTGGGCATAGATGGGGCTAAACGTATCAATGCTTAGACAAGAGTTGTCATAGTGGGCCTCATACTCGAGAGTTGTGCATTTTTCACAATTGACACTCGTTGTCTGTCTGCCTAACCACTTACTAATGTTGCATGCCACAGCTGCCTTTAGTAACTGATATAGTCAGATTCTCATTCCCTATAATTATTGTAAATGGGTCATTAATTAATAAGGAAATTAAACATCGATAATACTAATTAAAAATTATTTTGCTTATTTAACAGATGGCTAATGAAAACAACTCCACCTTTACTCTCAAGTCAATACTTGAGAAAGAAAAACTAAATGACACTAACTTTCTCGAATGGCACCGCAATCTGAAAATTGTTCTCAAGATGGCAAAGAAGCTCTACGTTCTAGATGGCCCAGTCCCCAACAAGCCTGAAAATAACACTGCTACTGCTCGTAGGGCACTCGAAAAGCATAACGAGGATGCCATTGAGGTAGCCTGCCTTATGCAAGCCACTATGTCTCCTGATCTCCAGAAGAACATGGAAGACAAGAATGCATTTGACATGATCGAGCAACTTAAGGACATGTTCCAGAAACAAGCCCGACAAGAACGCTATGACACCATGAAACAGCTCATAAGCTGTAAAATGCAAGAGGGCTCATCTGTTAGTGCTCATGTGCTTAAGATGAAAGGGTACATTGACCAACTCAGTAAACTTGGTTATCCCCTGCAAAATGAAATGGCAGCGGATTTCATCTTGAACTCTCTTCCCAGCTCTTACGACCTGTTCGTTATGAATTTCAATATGAATGCCTGGGAAAAGACAGTGACTGAGCTTCATGGAATGCTCAAAACGGCTGAGATGAATATACCTAAAAAAACTAACCAAGTTCTGATGGTCAAATCTGCTGGTGTCAAAAAGCCCAACAACAAGAAAAAGGGTTATAATGGCAAAGGCAAGAAGAAAGTTAATGTTGCTGCCAAACCTGCCACCAACAATAACAAACAAGTTGCAAAAGCACCAGCTCCTGAAGAGCGTCAGTGTTATGAATGCAACAAGATGGGGCACTGGAAACGCAACTGCCCTGAATATCTGGCTAAGCTGAAATTGAACAAGGCCAACGGTGTTGGCACTTCCTCAGGTATTCTTATTTATGTTATTGAACTTTTCACTGTTTCCAGCAACACATGGGTTTTTGATACCGGATGTGGTTACCACATCATTAATGTCTTGCAGGAGCCTGAAAAGTTGAAGAAGCTGAAACAAGGCGACATGGAGCTCATCGTTGGTGATGGGAAGAGAGTACCAGTTCTTGCAACTGGAACGTATCATCTTTCATGTCCTTCTGGCCTTGTAGTTACTTTAAATAATTGTTTCTTTGCACCTGGTTTAACCAGAAACATTATTTCAGTTTCTTTATTGTTTGAACAAGGTTTCAAGTACGTTTTTAATGGTATTGCTATTTCTACTTACTTGAATGATGTCTTTTATTTTGAGGCTAAACCTCGAAACGGTATTTATGAGATAGATCTTCAAACAGACAATAACATATATAATCTTTCTAAACGTAACAAAGCTGGCAGTAATGAAACATTTCTATGGCATTGTAGACTTGGCCACATAAGCAAGGCACGCATAAAATGGCTCCAATCCGAGGGGATCCTTGAATCCACTGGACAGGACACCTTTAATGATTGCGAATCTTGCTTAGCTGGCAAACTCACTAAAGATCCTTTCACCCATGTTGGTGAACGAGCCAATGGTCTACTAGGACTCATACACACTGATGTATGTGGCCCATTTAAAACCATGACTAGAAATCATGAAAGATACTTCGTCACATTTATCGACGATTATAGTCGATAAATGTGACGAAGTATAAGCATGAAACTTTTGACAAGATCAAAGAGTTTCAAAACGAAGTTGAAAACCAGCTCAGTAGAACGATAAAGATACTTAGATCAGATAGAGGTGGAGAATACCTCAACTTAGAGTTCCTCAATCATCTAAAAGAGCGTGGAATAATTTCACAGCCCACTCCACCTGGCACACCCCAGCTTAATGGCGTGAGTGAGAGGAGAAATCGAACCCTACTTAATATGGTTCGATCGATGATGTGTAGGACTAACTTGCCTCACTCCTTTTGGGGTCATGCTCTTATGACCGCCGCCCGCCTAGTCAATCTAGCTCCGACTAAGAAGGTAAACAAAACACCATATGAGATATGGCATGGGCGTAAACCCAATTTGGAATACCTAAGAGTATGGGGATCTAATGCTTATATCACCAGCGATTCTGATGATAAGATCGATCCTCGAGGCGAAAAAGTTGTTTTCGTCGGATACTATAACAGAAGCGGATATCTTTTTTACCATCCTGATGCAAATACTATTTCCATCAAAAGGAATGGAAAGTTTCTCGAGGAAGAACTTCTTAATCGAGGAACTGGAAACAATATTGTGGATCTTGAAGAAATTCAAGAACCACAAACAACCGCTGATGAAGTCGGAACGTCTGATCAACAAGAAATTGTTTCTAATGAATCAGACATAAACACAAGCGTTCGCAGAAGTAGCAGGACTCGAAAAGAGCCTGATAGATACCTTTGGCATCTTGATGGTTCTGAAGTCCTGGTAGTAGCTGAGTCTAATGACGAACTTACTAACTACAAATCTGCTATCTCAGATCCCGAATCTGCGAAATGGCTGGAAGCCATGAACGCTGAGATGCAATCTATGCGTGACAATCAAGTCTGGGACTTGGTTGAGCTACCCCCCGAATCTCGTGCAGTAGGGAGCAAATGGGTTTTCAAGATGAAAACCGACATGCATGGAAATATACACACCTATAAAGCACGGCTGGTTGCGAATGGTTTCACTCAGACTCAGGGTGTTGACTATGATGAGACCTTCTCGCCCGTTGCTATGATCAAATCGATCAGGATATTGCTTGCCATAGCCGCGTACTATGACTACGAGATATGGCAAATGGATGTCAAAACCGCTTTTCTTAATGGACATCTCTCTGAAGATGTCTATATGGTTCAACCTGAAGGTTTTATTGATCCAAAATATCCTAATAGGGTGTGCAAACTGAATAAGTCCATTTATGGACTTAAACAGGCATCTCGTAGCTGGAATCTTCATTTTGACCAAAAGATCAAAGAATTTGGTTTTCTCAAAAATGAAGATGAGCCTTGTGTTTACAAAAAGGCTAGTGGGAGCACTATATCATTCCTCATCCTGTATGTGGATGATATACTGATAATTGGAAACAACATTCCTATGCTTAACGAAGTTAAACACTATTTGGGAACTTGCTTCGCAATGAAAGATCTTGGAGAAGCAGCTTACATTCTAGGAATCAAGATCTATAGGGATAGATCTAAGCGGCTTCTAGGACTAAGTCAAAGTATATACATAGACAAAATGATGACACGCTTTAAGATGGAAAACTCCAAGAAAGGAGGTGTTCCTATGACTAAAGGTACTGTCTTAAACAAATCGCAATCTCCTTCAACGGACATTGATATTAAGCGAATGGAAGCAATTCCATATGCTTCTGCGATTGGTTCTATCATGTATGCTATGTTATGCATTAGACCTGACGTCTCGTATGCTTTGAGCATGACTAGTCGTTATCAGCAAAGTCCTGGCATAGCCCATTGGACTGCAGTCAAGAACATTCTAAAGTATCTGAGAAGAACTAAAGATATGTTCTTAGTATTTGGAGGAGTGGAAGAAGAGCTCACTGTAAGATGTTACACTGATGCCAGTTTTCAAAGTGGCCGAGATGATTCTCGCTCACAATCAGGTTTTATATTCACTCTGAATGGAGGAGCTATCTCATGGAAAAGTTCCAAACAGAGTGTTGTGGCGGATTCAACCACCGAATCTGAGTATATAGCCGCATCAGATGCTGCAAAGGAAGCTTCTTGGATGAAGAAATTCGTAGCCGACCTCGATGTGGTTCCAAGTATTCGGAAACCCATCGAGATATTTTGTGATAACACAGGTGCTATAGCTCAAGCCAAAGAGCCCAGATCTCATCACAAGGCCAAGCACATTCTAAGAAAATTCCACTGTATACGGGAAATTGTGGAACGTGGAGACATCGTGAGAAGCAAAGTAAACACAGATCAAAACCTAGCAAACCCGTTTACTAAGCCCATGACTCAAGACAAGCATGATCAGCACAGGGATGCTATAGGGCTTAGATTAGCTAGCCATATGTTTTGATTTAGTATTTGGATGTACGAACATTTAAACAGTTATACTTTTGAATTCGTTTTATTTACTAGTTAAATATAATTCTGAATCTTATAACTGTGTTCGATTTTAATACGTTTAATCCATGAATATTATATTCTAAATTATCCGTAGTCGATCAGACTCGTGGGAGCGACTCTGAATTAAGACTATTCTGAACTTGGACTCAAGTAGTTAACTCCAAGTTCACAGACCTCATTGTGAATGACGTTGGATGTAACTCGCTTCAAATCATCTTCATGGATCTTAGTCATAAGATGTTTTGATATTGGTATACTCATATAGTATCCTCTGACCTGAGATGCATACTAGAACTTTCGTTTACAAAGGATTATTCTTTGATTACTGTCAACCGCTGTCGCGTAACTGCCAGTCATAAAGGCTTTAATTGGGAATAGTTCTGAAGTTCAGTGGGAGTTGTATGTAGTCGATAAGGGATTCTGTACTCTTACATGATATGTAACAGTTAGACATCGTGGCGCCCTCGTTGATTCAAACTGGTGAAGTGTAAGGCCTTACCCAAACTAACTGTGTGTTTGATTGGACCACTATGAATCTTGATCGAGAACAATAATAATTGAACACCATATGAGAATGAACTTAATCCATGTCTCATTGATTCAATTGATGTCTTTTACGGAAAGGATGAATGACAAATATTGCCATAAGTCTATTGTCTTGTCTAAAACAAGATGTTTTGGTTAATGACTTTAAAGTGTCATACCTTGTTGGGGGCAGTCATGTGCAGCTAGTGGGAGATTTTATCGAAGGCCGTCCAAGTGGGAGATTGTTGGATTTATATGTACGGTCTTGATAACTTAACGCTACTAACTGAGTTGTGACCCGTAAGAGTTACACCTTGGGCAACGAACATTAAATCCACTTAACTAGATTAATTGGTAATCACGAACAAGTAACAAAAATAAACGGGTTTTATTATTTATACTAATTATAAATAATATCACGTTTACTGGTTACGGGTTTTTATACCGCAACTTAGACTTGATCTAGATGTATTGGGCTTGAGATCCAAGTGGGTGATTAATAAGTTATTAGATAATGATTATTATAATATTTGTTATTATAGATAACCATTATCTATTAATAACAAATTATTCATAATTACCTAGTCATAATCTAAATACAATTTCTTCACCACAATATATATATCTGTCGCATGTTTCAAAATTGAGATATATGACATTTATTGTCTCATACACCTATAAAGAATATAGATCCACAGCATAATCAACTCTCGTTTTTCTTCTGCTTTGCGATCTCCGGCGACTACATCAAGTCCGCTGCCGCTGACCAGGAGAAAAGTACCGCACCGCTGCTGTCACTAGGCACCGGTTACCGTCTCAGTTGTTCCTCGTATCGTGTTCGTATCTAGCAATCTGTCCGTTGTACCTCGGTGTCTCAAACGGTTAATTATTAACCACTCAGGTATATCTATCTCATTGGTAGGTT
This sequence comes from Ambrosia artemisiifolia, assembly GCA_032199755.1. Taxonomy (NCBI): domain Eukaryota; kingdom Viridiplantae; phylum Streptophyta; class Magnoliopsida; order Asterales; family Asteraceae; genus Ambrosia; species Ambrosia artemisiifolia. The sequence goes on along the minus strand of CM063524.1, from coordinate 29,785,772 downwards.
AATAATATTTAGTACCGTGTTTGTATGTTTTGTAACCAGATCCTGTTCGGTTAGTTTTTGGTGTTAATATTTTATAAATATTCCGCTGCGTTTTTTTTTTATTAATTATATGTTTAATTAATAACAAATATATCAAACCCGTTTTGATAAAAAGTAAAGTTGACACCTCCGAAATCCAACAACAATGACATAGAGATTCGTACACACGTTGGGACAACGACACAGAGATTCGTACACAAGAAAAGACTCGTGTTTTAATGGTCGTAACTAGCGGTTCATTTGACGTTACGGGCACCCGAATGGAGGAACGGGAAACCCATAAGATATCTAAGCATGTGACAGACTCAGATAAACGATATGAAGCTGACCGGACGGTAATCGGACTCACGATGCGACAATGACATAGAGATTCGTACACAAGAAAAGACTCGAGTTTTAGAGGACGTAACTATCTGTATATTTGAAGTTTCGGGCATCCGAATGGAGGTACGGGAAGGCCATAAGATATCTAAGCATGCAACAGACTCAGATAAAGGATATGAAGCTGACCGGACGGTAATCGGACTCACGATGCGACAATGACATAGAGATTCGTACACAAGAAAAGACTCGAGTTTTAAAGGACGTAACTATCTGTACATTTGAAGTTTCCGGCACCCGAATGGAGGAACGGGAAAGCAATAAGATATCTAAGCATGAAACAGACTCAGATAAAGGATATGAAGCTGACCGAACGGTAATCGGACTCACGATGCGACAATGACACAGAGATTCGTACACAAGAAAAGATTCGAGTTTTAAAGGACGTAACTATCGGTACATTTGAAGTTTCGGGCACCCGAATGGAGGAAAGGGAAAGCCATAAGATATCTAAGCCTGCAACAGACTCAGATAAAGGATATGAAGCTGACCGGACGGTAATCGGACTCACGATGGGACAATGACACATTCGTACACAAGAAAAGACTCGTGTTTTAATGGACGTAACTAGCGGTTCATTTGAAGTTTCGAGCACCCGAATGGAGGAACGGGAAGGCCATAAGATATCTGAGCATGCAACAGACTCAGATAAAGGATATGAAGCTGACCGGACGGTAATCGGACTCACGATGGGACAATGACACAGAGATTCGTACACAAGAAAAGACTCGTGTTTTAATGAACGTAAATAGCGGTTCATTTGAAATTTCGGGCACCCGAATGGAGGAACGGGAAAGCCATAAGATATCTAAGCATGCAACAGACTCAGATAAAGTATATGAAGCTGACCGGACGGTAATCGGACTCACGATGGGACAATGACACAGAGATTCGTACACAAGAAAAGACTCGTGTTTTAATGGACGTAACTAGCGGTTCATTTGAAGTTTCGGGCACCCGAATGGAGGAACGGGAAGGCCATAAGATACCTGAGCATGCAACAGACTCAGATAAAGGATATGAAGCTTACCGGACGGTAATCGGACTCACGATGGGACAATGACACAGAGATTCGTATACAAGATAAGGCTCGTGTTTTAATGAACGTAAATAGCGGTTCATTTGAAGTTTCGGGCACCCGAATTGTGGAACGGGAAAGCCATAAGATATCTAAGCATGCAACAAACTCAGATAAAGGATATGAAGCTGACCGGACGGTAATCGGGCTCACGATGCGACAATGACACAGAGATTCGTACACAAGAAAAGACTCGAGTTTTAAATGACGTAACTATCGGTACATTTGAAGTTTCAGGCACCCGAATGGAGGAACGGAAAAGCCATAAGATATATAAGCCTGCAACAGACTCAGATAAAGGATATGAAGCTGGCCGGACGGTAATCGGAATCACGATGGGACAATGACATAGAGATTCGTACACAAGAAAAGACTCGAGTTTTAAAGGACGTAACTATCTGTACATTTGAAGTTTCCGGCACCCGAATGGAGGAACGGGAAAGCCATAAGATATCTAAGCATGCAACAGACTCAGATAAAGGATATAAAGCTGGCGGACGGTAATCGGACTCACGATGCAACATTGACACAGAGATTCGTACACAAGAAAAGACTCGAGTTTTAAATGACGTAACTATCGGTACATTTGAAGTTTCAGGCACCCGAATGGAGGAACGGGAAAGCCATAAGATATATAAGCCTGCAACAGACTCAGATAAAGGATATGAAGCTGACCGGACGGTAATCGGACTCACGATGCGACAATAACAAAAAGATTCGTACACAAAAAAAAGACTCGAGTTTTAATGGACGTAACTAGCGGTTCATTTGATGTTTCGGGCACCCGAATGGAGGAATGGGAAGGCCATAAGATATCTGAGAATGCAACAGACTCAGATAAAGGATATGAAGCTTACCGGACGGTAATCGGACTCATGATGGGACAATGACACAGAGATTCGTACACAAGAAAGGACTCGTGTTTTAATGGACGTAACTAGCGGTTCATTTGACGTTTCAGGCACCCGAATGGAGGAACGGGAAAGCCATAAGATATCTAAGCATGCAACAGACTCAAATAAAGGATATGAAGCTGACCGGACGGTAATCGGACTCACGATGGGACAATGACATAGAGATTCGTACACAAGAAAAGACTCGAGTTTTAAAGGACGTAACTATCTGTACATTTGAAGTTTCGGGCACCCGAATGGAGGTACGGGAAGGCCATAAGATATCTAAGCATGCAACAGACTCAGATAAAGGATATGAATCTGACCGGACAGTAACGGACTCACGATGCGAGAATGACATAGAGATTCGTACACAAGAAAAGACTCGAGTTTTAAAGGACGTAACTATCTGTACATTTGAAGTTTCCGGCACCCGAATGGAGGAACGGGAAAACCATAAGATATCTAAGCATGCAACAGACTCAGATAAAGGATATGAAGCTGACCGGACGGTAATCGGACTCACGATGCGACAATGACACAGAGATTCGTACACAAGAAAATACTCGAGTTTTAAAAGGACGTAACTATCGGTACATTTGAAGTTTCGGGCACCCGAATGGAGGAACGGGAAAGCCATAAGATATCTAAGCCTGCAACAGACTCAGATAAAGGATATGAAGCTGACCGGACGGTAATCGGACTCACGATGGGATAATGACACATTCGTACACAAGAAAAGACTCGTGTTTTAATGGACGTAACTAGCGGTTCATTTGAAGTTTCGAGCACCCAAATGGAGGAACGGGAAGGCCATGAGATATCTGCGCATGCAACAGACTCAGATAAAGGGTATGAAGCTGACCGGACGGTAATCGGACTCACGATGGGACAATGACACAGAGATTCGTACACAAGAAAAGACTCGTGTTTTAATGAACGTAAATAGCGGTTCATTTGAAATTTCGGGCACCCGAATGGAGGAACGGGAAAGCCATAAGATATCTAAGCATGCAACAGACTCAGATAAAGGATATGAAGCTGACCGAACGGTAATCGGACTCACGATGCGACAATGACACAGAGATTCGTACACAAGAAAACACTCGAGTTTTAAAGGACGTAACTATCTGTACATTTGAAGTTTCGGGCACACGAATGGAGGTACGGGAAGGCCATAAGATATCTGAGCATGAAACAGACTCAGATAAAGGATATGAAGATGACCGGACGGTAATCGGACTCACGATGCGACAAAGACATAGAGATTCGTACACAAGAAAAGACTCGAGTTTTAATGGACGTAACTAGCGGTTCATTTGAAGTTTCGGGCACCCGAATAGAGGAACGGGAAGGCCATAAGATATCTGAGCATGCAACAGACTCAGATAAAGGATATGAAGCTTACCGGATGGTAATCGGACTCACGATGGGACAATGACACAGAGATTCGTACACAAGAAAAGACTCGTGTTTTAATGAACGTAAATAGCGGTTCATTTGAAGTTTCGGGCACCCGAATGGAGGAACGGGAAAGCCATAAGATATCTAAGCATGCAACAGACTCAGATAATGGATATGAAGCTGACCGAACGGTAATCGGACTCACGATGCGACAATGACATAGAGATTCATACACAAGAAAAGACTCGAGTTTTAAAGGACGTAACTATCTGCACATTTGAAGTTTCGGGCACCCGAATGGAGGTACGGGAAGGCCATAAGATATCTAAGCATGCAACAGACTCAGATAAAGGATACGAAGCTGAACGGATGGTAATCGGACTCACGATGGGACAATGACACAGAGATTCGTACACAAGAAAAGACTCATGTTTTAATGAACGTAATTAGCGGTTCATTTGAAGTTTCGGGCACCCGAATGTAGGAACGGAAAGCCATATGATATCTAAGCATGCAACAGACTCAGATAAAGGATATGAAGCTGACCGGATGGTAAACGGACTCACGATGCGACAATGACATAGAGATTCGTACACAAGAAAAGACTCGAGTTTTAAAGGACGTAACTATCGGTACATTTGAAGTTTCGGGCACCCGAATGGAGGTACGGGAAGGCCATAAGATATCTAAGCATGCAACAGACTCAGATAAAGGATATGAAGCTGACCGGACGGTAATCGGACTCACGATGCGACAATGACATAGAGATTCATACACAAGAAAAGACTCGAGTTTTAAAGGACGTAACTATCTGTACATTTGAAGTTTCGGGCACCCGAATGGAGGTACGGGAAGGCCATAAGATATCTAAGCATGCAACAGACTCAGAAAAAGGATATGAAGCTGACCAGACGGTAATCGGACTCACGATGGGACAATGACACAGAGATTCGTACACAAGAAAAGACTCGTGTTTTAATGAACGTAAATAGCGGTTCATTTGAAGTTTCGGGCACCCGAATGGAGGTACGGGAAGGCCATAAGATATCTGAGCATGCAACAGACTCAGAAAATGGATTTGAAGCTGACCGGACGGTAATCGGACTCACGATGGGACAATGACACAGAGATTCGTACAAAAGAAAAGACTCGTGTTTTAATGAACATAAATAGCGGTTCATTTGAAATTTCAGGCACCCGAATGGAGGAACGGGATAGCCATAAGATATCTAAGCATGCAACAGACTCAGATAAAGGAGATGAAGCGGAGGAAGCGGGAGATAGGGTTTTCTCTCTGATTTGGGCAATTTTGGCGATTCAGAGGTTTCTTCTCCAGTTTTCTTTTCCCGCTTCTTTTTAACCCTAATTTCTTCTCTGTTCTTCTTTCTTCTTTCGTGTTCCACTGTTCCATCATCTTCGAAGGTGGTGGAATCTTCACAGTGCGCGAGTATGGGTTCTCCAGTTAGGGTTGGGTTGCCGGAGCCTCCTCCGGCGGTTCCTCCGGATTTATCTGATGGTTTGGGGTATAGTTTGGATCTGAAGCAGGTGAGTGAAGGTAAGTTCCGTCTGAGTAGGATGGTTGGGGATAGGATGGAGTCGTGTGAGCTTACTGGGGGTGATTTGGAGTATTTGAAGGGTATGTTTGGGGATAACTGGATGAAGGAGATTGGTTCAGACTCTTCCTGGTTTCAGAAGACGGCTATGGAGGTGGAGGACAATAGTCAATCTTCTGATTCGTTAAACTGGGTCAAAGGTATGTTTGATGCTCCTGAACTTTCTGAGGTTCATGTTAATTACCTTCGTAATTTGTTAGGAGATAATTGGAGGTCTAGGTTATTGAATGAAGATATGAATGAGTTGTTTTTATTGGCTCAAAAGTGTGATGCTGCTGGAAAGCCTTTGAAAGTGTCAGGGGTGGTTTGTGTGGATGGACAGAAGAGTGGTAGTATGGGTGAGACTAAGATGGAGGTTGAGGGTCAGAATAAGTCTGTGCTGGAAGCTTTGGCTAGGTTTTTAGCTAGTAAAAGGGTATTATGTGATTCTGTAAGAGCTAGGAAGGTGAGCTTTCCTCAAGTTTCTCCTAATGTTAATGTTTTTAATGCTATGGGCAGTGAGAATCTGGTATTGTTAAGTAAGAGGAAGAAGCATTCTGTTAGAAATGAGGGAGTGAAAGTGAAGATTGGCAAGACTGATGTTGGGGGTTCAAAGTATGATGGTTACTGTGTGAAGGGGGATGAACTGGAAGTGTTACCTGATAACTGTTCTGCTGCTGATTTGTTAGCTGTTTTGGCTAAGAAGCCTATTGTGTAAGTTCCTCCAAAGAAGGCTATTAAGAGTGATGTTTCTATGAATGCTGAGAGGTTATGGGTAGTGGATAGGGTATTGAATCTGTTAATGTTAAAGATAATAGGGGGGTAAGAATTATGGGACTAAGCCTGTTATTGTGGTTAAAAAGAAAGGGTGTGATACTTTTTTGAATGGACTAGAGATGATTAAGTTTAATTATGAGAAGCCTATTGAGAAGATGGAATTCTGTCCTGGATTTCCTTTGCCTAAAACTGATGATAAGAAGAAGGTTGAAGTTAGTGTGATCAAGAAGGGGGAGGGTATGAGCTCTGGTGATATGAAGGTTAATAGGGTGGAGGAGAGTGCTGAAATGGATGTTGTTGTGGAAAAACAAGAGGGACAGGATGTTAAAGGGGGTGGAGGTAAGATAGGTAAGGGTGTTAAAGGCATTAGGAGGGTTCCTATGAGGAAGTTAATAGTTGAAAAGTCTAGAAGTATGAGCCCTTATTGTATCACTAAGGATGATGTGGCTGCCATTCAAAAGCTTCCACCTCTTCCTAAAAAGTCTGTGTTGGGTTCTTTGGTTGTTAAGGATAATGTGGTTTTTAATGCAAAGAGAGGTAATGGGGCTGTATTAGGTAAATCTGTGGCTAAGGGAGAGGGTCCTGCTAAAGATGTTAAGTCTTATGCTGCTGCTACTGTTGGTGAAAGTAGTGATGTTTTGGTGGAGAAAGTTCAATTTTATCCACCAAAAGTGTTAGAAAATGGTGAGGAGGTTGCAGTTATTAATCCTGAGAAGATTGCTGAGGCTAAGAAAGTGTATAGTAAGTATTTGTATGGGTATTTCATTGGGAAGGATCTGGCTATTGGTATGGTGAGATTCCATCTGTTAAGGATGTGGAAGAGGTTTGGTTTAGTGGAGATTTCTTCAAATAATAATGCTATTTTCTTTTTTAAGTTTAAGAATGATGAGGGTATGTGGAATGCTATGGAGAAAGGTCCATGGTTAGTTAATAATGTTCCTTTATGTCTGAAGAAATGGGAGGTGGGTATTTGTCTGGAGAAAATTGAGCCTAATGTTATTCCTATGTGGGTTACTAATCCCAATCTTCCTAAGGAATTGTGGAATAATGAGAGTATTTGTAGTATGATGAGTTGTGTAGGCAATCCTTTAATGTTTGATAGAATTACTAGTGAGAGATGCCAAAAGAAGGAAGGGCCTGCTTGCTTTGCTAGAGTCCTTGTTGAGGTAAAAGCTGAGAAGATTTTACCTGAGTTTGTGAAGGCTTGGTATCCTCCTGATGAGGGTAAACCTGGTTTCTTTAGTGATGTAAGGGTTACTTATGAGATTTTTATAAAGAAGTGTTCTGTGTGTAAGGTTTTTGGGCATGACTTTGAAGGATGTAGGTCCAGAGTTCTTACAGTGAAAGAAATGGAGGAGAGGGCTCATTTGTTGGTGAAGGATATTAATCTTGGCACTAATCAGGACTATCCTGTTTCTGGGGTAAGGTCTGATGGATTTATTAATGTGGGTAGAAATAAGAAAGGGGATAAAGGGGAAGGGTCTGAGGGTAGGACTTTTAATGGTCAAGGGGGGGGGGGGGAACTAATGGAGGTGATCAAGGTAGGGGTGTGAGGAATGGTGAGGCTAGGAATGATGGTGTTAGGGTTAATGGGTTTAGGAGAAATGGGCAGGGAAGGGGTGGTTTTAATGGTAGAGGTGGTTTTCAGGGTAGAAATACTCAAGTGTATAGGCAGGTGCAAGGGAAGAAACAGAATGGGGAAGATGGAAGAAAGAAGGGTGAGCAAGCTAATAGGTTTGAAGTTTTGGGTGATTTAGAGGGGGATAATGTGGAGGTTAGGATAGGAGAGGGGTCTAATGATAGGAAGCAGAGTGAAAAAAAGGATGGAGTTAGTGGTTCTGTTAGGAGGGCTAATGGGGTGGTGATTAAAGAAGTGGAGGGTGAGAATGATGTGAAAAAGACTTCTGTGGTGGAGAATGGTGGGGGTAGTAGGAAAGGTAAGGAGATTGAAGGGGTGATTAATGTGGAGAGGAATTCAGCTGGTGAAGGGGCTTCTGGTGAGGGAGAGTCTAGTAGTAAGAATAGTGGAGGGAATGGTGTGGATTTTAAAATTGATACTAAGGTTAATACTAAGTCTGGGTATTTTAGGATGTCAGATGATCAGTTTAATGAAGTATCTCATTATATTCTTAATAAAATCTGTCCTTCCAATGATATTATGAGGAAATGGAACATTGGTCAAGTTAAATTATTTTTTGAACAATGGGACATTCTTATGTTTGATAAATTAATGAAGGAAGCTGAGGTCCATTCTGACAATGAGGAGAATGCTGAATTTATGAACTGTGATGGGGGTTCTAGTAGTGGTGTAGGTGAGGGTTCCTCTGGTCTGCAGGGCCCTGTGGGTTGTTCTACTGTTATTAATGAAGATTAATCTTCTTGCTTGGAATGTTAGAGGTATGTCAACTGCCTCTAAACAAAGACAGATTGGGAGAATTGTTGCTGATAATGGTATTAAGTTGGGTGGTTTTTTGGAGACTAGAGTTAGTCCTGGTGGAATCCTAGATGCTGGTAAGGGGGTTATGAGTAGATGGGAATGGGTTTCTAATATAGAATTTTGTCCTAGTTGGGCTAGAATTTTGGTTGGTTGGGACCCAAAGGTTATGGATGTTTTTGTTCTATCTATGACCTCTCAAGTGGTGCATTGTTTAGTTTGTCCTTTTAAGGAGGGGGAGAGGTTCTTTTGTTCTTTTGTATATGGTGTTACTAATGTCCCTGGTAGGAGGGAGTTATGGGAAAGCTTAAAGAATCATTCTAGGTTAATTGGGAACAATCCATGGGTGGTTTTGGGAGATTTCAATATAATTTTGGAGCCTGGGGATAAGAATATAGTGGGTTCTGTTCCAGTTTATGGGATGGATGATTTTAAGAGCTGTGTTGATTATTTGAAGGTTTCTGATCTTGCTAGTACTGGATTTCATTTTACTTGGAATCAAAAGCCTGGGAAAACTGATGGCATTCTTGAAAAGTTAGATAGGGCTATGGTTAATGAGAAAATGGGTGTGTTGTTTCCTGGTTTGTTTGCTAAGTTTCTCCCTTTTTATAATTCTGATCATTCTCCTGTCCTTGTTACATGTCCTCTGGAGGATGGGTATAGGGATCCCAAACCTTTTAAGTTCTGGAATCATTTGGCTGATAAGCCAGAGTTTGAAGGCATTGTTAAGAATTGTTGGGGGAGTAATGTAAGGGGTTGTAGAATGTTTCAGGTGGTGACTAAACTGAAAAGTTTGAAGAAACCACTCAGGAAACTTAACTATAGTATGGGTAATTATTTTAAAAAGGTTGAGTTTTTGAAGTCTGAACTTGAGAAAATTCAGAAGGAAGTGGTTGAGGATTCAGGTAATGTGTCTTTGAGAGAGGAGGAAGCTGTTTATATTAAAGCTTACAATGAAGCTTGTGCTGATGAGGAGGCTTTTCTTAAACAGAAGTCTAAGGTTCACTGGTTATGTGTGGGAGATCAAATTAATAAATATTTTTATCATTCTGTGAAGCAGAGGCAGGCTAAGAATATGGTGGTTCAAATTAGTGGATTGGATGGTACCTGTTTTAATGAGCAGTCTCTGGGTAGTGCTTTTGTCAGTTATTATATGAGTATGATGGGGAAAAAGGATCCTGTGGAACCTATTTGTGATGTTGAAAGTTTATTTTTAAAGAAGATAAATGTGTATGATGCGGATTATATGGTTAGAGATGTTTCTAAGGAGGAGATCAAGTCTGCTATGTTTCAAATTGATGACAATAAGGCTCCTGGGCCTGATGGCTATTCTGCAAAATTCTTTAAAGCTGCATGGAATGTTGTGGGGGATGATGTTTGTCTAGCTGTTCAAGAATTTTTTCAGAATGGAAGGCTGTTAAAGCAACTTAATGCTACTGTCCTATCTTTAATCCCTAAAGTTAAGGTTCCTAACCTTGTTAGTGAATTTAGACCTATTGCATGTTGTATTGTCCTTTACAAGTGCATTAGTAAAGTGATTTGTAATAGGATGATGGGTTATTTAGAGCAGGTTGTGGATAAGTCACAGAGTGCTTTTGTTCCTGGGAGGCTCATTAGTGATAATATTTTGTTATCTCAAGAGTTAGTTAAAGGGTATGATTGGGTGAGGGGTCATTCTAGAGTTGCTATGAAAATAGACTTGCAGAAGGCTTATGATTCTGTTGATCATGCCTTTCTTCATCAATGTTTAGTTGGTTTTGGATTTCATGAGAAGTTTATTGGGTGGGTGATGGAATGTGTTACTTCTGTATCTTATTCTATTAGTCTAAATGGGGATCTTTATGGTTTTTTTAAGGGGGAAAAAGGGTTAAGGCAAGGGGATCCTATGTCTCCTTACTTATTCACTTTAGTTATGGAGGTACTTAACTTAGTGTTCATAAGAAGGATTAGGGAGGCTGATAGTTTTGTGTACCATTGGAAGTGTGAAAAGATGAAGTTGACCCATTTATGTTTTGCTGATGATTTGATAGTTTATAGTAGTCAGGATTGTGAGTCCATTAGTATTTTGAAGGCTGCTTTGGATGAGTTTGGTAATATGTCTGGGTTAAAGCCTAATATGCAGAAGAGTGAGATTATTTTTGGGAATGTGAAGCCTGAAATTCAGGAGGATATCCTGAGAATTGTGCCTTTTAAAGTGGGAAGCTTTCCTTTGAAATACTTGTGTATTCCTCTTGCTTCTAGGAGATTATATCAGAAGGACTGTTCTATTCTACTTGACAAGGTTAAGAGCAGGGTCAATGACTGGAGGAATAAATTCCTCTCTTTTGCTGGGAGACTGCAATTGATTAAATCTGTGTTATCTTCTCTTACTGTGTATTGGTCCTCCTTGTTTATCTTGCCTGTTAATTTAAATGATGATGTGGAAAGGATTTGTAGAGGTTTTTTGTGGTGCCAAGGTGATTTTAAAAAGGGATATGCTAGGGTTAGTTGGGATGATTTGTGTCTTAAGAAATCTCAAGGTGGGTTGGGAATTGCTTCTCTTAAGGAAAGAAATGTTGCTTTAATGTCTAAACATATTTGGAATGTGTTAAATAATAAGGATTCTGTTTGGGTTGAATGGATTAGGTTACATAGATTGCAGGGATGTAATTTTTGGGATGTGGGAGAAACCAACTCTGATTCTTGGAGTTGGAAGCAAATCCTGGGGTGTAGAAGTATTATTAGGCCTCATTGTGTTGCAAAGGTTGGGAATGGTAGATTAATTAGTGCTTGGTTTGATAGCTGGCATAGTAAAGGTCCTTTGATCAATGTCATAGATAGAAGAGATATTAGGAATGCTGGGTTTAATCTGAGGGGAAATTTGGCTGATTTGGTGAGTAATGGGAGTTGGTGTTTTCCTGAGGAATGGGGTAGTAAGTATCCTTGGTTGGTTCAAACTGAGGTGCCCTTTTTATGTCCTATGACTAGGGATAGGTATTGGTGGAAAAGAGATGATGGTGAGAAGGTGCCCTTTTCTACAAAGGTGGCTTATGAGGATTTGGTTAAAGGGGGTAATGATGTTAAATGGAGTAGATCTGTGTGGTTTAGTCAATCTATACCAAGACATGCTTTTATTACTTGGTTAGCTTTTAAGTACAGACTTCCAACACAAGACAGGATGTTACAATGGGGATATAGTGGTGTATTGAAGTGCAGTTTGTGTTGGACCTGTCCTGATAGTCATGAGCACCTGTTTTTTAGGTGTGATTTTTCCTATGCCATTTGGAGGAGATTAAAGGTATTGGCTAAATTTGGAGATATTCCTGATCAGTGGGATGCTATTGTGCAGTTTATAGAGGGAAGGGTGGTGAATAAGTCTGTGTGGAACATCATTCAAAGGCTTTGTCTGGCTGCTGATGTTTATTTAATTTGGCAGGAGAGAAACAATAGACTATTTAGCAATTCTAGAAGGAGTGCTAAGATTCTTGGGCAGCAGATTCAGGATGTTGTTAAGCTGAGGATGGCAAGTTTGAATTTGAAGAATTCTGTGCAGGTGCAGTTGGCTGCTGCTGCCTGGGGTTTTATATGTCCTAATGATGATTGTTAATTACTCTTGTGGTAGTTATAAGGTGGAGTGGAAGAATATGTGTATGGTTGAGGTGGGATGGTATGTTACTGTTAGTGGTATTGGAGGAGGAGGGGTGTCTTTTATCTCATTTATATATAGTAATAATAGTAATTATAATAATAATATATATAATGATAATAATATGTTGAATAATGATAATAATATTACTAAATATTACTCTGGGATGGGTCTTTATTTGGGGATGTGGGAACATGCTGTTATCTGGAGTCTGTGTACTTATGGGGTAGTTTCTTGGCCTATTTGGCTTCTGAGTTTAGATTCCTGGTGTGTGTTTTGGTGGTGTTCTTTTTGTCATTTCATATTTTTGTTATTTTTAATTTTGAGGGTAGTGTGTCATCTGCTGAGCTCCCCTTCCTTTTGGAAGAATGGACTTAGCCTTGCGCATTTTGATCGGAGGATAGGAGTGTCAAGGCTGGGAGGAAGCCTGGTTCATGGAGTGATAAGGTTGGTCTCATCCTTTGGTTTAGGATCTGGTCAGTGTTTTCTGAGTCTTTCATTCCTTAGATGTCATCAAAGGATGAGAATTCTGCTTGTGTGTAAGTCTTGTTCTGTTTGGGTCATCTTGGGTCTGGTAGTGTTTTGGTCTGGATGGGTCAGAATGGGTAAGTTAGTGCCTTGGTCTGTCTGGGTCATTTTGGGTGAGTTTGAGTCTTGGTCTGCTCTGTTTATAAACTTTCTTTTTGGGAGGGATTTGGGTTATACTATATGGGAACTTGCAGTAATAAGGTGCACAAAAAACGAATGGGTAGAATCCTGGCTTTGTAAGCCTTCTGTCTTATATCAAAATTTGAAAAAGTTTTGTTTTCTAAAGATCCTATTGAACTCTATTTCTTTGTTTGAAATTGAGTTTAATTCTGCGATTTTTGATTGGTGGTTAGGATGTTTAAAGCTTGGAGTAAGCTATAACCTGGGAGATATAAGGTTGGATCTGATCAGTGAAGTTAGGACATTTGTTTCCACCCCAAATTTTGCATTTTTTAGAACTGTTCACTGGTCAGGAACCCTGTGGTCTTTATGGCCTTTGTTGAGCCTTGTTCGTTTGAAAGTAAAGTCTGTTATGAGTCTAAGGCACTTGCCTTAGGGAGGGATGGGTTACTATGATTGGGAACTCGCAGTAATAAGGTGCACAAAAAACGTTTGGGTAGAGATCTGGCTTAATAAGCTTCCTTGTTTTTTTCAAAATTTTTTATTATGGTTTTGTTTTTTAAAAAGAGATCTGTTGAATCCCTCTTCACCTTTTGAAGATGGGTTCAATTCTGCGTTGATGAATTGGTGGTTAGGTTTGGAGCCAGGAGTGTGCTCAGCCCATGGAGAGATAAGGATGGACCCTATCCTTGTGTTTAGGACATTTACTTCTACCCCCAATGTTTTTGCATTTTCTAGTACCTCACAAGGATGGGAAACCTTTGCATTATTGGTTTGTTCTTTTCTGAAACCTTTTCTTGTTTTTAGTTTTAGGTTTTTTGGGCTGCCCTCTTGGGATGGGTTGGAATACTATTTTTTGGGTTGGGTTGGATGGAAATGGCTGAATGGTTGTGATCCTGGTTGGCTGATTTTAATTCTTTCTGGAGAGGCTGTTATTGTTAAGTTTATTTTCCTTTCAATTGAGCAATTTCTGTTAAGGCTGGTGGTTAGCTGGTACATTGGTGGTCTGTTATATGTCCTTTGTAGGGAGCATGTTCAGTCAGGGCTGGTTTTTAGTTATTTAGTTGTTAGTCAGTTTTTTGATTGGGTTTTTTGTAATTGGGTTGGGAAGCTAGGTGAGTATGGTATTGTTATGATTGTTAGTTTTGAAGAGTCTTGTAATGAGTATGGAAGACAATGCCGATTTGCAGCTGAATGGTATAGCAGAGTTAGCATTATTACTCAGGATTGTGGTCAAAGTTACAAGTTAGCTGGTAGAAGACAAGTGGTGAAGCTGGAAAATGTGAAGGATCTGAAGGTGTGTACAAGTATTGTATGGAAGAATGCAGAACAAAGATACAAGTTATCAGGAAGAAGACTTGACTGTTGCTGGTTATGGTCTATTTTATTTGGTTTGTTAGTTGGGGCTTGAATTGGGTTGGGCTTTGAAAGGTTAGTTAGTTGGTCCGATAGTTTTGAGTATGGTTAATGGGCTGTGATTTGTTTGATGTATGGTTGTTTTAGTGTTGTTTTGTGGTGGGCCTTGATCTAGTTTCTAGTTAGTTTATTTTGTAAAGATCTTGGCCCGGTCTGTTTGTAAATATTTTTATTATTAATGAAATTTACCGGAGCAATGTCTCCTTTATCAAAAAAAAAAGGAGATGAAGCTGACCGGACGGTAATCAGACTCACGATGGGACAATGACACAGAGATTCGTACACAAGAAAAGACTCGTGTTTTAATGGACGTAACTAGCGGTTCATTTGAAGTTTCGGGCACCCGAATGGAGGAACGGCAAGGCCATAAGATATCTGAGCATGCAACAGACTCAGATAAAGGATATGAAGCTTACCGGACGGTAATCGGACTCACGATGGGACAATGACACAGAGATTCGTACACAAGAAAAGACTCGAGTTTTAATGGACGGAACTATCGGTTCATATGAAGTTTCGGGCACCCGAATGGAGGAACGGGAACGCCATAAGATATCTGATCATGCAACAAACTATGTTAAAGGATACGAAGCAGACCGGACTGTAATCGGACTCACGATGTGACAATGACACAGAGATTCGTACACAAGAAAAGACTCGTGTTTTAATGGACGTAACTAGCGGTTCATTTGAAGTTTCGGGCACCCGAATGGAGGAACAGGAAGGCCATAAGATATCTAAGCATGCAACAGACTCATATAAAGGATATGAAGATGACCGGATGGTAATCGGACTCACGATGGGACAATGACACAGAGATTCGTATACAAGATAAGACTCGTGTTTTAATGAACGTAAATAGCGGTTCATTTGAAGTTTCGGGCACCCGAATGGAGGAACGGGAAAGCCATAAGATATCTAAGCATGCAACAGACTCAGATAAAGGATATGAAGCTGACTGGATGGTAATCGGGCTCACGATGCGACAATGACACAGAGATTCGTACACAAGAAAAGACTCGAGTTTTAAAGGACGTAACTATCTGTACATTTGAAATTTCGGGCAACCCAATGTAGGTACGGGAAGGCCATAAGATATCTAAGCATGAAACAGACTCAGATAAAGGATATTAAGATGACCGGACGGTAATCGGACTCACGATGCGACAATGACATAGAGATTCGTACACAAGAAAAGACTCGAGTTTTCATGGACGTAACTATCTGTACATTTGAAGTTTCGGGTACCCGATTGGAGGTACGGGAAGGCCATATGATATCTAAGCATGCAACAGACTCAAATAAAGGATATGAAGCTGACCGAACGGTAATCGGACTCACGATGCGACAATGACATAGAGATTCGTACTCAAGAAAAGACTCGAGTTTTAAGGGACGTAACTATCTGTACATTTGAAGTTTCCGGCACCCGAATGGAGGAACGGGAAAGCCATAAGATATCTAAGCATGCAACAGACTCAGATAAAGGATATTAAGCTGACCGGACGGCAATTGGACTCATGATGCGACAATGACACAGAGATTCGTATACAAGAAAAGACTCGAGTTTTAAAGGACGTAACTATCGGTACATTTGAAGTTTCGGACACCCGAATGGAGGAACGGGAAAGCCATAAGATATCTAAGCCTGCAACCAACTCAGAAAAAGGATATGAAGCTGACCGGACGGTAATCGGAATCACGATGGGACAATGACATAGAGATTCGTACACAAGAAAAGACTCGAGTTTTAAAGGACGTAACTATCTGTACATTTGAAGTTTCCGGCACCCGAATGGAGGAACGGGAAAGCCATAAGATATCTAAGCATGCAACAGACTCAGTTAAAGGATATGAAGCTGGCCGGACGGTAATCGGACTCACGATGCGACATTGACACAGAGATTCGTACATAAGAAAAGACTCGAGTTTTAAAGGACGTAACTATCGGTACATTTGAAGTTTCGGGCACCCGATTGGAGGAACGGGAAAGCCGTAAGATATATAAGCCTGCAACAGACTCAGATAAAGGATATGAAGCTGACCGGACGGTAATCGGACTCACGATGCGACAATAACAAAAAGATTCGTACACAAAAAAAGACTCGAGTTTTAATGGACGTAACTAGCGGTTCATTTGATGTTTCGGGCACCCGAATGGAGGAATGGGAAGGCCATAAGATATTTGAGAATGCAACAGACTCAGATAAAGGATATGAAGCTTACCGGACGGTAATCGGACTCCCGATGGGACAATGACACAGAGATTCGTACACAAGAAAGGACTCGTGTTTTAATGGACATAACTAGCGGTTCATTTGACGTTTCAGGCACCCGAATGGAGGAACGGGAAAGCCATAAGATATCTAAGCATGCAACAGACTCAGATAAAGGATATGAAGCTGACCGGACGGTAATCGGACTCACGATGCGAGAATGACATAGAGATTCGTACACAAGAAAAGACTCGAGTTTTAAAGGACGTAACTATCTGTACATTTGAAGTTTCCGGCACCCGAATGGAGGAACGGGAAAGCCATAAGATATCTGATCATGCAACAAACTATGTTAAAGGATACGAAGCTAACCGGATGGTAATCGGACTCACGATGGGACAATGACACAGAGATTCGTACACAAGAAAAGACTCATGTTTTAATGAACGTAATTAGCGGTTCATTTGAAGTTTCGGGCACCCGAATGTAGGAACGGAAAGCCATAAGATATCTAAGCATGCAACAGACTCAGATAAAGGATATGAAGCTGACCGGACGGTAAACGGACTCACGATGCGACAATGACATAGAGATTCGTACACAAGAAAAGACTCGAGTTTTAAAGGACGTAACTATCGGTACATTTGAAGTTTCGGGCACCCGAATGGAGGTACGGGAAGGCCATAAGATATCTAAGCATGCAACAGACTCAGATAAAGGATATGAAGCTGACCGGACGGTAATCGGACTCACGATGCGACAATGACATAGAGATTCGTACACATGAAAAGACTCGAGTTTTAAAGGACGTAACTATCTGTACATTTGAAGTTTCGGGCACCCGAATGGAGGTACGGGATGGCCATAAGATATCTAAGCATGCAACAGACTCAGAAAAAGGATATGAAGCTGACCGGACGGTAATCGGACTCACGATGGGACAATGACACAGAGATTCGTACACAAGAAAAGACTCGTGTTTTAATGAACGTAAATAGCGGTTCATTTGAAGTTTCGGGCACCCGAAAGGAGGTACGGGAAGGCCATAAGATATCTGAGCATGCAACAGACTCAGAAAATGGATATGAAGCTGACCGGACGGTAATCGGACTCACGATGGGACAATGACACAGAGATTCGTACAAAGAAAAGACTCGTGTTTTAATGAACGTAAATAGCGGTTCATTTGAAATTTCAGGCACCCGAATGGAGGAACGGGAAAGCCATAAGATATCTAAGCATGCAACAGACTCAGATAAAGGATATGAAGCTGACCGGACGGTAATCGGACTCACGATGGGACAATGACACAGAGATTCGTACATAAGAAAAGACTCGTGTTTTAATGGACGTAACTAGCGGTTCATTTGAAGTTTCGGGCACCCGAATGGTGGAACGGGAAGGCCATAAGATATCTGAGCATGTAACAGACTCAGATAAAGGATATGAAGCTTACCGGACGGTAATCGGACTCACGATGGGACAATGACACAGAGATTCGTACACAAGAAAAGACTCGAGTTTTAATGGACGGAACTGTCGGTTCATATGAAGTTTCGGGCACCCGAATGGAGGAACGGGAACGCCATAAGATATCTGATCATGCAAAAAACTATGTTAAAGGATACGAAGCAGACCGGACTGTAATCGGACTCACGATGTGACAATGACACAGAGATTCGTACACAAGAAAAGACTCGTGTTTTAATGGACGTAACTAGCGGTTCATTTGAAGTTTCGGGCACCCGAATGGAGGAACGGGAAGGCCATAAGATATCTAAGCATGCAACAGACTCATATAAAGGATATGAAGATGACCGGACGGTAATCGGACTCACGATGGGACAATGACACAGAGATTCGTACACAAGAAAAGACTCGTGTTTTAATGAACGTAAATATGGGTTCATTTGAAGTTTCGGGCACCCGAATGGAGGAACGGGAAAGCCATAAGATATCTAAGCATGCAACAGACTCAGATAAAGGATATGAAGCTGACCGGACGGTAATCGGACTCACGATGCGACAATGACACAGAGATTCGTACACAAGAAAAGACTCGTGTTTTAATGAACGTAAATAGCGGTTCATTTGAAGTTTCGGGCACCCGAATGGAGGAACGGGAAAGCCATAAGATATCTAATCATGCAACAGACTCAGATAAAGTATATGAAGCTGACCGGACGGAAATCGGACTCACGATGGGACAATGACACAGAGATTCGTACACAAGAAAAGACTCGTGTTTTAATGGACGTAACTAGCGGTTCATTTGAAGTTTCGGGCACCCGAATGGAGGAATGGGAAGGCCATAAGATACCTGAGCATGCAACAGACTCAGATAAAGGATATGAAGCTTACCGAACGGTAATCGGACTCACGATGGGACAATGACACAGAGATTCGTATACAAGATAAGACTCGTGTTTTAATGAACGTAAATAGCGGTTCATTTGATGTTTCGGGCACCCGAATGGAGGAACGGGAAAGCCATAAGATATCTAAGCATGCAACAGACTCAGATAAAGGAAATGAAGCTGACCGGACGGTAATCGGACTCACGATGCGACAATGACACAGAGATTCGTACACAAGAAAACACTCGAGTTTTCAAGGACGTAACTATCTGTACATTTGTAGTTTTGGGCACCCGAATGGAGGTACGGGAAGGCCATAAGATATCTAAGCATGAAACAGACTCAGATAAAGGATATGAAGATGACCGGACGGTAATCGGACTCACGATGCGACAATGACATAGAGATTCGTACACAAGAAAAGACTCGAGTTTTAATTGACGTAACTATCTGTGCATTTGAAGTTTCGGGCACCCGAATGGAGGTACTGGAAGGCCATAAGATATCTAAGCATGCAACAGACTCAGATAAAGGATATGAAGCTGACCGGACGGTAATCGGACTCACGATGCGACAATGACATAGAGATTCGTACACAAGATAAGACTCGAGTTTTAAAGGACGTAACTATCTGTACATTTGAAGTTTCCGGCACCCGAATGGAGGAACAGGAAAGCCATAAGATATCTAAGCATGCAACAGACTCATATAAAGGATATTAAGTTGACCGGACGGTAATCGGACTCACGATGCGACAATGACAGAGACATTCGTACACAAGAAAAGACTCGAGTTTTAAAGGACGTAACTATCGGTACATTTGAAGTTTCGGGCACCCGAATGGAGGAACGGGAAAGCCATAAGATATCTAAACCTGCAACAGACTCAGATAAAGGATATGCAGCTGACCGGACGGTAATCGGAATCACGATGGGACAATGACATAGAGATTCGTACACAAGAAAAGACTCGAGTTTTAAAGGACGTAACTATTTGTACATTTGAGGTTTCCGGCACCCGAATGGAGGAACGGGAAAGCCATAAGATATCTAAGCATGCAATAGACTCAGATAAAGGATATGAAGCTGACCGGACGGTAATCGGACTCACGATGCGACAATGACACAGAGATTCGTACACAAGAAAAGACTCAAGTTTTAAAGGACGTAACTATCGGTACATTTGAAGGTTCGGGCACCCGAATGGAGGGACGGGAAAGCCATAAGATATATAAGCCTGCAACAGACTCAGATAAAGGATATGAAGCTGACCGGACGGTAATCGGACTCACGATGCGACAATTACATAAAGATTCGTACACAAGAAAAGACTCGAGTTTTAATGGACGTTACTAGCGGTTCATTTGATGTTTCGGGCACCCGAATGGAGGAACGGGAAGGCCATAAGATATCTGAGCATGCAACAGACTCAGAAAATGGATATGAAGCTGACCGGACGGTAATCGGACTCACGATGCGACAATGACATAGAGATTCGTACACAAGAAAAGACTCGAGTTTTAAAGGACGTAACTATCGGTACATTTGAAGTTTCGGGCACCCGAATGGAGGAACGGGAAAGCCATAAGATATCTAAGCATGCAACAGACTCAGATAATGGATATGAAGCTGACCGGACGGTAATCGGACTCACTATGCGACAATGACATAGAGATTCATACACAAGAAAAGACTCGAGTTTTAAAGGACGTAACTATCTGCACATTTGAAGTTTCGGGCACCCGAATGGAGGTACGGGAAGGCCATAAGATATCTAAGCATGCAACAGACTCAGATAAAGGATATGAAGCTGACCGGACGGTAATCGGACTCACGATGGGACAATGAAACAGAGATTCGTACACAAGAAAAGACTCGTGTTTTAATGGACGTAACTAGCGGTTCATTTGAAGTTTCGGGCACCCGAATGGAGGAACGGGAAGGCCATAAGATATCTGAGCATGTAACAGACTCAGATAAAGGATATGAAGCTTACCGGACGGTAATCAGACTCACGATGGGACAATGACACAGAGATTCGTACACAAGAAAAGACTCGTGTTTTAATGGACGTAACGATCGGTTCATATGAAGTTTCGGGCACCCGAATGGAGGAACGGGAACGCCATAAGATATCTGATCATGCAACAAACTATGTTAAAGGATACGAAGCTGACCGGATGGTAATCGGACTCACGATGGGACAATGACACAGAGATTCGTACACAAGAAAAGACTCATGTTTTAATGAACGTAATTAGCGGTTCATTTGAAGTTTTGGGCACCCGAATGTAGGAACGGAAAGCCATAAGATATCTAAGCATGCAACAGACTCAGATAAAGGATATGAAGCTGACCGGACGGTAAACGGACTCACGATGCGACAATGACATAGAGATTCGTACACAAGAAAAGACTCGAGTTTTAAAGGACGTAACTATCGGTACATTTGAAGTTTTGGGCACCCGAATGGAGGTACGGGAAGGCCATAAGATATCTAAGCATGCAACAGACTCAGATAAAGGATATGAAGCTGACCGGACGGTAATCGGACTCACGATGCGACAATGACATAGAGATTCGTACACAAGAAAAGACTCGAGTTTTAAGGACGTAACTATCTGTACATTTGAAGTTTCGGGCACCCGAATGGAGGTTCGGGAAGGCCATAAGATATCTAAGCATGCAACAGACTCAGAAAAAGGATATGAAGCTGACCGGACGGTAATCGGACTCACGATGGGACAATGACACAGAGATTCGTACACAAGAAAAGACTCGTGTTTTAATGGACGTTACTAGCGGTTCATTTGATGTTTCGGGCACCCGAATGGAGGAACGGGAAGGCCATAAGATATCTGAGCATGCAACAGACTCAGAAAATGGATATGAAGCTGACCGGACGGTAATCGGACTCACGATGCGACAATGACATAGAGATTCGTACACAAGAAAAGACTCGAGTTTTAAAGGACGTAACTATCGGTACATTTGAAGTTTCGGGCACCCGAATGGAGGAACGGGAAAGCCAGAAGATATCTAAGCATGCAACAGACTCAGATAATGGATATGAAGCTGACCGGACGGTAATCGGACTCACTATGCGACAATGACATAGAGATTCATACACAAGAAAAGACGCGAGTTTTAAAGGACGTAACTATCTGCACATTTGAAGTTTCGGGCACCCGAATGGAGGTACGGGAAGGCCATAAGATATCTAAGCATGCAACAGACTCAGATAAAGGATATGAAGCTGACCGGACGGTAATCGGACTCACGATGGGACAATGAAACAGAGATTCGTACACAAGAAAAGACTCGTGTTTTAATGGACGTAACTAGCGGTTCATTTGAAGTTTCGGGCACCCGAATGGAGGAACGGGAAGGCCATAAGATATCTGAGCATGTAACAGACTCAGATAAAGGATATGAAGCTTACCGGACGGTAATCAGACTCACGATGGGACAATGACACAGAGATTCGTACACAAGAAAAGACTCGTGTTTTAATGGACGTAACGATCGGTTCATATGAAGTTTCGGGCACCCGAATGGAGGAACGGGAACGCCATAAGATATCTGATCATGCAACAAACTATGTTAAAGGATACGAAGCTGACCGGATGGTAATCGGACTCACGATGGGACAATGACACAGAGATTCGTACACAAGAAAAGACTCATGTTTTAATGAACGTAAATAGCGGTTCATTTGATGTTTCGGGCACCCGAATGGAGGAACGGGAAAGCCATAAGATATCTAAGCATGCAACAGACTCAGATAAAGGAAATGAAGCTGACCGGACGGTAATCGGACTCACGATGCGACAATGACACAGAGATTCGTACACAAGAAAACACTCGAGTTTTCAAGGACGTAACTATCTGTACATTTGAAGTTTTGGGCACCCGAATGGAGGTACGGGAAGGCCATAAGATATCTAAGCATGAAACAGACTCAGATAAAGGATATGAAGATGACCGGACGGTAATCGGACTCACGATGCGACAATGACATAGAGATTCGTACACAAGAAAAGACTCGAGTTTTAATTGACGTAACTATCTGTGCATTTGAAGTTTCGGGCACCCGAATGGAGGTACTGGAAGGCCATAAGATATCTAAGCATGCAACAGACTCAGATAAAGGATATGAAGCTGACCGGACGGTAATCGGACTCACGATGCGACAATGACATAGAGATTCGTACACAAGATAAGACTCGAGTTTTAAAGGACGTAACTATCTGTACATTTGAAGTTTCCGGCACCCGAATGGAGGAACAGGAAAGCCATAAGATATCTAAGCATGCAACAGACTCATATAAAGGATATTAAGTTGACCGGACGGTAATCGGACTCACGATGCGACAATGACAGAGACATTCGTACACAAGAAAAGACTCGAGTTTTAAAGGACGTAACTATCGGTACATTTGAAGTTTCGGGCACCCGAATGGAGGAACGGGAAAGCCATAAGATATCTAAACCTGCAACAGACTCAGATAAAGGATATGCAGCTGACCGGACGGTAATCGGAATCACGATGGGACAATGACATAGAGATTCGTACACAAGAAAAGACTCGAGTTTTAAAGGACGTAACTATTTGTACATTTGAAGTTTCCGGCACCCGAATGGAGGAACGGGAAAGCCATAAGATATCTAAGCATGCAATAGACTCAGATAAAGGATATGAAGCTGACCGGACGGTAATCGGACTCACGATGCGACAATGACACAGAGATTCGTACACAAGAAAAGACTCAAGTTTTAAAGGACGTAACTATCGGTACATTTGAAGGTTCGGGCACCCGAATGGAGGGACGGGAAAGCCATAAGATATATAAGCCTGCAACAGACTCAGATAAAGGATATGAAGCTGACCGGATGGTAATCGGACTCACGATGCGACAATTACATAAAGATTCGTACACAAGAAAAGACTCGAGTTTTAATGGACGTTACTAGCGGTTCATTTGATGTTTCGGGCACCCGAATGGAGGAACGGGAAGGCCATAAGATATCTGAGCATGCAACAGACTCAGAAAATGGATATGAAGCTGACCGGACGGTAATCGGACTCACGATGCGACAATGACATTGAGATTCGTACACAAGAAAAGACTCGAGTTTTAAAGGACGTAACTATCGGTACATTTGAAGTTTCGGGCACCCGAATGGAGGAACGGGAAAGCCATAAGATATCTAAGCATGCAACAGACTCAGATAATGGATATGAAGCTGACCGGACGGTAATCGGACTCACTATGCGACAATGAAATAGAGATTCATACACAAGAAAAGACTCGAGTTTTAAAGGACGTAACTATCTGCACATTTGAAGTTTCGGGCACCCGAATGGAGGTACGGGAAGGCCATAAGATATCTAAGCATGCAACAGACTCAGATAAAGGATATGAAGCTGACCGGACGGTAATCGGACTCACGATGGGACAATGAAACAGAGATTCGTACACAAGAAAAGACTCGTGTTTTAATGGACGTAACTAGCGGTTCATTTGAAGTTTCGGGCACCCGAATGGAGGAACGGGAAGGCCATAAGATATCTGAGCATGTAACAGACTCAGATAAAGGATATGAAGCTTACCGGACGGTAATCAGACTCACGATGGGACAATGACACAGAGATTCGTACACAAGAAAAGACTCGTGTTTTAATGGACGTAACGATCGGTTCATATGAAGTTTCGGGCACCCGAATGGAGGAACGGGAACGCCATAAGATATCTGATCATGCAACAAACTATGTTAAAGGATACGAAGCTGACCGGATGGTAATCGGACTCACGATGGGACAATGACACAGAGATTCGTACACAAGAAAAGACTCATGTTTTAATGAACGTAATTAGCGGTTCATTTGAAGTTTTGGGCACCCGAATGTAGGAACGGAAAGCCATAAGATATCTAAGCATGCAACAGACTCAGATAAAGGATATGAAGCTGACCGGACGGTAAACGGACTCACGATGCGACAATGACATAGAGATTCGTACACAAGAAAAGACTCGAGTTTTAAAGGACGTAACTATCGGTACATTTGAAGTTTTGGGCACCCGAATGGAGGTACGGGAAGGCCATAAGATATCTAAGCATGCAACAGACTCAGATAAAGGATATGAAGCTGACCGGACGGTAATCGGACTCACGATGCGACAATGACATAGAGATTCGTACACAAGAAAAGACTCGAGTTTTAAGGACGTAACTATCTGTACATTTGAAGTTTCGGGCACCCGAATGGAGGTTCGGGAAGGCCATAAGATATCTAAGCATGCAACAGACTCAGAAAAAGGATATGAAGCTGACCGGACGGTAATCGGACTCACGATGGGACAATGACACAGAGATTCGTACACAAGAAAAGACTCGTGTTTTAATGGACGTTACTAGCGGTTCATTTGATGTTTCGGGCACCCGAATGGAGGAACGGGAAGGCCATAAGATATCTGAGCATGCAACAGACTCAGAAAATGGATATGAAGCTGACCGGACGGTAATCGGACTCACGATGCGACAATGACATAGAGATTCGTACACAAGAAAAGACTCGAGTTTTAAAGGACGTAACTATCGGTACATTTGAAGTTTCGGGCACCCGAATGGAGGAACGGGAAAGCCAGAAGATATCTAAGCATGCAACAGACTCAGATAATGGATATGAAGCTGACCGGACGGTAATCGGACTCACTATGCGACAATGACATAGAGATTCATACACAAGAAAAGACTCGAGTTTTAAAGGACGTAACTATCTGCACATTTGAAGTTTCGGGCACCCGAATGGAGGTACGGGAAGGCCATAAGATATCTAAGCATGCAACAGACTCAGATAAAGGATATGAAGCTGACCGGACGGTAATCGGACTCACGATGGGACAATGAAACAGAGATTCGTACACAAGAAAAGACTCGTGTTTTAATGGACGTAACTAGTGGTTCATTTGAAGTTTCGGGCACCCGAATGGAGGAACGGGAAGGCCATAAGATATCTGAGCATGTAACAGACTCAGATAAAGGATATGAAGCTTACCGGACGGTAATCAGACTCACGATGGGACAATGACACAGAGATTCGTACACAAGAAAAGACTCGTGTTTTAATGGACGTAACGATCGGTTCATATGAAGTTTCGGGCACCCGAATGGAGGAACGGGAACGCCATAAGATATCTGATCATGCAACAAACTATGTTAAAGGATACGAAGCTGACCGGATGGTAATCGGACTCACGATGGGACAATGACACAGAGATTCGTACACAAGAAAAGACTCATGTTTTAATGAACGTAATTAGCGGTTCATTTGAAGTTTCGGGCACCCGAATGTAGGAACGGAAAGCCATAAGATATCTAAGCATGCAACAGACTCAGATAAAGGATATGAAGCTGACCGGACGGTAAACGGACTCACGATGCGACAATGACATAGAGATTCGTACACAAGAAAAGACTCGAGTTTTAAAGGACGTAACTATCGGTACATTTGAAGTTTTGGGCACCCGAATGGAGGTACGGGAAGGCCATAAGATATCTAAGCATGCAACAGACTCAGATAAAGGATATGAAGCTGACCGGACGGTAATCGGACTCACGATGCGACAATGACATAGAGATTCGTACACAAGAAAAGACTCAAGTTTTAAGGACGTAACTATCTGTACATTTGAAGTTTCGGGCACCCGAATGGAGGTTCGGGAAGGCCATAAGATATCTAAGCATGCAACAGACTCAGAAAAAGGATATGAAGCTGACCGGACGGTAATCGGACTCACGATGGGACAATGACACAGAGATTCGTACACAAGAAAAGACTCGTGTTTTAATGAACGTAAATAGCGGTTCATTTGAAGTTTCGGGCACCCGAAAGGAGGTACGGGAAGGCCATAAGATATCTGAGCATGCAACAGACTCAGAAAATGGATATGAAGCTGACCGGACGGTAATCGGACTCACGATGGGACAATGACACAGAGATTCGTACAAAAGAAAAGACTCGTGTTTTAATGAACGTAAATAGCGGTTCATTCGAAATTTCAGGCACCCGAATGGAGGAACGGGAAAGCCATAAGATATCTAAGCATGCAACAGACTCAGATAAAGGATATGAAGCTGACCGGACGGTAATCGGACTCACGATGGGACAATGACACAGAGATTCGTACATAAGAAAAGACTCGTGTTTTAATGGACGTAACTAGCGGTTCATTTGAAGTTTCGGGCACCCGAATGGAGGAACGGGAAAGCCATAAGATATCTGAGCATGTAACAGACTCAGATAAAGGATATGAAGCTTACCGGACGGTAATCGGACTCACGATGGGACAATGACACAGAGATTCGAACACAAGAAAAGACTCGAGTTTTAATGGACGGAACTATCGGTTCATATGAAGTTTCGGGCACCCGAATGGAGGAACGGGAACGCCATAAGATATCTGATCATGCAACAAACTATGTTAAAGGATACGAAGCTGACCGGATGGTAATCGGACTCACGATGGGACAATGACACAGAGATTCGTACACAAGAAAAGACTCATGTTTTAATGAACGTAATTAGCGGTTCATTTGAAGTTTCGGGCACCCGAATGTAGGAACGGAAAGCCATAAGATATCTAAGCATGCAACAGACTCAGATAAAGGATATGAAGCTGACCGGACGGTAAACGGACTCACGATGCGACAATGACATAGAGATTCGTACACAAGAAAAGACTCGAGTTTTAAAGGACGTAACTATCGGTACATTTGAAGTTTTGGGCACCCGAATGGAGGTACGGGAAGGCCATAAGATATCTAAGCATGCAACAGACTCAGATAAAGGATATGAAGCTGACCGGACGGTAATCGGACTCACGATGCGACAATGACATAGAGATTCGTACACAAGAAAAGACTCGAGTTTTAAGGACGTAACTATCTGTACATTTGAAGTTTCGGGCACCCGAATGGAGGTTCGGGAAGGCCATAAGATATCTAAGCATGCAACAGACTCAGAAAAAGGATATGAAGCTGACCGGACGGTAATCGGACTCACGATGGGACAATGACACAGAGATTCGTACACAAGAAAAGACTCGTGTTTTAATGGACGTTACTAGCGGTTCATTTGATGTTTCGGGCACCCGAATGGAGGAACGGGAAGGCCATAAGATATCTGAGCATGCAACAGACTCAGAAAATGGATATGAAGCTGACCGGACGGTAATCGGACTCACGATGCGACAATGACATAGAGATTCGTACACAAGAAAAGACTCGAGTTTTAAAGGACGTAACTATCGGTACATTTGAAGTTTCGGGCACCCGAATGGAGGTACGGGAAAGCCAGAAGATATCTAAGCATGCAACAGACTCAGATAATGGATATGAAGCTGACCGGACGGTAATCGGACTCACTATGCGACAATGACATAGAGATTCATACACAAGAAAAGACTCGAGTTTTAAAGGACGTAACTATCTGCACATTTGAAGTTTCGGGCACCCGAATGGAGGTACGGGAAGGCCATAAGATATCTAAGCATGCAACAGACTCAGATAAAGGATATGAAGCTGACCGGACGGTAATCAGACTCACGATGGGACAATGAAACAGAGATTCGTACACAAGAAAAGACTCGTGTTTTAATGGACGTAACTAGCGGTTCATTTGAAGTTTCGGGCACCCGAATGGAGGAACGGGAAGGCCATAAGATATCTGAGCATGTAACAGACTCAGATAAAGGATATGAAGCTTACCGGACGGTAATCAGACTCACGATGGGACAATGACACAGAGATTCGTACACAAGAAAAGACTCGTGTTTTAATGGACGTAACGATCGGTTCATATGAAGTTTCGGGCACCCGAATGGAGGAACGGGAACGCCATAAGATATCTGATCATGCAACAAACTATGTTAAAGGATACGAAGCTGACCGGATGGTAATCGGACTCACGATGGGACAATGACACAGAGATTCGTACACAAGAAAAGACTCATGTTTTAATGAACGTAATTAGCGGTTCATTTGAAGTTTCGGGCACCCGAATGTAGGAACGGAAAGCCATAAGATATCTAAGCATGCAACAGACTCAGATAAAGGATATGAAGCTGACCGGACGGTAAACGGACTCACGATGCGACAATGACATAGAGATTCGTACACAAGAAAAGACTCGAGTTTTAAAGGACGTAACTATCGGTACATTTGATGTTTTGGGCACCCGAATGGAGGTACGGGAAGGCCATAAGATATCTAAGCATGCAACAGACTCAGATAAAGGATATGAAGCTGACCGGACGGTAATCGGACTCACGATGCGACAATGACATAGAGATTCGTACACAAGAAAAGACTCGAGTTTTAAGGACGTAACTATCTGTACATTTGAAGTTTCGGGCACCCGAATGGAGGTTCGGGAAGGCCATAAGATATCTAAGCATGCAACAGACTCAGAAAAAGGATATGAAGCTGACCGGACGGTAATCGGACTCACGATGGGACAATGACACAGAGATTCGTACACAAGAAAAGACTCGTGTTTTAATGAACGTAAATAGCGGTTCATTTGAAGTTTCGGGCACCCGAAAGGAGGTACGGGAAGGCCATAAGATATCTGAGCATGCAACAGACTCAGAAAATGGATATGAAGCTGACCGGACGGTAATCGGACTCACGATGGGACAATGACACAGAGATTCGTACAAAAGAAAAGACTCGTGTTTTAATGAACGTAAATAGCGGTTCATTCGAAATTTCAGGCACCCGAATGGAGGAACGGGAAAGCCATAAGATATCTAAGCATGCAACAGACTCAGATAAAGGATATGAAGCTGACCGGACGGTAATCGGACTCACGATGGGACAATGACACAGAGATTCGTACATAAGAAAAGACTCGTGTTGTAATGGACGTAACTAGCGGTTCATTTGAAGTTTCGGGCACCCGAATGGAGGAACGGGAAGGCCATAAGATATCTGAGCATGTAACAGACTCAGATAAAGGATATGAAGCTTACCGGACGGTAATCGGACTCACGATGGGACAATGACACAGAGATTCGAACACAAGAAAAGACTCGAGTTTTAATGGACGGAACTATCGGTTCATATGAAGTTTCGGGCACCCGAATGGAGGAACGGGAACGCCATAAGATATCTGATCATGCAAAAAACTATGTTAAAGGATACGAAGCAGACCGGACTGTAATCGGACTCACGATATGACAATGACACAGAGATTCGTACACAAGAAAAGACTCGTGTTTTAATGGACGTAACTAGCGGTTCATTTGAAGTTTCGGGCACCCGAATGGAGGAACGGGAAGGCCATAAGATATCTAAGCATGCAACAGACTCATATAAAGGATATGAAGATGACCGGACGGTAATCAGACTCACGATGGGACAATGACACAGAGATTCGTACACAAGAAAAGACTCGTGTTTTAATGAACGTAAATATCGGTTCATTTGAAGTTTCGGGCACCCGAATGGAGGAACGGGAAAGCCATAAGATATCTAAGCATGCAACAGACTCAGTTAAAGGATATGAAGCTGACCGGACGGTAATCGGACTCACGATGCGACAATGACACAGAGATTCGTACATAAGAAAAGACTCGTGTTTTAATGAACGTAAATAGCGGTTCATTTGAAGTTTCGGGCACCCGAATGGAGGAACGGGAAAGCCATAAGATATCTAATCATGCAACAGACTCAGATAAAGTATATGAAGCTGACCGGACGGTAATCGGACTCACGATGGGACAATGACACAGAGATTCGTACACAAGAAAAGACTCGTGTTTTAATGGACGTAACTAGCGGTTCATTTGAAGTTTCGGGCACCCGAATGGAGGAACGGGAAGGCCATAAGATATCTGAGCATGTAACAGACTCAGATAAAGGATATGAAGCTTACCGGACGGTAATCGGACTCACGATGGGACAATGACACAGAGATTCGTACACAAGAAAAGACTCGTGTTTTAATGGACGTAACGATCGGTTCATATGAAGTTTCGGGCACCCGAATGGAGGAACGGGAATGCCATAAGATATCTGATCATGCAACAAACTATGTTAAAGGATACGAAGCTGACCGGATGGTAATCGGACTCACGATGGGACAATGACACAGAGATTCGTACACAAGAAAAGACTCATGTTTTAATGAACGTAAGTAGCGGTTCATTTGAAGTTTCGGGCACCCGAATGTAGAAACGGAAAGCCATAAGATATCTAAGCATGCAACAGACTCAGATAAAGGATATGAAGCTGACCGGACGGTAATCGGACTCACGATGGGACAATGACACAGAGATTCGTACACAAGAAAAGACTCGTGTTTTAATGGACGTAACTAGCGGTTCATTTGAAGTTTCGGGCACCCGAATGGAGGAACGGGAAGGCCATAAGATATCTGAGCATGTAACAGACTCAGATAAAGGATATGAAGCTGACCGGACGGTAATCGGACTCACGATGGGACAATGACACAGAGATTCGTACACAAGAAAAGACTCGAGTTTTAAAGGACGTAACTATCTGTACATTTGAAGTTTCGGGAACCCGAATGGAGGTACGGGAAGGCCATAAGATATCTAAGCATGCAACAGACTCAGAAAAAGGATATGAAGCTGACCGGACGGTAATCGGACTCACGATGGGACAATGACACAGAGATTCGTACACAAGAAAAGACTCGTGTTTTAATGAACGTAAATAGCGGTTCATTTGAAGTTTCGGGCACCCGAAAGGAGGTACGGGAAGGCCATAAGATATCTGAGCATGCAACAGACTCAGAAAATGGATATGAAGCTGACCGGACGGTAATCGGACTCACGATGGGACAATGACACAGAGATTCGTACAAAAGAAAAGACTCGTGTTTTAATGAACGTAAATAGCGGTTCATTCGAAATTTCAGGCACCCGAATGGAGGAACGGGAAAGCCATAAGATATCTAAGCATGCAACAGACTCAGATAAAGGATATGAAGCTGACCGGACGGTAATCGGACTCACGATGGGACAATGACACAGAGATTCGTACATAAGAAAAGACTCGTGTTTTAATGGACGTAACTAGCGGTTCATTTGAAGTTTCGGGCACCCGAATGGAGGAACGGGAAGGCCATAAGATATCTGAGCATGTAACAGACTCAGATAAAGGATATGAAGCTTACCGGACGGTAATCGGACTCACGATGGGACAATGACACAGAGATTCGAACACAAGAAAAGACTCGAGTTTTAATGGACGGAACTATCGGTTCATATGAAGTTTCGGGCACCCGAATGGAGGAACGGGAACGCCATAAGATATCTGATCATGCAAAAAACTATGTTAAAGGATACGAAGCAGACCGGACTGTAATCGGACTCACGATATGACAATGACACAGAGATTCGTACACAAGAAAAGACTCGTGTTTTAATGGACGTAACTAGCGGTTCATTTGAAGTTTCGGGCACCCGAATGGAGGAACGGGAAGGCCATAAGATATCTAAGCATGCAACAGACTCATATAAAGGATATTAAGATGACCGGACGGTAATCAGACTCACGATGGGACAATGACACAGAGATTCGTACACAAGAAAAGACTCGTGTTTTAATGAACGTAAATATCGGTTCATTTGAAGTTTCGGGCACCCGAATGGAGGAACGGGAAAGCCATAAGATATCTAAGCATGCAACAGACTCAGTTAAAGGATATGAAGCTGACCGGACGGTAATCGGACTCACGATGCGACAATGACACAGAGATTCGTACACAAGAAAAGACTCGTGTTTTAATGAACGTAAATAGCGGTTCATTTGAAGTTTCGGGCACCCGAATGGAGGAACGGGAAAGCCATAAGATATCTAATCATGCAACAGACTCAGATAAAGTATATGAAGCTGACCGGACGGTAATCGGACTCACGATGGGACAATGACACAGAGATTCGTACACAAGAAAAGACTCGTGTTTTAATGGACGTAACTAGCGGTTCATTTGAAGTTTCGGGCACCCGAATGGAGGAACGGGAAGGCCATAAGATATCTGAGCATGTAACAGACTCAGATAAAGGATATGAAGCTTACCGGACGGTAATCGGACTCACGATGGGACAATGACACAGAGATTCGTACACAAGAAAAGACTCGTGTTTTAATGGACGTAACGATCGGTTCATATGAAGTTTCGGGCACCCGAATGGAGGAACGGGAATGCCATAAGATATCTGATCATGCAACAAACTATGTTAAAGGATACGAAGCTGACCAGATGGTAATCGGACTCACGATGGGACAATGACACAGAGATTCGTACACAAGAAAAGACTCATGTTTTAATGAACGTAATTAGCGGTTCATTTGAAGTTTCGGGCACCCGAATGTAGAAACGGAAAGCCATAAGATATCTAAGCATGCAACAGACTCAGATAAAGGATATGAAGCTGACCGGACGGTAATCGGACTCACGATGGGACAATGACACAGAGATTCGTACACAAGAAAAGACTCGTGTTTTAATGGACGTAACTAGCGGTTCATTTGAAGTTTCGGGCACCCGAATGGAGGAACGGGAAGGCCATAAGATATCTGAGCATGTAACAGACTCAGATAAAGGATATGAAGCTGACCGGACGGTAATCGGACTCACGATGGGACAATGACACAGAGATTCGTACACAAGAAAAGACTCGTGTTTTAATGAACGTAAATAGCGGTTCATTTGAAGTTTCGGGCACCCGAAAGGAGGTACGGGAAGGCCATAAGATATCTGAGCATGCAACAGACTCAGAAAATGGATATGAAGCTGACCGGACGGTAATCGGACTCACGATGGGACAATGACACAGAGATTCGTACAAAAGAAAAGACTCGTGTTTTAATGAACGTAAATAGCGGTTCATTCGAAATTTCAGGCACCCGAATGGAGGAACGGGAAAGCCATAAGATATCTAAGCATGCAACAGACTCAGATAAAGGATATGAAGCTGACCGGACGGTAATCGGACTCACGATGGGACAATGACACAGAGATTCGTACATAAGAAAAGACTCGTGTTTTAATGGACGTAACTAGCGGTTCATTTGAAGTTTCGGGCACCCGAATGGAGGAACGGGAAGGCCATAAGATATCTGAGCATGTAACAGACTCAGATAAAGGATATGAAGCTTACCGGACGGTAATCGGACTCACGATGGGACAATGACACAGAGATTCGAACACAAGAAAAGACTCGAGTTTTAATGGACGGAACTATCGGTTCATATGAAGTTTCGGGCACCCGAATGGAGGAACGGGAACGCCATAAGATATCTGATCATGCAAAAAACTATGTTAAAGGATACGAAGCAGACCGGACTGTAATCGGACTCACGATATGACAATGACACAGAGATTCGTACACAAGAAAAGACTCGTGTTTTAATGGACGTAACTAGCGGTTCATTTGAAGTTTCGGGCACCCGAATGGAGGAACGGGAAGGCCATAAGATATCTAAGCATGCAACAGACTCATATAAAGGATATGAAGATGACCGGACGGTAATCAGACTCACGATGGGACAATGACACAGAGATTCGTACACAAGAAAAGACTCGTGTTTTAATGAACGTAAATATCGGTTCATTTGAAGTTTCGGGCACCCGAATGGAGGAACGGGAAAGCCATAAGATATCTAAGCATGCAACAGACTCAGTTAAAGGATATGAAGCTGACCGGACGGTAATCGGACTCACGATGCGACAATGACACAGAGATTCGTACACAAGAAAAGACTCGTGTTTTAATGAACGTAAATAGCGGTTCATTTGAAGTTTCGGGCACCCGAATGGAGGAACGGGAAAGCCATAAGATATCTAATCATGCAACAGACTCAGATAAAGTATATGAAGCTGACCGGACGGTAATCGGACTCACGATGGGACAATGACACAGAGATTCGTACACAAGAAAAGACTCGTGTTTTAATGGACGTAACTAGCGGTTCATTTGAAGTTTCGGGCACCCGAATGGAGGAACGGGAAGGCCATAAGATATCTGAGCATGTAACAGACTCAGATAAAGGATATGAAGCTTACCGGACGGTAATCGGACTCACGATGGGACAATGACACAGAGATTCGTACACAAGAAAAGACTCGTGTTTTAATGGACGTAACGATCGGTTCATATGAAGTTTCGGGCACCCGAATGGAGGAACGGGAATGCCATAAGATATCTGATCATGCAACAAACTATGTTAAAGGATACGAAGCTGACCAGATGGTAATCGGACTCACGATGGGACAATGACACAGAGATTCGTACACAAGAAAAGACTCATGTTTTAATGAACGTAATTAGCGGTTCATTTGAAGTTTCGGGCACCCGAATGTAGAAACGGAAAGCCATAAGATATCTAAGCATGCAACAGACTCAGATAAAGGATATGAAGCTGACCGGACGGTAATCGGACTCACGATGGGACAATGACACAGAGATTCGTACACAAGAAAAGACTCGTGTTTTAATGGACGTAACTAGCGGTTCATTTGAAGTTTCGGGCACCCGAATGGAGGAACGGGAAGGCCATAAGATATCTGAGCATGTAACAGACTCAGATAAAGGATATGAAGCTGACCGGACGGTAATCGGACTCACGATGGGACAATGACACAGAGATTCGTACACAAGAAAAGACTCGAGTTTTAAAGGACGTAACTATCTGTACATTTGAAGTTTCGGGAACCCGAATGGAGGTACGGGAAGGCCATAAGATATCTAAGCATGCAACAGACTCAGAAAAAGGATATGAAGCTGACCGGACGGTAATCGGACTCACGATGGGACAATGACACAGAGATTCGTACACAATAAAAGACTCGTGTTTTAATGAACGTAAATAGCGGTTCATTTGAAGTTTCGGGCACCCGAAAGGAGGTACGGGAAGGCCATAAGATATCTGAGCATGCAACAGACTCAGAAAATGGATATGAAGCTGACCGGACGGTAATCGGACTCACGATGGGACAATGACACAGAGATTCGTACAAAAGAAAAGACTCGTGTTTTAATGAACGTAAATAGCGGTTCATTTGAAATTTCAGGCACCCGAATGGAGGAACGGGAAAGCCATAAGATATCTAAGAATGCAACAGACTCAGATAAAGGATATGAAGCTGACCGGACGGTAATCGGACTCACGATGGGACAATGACACAGAGATTCGTACATAAGAAAAGACTCGTGTTTTGATGGACGTAACTAGCGGTTCATTTGAAGTTTCGGGCACCCGAATGGAGGAACGGGAAGGCCATAAGATATCTGAGCATGTAACAGACTCAGATAAAGGATATGAAGCTTACCGGACGGTAATCGGACTCACGATGGGACAATGACACAGAGATTCGTACACAAGAAAAGACTCGAGTTTTAATGGACGGAACTATCGGTTCATATGAAGTTTCGGGCACCCGAATGGAGGAACGGGAACGCCATAAGATATCTGATCATGCAAAAAACTATGTTAAAGGATACGAAGCAGACCGGACTGTAATCGGACTCACGATATGACAATGACACAGAGATTCGTACACAAGAAAAGACTCGTGTTTTAATGGACGTAACTAGCGGTTCATTTGAAGTTTCGGGCACCCGAATGGAGGAACGGGAAGGCCATAAGATATCTAAGCATGCAACAGACTCATATAAAGGATATGAAGATGACCGGACGGTAATCAGACTCACGATGGGACAATGACACAGAGATTCGTACACAAGAAAAGACTCGTGTTTTAATGAACGTAAATATCGGTTCATTTGAAGTTTCGGGCACCCGAATGGAGGAACGGGAAAGCCATAAGATATCTAAGCATGCAAGAGACTCAGATAAAGGATATGAAGCTGACCGGACGGTAATCGGACTCACGATGCGACAATGACACAGAGATTCGTACACAAGAAAAGACTCGTGTTTTAATGAACGTAAATAGCGGTTCATTTGAAGTTTCGGTCACCCGAATGGAGGAACGGGAAAGCCATAAGATATCTAATCATGCAACAGACTCAGATAAAGTATATGAAGCTGACCGGACGGTAATCGGACTCACGATGGGACAATGACACAGAGATTCGTACACAAGAAAAGACTCGTGTTTTAATGGACGTAACTAGCGGTTCATTTGAAGTTTCGGGCACCCGAATGGAGGAACGGGAAGGCCATTAGATATCTGAGCATGTAACAGACTCAGATAAAGGATATGAAGCTTACCGGACGGTAATCGGACTCACGATGGGACAATGACACAGAGATTCGTACACAAGAAAAGACTCGTGTTTTAATGAACGTAAATAGCGGTTCATTTGAAGTTTCGGGCACCCGAAAGGAGGTACGGGAAGGCCATAAGATATCTGAGCATGCAACAGACTCAGAAAATGGATATGAAGCTGACCGGACGGTAATCGGACTCACGATGGGACAATGACACAGAGATTCGTACAAAAGAAAAGACTCGTGTTTTAATGAACGTAAATAGCGGTTCATTTGAAATTTCAGGCACCCGAATGGAGGAACGGGAAAGCCATAAGATATCTAAGAATGCAACAGACTCAGATAAAGGATATGAAGCTGACCGGACGGTAATCGGACTCACGATGGGACAATGACACAGAGATTCGTACATAAGAAAAGACTCGTGTTTTGATGGACGTAACTAGCGGTTCATTTGAAGTTTCGGGCACCCGAATGGAGGAACGGGAAGGCCATAAGATATCTGAGCATGTAACAGACTCAGATAAAGGATATGAAGCTTACCGGACGGTAATCGGACTCACGATGGGACAATGACACAGAGATTCGTACAC
This sequence comes from Ambrosia artemisiifolia, assembly GCA_032199755.1. Classification (NCBI taxonomy): domain Eukaryota; kingdom Viridiplantae; phylum Streptophyta; class Magnoliopsida; order Asterales; family Asteraceae; genus Ambrosia; species Ambrosia artemisiifolia. Next base: position 29,748,047 of record CM063524.1, on the reverse strand, counting down.
AAGAAAAGACTCGAGTTTTAATGGACGGAACTATCGGTTCATATGAAGTTTCGGGCACCCGAATGGAGGAACGGGAACGCCATAAGATATCTGATCATGCAAAAAACTATGTTAAAGGATACGAAGCAGACCGGACTGTAATCGGACTCACGATATGACAATGACACAGAGATTCGTACACAAGAAAAGACTCGTGTTTTAATGGACGTAACTAGCGGTTCATTTGAAGTTTCGGGCACCCGAATGGAGGAACGGGAAGGCCATAAGATATCTAAGCATGCAACAGACTCATATAAAGGATATGAAGATGACCGGACGGTAATCAGACTCACGATGGGACAATGACACAGAGATTCGTACACAAGAAAAGACTCGTGTTTTAATGAACGTAAATATCGGTTCATTTGAAGTTTCGGGCACCCGAATGGAGGAACGGGAAAGCCATAAGATATCTAAGCATGCAAGAGACTCAGATAAAGGATATGAAGCTGACCGGACGGTAATCGGACTCACGATGCGACAATGACACAGAGATTCGTACACAAGAAAAGACTCGTGTTTTAATGAACGTAAATAGCGGTTCATTTGAAGTTTCGGTCACCCGAATGGAGGAACGGGAAAGCCATAAGATATCTAATCATGCAACAGACTCAGATAAAGTATATGAAGCTGACCGGACGGTAATCGGACTCACGATGGGACAATGACACAGAGATTCGTACACAAGAAAAGACTCGTGTTTTAATGGACGTAACTAGCGGTTCATTTGAAGTTTCGGGCACCCGAATGGAGGAACGGGAAGGCCATTAGATATCTGAGCATGTAACAGACTCAGATAAAGGATATGAAGCTTACCGGACGGTAATCGGACTCACGATGGGACAATGACACAGAGATTCGTACACAAGAAAAGACTCGTGTTTTAATGGACGTAATGATCGGTTCATATGAAGTTTCGGGCACCCGAATAGAGGAACGGGAATGCCATAAGATATCTGATCATGCAACACACTATGTTAAAGGATACGAAGCTGACCGGATGGTAATCGGACTCACGATGGGACAATGACACAGAGATTCGTACACAAGAAAAGACTCATGTTTTAATGAACGTAATTAGCGGTTCATTTGATGTTTCGGGCACCCGAATGTAGGAACGGAAAGCCATAAGATATCTAAGCATGCAACAGACTCAGATAAAGGATATGAAGCAGACCGGACGGTAAACGGACTCACGATGCGACAATGACATAGAGATTCGTACACAAGAAAAGACTCGAGTTTTAAAGGACGTAACTATCGGTACATTTGAAGTTTTGGGCACCCGAATGGAGGTACGGGAAGGCCATAAGATATCTAAGCATGCAACAGACTCAGATAAAGGATATGAAGCTGACCGGACGGTAATCGGACTCACGATGCGACAATGACATAGAGATTCGTACACAAGAAAAGACTCGAGTTTTAAAGGACGTAACTATCTGTACATTTGAAGTTTCGGGCACCCGAATGGAGGTACGGGAAGGCCATAAGATATCTAAGCATGCAACAGACTCAGAAAAAGGATATGAAGCTGACCGGACGGTAATCGGACTCACGATGGGACAATGACACAGAGATTCGTACACAAGAAAAGACTCGTGTTTTAATGAACGTAAATAGCGGTTCATTTGAAGTTTCGGGCACCCGAAAGGAGGTACGGGAAGGCCATAAGATATCTGAGCATGCAACAGACTCAGAAAATGGATATGAAGCTGACCGGACGGTAATCGGACTCACGATGGGACAATGACACAGAGATTCGTACAAAAGAAAAGACTCGTGTTTTAATGAACGTAAATAGCGGTTCATTTGAAATTTCAGGCACCCGAATGGAGGAACGGGAAAGCCATAAGATATCTAAGCATGCAACAGACTCAGATAAAGGATATGAAGCTGACCGGACGGTAATCGGACTCACGATGGGACAATGACACAGAGATTCGTACATAAGAAAAGACTCGTGTTTTAATGGACGTAACTAGCGGTTCATTTGAAGTTTCGGGCACCCGAATGGAGGAACGGGAAGGCCATAAGATATCTGAGCATGTAACAGACTCAGATAAAGGATATGAAGCTTACCGGACGGTAATCGGACTCACGATGGGACAATGACACAGAGATTCGTACACAAGAAAAGACTCGAGTTTTAATGGACGAAACTATCGGTTCATATGAAGTTTCGGGCACCCGAATGGAGGAACAGGAACGCCATAAGATATCTGATCATGCAAAAAACAATGTTAAAGGATACGAAGCAGACCGGACTGTAATCGGACTCACGATGTGACAATGACACAGAGATTCGTACACAAGAAAAGACTCGTGTTTTAATGGACGTAACTAGCGGTTCATTTGAAGTTTCGGGCACCCGAATGGAGGAACGGGAAGGCCATAAGATATCTAAGCATGCAACAGACTCATATAAAGGATATGAAGATGACCGGACGGTAATCAGACTCACGATGGGACAATGACACAGAGATTCGTACACAAGAAAAGACTCGTGTTTTAATGAACGTAAATATCGGTTCATTTGAAGTTTCGGGCACCCGAATGGAGGAACGGGAAAGCCATAAGATATCTAAGCATGCAACAGACTCAGATAAAGGATATGAAGCTGACCGGACGGTAATCGGACTCACGATGCGACAATGACACAGAGATTCGTACACAAGAAAAGACTCGTGTTTTAATGAACGTAAATAGCGGTTCATTTGAAGTTTCGGGCACCCGAATGGAGGAACGGGAAAGCCATAAGATATCTAATCATGCAACAGACTCAGATAAAGTATATGAAGCTGACCGGACGGTAAACGGACTCACGATGCGACAATGACATAGAGATTCGTACACAAGAAAAGACTCGAGTTTTAAAGGACGTAACTATCGGTACATTTGAAATTTTGGGCACCCGAATGGAGGTACGGGAAGGCCATAAGATATCTAAGCATGCAACAGACTCAGATAAAGGATATGAAGCTGACCGGACGGTAATCGGACTCACGATGCGACAATGACATAGAGATTCGTACAAAAGAAAAGACTCGAGTTTTAAAGGACGTAACTATCTGTACATTTGAAGTTTCGGGCACCCGAATGGAGGTACGGGAAGGCCATAAGATATCTAAGCATGCAACAGACTCAGAAAAAGGATATGAAGCTGACCGGACGCTAATCGGACTCACGATGGGACAATGACACAGAGATTCGTACACAAGAAAAGACTCGTGTTTTAATGAACGTAAATAGCGGTTCATTTGAAGTTTCGGGCACCCGAAAGGAGGTACGGGAAGGCCATAAGATATCTGAGCATGCAACAGACTCAGAAAATGGATATGAAGCTGACCGGACGGTAATCGGACTCACGATGGGACAATGACACAGAGATTCGTACAAAAGAAAAGACTCGTGTTTTAATGAACGTAAATATCGGTTCATTTGAAATTTCAGGCACCCGAATGGAGGAACGGGAAAGCCATAAGATATCTAAGCATGCAACAGACTCAGATAAAGGATATGAAGCTGACCGGACGGTAATCGGACTCACGATGGGACAATGACACAGAGATTCGTACATAAGAAAAGACTCGTGTTTTAATGGACGTAACTAGCGGTTCATTTGAAGTTTCGGGCACCCGAATGGAGGAACGGGAACGCCATAAGATATCAGATCATGCAAAAAACTATGTTAAAGGATACGAAGCAGACCGGACTGTAATCGGACTCACGATGTGACAATGACACAGAGATTCGTACACAAGAAAAGACTCGTGTTTTAATGGACGTAACTAGCGGTTCATTTGAAGTTTCGGGCACCCGAATGGAGGAACGGGAAGGCCATAAGATATCTAAGCATGCAACAGACTCATATAAAGGATATGAAGATGACCGGACGGTAATCGGACTCACGATGGGACAATGACACAGAGATTCGTACACAAGAAAAGACTCGTGTTTTAATGAACGTAAATATCGGTTCATTTGAAGTTTCGGGCACCCGAATGGAGGAACGGGAAAGCCATAAGATATCTAAGCATGCAACAGACTCAGATAAAGGATATGAAGCTGACCGGATGGTAATCGGACTCACGATGCGACAATGACACAGAGATTCGTACACAAGAAAAGACTCGTGTTTTAATGAACGTAAATAGCGGTTCATTTGAAGTTTCGGGCACCCGAATGGAGGAACGGGAAAGCCATAAGATATCTAAGCATGCAACAGACTCATATAAAGGATATGAAGATGACCGGACGGTAATCGGACTCACAATGGGACAATGACACAGAGATTCGTACACAAGAAAAGACTCGTGTTTTAATGAACGTAAATATCGGTTCATTTGAAGTTTCGGGCACCCGAATGGAGGAACGGGAAAGCCATAAGATATCTAAGCATGCAACAGACTCAGATAAAGGATATGAAGCTGACCGGACGGTAATCGGACTCACGATGCGACAATGACACAGAGATTCATACACAAGAAAAGACTCGTGTTTTAATGAACGTAAATAGCGGTTCATTTGAAGTTTCGGGCACCCGAATGGAGGAACGGGAAAGCCATAAGATATCTAATCATGCAACAGACTCAGATAAAGTATATGAAGCTGACCGGACGGTAATCGGACTCACGATGGGACAATGACACAGAGATTCGTACACAAGAAAAGACTCGTGTTTTAATGGACGTAAATAGCGGTTCATTTGAAGTTTCGGGCACCCGAATGGAGGAACGGGAAGGCCATAAGATATCTAAGCATGCAACAGACTCATATAAAGGATATGAAGATGACCGGACGGTAATCGGACTCACGATGGGACAATGACACAGAGATTCGTACACAAGAAAAGACTCGTGTTTTAATGAACGTAAATATCGGTTCATTTGAAGTTTCGGGCACCCGAATGGAGGAACGGGAAAGCCATAAGATATCTAAGCATGCAACAGACTCAGATAAAGGATATGAAGCTGACCGGACGGTAATCGGACTCACGATGCGACAATGACACAGAGATTCGTACACAAGAAAAGACTCATGTTTTAATGAACGTAAATAGCGGTTCATTTGAAGTTTCGGGCACCCGAATGGAGGAACGGGAAAGCCATAAGATATCTAATCATGCAACAGACTCAGATAAAGTATATGAAGCTGACCGGACGGTAATCGGACTCACGATGGGACAATGACACAGAGATTCGTACACAAGAAAAGACTCGTGTTTTAATGAACGTAAATAGCGGTTCATTTGAAATTTCAGGCACCCGAATGGAGGAACGGGAAAGCCATAAGATATCTAAGCATGCAACAGACTCAGATAAAGGATATGAAGCTGACCGGACGGTAATCGGACTCACGATGGGACAATGACACAGAGATTCGTACATAAGAAAAGACTCGTGTTTTAATGGACGTAACTAGCGGTTCATTTGAAGTTTCGGGCACCCGAATGGAGGAACGGGAACGCCATAAGATATCAGATCATGCAAAAAACTATGTTAAAGGATACGAAGCAGACCGGACTGTAATCGGACTCACGATGTGACAATGACACATAGATTCGTACACAAGAAAAGACTCGTGTTTTAATGGACGTAACTAGCGGTTCATTTGAAGTTTCGGGCACCCGAATGGAGGAACGGGAAGGCCAAAAGATATCTAAGCATGCAACAGACTCATATAAAGGATATGAAGATGACCGGACGGTAATCGGACTCACGATGGGACAATGACACAGAGATTCGTACACAAGAAAAGACTCGTGTTTTAATGAACGTAAATATCGGTTCATTTGAAGTTTCGGGCACCCGAATGGAGGAACGGGAAAGCCATAAGATATCTAAGCATGCAACAGACTCAGATAAAGGATATGAAGCTGACCGGATGGTAATCGGACTCACGATGCGACAATGACACAGAGATTCGTACACAAGAAAAGACTCGTGTTTTAATGAACGTAAATAGCGGTTCATTTGAAGTTTCGGGCACCCGAATGGAGGAACGGGAAAGCCATAAGATATCTAAGCATGCAACAGACTCATATAAAGGATATGAAGATGACCGGACGGTAATCGGACTCACGATGGGACAATGACACAGAGATTCGTACACAAGAAAAGACTCGTGTTTTAATGAACGTAAATATCGGTTCATTTGAAGTTTCGGGCACCCGAATGGAGGAACGGGAAAGCCATAAGATATCTAAGCATGCAACAGACTCAGATAAAGGATATGAAGCTGACCGGACGGTAATCGGACTCACGATGCGACAATGACACAGAGATTCGTACACAAGAAAAGACTCGTGTTTTAATGAACGTAAATAGCGGTTCATTTGAAGTTTCGGGCACCCGAATGGAGGAACGGGGAAGCCATAAGATATCTAATCATGCAACAGACTCAGATAAAGTATATGAAGCTGACCGGACGGTAATCGGACTCACGATGGGACAATGACACAGAGATTCGTACACAAGAAAAGACTCGTGTTTTAATGGACGTAAATAGCGGTTCATTTGAAGTTTCGGGCACCCGAATGGAGGAACGGGAAGGCCATAAGATATCTAAGCATGCAACAGACTCATATAAAGGATATGAAGATGACCGGACGGTAATCGGACTCACGATGGGACAATGACACAGAGATTCGTACACAAGAAAAGACTCGTGTTTTAATGAACGTAAATATCGGTTCATTTGAAGTTTCGGGCACCCGAATGGAGGAACGGGAAAGCCATAAGATATCTAATCATGCAACAGACTCAGATAAAGTATATGAAGCTGACCGGACGGTAATCGGACTCACGATGGGACAATGACACAGAGATTCGTACACAAGAAAAGACTCGTGTTTTAATGGACGTAACTAGCGGTTCATTTGAAGTTTCGGGCACCCGAATGGAGGAACGGGAAGGCCATAAGATATCTGAGCATGTAACAGACTCAAGTAAAGGATATGAAGCTTACCGGACGGTAATCGGACTCACGATGGGACAATGACACAGAGATTCGTACACAAGAAAAGACTCGTGTTTTAATGTACGTAACGATCGGTTCATATGAAGTTTCGGGCACCCGAATGGAGGAACGGGAACGCCATAAGATATCTGATCATGCAACAAACTATGTTAAAGGATACGAAGCTGACCGGATGGTAATCGGACTCACGATGGGACAATGACACAGAGATTCGTACACAAGAAAAGACTCATGTTTTAATGAACGTAATTAGCGGTTCATTTGAAGTTTCGGGCACCCGAATGTAGGAACGGAAAGCCATAAGATATCTAAGCATGCAACAGGCTCAGATAAAGTATATGAAGCTGACCGGACGGTAAACGGACTCACGATGCGACAATGACATAGAGATTCGTACACAAGAAAAGACTCGAGTTTTAAAGGACGTAACTATCGGTACATTTGAAGTTTTGGGCACCCGAATGGAGGTACGGGAAGGCCATAAGATATCTAAGCATGCAACAGACTCAGATAAAGGATATGAAGCTGACCGGACGGTAATCGGACTCACGATGCGACAATGACACAGAGATTCGTACACAAGAAAAGACTCGTGTTTTAATGAACGTAAATAGCGGTTCATTTGAAGTTTCGGGCACCCGAATGGAGGAACGGGAAAGCCATAAGATATCTAAGCATGCAACAGACTCATATAAAGGATATGAAGATGACCGGACGGTAATCGGACTCACGATGGGACAATGACACAGAGATTCGTACACAAGAAAAGACTCGTGTTTTAATGAACGTAAATATCGGTTCATTTGAAGTTTCGGGCACCCGAATGGAGGAACGGGAAAGCCATAAGATATCTAAGCATGCAACAGACTCAGATAAAGGATATGAAGCTGACCGGACGGTAATCGGACTCACGATGCGACAATGACACAGAGATTCGTACACAAGAAAAGACTCGTGTTTTAATGAACGTAAATAGCGGTTCATTTGAAGTTTCGGGCACCCGAATGGAGGAACGGGGAAGCCATAAGATATCTAATCATGCAACAGACTCAGATAAAGTATATGAAGCTGACCGGACGGTAATCGGACTCACGATGGGACAATGACACAGAGATTCGTACACAAGAAAAGACTCGTGTTTTAATGGACGTAAATAGCGGTTCATTTGAAGTTTCGGGCACCCGAATGGAGGAACGGGAAGGCCATAAGATATCTAAGCATGCAACAGACTCATATAAAGGATATGAAGATGACCGGACGGTAATCGGACTCACGATGGGACAATGACACAGAGATTCGTACACAAGAAAAGACTCGTGTTTTAATGAACGTAAATATCGGTTCATTTGAAGTTTCGGGCACCCGAATGGAGGAACGGGAAAGCCATAAGATATCTAAGCATGCAACAGACTCAGATAAAGGATATGAAGCTGACCGGACGGTAATCGGACTCACGATGCGACAATGACACAGAGATTCGTACACAAGAAAAGACTCGTGTTTTAATGAACGTAAATAGCGGTTCATTTGAAGTTTCGGGCACCCGAATGGAGGAACGGGAAAGCCATAAGATATCTAATCATGCAACAGACTCAGATAAAGTATATGAAGCTGACCGGACGGTAATCGGACTCACGATGGGACAATGACACAGAGATTCGTACACAAGAAAAGACTCGTGTTTTAATGGACGTAACTAGCGGTTCATTTGAAGTTTCGGGCACCCGAATGGAGGAACGGGAAGGCCATAAGATATCTGAGCATGTAACAGACTCAAGTAAAGGATATGAAGCTTACCGGACGGTAATCGGACTCACGATGGGACAATGACACAGAGATTCGTACACAAGAAAAGACTCGTGTTTTAATGGACGTAACGATCGGTTCATATGAAGTTTCGGGCACCCGAATGGAGGAACGGGAACGCCATAAGATATCTGATCATGCAACAAACTATGTTAAAGGATACGAAGCTGACCGGATGGTAATCGGACTCACGATGGGACAATGACACAGAGATTCGTACACAAGAAAAGACTCATGTTTTAATGAACGTAATTAGCGGTTCATTTGAAGTTTCGGGCACCCGAATGTAGGAACGGAAAGCCATAAGATATCTAAGCATGCAACAGGCTCAGATAAAGTATATGAAGCTGACCGGACGGTAAACGGACTCACGATGCGACAATGACATAGAGATTCGTACACAAGAAAAGACTCGAGTTTTAAAGGACGTAACTATCGGTACATTTGAAGTTTTGGGCACCCGAATGGAGGTACGGGAAGGCCATAAGATATCTAAGCATGCAACAGACTCAGATAAAGGATATGAAGCTGACCGGACGGTAATCGGACTCACGATGCGACAATGACATAGAGATTCGTACACAAGAAAAGACTCGAGTTTTAAAGGACGTAACTATCTGTACATTTGAAGTTTCGGGCACCCGAATGGAGGTACGGGAAGGCCATAAGATATCTAAGCATGCAACAGACTCAGAAAAAGGATATGAAGCTGACCGGACGGTAATCGGACTCACGATGGGACAATGACACAGAGATTCGTACACAAGAAAAGACTCGTGTTTTAATGAACGTAAATAGCGGTTCATTTGAAGTTTCGGGCACCCGAAAGGAGGTACGGGAAGGCCATAAGATATCTGAGCATGCAACAGACTCAGAAAATGGATATGAAGCTGACCGGACGGTAATCGGACTCACGATGGGACAATGACACAGAGATTCGTACAAAAGAAAAGACTCGTGTTTTAATGAACGTAAATAGCGGTTCATTTGAAATTTCAGGCACCCGAATGGAGGAACGGGAAAGCCATAAGATATCTAAGCATGCAACAGACTCAGATAAAGGATATGAAGCTGACCGGACGGTAATCGGACTCACGATGGGACAATGACACAGAGATTCGTACATAAGAAAAGACTCGTGTTTTAATGGACGTAACTAGCGGTTCATTTGAAGTTTCGGGCACCCGAATGGAGGAACGGGAACGCCATAAGATATCAGATCATGCAAAAAACTATGTTAAAGGATACGAAGCAGACCGGACTGTAATCGGACTCACGATGTGACAATGACACAGAGATTCGTACACAAGAAAAGACTCGTGTTTTAATGGACGTAACTAGCGGTTCATTTGAAGTTTCGGGCACCCGAATGGAGGAACGGGAAGGCCATAAGATATCTAAGCATGCAACAGACTCATATAAAGGATATGAAGATGACCGGACGGTAATCGGACTCACGATGGGACAATGACACAGAGATTCGTACACAAGAAAAGACTCGTGTTTTAATGAACGTAAATATCGGTTCATTTGAAGTTTCGGGCACCCGAATGGAGGAACGGGAAAGCCATAAGATATCTAAGCATGCAACAGACTCAGATAAAGGATATGAAGCTGACCGGATGGTAATCGGACTCACGATGCGACAATGACACAGAGATTCGTACACAAGAAAAGACTCGTGTTTTAATGAACGTAAATAGCGGTTCATTTGAAGTTTCGGGCACCCGAATGGAGGAACGGGAAAGCCATAAGATATCTAATCATGCAACAGACTCAGATAAAGTATATGAAGCTGACCGGACGGTAATCGGACTCACGATGGGACAATGACACAGAGATTCGTACACAAGAAAAGACTCGTGTTTTAATGGACGTAACTAGCGGTTCATTTGAAGTTTCGGGCACCCGAATGGAGGAATGGGAAGGCCATAAGATACCAGAGCATGCAACAGAATCAGATAAAGGATATGAAGCTTACCGAACGGTAATCGGACTCACGATGGGACAATGACACAGAGATTCGTATACAAGATAAGACTCGTGTTTTAATGAACGTAAATAGCGGTTCATTTGAAGTTTCGGGCACCCGAATGGAGGAACGGGAAAGCCATAAGATATCTAAGCATGCAACAGACTCAGATAAAGGATATGAAGCTGACCGGACGGTAATCGGACTCACGATGCGACAATGACACAGAGATTCGTACACAAGAAAACACTCGAGTTTTAAAGGACGTAACTATCTGTACATTTGAAGTTTTGGGCACCCGAATGGAGGTACGGGAAGGCCATAAGATATCTAAGCATGAAACAGACTCAGATAAAGGATATGAAGATGACCGGACGGTAATCGGACTCACGATGCGACAATGACATAGAGATTCGTACACAAGAAAAGACTCGAGTTTTAATTGACGTAACTATCTGTGCATTTGAAGTTTCGGGCACCCGAATGGAGGTACGGGAAGGCCATAAGATATCTAAGCATGCAACAGACTCAGATAAAGGATATGAAGCTGACCGGACGGTAATCGGACTCACGATGCGACAATGACATAGAGATTCGTACACAAGATAAGACTCGAGTTTTAAAGGACGTAACTATCTGTACATTTGAAGTTTCAGGCACCCGAATGGAGGAACAGGAAAGCCATAAGATATCTAAGCATGCAACAGACTCATATAAAGGATATTAAGTTGACCGGACGGTAATCGGACTCACGATGCGACAATGACAGAGAGATTCGTACACAAGAAAAGACTCGAGTTTTAAAGGACGTAACTATCGGTACATTTGAAGTTTCGGGCACCCGAATGGAGGAACGGGAAAGCCATAAGATATCTAAACCTGCAACAGACTCAGATAAAGGATATGCAGCTGACCGGACGGTAATCGGAATCACGATGGGACAATGACATAGAGATTCGTACACAAGAAAAGACTCGAGTTTTAAAGGACGTAACTATCTGTACATTTGAAGTTTCCGGCACCCGAATGGAGGAACGGGAAAGCCATAAGATATCTAAGCATGCAATAGACTCAGATAAAGGATATGAAGCTGACCGGACGGTAATCAGACTCACGATGCGACAATGACACAGAGATTCGTACACAAGAAAAGACTCGAGTTTTAAAGGACGTAACTATCGGTACATTTGAAGTTTCGGGCACCCGAATGGAGGGACGGGAAAGCCATAAGATATATAAGCCTGCAACAGACTCAGATAAAGGATATGAAGCTGACCAGACGGTAATCGGACTCACGATGCGACAATAACATAAAGATTCGTACACAAGAAAAGACTCGAGTTTTAATGGACGTAACTAGCGGTTCATTTGATGTTTCGGGCACCCGAATGGAGGAACGGGAAGGCCATAAGATATCTCAGCATGCAACAGACTCAGATAAAGGATATGAAGCTTACCGGACAGTAATCGGACTCACGATGGGACAATGACACAGAGATTCGTACACAAGAAAAGACTCGTGTTTTAATGGACGTAACTAGCGGTTCATTTGACGTTTCAGGCACCCGAATGGAGGAACGGGAAAGCCATAAGTTATCTAAGCATGCAAAAGACTCAGATAAAGGATATGAAGCTGACCGAACGGTAATCGGACTCACGATGCGACAATGACATAGAGATCGTACACAAGAAAAGACTCGAGTTTTAAAGGACGTAACTATCTGTACATTTGAAGTTTCGGGCACCCGAATGGAGGTACGAGAAGGCCATAAGATATCTAAGCATGCAACAGACTCAGATAAAGGATATGAAGCTGACCGGACGGTAATCGGACTCACGATGCGAGAATGACATAGAGATTCGTACACAAGAAAAGACTCGAGTTTTAAAGGACGTAACTATCTGTACATTTGAAGTTTCCGGCACCCGAATGGAGGAACGGGAAAAACCATAAGATATCTAATCATGCAACAGACTCAGATAAAGGATATGAAGCTGACCGGACGGTAATCGGACTCACGATGCGACAATGACACAGAGATTCGTACACAAGAAAAGGCTCGTGTTTTAATGGACGTAACTAGCGGTACATTTGAAGTTTCGGGCACCCGAATGGAGGAACGGGAAAGCCATAAGATATCTAAGCCTACAACAGACTCAGATAAAGGATATGAAGCTGACCGGACGGTAATCGGACTCACGATGGGACAATGACACATTCGTACACAAGAAAAGACTCGTGTTTTAATGGACGTAACTAGCGGTTCATTTGAAGTTTCGAGCACCCGAATGGAGGAACGGGAAGGCCATGAGATATCTGAGCATGCAACAGACTCAGATAAAGGATATGAAGCTGACCGGACGGTAATCGGACTCACGATAGGACAATGACACAGAGATTCGTACACAAGAAAAGACTCGTGTTTTAATGAACGTAAATAGCGGTTCATTTGAAATTTCGGGCACCTGAATGGAGGAACGGGAAAGCCATAAGATATCTAAGCCTGCAACAGACTCAGATAATGTATATGAAGCTGACCGGAATGGTAATCGGACTCACGATGGGACAATGACACAGAGATTCGTACACAAGAAAAGACTCGTGTTTTAATGGACGTAACTAGCGGTTCATTTGAAGTTTCCGGCACCCGAATGGAGGAACGGGAAGGCCATAAGATACCTGAGAATGCAACAAACTCAGATAAAGGATATGAAGCTTACCGGACGGTAATCGGACTCACGATGGGACAATGACACAGAGATTCGTACACAAGAAAAGACTCGTGTTTTAATGGACGTAACTAGCGGTTCATTTGAAGTTTCGGGCACCCGAATGGAGGAATGGGAAGGCCATAAGATACCTGAGCATGCAACAGACTCAGATAAAGGATATGAAGCTTACCGGAAGGTAATCGGACTCACGATGGGACAATGACACAGAGATTCGTATACAAGATAAGACTCGTGTTTTAATGAACGTAAATAGCGGTTCATTTGAAGTTTCGGGCACCCGAATGGAGGAACGGGAAAGCCATAAGATATCTAAGCATGCAACAGACTCAGATAAAGGATATGAAGCTGACCGGACGGTAATCGGACTCACGATGCGACAATGACACAAAGATTCGTACACAAGAAAAACTCGAGTTTTAAAGGACGTAACTATCTGTACATTTGAAGTTTTGGGCACCCGAATGGAGGTACGGGAAGGCCATAAGATATCTAAGCATGAAACAGACTCAGATAAAGGATATGAAGATGACCGGACGGTAATCGGACTCACGATGCTACAATGACATAGAGATTCGTACACAAGAAAAGACTCGAGTTTTAATTGACGTAACTATCTGTGCATTTGAAGTTTCGGGCACCCGAATGGAGGTACGGGAAGGCCATAAGATATCTAAGCATGCAACAGACTCAGATAAAGGATATGAAGCTGACCGGACGGTAATCGGACTCACGATGCGACAATGACATAGAGATTCGTACACAAGAAAAGACTCGAGTTTTAAAGGACGTAACTATCTGTACATTTGAAGTTTCCGGCACCCGAATGGAGGAACAGGAAAGCCATAAGATATCTAAGCATGCAACAGACTCATATAAAGGATATTAAGTTGACCGGACGGTAATCGGACTCACGATGCGACAATGATAGAGAGATTCGTACACAAGAAAAGACTCGAGTTTTAAAGGACGTAACTATCGGTACATTTGAAGTTTCGGGCACCCGAATGGAGGAACGGGAAATCCATAAGATATCTAAACCTGCAACAGACTCAGATAAAGGATATGCAGCTGACCGGACGGTAATCGGAATCACGATGGGACAATGACATAGAGATTCGTACACAAGAAAAGACTCGAGTTTTAAAGGACGTAACTGTCTGTACATTTGAAGTTTCCGGCACCCGAATGGAGGAACGGGAAAGCCATAAGATATCTAAGCATGCAACAGACTCAGATAAAGGATATGAAGCTGACCGGATGGTAATCGGACTCACGATGCGACAATGACACAGATATTCGTACACAAGAAAAGACTCGAGTTTTAAAGGACGTAACTATCGGTACATTTGAAGTTTCCGGCACCCGAATGGAGGAACGGGAAAGCCATAAAATATATAAGCCTGCAACAGACTCAGATAAAGGATATGAAGCTGACCGGACGGTAATCGGACTCACGATGCGACAATAACATAAAGATTCGTACACAAGAAAAGACTAGAGTTTTAATGGACGTAACTAGCGGTTCATTTGATGTTTCGGGCACCCGAATGGAGGAACGGGAAGGCCATAAGATATCTGAGCATGCAACAGACTCAGATAAAGGATATGCAGCTGACCGGACGGTAATCGGAATCACGATGGGACAATGACATAGAGATTCGTACACAAGAAAAGACTCGAGTTTTAAAGGACGTAACTATCTGTACATTTGAAGTTTCCGGCACCCGAATGGAGGAACGGGAAAGCCATAAGATATCTAAGCATGCAATAGACTCAGATAAAGGATATGAAGCTGACCGGACGGTAATCAGACTCACGATGCGACAATGACACAGAGATTCGTACACAAGAAAAGACTCGAGTTTTAAAGGACGTAACTATCGGTACATTTGAAGTTTCGGGCACCCGAATGGAGGGACGGGAAAGCCATAAGATATATAAGCCTGCAACAGACTCAGATAAAGGATATGAAGCTGACCAGACGGTAATCGGACTCACGATGCGACAATAACATAAAGATTCGTACACAAGAAAAGACTAGAGTTTTAATGGACGTAACTAGCGGTTCATTTGATGTTTCGGGCACCCGAATGGAGGAACGGGAAGGCCATAAGATATCTCAGCATGCAACAGACTCAGATAAAGGATATGAAGCTTACCGGACAGTAATCGGACTCACGATGGGACAATGACACAGAGATTCGTACACAAGAAAAGACTCGTGTTTTAATGGACGTAACTAGCGGTTCATTTGACGTTTCAGGCACCCGAATGGAGGAACGGGAAAGCCATAAGTTATCTAAGCATGCAAAAGCCTCAGATAAAGGATATGAAGCTGACCGAACGGTAATCGGACTCACGATGCGACAATGACATAGAGATCGTACACAAGAAAAGGCTCGAGTTTTAAAGGACGTAACTATCTGTACATTTGAAGTTTCGGGCACCCGAATGGAGGTACGAGAAGGCCATAAGATATCTAAGCGTGCAACAGACTCAGATAAAGGATATGAAGCTGACCGGACGGTAATCGGACTCACGATGCGAGAATGACATAGAGATTCGTACACAAGAAAAGACTCGAGTTTTAAAGGACATAACTATCTGTACATTTGAAGTTTCCGGCACCCGAATGGAGGAACGGGAAAAACCATAAGATATCTAATCATGCAACAGACTCAGATAAAGGATATGAAGCTGACCGGACGGTAATCGGACTCACGATGCGACAATGACACAGAGATTCGTACACAAGAAAAGGCTCGTGTTTTAATGGACGTAACTAGCGGTACATTTGAAGTTTCGGGCACCCGAATGGAGGAACGGGAAAGCCATAAGATATCTAAGCCTACAACAGACTCAGATAAAGGATATGAAGCTGACCGGACGGTAATCGGACTCACGATGGGACAATGACACATTCGTACACAAGAAAAGACTCGTGTTTTAATGGACGTAACTAGCGGTTCATTTGAAGTTTCGAGCACCCGAATGGAGGAACGGGAAGGCCATGAGATATCTGAGCATGCAACAGACTCAGATAAAGGATATGAAGCTGACCGGACGGTAATCGGACTCACGATAGGACAATGACACAGAGATTCGTACACAAGAAAAGACTCGTGTTTTAATGAACGTAAATAGCGGTTCATTTGAAATTTCGGGCACCTGAATGGAGGAACGGGAAAGCCATAAGATATCTAAGCCTGCAACAGACTCAGATAAAGTATATGAAGCTGACCGGAATGGTAATCGGACTCACGATGGGACAATGACACAGAGATTCGTACACAAGAAAAGACTCGTGTTTTAATGGACGTAACTAGCGGTTCATTTGAAGTTTCCGGCACCCGAATGGAGGAACGGGAAGGCCATAAGATACCTGAGAATGCAACAAACTCAGATAAAGGATATGAAGCTTACCGGACGGTAATCGGACTCACGATGGGACAATGACACAGAGATTCGTACACAAGAAAAGACTCGTGTTTTAATGGACGTAACTAGCGGTTCATTTGAAGTTTCGGGCACCCGAATGGAGGAATGGGAAGGCCATAAGATACCTGAGCATGCAACAGACTCAGATAAAGGATATGAAGCTTACCGGAAGGTAATCGGACTCACGATGGGACAATGACACAGAGATTCGTATACAAGATAAGACTCGTGTTTTAATGAACGTAAATAGCGGTTCATTTGAAGTTTCGGGCACCCGAATGGAGGAACGGGAAAGCCATAAGATATCTAAGCATGCAACAGACTCAGATAAAGGATATGAAGCTGACCGGACGGTAATCGGACTCACGATGCGACAATGACACAAAGATTCGTACACAAGAAAAACTCGAGTTTTAAAGGACGTAACTATCTGTACATTTGAAGTTTTGGGCACCCGAATGGAAGTACGGGAAGGCCATAAGATATCTAAGCATGAAACAGACTCAGATAAAGGATATGAAGATGACCGGACTGTAATCGGACTCACGATGCTACAATGACATAGAGATTCGTACACAAGAAAAGACTCGAGTTTTAATTGACGTAACTATCTGTGCATTTGAAGTTTCGGGCACCCGAATGGAGGTACGGGAAGGCCATAAGATATCTAAGCATGCAACAGACTCAGATAAAGGATATGAAGCTGACCGGACGGTAATCGGACTCACGATGCGACAATGACATAGAGATTCGTACACAAGAAAAGACTCGAGTTTTAAAGGACGTAACTATCTGTACATTTGAAGTTTCCGGCACCCGAATGGAGGAACAGGAAAGCCATAAGATATCTAAGCATGCAACAGACTCATATAAAGGATATTAAGTTGACCGGACGGTAATCGGACTCACGATGCGACAATGATAGAGAGATTCGTACACAAGAAAAGACTCGAGTTTTAAAGGACGTAACTATCGGTACATTTGAAGTTTCGGGCACCCGAATGGAGGAACGGGAAAGCCATAAGATATCTAAACCTGCAACAGACTCAGATAAAGGATATGCAGCTGACCGGACGGTAATCGGAATCACGATGGGACAATGACATAGAGATTCGTACACAAGAAAAGACTCGAGTTTTAAAGGACGTAACTGTCTGTACATTTGAAGTTTCCGGCACCCGAATGGAGGAACGGGAAAGCCATAAGATATCTAAGCATGCAACAGACTCAGATAAAGGATATGAAGCTGACCGGATGGTAATCGGACTCACGATGCGACAATGACACAGATATTCGTACACAAGAAAAGACTCGAGTTTTAAAGGACGTAACTATCGGTACATTTGAAGTTTCGGGCACCCGAATGGAGGAACGGGAAAGCCATAAAATATATAAGCCTGCAACAGACTCAGATAAAGGATATGAAGCTGACCGGACGGTAATCGGACTCACGATGCGACAATAACATAAAGATTCGTACACAAGAAAAGACTAGAGTTTTAATGGACGTAACTAGCGGTTCATTTGATGTTTCGGGCACCCGAATGGAGGAACGGGAAGGCCATAAGATATCTGAGCATGCAACAGACTCAGATAAAGGATATGAAGCTTACCGGACAGTAATCGGACTCACGATGGGACAATGACACAGAGATTCGTACACAAGAAAAGACTCGTGTTTTAATGGACGTAACTAGCGGTTCATTTGACGTTTCAGGCACCCGAATGGAGGAACGGGAAAGCCATATGTTATCTAACCATGCAACAGACTCAGATAAAGGATATGAAGCTGACTGAACGGTAATCGGACTCACGATGCGACAATGACATAGAGATCGTACACAAGAAAAGACTCGAGTTTTAAAGGACGTAACTATCTGTACATTTGAAGTTTCGGGCACCCGAATGGAGGTACGAGAAGGCCATAAGATATCTAAGCATGCAACAGACTCAGATAAAGGATATGAAGCTGACCGGACGGTAATCGGAATCACGATGCGAGAATGACATAGAGATTCGTACACAAGAAAAGACTCGAGTTTTAAAGGACGTAACTATCTGTACATTTGAAGTTTCCGGCACCCGAATGGAGGAACGGGAAAAACCATAAGATATCTAATCATGCAACAGACTCAGATAAAGGATATGAAGCTGACCGGACGGTAATCGGACTCACGATGCGACAATGACACAGAGATTCGTACACAAGAAAAGACTCGTGTTTTAATGGACGTAACTAGCGGTACATTTGAAGTTTCGGGCACCCGAATGGAGGAACGGGAAAGCCATAAGATATCTAAGCCTACAACAGACTCAGATAAAGGATATGAAGCTGACCGGACGGTAATCGGACTCACGATGGGACAATGACACATTCGTACACAAGAAACGACTCGTGTTTTAATGGACGTAACTAGCGGTTCATTTGAAGTTTCGAGCACCCGAATGGAGGAACGGGAAGGCCATGAGATATCTGAGCATGCAACAGACTCAGATAAAGGATATGAAGCTGACCGAACGGTAATCGGACTCACGATGGGACAATGACACAGAGATTCGTACACAAGAAAAGACTCGTGTTTTAATGAACGTAAATAGCGGTTCATTTGAAATTTCGGGCACCCGAATGGAGGAACGGGAAAGCCATAAGATATCTAAGCCTGCAACAGACTCAGATAAAGTATATGAAGCTGAGCGGACGGTAATCGGACTCACGATGGGACAATGACACAGAGATTCGTACACAAGAAAAGACTCGTGTTTTAATGGACGTAACTAGCGGTTCATTTGAAGTTTCGGGCACCCGAATGGTGGAACGGGAAGGCCATAAGATACCTGAGAATGCAACAAACTCAGATAAAGGATATGAAGCTTACCGGACGGTAATCGGACTCACGATGGGACAATGACACAGAGATTCGTATACCAGAAAAGACTCGTGTTTTAATGAACGTAAATAGCGGTTCATTTGACGTTTCGGGCACACGAATGGAGGAATGGGAAAGCCATAAGATATCTAAGCATGCAACAGACTCAGATAAAGGATATGAAGCTGACCGGACGGTAATCGGACTCACGATGCGACAATGACACGGAGATTCGTACACAAGAAAAGACTCGAGTTTTAAAGGACGTGACTATCTGTACATTTGAAGTTTCGGGCACCCGAATGGAGGTACGGGAAGGCCATAAGATATCTAAGCATGAAACAGACTCAGATAAAGGATATGAAGATGACCAGACGGTAATCAGACTCACGATGCGACAATGACATAGAGATTCGTACACAAGAAAAGACTCGAGTTTTAATGTACGTAACTAGCTGTTCATTTGAAGTTTCGGGCACCCGAATGGAGGAACGGGAAGGCCATAAGATATCTGAGCATGCAACAGACTCAGATAAAGGATATGAAGGTGACCGGATGGTAATCGGACTCCCGATAGGACAATGACACAGAGATTCGTACACAAGAAACGACTCGTGTTTTAATGGACGTAACGATCGGTTCATATGAAGTTTCGGGCACCCGAATGGAGGAACGGGAACGCCATAAGATATCTGATCATGCAACAAACTATGTTAAAGGATACGAAGCTGACCGGATGGTAATCGGACTCACGATGGGACAATGACACAGAGATTCGTACACAAGAAAAGACTCATGTTTTAATGAACGTAAATAGCGGTTCATTTGAAGTTTCGGGCACCCGAATGTTGGAACGGGAAAGTCTTAAGATATCTAAGCATGCAACAGACCCAGATAAAGGATATGAAGCTGACCGGACGGTAATCGGACTCACGATGAGACAATGACATAGAGATTCGTACACAAGAAAAGACTCGAGTTTTAAAGGACGTAACTATCTGTACATTTGAAGTTTCGGGCACCCGAATGGAGGTACGGGAAGGCCATAAGATATCTAAGCATGCAACAGACTCAGATAAAGGATATGAAGCTGACCGGACGGTAATCGGACTCACGATGCAACAATGACATAGAGATTCGTACACAAGAAAAGACTCGAGTTTTAAAGGACGTAACTATCTGTACATTTGAAGTTTCGGGCACCCGAATGGACGTACGGGAAGGCCATAAGATATCTAAGCATGCAACAGACTCAGATAAAGTATATGAAGCTGACCGGACGGTAATCGGACTCACGATGGGACAATGACACAGAGATTCGTACACAAGAAAAGACTCGTGTTTTAATGGACGTAACTAGCGGTTCATTTGAAGTTTCGAGGACCCGAATGGAGGAACGGGAAGGCCATAAGATACGTGAGCATGCAACAGAATCAGATAAAGGATATGAAGCTTACCGGACGGTAATCGGACTCACGATGGGACAATGACACAGAGATTCGTATACAAGAAAAGACTCGTGTTTTAATGAACGTAAATAGCGGTTCATTTGAAGTTTCGGGCACCCGAATGGAGGAACGGGAAAGCCATAAGATATCTAAGCATGCAACAGACTCAGATAAAGGATATGAAGCTGACCGGACGGTAATCGGACTCACGATGCGACAATGACACAGAGATTCGTACACAAGAAAAGACTCGAGTTTTAAAGGACGTAACTATCTGTACATTTGAAGTTTCGGGCACCCGAATGGAGGTACGGGAAGGCCATAAGATATCTAAGCATGAAACAGACTCAGATAAAGGATATGAAGATGACCGGACGGTAATCAGACTCACGATGGGACAATGACATAGAGATTCGTACACAAGAAAAGACTCGAGTTTTAATGGACGTAACTAGCGGTTCATTTGAAGTTTCGAGCACCCGAATGGAGGAACGGGAAGGCCATGAGATATCTGAGCATGCAACAGACTCAAATAAAGGATATGAAGCTGACCGGACGGTAATCGGACTCACGATGGGACAATGACACAGAGATTCGTACACAAGAAAAGACTTGTGTTTTAATGAACGTAAATAGCGGTTCATTTGAAATTTCGGGCACCCGAATGGAGGAACGGGAAAGCCATAAGATATCTAAGCCTGCAACAGACTCAGATAAAGTATATGAAGCTGACCGGACGGTAATCGGACTCACGATGGGACAATGACACAGAGATTCGTACACAAGAAAGGACTCGTGTTTTAATGGACGTAACTAGCGGTTCATTTGAAGTTTCGGGCACCCTAATGGAGGAACGGGAAGGCCATAAGATACCTGAGAATGCAACAAACTCAGATAAAGGATATGAAGCTTACCGGACGGTAATCGGACTCACGATGGGACAATGACACAGAGATTCGTATACCAGAAAAGACTCGTGTTTTAATGAACGTAAATAGCGGTTCATTTGAAGTATCGGGCACACGAATGGAGGAATGGGAAAGCCATAAGATATCTAAGCATGCAACAGACTCAGATGAAGGATATGAAGCTGACCGGACGGTAATCGGACTCATGATGCGACAATGACACAGAGATTCGTACACAAGAAAAGACTCGAGTTTTAAAGGACGTAACTATCTGTACATTTGAAGTTTCCGGCACCCGAATGGAGGAACGGGAAAACCATAAGATATATAACATGCAACAGACTCAGATAAAGGATATGAAGCTGACCGGACGGTAATCCGACTCACGATGCGACAATGACACAGAGATTCGTACACAAGAAACGACTCGAGTTTTAAAGGACGTAACTATCGGTACATTTGAAGTTTCGGGCACCCGAATGGAGGAACGGGAAAGCCATAAGATATCTAAGCCTGCAACAGACTCAGATAAAGGATATGAAGCTGACCGGACGGTAATCGGACTCACGATGGGACAATGACACATTCGTACACAAGAAAAGACTCGTGTTTTAATGGACGTAACTAGCGGTTCATTTGAAGTTTCGAGCACCCGAATGGAAGAACGGGAAGGCCATGAGATATCTGAGCATGCAACAGACTCAGATAAAGGATATGAAGCTGACCGGACGGTAATCGGACTCACGATGGGACAATGACACAGAGATTCGTACACAAGAAAAGACTTGTGTTTTAATGGACGTAACTAGCGGTTCATTTGAAGTTTCGGGCACCCGAATGGAGGAACGGGAAGGCCATAAGATACCTGAGAATGCAACAAACTCAGATAAAGGATATGAAGCTTACCGGACGGTAATCGGACTCACGATGGGATAATGACACAGAGATTCGTATACCAGAAAAGACTCGTGTTTTAATGAACGTAAATAGCGGTTCCTTTGAAGTTTCGGGCACACGAATGGAGGAATGGGAAAGCCATAAGATATCTAAGCATGCAACAGACTCAGATAAAGGATATGAAGCTGACCGGACGGTAATCGGACTCACGATGCGACAATGACACAGAGATTCGTACATAAGAAAAGACTCGAGTTTTAAAGGACGTAACTATCTGTACATTTGAAGTTTTGGGCACCCGAATGGAGGTACGGGAAGGCCATAAGATATCTAAGCATGAAACAGACTCAGATAAAGGATATGAAGATGACCAGACGGTAATCAGACTCACGATGCGACAATGACATAGAGATTCGTACACAAGAAAAGACTCGAGTTTTAATGTACGTAACTAGCTGTTCATTTGAAGTTTCGGGCACCTGAATGGAGGAACGGGAAGGCCATAAGATATCTGAGCATGCAACAGACTCAGATAAAGGATATGAAGGTGACCGGATGGTAATCGGACTCCCGATAGGACAATGACGCAGAGATTCGTACACAAGAAACGACTCGTGTTTTAATGGACGTAACCATCGGTTCATATGAAGTTTCGGGCACCCGAATGGAGGAACGTGAACGCCATAAGATATCTGATCATGCAACAAACTATGTTAAAGGATACGAAGCTGACCGGATGGTAATCGGACTCACGATGGGACAATGACACAGAGATTCGTACACAAGAAAAGACTCATGTTTTAATGAACATAAATAGCGGTTCATTTGAAGTTTCGGGCACCCGAATGTAGGAACGGGAAAGCCTTAAGATATCTAAGCATGAAACAGACTCAGATAAAGGATATGAAGCTGACCGGACGGTAATCGGACTCACGATGAGACAATGACATAGAGATTCGTACACAAGAAAAGACTCGAGTTTAAAGGACGTAACTATCTGTACATTTGAAGTTTCGGGCACCCGAATGGAGGTACGGGAAGGCCATAAGATATCTAAGCATGCAACAGACTCAGATAAAGGATATGAAGCTGACCGGACGGTAATCGGACTCACGATGCGACAATGACATAGAGATTCGTACACAAGAAAAGACTCGAGTTTTAAAGGACGTAACTATCTGTACATTTGAAGTTTCGGGCACCCGAATGGAGGTACGGGAAGGCCATAAGATATCTAAGCATGCAACAGACTCAGATAAAGGATATGAAGCTAACCGGACGGTAATCCGACTCACGATGCGACAATGACACAGAGATTCGTACACAAGAAACGACTCGAGTTTTAAAGGACGTAACTATCGGTACATTTGAAGTTTCGGGCACCCGAATGGAGGAACGGGAAAGCCATAAGATATCTAAGCCTGCAACAGACTCAGATAAAGGATATGAAGCTGACCGGACGGTAATCGGACTCACGATGGGACAATGACACATTCGTACACAAGAAAAGACTCGTGTTTTAATGGACGTAACTAGCGGTTCATTTGAAGTTTCGAGCACCCGAATGGAGGAACGGGAAGGCCATGAGATATCTGAGCATGCAACAGACTCAGATAAAGGATATGAAGCTGACCGGACGGTAATCGGACTCACGATGGGACAATGACACAGAGATTCGTACACAAGAAAAGACTTGTGTTTTAATGGACGTAACTAGCGGTTCATTTGAAGTTTCGGGCACCCGAATGGAGGAACGGGAAGGCCATAAGATACCTGAGAATGCAACAAACTCAGATAAAGGATATGAAGCTTACCGGACGGTAATCGGACTCACGATGGGACAATGACACAGAGATTCGTATACCAGAAAAGACTCGTGTTTTAATGAACGTAAATAGCGGTTCCTTTGAATTTTCGGGCACACGAATTGAGGAATGGGAAAGCCATAAGATATCTAAGCATGCAACAGACTCAGATAAAGGATATGAAGCTGACCGGACGGTAATCGGACTCACGATGCGACAATGACACAGAGATTCGTACATAAGAAAAGACTCGAGTTTTAAAGGACGTTACTATCTGTACATTTGAAGTTTCGGGCACCCGAATGGAGGTACGGGAAGGCCATTAGATATCTAAGCATGAAACAGACTCAGATAAAGGATATGAAGATGACCAGACGGTAATCAGACTCACGATGCGACAATGACATAGAGATTCGTACACAAGAAAAGACTCGAGTTTTAATGTACGTAACTAGCTGTTCATTTGAAGTTTCGGGCACCCGAATGGAGGAACGGGAAGGCCATAAGATATCTGAGCATGCAACAGACTCAGATAAAGGATATGAAGGTGACAGGATGGTAATCGGACTCCCGATAGGACAATGACGCAGAGATTCGTACACAAGAAACGACTCGTGTTTTAATGGACGTAACCATCGGTTCATATGAAGTTTCGGGCACCCGAATGGAGGAACGTGATGCAACAAACTATGTTAAAGGATACGAAGCTGACCGGATGGTAATCGGACTCACGATGGGACAATGACACAGAGATTCGTACACAAGAAAAGACTCATGTTTTAATGAACATAAATAGCGGTTCATTTGAAGTTTCGGGCACCCGAATGTAGGAACGGGAAAGCCTTAAGATATCTAAGCATGCAACAGACTCAGATAAAGGATATGAAGCTGACCGGACGGTAATCGGACTCACGATGAGACAATGACATAGAGATTCGTACACAAGAAAAGACTCGAGTTTTAAAGGACGTAACTATCTGTACATTTGAAGTTTCGGGCACCCGAATGGAGGTACGGGAAGGCCATAAGATATCTAAGCATGCAACAGACTCAGATAAAGGATATGAAGCTGACCGGACGGTAATCGGACTCACGATGCGACAATGACATAGAGATTCGTACACAAGAAAAGACTCGAGTTTTAAAGGACGTAACTATCTGTACATTTGAAGTTTCGGGCACCCGAATGGAGGTACGGGAAGGCCATAAGATATCTAAGCATGCAACAGACTCAGATAAAGGATATGAAGCTGACCGGACGGTAATCGGACTC
The DNA here is from genome assembly GCA_032199755.1 of Ambrosia artemisiifolia. NCBI lineage: Eukaryota > Viridiplantae > Streptophyta > Magnoliopsida > Asterales > Asteraceae > Ambrosia > Ambrosia artemisiifolia. The sequence continues at coordinate 29,721,880 of CM063524.1, read as the reverse complement.
ACGATGCGACAATGACATAGAGATTCGTACACAAGAAAAGACTCGAGTTTTAAAGGACGTAACTATCTGTACATTTGAAGTTTCGGGCACCCGAATGGAGGTACAGGAAGGCCATAAGATATCTAAGCATGCAACAGACTCAGATAAAGGATATGAAGCTGACTGGACGGTAATCGGACTCACGATGCGACAATGACATAGAGATTCGTACACAAGAAAAGACTCGAGTTTTAAAGGACGTAACTATCTGTACATTTGAAGTTTCGGGCACCCGAATGGAGGTACGGGAAGGCCATAAGATATCTAAGCATGCAACAGACTCAGATAAAGTATATGAAGCTGACCGGACGGTAATCGGACTCACGATGGGACAATGACACAGAGATTCGTACACAAGATAAGACTCGTGTTTTAATTGACGTAACTAGCGGTTCATTTGAAGTTTCGGGGACCCGAATGGAGGAACGGGAAGGCCATAAGATACCTGAGCATGCAACAGACTCAGATAAAGGATATGAAGCTTACCGGACGGTAATCGGACTCACGATTGGACAATGACAAAGAGATTCGTATACAAGAAAAGACTCGTGTTTTAATGAACGTAAATAGCGGTTCATTTGAAGTTTCGGGCACCCGAATGGAGGAACGGGAAAGCCATAAGATATCTAATCATGCAACAGACTCAGATAAAGGATATGAAGCTGACCGGACGGTAATCGGACTCACGATGCGACAATGACATAGAGATTCGTACACAAGAAAAGACTCGAGTTTTAAAGGACGTAACAATCTGTACATTTGAAGTTTCGGGCACCCGAATGGAGGTACGGGAAGGCCATAAGATATCTAAGCATGAAACAGACTCAGATAAAGGATATGAAGATGACCGGACGGTAATCAGACTCACGATGCGACAATGACATAGAGATTCGTACACAAGAAAAGACTCGAGTTTTAATGGACGTAACTAGCTGTTCATTTGAAGTTTCGGGCACCCGAATGGAGGAACGGGAAGGCCATAAGATATCTAAGCATGCAACAGACTCAGATAAAGGATATGAAGGTGACCGGACGGTAATCGGACTCCCGATGGGACAATGACACAGAGATTCGTACACAAGAAACGACTCATGTTTTAATGGACATAACGATCGGTTCATATGAAGTTTCGGGCACCCGAATGGAGGAACGGGAACGCCATAAGATATCTGATCATGCAACAAACTATGTTAAAGGATACGAAGCTGACCGGATGGTAATCGGACTCACGATGGGACAATGACACAGAGATTCGTACACAAGAAATGACTCATGTTTTAATGAACGTAAATAGCGGTTCATTTGAAGTTTCGGGCACCCGAATGTAGGAACGGGAAAGCCTTAAGATAACTAAGCATGCAACAGACTCAGATAAAGGATATGAAGCTGACCGGACGGTAATCGGACTCACGATGAGACAATGACATAGAGATTCGTACACAAGAAAAGACTCGAGTTTTAAAGGACGTAACTATCTGTACATTTGAAGTTTCGGGCACCCGAATGGAGGTACGGGAAGGCCATAAGATATCTAAGCATGCAACAGACTCAGATAAAGGATATGAAGCTGACTGGACGGTAATCGGACTCACGATGCGACAATGACATAGAGATTCGTACACAAGAAAAGACTCGAGTTTTAAAGGACGTAACTATCTGTACATTTGAAGTTTCGGGCACCCGAATGGAGGTACGGGAAGGCCATAAGATATCTAAGCATGCAACAGACTCAGATAAAGTATATGAAGCTGACAGGACGGTAATCGGACTCACGATGGGACAATGACACAGAGATTCGTACACAAGAAAAGACTCGTGTTTTAATGGACGTAACTAGCGGTTCATTTGAAGTTTCGGGGACCCGAATGGAGGAATGGGAAGGCCATAAGATACCTGAGCATGCAACAGACTCAGATAAAGGATATGAAGCTTACCGGACGGTAATCGGACTCACGATGGGACAATGACAAAGAGATTCGTATACAAGAAAAGACTCGTGTTTTAATGAACGTAAATAGCGGTTCATTTGAAGTTTCGGGCACCCGAATGGAGGAACGGGAAAGCCATAAGATATCTAAGCATGCAACAGACTCAGATAAAGGATATGAAGCTGACCGGACGGTAATCGAACTCACGATGCGACAATGACATAGAGATTCGTACACAAGAAAAGACTCGAGTTTTAAAGGACGTAACTATCTGTACATTTGAAGTTTCGGGCACCCGAATGGAGGTACGGGAAGGCCATAAGATATCTAAGCATGAAACAGACTCAGATAAAGGATATGAAGATGACCGGACGGTAATCAGACTCACGATGCGACAATGACATAGAGATTCGTACACAAGAAAAGACTCAAGTTTTAATGGACGTAACTAGCGGTTCATTTGAAGTTTCGGGCACCCGAATGGAGGAACGGGAAGGCCATAAGATATCTAAGCATGCAACAGACTCAGATAAAGGATATGAAGCTGACCGGACGGTAATCGGACTCCCGATGGGACAATGACATTGAGATTCGTACACAAGAAACGACTAGTGTTTTAATGGACGTAACGATCGGTTCATATGAAGTTTCGGGGACCCGAATGGAGGAACGGGAACACCAAAAGATATCTGATCATGCAACAAACTATGTTAAAGGATACGAAGCTGACCGGACGGTAATCGGACTCACGATGTGACAATGACACAGAGATTAGTACACAAGAAAAGACTCGTGTTTTAATGGACGTAACTAGTGGTTGATTTGAAGTTTCGGGCACCCGAATGGAGTTACGGGAAGGCCATAAGATATCTAAGCATGCAACAGACTCATATAAAGGACATGAAGCTGACCGGACGGTAATCGGACTTACGATGCGACAATGACACAGAGATTCATACACAAGAAAAGACTCGAGTTTTAAAGGACGTAACTATCGGTACATTTGAAGTTTCGGGCACCCGAATGGAGGAACGGGAAATCCATAAGATATCTAAGCCTGCAACAGACTCAGATAAAGTATATGATGCTGACCGGACGGTAATCGGACTCACGATGCGACAATAACATAAAGATTCGTACACAAGAAAAGACTCGAGTTTTAATGGACGTAACTAGCGGTTCATTTGAAGTTTCGGGCACCCGAATGGAGGAACGGGAAGGCCATAAGATATCTGAGCATGCAACAGACTCAGATAAAGGATATGAAGCTTACCGGACGGTAATAGGACTCACGATGGGACAATGACACAGAGATTCGTACACAAGAAAAGACTCATGTTTTAATGAACGTAAATAGCGGTTCATTTGAAGTTTCGGGCACCCGAATGGAGGAACGGGAAAGCCATAAGATATCTATGCATGCAACAGACTCAGATAAAGGATATGAAGCTGGCCGGACGGTAATCGGACTCACGATGCGACAATGACACAGAGATTCGTACACAAGAAAAGACTCGAGTTTTAAAGGACGTAACTATCTGTACATTTGAAGTTTCGGGCACCCGAATGGAGGAACGGGAAAGCCATAAGATATCTAAGCCTGCAACAGACTCAGATAAAGGATATGAAGCTGACCGGACAGTAATCGGACTCACGATGGGACAATGACACATTCGTACACAAGAAAAGACTCGTGTTTTAATGGACGTAACTAGCGGTTCATTTGAAGTTTCGAGCACCCGAATGGAGGAACGGGAAGGCCATGAGATATCTGAGCATGCAACAGACTCAGATAAAGGATATGAAGCTGACCGGACGGTAATCGGACTCACGATGGGACAATGACACAGAGATTCGTACACAAGAAAAGACTTGTGTTTTAATGGACGTAACTAGCGGTTCATTTGAAGTTTCGGGCACCCGAATGGAGGAACGGGAAGGCCATAAGATACCTGTTAATGCAACAAACTCAGATAAAGGATATGAAGCTTACCGGACGGTAATCGGACTCACGATGGGACAATGACACAGAGATTCGTATACCAGAAAAGACTCGTGTTTTAATGAACGTAAATAGCGGTTCCTTTGAAGTTTCGGGCACACGAATGGAGGAATGGGAAAGCCATAAGATATCTAAGCATGCAACAGACTCAGATAAAGGATATGAAGCTGACCGGACGGTAATCGGACTCACGAAGCGACAATGACACAGAGATTCGTACATAAGAAAAGACTCGAGTTTTAAAGGACGTAACTATCTGTACATTTGAAGTTTCGGGCACCCGAATGGAGGTACGGGAAGGCCATAAGATATCTAAGCATGAAACAGACTCAGATAAAGGATATGAAGATGACCAGACGGTAATCAGACTCACGATGCGACAATGACATAGAGATTCGTACACAAGAAAAGACTCGAGTTTTAATGTACGTAACTAGCTGTTCATTTGAAGTTTCGGGCACCCGAATGGAGGAACGGGAAGGCCATAAGATATCTGAGCATGCAACAGACTCAGATAAAGGATATGAAGGTGACCGGATGGTAATCGGACTCCCGATAGGACAATGACGCAGAGATTCGTACACAAGAAACGACTCGTGTTTTAATGGACGTAACCATCGGTTCATATGAAGTTTCGGGCACCCGAATGGAGGAACGTGATGCAACAAACTATGTTAAAGGATACGAAGCTGACCGGATGGTAATCGGACTCACGATGGGACAATGACACAGAGATTCGTACACAAGAAAAGACTCATGTTTTAATGAACATAAATAGCGGTTCATTTGAAGTTTCGGGCACCCGAATGTAGGAACGGGAAAGCCTTAAGATATCTAAGCATGCAACAGACTCAGATAAAGGATATGAAGCTTACCGGACGGTAATCGGACTCACGATGGGACAATGACAAAGAGATTCGTATACAAGAAAAGACTCGTGTTTTAATGAACGTAAATAGCGGTTCATTTGAAGTTTCGGGCACCCGAATTGAGGAACGGGAAAGCCATAAGATATCTAAGCATGCAACAGACTCAGATAAAGGATATGAAGCTGACCGGACGGTAATCGGACTCACGATGCGACAATGACATAGAGATTCGTACACAAGAAAAGACTCGAGTTTTAAAGGACGTAACTATCTGTATATTTGAAGTTTCGGGCACCCGAATGGAGGTACGGGAAGGCCATAAGATATCTAAGCATGAAACAGACTCAGATAAAGGATATGAAGATGACCGGACGGTAATCAGACTCACGATGCGACAATGACATAGAGATTCGTACACAAGAAAAGACTCGAGTTTTAATGGACGTAACTAGCTGTTCATTTGAAGTTTCGGGCACCCGAATGGAGGAACGGGAAGGCCATAAGATATCTAAGCATGCAACAGACTCAGATAAAGGATATGAAGTTGACCGGACGGTAATCGGACTCCCGATGGGACAATGACACAGAGATTCGTACACAAGAAACGACTCATGTTTTAATGGACATAACGATCGGTTCATATGAAGTTTCGGGCACCCGAAAGGAGGTACGGGAACGCCATAAGATATCTGATCATGCAACAAACTATGTTAAAGGATATGAAGCTGACCGGATGGTAATCGGACTCACGATGGGACAATGACACAGAGATTCGTACACAAGAAAAGACTCATGTTTTAATGAACGTAAATAGCGGTTCATTTGAAGTTTCGGGCACCTGAATGTAGGAACGGGAAATCCTTAAGATAACTAAGCATGCAACAGACTCAGATAAAGGATATGAAGCTGACCGGACGGTAATCGGACTCACGATGAGACAATGACATAGAGATTCGTACACAAGAAAAGACTCGAGTTTTAAAGGACGTAACTATCTGTACATTTGAAGTTTCGGGCACCCGAATGGAGGTACGGGAAGGCCATAAGATATCTAAGCATGCAACAGACTCAGATAAAGGATATGAAGATGACCGGACGGTAATCAGACTCACGATGCGACAATGACATAGAGATTCGTACACAAGAAAAGACTCGAGTTTTAATGGACGTAACTAGCTGTTCATTTGAAGTTTCGGGCACCCGAATGGAGGAACGGGAAGGCCATAAGATATCTAAGCATGCAACAGACTCAGATAAAGGATATGAAGTTGACCGGACGGTAATCGGACTCCCGATGGGACAATGACACAGAGATTCGTACACAAGAAACGACTCATGTTTTAATGGACATAACGATCGGTTCATATGAAGTTTCGGGCACCCGAATGGAGGAACGGGAACGCCATAAGATATCTGATCATGCAACAAACTATGTTAAAGGATACGAAGCTGACCGGATGGTAATCGGACTCACGATGGCACAATGACACAGAGATTCGTACACAAGAAAAGACTCATGTTTTAATGAACGTAAATAGCGGTTCATTTGAAGTTTTGGGCACCCGAATGTAGGAACGGGAAAGCCTTAAGATAACTAAGCATGCAACAGACTCAGATAAAGGATATGAAGCTGACCGGACGGTAATCGGACTCACGATGAGACAATGACATAGAGATTCGTACACAAGAAAAGACTCGAGTTTTAAAGGACGTAACTATCTGTACATTTGAAGTTTCGGGCACCCGAATGGAGGTACGGGAAGGCCATAAGATATCTAAGCATGCAACAGACTCAGATAAAGGATATGAAGCTGACTGGACGGTAATCGGACTCACGATGAGACAATGACATAGAGATTCGTACACAAGAAAAGACTCGAGTTTTAAAGGACGTAACTATCTGTACATTTGAAGTTTCGGGCACCCGAATGGAGGTACGGGAAGGCCATAAGATATCTAAGCATGCAACAGACTCAGATAAAGGATATGAAGCTGACTGGACGGTAATCGGACTCACGATGCGACAATGACATAGAGATTCGTACACAAGAAAAGACTCGAGTTTTAAAGGACGTAACTATCTGTACATTTGAAGTTTCGGGCACCCGAATGGAGGTACGGGAAGGCCATAAGATATCTAAGCATGCAACAGACTCAGATAAATTATATGAAGCTGACCGGACGGTAATCGGACTCACGATGGGACAATGACACAGAGATTCGTACACAAGAAAAGACTCGTGTTTTAATGGACGTAACTAGCGGTTCATTTGAAGTTTCGGGGACCCGAATGGAGGAACGGGAAGGCCATAAGATACCTGAGCATGCAACAGACTCAGATAAAGGATATGAAGCTTACCGGACGGTAATCGGACTCACGATGGGACAATGACAAAGAGATTCGTATACAAGAAAAGACTCGTGTTTTAATGAACGTAAATAGCGGTTCATTTGAAGTTTCGGGCACCCGAATTGAGGAACGGGAAAGCCATAAGATATCTAAGCATGCAACAGACTCAGATAAAGGATATGAAGCTGACCGGACGGTAATCGGACTCACGATGCGACAATGACATAGAGATTCGTACACAAGAAAAGACTCGAGTTTTAAAGGACGTAACTATCTGTATATTTGAAGTTTCGGGCACCCGAATGGAGGTACGGGAAGGCCATAAGATATCTAAGCATGAAACAGACTCAGATAAAGGATATGAAGATGACCGGACGGTAATCAGACTCACGATGCGACAATGACATAGAGATTCGTACACAAGAAAAGACTCGAGTTTTAATGGACGTAACTAGCTGTTCATTTGAAGTTTCGGGCACCCGAATGGAGGAACGGGAAGGCCATAAGATATCTAAGCATGCAACAGACTCAGATAAAGGATATGAAGTTGACCGGACGGTAATCGGACTCCCGATGGGACAATGACACAGAGATTCGTACACAAGAAACGACTCATGTTTTAATGGACATAACGATCGGTTCATATGAAGTTTCGGGCACCCGAATGGAGGAACGGGAACGCCATAAGATATCTGATCATGCAACAAACTATGTTAAAGGATACGAAGCTGACCGGATGGTAATCGGACTCACGATGGGACAATGACACAGAGATTCGTACACAAGAAAAGACTCATGTTTTAATGAACGTAAATAGCGGTTCATTTGAAGTTTCGGGCACCCGAATGTAGGAACGGGAAAGCCTTAAGATAACTAAGCATGCAACAGACTCAGATAAAGGATATGAAGCTGACCGGACGGTAATCGGACTCACGATGAGACAATGACATAGAGATTCGTACACAAGAAAAGACTCGAGTTTTAAAGGACGTAACTATCTGTACATTTGAAGTTTCGGGCACCCGAATGGAGGTACGGGAAGGCCATAAGATATCTAAGCATGCAACAGACTCAGATAAAGGATATGAAGCTGACTGGACGGTAATCGGACTCACGATGCGACAATGACATAGAGATTCGTACACAAGAAAAGACCCGAGTTTTAAAGGACGTAACTATCTGTACATTTGAAGTTTCGGGCACCCGAATGGAGGTACGGGAAGGCCATAAGATATCTAAGCATGCAACAGACTCAGATAAATTATATGAAGCTGACCGGACGGTAATCGGACTCACGATGGGACAATGACACAGAGATTCGTACACAAGAAAAGACTCGTGTTTTAATGGACGTAACTAGCGGTTCATTTGAAGTTTCGGGGACCCGAATGGAGGAACGGGAAGGCCATAAGATACCTGAGCATGCAACAGACTCAGATAAAGGATATGAAGCTTACCGGACGGTAATCGGACTCACGATGGGACAATGACAAAGAGATTCGTATACAAGAAAAGACTCGTGTTTTAATGAACGTAAATAGCGGTTCATTTGAAGTTTCGGGCACCCGAATGGAGGAACGGGAAAGCCATAAGATATCTAAGCATGCAACAGACTCAGATAAAGGATATGAAGCTGACCGGACGGTAATCGGACTCACGATGCGACAATGACATAGAGATTCGTACACAAGAAAAGACTCGAGTTTTAAAGGACGTAACTATCTGTATATTTGAAGTTTCGGGCACCCGAATGGAGGTACGGGAAGGCCATAAGATATCTAAGCATGAAACAGACTCAGATAAAGGATATGAAGATGACCGGACGGTAATCAGACTCACGATGCGACAATGACATAGAGATTCGTACACAAGAAAAGACTCGAGTTTTAATGGACGTAACTAGCTGTTCATTTGAAGTTTCGGGCACCCGAATGGAGGAACGGGAAGGCCATAAGATATCTAAGCATGCAACAGACTCAGATAAAGGATATGAAGTTGACCGGACGGTAATCGGACTCCCGATGGGACAATGACACAGAGATTCGTACACAAGAAACGACTCATGTTTTAATGGACATAACGATCGGTTCATATGAAGTTTCGGGCACCCGAATGGAGGAACGGGAACGCCATAAGATATCTGATCATGCAACAAACTATGTTAAAGGATACGAAGCTGACCGGATGGTAATCGGACTCACGATGGGACAATGACACAGAGATTCGTACACAAGAAAAGACTCATGTTTTAATGAACGTAAATAGCGGTTCATTTGAAGTTTCGGGCACCCGAATGTAGGAACGGGAAAGCCTTAAGATAACTAAGCATGCAACAGACTCAGATAAAGGATATGAAGCTGACCGGACGGTAATCGGACTCACGATGAGACAATGACATAGAGATTCGTACACAAGAAAAGACTCGAGTTTTAAAGGACGTAACTATCTGTACATTTGAAGTTTCGGGCACCCGAATGGAGGTACGGGAAGGCCATAAGATATCTAAGCATGCAACAGACTCAGATAAAGGATATGAAGCTGACTGGACGGTAATCGGACTCACGATGCGACAATGACATAGAGATTCGTACACAAGAAAAGACCCGAGTTTTAAAGGACGTAACTATCTGTACATTTGAAGTTTCGGGCACCCGAATGGAGGTACGGGAAGGCCATAAGATATCTAAGCATGCAACAGACTCAGATAAATTATATGAAGCTGACCGGACGGTAATCGGACTCACGATGGGACAATGACACAGAGATTCGTACACAAGAAAAGACTCGTGTTTTAATGGACGTAACTAGCGGTTCATTTGAAGTTTCGGGGACCCGAATGGAGGAACGGGAAGGCCATAAGATACCTGAGCATGCAACAGACTCAGATAAAGGATATGAAGCTTACCGGACGGTAATCGGACTCACGATGGGACAATGACAAAGAGATTCGTATACAAGAAAAGACTCGTGTTTTAATGAACGTAAATAGCGGTTCATTTGAAGTTTCGGGTACCCGAATGGAGGAACGGGAAAGCCATAAGATATCTAAGCATGCAACAGACTCAGATAAAGGATATGAAGCTGACCGGACGGTAATCGGACTCACGATGCGACAATGACATAGAGATTCGTACACAAGAAAAGACTCTAGTTTTAAAGGACGTAACTATCTGTACATTTGAAGTTTCGGGCACCCGAATGGAGGTACGGGAAGGCCATAAGATATCTAAGCATGAAACAGACTCAGATAAAGGATATGAAGATGACCGGACGGTAATCAGACTCACGATGCGACAATGACATAGAGATTCGTACACAAGAAAAGACTCGAGTTTTAATGGACGTAACTAGCTGTTCATTTGAAGTTTCGGGCACCCGAATGGAGGAACGGGAAGGCCATAAGATATCTAAGCATGCAACAGACTCAGATAAAGGATATGAAGGTGACCGGACGGTAATCGGACTCCCGATGGGACAATGACACAGAGATTCGTACACAAGAAACGACTCATGTTTTAATGGACATAACGATCGGTTCATATGAAGTTTCGGGCACCCGAATGGAGGAACGGGAACGCCATAAGATATCTGATCATGCAACAAACTATGTTAAAGGATACGAAGCTGACCGGATGGTAATCGGACTCACGATGGGACAATGACACAGAGATTCGTACACAAGAAAAGACTCATGTTTTAATGAACGTAAATAGCGGTTCATTTGAAGTTTCGGGCACCCGAATGTAGGAACGGGAAAGCCTTAAGATAACAAAGCATGCAACAGACTCAGATAAAGGATATGAAGCTGACCGGACGGTAATCGGACTCACGATGAGACAATGACATAGAGATTCGTACACAAGAAAAGACTCGAGTTTTAAAGGACGTAACTATCTGTACATTTGAAGTTTCGGGCACCCGAATGGAGGTACGGGAAGGCCATAAGATATCTAAGCATGCAACAGACTCAGATAAAGGATATGAAGCTGACTGGACGGTAATCGGACTCACGATGCGACAATGACATAGAGATTCGTACACAAGAAAAGACTCGAGTTTTAAAGGACGTAACTATCTGTACATTTGAAGTTTCGGGCACCCGAATGGAGGTACGGGAAGGCCATAAGATATCTAAGCATGCAACAGACTCAGATACAGTATATGAAGCTGACCGGACGGTAATCGGACTCACGATGGGACAATGACACAGAGATTCGTACACAAGAAAAGACTCGTGTTTTAATGGACGTAACTAGCGGTTCATTTGAAGTTTCGGGGACCCGAATGGAGGAACGGGAAGGCCATAAGATACCTGAGCATGCAACAGACTCAGATAAAGGATATGAAGCTTACCGGACGGTAATCGGACTCACGATGGGACAATGACAAAGAGATTCGTATACAAGAAAAGACTCGTGTTTTAATGAACGTAAATAGCGGTTCATTTGAAGTTTCGGGCACCCGAATTGAGGAACGGGAAAGCCATAAGATATCTAAGCATGCAACAGACTCAGATAAAGGATATGAAGCTGACCGGACGGTAATCGGACTCACGATGCGACAATGACATAGAGATTCGTACACAAGAAAAGACTCGAGTTTTAAAGGACGTAACTATCTGTATATTTGAAGTTTCGGGCACCCGAATGGAGGTACGGGAAGGCCATAAGATATCTAAGCATGAAACAGACTCAGATAAAGGATATGAAGATGACCGGACGGTAATCAGACTCACGATGCGACAATGACATAGAGATTCGTACACAAGAAAAGACTCGAGTTTTAATGGACGTAACTAGCTGTTCATTTGAAGTTTCGGGCACCCGAATGGAGGAACGGGAAGGCCATAAGATATCTAAGCATGCAACAGACTCAGATAAAGGATATGAAGTTGACCGGACGGTAATCGGACTCCCGATGGGACAATGACACAGAGATTCGTACACAAGAAACGACTCATGTTTTAATGGACATAACGATCGGTTCATATGAAGTTTCGGGCACCCGAATGGAGGAACGGGAACGCCATAAGATATCTGATCATGCAACAAACTATGTTAAAGGATACGAAGCTGACCGGATGGTAATCGGACTCACGATGGGACAATGACACAGAGATTCGTACACAAGAAAAGACTCATGTTTTAATGAACGTAAATAGCGGTTCATTTGAAGTTTCGGGCACCCGAATGTAGGAACGGGAAAGCCTTAAGATAACTAAGCATGCAACAGACTCAGATAAAGGATATGAAGCTGACCGGACGGTAATCGGACTCACGATGAGACAATGACATAGAGATTCGTACACAAGAAAAGACTCGAGTTTTAAAGGACGTAACTATCTGTACATTTGAAGTTTCGGGCACCCGAATGGAGGTACGGGAAGGCCATAAGATATCTAAGCATGCAACAGACTCAGATAAAGGATATGAAGCTGACTGGACGGTAATCGGACTCACGATGCGACAATGACATAGAGATTCGTACACAAGAAAAGACCCGAGTTTTAAAGGACGTAACTATCTGTACATTTGAAGTTTCGGGCACCCGAATGGAGGTACGGGAAGGCCATAAGATATCTAAGCATGCAACAGACTCAGATAAATTATATGAAGCTGACCGGACGGTAATCGGACTCACGATGGGACAATGACACAGAGATTCGTACACAAGAAAAGACTCGTGTTTTAATGGACGTAACTAGCGGTTCATTTGAAGTTTCGGGGACCCGAATGGAGGAACGGGAAGGCCATAAGATACCTGAGCATGCAACAGACTCAGATAAAGGATATGAAGCTTACCGGACGGTAATCGGACTCACGATGGGACAATGACAAAGAGATTCGTATACAAGAAAAGACTCGTGTTTTAATGAACGTAAATAGCGGTTCATTTGAAGTTTCGGGCACCCGAATGGAGGAACGGGAAAGCCATAAGATATCTAAGCATGCAACAGACTCAGATAAAGGATATGAAGCTGACCGGACGGTAATCGGACTCACGATGCGACAATGACATAGAGATTCGTACACAAGAAAAGACTCTAGTTTTAAAGGACGTAACTATCTGTACATTTGAAGTTTCGGGCACCCGAATGGAGGTACGGGAAGGCCATAAGATATCTAAGCATGAAACAGACTCAGATAAAGGATATGAAGATGACCGGACGGTAATCAGACTCACGATGCGACAATGACATAGAGATTCGTACACAAGAAAAGACTCGAGTTTTAATGGACGTAACTAGCTGTTCATTTGAAGTTTCGGGCACCCGAATGGAGGAACGGGGAGGCCATAAGATATCTAAGCATGCAACAGACTCAGATAAAGGATATGAAGGTGACCGGACGGTAATCGGACTCCCGATGGGACAATGACACAGAGATTCGTACACAAGAAACGACTCATGTTTTAATGGACATAACGATCGGTTCATATGAAGTTTCGGGCACCCGAATGGAGGAACGGGAACGCCATAAGATATCTGATCATGCAACAAACTATGTTAAAGGATACGAAGCTGACCGGATGGTAATCGGACTCACGATGGGACAATGACACAGAGATTCGTACACAAGAAAAGACTCATGTTTTAATGAACGTAAATAGCGGTTCATTTGAAGTTTCGGGCACCCGAATGTAGGAACGGGAAAGCCTTAAGATAACAAAGCATGCAACAGACTCAGATAAAGGATATGAAGCTGACCGGACGGTAATCGGACTCACGATGAGACAATGACATAGAGATTCGTACACAAGAAAAGACTCGAGTTTTAAAGGACGTAACTATCTGTACATTTGAAGTTTCGGGCACCCGAATGGAGGTACGGGAAGGCCATAAGATATCTAAGCATGCAACAGACTCAGATAAAGGATATGAAGCTGACTGGACGGTAATCGGACTCACGATGCGACAATGACATAGAGATTCGTACACAAGAAAAGACTCGAGTTTTAAAGGACGTAACTATCTGTACATTTGAAGTTTCGGGCACCCGAATGGAGGTACGGGAAGGCCATAAGATATCTAAGCATGCAACAGACTCAGATAAAGTATATGAAGCTGACCGGACGGTAATCGGACTCACGATGGGACAATGACACAGAGATTCGTACACAAGAAAAGACTCGTGTTTTAATGGACGTAACTAGCGGTTCATTTGAAGTTTCGGGGACCCGAATGGAGGAACGGGAAGGCCATAAGATACCTGAGCATGCAACAGACTCAGATAAAGGATATGAAGCTTACCGGATGGTAATCAGACTCACGATGGGACAATGACAAAGAGATTCGTAAACAAGAAAAGACTCGTGTTTTAATGAACGTAAATAGCGGTTCATTTGAAGTTTCGGGCACCCGAATGGAAGAACGGGAAAGCCATAAGATATCTAAGCATGCAACAGACTCAGATAAAGGATATGAAGCTGACCGGACGGTAATCGGACTCACGATGCGACAATGACATAGAGATTCGTACACAAGAAAAGACTCTAGTTTTAAAGGACGTAACTATCTGTACATTTGAAGTTTCGGGCACCCGAATGGAGGTACGGGAAGGCCATAAGATATCTAAGCATGAAACAGACTCAGATAAAGGATATGAAGATGACCGGACGGTAATCAGACTCACGATGCGACAATGACATAGAGATTCGTACACAAGAAAAGACTCGAGTTTTAATGGACGTAACTAGCTGTTCATTTGAAGTTTCGGGCACCCGAATGGAGGAACGGGAAGGCCATAAGATATCTAAGCATGCAACAGACTCAGATAAAGGATATGAAGGTGACCGGACGGTAATCGGACTCCCGATGGGACAATGACACAGAGATTCGTACACAAGAAACGACTCATGTTTTAATGGACATAACGATCGGTTCATATGAAGTTTCGGGCACCCGAATGGAGAAACGGGAACGCCATAAGATATCTGATCCTGCAACAAACTATGTTAAAGGATACGAAGCTGACCGGATGGTAATCGGACTCACGATGGGACAATGACACAGAGATTCGTACACAAGAAAAGACTCATGTTTTAATGAACGTAAATAGCGGTTCATTGGAAGTTTCGGGCACCCGAATGTAGGAACGGGAAAGCCTTAAGATAACTAAGCATGCAACAGACTCAGATAAAGGATATGAAGCTGACCGGACGGTAATCGGACTCACGATGAGACAATGACATACAGATTCGTACACAAGAAAAGACTCGAGTTTTAAAGGACGTAACTATCTGTACATTTGAAGTTTCGGGCACCCGAATGGAGGTACGGGAAGGCCATAAGATATCTAAGCATGCAACAGACTCAGATAAAGGATATGAAGCTGACTGGACGGTAATCGGACTCACGATGCGACAATGACATAGAGATTCGTACACAAGAAAAGACTCGAGTTTTAAAGGACGTAACTATCTGTACATTTGAAGTTTCGGGCACCCGAATGGAGGTACGGGAAGGCCATAAGATATCTAAGCATGCAACAGACTCAGATAAAGTATATGAAGCTGACCGGACGGTAATCGGACTCACGATGGGACAATGACACAGAGATTCGTACACAAGAAAAGACTCGTGTTTTAATAGACGTAACTAGCGGTTCATTTGAAGTTTTGGGGACCCGAATGGAGGAACGGGAAGGCCATAAGATACCTGAGCATGAAACAGACTCAGATAAAGGATATGAAGATGACCGGACGGTAATCAGACTCACGATGCGACAATGACATAGAGATTCGTACACAAGAAAAGACTCGAGTTTTAATGGACGTAACTAGCTGTTCATTTGAAGTTTCGGGCACCCGAATGGAGGAACGGGAAGGCCATAAGATATCTAAGCATGAAACAGACTCAGATAAAGGATATGAAGGTGACCGGACGGTAATCGGACTCCCGATGGGACAATGACACAGAGATTCGTACACAAGAAACGACTCATGTTTTAATGGACATAACGATCGGTTCATATGAAGTTTCGGGCACCGGAATGGAGGAACGGGAACGCCATAAGATATCTGATCATGCAACAAACTATGTTAAAGGATACGAAGCTGACCGGATGGTAATCGGACTCACGATGGGACAATGACACAGAGATTCGTACACAAGAAAAGACTCATGTTTTAATGAACGTAAATAGCGGTTCATTTGAAGTTTCGGGCACCCGAATGTAGGAACGGGAAAGCCTTAAGATAACTAAGCATGCAACAGACTCAGATAAAGGATATGAAGCTGACCGGACGGTAATCGGACTCACGATGAGACAATGACATAGAGATTCGTACACAAGAAAAGACTCGAGTTTTAAAGGACGTAACTATCTGTACATTTGAAGTTTCGGGCACCCGAATGGAGGTACGGGAAGGCCATAAGATATCTAAGCATGCAACAGACTCAGATAAAGGATATGAAGCTGACTGGACGGTAATCGGACTCACGATGCGACAATGACATAGAGATTCGTACACAAGAAAAGACTCGAGTTTTAAAGGACGTAACTATCTGTACATTTGAAGTTTCGGGCACCCGAATGGAGGTACGGGAAGGCCATAAGATATCTAAGCATGCAACAGACTCAGATAAAGTATATGAAGCTGACCGGACGGTAATCGGACTCACGATGGGACAATGACACAGAGATTCGTACACAAGTAAAGACTCGTGTTTTAATGGACGTAACTAGCGGTTCATTTGAAGTTTCGGGGACCCGAATGGAGGAACGGGAAGGCCATAAGATACCTGAGCATGCAACAGACTCAGATAAAGGATATGAAGGTGACCGGACGGTAATCGGACTCACGATGGGACAATGACAAAGAGATTCGTATACAAGAAAAGACTCGTGTTTTAATGAACGTAAATAGCGGTTCATTTGAAGTTTCGGGCACCCGAATGGAGGAACGGGAAAGCCATAAGATATCTAAGCATGCAACAGACTCAGATAAAGGATATGAAGCTGACCGGACGGTAATCGGACTCACGATGCGACAATGACATAGAGATTCGTACACAAGAAAAGACTCTAGTTTTAAAGGACGTAACTATCTGTACATTTGAAGTTTCGGGCACCCGAATGGAGGTACGGGAAGGCCATAAGATATCTAAGCATGAAACAGACTCAGATAAAGGATATGAAGATGACCGGACGGTAATCAGACTCACGATGCGACAATGACATAGAGATTCGTACACAAGAAAAGACTCGAGTTTTAATGGACGTAACTAGCTGTTCATTTGAAGTTTCGGGCACCCGAATGGAGGAACGGGAAGGCCATAAGATATCTAAGCATGCAACAGACTCAGATAAAGGATATGAAGGTGACCGGACGGTAATCGGACTCCCGATGGGACAATGACACAGAGATTCGTACACAAGAAACGACTCATGTTTTAATGGACATAACGATCGGTTCATATGAAGTTTCGGGCACCCGAATGGAGGAACGGGAACGCCATAAGATATCTGATCATGCAACAAACTATGTTAAAGGATACGAAGCTGACCGGATGGTAATCGGACTCACGATGGGACAATGACACAGAGATTCGTACACAAGAAAAGACTCATGTTTTAATGAACGTAAATAGCGGTTCATTTGAAGTTTCGGGCACCCGAATGTAGGAACGGGAAAGCCTTAAGATAACAAAGCATGCAACAGACTCAGATAAAGGATATGAAGCTGACCGGACGGTAATCGGACTCACGATGAGACAATGACATAGAGATTCGTACACAAGAAAAGACTCGAGTTTTAAAGGACGTAACTATCTGTACATTTGAAGTTTCGGGCACCCGAATGGAGGTACGGGAAGGCCATAAGATATCTAAGCATGCAACAGACTCAGATAAAGGATATGAAGCTGACTGGACGGTAATCGGACTCACGATGCGACAATGACATAGAGATTCGTACACAAGAAAAGACTCGAGTTTTAAAGGACGTAACTATCTGTACATTTGAAGTTTCGGGCACCCGAATGGAGGTACGGGAAGGCCATAAGATATCTAAGCATGCAACAGACTCAGATAAAGTATATGAAGCTGACCGGACGGTAATCGGACTCACGATGGGACAATGACACAGAGATTCGTACACAAGAAAAGACTCGTGTTTTAATGGACGTAACTAGCGGTTCATTTGAAGTTTCGGGGACCCGAATGGAGGAACGGGAAGGCCATAAGATACCTGAGCATGCAACAGACTCAGATAAAGGATATGAAGCTTACCGGACGGTAATCGGACTCACGATGGGACAATGACAAAGAGATTCGTATACAAGAAAAGACTCGTGTTTTAATGAACGTAAATAGCGGTTCATTTGAAGTTTCGGGCACCCGAATGGAAGAACGGGAAAGCCATAAGATATCTAAGCATGCAACAGACTCAGATAAAGGATATGAAGCTGACCGGACGGTAATCGGACTCACGATGCGACAATGACATAGAGATTCGTACACAAGAAAAGACTCTAGTTTTAAAGGACGTAACTATCTGTACATTTGAAGTTTCGGGCACCCGAATGGAGGTACGGGAAGGCCATAAGATATCTAAGCATGAAACAGACTCAGATAAAGGATATGAAGATGACCGGACGGTAATCAGACTCACGATGCGACAATGACATAGAGATTCGTACACAAGAAAAGACTCGAGTTTTAATGGACGTAACTAGCTGTTCATTTGAAGTTTCGGGCACCCGAATGGAGGAACGGGAAGGCCATAAGATATCTAAGCATGCAACAGACTCAGATAAAGGATATGAAGGTGACCGGACGGTAATCGGACTCCCGATGGGACAATGACACAGAGATTCGTACACAAGAAACGACTCATGTTTTAATGGACATAACGATCGGTTCATATGAAGTTTCGGGCACCCGAATGGAGAAACGGGAACGCCATAAGATATCTGATCCTGCAACAAACTATGTTAAAGGATACGAAGCTGACCGGATGGTAATCGGACTCACGATGGGACAATGACACAGAGATTCGTACACAAGAAAAGACTCATGTTTTAATGAACGTAAATAGCGGTTCATTGGAAGTTTCGGGCACCCGAATGTAGGAACGGGAAAGCCTTAAGATAACTAAGCATGCAACAGACTCAGATAAAGGATATGAAGCTGACCGGACGGTAATCGGACTCACGATGAGACAATGACATACAGATTCGTACACAAGAAAAGACTCGAGTTTTAAAGGACGTAACTATCTGTACATTTGAAGTTTCGGGCACCCGAATGGAGGTACGGGAAGGCCATAAGATATCTAAGCATGCAACAGACTCAGATAAAGGATATGAAGCTGACTGGACGGTAATCGGACTCACGATGCGACAATGACATAGAGATTCGTACACAAGAAAAGACTCGAGTTTTAAAGGACGTAACTATCTGTACATTTGAAGTTTCGGGCACCCGAATGGAGGTACGGGAAGGCCATAAGATATCTAAGCATGCAACAGACTCAGATAAAGTATATGAAGCTGACCGGACGGTAATCGGACTCACGATGGGACAATGACACAGAGATTCGTACACAAGAAAAGACTCGTGTTTTAATAGACGTAACTAGCGGTTCATTTGAAGTTTTGGGGACCCGAATGGAGGAACGGGAAGGCCATAAGATACCTGAGCATGAAACAGACTCAGATAAAGGATATGAAGATGACCGGACGGTAATCAGACTCACGATGCGACAATGACATAGAGATTCGTACACAAGAAAAGACTCGAGTTTTAATGGACGTAACTAGCTGTTCATTTGAAGTTTCGGGCACCCGAATGGAGGAACGGGAAGGCCATAAGATATCTAAGCATGAAACAGACTCAGATAAAGGATATGAAGGTGACCGGACGGTAATCGGACTCCCGATGGGACAATGACACAGAGATTCGTACACAAGAAACGACTCATGTTTTAATGGACATAACGATCGGTTCATATGAAGTTTCGGGCACCGGAATGGAGGAACGGGAACGCCATAAGATATCTGATCATGCAACAAACTATGTTAAAGGATACGAAGCTGACCGGATGGTAATCGGACTCACGATGGGACAATGACACAGAGATTCGTACACAAGAAAAGACTCATGTTTTAATGAACGTAAATAGCGGTTCATTTGAAGTTTCGGGAACCCGAATGTAGGAACGGGAAAGCCTTAAGATAACTAAGCATGCAACAGACTCAGATAAAGGATATGAAGCTGACCGGACAGTAATCGGACTCACGATGAGACAATGACATAGAGATTCGTACACAAGAAAAGACTCGAGTTTTAAAGGACGTAACTATCTGTACATTTGAAGTTTCGGGCACCCGAATGGAGGTACGGGAAGGCCATAAGATATCTAAGCATGCAACAGACTCAGATAAAGGATATGAAGCTGACTGGACGGTAATCGGACTCACGATGCGACAATGACATAGAGATTCGTACACAAGAAAAGACTCGAGTTTTAAAGGACGTAACTATCTGTACATTTGAAGTTTCGGGCACCCGAATGGAGGTACGGGAAGGCCATAAGATATCTAAGCATGCAACAGACTCAGATAAAGTATATGAAGCTGACCGGACGGTAATCGGACTCACGATGGGACAATGACACAGAGATTCGTACACAAGAAAAGACTCGTGTTTTAATGGACGTAACTAGCGGTTCATTTGAAGTTTCGGGCACCCGAATGGAGGAACGGGAAAGCCATAAGATATCTATGCATGCAACAGACTCAGATAAAGGATATGAAGCTGGCCGGACGGTAATCGGACTCACGATGCGACAATGACACAGAGATTCGTACACAAGAAAAGACTCGAGTTTTAAAGGACGTAACTATCTGTACATTTGAAGTTTCGGGCACCCGAATGGATGAACGGGAAAGCCATAAGATATCTAAGCCTGCAACAGACTCAGATAAAGGATATGAAGCTAACCGGACGGTAATCGGACTCACGATGAGACAATGACATAGAGATTCGTACACAAGAAAAGACTCGAGTTTTAAAGGACGTAACTATCTGTACATTTGAAGTTTCGGGCACCCGAATGGAGGTACGGGAAGGCCATAAGATATCTAAGCATGCAACAGACTCAGATAAAGGATATGAAGCTGACTGGACGGTAATCGGACTCACGATGCGACAATGACATAGAGATTCGTACACAAGAAAAGACTCGAGTTTTAAAGGACGTAACTATCTGTACATTTGAAGTTTCGGGCACCCGAATGGAGGTACGGGAAGGCCATAAGATATCTAAGCATGCAACAGACTCAGATAAAGTATATGAAGCTGACCGGACGGTAATCGGACTCACGATGGGACAATGACACAGAGATTCGTACACAAGAAAAGACTCGTGTTTTAATGGACGTAACTAGCGGTTCATTTGAAGTTTCGGGCACCCGAATGGAGGAACGGGAAAGCCATAAGATATCTATGCATGCAACAGACTCAGATAAAGGATATGAAGCTGGCCGGACGGTAATCGGACTCACGATGCGACAATGACACAGAGATTCGTACACAAGAAAAGACTCGAGTTTTAAAGGACGTAACTATCTGTACATTTGAAGTTTCGGGCACCCGAATGGATGAACGGGAAAGCCATAAGATATCTAAGCCTGCAACAGACTCAGATAAAGGATATGAAGCTGACCGGACGGTAATCGGACTCACGATGCGACAATAACATAAAGATTCGTACACAAGAAAAGACTCGAGTTTTAATGGACGTAACTAGCGGTTCATTTGAAGTTTCGGGCACCCGAATGGAGGAACGGGAAGGCCATAAGATATCTGAGCATGCAACAGACTCAGATATAGGATATGAATCTTATCGGACGGTAATCGGACTCACGATGCGACAATGACACAGAGATTCGTACACAAGAAAAGACTCGTGTTTTAATGGACGTAACTAGCGGTTCATTTGACGTTTCGGGCACCCGAATGGAGGAACGGGAAAGCCATAAGATATCTAAGCATGCAACAGACTCAGATAAAGGATATGAAGCTGACCGGACGGTAATCGGACTCACGATGTGACAATGACATAGAGATTCATACACAAGAAAAGACTCGAGTTTCAAAGGACGTAACTATCTATACATTTGAAGTTTCGGGCACCCGAATGGAGGTACGGGAATGCCATAAGATATCTAAGCATGCAACAGACTCAGATAAAGGATATGAAGCTGACCGGATGGTAATCGGACTCACGATGCGACAATGACATAGAGATTCGTACACAAGAAAAGACTCGAGTTTTAAAGGACGTAACTATCTGTACATCTGAAGTTTCCGGCACCCGAATGGAGGAACGGGAAAGCCATAAGATATCTAAGCATGCAACAGACTCAGATAAAGGATATGAAGCTGACCGGACGGTAATCGGACTCACGATGCGACAATGACATAGAGATTCGTACACAAGAAAAGACTCGTGTTTTAATGAACGTAAATAGCGGTTCATTTGAAGTTTCGGGCACCCGAATGGAGGAACGGGAAAGCCATAAGATATCTAAGCCTGCAAAAGACTAAGATAAAGGATATGAAGCTGACCGGACGGTAATCGGACTCACGATGGGGCAATGACACAGAGATTCGTACACAAGAAAAGACTCATGTTTTAATGAACGTAAATAGCGGTTCATTTGCATTTTCGGGCACCCGAATGGAGGAACGGGAAAGCCATAAGATATCTAAGCATGCAACAGACTCAGATAAAGGATATGAAGCTAGCCGGACGGTAATCGGACTCACGATGCGACAATGACACAGAGATTCGTACACAAGAAAAGGCTCGAGTTTTAAAGGACGTAATTATCGGTACATTTGAAGTTTCGGGCACCAGAATGGAGGAATGGGAAAGCCATAAGATATCTAAGCATGCAACAGACTAAGATAAAGGATATGAAGCTCACCGGACGGTAATCGGACTCACGATGCGACAATGACACAGAGATTCGTACACAAGAAAAGACTCGTGTTTTAATGAACGTAAATAGCGGTTCATTTGAAGTTTCGGGCACCCGAATGGAGGAACGAAAAAGCCATAAGATATCTAAGCCTGCAAAAGACTCAGATAAAGGATA
This sequence comes from Ambrosia artemisiifolia, assembly GCA_032199755.1. NCBI lineage: Eukaryota > Viridiplantae > Streptophyta > Magnoliopsida > Asterales > Asteraceae > Ambrosia > Ambrosia artemisiifolia. The sequence goes on along the minus strand of CM063524.1, from coordinate 29,698,584 downwards.
TGAAGCTGACCGGACGGTAATCGGACTCACGATGGGGCAATGACACAGAGATTCGTACACAAGAAAAGACTCATGTTTTAATGAACGTAAATAGCGGTTCATTAGAATTTTCGGGCACCCGAATGGAGGAACGGGAAAGCCATAAGATATCTAAGCATGCAACAGACTCAGATAAAGGATATGAAGCTGGCCGGACGGTAATCGGACTCACGAAGCGACAATGACACAGAGATTCGTACACAAGAAAAGGCTCAAGTTTTAAAGGACGTAATTATCGGTACATTTGAAGTTTCGGGCACCAGAATGGAGGAACGGGAAAGCCATAAGATATCTAAGCATGCAACAGACTCAGATAAAGGATATGAAGCTGACCGGACGGTAATCGGACTCACGATGGGACAATGACACAGAGATTCGTACACAAGAAAAGACTCGTGTTTTAATGGACGTAACTAGCGGTTCATTTGACGTTTCGGGAACCAGAATGGAGGAACGGGAAAGCCATAAGATATCTAAGCATGCAACAGACTCAGATAAAGGATATGAAGCTGACCGGATGGTAATCGGACTCACGATGCGACAATGACATAGAGATTCGTACACAAGAAAAGACTCGAGTTTTAAAGGACGTAACTATCGGTACATTTGAATTTTCGGGCACCTGAATGGAGGAACGGAAAAGCCATAAGATATCTAAGCCTGCAACAGACTCACATAAAGGACATGAAGCTGACCGGACGGTAATCGGACTCACGATGCGACAATGACACAAAGATTCGTACACAAGAAAAGACTCGTGTTTTAATAGACGTAACTAGCGGTTCATTTGACGTTTTAGGCACCCGAATGGAGGAACGGAAAAGCCATAAGATATCTAAGCCTGCAACAGACTCACATAAAGGACATGAAGCTGACCGGACGGTAATCGGACTCACGATGCGACAATGACACAAAGATTCGTACACAAGAAAAGACTCGTGTTTTAATAGACGTAACTAGCGGTTCATTTGACGTTTCAGGCACCCGAATGGAGAAACGGGAAAGCCATAAGATATCTAAGCATGCAACAGACTCAGATAAAGGATATGAAGCTGACCGGACGGTAATCGGACTCACGATGTGACAATGACATAGAGATTCATACACAAGAAAAGACTCGAGTTTTAAAGGACGTAACTATCTGTACATTTGAAGTTTCGGGCACCCGAATGGAGGAACGGGAAATCCATAAGATATCTAAGCCTGCAACAGACTCAGATAAAGTATATGAAGCTGACCGGACGGTAATCGGACTCACGATGCGACAATAACATAAAGATTCGTACACAAGAAAAGACTCGAGTTTTAATGGACGTAACTAGCGGTTCATTTGAAGTTTCGGGCACCCGAATGGAGGAACGGGAAGGCCATAAGATATCTGAGCATGCAACAGACTCAGATAAAGGATATGAAGCTTACCGGACGGTAATAGGACTCACGATGGGACAATGACACAGAGATTCGTACACAAGAAAAGACTCATGTTTTAATGAATGTAAATAGCGGTTCATTTGAAGTTTCGGGCACCCGAATGGAGGAATGGGAAAGCCATAAGATATCTATGCATGCAACAGACTCAGATAAAGGATATGAAGCTGGCCGGACGGTAATCGGACTCACGATGCGACAATGACACAGAGATTCGTACACAAGAAAAGACTCGAGTTTTAAAGGACGTAACTATCTGTACATTTGAAGTTTCGGGCACCCGAATGGAGGAACGGGAAAGCCATAAGATATCTAAGCCTGCAACAGACTCAGATAAAGGATATGTAGCTGACCGGACGGTAATCGGACTCACGATGCGACAATAACATAAAGATTCGTACACAAGAAAAGACTCGAGTTTTAATGGACGTAACTAGCGGTTCATTTGAAGTTTCGGGCACCCGAATGGAGGAACGGGAAGGCCATAAGATATCTGAGCATGCAACAGACTCAGATATAGGATATGAAGCTTATCGGACGGTAATCGGACTCACGATGCGACAATGACACAGAGATTCGTACACAAGAAAAGACTCGTGTTTTAATGGACGTAACTAGCGGTTCATTTGACGTTTCGGGCACCCGAATGGAGGAACGGGAAAGCCATAAGATATCTAAGCATGCAACAGACTCAGATAAAGGATATGAAGCTGACCGGACGGTAATCGGACTCACGATGTGACAATGACATAGAGATTCATACACAAGAAAAGACTCGAGTTTCAAAGGACGTAACTATCTGTACATTTGAAGTTTCGGGCACCCGAATGGAGGAACGGGAAAGCCATAAGATATCTAAGCATGCAACAGACTCAGATAAAGGATATGAAGCTGACCGGATGGTAATCGGACTCACGATGCGACAATGACATAGAGATTCGTACCCAAGAAAAGACTCGAGTTTTAAAGGACGTAACTATCTGTACATCTGAAGTTTCCGGCACCCGAATGGAGGAACGGGAAAGCCATAAGATATCTAAGCATGCAACAGACTCAGATAAAGGATATGAAGCTGACCGGACGGTAATCGGACTCACGATGCGACAATGACACAGAGATTCGTACACAAGAAAAGACTCGTGTTTTAATGAACGTAAATAGCGGTTCATTTGAAGTTTCGGGCACCCGAATGGAGGAACGGGAAAGCCATAAGATATCTAAGCCTGCAAAAGACTAAGATAAAGGATATGAAGCTGACCGGACGGTAATCGGACTCACGATGGGGCAATGACACAGAGATTCGTACACAAGAAAAGACTCATGTTTTAATGAACGTAAATAGCGGTTCATTTGCATTTTCGGGCACCCGAATGGAGGAACGGGAAAGCCATAAGATATCTAAGCATGCAACAGACTCAGATAAAGGATATGAAGCTGGCCGGACGGTAATCGGACTCACGATGCGACAATGACACAGAGATTCGTACACAAGAAAAGGCTCGAGTTTTAAAGGACGTAATTATCGGTACATTTGAAGTTTCGGGCACCAGAATGGAGGAATGGGAAAGCCATAAGATATCTAAGCATGCAACAGACTAAGATAAAGGATATGAAGCTCACCGGACGGTAATCGGACTCACGATGCGACAATGACACAGAGATTCGTACACAAGAAAAGACTCGTGTTTTAATGAACGTAAATAGCGGTTCATTTGAAGTTTCGGGCACCCGAATGGAGGAACGAAAAAGCCATAAGATATCTAAGCCTGCAAAAGACTCAGATAAAGGATATGAAGCTGACCGGACGGTAATCGGACTCACGATGGGGCAATGACATAGAGATTCGTACACAAGAAAAGACTCATGTTTTAATGAACGTAAATAGCGGTTCATTTGAATTTTCGGGCACCTGAATGGAGGAACGGGAAAGCCATAAGATATCTAAGCATGCAACAGACTCAGATAAAGGATATGAAGCTGGCCGGACGGTAATCGGACTCACGAAGCGACAATGACACAGAGATTCGTACACAAGAAAAGGCTCGAGTTTTAAAGGACGTAATTATCGGTACATTTGAAGTTTCGGGCACCAGAATGGAGGAACGGGAAAGCCATAAGATATCTAAGCATGCAACAGACTCAGATAAAGGATATGAAGCTGACCGGACGGTAATCGGACTCACGATGGGACAATGACACAGAGATTCGTACACAAGAAAAGACTCGTGTTTTAATGGACGTAACTAGCGGTTCATTTGACGTTTCGGGAACCAGAATGGAGGAACGGGAAAGCCATAAGATATCTAAGCATGCAACAGACTCAGATAAAGGATATGAAGCTGACCGGATGGTAATCGGACTCACGATGCGACAATAACATAAAGATTCGTACACAAGAAAAGACTCGAGTTTTAATGGACGTAACTAGCGGTTCATTTGAAGTTTCGGGCACCCGAATGGAGGAACGGGAAGGCCATAAGATATCTGAGCATGCAACAGACTCAGATATAGGATATGAAGCTTATCGGACGGTAATCGGACTCACGATGCGACAATGACACAGAGATTCGTACACAAGAAAAGACTCGTGTTTTAATGGACGTAACTAGCGGTTCATTTGACGTTTCGGGCACCCGAATGGAGGAACGGGAAAGCCATAAGATATCTAAGCATGCAACAGACTCAGATAAAGGATATGAAGCTGACCGGACGGTAATCGGACTCACGATGTGACAATGACATAGAGATTCATACACAAGAAAAGACTCGAGTTTCAAAGGACGTAACTATCTGTACATTTGAAGTTTCGGGCACCCGAATGGAGGAACGGGAAAGCCATAAGATATCTAAGCATGCAACAGACTCAGATAAAGGATATGAAGCTGACCGGATGGTAATCGGACTCACGATGCGACAATGACATAGAGATTCGTACCCAAGAAAAGACTCGAGTTTTAAAGGACGTAACTATCTGTACATCTGAAGTTTCCGGCACCCGAATGGAGGAACGGGAAAGCCATAAGATATCTAAGCATGCAACAGACTCAGATAAAGGATATGAAGCTGACCGGACGGTAATCGGACTCACGATGCGACAATGACACAGAGATTCGTACACAAGAAAAGACTCGTGTTTTAATGAACGTAAATAGCGGTTCATTTGAAGTTTCGGGCACCCGAATGGAGGAACGGGAAAGCCATAAGATATCTAAGCCTGCAAAAGACTAAGATAAAGGATATGAAGCTGACCGGACGGTAATCGGACTCACGATGGGGCAATGACACAGAGATTCGTACACAAGAAAAGACTCATGTTTTAATGAACGTAAATAGCGGTTCATTTGCATTTTCGGGCACCCGAATGGAGGAACGGGAAAGCCATAAGATATCTAAGCATGCAACAGACTCAGATAAAGGATATGAAGCTGGCCGGACGGTAATCGGACTCACGATGCGACAATGACACAGAGATTCGTACACAAGAAAAGGCTCGAGTTTTAAAGGACGTAATTATCGGTACATTTGAAGTTTCGGGCACCAGAATGGAGGAATGGGAAAGCCATAAGATATCTAAGCATGCAACAGACTAAGATAAAGGATATGAAGCTCACCGGACGGTAATCGGACTCACGATGCGACAATGACACAGAGATTCGTACACAAGAAAAGACTCGTGTTTTAATGAACGTAAATAGCGGTTCATTTGAAGTTTCGGGCACCCGAATGGAGGAACGAAAAAGCCATAAGATATCTAAGCCTGCAAAAGACTCAGATAAAGGATATGAAGCTGACCGGACGGTAATCGGACTCACGATGGGGCAATGACATAGAGATTCGTACACAAGAAAAGACTCATGTTTTAATGAACGTAAATAGCGGTTCATTTGAATTTTCGGGCACCTGAATGGAGGAACGGGAAAGCCATAAGATATCTAAGCATGCAACAGACTCAGATAAAGGATATGAAGCTGGCCGGACGGTAATCGGACTCACGAAGCGACAATGACACAGAGATTCGTACACAAGAAAAGGCTCGAGTTTTAAAGGACGTAATTATCGGTACATTTGAAGTTTCGGGCACCAGAATGGAGGAACGGGAAAGCCATAAGATATCTAAGCATGCAACAGACTCAGATAAAGGATATGAAGCTGACCGGACGGTAATCGGACTCACGATGGGACAATGACACAGAGATTCGTACACAAGAAAAGACTCGTGTTTTAATGGACGTAACTAGCGGTTCATTTGACGTTTCGGGAACCAGAATGGAGGAACGGGAAAGCCATAAGATATCTAAGCATGCAACAGACTCAGATAAAGGATATGAAGCTGACTGGATGGTAATCGGACTCACGATGCGACAATGACATAGAGATTCGTACACAAGAAAAGACTCGAGTTTTAAAGGACGTAACTATCGGTACATTTGAATTTTCGGGCACCCGAATGGAGGAACGGAAAAGCCATAAGGTATCTAAGCCTGCAACAGACTCACATAAAGGACATGAAGCTGACCGGACGGTAATCGGACTCACGATGCGACAATGACACAAAGATTCGTACACAAGAAAAGACTCGTGTTTTAATGGACGTAACTAGCGGTTCATTTGACGTTTCGGGCACCCGAATGGAGAAACGGGAAAGCCATAAGATATCTAAGCATGCAACAGACTCAGATAAAGGATATGAAGCTGACCGGACGGTAATCGGACTCACGATGTGACAATGACATAGAGATTCATACACAAGAAAAGACTCGAGTTTTAAAGGACGTAACTATCTGTAGATTTGAAGTTTCGGGCACCCGAATGGAGGTACGGGAATGCCATAAGATATCTAAGCATGCAACAGACACAGATAAAGGATATGAAGCTGACCGGACGGTAATCGGACTCACGATGCGACAATGACATAGAGATTCGTACACAAGAAAAGACTCGAGTTTTAAATGACGTAACTATCTGTACATCTGAAGTTTCCGGCACCCGAATGGAGGAACGGGAAAGCCATAAGATATCTAAGCATGCAACAGACTCAGATAAAGGATCTGAAGCTGACCGGACGGTAATCGGACTCACGATGCGACAATGACACAGAGATTCGTACACAAGAAAAGACTCGTGTTTTAATGAACGTAAATAGCGGTTCATTTGAAGTTTCGGGCACCCGAATGGAGGAACGGGAAAGCCATAAGATATCTAAGCCTGCAAAAGACTCAGATAAAGGATATGAAGCTGACCGGACGGTAATCGGACTCACGATGGGGCAATGACACAGAGATTCGTACACAAGAAAAGACACATGTTTTAATGAACGTAAATAGCGGTTCATTTGAAGTTTCGGGCACCCGTATGGAGGAACGGGAAAGCAATAAGATATCTAAGCATGCAACAGACTCAGATAAAGGATATGAAGCTGGCCGGACGGTAATCATACTCACGATGCGACAATGACACAGAGATTCGTACACAAGAAAAGGCTCGAGTTTTAAAGGATGTAACTATCGGTACATTTGAAGTTTCGGGCACCCGAATGGAGGAACGGGAAAGCCATAAGATATCTAACCCTACAACAGACTCAGATAAAGGATATGAAGCTGACCGGACGGTAATCGGACTCACGATGCGACAATGACATAGAGATTCGTACACAAGAAAAGACTCGAGTTTTAAAGGACGTAACAATCTGTACATTTGAAGTTTCCGGCACCCGAATGGAGGAACAGGAAAGCCATAACATATCTAAGCATGCAACAGACTCAGATAAAGGATATGAAGCTGACCGGACGGTAATCGGACTCACGATGGGACAATGACACAGAGATTCGTACACAAGAAAAGACTCGTGTTTTAATGGACGTAACTAGCGGTTCATTTGACGTTTCGGGAACCAGAATGGAGGAACGGGAAAGCCATAAGATATCTAAGCATGTAACAGACTCAGATAAAGGATATGAAGCTGACCGGATGGTAATCGGACTCACGATGCGACAATGACATAGAGATTCGTACACAAGAAAAGACTCGAGTTTTAAAGGACGTAACTATCGGTACATTTGAATTTTCGGGCACCCGAATGGAGGAACGGAAAAGCCATAAGAAATCTAAGCCTGCAACAGACTCAGATAAAGGACATGAAGCTGACCGGACGGTAATCGGACTCACGATGCGACAATAACATAAAGTTTCGTACACAAGAAAAGACTCGAGTTTTAATGGACGTAACTAGCGGTTCATTTGAAGTTTCGGGCACCCGAATGGAGGAACGGGAAGGCCATAAGATATCTGAGCATGCAACAGACTCAGATAAAGGATATGAAGCTGACCGGACGGTAATCGGACTCACGATGCGACAATGACACAAAGATTCGTAGACAAGAAAAGACTCGTGTTTTAATAAACGTAAATAGCGGTTCATTTGAAGTTTCGGGCACCCGAATGGAGGAACGGGAAAGCCATAAGATATCTAAGCCTGCAAAAGACTCAGATAAAGGATATGAAGCTGACCGAACGGTGATCGGACTCACGATGGGACAATGACACAGAGATTCGTACACAAGAAAAGACTCATGTTTTAATGAACGTAAATAGCGGTTCATTTGAAGTTTCGGGCACCCGAATGGAGGAACGGGAAAGCCATAAGATATCTAAGCCTGCAACAGACTCAGATAAAGGATATGAAGCTGGCCGGACGGTAATCGGACTCACGATGCGACAATGACACAGAGATTCGTACACAAGAAAAGGCTCGTGTTTTAATGAACGTAAATAGCGGTTCATTTGAAGTTTCGGGCACCCGAATGGAGGAACGGGAAAGCCATAAGATATCTAAGCCTGCAAAAGACTCAGATAAAGGATATGAAGCTGACCGGACGGTGATCGGACTCACGATGGGACAATGACACAGAGATTTGTACACAAGAAAAGACTCATGTTTTAATGAACGTAAATAGCGGTTCATTTGAAGTTTCGGGCACCCGAATGGAGGAACGGGAAAGCCATAAGATATCTAAGCATGCAACAGACTCAGATAAAGGATATGAAGCTGACCGGACGGTAATCGGACTCACGATGGGGCAATGACACAGAGATTCGTACACAAGAAAAGACACATGTTTTAATGAACGTAAATAGCGGTTCATTTGAAGTTTCGGGCACCCGTATGGAGGAACGGGAAAGCAATAAGATATCTAAGCATGCAACAGACTCAGATAAAGGATATGAAGCTGGCCGGACGGTAATCATACTCACGATGCGACAATGACACAGAGATTCGTACACAAGAAAAGGCTCGAGTTTTAAAGGATGTAACTATCGGTACATTTGAAGTTTCGGGCACCCGAATGGAGGAACGGGAAAGCCATAAGATATCTAACCCTGCAACAGACTCAGATAAAGGATATGAAGCTGACCGGACGGTAATCGGACTCACGATGCGACAATGACATAGAGATTCGTACACAAGAAAAGACTCGAGTTTTAAAGGACGTAACAATCTGTACATTTGAAGTTTCCGGCACCCGAATGGAGGAACAGGAAAGCCATAAGATATCTAAGCATGCAACAGACTCAGATAAAGGATATGAAGCTGACCGGACGGTAATCGGACTCACGATGGGACAATGACACAGAGATTCGTACACAAGAAAAGACTCGTGTTTTAATGGACGTAACTAGCGGTTCATTTGACGTTTCGGGAACCAGAATGGAGGAACGGGAAAGCCATAAGATATCTAAGCATGTAACAGACTCAGATAAAGGATATAAAGCTGACCGGATGGTAATCGGACTCACGATGCGACAATGACATAGAGATTCGTACACAAGAAAAGACTCGAGTTTTAAAGGACGTAACTATCGGTACATTTGAATTTTCGGGCACCCGAATGGAGGAACGGAAAAGCCATAAGAAATCTAAGCCTGCAACAGACTCAGATAAAGGACATGAAGCTGACCGGATGGTAATCGGACTCACGATGCGACAATAACATAAAGTTTCGTACACAAGAAAAGACTCGAGTTTTAATGGACGTAACTAGCGGTTCATTTGAAGTTTCGGGCACCCGAATGGAGGAACGGGAAGGCCATAAGATATCTGAGCATGCAACAGACTCAGATAAAGGATATGAAGCTGACCGGACGGTAATCGGACTCACGATGCGACAATGACACAAAGATTCGTAGACAAGAAAAGACTCGTGTTTTAATAAACGTAAATAGCGGTTCATTTGAAGTTTCGGGCACCCGAATGGAGGAACGGGAAAGCCATAAGATATCTAAGCCTGCAAAAGACTCAGATAAAGGATATGAAGCTGACCGAACGGTGATCGGACTCACGATGGGACAATGACACAGAGATTCGTACACAAGAAAAGACTCATGTTTTAATGAACGTAAATAGCGGTTCATTTGAAGTTTCGGGCACCCGAATGGAGGAACGGGAAAGCCATAAGATATCTAAGCCTGCAACAGACTCAGATAAAGGATATGAAGCTGGCCGGACGGTAATCGGACTCACGATGCGACAATGACACAGAGATTCGTACACAAGAAAAGGCTCGTGTTTTAATGAACGTAAATAGCGGTTCATTTGAAGTTTCGGGCACCCGAATGGAGGAACGGGAAAGCCATAAGATATCTAAGCCTGCAAAAGACTCAGATAAAGGATATGAAGCTGACCGGACGGTGATCGGACTCACGATGGGACAATGACACAGAGATTTGTACACAAGAAAAGACTCATGTTTTAATGAACGTAAATAGCGGTTCATTTGAAGTTTCGGGCACCCGAATGGAGGAACGGGAAAGCCATAAGATATCTAAGCATGCAACAGACTCAGATAAAGGATATGAAGCTGACCGGACGGTAATCGGACTCACGATGGGGCAATGACACAGAGATTCGTACACAAGAAAAGACACATGTTTTAATGAACGTAAATAGCGGTTCATTTGAAGTTTCGGGCACCCGTATGGAGGAACGGGAAAGCAATAAGATATCTAAGCATGCAACAGACTCAGATAAAGGATATGAAGCTGGCCGGACGGTAATCATACTCACGATGCGACAATGACACAGAGATTCGTACACAAGAAAAGGCTCGAGTTTTAAAGGATGTAACTATCGGTACATTTGAAGTTTCGGGCACCCGAATGGAGGAACGGGAAAGCCATAAGATATCTAACCCTGCAACAGACTCAGATAAAGGATATGAAGCTGACCGGACGGTAATCGGACTCACGATGCGACAATGACATAGAGATTCGTACACAAGAAAAGACTCGAGTTTTAAAGGACGTAACAATCTGTACATTTGAAGTTTCCGGCACCCGAATGGAGGAACAGGAAAGCCATAAGATATCTAAGCATGCAACAGACTCAGATAAAGGATATGAAGCTGACCGGACGGTAATCGGACTCACGATGGGACAATGACACAGAGATTCGTACACAAGAAAAGACTCGTGTTTTAATGGACGTAACTAGCGGTTCATTTGACGTTTCGGGAACCAGAATGGAGGAACGGGAAAGCCATAAGATATCTAAGCATGTAACAGACTCAGATAAAGGATATGAAGCTGACCGGATGGTAATCGGACTCACGATGCGACAATGACATAGAGATTCGTACACAAGAAAAGACTCGAGTTTTAAAGGACGTAACTATCGGTACATTTGAATTTTCGGGCACCCGAATGGAGGAACGGAAAAGCCATAAGAAATCTAAGCCTGCAACAGACTCAGATAAAGGACATGAAGCTGACCGGACGGTAATCGGACTCACGATGCGACAATAACATAAAGTTTCGTACACAAGAAAAGACTCGAGTTTTAATGGACGTAACTAGCGGTTCATTTGAAGTTTCGGGCACCCGAATGGAGGAACGGGAAGGCCATAAGATATCTGAGCATGCAACAGACTCAGATAAAGGATATGAAGCTGACCGGACGGTAATCGGACTCACGATGCGACAATGACACAAAGATTCGTAGACAAGAAAAGACTCGTGTTTTAATAAACGTAAATAGCGGTTCATTTGAAGTTTCGGGCACCCGAATGGAGGAACGGGAAAGCCATAAGATATCTAAGCCTGCAAAAGACTCAGATAAAGGATATGAAGCTGACCGAACGGTGATCGGACTCACGATGGGACAATGACACAGAGATTCGTACACAAGAAAAGACTCATGTTTTAATGAACGTAAATAGCGGTTCATTTTAAGTTTCGGGCACCCGAATGGAGGAACGGGAAAGCCATAAGATATCTAAGCCTGCAACAGACTCAGATAAAGGATATGAAGCTGGCCGGACGGTAATCGGACTCACGATGCGACAATGACACAGAGATTCGTACACAAGAAAAGGCTCGTGTTTTAATGAACGTAAATAGCGGTTCATTTGAAGTTTCGGGCACCCGAATGGAGGAACGGGAAAGCCATAAGATATCTAAGCCTGCAAAAGACTCAGATAAAGGATATGAAGCTGACCGGACGGTGATCGGACTCACGATGGGACAATGACACAGAGATTTGTACACAAGAAAAGACTCATGTTTTAATGAACGTAAATAGCGGTTCATTTGAAGTTTCGGGCACCCGAATGGAGGAACGGGAAAGCCATAAGATATCTAAGCATGCAACAGACTCAGATAAAGGATATGAAGCTGACCGGACGGTAATCGGACTCACGATGGGGCAATGACACAGAGATTCGTACACAAGAAAAGACACATGTTTTAATGAACGTAAATAGCGGTTCATTTGAAGTTTCGGGCACCCGTATGGAGGAACGGGAAAGCAATAAGATATCTAAGCATGCAACAGACTCAGATAAAGGATATGAAGCTGGCCGGACGGTAATCATACTCACGATGCGACAATGACACAGAGATTCGTACACAAGAAAAGGCTCGAGTTTTAAAGGATGTAACTATCGGTACATTTGAAGTTTCGGGCACCCGAATGGAGGAACGGGAAAGCCATAAGATATCTAACCCTGCAACAGACTCAGATAAAGGATATGAAGCTGACCGGACGGTAATCGGACTCACGATGCGACAATGACATAGAGATTCGTACACAAGAAAAGACTCGAGTTTTAAAGGACGTAACAATCTGTACATTTGAAGTTTCCGGCACCCGAATGGAGGAACAGGAAAGCCATAAGATATCTAAGCATGCAACAGACTCAGATAAAGGATATGAAGCTGACCGGACGGTAATCGGACTCACGATGGGACAATGACACAGAGATTCGTACACAAGAAAAGACTCGTGTTTTAATGGACGTAACTAGCGGTTCATTTGACGTTTCGGGAACCAGAATGGAGGAACGGGAAAGCCATAAGATATCTAAGCATGTAACAGACTCAGATAAAGGATATGAAGCTGACCGGATGGTAATCGGACTCACGATGCGACAATGACATAGAGATTCGTACACAAGAAAAGACTCGAGTTTTAAAGGACGTAACTATCGGTACATTTGAATTTTCGGGCACCCGAATGGAGGAACGGAAAAGCCATAAGAAATCTAAGCCTGCAACAGACTCAGATAAAGGACATGAAGCTGACCGGACGGTAATCGGACTCACGATGCGACAATAACATAAAGTTTCGTACACAAGAAAAGACTCGAGTTTTAATGGACGTAACTAGCGGTTCATTTGAAGTTTCGGGCACCCGAATGGAGGAACGGGAAGGCCATAAGATATCTGAGCATGCAACAGACTCAGATAAAGGATATGAAGCTGACCGGACGGTAATCGGACTCACGATGCGACAATGACACAAAGATTCGTAGACAAGAAAAGACTCGTGTTTTAATAAACGTAAATAGCGGTTCATTTGAAGTTTCGGGCACCCGAATGGAGGAACGGGAAAGCCATAAGATATCTAAGCCTGCAAAAGACTCAGATAAAGGATATGAAGCTGACCGAACGGTGATCGGACTCACGATGGGACAATGACACAGAGATTCGTACACAAGAAAAGACTCATGTTTTAATGAACGTAAATAGCGGTTCATTTGAAGTTTCGGGCACCCGAATGGAGGAACGGGAAAGCCATAAGATATCTAAGCCTGCAACAGACTCAGATAAAGGATATGAAGCTGGCCGGACGGTAATCGGACTCACGATGCGACAATGACACAGAGATTCGTACACAAGAAAAGGCTCGTGTTTTAATGAACGTAAATAGCGGTTCATTTGAAGTTTCGGGCACCCGAATGGAGGAACGGGAAAGCCATAAGATATCTAAGCCTGCAAAAGACTCAGATAAAGGATATGAAGCTGACCGGACGGTGATCGGACTCACGATGGGACAATGACACAGAGATTTGTACACAAGAAAAGACTCATGTTTTAATGAACGTAAATAGCGGTTCATTTCAAGTTTCGGGCACCCGAATGGAGGAACGGGAAAGCCATAAGATATCTAAGCATGCAACAGACTCAGATAAAGGATATGAAGCTGGCCGGACGGTAATCGGACTCACGATGCGACAATGACACAGAGATTCGTACACAAGAAAAGACTCGAGTTTTAAAGGACGTAACTATCGGTACATTTGAAGTTTCGGGCACCCGAATGGAGGAACGGGAAAGCCATAAGATATCTAAGCCTGCAACAGACTCAGATAAAGGATATGAAGCTGACCGGACGGTAATCGGACTCACGATGCGACAATGACATAGAGATTCGTACACAAGAAAAGACTCGAGTTTTAAAGGACGTAACAATCTGTACATTTGAAGTTTCCGGCACCCGAATGGAGGAACGGGAAAGCCATAAGATATCTAAGCATGCAACAGACTCAGATAAAGGATATGAAGCTGACCGGACTGTAATCGGACACACGATGCGACAATGACACAGAGATTCGCACACAAGAAAAGACTCGAGTTTTAAAGGACGTAACTATCGGTACATTTGAAGTTTCGGGCACCCGAATGGAGGAACGGGAAAGCCATAAGATATCTAAGCCTGCAACAGACTCAGATAAAGGATATGAAGCTGACCGGACGGTAATCGGACTCACGATGGGACAATAACACAGAGATTCGTACACAAGAAAAGACACATGTTTTAATGAACGTAAATAGCGGTTCATTTGAAGTTTCGGGCACCCGTATGGAGGAACGGGAAAGCCATAAGATATCTAAGCATGCAACAGACTCAGATAAAGGATATGAAGCTGGCCGGACGGTAATCGGACTCATGATGCGACAATGACACAGAGATTCGTACACAAGAAAAGGCTCGAGTTTTAAAGGATGTAACTATCGGTACATTTGAAGTTTCGGGCACCCGAATGGAGGAATGGGAAAGCCATAAGATATCTAAGCCTGCAACAGACTCAGATAAAGGATATGAAGCTGAACGGACGGTAATCGGACTCACGATGGGACAATGACATAGAGATTCCTACACAAGAAAAGACTCGTGTTTTAATGAACGTAAATAGCGGTTCATTTGAAGTTTCCGGCACCCGAATGGAGGAACGGGAAAGCCATAAGATATCTAAGCATGCAACAGACTCAGATAAAGGATATGAAGCTGACCGGACGGTAATCGGACTCACGATGGGACAATGACACAGAGATTCGTACACAAGAAAAGACTCATGTTTTAATGAACGTAAATAGCGGTTCATTTGAAGTTTCGGGCACCCGAATGGAGGAACGGGAAAGCCATAAGATATCTAAGCATGCAACAGACTCAGATAAAGGATATGAAGCTGGCCGGACGGTAATCAGACTCACGATGCGACAATGACACAGAGATTCGTACACAAGAAAAGACTCGTGTTTTAATGAACGTAAATAGCGGTTCATTTGAAGTTTCGGGCACCCGAATGGAGGAACGGGAAAGCCATAAGATATCTAAGCCTGCAAAAGACTCAGATAAAGGATATGAATCTAACCGGACGGTGATCGGACTCACGATGGGACAATGACACAGAGATTTGTACACAAGAAAAGACTCATGTTTTAATGAACGTAAATAGCGGTTCATTTCAAGTTTCGGGCACCCGAATGGAGGAACGGGAAAGCCATAAGATATCTAAGCATGCAACAGACTCAGATAAAGGATATGAAGCTGGCCGGACGGTAATCGGACTCACGATGCGACAATGACACAGAGATTCGTACACAAGAAAAGACTCGAGTTTTAAAGGACGTAACTATCGGTACATTTGAAGTTTCGGGCACCCGAATTGAGGAACGGGAAAGCCATAAGATATCTAAGCCTGCAACAGACTCAGATAAAGGATATGAAGCTGACCGGACGGTAATCGGACTCACGATGCGACAATGACATAGAGATTCGTACACAAGAAAAGACTCGAGTTTTAAAGGACGTAACAATCTGTACATTTGAAGTTTCCGGCACCCGAATGGAGGAACGGGAAAGCCATAAGATATCTAAGCATGCAACAGACTCAGATAAAGGATATGAAGCTGACCGGACTGTAATCGGACACACGATGCGACAATGACACAGAGATTCGCACACAAGAAAAGACTCGGGTTTTAAAGGACGTAACTATCGGTACATTTGAAGTTTCGGGCACCCGAATGGAGGAACGGGAAAGCCATAAGATATCTAAGCCTGCAACAGACTCAGATAAAGGATATGAAGCTGACCGGACGGTAATCGGACTCACGATGGGACAATAACACAGAGATTCGTACACAAGAAAAGACACATGTTTTAATGAACGTAAATAGCGGTTCATTTGAAGTTTCGGGCACCCGTATGGAGGAACGGGAAAGCCATAAGATATCTAAGCATGCAACAGACTCAGATAAAGGATATGAAGCTGGCCGGACGGTAATCGGACTCATGATGCGACAATGACACAGAGATTCGTACACAAGAAAAGGCTCGAGTTTTAAAGGATGTAACTATCGGTACATTTGAAGTTTCGGGCACCCGAATGGAGGAATGGGAAAGCCATAAGATATCTAAGCCTGCAACAGACTCAGATAAAGGATATGAAGCTGAACGGACGGTAATCGGACTCACGATGGGACAATGACATAGAGATTCCTACACAAGAAAAGACCCGTGTTTTAATGAACGTAAATAGCGGTTCATTTGAAGTTTCCGGCACCCGAATGGTGGAACGGGAAAGCCATAAGATATCTAAGCATGCAACAGACTCAGATAAAGGATATGAAGCTGACCGGACGGTAATCGGACTCACGATGGGACAATGACACAGAGATTCGTACACAAGAAAAGACTCATGTTTTAATGAACGTAAATAGCGGTTCATTTGAAGTTTCGGGCACCCGAATGGAGGAACGGGAAAGCCATAAGATATCTAAGCATGCAACAGACTCAGATAAAGGATATGAAGCTGGCCGGACGGTAATCGGACTCACGATGCGACAATGACACAGAGATTCGTACACAAGAAAAGACTCGTGTTTTAATGAACGTAAATAGCGGTTCATTTGAAGTTTCGGGCACCCGAATGGAGGAACGGGAAAGCCATAAGATATCTAAGCCTGCAAAAGACTCAGATAAAGGATATGAAGCTAACCGGACGGTGATCGGACTCACGATGGGACAATGACACAGAGATTTGTACACAAGAAAAGACTCATGTTTTAATGAACGTAAATAGCGGTTCATTTCAAGTTTCGGGCACCCGAATGGAGGAACGGGAAAGCCATAAGATATCTAAGCATGCAACAGACTCAGATAAAGGATATGAAGCTGGCCGGACGGTAATCGGACTCACGATGCGACAATGACACAGAGATTCGTACACAAGAAAAGACTCGAGTTTTAAAGGACGTAACTATCGGTACATTTGAAGTTTCGGGCAGCCGAATGGAGGAACGGGAAAGCCGTAAGATATCTAAGCCTGCAACAGACTCAGATAAAGGATATGAAACTGACTGGACGGTAATCGGACTCACGATGGGACAATGACATAGAGATTCGTACACAAGAAAAGACTCGAGTTTTAAAGGACGTAACTATCGGTACATTTGAATTTTCGGGCACCCAAATGGAGGAACGGAAAAGCCATAAGATATCTAAGCCTGCAACAGACTCAGATAAAGGACATGAAGCTGACCGGACGGTAATCGGACTCACGATGCGACAATAACATAAAGTTTCGTACACAAGAAAAGACTCGAGTTTTAATGGACGTAACTAGCGGTTCATTTGAAGTTTTGGGCACCCGAATGGAGGAACGGGAAGGCCATAAGATATCTGAGCATGCAACAGACTCAGATAAAGGATATGAAGCTGGCCGGACGGTAATCGGACTCATGATGCGACAATGACAAAGAGATTCGTACACAAGAAAAGGCTCGAGTTTTAAAGGATGTAACTATCGGTACATTTGAAGTTTCGGGCACCCGAATGGAGGAATGGGAAAGCCATAAGATATCTAAGCCTGCAACAGACTCAGATAAAGGATATGAAGCTGAACGGACGGTAATCGGACTCACGATGGGACAATGACATAGAGATTCCTACACAAGAAAAGACTCGTGTTTTAATGAACGTAAATAGCGGTTCATTTGAAGTTTCCGGCACCCGAATGGAGGAACGGGAAAGCCATAAGATATCTAAGCATGCAACAGACTCAGATAAAGGATATGAAGCTGACCGGACGGTAATCGGACTCACGATGGGACAATGACACAGAGATTCGTACACAAGAAAAGACTCATGTTTTAATGAACGTAAATAGCGGTTCATTTGAAGTTTCGGGCACCCGAATGGAGGAACGGGAAAGCCATAAGATATCTAAGCATGCAACAGACTCAGATAAAGGATATGAAGCTGGCCGGACGGTAATCGGACTCACGATGCGACAATGACACAGAGATTCGTACACAAGAAAAGACTCGTGTTTTAATGAACGTAAATAGCGGTTCATTTGAAGTTTCGGGCACCCGAATGGAGGAACGGGAAAGCCATAAGATATCTAAGCATGCAAAAGACTCAGATAAAGGATATGAAGCTAACCGGACGGTGATCGGACTCACGATGGGACAATGACACAGAGATTCGTACACAAGAAAAGACTCGAGTTTTAAAGGACGTAACTATCGGTACATTTGAAGTTTCGGGCAGCCGAATGGAGGAACGGGAAAGCCGTAAGATGTCTAAGCCTGCAACAGACTCAGATAAAGGATATGAAACTGACCGGACGGTAATCGGACTCACGATGGGACAATGACATAGAGATTCGTACACAAGAAAAGTCTCGAGTTTTAAAGGACGTAACTATCGGTACATTTGAATTTTCGGGCACCCAAATGGAGGAACGGAAAAGCCATAAGATATCTAAGCCTGCAACAGACTCAGATAAAGGACATGAAGCTGACCGGACGGTAATCGGACTCACGATGCGACAATAACATAAAGTTTCGTACACAAGAAAAGACTCGAGTTTTAATGGACGTAACTAGCGGTTCATTTGAAGTTTTGGGCACCCGAATGGAGGAACGGGAAGGCCATAAGATATCTGAGCATGCAACAGACTCAGATAAAGGATATGAAGCTGACCGGACGGTAATCGGACTCACGATGCGACAATGACACAAAGATTCGTAGACAAGAAAAGACTCGTGTTTTAATAAACGTAAATAGCGTTTCATTTGAAGTTTCGGGCACCCGAATGGAGGAACGGGAAAGCCATAAGATATCTAAGCCTGCAAAAGTCTCAGATAAAGGATATGAAGCTGACCGAACGATGATCGGACTCACGATGGGACAATGACACAGAGATTCGTACACAAGAAAAGACTCATGTTTTAATGAAGGTAAATAGCGGTTCATTTAAAGTTTCGGGCACCCGAATGGAGGAACGGGAAAGCCATAAGATATCTAAGCATGCAACAGACTCAGATAAAGGATATGAAGCTGGCCGGATGGTAATCGGACTCACGATGCGACAATGACATATAGATTCGTACACAAGAAAAGACTCGTGTTTTAATGAACGTAAATAGCGGTTCATTTGAAGTTTCGGGCACCCGAATTGAGGAACGGGAAAGCCATAAGATATCTAAGCCTGCAAAAGACTCAGATAAAGGATATGAAGCTGACCGGACGGTGATCGGACTCACGATGGGACAATGACACAGAGATTTGTACACAAGAAAAGACTCATGTTTTAATGAACGTAAATAGCGGTTCATTTCAAGTTACGGGCACCCGAATGGAGGAACGGGAAAGCCATAAGATATCTAAGCATGCAACAGACTCAGATAAAGGATATGAAGCTGGCCAGACGGTAATCGGACTCATGATGCGACAATGACACAGAGATTCGTACACAAGAAAAGACTCGAGTTTTAAAGGACGTAACTATCGGTACATTTGAAGTTTCGGGCACCCGAATGGAGGAACGGGAAAGCCATAAGATATCTAAGCCTGCAACAGACTCAGATAAAGGATATGAAGCTGACCGGACGGTAATCGGACTCACGATGCGACAATGACATAGAGATTCGTACACAAGAAAAGACTCGAGTTTTAAAGGACGTAACAATCTGTACATTTGAAGTTTCCGGCACCCGAATGGAGGAACGGGAAAGCCATAAGATATCTAAGCATGCTACAGACTCAGATAAAGGATATGAAGCTGACCGGACTGTAATCGGACACACGATGCGACAATGACACAGAGATTCGTACACAAGAAAAGACTCGAGTTTTAAAGGAAGTAACTATCGGTACATTTGAAGTTTCGGGCACCCGAATGGAGGAACGGGAAAGCCATAAGATATCTAAGCCTGCAACAGACTCAGATAAAGGATATGAAGCTGACCGGACGGTAATCGGACTCACGATGGGACAATAACACAGAGATTCGTACACAAGAAAAGACACATGTTTTAATGAACGTAAATAGCGGTTCATTTGAAGTTTCGGGCACCCGTATGGAGGAACAGGAAAGCCATAAGATATCTAAGCATGCAACAGGGTCAGATAAAGGATATGAAGCTGGCCGGACGGTAATCGGACTCACGATGCGACAATGACACAAAGATTCGTACACAAGAAAAGGCTCGAGTTTTAAAGGATGTAACTATCGGTACATTTGAAGTTTCGGGCACCCGAATGGAGGAATGGGAAAGCCATAAGATATCTAAGACTGCAACAGACTCAGATAAAGGATATGAAGCTGAACGGACGGTAATCGGACTCACCATGGGACAATGACATAGAGATTCCTACACAAGAAAAGACTCGTGTTTTAATGAACGTAAATAGCGGTTCATTTGAAGTTTCCGGCACCCGAATGGAGGAACGGGAAAGCCATAAGATATCTAAGCATGCAACAGACTCAGATAAAGGATATGAAGCTGACCGGACGGTAATCGGACTCACGATGCGACAATGACACAGAGATTCGTACACAAGAAAAGACTCATGTTTTAATGAACGTAAATAGCGGTTCATTTGAAGTTTCGGGCACCCGAATGGAGGAACGGGAAAGCCATAAGATATCTAAGCATGCAACAGACTCAGATAAAGGATATGAAGCTGGCCGGACGGTAATCGGACTCACGATGCGACAATGACACAGAGATTCGTACACAAGAAAAGACTCGTGTTTTAATGAACGTAATTAGCGGTTCATTTGAAGTTTCGGGCACCCGAATGGAGGAACGGGAAAGCCATAAGATATCTAAGCCTGCAACAGACTCTGATAAAGGATATGAAGCTGACCGGACGGTAATCAGACTCACGATGCGACAATGACACAGAGATTCGTACACAAGAAAAGACTCGAGTTTTAAAGGACGTAACTATCTGTACATTTGAAGTTTCCGGCACCCGAATGGAGGAACGGGAAAGCCATAAGATATCTAAGCATGCAATAGACTCAGATAAAGGATATGAAGCTGTCCGGACGGTAATCGGTCTCACGATGCGACAATGACATAGAGATTCGTACACAAGAAAAGACTCGAGTTTTAAAAGATGTAACTATCTGTTTATTTGAAGTTTCGGGCACTCGAATGGAGGAACGGGAAGGCCATAAGATATCTGAGCATGCAACAGACTCAGATAAAGGATATGAAGCTGACCGGACGGTAATCGGACTCACGATGGGACAACGACATAGAGATTTGTACACAAGAAAAGACTCGAATTTTAAAGGACGTAACTATCTGTACATTTGAAGTTTCCGGCACCCGAATGGAGGAACGGGAAGGCCATAAGATATCTAAGCATGCAACAGACTCAGATAAAGGATTTGAAGCTAACCGGACGGTAATCGGACTCACGATGTGACAATGACATAGAGATTCGTACACAAGAAAAGACTCGAGTTTTAAAGGACGTAACTATCTGTACATTTGAAGTTTCCGGCACCCGAATGGAGGAACGGGAAAGCCATAAGATATCTAAGCATGCAACAGACTCAGATAAAGGATATGAAGCTGACCGGACGGTAATCGGACTCACGATGCGACAATGACACAGAGATTCGTACACAAGAAAAGACTCGAGTTTTAAAGGACGTAACTATCGGTACATTTGAAGTTTCGGGTAGCCGAATGGAGGAACGGGAAAGCCGTAAGATATCTAAGCCTGCAACAAACTTAGATAAAGGATATGAAACTGACCGGACGGTAATCGGACTCCCGATGGGACAATGACATAGAGATTCGTACACAAGAAAAGACTCGAGTTTTAATGGACGTAACTAGCGGTTCATTTGAAGTTTCAGGCACCCGAATGGAGGAACGGGAAGGCCATAAGATATCTGAGCATGCAACAAACTCAGATAAAGGATATGAAGCTTACCGGACGGTAATCGGACTCACGATGCGACAATGACATAGAGATTCGTACACAAGAAAAGAGTCGTGTTTTAATGGACGTAACTAGCGGTTCATTTGATGTTTCGGGCACCCGAATGGAGGAACGAGAAAGCCATAAGATATCTAAGCATGCAACAGACTCAGATAAAGGATATGAAGCTGACCGGACGGTAATCGGACTCACGATGCGACAATGACATAGAGATTCGTACACAAGAAGAGACTCGAGTTTTAAAGGACGTAACTATCTGTACATTTGAAGTTTCCGGCACCCGAATGGAGGAACGGGAAAGCCATAAGATATCTAAGCATGCAACAGACTCAGATAAAGGATATGAAGCTGACCAGACGGTAATCGGACTCACGATGCGACAATGACACAGAGATTCGTACACAAGAAAAGACTCGAGTTTTAAAGGACGTAACTATCTGTACATTTGAAGGTTCCGGCACCCGAATGGAGGAACGGGAAAGCCATAAGATATCTAAGCATGCAACAGACTCAGATAAAGGATATGAAGCTGACCGGACGGTAATCGGACTCACGATGGGAAAATGACACAGAGATTCGTACACAAGAAAAGACTCATGTTTTAATGAACGTAAATAGCGGTTCATTTGAAGTTTTGGGCACCCGAATGGAGGAACGGGAAAGCCATAAGATATCTAAGCATGCAACAGACTCAGATAAAGGATATGAAGCTGGCCGGACGGTAATCGGACTCACGATGCGACAATGACACAGAGATTCGTACACAAGAAAAGACTCGTGTTTTAATGAACGTAAATAGCGGTTCATTTGAAGTTTCGGGCACCCGAATGGAGGAACGGGAAAGCCATAAGATATCTAAGCCTGCAAAAGACTCAGATAAAGGATATGAAGCTAAACGGACGGTGATCGGACTCACGATGGGACAATGACACAGAGATTTGTCAACAAGAAAAGACTCATGTTTTAATGAACGTAAATAGCGGTTCATTTCAAGTTTCGGGCACCCGAATGGAGGAACGGGAAAGCCATAAGATATCTAAGCATGCAACAGACTCAGATAAAGGATATGAAGCTGGCCGGACGGTAATCGGACTCACGATGCGACAATGACACAGAGATTCGTACACAAGAAAAGACT
Source organism: Ambrosia artemisiifolia (assembly GCA_032199755.1). Classification (NCBI taxonomy): domain Eukaryota; kingdom Viridiplantae; phylum Streptophyta; class Magnoliopsida; order Asterales; family Asteraceae; genus Ambrosia; species Ambrosia artemisiifolia. The sequence goes on along the minus strand of CM063524.1, from coordinate 29,675,164 downwards.
CGAGTTTTAAAGGACGTAACTATCGGTACATTTGAAGTTTCGGGCAGCCGAATGGAGGAACGGGAAAGCCGTAAGATATCTAAGCCTGCAACAGACTCAGATAAAGGATATGAAACTGACTGGACGGTAATCGGACTCACGATGCGACAATAACATAAAGTTTCGTACACAAGAAAAGACTCGAGTTTTAATGGACGTAACTAGCGGTTCATTTGAAGTTTCGGGCACCCGAATGGAGGAACGGGAAGGCCATAAGATATCTGAGCATGCAACAGACTCAGATAAAGGATATGAAGCTGACCGGACGGTAATCGGACTCACGATGGGACAATGACACAAAGATTCGTAGACAAGAAAAGACTCGTGTTTTAATAAACGTAAATAGCGGTTCATTTGAAGTTTCGGGCACCCGAATGGAGGAACGGGAAAGCCATAAGATATCTAAGCCTGCAAAAGACTCAGATAAAGGATATGAAGCTGACCGAACGGTGATCGGACTCACGATGGGACAATGACACAGAGATTCGTACACAAGAAAAGACTCATGTTTTAATGAAGGTAAATAGCGGTTCATTTAAAGTTTCGGGCACCCGAATGGAGGAACGGGAAAGCCATAAGATATCTAAGCATGCAACAGACTCAGATAAAGGATATGAAGCTGGCCGGATGGTAATCGGACTCACGATGCGACAATGACATAGAGATTCGTACACAAGAAAAGACTCGTGTTTTAATGAACGTAAATAGCGGTTCATTTGAAGTTTCGGGCACCCGAATGGAGGAACGGGAAAGCCATAAGATATCTAAGCCTGCAAAAGACTCAGATAAAGGATATGAAGCTGACCGGACGGTGATCGGACTCACGATGGGACAATGACACAGAGATTTGTACACAAGAAAAGACTCATGTTTTAATGAACGTAAATAGCGGTTCACTTCAAGTTACGGGCACCCGAATGGAGGAACGGGAAAGCCATAAGATATCTAAGCATGCAACAGACTCAGATAAAGGATATGAAGCTGGCCAGACGGTAATCGGACTCACGATGCGACAATGACACAGAGATTCGTACACAAGAAAAGACTCGAGTTTTAAAGGACGTAACTATCGGTACATTTGAAGTTTCGGGCACCCAAATGGAGGAACGGGAAGGCCATAAGATATCTAAGCCTGCAACAAACTCAGATAAAGGATATGAAGCTGACCGGACGGTAATCGGAATCACGATGCGACAATGACATAGAGATTCGTACACAAGAAAAGACTCGAGTTTTAAAGGACGTAACAATCTGTACATTTGAAGTTTCCGGCACCCGAATGGAGGAACGGGAAAGCCATAAGATATCTAAGTATGCAACAGACTCAGATAAAGGATATGAAGCTGACCGGACTGTAATCGGACACACGATGCGACAATGACACAGAGATTCGTACACAAGAAAAGACTCGAGTTTTAAAGGATGTAACTATCGGTACATTTGAAGTTTCGGGAACCCGAATGGAGGAACGGGAAAGCCATAAGATATCTAAGCCTGCAACAGACTCAGATAAAGGATATGAAGCTGACCGGACGGTAATCGGACTCACGATGGGACAATAACACAGAGATTCGTACACAAGAAAAGACACATGTTTTAATGAACGTAAATAGCGGTTCATTTGAAGTTTCGGGCACCCGTATGGAGGAACGGGAAAGCCATAAGATATCTAAGCATGCAACAGACTCAGATAAAGGATATGAAGCTGGCCGGACGGTAATCGGACTCACGATGCGACAATGACACAAAGATTCGTACACAAGAAAAGGCTCGAGTTTTAAAGGATGTAACTATCGGTACATTTGAAGTTTCGGGCACCCGAATGGAGGAATGGGAAAGCCATAAGATATCTAAGCCTGCAACAGACTCAGATAAAGGATATGAAGCTGAACGGACGGTAATCGGACTCACCATGGGACAATGACATAGAGATTCCTACACAAGAAAAGACTCGTGTTTTAATGAACGTAAATAGCGGTTCATTTGAAGTTTCCGGCACCCGAATGGAGGAACGGGAAAGCCATAAGATATCTAAGCATGCAACAGACTCAGATAAAGGATATGAAGCTGACCGGACGGTAATCAGACTCACGATGCGACAATGACACAGAGATTCGTACACAAGAAAAGACTCATGTTTTAATGAACGTAAATAGCGGTTCATTTGAAGTTTCGGGCACCCGAATGGAGGAACGGGAAAGCCATAAGATATCTAAGCATGCAACAGACTCAGATAAAGGATATGAAGCTGGCCGGACGGTAATCGGACTCACGATGCGACAATGACACAGAGATTCGTACACAAGAAAAGACTCGTGTTTTAATGAACGTAATTAGCGGTTCATTTGAAGTTTCGGGCACCCGAATGGAGGAACGGGAAAGCCATAAGATATCTAAGCCTGCAACAGACTCTGATAAAGGATATGAAGCTGACCGGACGGTAATCAGACTCACGATGCGACAATGACACAGAGATTCGTACACAAGAAAAGACTCGAGTTTTAAAGGACGTAACTATCTGTACATTTGAAGTTTCCGGCACCCGAATGGAGGAACGGGAAAGCCATAAGATATCTAAGCATGCTATAGACTCAGATAAAGGATATGAAGCTGTCCGGACGGTAATCGGTCTCACGATGCGACAATGACATAGAGATTCGTACACAAGAAAAGACTCGAGTTTTAAAGGATGTAACTATCTGTTTATTTGAAGTTTCGGGCACTCGAATGGAGGAACGGGAAGGCCATAAGATATCTGAGCATGCAACAGACTCAGATAAAGGATATGAAGCTGACCGGACGGTAATCGGACTCACGATGGGACAACGACATAGAGATTCGTACACAAGAAAAGACTCGAATTTTAAAGGACGTAACTATCTGTACATTTGAAGTTTCCGGCACCCGAATAGAGGAACGGGAAGGCCATAAGATATCTAAGCATGCAACAGACTCAGATAAAGGATTTGAAGCTAACCGGACGGTAATCGGACTCACGATGTGACAATGACATAGAGATTCGTACACAAGAAAAGACTCGAGTTTTAAAGGACGTAACTATCTGTACATTTGAAGTTTCCGGCACCCGAATGGAGGAACGGGAAAGCCATAAGATATCTAAGCATGCAACAGACTCAGATAAAGGATATGAAGCTGAACGGACGGTAATCGGACTCACCATGGGACAATGACATAGAGATTCCTACACAAGAAAAGACTCGTGTTTTAATGAACGTAAATAGCGGTTCATTTGAAGTTTCCGGCACCCGAATGGAGGAACGGGAAAGCCATAAGATATCTAAGCATGCAACAGACTCAGATAAAGGATATGAAGCTGACCGGACGGTAATCGGACTCACGATGCGACAATGACACAGAGATTCGTACACAAGAAAAGACTCATGTTTTAATGAACGTAAATAGCGGTTCATTTGAAGTTTCGGGCACCCGAATGGAGGAATGGGAAAGCCATAAGATATCTAAGCATGCAACAGACTCAGATAAAGGATATGAAGCTGACCGGACGGTAATCGGACTCACGATGCGACAATGACACAGAGATTCGTACACAAGAAAAGACTCATGTTTTAATGAACGTAAATAGCGGTTCATTTGAAGTTTCCGGCACCCGAATGGAGGAACGGGAAAGCCATAAGATATCTAAGCATGCAACAGACTCAGATAAAGGATATGAAGCTGACCGGACGGTAATCGGACTCACGATGCGACAATGACACAGAGATTCGTACACAAGAAAAGACTCATGTTTTAATGAACGTAAATAGCGGTTCATTTGAAGTTTCGGGCACCCGAATGGAGGAACGGGAAAGCCATAAGATATCTAAGCATGCAACAGACTCAGATAAAGGATATGAAGCTGGCCGGACGGTAATCGGACTCACGATGCGACAATGACACAGAGATTCGTACACAAGAAAAGACTCGTGTTTTAATGAACGTAATTAGCGGTTCATTTGAAGTTTCGGGCACCCGAATGGAGGAACGGGAAAGCCATAAGATATCTAAGCGTGCAACAGACTCTGATAAAGGATATGAAGCTGACCGGACGGTAATCAGACTCACGATGCGACAATGACACAGAGATTCGTACACAAGAAAAGACTCGAGTTTTAAAGGACGTAACTATCTGTGCATTTGAAGTTTCCGGCACCCGAATGGAGGAACGGGAAAGCCATAAGATATCTAAGCATGCTATAGACTCAGATAAAGGATATGAAGCTGTCCGGACGGTAATCGGTCTCACGATGCGACAATGACATAGAGATTCGTACACAAGAAAAGACTCGAGTTTTAAAGGATGTAACTATCTGTTTATTTGAAGTTTCGGGCACTCGAATGGAGGAACGGGAAGGCCATAAGATATCTGAGCATGCAACAGACTCAGATAAAGGATATGAAGCTGACCGGACGGTAATCGGACTCACGATGGGACAACGACATAGAGATTCGTACACAAGAAAAGACTCGAATTTTAAAGGACGTAACTATCTGTACATTTGAAGTTTCCGGCACCCGAATGGAGGAACGGGAAGGCCATAAGATATCTAAGCATGCAACAGACTCAGATAAAGGATTTGAAGCTAACCGGACGGTAATCGGACTCACGATGTGACAATGACATAGAGATTCGTACACAAGAAAAGACTCGAGTTTTAAAGGACGTTACTATCTGTACATTTGAAGTTTCCGGCACCCGAATGGAGGAACGGGAAAGCCATAAGATATCTAAGCATGCAACAGACTCAGATAAAGGATATGAAGCTGACCGGACGGTAATCGGACTCACGATGCGACAATGACACAGAGATTCGTACACAAGAAAAGACTCGAGTTTTAAAGGACGTAACTATCGGTACATTTGAAGTTTCGGGTAGCCGAATGGAGGAACGGGAAAGCCGTAAGATATCTAAGCCTGCAACAGACTTAGATAAAGGATATGAAACTGACCGGACGGTAATCGGACTCCCGATGGGACAATGACATAGAGATTCGTACACAAGAAAAGACTCGAGTTTTAATGGACGTAACTAGCGGTTCATTTGAAGTTTCAGGCACCCGAATGGAGGAACGGGAAGGCCATAAGATATCTGAGCATGCAACAGACTCAGATAAAGGATATGAAGCTTACCGGACGGTAATCGGACTCACGATGCGACAATGACATAGAGATTCGTACACAAGAAAAGAGTCGTGTTTTAATGGACGTAACTAGCGGTTCATTTGATGTTTCGGGCACCCGAATGGAGGAACGGGAAAGCCATAAGATATCTAAGCATGCAACAGACTCAGATAAAGGATATGAAGCTGACCGGACGGTAATCGGACTCACGATGCGACAATGACATAGAGATTCGTACACAAGAAGAGACTCGAGTTTTAAAGGACGTAACTATCTGTACATTTGAAGTTTCCGGCACCCGAATGGAGGAACGGGAAAGCCATAAGATATCTAAGCATGCAACAGACTCAGATAAAGGATATGAAGCTGACCAGACGGTAATCGGACTCACGATGCGACAATGACACAGAGATTCGTACACAAGAAAAGACTCGAGTTTTAAAGGACGTAACTATCTGTACATTTGAAGGTTCCGGCACCCGAATGGAGGAACGGGAAAGCCATAAGATATCTAAGCATGCAACAGACTCAGATAAAGGATATGAAGCTGACCGGACGGTAATCGGACTCACGATGGGACAATGACACAGAGATTCGTACACAAGAAAAGACTCATGTTTTAATGAACGTAAATAGCGGTTCATTTGTAGTTTTGGGCACCCGAATGGAGGAACGGGAAAGCCATAAGATATCTAAGCATGCAACAGACTCAGATAAAGGATATGAAGCTGGCCGGACGGTAATCGGATTCACGATGCGACAATGACACAGAGATTCGTACACAAGAAAAGACTCGTGTTTTAATGAACGTAAATAGCGGTTCATTTGAAGTTTCGGGCACCCGAATGGAGGAACGGGAAAGCCATAAGATATCTAAGCCTGCAAAAGACTCAGATAAAGGATATGAAGCTAACTGGACGGTGATCGGACTCACGATGGGACAATGACACAGAGATTTGTCAACAAGAAAAGACTCATGTTTTAATGAACGTAAATAGCGGTTCATTTCAAGTTTCGGGCACCCGAATGGAGGAACGGGAAAGCCATAAGATATCTAAGCATGCAACAGACTCAGATAAAGGATATGAAGCTGGCCGGACGGTAATCGGACTCACGATGCGACAATGACACAGAGATTCGTACACAAGAAAAGACTCGAGTTTTAAAGGACGTAACTATCGGTACATTTGAAGTTTCGGGCAGCCGAATGGAGGAACGGGAAAGCCGTAAGATATCTAAGCCTGCAACAGACTCAGATAAAGGATATGAAACTGACCGGACGGTAATCGGACTCACGATGGGACAATGACATAGAGATTCGTACACAAGAAAAGACTCGAGTTTTAATGGACGTAACTAGCGGTTCATTTGAAGTTTCAGGCACCCGAATGGAGGAACGTGAAGGCCATAAGATATCTGAGCATGCAACAGACTCAGATAAAGGATATGAAGCTTACCGGACAGTAATCGGACTCACGATGCGACAATGACATAGAGATTCGTACACAAGAAAAGAGTCGTGTTTTAATGGACGTAACTAGCGGTTCATTTGATGTTTCGGGCACCCGAATGGAGGAACGGGAAAGCCATAAGATATCTAAACATGCAACAGACTCAGATAAAGGATATGAAGCTGACCGGACGGTAATCGGACTCACGATGCGACAATGACATAGAGATTCGTACACAAGAAGAGACTCGAGTTTTAAAGGACGTAACTATCTGTACATTTGAAGTTTCCGGCACCCGAATGGAGGAACGGGAAAGCCATAAGATATCTAAGCATGCAACAGACTCAGATAAAGGATATGAAGCTGACCAGACGGTAATCGGACTCACGATGCGACAATGACACAGAGATTCGTACACAAGAAAAGACTCGAGTTTTAAGGGACGTAACTATCTGTACATTTGAAGTTTCCGGCACCCGAATGGAGGAACGGGAAAGCCATAAGATATCTAAGCATGCAACAGACTCAGATAAAGGATATGAAGCTGACCGGACGGTAATCGGACTCACGATGGGACAATGACACAGAGATTCGTACACAAGAAAAGACTCGTGTTTTAATGAACGTAAATAGCGGTTCATTTGAAGTTTCGGGCACCCGAATGGAGGAACGGGAAAGCCATAAAATATCTAAGCATGCAACAGACTCAGATAAAGGATATGAAGCTGGCCGGACGGTAATCGGACTCATGATGCGACAATGACACAGAGATTCGTACACAAGAAAAGACTCGTGTTTTAATGAACGTAAATAGCGGTTCATTTGAAGTTTCGGGCACCCGAATGGAGGAACGGGAAAGCCATAAGATATCTAAGCCTGCAAAAGACTCAGATAAAGGATATGAAGCTGACCGGACGGTGATCGGACTCACGATGGGACAATGACACAGAGATTTGTACACAAGAAAAGACTCATGTTTTAATGAACGTAAATAGCGGTTCATTTCAAGTTTCGGGCACCCGAATGGAGGAACGGGAAAGCCATAAGATATCTAAGCATGCAACAGACTCAGATAAAGGATATGAAGCTGACCGGACGGTAATCGGACTCACGATGCGACAATGACATAGAGATTCGTACACAAGAAAAGACTCGAGTTTTAAAGGAAGTAACAATCTGTACATTTGAAGTTTCGGGCACCCGAATCGAGGAACGGGAAAGCCATAAGATATCTAAGCCTGCAACAGACTCAGATAAAGGATATGAAGCTGACCGGACGGTAATCGGACTCACGATGGGACAATGACACAGAGATTCGTACACAAGAAAAGACTCGTGTTTTAATGGACGTAACTAGCGTTTCATTTGAGGTTTCGGGCACCAGAATGGAGGAACGTGAAAGCCATAAGATATCTAACCATGCAACAAACTCAGATAAAGGATATGAAGCTGACCGGACGGTAATCGGACTCACGATGCGACAATGACATAGAGATTCGTACACAAGAAAAGACTCGAGTTTTAAAGGACGTAACTATCGGTACATTTGAATTTTTGGGCACCCGAATGGAGGAACGGAAAAGCCATAAGATATCTAAGCCTGCAACAGACTCAGATAAAGGATATGAAGCTGACCGGACGGTAATAGGACTCACGATGCGACAATAACATAAAGTTTCGTACACAAGAAAAGACTCGAGTTTTAATGGACGTAACTAGCGGTTCATTTGAAGTTTCGGGCACCCGAATGGAGGAACGGGAAGGCCATAAGATATCTGAGCATGCAACAGACTCAGATAAAGGATATGAAGCTGACCGGACGGTAATCGGACTCACGATGCGACAATGACACAGAGATTCGTACACAAGAAAAGACTCGTGTTTTAATGAACGTAAATAGCGGTTCATTTGAAGTTTCGGGCACCCGAATGGAGGAACGGGAAAGCCATAAGATATCTAAGCCTGCAAAAGACTCAGATAAAGGATATGAAGCTGACCGGACGGTGATCGGCCTCATGATGGGACAATGACACAGAGATTCGTACACAAGAAAAGACTCATGTTTTAATTAACGTAAATAGCGGTTCATTTGAAGTTTCGGGCACCCGAATGGAGGAACGGGAAAGCCATAAGATATCTAAGCATGCAACAGACTCAGATAAAGGATATGAAGCTGGCCGGACGGTAATCGGACTAACGATGCGACAATGACACAGAGATTCGTACCCAAGAAAAGACTCGTGTTTTAATGAACGTAAATAGCGGTTCATTTGAAGTTTCGGGTACCCGAATGGAGGAACGGGAAAGCCATAAGATATCTAAGCCTGCAAAAGACTCAGATAAAGGATATGAAGCTGACCGGACGGTGATCGGACTAACGATGGGACAATGACACAGAGATTTGTACACAAGAAAAGACTCATGTTTTAATGAACGTAAATAGCGGTTCATTTCAAGTTTCGGGCACCCGAATGGAGGAACGGGAAAGCCATAAGATATCTAAGCATGCAACAGACTCAGATAAAGGATATGAAGCTGGCCGGACGGTAATCGGACTCACGATGCGACAATGACACAGAGATTCGTACACAAGAAAACACTCGAGTTTTAAAGGACGTAACTATCGGTACATTTGAAGTTTCGGGCACCCGAATGGAGGAACGGGAAAGCCATAAGATATCTAAGCATGCAACAGACTTAGATAAAGGATATGAAGCTGACCGGACGGTAATCGGACTCACGATGCGACAATGACATAGAGATTCGTACACAAAAAAAGACTCGAGTTTTAAAGGACATAACTATCTGTACATTTGAAGTTTCCGGCACCCGAATGGAGGAACGGGAAAGCCATAAGATATCTAAGCATGCAACAGACTCAGATAAAGGATATGAAGCTGGCCGGACGGTAATCGGACTCACGATGGGACAATGACACAGAGATTCGTACACAAGAAAAGACTCATGTTTTAATGAACGTAAATAGCGGTTCATTTGAAGTTTCGGGCACCCGAATGGAGGAACGGGAAAGCCATAAGATATCTAAGCATGCAACAGACTCAGATAAAGGATATGAAGCTGGCCGGACGGTAATCGGACTCACGATGCGACAATGACACAGAGATTCGTACACAAGAAAAGGCTCGAGTTTTAAAGGACGTAACTATCGGTACATTTGAAGTTTCGGGCACCCGAATAGAGGAACGGGAAAGCCATAAGATATCTAGGCATGCAACAGACTCAGATAAAGGATATGAAGCTGACCGGACGGTAATCGGACTCACGATGCGACAATGACATAGAGATTCGTACACAAGAAAAGACTCGAGTTTTAAAGGAAGTAACAATCTGTACATTTGAAGTTTCCGGCACCCGAATGGAGGAACGGGAAAGCCATAAGATATCTAAGCATGCAACAGACTCAGATAAAGGATATGAAGCTGACCGGACTGTAATTGGACTCACGATGCGACAATGACACAGAGATTCGTACACAAGAAAAGACTCGAGTTTTAAAGGACGTAACTATCGGTACATTTGAAGTTTCGGGCACCCGAATGGAGGAACGGGAAAGCCATAAGATATCTAAGCATGCAACAGACTCAGATAAAGGAAATGAAGCTGACCGGACGGTAATCGGACTCACGATGCGACAATGACATAGAGATTCGTACACAAGAAAAGACTCGAGTTTTAAAGGACGTAACTATCGGTACATTTGAATTTTCGGGCACCCGTATGGAGGAACGGAAAAGCCATAAGATATCTAAGCCTGCAACAGACTCAGATAAAGGATATGAAGCTGACCGGACGGTAATCGGACTCACGATGCGACAATAACATAAAGTTTCGTACACAAGAAAAGACTCGAGTTTTAATGGACGTAACTAGCGGTTCATTTGAAGTTTCGGGCACCCGAATGGAGGAACGGGAAAGCCATAAGATATCTAAGCCTGCAAAAGACTCAGATAAAGGATATGTAGCTGACCGGACGGTGATCGAACTCACGATGGGACAATGACATAGAGATTCGTACACAAGAAAAGACTCGAGTTTTAAAGGACGTAACTATCGGTACATTTGAATTTTCGGGCACCCGTATGGAGGAACGGAAAAGCCATAAGATATCTAAGCCTGCAACAGACTCAGATAAAGGATATGAAGCTGACCGGACGGTAATCGGACTCACGATGCGACAATAACATAAAGTTTCGTACACAAGAAAAGACTCGAGTTTTAATGGACGTAACTAGCGGTTCATTTGAAGTTTCGGGCACCCGAATGGAGGAACGGGAAAGCCATAAGATATCTAAGCATGCAACAGACTCAGATAAAGGATATGAAGCTGACCGGACGGTAATCGGACTCACGATGCGACAATGACATAGAGATTCGTACACAAGAAAAGACACATGTTTTAATGAACGTAAATAGCGGTTCATTTGAAGTTTCGGGCTCCCGAATGGAGGAACGGGAAAGCCATAAGATATCTAAGCATGCAACAGACTCAGATAAAGGATTTGAAGCTGGCCGGACGGTAATCGGATTCACGATGCGACAATGACACAGAGATTCGTACACAAGAAAAGACTCGAGTTTTAAAGGACGTAACTATCGGTACATTTGAAGTTTCGGGCACCCGAATGGAGGAACGGGAAAGTCATAAGATATCTAAGCCTGCAACAGACTCAGATAAAGGATATGAAGCTGACCGGACGGTAATCGGACTCACGATGCGACAATAACATAAACATTCGTACACAAGAAAAGACTCGAGTTTTAATGGACGTAACTAGCGGTTCATTTGAAGTTTCGGGCACCCGAATGGAGAAACGGGAAGGCCATAAGATATCTGAGCATGCAACAGACTCAGATAAAGGATATGAAGCTTACCGGACGGTAATCGGACTCACGATGCGACAATGACACAGAGATTCGTACACAAGAAAAGACTCCTGTTTTAATGAACGTAAATAGCGGTTCATTTGAAGTTTCGGGCACCCGAATGGAGGAACGGGAAAGCCATAAGATATCTAAGCCTGCAAAAGACTTAGATAAAGGATATGAAGCTGACCGGACGGTAATCGGACTCACGATGGGACAATGACACCGAGATTCGTACACAAGAAAAGACTCGAGTTTTAAAGGACATAACTATCTGTACATTTGAAGTTTCCGGCACCCGAATGGAGGAACGGGAAAGCCATAAGATATCTAAGCATGCAACAGACTCAGATAAAAGATATGAAGCTGACCGGACGGTAATCGGACTCACGATGGGACAATGACACAGAGATTCGTACACAAGAAAAGACACATGTTTTAATGAACGTAAATAGCGGTTCATTTGAAGTTTCGGGCTCCCGAATGGAGGAACGGGAAAGCCATAAGATATCTAAGCATGCAACAGACTCAGATAATGGATTTGAAGCTGGCCGGACGGTAATCGGATTCACGATGCGACAATGACACAGAGATTCGTACACAAGAAAAGACTCGAGTTTTAAAGGACGTAACTATCGGTACATTTGAAGTTTCGGGCACCCGAATGGAGGAACGGGAAAGTCATAAGATATCTAAGCCTGCAACAGACTCAGATAAAGGATATGAAGCTGACCGGACGGTAATCGGACTCACGATGCGACAATAACATAAACATTCGTACACAAGAAAAGACTCGAGTTTTAATGGACGTAACTAGCGGTTCATTTGAAGTTTCGGGCACCCGAATGGAGAAACGGGAAGGCCATAAGATATCTGAGCATGCAACAGACTCAGATAAAGGATATGAAGCTTACCGGACGGTAATCGGACTCACGATGCGACAATGACACAGAGATTCGTACACAAGAAAAGACTCCTGTTTTAATGAACGTAAATAGCGGTTCATTTGAAGTTTCGGGCACCCGAATGGAGGAACGGGAAAGCCATAAGATATCTAAGCATGCAACAGACTCAGATAAAGGAAATGAAGCTGACCGGACGGTAATCGGACTCACGATGCGACAATGACATAGAGATTCGTACACAAGAAAAGACTCGAGTTTTAAAGGACATAACTATCTGTACATTTGAAGTTTCCGGCACCCGAATGGAGGAACGGGAAAGCCATAAGATATCTAAGCATGCAACAGACTCAGATAAAGGATATGAAGCTGACCGGACGGTAATCGGACTCACGATGGGACAATGACACAGAGATTCGTACACAAGAAAAGACACATGTTTTAATGAACGTAAATAGCGGTTCATTTGAAGTTTCGGGCTCCCGAATGGAGGAACGGGAAAGCCATAAGATATCTAAGCATGCAACAGACTCAGATAAAGGATTTGAAGCTGGCCGGACGGTAATCGGATTGAAGATGCGACAATGACACAGAGATTCGTACACAAGAAAAGACTCGAGTTTTAAAGGACGTAACTATCGGTACATTTGAAGTTTCGGGCACCCGAATGGAGGAACGGGAAAGTCATAAGATATCTAAGCCTGCAACAGACTCAGATAAAGGATATGAAGCTGACCGGACGGTAATCGGACTCACGATGCGACAATAACATAAACATTCGTACACAAGAAAAGACTCGAGTTTTAATGGACGTAACTAGCGGTTCATTTGAAGTTTCGGGCACCCGAATGGAGAAACGGGAAGGCCATAAGATATCTGAGCATGCAACAGACTCAGATAAAGGATATGAAGCTTACCGGACGGTAATCGGACTCACGATGCGACAATGACACAGAGATTCGTACACAAGAAAAGACTCCTGTTTTAATGAACGTAAATAGCGGTTCATTTGAAGTTTCGGGCACCCGAATGGAGGAACGGGAAAGCCATAAGATATCTAAGCCTGCAAAAGACTTAGATAAAGGATATGAAGCTGACCGGACGGTAATCGGACTCACGATGGGACAATGACACCGAGATTCGTACACAAGAAAAGACTCGAGTTTTAAAGGACGTAACTATCGGTACATTTGAAGTTTCGGGCACCCGAATGGAGGAACGGGAAAGCCATAAGATATCTAAGCATGCAACAGACTCAGTTAAAGGATATGAAGCTGACCGTACGGTAATCGGACTCACGATGCGACAATGACATAGAGATTCGTACACAAGAAGAGACTCGAGTTTTAAAGGAAGTAACTATCTGTACATTTGAAGTTTCCGGCACCCGAATGGAGGAACGGGAAAGCCATAAGATATCTAAGCATGCAACAGACTCAGATAAAGGATATGAAGCTGACCAGACGGTAATCGGACTCACGATGCGACAATGACACAGAGATTCGTACACAAGAAAAGACTCGAGTTTTAAAGGACATAACTATCGGTACATTTGAAGTTTCGGGCACCCGAATGGATAACGGGAAAGCCATAAGATATCTAAGCCTGCAACAGACTCAGATAAAGGATATGAAGCTGACCGGACGGTAATCGGACTCACGATGGGACAATGACATAGAGATTCGTACACAAGAAAAGACTCGAGTTTTAATGGACGTAACTAGCGGTTCATTTGAAGTTTCCGGCACCCGAATGGAGGAACGGGAAGGCCATAAGATATCTGAGCATGCAACAGACTCAGATAAAGGATATGAAGCTTACCGGACAGTAATCGGACTCACGATGCGACAATGACACAGAGATTCGTACACAAGAAAAGACTCGTGTTTTAATGAACGTAAATAGCGGTTCATTTGAAGTTTCGGGCACCCGAATGGAGGAATGGGAAAGCCATAAGATATCTGAGCATGCAACAGACTCAGATAAAGGATATGAAGCTGACCGGACGGTAATCGGACTCACGATGCGACAATGACACAGAGATTGGTACACAAGAAAAGACTCGAGTTTTAAAGGACGTAAATAGCGGTTCATTTGAAGCTTCGGGCACCCGAATGGAGGAACGGGAAAGCCATAAGATATCTAAGCCTGCAAAAGACTCAGATAAAGGATATGAAGCTGACCGGACGGTAATTGGACTCACGATGCGACAATGACACTGAGATTCGTACACAAGAAAAGACTCGAGTTTTAAAGGACGTAACTATCGGCACATTTGAAGTTTCGGGCACCCGAATGGAGGAATGGGAAAGCCATAAGATATCTAAGCCTGCAACAGACTCAGATAAAGGATATGAAGCTGAACGGACGGTAATCGGACTCACGATGGGACAATGACATAGAGATTCCTACACAAGAAAAGACTCGTGTTTTAATGAACGTAAATAGCGGTTCATTTGAAGTTTCCGGCACCCGAATGGAGGAACGGGAAAGCCATAAGATATCTAAGCATGCAACAGACTCAGATAAAGGATATGAAGCTGACCGGACGGTAATCGGACTCACGATGCGACAATGACACAGAGATTCGTACACAAGAAAAGACTCATGTTTTAATGAACGTAAATAGCGGTTCATTTGAAGTTTCGGGAACCCGAATGGAGGCACGGGAATGCCATAAGATATCTAAGCATGCAACAGACTCAGATAAAGGATATGAAGCTGGCCGGACGGTAATCGGACTCACGATGCGACAATGACACAGAGATTCGTACACAAGAAATGACTCGAGTTTTAAAGGACGTAACTATCGGTACATTTGAAGTTTCGGGCACCCGAATGGAGGAACGGGAAAGCCATAAGATATCTAAGCATGCAACAGACTCAGATAAAGGATATGAAGCTGACCGGACGGTAATCGGACTCACGATGCGACAATGACATAGAGATTCGTACACAAGAAAAGACTCGAGTTTTAAAGGACATAACTACCTGTACATTTGAAGTTTCCGGCACCCGAATGGAGGAACGGGAAAGCCATAAGATATCTAAGCATGCAACAGACTCAGATAAAGGATATGAAGCTGACCGGACGGTAATCGGACTCACGATGGGTCAATGACACAGAGATTCGTACACAAGAAAAGACTCATGTTTTAATGAACGTAAATAGCGGTTCATTTGAAGTTTCGGGCTCTCGAATGGAGGAACGGGAAAGCCATAAGATATCTAAGCATGCAACAGACTCAGATAAAGGATATGAAGCTGGCCGGACGGTAATCGTACTCACGATGCGACAATGACACAGAGATTCGTACACAAGAAAAGACTCGAGTTTTAAAGGACGTAACTATCGGTACATTTGAAGTTTCGGGCACCCGAATGGAGGAACGGGAAAGTCATAAGATATCTAAGCCTGCAACAGACTCAGATAAAGGATATGAAGCTGACCGGACGGTAATCGGACTCACGATGCGACAATAACATAAACATTCGTACACAAGAAAAGACTCGAGTTTTAATGGACGTAACTAGCGGTTCATTTGAAGTTTCGGGCACCCGAATGGAGAAACGGGAAGGCCATAAGATATCTGAGCATGCAACAGACTCAGATAAAGGATATGAAGCTTACCGGACGGTAATCGGACTCACGATGCGACAATGACACAGAGATTCGTACACAAGAAAAGACTCGTGTTTTAATGAACGTAAATAGCGGTTCATTTGAAGTTTCGGCACCCGAATGGAGGAACGGGAAAGCCATAAGATATCTAAGCCTATAAAAGACTCAGATAAAGGATATGAAGCTGACCGGACGGTAATCAGACTCACGATGGGACAATGACACAGAGATTCGTACATAAGAAAAGACTCGAGTTTTAAAGGACGTAACTATCGGTACATTTGAAGTTTCGGGCACCCGAATGGAGGAACGGGAAAGCCATAAGATATCTAAGCATGCAACAGACTCAATTAAAGGATATGAAGCTGACCGGACGGTAATCGGACTCACGATGCAACAATGACATAGAGATTCGTACACAAGAAGAGACTCGAGTTTTAAAGGACGTAACTATCTGTACATTTGAAGTTTCCGGCACCCGAATGGAGGAACGGGAAAGCCATAAGATATCTAAGCATGCAACAGACTCAGATAAAGGATATGAAGCTGACCAGACGGTAATCGGACTCACGATGCGACAATGACACAGAGATTCGTACACAAGAAAAGACTCGAGTTTTAAAGGACGTAACTATCAGTACATTTGAAGTTTCGGGCACCCGAATGGAGAACGGGAAAGCCATAAGATATCTAAGCCTGCAACAGACTCAGATAAAGGATATGAAGCTGACCGGACGGTAATCGGACTCACGATGGGACAATGACATAGAGATTCGTACACAAGAAAAGACTCGAGTTTTAATGGACGTAACTAGCGGTTCATTTGAAGTTTCCGGCACCCGAATGGAGGAACGGGAAGGCCATAAGATATCTGAGCATGCAACAGACTCAGATAAAGGATATGAAGCTTACCGGACAGTAATCGGACTCACGATGCGACAATGACACAGAGATTCGTACACAAGAAAAGACTCGTGTTTTAATGAACGTAAATAGCGGTTCATTTGAAGTTTCGGGCACCCGAATGGAGGAATGGGAAAGCCATAAGATATCTGAGCATGCAACAGACTCAGATAAAGGATATGAAGCTGACCGGACGGTAATCGGACTCACGATGCGACAATGACACAGAGATTGGTACACAAGAAAAGACTCGAGTTTTAAAGGACGTAAATAGCGGTTCATTTGAAGCTTCGGGCACCCGAATGGAGGAACGGGAAAGCCATAAGATATCTAAGCCTGCAAAAGACTCAGATAAAGGATATGAAGCTGACCGGACGGTAATTGGACTCACGATGCGACAATGACACTGAGATTCGTACACAAGAAAAGACTCGAGTTTTAAAGGACGTAACTATCGGCACATTTGAAGTTTCGGGCACCCGAATGGAGGAATGGGAAAGCCATAAGATATCTAAGCCTGCAACAGACTCAGATAAAGGATATGAAGCTGAACGGACGGTAATCGGACTCACGATGGGACAATGACATAGAGATTCCTACACAAGAAAAGACTCGTGTTTTAATGAACGTAAATAGCGGTTCATTTGAAGTTTTCGGCACCCGAATGGAGGAACGGGAAAGCCATAAGATATCTAAGCATGCAACAGACTCAGATAAAGGATATGAAGCTGACCGGACGGTAATCGGACTCACGATGCGACAATGACACAGAGATTCGTACACAAGAAAAGACTCATGTTTTAATGAACGTAAATAGCGGTTCATTTGAAGTTTCGGGAACCCGAATGGAGGCACGGGAATGCCATAAGATATCTAAGCATGCAACAGACTCAGATAAAGGATATGAAGCTGGCCGGACGGTAATCGGACTCACGATGCGACAATGACACAGAGATTCGTACACAAGAAATGACTCGAGTTTTAAAGGACGTAACTATCGGTACATTTGAAGTTTCGGGCACCCGAATGGAGGAACGGGAAAGCCATAAGATATCTAAGCATGCAACAGACTCAGATAAAGGATATGAAGCTGACCGGACGGTAATCGGACTCACGATGCGACAATGACATAGAGATTCGTACACAAGAAAAGACTCGAGTTTTAAAGGACATAACTACCTGTACATTTGAAGTTTCCGGCACCCGAATGGAGGAACGGGAAAGCCATAAGATATCTAAGCATGCAACAGACTCAGATAAAGGATATGAAGCTGACCGGACGGTAATCGGACTCACGATTGGTCAATGACACAGAGATTCGTACACAAGAAAAGACTCATGTTTTAATGAACGTAAATAGCGGTTCATTTGAAGTTTCGGGCTCTCGAATGGAGGAACGGGAAAGCCATAAGATATCTAAGCATGCAACAGACTCAGATAAAGGATATGAAGCTGGCCGGACGGTAATCGTACTCACGATGCGACAATGACACAGAGATTCGTACACAAGAAAAGACTCGAGTTTTAAAGGACGTAACTATCGGTACATTTGAAGTTTCGGGCACCCGAATGGAGGAACGGGAAAGTCATAAGATATCTAAGCCTGCAACAGACTCAGATAAAGGATATGAAGCTGACCGGACGGTAATCGGACTCACGATGCGACAATAACATAAACATTCGTACACAAGAAAAGACTCGAGTTTTAATGGACGTAACTAGCGGTTCATTTGAAGTTTCGGGCACCCGAATGGAGAAACGGGAAGGCCATAAGATATCTGAGCATGCAACAGACTCAGATAAAGGATATGAAGCTTACCGGACGGTAATCGGACTCACGATGCGACAATGACACAGAGATTCGTACACAAGAAAAGACTCGTGTTTTAATGAACGTAAATAGCGGTTCATTTGAAGTTTCGGGCACCCGAATGGAGGAACGGGAAAGCCATAAGATATCTAAGCCTATAAAAGACTCAGATAAAGGATATGAAGCTGACCGGACGGTAATCAGACTCACGATGGGACAATGACACAGAGATTCGTACATAAGAAAAGACTCGAGTTTTAAAGGACGTAACTATCGGTACATTTGAAGTTTCGGGCACCCGAATGGAGGAACGGGAAAGCCATAAGATATCTAAGCATGCAACAGACTCAATTAAAGGATATGAAGCTGACCGGACGGTAATCGGACTCACGATGCGACAATGACATAGAGATTCGTACACAAGAAGAGACTCGAGTTTTAAAGGACGTAACTATCTGTACATTTGAAGTTTCCGGCACCCGAATGGAGGAACGGGAAAGCCATAAGATATCTAAGCATGCAACAGACTCAGATAAAGGATATGAAGCTGACCAGACGGTAATCGGACTCACGATGCGACAATGACACAGAGATTCGTACACAAGAAAAGACTCGAGTTTTAAAGGACGTAACTATCAGTACATTTGAAGTTTCGGGCACCCGAATGGAGAACGGGAAAGCCATAAGATATCTAAGCCTGCAACAGACTCAGATAAAGGATATGAAGCTGACCGGACGGTAATCGGACTCACGATGGGACAATGACATAGAGATTCCTACACAAGAAAAGACTCGAGTTTTAATGGACGTAACTAGCGGTTCATTTGAAGTTTCCGGCACCCGAATGGAGGAACGGGAAGGCCATAAGATATCTGAGCATGCAACAGACTCAGATAAAGGATATGAAGCTTACCGGACAGTAATCGGACTCACGATGCCACAATGACACAGAGATTCGTACACAAGAAAAGACTCGTGTTTTAATGAACGTAAATAGCGGTTCATTTGAAGTTTCGGGCACCCGAATGGAGGAACGGGAAAGCCATAAGATATCTGAGCATGCAACAGACTCAGATAAAGGATATGAAGCTGACCGGACGGTAATCGGACTCACGATGCGACAATGACACAGAGATTCGTACACAAGAAAAGACTCGAGTTTTAAAGGACGTAAATAGCGGTTCATTTGAAGCTTCGGGCACCCGAATGGAGGAACTGGAAAGCCATAAGATATCTAAGCCTGCAAAAGACTCAGATAAAGGATATGAAGCTGACCGGACGGTAATTGGACTCACGATGCGACAATGACACAGAGATTCGTACACAAGAAAAGACTCGAGTTTTAAAGGACGTAACTATCGGTACATTTGAAGTTTCGGGCACCCGAATGGAGGAATGGGAAAGCCATAAGATATCTAAGCCTGCAACAGACTCAGATAAAGGATATGAAGCTGAACGGACGGTAATCGGACTCACGATGGGACAATGACATAGAGATTCCTACACAAGAAAAGACTCGTGTTTTAATGAACGTAAATAGCGGTTCATTTGAAGTTTCCGGCACCCGAATGGAGGAACGGGAAAGCCATAAGATATCTAAGCATGCAACAGACTCAGATAAAGGATATGAAGCTGACCGGACGGTAATCGGACTCACGATGCGACAATGACACAGAGATTCGTACACAAGAAAAGACTCATGTTTTAATGAACGTAAATAGCGGTTCATTTGAAGTTTCTGGCACCCGAATGGAGGAACGGGAAAGCCATAAGATATCTAAGCATGCAACAGACTCAGATAAAGGATATGAAGCTGGCCGGACGGTAATCGTACTCACGATGCGACAATGACACAGAGATTCGTACACAAGAAAAGACTCGAGTTTTAAAGGACGTAACTATCGGTACATTTGAAGTTTCGGGCACCCGAATGGAGGAACGGGAAAGTCATAAGATATCTAAGCCTGCAACAGACTCAGATAAAGGATATGAAGCTGACCGGACGGTAATCGGACTCACGATGCGACAATAACATAAACATTCGTACACAAGAAAAGACTCGAGTTTTAATGGACGTAACTAGCGGTTCATTTGAAGTTTTGGGCACCCGAATGGAGAAACGGGAAGGCCATAAGATATCTGAGCATGCAACAGACTCAGATAAAGGATATGAAGCTTACCGGACGGTAATCGGACTCACGATGCGACAATGACACAGAGATTCGTACACAAGAAAAGACTCGTGTTTTAATGAACGTAAATAGCGGTTCATTTGAAGTTTCGGGCACCCGAATGGAGGAACGGGAAAGCCATAAGATATCTAAGCCTATAAAAGACTCAGATAAAGGATATGAAGCTGACCGGACGGTAATCAGACTCACGATGGGACAATGACACAGAGATTCGTACACAAGAAAAGACTCGAGTTTTAAAGGACGTAACTATCGGTACATTTGAAGTTTCGGGCACCCGAATGGAGGAACGGGAAAGCCATAAGATATCTAAGCATGCAACAGACTCAATTAAAGGATATGAAGCTGACCGGACGGTAATCGGACTCACGATGCGACAATGACATAGAGATTCGTACACAAGAAGAGACTCGAGTTATAAAGGACGTAACTATCTGTACATTTGAAGTTTCCGGCACCCGAATGGAGGAACGGGAAAGCCATAAGATATCTAAGCATGCAACAGACTCAGATAAAGGATATGAAGCTGACCAGACGGTAATCGGACTCACGATGCGACAATGACACAGAGATTCGTACACAAGAAAAGACTCGAGTTTTAAAGGACGTAACTATCAGTACATTTGAAGTTTCGGGCACCCGAATGGAGAACGGGAAAGCCATAAGATATCTAAGCCTGCAACAGACTCAGATAAAGGATATGAAGCTGACCGGACGGTAATCGGACTCACGATGGGACAATGACATAGAGATTCCTACACAAGAAAAGACTCGAGTTTTAATGGACGTAACTAGCGGTTCATTTGAAGTTTCCGGCACCCGAATGGAGGAACGGGAAGGCCATAAGATATCTGAGCATGCAACAGACTCAGATAAAGGATATGAAGCTTACCGGACAGTAATCGGACTCACGATGCCACAATGACACAGAGATTCGTACACAAGAAAAGACTCGTGTTTTAATGAACGTAAATAGCGGTTCATTTGAAGTTTCGGGCACCCGAATGGAGGAACGGGATAGCCATAAGATATCTGAGCATGCAACAGACTCAGATAAAGGATATGAAGCTGACCGGACGGTAATCGGACTCACGATGCGACAATGACACAGAGATTCGTACACAAGAAAAGACTCGAGTTTTAAAGGACGTAAATAGCGGTTCATTTGAAGCTTCGGGCACCCGAATGGAGGAACTGGAAAGCCATAAGATATCTAAGCCTGCAAAAGACTCAGATAAAGGATATGAAGCTGACCGGACGGTAATTGGACTCACGATGCGACAATGACACAGAGATTCGTACACAAGAAAAGACTCGAGTTTTAAAGGACGTAACTATCGGTACATTTGAAGTTTCGGGCACCCGAATGGAGGAATGGGAAAGCCATAAGATATCTAAGCCTGCAACAGACTCAGATAAAGGATATGAAGCTGAACGGACGGTAATCGGACTCACGATGGGACAATGACATAGAGATTCCTACACAAGAAAAGACTCGTGTTTTAATGAACGTAAATAGCGGTTCATTTGAAGTTTCCGGCACCCGAATGGAGGAACGGGAAAGCCATAAGATATCTAAGCATGCAACAGACTCAGATAAAGGATATGAAGCTGACCGGACGGTAATCGGACTCACGATGCGACAATGACACAGAGATTCGTACACAAGAAAAGACTCGTGTTTTAATGAATGTAAATAGCGGTTCATTTGAAGTTTCGGGCACCCGAATGGAGGAACGGGAAAGCCATAAGATATCTAAGCCTGCAACAGACTCTGATAAAGGATATGAAGCTGACCGGACGGTAATCGGACTAACGATGCGACAATGACACAGAGATTCGTACACAAGAAAAGACTCGAGTTTTAAAGGACGTAACTATCTGTACATTTGAAGTTTCCGGCACCCGAATGGAGGAACGGGAAAGCCATAAGATATCTAAGCATGAAACAGACTCAGATAAAGGATATGAAGCTGTCCGGACGGTAATCGGTCTCACGATGCGATAATGACATAGAGATTCGTACACAAGAAAAGACTCGAGTTTTAAAGGATGTAACTATCTGTATATTTGAAGTTTCGGGCACCCGAATGGAGGAACGGGAAGGCCATAAGATATCTGAGCATGCAACAGACTCAGATAAAGGATATGAAGCTGACCGGACGGTAATCGGACTCACGATGGGACAACGACATAGAGATTCGTACACAAGAAAAGACTCGAGTTTTAAAGGACGTAACTATCTGTTCATTTGAAGTTTCCGGCACCCGAATGGAGGAACCGGAAGGCCATAAGATATCTAAGCATGCAACAGACTCAGATAAAGGATTTGAAGCTAACCGGACGGTAATCGGACTCACGATGTGACAATGACATAGAGATTCGTACACAAGAAAAGGCTCGAGTTTTAAAGGACGTAACTATCTGTACATTTGAAGTTTCCGGCACCCGAATGGAGGAACGGGAAAGCCATAAGATATCTAAGCATGCAACAGACTCAGATAAAGGATATGAAGCTGACCGGACGGTAATCGGACTCACGATGCGACAATGACACAGAGATTCGTACACAAGAAAAGACTCGAGTTTTAAAGGACGTAACTATCGGTACATTTGAAGTTTCGGGCAGCCGAATGGAGGAACGGGAAAGCCGTAAGATATCTAAACTTGCAACAGACTCAGATAAAGGATATGAAACTGACCGGACGGTAATCGGACTCACGATGGGACAATGACATAGAGATTCGTACACAAGAAAAGACTCGAGTTTTAATGGATGTAACTAGCGGTTCATTTGAAGTTTCAGGCACCCGAATGGAGGAACGGGAAGGCCATAAGATATCTGAGCATGCAACAGACTCAGATAAAGGATATGAAGCTTACCGGACGGCAATCGGACTCACGATGCGACAATGACATAGAGATTCGTACACAAGAAAAGAGTCGTGTTTTAATGGACGTAACTAGCGGTTCATTTGATGTTTCGGGCACCCGAATGGAGGAACGGGAAAGCCATAAGATATTTAAGCATGCAACAGACTCAGATAAAGGATATGAAGCTAACCGGACGGTAATCAGACTCACGATGCGACAATGACATAGAGATTCGTACACAAGAAAAGACTCGAGTTTTAAAGGACGTAACTATCGGTACATTTGAAGTTTCGGGCACCCGAATGGAGGAACCGGAAGGCCATAAGATATCTAAGCATGCAACAGACTCAGATAAAGGATTTGAAGCTAACCGGACGGTAATCGGACTCACGATGTGACAATGACATAGAGATTCGTACACAAGAAAAGACTCGAGTTTTAAAGGATGTAACTATCTGTATATTTGAAGTTTCGGGCACCCGAATGGAGGAACGGGAAGGCCATAAGATATCTGAGCATGCAACAGACTCAGATAAAGGATATGAAGCTGACCGGACGGTAATCAGACTCACGATGCGACAATGACATAGAGATTCGTACACAAGAAAAGACTCGAGTTTTAAAGGACGTAACTATCGGTACATTTGAAGTTTCGGGCACCCGAATGGAGGAACCGGAAGGCCATAAGATATCTAAGCATGCAACAGACTCAGATAAAGGATTTGAAGCTAACCGGACGGTAATCGGACTCACGATGTGACAATGACATAGAGATTCGTACACAAGAAAAGGCTCGAGTTTTAAAGGACGTAACTATCTGTACATTTGAAGTTTCCGGCACCCGAATGGAGGAACGGGAAAGCCATAAGATATCTAAGCATGCAACAGACTCAGATAAAGGATATGAAGCTGACCGGACGGTAATCGGAGTCACGATGCGACAATGACACAGAGATTCGTACACAAGAAAAGACTCGAGTTTTAAAGGACGTAACTATCGGTACATTTGAAGTTTCGGGCAGCCGAATGGAGGAACGGGAAAGCCGTAAGATATCTAAACTTGCAACAGACTCAGATAAAGGATATGAAACTGACCGGACGGTAATCGGACTCACGATGGGACAATGACATAGAGATTCGTACACAAGAAAAGACTCGAGTTTTAATGGATGTAACTAGCGGTTCATTTGAAGTTTCAGGCACCCGAATGGAGGAACGGGAAGGCCATAAGATATCTGAGCATGCAACAGACTCAGATAAAGGATATGAAGCTTACCGGACGGCAATCGGACTCACGATGCGACAATGACATAGAGATTCGTACACAAGAAAAGAGTCGTGTTTTAATGGACGTAACTAGCGGTTCATTTGATGTTTCGGGCACCCGAATGGTGGAACGGGAAAGCCATAAGATATTTAAGCATGCAACAGACTCAGATAAAGGATATGAAGCTAACCGGACGGTAATCAGACTCACGATGCGACAATGACATAGAGATTCGTACACAAGAAAAGACTCGAGTTTTAAAGGACGTAACTATCGGTACATTTGAAGTTTCGGGCACCCGAATGGAGGAACGGGAAGGCCATAAGATATCTGAGCATGCAACAAAGTCAGATAATGGATATGAAGCTAACCGGACGGTAATCGGACTCACGATGCGACAATGACACATAGATTCGTACACAAGAAAAGACTCGTGTTTTAATGAACGTAAATAGCGGTTCGTTTGAAGTTTCGGGCACCCGAATGGAGGAACGGGAAAGCCATAAGATATCTAAGCATGCAACAGACTCAGATAAAGGATATGAAGCTGACCGGACGGTAATCGAACTCACGATGGGACAATGACACAGAGATTCGTACACAAGAAAAGACTCATGTTTTAATGAACGTAAATAGCGGTTCATTTGAAGTTTCGGGCACCCGAATGGAGGAACGGGAAAGCCATAAGATATCTAAGCATGCAACAGACTCAGATAAAGGATATGAAGCTGGCCGGACGGTAATCGGACTCACGATGCGACAATGACACAGAGATTCGTACACAAGAAAAGGCTCGAGTTTTAAAGGACGTAACTATCGGTACATTTGAAGTTTCGGGCACCCGAATGGAGGAACGGGAAAGCCATAAGATTTCTAAGCATGCAACAGACTCAGATAAAGGATATGAAGCTGACCGGACGGTAATCGGACTCACGATGCGACAATGACACAGAGATTCGTACACAAGAAAAGACTCGTGTTTTAAAGGACGTAACTATCTGTACATTTGAAGTTTCCGGCACCCGAATGGAGGAACGGGAAAGCCATAAGATATCTAAGCATGCAACAGACTCAGATAGAGGATATGAAGCTGACCGGACGGTAATCGGTCTCACGATGCGACAATGACACAGAGATTCGTACACAAGAAAAGACTCGTGTTTTAATGAACGTAAATAGCGGTTCATTTGAAGTTTCGGGCACCCGAATGGAGGAACGGGAAAGCCATAAGATATCTAAGCCTGCAACAGACTCTGATAAAGGATATGAAGCTGAACGGACGGTAATCGGACTCACGATGCGACAATGACACAGAGATTCGTACACAAGAAAAGACTCGAGTTTTAAAGGACGTAACTATCTGTACATTTGAAGTTTCCGGCACCCGAATGGAGGAACGGGAAAGCCATAAGATATCTAAGCATGCAACAGACTCAGATAAAGGATATGAAGCTGACCGGACGGTAATCGGTCTCACGATGCGACAATGACATAGAGATTCGTACACAAGAAAAGACTCGAGTTTTAAAGGATGTAACTATCTGTATATTTGAAGTTTCGGGCACCCGAATGGAGGAACGGGAAGGCCATAAGATATCTGAGCATGCAACAGACTCAGTTAAAGGATATGAAGCTGACCGGACGGTAATCGGACTCACGATGGGACAACGACATAGAGATTCGTTCATAAGAAAAGACTCGAGTTTTAAAGGACGTAACTATCTGTACATTTGAAGTTTCCGGCACCCGAATGGAGGAACGGGAAGGCCATAAGATATCTAAGCATGCAACAGACTCAGATAAAGGATTTGAAGCTAACCGGACGGTAATCGGACTCACGATGTGACAATGACATAGAGATTCGTACACAAGAAAAGACTCGAGTTTTAAAGGACGTAACTATCTGTACATTTGAAGTTTCCAGCACCCGAATGGAGGAACGGGAAAGCCATAAGATATCTAAGCATGCAACAGACTCAGATAAAGGATATGAAGCTGACCGGACGGTAATCGGACTCACGATGCGACAATGACACAGAGATTCGTACACAAGAAAAGACTCGAGTTTTAAAGGACGTAACTATCTGTACATTTGAAGTTTCGGGCACCCGAATGGAGGAACGGGAAAGCCGTAAGATATCTAAGCCTGCAACAGACTCAGATAAAGGATATGAAGCTGACCGGACGGTAATCGGACTCACGATGGGACAATGACATAGAGATTCGTACACAAGAAAAGACTCGAGTTTTAATGGACGTAACTAGCGGTTCATTTGAAGTTTCAGGCACCCGAATGGAGGAACGGGAAGGCCATAAGATATCTGAGCATGCAACAGACTCAGATAAAGGATATGAAGCTTACCGGACGGTAATCGGACTCACGATGCGACAATGACACAGAGATTCGTACACAAGAAAAGAGTCGTGTTTTAATGGACGTAACTAGCGGTTCATTTGATGTTTCGGGCACCCGAATTGAGGAACGGGAAAGCCATAAGATATCTAAGCATGCAACAGACTCAGATAAAGGATATGAAGCTGACCGGACGGTAATCGGACTCACGATGCGACAATGACATAGAGATTCGTACACAAGATGAGACTCGAGTTTTAAAGGACGTAACTATCTGTACATTTGAAGTTTCCGGCACCCGAATGGAGGAACGGGAAAGCCATAAGATATCTAAGCCTGCAACAGACTCAGATAAAGGATATGAAGCTGACCGGACGGTAATCGGACTCACGATGGGACAATGACATAGAGATTCGTACACAAGAAAAGACTCGAGTTTTAAAGGACGTAACTATCGGTACATTTGAAGTTTCGGGCACCCTAATGGAGGAACGGGAAAGCCATAAGATATCTAAGCCTGCAAAAGACTCAGATAAAGGATATGAAGCTGATCGGACGGTAATTGGACTCACGATGCGACAATGACATAGAGATTCGTACACAAGAAAAGACTCGAGTTTTA
Organism: Ambrosia artemisiifolia; assembly: GCA_032199755.1. Taxonomy (NCBI): domain Eukaryota; kingdom Viridiplantae; phylum Streptophyta; class Magnoliopsida; order Asterales; family Asteraceae; genus Ambrosia; species Ambrosia artemisiifolia. The sequence continues at coordinate 29,647,105 of CM063524.1, read as the reverse complement.
AAGGACGTAACTATCGGTACATTTGAAGTTTCGGGCACCCTAATGGAGGAACGGGAAAGCCATAAGATATCTAAGCCTGCAACAGACTTAGATAAAGGATATGAAGCTGACCAGACGGTAATCGGACTCACGATGCGACAATGACACAGAGATTCGTACACAAGAAAAGACTCGAGTTTTAAAGGACGTAACTATCGGTACATTTGAAGTTTCGGGCACCCTAATGGAGGAACGGGAAAGCCATAAGATATCTAAGCCTGCAACAGACTCAGATAAAGGATATGAAGCTGACCGGACGGTAATCGGACTCACGATGGGACAATGACATAGAGATTCGTACACAAGAAAAGACTCGAGTTTTAATGGACGTAACTAGCGGTTCATTTGAAGTTTCCGGCACCCGAATGGAGGAACGGGAAGGCCATATGATATCTGAGCATGCAACAGACTCAGATAAAGGATATGAAGCTGACAGGACGGTAATCGGACTCACGATGCGACAATGACACAGAGATTCGTACACAAGAAAAGACTCGTGTTTTAATGAACGTAAATAGCGGTTCATTTGAAGTTTCGGGCACCCGAATGGAGGAACGGGAAAGCCGTAAGATATCTGAGCATGCAACAGACTCAGATAAAAGGATATGAAGCTGACCGGACGGTAATCGGACTCACGATGCGACAATGACACAGAGATTCGTACACAAGAAAAGACTCGAGTTTTAAAGGACGTAAATAGCGGTTCATTTGAAGTTTCGGGCACCCGAATGGAGGAACGGGAAAGCCATAAGATATCTAAGCCTGCAAAAGACTCAGATAAAGGATATGAAGCTGATCGGACGGTAATTGGACTCACGATGCGACAATGACACAGAGATTCGTACACAAGAAAAGAATCGAGTTTTAAAGGACGTAACTATCGGTACATTTGAAGTTTCGGGCACCCGAATGGAGGAATGGGAAAGCCATAAGATATCTAAGCCTGCAACAGACTCAGATAAAGGAAATGAAGCAGAACGGACGGTAATCGGACTCACGATAGAACAATGACATAGAGATTCCTACACAAGAACAGACTCGTGTTTTAATGAACGTAAATAGCGGTTCATTTGAAGTTTCCGGCACCCGAATGGAGGAACGGGAAAGCCATAAGATATCTAAGCATGCAACAGACTCAGATAAAGGATATGAAGCTGACCGGACGGTAATCGGACTCACGATGCGACAATGACACAGAGATTCGTACACAAGAAAAGACTCGAGTTTTAAAGGACGTAAATAGCGGTTCATTTGAAGTTTCCGGCACCCGAATGGAGGAATGGGAAAGCCATAAGATATCTAAGCATGCAACAGACTCAGATAAAGGATATGAAGCTGACCGGACGGTAATCGGACTCACGATGCGACAATGACACAGAGATTCGTACACAAGAAAAGACTCGAGTTTTAAAGGACGTAACTATCGGTACATTTGAAGTTTCGGGCACCCGAATGGAGGAACGGGAAAGCCGTAAGATATCTAATCCTGCAACAGACTCAGATAAAGGATATGAAGCTGACCGGACGGTAATCGGACTCACGATGGGACAATGACATAGAGATTCGTACACAAGAAAAGACTCGAGTTTTAATGGACGTAACTAGCGGTTCATTTGAAGTTTCACGCACCCGAATGGAGGAACGGGAAGGCCATAAGATATCTGAGCATGCAACAGACTCAGATAAAGGATATGAAGCTTACCGGACGGTAATCGGACTCACGATGCGACAACGACACAGAGATTCGTACACAAGAAAAGAGTCGTGTTTTAATGGACGTAACTAGTGGTTTATTTGATCTTTCGGGCACCCGAATGGAGGAACGGGAAAGCCATAAGATATCTAAGCATGCAACAGACTCAGATAAAGGATATGAAGCTGACCGGACGGTAATCGGACTCACGATGCGACAATGACATAGAGATTCGTACACAAGAAGAGACTCGAGTTTTAAAGGACGTAACTATCTGTACATTTGAAGTTTCCGGCACCCGAATGGAGGAACGGGAAAGCCATAAGATATCTAAGCATGCAACAGACTCAGATAAAGGATATGAAGCTGACCAGACGGTAATCGGACTCACGATGCGACAATGACACAGAGATTCGTACACAAGAAAAGACACGAGTTTTAAAGGACGTAACTATCGGTACATTTGAAGTTTCGGGCACCCGAATGGAGGAACGGGAAAGCCATAAGATATCTAAGCCTGCAACAGACTCAGATAAAGGATATGAAGCTGACCGGACGGTAATCGGACTCACGATGGAACAATGACATAAAGATTCGTACACAAGAAAAGACTCGAGTTTTAATGGACGTAACTAGCGGTTCATTTGAAGTTTCCGGCACCCGAATGGAGGAACGGGAAGGCCATATGATATCTGAGCATGCAACAGACTCAGATAAAGGATATGAAGCTGACCAGACGGTAATCGGACTCACGATGCGACAATGACACAGAGATTCGTACACAAGAAAAGACTCGAGTTTTAAAGGACGTAACTATCGGTACATTTGAAGTTTCGGGCACCCGAATGGAGGAACGGGAAAGCCATAAGATATCTAAGCCTGCAACAGACTCAGATAAAGGATATGAAGCTGACCGGACGGTAATCGGACTCACGATGGGACAATGACATAGAGATTCGTACACAAGAAAAGACTCGAGTTTTAATGGACGTAACTAGCGGTTCATTTGAAGTTTCCGGCACCCGAATGGAGGAACGGGAAGGCCATATGATATCTGAGCATGCAACAGACTCAGATAAAGGATATGAAGCTGACAGGACGGTAATCGGACTCACGATGCGACAATGACACAGAGATTCGTACACAAGAAAAGACTCGTGTTTTAATGAACGTAAATAGCGGTTCATTTGAAGTTTCGGGCACCCGAATGGAGGAACGGGAAAGCCGTAAGATATCTGAGCATGCAACAGACTCAGATAAAAGGATATGAAGCTGACCGGACGGTAATCGGACTCACGATGCGACAATGACACAGAGATTCGTACACAAGAAAAGACTCGAGTTTTAAAGGACGTAAATAGCGGTTCATTTGAAGTTTCGGGCACCCGAATGGAGGAACGGGAAAGCCATAAGATATCTAAGCCTGCAAAAGACTCAGATAAAGGATATGAAGCTGATCGGACGGTAATTGGACTCACGATGCGACAATGACACAGAGATTCGTACACAAGAAAAGAATCGAGTTTTAAAGGACGTAACTATCGGTACATTTGAAGTTTCGGGCACCCGAATGGAGGAATGGGAAAGCCATAAGATATCTAAGCCTGCAACAGACTCAGATAAAGGAAATGAAGCAGAACGGACGGTAATCGGACTCACGATAGAACAATGACATAGAGATTCCTACACAAGAACAGACTCGTGTTTTAATGAACGTAAATAGCGGTTCATTTGAAGTTTCCGGCACCCGAATGGAGGAACGGGAAAGCCATAAGATATCTAAGCATGCAACAGACTCAGATAAAGGATATGAAGCTGACCGGACGGTAATCGGACTCACGATGCGACAATGACACAGAGATTCGTACACAAGAAAAGACTCGAGTTTTAAAGGACGTAAATAGCGGTTCATTTGAAGTTTCCGGAACCCGAATGGAGGAATGGGAAAGCCATAAGATATCTAAGCATGCAACAGACTCAGATAAAGGATATGAAGCTGACCGGACGGTAATCGGACTCACGATGCGACAATGACACAGAGATTCGTACACAAGAAAAGACTCGTGTTTTAAAGGACGTAACTATCGGTACATTTGAAGTTTCGGGCACCCGAATGGAGGAACGGGAAAGCCGTAAGATATCTAATCCTGCAACAGACTCAGATAAAGGATATGAAGCTGACCGGACGGTAATCGGACTCACGATGGGACAATGACATAGAGATTCGTACACAAGAAAAGACTCGAGTTTTAATGGACGTAACTAGCGGTTCATTTGAAGTTTCAGGCACCCGAATGGAGGAACGGGAAGGCCATAAGATATCTGAGCATGCAACAGACTCAGATAAAGGATATGAAGCTTACCGGACGGTAATCGGACTCACGATGCGACAACGACACAGAGATTCGTACACAAGAAAAGAGTCGTGTTTTAATGGACGTAACTAGTGGTTTATTTGATGTTTCGGGCACCCGAATGGAGGAACGGGAAAGCCATAAGATATCTAAGCATGCAACAGACTCAGATAAAGGATATGAAGCTGACCGGACGGTAATCGGACTCACGATGCGACAATGACATAGAGATTCGTACACAAGAAGAGACTCGAGTTTTAAAGGACGTAACTATCTGTACATTTGAAGTTTCCGGCACCCGAATGGAGGAACGGGAAAGCCATAAGATATCTAAGCATGCAACAGACTCAGATAAAGGATATGAAGCTGACCAGACGGTAATCGGACTCACGATGCGACAATGACACAGAGATTCGTACACAAGAAAAGACACGAGTTTTAAAGGACGTAACTATCGGTACATTTGAAGTTTCGGGCACCCGAATGGAGGAACGGGAAAGCCATAAGATATCTAAGCCTGCAACAGACTCAGATAAAGGATATGAAGCTGACCGGACGGTAATCGGACTCACGATGGAACAATGACATAAAGATTCGTACACAAGAAAAGACTCGAGTTTTAATGGACGTAACTAGCGGTTCATTTGAAGTTTCCGGCACCCGAATGGAGGAACGGGAAGGCCATATGATATCTGAGCATGCAACAGACTCAGATAAAGGATATGAAGCTTACCAGACAGTAATCGGACTCACGATGCGACAATGACACAGAGATTCGTACACAAGAAAAGACTCGGGTTTTAATGAACGTAAATAGCGGTTCATTTGAAGTTTCGGGCACCCGAATGGAGGAACGGGAAAGCCATAAGATATCTGAGCATGCAACAGACTCAGATAAAAGGATATGAAGCTGACCGGACGGTAATCGGACTCACGATGCGACAATGACACAGAGATTCGTACACAAGAAAAGACTCGGGTTTTAAAGGACGTAAATAGCGGTTCATTTGAAGTTTCGGGCACCCGAATGGAGGAACAGGAAAGCCATAAGATATCTAAGCCTGCAAAAGACTCAGATAAAGGATATGAAGCTGACCGGACGGTAATTGGACTCACGATGCGACAATGACACAGAGATTCGTACACAAGAAAAGAATCGAGTTTTAAAGGACGTAACTATCGGTACATTTGAAGTTTCGGGCACCCGAATGGAGGAATGGGAAAGCCATAAGATATCTAAGCCTGCAACAGACTCAGATAAAGGATATGAAGCAGAACGGACGGTAATCGGACTCACGATAGAACAATGACATAGAGATTCCTACACAAGAACAGACTCGTGTTTTAATGAACGTAAATAGCGGTTCATTTGAAGTTTCCGGCACCCGAATGGAGGAACGGGAAAGCCATAAGATATCTAAGCATGCAACAGACTCAGATAAAGGATATGAAGCTGACCGGACGGTAATCGGACACACGATGCGACAATGACACAGAGATTCGTACACAAGAAAAGACTCGAGTTTTAAAGGACGTAACTATCGGTACATTTGAAGTTTCGGGCACCCGAATGGAGGAACGGGAAAGCCGTAAGATATCTAATCCTGCAACAGACTCAGATAAAGGATATGAAGCTGACCGGACGGTAATCGGACTCACGATGGGACAATGACATAGAGATTCGTACACAAGAAAAGACTCGAGTTTTAATGGACGTAACTAGCGGTTCATTTGAAGTTTCAGGCACCCGAATGGAGGAACGGGAAGGCCATAAGATATCTGAGCATGCAACAGACTCAGATAAAGGATATGAAGCTTACCGGACGGTAATCGGACTCACGATGCGACAATGAAACAGAGATTCGTACACAAGAAAAGAGTCGTGTTTTAATGGACGTAACTAGCGGTTCATTTGATGTTTCGGGCACCCGAATGGAGGAACGGGAAAGCCATAAGATATCTAAGGATGCAACAGACTCATATAAAGGATATGAAGCTGACCGGACGGTAATCGGACTCACGATGCGACAATGACATAGAGATTCGTACACAAGAAGAGACTCGAGTTTTAAAGGACGTAACTATCTGTACATTTGAAGTTTCCGGCACCCGAATGGAGGAACGGGAAAGCCATAAGATATCTAAGCATGCAACAGACTCAGATAAAGGATATGAAGCTGACCAGACGGTAATCGGACTCACGATGCGACAATGACACAGAGATTCGTACACAAGAAAAGACTCGAGTTTTAAAGGACGTAACTATCGGTACATTTGAAGTTTCGGGCACCCGAATGGAGGAACGGGAAAGCCATAAGATATCTAAGCCTGCAACAGACTCAGATAAAGGATATGAAGCTGACCGGACGGTAATCGGACTCACGATGGGACAATGACATAGAGATTCGTACACAAGAAAAGACTCGAGTTTTAATGGACGTAACTAGCGGTTCATTTGAAGTTTCCGGCACCCGAATGGAGGAACGGGAAGGCCATATGATATCTGAGCATGCAACAGACTCAGATAAAGGATATGAAGCTTACCAGACAGTAATCGGACTCACGATGCGACAATGACACAGAGATTCGTACACAAGAAAAGACTCGTGTTTTAATGAACGTAAATAGCGGTTCATTTGAAGTTTCGGGCACCCGAATGGAGGAACGGGAAAGCCATAAGATATCTGAGCATGCAACAGACTCAGATAAAAGGATATGAAGCTGACCGGACGGTAATCGGAGTCACGATGCGACAATGACACAGAGATTCGTACACAAGAAAAGACTCGAGTTTTAAAGGACGTAAATAGCGGTTCATTTGAAGTTTCGGGCACCCGAATGGAGGAACGGGAAAGCCATAAGATATCTAAGCCTGCAAAAGACTCAGATAAAGGATATGAAGCTGACCGGACGGTAATTGGACTCACGATGCGACAATGACACAGAGATTCGTACACAAGAAAAGAATCGAGTTTTAAAGGACGTAACTATCGGTACATTTGAAGTTTCGGGCACCCGAATGGAGGAATGGGAAAGCCATAAGATATCTAAGCCTGCAACAGACTCAGATCAAGGATATGAAGCAGAACGGACGGTAATCGGACTCACGATAGAACAACGACATAGAGATTCCTACACATGAACAGACTCGTGTTTTAATGAACGTAAATAGCGGTTCATTTGAAGTTTCCGGCACCCGAATGGAGGAACGGGAAAGCCATAAGATATCTAAGCATGCAACAGACTCAGATAAAGGATATGAAGCTGACCGGACGGTAATCGGACTCCCGATGCGACAATGACACAGAGATTCGTACACAAGAAAAGACTCATGTTTTAATGAACGTAAATAGCGGTTCATTTGAAGTTTCGGGCACCCGAATGGAGGAACGGGAAAGCCATAAGATATCTAAGCATGCAACAGACTCAGATAAAGGATATGAAGCTGGCCGGACGGTAATCGGACTCACGATGCGACAATGACACAGAGATTCGTACACAAGAAAAGACTCGTGTTTTAATGAACGTAAATAGCGGTTCATTTGAAGTTTCGGGCACCCGAATGGAGGAACAGGAAAGCCATAAGATATCTAAGCCTGCAACAGACTATGATAAAGGATATGAAGCTGACCGGACGGTAATCGGACTCACGATGCGACAATGACACAGATTCGTACACAAGAAAAGACTCGAGTTTTAAAGGACGTAACTATCTGTACGTTTGAAGTTTCCGGCACCCGAATGGAGGAACGGGAAAGCCATAAGATATCTAAGCATGCAACAGACTCAGATAAAGGATATGAAGCTTTCCGGACGGTAATCGGTCTCACGATGCGACAATGACATAGAGATTCGTACACAAGAAAAGACTCGAGTGTTAAAGGATGTGACTATCTGTATATTTGAAGTTTCGGGCACCCGAATGGAGGAACGGGAAGGCCATAAGATATCTGAGCATGCAACAGACTCAGATAAAGGATATGAAGCTGACCGGACGGTAATCGGACTCACGATGGGACAACGACATAGAGATTCATACACAAGAAAAGACTCGAGTTTTAAAGGACGTAACTATCTGTACATTTGAAGTTTCCGGCACCCGAATGGAGGAACGGGAAGGCCATAAGATATCTAAGGATGCAACAGACTCAGATAAAGGATTTGAAGCTAACCGGACGGTAATCGGACTCACGATGTGACAATGACATAGAGATTCGTACACAAGAAAAGACTCGAGTTTTAAAGGACGTAACTATCTGTACATTTGAAGTTTCCGGCACCTGAATGGAGGAACGGGAAAGCCATAAGATATCTAAGCATGCAACAGACTCAGAAAAAGGATATGAAGCTGGCCGGACGGTAATCGGACTCACGATGCGACAATGACACAGAGATTCGTACACAAGAAAAGACTCGTGTTTTAATGAACGTAAATAGCGGTTCATTTGAAGTTTCGGGCACCCGAATGGAGGAACGGGAAAGCCATAAGATATCTTAGCCTGCAACAGACTCTGATAAAGGATATGAAGCTGACCGGACGGTAATCGGACTCACGATGCGACAATGACACAGAGATTCGTACACAAGAAAAGACTCGAGTTTTAAAGGACGTAACTATCTGTACATTTGAAGTTTCCGGCACCCGAATGGAGGAACGGGAAGGCCATAAGAAATCTAAGCATGCAACAGACTCAGATAAAGGATTTGAAGCTAACCGGACGGTAATCGGACTCACGATGTGACAATGACATAGAGATTCGTACACAAGAAAAGACTCGAGTTTTAAAGGACGTAACTATGTGTACATTTGAAGTTTCTGGCACCCGAATGGAGGAACGGGAAAGCCATAAGATATCTAAGCATGCAACAGACTCAGATAAAGGATATGAAGCTGACCGGACGGTAATCGGACTCACGATGTGACAATGACATAGAGATTCGTACACAAGAAAAGACTCGAGTTTTAAAGGACGTAACTATCAGTACATTTGAAGTTTCCGGCACCCGAATGGAGGAACGGGAAACCCATAAGATATCTAAGCATGCAAAAGACTCAGATAAAGGATATGAAGCTGACAGGACGGCAATCGGACTCACGATGCGACAATGACACAGAGATTCGTACACAAGAAAAGACTCGTGTTTTAATGAACGTAAATAGCGGTTCATTTGAAGTTTCGGGCACCCGAATGGAGGAACGGGAAAGCCATAAGATATCTAAGCCTGCAACAGACTCAGATAAAGGATATGAAGCTGACCGGACGGTAATCGGACTCACGATGCGACAATGACACAGAGATTCGTACACAAGAAAAGAGTCGTGTTTTAATGGACATAACTAGCGGTTCATTTGATGTTTCAGGCACCCGAATGGAGGAACGGGAAAGCCATAAGATATCTAAGCATGCAACAGACTCAGATAAAGGATATGAAGCTGACCGGACGGTAATCGGACTCACGATGCGACAATGACATAGAGATTCGTACACAAGAAAAGACTTGAGTTTTAAAGGACGTAACTATCAGTACATTTGAAGTTTCGGGCACCCGAATGGAGGTACGGGAATGCCATAAGATATCTAAGCATGCAACAGAGTCAGATAAAGGATATGAAGCTGACCGGACGGAAATCGGACTCACGATGCGACAATGACATAGAGATTCGTACACAGGAAAAGACTCGAGTTTTAAAGGACGTAACTATCTGTACATTTGTAGTTTCTGGCTCCCGAATGGAGGAACGGGAAAGCCATAAGATATCTAAGCATGCAACAAACTCAGATAAACGATATGAAGCTGACCGGACGGTAATCGGACTCACGATGTGACAATGACATAGAGATTCGTACACAAGAAAAGACTCGAGTTTTAAAGGACGTAACTATCTGTACATTTGAAGTTTCCGGCACCCGAATGGAGGAACGGGAAGGCCATAAGAAATCTAAGCATGCAACAGACTCAGATAAAGGATTTGAAGCTAACCGGACGGTAATCGGACTCACGATGTGACAATGACATAGAGATTCGTACACAAGAAAAGACTCGAGTTTTAAAGGACGTAACTATCTGTACATTTGAAGTTTCTGGCACCCGAATGGAGGAACGGGAAAGCCATAAGATATCTAAGCATGCAACAGACTCAGATAAAGGATATGAAGCTGACCGGACGGTAATCGGACTCACGATGTGTCAATGACATAGAGATTCGTACACAAGAAAAGACTCAAGTTTAAAAGGACGTAACTATCTGTACATTTGAAGTTTCCGGCACCCGAATGGAGGAACGGGAAAGCCATAAGATATCTAAGCATGCAAAAGACTCAGATAAAGGATATGAAGCTGACAGGACGGTAATCGGACTCACGATGCGACAATGACACAGAGATTCGTACACAAGAAAAGACTCGTGTTTTAATGAACGTAAATAGCGGTTCATTTGAAGTTTCGGGCACCCGAATGGAGGAACGGGAAAGCCATAAGATATCTAAGCCTGCAAAAGACTCAGATAAAGGATATGAAGCTGACCGGACGGTAATCGGACTCACGATGCGACAATGACACAGAGATTCGTACACAAGAAAAGAGTCGTGTTTTAATGGACGTAACTAGCGGTTCATTTGATGTTTCAGGCACCCGAATGGAGGAACGGGAAAGCCATAAGATATCTAAGCATGCAACAGACTCAGATAAAGGATATGAAGCTGACCGGAAGGTAATCGGACTCACGATGCGACAATGACATAGAGATTCGTACACAAGAAAAGACTTGAGTTTTAAAGGACGTAACTATCTGTACATTTGAAGTTTCGGGCACCCGAATGGAGGTACGGGAATGCCATAAGATATCTAAGCATGCAACAGAGTCAGATAAAGGATATGAAGCTGACCGGACGGAAATCGGACTCACGATGCGACAATGACATAGAGATTCGTACACAGGAAAAGACTCGAGTTTTAAAGGACGTAACTATCTGTACATTTGATGTTTCCGGCACCCGAATGGAGGAACGGGAAAGCCATAAGATATCTAAGCCTGCAAAAGACTCAGATAAAGGATATGAAGCTGACCGGACGGTAATCGGACTCACGATGCGACAATAACATAAAGATTCGTACACAAGAAAAGACTCGAGTTTTAATGGACGGAACTATCGGTTCATATGAAGTTTCGGGCACCAGAATGGAGGAACGGGAACGCCATAAGATATCTGATCATGCAACAAACTATGTTAAAGGATACGAAGCAGACCGGACGGTAATCGGACTCACGATGTGACAATGACACAGAGATTCGTACAAAAGAAAAGACTCGTGTTTTAATGGACGTAACTAACGGTTCATTTGAAGTTTCGGGCACCCGAATGGAGGAACGGGAAGGCCATAAGATATCTAAGCATGCAACAGACTCATATAAAGGATATGAAGCTGACCGGACGGTAATCGGACTCACGATGCGACAATGACATAGAGATTCGTACACAAGAAAAGACTCGAGTTTTAAAGGACGTAACTATCAGTATATTTGAAGTTTCGGGCACCCGAATGGAGGAACGGGAAGGCCATAAGATATCTGAGCATGCAACAGACTCAGATAAAGGATATGAAGCTGACAGGACGGTAATCGGACTCACGATGCGACAATGACACAGAGATTCATACACAAGAAAAGACTCGTGTTTTAATGAACGTAAATAGCGATTCATTTGAAGTTTCGGGCACCCGAATGGAGGAACGGGAAAGCCATAAGATATCTAAGCCTGCAACAGACTCTGATAAAGGATATGAAGCTGACCGGACGGTAATCGGACTCACGATGCGACAATGACACAGAGATTCGTACACAAGAAAAGACTCGAGTTTTAAAGGACGTAACTAACTGTACATTTGATGTTTCCGGCACCCGAATGGAGGAACGAGAAAGCCATAAGATATCTAAGCATGCAACAGACTCAGATAAAGGATATGAAGCTGACAGGACGGTAATCGGACTCACGATGCGACAATGACACAGAGATTCGTACACAAGAAAAGACTCGTGTTTTAATGAACGTAAATAGCGGTTCATTTGAAGTTTCGGGCACCCGAATGGAGGAACGGGAAAGCCATAAGATATCTAAGCCTGCAACAGACTCTGATAAAGGATATGAAGCTGACCGGACGGTAATCGGACTCACGATGCGACAATGACACAGAGATTCGTACACAAGAAAAGACTCGAGTTTTAAAGGACGTAACTATCTGTACATTTGAAGTTTCCGGCACCCGAATGGAGGAACGAGAAAGCCATAAGATATCTAAGCATGCAACAGACTCAGATAAAGGATATGAAGCTGTCCGGACGGTAATCGGTCTCACGATGCGACAATGACATAGAGATTCGTACACAAGAAAAGACTCGAGTTTTAAAGGATGTAACTATCTGTATATTTGAAGTTTCAGGCACCCGAATGGAGGAACGGGAAGGCCATAAGATATCTGAGCATGCAACAGACTCAGATAAAGGATATGAAGCTGACCGGACGGTAATCGGACTCACGATGGGACAACGACATAGAGATTCGTACACAAGAAAAGACTCGAGTTTTAAAGGACGTAACTATCTGTACATTTGAAGTTTTCGGCACCCGAATGGAGGTACGGGAAGGCCATAAGATATCTAAGCATGCAACAGACTCAGATAAAGGATTTGAAGCTAACCGGACGGTAATCGGACTCACGATGTGACAATGACATAGAGATTCGTACACAAGAAAAGACTCGAGTTTTAAAGGACGTAACTATCTGTACATTTGAAGTTTCCGGCACCCGAATGGAGGAACGGGAAAGCCATAAGATATCTAAGCATGCAATAGACTCAGATAAAGGATATGAAGCTGACCGGACGGTAATCGGACTCACGATGCGACAATGACACAGAGATTCGTACACAAGAAAAGACTCGAGTTTTAAAGGACGTAACTATCGGTACATTTGAAGTTTCGGGCACCCGAATGGAGGAACGGGAAAGCCGTAAGATATCTTAGCCTGCAACAGACTCAGATAAAGGATATGAAGCTGACCGGACGGTAATCGGACTCACGATGGGACAATGACATAGAGATTCGTACACAAGAAAAGACTCGAGTTTTAATGGACGTAACTAGCGGTTCATTTGAAGTTTCAGGCACCCGAATGGAGGAACGGGAAGGCCATAAGATATCTGAGCATGCAACAGACTCAGATAAAGGATATGAAGCTGACCGGACGGTAATCGGACTCACGATGCGACAATGACGCAGAGATTCGTACACAAGAAAAGACTTGAGTTTTAAAGGACGTAACTATCTGTACATTTGAAGTTTCGGGCACCCTAATGGAGGTACGGGAATGCCATAAGATATCTAAGCATGCAACAGAGTCAGATAAAGGATATGAAGCTGACCGGACGGTAATCGGACTCACGATGCGACAATGACATAGAGATTCGTACACAGGAAAAGACTCGAGTTTTAAAGGACGTAACTATCTGTACATTTGATATTTCCGGCACCCGAATGGAGGAACGGGAAAGCCATAAGATATCTAAGCATGCAACAGACTCAGATAAAGGATATGAAGCTGAAAGGACGGTAATCGGACTCACGATGCGACAATGACACAGAGATTCGTACACAAGAAAAGACTCGTGTTTTAATGAACGTAAATAGCGGTTCATTTGAAGTTTCGGGCACCCGAATGGAGGAACGGGAAAGCCATAAGATATCTAAGCCTGCAAAAGACTCAGATAAAGGATATGAAGTTGACCGGACGGTAATCGGACTCACGATGCGACAATAACATAAAGATTCGTACACAAGAAAAGACTCGAGTTTTAATGGACGGAACTATCGGTTCATATGAAGTTTCGGGCACCCGAATGGAGGAACGGGAACGCCATAAGATATCTGATCATGCAACAAACTATGTTAAAGGATACGAAGCAGACCGGACGGTAATCGGACTCACGATGTGACAATGACACAGAGATTCGTACAAAAGAAAAGACTCGTGTTTTAATGGACGTAACTAACGGTTCATTTGAAGTTTCGGGCACCCGAATGGAGGAACGGGAAGGCCATAAGATATCTAAGCATGCAACAGACTCATATAAAGGATATGAAGCTGACCGGACGGTAATCGGACTCACGATGCGACAATGACATAGAGATTCGTACACAAGAAAAGACTCGAGTTTTAAAGGACGTAACTATCAGTATATTTGAAGTTTCGGGCACCCGAATGGAGGAACGGGAAGGCCATAAGATATCTGAGCATGCAACAGACTCAGATAAAGGATATGAAGCTGACAGGACGGTAATCGGACTCACGATGCGACAATGACACAGAGATTCATACACAAGAAAAGACTCGTGTTTTAATGAACGTAAATAGCGGTTCATTTGAAGTTTCGGGCACCCGAATGGAGGAACGGGAAAGCCATAAGATATCTAAGCCTGCAACAGACTCTGATAAAGGATATGAAGCTGACCGGACGGTAATCGGACTCACGATGCGACAATGACACAGAGATTCGTACACAAGAAAAGACTCGAGTTTTAAAGGACGTAACTAACTGTACATTTGATGTTTCCGGCACCCGAATGGAGGAACGAGAAAGCCATAAGATATCTAAGCATGCAACAGACTCAGATAAAGGATATGAAGCTGACAGGACGGTAATCGGACTCACGATGCGACAATGACACAGAGATTCGTACACAAGAAAAGACTCGTGTTTTAATGAACGTAAATAGCGGTTCATTTGAAGTTTCGGGCACCCGAATGGAGGAACGGGAAAGCCATAAGATATCTAAGCCTGCAACAGACTCTGATAAAGGATATGAAGCTGACCGGACGGTAATCGGACTCACGATGCGACAATGACACAGAGATTCGTACACAAGAAAAGACTCGAGTTTTAAAGGACGTAACTATCTGTACATTTGAAGTTTCCGGCACCCGAATGGAGGAACGAGAAAGCCATAAGATATCTAAGCATGCAACAGACTCAGATAAAGGATATGAAGCTGTCCGGACGGTAATCGGTCTCACGATGCGACAATGACATAGAGATTCGTACACAAGAAAAGACTCGAGTTTTAAAGGATGTAACTATCTGTATATTTGAAGTTTCAGGCACCCGAATGGAGGAACGGGAAGGCCATAAGATATCTGAGCATGCAACAGACTCAGATAAAGGATATGAAGCTGACCGGACGGTAATCGGACTCACGATGGGACAACGACATAGAGATTCGTACACAAGAAAAGACTCGAGTTTTAAAGGACGTAACTATCTGTACATTTGAAGTTTTCGGCACCCGAATGGAGGTACGGGAAGGCCATAAGATATCTAAGCATGCAACAGACTCAGATAAAGGATTTGAAGCTAACCGGACGGTAATCGGACTCACGATGTGACAATGACATAGAGATTCGTACACAAGAAAAGACTCGAGTTTTAAAGGACGTAACTATCTGTACATTTGAAGTTTCCGGCACCCGAATGGAGGAACGGGAAAGCCATAAGATATCTAAGCATGCAATAGACTCAGATAAAGGATATGAAGCTGACCGGACGGTAATCGGACTCACGATGCGACAATGACACAGAGATTCGTACACAAGAAAAGACTCGAGTTTTAAAGGACGTAACTATCGGTACATTTGAAGTTTCGGGCACCCGAATGGAGGAACGGGAAAGCCGTAAGATATCTTAGCCTGCAACAGACTCAGATAAAGGATATGAAGCTGACCGGACGGTAATCGGACTCACGATGGGACAATGACATAGAGATTCGTACACAAGAAAAGACTCGAGTTTTAATGGACGTAACTAGCGGTTCATTTGAAGTTTCAGGCACCCGAATGGAGGAACGGGAAGGCCATAAGATATCTGAGCATGCAACAGACTCAGATAAAGGATATGAAGCTGACCGGACGGTAATCGGACTCACGATGCGACAATGACGCAGAGATTCGTACACAAGAAAAGACTTGAGTTTTAAAGGACGTAACTATCTGTACATTTGAAGTTTCGGGCACCCTAATGGAGGTACGGGAATGCCATAAGATATCTAAACATGCAACAGAGTCAGATAAAGGATATGAAGCTGACCGGACGGTAATCGGACTCACGATGCGACAATGACATAGAGATTCGTACACAGGAAAAGACTCGAGTTTTAAAGGACGTAACTATCTGTACATTTGATATTTCCGGCACCCGAATGGAGGAACGGGAAAGCCATAAGATATCTAAGCATGCAACAGACTCAGATAAAGGATATGAAGCTGAAAGGACGGTAATCGGACTCACGATGCGACAATGACACAGAGATTCGTACACAAGAAAAGACTCGTGTTTTAATGAACGTAAATAGCGGTTCATTTGAAGTTTCGGGCACCCGAATGGAGGAACGGGAAAGCCATAAGATATCTAAGCCTGCAAAAGACTCAGATAAAGGATATGAAGTTGACCGGACGGTAATCGGACTCACGATGCGACAATAACATAAAGATTCGTACACAAGAAAAGACTCGAGTTTTAATGGACGGAACTATCGGTTCATATGAAGTTTCGGGCACCCGAATGGAGGAACGGGAACGCCATAAGATATCTGATCATGCAACAAACTATGTTAAAGGATACGAAGCAGACCGGACGGTAATCGGACTCACGATGTGACAATGACACAGAGATTCGTACAAAAGAAAAGACTCGTGTTTTAATGGACGTAACTAACGGTTCATTTGAAGTTTCGGGCACCCGAATGGAGGAATGGGAAGGCCATAAGATATCTAAGCATGCAACAGACTCATATAAAGGATATGAAGCTGACCGGACGGTAATCGGACTCACGATGCGACAATGACATAGAGATTCGTACACAAGAAAAGACTCGAGTTTTAAAGGATGCAACTATCAGTATATTTGAAGTTTCGGGCACCCGAATGGAGGAACGGGAAGGCCATAAGATATCTGAGCATGCTACAGACTCAGATAAAGGATATGAAGCTGACCGAACAGTAATCGGACTCACGATGGGACAATGACACAGAGATTCGTACACAAGAAAAGGCTCGTGTTTTAATGAACGTAAATAGCGGTTCATTTGAAGTTTCGGGCACCCGAATGGAGGAACGGGAAAGCCATAAGATATCTAAGCATGCAACAGACTCAGATAAAGGATATGAAGCTGACCGGATGGTAATCGGACTTACGATGCGACAATCACACAGAGATTCGTACACAAGAAAAGACTCGAGTTTTAAAGGACGTAACTATCGGTACATTTGAAGTTTCGGGCACCCGAATGGAGGAACGGGAAAGCCATAAGATATCTAAGCCTGCAACAGACTCTGATAAAGGATATGAAGCTGACCGGACGGTAATCAGACTCACGATGCGACAATGACACAGAGATTCGTACACAAGAAAAGACTCGTGTTTTAATGAACGTAAATAGCGGTTCATTTGAGGTTTCGGGCACCCGAATGGAGGAACGGGAAAGCCATAAGATATCTAAGCCTGCAACAGACTCTGATAAAGGATATGAAGCTGACCGGACGGTAATCGGACTCACGATGCGACAATGACAGAGATTCGTACACAAGAAAAGACTCGTGTTTTAATGAACGTAACTAGCGGTTCATTTGACGTTTCGGGCACACGAATGGAGGAACGGGAAAGCCATAAGATATCTAAGCATGCAAGAGACTCAGATAAAGGATATGAAGCTGACCGGACGGTAATCGGACTCACGATGCGACAACGACATAGAGATTCGTACACAAGAAAAGACTCGAGTTTTAAAGGACGTAACTATCTGTACATTTGAAGTTTCGGGCACCCGAATGGAGGTACGGGAAGGCCATAAGATATCTAAGCATGCAACAGACTCAGATAAAGGATATGAAGCTGACCGGACGGTAATCGGACTCACGATGCGACAATGACATAGAGATTCGTACACAAGAAAAGACTCAAGTTTTAAAGGACGTAACTATCTGTACATTTGAAGTTTCCGGCACCCGAAAGGAGGGACGGGAAAGCCATAAGATATCTAAGCATGCAACAGACTCAGATAGAGGATATGAAGCTGACCGAACGGTAATCGGACTCACGATGTGACAATGACACAGAGATTCGTACACAAGAAAAGACTCGTGTTTTAATGCACGTAAATAGTGGTTCATTTGAAGTTTCGGGCACCCGAATGGAGGAACGGGAAGGCCATAAGATATCTAAGCCTGCAAAAGACTCAGATAAAGGATATGAAGCTGACCGGACGGTAATCGGACTCACGATGCGACAATAACATAAAGATTCGTACACAAGAAAAGACTCGAGTTTTAATGGACGGAACTATCGGTTCATTTGAAGTTTCGGGCACCCGAATGGAGGAACGGGAAAGCCATAAGATATCTAAGCCTGCAACAGACTCTGATAAAGGATATGAAGCTGACCGGACGGTAATCGGACTCACGATGCGACAATGACACAGAGATTCGTACACAGGAAAAGACTCGAGTTTTAAAGGACGTAACTAACTGTACATTTGATGTTTCCGGCACCCGAATGGAGGAACGAGAAAGCCATAAGATATCTAAGCATGCAACAGACTCAGATAAAGGATATGAAGCTGACAGGACGGTAATCGGACTCACGATGCGACAATGACACAGAGATTCGTACACAAGAAAAGACTCGTGTTTTAATGAACGTAAATAGCCGTTCATTTGAAGTTTCGGGCACCCGAATGGAGGAACGGGAAAGCCATAAGATATCTAAGCCTGCAACAGACTCTGATAAAGGATATGAAGCTGACCGGACGGTAATCGGACTCACGATGCGACAATGACACAGAGATTCGTACACAAGAAAAGACTCGAGTTTTAAAGGACGTAACTATCTGTACATTTGAAGTTTCCGGCACCCGAATGGAGGAACGAGAAAGCCATAAGATATCTAAGCATGCAACAGACTCAGATAAAGGATATGAAGCTGTCCGGACGGTAATCGGTCTCACGATGCGACAATGACATAGAGATTCGTACACAAGAAAAGACTCGAGTTTTAAAGGATGTAACTATCTGTATATTTGAAGTTTCAGGCACCCGAATGGAGGAACGGGAAGGCCATAAGATATCTGAGCATGCAACAGACTCAGATAAAGGATATGAAGCTGACCGGACGGTAATCGGACTCACGATGGGACAACGACATAGAGATTCGTACACAAGAAAAGACTCGAGTTTTAAAGGACGTAACTATCTGTACATTTGAAGTTTTCGGCACCCGAATGGAGGTACGGGAAGGCCATAAGATATCTAAGCATGCAACAGACTCAGATAAAGGATTTGAAGCTAACCGGACGGTAATCGGACTCACGATGTGACAATGACATAGAGATTCGTACACAAGAAAAGACTCGAGTTTTAAAGGACGTAACTATCTGTACATTTGAAGTTTCCGGCACCCGAATGGAGGAACGGGAAAGCCATAAGATATCTAAGCATGCAATAGACTCAGATAAAGGATATGAAGCTGACCGGACGGTAATCGGACTCACGATGCGACAATGACACAGAGATTCGTACACAAGAAAAGACTCGAGTTTTAAAGGACGTAACTATCGGTACATTTGAAGTTTCGGGCACCCGAATGGAGGAACGGGAAAGCCGTAAGATATCTTAGCCTGCAACAGACTCAGATAAAGGATATGAAGCTGACCGGACGGTAATCGGACTCACGATGGGACAATGACATAGAGATTCGTACACAAGAAAAGACTCGAGTTTTAATGGACGTAACTAGCGGTTCATTTGAAGTTTCAGGCACCCGAATGGAGGAACGGGAAGGCCATAAGATATCTGAGCATGCAACAGACTCAGATAAAGGATATGAAGCTGACCGGACGGTAATCGGACTCACGATGCGACAATGACGCAGAGATTCGTACACAAGAAAAGACTTGAGTTTTAAAGGACGTAACTATCTGTACATTTGAAGTTTCGGGCACCCGAATGGAGGTACGGGAATGCCATAAGATATCTAAGCATGCAACAGAGTCAGATAAAGGATATGAAGCTGACCGGACGGTAATCGGACTCACGATGCGACAATGACATAGAGATTCGTACACAGGAAAAGACTCGAGTTTTAAAGGACGTAACTATCTGTACATTTGATATTTCCGGCACCCGAATGGAGGAACGGGAAAGCCATAAGATATCTAAGCATGCAACAGACTCAGATAAAGGATATGAAGCTGAAAGGACGGTAATCGGACTCACGATGCGACAATGACACAGAGATTCGTACACAAGAAAAGACTCGTGTTTTAATGAACGTAAATAGCGGTTCATTTGAAGTTTCGGGCACCCGAATGGAGGAACGGGAAAGCCATAAGATATCTAAGCCTGCAAAAGACTCAGATAAAGGATATGAAGTTGACCGGACGGTAATCGGACTCACGATGCGACAATAACATAAAGATTCGTACACAAGAAAAGACTCGAGTTTTAATGGACGGAACTATCGGTTCATATGAAGTTTCGGGCACCCGAATGGAGGAACGGGAACGCCATAAGATATCTGATCATGCAACAAACTATGTTAAAGGATACGAAGCAGACCGGACGGTAATCGGACTCACGATGTGACAATGACACAGAGATTCGTACAAAAGAAAAGACTCGTGTTTTAATGGACGTAACTAACGGTTCATTTGAAGTTTCGGGCACCCGAATGGAGGAACGGGAAGGCCATAAGATATCTAAGCATGCAACAGACTCATATAAAGGATATGAAGCTGACCGGACGGTAATCGGACTCACGATGCGACAATGACATAGAGATTCGTACACAAGAAAAGACTCGAGTTTTAAAGGACGCAACTATCAGTATATTTGAAGTTTCGGGCACCCGAATGGAGGAACGGGAAGGCCATAAGATATCTGAGCATGCTACAGACTCAGATAAAGGATATGAAGCTGACCGAACAGTAATCGGACTCACGATGGGACAATGACACAGAGATTCGTACACAAGAAAAGGCTCGTGTTTTAATGAACGTAAATAGCGGTTCATTTGAAGTTTCGGGCACCCGAATGGAGGAACGGGAAAGCCATAAGATATCTAAGCATGCAACAGACTCAGATAAAGGATATGAAGCTGACCGGATGGTAATCGGACTTACGATGCGACAATCACACAGAGATTCGTACACAAGAAAAGACTCGAGTTTTAAAGGACGTAACTATCGGTACATTTGAAGTTTCGGGCACCCGAATGGAGGAACGGGAAAGCCATAAGATATCTAAGCCTGCAACAGACTCTGATAAAGGATATGAAGCTGACCGGACGGTAATCAGACTCACGATGCGACAATGACACAGAGATTCGTACACAAGAAAAGACTCGTGTTTTAATGAACGTAAATAGCGGTTCATTTGAGGTTTCGGGCACCCGAATGGAGGAACGGGAAAGCCATAAGATATCTAAGCCTGCAACAGACTCTGATAAAGGATATGAAGCTGACCGGACGGTAATCGGACTCACGATGCGACAATGACAGAGATTCGTACACAAGAAAAGACTCGTGTTTTAATGAACGTAACTAGCGGTTCATTTGACGTTTCGGGCACACGAATGGAGGAACGGGAAAGCCATAAGATATCTAAGCATGCAAGAGACTCAGATAAAGGATATGAAGCTGACCGGACGGTAATCGGACTCACGATGCGACAACGACATAGAGATTCGTACACAAGAAAAGACTCGAGTTTTAAAGGACGTAACTATCTGTACATTTGAAGTTTCGGGCACCCGAATGGAGGTACGGGAAGGCCATAAGATATCTAAGCATGCAACAGACTCAGATAAAGGATATGAAGCTGACCGGACGGTAATCGGACTCACGATGCGACAATGACATAGAGATTCGTACACAAGAAAAGACTCAAGTTTTAAAGGACGTAACTATCTGTACATTTGAAGTTTCCGGCACCCGAAAGGAGGGACGGGAAAGCCATAAGATATCTAAGCATGCAACAGACTCAGATAGAGGATATGAAGCTGACCGAACGGTAATCGGACTCACGATGTGACAATGACACAGAGATTCGTACACAAGAAAAGACTCGTGTTTTAATGCACGTAAATAGTGGTTCATTTGAAGTTTCGGGCACCCGAATGGAGGAACGGGAAGGCCATAAGATATCTAAGCCTGCAAAAGACTCAGATAAAGGATATGAAGCTGACCGGACGGTAATCGGACTCACGATGCGACAATAACATAAAGATTCGTACACAAGAAAAGACTCGAGTTTTAATGGACGGAACTATCGGTTCATATGAAGTTTCGGGCACTCGAATGGAGGAACGGGAACGCCATAAGATATCTGATCATGCAACAAACTATGTTAAAGGATACGAAGCAGACCGGACGGTAATCGGACTCATGATGTGACAATGACACAGAGATTCGTACACAGGAAAAGACTCGTGTTTTAATGGACGTAACTAGCGGTTCATTTGAAGTTTCGGGCACCCGAATGGAGGAACGAGAAGGCCATTAGATATCTAAGCATGCAACAGACTCATATAAAGGATATGAAGCTGACCGGACAGTAATCGGACTCACGATGCGACAATGACATAGAGATTCGTACACAAGAGAAGACTCTAGTTTTAAAGGACGTAACTATCTGTATATTTGAAGTTTCGGGCACCCGAATGGAGGAACGGGAAGGCCATAAGATATCTGAGCATGCAACAGACTCAGATAAAGGATATGAAGCTGACCGAACAGTAATCGGACTAAAGATGGGACAATGACACAGAGATTCGTACACAAGAAAAGACTCGTGTTTTAATGAACGTAAATAGCGGTTCATTTGA
The DNA here is from genome assembly GCA_032199755.1 of Ambrosia artemisiifolia. Classification (NCBI taxonomy): domain Eukaryota; kingdom Viridiplantae; phylum Streptophyta; class Magnoliopsida; order Asterales; family Asteraceae; genus Ambrosia; species Ambrosia artemisiifolia. The sequence goes on along the minus strand of CM063524.1, from coordinate 29,624,094 downwards.
ACTTTCAGGCACCCGAATGGAGGAACGAGAAAGCCATAAGATATCTAAGCATGCAACAGACTCAGATAAAGGATACGAAGCTGACCGGACGGTAATCGGACTCACGATGGGACAATGACACAGAGATTCGTACACAAGAAAAGACTCGAGTTTTAAAGGACGTAACTATCTGTATATTTGAAGTTTCGGGCACCCGAATGGAGGAAAGTGAAGGCCATAAGATATCTGAGCATGCAACAGACTCAGATAAAGGATATGAAGCTGACCGGACAGTAATCGGACTCACGATGGGACAATGACATAGAGATTCGTACACAAGAAAAGACTCGAGTTTTAAAGGACGTAACTATCTGTACATTTGAAGTTTCCGGCACCCGAATGGAGGAACGGGAAAGCCATAAGATATCTAAGCATGCAACAGACTCAGATAAAGGATATGAAGCTGACCGGACGGTAATCGGACTCACGATGCGACAATGACACAGAGATTCGTACACAAGAAAAGACTCGAGTTTTAAATGACGTAACTATCGGTACATTTGAAGTTTCGGGCACCCGAATGGAGGAACGGGAAAGCCATAAGATATCTAAGCCTGCAACAGACTCAGATAAAGGATATGAAGCTGACCGGACGGTAATCGGACTCACGATGGGACAATGACATAGAGATTCGTACACAAGAAAAGACTCGAGTTTTAAAGGACGTAACTATCTGTACATTTCAAGTTTCCGGCACCCGAATGGAGGAACGGGAAAGCCATAAGATATCTAAGAATGCAACAGACTCAGATAAAGGATATGAAGCTGACCGGATGGTAATCGGACTCACGATGCGAAAATGACACAGAGATTCGTACACAAGAAAAGACTCGAGTTTTAAAGGACGTAACTATCGGTACATTTGAAGTTTCGGGCACCCGAATGGAGGAACGGGAAAGCCATAAGATATCTAAGCCTGCAACAGACTCTGATAAAGGTTATGAAGCTGACCGGACGGTAATCGGACTCACGATGCGACAATGACACAGAGATTCGTATATAAGAAAAGACTCGTGTTTTAACGAACGTAAATAGCGGTTCATTTGAGGTTTCGGGCACCCGAATGGAAGAACGGGAAGGCCATAAGATATCTAAGCATGCAACAGACTCATATAAAGGATATGAAGCTGACCGGACGGTAATCGGACTCACGATGCGACAATGACATAGAGATTCGTACACAAGAAAAGACTCGAGTTTTAAAGGACGTAACTATCAGTATATTTGAAGTTTCGGGCACCCGAATGGAGGAACGGGAAGGCCATAAGATATCTGAGCATGCAACAGACTCAGATAAAGGATATGAAGCTGACCGAACAGTAATCGGACTCACGATGGGACAATGACACATAGATTCGTACACAAGAAAAGACTCGTGTTTTAATGAACGTAAATAGCGGTTCATTTGAAGTTTCGGGCACCCGAATGGAGGAACGGGAAAGCCATAAGATATCTAAGCATGCAACAGACTCAGATAAAGGATATGAAGCTGACCGGACGGTAATCGGACTCACGATGCGACAATCACACAGAGATTCGTACACAAGAAAAGACTCGAGTTTTAAAGGACGTAACTTTCGGTACATTTGAAGTTTCGGGCACCCGAATGGAGGAACGGGAAAGCCATAAGATATCTAAGCCTGCAACAGACTCTGATAAAGGATATGAAGCTGACCGGACGGTAATCAGACTCACGATGCGACAATGACACAGAGATTCGTACACAAGAAAAGACTCGTGTTTTAATGAACGTAAATAGCGGTTCATTTGAGGTTTCGGGCACCCGAATGGAGGAACGGGAAAGCCATAAGATATCTAAGCCTGCAACAGACTCTGATAAAGGGTATGAAGCTGACCGGACGGTAATCGGACTCACGATGCGACAATGACACAGAGATTCGTACACAAGAAAAGACTCGTGTTTTAATGAACGTAACTAGCGGTTCATTTGACGTTTCGGGCACCCGAATGGAGGAACGGGAAAGCCATAAGATCTCTAAGCATGCAACAGACTCAGATAAAGGATATGAAGCTGACCGGACGGTAATCGGACTCACGATGCGACAATGACATAGAGATTCGTACACAAGAAAAGACTCGAGTTTTAAAGGACGTAACTATCTGTACATTTGAAGTTTCGGGCACCCGAATGGAGGTACGGGAAGGCCATAAGATATCTAAGCATGCAACAGACTCAGATAAAGGATATGAAGCTGACCGGACGGTAATCGGGCTCACGATGCGACAAACACACAGAGATTCGTACACAAGAAAGGACTCGAGTTTTAAAGGACGTAACTTTCGGTACATTTGAAGTTTCGGGCACCCGAATGGAGGAACGGGAAAGCCATAAGATATCTAAGCCTGCAACAGACTCTGATAAAGGATATGAAGCTGACCGGACGGTAATCAGACTCACGATGCGACAATGACACAGAGATTCGTACACAAGAAAAGACTCGTGTTTTAATGAACGTAAATAGCGGTTCATTTGAGGTTTCGGGCACCCGAATGGAGGAACGGGAAAGCCATAAGATATCTAAGCCTGCAACAGACTCTGATAAAGGGTATGAAGCTGACCGGACGGTAATCGGACTCACGATGCGACAATGACACAGAGATTCGTACACAAGAAAAGACTCGTGTTTTAATGAACGTAACTAGCGGTTCATTTGACGTTTCGGGCACCCGAATGGAGGAACGGGAAAGCCATAAGATCTCTAAGCATGCAACAGACTCAGATAAAGGATATGAAGCTGACCGGACGGTAATCGGACTCACGATGCGACAATGACATAGAGATTCGTACACAAGAAAAGACTCGAGTTTTAAAGGACGTAACTATCTGTACATTTGAAGTTTCGGGCACCCGAATGGAGGTACGGGAAGGCCATAAGATATCTAAGCATGCAACAGACTCAGATAAAGGATATGAAGCTGACCGGACGGTAATCGGACTCACGATGCGACAATCACACAGAGATTCGTACACAAGAAAGGACTCGAGTTTTAAAGGACGTAACTTTCGGTACATTTGAAGTTTCGGGCACCCGAATGGAGGAACGGGAAAGCCATAAGATATCTAAGCCTGCAACAGACTCTGATAAAGGATATGAAGCTGACCGGACGGTAATCAGACTCACGATGCGACAATGACACAGAGATTCGTACACAAGAAAAGACTCGTGTTTTAATGAACGTAAATAGCGGTTCATTTGAGGTTTCGGGCACCCGAATGGAGGAACGGGAAAGCCATAAGATATCTAAGCCTGCAACAGACTCTGATAAAGGGTATGAAGCTGACCGGACGGTAATCGGACTCACGATGCGACAATGACACAGAGATTCGTACACAAGAAAAGACTCGTGTTTTAATGAACGTAACTAGCGGTTCATTTGACGTATCGGGCACCCGAATGGAGGAACGGGAAAGCCATAAGATCTCTAAGCATGCAACAGACTCAGATAAAGGATATGAAGCTGACCGGACGGTAATCGGACTCACGATGCGACAATGACATAGAGATTCGTACACAAGAAAAGACTCGAGTTTTAAAGGACGTAACTATCTGTACATTTGAAGTTTCGGGCACCCGAATGGAGGTACGGGAAGGCCATAAGATATCTAAGCATGCAATAGACTCAGATAAAGGATATGAAGCTGACCGGACGGTAATCGGACTCACGATGCGACAATGACATAGAGATTCGTACACAAGAAAAGACTCGAGTTTTAAAGGACGTAACTATCTGTACATTTGAAGTTTCTGGCACCCGAATGGAGGAACGGGAAAGCCATAAGATATCTTAGCATGCAACAGACTCAGACAAAGGATATGAAGCTGACCGGACGGTAATCGGACTCACGATGTGACAATGACAGAGAGATTCGTACACAAGAAAAGACTCGTGTTTTAATGGACGTAACTAGCGGTTCATTTGAAGTTTCGGGCACCCGAATGGAGGAACGGGAAGGCCATAAGATATCTAAGCATGCAACAGACTCATATAAAGGATATGAAGCTGACCGGATGGTAATCGGACTCACGATGCGACAATGACATAGAGATTCGTACACAAGAAAAGACTCGAGTTTTAAAGGACGTAACTATCTGTATATTTGAAGTTTCGGGAACCCGAATGGAGGAACGAGAAGGCCATAAGATATCTGAGCATGCAGCAGACTCATATAAAGGATATGAAGCTGACCGGACGGTAATCGGACTCACGATGGGACAATGACATAGAGATTCGTACACAAGAAAAGACTCGAGTTTTAAAGGACGTAACTATCTGTATATTTGAAGTTTCGGGCACCCGAACGGAGGAACGGGAAAGCCATAAGATATCTAAGAATGCAACAGACTCAGATAAAGGATATGAGGCTGACCGGACGGTAATCGGACTCACGATGCGACAATGACATAGAGATTCGTACACAAGAAAAGACTCGAGTTTTAAAGGACGTAACTATCAGTATATTTGAAGTTTCGGGCACCCGAATGGAGGAACGGGAAGGCCATAAGATATCTGAGCATGCAACAGACTCAGATAAAGGATATGAAGCTGACCGAACAGTAATCGGACTCACGATGGGACAATGACACATAGATTCGTACACAAGAAAAGACTCGTGTTTTAATGAACGTAAATAGCGGTTCATTTGAAGTTTCGGGCACCCGAATGGAGGAACGGGAAAGCCATAAGATATCTAAGCATGCAACAGACTCAGATAAAGGATATGAAGCTGACCGGACGGTAATCGGACTCACGATGCGACAATCACACAGAGATTCGTACACAAGAAAAGACTCGAGTTTTAAAGGACGTAACTTTCGGTACATTTGAAGTTTCGGGCACCCGAATGGAGGAACGGGAAAGCCATAAGATATCTAAGCCTGCAACAGACTCTGATAAAGGATATGAAGCTGACCGGACGGTAATCAGACTCACGATGCGACAATGACACAGAGATTCGTACACAAGAAAAGACTCGTGTTTTAATGAACGTAAATAGCGGTTCATTTGAGGTTTCGGGCACCCGAATGGAGGAACGGGAAAGCCATAAGATATCTAAGCCTGCAACAGACTCTGATAAAGGGTATGAATCTGACCGGACGGTAATCGGACTCACGATGCGACAATGACACAGAGATTCGTACACAAGAAAAGACTCGTGTTTTAATGAACGTAACTAGCGGTTCATTTGACGTTTCGGGCACCCGAATGGAGGAACGGGAAAGCCATAAGATCTCTAAGCATGCAACAGACTCAGATAAAGGATATGAAGCTGACCGGACCGTAATCGGACTCACGATGCGACAATGACATAGAGATTCGTACACAAGAAAAGACTCGAGTTTTAAAGGACGTAACTATCTGTACATTTGAAGTTTCGGGCACCCGAATGGAGGTACGGGAAGGCCATAAGATATCTAAGCATGCAACAGACTTAGATAAAGGATATGAAGCTGACCGGACGGTAATCGGACTCACGATGCGACAATCACACAGAGATTCGTACACAAGAAAGGACTCGAGTTTTAAAGGACGTAACTTTCGGTACATTTGAAGTTTCGGGCACCCGAATGGAGGAACGGGAAAGCCATAAGATATCTAAGCCTGCAACAGACTCTGATAAAGGATATGAAGCTGACCGGACGGTAATCAGACTCACGATGCGACAATGACACAGAGATTCGTACACAAGAAAAGACTCGTGTTTTAATGAACGTAAATAGCGGTTCATTTGAGGTTTCGGGCACCCGAATGGAGGAACGGGAAAGCCATAAGATATCTAAGCCTGCAACAGACTCTGATAAAGGGTATGAAGCTGACCGGACGGTAATCGGACTCACGATGCGACAATGACACAGAGATTCGTACACAAGAAAAGACTCGTGTTTTAATGAACGTAACTAGCGGTTCATTTGACGTTTCGGGCACCCGAATGGAGGAACGGGAAAGCCATAAGATCTCTAAGCATGCAACAGACTCAGATAAAGGATATGAAGCTGACCGGACGGTAATCGGACTCACGATGCGACAATGACATAGAGATTCGTACACAAGAAAAGACTCGAGTTTTAAAGGACGTAACTATCTGTACATTTGAAGTTTCGGGCACCCGAATGGAGGTACGGGAAGGCCATAAGATATCTAAGCATGCAATAGACTCAGATAAAGGATATGAAGTTGACCGGACGGTAATCGGACTCACGATGCGACAATGACATAGAGATTCGTACACAAGAAAAGACTCGAGTTTTAAAGGACGTAACTATCTGTACATTTGAAGTTTCTGGCACCCGAATGGAGGAACGGGAAAGCCATAAGATATCTAAGCATGCAACAGACTCAGACAAAGGATATGAAGCTGACCGGACGGTAATCGGACTCACGATGTGACAATGACAGAGAGATTCGTACACAAGAAAAGACTCGTGTTTTAATGGACGTAACTAGCGGTTCATTTGAAGTTTCGGGCACCCGAATGGAGGAACGGGAAGGCCATAAGATATCTAAGCATGCAACAGACTCATATAAAGGATATGAAGCTGACCGGATGGTAATCGGACTCACGATGCGACAATGACATAGAGATTCGTACACAAGAAAAGACTCGAGTTTTAAAGGACGTAACTATCTGTATATTTGAAGTTTCGGGCACCCGAATGGAGGAACGAGAAGGCCATAAGATATCTGAGCATGCAGCAGACTCATATAAAGGATATGAAGCTGATCGGACGGTAATCGGACTCACGATGGGACAATGACATAGAGATTCGTACACAAGAAAAGACTCGAGGTTTAAAGGACGTAACTATCTGTATATTTGAAGTTTCGGGCACCCGAACAGAGGAACGGGAAAGCCATAAGATATCTAAGAATGCAACAGACTCAGATAAAGGATATGAGGCTGACCGGACGGTAATCGGACTCACGATGCGACAATGACATAGAGATTCGTACACAAGAATAGACTCGAGTTTTAAAGGACGTAACTATCAGTATATTTGAAGTTTCGGGCACCCGAATGGAGGAACGGGAAGGCCATAAGATATCTGAGCATGCAACAGACTCAGATAAAGGATATGAAGCTGACCGAACAGTAATCGGACTCACGATGGAACAATGACACATGGATTCATACACAAGAAAAGACTAGTGTTTTAATGAACGTAAATAGCGGTTCATTTGAAGTTTCGGGCACCCGAATGGAGGAACGGGAAAGCCATAAGATATCTAAGCATGCAACAGACTCAGATAAAGGATATGAAGCTGACCGGACGGTAATCGGACTCACGATGCGACAATGACATAGAGATTCGTACACAAGAAAAGACTCGATTTTTAAAGGACGTAACTATCTGTACATTTGAAGTTTCTGGCACCCGAATGGAGGAACGGGAAAGCCATAAGATATCTAAGCATGCAACAGACTCAGATAAAGGATATGAAGCTGACCGGACGGTAATCGGACTCACGATGTGACAATGACAGAGAGATTCGTACACAAGAAAAGACTCGTGTTTTAATGGACGTAACTAGCGGTTCATTTGAAGTTTCGGGCACCCGAATGGAGGAACGGGAAGGCCATAAGATATCTAAGCATGCAACAGACTCATATAAAGGATATGAAGCTGACCGGATGGTAATCGGACTCACGATGCGACAATGACATAGAGATTCGTACACAAGAAAAGACTCGAGTTTTAAAGGACGTAACTATCTGTATATTTGAAGTTTCGGGCACCCGAATGGAGGAACGGGAAAGCCATAAGATATCTAAGCATGCAACAGACTCATATAAAGGATATGAAGCTGACCGGACGGTAATCGGACTCACGATGCGACAATGACATAGAGATTCGTACACAAGAAAAGACTCGAGTTTTAAAGGACGTAACTATCTGTATATTTGAAGTTTCGGGCACCCGAATGGAGGAACGGGAAGGCCATAAGATATCTGAGCATGCAGCAGACTCAGATAAAGGATATGAAGCTGACCGGACGGTAATCGGACTCACGATGGGACAATGACATAGAGATTCGTACACAAGAAAAGACTCGAGTTTTAAAGGACGTAACTATCTGTACATTTGAAGTTTCCGGCACCCGAATGGAGGAACGGGAAAGCCATAAGATATCTAAGCATGCAACAGACTCAGATAAAGGATATGAGGCTGACCGAACGGTAATCGGACTCACGATGCGACAATGACATAGAGATTCGTACACAAGAATAGACTCGAGTTTTAAAGGACGTAACTATCAGTATATTTGAAGTTTCGGGCACCCGAATGGAGGAACGGGAAGGCCATAAGATATCTGAGCATGCAACAGACTCAGAAAAAGGATATGAAGCTGACCGAACAGTAATCGGACTCACGATGGGACAATGACACATGGATTCGTACACAAGAAAAGACTCGTGTTTTAATGAACGTAAATAGCGGTTCATTTGAAGTTTCGGGCACCCGAATGGAGGAACGGGAAAGCCATAAGATATCTAAGCATGCAACAGACTCAGATAAAGGATATGAAGCTGACCGGACGGTAATCGGACTCACGATGCGACAATCACACAGAGATTCGTACACAAGAAAAGACTCGAGTTTTAAAGGACGTAACTTTCGGTACATTTGAAGTTTCGGGCACCCGAATGGAGGAACGGGAAAGCCATAAGATATCTAAGCCTGCAACAGACTCTGATAAAGGATATGAAGCTGACCGGACGGTAATCAGACTCACGATGCGACAATGACACAGAGATTCGTACACAAGAAAAGACTCGTGTTTTAATGAACGTAAATAGCGGTTCATTTGAGGTTTCGGGCACCCGAATGGAGGAACGGGAAAGCCATAAGATATCTAAGCCTGCAACAGACTCTGATAAAGGGTATGAATCTGACCGGACGGTAATCGGACTCACGATGCGACAATGACACAGAGATTCGTACACAAGAAAAGACTCGTGTTTTAATGAACGTAACTAGCGGTTCATTTGACGTTTCGGGCACCCGAATGGAGGAACGGGAAAGCCATAAGATCTCTAAGCATGCAACAGACTCAGATAAAGGATATGAAGCTGACCGGACCGTAATCGGACTCACGATGCGACAATGACATAGAGATTCGTACACAAGAAAAGACTCGAGTTTTAAAGGACGTAACTATCTGTACATTTGAAGTTTCGGGCACCCGAATGGAGGTACGGGAAGGCCATAAGATATCTAAGCATGCAACAGACTTAGATAAAGGATATGAAGCTGACCGGACGGTAATCGGACTCACGATGCGACAATCACACAGAGATTCGTACACAAGAAAGGACTCGAGTTTTAAAGGACGTAACTTTCGGTACATTTGAAGTTTCGGGCACCCGAATGGAGGAACGGGAAAGCCATAAGATATCTAAGCCTGCAACAGACTCTGATAAAGGATATGAAGCTGACCGGACGGTAATCAGACTCACGATGCGACAATGACACAGAGATTCGTACACAAGAAAAGACTCGTGTTTTAATGAACGTAAATAGCGGTTCATTTGAGGTTTCGGGCACCCGAATGGAGGAACGGAAAAGCCATAAGATATCTAAGCCTGCAACAGACTCTGATAAAGGGTATGAAGCTGACCGGACGGTAATCGGACTCACGATGCGACAATGACACAGAGATTCGTACACAAGAAAAGACTCGTGTTTTAATGAACGTAACTAGCGGTTCATTTGACGTTTCGGGCACCCGAATGGAGGAACGGGAAAGCCATAAGATCTCTAAGCATGCAACAGACTCAGATAAAGGATATGAAGCTGACCGGACGGTAATCGGACTCACGATGCGACAATGACATAGAGATTCGTACACAAGAAAAGACTCGAGTTTTAAAGGACGTAACTATCTGTACATTTGAAGTTTCTGGCACCCGAATGGAGGAACGGGAAAGCCATAAGATATCTAAGCATGCAACAGACTCAGACAAAGGATATGAAGCTGACCGGACGGTAATCGGACTCACGATGTGACAATGACAGAGAGATTCGTACACAAGAAAAGACTCGTGTTTTAATGGACGTAACTAGCGGTTCATTTGAAGTTTCGGGCACCCGAATGGAGGAACGGGAAGGCCATAAGATATCTAAGCATGCAACAGACTCATATAAAGGATATGAAGCTGACCGGATGGTAATCGGACTCACGATGCGACAATGACATAGAGATTCGTACACAAGAAAAGACTCGAGTTTTAAAGGACGTAACTATCTGTATATTTGAAGTTTCGGGCACCCGAATGGAGGAACGAGAAGGCCATAAGATATCTGAGCATGCAGCAGACTCATATAAAGGATATGAAGCTGATCGGACGGTAATCGGACTCACGATGGGACAATGACATAGAGATTCGTACACAAGAAAAGACTCGAGGTTTAAAGGACGTAACTATCTGTATATTTGAAGTTTCGGGCACCCGAACAGAGGAACGGGAAAGCCATAAGATATCTAAGAATGCAACAGACTCAGATAAAGGATATGAGGCTGACCGGACGGTAATCGGACTCACGATGCGACAATGACATAGAGATTCGTACACAAGAATAGACTCGAGTTTTAAAGGACGTAACTATCAGTATATTTGAAGTTTCGGGCACCCGAATGGAGGAACGGGAAGGCCATAAGATATCTGAGCATGCAACAGACTCAGATAAAGGATATGAAGCTGACCGAACAGTAATCGGACTCACGATGGAACAATGACACATGGATTCATACACAAGAAAAGACTAGTGTTTTAATGAACGTAAATAGCGGTTCATTTGAAGTTTCGGGCACCCGAATGGAGGAACGGGAAAGCCATAAGATATCTAAGCATGCAACAGACTCAGATAAAGGATATGAAGCTGACCGGACGGTAATCGGACTCACGATGCGACAATGACATAGAGATTCGTACACAAGAAAAGACTCGATTTTTAAAGGACGTAACTATCTGTACATTTGAAGTTTCTGGCACCCGAATGGAGGAACGGGAAAGCCATAAGATATCTAAGCATGCAATAGACTCAGATAAAGGATATGAAGCTGACCGGACGGTAATCGGACTCACGATGTGACAATGACAGAGAGATTCGTACACAAGAAAAGACTCGTGTTTTAATGGACGTAACTAGCGGTTCATTTGAAGTTTCGGGCACCCGAATGGAGGAACGGGAAGGCCATAAGATATCTAAGCATGCAACAGACTCATATAAAGGATATGAAGCTGACCGGATGGTAATCGGACTCACGATGCGACAATGACATAGAGATTCGTACACAAGAAAAGACTCGAGTTTTAAAGGACGTAACTATCTTTATATTTGAAGTTTCGGGCACCCGAATGGAGGAACGGGAAAGCCATAAGATATCTAAGCATGCAACAGACTCATATAAAGGATATGAAGCTGACCGGACGGTAATCGGACTCACGATGCGACAATGACATAGAGATTCGTACACAAGAAAAGACTCGAGTTTTAAAGGACGTAACTATCTGTATATTTGAAGTTTCGGGCACCCGAATGGAGGAACGGGAAGGCCATAAGATATCTGAGCATGCAGCAGACTCAGATAAAGGATATGAAGCTGACCGGACGGTAATCGGACTCACGATGGGACAATGACATAGAGATTCGTACACAAGAAAAGACTCGAGTTTTAAAGGACGTAACTATCTGTACATTTGAAGTTTCCGGCACCCGAATGGAGGAACGGGAAAGCCATAAGATATCTAAGCATGCAACAGACTCAGATAAAGGATATGAGGCTGACCGAACGGTAATCGGACTCACGATGCGACAATGACATAGAGATTCGTACACAAGAATAGACTCGAGTTTTAAAGGACGTAACTATCAGTATATTTGAAGTTTCGGGCACCCGAATGGAGGAACGGGAAGGCCATAAGATATCTGAGCATGCAACAGACTCAGAAAAAGGATATGAAGCTGACCGAACAGTAATCGGACTCACGATGGGACAATGACACATGGATTCGTACACAAGAAAAGACTCGTGTTTTAATGAACGTAAATAGCGGTTCATTTGAAGTTTCGGGCACCCGAATGGAGGAACGGGAAAGCCATAAGATATCTAAGCATGCAACAGACTCAGATAAAGGATATGAAGCTGACCGGACGGTAATCGGACTCACGATGCGACAATGACATAGAGATTCGTACACAAGAAAAGACTCGAGTTTTAAAGGACGTAACTATCTGTACATTTGAAGTTTCTGGCACCCGAATGGAGGAACGGGAAAGCCATAAGATATCTAAGCATGCAACAGACTCAGACAAAGGATATGAAGCTGACCGGACGGTAATCGGACTCACGATGTGACAATGACAGAGAGATTCGTACACAAGAAAGGACTCGTGTTTTAATGGACGTAACTAGCGGTTCATTTGAAGTTTTGGGCACCCGAATGGAGGAACGGGAAGGCCATAAGATATCTAAGCATGCAACAGACTCATATAAAGGATATGAAGCTGACCGGATGGTAATCGGACTCACGATGCGACAATGACATAGAGATTCGTACACAAGAAAAGACTCGAGTTTTAAAGGACGTAACTATCTGTATATTTGAAGTTTCGGGCACCCGAATGGAGGAACGGGAAAGCCATAAGATATCTAAGCATGCAACAGACTCATATAAAGGATATGAAGCTGACCGGACGGTAATCGGACTCACGATGCGACAATGACATAGAGATTCGTACACAAGAAAAGACTCGAGTTTTAAAGGACGTAACTATCTGTATATTTGAAGTTTCGGGCACCCGAATGGAGGAACGGGAAGGCCATAAGATATCTGAGCATGCAGCAGACTTAGATAAAGGATATGAAGCTGACCGGACGGTAATCGGACTCACGATGGGACAATGACATAGAGATTCGTACACAAGAAAAGACTCGAGTTTTAAAGGACGTAACTATCTGTACATTTGAAGTTTCCGGCACCCGAATGGAGGAACGGGAAAGCCATAAGATATCTAAGCATGCAACAGACTCAGATAAAGGATATGAAGCTGACCGGACGGTAATCGGACTCACGATGCGACAATGACATAGAGAATCGTACACAAGAAAAGACTCGAGTTTTAAAGGACGTAACTATCTGTACATTTGAAGTTTCCGGCACCCGAATGGAGGAACGGGAAAGCCATAAGATATCTAAGAATGCAACAGACTCAGATAAAGGATATGAGGCTGACCGGACGGTAATCGGACTCACGATGCGACAATGACATAGAGATTCGTACACAAGAATAGACTCGAGTTTTAAAGGACGTAACTATCAGTATATTTGAAGTTTCGGGCACCCGAATGGAGGAACAGGAAGGCCATAAGATATCTGAGCATGCAACAGACTCAGATAAAGGATATGAAGCTGACCGAACAGTAATCGGACTCACGATGGGACAATGACACATGGATTCGTACACAAGAAAAGACTCGTGTTTTAATGAACGTAAATAGCGGTTCATTTGAAGTTTCGGGCACCCGAATGGAGGAACGGGAAAGCCATAAGATATCTAAGCATGCAACAGACTCAGATAAAGGATATGAAGCTGACCGGACGGTAATCGGACTCACGATGCGACAATGACATAGAGATTCGTACACAAGAAAAGACTCGAGTTTTAAAGGACGTAACTATCTGTACATTTGAAGTTTCTGGCACCCGAATGGAGGAACGGGAAAGCCATAAGATATCTAAGCATGCAACAGACTCAGACAAAGGATATGAAGCTGACCGGACGGTAATCGGACTCACGATGTGACAATGACAGAGAGATTCGTACACAAGAAAGGACTCGTGTTTTAATGGACGTAACTAGCGGTTCATTTGAAGTTTCGGGCACCCGAATGGAGGAACGGGAAGGCCATAAGATATCTAAGCATGCAACAGACTCATATAAAGGATATGAAGCTGACCGGATGGTAATCGGACTCACGATGCGACAATGAAATAGAGATTCGTACACAAGAAAAGACTCGAGTTTTAAAGGACGTAACTATCTGTATATTTGAAGTTTCGGGCACCCGAATGGAGGAACGGGAAAGCCATAGGATATCTAAGCATGCAACAGACTCATATAAAGGATGTGAAGTTGACCGGACGGTAATCGGACTCACGATGCGACAATGACATAGAGATTCGTACACAAGAAAAGACTCGAGTTTTAAAGGACGTAACTATCTGTATATTTGAAGTTTCGGGCACCCGAATGGAGGAACGGGAAGGCCATAAGATATCTGAGCATGCAGCAGACTTAGATAAAGGATATGAAGCTGACCGGACGGTAATCGGACTCACGATGGGACAATGACATAGAGATTCGTACACAAGAAAAGACTCGAGTTTTAAAGGACGTAACTATCTGTACATTTGAAGTTTCCGGCACCCGAATGGAGGAACGGGAAAGCCATAAGATATCTAAGCATGCAACAGACTCAGATAAAGGATATGAAGCTGACCGGACGGTAATCGGACTCACGATGCGACAATGACATAGAGAATCGTACACAAGAAAAGACTCGAGTTTTAAAGGACGTAACTATCTGTACATTTGAAGTTTCTGGCACCCGAATGGAGGAACGGGAAAGCCATAAGATATCTAAGAATGCAACAGACTCAGATAAAGGATATGAGGCTGACCGGACGGTAATCGGACTCACGATGCGACAATGACACAGAGATTCGTACACAAGAAAAGACTCGAGATTTAAAGGATGTAACTATCGGTACATTTGAAGTTTCGGGCACCCGAATGGAGGAACGGGAAAGCCATAAGATATCTAAACCTGCAACAGACTCAGATAAAGGATATGAAGCTGACCAAACGGTAATCGGACTCACGATGCGACAATGACACAGAGATTCGTACACAAGAAAAGACTCGTGTTTTAATGAACATAAATAGCGGTTCATTTGAAGTTTCGAGCACCCGAATGGAGGAACGGGAAAGCCATAAGATATCTAAGCATGCAACAGACTCAGATAAAGGATATGAAACTGACCGGACGGTAATCAGACTCACGATGCGACAATGACACAGAGATTCGTACACAAGAAAAGACTCGTGTTTTAATGAACGTAAATAGCGGTTCATTTGATGTTTCGGGCACCCGAATGGAGGAACGGGAAAGCCATAAGATATCTAAGCCTGCAACAGACTCTGATAAAGGATATGAAGCTGACCGGACGGTAATCGGACTCACGATGCGACAATGACACAGAGATTCGTACACAAGAAAAGACTCGTGTTTTAATGAACGTAACTAGCGGTTCATTTGACGTTTCGGGCACCCGAATGGAGGAACGGGAAAGCCATAAGATATCTAAGAATGCAACAGACTCAGATAAAGGATATGAGGCTGACCGGACGGTAATCGGACCCACGATGCGACAATGACACAAAGATTCGTACACAAGAAAAGACTCGAGATTTAAAGGACGTAACTATCGGTACATTTGAAGTTTCGGGCACCCGAGTGGAGGAACGGGAAAGCCATAAGATATCTAAACCTGCAACAGACTCAGATAAAGGATATGAAGCTGACCGGACGGTAATCGGACTCACGATGGGACAATGACATAGAGATTCGTACACAAGAAAAGACTCGAGTTTTAAAGGACGTAACTATCTGTATATTTGAAGTTTCGGGCACCCGAATGGAGAAACGGGAAGGCCATAAGATATCTGAGCATGCAGCAGACTCAGATAAAGGATATGAAGCTGACCGGACGGTAATCGGACTCACGATGGGACAATGACATAGAGATTCGTACACAAGAAAAGACTCGAGTTTTAAAGGACGTAACTATCTGTACATTTGAAGTTTCCGGCACCCGAATGGAGGAACAGGAAAGCCATAAGATATCTAAGCATGCAACAGACTCAGATAAAGGATATGAAGCTGACCGGACGGTAATCGGACTCACGATGCGACAATGACACAGAGATTCGTACACAAGAAAAGACTCGTGTTTTAATGAACGTAACTAGCGGTTCATTTGAAGTTTCGGGCACCCGAATGGAGGAACGGGAAAGCCATAAGATATCTAAACCTGCAACAGACTCAGATAAAGGATATGAAGCTGACCGGACGGTAATCGGACTCACGATGCGACAATGACATAGAGAATCGTACACAAGAAAAGACTCGAGTTTTAAAGGACGTAACTATCTGTACATTTGAAGTTTCCGGCACCCGAATGGAGGAACGGGAAAGCCATAAGATATCTAAGAATGCAACAGACTCAGATAAAGGATATGAGGCAGACCGGACGGTAATCGGACTCACGATGCGACAATGACACAGAGATTCGTACACAAGAAAAGACTCGAGGTTTAAAGGACGTTACTATCGGTACATTTGAAGTTTCGGGCACCCGAATGGAGGAACGGGAAAGCCATAAGATATCTAAACCTGCAACAGACTCAGATAAAGGATATGAAGCTGACCGGACGGTAATCGGACTCACGATGGGACAATGACATAGAGATTCGTACACAAGAAAAGACTCGAGTTTTAAAGGACGTAACTATCTGTATATTTGAAGTTTCGGGCACCCGAATGGAGGAACGGGAAGGCCATAAGATATCTGAGCATGCAGCAGACTCAGATAAAGGATATGAAGCTGACCGGACGGTAATCGGACTCACGATGGGACAATGACATAGAGATTCGTACACAAGAAAAGACTCGAGTTTTAAAGGACGTAACTATCTGTATATTTGAAGTTTCGGGCACCCGAATGGAGAAACGGGAAGGCCATAAGATATCTGAGCATGCAGCAGACTCAGATAATGGATATGAAGCTGACCGGACGGTAATCGGACTCACGATGGGACAATGACACAGACATTCGTACACAAGAAAAGACTCGAGTTTTAAAGGACGTAACTATCGGTACATTTGAAGTTTCGGGCACCCGAATGGAGGAACGGGAAAGCCATAAGATATCTAAGACTGCAACAGACTTTGATAAAGGATATGAAGCTGACCGGACGGTAATCGGACTTACGATGCGACAATGACACAGAGATTCGTACACAACAAAAGACTCGTGTTTTAATGGACGTAAATAGCGGTTCATTTGAAGTTTCGGGCACCCGAATGAAGGTACGGGAAGGCCATAAGATATCTAAGCATGCAACAGACTCAGATAAAGGATATGAAGCTGACCGGACGGTAATCGGACTCACGATGCGACAATGACATAGAGATTCGTACACAAGAAAAGACTCGAGTTTTAAAGGACGTAACTATCTGTACATTTGAAGTTTCCGGCACCCGAATGGAGGAACGGGAAAGCCATAAGATATCTAAGCCTGCAACAGACTTTGATAAAGGATATGAAGCTGACCGGACGGTAATCGGACTCACGATGCGACAATGACATAGAGATTCGTACACAAGAAAAGACTCGAGTTTTAAAGGACGTAACTATCTATACATTTGAAGTTTCGGGCACCCGAATGGAGGAACGGGAAAGCCATAAGATATCTAAGCCTACAACAGACTCAGGTAAAGGATATGAAGCTGACCGGACGGTAATCGGACTCACGACGGGACAATGACATAGAGATTCGTACACAAGAAAAGACTCGACTTTTAAAGGACGTAACTATCTATACATTTGAAGTTTCCGGCACCCGAATGGAGGAACGGGAAAGCCATAAGATATCTAAGCATGCAACAGACTCAGATAAAGGATATGAAGCTGACCGGACGGTAATCGGACTCACGATGCGACAATGACATAGAGATTCGTACACAAGAAAAGACTCGAGTTTTAAAGGACGTAACTATCTGTACATTTGAAGTTTCCGGCACCCGAATGGAGGAACGGGAAAGCCATAAGATATCTAAGAATGCAACAGACTCAGATAAAGGATATGAGGCTGACCGGACGGTAATCGGACTCACGATGCGACAATGACACAGAGATTCGTACACAAGAAAAGACTCGAGTTTTAAAGGACGTAACTATCGGTACATTTGAAGTTTCGGGCACCCGAATGGAGGAACGGGAAAGCCATAAGATATCTAAACCTGCAACAGACTCAGATAAAGGATATGAAGCTGACCGGACGGTAATCGGACTCACGATGGGACAATGACATAGAGATTCGTACACAAGAAAAGACTCGAGTTTTAAAGGACGTAACAATCTGTACATTTGAAGTTTCCGGCACCCGAATGGAGGAACGGGAAAGCGATAAGATATCTAAGCATGCAACAGACTCAGATACAGGATATGAAGCTGACCGGACGGTAATCGGACTCACGATGCGACAATGACACAGAGATTCGTACACAAGAAAAGACTCGAGTTTTAAAGGACGTAACTATAGGTACATTTGAAGTTTCGGGCACCCGAATGGAGGAACGGGAAAGCCATAAGATATCTAAACCTGCAACAGACTCAGATAAAGGATATGAAGCTGACCGGACGGTAATCGGACTCACGATGGGACAATGACATAGAGATTCGTACACAAGAAAAGACTCGAGTTTTAAAGGACGTAACTATGTGTACATTTGAAGTTTCCGGCACCCGAATGGAGGAACGGGAAAGCCATAAGATATCTAAGAATGCAACAGACTCAGATAGAGGATATGAGGCTGACCGGACGGTAATCGGACTCACGATGGGACAATGACATAGAGATTCGTACACAAGAAAAGACTCGAGTTTTAAAGGACGTAACTATCGGTACATTTGAAGTTTCGGGCACCCGAATGGAGGAACGGGAAAGCCATAAGATATCTAAACCTGCAACAGACTCAGATAAAGGATATGAAGCTGACCGGACGGTAATCGGACTCACGATGGGACAATGACATAGAGATTCGTACACAAGAAAAGACTCGAGTTTTAAAGGACGTAACTATCTGTATATTTGAAGTTTCGGGCACCCGAATGGAGAAACGGGAAGGCCATAAGATATCTGAGCATGCAGCAGACTCAGATAATGGATATGAAGCTGACCGGACGGTAATCGGACTCACGATGGGACAATGACACAGAGATTCGTACACAAGAAAAGACTCGAGTTTTAAAGGACGTAACTATCGGTACATTTGAGGTTTCGGGCACCCGAATGGAGGAACGGGAAAGCCATAAGATATCTAAGACTGCAACAGACTTTGATAAAGGATATGAAGCTGAACGGACGGTAATCGGACTTACGATGCGACAATGACACAGAGATTCGTACACAAGAAAAGACTCGTGTTTTAATGGACGTAAATAGCGGTTCATTTGAAGTTTCGGGCACCCGAATGGAGGTACGGGAAGGCCATAAGATATCTAAGCATGCAACAGACTCAGATAAAGGATATGAAGCTGACCGGATGGTAATCGGACTCACGATGCGACAATGACATAGAGATTCGTACACAAGAAAAGACTCGAGTTTTAAAGGACGTAACTATCTGTACATTTGAAGTTTCCGGCACCCGAATGGAGGAACGGGAAAGCCATAAGATATCTAAGCCTGCAACAGACTTTGATAAAGGATATGAAGCTGACCGGACGGTAATCGGACTCACGATGCGACAATGACATAGAGATTCGTACACAAGAAAAGACTCGAGTTTTAAAGGACGTAACTATCTATACATTTGAAGTTTCGGGCACCCGAATGGAGGAACGGGAAAGCCATAAGATATCTAAGCCTACAACAGACTCAGGTAAAGGATATGAAGCTGACCGGACGGTAATCGGACTCACGATGGGACAATGACATAGAGATTCGTACACAAGAAAAGACTCGAGTTTTAAAGGACGTAACTATCTATACATTTGAAGTTTCAGGCACCCGAATGGAGGAACGGGAAAGCCATAAGATATCTAAGCATGAAACAGACTCAGATAAAGGATATGAAGCTGACCGGACGGTAATCGGACTCACGATGCGACAATGACATAGAGATTCATACACAAGAAAAGACTCGAGTTTTAAAGGACGTAACTATCTGTACATTTGAAGTTTCCGGCACCCGAATGGAGGAACGAGAAAGCCATAAGATATCTAAGAATGCAACAGACTCAGATAAAGGATATGAGGCTGACCGGACGGTAATCGGACTCACGATGCGACAATGACACAGAGATTCGTACACAAGAAAAGACTCGAGTTTTAAAGGAGGTAACTATCGGTACATTTGAAGTTTCGGGCACCCGAATGGAGGAACGGGAAAGCCATAAGATATCTAAACCTGCAACAGACTCAGATAAAGGATATGAAGCTGACCGGACGGTAATCGGACTCACGATGGGACAATGACATAGAGATTCGTACACAAGAAAAGACTCGAGTTTTAAAGGACGTAACATTCTGTACATTTGAAGTTTCCGGCACCCGAATGGAGGAACGGGAAAGCCATAAGATATCTAAGCATGCAACAAACTCAGATACAGGATATGAAGCTGACCGGACGGTAATCGGACTCACGATGAGACAATGACACAGAGATTCGTACACAAGAAAAGACTCGAGTTTTAAAGGACGTAACTATAGGTACATTTGAAGTTTCGGGCACCCGAATGGAGGAACGGGAAAGCCATAAGATATCAAAACCTGCAACAGACTCAGATAAAGGATATGAAGCTGACCGGACGGTAATCGGACTCACGATGGGACAATGACATAGAGATTCGTACACAAGAAAAGACTCGAGTTTTAAAGGACGTAACTATGTGTACATTTGAAGTTTCCGGCACCCGAATGGAGGAACGGGAAAGCCATAAGATATCTAAGAATGCAACAGACTCAGATAGAGGATATGAGGCTGACCGGACGGTAATCGGACTCACGATGGGACAATGACATAGAGATTCGTACACAAGAAAAGACTCGAGTTTTAAAGGACGTAACTATCGGTACATTTGAAGTTTCGGGCACCCGAATGGAGGAACGGGAAAGCCATAAGATATCTAAACCTGCAACAGACTCAGATAAAGGATATGAAGCTGACCGGACGGTAATCGGACTCACGATGGGACAATGACATAGAGATTCGTACACAAGAAAAGACTCGAGTTTTAAAGGACGTAACTATCTGTATATTTGAAGTTTCGGGCACCCGAATGGAGAAACGGGAAGGCCATAAGATATCTGAGCATGCAGCAGACTCAGATAATGGATATGAAGCTGACCGGACGGTAATCGGACTCACGATGGGACAATGACACAGAGATTCGTACACAAGAAAAGACTCGAGTTTTAAAGGACGTAACTATCGGTACATTTGAAGTTTCAGGCACCCGAATGGAGGAACGGGAAAGCCATAAGATATCTAAGACTGCAACAGACTTTGATAAAGGATATGAAGCTGACCGGACGGTAATCGGACTTACGATGCGACAATGACACAGAGATTCGTACACAAGAAAAGACTCGTGTTTTAATGGACGTAAATAGCGGTTCATTTGAAGTTTCGGGCACCCGAATGGAGGTACGGGAAGGCCATAAGATATCTAAGCATGCAACAGACTCAGATAAAGGATATGAAGCTGACCGGACGGTAATCGGACTCACGATGCGACAATGACATAGAGATTCGTACACAAGAAAAGACTCGAGTTTTAAAGGACGTAACTATCTGTACATTTGAAGTTTCCGGCACCCGAATGGAGGAACGGGAAAGCCATAAGATATCTAAGCCTGCAACAGACTTTGATAAAGGATATGAAGCTGACCGGACGGTAATCGGACTCACGATGCGACAATGACACAGAGATTCGTACACAAGAAAAGACTCGAGTTTTAAAGGACGTAACTATAGGTACATTTGAAGTTTCGGGCACCCGAATGGAGGAACGGAAAAGCCATAAGATATCTAAACCTGCAACAGACTCAGATAAAGGATATGAAGCTGACCGGACGGTAATCGGACTCACGATGGGACAATGACATAGAGATTCGTACACAAGAAAAGACTCGAGTTTTAAAGGACGTAACAATCTGTACATTTGAAGTTTCCGGCACCCGAATGGAGGAACGGGAAAGCCATAAGATATCTAAGCATGCAACAGACTCAAATAAAGGATATGAAGCTGACCGGACGGTAATCGGACTCACGATGCGACAATGACATAGAGATTCGTACACAAGAAAAGACTCGAGTTTTAGAGGACGTAACTATCTGTACATTTGAAGTTTCCGGCACCCGAATGGAGGAACGGGAAAGCCATAAGATATCTAAGAATGCAACAGACTCAAATAAAGGATATGAGGCTGACCGGACGGTAATCGGACTCACGATGCGACAATGACACAGAGATTCGTACACAAGAAAAGACTCGAGTTTTAAAGGACGTAACTATCGGTACATTTGAAGTTTCGGGCACCCGAATGGAGGAACGAGAAAGCCGTAAGATATCTAAACCTGCAGCAGACTCAGATAAAGGATATGAAGCTGACCGGACGGTAATCGGACTCACGATGGGACAATGACATAGAGATTCGTACACAAGAAAAGACTCGAGTTTTAAAGGACGTAACAATCTGTACATTTGAAGTTTCCGGCACCCGAATGGAGGAACGGGAAAGCCATAAGATATCTAAGCATGCAACAGACTCAGATAAAGGATATGAAGCTGACCGGACGGTAATCGGACTCACGATGCGACAATGACACAGAGATTCGTACACAAGAAAAGACTCGAGTTTTAAAGGACGTAACTATCGGTACATTTGAAGTTTCGGGCACCCGAATGGAGGAACGGGAAAGCCATAAGATATCTAAGCCTGCAACAGACTTTGATAAAGGATATGAAGCTGACCGGACGGTAATCGGACTTACGATGCGACAATGACACAGAGATTCGTACACAAGAAAAGACTCGTGTTTTAAAGGACGTAACTATCGGTACATTTGAAGTTTCGGGCACCCGAATGGAGGTACGGGAAGGCCATAAGATATCTAAGCATGCAACAGACTCAGATAAAGGATATGAAGCTGACCGGACGGTAATCATACTCACGATGGGACAATGACATAGAGATTCGTACACAAGAAAAGACTCGAGTTTTAAAGGACGTAACAATCTGTACATTTGAAGTTTCCGGCACCCGAATGGAGGAACGGGAAAGCCATAAGATATCTAAGCATGCAACAGACTCAGATAAAGGATATGAAGCTGACCGGACGGTAATCGGACTCACGATGCGACAATGACATAGAGATTCGTACACAAGAAAAGACTCGAGTTTTAATGGACGTAACTATCTGTACATTTGAAGTTTCCGGCACCCGAATGGAGGAACGGGAAAGCCATAAGATATCTAAGAATGCAACAGACTCAGATAGAGGATATGAGGCTGACCGGACGGTAATCGGACTCACGATGCGACAATGACACAGAGATTCGTACACAAGAAAAGACTCAAGATTTAAAGGACGTAACTATCAGTACATTTGAAGTTTCGGGCACCCGAATGGAGGAACGGGAAAGCCATAAGATATCTAAACCTGCAACAGACTCAGATAAAGGATATGAAGCTGACCGGACGGTAATCGGACTCACGATGGGACAATGACATAGAGATTCGTACACAAGAAAAGACTCGAGTTTTAAAGGACGTAACTATCTGTATATTTGAAGTTTCGGGCACCCGAATGGAGAAACGGGAAGGCTATAAGATATCTGAGCATGCAGCAGACTCAGATAAAGGATATGAAGCTGACCGGACGGTAATCGGACTCACGATGGGACAATGACACAGAGATTCATATACAAGAAAAGACTCGAGTTTTAAAGGACGTAACTATCGGTACATTTGAAGTTTCGGGCACCCGAATGGAGGAACGGGAAAGCCATAAGATATCTAAGCCTGCAACAGACTTTGATAAAGGATATGAAGCTGACCGGACGGTAATCGGACTTACGATGCGACAATGGCACAGAGATTCGTACACAAGAAAAGACTCGTGTTTTAATGGACGTAAATAGCGGTTCATTTGAAGTTTCGGGCACCCGAATGGAGGCACGGGAAGGCCATAAGATATCTAAGCATGCAACAAACTCAGATAAAGGATATGAAGCTGACCGGACGGTAATCGGACTCACGATGCGACAATGACATAGAGATTCGTACACAAGAAAAGACTCGAGTTTTAAAGGACGTAACTATCTGTACATTTGAAGTTTCCGGCACCCGAATGGAGGAACGGGAAAGCCATAAGATATCTAAGCCTGCAACAGACTTTGATAAAGGATATGAAGCTGACCGGACGGTAATCGGACTCACGATGCGACAATGACACAGAGATTCGTACACAAGAAAAGACTCGAGTTTTAAAGGACGTAACTATAGGTACATTTGAAGTTTCGGGCACCCGAATGGAGGAACGGGAAAGCCATAAGATATCTAAACCTGCAACAGACTCAGATAAAGGATATGAAGCTGACCGGACGGTAATCGGACTCACGATGGGACAATGACATAGAGATTCGTACATAAGAAAAAACTCGAGTTTTAAAGGACGTAACAATCTGTACATTTGAAGTTTCCGGCACCCGAATGGAGGAACGGGAAAGCCATAAGATATCTAAGCATGCAACAGACTCAAATAAAGGATATGAAGCTGACCGGACGGTAATCGGACTCACGATGCGACAATGACATAGAGATTCGTACACAAGAAAAGACTCGAGTTTTAAAGGACGTAACTATCTGTACATTTGAAGTTTCCGGCACCCGAATGGAGGAACGGGAAAGCCATAAGATATCTAAGAATGCAACAGACTCAGATAAAGGATATGAGGCTGACCGAACGGTAATCGGACTCACGATGCGACAATGACACAGAGATTCGTACACAAGAAAAGACTCGAGTTTTAAAGGACGTAACTATCGGTACATTTGAAGTTTCGGGCACCCGAATGGAGGAACGAGAAAGCCATAAGATATCTAAACCTGCAACAGACTCAGATAAAGGATATGAAGCTGACCGGACGGTAATCGGACTCACGATGGGACAATGACAAAGAGATTCGTACACAAGAAAAGACTCGAGTTTTAGAGGACGTAACTATCTGTACATTTGAAGTTTCCGGCACCCGAATGGAGGAACGGGAAAGCCATAAGATATCTAAGAATGCAACAGACTCAAATAAAGGATATGAGGCTGACCGGACGGTAATCGGACTCACGATGCGACAATGACACAGAGATTCGTACACAAGAAAAGACTCGAGTTTTAAAGGACGTAACTATCGGTACATTTGAAGTTTCGGGCACCCGAATGGAGGAACGAGAAAGCCGTAAGATATCTAAACCTGCAGCAGACTCAGATAAAGGATATGAAGCTGACCGGACGGTAATCGGACTCACGATGGGACAATGACATAGAGATTCGTACACAAGAAAAGACTCGAGTTTTAAAGGACGTAACAATCTGTACATTTGAAGTTTCCGGCACCCGAATGGAGGAACGGGAAAGCCATAAGATATCTAAGCATGCAACAGACTCAGATAAAGGATATGAAGCTGACCGGACGGTAATCGGACTCACGATGCGACAATGACACAGAGATTCGTACACAAGAAAAGACTCGAGTTTTAAAGGACGTAACTATCGGTACATTTGAAGTTTCGGGCACCCGAATGGAGGAACGGGAAAGCCATAAGATATCTAAGCCTGCAACAGACTTTGATAAAGGATATGAAGCTGACCGGACGGTAATCGGACTTACGATGCGACAATGACACAGAGATTCGTACACAAGAAAAGACTCGTGTTTTAAAGGACGTAACTATCGGTACATTTGAAGTTTCGGGCACCCGAATGGAGGTACGGGAAGGCCATAAGATATCTAAGCATGCAACAGACTCAGATAAAGGATATGAAGCTGACCGGACGGTAATCATACTCACGATGGGACAATGACATAGAGATTCGTACACAAGAAAAGACTCGAGTTTTAAAGGACGTAACAATCTGTACATTTGAAGTTTCCGGCACCCGAATGGAGGAACGGGAAAGCCATAAGATATCTAAGCATGCAACAGACTCAGATAAAGGATATGAAGCTGACCGGACGGTAATCGGACTCACGATGCGACAATGACATAGAGATTCGTACACAAGAAAAGACTCGAGTTTTAATGGACGTAACTATCTGTACATTTGAAGTTTCCGGCACCCGAATGGAGGAACGGGAAAGCCATAAGATATCTAAGAATGCAACAGACTCAGATAGAGGATATGAGGCTGACCGGACGGTAATCGGACTCACGATGCGACAATGACACAGAGATTCGTACACAAGAAAAGACTCAAGATTTAAAGGACGTAACTATCGGTACATTTGAAGTTTCGGGCACCCGAATGGAGGAACGGGAAAGCCATAAGATATCTAAACCTGCAACAGACTCAGATAAAGGATATGAAGCTGACCGGACGGTAATCGGACTCACGATGGGACAATGACATAGAGATTCGTACACAAGAAAAGACTCGAGTTTTAAAGGACGTAACTATCTGTATATTTGAAGTTTCGGGCACCCGAATGGAGAAACGGGAAGGCTATAAGATATCTGAGCATGCAGCAGACTCAGATAAAGGATATGAAGCTGACCGGACGGTAATCGGACTCACGATGGGACAATGACACAGAGATTCATATACAAGAAAAGACTCGAGTTTTAAAGGACGTAACTATCGGTACATTTGAAGTTTCGGGCACCCGAATGGAGGAACGGGAAAGCCATAAGATATCTAAGCCTGCAACAGACTTTGATAAAGGATATGAAGCTGACCGGACGGTAATCGGACTTACGATGCGACAATGGCACAGAGATTCGTACACAAGAAAAGACTCGTGTTTTAATGGACGTAAATAGCGGTTCATTTGAAGTTTCGGGCACCCGAATGGAGGCACGGGAAGGCCATAAGATATCTAAGCATGCAACAAACTCAGATAAAGGATATGAAGCTGACCGGACGGTAATCGGACTCACGATGCGACAATGACATAGAGATTCGTACACAAGAAAAGACTCGAGTTTTAAAGGACGTAACTATCTGTACATTTGAAGTTTCCGGCACCCGAATGGAGGAACGGGAAAGCCATAAGATATCTAAGCCTGCAACAGACTTTGATAAAGGATATGAAGCTGACCGGACGGTAATCGGACTCACGATGCGACAATGACACAGAGATTCGTACACAAGAAAAGACTCGAGTTTTAAAGGACGTAACTATAGGTACATTTGAAGTTTCGGGCACCCGAATGGAGGAACGGGAAAGCCATAAGATATCTAAACCTGCAACAGACTCAGATAAAGGATATGAAGCTGACCGGACGGTAATCGGACTCACGATGGGACAATGACATAGAGATTCGTACATAAGAAAAAACTCGAGTTTTAAAGGACGTAACAATCTGTACATTTGAAGTTTCCGGCACCCGAATGGAGGAACGGGAAAGCCATAAGATATCTAAGCATGCAACAGACTCAAATAAAGGATATGAAGCTGACCGGACGGTAATCGGACTCACGATGCGACAATGACATAGAGATTCGTACACAAGAAAAGACTCGAGTTTTAAAGGACGTAACTATCTGTACATTTGAAGTTTCCGGCACCCGAATGGAGGAACGGGAAAGCCATAAGATATCTAAGAATGCAACAGACTCAGATAAAGGATATGAGGCTGACCGAACGGTAATCGGACTCACGATGCGACAATGACACAGAGATTCGTACACAAGAAAAGACTCGAGTTTTAAAGGACGTAACTATCGGTACATTTGAAGTTTCGGGCACCCGAATGGAGGAACGAGAAAGCCATAAGATATCTAAACCTGCAACAGACTCAGATAAAGGATATGAAGCTGACCGGACGGTAATCGGACTCACGATGGGACAATGACAAAGAGATTCGTACACAAGAAAAGACTCGAGTTTTAAAGGACGTAACAATCTGTACATTTGAAGTTTCCGGCACCCGAATGGAGGAACGGGAAAGCCATAAGATATCTAAGCATGCAACAGACTCAGATAAAGGATATGAAGCTGACTGGACGGTAATCGGACTCACGATGCGACAATGACACAGAGATTCGTACACAAGAAAAGACTCGAGTTTTAAAGGACGTAACTATCGGTACATTTGAAGTTTCGGGCACCCGAATGGAGGAACGGGAAAGCCATAAGATATCTAAGCCTGCAACAGACTTTGATAAAGGATATGAAGCTGACCGGACGGTAATCGGACTTACGATGCGACAATGACACAGAGATTCGTACACAAGAAAAGACTCGTGTTTTAATGGACGTAAATAGCGGTTCATT
Source organism: Ambrosia artemisiifolia (assembly GCA_032199755.1). NCBI lineage: Eukaryota > Viridiplantae > Streptophyta > Magnoliopsida > Asterales > Asteraceae > Ambrosia > Ambrosia artemisiifolia. The sequence continues at coordinate 29,595,680 of CM063524.1, read as the reverse complement.
TGAAGTTTCGGGCACCCGAATGGAGGTACGGGAAGGCCATAAGATATCTAAGCATGCAACAGACTCAGATAAAGGATATGAAGCTGAACGGACGGTAATCGGACTCACGATGCGACAATGACATAGAGATTCGTACACAAGAAAAGACTCGAGTTTTAAAGGACGTAACTATCTGTACATTTGAAGTTTCCGGCACCCGAATGGAGGAACGGGAAAGCCATAAGATATCTAAGCCTGCAACAGACTTTGATAAAGGATATGAAGCTGACCGGACGGTAATCGGACTCACGATGCGACAATGACACAGAGATTCGTACACAAGAAAAGACTCGTGTTTTAATGAACGTAAATAGCGGTTCATTTGAAGTTTTGAGCACCCGAATGGAGGAACGGGAAAGCCATAAGATATCTAAGCATGCAACAGACTCAGATAAAGGATATGAAACTGACCGGACGGTAATCGGACTCACGATGCGACAATGACACAGAGATTCGTACACAAGAAAAGACTCAAGTTTTAAAGGACGTAACTATCGGTACATTTGAAGTTTCAGGCACCCGAATGGAGGAACGGGAAAGCCATAAGATAACTAAGCCTACAACAGACTCAGGTAAAGGATATGAAGCTGACCGAATGGTAATCGGACTCACGATGGGACAATGACATAGAGATTCGTACACAAGAAAAGACTCGAGTTTTAAAGGACGTAACTATCTGTACATTTGAAGTTTCCGGCACCCGAATGGAGGAACGGGAAAGCCATAAGATATCTAAGCATGCAACAGACTCAGATAAAGGATATGAAGCTGACCGGACGGTAATCGGACTCACGATGCGACAATGACATAGAGATTCGTACACAAGAAAAGACTCGAGTTTTAAAGGACGTAACTATCTGTACATTTGAAGTTTCCGGCACCCGAATGGAGGAACGGGAAAGCCATAAGATATCTAAGAATGCAACAGACTCAGATAAAGGATATGAGGCTGACCGGACGGTAATCGGACTCACGATGCGACAATGACACAGAGATTCGTACACAAGAAAAGACTCGAGTTTTAAAGGACGTAACTATCGGTACATTTGAAGTTTCGGGCACCCGAATGGAGGAAGGGGAATGCCATAAGATATCTAAACCTGCAACAGACTCAGATAAAGGATATGAAGCTGACCGGATGGTAATCGGACTCACGATGGGACAATGACATAGAGATTCGTACACAAGAAAAGACTCGAGTTTTAAAGGACGTAACAATCTGTACATTTGAAGTTTCCGGCACCCGAATGGAGGAACGGGAACGCCATAAGATATCTAAGCATGCAACAGACTCAGATAAAGGATATGAAGCTGACCGGACGGTAATCGGACTCACGATGCGACAATGACACAGAGATTCGTACACAAGAAAAGACTCGAGTTTTAAAGGACGTAACTATCGGTACATTTGAAGTTTCGGGCACCCGAATGGAGGAACGGGAAAGCCATAAGATATCTAAGCCTACAACAGACTCAGGTAAAGGATATGAAGCTGACCGGACGGTAATCGGACTCACGATGGGACAATGACACAGAGATTCGTACACAAGAAAAGACTCGTGTTTTAATGGACGTAAATAGCGGTTCATTTGAAGTTTCCGGCACCCGAATGGAGGAACGGGAAAGCCATAAGATATCTAAGAATGCAACAGACTCAGATAGAGGATATGAGGCTGACCGGACGGTAATCGGACTCACGATGCGACAATGACACAGAGATTCGTACACAAGAAAAGACTCAAGATTTAAAGGACGTAACTATCGGTACATTTGAAGTTTCCGGCACCCGAATGGAGGAACGGGAAAGCCATAAGATATCTAAGAATGCAACAGACTCAGATAGAGGATATGAGGCTGACCGGACGGTAATCGGACTCACGATGCGACAATGACACAGAGATTCGTACACAAGAAAAGACTCAAGATTTAAAGGACGTAACTATCGGTACATTTGAAGTTTCGGGCACCCGAATGGAGGAACGGGAAAGCCATAAGATATCTAAACCTGCAACAGACTCAGATAAAGGATATGAAGCTGACCGGACGGTAATCGGACTCACGATGCGACAATGACACAGAGATTCGTACACAAGAAAAGACTCGAGTTTTAAAGGACGTAACTATCGGTACATTTGAAGTTTCGGGCACCCGAATGGAGGAACGGGAAAGCCATAAGATATCTAAGAATGCAACAGACTCAGATAAAGGATATGAGGCTGACCGGACGGTAATCGGACTCACGATGCGAAAATGACACAGAGATTCGTACACAAGAAAAGACTTGAGTTTTAAAGGACGTAACTATCGGTACATTTGAAGTTTCGGGCACCCGAATGGAGGAACGGGAAAGCCATAAGATATATAAGCCTGCAACAGACTTTGATATAGGATATGAAGCTGACCGGACGGTAATCGGACTTACGATGCGACAATGACACAGAGATTCGTACACAAGAAAAGACTTGTGTTTTAAAGGACGTAACTATCGGTACATTTGAAGTTTCGGGCACCCGACTGGAGGTACGGGAAGGCCATAAGATATCTAAGCATGCAACAGACTGAGATAAAGGATATGAAGCTGACCGGACGGTAATCATACTCACGATGGGACAATGACATAGAGATTCGTACACAAGAAAAGACTCGAGTTTTAAAGGACGTAACAATCTGTACATTTGAAGTTTCCGGCACCCGAATGGAGGAACGGGAAAGCCATAAGATATCTAAGCATGCAACAGACTCAAATAAAGGATATGAAGCTGACCGGACGGTAATCGGACTCACGATGGGACAATGACACAGAGATTCGTACACAAGAAAAGACTCGAGTTTTAAAGGACGTAACTATCGGTACATTTGAAGTTTCGGGCACCCGAATGGAGGAACGGGAAAGCCATAAGATATCTAAGCCTGCAACTGACTTTGATAAAGGATATGAAGCTGACCGGACGGTAATCGGACTTACGATGCGACAATGACACAGAGATTCGTACACAAGAAAAGACTCGTGTTTTAATGGACGTAAATAGCGGTTCATTTGAAGTTTCGGGCACCCGAATGGAGGTACGGGAAGGCCATAAGATATCTAAGCATGCAACAGACTCAGATAAAGGATATGAAGCTGACCGGACGGTAATCGGACTCACGATGCGACAATGACATAGAGATTCGTACACAAGAAAAGACTCGAGTTTTAAAGGACGTAACTATCTGTACATTTGAAGTTTCCGGCACCCGAATGGAGGAACGGGAAAGCCATAAGATATCTAAGCCTGCAACAGACTTTGATAAAGGATATGAAGCTGACCGGACGGTAATCGGACTCACGATGCGACAATGACACAGAGATTCGTACACAAGAAAAGACTCGTGTTTTAATGAACGTAAATAGCGGTTCATTTGAAGTTTTGAGCACCCGAATGGAGGAACGGGAAAGCCATAAGATATCTAAGCATGCAACAGACTCAGATAAAGGATATGAAACTGACCGGACGGTAATCGGACTCACGATGCGACAATGACACAGAGATTCGTACACAAGAAAAGACTCGAGTTTTAAAGGACGTAACTATCGGTACATTTGAAGTTTCGGGCACCCGAATGGAGGAACGAGAAAGCCATAAGATATCTAAACCTGCAACAGACTCAGATAAAGGATATGAAGCTGACCGGACGGTAATCGGACTCACGATGGGACAATGACAAAGAGATTCGTACACAAGAAAAGACTCGAGTTTTAAAGGACGTAACAATCTGTACATTTGAAGTTTCCGGCACCCGAATGGAGGAACGGGAAAGCCATAAGATATCTAAGCATGCAACAGACTCAGATAAAGGATATGAAGCTGACCGGACGGTAATCGGACTCACGATGCGACAATGACACAGAGATTCGTACACAAGAAAAGACTCGAGTTTTAAAGGACGTAACTATCGGTACATTTGAAGTTTCGGGCACCCGAATGGAGGAACGGGAAAGCCATAAGATATCTAAGAATGCAACAGACTCAGATAAAGGATATGAGGCTGACCGGACGGTAATCGGACTCACGATGCGAAAATGACACAGAGATTCGTACACAAGAAAAGACTCGAGTTTTAAAGGACGTAACTATCGGTACATTTGAAGTTTCGGGCACCCGAATGGAGGAACGGGAAAGCCATAAGATATATAAGCCTGCAACAGACTTTGATATAGGATATGAAGCTGACCGGACGGTAATCGGACTTACGATGCGACAATGACACAGAGATTCGTACACAAGAAAAGACTTGTGTTTTAAAGGACGTAACTATCGGTACATTTGAAGTTTCGGGCACCCGACTGGAGGTACGGGAAGGCCATAAGATATCTAAGCATGCAACAGACTGAGATAAAGGATATGAAGCTGACCGGACGGTAATCATACTCACGATGGGACAATGACATAGAGATTCGTACACAAGAAAAGACTCGAGTTTTAAAGGACGTAACAATCTGTACATTTGAAGTTTCCGGCACCCGAATGGAGGAACGGGAAAGCCATAAGATATCTAAGCATGCAACAGACTCAAATAAAGGATATGAAGCTGACCGGACGGTAATCGGACTCACGATGGGACAATGACACAGAGATTCGTACACAAGAAAAGACTCGAGTTTTAAAGGACGTAACTATCGGTACATTTGAAGTTTCGGGCACCCGAATGGAGGAACGGGAAAGCCATAAGATATCTAAGCCTGCAACTGACTTTGATAAAGGATATGAAGCTGACCGGACGGTAATCGGACTTACGATGCGACAATGACACAGAGATTCGTACACAAGAAAAGACTCGTGTTTTAATGGACGTAAATAGCGGTTCATTTGAAGTTTCGGGCACCCGAATGGAGGTACGGGAAGGCCATAAGATATCTAAGCATGCAACAGACTCAGATAAAGGATATGAAGCTGACCGGACGGTAATCGGACTCACGATGCGACAATGACATAGAGATTCGTACACAAGAAAAGACTCGAGTTTTAAAGGACGTAACTATCTGTACATTTGAAGTTTCCGGCACCCGAATGGAGGAACGGGAAAGCCATAAGATATCTAAGCCTGCAACAGACTTTGATAAAGGATATGAAGCTGACCGGACGGTAATCGGACTCACGATGCGACAATGACACAGAGATTCGTACACAAGAAAAGACTCGTGTTTTAATGAACGTAAATAGCGGTTCATTTGAAGTTTTGAGCACCCGAATGGAGGAACGGGAAAGCCATAAGATATCTAAGCATGCAACAGACTCAGATAAAGGATATGAAACTGACCGGACGGTAATCGGACTCACGATGCGACAATGACACAGAGATTCGTACACAAGAAAAGACTCGAGTTTTAAAGGACGTAACTATCGGTACATTTGAAGTTTCGGGCACCCGAATGGAGGAACGAGAAAGCCATAAGATATCTAAACCTGCAACAGACTCAGATAAAGGATATGAAGCTGACCGGACGGTAATCGGACTCACGATGGGACAATGACAAAGAGATTCGTACACAAGAAAAGACTCGAGTTTTAAAGGACGTAACAATCTGTACATTTGAAGTTTCCGGCACCCGAATGGAGGAACGGGAAAGCCATAAGATATCTAAGCATGCAACAGACTCAGATAAAGGATATGAAGCTGACCGGACGGTAATCGGACTCACGATGCGACAATGGCACAGAGATTCGTACACAAGAAAAGACTCGAGTTTTAAAGGACGTAACTATCGGTACATTTGAAGTTTCGGGCACCCGAATGGAGGAACGGGAAAGCCATAAGATATCTAAGCCTGCAACAGACTTTGATAAAGGATATGAAGCTGACCGGACGGTAATCGGACTTACGATGCGACAATGACACAGAGATTCGTACACAAGAAAAGACTCGTGTTTTAATGGACGTAAATAGCGGTTCATTTGAAGTTTCGGGCACCCGAATGGAGGTACGGGAAGGCCATAAGATATCTAAGCATGCAACAGACTAGGATAAAGGATATGAAGCTGACCGGACGGTAATCGGACTCACGATGCGACAATGACATAGAGATTCGTACACAAGAAAAGACTCGAGTTTTAAAGGACGTAACTATCTGTACATTTGAAGTTTCCGGCACCCGAATGGAGGAACAGGAAAGCCATAAGATATCTAAGCCTGCAACAGAGTTTGATAAAGGATATGAAGCTGACCGGACGGTAATCGGACTCACGATGCGACAATGACACAGAGATTCGTACACAAGAAAAGACTCGTGTTTTAATGAACGTAAATAGCGGTTCATTTGAAGTTTTGAGCACCCGAATGGAGGAACGGGAAAGCCATAAGATATCTAAGCATGCAACAGACTCAGATAAAGGATATGAAACTGACCGGACGGTAATCGGACTCACGATGCGACAATGACACAGAGATTCGTACACAAGAAAAGACTCAAGTTTTAAAGGACGTAACTATCGGTACATTTGAAGTTTCAGGCACCCGAATGGAGGAACGGGAAAGCCATAAGATATCTAAGCCTACAACAGACTCAGGTAAAGGATATGAAGCTGACCGAATGGTAATCGGACTCACGATGGGACAATGACATAGAGATTCGTACACAAGAAAAGACTCGAGTTTTAAAGGACGTAACTATCTGTACATTTGAAGTTTCCGGCACCCGAATGGAGGAACGGGAAAGCCATAAGATATCTAAGCATGCAACAGACTCAGATAAAGGATATGAAGCTGACCGGACGGTAATCGGACTCACGATGCGACAATGACATAGAGATTCGTACACAAGAAAAGACTCGAGTTTTAAAGGACGTAACTATCTGTACATTTGAAGTTCCCGGCACCCGAATGGAGGAACGGGAAAGCCATAAGATATCTAAGAATGCAACAGACTCAGATAAAGGATATGAGGCTGACCGGACGGTAATCGGACTCACGATGCGACAATGACACAGAGATTCGTACACAAGAAAAGACTCGAGTTTTAAAGGACGTAACTATCGGTACATTTGAAGTTTCGGGCACCCGAATGGAGGAACGGGAACGCCATAAGATATCTAAACCTGCAACAGACTCAGATAAAGGATATGAAGCTGACCGGACGGTAATCGGACTCACGATGGGACAATGACATAGAGATTCGTACACAAGAAAAGACTCGAATTTTAAAGGACGTAACAATCTGTACATTTGAAGTTTCCGGCACCCGAATGGAGGAACGGGAACGCCATAAGATATCTAAGCATGCAACAGACTCAGATAAAGGATATGAAGCTGACCGGACGGTAATCGGACTCACGATGCGACAATGACACAGAGATTCGTACACAAGAAAAGACTCGAGTTTTAAAGGACGTAACTATCGGTACATTTGAAGTTTCGGGCACCCGAATGGAGGAACGGGAAAGCCATAAGATATCTAAGCCTACAACAGACTCAGGTAAAGGATATGAAGCTGACCGGACGGTAATCGGACTCACGATGGGACAATGACACAGAGATTCGTACACAAGAAAAGACTCGTGTTTTAATGGACGTAAATAGCGGTTCATTTGAAGTTTCGGGCACCCGAATGGAGGTACGGGAAGGCCATAAGATATCTAAGAATGCAACAGACTCAGATAAAGGATATGAGGCTGACCGGACGGTAATCGGACTCACGATGCGACAATGACACAGAGATTCGTACACAAGAAAAGACTCGAGTTTTAAAGGACGTAACTATCTGTACATTTGAAGTTTCCGGCACCCGAATGGAGGAACGGGAAAGCCATAAGATATCTAAGAATGCAACAGACTCAGATAGAGGATATGAGGCTGACCGGACGGTAATCGGACTCACGATGCGACAATGACACAGAGATTCGTACACAAGAAAAGACTCAAGATTTAAAGGACGTAACTATCGGTACATTTGAAGTTTCCGGCACCCGAATGGAGGAACGGGAAAGCCATAAGATATCTAAGAATGCAACAGACTCAGATAGAGGATATGAGGCTGACCGGACGGTAATCGGACTCACGATGCGACAATGACACAGAGATTCGTACACAAGAAAAGACTCAAGATTTAAAGGACGTAACTATCGGTACATTTGAAGTTTCGGGCACCCGAATGGAGGAACGAGAAAGCCATAAGATATCTAAACCTGCAACAGACTCAGATAAAGGATATGAAGCTGACCGGACGGTAATCGGACTCACGATGCGACAATGACACAGAGATTCGTACACAAGAAAAGACTCGAGTTTTAAAGGACGTAACTATCGGTACATTTGAAGTTTCGGGCACCCGAATGGAGGAACGGGAAAGCCATAAGATATCTAAGAATGCAACAGACTCAGATAAAGGATATGAGGCTGACCGGACGGTAATCGGACTCACGATGCGACAATGACACAGAGATTCGTACACAAGAAAAGACTCGAGTTTTAAAGGACGTAACTATCGGTACATTTGAAGTTTCGGGCACCCGAATGGAGGAACGGGAAAGCCATAAGATATCTAAGCCTGCAACAGACTTTGATATAGGATATGAAGCTGACCGGACGGTAATCGGACTTACGATGCGACAATGACACAGAGATTCGTACACAAGAAAAGACTTGTGTTTTAAAGGACGTAACTATCGGTACATTTGAAGTTTCGGGCACCCGACTGGAGGTACGGGAAGGCCATAAGATATCTAAGCATGCAACAGACTCAGATAAAGGATATGAAGCTGACCGGACGGTAATCATACTCACGATGGGACAATGACATAGAGATTCGTACACAAGAAAAGACTCGAGTTTTAAAGGACGTAACAATCTGTACATTTGAAGTTTCCGGCACCCGAATGGAGGAACGGGAAAGCCATAAGATATCTAAGCATGCAACAGACTCAAATAAAGGATATGAAGCTGACCGGACGGTAATCGGACTCACGATGGGACAATGACACAGAGATTCGTACACAAGAAAAGACTCGAGTTTTAAAGGACGTAACTATCGGTACATTTGAAGTTTCGGGCACCCGAATGGAGGAACGGGAAAGCCATAAGATATCTAAGCCTGCAACTGACTTTGATAAAGGATATGAAGCTGACCGGACGGTAATCGGACTTACGATGCGACAATGACACAGAGATTCGTACACAAGAAAAGACTCGTGTTTTAATGGACGTAAATAGCGGTTCATTTGAAGTTTCGGGCACCCGAATGGAGGTACGGGAAGGCCATAAGATATCTAAGCATGCAACAGACTCAGATAAAGGATATGAAGCTGACCGGACGGTAATCGGACTCACGATGCGACAATGACATAGAGATTCGTACACAAGAAAAGACTCGAGTTTTAAAGGACGTAACTATCTGTACATTTGAAGTTTCCGGCACCCGAATGGAGGAACGGGAAAGCCATAAGATATCTAAGCCTGCAACAGACTTTGATAAAGGATATGAAGCTGACCGGACGGTAATCGGACTCACGATGCGACAATGACACAGAGATTCGTACATAAGAAAAGACTCGAGTTTTAAAGGACGTAACTATAGGTACATTTGAAGTTTCGGGCACCCGAATGGAGGAACGGGAAAGCCATAAGATATCTAAACCTGCAACAGACTCAGATAAAGGATATGAAGCTGACCGGACGGTAATCGGACTCACGATGGGACAATGACATAGAGATTCGTACACAAGAAAAGACTCGAGTTTTAAAGGACGTAACAATCTGTACATTTGAAGTTTCCGGCACCCGAATGGAGGAACGGGAAAGCGATAAGATATCTAAGCATGTAACAGACTCAAATAAAGGATATGAAGCTGACCGGACGGTAATCGGACTCACGATGCGACAATTACATAGAGATTCGTACACAAGAAAAGACTCGAGTTTTAAAGGACGTAACTATCGGTACATTTGAAGTTTCGGGCACCCGAATGGAGGAACGAGAAAGCCATAAGATATCTAAACCTGCAACAGACTCAGATAAAGGATATGAAGCTGACCGGACGGTAATCGGACTCACGATGGGACAATGACATAGAGATTCGTACACAAGAAAAGACTCGAGTTTTAAAGGACGTAACAATCTGTACATTTGAAGTTTCCGGCACCCGAATGGAGGAACGGGAAAGCCATAAGATATCTAAGCATGCAACAGACTCAGATAAAGGATATGAAGCTGACCGGACGGTAATCGGACTCACGATGCGACAATGACACAGAGATTCGTACACAAGAAAAGACTCGAGTTTTAAAGGACGTAACTATCGGTACATTTGAAGTTTCGGGCACCCGAATGGAGGAACGGGAAAGCCATAAGATATCTAAGCCTGCAACAGACTTTGATAAAGGATATGAAGCTGACCGGACGGTAATCGGATTTACGATGCGACAATGACACAGAGATTCGTACACAAGAAAAGACTCGTGTTTTAATGGACGTAAATAGCGGTTCATTTGAAGTTTCGGGCACCCGAATGGAGGTACGGGAAGGCCATAAGATATCTAAGCATGCAACAGACTCAGATAAAGGATATGAAGCTGACAGGATGGTAATCGGACTCACGATGCGACAATGACATAGAGATTCGTACACAAGAAAAGACTCGAGTTTTAAAGGACGTAACTATCTGTACATTTGAAGTTTCCGGCACCCGAATGGAGGAACGGGAAAGCCATAAGATATCTAAGCCTGCAACAGACTTTGATAAAGGATATGAAGCTGACCGGACGGTAATCGGACTCACGATGCGACAATGACACAGAGATTCGTACACAAGAAAAGACTCGAGTTTTAAAGGACGTAACTATAGGTACATTTGAAGTTTCGGGCACCCGAATGGAGGAACGGGAAAGCCATAAGATATCTAAACCAGCAACAGACTCAGATAAAGGATATGAAGCTGACCGGACGGTAATCGGACTCACGATGGGACAATGACATAGAGATTCGTACACAAGAAAAGACTCGAGTTTTAAAGGACGTAACAATCTGTACATTTGAAGTTTCCGACACCCGAATGGAGGAACGGGAAAGCCATAAGATATCTAAGCATGCAACAGACTCAAATAAAGGATATGAAGCTGACCGGACGGTAATCGGACTCACGATGCGACAATGACATAGAGATTCGTACACAAGAAAAGACTCGAGTTTTAAAGGACGTAACTATCTGTACATTTGAAGTTTCCGGCACCCGAATGGAGGAACGGGAAAGCCATAAGATATCTAAGAATGCAACAGACTCAGATAAAGGATATGAGGCTGACCGAACGGTAATCGGACTCACGATGCGACAATGACAGAGAGATTCGTACACAAGAAAAGACTCGAGTTTTAAAGGACGTAACTATCGGTACATTTGAGGTTTCGGGCACCCGAATGGAGGAACGAGAAAGCCATAAGATATCTAAACCTGCAACAGACTCAGATAAAGGATATGAAGCTGACCGGACGGTAATCGGACTCACGATGGGACAATGACATAGAGATTCGTACACAAGAAAAGACTCGAGTTTTAAAGGACGTAACAATCTGTACATTTGAAGTTTCCGGCACCCGAATGGAGGAACGGGAAAGCCATAAGATATCTAAGCATGCAACAGACTCAGATAAAGGATATGAAGCTGACCGGACGGTAATCGGACTCACGATGCGACAATGACACAGAGATTCGTACACAAGAAAAGACTCGAGTTTTAAAGGACGTAACTATCGGTACATTTGAAGTTTCGGGCACCCGAATGGAGGAACGGGAAAGCCATAAGATATCTAAGCCTGCAACAGACTTTGATAAAGGATATGAAGCTGACCGGACGGTAATCGGACTTACGATGCGACAATGACACAGAGATTCGTACACAAGAAAAGACTCGTGTTTTAATGGACGTAAATAGCGGTTCATTTGAAGTTTCGGGCACCCGAATGGAGGTACGGGAAGGCCATAAGATATCTAAGCATGCAACAGACTCAGATAAAGGATATGAAGCTGACCGGACGGTAATCGGACTCACGATGCGACAATGACATAGAGATTCGTACACAAGAAAAGACTCGAGTTTTAAAGGACGTAACTATCTGTACATTTGAAGTTTCCGGCACCCGAATGGAGGAACGGGAAAGCCATAAGATATCTAAGCCTGCAACAGACTTTGATAAAGGATATGAAGCTGACCGGACGGTAATCGGACTCACGATGCGACAATGACACAGAGATTCGTACACAAGAAAAGACTCGTGTTTTAATGAACGTAAATAGCGGTTCATTTGAAGTTTTGAGCACCCGAATGGAGGAACGGGAAAGCCATATGATATCTTAGCATGCAACAGACTCAGATAAAGGATATGAAACTGACCGGACGGTAATCGGACTCACGATGCGACAATGCCACAGAGATTCGTACACAAGAAAAGACTCGAGTTTTAAAGGACGTAACTATCGGTACATTTGAAGTTTCGGGCACCCGAATGGAGGAACGGGAAAGCCATAAGATATCTAAGCCTACAACAGACTCAGGTAAAGGATATGAAGCTGACCGGATGGTAATCGGACTCACGATGGGACAATGACATAGAGATTCGTACACAAGAAAAGACTCGAGTTTTAAAGGACGTAACTATCTGTACATTTGAAGTTTCCGGCACCCGAATGGAGGAACGGGAAAGCCATAAGATATCTAAGCATGCAACAGACTCAGATAAAGGATATGAAGCTGACCGGACGGTAATCGGACTCACGATGCGACAATGACATAGAGATTCGTACACAAGAAAAGACTCGAGTTTTAAAGGACGTAACTATCTGTACATTTGAAGTTTCCGGCACCCGAATGGAGGAACGGGAACGCCATAAGATATCTAAGCATGCAACAGACTCAGATAAAGGATATGAAGCTGACCGGACGGTAATCGGACTCACGATGCGACAATGACACAGAGATTCGTACACAAGAAAAGACTCGAGTTTTAAAGGACGTAACTATCGGTACATTTGAAGTTTCGGGCACCCGAATGGAGGAACGGGAAAACCATAAGATATCTAAGCCTACAACAGACTCAGGTAAAGGATATGAAGCTGACCGGACGGTAATCGGACTCACGATGGGACAATGACACAGAGATTCGTACACAAGAAAAGACTCGTGTTTTAATGGACGTAAATAGCGGTTCATTTGAAGTTTCGGGCACCCGAATGGAGGTACGGGAAGGCCATAAGATATCTAAGAATGCAACAGACTCAGATAAAGGATATGAGGCTGACCGGACGGTAATCGGACTCACGATGCGACAATGACATAGAGATTTGTACACAAGAAAAGACTCGAGTTTTAAAGGACGTAACTATCTGTACATTTGAAGTTTTCGGCACCCGAATGGAGGAACGGGAAAGCCATAAGATATCTAAGAATGCAACAGACTCAGATAAAGGATATGAGGCTGACCGGACGGTAATCGGACTCACGATGCGACAATGACACAGAGATTCGTACACAAGAAAAGACTCGAGATTTAAAGGACGTAACTATCGGTACATTTGAAGTTTCGGGCACCCGAATGGAGGAATGGGAAAGCCATAAGATATCTAAACCTGCAACAGACTCAGATAAAGGATATGAAGCTGACCGGACGGTAATCGGACTCACGATGGGACAATGACATAGAGATTCGTACACAAGAAAAGACTCGAGTTTTAAAGAACGTAACAATCTGTACAATTGAAGTTTCCGGCACCCGAATGGAGGAACGGGAAAGCCATAAGATATCTAAGAATGCAACAGACTCAGATAAAGGATATGAGGCTGACCGGACGGTAATCGGACTCACGATGCGACAATGACACAGAGATTCGTACATAAGAAAAGACTCGAGTTTTAAAGGACGTAACTATCGGTACATTTGAAGTTTCGGGCACCCGAATGGAGGAACGGGAAAGCCATAAGATATCTAAGCATGCAACAGACTCAGATAAAGGATATGAAGCTGACCGGACGGTAATCGGACTCACGATACGACAATGACATAGAGATTCGTACACAAGAAAAGACTCGAGTTTTAAAGGACGTAACTATCTGTACATTTGAAGTTTCCGGCACCCGAATGGAGGAACGGGAAAGCAATAAGATATCTAAGCATGCAACAGACTCAGATAAAGGATATGAAGCTGACCAGACGGTAATCGGACTCACGATGCGACAATGACATAGAGATTCGTACACAAGAAAAGACTCGAGTTTTAAAGGACGTAACAATCTGTACAATTGAAGTTTCCGGCACCCGAATGGAGGAACGGGAAAGCCATAAGATATCTAAGAATGCAACAGACTCAGATAAAGGATATGAGGCTGACCGGACGGTAATCGGACTCACGATGCGACAATGACACAGAGATTCGTACACAAGAAAAGACTCGAGATTTAAAGGACGTAACTATCGGTACATTTGAAGTTTCGGGCACCCGAATGGAGGAACGGGAAAGCCATAAGATATCTAAGCATGCAACAGACTCAGATAAAGGATATGAAGCTGACCAGACGGTAATCGGACTCACGATGCGACAATGACACAGAGATTCGTACACAAGAAAAGACTCGAGTTTTAAAGGACGTAACTATCAGTACATTTGAAGTTTCGGGCACCCGAATGGAGGAACGGGAAAGCCATAAGATATCTAAGCCTGCAACAGACTTTGATAAAGGATATGAAGCTGACCGGACGGTAATCGGACTCACGATGCGACAATGACACAGAGATTCGTACACAAGAAAAGACTCGAGTTTTAAAGGACGTAACTATCTGTACATTTGAAGTTTCCGGCACCCGAATGGAGGAACGGGAAAGCCATAAGATATCTAAGCCTGCAACAGACTTTGATAAAGGATATGAAGCTGACCGGACGGTAATCGGACTCACGATGCGACAATGACACAGAGATTCGTACACAAGAAAAGACTCGTGTTTTAATGAACGTAAATAGCGGTTCATTTGAAGTTTTGAGCACCCGAATGGAGGAACGGGAAAGCCATAAGATATCTAAGCATGCAACAGACTCAGATAAAGGATATGAAACTGACCGGACGGTAATCGGACTCACGATGCGACAATGACACAGAGATTCGTACACAAGAAAAGACTCGAGTTTTAAAGGACGTAACTATCGGTACATTTGAAGTTTCGGGCACCCGAATGGAGGAACGGGAAAGCCATAAGATATCTAAGCCTACAACAGACTCAGGTAAAGGATATGAAGCTGACCGGATGGTAATCGGACTCACGATGGGACAATGACATAGAGATTCGTACACAAGAAAAGACTCGAGTTTTAAAGGACGTAACTATCTGTACATTTGAAGTTTCCGGCACCCGAATGGAGGAACGGGAAAGCCATAAGATATCTAAGAATGCAACAGACTCAGATAAAGGATATGAGGCTGACCGGACGGTAATCGGACTCACGATGCGACAATGACACAGAGATTCGTACACAAGAAAAGACTCGTGTTTTAATGGACGTAAATAGCGGTTCATTTGAAGTTTCGGGCACCCGAATGGAGGTACGGGAAGGCCATAAGATATCTAAGAATGCAACAGACTCAGATAAAGGATATGAGGCTGACCGGACGGTAATCGGACTCACGATGCGACAATGACACAGAGATTCGTACACTAGAAAAGACTCGAGTTTTAAAGGACGTAACTATCGGTACATTTGAAGTTTCGGGCACCCGAATGGAGGAACGGGAAAGCCATAAGATATCTAAACCTGCAACAGACTCAGATAAAGGATATGAAGCTGACCGGACGGTAATCGGACTCACGATGGGACAATGACATAGAGATTCGTACACAAGAAAAGACTCGAGTTTTAAAGGACGTAACAATCTGTACATTTGAAGTTTCCGGCACCCGAATGGAGGAACGGGAAAGCCATAAGATATCTAAGCATGCAACAGACTCAGATAAAGGATATGAAGCTGACCGGACGGTAATCGGACTCACGATGCGACAATGACACAGAGATTCGTACACAAGATATCTAAGCATGCAACAGACTCAGATAAAGGATATGAAGCTGACCGGACGGTAATCGGACTCACGATGCGACAATGACACAGAGATTCGTACACAAGAAAAGACTCGAGTTTTAAAGGACGTAACTATCGGTACATTTGAAGTTTCGGGCACCCGAATGGAGGTACGGGAAGGCCATAAGATATCTAAGAATGCAACAGACTCAGATAAAGGATATGAGGCTGACCGGACGGTAATCGGACTCACGATGCGACAATGACACAGAGATTCGTACACAAGAAAAGACTCGAGATTTAAAGGACGTAACTATCGGTACATTTGAAGTTTCGGGCACCCGAATGGAGGAATGGGAAAGCCATAAGATATCTAAACCTGCAACAGACTCAGATAAAGGATATGAAGCTGACCGGACGGTAATCGGACTCACGATGGGACAATGACATAGAGATTCGTACACAAGAAAAGACTCGAGTTTTAAAGAACGTAACAATCTGTACAATTGAAGTTTCCGGCACCCGAATGGAGGAACGGGAAAGCCATAAGATATCTAAGAATGCAACAGACTCAGATAAAGGATATGAGGCTGACCGGACGGTAATCGGACTCACGATGCGACAATGACACAGAGATTCGTACATAAGAAAAGACTCGAGTTTTAAAGGACGTAACTATCGGTACATTTGAAGTTTCGGGCACCCGAATGGAGGAACGGGAAAGCCATAAGATATCTAAGCATGCAACAGACTCAGATAAAGGATATGAAGCTGACCGGACGGTAATCGGACTCACGATACGACAATGACATAGAGATTCGTACACAAGAAAAGACTCGAGTTTTAAAGGACGTAACTATCTGTACATTTGAAGTTTCCGGCACCCGAATGGAGGAACGGGAAAGCCATAAGATATCTAAGCATGCAACAGACTCAGATAAAGGATATGAAGCTGACCGGACGGTAATCGGACTCACGATGCGACAATGACATAGAGATTCGTACACAAGAAAAGACTCGAGTTTTAAAGGACGTAACAATCTGTACAATTGAAGTTTCCGGCACCCGAATGGAGGAACGGGAAAGCCATAAGATATCTAAGAATGCAACAGACTCAGATAAAGGATATGAGGCTGACCGGACGGTAATCGGACTCACGATGCGACAATGACACAGAGATTCGTACACAAGAAAAGACTCGAGATTTAAAGGACGTAACTATCGGTACATTTGAAGTTTCGGGCACCCGAATGGAGGAACGGGAAAGCCATAAGATATCTAAGCATGCAACAGACTCAGATAAAGGATATGAAGCTGACCAGACGGTAATCGGACTCACGATGCGACAATGACACAGAGATTCGTACACAAGAAAAGACTCGAGTTTTAAAGGACGTAACTATCAGTACATTTGAAGTTTCGGGCACCCGAATGGAGGAACGGGAAAGCCATAAGATATCTAAGCCTGCAACAGACTTTGATAAAGGATATGAAGCTGACCGGACGGTAATCGGACTCACGATGCGACAATGACACAGAGATTCGTACACAAGAAAAGACTCGAGTTTTAAAGGACGTAACTATCTGTACATTTGAAGTTTCCGGCACCCGAATGGAGGAACGGGAAAGCCATAAGATATCTAAGCCTGCAACAGACTTTGATAAAGGATATGAAGCTGACCGGACGGTAATCGGACTCACGATGCGACAATGACACAGAGATTCGTACACAAGAAAAGACTCGTGTTTTAATGAACGTAAATAGCGGTTCATTTGAAGTTTTGAGCACCCGAATGGAGGAACGGGAAAGCCATAAGATATCTAAGCATGCAACAGACTTAGATAAAGGATATGAAACTGACCGGACGGTAATCGGACTCACGATGCGACAATGACACAGAGATTCGTACACAAGAAAAGACTCGAGTTTTAAAGGACGTAACTATCGGTACATTTGAAGTTTCGGGCACCCGAATGGAGGAACGGGAAAGCCATAAGATATCTAAGCCTACAACAGACTCAGGTAAAGGATATGAAGCTGACCGGATGGTAATCGGACTCACGATGGGACAATGACATAGAGATTCGTACACAAGAAAAGACTCGAGTTTTAAAGGACGTAACTATCTGTACATTTGAAGTTTCCGGCACCCGAATGGAGGAACGGGAAAGCCATAAGATATCTAAGAATGCAACAGACTCAGATAAAGGATATGAGGCTGACCGGACGGTAATCGGACTCACGATGCGACAATGACACAGAGATTCGTACACAAGAAAAGACTCGTGTTTTAATGGACGTAAATAGCGGTTCATTTGAAGTTTCGGGCACCCGAATGGAGGTACGGGAAGGCCATAAGATATCTAAGAATGCAACAGACTCAGATAAAGGATATGAGGCTGACCGGACGGTAATCGGACTCACGATGCGACAATGACACAGAGATTCGTACACAAGAAAAGACTCGAGTTTTAAAGGACGTAACTATCGGTACATTTGAAGTTTCGGGCACCCGAATGGAGGAACGGGAAAGCCATAAGATATCTAAACCTGCAACAGACTCAGATAAAGGATATGAAGCTGACCGGACGGTAATCGGACTCACGATGGGACAATGACATAGAGATTCGTACACAAGAAAAGACTCGAGTTTTAAAGGACGTAACAATCTGTACATTTGAAGTTTCCGGCACCCGAATGGAGGAACGGGAAAGCCATAAGATATCTAAGCATGCAACAGACTCAGATAAAGGATATGAAGCTGACCGGACGGTAATCGGACTCACGATGCGACAATGACACAGAGATTCGTACACAAGATATCTAAGCATGCAACAGACTCAGATAAAGGATATGAAGCTGACCGGACGGTAATCGGACTGACGATGCGACAATGACACAGAGATTCGTACACAAGAAAAGACTCGAGTTTTAAAGGACGTAACTATCGGTACATTTGAAGTTTCGGGCACCCGAATGGAGGTACGGGAAGGCCATAAGATATCTAAGAATGCAACAGACTCAGATAAAGGATATGAGGCTGACCGGACGGTAATCGGACTCACGATGCGACAATGACACAGAGATTCGTACACAAGAAAAGACTCGAGTTTTAAAGGACGTAACTATCGGTACATTTGAAGTTTCGGGCACCCGAATGGAGGAACGGGAAAGCCATAAGATATCTAAACCTGCAACAGACTCAGATAAAGGATATGAAGCTGACCGGACGGTAATCGGACTCACGATGGGACAATGACATAGAGATTCGTACACAAGAAAAGACTCGAGTTTTAAAGGACGTAACAATCTGTACATTTGAAGTTTCCGGCACCCGAATGGAGGAACGGGAAAGCCATAAGATATCTAAGCATGCAACAGACTCAGATAAAGGATATGAAGCTGACCGGACGGTAATCGGACTCACGATGCGACAATGACACAGAGATTCATACACAAGAAAAGACTCGAGTTTTAAAGGACGTAACTATCGGTACATTTGAAGTTTCGGGCACCCGAATGGAGGAACGGGAAAGCCATCAGATATCTAAGCCTACAACAGACCCAGGTAAAGGATATGAAGCTGACCGGACGGAAATCGGACTCACGATGGGACAATGACACAGAGATTCGTACACAAGAAAAGACTCGTGTTTTAATGGACGTAAATAGCGGTTCATTTGAAGTTTCGGGCACCCGAATGGAGGTACGGGAAGGCCATAAGATATCTAAGCATGCAACAGACTCAGATAAAGGATATGAAGCTGACCGGACGGTAATCGGACTCACGATGCGACAATGACATAGAGATTCGTACACAAGAAAAGACTCGAGTTTTAAAGAACGTAACTATCTGTACATTTGAAGTTTCCGGCACCCGAATGGAGGAACGGGAAAGCCATAAGATATCTAAGAATGCAACAGACTCAGATAAAGGATATGAGGCTGACCGGACGGTAATCGGACTCACGATGCGACAATGACACAGAGATTCGTACACAAGAAAAGACTCGAGATTTAAAGGACGTAACTATCGGTACATTTGAAGTTTCGGGCACCCGAATGGAGGAATGGGAAAGCCATAAGATATCTAAACCTGCAACAGACTCAGATAAAGGATATGAAGCTGACCGGACGGTAATCGGACTCACGATGGGACAATGACATAGAGATTCGTACACAAGAAAAGACTCGAGTTTTAAAGGACGTAACAATCTGTACAATTGAAGTTTCCGGCACCCGAATGGAGGAACGGGAAAGCCATAAGATATCTAAGAATGCAACAGACTCAGATAAAGGATATGAGGCTGACCGGACGGTAATCGGACTCACGATGCGACAATGACACAGAGATTCGTACACAAGAAAAGACTCGAGTTTTAAAGGACGTAACTATCGGTACATTTGAAGTTTCGGGCACCCGAATGGAGGAACAGGAAAGCCATAAGATATCTAAGCATGCAACAGACTCAGATAAAGGATATGAAGCTGACTGGAAGGTAATCGGACTCACGATGCGACAATGACATAGAGATTCGTACACAAGAAAAGACTCGAGTTTTAAAGGACGTAACTATCTGTACATTTGAAGTTTCCGGCACCCGAATGGAGGAACGGGAAAGCCATAAGATATCTAAGAATGCAACAGACTCAGATAAAGGATATGAGGCTGACCGGACGGTAATCGGACTCACGATGCGACAATGACACAGAGATTCGTACACAAGAAAAGACTCAAGTTTTAAAGGACGTAACTATCTGTACATTTGAAGTTTCGGGCACCCGAATGGAGGAACGGGAAAGCCATAAGATATCTTAACCTGCAACAGACTCAGATAAAGGATATGAAGCTGACCGGACGGTAATCGGACTCACGATGGGTCAATGACATAGAGATTCGTACACAAGAAAAGACTCGAGTTTTAAAGGACGTAACAATCTGTACATTTGAAGTTTCGGGCACCCGAATGGAGGAACGGGAAAGCCATAAGATATCTAAGCATGCAACAGACTCAGATAAAGGATATGAAGCTGACCGGACGGTAATCGGACTCACGATGCGACAATGACACAGAGATTCGTACACAAGAAAAGACTCGAGTTTTAAAGGACGTAACTATCGGTACATTTGAAGTTTCGGGCACCCGAATGGAGGAACGGGAAAGCCATAAGATATCTAAGCCTGCAACAGACTTTGATAAAGGATATGAAGCTGACCGGACGGTAATCGGACTCACGATGCGACAATGACACAGAGATTCGTACACAAGAAAAGACTCGTGTTTTAATGAACGTAAATAGCGGTTCATTTGAAGTTTTGAGCACCCGAATGGAGGAACGGGAAATCCATAAGATATCTAAGCATGCAACAGACTCAGATAAAGGATATGAAACTGACCGACGATAATCGGACTCACGATGCGACAATGACACAGAGATTCGTACACAAGAAAAGACTCGAGTTTTAAAGGACGTAACTATCTGTACATTTGAAGTTTCGGGCACCCGAATGGAGGAACGGGAAAGCCATAAGATATCTAAGCCTACAACAGACTCAGGTAAAGGATATGAAGCTGACCGGATGGTAATCGGACTCACGATGGGACAATGACATAGAGATTCGTACACAAGAAAAGACTCGAGTTTTAAAGGACGTAACTATCTGTACATTTGAAGTTTCCGGCACCCGAATGGAGGAACGGGAAAGCCATAAGATATCTAAGAATGCAACAGACTCAGATAAAGGATATGAGGCTGACCGGACGGTAATCGGACTCACGATGCGACAATGACACAGAGATTCGTACACAAGAAAAGACTCGAGTTTTAAAGGACGTAACTATCGGTACATTTGAAGTTTCGGGCACCCGAATGGAGGAACGGGAAAGCCATAAGATATCTAAACCTGCAACAGACTCAGATAAAGGATATGACGCTGACCGGACGGTAATCGGACTCACGATGGGACAATGACATAGAGATTCGTACACAAGAAAAGACTCGAGTTTTAAAGGACGTAACAATCTGTACATTTGAAGTTTCCGGCACCCGAATGGAGGAACGGGAAAGCCATAAGATATCTAAGCATGCAACAGACTCAGATAAAGGATATGAAGCTGACCGGACGGTAATCGGACTCACGATGCGACAATGACACAGAGATTCGTACACAAGAAAAGACTCGAGTTTTAAAGGACGTAACTATCGGTACATTTGAAGTTTCGGGCACCCGAATGGAGGAACGGGAAAGCCATAAGATATCTAAGCCTGCAACAGACTTTGATAAAGGATATGAAGCTGACCGGACGGTAATCGGACTCACGATGCGACAATGACACAGAGATTCGTAAACAAGAAAAGACTCGTGTTTTAATGAACGTAAATAGCGGTACATTTGAAGTTTCCGGCACCCGAATGGAGGAACGGGAAAGCCATAAGATATCTAAGCATGCAACAGACTCAGATAAAGGATATGAAGCTGACCGGACGGTAATCGGACTCACGATGCGACAATGACACAGAGATTCGTCACAAGAAAAGACTCGAGTTTTAAAGGACGTAACTATCGGTACATTTGAAGTTTCGGGCACCCGAATGGAGGAACGGGAAAGCCATAAGATATCTAAGCCTACAACAGACTCAGGTAAAGGATATGAAGCTGACCGGACGGTAATCGGACTCACGATGGGACAATGACACAGAGATTCGTACACAAGAAAAGACTCGTGTTTTAATGGACGTAAATAGCGGTTCATTTGAAGTTTCGGGCACCAGAATGGAGGTACGGGAAGGCCATAAGATATCTAAGCATGCAACAGACTCAGATAAAGGATATGAAGCTGACCGGACGGTAATCGGACTCACGATGCGACAATGACATAGAGATTCGTACACAAGAAAAGACTCGAGTTTTAAAGGACGTAACTATCTGTACATTTGAAGTTTCCGGCACCCGAATGGAGGAACGGGAAAGCCATAAGATATCTAAGAATGCAACAGACTCAGATAAAGGATATGAGGCTGACCGGACGGTAATCGGACTCACGATGCGACAATGACACAGAGATTCGTACACAAGAAAAGACTCGAGATTTAAAGGACGTAACTATCGGTACATTTGAAGTTTCGGGCACCCGAATGGAGGAACGGGAAAGCCATAAGATATCTAAACATGCAGCAGACTCAGATAAAGGATATGAAGCTGACCGGACGGTAATCGGACTCACGATGGGACAATGACATAGAGATTCGTACACAAGAAAAGACTCGAGTTTTAAAGGACGTAACTATCTGTACATTTGAAGTTTCCGGCACCCGAATAGAGGAACGGGAAAGCCATAAGATATCTAAGCATGCAACAAACTCAGATAAAGGATATGAAGCTGACCGGACGGTAATCGGACTCACGATGGGACAATGACACAGAGATTCGTACACAAGAAAAGACTCGAGTTTTAAAGGACGTAACTATCGGTACATTTGAAGTTTCGGGCACCCGAATGGAGGAACGGGAAAGCCATAAGATATCTAAGCCTACAACAGACTCAGGTAAAGGATATGAAGCTGACCGGACGGTAATTGGACTCACGATGGGACAATGACACAGAGATTCGTACACAAGAAAAGACTCGTGTTTTAATGGACGTAAATAGCGGTTCATTTGAAGTTTCGGGCACCCGAATGGAGGTACGGGAAGGCCATAAGATATCTAAGAATCCAACAGACTCAGATAAAGGATATGAGGCTGACCGGACGGTAATCGGACTCACGATGCGACAATGACACAGAGATTCGTACACAAGAAAAGACTCGAGTTTTAAAGGACGTAACTATCGGTACATTTGAAGTTTCGGGCACCCGAATGGAGGAACGGGAAAGCCATAAGATATCTAAACCTGCAACAGACTCAGATAAAGGATATGAAGCTGACCGGACGGTAATCGGACTCACGATGGGACAATGACATAGGGATTCGTACACAAGAAAAGACTCGAGTTTTAAAGGACGTAACAATCTGTACATTTGAAGTTTCCGGCACCCGAATGGAGGAACGGGAAAGCCATAAGATATCTAAGCATGCAACAGACTCAGATAAAGGATATGAAGCTGACCGGACGATAATCGGACTCACGATGGGACAATGACACAGAGATTCGTACACAAGAAAAGACTCGAGTTTTAAAGGACGTAACTATCGGTACATTTGAAGTTTCGGGCACCCGAATGGAGGAACGGGAAAGCCATAAGATATCTAAGCCTACAACAGACTCAGGTAAAGGATATGAAGCTGACCGGACGGTAATCGGACTCACGATGGGACAATGACACAGAGATTCGTACATAAGAAAAGACTCGTGTTTTAATGGACGTAAATAGCGGTTCATTTGAAGTTTCGGGCACCCGAATGGAGGTACGGGAAGGCCATAAGATATCTAAGAATGCAACAGACTCAGATAAAGGATATGAGGCTGACCGGACGGTAATCGGACTCACGATGCGACAATGACACAGAGATTCGTACACAAGAAAAGACTCGAGTTTTAAAGGACGTAACTATCGGTACATTTGAAGTTTCGGGCACCCGAATGGAGGAACGGGAAAGCCATAAGATATCTAAACCTGCAACAGACTCAGATAAAGGATATGAAGCTGACCGGACGGTAATCGGACTCACGATGGGACAATGACATAGAGATTCGTACACAAGAAAAGACTCGAGTTTTAAAGGATGTAACAATCTGTACATTTGAAGTTTCCGGCACCCGAATGGAGGAACGGGAAAGCCATAAGATATCTAAGCATGCAACAGACTCAGATAAAGGATATGAAGCTGATCGGACGGTAATCAGACTCACGATGCGACAATGACATAGAGATTCGTACACAAGAAAAGACTCGAGTTTTAAAGGACGTAACTATCTGTACATTTGAAGTTTCCGGCACCCGAATGGAGGAACGCGAAAGCCATAAGATATCTAAGAATGCAACAGACTCAGATAAAGGATATGAGGCTGACCGGACGGTAATCGGACTCACGATGCGACAATGACACAGAGATTCGTACACAAGAAAAGACTCGAGATTTAAAGGACGTAACTATCAGTACATTTGAAGTTTCGGGCACCCGAATGGAGGAACGGGAAAGCCATAAGATATCTAAACCTGCAACAGACTCAGATAAAGGATATGAAGCTGACCGGACGGTAATCGGACTCACGATGGGACAATGACATAGAGATTCGTACACAAGAAAAGACTCGAGTTTTAAAGGACGTAACAATCTGTACATTTGAAGTTTCCGGCACCCGAATGGAGGAACGGGAAAGCCATAAGATATCTAAGAATGCAACAGACTCAGATAAAGGATATGAGGCTGACCAGACGGTAATCGGACTCACGATGCGACAATGACACAAAGATTCGTACACAAGAAAAGACTCGAGTTTTAAAGGACGTAACTATCGGTACATTTGAAGTTTCGGGCACCCGAATGGAGGAACGGGAAAGCGATAAGATATCTAAACCTGCAACAGACTCAGATAAAGGATATGAAGCTGACCGGACGGTAATCGGACTCACGATGGGACAATGACATTGAGATTCGTACACAAGAAAAGACTCGAGTTTTAAAGGACGTAACAATCTGTACATTTGAAGTTTCCGGCACCCGAATGGAGGAACGGGAAAGCCATAAGATATCTAAGCATGCAACAGACTCAGATAAAGGATATGAAGCTGACCGGACAGTAATCGGACTCACGATGCGACAATGACACAGAGATTCGTACACAAGAAAAGACTCGAGTTTTAAAGGACGTAACTATCGGTACATTTGAAGTTTCGGGCACCCGAATGGAGGAACGGGAAAGCCATAAGATATCTAAACCTGCAACAGACTCAGATAAAGGATATGAAGCTGACCGGACGGTAATCGGACTCACGATGGGACAATGACATAGAGATTCGTACACAAGAAAAGACTCGAGTTTTAAAGGACGTAACAATCTTTACATTTGAAGTTTCCGGCACCCGAATGGAGGAACGGGAAAGCCATAAGATATCTAAGCATGCAACAGACTCAGATAAAGGATATGAAGCTGACCGGACGGTAATCGGACTCACGATGCGACAATGACACAGAGATTCGTACACAAGAAAAGACTCGAGTTTTAAAGGACGTAACTATCGGTACATTTGAAGTTTCGGGCACCCGAATGGAGGAACGGGAAAGCCATAAGATATCTAAGCCTACAACAGACTCAGGTAAAGGATATGAAGCTGACCGGACGGTAATCGGACTCACGATGGGACAATGACACAGAGATTCGTACACAAGAAAAGACTCGTGTTTTAATGGACGTAAATAGCGGTTCATTTGAAGTTTCGGGCACCCGAATGGAGGTACGGGAAGGCCATAAGATATCTAAGCATGCAACAGACTCAGATAAATGATATGAAGCTGACCGGACGGTAATCGGACTCACGATGCGACAATGACATAGAGATTCGTACACAAGAAAAGACTCGAGTTTTAAAGGACGTAACAATCTGTACATTTGAAGTTTCCGGCACCCGAATGGAGGAACGGGAAAGCCATAAGATATCTAAGCATGCAACAGACTCAGATAAAGGATATGAAGCTGACCGGACGGTAATCGGACTCACGATGCGACAATGACATAGAGATTCGTACACAAGAAAAGACTCGAGTTTTAAAGGACGTAACTATCTGTACATTTGAAGTTTCCGGCACCCGAATGGAGGAACGGGAAAGCCATAAGATATCTAAGAATGCAACAGACTCAGATAAAGGATATGAGGCTGACCGGACGGTAATCGGACTCACGATGCGACAATGACACAGAGATTCGTACACAAGAAAAGACTCGAGATTTAAAGGACGTAACTATCGGTACATTTGAAGTTTCGGGCACCCGAATGGAGGAACGGGAAAGCCATAAGATATCTAAACCTGCAACAGACTCAGATAAAGGATATGAAGCTGAACGGACGGTAATCGGACTCACGATGGGACAATGACATAGAGATTCGTACACAAGAAAAGACTCGAGTTTTAAAGGACGTAACAATCTGTACATTTGAAGTTTCCGGCACCCGAATGGAGGAACGGGAAAGCCATAAGATATCTAAGAATGCAACAGACTCAGATAAAGGATATGAGGCTGACCGGACGGTAATCGGACTCACGATGCGACAATGACACAGAGATTCGTACACAAGAAAAGACTCGAGTTTTAAAGGACGTAACTATCGGTACATTTGAAGTTTCGGGCACCCGAATGGAGGAACGGGAAAGCCATAAGATATCTAAACCTGCAACAGACTCAGATAAAGGATATGAAGCTGACCGGACGGTAATCGGACTCACGATGGGACAATGACATAGAGATTCGTACACAAGAAAAGACTCGAGTTTTAAAGGACGTAACAATCTGTACATTTGAAGTTTCCGGCACCCGAATGGAGGAACGGGAAAGCCATAAGATATCTAAGCATGCAACAGACTCAGATAAAGGATATGAAGCTGACCGGACGGTAATCGGACTCACGATGCGACAATGACACAGAGATTCGTACACAAGAAAAGACTCGAGTTTTAAAGGACGTAACTATCGGTACATTTGAAGTTTCGGCCACCCGAATGGAGGAACGGGAAAGCCATAAGATATCTAAACCTGCAACAGACTCAGATAAAGGATATGAAGCTGACCGGACGGTAATCGGACTCACGATGGGACAATGACATAGAGATTCGTACACAAGAAAAGACTCGAGTTTTAAAGGACGTAACAATCTTTACATTTGAAGTTTCCGGCACCCGAATTGAGGAACGGGAAAGCCATAAGATATCTAAGCATGCAATAGACTCAGATAAAGGATATGAAGCTGACCGGACGGTAATCGGACTCACGATGCGACAATGACACAGAGATTCGTACACAAGAAAAGACTCGAGTTTTAAAGGACGTAACTATCGGTACATTTGAAGTTTCGGGCACCCGAATGGAGGAACGGGAAAGCCATAAGATATCTAAGCCTACAACAGACTCAGGTAAAGGGTATGAAGCTGACCGGACGGTAATCGGACTCACGATGGGACAATGACACAGAGATTCGTACACAAGAAAAGACTCGTGTTTTAATGGACGTAAATAGCGGTTCATTTGAAGTTTCGGGCACCCGAATGGAGGTACGGGAAGGCCATAAGATATCTAAGCATGAAACAGACTCAGATAAAGGATATGAAGCTGACCGGACGGTAATCGGACTCACGATGCGACAATGACATAGAGATTCGTACACAAGAAAAGACTCGAGTTTTAAAGGACGTAACTATCTGTACATTTGAAGTTTCCGGCACCCGAATGGAGGAACGGGAAAGCTATAAGATATCTAAGAATGCAACAGACTCAGATAAAGGATATGAGGCTGACCGGACGGTAATCGGACTCACGATGCGACAATGACACAGAGATTCGTACACAAGAAAAGACTCGAGATTTAAAGGACGTAACTATCGGTACATTTAAAGTTTCGGGCACCCGAATGGAGGAACGGGAAAGCCATAAGATATCTAAACCTGCAACAGACTCAGATAAAGGATATGAAGCTGACCGGACGGTAATCGGACTCACGATGGGACAATGACATAGAGATTCGTACACAAGAAAAGACTCGAGTTTTAAAGGACGTAACAATCTTTACATTTGAAGTTTCCCGCACCCAAATGGAGGAACGGGAAAGCCATAAGATATCTAAGCATGCAACAGACTCAGATAAAGGATATGAAGCTGACCGGACGGTAATCGGACTCACGATGCGACAATGACACAGAGATTCGTACACAAGAAAAGACTCTAGTTTTAAAGGACGTAACTATCGGTACATTTGAAGTTTCGGGCACCCGAATGGAGGAACGGAAAAGCCATAAGATATCTAAGCCTGCAACAGACTCAGATAAAGGATATGAAGCTGACCGGACGGTAATCGGACTCACGATGGGACAATGACACATTCATACACAAGAAAAGACTCCTGTTTTAATGGACGTAACTAGCGGTTCATTTGAAGTTTCGAGCACCCGAATGGAGGAACGGGAAGTCCATAAGATATCTGAGCATGCAATAGACTCAAATAAAGGATATGAAGCTGACCGGACGGTAATCGGACTCACGATGGGACAATGACACAGAGATTCGTACAAAAGAAAAGACTCGTGTTTTAATGAACGTAAATAGAGGTTCATTTGAAATTTCGGGCACCCGAATGGAAGAACGGGAAAGCCATAAGATATCTAAGCATGCAACAGACTCAAATAAAGGATATGAAGCTGACCGGATGGTAATCGGACTCACGATGGGATAATGACACAGCGATTCGTACACAAGAAAAGACTCGTGTTTTAATGGACGTAACTAGCGGTTCATTTGAAGTTTCGGGCACCCGAATGGAGGAACGGGAAGGCCATAAGATATCTGAGCATGCAACAGACTCAGATAAAGGATATGAAGCTTACCGGACGGTAATCGGACTCACGATGGGACAATGACACAGAGATTCGTACACAAGAAAAGACTCGAGTTTTAATGGACGGAACTATCGGTTCATATGAAGTTTCGGGCACCCGAATGGAGGAACGGGAAAGCCATAAGATATCTAAGCCTGCAACAGACTCAGATAAAGGATATGAAGCTGATCGGACGGTAATCGGACTCACGATGCGACAATGACATAGAGATTCGTACACAAGAAAAGACTCGAGTTTTAAAGGACGTAACTATCTGTACATTTGAAGTTTCCGGCACCCGAATGGAGGAACGGGAAAGCCATAAGATATCTAAGCATGCAACAGACTCAGATAAAGGATATGAAGCTGACCAGACGGTAATCGGACTGACGATGTGACAATGACACAGAGATTCGTACACAAGAAAAGACTCGTGTTTTAATGGACGTAACTAGCGGTTTATTTGAAGTTTCGGGCACCCGAATGCAGGAACGGGAAGCCCATAAGATATCTAAGCATGCAACAGACTCATATAAAGGATATGAAGCTGACCGGACGGTAATCGGACTCACGATGCGATAATCACATAGAGATTCGTACACAAGAAAAGACTCGAGTTTTAAAGGACGTAACTATCTGTATATTTGAAGTTTCGGGAACCCGAATGGAGGAACGGGAAGGCCATAAGATATCTGAGCATGCAACAGACTTAGATAAAGGATATGAAGCTGACCGGACGGTAATCGGACTCACGATGGGACAATGACACAGAGATTCGTACACAAGAAAAGACTCGTGTTTTAATGAATGTGAATAGCGGTTCATTTGAAGTTTCGGGCACCCGAATGGAGGAACGGGAAGCCCATAAGATATCTAAGCATGCAACAGACTCATATAAAGGATATGAAGCTGACCGGACGGTAATCGGACTCACGATGCGATAATCACATAGAGATTCGTACACAAGAAAAGACTCGAGTTTTAAAGGACGTAACTATCTGTATATTTGAAGTTTCGGGAACCCGAATGGAGGAACGGGAAGGCCATAAGATATCTGAGCATGCAACAGACTTAGATAAAGGATATGAAGCTGACCGGACGGTAATCGGACTCACGATGGGACAATGACACAGAGATTCGTACACAAGAAAAGACTCGTGTTTTAATGAATGTGAATAGCGGTTCATTTGAAGTTTCGGGCACCCGAATGGAGGAACGGGAAAGCCATAAGATATCTAAGCATGCAACAGACTCAGATAAAGGATATGAAGCTGACCGGACGGTAATCGGACTCACGATGCGACAATGACACAGAGATTCGTACACAAGAAAAGACTCTAGTTTTAAAGGACGTAACTATCGGTACATTTGAAGTTTCGGGCACCCGAATGGAGGAACGGAAAAGCCATAAGATATCTAAGCCTGCAACAGACTCAGATAAAGGATATGAAGCTGACCGGACGGTAATCGGACTCACGATGGGACAATGACACATTCGTACACAAGAAAAGACTCCTGTTTTAATGGACGTAACTAGCGGTTCATTTGAAGTTTCGAGCACCCGAATGGAGGAACGGGAAGTCCATAAGATATCTGAGCATGCAATAGACTCAGATAAAGGATATGAAGCTGACCGGACGGTAATCGGACTCACGATGGGACAATGACACAGAGATTCGTACAAAAGAAAAGACTCGTGTTTTAATGAACGTAAATAGAGGTTCATTTGAAATTTCGGGCACCCGAATGGAAGAACGGGAAAGCCATAAGATATCTAAGCATGCAACAGACTCAAATAAAGGATATGAAGCTGACCGGATGGTAATCGGACTCACGATGGGATAATGACACAGCGATTCGTACACAAGAAAAGACTCGTGTTTTAATGGACGTAACTAGCGGTTCATTTGAAGTTTCGGGCACCCGAATGGAGGAACGGGAAGGCCATAAGATATCTGAGCATGCAACAGACTCAGATAAAGGATATGAAGCTTACCGGACGGTAATCGGACTCACGATGGGACAATGACACAGAGATTCGTACACAAGAAAAGACTCGAGTTTTAATGGACGGAACTATCGGTTCATATGAAATTTCGGGCACCCGAATGGAGGAACGGGAAAGCCATAAGATATCTAAGCGTGCAACAGACTCAGATAAAGGATATGAAGCTGATCGGACGGTAATCGGACTCACGATGCGACAATGACATAGAGATTCGTACACAAGAAAAGACTCGAGTTTTAAAGGACGTAACTATCTGTACATTTGAAGTTTCCGGCACCCGAATGGAGGAACGGGAAAGCCATAAGATATCTAAGCATGCAACAGACTCAGATAAAGGATATGAAGCTGACCGGACGGTAATCGGACTGACGATGTGACAATGACACAGAGATTCGTACACAAGAAAAGACTCGTGTTTTAATGGACGTAACTAGCGGTTTATTTGAAGTTTCGGGCACCCGAATGCAGGAACGGGAAGCCCATAAGATATCTAAGCATGCAACAGACTCATATAAAGGATATGAAGATGACCGGACGGTAATCGGACTCACGATGCGATAATGACATAGAGATTCGTACACAAGAAAAGACTCGAGTTTTAAAGGACGTAACTATCTGTATATTTGAAGTTTCGGGAACCCGAATGGAGGAACGGGAAGGCCATAAGATATCTGAGCATGCAACAGTCTTAGATAAAGGATATGAAGCTGACCGGACGGTAATCGGACTCACGATGGGACAATGACACAGAGATTCGTACACAAGAAAAGACTCGTGTTTTAATGAATGTGAATAGCGGTTCATTTGAAGTTTCGGGCACCCGAATGGAGGAACGGGAAAGCCATAAGATATCTAAGCATGCAACAGACTCAGATAAAGGATATGAAGCTGACCGGACGGTAATCGGACTCACGATGCGACAATGACACAGAGATTCGTACACAAGAAAAGACTCTAGTTTTAAAGGACGTAACTATCGGTACATTTGAAGTTTCGGGCACCCGAATGGAGGAACGGAAAAGCCATAAGATATCTAAGCCTGCAACAGACTCAGATAAAGGATATGAAGCTGACCGGACGGTAATCGGACTCACGATGGGACAATGACACATTCGTACACAAGAAAAGACTCCTGTTTTAATGGACGTAACTAGCGGTTCATTTGAAGTTTCGAGCACCCGAATGGAGGAACGGGAAGTCCATAAGATATCTGAGCATGCAATAGACTCAGATAAAGGATATGAAGCTGACCGGACGGTAATCGGACTCACGATGGGACAATGACACAGAGATTCGTACAAAAGAAAAGACTCGTGTTTTAATGAACGTAAATAGAGGTTCATTTGAAATTTCGGGCACCCGAATGGAAGAACGGGAAAGCCATAAGATATCTAAGCATGCAACAGACTCAAATAAAGGATATGAAGCTGACCGGATGGTAATCGGACTCACGATGGGATAATGACACAGCGATTCGTACAGAAGAA
Organism: Ambrosia artemisiifolia; assembly: GCA_032199755.1. NCBI lineage: Eukaryota > Viridiplantae > Streptophyta > Magnoliopsida > Asterales > Asteraceae > Ambrosia > Ambrosia artemisiifolia. The sequence continues at coordinate 29,562,594 of CM063524.1, read as the reverse complement.
AAGACTTGTGTTTTAATGGACGTAACTAGCGGTTCATTTGAAGTTTCGGGCACCCGAATGGAGGAACGGGAAGGCCATAAGATATCTGAGCATGCAACAGACTCAGATAAAGGATATGAAGCTTACCGGACGGTAATCGGACTCACGATGGGACAATGACACAGAGATTCGTACACAAGAAAAGACTCGAGTTTTAATGGACGGAACTATCGGTTCATATGAAATTTCGGGCACCCGAATGGAGGAACGGGAAAGCCATAAGATATCTAAGCCTGCAACAGACTCAGATAAAGGATATGAAGCTGACCGGACGGTAATCGGACTGACGATGTGACAATGACACAGAGATTCGTACACAAGAAAAGACTCGTGTTTTAATGGACGTAACTAGCGGTTCATTTGAAGTTTCGGGCACCCGAATGCAGGAACGGGAAGCCCATAAGATATCTAAGCATGCAACAGACTCATATAAAGGATATGAAGCTGACCGGACGGTAATCGGACTCACGATGCGATAATGACATAGAGATTCGTACACAAGAAAAGACTCGAGTTTTAAAGGACGTAACTATCTGTATATTTGAAGTTTCGGGAACCCGAATGGAGGAACGGGAAGGCCATAAGATATCTGAGAATGCAACAGACTTAGATAAAGGATATGAAGCTGACCGGACGGTAATCGGACTCACGATGGGACAATGACACAGAGATTCGTACACAAGAAAAGACTCGTGTTTTAATGAATGTGAATAGCGGTTCATTTGAAGTTTCGGGCACCCGAATGGAGGAACGGGAAAGCCATAAGATATCTAAGCCTGCAACAGACTCAGATAAAGGATATGAAGCTGATCGGACGGTAATCGGACTCACGATGCGACAATGACATAGAGATTCGTACACAAGAAAAGACTCGAGTTTTAAAGGACATAACTATCTGTACATTTGAAGTTTCCGGCACCCGAATGGAGGAACGGGAAAGCCATAAGATATCTAAGCATGCAACAGACTCAGATAAAGGATATGAAGCTGACCGGACGGTAATCGGACTGACGATGTGACAATGACACAGAGATTCGTACACAAGAAAAGACTCGTGTTTTAATGGACGTAACTAGCGGTTCATTTGAAGTTTCGGGCACCCGAATGCAGGAACGGGAAGCCCATAAGATATCTAAGCATGCAACAGACTCATATAAAGGATATGAAGCTGACCGGACGGTAATCGGACTCACGATGCGATAATGACATAGAGATTCGTACACAAGAAAAGACTCGAGTTTTAAAGGACGTAACTATCTGTATATTTGAAGTTTCGGGAACCCGAATGGAGGAACGGGAAGGCCATAAGATATCTGAGAATGCAACAGACTTAGATAAAGGATATGAAGCTGACCGGACGGTAATCGGACTCACGATGGGACAATGACACAGAGATTCGTACACAAGAAAAGACTCGTGTTTTAATGAATGTGAATAGCGGTTCATTTGAAGTTTCGGGCACCCGAATGGAGGAACGGGAAAGCCATAAGATATCTAAGCCTGCAACAGACTCAGATAAAGGATATGAAGCTGATCGGACGGTAATCGGACTCACGATGCGACAATGACATAGAGATTCGTACACAAGAAAAGACTCGAGTTTTAAAGGACGTAACTATCTGTACATTTGAAGTTTCCGGCACCCGAATGGAGGAACGGGAAAGCCATAAGATATCTAAGCATGCAACAGACTCAGATAAAGGATATGAAGCTGACCGGACGGTAATCGGACTGACGATGTGACAATGACACAGAGATTCGTACACAAGAAAAGACTCGTGTTTTAATGGACGTAACTAGCGGTTCATTTGAAGTTTCGGGCACCCGAATGCAGGAACGGGAAGCCCATAAGATATCTAAGCATGCAACAGACTCATATAAAGGATATGAAGCTGACCGGACGGTAATCGGACTCACGATGCGATAATGACATAGAGATTCGTACACAAGAAAAGACTAGAGTTTTAAAGGACGTAACTATCTGTATATTTGAAGTTTCGGGAACCCGAATGGAGGAACGGGAAGGCCATAAGATATCTGAGCATGCAACAGACTTAGATAAAGGATATGAAGCTGACCGGACGGTAATCGGACTCACGATGGGACAATGACACAGAGATTCGTACACAAGAAAAGACTCGTGTTTTAATGAATGTGAATAGCGGTTCATTTGAAGTTTCGGGCACCCGAATGGAGGAACGGAAAAGCCATAAGATATCTAAGCATGCAACAGACTCAGATAAAGGATATGAAGCTGACCGGACGGTAATCGGACTCACGATGCGACAATGACACAGAGATTCGTACACAAGAAAAGACTCGAGTTTTAAAGGACGTAACTATCGGTACATTTGATGTTTCGGGAACCCGAATGGAGGAACGGGAAAGCCATAAGATATCTAAGCCTGCAACAGACTCAGATAAAGGATATGAAGCTGACCGAACGGAAAGCGGACTCACGATGGGACAATGACATAGAGATTCGTACACAAGAAAAGACTCGAGTTTTTAAGGACGTAACTATATGTACATTTGAAGTTTCCGGCACCCGAATGGAGGAACGGGAAAGCCATAAGATATCTAAGCATGCAACAGACTCAGATAAAGGATATGAAGCTGACCGGACGGTAATCGGACTCACGATGCGACAATGACACAGAGATTCGTACACAAGAAAAGACTCGAGTTTTAAATGACGTAACTATCGGTACATTTGAAGTTTCGGGCACCCGAATGGAGGAACGGGAAAGCCATAAGATATCTAAGCCTACAACAGACTCAGGTAAAGGATATGAAGCTGACCGGACGGTAATCGGACTCACGATGGTACAATGACACAGAGATTCGTACACAAGAAAAGACTCGTGTTTTAATGGACGTAAATAGCGGTTCATTTGAAGTTTCGGGCACCCGAATGGAGGTACGGGATGGCCATAAGATATCTGAGCATGCAACAGACTCAGATAAAGGATATGAAGCTGACCGGACAGTAATCGGACTCACGATGGGACAATGACACAGAGATTCGTACAAAAGAAAAGACTCGTGTTTTAATGTACGTAAATAGAGGTTCATTTGAAATTTCGGGCACCCGAATGGAGGAATAGGAAAGCCATAAGATATCTAAGCATGCAACAGACTCAGATAAATAATATGAAGCTGACCGGATGGTAATCGGACTCACGATGGGACAATGACACAGAGATTCGTACACAAGAAAAGACTCGTGTTTTAATGGACGTAACTAGCGGTTCATTTGAAGTTTCGGGCACCCGAATGGAGGAACGGGAAGGCCATAAGATATCTGAGCATGCAACAGACTCAGATAAAGGATATGAAGCTTACCGGACGGTAATCGGACTCACGATGGGACAATGACACAGAGATTCGTACACAAGAAAAGACTCGTGTTTTAATGGACGTAACTAGCGGTTCATTTGAAGTTTCGGGCACCCGAATGGAGGAACGGGAAGGCCATAAGATATCTGAGCATGCAACAGACTCAGATAAAGGATATGAAGCTTACCGGACGGTAATCGGACTCACGATGCGACAATGACACAGAGATTCGTACACAAGAAAAGACTCGAGTTTTAAATGACGTAACTATCGGTACATTTGAAGTTTCGGGCACCCGAATGGAGGAACGGGAAAGCCATAAGATATCTAAGCCTACAACAGACTCAGGTAAAGGATATGAAGCTGACCGGACGGTAATCGGACTCACGATGGTACAATGACACAGAGATTCGTACACAAGAAAAGACTCGTGTTTTAATGGACGTAAATAGCGGTTCATTTGAAGTTTCGGGCACCCGAATGGAGGAACGGGAAAGCCATAAGATATCTAAGCATGCAACAGACTCAGATAAAGGATATGAAGCTGACCGGACGGTAATCGGACTCACGATGCGACAATGACACAGAGATTCGTACACAAGAAAAGACTCGAGTTTTAAAGGACGTAACTATCGGTACATTTGATGTTTCGGGAACCCGAATGGAGGAACGGGAAAGCCATAAGATATCTAAGCCAGCAACAGACTCAGATAAGGGATATGAAGCTGACCGAACGGTAATCGGACTCACGATGGGACAATGACATAGAGATTCGTACACAAGAAAAGACTCGAGTTTTAAAGGACGTAACTATCTGTACATTTGAAGTTTCCGGCACCCGAATGGAGGAACGGGAAAGCCATAAGATATCTAAGCATGCAACAGACTCAGATAAAGGATATGAAGCTGACCGGACGGTAATCGGACTCACGATGCGACAATGACACAGAGATTCGTACACAAGAAAAGACTCGAGTTTTAAATGACGTAACTATCGGTACATTTGAAGTTTCGGGCACCCGAATGGAGGAACGGGAAAGCCATAAGATATCTAAGCCTACAACAGACTCAGGTAAAGGATATGAAGCTGACCGGACGGTAATCGGACTCACGATGGTACAATGACACAGAGATTCGTACACAAGAAAAGACTCGTGTTTTAATGGACGTAAATAGCGGTTCATTTGAAGTTTCGGGCACCCGAATGGAGGTACGGGATGGCCATAAGATATCTGAGCATGCAACAGACTCAGATAAAGGATATGAAGCTGACCGGACAGTAATCGGACTCACGATGGGACAATGACACAGAGATTCGTACAAAAGAAAAGACTCGTGTTTTAATGTACGTAAATAGAGGTTCATTTGAAATTTCGGGCACCCGAATGGAGGAATAGGAAAGCCATAAGATATCTAAGCATGCAACAGACTCAGATAAATAATATGAAGCTGACCGGATGGTAATCGGACTCACGATGGGACAATGACACAGAGATTCGTACACAAGAAAAGACTCGTGTTTTAATGGACGTAACTAGCGGTTCATTTGAAGTTTCGGGCACCCGAATGGAGGAACGGGAAGGCCATAAGATATCTGAGCATGCAACAGACTCAGATAAAGGATATGAAGCTTACCGGACGGTAATCGGACTCACGATGCGACAATGACACAGAGATTCGTACACAAGAAAAGACTCGAGTTTTAAATGACGTAACTATCGGTACATTTGAAGTTTCGGGCACCCGAATGGAGGAACGGGAAAGCCATAAGATATCTAAGCCTACAACAGACTCAGGTAAAGGATATGAAGCTGACCGGACGGTAATCGGACTCACGATGGTACAATGACACAGAGATTCGTACACAAGAAAAGACTCGTGTTTTAATGGACGTAAATAACGGTTCATTTGAAGTTTCGGGCACCCGAATGGAGGTACGGGATGGCCATAAGATATCTGAGCATGCAACAGACTCAGATAAAGGATATGAAGCTGACCGGACAGTAATCGGACTCACGATGGGACAATCACACAGAGATTCGTACAAAAGAAAAGACTCGTGTTTTAATGTACGTAAATAGAGGTTCATTTGAAGTTTCTGGCACCCGAATGGAGGAACGGGAAAGCCATAAGATATCTAAGCATGCAACAGACTCAGATAAAGGATATGAAGCTGACCGGACGGTAATCGGACTCACGATGTGACAATGACACAGAGATTCGTACATAAGAAAAGACTCGTGTTTTAATGGACGTAACTAGCGGTTCATTTGAAGTTTCGGGCACCCGAATGGAGGAACGGGAAGGCCATAAGATATCTGAGCATGCAACAGACTCAGATAAAGGATATGAAGCTTACCGGACGGTAATCGGACTCACGATGGGACAATGACACAGAGCTTCGTACACAAGAAAAGGCTCGAGTTTTAATGGACGGAACTATCGGTTCATATGAAGTTTCGGGCACCCGAATGGAGTAACGGGAAAGCCATAAGATATCTAAGCCTGCAACAGACTCAGATAAAGGATATGAAGCTGACCGGACGGTAATCGGGCTCACGATGGGACAATGACATAGAGATTCGTACACAAGAAAAGACTCGAGTTTTAAAGGACGTAACTATCTGTACATTTGAAGTTTCCGGCACCCGAATGGAGGAACGGGAAAGCCATAAGATATCTAAGCATGCAATAGACTCATATAAAGGATATGAAGCTGACCGGACGGTAATCGGACTCACGATGCGACAATGACACAGAGATTCGTACACAAGAAAAGACTCGAGTTTTAAAGGACGTAACTATCGGTACATTTGAAGTTTCGGGCACCCGAATGGAGGAATGGGAAGGCCAAAAGATATCTAAGCATGTAACAGACTCATATAAAGGATATGAAGCTGACCGGACGGTAATCGGACTCACGATGCGATAATGACATAGAGATTCGTACACAAGAAAAGACTCGAGTTTTAAAGGACGTAACTATCTGTATATTTGAAGTTTCGGGCACCCGAATGGAGGAACGGGAAGGCCATAAGATATCTGAGCATGCAACAGACTCGGATAACGGATATGAAGCTGACCGGACGGTAATCGGCTCACGATGGGACAATGACATAGAGATTCGTACACAAGAAAAGACTCGTGTTTTAATGAACGTAAATAGCGGTTCATTTGAAGTTTCGGGCACCCGAATGGAGGAACGGGAAAGCCATAAGATATCTAAGCATGCAACAGACTTAGATAAAGGATATGAAGCTGACCGGACGGTAATCGGACTCACGATGCGACAATGACACAGAGATTCGTACACAAGAAAAGACTCGAGTTTTAAAGGACGTAACTATCGGTACATTTGAAGTTTCGGGCACCCGAATGGAGGAACGGGAAAGCCATAAGATATCTAAGCCTGCAACAGACTCAGATAAAGGATATGAAGCTGACCGGACGGTAATCGGACTCACGATGGGACAATGACATAGAGATTCGTACACAAGAAAAGACTCGAGTTTTAAAGGACGTAACTATCTGTACATTTGAGGTTTCCGGCACCCGAATGGAGGAACGGGAAAGCCATAAGATATCTAAGCATGCAACAGACTCAGATAAAGGATATGAAGCTGACCGGATGGTAATCGGACTCACGATGCGACAATGACACAGAGATTCGTACACAAGAAAAGACTCGAGTTTTAAAGGACGTAACTATCGGTACATTTGAAGTTTCGGGCACCCGAATGGAGGAACGGGAAAGCCATAAGATATCTAAGCCAGCAACAGACTCTGATAAAGGATATGAAGCTGACCGGACGGTAATCGGACTCACGATGCGACAATGACACAGAGATTCGTACACAAGAAAAGACTCGTGTTTTAATGAACGTAAATAGCGGTTCATTTGAAGTTTCGGGCACCCGAATGGAGGAACGGGAAAGCCATAAGATATCTAAGCATGCAACAGACTCAGATAAAGGATATGAAGCTGACCGGACGGTAATCAGACTCACGATGCGACAATGACACAGAGATTCGTACACAAGAAAAGACTCGAGTTTTAAAGGACGTAACTATCGGTACATATGAAGTTTCGGGCACCCGAATGGAGGAACGGGAAAGCCATAAGATATCTAAGCCTGCAACAGACTCAGATAAAGGATATGAAGCTGACCGGACAGTAATCGGACTCACGATTCGACAATGACATAGAGATTCGTACACAAGAAAAGACTCGAGTTTTAAAGGACGTAACTATCTGTACATTTGAAGTTTCCGACACCCGAATGGAGGAACGGGAAAGCCATAAGATATCTAAGCATGCAACAGACTCAGATAATGGATATGAAGTTGACCGGACGGTAATCGGACTCACGATGTGACAATGACACAGAGATTCGTACACAAGAAAAGACTCGTGTTTTAATGGATGTAACTAGCGGTTCATTTGAAGTTTCGGGCACCCGAATGGAGGAACGGGAAGGCCATAAGATATCTGAGCATGCAACAGACTCAGATAAAGGATACGAAGCTTACCGGACGGTAATCGGACTCACGATGGGGCAATGACACAGAGCTTCGTACACAAGAAAACACTCGAGTTTTAATGGACGGAACTAGCGGTTCATATGAAGTTTCGGGCACACGAATGGAGGAACGGGAAAGCCATAAGATATCTAAGCCTGCAACAGACTCAGATAAAGGATATGAAGCTGACCGGACGGTAATCGAACTCACGATTCGACAATGACATAGAGATTCGTACACAAGAAAAGACTCGAGTTTTAAAGGACGTAACTATCTGTACATTTGAAGTTTCCAGCACCCGAATGGAGGAACGGGAAAGCCATAAGATATCTAAGCATGCAACAGACTCAGATAATGGATATGAAGCTGACCGGACGGTAATCGGACTCACGATGTGACAATGACACAGAGATTCGTACACAAGAAAAGACTCGTGTTTTAATGGACGTAACTAGCGGTTCATTTGAAGTTTCGGGCACCCGAATGGAGGAACGGGAAGGCCATAAGATATCTAAGCATGCAACAGACTCAGATAAAGGATATGAAGCTGACCGGACGGTAATCGGACTCACAATGCGACAATGACATAGAGATTCGTACACAAGAAAAGACTCGAGTTTTAAAGGACGTAACTATCTGTACATTTGAAGTTTCTGGCACCCGAATGGAGGAACGGGAAAGCCATAAGATATCTAAGCATGCAACAGACTCAGATAAAGGATATGAAGCTGACCGGACGGTAATCGGACTCACGATGTGACAATGACACAGAGATTCGTACATAAGAAAAGACTCGTGTTTTAATGGACGTAACTAGCGGTTCATTTGAAGTTTCGGGCACCCGAATGGAGGAACGGGAAGGCCATAAGATATCTAAGCATGCAACAGACTCATATAAAGGATATGAAGCTGACCGGACGGTAATCGGACTCACGATGCGATAATGACATAGAGATTCGTACACAAGAAAAGACTCGAGTTTTAAAGGACGTAACTATCTGTATATTTGAGGTTTCGGGCACCCGAATGGAGGAACGGGAAGGCCATAAGATATCTGAGCATGCAACAGACTCAGATAAAGGATATGAAGCTAACCGGACGGTAATCGGACTCACGATGGGACAATGACACAGAGATTCGTACACAAGAAAAGACTCGTGTTTTAATGAACGTAAATAGCAGTTCATTTGAAGTTTCGGGCACCCGAATGGAGGAACGGGAAAGCCATACGATAACTAAGCATGCAACAGACTCAGATAAAGGATATGAAGCTGACCGGACGGTAATCGGACTCACGATGCGACAATGACACAGAGATTCGTACACAAGAAAAGACTCAAGTTTTAAAGGACGTAACTATAGTTCATTTGAAGTTTTGGGCACCCGAATGGAGGAACGGGAACGCCATAAGGTATCTAAGCATGCAACAGACTCAGATAAAGGATATGAAGCTGACCGGACGGTAATCGGACTCACGATGCGACAATAACATAAAGATTCGTACACAAGAAAAGACTCGAGTTTTAATGGACGTAACTAGCGGTTCATTTGAAGTTTTGGGCACCCGAATGGAGGAACGGGAAGGCCATAAGATATCTGAGCATGCAACAGACTCAGATAAAGGATATGAAGCTTACCGGATGGTAATCGGACTCACGATGGGACAATGACACAGAGATTCGTACACAAGAAAAGACTCGTGTTTTAATGGACGTAACTAGCGGTTCATTTGACGTTTCGGGCACCGGAGGAACGGGAAAGCCATAAGATATCTAAAGATAAAGGATATGAAGCTGACCGGACGGTAATCGGACTCACGATGTGACAATGACACAAAGATTCGTACACAAGAAAAGACTCGTGTTTTAATGGACGTAACTAGCGGTTCATTTAAAGTTTCGGGCACCCGAATGGAGGAACGGGAAGGCCATAAAATATCTAAGCATGCAACAGACTCAGATAAAGGATATGAAGCTCTCCGGGCGGTAATCGGACTCACGATGCGATAATGACATAGAGATTCGTACACAAGAAAAGACTCGAGTTTTAAAGGACGTAAGTATCTGTATATTTGAAGTTTCGGGCACCCGAATGGAGGAACGGGGAGGCCATAAGATATCTGAGCATGCGACAGACTCAGATAAAGGATATGAAGCTGACCGGACGGTAATCGGACTCACGATGGGACAATGACATAGAGATTCGTACACAAGAAAAGACTCATGTTTTAATGAACGTAAATAGCGGTTCATTTGAAGTTTCGGGCACCCGAATGGAGGAACGGGAAAGCCATAAGATATCTAAGCATGCAACAGACTCAGATAAAGGATATGAAGCTGACCGGATGCTAATCGGACTCACGATGCGACAATGACACAGAGATTCGTACACAAGAAAAGACTCGAGTTTTAAAGGACGTAACTATCGGTATATTTGAAGTTTCGGGCACCCGAATGGAGGAACGGGAAAGCCATAAGATATCTAAGCCAGCAACAGACTCAGATAAGGGATATGAAGCTGACCGAACGGTAATCGGACTCACGATGGGACAATGACATAGAGATTCGTACACAAGAAAAGACTCGAGTTTTAAAGGACGTAACTATCTGTACATTTGAAGTTTCCGGCACCCGAATGGAGGAACGGGAAAGCCATAAGATATCTAAGCATGCAACAGACTCAGATAAAGGATATGAAGCTGACCGGACGGTAATCGGACTCACGATGCGACAATGACACAGAGATTCGTACACAAGAAAAGACTCGAGTTTTAAATGACGTAACTATCGGTACATTTGAAGTTTCGGGCACCCGAATGGAGGAACGGGAAAGCCATAAGATATCTAAGCCTACAACAGACTCAGGTAAAGGATATGAAGCTGACCGGACGGTAATCGGACTCACGATGGTACAATGACACAGAGATTCGTACACAAGAAAAGACTCGTGTTTTAATGGACGTAAATAGCGGTTCATTTGAAGTTTCGGGCACCCGAATGGAGGTACGGGATGGCCATAAGATATCTGAGCATGCAACAGACTCAGATAAAGGATATGAAGCTGACCGGACAGTAATCGGACTCACGATGGGACAATGACACAGAGATTCGTACAAAAGAAAAGACTCGTGTTTTAATGTACGTAAATAGAGGTTCATTTGAAATTTCGGGCACCCGAATGGAGGAATAGGAAAGCCATAAGATATCTAAGCATGCAACAGACTCAGATAAATAATATGAAGCTGACCGGATGGTAATCGGACTCACGATGGGACAATGACACAGAGATTCGTACACAAGAAAAGACTCGTGTTTTAATGGACGTAACTAGCGGTTCATTTGAAGTTTCGGGCACCCGAATGGAGGAACGGGAAGGCCATAAGATATCTGAGCATGCAACAGACTCAGATAAAGGATATGAAGCTTACCGGACGGTAATCGGACTCACGATGCGACAATGACACAGAGATTCGTACACAAGAAAAGACTCGAGTTTTAAATGACGTAACTATCGGTACATTTGAAGTTTCGGGCACCCGAATGGAGGAACGGGAAAGCCATAAGATATCTAAGCCTACAACAGACTCAGGTAAAGGATATGAAGCTGACCGGACGGTAATCGGACTCACGATGGTACAATGACACAGAGATTCGTACACAAGAAAAGACTCGTGTTTTAATGGACGTAAATAACGGTTCATTTGAAGTTTCGGGCACCCGAATGGAGGTACGGGATGGCCATAAGATATCTGAGCATGCAACAGACTCAGATAAAGGATATGAAGCTGACCGGACAGTAATCGGACTCACGATGGGACAATCACACAGAGATTCGTACAAAAGAAAAGACTCGTGTTTTAGTGTACGTAAATAGAGGTTCATTTGAAGTTTCTGGCACCCGAATGGAGGAACGGGAAAGCCATAAGATATCTAAGCATGCAACAGACTCAGATAAAGGATATGAAGCTGACCGGACGGTAATCGGACTCACGATGTGACAATGACACAGAGATTCGTACATAAGAAAAGACTCGTGTTTTAATGGACGTAACTAGCGGTTCATTTGAAGTTTCGGGCACCCGAATGGAGGAACGGGAAGGCCATAAGATATCTGAGCATGCAACAGACTCAGATAAAGGATATGAAGCTTACCGGACGGTAATCGGACTCACGATGGGACAATGACACAGAGCTTCGTACACAAGAAAAGGCTCGAGTTTTAATGGACGGAACTATCGGTTCATATGAAGTTTCGGGCACCCGAATGGAGTAACGGGAAAGCCATAAGATATCTAAGCCTGCAACAGACTCAGATAAAGGATATGAAGCTGACCGGACGGTAATCGGGCTCACGATGGGACAATGACATAGAGATTCGTACACAAGAAAAGACTCGAGTTTTAAAGGACGTAACTATCTGTACATTTGAAGTTTCCGGCACCCGAATGGAGGAACGGGAAAGCCATAAGATATCTAAGCATGCAATAGACTCATATAAAGGATATGAAGCTGACCGGACGGTAATCGGACTCACGATGCGACAATGACACAGAGATTCGTACACAAGAAAAGACTCGAGTTTTAAAGGACGTAACTATCGGTACATTTGAAGTTTCGGGCACCCGAATGGAGGAATGGGAAGGCCAAAAGATATCTAAGCATGTAACAGACTCATATAAAGGATATGAAGCTGACCGGACGGTAATCGGACTCACGATGCGATAATGACATAGAGATTCGTACACAAGAAAAGACTCGAGTTTTAAAGGACGTAACTATCTGTATATTTGAAGTTTCGGGCACCCGAATGGAGGAACGGGAAGGCCATAAGATATCTGAGCATGCAACAGACTCGGATAACGGATATGAAGCTGACCGGACGGTAATCGGCTCACGATGGGACAATGACATAGAGATTCGTACACAAGAAAAGACTCGTGTTTTAATGAACGTAAATAGCGGTTCATTTGAAGTTTCGGGCACCCGAATGGAGGAACGGGAAAGCCATAAGATATCTAAGCATGCAACAGACTTAGATAAAGGATATGAAGCTGACCGGACGGTAATCGGACTCACGATGCGACAATGACACAGAGATTCGTACACAAGAAAAGACTCGAGTTTTAAAGGACGTAACTATCGGTACATTTGAAGTTTCGGGCACCCGAATGGAGGAACGGGAAAGCCATAAGATATCTAAGCCTGCAACAGACTCAGATAAAGGATATGAAGCTGACCGGACGGTAATCGGACTCACGATGGGACAATGACATAGAGATTCGTACACAAGAAAAGACTCGAGTTTTAAAGGACGTAACTATCTGTACATTTGAGGTTTCCGGCACCCGAATGGAGGAACGGGAAAGCCATAAGATATCTAAGCATGCAACAGACTCAGATAAAGGATATGAAGCTGACCGGATGGTAATCGGACTCACGATGCGACAATGACACAGAGATTCGTACACAAGAAAAGACTCGAGTTTTAAAGGACGTAACTATCGGTACATTTGAAGTTTCGGGCACCCGAATGGAGGAACGGGAAAGCCATAAGATATCTAAGCCAGCAACAGACTCTGATAAAGGATATGAAGCTGACCGGACGGTAATCGGACTCACGATGCGACAATGACACAGAGATTCGTACACAAGAAAAGACTCGTGTTTTAATGAACGTAAATAGCGGTTCATTTGAAGTTTCGGGCACCCGAATGGAGGAACGGGAAAGCCATAAGATATCTAAGCATGCAACAGACTCAGATAAAGGATATGAAGCTGACCGGACGGTAATCAGACTCACGATGCGACAATGACACAGAGATTCGTACACAAGAAAAGACTCGAGTTTTAAAGGACGTAACTATCGGTACATATGAAGTTTCGGGCACCCGAATGGAGGAACGGGAAAGCCATAAGATATCTAAGCCTGCAACAGACTCAGATAAAGGATATGAAGCTGACCGGACAGTAATCGGACTCACGATTCGACAATGACATAGAGATTCGTACACAAGAAAAGACTCGAGTTTTAAAGGACGTAACTATCTGTACATTTGAAGTTTCCGACACCCGAATGGAGGAACGGGAAAGCCATAAGATATCTAAGCATGCAACAGACTCAGATAATGGATATGAAGTTGACCGGACGGTAATCGGACTCACGATGTGACAATGACACAGAGATTCGTACACAAGAAAAGACTCGTGTTTTAATGGATGTAACTAGCGGTTCATTTGAAGTTTCGGGCACCCGAATGGAGGAACGGGAAGGCCATAAGATATCTGAGCATGCAACAGACTCAGATAAAGGATACGAAGCTTACCGGACGGTAATCGGACTCACGATGGGGCAATGACACAGAGCTTCGTACACAAGAAAACACTCGAGTTTTAATGGACGGAACTAGCGGTTCATATGAAGTTTCGGGCACACGAATGGAGGAACGGGAAAGCCATAAGATATCTAAGCCTGCAACAGACTCAGATAAAGGATATGAAGCTGACCGGACGGTAATCGAACTCACGATTCGACAATGACATAGAGATTCGTACACAAGAAAAGACTCGAGTTTTAAAGGACGTAACTATCTGTACATTTGAAGTTTCCGGCACCCGAATGGAGGAACGGGAAAGCCATAAGATATCTAAGCATGCAACAGACTCAGATAATGGATATGAAGCTGACCGGACGGTAATCGGACTCACGATGTGACAATGACACAGAGATTCGTACACAAGAAAAGACTCGTGTTTTAATGGACGTAACTAGCGGTTCATTTGAAGTTTCGGGCACCCGAATGGAGGAACGGGAAGGCCATAAGATATCTAAGCATGCAACAGACTCAGATAAAGGATATGAAGCTGACCGGACGGTAATCGGACTCACAATGCGACAATGACATAGAGATTCGTACACAAGAAAAGACTCGAGTTTTAAAGGACGTAACTATCTGTACATTTGAAGTTTCTGGCACCCGAATGGAGGAACGGGAAAGCCATAAGATATCTAAGCATGCAACAGACTCAGATAAAGGATATGAAGCTGACCGGACGGTAATCGGACTCACGATGTGACAATGACACAGAGATTCGTACATAAGAAAAGACTCGTGTTTTAATGGACGTAACTAGCGGTTCATTTGAAGTTTCGGGCACCCGAATGGAGGAACGGGAAGGCCATAAGATATCTAAGCATGCAACAGACTCATATAAAGGATATGAAGCTGACCGGACGGTAATCGGACTCACGATGCGATAATGACATAGAGATTCGTACACAAGAAAAGACTCGAGTTTTAAAGGACGTAACTATCTGTATATTTGAGGTTTCGGGCACCCGAATGGAGGAACGGGAAGGCCATAAGATATCTGAGCATGCAACAGACTCAGATAAAGGATATGAAGCTAACCGGACGGTAATCGGACTCACGATGGGACAATGACACAGAGATTCGTACACAAGAAAAGACTCGTGTTTTAATGAACGTAAATAGCAGTTCATTTGAAGTTTCGGGCACCCGAATGGAGGAACGGGAAAGCCATACGATAACTAAGCATGCAACAGACTCAGATAAAGGATATGAAGCTGACCGGACGGTAATCGGACTCACGATGCGACAATGACACAGAGATTCGTACACAAGAAAAGACTCAAGTTTTAAAGGACGTAACTATAGTTCATTTGAAGTTTTGGGCACCCGAATGGAGGAACGGGAACGCCATAAGGTATCTAAGCATGCAACAGACTCAGATAAAGGATATGAAGCTGACCGGACGGTAATCGGACTCACGATGCGACAATAACATAAAGATTCGTACACAAGAAAAGACTCGAGTTTTAATGGACGTAACTAGCGGTTCATTTGAAGTTTTGGGCACCCGAATGGAGGAACGGGAAGGCCATAAGATATCTGAGCATGCAACAGACTCAGATAAAGGATATGAAGCTTACCGGATGGTAATCGGACTCACGATGGGACAATGACACAGAGATTCGTACACAAGAAAAGACTCGTGTTTTAATGGACGTAACTAGCGGTTCATTTGACGTTTCGGGCACCGGAGGAACGGGAAAGCCATAAGATATCTAAAGATAAAGGATATGAAGCTGACCGGACGGTAATCGGACTCACGATGTGACAATGACACAAAGATTCGTACACAAGAAAAGACTCGTGTTTTAATGGACGTAACTAGCGGTTCATTTAAAGTTTCGGGCACCCGAATGGAGGAACGGGAAGGCCATAAAATATCTAAGCATGCAACAGACTCAGATAAAGGATATGAAGCTCTCCGGGCGGTAATCGGACTCACGATGCGATAATGACATAGAGATTCGTACACAAGAAAAGACTCGAGTTTTAAAGGACGTAAGTATCTGTATATTTGAAGTTTCGGGCACCCGAATGGAGGAACGGGGAGGCCATAAGATATCTGAGCATGCGACAGACTCAGATAAAGGATATGAAGCTGACCGGACGGTAATCGGACTCACGATGGGACAATGACATAGAGATTCGTACACAAGAAAAGACTCATGTTTTAATGAACGTAAATAGCGGTTCATTTGAAGTTTCGGGCACCCGAATGGAGGAACGGGAAAGCCATAAGATATCTAAGCATGCAACAGACTCAGATAAAGGATATGAAGCTGACCGGATGCTAATCGGACTCACGATGCGACAATGACACAGAGATTCGTACACAAGAAAAGACTCGAGTTTTAAAGGACGTAACTATCGGTATATTTGAAGTTTCGGGCACCCGAATGGAGGAACGGGAAAGCCATAAGATATCTAAGCCTGCAACAGACTCAGATAAAGGATATGAAGCTGACCGGACGGTAATCGGACTCACGATGGGATAATGACATAGAGATTCGTACACAAGAAAAGACTCGAGTTTTAAAGGACGTAACTATCTGTACATTTGAAGTTTCCGGCACCCGAATGGAGGAACGGGAAAGCCATAAGATATCTAAGCATGCAACAGACTCAGATAAAGGATATGAAGCTGACCGGACGGTAATCGGACTCACGATGCGACAATGACACAGAGATTCGTACACAAGAAAAGACTCGTGTTTTAATGGACGTAACTAGCGGTTCATTTGATGTTTCGGCCACCCAAATGGAGGAACGGGAAGGCCATAAGATATCTAAGCATGCAACAGACTCAGATAAAGGATATGAAGCTGACCGGACGGTAATCGGACTCACGATGCGACAATGACATAGAGATTCGTACACAAGAAAAGACTCGAGTTTTAAAGGACGTAACTATCTGTACATTTGAAGTTTCCGGCACCCGAATGGAGGAACGGTAAAGCCATAAGATATCTAAGCATGCAACAAACTCAGATAAAGGATATGAAGCTGACCGGACGGTAATCGGACTCACGATGTGACAATGACACAGAGATTCGTACATAAGAAAAGACTCGTGTTTTAATGGACGTAACTAGCGGTTCATTTGAAGTTTCGGGCACCCGAATGGAGGAACGGGAAGGCCATAAGATATCTAAGCATGCAACAGACTCATATAAAGGATATGAAGCTGACCGGACGGTAATCGGACTCACGATGCGATAATGACATAGAGATTCGTACACAAGAAAAGACTCGAGTTTTAAAGGACGTAACTATCTGTATATTTGAAGTTTCGGGCACCCGAATGGAGGAACGGGAAGGCCATAAGATATCTGAGCATGCAACAGACTCAGATAAAGGATATGAAGCCGACCGGACGATAATCGGACTTACGATTCGACAATGACATAGAGATTCGTACACAAGAAAAGACTCGTGTTTTAATGAACGTAAATAGCGGTTCATTTGAAGTTTCGGGCACCCGAATGGTGGAACGGGAAAGCCATAAGATATCTAAGCAGGCAACAGACTCAGATAAAGGATATGAAGCTGACCGGACGGTAATCGGACTCACGATGCGACAATGACACAGAGATTCATACACAAGAAAAGACTCGAGTTTTAAAGGACGTAACTATCGGTTCATTTGAAGTTTTGGGCACCCGAATGGAGGAACGGGAAGGCCATAAGATATCTGAGCATGCAACAGGCTCAGTTAAAGGATATGAAGCTTACCGGACGGTAATCGGACTCACGATGGGGCAATGACACAGAGCTTCGTACACAAGAAAAGACTCGAGTTTTAAAGGACGTAACTATCTGTACATTTGAAGTTTCCGGTGTCACACCCTCAAATTTCCACTGCGGAGTTTTACCGCGAGGCGCATGACAAACCAGGATCCATAGCCATAAGTATCATGAACGACTCTAAATGCCCAAACCATTTAGTTCGTTTTAAAGAAAAAAGTTTCAAAGTTTAATCAAGCAATTTAAAGTAATGCGGAAGCGTAAACAAAGTAAAACAATTGCAAAAGTCTGCGCAAAACAACGCGCCCAAAACCAAAGTTTAAAAGTACGAAATAATAAATGTTCATAACCCAAGACTCAAATGATGCATGCCCTATAACGTGCTCCGTACCTATGGACCTGCAAAGCATGCTAAAATGTGTCAACATAAAGTCGGTGAGTTCACAATATAAGTAGGCGATGTAAATAAAAGTGTAGGTTCTCAAAACCCCAAAAGTCAAGTGTACAAGGTTGGCCTCTCAGACCCTGTAAACAATAGCTAATTCAAATGTCAGGGGTAGCTAGCCCACTCATGATAACTAAAACCGGCGAATACCGAACTACTAATGAACAAGTTCCCATAACCGGGATAAGGATGCCTTGCATCATTGTCCATCGACAATGACATTATGTTTAAAGCTAATAGTTCACACCCGTGCTCCCAGCACGATGTGAGGTTTGTTAAACCTAATAGCGCTATCAACTAATTAACCCGCTTGCCCAACCGGCAATTGATTCGGTATTTTGAAGGACTTAAAAGATGTGTTTGGTTTAGTTCATCAAGGACATAAATATGAATTAGTAAAAATAGATTCACCCCGTGAACCATGCACCCCAAAACCCGGGATGTGTAAAAGAAAGTAGTCTCAAGACAGACTAGAAAGCGTTACCAATGTAGTCTCAACCCGAGACGCATGCTTTGAGAAAAAGTAGTGAAACTCACCTTAGGTTGCAAGCAAAAATATCCAAACTTCAAAGTAATAGAGACTCGCTACCGACTCCCTATTATATGTGTCACTATGTGAGTACACTTGCATAACCAATATACCACATAGCACGTTTATTCGATTCTTAAAAGTTTCAAAATCGTGTAGTGACACCTAGTGACTCTACATGCACAAGTATGTCCTACGTATCCCGTTGGTGATCATGGTGACTATTATAAGTTTAACACATCAAACACATCTCATGCAAGTTTCTACACAATTACATGTCAATCGCATACCATAAACAACTTCAAATTATCACATAAAGACTTCGTACACAATCTGCGTTTTCAGGACAGATTGTGCACTGTGAAAGACGCATCGTTTAACCCACTTAACGAATGAATTAAAACCCCAAATTTTTACTGAGTGTTCATGGGGGTTTGGTTGTAAACCCCTATTTTTATTTTGTCTTAAAACCACACACAAAAATTATGAAAATTCGTACAACACAGCTATGTCCAGAAAATTTCCACAACAGGTCAGTTTAGTAGAAAAATTCCCAAAAATTGTGTATTCATCCAAACGGGATGAATCCACTTGGAAAAGTCGTGTTTTTCCAATATTGACCTACTGTAAAAATTTCATAGCTTAATTCTTTGTAAATCTCTAGTTATCACCATTTAAAGTTGACCCAAATTTCAATTCCGAAAATCTGTTATGACCCCTAATCAATTAAAATTCCAAAAACGACTCAACCGACGTCCAAATCTGATGGTTTTGCCCATTATGAAAAGCTAAGACTATATACAACACAATCATGCAAAGAAATCATCAAAACTATCAAGTTACCAACCCGTTACAGCCCCTACAAAACATACAAACGAATCTGCCAGAATTTAAAACTTGCATCCCAAGTTATTTACAAACCCTAATCATACTCAAAAATCTCTATCACATGCATAATCCATACTCTCATGATTAAACACATATATTATCATGCAAAAACCCTAATCATGGCAACTAACAACAACCATTAACATTAAATCATCAAGAACAATCAAGAACTCATACATATACATATATGCGATTGTATGTATATGGTTTTTAGAGTTTTCAAAGTTTTTCAATTAACATAATCTATCCAAGAACATATAAATCGCATACCTTGTAGTGCTAAAACTCCCTAGAGCCTTGAGATCAAACCCGAACTAGCTTGATTAGGTGTGAGATTAGTTGATTGATTGAAAAGTGAAGGGTGTGGGGTTGGGGAAAGCTCACGGCGCAAACAATATAGTGGGTTAGGGTTTTTTTTTTTTTTTTTTGAACTATAATTATAGGATAATGTTGCTTGTTCCCCAAGTAGTTGGGTATTAGGGCCCCTCTTGCACAATATCTTGACCCGTTAAGACTAAACTAGCCCAATACCGGACCCAATAATAATAATCCCTCTAAATTGTATAAAAACCATTGTTTTTATTATTACATAAGATTTTAGTCATGACGTGTACGTAACTTGCATGGTCTACATATTAATCGTCAGTCAAGTGATAATTCACATAATTCACGTAATTCATACAAGCAGGCACTTCGCATCCATCACCATATAATTGCACATATTATGATTATACAGGTCACATAATTCACCAACGTTCGGGATACGGGACTCATGTGTGTGTTAAACAATACTTATCCTATTTAACACATATGTTAATAACCTCTAACATGTGTTAGGCCTACTTAACTAACCCTAGTTACGTATCTACCCATGCACAAACGTAAGTTAACTAAAATATATCATGTAAGTTAACTAGAGTTCAGTGAAAGTATTAACCTGAAAATGCGGGGTGTCACATCCGGCACCCGAAAGGAGGAACGGGAAAGCCATAAGATATCTAAGCCTGCAACAGACTCAGATAAAGGATATGAAGCTGACCGGACGGTAATCGGACTCACGATTCGACAATGACACAGAGATTCGTACACAAGAAAAGACTCGAGTTTTAAAGGACGTAACTATCTGTAAATTTGAAGTTTCCGGCACCCGAATGGAGGAACGGGAAAGCCATAAGATATCTAAGCATGCAACAGACTCAGATAAAGGATATGAAGCTGACCGGACGGTAATCGGACTCACGATGTGACAATGACACAGAGATTCGTACACAAGAAAAGACTCGTGTTTTAATGAACGTAAATAGCGGTTCATTTGATGTTTCGGGCACCCGAATGGAGGAACGGGAAAGCCATAAGATATCTAAGCATGCAACAGACTCAGATGAAGGATATGAAGCTGACCGGACGGTAATCGGACTCACGATGCGACAATGACACAGAGATTCGTACACAAGAAAAGACTCGAGTTTTAAAGGACGTAACTATCGGTACATTTGAAGTTTCGGGCACCCGAATGGAGGAACGGGAAAGCCATAAGATGTCTAAGCCTGCAACAGACTCAGATAAAGGATATGAAGCTGACCGGACGGTAATCGGACTCACCGTGGGACAATGACATAGAGATTCGTACACAAGAAAAGACTCGAGTTTTAAAGGACGTAACTATCTGTACATTTGAATTTCCGGCAATCGAATGGAGGAACGGGAAAGCCATAAAATATCTAAGCATGCAACAGACTCAGCTAAAAGATATGAAGCTGACCGGACGTAAATCGGACTCACGATGCGACAATGACACAGAGATTCGTACACAAGAAAAGACTCGAGTTTTAAAGGACGTAACTATCGGTACATTTGAAGTTTCGGGCACCCGAATGGAGGAACGGGAAAGCCATAAGATATCTAGGCCTGCAACAGACTCTGATAAAGGATATGAAGCTGACCAGACGGTAATCGGACTCACGATGCGACAATGACACAGAGATTCGTACACAAGAAAAGACTTGAGTTTTAAAGGACGTAACTATCGGTTCATTTGAAGTTTTGGGCACCCGAATGGAGGAACGGGAAAGCCATAAGATATCTAAGCATGCAATAGACTCAGATAAAGGATATGAAGCTGACCGGACGGTAATCGGACTCACGATGCGACAATAACATAAAGATTCGTACACAAGAAAAGACTCGAGTTTTAATGGACGTAACTAGCGGTTCATTTGAAGTTTCGGGCACCCGAATGGTGGAACGGGAAGGCCATAAGATATCTGAGCATGCAACAGACTCAGATAAAGGATATGAAGCTTACCAGATGGTAATCGGACTCACGATGGGACAATGACACAGAGATTCGTACACAAGAAAAGACTCGTGTTTTATTGGACGTAACTAGCGGTTCATTTGACGTTTCGGGCACCCGAATGGAGGAACGGGAAAGCCATAAGATATCTAAGCATGCAACAGACTCAGATAAAGGATATGAAGCTGACCGGACGGTAATCGGACTCACGATGTGACAATGACACAGAGATTCGTACACAAGAAAAGACTCGAGTTTTAATGGACGGAACTATCGGTTCATATGAAGTATCGGGCACCCGAATGGAGGAACGGGAAACCCATAAGATATCTAAGCCTGCAACAGACTCAGATAAAGGATATGAAGCTGACCGGACGGCAATCGGACTCGCGATGCGACAATGACATAGAGATTCGTACACAAGAAAAGACTCGAGTTTTAAGGGACGTAACTATCTGTACATTTGAAGTTTCCGGCACCTGAAAGGAGGAACGGGAAAGCCATAAGATATCTAAGCATGCAACAGACTCAGATAAAGGATATGAAGCTGACCGGACGGTAATCGGAATCACGATGCGACAATGACACAGAGATTCGTACACAAGAAAAGACTCGAGTTTTAAAGGACGTAACTATCAGTACATTTGAAGTTTCGGGCACCCGAATGGAGGAACGGGAAGGCCATAAGATATCTAAGCATGCAACATACTCATATAAAGGATATGAAGCTGGCCAGACGGTAATCGGACTCACGATGCGATAATGACATAGAGATTCGTACACAAGAAAAGACTCGAGTTTTAAAGGACGTAACAATCTGTATATTTGAAGTTTCGGGCACCCGAATGGAGGAACAGGAAGGCCATAAGATATCTGAGCATGCAACAGACACAGATAAAGGATATGAAGCTGATCGGACGGTAATCGGACTCACGATGGGACAATGACACAGAGATTCGTACACAAGAAAAGACTCGTGTTTTAATGAACGTAAATAGCGGTTCATTTGAAGTTTCGGCCACCCGAATGGAGGAACGGGAAAGCCATAAGATATCTAAGCATGCAACAGACTCAGATAAAGGATATGAAGCTGACCGGACGGTAATCGGACTCACGATGCGACAATGACACAGAGATTCGTACACAAGAAAAGACTCGAGTTTTAAAGGACGTAACTATCGGTACATATGAAGTTTCGGGCACCAGAATGGAGGAACGGGAAAGCCATAAGATATCTAAGCCTGCAACAGACTCAGATAAAGGATATGAAGCTGACCGGACGGTAATCGGACTCACGATGGGACAATGACATAGAGATTCGTACACAAGAAAAGACTCGAGTTTTAAAGGACGTAACTATCTGTACATTTGAATTTCCGGCACCCGAATGGAGGAACGGGAAAGCCATAAGATATCTAAGCATGTAACAGACTCAGCTAAAGGATATGAAGCTGACCGGACGTAAATCGGACTCACGATGCGACAATGACACAGAGATTCGTACACAAGAAAAGTCTCGAGTTTTAAAGGACGTAACTATCGGTACATTTGAAGTTTCGGGCACCCAAATGGAGGAACGGGAAAGCCATAAGATATCTAAGCCTGCAACAGACTCTGATAAAGGATATGAAGCTTACCGGACGGTAATCGGACTCACGATGCGACAATGACACAGAGATTCGTACACAAGAAAAGACTCGTGTTTTAATGAACGTAAATAGCGATTCATTTGAAGTTTCGGGCACCCGAATGGAGGAACGGGAAAGCCATAAGATATCTAAGCATGCAACAGACTCAGATAAAGGATATGAAGCTGACCGGACGGTAATCGTACTCACGATGCGACAATGACACCAAGATTCGTACACAAGAAAAGACTCGAGTTTTAAAGGACGTAACTATCGGTACATTTGAAGTTTCGGGCACCCGAATGGAGAAACGGGAAAGCCATAAGATATCTAAGCCTACAACAGACTCAGGTAAAGGATATGAAGCTAACCGGATGGTAATCGGACTCACGATGGGACAATGACACAGAGATTCGTACACAAGAAAAGACTCGTGTTTTAATGGACGTAAATAGCGGTTCATTTGAAGTTTCGGGCACCCGAATGGAGGTACGGGAAGGCCATAAGATATCTGAGCATGCAACAGACTCAGATAAAGGATATGAAGCTGACCGGACGGTAATCGGACTCACGATGGGACAATGACACAGAGATTCGTACAAAAGAAAAGACTCGTGTTTTAATGAACGTAAATAGAGGTTCATTTGAAATTTCGGGCACCCGAATGGAGGAACGGGAAAGCCTTAAGATATCTAAGCATGCAACAAACTCAGATAAAGGATATGAAGCTGACCGGACGGTAATCGGACTCACGATGCGACAATGACACAGAGATTCATACACAAGAAAAGACTCGTGTTTTAATGGACGTAACTAGCGGTTCATTTGAAGTTTCGGGCACCCGAATGGAGGAACGGGAAAGCCATAAGATATCTAAGCCTGCAACAGACTCAGATAAAGGATATGAAGCTGACCGGACGGTAATCGGACTCACGATGGGACAATGACATAGAGATTCGTACACAAGAAAAGACTCGAGTTTTAATGGACGGAACTATCGGTTCATATGAAGTTTCGGGCACCCGAATGGAGGAACGGGAAAGCCATAAGATATCTAAGCCTGCAACAGACTCAGATAAAGGATATGAAGCTGACCGGACGGTAATCGGACTCACGATGCGACAATGACATAGAGATTCATACACAAGAAAAGACTCGAGTTTTAAAGGACGTAACTATCTGTACATTTGAAGTTTCCGGCACCCGAATGGAGGAATGGGAAAGCCATAAGATATCTAAGCATGCAACAGACTCAGATAAAGGATATGAAGCTGACCGGACGGTAATCGGACTCACGATGTGACAATGACACAAAGATTCGGACACAAGAAAAGACTCGTGTTTTAATGGACGTAACTAGCGGTTCATTTGAAGTTTTGGGCACCCGAATGGAGGAACGGAAAGGCCATAAGATATCTAAGCATGCAACAGACTCAGATAAAGGATATGAAGCTGACCGGACGGTAATCGGACTCACGATGCGACAATGACATAGAGATTCGTACACAAGAAAAGACTCGAGTTTTAAAGGACGTAACTATCTGTACATTTGAATTTCCGGCACCCGAAAGGAGGAACGGGAAAGCCATAAGATATCTAAGCATGCAACAGACTCAGATAAAGGATATGAAGCTGACCGGACGGTAATCGGACTCACGATGCGACAATGACACAGAGATTCGTACACGAGAAAAGACTCGAGTTTTAAAGGACGTAACTATCAGTACATTTGAAGTTTCGGGCACCCGAATGGAGGAACGGGAAGGCCATAAGATATCTAAGCATGCAACAGACTCATATAAAGGATATGAAGCTGACCGGACGGTAATCGGACTCACGATGCGATAATGACATAGAGATTCGTACACAAGAAAAGACTCGAGTTTTAAAGGACGTAACTATCTGTATATTTGAAGTTTCGGGCACCCGAATGGAGGAACGGGAAGGCCATAAGATATCTGAGCATGCAACAGACTTAGTTAAAGGATATGAAGCTGACCGGACGGTAATCGGACTCACGATGGGACAATGACACAGAGATTCGTACACAAGAAAAGACTCGTGTTTTAATGAACGTAAATAGCGGTTCATTTGAAGTTTCGGGCACCCGAATGGAGGAACGGGAAAGTCATAAGATATCTAAGCATGCAACAGACTCAGATAAAGGATATGAAGCTGACCGGAGGGTAATCGGACTCACGATGCGACAATGACACAGAGATTCATACACAAGAAAAGACTCGAGTTTTAAAGGACGTAACTATCGGTACATATGAAGTTTCGGGCACCCGAATGGAGGAACGGGAAAGTCATAAGATATCTAAGCATGCAACAGACTCAGATAAAGGATATGAAGCTGACCGGAGGGTAATCGGACTCACGATGCGACAATGACACAGAGATTCATACACAAGAAAAGACTCGAGTTTTAAAGGACGTAACTATCGGTACATATGAAGTTTCGGGCACCCGAATGGAGGAACGGGAAAGCCATAAGATATCTAAGCCTGCAACAGACTCAGATAAAGGATATGAAGCTGACCGGACGGTAATCGGACTCACGATGGGACAATGACATAGAGATTCGTACACAAGAAAAGACTCGAGTTTTAAAGGACGTAACTATCTGTACATTTGAATTTCCGGCACCCGAATGGAGGAACGGGAAAGCCATAAGATATCTAAGCATGCAACAGACTCAGCTAAAGGATATGAAGCTGACCGGACGTAAATCGGACTCACGATGCGACAATGACACAGAGATTCGTACACAAGAAAAGACTCGAGTTTTAAATGACGTAACTATCGGTACATTTGAAGTTTCGGGCACCCGAATGGAGGAACGGGAAAGCCATAAGATATCTAAGCCTGCAACAGACTCTGATAAAGGATATGAAGCTGACCGGACGGTAATCGGACTCACGATGCGACAATGACACAGAGATTCGTACACAAGAAAAGACTCGTGTTTTAATGAACGTAAATAGCGGTTCATTTGAAGTTTCGGGCACCCGAATGGAGGAACGGGAAAGCCATAAGATATCTAAGCATGCAACAGACTCAGATAAAGGATATGAAGCTGACCGGACGGTAATCGGACTCACGATGCGACAATGACACCAAGATTCGTACACAAGAAAAGACTCGAGTTTTAAAGGACGTAACTATCGGTACATTTGAAGTTTCGGGCACCCGAATGGAGGAACGGGAAAGCCATAAGATATCTAAGCCTACAACAGACTCAGGTAAAGGATATGAAGCTAACCGGATGGTAATCGGACTCACGATGGGACAATGACACAGAGATTCGTACACAAGAAAAGACTCGTGTTTTAATGGACGTAAATAGCGGTTCATTTGAAGTTTCGGGCACCCGAATGGAGGTACGGGAAGGCCATAAAATATCTGAGCATGCAACAGACTCAGATAAAGGATATGAAGCTGACCGGACGGTAATCGGACTCACGATGGGACAATGACACAGAGATTCGTAAAAAAGAAAAGACTCGTGTTTTAATGAACGTAAATAGAGGTTCATTTGAAATTTCGGGCACCCGAATGGAGGAACGGGAAAGCCATAAGATATCTAAGCATGCAACAGACTCAGATAAAGGATATGAAGCTGACCGGATGGTAATCGGACTCACGATGGGACAATGACACAGAGATTCGTACACAAGAAAAGACTCGTGTTTTAATGGACGTAACTAGCGGTTCATTTGAAGTTTCGGGCACCCGAATGGAGGAACGGGAAAGCCATAAGATATCGGACTCACGATGGGACAATGACATAGAGATTCGTACACAAGAAAAGACTCGAGTTTTAAAGGACGTAACTATCTGTACATTTGAATTTCCGGCACCCGAATGGAGGAACGGGAAAGCCATAAGATATCTAAGCATGCAACAGACTCAGCTAAAGGTTATGAAGCTGACCGGACGTAAATCGGACTCACGATGCGACAATGACACAGAGATTCGTACACAAGAAAAGACTCGAGTTTTAAATGACGTAACTATCGGTACATTTGAAGTTTCGGGCACCCGAATGGAGGAACGGGAAAGCCATAAGATATCTAAGCCTGCAACAGACTCTGATAAAGGATATGAAGCTGACCGGACGGTAATCGGACTCACGATGCGACAATGACACAGAGATTCGTACACAAGAAAAGACTCGAGTTTTAAAGGACGTAACTATCAGTACATTTGAAGTTTCGGGCACCCGAATGGAGGAACGGGAAGGCCATAAGATATCTAAGCATGCAACAGACTCATATAAAGGATATGAAGCTGACCGGACGGTAATCGGACTAACGATGCGATAATGACATAGAGATTCGTACACAAGAAAAGACTCGAGTTTTAAAGGACGTAACTATCTGTATATTTGAAGTTTCGGGCACCCGAATGGAGGAACGGGAAGGCCATAAGATATCTGAGCATGCAACAGACTTAGTTAAAGGATATGAAGCTGACCGGACGGTAATCGGACTCACGATGGGACAATGACACAGAGATTCGTACACAAGAAAAGACTCGTGTTTTAATGAACGTAAATAGCAGTTCATTTGAAGTTTCGGGCACCCGAATGGAGGAACGGGAAAGTCATAAGATATCTAAGCATGCAACAGAGTCAGATAAAGGATATGAAGCTGACCGGAGGGTAATCGGACTCACGATGCGACAATGACACAGAGATTCATACACAAGAAAAGACTCGAGTTTTAAAGGACGTAACTATCGGTACATATGAAGTTTCGGGCACCCGAATGGAGGAACGGGAAAGCCATAAGATATCTAAGCCTGCAACAGACTCAGATAAAGGATATGAAGCTGACCGGACGGTAATCGGACTCACGATGGGACAATGACATAGAGATTCGTACACAAGAAAAGACTCGAGTTTTAAAGGACGTAACTATCTGTACATTTGAATTTCCGGCACCCGAATGGAGGAACGGGAAAGCCATAAGATATCTAAGCATGCAACAGACTCAGCTAAAGGATATGAAGCTGACCGGACGTAAATCGGACTCACGATGCGACAATGACACAGAGATTCGTACACAAGAAAAGACTCGAGTTTTAAATGACGTAACTATCGGTACATTTGAAGTTTCGGGCACCCGAATGGAGGAACGGGAAAGCCATAAGATATCTAAGCCTGCAACAGACTCTGATAAAGGATATGAAGCTGACCGGACGGTAATCGGACTCACGATGCGACAATGACACAGAGATTCGTACACAAGAAAAGACTCGTGTTTTAATGAACGTAAATAGCGGTTCATTTGAAGTTTCGGGCACCCGAATGGAGGAACGGGAAAGCCATAAGATATCTAAGCATGCAACAGACTCAGATAAAGGATATGAAGCTGACCGGACGGTAATCGGACTCACGATGCGACAATGACACCAAGATTCGTACACAAGAAAAGACTCGAGTTTTAAAGGACGTAACTATCGGTACATTTGAAGTTTCGGGCACCCGAATGGAGGAACGGGAAAGCCATAAGATATCTAAGCCTACAACAGACTCAGGTAAAGGATATGAAGCTAACCGGATGGTAATCGGACTCACGATGGGACAATGACACAGAGATTCGTACACAAGAAAAGACTCGTGTTTTAATGGACGTAAATAGCGGTTCATTTGAAGTTTCGGGCACCCGAATGGAGGTACGGGAAGGCCATAAAATATCTGAGCATGCAACAGACTCAGATAAAGGATATGAAGCTGACCGGACGGTAATCGGACTCACGATGCGACAATGACATAGAGATTCGTACACAAGAAAAGACTCGAGTTTTAAAGGACGTAACTATCTGTACATTTGAAGTTTCCGGCACCCGAATGGAGGAACGGGAAAGCCATAAGATATCTAAGCATGCAACAGACTCAGATAAAGGATATGAAGCTGACCGGACGGTAATCGGACTCACGATGTGACAATGACACAGAGATTCGTACACAAGAAAAGACTCGTGTTTTAATGGACGTAACTAGCGGTTCATTTGAAGTTTCGGGCACCCGAATGGAGGAACGGGAAGGCCATAAAATATCTAAGCATGCAACAGACTCATATAAAGGATATGAAGCTGACCGGACGGTAATCGGACTCACGATGCGACAATGACATAGAGATTCGTACACAAGAAAAGACTCAAGTTTTAAAGGACGTAACTATCTGTATATTTGAATTTTCGGGCACCCGAATGGAGGAACGGGAAGGCCATAAGATATCTGAGCATGCAACAGACTCAGATAAAGGATATGAAGCTGACCGGACGGTAATCGGACTCACGATGGGACAATAACACAGAGATTCGTACACAAGAAAAGACTCGTGTTTTAATGAACGTAACTAGCGGTTCATTTGACGTTTCGGGCACCCGAATGGAGGAACGGGAAAGCCATAAGATATCTAAGCATGCAACAGACTCAGATAAAGGATATGAAGCTGACAGGACGGTAATCGGACTCACGATGCGACAATGACATAGAGATTCGTACACAAGAAAAGACTCGAGTTTTAAAGGACGTAACTATTTGTACATTTGAAGTTTCCGGCACCCGAATGGAGGAACGGGAAAGCCATAAGATATCTAAGCATGCAACAGACTCAGATAAAGGATATGAAGCTGACCGGACGGTAATCGGACTCACGATGCGACAATGACATAGAGATTCGTATACAAGAAAAGACTCGAGTTTTAAAGGACGTAACTATCTGTACATTTGAAGTTTCCGGCACCCGAATGGAGGAACGGGAAAGCCATAAGATATCTAAGCATGCAACAGACTCAGATAAAGGATATGAAGCTGACCGGACGGTAATCGGACTCACGATGCGACAATGACACAGAGATTCGTACACAAGAAAAGACTCGAGTTTTAAAGGACGTAACTATCGGTACATTTGAAGTTTCGGGCACCCGAATGGAGGAACGGAAAAGCCATAAGATATCTAAGCCTGCAACAGACTCAGATAAAGGATATGAAGCTGACCGGCGGACTCACGATGGGACAATGACACATTCGTACACAACAAAAGACTCCTGTGTTAATGGACGTAACTAGCGGTTCATTTGAAGTTTCGAGCACCCGAATGGAGGAACGGGAAGGCCATAAGATATCTGAGCATGCAACAGACTCAGATAAAGGATATGAAGCTGACCGGACGTTAATCGGACTCACGATGGGACAATGACACAGAGATTCGTACACAAGAAAAGACTCGTGTTTTAATGAACGAAAATAGCGGTTCATTTGAAATTTCGGGCACCCGAATGGAGGATTGGGAAAGCCATAAGATATTTAAGCATGCAACAGACTCAGATAAAGTATATGAAGCTGACCGGATTGTAATCGGACTCACGATGGGACAATGATATAGAGATTCATACACCAGAAAAGACTCGAGTTTTAAAGGACGTAACTATCTATACATTTGAAGTTTCCGGCACCCGAATGGAGGAACGGGAAAGCCATAAGATATCTAAGCATGCAACAGACTCAGTTAAAGGATATGAAGCTGACCGGACGGTAATCGGACTCACGATGCGACAATGACACAGAGATTCGTACACAAGAAAAGACTCGAGTTTTAAAGGACGTAACTATCGGTACATTTGAAGTTTCGGGCACCCGAATGGAGGAACGGGAAAGCCATAAGATATCTAAGCCTGCAACAGACTCAGATAAAGGATATGAAGCTGACCGGGCGGTAATCGGACTCACGATGGGACAATGACATAGAGATTCGTACACAAGAATAGACTTGAGTTTTAAAGGACGTAACTATCTGTACATTTGAAGTTTCTGGCACCCGAATGGAGGAACGGGAAAGCCATAAGATATCTAAGCATGCAACAGACTCAGATAAAGGATATGAAGCTGACCGGACGGTAATCGGAATCACGATGCGACAATGACACAGAGATTCGTACACAAGAAAAGACTCGAGTTTTAAAGGACGTAACTATCGGTACATTTGAAGTTTCCGGCACCCGAATGGAGGAACGGGAAAGCCATAAGATATCTGAGCATGCAACAGACTCAGATAAAGGATATGAAGCTGACCGGACGGTAATCGGACTCACGATGCGACAATGACATAGAGATTCGTACACAAGAAAAGACTCGAGTTTTAAAGGACGTAACTATCTGTACATTTGAAGTTTCCGGCACCCGAATGGAGGAACGGGAAAGCCATAAGATATCTAAGCATGCAACAGACTCAGATAAAGGATATGAAGGTGACCGGACGGTAATCGGAATCACGATGTGACAATGACACAGAGATTCGTACACAAGAAAAGACTCGAGTTTTAAAGGACGTAACTATCGGTACATTTGAAGTTTCGAGCAACCGAATGGAGGAACGGAAAAGCCATAAGATATCTAAGCCTGCAACAGACTCAGATAAAGGATATGAAGCTGACCGGACGGTAATCGGACTCACGATGGGACAATGACACATTCGTACACAAGAAAAGACTCCTGTTTTAATGGACGTAACTAGCGGTTCATTTGAAGTTTCGAGCACCCGAATGGAGGAACGGGAAGGCCATAAGATATCTGAGCATGCAACAGACTCAGATAAAGGATATCAAGCTGACCGGACGTTAATCGGACTCACGATGGGACAATGACACAGAGACTCGTACACAAGAAAAGACTCATGTTTTAATGAACGAAAATAGCGGTTCATTTGAAATTTCGGGCACCCGAATTGAGGAACGGGAAAGCCATAAGATATCTAAGCATGCAACAGACTCAGATAAAGGATATGAAGCTGACCGGACGGTAATCGGACTCACGATGCGACAATGACATAGAGATTCGTATACAAGAAAAGACTCGAGTTTTAAAGGACGTAACTATCTGTACATTTGAAGTTTCCGGCACCCGAATGGAGGAACGGGAAAGCCATAAGATATCTAAGCATGCAACAGACTCAGATAAAGGATATGAAGCTGACCGGACGGTAATCGGACTCACGATGCGACAA
Organism: Ambrosia artemisiifolia; assembly: GCA_032199755.1. Taxonomy (NCBI): domain Eukaryota; kingdom Viridiplantae; phylum Streptophyta; class Magnoliopsida; order Asterales; family Asteraceae; genus Ambrosia; species Ambrosia artemisiifolia. Next base: position 29,529,778 of record CM063524.1, on the reverse strand, counting down.
TGACACAGAGATTCGTACACAAGAAAAGACTCGAGTTTTAAAGGACGTAACTATCGGTACATTTGAAGTTTCGGGCACCCGAATGGAGGAACGGAAAAGTCATAAGATATCTAAGCCTGCAACAGACTCAGATAAAGGATATGAAGCTGACCGGCGGACTCACGATGGGACAATGACACATTCGTACACAACAAAAGACTCCTGTGTTAATGGACGTAACTAGCGGTTCATTTGAAGTTTCGAGCACCCGAATGGAGGAACGGGAAGGCCATAAGATATCTGAGCATGCAACAGACTCAGATAAAGGATATGAAGCTAACCTGACGTTAATCGGACTCACGATGGGACAATGACATAGAGATTCGTACACAAGAAAAGACTCGTGTTTTAATGAACAAAAATAGCGGTTCATTTGAAATTTCGGGCACCCGAATGGAGGAACGGGAAAGCCATAAGATATTTAAGCATGCAACAGACTCAGATAAAGTATATGAAGCTGACCGGATTGTAATCGGACTCACGATGGGACAATGACATAGAGATTTATACACAAGAAAAGACTCGAGTTTTAAAGGACGTAACTATCTATACATTTGAAGTTTCCGGCACCCGAATGGAGGAACGGGAAAGCCATAAGATATCTAAGCATGCAACAGACTCAGTTAAAGGATATGAAGCTGACCGGACGGTAATCGGACTCACGATGCGACAATGACACAGAGATTCGTACACAAAAAAAGACTCGAGTTTTAAAGGACGTAACTATCGGTACATTTGAAGTTTCGGGCACCCGAATGGAGGAACGGGAAAGCCATAAGATATCTAAGCCTGCAACAGACTCAGATAAAGGATATGAAGCTGACCGGGCGGTAATCGGACTCACGATGGGACAATGACATAGAGATTCGTACACAAGAATAGACTTGAGTTTTAAAGGACGTAACTATCTGTACATTTGAAGTTTCTGGCACCCGAATGGAGGAACGGGAAAGCCATAAGATATCTAAGCATGCAACAGACTCAGATAAAGGATATGAAGCTGACCGGACGGTAATCGGAATCACGATGCGACAATGACACAGAGATTCGTACACAAGAAAAGACTCGAGTTTTAAAGGACGTAACTATCGGTACATTTGAAGTTTCGAGCAACCGAATGGAGGAACGGAAAAGCCATAAGATATCTAAGCCTGCAACAGACTCAGATAAAGGATATGAAGCTGACCGGACGGTAATCGGACTCACGATGGGACAATGACACATTCGTACACAAGAAAAGACTCCTGTTTTAATGGACGTAACTAGCGGTTCATTTGAAGTTTCGAGCACCCGAATGGAGGAACGGGAAGGCCATAAGATATCTGAGCATGCAACAGACTCAGATAAAGGATATCAAGCTGACCGGACGTTAATCGGACTCACGATGGGACAATGACACAGAGACTCGTACACAAGAAAAGACTCATGTTTTAATGAACGAAAATAGCGGTTCATTTGAAATTTCGGGCACCCGAATTGAGGAACGGGAAAGCCATAAGATATCTAAGCATGCAACAGTCTCATATAAAGGATATGAAGCTGACCGGACGGTAATCGGACTCACGATGCGACAATGACACAGAGATTCGTACACAAGAAAAGACTCGAGTTTTAAAGGACGTAACTATCGGTACATTTGAAGTTTCGGGCACCCGAATGGAGGAACGGGAAAGCCATAAGATATCTAAGCCTGCAACAGACTCAGATAAAGGATATGAAGCTGACCGGACGGTAATCGGAATCACGATGGGACAATGACATAGAGATTCGTACACAAGAAAAGACTCGCGTTTTAAAGGACGTAACTATCGGTACATTTGAAGTTTCGGGCACCCGAATGGAGGAACGGAAAAGCCATAAGATATCTAAGCCTGCAACAGACTCAGATAAAGGATATGAAGCTGACCGGACGGTAATCGGACTCACGATGGGACAATGACACAGAGATTCGTACACAAGAAAAGACTCGAGTTTTAAAGGACGTAACTATCGGTACATTTGAAGTTTCGGGCACCCGAATGGAGGAACGGGAAAGCCATAAGATATCTAAGCCTGCAACAGACTCAGATAAAGGATATGAAGCTGACCGGACGGTAATCGGACTCACGATGGGACAATGACATAGAGATTCGTACACAAGAAAAGACTCGAGTTTTAAAGGACGTAACTATCAGTACATTTGAAGTTTCGGGCACCCGAATGGAGGAACGGGAAAGCCATAAGATATCTAAGCCTGCAACAGACTCAGATAAAGGATATGAAGCTGACCGGACGGTAATCGGACTCACGATGGGACAATGACACATTCGTACACAAGAAAAGACTCCTGTTTTAATGGACGTAACTAGCGCGGTTCATTTGAAGTTTCGAGCACCCGAATGGAGGAACGGGAAGGCCATAAGATATCTGAGCATGCAACAGACTCAGATAAAGGATATGAAGCTGACCGGACGGTAATCGGACTCACGATGCGAGAATGACATAGAGATTCGTACACAAGAAAAGAATCGAGTTTTAAAGGACGTAACTATCTGTACATTTGAAGTTTCCGGCACCCGAATGGAGGAACGGGAAAGCCATAAGATATCTAAGCATGCAACAGACTCAGATAAAGGATATGAAGCTGACCGGACGGTAATCGGACTCACGATGCGACAATGACACAGAGATTCGTACACAAGAAAAGACTCGAGTTTTAAAGGACGTAACTATCGGTACATTTGAAGTTTCAGGCACCCGAATGGAGGAACGGGAAAGCCATAAGATATCTATGCCTGCAACAGACTCAGATAAAGGATATGAAGCTGACCGGACGGTAATCGGACTCACGATGGGACAATGACATAGAGAATCGTACACAACAAAAGACTCGAGTTTTAAAGGACGTAACTATCTGTACATTTGAAGTTTCCGGCACCCGAATGGAGGAACGGGAAAGCCATAAGATATCTAAGCATGCAACAGACTCAGATAAAGGATATGAAGCAGACCGGACGGTAATCGGACTCACGATACGACAATGACACAGAGATTCGTACACAAGAAAAGACTCGAGTTTTAAAGGACGTAACTATCGGTACATTTGAAGTTTCGGGCACCCGAATGGAGGAACGGAAAAGCCATAAGATATCTATGCCTGCAGCAGACTCAGATAAAGGATATGAAGCTGACTGGACGGTAATCGGACTCACGATGGGACAATGACTTAGAGATTCGTACACAAGAAAAGACTCGAGTTTTAAAGGACGTAACTATCTGTACATTTGAAGTTTCCGGCACCCGAATGGAGGAACGGGAAAGCCATAAGATATCTAAGCATGCAACAGACTCAGATAAAGGATATGAAGCTGACCGGACGGTAATCGGACTCACGATGCGACAATGACACAGAGATTCGTACACAAGAAAAGACTCGAGTTTTAAAGGACGTAACTATCGGTACATTTGAAGTTTCGGGCACCCGAATGGAGGAACGGGAAAGCCATAAGATATCTAAGCCTGCAACAGACTCAGATAAAGGATATGAAACTGACCGGACGGTAATCAGACTCACGATGGGACAATGACATAGAAATTCGTACACAAGAAAAGACTCGAGTTTTAAAGGACGTAACTATCGGTACATTTGAAGTTTCGGGCACCCGAATGGAGGAACGGAAAAGCCATAAGATATCTAAGCCTGCAACAGACTCAGATAAAGGATATGAAGCTGACCGGACGGTAATCGGACTCACGATGGGACAATGACACAGAGATTCATACACAAGAAAAGACTCGAGTTTTAAAGGACGTAACTATCGGTACATTTGAAGTTTCGGGCACCCGAATGGAGGAACGGGAAAGCGATAAGATATCTAAGCCTGTAACAGACTCAGATAAAGGATATGAAGCTGACCGGACGGTAATCGGACTCACGATGGGACAATGACATAGAGATTCGTACACAAGAAAAGACTCGAGTTTTAAAGGACGTAACTATCGGTACATTTGAAGTTTCGGGCACCCGAATGGAGGAACGGAAAAGCCATAAGATATCTAAGCCTGCAACAGACTCAGATAAAGGATATGAAGCTGACCGGACGGTAATCGGACTCACGATGGGACAATGACACATTCGTACACAAGAAAAGACTCCTGTTTTAATGGACGTAACTAGCGTGGTTCATTTGATGTTTCGAGCACCCGAATGGAGGAACGGGAAGGCCATAAGATATCTGAGCATGCAACAGACTCAGATAAAGGATATGAACCTAACCGGGCGGTAATCGGACTCACGATGCGAGAATGACATAGAGATTCGTACACAAGAAAAGACTCGAGTTTTAAAGGACGTAACAATCTGTACATTTGAAGTTTCCGGCACCCGAATGGAGGAACGGGAAAGCCATAAGATATCTAAGCATGCAACAGACTCAGATAAAGGATATGAAGCTGACCGGACGGTAATCGGACTCACGATGCGACAATGACACAGAGATTCGTACACAAGAAAAGACTCGAGTTTTAAAGGACGTAACTATCGGTACATTTGAAGTTTCGGGCACCCGAATGGAGGAACGGGAAAGCCATAAGATATCTATGCCTGCAACAGACTCAGATAAAGGATATGAAGCTGACCGGACGGTAATCGGACTCACGATAGGACAATGACATAGAGATTCGTACATAACAAAAGACTAGAGTTTTAAAGGACGTAACTATCTGTACATTTGAAGTTTCCGGCACCCGAATTGAGGAACGGGAAAACCATAAGATATCTAAGCATGCAACAGACTCAGATAAAGGATATGAAGCTGACCGGACGGTAATCGGACTCACGATACGACAATGACATAGAGATTCGTACACAAGAAAAGACTCGAGTTTTAAAGGACGTAACTATCGGTACATTTGAAGTTTCGGGCACCCGAATGGAGGAACGGGAAAGCCATAAGATATCTATGCCTGCAACAGACTCAGATAAAGGATATGAAGCTGACCGGACGGTAATCGGACTCACGATGGGACAATGACTTAGAGATTCGTACACAAGAAAAGACTCGAGTTTTAAAGGACGTAACTATCTGTACATTTGAAGTTTCCGGCACCCGAATGGAGGAACGGGAAAGCCATAAGATATCTAAGCATGCAACAGACTCAGATAAAGGATATGAAGCTGACCGGACGGTAATCGGACTCACGATGCGATAATGACACAGAGATTCGTACACAAGAAAAGACTCGAGTTTTAAAGGACGTAACTATCGGTACATTTGAAGTTTCGGGCACCCGAATGGAGGAACGGGAAAGCCATAAGATATCTAAGCCTGCAACAGACTCAGATAAAGGATATGAAGCTGACCGGACGGTAATCAGACTCACGATGGGACAATGACATAGAGATTCGTACACAAGAAAAGACTCGAGTTTTAAAGGACGTAACTATCGGTACATTTGAAGTTTCGGGCACCCGAATGGAGGAACGGAAAAGCCATAAGATATCTAAGCCTGCAACAGACTCAGATAAAGGATATGAAGCTGACCGGACGGTAATCGGACTCACGATGGCACAATGACATAGAGATTCGTACACAAGAAAAGACTCGTGTTTTAATGAACGTAAATAGCGGTTCATTTGAAGTTTCGGGCACCCGAACGGAGGAACGGGAAAGCCATAAGATATCTAAGCCTGCAAAAGACTCAGATAAAGGATATGAAGCTGACCGGACGGTAATCGGACTCACGATGGCACAATGACACAGAGATTCGTACACAAGAAAAGACTCAGGTTTTAATGAACGTAAATAGCGGTTCATTTGAAGTTTCGGGCACCCGAATGGAGGAACGGCAAAGCCATAAGATATCTAAGCATGCAACAGACTAAGATAAAGGATATGAAGCTGGCCGGACGGTAATCGGACTCACGATGCGACAATGACACAGAGATTCGTACACAAGAAAAGACTCGAGTTTTAAAGGACGTAACTATCTGTACATTTGAAGTTTCTGGCACCCGAATGGAGGAACGGGAAAGCCATAAGATATCTAAGCATGCAACAGACTCAGATAAAGGATATGAAGCTGACCGGACGGTAATCGGACTCACGATGGGACAATGACACAGAGATTCATACACAAGAAAAGACTCATGTTTTAATGAACGTAAATAGCGGTTCATTTGAAGTTTCGGGCACCCGAATGGAGGAACGGGAAAGCCATAAGATATATAAGCATGCAACAGACTCAGATAAAGGATATGAAGCTTACCGGACGGTAATCGGACTCACGATGGGACAATGACACAGAGATTCGTACACAAGAAAAGACTCGAGTTTTAATGGACAGAACTATCGGTTCATATGAAGTTTGGGGCACTCGAATGGAGGAACGGGAACGCCATAAGATATCTGATCATGCAACAAACTATGTTAAAGGATACGAAGCAGACCGGACGGTAATCGGACTCACGATGTGACAATGACATAGAGATTCGTACACAAGAAAAGACTCGTGTTTTAATGGACGTAACTAGCGGTTCATTTGAAGTTTCGGGCACCCGAATGGAGTTACGGGAAGGCCATAAGATATCTAAGCATGCAACAGACTCATATAAAGGATATGAAGCTGACCGGACGGTAATCAGACTCACGATGGGACAATGACACAGAGATTCGTACACAAGAAAAGACTCGTGTTTTAATGAACGTAAATAGTGGTTCATTTGAAGTTTCGGGCACCCGAATGGAGGAACGGGAAAGCCATAAGATATCTAAGCATGCAACAGACTCAGATAAAGGATATGAAGCTGACCGGACGGTAATCGGACTTACGATGCGACAATGACATAGAGATTCGTACACAAGAAAAGACTCGAGTTTTAAAGGACGTAACTATCTGTACATTTGAATTTTTGGCCACCCGAATGGAGGTACGGGAACGCCATAACATATCTAAGCATGCAACAGACTCAGATAAAGGATATGAAGCTGACCAGACGGTAATCGGACTCACGATGAGACAATGACACAGAGATTCGTACACAAGAAAAGACTCGAGTTTTAAAGGACGTAACTATCTGTACATTTGAAGTTTCCGGCACCCGAATGGAGGAACGGGAAAGCCATAAGATATCTAAGCATGCAACAGACTCAGATAAAGGATATGAAGCAGACCGGACGGTAATCGGACTCACGATGCGACAATGACACAGAGATTCGTACACAAGAAAAGACTCGTGTTTTAATGAACGTAAATAGCGGTTCATTTGAAGTTTCGGGCACCCGAATGGAGGAACGGGAAAGCCATAAGATATCTAAGCCTGCAAAAGACTCAGATAAAGGATATGAAGCTGACCGGACGATAATCGGACTCAGGATGCGACAATGACACAGAGATTCGTACACAAGAAAAGACGCAAGTTTTAAAGGACGTAACTATCGGTACATTTGAAGTTTCGGGCACCCGAATGGAGGAACGGGAAAGCCATAAGATATCTAAGCATGCAACAGACTCAGATAAAGGATATGAAGCTGACCGGACGGTAATCGGACTCACGATGCGACAATGACATAGAGATTCGTACACAAGAAAAGACTCGAGTTTTAAAGGACGTAACTATCTGTACATTTGAAGTTTTCGGCACCCGAATGGAGGAACGGGAAAGCCATAAGATATCTAAGCATGCAACAGACTCAGATAAAGGATATGAAGCTGGCCGGACGGTAATCGGACTCACGTTGCGACAATGACACAGAGATTCGTACACAAGAAAAGACTCGAGTTTTAAAGGACGTAACTATCGGTACATTTGAAGTTTCGGGCACCCGAATGGAGGAACGGGAAAGTCATAAGATATCTAAGCCTGCAACAGACTCAGATAAAGGATATGAAGCTGACCGGACGGTAATCGGACTCACGATGCGACAATAACATAAAGATTCGTACACAAGAAAAGACTCGAGTTTTAATGGACGTAACTAGCGGTTCATTTGAAGTTTCGGGCACCCGAATGGAGGAACGGGAAAGCCATAAGATATCTAAGCCTGCAACAGACTCAGATAAAGGATATGAAGCTTACGGACGGTAACCAGACTCACGATGCGACAATGACACAGAGATTCGTACACAAGAAAAGACTCGTGTTTTAATGAACGTAAATAGCGGTTCATTTGAAGTTTCGGGCACCCGAATGGAGGAACGGGAAAGCCATAAGATATCTAAGCCTGCAAAAGACTCAGATAAAGGATATGAAGCTGACCGGACGGTAATCGGACTCACGATGGGACAATGACACAGAGATTCGTACACAAGAAAAGACTCGAGTTTTAAAGGACGTAACTATCGGTACATTTGAAGTTTCGGGCACCCGAATGGAGGAACGGGAAAGCCATAAGATATCTAAGCATGCAACAGACTCAGATAAAGGATATGAAGCTGACCGGAAGGTAATCGGACTCACGATGCGACAATGACATAGAGATTCGTACACAAGAAGAGACTCGAGTTTTAAAGGACGTAACTATCTGTACATTTGAAGTTTCGGGCACCCGAATGGAGGAACGGGAAAGCCATAAGATATCTAAGCATGCAACAGACTCAGATAAAGGATATGAAGCTGACCGGACGGTAATCGGACTCACGATGGGACAATGACACCGAGATTCGTACACAAGAAAAGACTCATGTTTTAATGAACGTAAATAGCGGTTCATTTGAAGTTTCGGGCAACCGAATGGAGGAACGGGAAAACCATAAGATATCTAAGCATGCAACAGACTCAGATAAAGGATATGAAGCTGGCCGGACTGTAATCAGACTCACGATGCGACAATGACATAGAGATTCGTACACAAGAAAAGACTCGAGTTTTAAAGGACGTAACTATCGGTACATTTGAAGTTTCGGGCACCCGAATGGAGGAACGGGAAAGTCATAAGATTTCTAAGCCTGCAACAGACTCAGATAAAGGATATGAAGCTGACCGGACGGTAATCGGAATCACGATGCGATAATAACATAAAGATTCGTACACAAGAAAAGACTCGAGTTTTAATGGACGTAACTAGCGGTTCATTTGAAGTTTCGGGCACCCGAATGGAGGAACGGGAAGGCCATAAGATATCTGAGCATGCAACAGACTCAGATAAAGGATATGAAGCTTACCGGACGGTAATCAGACTCACGATGCGACAATGACACAGAGATTCGTACACAAGAAAAGACTCGTGTTTTAATGAACGTAAATAGCGGTTCATTTGAAGTTTCGGGCACCCGAATGGAGGAACGGGAAAGCCATAAGATATCTAAGCCTGCAAAAGACTCAGATAAAGGATATGAAGCTGACCGGACGGTAATCGGACTCACGATGGGACAATGACACAGAGATTCGTACACAAGAAAAGACTCATGTTTTAATGAACGTAAATAGCGGTTCATTTGAAGTTTCGGGCACCCGAATGGAGGAACGGGAAAGCCACAAGATATCTAAGCATGCAACGGACTCAGATAAAGGATATGAAGCTGAACGGACGGTAATCGAAATCACGATGTGACAATGACACAGAGATTCGTACACAAGAAAAGACTCGTGTTTTAATGAATGTAAATAGCGGTTCGTTTGAAGTTTCGTGCACCCGAATGGAGGAACGGGAAAGCCATAAGATATCTAAACCTGCAAAAGTCTCAGATAAAGGATATGAAGCTGACCGGATGGTAATCGGACTCACGATGGGACAATGACACAGAGATTCGTACACAAGAAAAGACTCATGTTTTAATGAACGTAAATAGCGGTTCATTTGAAGTTTCGGGCACCCGAATGGAGGAACGGGAAAGACATAAGATATCTAAGCATGCAACAGACTCAGATAAAGGATATGAAGCTGGGCGGACGGTAATCGGACTCACGATGCGACAATGACACAGAGATTCGTACACAAGAAAAGACTCGAGTTTTAAAGGACGTAAAATCGGTACATTTGAAGTTTCGGGCACCCGAATGGAGGAACGGGAAAGCCATAAGATATCTAAGCATGCAACAGAGTCAGATAAAGGGTATGAAGCTGACCGGACGGTAATCGGACTCACGATGGGACAATGACACCGAGATTCGTACACAAGAAAAGACTCATGTTTTAATGAACGTAAATAGCGGTTCATTTGAAGTTTCGGGCACCCGAATGGAGGAACGGGAAAGCCATAAGATTTCTAAGCATGCAACAGACTCAGATAAAGGATATGAAGCTGGCCGGACGGTAATCGGACTCACGTTGCGACAATGACACAGAGATTCGTACACAAGAAAAGACTCGAGTTTTAAATGACGTAACTATCGGTACATTTGAAGTTTCGGGCACCCGAATGGAGGAACGGGAAAGTCATAAGATATCTAAGCCTGCAACAGACTCAGATAAAGGATATGAAGCTGACCGGACGGTAATCGGACTCACGATGCGACAATAACATAAAGATTCGTACACAAGAAAAGACTCGAGTTTTAATGGACGTAACTAGCGGTTCATTTGAAGTTTCGGGCACCCGAATGGAGGAACGGGAAAGCCATAAGATATCTAAGCCTACAAAAGACTCAGATAAAGGATATGAAGCTGACCGGACGCTAATCGGACTCACGATGGGACAATGACACAGAGATTCGTACACAAGAAAAGACTCGAGTTTTAAAGAACGTAACTATCGGTACATTTGAAGTTTCGGGCACCCGAATGGAGGAACGGAAAGCCATAAGATATCTAAGCATGCAACAGACTCAGATAAAGGATATGAAGCTGACCGGAAGGTAATCGGACTCACGATGCGACAATGACATAGAGATTCGTACACAAGAAGAGACTCGAGTTTTAAAGGACGTAACTATCTGTACATTTGAAGTTTCGGGCACCCGAATGGAGGAACGGGAAAGCCATAAGATATCTAAGCATGCAACAGACTCAGATAAAAGATATGAAGCTGACCGGACGGTAATCGGACTCACGATGGGACAATGACACCGAGATTCGTACACAAGAAAAGACTCATGTTTTAATGAACGTAAATAGCGGTTCATTTGAAGTTTCGGGCAACCGAATGGAGGAACGGGAAAACCATAAGATATCTAAGCATGCAACAGACTCAGATAAAGGATATGAAGCTGGCCGGACGGTAATCAGACTCACGATGCGACAATGACATAGAGATTCGTACACAAGAAAAGACTCGAGTTTTAAAGGACGTAACTATCGGTACATTTGAAGTTTCGGGCACCCGAATGGAGGAACGGGAAAGTCATAAGATTTCTAAGCCTGCAACAGACTCAGATAAAGGATATGAAGCTGACCGGACGGTAATCGGAATCACGATGCGATAATAACATAAAGATTCGTACACAAGAAAAGACTCGAGTTTTAATGGACGTAACTAGCGGTTCATTTGAAGTTTCGGGCACCCGAATGGAAGAACGGGAAGGCCATAAGATATCTGAGCATGCAACAGACTCAGATAAAGGATATGAAGCTTACCGGACGGTAATCAGACTCACGATGCGACAATGACACAGAGATTCGTACACAAGAAAAGACTCGTGTTTTAATGAACGTAAATAGCGGTTCATTTGAAGTTTCGGGCACCCGAATGGAGGAACGGGAAAGCCATAAGATATCTAAGCCTGCAAAAGACTCAGATAAAGGATATGAAGCTGACCGGACGGTAATCGGACTCACGATGGGACAATGACACAGAGATTCGTACACAAGAAAAGACTCATGTTTTAATGAACGTAAATAGCGGTTCATTTGAAGTTTCGGGCACCCGAATGGAGGAACGGGAAAGCCACAAGATATCTAAGCATGCAACGGACTCAGATAAAGGATATGAAGCTGAACGGACGGTAATCGAAATCACGATGTGACAATGACACAGAGATTCGTACACAAGAAAAGACTCGTGTTTTAATGAATGTAAATAGCGGTTCGTTTGAAGTTTCGTGCACCCGAATGGAGGAATGGGAAAGCCATAAGATATCTAAACCTGCAAAAGTCTCAGATAAAGGATATGAAGCTGACCGGATGGTAATCGGACTCACGATGGGACAATGACACAGAGATTCGTACAAAAGAAAAGACTCATGTTTTAATGAACGTAAATAGCGGTTCATTTGAAGTTTCGGGCACCCGAATGGAGGAACGGGAAAGACATAAGATATCTAAGCATGCAACAGACTCAGATAAAGGATATGAAGCTGGGCGGACGGTAATCGGACTCACGATGCGACAATGACACAGAGATTCGTACACAAGAAAAGACTCGAGTTTTAAAGGACGTAAAATCGGTACATTTGAAGTTTCGGGCACCCGAATGGAGGAACGGGAAAGCCATAAGATATCTAAGCATGCAACAGAGTCAGATAAAGGGTATGAAGCTGACCGGACGGTAATCGGACTCACGATGGGACAATGACACAGAGATTCGTACACAAGAAAAGACTCATGTTTTAATGAACGTAAATAGCGGTTCATTTGAAGTTTCGGGCACCCGAATGGAGGAACGGGAAAGCCACAAGATATCTAAGCATGCAACGGACTCAGATAAAGGATATGAAGCTGAACGGACGGTAATCGAAATCACGATGTGACAATGACACAGAGATTCGTACACAAGAAAAGACTCGTGTTTTAATGAATGTAAATAGCGGTTCGTTTGAAGTTTCGTGCACCCGAATGGAGGAACGGGAAAGCCATAAGATATCTAAACCTGCAAAAGTCTCAGATAAAGGATATGAAGCTGACCGGATGGTAATCGGACTCACGATGGGACAATGACACAGAGATTCGTACACAAGAAAAGACTCATGTTTTAATGAACGTAAATAGCGGTTCATTTGAAGTTTCGGGCACCCGAATGGAGGAACGGGAAAGACATAAGATATCTAAGCATGCAACAGACTCAGATAAAGGATATGAAGCTGGGCGGACGGTAATCGGACTCACGATGCGACAATGACACAGAGATTCGTACACAAGAAAAGACTCGAGTTTTAAAGGACGTAAAATCGGTACATTTGAAGTTTCGGGCACCCGAATGGAGGAACGGGAAAGCCATAAGATATCTAAGCATGCAACAGAGTCAGATAAAGGGTATGAAGCTGACCGGACGGTAATCGGACTCACGATGGGACAATGACACCGAGATTCGTACACAAGAAAAGACTCATGTTTTAATGAACGTAAATAGCGGTTCATTTGAAGTTTCGGGCACCCGAATGGAGGAACGGGAAAGCCATAAGATTTCTAAGCATGCAACAGACTCAGATAAAGGATATGAAGCTGGCCGGACGGTAATCGGACTCACGTTGCGACAATGACACAGAGATTCGTACACAAGAAAAGACTCGAGTTTTAAAGGACGTAACTATCGGTACATTTGAAGTTTCGGGCACCCGAATGGAGGAACGGGAAAGTCATAAGATATCTAAGCCTGCAACAGACTCAGATAAAGGATATGAAGCTGACCGGACGGTAATCGGACTCACGATGCGACAATAACATAAAGATTCGTACACAAGAAAAGACTCGAGTTTTAATGGACTTAACTAGCGGTTCATTTGAAGTTTCGGGCACCCGAATGGAGGAACGGGAAAGCCATAAGATATCTAAGCCTACAAAAGACTCAGATAAAGGATATGAAGCTGACCGGACGGTAATCGGACTCACGATGGGACAATGACACAGAGATTCGTACACAAGAAAAGACTCGAGTTTTAAAGGACGTAACTATCGGTACATTTGAAGTTTCGGGCACCCGAATGGAGGAACGGGAAAGCCATAAGATATCTAAGCATGCAACAGACTCAGATAAAGGATATGAAGCTGACCGGAAGGTAATCGGACTCACGATGCGACAATGACATAGAGATTCGTACACAAGAAAAGACTCGTGTTTTAATGAACGTAAATAGCGGTTCATTTGAAGTTTCGGGCACCCGAATGGAGGAACGGGAAAGCCATAAGATATCTAAGCCTGCAAAAGACTCAGATAAAGGATATGAAGCTGACCGGACTGTAATCGGACTCACGATGCGATAATGACACAGAGATTCGTACACAAGAAAAGACTCGTGTTTTAATGAACGTAAATAGCGGTACATTTGAAGTTTCGGGCACCCGAATGGAGGAACGGGAAAACCATAAGATATCTAACCTTGCAACAGACTCAGATAAAGGATATGAAGCTTACCGGACGGTAATCAGACTCAGGATGCGACAATGACACAGAGATTCGTACACAAGAAAAGACTCGTGTTTTAATGAACGTAAATAGCGGTTCATTTGAAGTTTCGGGCACCCGAATGGAGGAACGGGAAAGCCATAAGATATCTAAGCCTGCAAAAGACTCAGATAAAGGATATGAAGCTGACCGGACGGTAATCGGACTCACGATGGGACAATGACACAGAGATTCGTACACAAGAAAAGACTCATGTTTTAATGAACGTAAATAGCGGTTCATTTGAAGTTTCGGGCACCCGAATGGAGGAACGGGAAAGCCAAAAGATATCTAAGAATGCAACAGACTCAGATAAAGGATATGAAGCTTACCGGACGGTAATCAGACTCACGATGCGACAATGACACAGAGATTCGTACACAAGAAAAGACTCGTGTTTTAATGAACGTAAATAGCGGTTCGTTTGAAGTTTCGTGCACCCGAATGGAGGAACGGGAAAGCCATAAGATATATAATCCTGCAAAAGTCTCAGATAAAGGATATGAAGCTGACCGGATGGTAATCGGACTCACGATGGGACAATGACACAGAGATTCGTACACAAGAAAAGACTCACGTTTTAATGAACGTAAATAGCGGTTCATTTGAAGTTTCGGGCACCCGAATGGAGGAACGGGAAAGACATAAGATATCTAAGCATGCAACAGACTCAGATAAAGGATATGAAGCTGGCCGGACGGTAATCGGACTCACGATGCGACAATGACACAGAGATTCGTACACAAGAAAAGACTCGAGTTTTAAAGGACGTAACTATCGATACATTTGAAGTTTCGGGCACCCGAATGGAGGAACGGGAAAGCCATAAGATATCTAAGCATGCAACAGACTCAGATAAAGATATGAAGCTGACCGGACGGTAATCGGACTCACGATGCGACAATGACATAGAGATTCGTACACAAGAAAAGACTCGAGTTTTAAAGGACGTAACTATCTGTACATTTTAAGTTTCCGGCACCCGAATGGAGGAACGGGAAAGCCATAAGATATCTAAGCATGCAACAGACTCAAATAAAGATATGAAGCTGACCGGACGGTAATCGGACTCACGATGCGACAATGACATAGAGATTCGTACATAAGTAAAGACTCGAGTTTTAAAGGACGTAACTATCTGTACATTTGAAGTTTCCGGCACCCGAATGGAGGAACGGGAAAGCCATAAGATATCTAAGCATGCAAAAGACTCAGATAAAGGATATGAAGCTGGCCGGACGGTAATCAGACTCACGTTGCGACAATGACACAGAGATTCGTACACAAGAAAAGACTCGAGTTTTAAAGGACGTAACTATCGGTACATTTGAAGTTTCGGGCACCCGAATGGAGGAACGGGAAAGTCATAAGATATCTAAGCCTGCAACAGACTCAGATAAAGGATATGAAGCTGACCGGACGGTAATCGGACTCACGATGCGACAATAACATAAAGATTCGTACACAAGAAAAGACTCGAGTTTTAATGGACGTAACTAGCGGTTCATTTGAAGTTTCGGGCACCCGAATGGAGGAACGGGAAAACCATAAGATATCTAAGCTTGCAACAGACTCAGATAAAGGATATGAAGCTTACCGGACGGTAATCAGACTCACGATGCGACAATGACACAGAGATTCGTACACAAGAAAAGACTCGTGTTTTAATGAACGTAAATAGCGGTTCATTTGAAGTTTCCGGCACCCGAATGGAGGAACGGGAAAGCCATAAGATATCTAAGCATGCAAAAGACTCAGATAAAGGATATGAAGCTGGCCGGACGGTAATCAGACTCACGTTGCGACAATGACACAGAGATTCGTACACAAGAAAAGACTCGAGTTTTAAAGGACGTAACTATCGGTACATTTGAAGTTTCGGGCACCCGAATGGAGGAACGGGAAAGTCATAAGATATCTAAGCCTGCAACAGACTCAGATAAAGGATATGAAGCTGACCGGACGGTAATCGGACTCACGATGCGACAATAACATAAAGATTCGTACACAAGAAAAGACTCGAGTTTTAATGGACGTAACTAGCGGTTCATTTGAAGTTTCGGGCACCCGAATGGAGGAACGGGAAAGCCATAAGATATCTAAGCCTGCAACAGACTCAGATAAAGGATATGAAGCTTACCGGACGGTAATCAGACTCACGATGCGACAATGACATAGAGATTCGTACACAAGAAAAGACTCGTGTTTTAATGAACGTAAATAGCGGTTCATTTGAAGTTTCGGGCACCCGAATGGAGGAACGGGAAAGCCATAAGATATCTAAGCCTGCAAAAGACTCAGATAAAGGATATGAAGCTGACCGGACCGTAATCGGACTCACGATGGGACAATGACACAGAGATTCGTACACAAGAAAAGACTCGAGTTTTAAAGGACGTAACTATCGGTACATTTGAAGTTTCGGGCACCCGAATGGAAGAACGGGAAAGCCATAAGATATCTAAGCATGCAACAGACTCAGATAAAGGATATGAAACTGATCGGAAGGTAATCGGACTCACGATGCGACAATGACATAGAGATTCGTACACAAGAAGAGACTCGAGTTTTAAAGGACGTAACTATCTGTACATTTGAAGTTTCCGGCACCCGAATGGAGGAACGGGAAAGCCATAAGATATCTAAGCATGCAACAGACTCAGATAAAGGATATGAAGCTGACCGGACGGTAATCGGACTCACGATGGGACAATGACACCGAGATTCGTACACAAGAAAAGACTCATGTTTTAATGAACGTAAATAGCGGTTCATTTGAAGTTTCGGGCACCCGAATGGAGGAACGGGAAAACCATAAGATATCTAAGCATGCAACAGAATCAGATAAAGGATATGAAGCTGGCCGGACGGTAATCGAACTCACGATGCGACAATGACACAGAGATTCGTACACAAGAAAAGACTCGAGTTTTAAAGGACGTAACTATCGGTACATTTGAAGTTTCGGGCACCCGAATGGAGGAACGGGAAAGTCATAAGATATCTAAGCCTGCAACAGACTCAGATAAAGGATA
The DNA here is from genome assembly GCA_032199755.1 of Ambrosia artemisiifolia. Classification (NCBI taxonomy): domain Eukaryota; kingdom Viridiplantae; phylum Streptophyta; class Magnoliopsida; order Asterales; family Asteraceae; genus Ambrosia; species Ambrosia artemisiifolia. Next base: position 29,512,469 of record CM063524.1, on the reverse strand, counting down.
TGAAGCTGACCGGACGGTAATCGGACTCACGATGCGACAATAACATAAAGATTCGTACACAAGAAAAGACTCGAGTTTTAATGGACGTAACTAGCGGTTCATTTGAAGTTTCGGGCACCCGAATGGAGGAACGGGAAAACCATAAGATATCTAAGCATGCAACAGACTCAGATAAAGGATATGAAGCTGGCCGGACGGTAATCGGACTCACGATGCGACAATGACACAGAGATTCGTACACAAGAAAAGACTCGTGTTTTAATGAACGTAAATAGCGGTTCATTTGAATTTTCGGGCACCCGAATGGAGGAACGGGAAAGCCATAAGATATCTACGCCTGCAAAAGACGCAGATAAAGGATATGAAGCTGACCGGACGGTAATCGGACTCACGATGCGACACTGACACAGAGATTCATACACAAGAAAAGACTCGTGTTTTAATGAACGTAAATAGCGGTACATTTGAAGTTTCAGGCACCCGAATGGAGGAACGGGAAAACCATAAGATATCTAAGCTTGCAACAGACTCAGATAAAGGATATGAAGCTTACCGGACGGTAATCAGACTCACGATGCGACAATGACACAGAGATTCGTACACAAGAAAAGACTCGTGTTTTAATGAACGTAAATAGCGGTTCATTTGAAGTTTCGGGCACCCGAATGGAGGAACGGGAAAGCCATAAGATATCTAAGCCTGCAAAAGACTCAGATAAAGGATATGAAGCAGACCGGACGGTAATCGGACTCACGATGGGACAATGACACAGAGATTCGTACACAAGAAAAGACTCATGTTTTAATGAACGTAAATAGCGGTTCATTTGAAGTTTCGGGCACCCGAATGGAGGAACGGGAAAGCCAAAAGATATCTAAGAATGCAATAGACTCAGATAAAGGATATGAAGCTTACCGGACGGTAATCAGACTCACGATGCGACAATGACACAGAGATTCGTACACAAGAAAAGACTCGTGTTTTAATGAACGTAAATAGCGGTTCGTTTGAAGTTTCGTGCACCCGAATGGAGGAACGGGAAAGCCATAAGATATATAAGCCTGCAAAAGTCTCAGATAAAGGATATGAAGCTGACCGGATGGTAATCGGACTCACGATGGGACAATGACACAGAGATTCGTACACAAGAAAAGACTCACGTTTTAATGAACGTAAATAGCGGTTCATTTGAAGTTTTGGGCACCCGAATGGAGGAACGGGAAAGACATAAGATATCTAAGCATGCAACAGACTCAGATAAAGGATATGAAGCTGGCCGGACGGTAATCGGACTCACGATGCGACAATGACACAGAGATTCGTACACAAGAAAAGACTCGAGTTTTAAAGGACGTAACTATCGATACATTTGAAGTTTCGGGCACCCGAATGGAGGAACGGGAAAGCCATAAGATATCTAAGCATGCAACAGACTCAGATAAAGATATGAAGCTGACCGGACGGTAATCGGACTCACGATGCGACAATGACATAGAGATTCGTACACAAGAAAAGACTCGAGTTTTAAAGGACGTAACTATCTGTACATTTGAAGTTTCCGGCACCCGAATGGAGGAACGGGAAAGCCATAAGATATCTAAGCATGCAACAGACTCAGATAAAGATATGAAGCTGACCGGACGGTAATCGGACTCACGATGCGACAATAACATAAAGATTCGTACACAAGAAAAGACTCGAGTTTTAATGGACGTAACTAGCGGTTCATTTGAAGTTTCGGGCACCCGAATGGAGGAACGGGAAAGCCATAAGATATCTAAGCCTGCAACAGACTCAGATAAAGGATATGAAGCTTACCGGACGGTAATCAGACTCACGATGCGACAATGACACAGAGATTCGTACACAAGAAAAGACTCGTGTTTTAATGAACGTAAATAGCGGTTCATTTGAAGTTTCGGGCACCCGAATGGAGGAACGGGAAAGCCATAAGATATCTAAGCCTGCAAAAGACTCAGATAAAGGATATGAAGCTGACCGGACCGTAATCGGACTCACGATGGGACAATGACACAGAGATTCGTACACAAGAAAAGACTCGAGTTTTAAAGGACGTAACTATCGGTACATTTGAAGTTTCGGGCACCCGAATGGAGGAACGGGAAAGCCATAAGATATCTAAGCATGCAACAGACTCAGATAAAGGATATGAAACTGATCGGAAGGAAACCGGACTCACGATGCGACAATGACATAGAGATTCGTACACAAGAAGAGACTCGAGTTTTAAAGGACGTAACTATCTGTACATTTGAAGTTTCCGGCACCCGAATGGAGGAACGGGAAAGCCATAAGATATCTAAGCATGCAACAGACTCAGATAAAGGATATGAAGCTGACCGGACGGTAATCGGACTCACGATGGGACAATGACACCGCGATTCGTACACAAGAAAAGACTCATGTTTTAATGAACGTAAATAGCGGTTCATTTGAAGTTTCGGGCACCCGAATGGAGGAACGGGAAAACCATAAGATATCTAAGCATGCAACAGAATCAGATAAAGGATATGAAGCTGGCCGGACGGTAATCGAACTCACGATGCGACAATGACACAGAGATTCGTACACAAGAAAAGACTCGAGTTTTAAAGGACGTAACTATCGGTACATTTGAAGTTTCGGGCACCCGAATGGAGGAACGGGAAAGTCATAAGATATCTAAGCCTGCAACAGACTCAGATAAAGGATATGAAGCTGACCGGACGGTAATCGGACTCACGATGCGACAATAACATAAAGATTCGTACACAAGAAAAGACTCGAGTTTTAATTGACGTAACTAGCGGTTCATTTGAAGTTTCGGGCACCCGAATGGAGGAACGGGAAAACCATAAGATATCTAAGCATGCAACAGACTCAGATAAAGGATATGAAGCTGGCCGGACGGTAATCGGACTCACGATGCGACAATGACACAGAGATTCGTACACAAGAAAAGACTCGTGTTTTAATGAACGTAAATAGCGGTTCATTTGAAGTTTCGGGCACCCGAATGGAGGAACGGGAAAGCCATAAGATATCTACGCCTGCAAAAGACGCAGATAAAGGATATGAAGCTGGCCGGACGGTAATCGGACTCACGATGCGACACTGACACAGAGATTCATACACAAGAAAAGACTCGTGTTTTAATGAACGTAAATAGCGGTACATTTGAAGTTTCGGGCACCCGAATGGAGGAACGGGAAAACCATAAGATATCTAAGCTTGCAACAGACTCAGATAAAGGATATGAAGCTTACCGGACGGTAATCAGACTCACGATGCGACAATGACACAGAGATTCGTACACAAGAAAAGACTCGTGTTTTAATGAACGTAAATAGCGGTTCATTTGAAGTTTCGGGCACCCGAATGGAGGAACGGGAAAGCCATAAGATATCTAAGCCTGCAAAAGACTCAGATAAAGGATATGAAGCAGACCGGACGGTAATCGGACTCACGATGGGACAATGACACAGAGATTCGTACACAAGAAAAGACTCATGTTTTAATGAACGTAAATAGCGGTTCATTTGAAGTTTCGGGCACCCGAATGGAGGAACGGGAAAGCCAAAAGATATCTAAGAATGCAATAGACTCAGATAAAGGATATGAAGCTTACCGGACGGTAATCAGACTCACGATGCGACAATGACACAGAGATTCGTACACAAGAAAAGACTCGTGTTTTAATGAACGTAAATAGCGGTTCGTTTGAAGTTTCGTGCACCCGAATGGAGGAACGGGAAAGCCATAAGATATATAAGCCTGCAAAAGTCTCAGATAAAGGATATGAAGCTGACCGGATGGTAATCGGACTCACGATGGGACAATGACACAGAGATTCGTACACAAGAAAAGACTCACGTTTTAATGAACGTAAATAGCGGTTCATTTGAAGTTTCGGGCACCCGAATGGAGGAACGGGAAAGACATAAGATATCTAAGCATGCAACAGACTCAGATAAAGGATATGAAGCTGGCCGGACGGTAATCGGACTCACGATGCGACAATGACACAGAGATTCGTACACAAGAAAAGACTCGAGTTTTAAAGGACGTAACTATCGATACATTTGAAGTTTCGGGCACCCGAATGGAGGAACGGGAAAGCCATAAGATATCTAAGCATGCAACAGACTCAGATAAAGATATGAAGCTGACCGGACGGTAATCGGACTCACGATGCGACAATGACATAGAGATTCGTACACAAGAAAAGACTCGAGTTTTAAAGGACGTAACTATCTGTACATTTGAAGTTTCCGGCACCCGAATGGAGGAACGGGAAAGCCATAAGATATCTAAGCATGCAACAGACTCAGATAAAGATATGAAGCTGACCGGACGGTAATCGGACTCACGATGCAACAATGACATAGATATTCGTACACAAGAAAAGGCTCGAGTTTTAAAGGACGTAACTATCTGTACATTTGAAGTTTCCGGCACCCGAATGGAGGAACGGGAAAGCCATAAGATATCTAAGCATGCAACAGACTCAGATAAAGATATGAAGCTGACCGGACGGTAATCGGACTCACGATGCGACAATGACATAGAGATTCGTACATAAGAAAAGACTCGAGTTTTAAAGGACGTAACTATCTGTACATTTGAAGTTTCCGGCACCCGAATGGAGGAACGGGAAAGCCATAAGATATCTAAGCATGCAACAGACTCAGATAAAGATATGAAGCTGACCGGACGGTAATCGGACTCACGATGCGACAATGACATAGAGATTCGTACATAAGAAAAGACTCGAGTTTTAAAGGACGTAACTATCTGTACATTTGAAGTTTCCGGCACCCGAATGGAGGAACGGGAAAGCCATAAGATATCTAAGCATGCAAAAGACTCAGATAAAGGATATGAAGCTGACCGGACGGTAATCGGACTCACGATGGGAAAATGACACAGAGATTCGTACACAAAAAAAGACTCTAGTTTTAAAGGACGTAACTATCGGTACATTTGAAGTTTCGGGCACCCGAATGGAGGAACGGGAAAGCCATAAGATATCTAAGCATGCAACAGACTCAGATAAAGGATATGAAGCTGACCGGAAGGTAATCGGACTCACGATGCGACAATGACATAGAGATTCGTACACAAGAAGAGACTCGAGTTTTAAAGGACGTAACTATCTGTACATTTGAAGTTTCCGGCACCCAAATGGAGGAACGGGAAAGCCATAAGATATCTATGCATGCAACAGACTCAGATAAAGGATATGAAGCTGACCGGACGGTAATCGGACTCACGATGGGACAATGACACCGAGATTCGTACACAAGAAAAGACTCATGTTTTAATGAACGTAAATAGCGGTTCATTTGAAGTTTCGGGCACCCGAATGGAGGAACGGGAAAACCATAAGATATCTAAGCATGCAACAGACTCAGATAAAGGATATGAAGCTGGCCGGACGGTAATCGGACTCACGATGCGACAATGACACAGAGATTCGTACACAAGAAAAGACTCGAGTTTTAAAGGACGTAACTATCGGTACATTTGAAGTTTCGGGCACCCGAATGGAGGAACGGGAAAGTCATAAGATATCTAAGCCTGCAACAGACTCAGATAAAGGATATGAAGCTGACCGGACGGTAATCGGACTCACGATGCGACAATAACATAAAGATTCGTACACAAGAAAAGACTCGAGTTTTAATGGACGTAACTAGCGGTTCATTTGAAGTTTCGGGCACCCGAATGGAGGAACGGGAAAACCATAAGATATCTAAGCATGCAACAGACTCAGATAAAGGATATGAAGCTGGCCGGACGGTAATCGGACTCACGATGCGACAATGACACAGAGATTCGTACACAAGAAAAGACTCGTGTTTTAATGAACGTAAATAGCGGTTCATTTGAAGTTTCGGGCACCCGAATGGAGGAACGGGAAAGCCATAAGATATCTAAGCCTGCAAAAGACTCAGATAAAGGATATCAAGCTGACCGGACGGTAATCGGACTCACGATGCGACAATGACACAGAGATTCGTACACAAGAAAAGACTCGTGTTTTAATGAACGTAAATAGCGGTTCATTTGAAGTTTCGGGCACCCGAATGGAGGAACGGGAAAGCCATAAGATATCTAAGCCTGCAAAAGACTCAGATAAAGGATATGAAGCTGACCGGACGGTAATCGGACTCACGATGGGACAATGACACAGAGATTCGTACACAAGAAAAGACTCATGTTTTAATGAACGTAAATAGCGGTTCATTTGAAGTTTCGGGCACCCGAATGGAGGAACGGGAAAGCCAAAAGATATCTAAGAATGCAACAGACTCAGATAAAGGATATGAAGCTTACCGGACGGTAATCAGACTCACGATGCGACAATGACACAGAGATTCGTACACAAGAAAAGACTCGTGTTTTAATGAACGTAAATAGCGGTTCGTTTGAAGTTTCGTGCACCCGAATGGAGGAACGGGAAAGCCATAAGATATATAAGCCTGCAAAAGTCTCAGATAAAGGATATGAAGCTGACCGGATGGTAATCGGACTCACGATGGGACAATGACACAGAGATTCGTACACAAGAAAAGACTCACGTTTTAATGAACGTAAATAGCGGTTCATTTGAAGTTTCGGGCACCCGAATGGAGGAACGGGAAAGACATAAGATATCTAAGCATGCAACAGACTCAGATAAAGGATATGAAGCTGGCCGGACGGTAATCGGACTCACGATGCGACAATGACACAGAGATTCGTACACAAGAAAAGACTCGAGTTTTAAAGGACGTAACTATCGATACATTTGAAGTTTCGGGCACCCGAATGGAGGAACGGGAAAGCCATTAGATATCTAAGCATGCAATAGACTCAGATAAAGATATGAAGCTGACCGGACGGTAATCGGACTCACGATGCGACAATGACATAGAGATTCGTACACAAGAAAAGACTCGAGTTTTAAAGGACGTAACTATCTGTACATTTGAAGTTTCCGGCACCCGAATGGAGGAACGGGAAAGCCATAAGATATCTAAGCATGCAACAGACTCAGATAAAGGATATGAAGCTGACCGGACGGTAATCGGACTCACGATGGGACAGTGACACAGAGATTCGTACACAAGAAAAGACTCATGTTTTAATGAACGTAAATAGCTGTTCATTTGAAGTTTCGGGCACCCGAATGGAAGAACGGGAAAGCCATAAGATATCTAAGCATGCAACAGACTCAGATAAAGGATATGAAGCTGGCCGGACGGTAATCGGACTCACGATGCGACAATGACACAGAGATTCGTACACAAGAAAAGACTCGAGTTTTAAAGGACGTAACTATCGATACATTTGAAGTTTCGGGCACCCGAATGGAGGAACGGGAAAGCCATAAGATATCTAAGCATGCAACAGACTCAGATAAAGATATGAAGCTGACCGGACGGTAATCGGACTCACGATGCGACAGTGACATAGAGATTCGTACACAAGAAAAGACTTGAGTTTTAAAGGACGTAACTATCTGTACATTTGATGTTTCGGGCACCCGAATGGAGGAACGGGAAAGCCATAAGATATCTAAGCATGCAACAGACTCAGATTAAGGATATGAAGCTGGCCGGACGGTAATCGGACTCACGATGCGACAGTGACATGGAGATTCGTACACAAGAAAAGACTCATGTTTTAATGAACGTAAATAGCGGTTCATTTGAAGTTTCGGGCACCCGAATGGAAGAACGGGAAAGCCATAAGATATCTAAGCATGCAACAGACTCAGATAAAGGATATGAAGCTGGCCGGACGGTAATCGGACTCACGATGCGACAATGACACAGAGATTCGTACACAAGAAAAGACTCGAGTTTTAAAGGACGTAAGTATCGGTACATTTGAAGTTTCGGGCACCCGAATGGAGGAACGGGAAGGCCATAAGATATCTGAGCATGCAACAGACTCAGATAAAGGATATGAAGCTTACCGGACGGTAATCGGACTCACGATGGGACAATAACACAGAGATTCGTACACAAGAAAAGACTCATCTTTTAATGAACGTAAATAGCGGTTCATTTGAAGTTTTTGGCACCCGAATGGAGGAACGGGAAAGCCATAAGATATCTAAGCATGCAACAGACTCAGATTAAGGATATGAAGCTGGCCGGACGGTAATCGGACTCACGATGCGACAATGACACAGAGATTCGTACACAAGAAAAGACTCGAGTTTTAAAGGACGTAACTATCGGTACATTTGAAGTTTCGGGCATCCGAATGGAGGAACGGGAAAGCCATAAGATATCTAAGCCTGCAACAGACTCAGATAAAGGATATGAAGCTGACCGGACGGTAATCGGACTCACGATGCGACAATAACATAAAGATTCGTACACAAGAAAAGACTCGAGTTTTAATGGACGGAACTATCGGTTCATATGAAGTTTCGGGCACCCGAATGGAGGAACGGGAACGCCATAAGATATCTGATCATGCAACAAACTATGTTAAAGGATACGAAGCAGACCGGACGGTAATCGGACTCACGATGTGACAATGACACAGAGATTCGTACACAAGAAAAGACTCGTGTTTGAATGGACGTAACTAGCGGTTCATTTGAAGTTTCGGGCACCCGAATGGAGGAATGGGAAGGCCATAAGATATCTAAGCATGCAACAGACTCATATAAAAGATATGAGGCTGACCGGACGGTAATCGGACCACGATGCGACAATGACATAGAGATTCGTACACAAGAAAAGACTCGAGTTTTAAAGGACGTAACTATCTGTATATATGAAGTTTCGGGCACCCGAATGGAGGAACGGGAAGGCCATAAGATATCTGAGCATGCAACAGACTCAGATAAAGGATATGAAGCTGACCGAACGGTAATCGGACTCACGATGGGACAATGACACAGAGATTCGTACACAAGAAAAGACTCGTGTTTTAATGAATGTAAATAGCGGTTCATTTGAAGTTTCGGGCACCCGAATGGAGGAACGAGAAAGCCATAAGATATCTAAGCATGCAACAGACTCAGATAAAGGATATGAAGCTGACCGGACGGTAATCGGACTCACGATGCGACAATGACACAGAGATTCGTACACAAGAAAAGACTCGAGTTTTAAAGGACGTAACTATCGGTACATTTGAAGTTTCGGGCACCCGAATGGAGGAACGGGAAAGCCATGAGATATCTAAGCCTGCAACAGACTCAGATAAAGGATATGAAGCTGACCGGACGGTAATCGGACTCACGATGGGACAATGACACATTCGTACACAAGAAAAGACTCGTGTTTTAATGGACGTAACTAGTGGTTCATTTGAAGTTTCGAGCACCCGAATGGAGGAACGGGAAGGCCATAAGATATCTGAGCATGCAACATACTCAGATAAAGGATACGAAGCTTACCGGATGGTAATCGGACTCACGATGGGACAATGACACAGAGATTCGTACACAAGAAAAGACTCGTGTTTTAATGGACGTAACTAGCGGTTCATTTGACGTTTCGGGCACCGGAATGGAGGAACACGAAAGCCATAAGATATCTAAGCATGCAACAGACTCAGATAAAGGATATGAAGCTGACCAGACGGTAATCGGACTCACGATGCGACAATGACATAGAGATTCGTACACAAGAAAAGACTCGAGTTTTAAAGGACGTAACTATCTGTACATTTGAAGTTTCGGGCACCCGAATGGAGGAACGGGAAAGCCATAAGATATCTGTAACACCCCAACCGATGGCGGAAACATCGAGGTGCCACGTATGAATGATTGTTCAGTAGCTCATGGTAATACATATGTTTTAAATAATGCTTTATTACAATATTCAATTACATTAAAGTCTTGAATGAAAACTAATACATCAACAAACAACGAACTCAAAACTTCAAATAACTCCTCATGCTAGCTTTAGACTTCAAGCATCAATATTTCCTGTTGAGTTGTAAAAATGGGGGGGGGGGGGGGTCAACTAGAAGTTGGTGAGAATACATAAGCCGTGTCAAGCAAGTAGTTTAAGTATAAAAGTTTAGCAATTCATATGTCTATCGTAAGTTTAAGTCTACATGAATAAACATGATATGTTGAATCGACATAATCAAACCTCCGGCTAGTTTAGGTCCATCCCGTCATCTACGGTTCACCTTAATAATATGTTGGAACGATAACAATCACCCACGCTACCTATGTAGGAGGTACACGTATCCAGGTCGGATTGTCAATCCAATAGATCTATTATTGAGTATCGCCGGCTTGGCCATAGCTAATGATTATGTAATGTTGAAACTCGTTGAAACTGTTGTTGTCTAATTCATGAGGCATTAAAGTTTACAACTAGACATGCATGTAGAATTGCTTATGTAAAATGTTGCCAGTATGAAGAATTGCATAAACATGGTTACGTAAACTCACCTTAGCAAAGTATTAAGTCTCGAGAAAAGTATAAGTGTAGCCCCAAAGATTGGCAAGTATTACCTTATGTATAAGGTAACAAATAAGTCTAAGTCTATCTAGTCTACAAGTAATTTCTAGGGTTTCGATTTGGGGATAAACATTTGTTGGATTAATAATTAAAATGTTTAATAAATAAGAGAAATTTGATAATTAAATAAACAAAAGTCTTTTTGTAAATTTTAAATTAAAGATGGTCACAATATAAAGTTTTAAGTATGAAAATAATTTTTATAAAATTATTTCCTTAAAAATAGAATATTAAATCTATTTATTACAAATTGTCACAATATAACTTTAATGTTTAAAAATATTAAATTTACAGAATTATTAATTTAAAAATTGTATTTCTGTTCCAAATAATCAGAAACAATTTATATAAAATTTTGGTGCAAAAATATTGAAAAATGAATTTATTATGATTTATTTATGATTAAAACTAACAAAAATTGATTAAAAATATTAAATAATTGATTTTTCAGAAATAAAAATCATTTCAGAAAAGTTTAATGTTATATAAACTCAGAATAATTTTTCTGGAAATTTATATAATTGTTTTGATATTTTTATAGAATTTTATAAATAAAATAGGATAAACTTGAATTATTTATTATATATATTAAATAAATAATTTTTGGAAAACTAAAAATTGTATGTTAAACTTTTCTACTAGATTGACATAAAATAATTTTTGTAGAATTTATAAAGTCGTTTTAGTATTTTAAAACTAATTTTAAAATACAAGTAATTATATATAAAGCTTGAATGTTAAAAAAAAATACTTTGCTGATGCTGGGAATCGAACCCGCGTGGACCGGCTCAAAAGCACCAGACACAACCACTTGATCTAGATCAGTGGTTGTGTTGGGTTTGTGTTTGTTTAAATTATATAACCTTGTTCTGAAACGTGTTCTTCCCCAAATCAAACCAATCGTGCCCTAGCTATTCAATTAATCAAATTACACAACAATAACCCAATTAATCATAGGGTTATTGTTGTGTGTATGCCGAAGATCAAAACCCATCAATAATAAAGGACTTACAGAAACGAATCGTGTTCGAATCGTTGGTCAAACAGAAAAGGTCAACTCGAACAAGAATGCTTCAAAAGACGAATTAAAACAGAAATTGGAGATTGAGAGAGAGATTTTGGCGAGTTGGGAAGGATTTGGGAGGTCCAATTTATAGGGAGAGGGTTTGGATCGATGAAATGGATAGTTGACTCGTTAGTGATGATAATGCGACTGATTGAAGCAGATTTTGGAAACGATTGATGATGATTAACCGTGTAATTGACGCGTAATAGACAGGCAATCAGTCAAACATACCAAATCAGGATCAAAAACGCGTCCAAAGGTGTTGATTGTGGTGATCGTTCATCACAGTTGACTTTCTAAGTCAACTGTGGGTATGCCATCTCATAATATAATTAATTTGTGTTGGAGTTAAACCAAGATGTTTGTATAGCCCAGTTGGTGATGTTGTTTGATGCTGTTGACCCGTCTGAGGGCTCGGGTTCGAATCCCGGCCCCAGCATATAATTTTTTTTTGATAACCATTTCTAATATATATGTGCACTATATATATATAATATAGTATTAGGGGTCTAAATGCGTCACAAATAATTTTTAAAGGACAATAATGATGAGAAACTTGACGTTTCATTCAAATTATACGTAACGTACAATTATTAAATGCGAAATGTTACAGTCTCCCCTACTTTTAGGAACTTCGTCCCGAAGTTAAGAGAAAACACAAGGTTGGGGGTGATTGGGTAGAATTTGGAGCAACTTTGATTTGGGAGTTCTTTTATTGGTAATAGGATAGTGGTTTCGGGTCGGGTAGGCGTGTGCTTTAAGAGTTGAATTAGGTTCGTCTGACATCGCAAGGAGAGTAAGAATCTAGCAAAGTATTAAGTTAAGGAGTCCTAAAAGAAAATGTGTTGATAGACTATAGAAGGACTAAATGAACTACTAGGCAACTAAGGTTTATAGTTGGTCAACTACCAAAAACCTTGATAGAATTTCACACTACCTTAACGTACCTGTAAATTCATGATTACGTTCCGGACCGCAATCACCAATTTACCTTACATTAGGGTTTTGTGTCCTTCTATGCCTCTACCGATTGTTGAGCAGGTTTGATGGCCTCCACCAGTCGTTGAGCAGGTTGTAGGGCCTCTCCCGACTGTTGGAAAGACATGATGACCTCTACCAATTATTGAGTAGGTTGTTTGGTAGCCAACTAACCGTTGTACAAGTAAGTAAGTATATAGCAATTAGTTCACCTTCAAACAAGCATGTATCCAAGTGTTATGATAATACTAGAATTTATTACTTGAATAAAAACGTCAATACATAGAATTAGTACTAGAATTCAAATGGTGGAGCTTGCTGTTAAGTAGCTGGAGGGTCTTGATCTCGGTCTAGTTTAGGGCATCGGTTACGGAGGTGGTTTGGGTTTCCACATTCATAGCATTGACCATAGTTGTATTTACCAGGACGATTAGGATTAGTAACCTGAGCAGGGTTGGTTGGTTGGTTGGTATAAGGGTTTGGGGTCTCGCGACATGTGTTGACCAGGTGGCCATACCTACCACAATTGGTGCACAAGCGACACGCTGAAACAGTGGGATGATGTCGTTTGCATGTGTTACACAATGGAAAGTTTCTTGTATAAGGTTTCTTGTTAGAGGCTCGTGTAGTGGGGTTTACATCAGGATCCCTGGTCTTATGCTTCCGGTTCTCGGTGGTAACTGCGGTCACAATACTTGTTTTCTCGTCTTTCCGAACTAAGGTCCTGTTCTTTACGTGATGTCCATCGCCATTTCTATTTCCACTGCCGTCCCCATTCATTTGGATGACTTGAGCCAACAAGTTAGAAACCAGAGTTGTGATTTGTTGCGCCATTTGTTGGGAAATAATCGCAGCTAGTTGGGCATCACCTTCATTGTTGTGGTTAGTGTTGGGGTCGTGGTTGTGGTTGCTGTTCCCTTCCTCATGATTGTCACCACTGTTAATGCTAGTGCTGCGACGTGGAGACATGATCTGTAAGGGACACAATGATGTTTCAATGAGGCATGAAATGAATGAGGTAATATAGGGAATGTAATCATTTATTCATTAATTAAAACGAATAAACGAAAACGTTGACTTATCAAAGATTCTAGACTCTAATAACATAGTGAAGACATGCTTTAGCCTATAAGTGAACACTCATCCCGAGAATTCCCAGGTAGGCATCCGGGTCCCTCGTCTGATTGGGATATATGCGCAATGCCAGCCTAGACAGAAAACTCAGAATACAGACGTTCACCCTTCCAGATTGCACGTGTTCGTTATTAAAATCTAGAACTTCGACGAGATCTCAAGGTGGTTCAGGCTAAACCTGAGGATTTTGTCCTATTAGTCTAAGAGTAGAGCAATCTTCTTGTAGGGATTAAAGTAGGGATAAAAAGTAGGAGTGAGATAGAGAAGAGCAAGTAAAGGAGCAAATACTGGTTATATTCCTATGGTTATAGACTAGATTATTTTTCTAATAACCTAATTCCCTATAACCATGGCTCTGATATCAATCTGTAACACCCCAACCGATGGCGGAAACATCGAGGTGCCACGTATGAATGATTGTTCAGTAGCTCATGGTAATACATATGTTTTAAATAATGCTTTATTACAATATTCAATTACATTAAAGTCTTGAATGAAAACTAATACATCAACAAACAACGAACTCAAAACTTCAAATAACTCCTCATGCTAGCTTTAGACTTCAAGCATCAATATTTCCTGTTGAGTTGTAAAAATGGGGGGGGGGGGGGGTCAACTAGAAGTTGGTGAGAATACATAAGCCGTGTCAAGCAAGTAGTTTAAGTATAAAAGTTTAGCAATTCATATTTCTATCGTAAGTTTAAGTCTACATGAATAAACATGATATGTTGAATCGACATAATCAAACCTCCGACTAGTTTAGGTCCATCCAGTCATCCACGGTTCACCTTAATAATATGTTGGAACGATAACAATCACCCACGCTACCTATGTAGGAGGTACACGTATCCGGGTGGGATTGTCAATCCAATAGATCTATTATTGAGTATCGCCGGCTTGGCCATAGCTAATGATTATGTAATGTTGAAACTCGTTGAAACTGTTGTTGTCTAATTCATGAGGCATTAAAGTTTACAACTAGACATGCATGTAGAATTGCTTATGTAAAATGTTGCAAGTATGAAGAATTGCATAAACATGGTTACTTAAACTCACCTTAGCAAAGTATTAAGTCTCGAGAAAAGTATAAGTGTAGCCCCAAAGATTGCCAAGTATTACCCTATGTATAAGGTAACAAATAAGTCTAAGTCTATCTAGTCTACAAGTAATTTCTAGGGTTTCGATTTGGGGGATAAACATTTGTTGGATTAATAATTAAAATGTTTAATAAATAAGAGAAATTTGATAATTAAATAAACAAAAGTCTTTTTGTAAATTTTAAATTAAAGATGGTCACAATATAAAGTTTTAAGTATGAAAATAATTTTTATAAAATTATTTTTATAAAATTATTTTCTTAAAAATAGAATATTAAATCTATTTATTACAAATTTTCACAATATACCTTTAATATTTAAAAATATTAAATTTACAGAATTATTAATTTAAAAATTGTATTTCTGTTCCAAATAATCAGAAATAATTTATATAAAATTTTGGTGCAAAAATATTGAAAAATGAATTTATTATGATTTATTTATGATTAAAACTAACAAAAATTGATTAAAAATATTAAATAATTGATTTTTCAGAAATAAAAATCATTTCAGAAAAGTTTAATGTTATATAAACTCAGAATAATTTTCTGTAAATTTATATAATTGTTTTGATATTTTTATAGAATTTTATAAATAAAATAGGATAAACTTGAATTATTTATTATATATATTAAATAAATAATTTTTGGAAAACTAAAAATTGTATGTTAAACTTTTCTACTAGATTGACATAAAATAATTTTTGTAGAATTTATAAAGTCGTTTTAGTATTTTAAAACTAATTTTAAAATACAAGTAATTATATATAAAGCTTGAATGTTAAAAAAAAATACTTTGCTGATGCTGGGAATCGAACCCGCGTGGACCGGCTCAAAAGCACCAGACACAACTACTTGATCTAGAACAGTGGTTGTGTTGGGTTTGTGTTTGTTTAAATTATATAACCTTGTTCTGAAACGTGTTCTTCCCCAAATCAAACCAATCGTGCCCTAGCTATTCAATTAATCAAATTACACAACAATAACCCAATTAATCATAGGGTTATTGTTGTGTGTATGCCGAAGATCAAAACCCATCAATAATAAAGGACTTACAGAAACGAATCGTGTTGGAATCGTTGGTCAAACAGAAAAGGTCAACTCGAACAAGAATGCTTCAAAAGACGAATTAAAACAGAAATTGGAGATTGAGAGAGAGATTTCGGCGAGTTGGGAAGGATTTGGGAGGTCCAATTTATAGGGTGAGGGTTTGGATCGATGAAATGGATAGTTGACTCGTTAATGATGATGATGCGACTGATTGAAGCAGATTTTGGAAACGATTGATGATGATTAACCGTGTAATTGACGCGTAATAGACAGGCAATCAGTCAAACATACCAAATCAGGATCAAAAACGCATCCAAAGGTGTTGATTGTGGTGATCGTTCATCACAGTTAACTTTCTAGGTCAACTGTGGGTATGCCATCTCATAATATAATTAATTTGTGTTGGAGTTAAACCAAGATGTTTGTATAGCCCAGTTGGTGATGTTGCTTGATGCTGTTGACCCGTCTGAGGGCTCGGGTTCGAATCGCGGCCCCAGCATATAATTTTTTTTTTGATAACCATTTCTAATATATATGTACACTATATTTATATAATATAGTATTAGGGGTCTAAATGCGTCACAAATAATTTTTAAAGGACAATAATAATGAGAAACTTGACGTTTCATTCAAATTATACGTAACGTACAATTATTAAATGCGAAATGTTACAATATCTAAGCCTGCAACAGACTCAGTGTGACAACCGTCACCTTCATCTTTCATCAAATTGACAATAATAGTTCTTCAAATATTTCCATTATAGTTCTTGTAAGTTTCGTCGTTTTCAAATGTAATTTTAGAGCAAACTAAAATTTTATTATTTATATTTATTATGGATCGGGTATACGTTATTATCAAATGTGTATGTTGAACCGTCATCTGGAATGGATATTATAAAAATTTCAAGTTTTATAAAAGTTTAGAGTTTAAAAAGTTAAATATAGTTAACTTGGTTAGTGTTTTATAAAGGAAACTTAACTAAAATTTCAATAAACTTCACCAAAATAAACTCTAAGGACCAAACTTGCCAATTAATGAAAGTTCAAAATCTGATTCCTCTTGTTTTTCCCTCCCACGCGTCCGGTCACTATTCATGCCGGAATCCGGCGACTCCCAACTTCCGGCGAAATCTTAAAGGTTAAATTAATACGTTTCAATCGTTCTTAATGATTCCCGTACGTTTCTTCATGTCAAAAGACTAAATTCCAACGATTAAATAGATCATAAACGCATCAATATTGAGCCTTTAATTCGGCTTTAATGTAGTAACCGTCGGAATATCTATAGCTATTAAAACCACCATGTAAAGCGACTTTAATTAGAACCGTTTGTCCCATTCGTTTGCTGCACTTGTATACATCATAAACCCACAAAAAAAAAACTACAACTGACGTCCAGAAGCTCCTCTTTTGCGATCCTTAGTTCCGACTCTATTTCTTTTTTTTCGACCTTCAAACACATTGTAAGTTTAATTATTTGATGTTTTTTTGTTATTCGCATATTTCTCTGTGAAAGCCCTATCAAATCGGGTTCTTTAAATGATGAATTGAAGGTATTAGAAAACTAGGGTTTAGGGTTATGATTTGGGGAAGAAGATGAAGGTTGGTTATATGTTAAAGTTATTCTATTTCGAGCTTATTAAACAAGAATGGTTGTGGTCTAGTGGTCACATGGTTGGGGTACTGATGAGCATACCCGAGTTCGAACCCCCTTAGGGACGGGTTTGAGTATTTTTTTTAGCCAAGCATATTATTATTCTTTGTTATTATTTTTATTTTTTTTTCTTTTTATATAATACATGAAAACTTGAAATATTCATAACTAATTCATTTTTACTCCAAAAATCATGAAATTTTAGGAGTAGTTACTTGACAATTCATAGAAAATTATCATATTTTTAGTTGCTGAAAAGTATTTATTTTTCATAATTTTACTAATTTAAATAGTTTTAATCATAAATAATTGATTAAAAATTCATTTTTAATGATTTAAATCCCAATTTTTCTGGAAAATTATTTTTAAGTATCATGAACTTAAATAAAAATTATTGGTTCAGAAAACATTTAGTTTTATTAATTTTCCTATTTTTTTATTATTTAAACATGATTTAAACTCATTAAATTTATTTTAAATACAAATAAATTGAGAAAAATTATTTTCACCATTATACATCAGAAAATAACTATGTTTCATAAAAATATCATTTTTTTGGCTCATGTCTTGTATTTTTAGTTTAATTACATTTAATTGGATATAATTAATTATCTAGTTAAATGTAAATTATTAAAATATGTTTTATGGATATTTTTTTTTATAAAATAGAAAATATTCCTATTTGTGGAAACATAGTTTTATAATGTCTTCGTCACGTATTAAATATTAAATCATGATATACTTTATTTGACATTTTTATTAAATTCAAGATATAATAAAACTTCATCTTCCCTACATAAGTCTAGCAAACCCTGATGCCCTAGAATATAGATGCCTTAGACTTTTAAGTCATTTTTCCTCATTAGTATTCTTAAACATATAGGTTGAGTTCTTCGGAATTCTTAAGCCTTTTGCGACGAACTTTGTTGGATTTATCGCTTAGCAAAACTGTGAGTATATCTTTCCCCTTTTTCATGTTTTACTATTTTGGGGTGATACATGTACCATTATTACTATTAAACTATGTAGACTTTGAAACGTAATGTGCCTTATGTGATGCTTATGTGATTTGTGTGAATTGAAACGTATTCAAAATCATTAACCATGGGCCGAGCATAACAATGAGTAGTACTACGATTTACATCCCTTGTGTGATTATGGTTTCATTTGAGCCTTGGTCATTGTTATGTGAAACTTGAAACTTGAAACTTTGGGGTGATACTTGATACTTGAAACTATTAGGGTTGATTTTGATGCACTCATTCTACTAATTACATAATAGCAATCATCATGGCACAAATATTACAACTATTCTTGAACTAAAACAGGGTATGCTCACCAATACAATTTTTGTATTGACCAAATTATTTTGTACATGTTTCAGGTTATTTTGAGATGCATTCTTTAAGCTTTCGGATTTATATTTAGATTTTGACTCATTGTATTACAGTTTAGTTGACATTTAGACTTGTTGTATTTTATTTCATTGTAATAAACTATTTAATCAATGTATTTAAATTTATACTTTAGTCCATGAGCTATTGAACAATCGTCACTACGTGACACCTCGATGTTTCCGCCATCGGTTGGGGTGTCACAGATTGGTATCAGAGCCATGGTTATAGGGAATTAGGTTATTAGAATGCCTTTTAGCCTAGTCTATAACTAAGCTTACTTTCACGAGTCCTCTCGTGTATATTTCTCTTATTTCTTATAATTTCTTTCAATATATTTTCTCTATGATTCTTTTCTCGTTATTCTTTTGGTATTTTGCATGGAGAAGAAGACACTCGTATTCTACAAACGAAACGATATCACCAAGTTAGGAGTGACATCTATACCTTGGTGATTAGTTTCACTCCTCTATATGTTATTTATCTTAGGAATATATCTTTGAGATAAGAGTGACATCCACACCTCAAAGAGTATTTCCTCCAAAAAGAAACTTAACCACTAAGCTGGGAGTGATATCCTTAACTTAGTGATTGGTTTCATTCCTCAATTGTTTTCAATTTTGAAATACATCTTTGAGTTAGGAGTGAAATCCACATCTCAAGGATCTATTTCTACACCTCTTTTTAAAGTCTCGCTAAAAGTTTTGAAATTTACCAGTGACGGGGTATGTGCAATCGGGAAGGATGACCATTTACTCATAGGTTTAAGTACACTCCCCACACGTCACTAATAATATTTCAATTTCTTTGGCTAGTCACCAGTTTCGTTAGAAATATTTTTAGTAACACATTCCATTATTGGTATACTTTTCATTTGATGTTTGAACTCTTATCATAATTTTCTATAATGAAGTTATTATCTCTTTTGAGTTTTCCCTATTAATAGCTATCGCTATTAGTGCGTTTTTCCGTTTTCTGTTATTAGTTCTTATGTTTTGTTTAACATTTGGATTTTAAGTTCCATCATCTATTGTTTTATATACTCATTGATCATTTGCTTTTCATCATCACTACTAAAACTTCTATGTACTATTTTATCGCATTAAAACTCACACTATTCCATTTATGTTTCGTGATTTTTATAACGCATCATTTCTCTTGTTCAAAAACATTTTCCTATGAATCAAATTTTTAAACTTGTTGTTTAACTTTGATCACACTTTTGATTCTTGAAAGTTGCACATTTAGACACGAATGTGGTTTCAAACTTATTAATCGTCTTGTTATTATTATCATGTTTACAAATTTACTCGATCGATGTCACAGTATATCTCTAAACTATTCCCCTGTGTCTCTACAATATACACAATATCATAAATGCTTATCTATCCAACACACACCAGTACACTACTCTCTGAAGCGATTACCTTAGCAATTTACCCTATGTTCCATCTCATAAAAGCACAAAGCCCAAGTACCCAGTTTTGGAGAAACTTATTCATCAAATTAGCACATCTTATACACACCTTGTGTCTTGAAGCATTTAGCGTGCTAGGAGCCCAAAGAGATGCCTTAACAATTTTTACAAACAAGCGATTTTTCAACCTATAAATTTTGCTACATTATGATAATTCAATGTTTCAAGTTTAATCAAAACGGGTAACACTCGGATTTTCCCAAACATTCTATAAATATGGAAGATTTTTTTTTTCAACTTTAATGGGATTTTAACTTGTAAACAGAAGGAATGTTTTAATACAGTAAGGTTTTACTTCTCAAAAATTCGTCAAGGCATTCGGGACCATATGCAATCTTCTATCTGTCTTACCCATACCTTTCAATCATTATCAAGGAGAGTCAACTCAACCCTTATCAATTCCTTTACTGTGACTCGATCTTCTTTTCAAAGCTTGAAATCTGTTTTCAGAAATGTTATGTAGTTATAAGCTTTTTGTGTCATACACGTTGGTTTTTATCATTCACGCAAAATTTTAAAGCTTAGTCTTTTGAAACACATTTGATTTATATGATTTCCTCTTGCATCTTATAAACTTGATTCACATATTTACAAGTCAAAAGTAAATCTTCTTGCTTTCATATAACGGATCCAATATCTGTTGCGGGAAAAGAAATTTTCAACTAATAACATGCCTTATAACACTTTTCAAACTCGACTTCTCGTAAACACATGAAAATGTGTACCTGCAAAATCTTTTCAAGTGAACCTATTTTGAATCTAAAACATTCTTCGATTTTTAAAAAGTTTATTCTCATTCTTTCAATTATATCACAAAGTTCGAGTAAACTACGTTTTATAAACAAAAATTCATCTCTTTACACTTATACACTCTCAGTTGCAACACTTTTGGCTTAACAAAACAATTGACATATCCTCATCGGAATGTCGCTAAATGTCTTTTATTGTATAGTACATATATGCAAAACTATTAAATTTAAACCATCATGTCAGTAGACTTTACGTCTGTTCTGCACACTCTCAATTGCATTAGATTTTATTATTTTATTCTTACATTATTTTATTATGTTCGTGTATTATCCTCGCATTATTCCTTTATTAGTTCTTATTCTTACGTATTATTTGTGGTTATTCTCACGCCATTTATTAGCAGTTATTTTTATATAACTGATTTTGAGCATTATTCAACTCGTTTGCCCTCATTTTGCGCAATCGTGCGACTTACTCGATGTATATTCAAATCGAAATTTTATGTTATACTTATTTACTTATATGAACGTGTATTTTGTACGAATACTTTCCTATGTGAGCAAGACCCTATTAGACTTTTTCATAAATTGAACCGGTTACTTGTGCGAGTGAACCCGAAAGGGGAAGGACCGCTAACCGTGCGTGATACTTACACTTTATTACGGTTATTCGGGTGAACCCGAAAGGGGAAGGACCTTAAACCGCATTTTATACTTGAGCAGTATCTATTATTTAACAAATCTTGGTTGCACGCATTTGTTTCTAGTATTACTTAGGATAGGGTTATGGAAAAGCATAACACCCTGGTGTAAGGTAAATCGATGATTACGGTCCGGAACTCAATCATGGGTTTACAGGTACATAAGGGTGGTGTGTAATCCTATTTAGGTTGTTGGTAGACAATCAGTACGAGTCCAAAGTATCGGGAGTGTGGTGGGTCAGCTGCGGTACACCCTATATATAAGCATAAACGATACTGCGGGAACGGACTAGGAGTCTAACCAAGAACCAACCCATTACTTTATAATTACCTCTTCTTTGGATCTTTGACTAATAGCTAAGCATTTTTTTGGATATGAGCGTTCTTACACGAGCCTCAATTCGTGTTCCTAGAGTCTTTCTCTTGACCATCCACACAGAAAACTAAAACCTTATATTCTTACACTTTCGGTTATTTGGATTCTTATTGCATACTCTAACAACGTTCAGTCAGAAACTTTTCTAAAGTAGGAGAGACTAGCTTCGTTAGTACCTCTGCCCCTCACCCGTTACACATTCCCAAAACTTTTGTTCTTATTTAAACTCTCAACTTTCTAATCTCGAGTCAACTGTATAACATTTTGAAACTTTTATCTTGGATATTAAATAACGATTTTAAATTTTGTCAAAACATGACTCATGAAAATTTTAAAAGCTTACTTGAGTTTTACAACGTTTGTTGTACCATAGTAACCCCCACTTGAAAGAATTTCGAGACGAAATTTTCTAAAGTAGGGGAGACTGTGACAACCGTCACCTTCATCTTTCATCAAATTGACAATAATAGTTCTTCAAATATTTCCATTATAGTTCTTGTAAGTTTCGTCGTTTTCAAATGTAATTTTAGAGCAAACTAAAATTTTATTATTTATATTTATTATGGATCGGGTATACGTTATTATCAAATGTGTATGTTGAACCGTCATCTGGAATGGATATTATAAAAATTTCAAGTTTTATAAAAGTTTAGAGTTTAAAAAGTTAAATATAGTTAACTTGGTTAGTGTTTTATAAAGGAAACTTAACTAAAATTTCAATAAACTTCACCAAAATAAACTCTAAGGACCAAACTTGACAATTAATGAAAGTTCAAAATCTGATTCCTCTTGTTTTTCCCTCCCACGCGTCCGGTCACTATTCATGCCGGAATCCGGCGACTCCCAACTTCCGGCGAAATCTTAAAGGTTAAATTAATACGTTTCAATCGTTCTTAATGATTCCCGTACGTTTCTTCATGTCAAAAGACTAAATTCCAACGATTAAATAGATCATAAACGCATCAATATTGAGCCTTTAATTCGGCTTTAATGTAGTAACCGCCGGAATATCTATAGCTATTAAAACCACCATGTAAAGCGACTTTAATTAGAACCGTTTGTCCCATTCGTTTGCTGCACTTGTATACATCATAAACCCACAAAAAAAAACTACAAATGACGTCCAGAAGCTCCTCTTTTGCGATCCTTAGTTCCGACTCTATTTCTTTTTTTTCGACCTTCAAACACATTGTAAGTTTAATTATTTGATGTTTTTTTGTTATTCGCATATTTCTCTGTGAAAGCCCTATCAAATCGGGTTCTTTAAATGATGAATTGAAGGTATTAGAAAACTAGGGTTTAGGGTTATGATTTGGGGAAGAAGATGAAGGTTGGTTATATGTTAAAGTTATTCTATTTCGAGCTTATTAAACAAGAATGGTTGTGGTCTAGTGGTCACATGGTTGGGGTGCTGATGAGCATACCCGAGTTCGAACCACCTTAGGGACGGGTTTGAGTATTTTTTTTAGCCAAGCATATTATTATTCTTTGTTATTATTTTTATTTTTTTTTCTTTTTATATAATACATGAAAACTTGAAATATTCATAACTAATTCATTTTTACTCCAAAAATCATGAAATTTTAGGAGTAGTTACTTGACAATTCATAGAAAATTATTATATTTTTAGTTGCTGAAAAATATTTATTTTTCATAATTTTACTAATTTAAATAGTTTTAATCATAAATAATTGATTAAAAATTCATTTTTAATGATTTAAATCCCAATTTTTCTGGAAAATTATTTTTAAGTATCATGAACTTAAATAAAAATTATTGGTTCAGAAAACATTTAGTTTTATTAATTTTCCTATTTTTTTATTATTTAAACATGATTTAAACTCATTAAATTTATTTTAAATACAAATAAATTGAGAAAAATTATTTTCACCATTATACATCAGAAAATAACTATGTTTCATAAAAATATCATTTTTTTGGCTCATGTCTTGTATTTTTAGTTTAATTACATTTAATTGGATATAATTAATTATCTAGTTAAATGTAAATTATTAAAATATGTTTTATGGATGTTTTTTTTATAAAATAGAAAATATTCCTATTTGTGGAAACATAGTTTTATAATGTCTTCGTCACGTATTAAATATTAAATCATGATATACTTTATTTGACATTTTTATTAAATTCAAGATATAATAAAACTTCATCTTCCCTACATAAGTCTAGCAAACCCTGATGCCCTAGAATATAGATGCCTTAGACTTTTAAGTCATTTTTCCTCATTAGTATTCTTAAACATATAGGTTGAGTTCTTCGGAATTCTTAAGCCTTTTGCGACGAACTTTGTTGGATTTATCGCTTAGCAAAACTGTGAGTATATCTTTCCCCTTTTTCATGTTTTACTATTTTGGGGTGATACATGTACCATTATTACTATTAAACTATGTAGACTTTGAAACGTAATGTGCCTTATGTGATGCTTATGTGATTTGTGTGAATTGAAACGTATTCAAAATCATTAACCATGGGCCGAGCATAACAATGAGTAGTACTACGATTTACATCCCTTGTGTGATTATGGTTTCATTTGAGCCTTGGTCATTGTTATGTGAAACTTGAAACTTGAAACTTTGGGGTGATACTTGATACTTGAAACTATTAGGGTTGATTTTGATGCACTCATTCTACTAATTACATAATAGCAATCATCATGGCACAAATATTACAACTATTCTTGAACTAAAACAGGGTATGCTCACCAATACAATTTTTGTATTGACCAAATTATTTTGTACATGTTTCAGGTTATTTTGAGATGCATTCTTTAAGCTTTCGGATTTATATTTAGATTTTGACTCATTGTATTACAGTTTAGTTGACATTTAGACTTGTTGTATTTTATTTCATTGTAATAAACTATTTAATCAATGTATTTAAATTTACACTTTAGTCCATGAGCTATTGAACAATCGTCACTACGTGACACCTCGATGTTTCCGCCATCGGTTGGGGTGTCACACTCAGATAAAGGATATGAAGCTGACCGGACGGTAGTCGGACTCACGATGGGACAATGTCACATTCGTACACAAGAAAAGACTCGTGTTTTAATGGACGTAACTAGCGGTTCATTTGAAGTTTCGAGCACCCGAATGGAGGAACGGGAAGGCCATAAGATATCTGAGCATGCAACATACTCAGATAAAGGATATGAATCTTACCGGACGGTAATCGGACTCACGATGTGACAATGACACAGAGATTCGTACACAAGAAAAGACTCGTGTTTTAATGAACGTAAATAGCGGTTCATTTGAAGTTTCGGGCACCCGAATGGAGGAACGGGAAAGCCATAAGATATCTAAGCCTGCAAAAGACTCAGATAAAGGATATGAAGCTGACCGGACGGTAATCGGACTCACGATGGGACAATGACATGGAGATTCGTACACAAGAAAAGACTCGAGTTTTAAAGGACGTAACTATCGGTACATTTGAAGTTTCGGGCACCCGAATGGAGGAACGGGAAAGTCATAAGATATCTAAGCATGCAACAGACTCAGATAAAGGATATGAAGCTTACCGGACGGTAATCAGACTCACGATGCGACAATGACACAGAGATTCGTACACAAGAAAAGACTCGTGTTTTAATGAACGTAAATAGCGGTTAGTTTGAAGTTTCGTGCACCCGAATGGAGGAACGGGAAAGCCATAAGATATCTAAGCCTGCAAAAGTCTCAGATAAAGGATATGAAGCTGACCGGATGGTAATCGGACTCACGATGGGACAATGACACAGAGATTCGTACACAAGAAAAGACTCACGTTTTAATGAACGTAAATAGCGGTTCATTTGAAGTTTCGGGCACCCGAATGGAGGAACGGGAAAGACATAAGATATCTAAGCATGCAACAGACTCAGATAAAGGATATGAAGCTGGCCGGACGGTAATCAGACTCACGATGCGACAATGACACAGAGATTCGTACACAAGAAAAGACTCGAGTTTTAAAGGACGTAACTATCGGTACATTTGAAGTTTCGGGCACCCGAATGGAGGAACGGGAAAGCCATAAGATATCTAAGCATGCAACAGACTCAGATAAAGATATGAAGCTGACCGGACGGTAATCGGACTCACGATGCGACAATGACATAGAGATTCGTACACAAGAAAAGACTCGAGTTTTAAAGGACGTAACTATCTGTACATTTGAAGTTTCCGGCACCCGAATGGAGGAACAGGAAAGCCATAAGATATCTAAGCATGCAACAGACTCAGATAAAGGATATGAAGCTGACCGGACGGTAATCGGACTCACGATGGGACAGTGACACAGAGATTCGTACACAAGAAAAGACTCATGTTTTAATGAACGTAAATAGCGGTTCATTTGAAGTTTCGGGCACCCGAATGGAAGAACGGGAAAGCCATAAGATATCTAAGCATGCAACAGACTCAGATAAAGGATATGAAGCTGGCCGGACGGTAATCGGACTCACGATGCGACAATGACACAGAGATTCGTACACAAGAAAAGACTCGAGTTTTAAAGGACGTAAGTATCGGTACATTTGAAGTTTCGAGCACCCGAATGGAGGAACGGGAAGGCCATAAGATATCTGAGCATGCAACAGACTCAGATAAAGGATATGAAGCTTACCGGACGGTAATCGGACTCACGATGGGACAATAACACAGAGATTCGTACACAAGAAAAGACTCATCTTTTAATGAACGTAAATAGCGGTTCATTTGAAGTTTTGGGCACCCGAATGGAGGAACGGGAAAGCCATAAGATATCTAAGCATGCAACAGACTCAGATTAAGGATATGAAGCTGGCCGGAAGGTAATCGGACACACGATGCGACAATGACACAGAGATTCGTACACAAGAAAAGACTCGAGTTTTAAAGGACGTAACTATCGGTACATTTGAAGTTTCGGGCATCCGAATGGAGGAACGGGAAAGCCATAAGATATCTTAGCCTGCAACAGACTCAGATAAAGGATATGAAGCTGACCGGACGGTAATCGGACTCACGATGCGACAATAACATAAAGATTCGTACACAAGAAAAGACTCGAGTTTTAATGGACGGAACTATCGGTTCATATGAAGTTTCGGGCACCCGAATGGAGGAACGGGAACGCCATAAGATATCTGATCATGCAACAAACTATGTTAAAGGATACGAAGCAGACCGGACGGTAATCGGACTCACGATGTGACAATGACACAGAGATTCGTACACAAGAAAAGACTCGTGTTTGAATGGACGTAACTAGCGGTTCATTTGAAGTTTCGGGCACCCGAATGGAGGAACGGGAAGGCCATAAGATATCTAAGCATGCAACAGACTCATATAAAGGATATGAAGCTGACCGGACGGTAATCGGACCACGATGCGACAATGACATAGAGATTCGTACACAAGAAAAGACTCGAGTTTTAAAGGACGTAACTATCTGTATATTTGAAGTTTCGGGCACCCGAATGGAGGAACGGGAAGGCCATAAGATATCTGAGCATGCAACAGACTCAGATAAAGGATATGAAGCTGACCGAACGGTAATCGGACTCACGATGGGACAATGACACAGAGATTCGTACACAAGAAAAGACTAGTATTTTAATGAATGTAAATAGCGGTTCATTTGAAGTTTCGGGCACCCGAATGGAGGAACGAGAAAGCCATAAGATATCCAAGCATGCAACAGACTCAGATAAAGGATATGAAGCTGACCGGACGGTAATCGGACTCACGATGCGACAATGACACAGAGATTCGTACACAAGAAAAGACTCGAGTTTTAAAGGACGTAACTATCGGTACATTTGAAGTTTCGGGCACCCGAATGGAGGAACGGGAAAGCCATAAGATATCTAAGCCTGCAACAGACTCAGATAAAGGATATGAAGCTGACCGGACGGTAATCGGACTCACGATGGGACAATGACACATTCGTACACAAGAAAAGACTCGTGTTTTAATGGACGTAACTAGTGGTTCATTTGAAGTTTCGAGCACCCGAATGGAGGAACGGGAAGGCCATAAGATATCTGAGCATGCAACATACTCAGATAAAGGATATGAAGCTTACCGGATGGTAATCGGACTCACGATGGGACAATGACACAGAGATTCGTACACAAGAAAAGACTCGTGTTTTAATGGACGTAACTAGCGGTTCATTTGACGTTTCGGGCACCGGAATGGAGGAACGCGAAAGCCATAAGATATCTAAGCATGCAACAGACTCAGATAAAGGATATGAAGCTGACCAGACGGTAATCGGACTCACGATGCGACAATGACATAGAGATTCGTACACAAGAAAAGACTCGAGTTTTAAAGGACGTAACTATCTGTACATTTGAAGTTTCGGGCACCCGAATGGAGGAACGGGAAAGCCATAAGATATCTGTAACACCCCAACCGATGGCGGAAACATCGAGGTGCCACGTATGAATGATTGTTCAGTAGCTCATGGTAATACATATGTTTTAAATAATGCTTTATTACAATATTCAATTACATTAAAGTCTTGAATGAAAACTAATACATCAACAAACAACGAACTCAAAACTTCAAATAACTCCTCATGCTAGCTTTAGACTTCAAGCATCAATATTTCCTGTTGAGTTGTAAAAATGGGGGGGGTCAACTAGAAGTTGGTGAGAATACATAAGCCGTGTCAAGCAAGTAGTTTAAGTATAAAAGTTTAGCAATTCATATGTCTATCGTAAGTTTAAGTCTACATGAATAAACATGATATGTTGAATCGACATAATCAAACCTCCGACTAGTTTAGGTCCATCCCGTCATCTACGGTTCACCTTAATAATATGTTGGAACGATAACAATCACCCACGCTACCTATGTAGGAGGTACACGTATCCAGGTCGGATTGTCAATCCAATAGATCTATTATTGAGTATCGCCGGCTTGGCCATAGCTAATGATTATGTAATGTTGAAACTCGTTGAAACTGTAGTTGTCTAATTCATGAGGCATTAAAGTTTACAACTAGACATGCATGTAGAATTACTTATGTAAAATGTTGCAAGTATGAAGAATTGCATAAACATGGTTACGTAAACTCACCTTAGCAAAGTATTAAGTCTCAAGAAAAGTATAAGTGTAGCCCCAAAGATTGGCAAGTATTACCTTATGTATAAGGTAACAAATAAGTCTAAGTCTATCTAGTCTACAAGTAATTTCTAGGGTTTCGATTTGGGGATAAACATTTGTTGGATTAATAATTAAAATGTTTAATAAATAAGAGAAATTTGATAATTAAATAAACAAAAGTCTTTTTGTAAATTTTAAATTAAAGATGGTCACAATATAAAGTTTTAAGTATGAAAATAATTTTTATAAAATTATTTCCTTAAAAATAGAATATTAAATCTATTTATTACAAATTGTCACAATATAACTTTAATATTTAAAAATATTAAATTTACAGAATTATTAATTTAAAAATTGTATTTCTGTTCCAAATAATCAGAAATAATTTATATAAAATTTTGGTGCAAAAATATTGAAAAATGAATTTATTATGATTTATTTATGATTAAAACTAACAAAAATTGATTAAAAATATTAAATAATTGATTTTTCAGAAATAAAAATCATTTCAGAAAAGTTTAATGTTATATAAACTCAGAATAATTTTTCTGGAAATTTATATAATTGTTTTGATATTTTTATAGAATTTTATAAATAAAATAGGATAAACTTGAATTATTTATTATATATATTAAATAAATAATTTTTCGAAAACTAAAAATTGTATGTTAAACTTTTCTACTAGATTGACATAAAATAATTTTTGTAGAATTTATAAAGTCGTTTTAGTATTTTAAAACTAATTTTAAAATACAAGTAATTATATATAAAGCTTGAATGTTAAAAAAAAAATACTTTGCTGATGCTGGGAATCGAACCCGCGTGGACCGGCTCAAAAGCACCAGACACAACCACTTGATCTAGATCAGTGGTTGTGTTGGGTTTGTGTTTGTTTAAATTATATAACCTTGTTCTGAAACGTGTTCTTCCCCAAATCAAACCAATCGTGCCCTAGCTATTCAATTAATCAAATTACACAACAATAACCCAATTAATCATAGGGTTATTGTTGTGTGTATGCCGAAGATCAAAACCCATCAATAATAAAGGACTTACAGAAATGAATCGTGTTCGAATCGTTGGTCAAACAGAAAAGGTCAACTCGAACAAGAATGCTTCAAAAGACGAATTAAAACAGAAATTGGAGATTGAGAGAGAGATTTTGGCGAGTTGGGAAGGATTTGGGAGGTCCAATTTATAGGGAGAGGGTTTGGATCGATAAAATGGATAGTTGACTCGTTAGTGATGATAATGCGACTGATTGAAGCAGATTTTGGAAACGATTGATGATGATTAACCGTGTAATTGACGCGTAATAGACAGGCAATCAGTCAAACATACCAAATCAGGATCAAAAACGCGTCCAAAGGTGTTGATTGTGGTGATCGTTCATCACAGTTGACTTTCTAAGTCAACTGTGGGTATGCCATCTCATAATATAATTAATTTGTGTTGGAGTTAAACCAAGATGTTTGTATGGCCCAGTTGGTGATGTTGTTTGATGCTGTTGACCCGTCTGAGGGCTCGGGTTCGAATCCCGGCCCCAGCATATAATTTTTTTTTTGATAACCATTTCTAATATATATGTGCACTATATATATATAATATAGTATTAGGGGTCTAAATGCGTCACAAATAATTTTTAAAGGACAATAATGATGAGAAACTTGACGTTTCATTCAAATTATACGTAACGTACAATTATTAAATGCGAAATGTTACAGTCTCCCCTACTTTTAGGAACTTCGTCCCGAAGTTAAGAGAAAACACAAGGTTGGGGGTGATTGGGTAGAATTTGGAGCAACTTTGATTTGGGAGTTCTTTTATTGGTAATAGGATAGTGGTTTCGGGTCGGGTAGGCGTGTGCTTTAAGAGTTGAATTAGGTTCGTCTGACATCGCAAGGAGAGTAAGAATCTAGCAAAGTATTAAGTTAAGGAGTCCTAAAAGAAAATGTGTTGATAGACTATAGAAGGACTAAATGAACTACTAGGCAACTAAGGTTTATAGTTGGTCAACTACCAAAAACCTTGATAGAATTTCACACTACCTTAACGTACCTGTAAATTCATGATTACGTTCCGGACCGCAATCACCAATTTACCTTACATTAGGGTTTTGTGTCCTTCTATGCCTCTACCGATTGTTGAGCAGGTTTGATGGCCTCCACCAGTCGTTGAGCAGGTTGTAGGGCCTCTCCCGACTGTTGGAAAGACATGATGACCTCTACCAATTATTGAGTAGGTTGTTTGGTAGCCAACTAACCGTTGTACAAGTAAGTAAGTATATAGCAATTAGTTCACCTTCAAACAAGCATGTATCCAAGTGTTATGATAATACTAGAATTTATTACTTGAATAAAAACGTCAATACATAGAATTAGTACTAGAATTCAAATGGTGGAGCTTGCTGTTAAGTAGCTGGAGGGTCTTGATCTCGGTCTAGTTTAGGGCATCGGTTACGGAGGTGGTTTGGGTTTCCACATTCATAGCATTGACCATAGTTGTATTTACCAGGACGATTAGGATTAGTAACCTGAGCAGGGTTGGTTGGTTGGTTGGTATAAGGGTTTGGGGTCTCGCGACATGTGTTGACCAGGTGGCCATACCTACCACAATTGGTGCACAAGCGACACGCTGAAACAGTGGGATGATGTCGTTTGCATGTGTTACACAATGGAAAGTTTCTTGTATAAGGTTTCTTGTTAGAGGCTCGTGTAGTGGGGTTTACATCAGGATCCATGGTCTTATGCTTCCGGTTCTCGGTGGTAACTGCGGTCACAATACTTGTTTTCTCGTCTTTCCGAACTAAGGTCCTGTTCTTTACGTGATGTCCATCGCCATTTCTATTTCCACTGCCGTCCCCATTCATTTGGATGACTTGAGCCAACAAGTTAGAAACCAGAGTTGTGATTTGTTGCGCCATTTGTTGGGAAATAATCGCAGCTAGTTGGGCATCACCTCCATTGTTGTGGTTAGTGTTGGGGTCGTGGTTGTGGTTGCTGTTCCCTTCCTCATGATTGTCACCACTGTTAATGCTAGTGCTGCGACGTGGAGACATGATCTGTAAGGGACACAATGATGTTTCAATGAGGCATGAAATGAATGAGGTAATATAGGGAATGTAATCATTTATTCATTAATTAAAACGAATAAACGAAAACGTTGACTTATCAAAGATTCTAGACTCTAATAACATAGTGAAGACATGCTTTAGCCTATAAGTGAACACTCATCCCGAGAATTCCCAGGTAGGCATCCGGGTCCCTCGTCTGATTGGGATATATGCGCAATGCCAGCCTAGACAGAAAACTCAGAATACAGGCGTTCACCCTTCCAGATTGCACGTGTTCGTTATTAAAATCTAGAACTTCGACGAGATCTCAAGGTGGTTCAGGCTAAACCTGAGGATTTTGTCCTATTAGTCTAAGAGTAGAGCAATCTTCTTGTAGGGATTAAAGTAGGGATAAAAAGTAGGAGTGAGATAGAGAATAGCAAGTAAAGGAGCAAATACTGGTTATATTCCTATGGTTATAGACTAGATTATTTTTCTAATAACCTAATTCCCTATAACCATGGCTCTGATATCAATTTGTAACACCCCAACCGATGGCGGAAACATCGAGGTGCCACGTATGAATGAATGTTCAGTAGCTCATGGTAATACATATGTTTTAAATAATGCTTTATTACAATATTCAATTACATTAAAGTCTTGAATGAAAACTAATACATCAACAAACAACGAACTCAAAACTTCAAATAACTCCTCATGCTAGCTTTAGACTTCAAGCATCAATATTTCCTGTTGAGTTGTAAAAATGGGGGGGGGGGGGTCAACTAGAAGTTGGTGAGAATACATAAGCCGTGTCAAACAAGTAGTTTAAGTATAAAAGTTTAGCAATTCATATTTCTATCGTAAGTTTAAGTCTACATGAATAAACATGATATGTTGAATCGACATAATCAAACCTCCGACTAGTTTAGGTCCATCCAGTCATCCACGGTTCACCTTAATAATATGTTGGAACGATAACAATCACCCACGCTACCTATGTAGGAGGTACACGTATCCGGGTGGGATTGTCAATCCAATAGATCTATTATTGAGTATCGCCGGCTTGGCCATAGCTAATGATTATGTAATGTTGAAACTCGTCGAAACTGTTGTTGTCTAATTCATGAGGCATTAAAGTTTACAACTAGACATGCATGTAGAATTGCTTATGTAAAATGTTGCAAGTATGAAGAATTGCATAAACATGGTTACGTAAAC
Source organism: Ambrosia artemisiifolia (assembly GCA_032199755.1). Lineage (NCBI taxonomy): Eukaryota > Viridiplantae > Streptophyta > Magnoliopsida > Asterales > Asteraceae > Ambrosia > Ambrosia artemisiifolia. Next base: position 29,478,926 of record CM063524.1, on the reverse strand, counting down.
TCACCTTAGCAAAGTATTAAGTCTCGAGAAAAGTATAAGTGTAGCCCCAAAGATTGCCAAGTATTACCCTATGTATAAGGTAACAAATAAGTCTAAGTCTATCTAGTCTACAAGTAATTTCTAGGGTTTCGATTTGGGGGATAAACATTTGTTGGATTAATAATTAAAATGTTTAATAAATAAGAGAAATTTGATAATTAAATAAACAAAAGTCTTTTTGTAAATTTTAAATTAAAGATGGTCACAATATAAAGTTTTAAGTATGAAAATAATTTTTATAAAATTATTTTTATAAAATTATTTTCTTAAAAATAGAATATTAAATCTATTTATTACAAATTGTCACAATATACCTTTAATATTTAAAAATATTAAATTTATAGAATTATTAATTTAAAAATTGTATTTCTGTTCCAAATAATCAGAAATAATTTATATAAAATTTTGGTGCAAAAATATTGAAAAATGAATTTATTATGATTTATTTATGATTAAAACTAACAAAAATTGATTAAAAATATTAAATAATTGATTTTTCAGAAATAAAAATCATTTCAGAAAAGTTTAATGTTATATAAACTCAGAATAATTTTCTGAAAATTTATATAATTGTTTTGATATATTTATAGAATTTTATAAATAAAATAGGATAAACTTGAATTATTTATTATATATATTAAATAAATAATTTTTGGAAAACTAAAAATTGTATGTTAAACTTTTCTACTAGATTGACATAAAATAATTTTTGTAGAATTTATAAAGTCGTTTTAGTATTTTAAAACTAATTTTAAAATACAAGTAATTATATATAAAGCTTGAATGTTAAAAAAAATACTTTGCTGATGCTGGGAATCGAACCCGCGTGGACCGGCTCAAAAGCACCAGACACAACTACTTGATCTAGAACAGTGGTTGTGTTGGGTTTGTGTTTGTTTAAATTATATAACCTTGTTCTGAAACGTGTTCTTCCCCAAATCAAACCAATCGTGCCCTAGCTATTCAATTAATCAAATTACACAACAATAACCCAATTAATCATAGGGTTATTGTTGTGTGTATGCCGAAGATCAAAACCCATCAATAATAAAGGACTTACAGAAACGAATCGTGTTGGAATCGTTGGTCAAACAGAAAAGGTCAACTCGAACAAGAATGCTTCAAAAGACGAATTAAAACAGAAATTGGAGATTGAGAGAGAGATTTCGGCGAGTTGGGAAGGATTTGGGAGGTCCAATTTATAGGGAGAGTGTTTGGATCGATGAAATGGATAGTTGACTCGTTAATGATGATGATGCGACTGATTGAAGCAGATTTTGGAAACGATTGATGATGATTAACCGTGTAATTGACGCGTAATAGACAGGCAATCAGTCAAACATACCAAATCAGGATCAAAAACGCATCCAAAGGTGTTGATTGTGGTGATCGTTCATCACAGTTGACTTTCTAGGTCAACTGTGGGTATGCCATCTCATAATATAATTAATTTGTGTTGGAGTTAAACCAAGATGTTTGTATAGCCCAGTTGGTGATGTTGCTTGATGCTGTTGACCCGTCTGAGGGCTCGGGTTCGAATCGCGGCCCCAGCATATAATTTTTTTTTTTTGATAACCATTTCTAATATATATGTACACTATATATATATAATATAGTATTAGGGGTCTAAATGCGTCACAAATAATTTTTAAAGGACAATAATGATGAGAAACTTGACGTTTCATTCAAATTATACGTAACGTACAATTATTAAATGCGAAATGTTACAATATCTAAGCCTGCAACAGACTCAGATAAAGGATATGAAGCTGACCGGACGGTAATCGGACTCACGATGGGACAATGACACATTCGTACACAAGAAAAGACTCGTGTTTTAATGGACGTAACTAGCGGTTCATTTGAAGTTTCGAGCACCCGAATGGAGGAACGGGAAGGCCATAAGATATCTGAGCATGCAACATACTCAGATAAAGGATATGAAGCTTACCAGACGGTAATCGGACTCACGATGTGACAATGACACAGAGATTCGTACACAAGAAAAGACTCGTGTTTTAATGGATGTAACTAGCGGTTCATTTGAAGTTTCGGGCACCCGAATGGAGGAACGGGAAGGCCACAAAATATCTAAGCATGCAACAGACTCATATAAAGGATATGAAGCTGACCGGACGGTAATCGGACTCACGATGCGACAATGACATAGAGATTCGTACACAAGAAAAGACTCGAGTTTTAATGGACGTAACTAGCGGTTCATTTGAAGTTTCGGGCACCCGAATGGAGGAACGGGAAGGCCATAAGATATCTGAGCATGCAACAGACTCGGATAAAGGATATGAAGCTGACCGGACGGTAATCGGACTCACGATGGGACAATGACACAGAGATTCGTACACAAGAAAAGATTCGTGTTTTAATGGACGTAACTAGCGGTTCAGTTGACGTTTCGGGCACCCGAATGGAGGAACGGGAAAGCCATAAGATATCTAAGCATGCAACAGACTCAGATAAAGGATATGAAGCTGACCGGACGGTAATCGGACTCACGATGCGACAATGACATAGAGATTCGTACACAAGAAAAGACTCGAGTTTTAAAGGACGTAACTATCTGTACATTTGAAGTTTCGGGCACCCGAATGGAGGAACGGGAAAGCCATAAGATATCTAAGCCTGCAACAGAGACTCAGATAAAGGATATGAAGCTGACCGGACTGTAATCGGACTCACGATGGGACAATGACACATTCGTACACAAGAAAAGACTCGTGTTTTAATGGACGTAACTAGCGGTTCATTTGAAGTTTCGAGCACCCGAATGGAGGAACGGGAAGGCCATAAGATATCTGAGCATGCAACATACTCAGATAAAGGATATGAAGCTTACTGGATGGTAATCGGACTCACGATGTGACAATGACACAGAGATTCGTACACAAGAAAAGACTCGTGTTTTAATGGATGTAACTAGCGGTTCATTTGAAGTTTCGGCACCCGAATGGAGGAACGGGAAGGCCATAAGATATCTAAGCATGCAACAGACTCATATAAAGGATATGAAGCTTACCGGACGGTAATCGGACTCACGATGCGACAATGACATAGAGATTCGTACACAAGAAAAGACTCGAGTTTTAATGGACGTAACTAGCGGTTCATTTGAAGTTTCGGGCACCCGAATGGAGGAACGGGAAGGTCATAAGATATCTGAGCATGCAACAGACTCTGATAAAGGATCTGAAGCTAAAGGAAACGAAGCAAGATGGTAGGGTTTTCTCTCTGAAATTGGGCGATTTTGGCGATTTCAGTGTTTTTCTTCTCTGTTTCTCTTTTCTGGTCTTCTTTTACCCTAATTTCTTCCTGGTTTTCTATTCTCTCATCGTGTTTCACTGTTCCGATTTCCTTCTAAGGGTCGGAATCTTCACAGTGCACGGTTTTGTTGGTTATGGCTGGGGTTTCTAGGGTTTCTGATATGGAACCCCCTCCGTCGGTTCCTCCTGATAAGCTGGATCCTGTTAGTGCTGATGTTGAGCTAATTGATGCTGAGATTGGTTTGGATGCGAAGCCTGAGGTAGTTGACAAACAGGTAACTCTGAACCGGTTCTCTTCTGGCCGAAATGATTCGTTAATTTTTAGTCCTATGGTGGTTGGGTTTCTTAGAACTGTTTTTGGGGATAATTGGAGGAATAGGCTTATTACTGAGCAATTGGAATTGATTAAGCTAGCGGGTTTTGGGGAGTTTGATCTGGTGAACTCCCTGGTTAATGCTGAAGTTATGGGTAAGGGTCTGGGTTTTGTTGAGAAGTTGGATGGGCAGTATGGATATATTCTGAGGGTAATTGCTAGGTTTTTGGGTAGCAAGTTGTATGGAGATTTCATTGGGAATTCAACTATTGATAGTGATGGAATGCTGAAGGTGGAAGGGAAGGGTGTTAAGTTCCCACAATTATCACCTGAGTCTAATGTGTTTGATGCTGGTTTGGATGCCAAGTTTGTCTTCTTAGATAAGAGGAAGAAGAGATCCATTCGTAATGAAGGGGTGGTTGTGAAGACTAGGAAGACTATGTGGGGAGAGGATACTTATGTGAGGGCTAATGTAGAGCATGGGGTGCGTAATGGAGATGAAGTGTTGCCAGATGGTATGGTAGCTAAGGAGTTGTTAAACTCTGTGGAAGAGGGGAGTGGTATAGTAGGTCCTATGAAGTTAAAGGTGGGTAAGAAAGCTGAGATGGGGGGTGGTAGTGAGTTGAGGTTCAAATTATCAACCAACTCAGTGAAGTTTGATTTTAAACCTGGATCAGGGGGTGGAGTTGCTGTGGATGATGAAGGCTCTATAATGCTAGGGGGTAAGACTGAACTTCTGAGTAAAGATTTGGAAAACAAAAAAGTTGCTAAGAAGCTGAAGAATATTGAAGAGAATGTTGAAATGGTGGAGGGTGAGGATTCTGAAAAGAAGGCTGATCCTAAGATTAGACTACCCTGGAGGGGTGTGTTAAAGAGTCCTTCTATGAAGAAGCTTATAATGAAGAAGTCTGCTGAAATGGGACCTTATAAAGTCACTGAAGAAGATAGATCTTTCATTAGTAAACTGAAGCCTCTACCAAAGTCTCTTATGGAGACTGTGGAAGTGAAAGATAATGTGGTGTTTACTGCTGCCACTAATGCTGATAGAGGTCCTGTGTTACCCAATCAGGCTGCTTCTTTTGCTGATATTACTAAGGGTCAGGGGAATGAAGTACTGGCCACTAAGGTGACACACTATCCTCCTAAGGTGCTTGATTCAGGTGAAATAGTTGCAGTTATAAAGCCTGATAAGATTGTGGAAGCTAAGGTGGCAAATAAGAATTATCTCTATGGGTATTTTGTGGGACAGGTATTGTCTATTGGGATGGTTAGGTATCACTTGTTCAGAATGTGGAAGAAATTTGGTTTGCTGGAAGTTTCTACTAATGGTAGTGGTGTGTTTTTCTTCAAGTTCAAAACAGAAGGGGGTATGTTTGATGCCATTAATAAGGGGCCTTGGTTAATCAATGATATTCCCTTGTGTCTTAAGAAGTGGGAGGTTGGATTAACTGTTGAGAAAGATGAACCTGCCTCTATTCCAGTGTGGGTGACAATTCCTGATATGCCTATGGAACTTTGGAATCAGGAAAGTATTAGTAGTATGGTTAGTTGTCTTGGTAATCCTCTGATGCTTGATAGAGTTACAGCAGTTAGATGTGGTAAGAAAGAAGGAAGGGCTGGGTTTGCTAGGGTCCTTGTTGATGTTAAAGCTGATAGGAATTTGTCTGATTATGTTAATGCTTATTACCCAGAGGATGCTGGTCGTCCTGCTTTCATTAAGAAGGTTAAAGTTGAATATCAGGTGAAGGTCAAAAGGTGCTCTGCCTGCAAAGTTTTCGGCCATGATTTTCAGTCATGCAGTAAAAAGGAGTTGTCTGAAGATGAGGTGGCTCAGAAAACACAACAATTGCTTTCTGTGCTGTATAGGGCTGGTAGTGATGAGTATCCTGTATCTGGCATCAATAATGATGGGTTTATGACTGTGGGGAAGGGCAATAGGGTAGTCAGTAATAAGGGGAATGGTAGTGGCAGTGTTCAGGGGATTGGTAGCTCTAAGAATCAGGGAGGTGGAGGTAATGGGAGGTTCAATGGTAATAGAGGTCTAGGTAACCAGGGGGGTTTTGTTGGGGGGAATAAAAATCAAGGGAATGGGAATGGGGGTAGACAATGGGTCCCAAGGAATGATAATAGGAGGAATGGTGATGTTAAGAAGCAGAATGATTTATCTAAAAATAATGATAATACAAAGCATAATGATAATAATAGTATCAGTCTAAAAAACACTTTTGCTATTCTTAAGGAGGATCTTTTGGGTGAGGGTTCAGGGGTCAATGATGATAAGGGAAAGAATATTCAGGTAGAGGTTCCTCAGGTGAAGTCTAGTAATGGTGATAAGAATTCAGGAGTTGAATCTAGTAGTAGGGCTGTTAAGGGGAAGAATATTAATGGGATGGGTTCTAAACCTGTTGTGCAGAAGACTATGGGGAGTGAGATTATTCAGAACAGTACTAAGGGAGGAGTTGTGAAGAGGGATGTAGTGGGAGCTTCTTCTAATGAAGTAAATGTTGAAGTAACAGAAATGGATAATGTTAAAAAGATTTCTATAGCCAGAGAGAAGAGTATTCAGTCTAAAGTTAACACTAAAACTGGATACTTCAAAATGAATGATGAGCAGTTTAATGAGGTGGCTCACTATGTTTTAAACAAAACTTGTCCTACCAATGATGTCTTGAGAAGCTGGAATGTGGGGCAAGTTAAGCTTTTCTTTGAACAATGGGATAATCTGATGTTTGAGAAAATTAAGGAAGCAACTGAGGTTCTTTCTTGAGACTGATGAAACTGCTGTGTCTATGAGTTGTGATGAAAGTAATATGGAGGATCCCTCTAGTCTGGAGGAATCTCCTATCTTGAATGAGTGTCATAATGAATAGTGTTCTTACCTGGAATGTGAGGGGGGTGTCTTCTGGTATAAAACAGAATTTGGTTAGAAAATTGATTAATGATAATAATATTAGTATATGCTGTTTAGTTGAAACTAGAGTTTTGCATGAGAATTTGGATAAAGTGTGTTCTGGTATTATGAGGGGTTGGAATTGGAGTTCTAATGCTGAGTGGTGTAGTGATTGGGTTAGGATTGTAGTGGGTTGGGATCCTAAAGTTGTGGATGTTATTCTTTTAAGTATGACAGATCAAGTAATGCATTGTATGATTTGCCCTGTTAATGATAGTAGTAGATTCTTTTGTTCTTTTGTTTATGGGTATACTAGGGTGAATGAAAGGAAGTTTCTATGGAAAAATCTGAGGAGGCATTCTAAGTTTATCAATGATGTTCCTTGGGCTATTCTGGGGGACTTCAATGCTATACTTGAGCCTGGAGATAAAAATGTTAGGGATAAGGTTGTCAATTATGGTATGGTTGACTTTAAAGAATGTGTGTCTGAGATTGCTGTTATTGATATTCCCTGGACTGGTATGAAATTCACTTGGAATCAAAAACCTAGCCAAGTGGATGGTATCATGGAGAAGCTTGATAGGGTGATGGGCAATTTAGTTTTCCTAAATCAATTTTCTACAACAGTGGTGAAATTTTTACCATATTGTACATCTGATCACTCTCCAGCGATCTTGTCATGGCCTTCAGTCTTGAAATCCAGAGTGAAAACTTTCAGATTTTGGAACTATTTGGCTGAGAAGGAAGAGTTTCTTGATACAGTTAATAATGGATGGAAAGAGGAGGTGGAGGGGTTCAGAATGTTTGGAGTTGTGACCAAACTTAAAAGGTTGAAAAAACCTTTAAGGAAATTGCACTTTAGTAATGGGAATCTCCATTCTAAAGTGGAATTAATGAGGGCAGAATTGGAAAAGATTCAAGAGGCTGTGGGGGTAGATCCTGGTAATATAGAGCTAAGGGAAGAAGAGGGGGTATACCTAAAGTTGTATAATGAAGCTTTGCTTGAGGTGGAATCTTTGCTCAAGCAGAAATCTAAAGTTCATTGGTTGAAAGTGGGAGATAGGAACTCTAAGTACTTTTTTCACTCAGTCAAGCAGAGACAAATTTTTAACAAGGTGAATCAGATTGAAGATATGGCAGGGATTCTTTTTAATGATGATAGGGTTGGGAATGCTTTTGTGGGTTTCTATTCTGGTCTTTTGGGAAAAAAGGGATCTGTTGGGTTGATGAATGAACCTGATTCTTTATTTCTGAACAAGTTGCCAGAGGGAGTTGCTGAATTTATGATTAGAAGGGTTACTAGTGAGGAAATTAAAGAGGCTATGTTTCAAATTGAAGACAACAAGGCCCCTGGACCTGATGGATACACTGCAAAATTTTTAAGGCAGCCTGGGGAGTTATTGGTGAAGACATCTGTGCTGCAGTCAAAGAATTCTTTGAGAGTGGCAAGTTATTAAGGGAACTGAATGCAACAGTGGTTTCTGTTATCCCTAAAGTGAAGAATCCTACTAAGGTTAGTGAGTTCAGACCAATTGCCTGTTGTAATGTGATTTACAAGTGTATTAGTAAAGTCTTATGTAACAGATTTAAAGAATTCTTGGGGCTTATTGTTCACAATTCTCAAAGTGCCTTCATTCCTGGAAGGATGATTAGTGACAATATTTTAATGGCTCAGGAGCTAATTAAAGGTTATCAGTGGGTTAGGGGTGTGCCTAGGGTTGCTTTAAAAATTGATCTTCAGAAAGCATATGATTCTGTGGATCATGACTTTGTACATCAATGTCTTATTCAGTTTGGTTTCCATGAAAAGTTCATAGGCTGGATTATGGTCTGCTTAAGGACTGTATCTTACTCTATAAATGTCAATGGTGATCTCCATGGGTTTTTTAAAGGGGAAAGGGGTTTAAGGCAAGGGGATCCTATTTCCCCTTACTTATTCACTTTAGTAATGGAAGTGCTGAATTTGATGATAAGAAGGAAAGTTGAGAATGCTGAGAATTTTAAATATCATTGGAAGTGTGAAGCTGTTAAATTGACACATCTATGTTTTGCTGATGATTTGATAATTTTTGGGGCAGCTGATATAGAGTCCATCAGGGTTTTAAAATCAGCTTTGGATGAATTTAGCTCTTGTTCTGGTTTAATTCCAAATCAGAACAAGAGTGAAATTTTCTTTGGTAATGTGGAGAGGGATATTCAGGAAGATATTCTGGGTCGTTGGATTTAATTGTAGATGAGTGTCAAAGTGCCTTTATTCCGGGAAGGCAGATTAGTGATAACATTTTAATCACTCAGGAGCTTCTTAGGAATTATCATAGAAAGGTTAGAGCCCCTAGGGTTGCCTTGAAGATTGATCTTCAGAAGGCCTATGATACAGTTAATCATGATTTTTTGGAGGCCTGTCTTGTGAACTTTGGATTTCACCCTTGCATGATTGCATGGATTATGACATGCATCAGGTCTGCTGCATATTCTATTAATGTTAATGGAGAGATGTTTGGATATTTCAAGGGTAAGAGAGGGTTAAGGCAGGGAGATCCTATGTCTCCTTATTTGTTTACCATTGTGATGCAGGTTTTAAAGCTGATTCTTGATAGAAGAATTGCTGAAAGTGGAAATTTTAAATATCATTGGTGCTGCAAGGAACTAAACTTGACTCATGTTTGTTTTGCAGATGACTTATTGGTGTTTTCTCATGCAGATGCTGCTTCTGTGAGGGTGGTAAAGGAGGCTTTGGAGGAGTTTAGTTCAGTGTCTGGGCTTATTCCTAACCTGAGTAAGAGTACTATGTACTTTGGGAATGTGTCTGTGCAGATGCAAAATAGATTGAAAACTTTGCTTCTTTTTAAAGTGGGGGTTCTCCCTGTTAGATACTTAGGAGTTCCTTTACTGTCTAAAAAGCTGTATTCTAGGGACTGTTCAGTGTTAGTGGAGAAGGTGAGGAAAAGGGTGGATGACTGGAAGAATAAATCTCTTTCTTTTGCTGGGAGGTTGCAGCTAATAAAATCTGTTTTGTCCTCTATGCACATTTATTGGGCTTCTGTTTTCTTATTGCCTAGTGGTGTCATAGAGGATATTGAAAGGATTATGAATAGATTTTTATGGACACAATCTGATTCTGCTAAGGGGAAGGTTAGAGTGTCATGGGAGTCTGTATGTTGTCCTAAGAGTCAGGGGGGGCTTGGTATTAAGTCCCTTAAAATCCAGAATAAAGCTCTTTTGGCTAAACATATCTGGAATCTAGTTTCAGGGAAGGACACTATATGGACTAAGTGGATCAGGTTGTTTAGATTAAAAGGGATGAGTTTTTGGGGTTTTTTCAAAAAGGGTGAGGCTAGTTGGAGCTGGAAAAGTCTTCTGAAAAATAGGGAAGTTATTTGGGCTCACTGTTTGAAAAGTATAGGGGATGGTAGAACTACTTCTGTCTGGTATGATTATTGGTGCCCATTAAGTCCTTTATGCTCCTTCATCTCTCCTAGAGATATTCATAGGAGTGGTTTGTCTCTTACTTCTACAGTTGCTGATGTTATTAGTAATGGAGATTGGGTTTGGCCAGAGGAGTGGAACAACAAGTATCCTTGTCTATCTCAGATGAAGCCTCCTTTTCTGATAGAAGGGAAGAAGGATAGTGTTTTTTGGAAGACTAAGGAAGAGACTCTAGTGGCCTTTGAAACTAAGGTTGTTTTTAAGGATTTGAGTCTGCACAAGGAAGAGGTTCCATGGGCTAAAGTGGTGTGGTATAGCCAAGCTATCCCTAGGCATGCTTTTACTCTATGGCTGGCTTGCCATCAAAGGCTCCTTACTCAGGACAGGTTATTGAGTTGGGATGCCAGGGATAACCTTTTATGTGCTCTGTGTGGGGAAATAAGAGATAGTCACTCACACTTATTTTTTGAATGTCCTTTTTCAACAGTGGTTTGGGAAGGAATGAAGGGGATGGCTGGATTGGAGGAGGTTCCTGCTAAGCTGTTGGATTGTGTGCAAATTTTGTCATCTGCTCAGCTTGGGAGGTCTGCTAAAAGTATTATTCAGAGGCTTGTTTTGGCTGCCATGGTATATTTTATATGGCAAGAAAGAAATGCTAGAATCTTTAGGAAGGAAAGTAGAACTGCTGAAACTCTGTGTGCTATTATCAGAGATACTGTTAGGCTTAAATTGTTGGGATTAAGGATTCAGGCTTCTGTTAGCAGTGTCAAATTTAGCAGGATATGGGGCTTTAAGGTGGTATGGAAGGACCCTCTAAAACAGGTTTCTCAATGTTGTTCTTAATTATTCTTTTATGGGTCAGGGTTGTGAGGGAGGTTGATTGGGTTTGGTTTTTATTTAGGGATGGTCTTAGGCCATGGGGGTTAATTTTTATTAATAAAGGTTACTATAATATAATGGTAACTATGGTGAATCTGGTCCTGGGCTGGGTGTTCATGATTTTATTACTGCTGAATCAGTTTGATAATTTGATCAGGAATGATGATGGGAAGGGAGGGTCTATGGGAGATTTGGGAGTCACTTGGTGGTTTTTTCAGCGATGGGTAGAGATCTGGTATGGGATTACCCATGCTTCCTGTTGGTTTGACCCTTTTCTTCTTTTGTGTCTGTATTGGTATTAGTATGTCAAATTATACTTTTGGAGTCCTCTTCTGTTGATGCTTGTGCCTGGTGACAGGTCTAGTATCAATTCTGATGTCTGTGTTAAGGGGCTAGGATTGTATGGTCTTGGGATAAGACAAACAAGGTCATATCTTTAGGTTCCTGTTCTTTGTTATGTCTTTTATCGTTTTTAGATCTGGATATGTCCTTGAAACCTTGTTATTTTGTTCCTTCTTAAGCCTTTTCTTGTTTTGGTATCTTGAGTCTTTTACATCCTTTTGGATGTGGGGGGGGGGGGGGGGGGGGTTATGGGAATCAAGGAGTTATATGGTGGACTAAAAGCCTTTGGGTAGTAGACTTAGACATTAGTACCAACCCTGTGTTCAGTGTTTGGTGTGTTCTTCATACACCTGTGGAGATAACATTGTGTTTAAAACTTAGGAACTTAGGATATTGCATACATGATAGTTCCTTTTTAGCTATCATGAATGTTTTTACCTTAGCCTTTGGGATTCTAGGTTTTTGTGTGCAGGAGATTTGCACCAGCCATGGAGAGATAAGGAAGCATTGTTCTTCTGCTTTTAGGACACTTTTCCCCTTCATTTCTTGGCTTTTTGTGTTGTTTTTATTGATTTTTAGAACTATGCAGAGGAACAAAAACCAATGTATTAATGGTGTGTGTTTTGGTGTTAGCCTGTGTGAGTTGTTTGAGCACTTGCTCATGGGAGGGGGGTCTATTATGGGTTATGGTGGCATCTGGAGACTTAAAAAACGATGGGTAGAGATCTGGTTTCATTTCTTTTCTCTTCTCTTTCTTTCCTTGTTTGTCTTGTCTTTCTTACTTTCTGTTATGGGAAAGGGGGGTGGGCTACTTAATTTTTTATGGGTGATTATCCTGTGCAGAGAACTTGGTCCATCATTGACACTCTGGCATAGGTCTGCGTTATATGATTGGTGGTTAGGATTTTTGAGGCTCATAGGGAGCATACACAAGGGAGATATAAGGCTGGACTGTACTGTTGGTTATAGGACATTATTATCTCGTTATTTTTTGTTTTTAGCACTATCCAACAGTATGGGAACCCTCAAAATCATTTTGGTAATCTTTCTGAGCCTGTTTTCTTGTTTTCTTCTATTTGAGTCTGTTGTGTCAATCCCACTTGGGATCTGTCAGGGGTGGGTCATTTTGGGTTGGGAGGATTGCATAAGGAATTGCTGCATTGAAGTTGTGGATGTTCTTAATAATGGTACAAAGATTATTTTTGATCATATATGGGGGCAGCTGTGGGATAAAGAGGCTAGGGAGATTCATAGGGGCAGATCTGTCTTTATACAAGGGGTTAGTATGGAGTATTACAAGATTTATGGTTTAAAGGGATGGAGAGGATGGAGTAAAGTTTTTATTTCTGTTGTGCAGCTGCTGGTATGGTATGGTGTTTTGTTAGTGTATGTTAAAGGGAACATTGGGGGGTTAGAAATTAATGGCTCTAAGGTGCTTAGTACTGCCACTAAACTGGTGGAGGTTTGTAAAGGGTACAAGTATGCTTGGTGTTTGTTAGTTGCAGTCTGTGCTTTTAGCAAGCTGCCTTTGTTCTTGATATTTGGTATCAAGAGGATTGTCTATACCCTTTCTTGTTGGCATATTTGGGGGTCTATAGGAGTGTTTTTGTCTTTGTTCTCAGGTGTGATTTTATTTTCAAAGACTATTGCTTCTGTTACTCCTATAGATGCATATGGATGCCTGTTCTATATGACCTTCCTAGTCAGGTTGGTTGATGTCTGGGAGGCCTCATTATGTCTGTTGCTCCTTAGAATCTTGAGTTATGAGTTGGTTTTATTAATCTTATTTTTATGGGTGGTTTTGAATAGTATTAGTGTTGTAGTTTTAGGAGTATGGCAGGAAAGGTTTGATCGGGACTATGCTGATGGGAGTAAGAGAAGTTGGGTTTGGTTTGGCAATGAATTTGAATATTATAGTAAGAAATCAGAATACAAGTGTTTATGGGCTGGGATTTTAGATCATGGACATAGTATAGTTGGTATGATAAATGGTTGGGGAGTTAACAGAGTTTGCCAATGGGCTGGGTATAAGAAGCAGTGTGTTGTTTACAGGTTTGATGTTAATGGGAATGTTGTTACTGGATTCTGGTCAAAGATCTGGTTGTCTTATATTTCTGGAAATGGTAGTTTTAGGAGGAAGGTTATGGAATGGGCTGATAACATTGTCAAGTTTCTGGATTGGAAGAAATGCTGGTTGTATGAGTGGATCTTAATTGTTCATAGTATTGGGTCTATAGGTTGCTGGGCTGATATGGTTTTAATTTGCTTGATAGAAGGATGGTGGTTGGGCTGTTGTTTCTGGTTATGGGTTAGTGGGCTTCGTATATTTTCTTGGGATGTCACTTTGGAAGTTAGGCTTATAGAAGCTGGATTGAAGACGGAGCAGCCTGGTACGGAAGATGGGATTGGGTGGAGCGGTTTTTGGGCTCTTGTTTCTCTTTGTTTATTTTTGACTTATGTTATTGGGCTTTGTTGGACCTTTTATATTTTTGTTTTTGTTGGGCTTAGAATATCTTGTATAGGCTGGCCCGGGTTCTTAGTTCTATGTTTAGTTTTGTTTTTTTCTTTTTGGGCTAACTTAAGATCTTGGGTCTATGTCCCGGGTCTTGGTTAGTCTTTGTCTTGTACTTGCTTTTTGATCAATAAATGTTTGCCGGGGTTTTTCCCCTTTTCCAAAAAAAAAAACTATCTGTACATTTGAAGTTTCGGGCACCCGAATGGAGGAACGAGAAGGCCATAAGATATCTGAGCATGCAACAGACTCAGATAAAGTATATGAAGCAGACCGGACGGTAATCGGACTCACGATGTGACAATGACACAGAGATTCGTACACAAGAAAAGACTCGTGTTTTAACGAACGTAAATAGCGGTTCATTTGAAGTTTTGGGCACCCGAATGGAGGAACGGGAAGGCCATAAGATATCTAAGCATGCAACAGACTCATATAAAGGATATGAAGCTGACCGGACGGAAATCGGACTCACGATGCGACAATGACATAGAGATTCGTACACAAGAAAAGACTCGAGTTTTAAATGACGTAACTATCTGTACATTTGAAGTTTCGGGCACTCGAATGGAGGAACGAGAAGGCCATAAGATATCTGAGCATGCAACAGACTCAGATAAAGGATATGAAGCTGACCGGACGGTAATCGGACTCACGATGTCACAATGACACAGAGATTCGTACACAAGAAAAGACTCGTGTTTTAATGGACGTAACTAGCGGTTCATTTGAAGTTTCGGGCACCCGAATGGAGGAACGGGAAGGCCATAAGATATCTAAGCATGCAACAGACTCATATAAAGGATATGAAGCTGACCGGACGGTAATCAGACTCACGATGCGACAATGACATAGAGATTCGTACACAAGAAAAGACTCGAGTTTTAAAGGACGTAACTATCTGTACATTTGAAGTTTCGGGCACCCGAATGGAGGAACGGGAAGGCCATAAGATATCTGAGCATGCAACAGAGTCAGATAATGGATATGAAGCTAACCGGACGGTAATCGGACTCACGATGGGACAATGACACATAGATTCGTACACAAGAAAAGACTCGTGTTTTAATGAACGTAAATAGCGGTTCGTTTGAAGTTTCGGGAACCCGAATGGAGGAACGGGAAAGCCATAAGATATCTAAGCATGCAACAGACTCAGATAAAGGATATGAAGCTAAAAAAGGATACGAAGCTAGGGTTTTCTCTCTGAATTGGGCGATTTTGGCGATTCAGGGGTTTTCTTCTGTGTTTCTCTTTTCCCGCCTCTTCTAACCCTTTCTTCTTCTTCGTTTTTGCTTGTTGTTCTCTGTTACTGTTCTTTGTTCTTCTGTTACGGTTGTGAGCTTATGGATCCGGTAGCTAGGGTTCCGATTACGGAGCCCCCTCCTAAGGGTCCTCCTGATATTTTGTGTATTAATGAGAAGGAGGCATCTATGTCATCGGAAGCTGAGGGGAAGGTGACTTCGGAGCAGGTTATCCTTAATCGTTTCATGTCTGGTAAGAAGGATTCCCTTATTTTCAGTCCTGATGTGGTGAGTTTATTTGTTACCTTGTTTGGTGATAATTGGAAACATCGGTTGATGAATGAAACGTTACCAATTATTAAGCTGGCTGGGTTGGGTAAATTGGAGACTGTTAATCGTATGGTTGAAGATGAGATTGCTGGTAGGGGGTTGTCATTTGCTAGTAAGCTGACTGGGAGATATGGGCTTATTATGCAAGTTGTTGCTGGGTTTATGAGTAGGCTGGGGTATGGTAGCTGTTTGTCTAATTGTTCTGCTGATAATGATGTTCTGATGAAGGATGAGAGTAAAGGGGGTTTGGTTGCTCAATTGGATGTTAATTCTAATGTTTTTGATTCTGGTTTGGGGGCTAACTTTGTATTCCTAGAGAAGAGGAAAAAGAGATCTATTAGGAATGAGAATACTTATATGAAGTCCAGGAAAGTTCTTTGGGGAGAAGGTAATTATGTGAGAATTGAGAGTGATTTTGGATTAGGGGATAGTGATGAGATTTTGCCTGAGTTAGTGTCTGCTCAGGAGGTACTGGGGGTGGTTAATGAGGGTAACTCTAATGTTGCCCCTGTAAAGTTGAAAGTGGGAAGGAAGAATAATAATGTGGATGAGGGGAAAGCAAATGAGTTAAGGCTGCAGCTGTCGGTTTCTAATCAGCAGTGGTCTTACAGTCCTGGGGCTGGGAGTAAGGTTATTGTTGATGAGGAGGGTAACATTACTTTGGGGGGTGGCAGTACTAAGGTTAAGGATAAAGAAGAGGAGGCTAAGGAGGAGAAAGATGAGAGTGGGGCTGAAGTAAAGGGTAATGAGGAGAGTGAAACTATGGAGGAGGGAGGTGAGGATGTAGTTAAAAAGGGAGACATTACTACTAGGTTGCCTTGGAGGGGAATATTGAAGACTCCTTCTATGAAGAAACTGATCAGTAAGACATCTGCTAGGATGGGTCCGTATAAAGTTACCAAGGAGGATATGCCTTTTATTAGCAAATTAAAACCTATTCCTAAATCTATCATGAGTACAGGGGTTGAGACAGGGGATGTGGTGTTTAATGCTGAGAAAGAAGGTGATGGTGGGAATGTTAAAGGAAAGCCTGTAGCTTCATTTGCGGATATGGCTAGGGATAAATCATTGGAAGTATTGGAGACTAAAATGGCATTTGTTCCTCCTAAGGTGCTGGAATCAGGAGAAGTGGTGGCAGTGATTAAACCTGAGAAATTGATGGAGGCTAGAGTTGCTTATAGCACTTATCTCTATGGCTATAGTGTTGGGCAATTTCTTTCTATTGGTATGGTCAGGTACCATTTGTTTAGGATGTGGAAGAAGTATGGATTGGTTGAGGTTTCTTCTAATGGGAGTGGTATATTTTTCTTTAAGTTTAAGTCTGAAGTGGGTATGATGGAAACTATTAACAAAGGTCCCTGTTTGATCAATGATGTTCCTCTGTGCATTAGGAAATGGGAGGTGGGAGTTAATCTGGAAAGGGTTGAGCCCAGTTCCATTCCTATCTGGGTTACAGTACCTAATATGCCTATGGAGTTGTGGAATAGAGAGAGTTTAAGTAGTATGATGAGTTGTATTGGTGATCCTATTATGTTGGATAAGGTGACAGCTATGAGGTGTAATAAAAAGGAGGGTATGGCTGGTTTTGCTAGAGTGTTGGTTGAGGTTAAAGCTGATAAGGTGTTACCTGAGTTTGTTAATGCCTACTATCCCCCTGATGTTGGTAAGGCTGCTTTTATTCAGAAGGTTAGAGTGGAATATCAGGTGAAGATTAAGAAGTGTTCTGCATGTAAAGTGTTTGGTCATGATTATGAAGGGTGTAAGAATAGAGTGTTGACTGCTGAAGAGGTGGCTGGTAAAACTGAACAGCTTCTTAAAGAATTGTATCAGGCAAGTCAAGCTGATTTCCCTGTTTCTGGGGTTGATGCAGAGGGGTATCAAATGGTGGGTAGGAGGAATAGGGTGGTTAATAATGGTGGTAATAAGAAAGGGGGGTTTCAGGGTAATGGGTTTGATAGAAATCAGGGAGGGAATTTTAATGGGAGAAATAATGGGAATAGAGGGCTGGGTAATCAGGGGGCATCTAATGGTGGGAATGCTGGAAATAGAGGTCAGGGGGACAAGGTGGTATTACTGGGGGGAATAAAAATCAAGGGAATGTTAATGGTGGGAGGCAATGGGTGGTTAAGAATGATAACAATAATATTAATGTTAAGAATACTTTTGCTGTATTAAGGGATGAGTTGGGGGAGGGTAATAGTGAAAATGGTAATGATAAGGGGAAGTCTATCTTAGTTGATAATGTGGGGCAATCCTCTGGGAGTGCTAAGGGGGGAAACATTGTTAAGAAGAAACAGGTTAAGAAGTCTGTGGAAGGGTCTGTGGTTGGTAAGCTGGGGAATGTTGGTATTGAGTCTGGGAAGGGGTCTGGGGGTGGTAATAGTAGTGAGAATTTGGTTAAGGAGTCTGTGAAGGGAGTGGGGGTTGGTGAAAATAGTGTGAATGTTATTGGGGAGTCTGAGAAGGGGTCTGGGGTTGGTCATGTTGGTTGTTCTAATGAGGTTTTGAAAATGGATGTGGATTCTGATATTAGGAATAAAATTGAAACTAGTGTTAATGTAAAATCTGGGTACTTTAAAATGAATGATGCTCAGTTTAATGAGGTTGCCCATTATGTTCTTACAAAAACTTGTCCTTCTAATGAAATTATGAGAAAATGGAATATAGGTCAAGTTAAAGTGTTTTTTGAACAATGGGATAAATTAATGTTTTCTAAACTGGTGGAGGCCAATAGGGGTAGTAGTGCTTCTGTTGTTTCTGTGGTGCAGGATGCTGAGGTTATGGGAAATGAAACTGGGGATTCTTCTGGAATGAAGAATTCTGATGCTGCTGTGCTTGTTTAAATGAAGATTGGATTTCTAGCTTGGAATGTTAGGGGTATGTCTAGTGCTTCTAAACAAAGGCAGATTTCTAGGGTGATTAGTGATAATGGGGTTAAGTTGTGTGGGCTGATTGAGACTAGAGTTAATAAAAATGGGATTGATAGGGTGTGTAAGGGAATTATGAGGAATTGGGAATGGTGTTCTAATGCTGATCATTGTAATAGCTGGGTTAGAATAGTGGTTGGATGGGATAGTAGGGCTATGGATGTGGTGATTCTGCAAAAGAAGGAGCAGGTTATTCATTGCTTAGTGTGCCCTCTGGGTGGTGGAGATAGGTTCTTTTGTTCTTTCATTTATGGGGTTACTAATGTTGTTGGAAGAAGGGAGTTGTGGGCTGATTTGATTGGGCATTCTAGTGTTATTGTTAATAATCCTTGGGTTGTTATGGGAGATTATAATGCTATCCTGGATCCTTATGAGAAAAATACTGCTTTGGGGACTTCTATTTATGGGATGGAGGAGTTTAAGGATTGTGTGAATACTTTGAATGTTTGTGATCTTCCTAGCTCAGGGCTGTTTTATACTTGGAATCAGAAGCCAGGGAAAGCTGATGGCATTATGGAGAAATTAGATAGGGTTATAGGAAATGACAAATTCAGGGAGGTGTTTTGTAATGTGGGAGTGAAGTTCTTGCCTTATTACTCTTCTGATCATTCTCCCATGGTGATGTCTTTTGTGGATTCTCAGGATAATAGACCAAAGCCTTTTAAGTTTTGGAATTTTCTGGTTGATAAAAAAGAGTTTCTGCCCATTGTGAGGGAGGGGTGGAACTTGGAGGTGAGGGGATGTAAGATGTTTGGGGTGGTTAGTAAGCTTAAGGGATTAAAGAAACCTTTGAGAAAACTCAACTTTCAGCAAGGGAATTTGGCTAGGAAAGTGGAAAGGGTTAGGGTGGAATTAGAGAAAGTTCAGGAGGAAGTTTCTATGAATCCTGATAATATTGATCTAAGGCAGGAAGAGTTAGTATATTTAGATGCCTTTAATGAGGCATTGAGGGATGAGGAGTGTATGTTAAAGCAGAAATCTAAAATGCATTGGTTGAAAGTGGGTGATCAAAATAATAAGTACTTTTTTCATTCTGTCAAGCAGAGGCAGGTTAGGGGTAAGCTGGATCAAATTTCTGATTGTGAGGGTAATGAGTATAGAGAGGGTAATATTGGGAATGCTTTTGTTAAGTTCTATACGGGACTGATGGGAAAGAAGGAGAGGGTGGTGGATATTGTTGAAGGGGATGATTTATTTTTTAATAAATTAGATTCAAGTTATGTTGAAGGGTTATTGGCTGAGGTGTCTAATGATGAAATCAAGAATGCTTTATTCCAGATTGATGATAATAAGGCACCTGGCCCGGATGGGGTTTCAGCTAAATTCTTTAAGGCTTCCTGGGGAATTATTGGGGGGGATATCTGTGGGGCTGTTAGGGAGTTTTTTGAAACTGGGAAGATCTTGAAACAGATTAATGCCACTATTATCTCTCTGGTTCCTAAGGTGGTTGCTCCTACTGTGGTGTCTGAATTCAGACCTATTTCGTGCTGTAATGTGATTTATAAGTGTATAAGCAAAGTGATTTGCAATAGATTGATGAGGGTGTTAGATTCTTTGGTTGATAAAGCTCAGAGTGCATTTGTTCCAGGCAGGTTAATAAGTGATAATATCCTGTTAGCTCAAGAATTGGTTAAGGGTTATGATTGGAAGAGGGGGTACCCTAGAGTGGCTATTAAGGTGGATTTGCAGAAGGCTTATGATTCTGTGGATCATGATTTCTTGGAGCAGTGCTTGATTCTGTTTGGGTTCCCTTGTAAATTTGTGGGCTGGGTTATGACTTGTATCAGAACAGTGTCTTACTCTTTAAACCTGAATGGGAATTTATATGGTTATTTCAGGGGGGAGAAGGGACTGAGACAAGGGGACCCTATGTCACCCTATCTGTTCACTTTAGTTATGGAGGTGTTGAATTTAATGATGAAAAGAAGAATCAGGAATAATGAGGATTTTAAGTATCATTGGAAATGTGAAAAGTTAAATTTAACCCATTTATGTTTTGCTGATGATTTGTTTATTTTTTGTAATGCAGATGTGAAGTCTATACAGGTGATGAAGGAGGCTCTTGAGGAATTTGGTGGGTGTTCAGGGCTGAGACCAAATTTGGGGAAAAGTGAGATTGTGTTTGGTAATGTGGATTTGGAGGTTCAAAAGAATATCTTGGAGTTATTGCAGTTTAGAGTGGGGGGATTGCCTATGAAATATTTGGGTATCCCTTTGGATTCCAAGAGGTTATATCAAAAGGATTGTGGAGTATTACTGGACAAGGTCAAGAGGAGAATTTCTGATTGGAAGAACCAGTTTCTTTCTTATGCTGGTAGAGTCCAGTTATTGAAATCAGTGTTGTCATCTTTGACAGTTTACTGGTCTTCCTTGTTTATGCTCCCTGATAATATTCTGGAAGATGTGATTAGGATATGTAGAGGATTTTTATGGTGCCAAGGGGAGTTTAGGCAAGGATGTGCAAAGGTGGGGTGGGATGAACTATGTTTTAAAAAGTGTAAGGGGGGTTTGGGTATTACTAGACTGAAAGAGAGAAATTGTGCTTTGATGGCTAAGCATATTTGGAATATTTTGAATAATAAGGGATCTTTATGGGTTCAGTGGATTAATGCTTATAAGTTAAGAGGGTGTAGTTTCTGGGAGGTTGAGGAAGCTAATGCTGACTCATGGACTTGGAAGCAAATTTTGGGATGCAGGAGTATGTTTAGGAATAAATGTGTTGCTAGAATAGGGGATGGGAAGCTGATTAATGCATGGTTTGATAAATGGCATTCTAAAGGTCCTCTTATTAATTTGATAAATAGGAGAGACATAAGGGCTGCTGGTTTTGATTTGAAGCTAAAGGTGGCTGATTTGATAGGGGAAAATGGGTGGAAAGTTCCTGAGGAATGGAGGGAAAAATACTCTTGGTTTTTTGAGGAGAGCTTGCCTGTGCTGCATATGGGTAGAACTGATAAGTTTGGATGGGTTAATGAGAAGGATAAGTTTGTGGCTTTTTCTTCGAAGGTGGTGTATGATGATCTGGTCAGAGGGGGAGAGGTGGTTAAGTGGCATAGGTTTGTATGGTTTAGTAATAATATACCTAGACATTCTTTTATTACTTGGCTGGCATTTAAATTTAAGCTCCCTACTCAGGATAGAATGGAAAGGTGGAATGTGAAAAAAGTGCTTAAGTGCAGTTTGTGTGGGAATTGTAAGGATAGTCATAACCATTTATTCTTCTCTTGTGAGTTCTCTAGATTGGTTTGGTGGAGAATGAAGGTTTTGGCTAGGATGGAAAAGATGCCTGATGATTGGGAAGGGATAGTGGGATATATTAGTAAAATGAATGTTGGCAAATCTGTGTGGGGAAGGATTCAGAGATTGGTCTTGGCTGCTACTGTTTATACTGTGTGGCAGGAAAGGAACAACAGACTTTTTAATAATAAAAAGAGGTCTGTTAGGGTAATCTGTTCACAAGTGCAGGATACTGTCCAACTTAAGCTGGCTGGTATGAAGTTTAAGGCTGATCAGAGGGATGTTTTAGTGAGTTCTGTCTGGAATATTAAGTATGTGGATGATCTTGATGATATTGACAATAGGGAGTGGGTGGTATAGGGTGGAGTGGGGAGTGGGGTTGATGGAAGGTGGCAGGGGTAAGGAGAGGGTTGTAAAGGTTTATGGTGGTTTGGGTTGCAATATTGGGCTGGGTTGCATTGATTATTTTGGGACTGGGGGGGTTTTATATGGGGAATTTGCAGTAATCTGGAGACTAAAGTCCGTTTGGGTAGTGATCAGGTTCTTGGAACCTTCCTGTGTTTTCTCAAAACATTATTTTTTTGATTTTTTAACTGATCTGGTGCTTTTCTTGATAAGCATCTGTGCCAAATCTCTGGGAGGATTAGGATTGAGATGGCTGGGAGTCAGCTTTAAACTGGGAGGCATTTGGTTGGATTTGACCAGTGGCTTTAGGATCTTGTTCTTCTTGAATTTTGTTTTGTTTTCTAGTTCCAGCCGCTGGTCAAGAACCCATGTTTGTTATGAACATTTGTTGAGCCTGTTTCCTTGTTGGTATGTGTCTGTCTATACTTTTGGGCCTTGGCCTATGGGGTGGGAGGGATTATATCTTTGGGAACTTGCTGTAATAAGGTGTACTAAAAGCGTATGGGTAGAAATCTGGCTTTTAAAGCTTCCCATTTTTTATTCTAATACTGTAAAAGAAGTGGTCTGGTTTGTTTTTATTTTAAAATCTCTGCTGATACCTTTTACTGGTTTTGTGGAAGGTATTAGTTCTGCGTGTGTGTATGGAGATTTAGGAATTTTTAGGCTTGGAGTAAGCCACACACCGGGAGATATAAGGATGGATCTAGCCATTGGGTTTAGGACATGTTTTTCCACCCCAAAGTTTGTATTTTGTAGCACCTTCCACTGGCTGGAAAACCTTGTTAATCAGATGTATTCGTTGAGCCTTTTCATTTCTGAGTCATATTGGGTCTGTGATTATAGGCACTTGCCTAGTGGGGGGGAGGGTTTTTATAAATGGGAACTTGCTGTAATCTGGAGAACTAAAAGCGTATGGGTAGAAATCTGGCTGTTAAAGCTTCCTTTTTTATCTCAAAACTGGTTTTGTGTATATAGTATTTTTTTCAAAAATGTTCTGCTGGATTTCATGTTTCTTATTGAAACTGATTCCAGTTCTGCCTGGTTAAAGGGGATATTAGGATTGTTGAAGCTTGGAGAAAACATACACCGTGGAGAGATAAGGATGGCTCTGATCAGTGGTTTTAGGACATTATTCTCTTTCATAAATTTTTTATTTTTTAGCACTAATCACTGGTCAGGAACCTATACCTGTAAATGGTTTTTGTTGAGCCTGTTTCATTTGAGGTCTGAGTCGGTCAGTCTGTCTAGGCACTTGCCTAAGGGAGGGAATGGGTCATATATATGGGAACTTGCAGGAATAAGGAGTACTAAAAGCGTTTGGGTAGAGATCTGGGCTTTTAAGCCTTCCTTTTGTTGCTGTTCAGTTCTTGGTATGGTGTTGTGTGAGTCTATTCTGCTGGGTTCTGTTTCTATCTATGGAAATAAGCCTGGTTCTGCGTTGTATAATCGGTGGTTAGGATATATTGAGCTCAAGGGGAGCATTACACTTGGAGAGATAAGGATGGACACCATCTTTGCTATTAGGACATTGATTTCCACCCCAAAGTGTTTTATATTTTCTAGTACCAAGCAAAGATGGGGAACCTATGATATTATGATTTCGTTTCTTAACCTGTTTCTTGATTTTAGATTAGGTTTTGAGTCTGTTTTTGTTGGTCTGTTATGGGATGTGATTTTAAATGGGTTGGGTGATATGGTTTATCATCTGAATTGGGTTGTTATGGTGGTGATGGGGTATGGGTTGGGTCTGTTTAATGGATGCTGGATTGATCTTATCAGTTTTAATGGATGGAGTGTTTGCTGCTGGGAAGATATGTTGAAGTTCTACATGGTTGTTAAAGATTCGAGTGCAGCGGTTTGGAATGAAGTATTTAAGGGTCAAGTGGTTCAGCGAGAATTCAACAAAAGATGGATTCAAATTGAGATGGAATGCTGTATTGAGAAATTGAAGACAGGCAAAGATAGAGACAAAGATATGATGTATAATGGGTCAAAGATATGGATGCTGTATGAAGACTTCAGCTTAGTTTTTGGGCTTGTTAGGGTGTGGGCTATGATTGTATGGGCTTTTAGAGATAGTGGGCATTGGGGTTGGGTTTCTGAATGATTAGATTATGGCTAGTGGGTTGTGATAGTGGTGTTTAGTGGTTTTGTTTTGGATTGTATTGGCTTTATGGACTATAGTTTATAGGTTTTATTTTGTAAAGTCCATAAAGCCGGTTTGATTGTACATATTTTTTTGTGGTTTATAATATTTACCGGAGTGCCGACTCCTTTACCAAAAAAAAAGGATATGAAGCTGACCGGACGGTAATCGGACTCACGATGGAACAATGACACAGATATTCGTACACAAGAAAAGACTCGTGTTTTAATGGACGTAACTAGCGGTTCATTTGAAGTTTCGGGCACCCGAATGGAGGAACGGGAAGGCCATAAGATATCTGAGCATGCAACAAACTCAGATAAAGGATATGAAGCTTACCGGACGGTAATCGGACTCACGATGGGACAATGACACAGAGATTCGTACACAAGAAAAGACTCGAGTTTTAATGGACGGAACTATCGGTTCATATGAAGTTTCGGGCACCCGAATGGAGGAACGGGAACGCCATAAGATATCTGATCATGCAACAAACTATGTTAAAGGATACGAAGCAGACCGGACGGTAATCGGACTCACGATGTGACAATGACATAGAGATTCGTACACAAGAAAAGACTCGTGTTTTAATGGACGTAACTAGCGGTTCATTTGAAGTTTCGGGCACCCGAATGGAGGAACGGGAAGGCCATAAGATATCTAAGCATGCAACAGACTCATATAAAGGATATGAAGCTGACCGGACGGTAATCGGACTCAGGATGCGACAATGACATAGAGATTCGTACACAAGAAAAGACTCGAGTTTTAAAGGACGTAACTATCTGTACATTTGTAGTTTCGGGCACCCGAATGGAGGAATGGGAAGACCATAAGATATCTGAGCATGCAACAGACTCAGATAAAGGATATGAAGCTGACCGGACGGTAATCGAACTCACGATGGGACAATGACACAGAGATTCGTACACAAGAAAAGACTCGTGTTTTAACGAACGTAAATAGCGGTTCATTTGAAGTTTCGGGCACCCGAATGGAGGAACGGGAAAGCCATAAGATATCTAAGCATGCAACAGACTCAGATAAAG
Source organism: Ambrosia artemisiifolia (assembly GCA_032199755.1). Taxonomy (NCBI): domain Eukaryota; kingdom Viridiplantae; phylum Streptophyta; class Magnoliopsida; order Asterales; family Asteraceae; genus Ambrosia; species Ambrosia artemisiifolia. The sequence continues at coordinate 29,453,909 of CM063524.1, read as the reverse complement.
GATATGAAGCTGACCAGACGCTAATCGGACTCACGATGGGACAATGACACAGAGATTCGTACACAAGAAAAGACTCGTGTTTTAACGGACGTAAATAGCGGTTCGTTTGAAGTTTCGGGCACCCGAATGGAGGAACGGGAAAGCCATAAGATATCTAAGCATGCAACAGAGTCAGATAAAGGATATGAAGCTGACCGGACGGTAATCGGACTCACGATGGGATAATGACACAGAGATTCGTACACAAGAAAAGACTCGTGTTTTAATGGACGTAACTAGCGGTTCATTTGAAGTTTCGGGCACCCGAATGGAGGAACGGGAAGGCCATAAGATATCTGAGAATGCAACAGACTCAGATAAAGGATATGAAGCTTACCGGACGGTAATCGGACTCACGATGGGACAATGACACAGAGATTCGTACACAAGAAAAGACTCGAGTTTTAATGGACGGAACTATCGGTTCATATGAAGTTTCGGGCACCCGAATGGAGGAACGGGAACGCCATAAGATATCTGTTCATGCAACAAACTATGTTAAAGGATACGAAGCAGACCGGACGGTAATCGGACTCACGATGTGACAATGACATAGAGATTCATACACAAGAAAAGACTCGTGTTTTAATGGACGTAACTAGCGGTTCATTTGAAGTTTTGGGCACCCGAATGGAGGAACGGGATGGCCATAAGATATCTAAGCATGCAACAGATTCATATAAAGGATATGAAGCTGACCGGACGGTAATCGGACTCACGATGCGACAATGACATAGAGATTCGTACACAAGAAAAGACTCGAGTTTTAAAGGACGTAACTATCTGTACATTTGAGTAAGGATTCTGTTCCTACCTCTGTTTTACCTACTGTCATATCAAACCCTAGTTTAGCGAAGTCTATTGCTAAGCTTCAAGAGGTTTTTGGTTCGGTTGCTTATATGTGTGAATGGCGTATGTATATGATTCTCTCCTTTGATAGTAATTTGGCTATTCGAAGGCAGGATGAGAGGTTTATTGAGGCTCAGACTAGGTTGACTGACTGGAAATTTTATGGTTCTGAGCCATGTGTGGTGAAGGATTAAGCTATTATGGAGGCTATCCAGGTATTGATTGACAAATCCTATACTGATAAGTCATTTGAGCCTGCTATGAATTGGTTTTTTGCTATGAATTATATGAATTCTAGCTTCCAGGATAAGTTTGGGGATATGCTTTTGAGGGTTATTGAGGCTGATAATATAGAGATGGCAAATTGTGCTTGTTCTGCTGGGCAATTGAGTGAGGAATGTGTTAGGTTTGTGGATTTTATTATTAAAACCTGTGATAATCATGAGTATAGAAGGCTAAGAATAGGTTGTGCTGATGATGGGCTTATTGATACTGAAATGACTAATGATGTGGAGGTTGATAAATATGTGACTAAGGGGAGTCTGTTGAATATTGATAACCAAGTGTTTAAGAGTTTAAGTGCAGATATAGCTGTGAAATTGTTTCTGCCTGACTCATCAGAAAGGTGGTTGGCTTTTCATAGGTTCTACCATTTGAGGTTTCAGGAAATGGTGGGCTGGTCAGTGGAAGACATTTTTGAGTTTGATCACAAAATGGTTAGTGCTTTATCTAAATGGGTTATCAATTAGTGCAGGAAGGTGGAGGATGCTACACTATATGATGCTATGTCCAATGATTCCCTTAGAATTTTACTGAAAAGGAAAGTTCTAATTAGGGATAGCAATGAGAATGATATGAGTGTAGACACTGTTAATGTGGAGAACAAGAGGGTTAAGGTGTCAAGTGAAGGAGGGGTTGCTATTCAGGTTGCCCCAAAGAAGCAGATTTATGTCACAAGTGAAGGAAGAAGAATTATGAAGATCTTGTTATCTAGGAATAAGAAGGCATCAAGGAACTTTGTTTTTGATAAGGATGCTGCTGTTCCAGTTATTCATGGGATGTGCTTATGATGATATTGGGAAGACTCCTATAGAAAGTATGACTATTGAGCAGATGGAAAAAGAGATATTAGATCTTAAAAAGCTGGGGGGTATTAGGGAGAAGTCTAGTGGCTTTAAAACTGCTAATGGGTTGATTTTTGATCCTTTGGAGGATGATCATTGTGTTAAAATGAAGGTGGGATTTCAGGGTAGTGAATACTCTGCTAAAGAGGCTAGGGTGGCTATTAAGAAGAAATTGGAGAGGATAAAGGAGCTTTTTACAGGAATTTGGAAGGCAAAGGAATTGGTTGTCAAGAAACAGAATGACCTGTTGAAGGAGGCTGAGGATATCATTAAGAAGTCTCCTGTTTTAGGTTTTTCACAAGCCTCTAGCCCTGTTTTTAAAGCTGCTGCAAAAGGGCCTAAGGGTATTTTTAATGAGGGAGTGAATAATGTAGACATGGACAAGAATGAAACTGGTGAAGTTAAAGGTAAGCCATCTTATGCTACTGCTGTTAAGGGAGAGAAAGTGGCTGATATTGTTAAACAGATTGCTTATTGTCCTCCTACTACTTTAGACAATGGTGAGAAGGTTATTATGATTAAGCAGGAGCTGGTTGAAAAAGTTCAGAAGACCTTTGCTAAACATTTGTATGGGTACTTTGTGGGAGCCTATTGTTCTATAGCATGGGTTAGATTTAACTTGTTCAGAATGTGGAAGAAGTATGGTCTTGAAGACATCTCAACTAATGGCAAGGGTCTATTCTACTTCAAATTTACTAAGGAAGAGGGGATGTTAGATGCTTTGAAGGCTGGCCCTTGGGTGGTGAATGGTATTCCTCTGGTTCTTCAACAGTGGGAAGTGGGTGCAGCCATTGTGAAGAAGGACCCTGTTAATGTGCCTGTTTGGGTTCTATTCAAAGAAGTTCCTTTAGAACTGTGGAATGTGCAAGGACTGTGTGAACTTGCTAGCTGTATTGGTAAACCCCTTCTGTTTGATAATATAACTGTTGATAAATGTATTAACAATGATGTGCAGGCTGGCTTTGCTAGAATTCTTGTGGAAATTGCTGCTGCTGATAGTCATCCAAATGTGGTGAGGGCTTTTTATCCAGTGGAGGAAGGCAGGGAGGCTAGAGTTGCTGAGGTTTTGGTGGAGTACCAGAAAATTCCAGTCCACTGTACTTTTTGCAAGGTGTTTGGGCATTCTTATGAGAACTGTACTGTGAGGGAACTGACTGATGAAGAGAAGGCTGCTAGGTTGCAGAAGAGTATAGATAAGAATGTTGAGGTTCAGAATGGCTCAAAGGGAGGAAATGTTGATGAAGAGGGATACACTACTGTGTGGAATAAGAGTTTAGCTGCTAGGAATGGGAATGGAGTGTATGGGGGAGGGGCATTGAGACAAAGAAATATGGGATTTAAAAAGGAGGATAAGGAAGTGAAGTTACAAGAGAGGATTGCTAGTCATAAGATGAAGCAGGCTGTTCTGGAGTACAGGGAAGCCAAGACTGCTGGGAAAAAGGATTCTGGTGGGGCATCTACATCAAAATCTAATGCTATGGTGAGTCAGGTTGAAAATAAGGGCAAGAAGACAGGGAGAACTGAATATATAGTTAAAAAGAAGGATTATAGTGGGGATAGGAGGTCTGGTAAGGAAGTTCAGGGTTTGGAAGTCAAGAACAGCTTTAGTGTGTTAAGTGAAGACTCTGTAGTTGGGGAGGAGGGTGAGTGTATCAAGTCTGTTAAGCAGCATGTTTCTATGCCTGGTATCAAACCTCAGCCTAAACCTGTGCCTAAATCTGTTCCTAAAACCTCAACTTCTAAACCTTTACCTAAAAATCCTTTACCTGAACCAGTTAATGCTCCTAAGCCTTCTTTTGTTAAACCTGCTAAACTTCACAACCCTTCCCCTTATTTTCCTAATGAGCTGTGCTCTGATCCTGTCATTCAGGAGTGTGTTAGTGATGTTACTCCTGGGCAGTTAGATGATATAATGTTCTATATTGATCAGAGGATTGTTCCTTCTAAGGAGCAGGTGGTGGAATGGACCATTGAACAGTCTAAACTTTTCTTTATTTTGTGTCAAAAGAATAATTTTCCTGAGGGATTGGATTATGATGAGATAGAAGATATTGAGGTGGAATCTGATGGGAATGAAGTGAGCTCTGAAAATAATGAAACAGGGCAGTTTATGAAGATGGATAATAGCATTGATGATCAGATCATGCAGGAAGGGCATGAGTCTGAGGTAAAATCTGGTTATCAATGATGATCCAAAATCTGAACATAATGGCATGGAATGTTAGAGGTATGTCTAATGTTCACATGCAGAATGAGGTTATGGAGGTTATGAATGATAATAATATTGGAGTTTGTTGTTTGATAGAGTCTCATATCAAGGGTAAGAATTTGGATAGTGTTTGTAATAGGGTTTTTAGGAACTGGGAATGGGTTTCTAACAGGCCTTATTGTGCTAATTGGGTTAGGGTTATTGTTGGATGGAATCCTAGTCTTGTGGATATTATGGTGATTGAGCACACTTCTCAGGTTATTCACTGCTTTGTTAAGCCTATTACTGGGGGTGCTGCTTTTTTCTGTTCTTTTATTTATGGGAATGTTACTTATTCTTCCAGAAGACTTTTGTGGAATGAGCTTAAAACTTTTAATGGCACTATTAAGGATGAGCCATGGCTATTAATGGGGGATTTTAATGCAATTATGGACCCATCTGAAAAATCTATGGGTTCCTCTTCCATTAATGCCTCTATGCTGGATTTCAGGGAGTGTTGTGAAAGTATAAATGTTGAAGACATTCCTTCTTCGGGTTTGAAGTTTACCTGGAATAAGTCTCCAGGTAAAGCTGGGGGGTTACTTAAGAAGCTTGATAGGATTATGAGTAATGGAAGTTTTTTAAATGTATATCCTGAAGCTGCTGTTAATTTTCTGCGTTTTTTATCTTCTGACCATTCTCCTGCTTTAATCTCTTTAAAGGGGCATCATGTATGGAAGCCCAGGGCTTTTAAGTTTATGAATTTTATTGCTTCTAAGCCTGGGTTTCTGCCTTTGGTTGATTCTGTATGGAAAGATAGGGTTCAGGGGTGTTATATGTATTCTGTGGTCTCTAAACTAAAGAAGTTAAAGAAGCCTTTGAGGAAGATGGGTAGAGATCAAGGAGACCTACATGATAAGGTTAAAACCTTGACCAAAGAGTTGGGTAAAGTTCAAGAGGAAGTTGTTCAAGATCCTCATAATGCTGAGTTGAGAGATCAAGAAGCTATCTTTGTTAGTGCTTTGAAGCAGGCTTCTTTGGATGAGGAATTGTTTCTCAAACAGAGAGCCAAAGTGGAGTGGTTGAAGGCTGGGGATCAGAATACAACTTACTTTCATAAAGCTGTTAACGGTAAAATTAGTAAGAGTAGGATCAATTCTGTTATGGATGCTCAGGGGAACTACCATGAGGGGAGGAGTGTGGGCGATGTGTTTGTTAAACACTTTGAGAGTTTCATGGGGAGTAATGTGCAGGTGAATGGGATTAGGGGGGCTGATTCTCTATTTCATACCAGATTGTCTAGGAGTGAGGCTGATTATATGGTTAGGGAAGTCACTAATGAGGAAATCAAAAAAGCTATATTTGATATTGATGTGGATAAGGCTCCTGGGCCTGATGGCTTTTCTTCAAAATTTTTTAAAGCCTCTTGGTCTATAATTGGTAATGAAGTGTGTGAAGCTATCAAAGAATTTTTTAGTAATGGCAAACTCCTTAAAGAAGTTAATGCCACTATTATTTCTTTAGTCCCAAAATGTCTAAATCCGAAGAGTGTTGTGGAGTATAGACCCATTGCTTGTTGCAATGTTCTTTACAAATGCATACCCAAAATCATTTGTGAAAGAATTAAGGGGTCTCTTGATAAAATAGTTGATAACTGTTAAAGTGCTTTTATTCCTGGAAGGCAAATAAGTGATAATATTCTGTTGACTCAAGAACTTTTGAGGAATTATCACAGAAAGGGAGGGGAGGCTAGAATGGCCCTGAAAATTGACTTGCAAAAGGCTTATGACACTGTCAATCATGATTTTCTTGAAGCCTGTCTTGTTAATTTTGGGTTCCATCCTAGTATGGTTGACTGGATTATGACATGTATAAGATCTGCTGCATATTCTATAAATGTGAATGGAGAGAGTTTTGGGTATTTCAAGGGGCTTAGAGGTTTAAGGCAGGGTGACCCTATGTCCCCATACCTGTTTACCATTGTTATGCAAGTTCTGAAACTGATCTTGGATAGAAGAATTGCTGGAAATAATCAACTTAGACATCATTGGAAGTGTGCTGAGATGAAATTGACTCATGTTTGCTTTGCTGATGATCTATTGGTCTTCTGTCATGCTGATGTGGCTTCTGTCTCCTTAGTCAAGGATGCTTTGGAAGAGTTTAGTGGGGTTTCTGGGTTAGTCCCTAATCTGGGAAAGAGCACAATGTATTTGTCTAATGTGACCAGTATAATGCAGAAAAGAATCAAAAGGTTGCTGCCTTTAAGGTTGGCAGCCTGCCAGTTAGATATTTGGGTGTTCCCCTCTTGTCTACTAGATTATATTCTAAAGATTGCAGTATTCTTACTGATAAAGTTAGGAAAAGACTGGAAGATTGGAAGAATAAATCTCTGTCATTTGCTGGAAGGTTACAACTTATCAAGTCTGTCCTGTGTTCTTTGCAAGTGTACTGGGCTTCTGTGTTCTTATTGCCTGTCAGTGTTATTGAAGATATTGAGAGGCTAATGTGTAGGTTCCTCTGGAGTCAAACTGATTCTAGTAAGGGAAGGGTTAGAGTTTCCTGGGAGAATGTCTGCTATCCAAAGTGTCAGGGGGGATTGGGGATAAAGTCCTTGAGAATACAGAATAAGGCTTTAATAGCTAGACACATATGGAGCCTTATCTCTGGTAAAGAGACTATCTGGACTAAGTGGGTCAAAACTTATAGACTTAAGGGTCTGAGTTTTTGGGGCTTTGTTAGGAAGGAGGGGCCATGTTGGAGTTGGAAGAGTATATTAGATAGCAGGGATGCTCTGTGGAGGCATTGTGTGCAGAGTATAGGAGATGGGTGTTCCACTTCTGTCTGGTATGACAACTGGTGTCCATTGAGTCCTCTTAGTTTATTCATCACACCAAGGGAGATTCATAATGCTGGTTTTAACCTTAAGACTACAGTTTCTGAGGTTATTTGCAATGGTAGATGGATGTGGCCGGAGGAGTGGAGAATTAAATTTCCTTGTTTATTCTCTATGTCCCCTCCTTTTATTGTTCCTGACAAAAAAGATATTACATTCTGGAGAACTAAGAAGGAAACTTATGAGGGCTTGCTACTAGAACTGTTTTTAATGATCTGAGTGAAGATAAGCCTGAAGTTGCATGGGCTAGAATTATTTGGTATAGTCAGGCAATCCCTAGACACTCCTTCACACTTTGGTTGGCTGTTCAGAACAGGCTGTTAACTCAGGATAGATTGTTGAATTGGGATGTGCGGAATGTTTTAGAATGTGTATTTTGTGGAAAAGTTAAGGATAGTCATAGTCATTTGTTTTTTGAGTGTGATTATCCCAAAGCTGTATGGGAAACTTTGAAGGAAGAGGGAGGATTATCTCTTTACTCCCCTGATATTTTTGATTGTGTTCATGAGTTGGCTAATGATCATATTGGAAAATCTGTGGGAAGCATAATTAAGAGGTTATGTGTGGCTGCAATGGTATACTTTATATGGCAAGAGAGAAATCTAAGGTTGTTTCAAAATGAGAGTAGGAGTGTGGAGGGTGTTTGTAATCTTATCAGGGAAACAGTTAGGTTGAAGCTTATGGGGTTGAAGATCTATGCTACTAGAAGCAGCATCAAGCTTAGCAAGATATGGGGATTTAAGGTGGTATGGAGGGATCCTACAAAACAGGTTAACCAATGTTGATCTATTTCCTTTTTACTGTTTTTTGGGTTGGCTAGGTGAGGTTTTGGAAGGGATCAAAATGGGGTATTAGGGGTATTAATCTGTTTTTTAAATGGCTTGGTAATCTTGTGGGCCTAGGGTGGTACAGGGGAGGTGTGGGTAATACAGTTATGAAATCTGTTAATACAGTGGAGGGGGTATTATTGGGCCTTTGGGAGTCATGAGGTGTTCTTTTCAGCTTGGGGTAGAGATCTGGCCTTTAAGGCTTCCTGTTTCTCTTTCTGGTTGTCATGAGTGGTATAAAAATGGTTGTGAGTTGAGGTTTTTTTGGTTTTTGTTTTTTCCTATCTTTGTGTCTGATCTTCTGATGCTTGGGCTTTTTCAAAAACCTGGTATCAATTCTGCTGTTTTTAGTAAGGGGTTAGGCATTTGTGGTCTTGGGATAAGACAAACAATGGGAGATATAAGGATGGATCAAGGTCATGTCTTTAGGTTCCTATTGTTGTTCTGGTTTTTATCATTTTTTAGTACTAGATATGGCCTTGGAACCCTGATTTATATGTATTGTTTTGGCCTTTTCTTGCTTTTGAGTCTTGAGTCTTTCTACTCCACTTGGAGTTGGGGTGGGGGGTTATTGGGCAATCAAGGTGTTTTATGGAACTGGAAAAAGCCTTGGGTAGATAACCTTAGTAGTAGTACTTTCCTGTTACATTTTGAAAGGTGTGTCTTTCATACACTAGTGGGGTTTTTGCTGTGTTTAAAACATAGGAATCTAGGAATTTGCAGCCAGATTAGTATGTTCTTTGCTATCTGGTCTGTTTTTACCTTAACCTGGTGGAATATAGGAATGAATATGCAGGAGTTTTGCATTCAACCTGGAGAGATAAGGAGGCACTGTACCACTGTCTTTAGGACATTTTTCCCTTCCCATATAAATTTTACATTTTTTAGATCCTGGCAGTGGTATGGGAACCCATTAAATATTGGTGTGAGTTTTGGTGTTACTGGCCTGTGTGAGTTTACTACTGAGCATTTGCTCATGGGCGATGGGAGTTACTGGGAACAAGGTGTTGAATGGAGACTAAAAGCGTTCTGGGTAGATTTCTGTATTCAATTCTTTTCCTGGATTCTTTCTCTCTTGTCTATATGGGTTAGTCTGGGAGGGAATGGGTTATCTTTGTTGTGGGCTTCTATCCTGACCAGAGAATTTGGTCTATTTTTGGCACTCTGGGCCAGGTCTGCGTTATTTGAAAGGGGATTAGGAATTTTTATACTCAAGGGGAGTTTACACCAGGGAGACATAAGGATGGACCATACTGGTATTAGTAGGACATTATATTCATGTGCTCTTTTTTCTGTTTTAGGACTTCATACCAGTATGGAAACCCAAATCATTTTTTTGGTAATCTTTGTTGGCCTTTTTTCTTGCTTTTTCATTTTTGAGTCTAGTGTGTCTATCCCACTTGGGATAAGTCTGGGACTGGGGAATTTGGGTTGGGTTTACATCAAATGGAAGCATAAGGAGGCAGTGGGTATAAGTAGAAATCATGGTAAGAAGTCAGTTAGGAAGGATAATTGGAGTAAGGTTTTGGGCTTAAGGAAGGTTAGCAGCTTATATTTGCTCAGGGGTATGTTAGTATTTTCTCAAGGAGGGCTGCAGAAATGTAATGAGGGGGTTGATATGGGTCAGCTGCTGTTGGTGATAGTTTGGTGCTGGTATTTGTGGATGTTATGGGGTAGAATACATAATGTTACCAGTCAAAGTACATGGTATGTTTTGTTTGATAATGGGAGTATTAGGAGGCTACATTTATATTCTCACAAACTGATGGGTAATATGGGAGCTCAATTAGAGAATTACTGGAAGGCTGTTCAATGGGTAGATACCTTAAAGATGAAGGTTTTCTTAGAATTTAGAAGGTTGCTGAGATGTGTGCAGTTCTGGAAGGGAGGTTATGGGATGTGTCTGCATTTTTGTTCTCAGCAGATGCAGTTGTATGTTTTCTGCTGGTTATGGATTTTTTTGTTAATGAGGTTAGAAATTAATGACTTTGACATGTCTAGTAATGCCACTATCTTGGTGGAAGTATCTAAAGATTACAGGCAGGGTTGGAGTTCATTAGTTGCAGCTCTCTTTTTGGTTTGGCTGCCTATGTTCTTGGTACTTAGTATTAAGTGCATAGTTTATACCTTCATTTTATGGCATATTTGGGGGACTATAGGGGTGATTCAGTCTATGATCTTTGGCATTATGGTTAAAAAGGAGTTGAATTATAGATTGAATAGTACTCTTATGGCTGCTGTTGGATGTGTGTTCCAATTGCCTTTCCAAAACAGGAGTTGGGTTATTTGGAAAGCCTCATTATGTTATTTGCTTAAGTGGCCTAATGGTTTTGGGTATCTGCATAGCTTTTTGATTGCATGGTGGGAAGATTATAGTACTGGACTGTTATATGATAGGATATGGATTGGGTTTCAATATGGGATTGATTATTTGATAAGTAGGCTTGGTATATTATGTGGGTTAGTATATGTTGCTTGGACCAGCAGATTGGAGGTAATTAGATTGGTTTTGTATGATGAAGTAAAGGGTGTGCGAATAGGCTGGTTAGCTTATAGGTTGGATTATGTTCGAAGGTTGTATGGGTTTATTGTGGGTATCTTAGTGGTGGGAATTCTGATCTGGATATGGGTTCGGTTAGAATGCTGGACTAGCAGCGGTGTGATAATAGGATTGAGATGGGTTATAATTGTGGACCAGCAGCGGTATGGTTGGTGGGCTAACATGGTTGAAGATATTGTTCAGGTTGCTATCAAGTGGGCTGCATTTGATTTGTGGAGTGGGCTATGGAGGCAGGCTGGTGTGAAGGGGCCCTTTGGGCTTTGGGAGTATTGGGCTACTGTTTGGCCTGGTTACAGTATAGGTTTGTGTTGGTTTTATGTTATGGGCTTATGTTGGTCTTTTAATATTTCAGATTTTGGGCTTAGTAAAAGATGTATAGGTTGGCCCGTTTTTATTTTCTGTTTTGTTTTTTGTTGGGCTAATCCTAGACCTTGGGTCTATGTCCCGGGTCGGGGTTAGTCCTTGTCTTGTACTTTTTTAAATATTAATAAATGTTTGCCGAGGCTTTGCCTCTTTTCTAAAAAAAAAAACTATCTGTACATTTGAAGTTTCGGGCACCCGAATGGAGGAACGGGAAGACCATAAGATATCTGAGCATGCAACAGACTCAGATAAAGGATATGAAGCTAACCGGACGCTAATCGGACTCACGATGGGACAATGACACAGAGATTCATACACAAGAAAAGACTCGTGTTTTAACGAACGTAAATAGCGGTTCATTTGAAGTTTCGGGCACCCGAATGGAGGAACGGGAAAGCCATAAGATATCTAAGCATGCAACAGACTCAGATAAAGGATATGAAGCTGACCAGACGCTAATCGGACTCACGATAGGACAATGACACAGAGATTCGTACACAAGAAAAGACTCGAGTTTTAAATGACGTAACTATCTGTACATTTGAAGTTTCGGGCACCCGAATGGAGGAACGAGAAGGCCATAAGATATCTGAGCATGCAACAGACTCAGATAAAGGATATGAAGCTGACCGGATGGTAATCGGACTCACGATGGGACAATGACACAGAGATTCGTACACAAGAAAAGACTCGTGTTTTAACGAACGTAAATAGCGGTTCATTTGAAGTTTCGGGCACCCGAATGGAGGAACGGGAAAGCCATAAGATATCTAAGCATGCAATAGACTCAGATAAAGGATATGAAACTGACCAGACGCTAATCGGACTCACGATAGGACAATGACACAGAGATTCGTACACAAGAAAAGACTCGAGTTTTAAATGACGTAACTATATGTACATTTGAAGTTTCGGGCACCCGAATGGAGGAACGAGAAGGCCATAAGATATCTGAGCATGCAACAGACTCAGATAAAGGATATGAAGCTGACCGGACGGTAACCGGACTCACGATGTGAAAATGACACAGAGATTCGTACACAAGAAAAGACTCGTGTTTTAACGAACGTAAATAGCGGTTCATTTGAAGTTTTGGGCACCCGAATGGAGGAACGGGAAGGCCATTAGATATCTAAGCATGCAACAGACTCATATAAAGGATATGAAGCTGACCGGACGGTAATCGGACTCACGATGCGACAATGACATAGAGATTCGTACACAAGAAAAGACTCGTGTTTTAAATGACGTAACTATCTGTACATTTGAAGTTTCGGGCACTCGAATGGAGGAACGAGAAGGCCATAAGATATCTGAGCATGCAACAGACTCAGATAAAGGATATGAAGCTGACCGGACGGTAATCGGACTCACGATGTGACAATGACACAGAGATTCGTACACAAGAAAAGACTCGTGTTTTAATGGACGTAACTAGCGGTTCATTTGAAGTTTCGGGCACCCGAATGGAGGAACGGGAAGGCCATAAGATATCTAAGCATGCAACAGACTCATATAAAGGATATGAAGCTGACCGGACGGTAATCAGACTCACGATGCGACAATGACATAGAGATTCGTACACAAGAAAAGACTCGAGTTTTAAAGGACGTAACTATCTGTACATTTGAAGTTTCGGGCACCCGAATGGAGGAACGGGAAGGCCATAAGATATCTGAGCATGCAACAGACTCAGATAATGGATATGAAGCTAACCGGACGGTAATCGGACTCACGATGGGACAATGACACATAGATTCGTACACAAGAAAAGACTCGTGTTTTAATGAACGTAAATAGCGGTTCGTTTGAAGTTTCGGGCACCCGAATGGAGGAACGGGAAAGCCATAAGATATCTAAGCATGCAACAGACTCAGATAAAGGATATGAAGCTAATCGGACTCACGATGGAACAATGACACAGATATTCGTACACAAGAAAAGACTCGTGTTTTAATGGACGTAACTAGCGGTTCATTTGAAGTTTCGGGCACCCGAATGGAGGAACGGGAAGGCCATAAGATATCTGAGCATGCAACAGACTCAGATAAAGGATATGAAGCTTACCGGACGGTAATCGGACTCATGATGGGACAATGACACAGAGATTCGTACACAAGAAAAGCCTCGAGTTTTAATGGACGGAACTATCGGTTCATATGAAGTTTCGGGCACCCGAATGGAGGAACGGGAACGCCATAAGTTATCTGATCATGCAACAAACCATGTTAAAGGATACGAAGCAGACCGGACGGTAATCGGACTCACGATGTGACAATGACATAGAGATTCGTACACAAGAAAAGACTCGTGTTTTAATGGATGTAACTAGCGGTTCATTTGAAGTTTTGGGCACCCGAATGGAGGAACGGGAAGGCCATAAGATAACTAAGCATGCAACAGACTCATATAAAGGATATGAAGCTGACCGGACGGAAATCGGACTCACGATGCGACAATGACATAGAGATTCGTACACAAGAAAAGACTCGAGTCTTAAATGACGTAACTATCTGTACATTTGAAGTTTCGGGCACTCGAATGGAGGAACGAGAAGGCCATAAGATATCTGAGCATGCAACAGACTCAGATAAAGGATATGAAGCTGACCGGACGGTAATCGGACTCACGATGTGACAATGACACAGAGATTCGTACACAAGAAAAGCCTCGAGTTTTAATGGACGGAACTATCGGTTCATATGAAGTTTCGGGCACCCGAATGGAGGAACGGGAACGCCATAAGTTATCTGATCATGCAACAAACTATGTTAAAGGATACGAAGCAGACCGGACGGTAATCGGACTCACGATGTGACAATGACATAGAGATTCGTACACAAGAAAAGACTCGTGTTTTAATGGATGTAACTAGCGGTTCATTTGAAGTTTTGGGCACCCGAATGGAGGAACGGGAAGGCCATAAGATAACTAAGCATGCAACAGACTCATATAAAGGATATGAAGCTGACCGGACGGAAATCGGACTCACGATGCGACAATGACATAGAGATTCGTACACAAGAAAAGACTCGAGTTTTAAAGGACGTAACTATCTGTACATTTGAAGTTTCGGGCACCCGAATGGAGGAACGGGAAGACCATAAGATATCTGAACATGCAACAGACTCAGATAAAGGATATGAAGCTAACCGGACGGTAATCGGACTCACGATGGGACAATGACACAGAGATTCATACACAAGAAAAGACTCGTGTTTTAACGAACGTAAATAGCGGTTCATTTGAAGTTTCGGGCACCCGAATGGAGGAACGGGAACGCCATAAGATATCTAAGCATGCAACAGACTCAGATAAAGGATATGAAGCCGACCAGACGCTAATCGGACTCACGATGGGACAATGACACAGAGATTCGTACACAAGAAAAGACTCGAGTTTTAAATGACGTAACTATCTGTACATTTGAAGTTTCGGGCACAAGAATGGAGGAACGAGAAGGCCATAAGATATCTGAGCATGCAACAGACTCAGATAAAGGATATGAAGCTGACCGGACGGTAATCGGACTCACGATATGACAATGACACACAGATTCGTACACAAGAAAAGGCTCGTGTTTTAACGAACGTAAATAGCGGTTCATTTGAAGTTTCGGGCACCCGAATGGAGGAACGGGAAGGCCATAAGATATCTAAGCATGCAACAGACTCATATAAAGGATATGAAGCTGACCGGACGGTAATCGGACTCACGATGCGACAATGACATAGAGATTCGTACACAAGAAAAGACTCGAGTCTTAAATGACGTAACTATCTGTACATTTGAAGTTTCGGGCACTCGAATGGAGGAACGAGAAGGCCATAAGATATCTGAGCATGCAACAGACTCAGATAAAGGATATGAAGCTGACCGGACGGTAATCGGACTCACGATGTGACAATGACACAGAGATTCGTACACAAGAAAAGACTCGTGTTTTAATGGACGTAACTAGCGGTTCATTTGAAGTTTCGGGCACCCGAATGGAGGAACGGGAAGGCCATAAGATATCTAAGCATGCAACAGACTCATATAAAGGATATGAAGCTGACCGGACGGTAATCAGACTCACGATGCGACAATGACATAGAGATTCGTACACAAGAAAAGACTCGAGTTTTAAAGGACGTAACTATCTGTACATTTGAAGTTTCGGGCACCCGAATGGAGGAACGGGAAGGCCATAAGATATCTGAGCATGCAACAGACTCAGATAATGGATATGAAGCTAACCGGACGGTAATCGAACTCACGATGGGACAATGACACAGAGATTCGTACATAAGAAAAGACTCGTGTTTTAATGAACGTAAATAGCTGTTCGTTTGAAGTTTCGGGCACCCGAATGGAGGAACGGGAAAGCCATAAGATATCTAAGCATGCAACAGACTCAGATAAAGGATATGAAGCTGACCAGACGCTAATCGGACTCACGATGGGACAATGACACAGAGATTCGTACACAAGAAAAGACTCGTGTTTTAATGGACGTAACTAGCGGTTCATTTGAAGTTTCGGGCACCCGAATGGAGGAACGGGAAGGCCGTAAGATATCTAAGCATGCAACAGACTCATATAAAGGATATGAAGCTGACCGGACGGTAATCGGACTCACGATGCGACAATGACATAGAGATTCGTACACAAGAAAAGACTCGTGTTTTAATGGACGTAACTAGCGGTTCATTTGAAGTTTCGGGCACCCGAATGGAAGAACGGGAAGGCCATAAGATATCTAAGCATGCAACAGACTCATATAAAGGATATGAAGCTGACCGGATAGTAATCAGACTCACGATGCGACAATGACATAGAGATTCGTACACAAGAAAAGACTCGAGTTTTAAAGGACGTAACTATCTGTACATTTGAAGTTTCGGGAACCCGAATGGAGGAACGGGAAGGCCATAAGATATCTGAGCATGCAACAGACTCAGATAATGGATATGAAGCTAACCGGACGGTAATCGGACTCACGATGGGACAATGACACATAGATTCGTACACAAGAAAAGACTCGTGTTTTAATGAACGTAAATAGCGGTTCGTTTGAAGTTTCGGGCACCCGAATGGAGGAACGGGAAAGCCATAAGATATCTAAGCATGCAACAGACTCAGATAAAGGATATGAAGCTAATCGGACTCACGATGGAACAATGACACAGATATTCGTACACAAGAAAAGACTCGTGTTTTAATGGACGTAACTAGCGGTTCATTTGAAGTTTCGGGCACCCGAATGGAGGAACGGGAAGGCCATAAGATATCTGAGCATGCAACAGACTCAGATAAAGGATATGAAGCTTACCGGACGGTAATCGGACTCATGATGGGACAATGACACAGAGATTCGTACACAAGAAAAGCCTCGAGTTTTAATGGACGGAACTATCGGTTCATATGAAGTTTCGGGCACCCGAATGGAGGAACGGGAACGCCATAAGTTATCTGATCATGCAACAAACTATGTTAAAGGATACGAAGCAGACCGGACGGTAATCGGACTCACGATGTGACAATGACATAGAGATTCGTACACAAGAAAAGACTCGTGTTTTAATGGATGTAACTAGCGGTTCATTTGAAGTTTTGGGCACCCGAATGGAGGAACGGGAAGGCCATAAGATAACTAAGCATGCAACAGACTCATATAAAGGATATGAAGCTGACCGGACGGAAATCGGACTCACGATGCGACAATGACATAGAGATTCGTACACAAGAAAAGACTCGAGTCTTAAATGACGTAACTATCTGTACATTTGAAGTTTCGGGCACTCGAATGGAGGAACGAGAAGGCCATAAGATATCTGAGCATGCAACAGACTCAGATAAAGGATATGAAGCTGACCGGACGGTAATCGGACTCACGATGTGACAATGACACAGAGATTCGTACACAAGAAAAGCCTCGAGTTTTAATGGACGGAACTATCGGTTCATATGAAGTTTCGGGCACCCGAATGGAGGAACGGGAACGCCATAAGTTATCTGATCATGCAACAAACTATGTTAAAGGATACGAAGCAGACCGGACGGTAATCGGACTCACGATGTGACAATGACATAGAGATTCGTACACAAGAAAAGACTCGTGTTTTAATGGATGTAACTAGCGGTTCATTTGAAGTTTTGGGCACCCGAATGGAGGAACGGGAAGGCCATAAGATAACTAAGCATGCAACAGACTCATATAAAGGATATGAAGCTGACCGGACGGAAATCGGACTCACGATGCGACAATGACATAGAGATTCGTACACAAGAAAAGACTCGAGTTTTAAAGGACGTAACTATCTGTACATTTGAAGTTTCGGGCACCCGAATGGAGGAACGGGAAGACCATAAGATATCTGAGCATGCAACAGACTCAGATAAAGGATATGAAGCTAACCGGACGGTAATCGGACTCACGATGGGACAATGACACAGAGATTCATACACAAGAAAAGACTCGTGTTTTAACGAACGTAAATAGCGGTTCATTTGAAGTTTCGGGCACCCGAATGGAGGAACGGGAACGCCATAAGATATCTAAGCATGCAACAGACTCAGATAAAGGATATGAAGCTGACCAGACGCTAATCGGACTCACGATGGGACAATGACACAGAGATTCGTACACAAGAAAAGACTCGAGTTTTAAATGACGTAACTATCTGTACATTTGAAGTTTCGGGCACAAGAATGGAGGAACGAGAAGGCCATAAGATATCTGAGCATGGAACAGACTCAGATAAAGGATATGAAGCTGACCGGACGGTAATCGGACTCACGATATGACAATGACACACAGATTCGTACACAAGAAAAGACTCGTGTTTTAACGAACGTAAATAGCGGTTCATTTGAAGTTTCGGGCACCCGAATGGAGGAACGGGAAGGCCATAAGATATCTAAGCATGCAACAGACTCATATAAAGGATATGAAGCTGACCGGACGGTAATCGGACTCACGATGCGACAATGACATAGAGATTCGTACACAAGAAAAGACTCGAGTTTTAAAGGACGTAACTATCTGTACATTTGAAGTTTCGGGCACCCGAATGGAGGAACGGGAAGACCATAAGATATCTGAGCATGCAACAGACTCAGATAATGGATATGAAGCTAACCGGACGGTAATCGGACTCACGATGGGACAATGACACAGAGATTCGTACACAAGAAAAGACTCGTGTTTTAATGGACGTAACTACCGGTTCATTTGAAGTTTCGGGCACCCGAATGGAGGAACGGGAAGGCCGTAAGATATCTAAGCATGCAACAAACTCATATAAAGGATATGAAGCTGACCAGACGGTAATCGGACTCACGATGGGACAATGACACAGAGATTCGTACACAAGAAAAGACTCGTGTTTTAATGGACGTAAATAGCGGTTTGTTTGAAGTTTCGGGCACCCGAATGGAGGAACGGGAAAGCCATAAGATATCTAAGCATGCAACAGACTCAGATAAAGGATATGAAGCTGACCAGACGCTAATCGGACTCACGATGGGACAATGACACAGAGATTCGTACACAAGAAAAGACTCGTGTTTTAATGGACCTAACTACCGGTTCATTTGAAGTTTCGGGCACCCGAATGGAGGAACGGGAAGGCCGTAAGATATCTAAGCATGCAACAAACTCATATAAAGGATATGAAGCTGACCAGACGGTAATCGGACTCACGATGCGACAATGACATAGTGATTCGTACACAAGAAAAGACTCGAGTTTTAAATGACTTAACTATCTGTACATTTGAAGTTTCGGGCACCCGAATGGAGGAACGAGAAGGCCATAATATATCTGAGCATGCAACAGACTCAGATAAAGGATATGAAGCTGGCCGGACGGTAATCGGATTCACGATGGGACAATGACACAGAGATTCGTACACAAGAAAAGACTCGTGTTTTAACGAACGTAAATAGCGGTTCATTTGAAGTTTCTGGCACCCGAATGGAGGAACGGGAAAGCCATAAGATATCTAAGAATGCAACAGACTCAGATAAAGGATATGAAGCTGACCAGACGCTAATCGGACTCACGATGGGACAATGACACAGAGATTCGTACACAAGAAAAGACTCGTGTTTTAATGGACGTAACTAGCGGTTCATATGAAGTTTCGGGCACCCAAATGGAGGAACGGGAAGGCCATAAGATATCTAAGCATGCAACAGACTCAGATAAAGGATATGAAGCTGACCAGACGCTAATCGGACTCACGATGGGACAATGACACAGAGATTCGTACACAAGAAAAGACTCGTGTTTTAATGGACGTAACTAGCGGTTCATTTGAAGTTTCGGGCACCCGAATGGAGGAACGGGAAGGCCGTAAGATATCTAAGCATGCAACAGGCTCATATAAAGGATATGAAGCTGACCGGACGGTAATCGGACTCACGATGGGACAATGACACAGAGATTCGTACACAAGAAAAGACTCGTGTTTTAACGAACGTAAATAGCGGTTCATTTGAAGTTTCGGGCACCCGAATGGAGGAACGGGAAGGCCATAAGATATCTGAGCATGCAACAGACTCAGATAAAGGATATGAAGCTTACCGGACGGTAATCGGACTCACGATGGGACAATGACACAGAGATTCGTACACAAGAAAAGACTCGAGTTTTAATGGACGGAACTATCGGTTCATATGAAGTTTCGGGCACCCGAATGGAGGAACAGGAACGCCATAAGATATCTGATCACGCAACAAACTATGTTAAAGGATACGAAGCAGACCGGACGGTAATCGGACTCACGATGTGACAATGACATAGAGATTCGTACACAAGAAAAGACTCGTGTTTTAATGGACGTAACTAGCGGTTCATTTGAAGTTTCGGGCACCCGAATGGAGGAACTGGAAGGCCATAAGATATCTAAGCATGCAACAGACTCATATAAAGGATATGAAGCTGACCGGACGGTAATCGGACTCAGGATGCGACAATGACATAGAGATTCGTACACAAGAAAAGACTCGAGTTTTAAAGGACGTAAATATCTGTACATTTGTAGTTTCGGGCACCCGAATGGAGGAACGGGAAGACCATAAGATATCTGAGCATGCAACAGACTCAGATAAAGGATATGAAGCTGACCGGACGGTAATCGGACTCACGATGGGACAATGACACAGAGATTCGTACACAAGAAAAGACTCGTGTTTTAACGAACGTAAATAGCGGTTCATTTGAAGTTTCGGGCACCCGAATGGAGGAACGGGAAAGCCATAAGATATCTAAGCATGCAACAGACTCAGATAAAGGATATGAAGCTGACCAGACGCTAATCGGACTCACGATGGGACAATGACACAGAGATTCGTACACAAGAAAAGACTCGTGTTTTAATGGACGTAACTAGCGGTTCATATGAAGTTTCGGGCACCCGAATGGAGGAACGGGAACGCCATAAGATATCTAAGCATGCAACAGACTCATATAAAGGATATGAAGCTGACCAAACGGTAATCGGACTCACGATGCGACAATGACATAGAGATTCGTACACAAGAAAAACTCGAGTTTTAAATGACGTAACTATCTGTACATTTGAAGTTTCGGGCACCCGAATGGAGGAACGAGAAGGCCATAAGATATCTGAGCATGCAACAGACTCAGATAAAGGATATGAAGCTGACCGGACGTTAATCGGACTCACGATATGACAATGATACAGAGATTCGTACACAAGAAAAGACTCGTGTTTTAACGAACGTAAATAGCGGTTCATTTGAAGTTTCAGGCACCCGAATGGAGGAACGGGAAGGCCATAAGATATCTAAGCATGCAACAGACTCATATAAAGGATATGAAGCTGACCGGACGGTAATCGGACTCACGATGCGACAATGACATAGAGATTCGTACACAAGAAAAGACTCGAGTTTTAAATGACGTAACTATCTGTACATTTGAAGTTTCGGGCACTCGAATGGAGGAACGAGAAGGCCATAAGATATCTGAGCATACAACAGACTCAGATAAAGGATATGAAGCTGACCGGACGGTAATCGGACTCACAATGTGACAATGACACAGAGATTCGTACACAAGAAAAGACTCGAGTTTTAAAGGACGTAACTATCTTTACATTTGAAGTTTCGGGCACCCGAATGGGGGAACGGGAAGGCCATAAGATATCTGAGCATGCAACAGACTCAGATAATGGATATGAAGTTAACCGGACGGTAATCAGACTCACGATGGGACAATGACACAGAGATTCGTACACAAGAAAAGACTCGTGTTTTAATGAACGTAAATAGCGGTTCGTTTGAAGTTTCGGGCACCCGAATGGAGGAACGGGAAAGCCATAAGATATCTAAGCATGCAACAGACTCAGATAAAGGATATGAAGCTGACCAGACGCTAATCGGACTCACGATGGGACAATGACACAGAGATTCGTACACAAGGAAAGACTCGTGTTTTAATGGACGTAACTAGCGGTTCATTTGAAGTTTCGGGCACCCGAATGGAGGAACGGGAAGGCCGTAAGTTATCTAAGCATGCAACAGACTCATATAAAGGATATGAAGCTAACCGGACGGTAATCGGACTCATGATGCGACAATGACATAGAGATTCGTACACAAGAAAAGACTCGTGTTTTAATGGACGTAACTAGCGGTTCATTTGAAGTTTCGGGCACCCGAATGGAGGAACGGGAAGGCCATAAGATATCTAAGCATGCAACAGACTCATATAAAGGATATGAAACTGACCGGACGGTAATCAGACTCACGATGCGACAATGACATAGAGATTCGTACACAAGAAAAGACTCGAGTTTTAAAGGACGTAACTATCTGTACATTTGAAGTTTCGGGCACCCAAATGGAGGAACGGGAAGGCCATAAGATATCTAAGCATGCAACAGACTCAGATAAAGGATATGAAGCTGACCAGACGCTAATCGGACTCACGATGGGACAATGACACAGAGATTCGTACACAAGAAAAGACTCGTGTTTTAATGGACGTAACTAGCGGTTCATTTGAAGTTTCGGGCACCCGAATGGAGGAACGGGAAGGCCGTAAGATATCTAAGCATGCAACAGGCTCATATAAAGGATATGAAGCTGACCGGACGGTAATCGGACTCACGATGGGACAATGACACAGAGATTCGTACACAAGAAAAGACTCGTGTTTTAACGAACGTAAATAGCGGTTCATTTGAAGTTTCGGGCACCCGAATGGAGGAACGGGAAGGCCATAAGATATCTGAGCATGCAACAGACTCAGATAAAGGATATGAAGCTTACCGGACGGTAATCGGACTCACGATGGGACAATGACACAGAGATTCGTACACAAGAAAAGACTCGAGTTTTAATGGACGGAACTATCGGTTCATATGAAGTTTCGGGCACCCGAATGGAGGAACAGGAACGCCATAAGATATCTGATCACGCAACAAACTATGTTAAAGGATACGAAGCAGACCGGACGGTAATCGGACTCACGATGTGACAATGACATAGAGATTCGTACACAAGAAAAGACTCGTGTTTTAATGGACGTAACTAGCGGTTCATTTGAAGTTTCGGGCACCCGAATGGAGGAACGGGAAGGCCATAAGATATCTAAGCATGCAACAGACTCATATAAAGGATATGAAGCTGACCGGACGGTAATCGGACTCAGGATGCGACAATGACATAGAGATTCGTACACAAGAAAAGACTCGAGTTTTAAAGGACGTAAATATCTGTACATTTGTAGTTTCGGGCACCCGAATGGAGGAACGGGAAGACCATAAGATATCTGAGCATGCAACAGACTCAGATAAAGGATATGAAGTTGACCGGACGGTAATCGGACTCACGATGGGACAATGACACGGAGATTCGTACACAAGAAAAGACTCGTGTTTTAACGAACGTAAATAGCGGTTCATTTGAAGTTTCGGGCACCCGAATGGAGGAACGGGAAAGCCATAAGATATCTAAGCATGCAACAGACTCAGATAAAGGATATGAAGCTGACCAGACGCTAATCGGACTCACGATGGGACAATGACACAGAGATTCGTACACAAGAAAAGACTCGTGTTTTAATGGACGTAACTAGCGGTTCATATGAAGTTTCGGGCACCCGAATGGAGGAACGGGAACGCCATAAGATATCTAAGCATGCAACAGACTCATATAAAGGATATGAAGCTGACCAAACGGTAATCGGACTCACGATGCGACAATGACATAGAGATTCGTACACAAGAAAAACTCGAGTTTTAAATGACGTAACTATCTGTACATTTGAAGTTTCGGGCACCCGAATGGAGGAACGAGAAGGCCATAAGATATCTGAGCATGCAACAGACTCAGATAAAGGATATGAAGCTGACCGGACGTTAATCGGACTCACGATATGACAATGACACAGAGATTCGTACACAAGAAAAGACTCGTGTTTTAACGAACGTAAATAGCGGTTCATTTGAAGTTTCGGGCACCCGAATGGAGGAACGGGAAGGCCATAAGATATCTAAGCATGCAACAGACTCATATAAAGGATATGAAGCTGACCGGACGGTAATCGGACTCACGATGCGACAATGACATAGAGATTCGTACACAAGAAAAGACTCGAGTTTTAAATGACGTAACTATCTGTACATTTGAAGTTTCGGGCACTCGAATGGAGGAACGAGAAGGCCATAAGATATCTGAGCATACAACAGACTCAGATAAAGGATATGAAGCTGACCGGACGGTAATCGGACTCACAATGTGACAATGACACAGAGATTCGTACACAAGAAAAGACTCGTGTTTTAATGGACGTAACTAGCGGTTCATTTGAAGTTTCGGGCACCCGAATGGAGGAACGGGAAGGCCATAAGATATCTAAGCATGCAACAGACTCATATAAAGGATATGAAGCTGACCGGACGGTAATCAGACTCACGATGCGACAATGACATAGAGATTCGTACACAAGAAAAGACTCGAGTTTTAAAGGACGTAACTATCTTTACATTTGAAGTTTCGGGCACCCGAATGGGGGAACGGGAAGGCCATAAGATATCTGAGCATGCAAAAGACTCAGATAATGGATATGAAGTTAACCGGACGGTAATCGGACTCACGATGGGACAATGACACAGAGATTCGTACACAAGAAAAGACTCGTGTTTTAATGAACGTAAATAGCGGTTCGTTTGAAGTTTCGGGCACCCGAATGGAGGAACGGGAAAGCCATAAGATATCTAAGCATGCAACAGACTCAGATAAAGGATATGAAGCTGACCAGACGCTAATCGGACTCACGATGGGACAATGACACAGAGATTCGTACACAAGGAAAGACTCGTGTTTTAATGGACGTAACTAGCGGTTCATTTGAAGTTTCGGGCACCCGAATGGAGGAACGGGAAGGCCGTAAGTTATCTAAGCATGCAACAGACTCATATAAAGGATATGAAGCTAACCGGACGGTAATCGGACTCATGATGCGACAATGACATAGAGATTCGTACACAAGAAAAGACTCGTGTTTTAATGGACGTAACTAGCGGTTCATTTGAAGTTTCGGGCACCCGAATGGAGGAACGGGAAGGCCATAAGATATCTAAGCATGCAACAGACTCATATAAAGGATATGAAACTGACCGGACGGTAATCAGACTCACGATGCGACAATGACATAGAGATTCGTACACAAGAAAAGACTCGAGTTTTAAAGGACGTAACTATCGGTACATTTGAAGTTTCGGGCACCCGAATGGAGGAACGGGAAGGCCATAAGATATCTAAGCATGCAACAGACTCAGATAAAGGATATGAAGCTGACCAGACGCTAATCGGACTCACGATGGGACAATGACACAGAGATTCGTACACAAGAAAAGACTCGTGTTTTAATGGACGTAACTAGCGGTTCATTTGAAGTTTCGGGCACCCGAATGGAGGAACGGGAAGGCCGTAAGATATCTAAGCATGCAACAGGCTCATATAAAGGATATGAAGCTGACCGGACGGTAATCGGACTCACGATGGGACAATGACACAGAGATTCGTACACAAGAAAAGACTCGTGTTTTAACGAACGTAAATAGCGGTTCATTTGAAGTTTCGGGCACCCGAATGGAGGAACGGGAAGGCCATAAGATATCTGAGCATGCAACAGACTCAGATAAAGGATATGAAGCTTACCGGACGGTAATCGGACTCACGATGGGACAATGACACAGAGATTCGTACACAAGAAAAGACTCGAGTTTTAATGGACGGAACTATCGGTTCATATGAAGTTTCGGGCACCCGAATGGAGGAACAGGAACGCCATAAGATATCTGATCACGCAACAAACTATGTTAAAGGATACGAAGCAGACCGGACGGTAATCGGACTCACGATGTGACAATGACATAGAGATTCGTACACAAGAAAAGACTCGTGTTTTAATGGACGTAACTAGCGGTTCATTTGAAGTTTCGGGCACCCGAATGGAGGAACGGGAAGGCCATAAGATATCTAAGCATGCAACAGACTCATATAAAGGATATGAAGCTGACCGGACGGTAATCGGACTCAGGATGCGACAATGACATAGAGATTCGTACACAAGAAAAGACTCGAGTTTTAAAGGACGTAAATATCTGTACATTTGTAGTTTCGGGCACCCGAATGGAGGAACGGGAAGACCATAAGATATCTGAGCATGCAACAGACTCAGATAAAGGATATGAAGCTGACCGGACGGTAATCGGACTCACGATGGGACAATGACACAGAGATTCGTACACAAGAAAAGACTCGTGTTTTAACGAACGTAAATAGCGGTTCATTTGAAGTTTCGGGCACCCGAATGGAGGAACGGGAAAGCCATAAGATATCTAAGCATGCAACAGACTCAGATAAAGGATATGAAGCTGACCAGACGCTGTGCTGGAATCAGGAGAAGTGGTGGCAGTGATTAAACCTGAGAAATTGATGGAGGCTAGAGTTGCTTATAGCACTTATCTCTATGGCTATAGTGTTGGGCTATTTCTTTCTATTGGTATGGTCAGGTACCATTTGTTTAGGATGTGGAAGAAGTATGGATTGGTTGAGGTTTCTTCTAATGGGAGTGGTATATTTTTCTTTAAGTTTAAGTCTGAAGTGGGTATGATGGAAACTATTAACAAGGGTCCCTGTTTGATCAATGATGTTCCTCTGTGCATTAGGAAATGGGAGGTGGGAGTTAATCTGGAAAGGGTTGAGCCCAGTTCCATTCCTATCTGGGTTACAGTACCTAATATGCCTATGGAGTTGTGGAATAGAGAGAGTTTAAGTAGTATGATGAGTTGTATTGGTGATCCTATTATGTTGGATAAGGTGACAGCTATGAGGTGTAATAAAAAGGAGGGTATGGCTGGTTTTGCTAGAGTGTTGGTTGAGGTTAAAGCTGATAAGGTGTTACCTGAGTTTGTTAATGCCTACTATCCCCCTGATGTTGGTAAGGCTGCTTTTATTCAGAAGGTTAGAGTGGAATATCAGGTGAAGATTAAGAAGTGTTCTGCATGTAAAGTGTTTGGTCATGATTATGAAGGGTGTAAGAATAGAGTGTTGACTGCTGAAGAGGTGGCTGGTAAAACTGAACAGCTTCTTAAAGAATTGTATCAGGCAAGTCAAGCTGATTTCCCTGTTTCTGGGGTTGATGCAGAGGGGTATCAAATGGTGGGTAGGAGGAATAGGGTGGTTAATAATGGTGGTAATAAGAAAGGGGGGTTTCAGGGTAATGGGTTTGATAGAAATCAGGGAGGGAATTTTAATGGGAGAAATAATGGGAATAGAGGGCTGGGTAATCAGGGGGCATCTAATGGTGGGAATGCTGGAAATAGAGGTCAGGGGGGACAAGGTGGTATTACTGGGGGGAATAAAAATCAAGGGAATGTTAATGGTGGGAGGCAATGGGTGGTTAAGAATGATAACAATAATATTAATGTTAAGAATACTTTTGCTGTATTAAGGGATGAGTTGGGGGAGGGTAATAGTGAAAATGGTAATGATAAGGGGAAGTCTATCTTAGTTGATAATGTGGGGCAATCCTCTGGGAGTGCTAAGGGGGGAAACATTGTTAAGAAGAAACAGGTTAAGAAGTCTGTGGAAGGGTCTGTGGTTGGTAAGCTGGGGAATGTTGGTATTGAGTCTGGGAAGGGGTCTGGGGGTGGTAATAGTAGTGAGAATTTGGTTAAGGAGTCTGTGAAGGGAGTGGGGGTTGGTGAAAATAGTGTGAATGTTATTGGGGAGTCTGAGAAGGGGTCTGGGGTTGGTCATGTTGGTTGTTCTAATGAGGTTTTGAAAATGGATGTGGATTCTGATATTAGGAATAAAATTGAAACTAGTGTTAATGTAAAATCTGGGTACTTTAAAATGAATGATGCTCAGTTTAATGAGGTTGCCCATTATGTTCTTACAAAAACTTGTCCTTCTAATGAAATTATGAGAAAATGGAATATAGGTCAAGTTAAAGTGTTTTTTGAACAATGGGATAAATTAATGTTTTCTAAACTGGTGGAGGCCAATAGGGGTAGTAGTGCTTCTGTTGTTTCTGTGGTGCAGGATGCTGAGGTTATGGGAAATGAAACTGGGGATTCTTCTGGAATGAAGAATTCTGATGCTGCTGTGCTTGTTTAAATGAAGATTGGATTTCTAGCTTGGAATGTTAGGGGTATGTCTAGTGCTTCTAAACAAAGGCAGATTTCTAGGGTGATTAGTGATAATGGGGTTAAGTTGTGTGGGCTGATTGAGACTAGAGTTAATAAAAATGGGATTGATAGGGTGTGTAAGGGAATTATGAGGAATTGGGAATGGTGTTCTAATGCTGATCATTGTAATAGCTGGGTTAGAATAGTGGTTGGATGGGATAGTAGGGCTATGGATGTGGTGATTCTGCAAAAGAAGGAGCAGGTTATTCATTGCTTAGTGTGCCCTCTGGGTGGTGGAGATAGGTTCTTTTGTTCTTTCATTTATGGGGTTACTAATGTTGTTGGAAGAAGGGAGTTGTGGGCTGATTTGATTGGGCATTCTAGTGTTATTGTTAATAATCCTTGGGTTGTTATGGGAGATTATAATGCTATCCTGGATCCTTATGAGAAAAATACTGCTTTGGGGACTTCTATTTATGGGATGGAGGAGTTTAAGGATTGTGTGAATACTTTGAATGTTTGTGATCTTCCTAGCTCAGGGCTGTTTTATACTTGGAATCAGAAGCCAGGGAAAGCTGATGGCATTATGGAGAAATTAGATAGGGTTATAGGAAATGACAAATTCAGGGAGGTGTTTTGTAATGTGGGAGTGAAGTTCTTGCCTTATTACTCTTCTGATCATTCTCCCATGGTGATGTCTTTTGTGGATTCTCAGGATAATAGACCAAAGCCTTTTAAGTTTTGGAATTTTCTGGTTGATAAAAAAGAGTTTCTGCCCATTGTGAGGGAGGGGTGGAACTTGGAGGTGAGGGGATGTAAGATGTTTGGGGTGGTTAGTAAGCTTAAGGGATTAAAGAAACCTTTGAGAAAACTCAACTTTCAGCAAGGGAATTTGGCTAGGAAAGTGGAAAGGGTTAGGGTGGAATTAGAGAAAGTTCAGGAGGAAGTTTCTATGAATCCTGATAATATTGATCTAAGGCAGGAAGAGTTAGTATATTTAGATGCCTTTAATGAGGCATTGAGGGATGAGGAGTGTATGTTAAAGCAGAAATCTAAAATGCATTGGTTGAAAGTGGGTGATCAAAATAATAAGTACTTTTTTCATTCTGTCAAGCAGAGGCAGGTTAGGGGTAAGCTGGATCAAATTTCTGATTGTGAGGGTAATGAGTATAGAGAGGGTAATATTGGGAATGCTTTTGTTAAGTTCTATATGGGACTGATGGGAAAGAAGGAGAGGGTGGTGGATATTGTTGAAGGGGATGATTTATTTTTTAATAAATTAGATTCAAGTTATGTTGAAGGGTTATTGGCTGAGGTGTCTAATGATGAAATCAAGAATGCTTTATTCCAGATTGATGATAATAAGGCACCTGGCCCGGATGGGGTTTCAGCTAAATTCTTTAAGGCTTCCTGGGGAATTATTGGGGGGGATATCTGTGGGGCTGTTAGGGAGTTTTTTGAAACTGGGAAGATCTTGAAACAGATTAATGCCACTATTATCTCTCTGGTTCCTAAGGTGGCTGCTCCTACTGTGGTGTCTGAATTCAGACCTATTTCGTGCTGTAATGTGATTTATAAGTGTATAAGCAAAGTGATTTGCAATAGATTGATGAGGGTGTTAGATTCTTTGGTTGATAAAGCTCAGAGTGCATTTGTTCCAGGCAGGTTAATAAGTGATAATATCCTGTTAGCTCAAGAATTGGTTAAGGTTTATGATTGGAAGAGGGGGTACCCTAGAGTGGCTATTAAGGTGGATTTGCAGAAGGCTTATGATTCTGTGGATCATGATTTCTTGGAGCAGTGCTTGATTCTGTTTGGGTTCCCTTGTAAATTTGTGGGCTGGGTTATGACTTGTATTAGAACAGTGTCTTACTCTTTAAACCTGAATGGGAATTTATATGGTTATTTCAGGGGGGAGAAGGGACTGAGACAAGGGGACCCTATGTCACCCTATCTGTTCACTTTAGTTATGGAGGTGTTGAATTTAATGATGAAAAGAAGAATCAGGAATAATGAGGATTTTAAGTATCATTGGAAATGTGAAAAGTTAAATTTAACCCATTTATGTTTTGCTGATGATTTGTTTATTTTTTGTAATGCAGATGTGAAGTCTATACAGGTGATGAAGGAGGCTCTTGAGGAATTTGGTGGGTGTTCAGGGCTGAGACCAAATTTGGGGAAAAGTGAGATTGTGTTTGGTAATGTGGATTTGGAGGTTCAAAAGAATATCTTGGAGTTATTGCAGTTTAGAGTGGGGGGATTGCCTATGAAATATTTGGGTATCCCTTTGGATTCCAAGAGGTTATATCAAAAGGATTGTGGAGTATTACTGGACAAGGTCAAGAGGAGAATTTCTGATTGGAAGAACCAGTTTCTTTCTTATGCTGGTAGAGTCCAGTTATTGAAATCAGTGTTGTCATCTTTGACAGTTTACTGGTCTTCCTTGTTTATGCTCCCTGATAATATTCTGGAAGATGTGATTAGGATATGTAGAGGATTTTTATGGTGCCAAGGGGAGTTTAGGCAAGGATGTGCAAAGGTGGGGTGGGATGAACTATGTTTTAAAAAGTGTAAGGGGGGTTTGGGTATTACTAGACTGAAAGAGAGAAATTGTGCTTTGATGGCTAAGCATATTTGGAATATTTTGAATAATAAGGGATCTTTATGGGTTCAGTGGATTAATGCTTATAAGTTAAGAGGGTGTAGTTTCTGGGAGGTTGAGGAAGCTAATGCTGACTCATGGACTTGGAAGCAAATTTTGGGATGCAGGAGTATGTTTAGGAATAAATGTGTTGCTAGAATAGGGGATGGGAAGCTGATTAATGCATGGTTTGATAAATGGCATTCTAAAGGTCCTCTTATTAATTTGATAAATAGGAGAGACATAAGGGCTGCTGGTTTTGATTTGAAGCTAAAGGTGGCTGATTTGATAGGGGAAAATGGGTGGAAAGTTCCTGAGGAATGGAGGGAAAAATACTCTTGGTTTTTTGAGGAGAGCTTGCCTGTGCTGCATATGGGTAGAACTGATAAGTTTGGATGGGTTAATGAGAAGGATAAGTTTGTGGCTTTTTCTTCGAAGGTGGTGTATGATGATCTGGTCAGAGGGGGAGAGGTGGTTAAGTGGCATAGGTTTGTATGGTTTAGTAATAATATACCTAGACATTCTTTTATTACTTGGCTGGCATTTAAATTTAAGCTCCCTACTCAGGATAGAATGGAAAGGTGGAATGTGAAAAAAGTGCTTAAGTGCAGTTTGTGTGGGAATTGTAAGGATAGTCATAACCATTTATTCTTCTCTTGTGAGTTCTCTAGATTGGTTTGGTGGAGAATGAAGGTTTTGGCTAGGATGGAAAAGATGCCTGATGATTGGGAAGGGATAGTGGGATATATTAGTAAAATGAATGTTGGCAAATCTGTGTGGGGAAGGATTCAGAGATTGGTCTTGGCTGCTACTGTTTATACTGTGTGGCAGGAAAGGAACAACAGACTTTTTAATAATAAAAAGAGGTCTGTTAGGGTAATCTGTTCACAAGTGCAGGATACTGTCCAACTTAAGCTGGCTGGTATGAAGTTTAAGGCTGATCAGAGGGATGTTTTAGTGAGTTCTGTCTGGAATATTAAGTATGTGGATGATCTTGATGATATTGACAATAGGGAGTGGGTGGTATAGAGTGGAGTGGGGAGTGGGGTTGATGGAAGGTGGCAGGGGTAAGGAGAGGGTTGTAAAGGTTTATGGTGGTTTGGGTTGCAATATTGGGCTGGGTTGCATTGATTATTTTGGGACTGGGGGGGTTTTATATGGGGAATTTGCAGTAATCTGGAGACTAAAGTCCGTTTGGGTAGTGATCAGGTTCTTGGAACCTTCCTGTGTTTTCTCAAAACATTATTTTTTTGATTTTTTAACTGATCTGGTGCTTTTCTTGATAAGCATCTGTGCCAAATCTCTGGGAGGATTAGGATTGAGATGGCTGGGAGTCAGCTTTAAACTGGGAGGCATTTGGTTGGATTTGACCAGTGGCTTTAGGATCTTGTTCTTCTTGAATTTTGTTTTGTTTTCTAGTTCCAGCCGCTGGTCAAGAACCCATGTTTGTTATGAACATTTGTTGAGCCTGTTTCCTTGTTGGTATGTGTCTGTCTATACTTTTGGGCCTTGGCCTATGGGGTGGGAGGGATTATATCTTTGGGAACTTGCTGTAATAAGGTGTACTAAAAGCGTATGGGTAGAAATCTGGCTTTTAAAGCTTCCCATTTTTTATTCTAATACTGTAAAAGAAGTGGTCTGGTTTGTTTTTATTTTAAAATCTCTGCTGATACCTTTTACTGGTTTTGTGGAAGGTATTAGTTCTGCGTGTGTGTATGGAGATTTAGGAATTTTTAGGCTTGGAGTAAGCCACACACCGGGAGATATAAGGATGGATCTAGCCATTGGGTTTAGGACATGTTTTTCCACCCCAAAGTTTGTATTTTGTAGCACCTTCCACTGGCTGGAAAACCTTGTTAATCAGATGTATTCGTTGAGCCTTTTCATTTCTGAGTCATATTGGGTCTGTGATTATAGGCACTTGCCTAGTGGGGGGGAGGGTTTTTATAAATGGGAACTTGCTGTAATCTGGAGAACTAAAAGCGTATGGGTAGAAATCTGGCTGTTAAAGCTTCCTTTTTTATCTCAAAACTGGTTTTGTGTATATAGTATTTTTTTCAAAAATGTTCTGCTGGATTTCATGTTTCTTATTGAAACTGATTCCAGTTCTGCCTGGTTAAAGGGGATATTAGGATTGTTGAAGCTTGGAGAAAACATACACCGTGGAGAGATAAGGATGGCTCTGATCAGTGGTTTTAGGACATTATTCTCTTTCATAAATTTTTTATTTTTTAGCACTAATCACTGGTCAGGAACCTATACCTGTAAATGGTTTTTGTTGAGCCTGTTTCATTTGAGGTCTGAGTCGGTCAGTCTGTCTAGGCACTTGCCTAAGGGAGGGAATGGGTCATATATATGGGAACTTGCAGGAATAAGGAGTACTAAAAGCGTTTGGGTAGAGATCTGGGCTTTTAAGCCTTCCTTTTGTTGCTGTTCAGTTCTTGGTATGGTGTTGTGTGAGTCTATTCTGCTGGGTTCTGTTTCTATCTATGGAAATAAGCCTGGTTCTGCGTTGTATAATCGGTGGTTAGGATATATTGAGCTCAAGGGGAGCATTACACTTGGAGAGATAAGGATGGACACCATCTTTGCTATTAGGACATTGATTTCCACCCCAAAGTGTTTTATATTTTCTAGTACCAAGCAAAGATGGGGAACCTATGATATTATGATTTCGTTTCTTAACCTGTTTCTTGATTTTAGATTAGGTTTTGAGTCTGTTTTTGTTGGTCTGTTATGGGATGTGATTTTAAATGGGTTGGGTGATATGGTTTATCATCTGAATTGGGTTGTTATGGTGGTGATGGGGTATGGGTTGGGTCTGTTTAATGGATGCTGGATTGATCTTATCAGTTTTAATGGATGGAGTGTTTGCTGCTGGGAAGATATGTTGAAGTTCTACATGGTTGTTAAAGATTCGAGTGCAGCGGTTTGGAATGAAGTATTTAAGGGTCAAGTGGTTCAGCGAGAATTCAACAAAAGATGGATTCAAATTGAGATGGAATGCTGTATTGAGAAATTGAAGACAGGCAAAGATAGAGACAAAGATATGATGTATAATGGGTCAAAGATATGGATGCTGTATGAAGACTTCAGCTTAGTTTTTGGGCTTGTTAGGGTGTGGGCTATGATTGTATGGGCTTTTAGAGATAGTGGGCATTGGGGTTGGGTTTCTGAATGATTAGATTATGGCTAGTGGGTTGTGATAGTGGTGTTTAGTGGTTTTGTTTTGGATTGTATTGGCTTTATGGACTATAGTTTATAGGTTTTATTTTGTAAAGTCCATAAAGCCGGTTTGATTGTACATATTTTTTTGTGGTTTATAATATTTACCGGAGTGCCGACTCCTTTACCAAAAAAAAAGGATATGAAGCTGACCGGACGGTAATCGGACTCACGATGGAACAATGACACAGATATTCGTACACAAGAAAAGACTCGTGTTTTAATGGATGTAACTAGCGGTTCATTTGAAGTTTCGGGCACCCGAATGGAGGAACGGGAAGGCCATAAGATATCTGAGCATGCAACAGACTCAGATAAAGGATATGAAGCTTACCGGACGGTAATCGGACTCACGATGGGACAATGACACAGAGATTCGTACACAAGAAAAGACTCGAGTTTTAATGGACGGAACTATCGGTTCATATGAAGTTTCGGGCACCCGAATGGAGGAACGGGAACGCCATAAGATATCTGATCATGCAACAAACTATGTTAAAGGATACGAAGCAGACCGGACGGTAATCGGACTCACGATGTGACAATGACATAGAGATTCGTACACAAGAAAAGACTCGTGTTTTAATGGACGTAACTAGCGGTTCATTTGAAGTTTCGGGCACCCGAATGGAGGAACGGGAAGGCCATAAGATATCTAAGCATGCAACAGACTCATATAAAGGATATGAAGCTGACCGGACGGTAATCGGACTCAGGATGCGACAATGACATAGAGATTCGTACACAAGAAAAGACTCGAGTTTTAAAGGACGTAACTATCTGTACATTTGTAGTTTCGGGCACCCGAATGGAGGAACGGGAAGACCATAAGATATCTGAGCATGCAACAGACTCAGATAAAGGATATGAAGCTGACCGGACGGTAATCGAACTCACGATGGGACAATGACACAGAGATTCGTACACAAGAAAAGACTCGTGTTTTAACGAACGTAAATAGCGGTTCATTTGAAGTTTCGGGCACCCGAATGGAGGAACGGGAAAGCCATAAGATATCTAAGCATGCAACAGACTCAGATAAAGGATATGAAGCTGACCAGACGCTAATCGGACTCACGATGGGACAATGACACAGAGATTCGTACACAAGAAAAGACTCGTGTTTTAACGGACGTAAATAGCGGTTCGTTTGAAGTTTCGGGCACCCGAATGGAGGAACGGGAAAGCCATAAGATATCTAAGCATGCAACAGAGTCAGATAAAGGATATGAAGCTGACCGGACGGTAATCGGACTCACGATGGGACAATGACACAGAGATTCGTACACAAGAAAAGACTCGTGTTTTAATGGACGTAACTAGCGGTTCATTTGAAGTTTCGGGCACCCGAATGGAGGAACGGGAAGGCCATAAGATATCTGAGAATGCAACAGACTCAGATAAAGGATATGAAGCTTACCGGACGGTAATCGGACTCACGATGGGACAATGACACAGAGATTCGTACACAAGAAAAGACTCGAGTTTTAATGGACGGAACTATCGGTTCATATGAAGTTTCGGGCACCCGAATGGAGGAACGGGAACGCCATAAGATATCTGTTCATGCAACAAACTATGTTAAAGGATACGAAGCAGACCGGACGGTAATCGGACTCACGATGTGACAATGACATAGAGATTCATACACAAGAAAAGACTCGTGTTTTAATGGACGTAACTAGCGGTTCATTTGAAGTTTTGGGCACCCGAATGGAGGAACGGGATGGCCATAAGATATCTAAGCATGCAACAGATTCATATAAAGGATATGAAGCTGACCGGACGGTAATCGGACTCACGATGCGACAATGACATAGAGATTCGTACACAAGAAAAGACTCGAGTTTTAAAGGACGTAACTATCTGTACATTTGAGTAAGGATTCTGTTCCTACCTCTGTTTTACCTACTGTCATATCAAACCCTAGTTTAGCGAAGTCTATTGCTAAGCTTCAAGAGGTTTTTGGTTCGGTTGCTTATATGTGTGAATGGCGTATGTATATGATTCTCTCCTTTGATAGTAATTTGGCTATTCGAAGGCAGGATGAGAGGTTTATTGAGGCTCAGACTAGGTTGACTGACTGGAAATTTTATGGTTCTGAGCCATGTGTGGTGAAGGATTAAGCTATTATGGAGGCTATCCAGGTATTGATTGACAAATCCTATACTGATAAGTCATTTGAGCCTGCTATGAATTGGTTTTTTGCTATGAATTATATGAATTCTAGCTTCCAGGATAAGTTTGGGGATATGCTTTTGAGGGTTATTGAGGCTGATAATATAGAGATGGCAAATTGTGCTTGTTCTGCTGGGCAATTGAGTGAGGAATGTGTTAGGTTTGTGGATTTTATTATTAAAACCTGTGATAATCATGAGTATAGAAGGCTAAGAATAGGTTGTGCTGATGATGGGCTTATTGATACTGAAATGACTAATGATGTGGAGGTTGATAAATATGTGACTAAGGGGAGTCTGTTGAATATTGATAACCAAGTGTTTAAGAGTTTAAGTGCAGATATAGCTGTGAAATTGTTTCTGCCTGACTCATCAGAAAGGTGGTTGGCTTTTCATAGGTTCTACCATTTGAGGTTTCAGGAAATGGTGGGCTGGTCAGTGGAAGACATTTTTGAGTTTGATCACAAAATGGTTAGTGCTTTATCTAAATGGGTTATCAATTAGTGCAGGAAGGTGGAGGATGCTACACTATATGATGCTATGTCCAATGATTCCCTTAGAATTTTACTGAAAAGGAAAGTTCTAATTAGGGATAGCAATGAGAATGATATGAGTGTAGACACTGTTAATGTGGAGAACAAGAGGGTTAAGGTGTCAAGTGAAGGAGGGGTTGCTATTCAGGTTGCCCCAAAGAAGCAGATTTATGTCACAAGTGAAGGAAGAAGAATTATGAAGATCTTGTTATCTAGGAATAAGAAGGCATCAAGGAACTTTGTTTTTGATAAGGATGCTGCTGTTCCAGTTATTCATGGGATGTGCTTATGATGATATTGGGAAGACTCCTATAGAAAGTATGACTATTGAGCAGATGGAAAAAGAGATATTAGATCTTAAAAAGCTGGGGGGTATTAGGGAGAAGTCTAGTGGCTTTAAAACTGCTAATGGGTTGATTTTTGATCCTTTGGAGGATGATCATTGTGTTAAAATGAAGGTGGGATTTCAGGGTAGTGAATACTCTGCTAAAGAGGCTAGGGTGGCTATTAAGAAGAAATTGGAGAAGATAAAGGAGCTTTTTACAGGAATTTGGAAGGCAAAGGAATTGGTTGTCAAGAAACAGAATGACCTGTTGAAGGAGGCTGAGGATATCATTAAGAAGTCTCCTGTTTTAGGTTTTTCACAAGCCTCTAGCCCTGTTTTTAAAGCTGCTGCAAAAGGGCCTAAGGGTATTTTTAATGAGGGAGTGAATAATGTAGACATGGACAAGAATGAAACTGGTGAAGTTAAAGGTAAGCCATCTTATGCTACTGCTGTTAAGGGAGAGAAAGTGGCTGATATTGTTAAACAGATTGCTTATTGTCCTCCTACTACTTTAGACAATGGTGAGAAGGTTATTATGATTAAGCAGGAGCTGGTTGAAAAAGTTCAGAAGACCTTTGCTAAACATTTGTATGGGTACTTTGTGGGAGCCTATTGTTCTATAGCATGGGTTAGATTTAACTTGTTCAGAATGTGGAAGAAGTATGGTCTTGAAGACATCTCAACTAATGGCAAGGGTCTATTCTACTTCAAATTTACTAAGGAAGAGGGGATGTTAGATGCTTTGAAGGCTGGCCCTTGGGTGGTGAATGGTATTCCTCTGGTTCTTCAACAGTGGGAAGTGGGTGCAGCCATTGTGAAGAAGGACCCTGTTAATGTGCCTGTTTGGGTTCTATTCAAAGAAGTTCCTTTAGAACTGTGGAATGTGCAAGGACTGTGTGAACTTGCTAGCTGTATTGGTAAACCCCTTCTGTTTGATAATATAACTGTTGATAAATGTATTAACAATGATGTGCAGGCTGGCTTTGCTAGAATTCTTGTGGAAATTGCTGCTGCTGATAGTCATCCAAATGTGGTGAGGGCTTTTTATCCAGTGGAGGAAGGCAGGGAGGCTAGAGTTGCTGAGGTTTTGGTGGAGTACCAGAAAATTCCAGTCCACTGTACTTTTTGCAAGGTGTTTGGGCATTCTTATGAGAACTGTACTGTGAGGGAACTGACTGATGAAGAGAAGGCTGCTAGGTTGCAGAAGAGTATAGATAAGAATGTTGAGGTTCAGAATGGCTCAAAGGGAGGAAATGTTGATGAAGAGGGATACACTACTGTGTGGAATAAGAGTTTAGCTGCTAGGAATGGGAATGGAGTGTATGGGGGAGGGGCATTGAGACAAAGAAATATGGGATTTAAAAAGGAGGATAAGGAAGTGAAGTTACAAGAGAGGATTGCTAGTCATAAGATGAAGCAGGCTGTTCTGGAGTACAGGGAAGCCAAGACTGCTGGGAAAAAGGATTCTGGTGGGGCATCTACATCAAAATCTAATGCTATGGTGAGTCAGGTTGAAAATAAGGGCAAGAAGACAGGGAGAACTGAATATATAGTTAAAAAGAAGGATTATAGTGGGGATAGGAGGTCTGGTAAGGAAGTTCAGGGTTTGGAAGTCAAGAACAGCTTTAGTGTGTTAAGTGAAGACTCTGTAGTTGGGGAGGAGGGTGAGTGTATCAAGTCTGTTAAGCAGCATGTTTCTATGCCTGGTATCAAACCTCAGCCTAAACCTGTGCCTAAATCTGTTCCTAAAACCTCAACTTCTAAACCTTTACCTAAAAATCCTTTACCTGAACCAGTTAATGCTCCTAAGCCTTCTTTTGTTAAACCTGCTAAACTTCACAACCCTTCCCCTTATTTTCCTAATGAGCTGTGCTCTGATCCTGTCATTCAGGAGTGTGTTAGTGATGTTACTCCTGGGCAGTTAGATGATATAATGTTCTATATTGATCAGAGGATTGTTCCTTCTAAGGAGCAGGTGGTGGAATGGACCATTGAACAGTCTAAACTTTTCTTTATTTTGTGTCAAAAGAATAATTTTCCTGAGGGATTGGATTATGATGAGATAGAAGATATTGAGGTGGAATCTGATGGGAATGAAGTGAGCTCTGAAAATAATGAAACAGGGCAGTTTATGAAGATGGATAATAGCATTGATGATCAGATCATGCAGGAAGGGCATGAGTCTGAGGTAAAATCTGGTTATCAATGATGATCCAAAATCTGAACATAATGGCATGGAATGTTAGAGGTATGTCTAATGTTCACATGCAGAATGAGGTTATGGAGGTTATGAATGATAATAATATTGGAGTTTGTTGTTTGATAGAGTCTCATATCAAGGGTAAGAATTTGGATAGTGTTTGTAATAGGGTTTTTAGGAACTGGGAATGGGTTTCTAACAGGCCTTATTGTGCTAATTGGGTTAGGGTTATTGTTGGATGGAATCCTAGTCTTGTGGATATTATGGTGATTGAGCACACTTCTCAGGTTATTCACTGCTTTGTTAAGCCTATTACTGGGGGTGCTGCTTTTTTCTGTTCTTTTATTTATGGGAATGTTACTTATTCTTCCAGAAGACTTTTGTGGAATGAGCTTAAAACTTTTAATGGCACTATTAAGGATGAGCCATGGCTATTAATGGGGGATTTTAATGCAATTATGGACCCATCTGAAAAATCTATGGGTTCCTCTTCCATTAATGCCTCTATGCTGGATTTCAGGGAGTGTTGTGAAAGTATAAATGTTGAAGACATTCCTTCTTCGGGTTTGAAGTTTACCTGGAATAAGTCTCCAGGTAAAGCTGGGGGGTTACTTAAGAAGCTTGATAGGATTATGAGTAATGGAAGTTTTTTAAATGTATATCCTGAAGCTGCTGTTAATTTTCTGCGTTTTTTATCTTCTGACCATTCTCCTGCTTTAATCTCTTTAAAGGGGCATCATGTATGGAAGCCCAGGCCTTTTAAGTTTATGAATTTTATTGCTTCTAAGCCTGGGTTTCTGCCTTTGGTTGATTCTGTATGGAAAGATAGGGTTCAGGGGTGTTATATGTATTCTGTGGTCTCTAAACTAAAGAAGTTAAAGAAGCCTTTGAGGAAGATGGGTAGAGATCAAGGAGACCTACATGATAAGGTTAAAACCTTGACCAAAGAGTTGGGTAAAGTTCAAGAGGAAGTTGTTCAAGATCCTCATAATGCTGAGTTGAGAGATCAAGAAGCTATCTTTGTTAGTGCTTTGAAGCAGGCTTCTTTGGATGAGGAATTGTTTCTCAAACAGAGAGCCAAAGTGGAGTGGTTGAAGGCTGGGGATCAGAATACAACTTACTTTCATAAAGCTGTTAACGGTAAAATTAGTAAGAGTAGGATCAATTCTGTTATGGATGCTCAGGGGAACTACCATGAGGGGAGGAGTGTGGGCGATGTGTTTGTTAAACACTTTGAGAGTTTCATGG
Source organism: Ambrosia artemisiifolia (assembly GCA_032199755.1). Lineage (NCBI taxonomy): Eukaryota > Viridiplantae > Streptophyta > Magnoliopsida > Asterales > Asteraceae > Ambrosia > Ambrosia artemisiifolia. Next base: position 29,414,059 of record CM063524.1, on the reverse strand, counting down.
GGAGTAATGTGCAGGGGAATGGGATTAGGGGGGCTGATTCTCTATTTCATACCAGATTGTCTAGGAGTGAGGCTGATTATATGGTTAGGGAAGTCACTAATGAGGAAATCAAAAAAGCTATATTTGATATTGATGTGGATAAGGCTCCTGGGCCTGATGGCTTTTCTTCAAAATTTTTTAAAGCCTCTTGGTCTATAATTGGTAATGAAGTGTGTGAAGCTATCAAAGAATTTTTTAGTAATGGCAAACTCCTTAAAGAAGTTAATGCCACTATTATTTCTTTAGTCCCAAAATGTCTAAATCCGAAGAGTGTTGTGGAGTATAGACCCATTGCTTGTTGCAATGTTCTTTACAAATGCATACCCAAAATCATTTGTGAAAGAATTAAGGGGTCTCTTGATAAAATAGTTGATAACTGTTAAAGTGCTTTTATTCCTGGAAGGCAAATAAGTGATAATATTCTGTTGACTCAAGAACTTTTGAGGAATTATCACAGAAAGGGAGGGGAGGCTAGAATGGCCCTGAAAATTGACTTGCAAAAGGCTTATGACACTGTCAATCATGATTTTCTTGAAGCCTGTCTTGTTAATTTTGGGTTCCATCCTAGTATGGTTGACTGGATTATGACATGTATAAGATCTGCTGCATATTCTATAAATGTGAATGGAGAGAGTTTTGGGTATTTCAAGGGGCTTAGAGGTTTAAGGCAGGGTGACCCTATGTCCCCATACCTGTTTACCATTGTTATGCAAGTTCTGAAACTGATCTTGGATAGAAGAATTGCTGGAAATAATCAACTTAGACATCATTGGAAGTGTGCTGAGATGAAATTGACTCATGTTTGCTTTGCTGATGATCTATTGGTCTTCTGTCATGCTGATGTGGCTTCTGTCTCCTTAGTCAAGGATGCTTTGGAAGAGTTTAGTGGGGTTTCTGGGTTAGTCCCTAATCTGGGAAAGAGCACAATGTATTTGTCTAATGTGACCAGTATAATGCAGAAAAGAATCAAAAGGTTGCTGCCTTTAAGGTTGGCAGCCTGCCAGTTAGATATTTGGGTGTTCCCCTCTTGTCTACTAGATTATATTCTAAAGATTGCAGTATTCTTACTGATAAAGTTAGGAAAAGACTGGAAGATTGGAAGAATAAATCTCTGTCATTTGCTGGAAGGTTACAACTTATCAAGTCTGTCCTGTGTTCTTTGCAAGTGTACTGGGCTTCTGTGTTCTTATTGCCTGTCAGTGTTATTGAAGATATTGAGAGGCTAATGTGTAGGTTCCTCTGGAGTCAAACTGATTCTAGTAAGGGAAGGGTTAGAGTTTCCTGGGAGAATGTCTGCTATCCAAAGTGTCAGGGGGGATTGGGGATAAAGTCCTTGAGAATACAGAATAAGGCTTTAATAGCTAGACACATACGGAGCCTTATCTCTGGTAAAGAGACTATCTGGACTAAGTGGGTCAAAACTTATAGACTTAAGGGTCTGAGTTTTTGGGGCTTTGTTAGGAAGGAGGGGCCATGTTGGAGTTGGAAGAGTATATTAGATAGCAGGGATGCTCTGTGGAGGCATTGTGTGCAGAGTATAGGAGATGGGTGTTCCACTTCTGTCTGGTATGACAACTGGTGTCCATTGAGTCCTCTTAGTTTATTCATCACACCAAGGGAGATTCATAATGCTGGTTTTAACCTTAAGACTACAGTTTCTGAGGTTATTTGCAATGGTAGATGGATGTGGCCGGAGGAGTGGAGAATTAAATTTCCTTGTTTATTCTCTATGTCCCCTCCTTTTATTGTTCCTGACAAAAAAGATATTACATTCTGGAGAACTAAGAAGGAAACTTATGAGGGCTTGCTACTAGAACTGTTTTTAATGATCTGAGTGAAGATAAGCCTGAAGTTGCATGGGCTAGAATTATTTGGTATAGTCAGGCAATCCCTAGACACTCCTTCACACTTTGGTTGGCTGTTCAGAACAGGCTGTTAACTCAGGATAGATTGTTGAATTGGGATGTGCGGAATGTTTTAGAATGTGTATTTTGTGGAAAAGTTAAGGATAGTCATAGTCATTTGTTTTTTGAGTGTGATTATCCCAAAGCTGTATGGGAAACTTTGAAGGAAGAGGGAGGATTATCTCTTTACTCCCCTGATATTTTTGATTGTGTTCATGAGTTGGCTAATGATCATATTGGAAAATCTGTGGGAAGCATAATTAAGAGGTTATGTGTGGCTGCAATGGTATACTTTATATGGCAAGAGAGAAATCTAAGGTTGTTTCAAAATGAGAGTAGGAGTGTGGAGGGTGTTTGTAATCTTATCAGGGAAACAGTTAGGTTGAAGCTTATGGGGTTGAAGATCTATGCTACTAGAAGCAGCATCAAGCTTAGCAAGATATGGGGATTTAAGGTGGTATGGAGGGATCCTACAAAACAGGTTAACCAATGTTGATCTATTTCCTTTTTACTGTTTTTTGGGTTGGCTAGGTGAGGTTTTGGAAGGGATCAAAATGGGGTATTAGGGGTATTAATCTGTTTTTTAAATGGCTTGGTAATCTTGTGGGCCTAGGGTGGTACAGGGGAGGTGTGGGTAATACAGTTATGAAATCTGTTAATACAGTGGAGGGGGTATTATTGGGCCTTTGGGAGTCATGAGGTGTTCTTTTCAGCTTGGGGTAGAGATCTGGCCTTTAAGGCTTCCTGTTTCTCTTTCTGGTTGTCATGAGTGGTATAAAAATGGTTGTGAGTTGAGGTTTTTTTGGTTTTTGTTTTTTCCTATCTTTGTGTCTGATCTTCTGATGCTTGGGCTTTTTCAAAAACCTGGTATCAATTCTGCTGTTTTTAGTAAGGGGTTAGGCATTTGTGGTCTTGGGATAAGACAAACAATGGGAGATATAAGGATGGATCAAGGTCATGTCTTTAGGTTCCTATTGTTGTTCTGGTTTTTATCATTTTTTAGTACTAGATATGGCCTTGGAACCCTGATTTATATGTATTGTTTTGGCCTTTTCTTGCTTTTGAGTCTTGAGTCTTTCTACTCCACTTGGAGTTGGGGTGGGGGGTTATTGGGCAATCAAGGTGTTTTATGGAACTGGAAAAAGCCTTGGGTAGATAACCTTAGTAGTAGTACTTTCCTGTTACATTTTGAAAGGTGTGTCTTTCATACACTAGTGGGGTTTTTGCTGTGTTTAAAACATAGGAATCTAGGAATTTGCAGCCAGATTAGTATGTTCTTTGCTATCTGGTCTGTTTTTACCTTAACCTGGTGGAATATAGGAATGAATATGCAGGAGTTTTGCATTCAACCTGGAGAGATAAGGAGGCACTGTACCACTGTCTTTAGGACATTTTTCCCTTCCCATATAAATTTTACATTTTTTAGATCCTGGCAGTGGTATGGGAACCCATTAAATATTGGTGTGAGTTTTGGTGTTACTGGCCTGTGTGAGTTTACTACTGAGCATTTGCTCATGGGCGATGGGAGTTACTGGGAACAAGGTGTTGAATGGAGACTAAAAGCGTTCTGGGTAGATTTCTGTATTCAATTCTTTTCCTGGATTCTTTCTCTCTTGTCTATATGGGTTAGTCTGGGAGGGAATGGGTTATCTTTGTTGTGGGCTTCTATCCTGACCAGAGAATTTGGTCTATTTTTGGCACTCTGGGCCAGGTCTGCGTTATTTGAAAGGGGATTAGGAATTTTTATACTCAAGGGGAGTTTACACCAGGGAGACATAAGGATGGACCATACTGGTATTAGTAGGACATTATATTCATGTGCTCTTTTTTCTGTTTTAGGACTTCATACCAGTATGGAAACCCAAATCATTTTTTTGGTAATCTTTGTTGGCCTTTTTTCTTGCTTTTTCATTTTTGAGTCTAGTGTGTCTATCCCACTTGGGATAAGTCTGGGACTGGGGAATTTGGGTTGGGTTTACATCAAATGGAAGCATAAGGAGGCAGTGGGTATAAGTAGAAATCATGGTAAGAAGTCAGTTAGGAAGGATAATTGGAGTAAGGTTTTGGGCTTAAGGAAGGTTAGCAGCTTATATTTGCTCAGGGGTATGTTAGTATTTTCTCAAGGAGGGCTGCAGAAATGTAATGAGGGGGTTGATATGGGTCAGCTGCTGTTGGTGATAGTTTGGTGCTGGTATTTGTGGATGTTATGGGGTAGAATACATAATGTTACCAGTCAAAGTACATGGTATGTTTTGTTTGATAATGGGAGTATTAGGAGGCTACATTTATATTCTCACAAACTGATGGGTAATATGGGAGCTCAATTAGAGAATTACTGGAAGGCTGTTCAATGGGTAGATACCTTAAAGATGAAGGTTTTCTTAGAATTTAGAAGGTTGCTGAGATGTGTGCAGTTCTGGAAGGGAGGTTATGGGATGTGTCTGCATTTTTGTTCTCAGCAGATGCAGTTGTATGTTTTCTGCTGGTTATGGATTTTTTTGTTAATGAGGTTAGAAATTAATGACTTTGACATGTCTAGTAATGCCACTATCTTGGTGGAAGTATCTAAAGATTACAGGCAGGGTTGGAGTTCATTAGTTGCAGCTCTCTTTTTGGTTTGGCTGCCTATGTTCTTGGTACTTAGTATTAAGTGCATAGTTTATACCTTCATTTTATGGCATATTTGGGGGACTATAGGGGTGATTCAGTCTATGATCTTTGGCATTATGGTTAAAAAGGAGTTGAATTATAGATTGAATAGTACTCTTATGGCTGCTGTTGGATGTGTGTTCCAATTGCCTTTCCAAAACAGGAGTTGGGTTATTTGGAAAGCCTCATTATGTTATTTGCTTAAGTGGCCTAATGGTTTTGGGTATCTGCATAGCTTTTTGATTGAATGGTGGGAAGATTATAGTACTGGACTGTTATATGATAGGATATGGATTGGGTTTCAATATGGGATTGATTATTTGATAAGTAGGCTTGGTATATTATGTGGGTTAGTATATGTTGCTTGGACCAGCAGATTGGAGGTAATTAGATTGGTTTTGTATGATGAAGTAAAGGGTGTGCGAATAAGCTGGTTAGCTTATAGGTTGGATTATGTTCGAAGGTTGTATGGGTTTATTGTGGGTATCTTAGTGGTGGGAATTCTGATCTGGATATGGGTTCGGTTAGAATGCTGGACTAGCAGCGGTGTGATAATAGGATTGAGATGGGTTATAATTGTGGACCAGCAGCGGTATGGTTGGTGGGCTAACATGGTTGAAGATATTGTTCAGGTTGCTATCAAGTGGGCTGCATTTGATTTGTGGAGTGGGCTATGGAGGCAGGCTGGTGTGAAGGGGCCCTTTGGGCTTTGGGAGTATTGGGCTACTGTTTGGCCTGGTTACAGTATAGGTTTGTGTTGGTTTTATGTTATGGGCTTATGTTGGTCTTTTAATATTTCAGATTTTGGGCTTAGTAAAAGATGTATAGGTTGGCCCGTTTTTATTTTCTGTTTTGTTTTTTGTTGGGCTAATCCTAGACCTTGGGTCTATGTCCCGGGTCGGGGTTAGTCCTTGTCTTGTACTTTTTTAAATATTAATAAATGTTTGCCGAGGCTTTGCCTCTTTTCTAAAAAAAAAAACTATCTGTACATTTGAAGTTTCGGGCACCCGAATGGAGGAACGGGAAGACCATAAGATATCTGAGCATGCAACAGACTCAGATAAAGGATATGAAGCTAACCGGACGCTAATCGGACTCACGATGGGACAATGACACAGAGATTCATACACAAGAAAAGACTCGTGTTTTAACGAACGTAAATAGCGGTTCATTTGAAGTTTCGGGCACCCGAATGGAGGAACGGGAAAGCCATAAGATATCTAAGCATGCAACAGACTCAGATAAAGGATATGAAGCTGACCAGACGCTAATCGGACTCACGATAGGACAATGACACAGAGATTCGTACACAAGAAAAGACTCGAGTTTTAAATGACGTAACTATCTGTACATTTGAAGTTTCGGGCACCCGAATGGAGGAACGAGAAGGCCATAAGATATCTGAGCATGCAACAGACTCAGATAAAGGATATGAAGCTGACCGGACGGTAATCGGACTCACGATGGGACAATGACACAGAGATTCGTACACAAGAAAAGACTCGTGTTTTAACGAACGTAAATAGCGGTTCATTTGAAGTTTCGGGCACCCGAATGGAGGAACGGGAAAGCCATAAGATATCTAAGCATGCAATAGACTCAGATAAAGGATATGAAACTGACCAGACGCTAATCGGACTCACGATAGGACAATGACACAGAGATTCGTACACAAGAAAAGACTCGAGTTTTAAATGACGTAACTATATGTACATTTGAAGTTTCGGGCACCCGAATGGAGGAACGAGAAGGCCATAAGATATCTGAGCATGCAACAGACTCAGATAAAGGATATGAAGCTGACCGGACGGTAACCGGACTCACGATGTGAAAATGACACAGAGATTCGTACACAAGAAAAGACTCGTGTTTTAACGAACGTAAATAGCGGTTCATTTGAAGTTTTGGGCACCCGAATGGAGGAACGGGAAGGCCATAAGATATCTAAGCATGCAACAGACTCATATAAAGGATATGAAGCTGACCGGACGGTAATCGGACTCACGATGCGACAATGACATAGAGATTCGTACACAAGAAAAGACTCGTGTTTTAAATGACGTAACTATCTGTACATTTGAAGTTTCGGGCACTCGAATGGAGGAACGAGAAGGCCATAAGATATCTGAGCATGCAACAGACTCAGATAAAGGATATGAAGCTGACCGGACGGTAATCGGACTCACGATGTGACAATGACACAGAGATTCGTACACAAGAAAAGACTCGTGTTTTAATGGACGTAACTAGCGGTTCATTTGAAGTTTCGGGCACCCGAATGGAGGAACGGGAAGGCCATAAGATATCTAAGCATGCAACAAACTCATATAAAGGATATGAAGCTGACCGGACGGTAATCAGACTCACGATGCGACAATGACATAGAGATTCGTACACAAGAAAAGACTCGAGTTTTAAAGGACGTAACTATCTGTACATTTGAAGTTTCGGGCACCCGAATGGAGGAACGGGAAGGCCATAAGATATCTGAGCATGCAACAGACTCAGATAATGGATATGAAGCTAACCGGACGGTAATCGGACTCACGATGGGACAATGACACATAGATTCGTACACAAGAAAAGACTCGTGTTTTAATGAACGTAAATAGCGGTTCGTTTGAAGTTTCGGGCACCCGAATGGAGGAACGGGAAAGCCATAAGATATCTAAGCATGCAACAGACTCAGATAAAGGATATGAAGCTAATCGGACTCACGATGGAACAATGACACAGATATTCGTACACAAGAAAAGACTCGTGTTTTAATGGACGTAACTAGCGGTTCATTTGAAGTTTCGGGCACCCGAATGGAGGAACGGGAAGGCCATAAGATATCTGAGCATGCAACAGACTCAGATAAAGGATATGAAGCTTACCGGACGGTAATCGGACTCATGATGGGACAATGACACAGAGATTCGTACACAAGAAAAGCCTCGAGTTTTAATGGACGGAACTATCGGTTCATATGAAGTTTCGGGCACCCGAATGGAGGAACGGGAACGCCATAAGTTATCTGATCATGCAACAAACTATGTTAAAGGATACGAAGCAGACCGGACGGTAATCGGACTCACGATGTGACAATGACATAGAGATTCGTACACAAGAAAAGACTCGTGTTTTAATGGATGTAACTAGCGGTTCATTTGAAGTTTTGGGCACCCGAATGGAGGAACGGGAAGGCCATAAGATAACTAAGCATGCAACAGACTCATATAAAGGATATGAAGCTGACCGGACGGAAATCGGACTCACGATGCGACAATGACATAGAGATTCGTACACAAGAAAAGACTCGAGTCTTAAATGACGTAACTATCTGTACATTTGAAGTTTCGGGCACTCGAATGGAGGAACGAGAAGGCCATAAGATATCTGAGCATGCAACAGACTCAGATAAAGGATATGAAGCTGACCGGACGGTAATCGGACTCACGATGTGACAATGACACAGAGATTCGTACACAAGAAAAGCCTCGAGTTTTAATGGACGGAACTATCGGTTCATATGAAGTTTCGGGCACCCGAATGGAGGAACGGGAACGCCATAAGTTATCTGATCATGCAACAAACTATGTTAAAGGATACGAAGCAGACCGGACGGTAATCGGACTCACGATGTGACAATGACATAGAGATTCGTACACAAGAAAAGACTCGTGTTTTAATGGATGTAACTAGCGGTTCATTTGAAGTTTTGGGCACCCGAATGGAGGAACGGGAAGGCCATAAGATAACTAAGCATGCAACAGACTCATATAAAGGATATGAAGCTGACCGGACGGAAATCGGACTCACGATGCGACAATGACATAGAGATTCGTACACAAGAAAAGACTCGAGTTTTAAAGGACGTAACTATCTGTACATTTGAAGTTTCGGGCACCCGAATGGAGGAACGGGAAGACCATAAGATATCTGAGCATGCAACAGACTCAGATAAAGGATATGAAGCTAACCGGACGGTAATCGGACTCACGATGGGACAATGACACAGAGATTCATACACAAGAAAAGACTCGTGTTTTAACGAACGTAAATAGCGGTTCATTTGAAGTTTCGGGCACCCGAATGGAGGAACGGGAACGCCATAAGATATCTAAGCATGCAACAGACTCAGATAAAGGATATGAAGCCGACCAGACGCTAATCGGACTCACGATGGGACAATGACACAGAGATTCGTACACAAGAAAAGACTCGAGTTTTAAATGACGTAACTATCTGTACATTTGAAGTTTCGGGCACAAGAATGGAGGAACGAGAAGGCCATAAGATATCTGAGCATGCAACAGACTCAGATAAAGGATATGAAGCTGACCGGACGGTAATCGGACTCACGATATGACAATGACACACAGATTCGTACACAAGAAAAGGCTCGTGTTTTAACGAACGTAAATAGCGGTTCATTTGAAGTTTCGGGCACCCGAATGGAGGAACGGGAAGGCCATAAGATATCTAAGCATGCAACAGACTCATATAAAGGATATGAAGCTGACCGGACGGTAATCGGACTCACGATGCGACAATGACATAGAGATTCGTACACAAGAAAAGACTCGAGTCTTAAATGACGTAACTATCTGTACATTTGAAGTTTCGGGCACTCGAATGGAGGAACGAGAAGGCCATAAGATATCTGAGCATGCAACAGACTCAGATAAAGGATATGAAGCTGACCGGACGGTAATCGGACTCACGATGTGACAATGACACAGAGATTCGTACACAAGAAAAGACTCGTGTTTTAATGGACGTAACTAGCGGTTCATTTGAAGTTTCGGGCACCCGAATGGAGGAACGGGAAGGCCATAAGATATCTAAGCATGCAACAGACTCATATAAAGGATATGAAGCTGACCGGACGGTAATCAGACTCACGATGCGACAATGACATAGAGATTCGTACACAAGAAAAGACTCGAGTTTTAAAGGACGTAACTATCTGTACATTTGAAGTTTCGGGCACCCGAATGGAGGAACGGGAAGGCCATAAGATATCTGAGCATGCAACAGACTCAGATAAAGGATATGAAGCTGACCGGACGGTAATCGGACTCACGATGCGACAATGACATAGAGATTCGTACACAAGAAAAGACTCGTGTTTTAAATGACGTAACTATCTGTACATTTGAAGTTTCGGGCACTCGAATGGAGGAACGAGAAGGCCATAAGATATCTGAGCATGCAACAGACTCAGATAAAGGATATGAAGCTGACCGGACGGTAATCGGACTCACGATGTGACAATGACACAGAGATTCGTACACAAGAAAAGACTCGTGTTTTAACGAACGTAAATAGCGGTTCATTTGAAGTTTTGGGCACCCGAATGGAGGAACGGGAAGGCCATAAGATATCTAAGCATGCAACAGACTCATATAAAGGATATGAAGCTGACCGGACGGTAATCGGACTCACGATGCGACAATGACATAGAGATTCGTACACAAGAAAAGACTCGTGTTTTAAATGACGTAACTATCTGTACATTTGAAGTTTCGGGCACTCGAATGGAGGAACGAGAAGGCCATAAGATATCTGAGCATGCAACAGACTCAGATAAAGGATATGAAGCTGACCGGACGGTAATCGGACTCACGATGTGACAATGACACAGAGATTCGTACACAAGAAAAGACTCGTGTTTTAATGGACGTAACTAGCGGTTCATTTGAAGTTTCGGGCACCCGAATGGAGGAACGGGAAGGCCATAAGATATCTAAGCATGCAACAGACTCATATAAAGGATATGAAGCTGACCGGACGGTAATCAGACTCACGATGCGACAATGACATAGAGATTCGTACACAAGAAAAGACTCGAGTTTTAAAGGACGTAACTATCTGTACATTTGAAGTTTCGGGCACCCGAATGGAGGAACGGGAAGGCCATAAGATATCTGAGCATGCAACAGACTCAGATAATGGATATGAAGCTAACCGGACGGTAATCGAACTCACGATGGGACAATGACACAGAGATTCGTACATAAGAAAAGACTCGTGTTTTAATGAACGTAAATAGCTGTTCGTTTGAAGTTTCGGGCACCCGAATGGAGGAACGGGAAAGCCATAAGATATCTAAGCATGCAACAGACTCAGATAAAGGATATGAAGCTGACCAGACGCTAATCGGACTCACGATGGGACAATGACACAGAGATTCGTACACAAGAAAAGACTCGTGTTTTAATGGACGTAACTAGCGGTTCATTTGAAGTTTCGGGCACCCGAATGGAGGAACGGGAAGGCCGTAAGATATCTAAGCATGCAACAGACTCATATAAAGGATATGAAGCTGACCGGACGGTAATCGGACTCACGATGCGACAATGACATAGAGATTCGTACACAAGAAAAGACTCGTGTTTTAATGGACGTAACTAGCGGTTCATTTGAAGTTTCGGGCACCCGAATGGAAGAACGGGAAGGCCATAAGATATCTAAGCATGCAACAGACTCATATAAAGGATATGAAGCTGACCGGATAGTAATCAGACTCACGATGCGACAATGACATAGAGATTCGTACACAAGAAAAGACTCGAGTTTTAAAGGACGTAACTATCTGTACATTTGAAGTTTCGGGCACCCGAATGGAGGAACGGGAAGGCCATAAGATATCTGAGCATGCAACAGACTCAGATAATGGATATGAAGCTAACCGGACGGTAATCGGACTCACGATGGGACAATGACACATAGATTCGTACACAAGAAAAGACTCGTGTTTTAATGAACGTAAATAGCGGTTCGTTTGAAGTTTCGGGCACCCGAATGGAGGAACGGGAAAGCCATAAGATATCTAAGCATGCAACAGACTCAGATAAAGGATATGAAGCTAATCGGACTCACGATGGAACAATGACACAGATATTCGTACACAAGAAGAGACTCGTGTTTTAATGGACGTAACTAGCGGTTCATTTGAAGTTTCGGGCACCCGAATGGAGGAACGGGAAGGCCATAAGATATCTGAGCATGCAACAGACTCAGATAAAGGATATGAAGCTTACCGGACGGTAATCGGACTCATGATGGGACAATGACACAGAGATTCGTACACAAGAAAAGCCTCGAGTTTTAATGGACGGAACTATCGGTTCATATGAAGTTTCGGGCACCCGAATGGAGGAACGGGAACGCCATAAGTTATCTGATCATGCAACAAACTATGTTAAAGGATACGAAGCAGACCGGACGGTAATCGGACTCACGATGTGACAATGACATAGAGATTCATACACAAGAAAAGACTCGTGTTTTAATGGATGTAACTAGCGGTTCATTTGAAGTTTTGGGCACCCGAATGGAGGAACGGGAAGGCCATAAGATAACTAAGCATGCAACAGACTCATATAAAGGATATGAAGCTGACCGGACGGAAATCGGACTCACGATGCGACAATGACATAGAGATTCGTACACAAGAAAAGACTCGAGTCTTAAATGACGTAACTATCTGTACATTTGAAGTTTCGGGCACTCGAATGGAGGAACGAGAAGGCCATAAGATATCTGAGCATGCAACAGACTCAGATAAAGGATATGAAGCTGACCGGACGGTAATCGGACTCACGATGTGACAATGACACAGAGATTCGTACACAAGAAAAGCCTCGAGTTTTAATGGACGGAACTATCGGTTCATATGAAGTTTCGGGCACCCGAATGGAGGAACGGGAACGCCATAAGTTATCTGATCATGCAACAAACTATGTTAAAGGATACGAAGCAGACCGGACGGTAATCGGACTCACGATGTGACAATGACATAGAGATTCGTACACAAGAAAAGACTCGTGTTTTAATGGATGTAACTAGCGGTTCATTTGAAGTTTTGGGCACCCGAATGGAGGAACGGGAAGGCCATAAGATAACTAAGCATGCAACAGACTCATATAAAGGATATGAAGCTGACCGGACGGAAATCGGACTCACGATGCGACAATGACATAGAGATTCGTACACAAGAAAAGACTCGAGTTTTAAAGGACGTAACTATCTGTACATTTGAAGTTTCGGGCACCCGAATGGAGGAACGGGAAGACCATAAGATATCTGAGCATGCAACAGACTCAGATAAAGGATATGAAGCTAACCGGACGGTAATCGGACTCACGATGGGACAATGACACAGAGATTCATACACAAGAAAAGACTCGTGTTTTAACGAACGTAAATAGCGGTTCATTTGAAGTTTCGGGCACCCGAATGGAGGAACGGGAACGCCATAAGATATCTAAGCATGCAACAGACTCAGATGAAGGATATGAAGCTGACCAGACGCTAATCGGACTCACGATGGGACAATGACACAGAGATTCGTACACAAGAAAAGACTCGAGTTTTAAATGACGTAACTATCTGTACATTTGAAGTTTCGGGCACAAGAATGGAGGAACGAGAAGGCCATAAGATATCTGAGCATGGAACAGACTCAGATAAAGGATATGAAGCTGACCGGACGGTAATCGGACTCACGATATGACAATGACACACAGATTCGTACACAAGAAAAGACTCGTGTTTTAACGAACGTAAATAGCGGTTCATTTGAAGTTTCGGGCACCCGAATGGAGGAACGGGAAGGCCATAAGATATCTAAGCATGCAACAGACTCATATAAAGGATATGAAGCTGACCGGACGGTAATCGGACTCACGATGCGACAATGACATTGAGATTCGTACACAAGAAAAGACTCGAGTCTTAAATGACGTAACTATCTGTACATTTGAAGTTTCGGGCACTCGAATGGAGGAACGAGAAGGCCATAAGATATCTGAGCATGCAACAGACTCAGATAAAGGATATGAAGCTGACCGGACGGTAATCGGACTCACGATGTGACAATGACACAGAGATTCGTACACAAGAAAAGACTCGTGTTTTAATGGACGTAACTAGCGGTTCATTTGAAGTTTCGGGCACCCGAATGGAGGAACGGGAAGGCCATAAGATATCTAAGCATGCAACAGACTCATATAAAGGATATGAAGCTGACCGGACGGTAATCAGACTCACGATGCGACAATGACATAGAGATTCGTACACAAGAAAAGACTCGAGTTTTAAAGGACGTAACTATCTGTACATTTGAAGTTTCGGGCACCCGAATGGAGGAACGGGAAGGCCATAAGATATCTGAGCATGCAACAGACTCAGATAATGGATATGAAGCTAACCGGACGGTAATCGAACTCACGATGGGACAATGACACAGAGATTCGTACATAAGAAAAGACTCGTGTTTTAATGAACGTAAATAGCTGTTCGTTTGAAGTTTCGGGCACCCGAATGGAGGAACGGGAAAGCCATAAGATATCTAAGCATGCAACAGACTCAGATAAAGGATATGAAGCTGACCAGACGCTAATCGGACTCACGATGGGACAATGACACAGGGATTCGTACACAAGAAAAGACTCGTGTTTTAATGGACGTAACTAGCGGTTCATTTGAAGTTTCGGGCACCCGAATGGAGGAACGGGAAGGCCGTAAGATATCTAAGCATGCAACAGACTCATATAAAGGATATGAAGCTGACCGGACGGTAATCGGACTCACGATGCGACAATGACATAGAGATTCGTACACAAGAAAAGACTCGTGTTTTAATGGACGTAACTAGCGGTTCATTTGAAGTTTCGGGCACCCGAATGGAGGAACGGGAAGGCCATAAGATATCTAAGCATGCAACAGACTCATATAAAGGATATGAAGCTGACCGGATAGTAATCAGACTCACGATGCCACAATGACATAGAGATTCGTACACAAGAAAAGACTCGAGTTTTAAAGGACGTAACTATCTGTACATTTGAAGTTTCGGGCACCCGAATGTAGGAACGGGAAGACCATAAGATATCTGAGCATGCAACAGACTCAGATAATGGATATGAAGCTAACCGGACGGTAATCGGACTCACGATGGGACAATGACACAGAGATTCGTACACAAGAAAAGACTCGTGTTTTAATGGACGTAACTACCGGTTCATTTGAAGTTTCGGGCACCCGAATGGAGGAACGGGAAGGCCGTAAGATATCTAAGCATGCAACAAACTCATATAAAGGATATGAAGCTGACCAGACGGTAATCGGACTCACGATGGGACAATGACACAGAGATTCGTACACAAGAAAAGACTCGTGTTTTAATGGACGTAAATAGCGGTTTGTTTGAAGTTTCGGGCACCCGAATGGAGGAACGGGAAAGCCATAAGATATCTAAGCATGCAACAGACTCAGATAAAGGATATGAAGCTGACCAGACGCTAATCGGACTCACGATGGGACAATGACACAGAGATTCGTACACAAGAAAAGACTCGTGTTTTAATGGACGTAACTACCGGTTCATTTGAAGTTTCGGGCACCCGAATGGAGGAACGGGAAGGCCGTAAGATATCTAAGCATGCAACAAACTCATATAAAGGATATGAAGCTGACCAGACGGTAATCGGACTCACGATGCGACAATGACATAGTGATTCGTACACAAGAAAAGACTCGAGTTTTAAATGACTTAACTATCTGTACATTTGAAGTTTCGGGCACCCGAATGGAGGAACGAGAAGGCCATAATATATCTGAGCATGCAACAGACTCAGATAAAGGATATGAAGCTGGCCGGACGGTAATCGGATTCACGATGGGACAATGACACAGAGATTCGTACACAAGAAAAGACTCGTGTTTTAACGAACGTAAATAGCGGTTCATTTGAAGTTTCTGGCACCCGAATGGAGGAACGGGAAAGCCATAAGATATCTAACAATGCAACAGACTCAGATAAAGGATATGAAGCTGACCAGACGCTAATCGGACTCACGATGGGACAATGACACAGAGATTCGTACACAAGAAAAGACTCGTGTTTTAATGGACGTAACTAGCGGTTCATATGAAGTTTCGGGCACCCAAATGGAGGAACGGGAAGGCCATAAGATATCTAAGCATGCAACAGACTCAGATAAAGGATATGAAGCTGACCAGACGCTAATCGGACTCACGATGGGACAATGACACAGAGATTCGTACACAAGAAAAGACTCGTGTTTTAATGGACGTAACTAGCGGTTCATTTGAAGTTTCGGGCACCCGAATGGAGGAACGGGAAGGCCGTAAGATATCTAAGCATGCAACAGGCTCATATAAAGGATATGAAGCTGATCGGACGGTAATCGGACTCACGATGGGACAATGACACAGAGATTCGTACACAAGAAAAGACTCGTGTTTTAACGAACGTAAATAGCGGTTCATTTGAAGTTTCGGGCACCCGAATGGAGGAACGGGAAGGCCATAAGATATCTGAGCATGCAACAGACTCAGATAAAGGATATGAAGCTTACCGGACGGTAATCGGACTCACGATGGGACAATGACACAGAGATTCGTACACAAGAAAAGACTCGAGTTTTAATGGACGGAACTATCGGTTCATATGAAGTTTCGGGCACCCGAATGGAGGAACAGGAACGCCATAAGATATCTGATCACGCAACAAACTATGTTAAAGGATACGAAGCAGACCGGACGGTAATCGGACTCACGATGTGACAATGACATAGAGATTCGTACACAAGAAAAGACTCGTGTTTTAATGGACGTAACTAGCGGTTCATTTGAAGTTTCGGGCACCCGAATGGAGGAACGGGAAGGCCATAAGATATCTAAGCATGCAACAGACTCATATAAAGGATATGAAGCTGACCGGACGGTAATCGGACTCAGGATGCGACAATGACATAGAGATTCGTACACAAGAAAAGACTCGAGTTTTAAAGGACGTAAATATCTGTACATTTGTAGTTTCGGGCACCCGAATGGAGGAACGGGAAGACCATAAGATATCTGAGCATGCAACAGACTCAGATAAAGGATATGAAGCTGACCGGACGGTAATCGGACTCACGATGGGACAATGACACAGAGATTCGTACACAAGAAAAGACTCGTGTTTTAACGAACGTAAATAGCGGTTCATTTGAAGTTTCGGGCACCCGAATGGAGGAACGGGAAAGCCATAAGATATCTAAGCATGCAACAGACTCAGATAAAGGATATGAAGCTGACCAGACGCTAATCGGACTTACGATGGGACAATGACACAGAGATTCGTACACAAGAAAAGACTCGTGTTTTAATGGACGTAACTAGCGGTTCATATGAAGTTTCGGGCACCCGAATGGAGGAACGGGAACGCCATAAGATATCTAAGCATGCAACAGACTCATATAAAGGATATGAAGCTGACCAAACGGTAATCGGACTCACGATGCGACAATGACATAGAGATTCGTACACAAGAAAAACTCGAGTTTTAAATGACGTAACTATCTGTACATTTGAAGTTTCGGGCACCCGAATGGAGGAACGAGAAGGCCATAAGATATCTGAGCATGCAACAGACTCAGATAAAGGATATGAAGCTGACCGGACGTTAATCGGACTCACGATATGACAATGACACAGAGATTCGTACACAAGAAAAGACTCGTGTTTTAACGAACGTAAATAGCGGTTCATTTGAAGTTTCGGGCACCCGAATGGAGGAACGGGAAGGCCATAAGATATCTAAGCATGCAACAGACTCATATAAAGGATATGAAGCTGACCGGACGGTAATCGGACTCACGATGCGACAATGACATAGAGATTCGTACACAAGAAAAGACTCGAGTTTTAAATGACGTAACTATCTGTACATTTGAAGTTTCGGGCACTCGAATGGAGGAACGAGAAGGCCATAAGATATCTGAGCATACAACAGACTCAAATAAAGGATATGAAGCTGACCGGACGGTAATCGGACTCACAATGTGACAATGACACAGAGATTCGTACACAAGAAAAGACTCGTGTTTTAATGGACGTAACTAGCGGTTCATTTGAAGTTTCGGGCACCCGAATGGAGGAACGGGAAGGCCATAAGATATCTAAGCATGCAACAGACTCATATAAAGGATATGAAGCTGACCGGACGGTAATCGGACTCAGGATGCGACAATGACATAGAGATTCGTACACAAGAAAAGACTCGAGTTTTAAAGGACGTAAATATCTGTACATTTGTAGTTTCTGGCACCCGAATGGAGGAACGGGAAAGCCATAAGATATCTAAGCATGCAACAGACTCAGATAAAGGATATGAAGCTGACCAGACGCTAATCGGACTCACGATGGGACAATGACACAGAGATTCGTACACAAGAAAAGACTCGTGTTTTAATGGACGTAACTAGCGGTTCATATGAAGTTTCGGGCACCCAAATGGAGGAACGGGAAGGCCATAAGATATCTAAGCATGCAACAGACTCAGATAAAGGATATGAAGCTGACCAGACGCTAATCGGACTCACGATGGGACAATGACACAGAGATTCGTACACAAGAAAAGACTCGTGTTTTAATGGACGTAACTAGCGGTTCATTTGAAGTTTCGGGCACCCGAATGGAGGAACGGGAAGGCCGTAAGATATCTAAGCATGCAACAGGCTCATATAAAGGATATGAAGATGACCGGACGGTAATCGGACTCACGATGGGACAATGACACAGAGATTCGTACACAAGAAAAGACTCGTGTTTTAACGAACGTAAATAGCGGTTCATTTGAAGTTTCGGGCACCCGAATGGAGGAACGGGAAGGCCATAAGATATCTGAGCATGCAACAGACTCAGATAAAGGATATGAAGCTTACCGGACGGTAATCGGACTCACGATGGGACAATGACACAGAGATTCGTACACAAGAAAAGACTCGAGTTTTAATGGACGGAACTATCGGTTCATATGAAGTTTCGGGCACCCGAATGGAGGAACAGGAACGCCATAAGATATCTGATCACGCAACAAACTATGTTAAAGGATACGAAGCAGACCGGACGGTAATCGGACTCACGATGTGACAATGACATAGAGATTCGTACACAAGAAAAGACTCGTGTTTTAATGGACGTAACTAGCGGTTCATTTGAAGTTTCGGGCACCCGAATGGAGGAACTGGAAGGCCATAAGATATCTAAGCATGCAACAGACTCATATAAAGGATATGAAGCTGACCGGACGGTAATCGGACTCAGGATGCGACAATGACATAGAGATTCGTACACAAGAAAAGACTCGAGTTTTAAAGGACGTAAATATCTGTACATTTGTAGTTTCGGGCACCCGAATGGAGGAACGGGAAGACCATAAGATATCTGAGCATGCAACAGACTCAGATAAAGGATATGAAGCTGACCGGACGGTAATCGGACTCACGATGGGACAATGACACAGAGATTCGTACACAAGAAAAGACTCGTGTTTTAACGAACGTAAATAGCGGTTCATTTGAAGTTTCGGGCACCCGAATGGAGGAACGGGAAAGCCATAAGATATCTAAGCATGCAACAGACTCAGATAAAGGATATGAAGCTGACCAGACGCTAATCGGACTCACGATGGGACAATGACACAGAGATTCGTACACAAGAAAAGACTCGTGTTTTAATGGACGTAACTAGCGGTTCATATGAAGTTTCGGGCACCCGAATGGAGGAACGGGAACGCCATAAGATATCTAAGCATGCAACAGACTCATATAAAGGATATGAAGCTGACCAAACGGTAATCGGACTCACGATGCGACAATGACATAGAGATTCGTACACAAGAAAAACTCGAGTTTTAAATGACGTAACTATCTGTACATTTGAAGTTTCGGGCACCCGAATGGAGGAACGAGAAGGCCATAAGATATCTGAGCATGCAACAGACTCAGATAAAGGATATGAAGCTGACCGGACGTTAATCGGACTCACGATATGACAATGACACAGAGATTCGTACACAAGAAAAGACTCGTGTTTTAACGAACGTAAATAGCGGTTCATTTGAAGTTTCGGGCACCCGAATGGAGGAACGGGAAAGCCATAAGATATCTAAGCATGCAACAGACTCATATAAAGGATATGAAGCTGACCGGACGGTAATCGGACTCACGATGCGACAATGACATAGAGATTCGTACACAAGAAAAGACTCGAGTTTTAAATGACGTAACTATCTGTACATTTGAAGTTTCGGGCACTCGAATGGAGGAACGAGAAGGCCATAAGATATCTGAGCATACAACAGACTCAGATAAAGGATATGAAGCTGACCGGACGGTAATCGGACTCACAATGTGACAATGACACAGAGATTCGTACACAAGAAAAGACTCGAGTTTTAAAGGACGTAACTATCTTTACATTTGAAGTTTCGGGCACCCGAATGGGGGAACGGGAAGGCCATAAGATATCTGAGCATGCAACAGACTCAGATAATGGATATGAAGTTAACCGGACGGTAATCGGACTCACGATGGGACAATGACACAGAGATTCGTACACAAGAAAAGACTCGTGTTTTAATGAACGTAAATAGCGGTTCGTTTGAAGTTTCGGGCACCCGAATGGAGGAACGGGAAAGCCATAAGATATCTAAGCATGCAACACACTCAGATAAAGGATATGAAGCTGACCAGACGCTAATCGGACTCACGATGGGACAATGACACAGAGATTCGTACACAAGGAAAGACTCGTGTTTTAATGGACGTAACTAGCGGTTCATTTGAAGTTTCGGGCACCCGAATGGAGGAACGGGAAGGCCGTAAGTTATCTAAGCATGCAACAGACTCATATAAAGGATATGAAGCTAACCGGACGGTAATCGGACTCATGATGCGACAATGACATAGAGATTCGTACACAAGAAAAGACTCGTGTTTTAATGGACGTAACTAGCGGTTCATTTGAAGTTTCGGGCACCCGAATGGAGGAACGGGAAGGCCATAAGATATCTAAGCATGCAACAGACTCATATAAAGGATATGAAACTGACCGGACGGTAATCAGACTCACGATGCGACAATGACATAGAGATTCGTACACAAGAAAAGACTCGAGTTTTAAAGGACGTAACTATCTGTACATTTGAAGTTTCGGGCACCCAAATGGAGGAACGGGAAGGCCATAAGATATCTAAGCATGCAACAGACTCAGATAAAGGATATGAAGCTGACCAGACGCTAATCGGACTCACGATGGGACAATGACACAGAGATTCGTACACAAGAAAAGACTCGTGTTTTAATGGACGTAACTAGCGGTTCATTTGAAGTTTCGGGCACCCGAATGGAGGAACGGGAAGGCCGTAAGATATCTAAGCATGCAACAGGCTCATATAAAGGATATGAAGCTGACCGGACGGTAATCGGACTCACGATGGGACAATGACACAGAGATTCGTACACAAGAAAAGACTCGTGTTTTAACGAACGTAAATAGCGGTTCATTTGAAGTTTCGGGCACCCGAATGGAGGAACGGGAAGGCCATAAGATATCTGAGCATGCAACAGACTCAGATAAAGGATATGAAGCTTACCGGACGGTAATCGGACTCACGATGGGACAATGACACAGAGATTCGTACACAAGAAAAGACTCGAGTTTTAATGGACGGAACTATCGGTTCATATGAAGTTTCGGGCACCCGAATGGAGGAACAGGAACGCCATAAGATATCTGATCACGCAACAAACTATGTTAAAAGATACGAAGCAGACCGGACGGTAATCGGACTCACGATGTGACAATGACATAGAGATTCGTACACAAGAAAAGACTCGTGTTTTAATGGACGTAACTAGCGGTTCATTTGAAGTTTCGGGCACCCGAATGGAGGAACGGGAAGGCCATAAGATATCTAAGCATGCAACAGACTCATATAAAGGATATGAAGCTGACCGGACGGTAATCGGACTCAGGATGCGACAATGACATAGAGATTCGTACACAAGAAAAGACTCGAGTTTTAAAGGACGTAAATATCTGTACATTTGTAGTTTCGGGCACCCGAATGGAGGAACGGGAAGACCATAAGATATCTGAGCATGCAACAGACTCAGATAAAGGATATGAAGCTGACCGGACGGTAATCGGACTCACGATGGGACAATGACACAGAGATTCGTACACAAGAAAAGACTCGTGTTTTAACGAACGTAAATAGCGGTTCATTTGAAGTTTCGGGCACCCGAATGGAGGAACGGGAAAGCCATAAGATATCTAAGCATGCAACAGACTCAGATAAAGGATATGAAGCTGACCAGACGCTAATCGGACTCACGATGGGACAATGACACAGAGATTCGTACACAAGAAAAGACTCGTGTTTTAATGGACGTAACTAGCGGTTCATATGAAGTTTCGGGCACCCGAATGGAGGAACGGGAACGCCATAAGATATCTAAGCATGCAACAGACTCATATAAAGGATATGAAGCTGACCAAACGGTAATCGGACTCATGATGCGACAATGACATAGAGATTCGTACACAAGAAAAACTCGAGTTTTAAATGACGTAACTATCTGTACATTTGAAGTTTCGGGCACCCGAATGGAGGAACGAGAAGGCCATAAGATATCTGAGCATGCAACAGACTCAGATAAAGGATATGAAGCTGACCGGACGTTAATCGGACTCACGATATGACAATGACACAGAGATTCGTACACAAGAAAAGACTCGTGTTTTAACGAACGTAAATAGCGGTTCATTTGAAGTTTCGGGCACCCGAATGGAGGAACGGGAAGGCCATAAGATATCTAAGCATGCAACAGACTCATATAAAGGATATGAAGCTGACCGGACGGTAATCGGACTCACGATGCGACAATGACATAGAGATTCGTACACAAGAAAAGACTCGAGTTTTAAATGACGTAACTATATGTACATTTGAAGTTTCGGGCACTCGAATGGAGGAACGAGAAGGCCATAAGATATCTGAGCATACAACAGACTCAGATAAAGGATATGAAGCTGACCGGACGGTAATCGGACTCACAATGTGACAATGACACAGAGATTCGTACACAAGAAAAGACTCGTGTTTTAATGGACGTAACTAGCGGTTCATTTGAAGTTTCGGGCACCTGAATGGAGGAACGGGAAGGCCATAAGATATCTAAGCATGCAACAGACTCATATAAAGGATATGAAGCTGACCGGACGGTAATCAGACTCACGATGCGACAATGACATAGAGATTCGTACACAAGAAAAGACTCGAGTTTTAAAGGACGTAACTATCTTTACATTTGAAGTTTCGGGCACCCGAATGGGGGAACGGGAACGCCATAAGATATCTGAGCATGCAAAAGACTCAGATAATGGATATGAAGTTAACCGGACGGTAATCGGACTCACGATGGGACAATGACACAGAGATTCGTACACAAGAAAAGACTCGTGTTTTAATGAACGTAAATAGCGGTTCGTTTGAAGTTTCGGGCACCCGAATGGAGGAACGGGAAAGCCATAAGATATCTAAGCATGCAACAGACTCAGATAAAGGATATGAAGCTGACCAGACGCTAATCGGACTCACGATGGGACAATGACACAGAGATTCGTACACAAGGAAAGACTCGTGTTTTAATGGACGTAACTAGCGGTTCATTTGAAGTTTCGGGCACCCGAATGGAGGAACGGGAAGGCCGTAAGTTATCTAAGCATGCAACAGACTCATATAAAGGATATGAAGCTAACCGGACGGTAATCGGACTCATGATGCGACAATGACATAGAGATTCGTACACAAGAAAAGACTCGTGTTTTAATGGACGTAACTAGCGGTTCATTTGAAGTTTCGGGCACCCGAATGGAGGAACGGGAAGGCCATAAGATATCTAAGCATGCAACAGACTCATATAAAGGATATGAAACTGACCGGACGGTAATCAGACTCACGATGCGACAATGACATAGAGATTCGTACACAAGAAAAGACTCGAGTTTTAAAGGACGTAACTATCGGTACATTTGAAGTTTCGGGCACCCGAATGGAGGAACGGGAAGGCCATAAGATATCTAAGCATGCAACAGACTCAGATAAAGGATATGAAGCTGACCAGACGCTAATCGGACTCACGATGGGACAATGACACAGAGATTCGTACACAAGAAAAGACTCGTGTTTTAATGGACGTAACTAGCGGTTCATTTGAAGTTTCGGGCACCCGAATGGAGGAACGGGAAGGCCGTAAGATATCTAAGCATGCAACAGGCTCATATAAAGGATATGAAGCTGACCGGACGGTAATCGGACTCACGATGGGACAATGACACAGAGATTCGTACACAAGAAAAGACTCGTGTTTTAACGAACGTAAATAGCGGTTCATTTGAAGTTTCGGGCACCCGAATGGAGGAACGGGAAGGCCATAAGATATCTGAGCATGCAACAGACTCAGATAAAGGATATGAAGCTTACCGGACGGTAATCGGACTCACGATGGGACAATGACACAGAGATTCGTACACAAGAAAAGACTCGAGTTTTAATGGACGGAACTATCGGTTCATATGAAGTTTCGGGCATCCGAATGGAGGAACAGGAACGCCATAAGATATCTGATCACGCAACAAACTATGTTAAAGGATACGAAGCAGACCGGACGGTAATCGGACACACGATGTGACAATGACATAGAGATTCGTACACAAGAAAAGACTCGTGTTTTAATGGACGTAACTAGCGGTTCATTTGAAGTTTCGGGCACCCGAATGGAGGAACGGGAAGGCCATAAGATATCTAAGCATGCAACAGACTCATATAAAGGATATGAAGCTGACCGGACGGTAATCGGACTCAGGATGCGACAATGACATAGAGATTCGTACACAAGAAAAGACTCGAGTTTTAAAGGACGTAAATATCTGTACATTTGTAGTTTCGGGCACCCGAATGGAGGAACGGGAAGACCATAAGATATCTGAGCATGCAACAGACTCAGATAAAGGATATGAAGCTGACCGGACGGTAATCGGACTCACGATGGGACAATGACACAGAGATTCGTACACAAGAAAAGACTCGTGTTTTAACGAACGTAAATAGCGGTTCATTTGAAGTTTCGGGCACCCGAATGGAGGAACGGGAAAGCCATAAGATATCTAAGCATGCAACAGACTCAGATAAAGGATATGAAGCTGACCAGACGCTAATCGGACTCACGATGGGACAATGACACAGAGATTCGTACACAAGAAAAGACTCGTGTTTTAATGGACGTAACTAGCGGTTCATATGAAGTTTCGGGCACCCGAATGGAGGAACGGGAACGCCATAAGATATCTAAGCATGCAACAGACTCATATAAAGGATATGAAGCTGACCAAACGGTAATCGGACTCACGATGCGACAATGACATAGAGATTCGTACACAAGAAAAACTCGAGTTTTAAATGACGTAACTATCTGTACATTTGAAGTTTCGGGCACCCGAATGGAGGAACGAGAAGGCCATAAGATATCTGAGCATGCAACAGACTCAGATAAAGGATATGAAGCTGACCGGACGTTAATCGGACTCACGATATGACAATGACACAGAGATTCGTACACAAGAAAAGACTCGTGTTTTAACGAACGTAAATAGCGGTTCATTTGAAGTTTCGGGCACCCGAATGGAGGAACGGGAAGGCCATAAGATATCTAAGCATGCAACAGACTCATATAAAGGATATGAAGCTGACCGGACGGTAATCGGACTCACGATGCGACAATGACATAGAGATTCGTACACAAGAAAAGACTCGAGTTTTAAATGACGTAACTATCTGTACATTTGAAGTTTCGGGCACTCGAATGGAGGAACGAGAAGGCCATAAGATATCTGAGCATACAACAGACTCAGATAAAGGATATGAAGCTGACCGGACGGTAATCGGACTCACAATGTGACAATGACACAGAGATTCGTACACAAGAAAAGACTCGTGTTTT
This sequence comes from Ambrosia artemisiifolia, assembly GCA_032199755.1. NCBI lineage: Eukaryota > Viridiplantae > Streptophyta > Magnoliopsida > Asterales > Asteraceae > Ambrosia > Ambrosia artemisiifolia. The sequence continues at coordinate 29,388,615 of CM063524.1, read as the reverse complement.
AATGGACGTAACTAGCGGCTCATTTGAAGTTTCGGGCACCCGAATGGAGGAACGGGAAGGCCATAAGATATCTAAGCATGCAACAGACTCATATAAAGGATATGAAGCTGACCAGACGGTAATCAGACTCACGATGCGACAATGACATAGAGATTCGTACACAAGAAAAGACTCGAGTTTTAAAGGACGTAACTATCTTTACATTTGAAGTTTCGGGCACCCGAATGGGGGAACGGGAAGGCCATAAGATATCTGAGCATGCAACAGACTCAGATAATGGATATGAAGTTAACCGGACGGTAATCGGACTCACGATGGGACAATGACACAGAGATTCGTACACAAGAAAAGACTCGTGTTTTAATGAACGTAAATAGCGGTTCGTTTGAAGTTTCGGGCACCCGAATGGAGGAACGGGAAAGCCATAAGATATCTAAGCATGCAACAGACTCAGATAAAGGATATGAAGCTGACCAGACGCTAATCGGACTCACGATGGGACAATGACACAGAGATTCGTACACAAGGAAAGACTCGTGTTTTAATGGACGTAACTAGCGGTTCATTTGAAGTTTCGGGCACCCGAATGGAGGAACGGGAAGGCTGTAAGTTATCTAAGCATGCAACAGACTCATATAAAGGATATGAAGCTAACCGGACGGTAATCGGACTCATGATGCGACAATGACATAGAGATTCGTACACAAGAAAAGACTCGTGTTTTAATGGACGTAACTAGCGGTCATTTGAAGTTTCGGGCACCCGAATGGAGGAACGGGAAGGCCATAAGATATCTAAGCATGCAACAGACTCATATAAAGGATATGAAACTGACCGGACGGTAATCAGACTCACGATGCGACAATGACATAGAGATTCGTACACAAGAAAAGACTCGAGTTTTAAAGGACGTAACTATCTGTACATTTGAAGTTTCGGGCACCCGAATGGAGGAACGGGAAGGCCATAAGATATCTGAGCATGCAACAGACTCAGATAATGGATATGAAGCTAACCGGACGGTAATCGGACTCACGATGGGACAATGACACAGAGATTCGTACACAAGAAAAGACTCGTGTTTTAATGAGCGTAAATAGCGGTTTGTTTGAAGTTTCGGGCACCCGAATGGAGGAACGGGAAAGCCATAAGATATCTAAGCATGCAACTGACTCAGATAAAGGATATGAAGCTGACCGGACGGTAATCGGACTCACGATGGGACAATGACACAGAGATTCGTACACAAGAAAAGACTCGTGTTTTAATGAGCGTAAATAGCGGTTCGTTTGAAGTTTCGGGCACCCGAATGGAGGAACGGGAAAGCCATAAGATATCTAAGCATGCAACAGACTCAGATAAAGGATATGAAGCTGTCCAGACGCTAATCGGACTCACGATGGGACAATGACACAGAGATTCGTACTCAAGAAAAGACTCGTGTTTTAATGGACGTAACTAGCGGTTCATTTGAAGTTTCGGGCACCCGAATGGAGGAACGAGAAGGCCATAAGATATCTGAGCATGCAACAGACTCAGATAAAGGATATGAAGCTGACCGGACGGTAATCGGACTCACGATGGGACAATGACAGAGAGATTCGTACACAAGAAAAGACTCGTGTTTTAACGAACGTAAATAGCGGTTCATTTGAAGTTTCGGGCACCCGAATGGAGGAACGGGAAGGCCATAAGATATCTGAGCATGCAACAGACTCAGATAAAGGATATGAAGCTTACCAGACGGTAATCGGACTCACGATGGGACAATGACTCAGAGATTCGTACACAAGAAAAGACTCGAGTTTTAATGGACGGAACTATCGGTTCATATGAAGTTTCGGGCACCCGAATGGAGGAACAGGAATGCCATAAGATATCTGATCATGCAACAAACTATGTTAAAGGATACGAAGCAGACCGGACGGTTATCGGACTCACGATGTGACAGTGACATAGAGATTCGTACACAAGAAAAGACTCATGTTTTAATGGACGTAACTAGCGGTTCATTTGAAGTTTCGGGCACCCGAATGGAGGAACGGGAAGGCCATAAGATATCTGAGCATGCAACAGACTCAGATAATGGATATGAAGCTAACCGGACGGTAATCGGACTCACGATGGGACAATGACACAGAGATTCGTACACAAGAAAAGACTCGTGTTTTAATGAGCGTAAATAGCGGTTCGTTTGAAGTTTCGGGCACCCAAATGGAGGAACGGGAAAGCCATAAGATATCTAAGCATGCAACAGACTCAGATAAAGGATATGAAGCTGACCAGACGCTAATCGGACTCACGATGGGACAATGACACAGAGATTCGTACACAAGAAAAGACTCGTGTTTTAATGAGCGTAAATAGCGGTTCGTTTGAAGTTTCGGGCACCCGAATGGAGGAACGGGAAAGCCATAAGATATCTAAGCATGCAACAGACTCAGATAAAGGATATGAAGCTGACCAGACGCTAATCGGACTCACGATGGGACAATGACACAGAGATTCGTACACAAGAAAAGACTCGTGTTTTAATGGACGTAACTAGCGGTTCATTTGAAGTTTCGGGCACCCGAATGGAGGAACGGGAAGGCCGTAAGATATCTAAGCATGCAACAGACTCATATAAAGGATATGAAGCTGACCAGACGGTAATCGGACTCACGATGCGACAATGACAGAGTGATTCGTACACAAGAAAAGACTCGAGTTTTAAATGACGTAACTATCTGTACATTTGAAGTTTCGGGCACCCGAATGGAGGAACGAGAAGGCCATAAGATATCTGAGCATGCAACAGACTCAGATAAAGGATATGAAGCTGACCGGACGGTAATCGGACTCACGATGGGACAATGACACAGAGTTTCGTACACAAGAAAAGACTCGTGTTTTAACGAACGTAAATAGCGGTTCATTTGAAGTTTCGGGCACCCGAATGGAGGAACGAGAAGGCCATAAGATATCTGAGCATGCAACAGACTCAGATAAAGGATATGAAGCTTACCAGACGGTAATCGGACTCACGATGGGACAATGACTCAGAGATTCGTACACAAGAAAAGACTCGAGTTTTAATGGACGGAACTATCGGTTCATATGAAGTTTCGGGCACCCGAATGGAGGAACGAGAAGGCCATAAGATATCTGAGCATGCAACAGACTTAGATAATGGATATGAAGCTGACCAGACGCTAATCGGACTCACGATGGGACAATGACACAGAGATTCGTACACAAGAAAAGACTCGTGTTTTAATGAGCGTAAATAGCGGTTTGTTTGAAGTTTCGGGCACCCGAATGGAGGAACGGGAAAGCCATAAGATATCTAAGCATGCAACTGTCTCAGATAAAGGATATGAAGCTGACCGGACGGTAATCGGACTCACGATGGGACAATGACACAGAGATTCGTACACAAGAAAAGACTCGTGTTTTAATGAGCGTAAATAGCGGTTCGTTTGAAGTTTCGGGCACCCGAATGGAGGAACGGGAAAGCCATAAGATATCTAAGCATGCAACAGACTCAGATAAAGGATATGAAGCTGTCCAGACGCTAATCGGACTCACGATGGGACAATGACACAGAGATTCGTACTCAAGAAAAGACTCGTGTTTTAATGGACGTAACTAGCGGTTCATTTGAAGTTTCGGGCACCCGAATGGAGGAACGGGAAGGCCGTAAGATATCTAAGCATGCAACAAACTCATATAAAGGATATGAGGCTGACCAGACGGTAATCGGACTCACGTTGCGACAATGACATAGTGATTCGTACACAAGAAAAGACTCGAGTTTTAAATGACGTAACTATCTGTACATTTGAAGTTTCGGGCACCCGAATGGAGGAACGAGAAGGCCATAAGATATCTGAGCATGCAACAGACTCAGATAAAGGATATGAAGCTGACCGGACGGTAATCGGACTCACGATGGGACAATGACACAGAGATTCGTACACAAGAAAAGACTCGTGTTTTAACGAACGTAAATAGCGGTTCATTTGAAGTTTCGGGCACCCGAATGGAGGAACGGGAAGGCCATAAGATATCTGAGCATGCAACAGACTCAGATAAAGGATATGAAGCTTACCAGACGGTAATCGGACTCACGATGGGACAATGACTCAGAGATTCGTACACAAGAAAAGACTCGAGTTTTAATGGACGGAACTATCGGTTCATATGAAGTTTCGGGCACCCGAATGGAGGAACAGGAATGCCATAAGATATCTGATCATGCAACAAACTATGTTAAAGGATACGAAGCAGACCGGACGGTTATCGGACTCACGATGTGACAGTGACATAGAGATTCGTACACAAGAAAAGACTCGTGTTTTAATGGACGTAACTAGCGGTTCATTTGAAGTTTCGGGCACCCGAATGGAGGAACGGGAAGGCCATAAGATATCTGAGCATGCAACAGACTCAGATAATGGATATGAAGCTAACCGGACGGTAATCGGACTCACGATGGGACAATGACACAGAGATTCGTACACAAGAAAAGACTCGTGTTTTAATGAGCGTAAATAGCGGTTCGTTTGAAGTTTCGGGCACCCAAATGGAGGAACGGGAAAGCCATAAGATATCTAAGCATGCAACAGACTCAGATAAAGGATATGAAGCTGACCAGACGCTAATCGGACTCACGATGGGACAATGACACAGAGATTCGTACACAAGAAAAGACTCGTGTTTTAATGAGCGTAAATAGCGGTTCGTTTGAAGTTTCGGGCACCCGAATGGAGGAACGGGAAAGCCATAAGATATCTAAGCATGCAACAGACTCAGATAAAGGATATGAAGCTGACCAGACGCTAATCGGACTCACGATGGGACAATGACACAGAGATTCGTACACAAGAAAAGACTCGTGTTTTAATGGACGTAACTAGCGGTTCATTTGAAGTTTCGGGCACCCGAATGGAGGAACGGGAAGGCCGTAAGATATCTAAGCATGCAACAGACTCATATAAAGGATATGAGGCTGACCAGACGGTAATCGGACTCACGTTGCGACAATGACATAGTGATTCGTACACAAGAAAAGACTCGAGTTTTAAATGACGTAACTATCTGTACATTTGAAGTTTCGGGCACCCGAATGGAGGAACGAGAAGGCCATAAGATATCTGAGCATGCAACAGACTCGGATAAAGGATATGAAGCTGACCGGACGGTAATCGGACTCACGATGGGACAATGACAGAGAGATTCGTACACAAGAAAAGACTCGTGTTTTAACGAACGTAAATAGCGGTTCATTTGAAGTTTCGGGCACCCGAATGGAGGAACGGGAAGGCCATAAGATATCTGAGCATGCAACAGACTCAGATAAAGGATATGAAGCTTACCAGACGGTAATCGGACTCACGATGGGACAATGACTCAGAGATTCGTACACAAGAAAAGACTCGAGTTTTAATGGACGGAACTATCGGTTCATATGAAGTTTCGGGCACCCGAATGGAGGAACAGGAATGCCATAAGATATCTGATCATGCAACAAACTATGTTAAAGGATACGAAGCAGACCGGACGGTTATCGGACTCACGATGTGACAGTGACATAGAGATTCGTACACAAGAAAAGACTCGTGTTTTAATGGACGTAACTAGCGGTTCATTTGAAGTTTCGGGCACCCGAATGGAGGAACGGGAAGGCCATAAGATATCTGAGCATGCAACAGACTCAGATAATGGATATGAAGCTAACCGGACGGTAATCGGACTCACGATGGGACAATGACACAGAGATTCGTACACAAGAAAAGACTCGTGTTTTAATGAGCGTAAATAGCGGTTCGTTTGAAGTTTCGGGCACCCAAATGGAGGAACGGGAAAGCCATAAGATATCTAAGCATGCAACAGACTCAGATAAAGGATATGAAGCTGACCAGACGCTAATCGGACTCACGATGGGACAATGACACAGAGATTCGTACACAAGAAAAGACTCGTGTTTTAATGAGCGTAAATAGCGGTTCGTTTGAAGTTTCGGGCACCCGAATGGAGGAACGGGAAAGCCATAAGATATCTAAGCATGCAACAGACTCAGATAAAGGATATGAAGCTGACCAGACGCTAATCGGACTCACGATGGGACAATGACACAGAGATTCGTACACAAGAAAAGACTCGTGTTTTAATGGACGTAACTAGCGGTTCATTTGAAGTTTCGGGCACCCGAATGGAGGAACGGGAAGGCCGTAAGATATCTAAGCATGCAACAGACTCATATAAAGGATATGAAGCTGACCAGACGGTAATCGGACTCACGATGCGACAATGACAGAGTGATTCGTACACAAGAAAAGACTCGAGTTTTAAATGACGTAACTATCTGTACATTTGAAGTTTCGGGCACCCGAATGGAGGAACGAGAAGGCCATAAGATATCTGAGCATGCAACAGACTCAGATAAAGGATATGAAGCTGACCGGACGGTAATCGGACTCACGATGGGACAATGACACAGAGTTTCGTACACAAGAAAAGACTCGTGTTTTAACGAACGTAAATAGCGGTTCATTTGAAGTTTCGGGCACCCGAATGGAGGAACGAGAAGGCCATAAGATATCTGAGCATGCAACAGACTCAGATAAAGGATATGAAGCTTACCAGACGGTAATCGGACTCACGATGGGACAATGACTCAGAGATTCGTACACAAGAAAAGACTCGAGTTTTAATGGACGGAACTATCGGTTCATATGAAGTTTCGGGCACCCGAATGGAGGAACGAGAAGGCCATAAGATATCTGAGCATGCAACAGACTTAGATAATGGATATGAAGCTGACCAGACGCTAATCGGACTCACGATGGGACAATGACACAGAGATTCGTACACAAGAAAAGACTCGTGTTTTAATGAGCGTAAATAGCGGTTTGTTTGAAGTTTCGGGCACCCGAATGGAGGAACGGGAAAGCCATAAGATATCTAAGCATGCAACTGTCTCAGATAAAGGATATGAAGCTGACCGGACGGTAATCGGACTCACGATGGGACAATGACACAGAGATTCGTACACAAGAAAAGACTCGTGTTTTAATGAGCGTAAATAGCGGTTCGTTTGAAGTTTCGGGCACCCGAATGGAGGAACGGGAAAGCCATAAGATATCTAAGCATGCAACAGACTCAGATAAAGGATATGAAGCTGTCCAGACGCTAATCGGACTCACGATGGGACAATGACACAGAGATTCGTACTCAAGAAAAGACTCGTGTTTTAATGGACGTAACTAGCGGTTCATTTGAAGTTTCGGGCACCCGAATGGAGGAACGGGAAGGCCGTAAGATATCTAAGCATGCAACAAACTCATATAAAGGATATGAGGCTGACCAGACGGTAATCGGACTCACGTTGCGACAATGACATAGTGATTCGTACACAAGAAAAGACTCGAGTTTTAAATGACGTAACTATCTGTACATTTGAAGTTTCGGGCACCCGAATGGAGGAACGAGAAGGCCATAAGATATCTGAGCATGCAACAGACTCAGATAAAGGATATGAAGCTGACCGGACGGTAATCGGACTCACGATGGGACAATGACACAGAGATTCGTACACAAGAAAAGACTCGTGTTTTAACGAACGTAAATAGCGGTTCATTTGAAGTTTCGGGCACCCGAATGGAGGAACGGGAAGGCCATAAGATATCTGAGCATGCAACAGACTCAGATAAAGGATATGAAGCTTACCAGACGGTAATCGGACTCACGATGGGACAATGACTCAGAGATTCGTACACAAGAAAAGACTCGAGTTTTAATGGACGGAACTATCGGTTCATATGAAGTTTCGGGCACCCGAATGGAGGAACAGGAATGCCATAAGATATCTGATCATGCAACAAACTATGTTAAAGGATACGAAGCAGACCGGACGGTTATCGGACTCACGATGTGACAGTGACATAGAGATTCGTACACAAGAAAAGACTCGTGTTTTAATGGACGTAACTAGCGGTTCATTTGAAGTTTCGGGCACCCGAATGGAGGAACGGGAAGGCCATAAGATATCTGAGCATGCAACAGACTCAGATAATGGATATGAAGCTAACCGGACGGTAATCGGACTCACGATGGGACAATGACACAGAGATTCGTACACAAGAAAAGACTCGTGTTTTAATGAGCGTAAATAGCGGTTCGTTTGAAGTTTCGGGCACCCAAATGGAGGAACGGGAAAGCCATAAGATATCTAAGCATGCAACAGACTCAGATAAAGGATATGAAGCTGACCAGACGCTAATCGGACTCACGATGGGACAATGACACAGAGATTCGTACACAAGAAAAGACTCGTGTTTTAATGAGCGTAAATAGCGGTTCGTTTGAAGTTTCGGGCACCCGAATGGAGGAACGGGAAAGCCATAAGATATCTAAGCATGCAACAGACTCAGATAAAGGATATGAAGCTGACCAGACGCTAATCGGACTCACGATGGGACAATGACACAGAGATTCGTACACAAGAAAAGACTCGTGTTTTAATGGACGTAACTAGCGGTTCATTTGAAGTTTCGGGCACCCGAATGGAGGAACGGGAAGGCCGTAAGATATCTAAGCATGCAACAGACTCATATAAAGGATATGAGGCTGACCAGACGGTAATCGGACTCACGTTGCGACAATGACATAGTGATTCGTACACAAGAAAAGACTCGAGTTTTAAATGACGTAACTATCTGTACATTTGAAGTTTCGGGCACCCGAATGGAGGAACGAGAAGGCCATAAGATATCTGAGCATGCAACAGACTCGGATAAAGGATATGAAGCTGACCGGACGGTAATCGGACTCACGATGGGACAATGACAGAGAGATTCGTACACAAGAAAAGACTCGTGTTTTAACGAACGTAAATAGCGGTTCATTTGAAGTTTCGGGCACCCGAATGGAGGAACGGGAAGGCCATAAGATATCTGAGCATGCAACAGACTCAGATAAAGGATATGAAGCTTACCAGACGGTAATCGGACTCACGATGGGACAATGACTCAGAGATTCGTACACAAGAAAAGACTCGAGTTTTAATGGACGGAACTATCGGTTCATATGAAGTTTCGGGCACCCGAATGGAGGAACAGGAATGCCATAAGATATCTGATCATGCAACAAACTATGTTAAAGGATACGAAGCAGACCGGACGGTTATCGGACTCACGATGTGACAGTGACATAGAGATTCGTACACAAGAAAAGACTCGTGTTTTAATGGACGTAACTAGCGGTTCATTTGAAGTTTCGGGCACCCGAATGGAGGAACGGGAAGGCCATAAGATATCTGAGCATGCAACAGACTCAGATAATGGATATGAAGCTAACCGGACGGTAATCGGACTCACGATGGGACAATGACACAGAGATTCGTACACAAGAAAAGACTCGTGTTTTAATGAGCGTAAATAGCGGTTCGTTTGAAGTTTCGGGCACCCAAATGGAGGAACGGGAAAGCCATAAGATATCTAAGCATGCAACAGACTCAGATAAAGGATATGAAGCTGACCAGACGCTAATCGGACTCACGATGGGACAATGACACAGAGATTCGTACACAAGAAAAGACTCGTGTTTTAATGAGCGTAAATAGCGGTTCGTTTGAAGTTTCGGGCACCCGAATGGAGGAACGGGAAAGCCATAAGATATCTAAGCATGCAACAGACTCAGATAAAGGATATGAAGCTGACCAGACGCTAATCGGACTCACGATGGGACAATGACACAGAGATTCGTACACAAGAAAAGACTCGTGTTTTAATGGACGTAACTAGCGGTTCATTTGAAGTTTCGGGCACCCGAATGGAGGAACGGGAAGGCCGTAAGATATCTAAGCATGCAACAGACTCATATAAAGGATATGAAGCTGACCAGACGGTAATCGGACTCACGATGCGACAATGACAGAGTGATTCGTACACAAGAAAAGACTCGAGTTTTAAATGACGTAACTATCTGTACATTTGAAGTTTCGGGCACCCGAATGGAGGAACGAGAAGGCCATAAGATATCTGAGCATGCAACAGACTCAGATAAAGGATATGAAGCTGACCGGACGGTAATCGGACTCACGATGGGACAATGACACAGAGTTTCGTACACAAGAAAAGACTCGTGTTTTAACGAACGTAAATAGCGGTTCATTTGAAGTTTCGGGCACCCGAATGGAGGAACGAGAAGGCCATAAGATATCTGAGCATGCAACAGACTCAGATAAAGGATATGAAGCTTACCAGACGGTAATCGGACTCACGATGGGACAATGACTCAGAGATTCGTACACAAGAAAAGACTCGAGTTTTAATGGACGGAACTATCGGTTCATATGAAGTTTCGGGCACCCGAATGGAGGAACGAGAAGGCCATAAGATATCTGAGCATGCAACAGACTTAGATAATGGATATGAAGCTGACCAGACGCTAATCGGACTCACGATGGGACAATGACACAGAGATTCGTACACAAGAAAAGACTCGTGTTTTAATGAGCGTAAATAGCGGTTTGTTTGAAGTTTCGGGCACCCGAATGGAGGAACGGGAAAGCCATAAGATATCTAAGCATGCAACTGACTCAGATAAAGGATATGAAGCTGACCGGACGGTAATCGGACTCACGATGGGACAATGACACAGAGATTCGTACACAAGAAAAGACTCGTGTTTTAATGAGCGTAAATAGCGGTTCGTTTGAAGTTTCGGGCACCCGAATGGAGGAACGGGAAAGCCATAAGATATCTAAGCATGCAACAGACTCAGATAAAGGATATGAAGCTGTCCAGACGCTAATCGGACTCACGATGGGACAATGACACAGAGATTCGTACTCAAGAAAAGACTCGTGTTTTAATGGACGTAACTAGCGGTTCATTTGAAGTTTCGGGCACCCGAATGGAGGAACGGGAAGGCCGTAAGATATCTAAGCATGCAACAAACTCATATAAAGGATATGAGGCTGACCAGACGGTAATCGGACTCACGTTGCGACAATGACATAGTGATTCGTACACAAGAAAAGACTCGAGTTTTAAATGACGTAACTATCTGTACATTTGAAGTTTCGGTCACCCGAATGGAGGAACGAGAAGGCCATAAGATATCTGAGCATGCAACAGACTCAGATAAAGGATATGAAGCTGACCGGACGGTAATCGGACTCACGATGGGACAATGACACAGAGATTCGTACACAAGAAAAGACTCGTGTTTTAACGAACGTAAATAGCGGTTCATTTGAAGTTTCGGGCACCCGAATGGAGGAACGGGAAGGCCATAAGATATCTGAGCATGCAACAGACTCAGATAAAGGATATGAAGCTTACCAGACGGTAATCGGACTCACGATGGGACAATGACTCAGAGATTCGTACACAAGAAAAGACTCGAGTTTTAATGGACGGAACTATCGGTTCATATGAAGTTTCGGGCACCCGAATGGAGGAACAGGAATGCCATAAGATATCTGATCATGCAACAAACTATGTTAAAGGATACGAAGCAGACCGGACGGTTATCGGACTCACGATGTGACAGTGACATAGAGATTCGTACACAAGAAAAGACTCGTGTTTTAATGGACGTAACTAGCGGTTCATTTGAAGTTTCGGGCACCCGAATGGAGGAACGGGAAGGCCATAAGATATCTGAGCATGCAACAGACTCAGATAATGGATATGAAGCTAACCGGACGGTAATCGGACTCACGATGGGACAATGACACAGAGATTCGTACACAAGAAAAGACTCGTGTTTTAATGAGCGTAAATAGCGGTTCGTTTGAAGTTTCGGGCACCCAAATGGAGGAACGGGAAAGCCATAAGATATCTAAGCATGCAACAGACTCAGATAAAGGATATGAAGCTGACCAGACGCTAATCGGACTCACGATGGGACAATGACACAGAGATTCGTACACAAGAAAAGACTCGTGTTTTAATGAGCGTAAATAGCGGTTCGTTTGAAGTTTCGGGCACCCGAATGGAGGAACGGGAAAGCCATAAGATATCTAAGCATGCAACAGACTCAGATAAAGGATATGAAGCTGACCAGACGCTAATCGGACTCACGATGGGACAATGACACAGAGATTCGTACACAAGAAAAGACTCGTGTTTTAATGGACGTAACTAGCGGTTCATTTGAAGTTTCGGCCACCCGAATGGAGGAACGGGAAGGCCGTAAGATATCTAAGCATGCAACAGACTCATATAAAGGATATGAGGCTGACCAGACGGTAATCGGACTCACGTTGCGACAATGACATAGTGATTCGTACACAAGAAAAGACTCGAGTTTTAAATGACGTAACTATCTGTACATTTGAAGTTTCGGGCACCCGAATGGAGGAACGAGAAGGCCATAAGATATCTGAGCATGCAACAGACTCGGATAAAGGATATGAAGCTGACCGGACGGTAATCGGACTCACGATGGGACAATGACAGAGAGATTCGTACACAAGAAAAGACTCGTGTTTTAACGAACGTAAATAGCGGTTCATTTGAAGTTTCGGGCACCCGAATGGAGGAACGGGAAGGCCATAAGATATCTGAGCATGCAACAGACTCAGATAAAGGATATGAAGCTTACCAGACGGTAATCGGACTCACGATGGGACAATGACTCAGAGATTCGTACACAAGAAAAGACTCGAGTTTTAATGGACGGAACTATCGGTTCATATGAAGTTTCGGGCACCCGAATGGAGGAACAGGAATGCCATAAGATATCTGATCATGCAACAAACTATGTTAAAGGATACGAAGCAGACCGGACGGTTATCGGACTCACGATGTGACAGTGACATAGAGATTCGTACACAAGAAAAGACTCGTGTTTTAATGGACGTAACTAGCGGTTCATTTGAAGTTTCGGGCACCCGAATGGAGGAACGGGAAGGCCATAAGATATCTGAGCATGCAACAGACTCAGATAATGGATATGAAGCTAACCGGACGGTAGTCGGACTCACGATGGGACAATGACACAGAGATTCGTACACAAGAAAAGACTCGTGTTTTAATGAGCGTAAATAGCGGTTCGTTTGAAGTTTCGGGCACCCAAATGGAGGAACGGGAAAGCCATAAGATATCTAAGCATGCAACAGACTCAGATAAAGGATATGAAGCTGACCAGACGCTAATCGGACTCACGATGGGACAATGACACAGAGATTCGTACACAAGAAAAGACTCGTGTTTTAATGAGCGTAAATAGCGGTTCGTTTGAAGTTTCGGGCACCCGAATGGAGGAACGGGAAAGCCATAAGATATCTAAGCATGCAACAGACTCAGATAAAGGATATGAAGCTGACCAGACGCTAATCGGACTCACGATGGGACAATGACACAGAGATTCGTACACAAGAAAAGACTCGTGTTTTAATGGACGTAACTAGCGGTTCATTTGAAGTTTCGGGCACCCGAATGGAGGAACGGGAAGGCCGTAAGATATCTAAGCATGCAACAGACTCATATAAAGGATATGAAGCTGACCAGACGGTAATCGGACTCACGATGCGACAATGACAGAGTGATTCGTACACAAGAAAAGACTCGAGTTTTAAATGACGTAACTATCTGTACATTTGAAGTTTCGGGCACCCGAATGGAGGAACGAGAAGGCCATAAGATATCTGAGCATGCAACAGACTCAGATAAAGGATATGAAGCTGACCGGACGGTAATCGGACTCACGATGGGACAATGACACAGAGTTTCGTACACAAGAAAAGACTCGTGTTTTAACGAACGTAAATAGCGGTTCATTTGAAGTTTCGGGCACCCGAATGGAGGAACGAGAAGGCCATAAGATATCTGAGCATGCAACAGACTCAGATAAAGGATATGAAGCTTACCAGACGGTAATCGGACTCACGATGGGACAATGACTCAGAGATTCATACACAAGAAAAGACTCGAGTTTTAATGGACGGAACTATCGGTTCATATGAAGTTTCGGGCACCCGAATGGAGGAACGAGAAGGCCATAAGATATCTGAGCATGCAACAGACTTAGATAATGGATATGAAGCTGACCAGACGCTAATCGGACTCACGATGGGACAATGACACAGAGATTCGTACACAAGAAAAGACTCGTGTTTTAATGAGCGTAAATAGCGGTTTGTTTGAAGTTTCGGGCACCCGAATGGAGGAACGGGAAAGCCATAAGATATCTAAGCATGCAACTGACTCAGATAAAGGATATGAAGCTGACCGGACGGTAATCGGACTCACGATGGGACAATGACACAGAGATTCGTACACAAGAAAAGACTCGTGTTTTAATGAGCGTAAATAGCGGTTCGTTTGAAGTTTCGGGCACCCGAATGGAGGAACGGGAAAGCCATAAGATATCTAAGCATGCAACAGACTCAGATAAAGGATATGAAGCTGTCCAGACGCTAATCGGACTCACGATGGGACAATGACACAGAGATTCGTACTCAAGAAAAGACTCGTGTTTTAATGGACGTAACTAGCGGTTCATTTGAAGTTTCGGGCACCCGAATGGAGGAACGGGAAGGCCGTAAGATATCTAAGCATGCAACAAACTCATATAAAGGATATGAGGCTGACCAGACGGTAATCGGACTCACGTTGCGACAATGACATAGTGATTCGTACACAAGAAAAGACTCGAGTTTTAAATGACGTAACTATCTGTACATTTGAAGTTTCGGGCACCCGAATGGAGGAACGAGAAGGCCATAAGATATCTGAGCATGCAACAGACTCAGATAAAGGATATGAAGCTGACCGGACGGTAATCGGACTCACGATGGGACAATGACACAGAGATTCGTACACAAGAAAAGACTCGTGTTTTAACGAACGTAAATAGCGGTTCATTTGAAGTTTCGGGCACCCGAATGGAGGAACGGGAAGGCCATAAGATATCTGAGCATGCAACAGACTCAGATAAAGGATATGAAGCTTACCAGACGGTAATCGGACTCACGATGGGACAATGACTCAGAGATTCGTACACAAGAAAAGACTCGAGTTTTAATGGACGGAACTATCGGTTCATATGAAGTTTCGGGCACCCGAATGGAGGAACAGGAATGCCATAAGATATCTGATCATGCAACAAACTATGTTAAAGGATACGAAGCAGACCGGACGGTTATCGGACTCACGATGTGACAGTGACATAGAGATTCGTACACAAGAAAAGACTCGTGTTTTAATGGACGTAACTAGCGGTTCATTTGAAGTTTCGGGCACCCGAATGGAGGAACGGGAAGGCCATAAGATATCTGAGCATGCAACAGACTCAGATAATGGATATGAAGCTAACCGGACGGTAATCGGACTCACGATGGGACAATGACACAGAGATTCGTACACAAGAAAAGACTCGTGTTTTAAAGCGTAAATAGCGGTTCGTTTGAAGTTTCGGGCACCCAAATGGAGGAACGGGAAAGCCATAAGATATCTAAGCATGCAACAGACTCAGATAAAGGATATGAAGCTGACCAGACGCTAATCGGACTCACGATGGGACAATGACACAGAGATTCGTACACAAGAAAAGACTCGTGTTTTAATGAGCGTAAATAGCGGTTCGTTTGAAGTTTCGGGCACCCGAATGGAGGAACGGGAAAGCCATAAGATATCTAAGCATGCAACAGACTCAGATAAAGGATATGAAGCTGACCAGACGCTAATCGGACTCACGATGGGACAATGACACAGAGATTCGTACACAAGAAAAGACTCGTGTTTTAATGGACGTAACTAGCGGTTCATTTGAAGTTTCGGGCACCCGAATGGAGGAACGGGAAGGCCGTAAGATATCTAAGCATGCAACAGACTCATATAAAGGATATGAAGCTGACCAGACGGTAATCGGACTCACGATGCGACAATGACAGAGTGATTCGTACACAAGAAAAGACTCGAGTTTTAAATGACGTAACTATCTGTACATTTGAAGTTTCGAGCACCCGAATGGAGGAACGAGAAGGCCATAAGATATCTGAGCATGCAACAGACTCAGATAAAGGATATGAAGCTGACCGGACGGTAATCGGACTCACGATGGGACAATGACACAGAGATTCGTACACAAGAAAAGGCTCGTGTTTTAACGAACGTAAATAGCGGTTCATTTGAAGTTTCGGGCACCCGAATGGAGAAACGAGAAGGCCATAAGATATCTGAGCATGCAACAGACTCAGATAAAGGATATGAAGCTTACCAGACGGTAATCGGACTCACGATGGGACAATGACTCAGAGATTCGTACACAAGAAAAGACTCGAGTTTTAATGGACGGAACTATCGGTTCATATGAAGTTTCGGGCATCCGAATGGAGGAACGGGAAGGCCATAAGATATCTGAGCATGCAACAGACTCAGATAAAGGATATGAAGCTTACCAGACGGTAATCGGACTCACGATGGGACAATGACTCAGAGATTCGTACACAAGAAAAGACTCGAGTTTTAATGGACGGAACTATCGGTTCATATGAAGTTTCGGGCACCCGAATGGAGGAACAGGAATGCCATAAGATATCTGATCATGCAACAAACTATGTTAAAGGATACGAAGCAGACCGGACGGTAATCGGACTCACGATGTGACAATGACATAGAGATTCGTACACAAGAAAAGACTCGTGTTTTAATGGACGTAACTAGCGGTTCATTTGAAGTTTCGGGCACCCGAATGGAGGAAAGGGAAGGCCATAAGATATCTGAGCATGCAACAGACTTAGATAATGGATATGAAGCTAACCGGACGGTAATCGGACTCACGATGGGACAATGACACAGAGATTCGTACACAAGAAAAGACTCGTGTTTTAATGAGCGTAAATAGCGGTTCGTTTGAAGTTTCGGGCACCCGAATGGAGGAACGGGAAAGCCATAAGATATCTAAGCATGCAACAGACTCAGATAAAGGATATGAAGCTGACCAGACGCTAATCGGACTCACGATGAGACAATGACACAGAGATTCGTACACAAGAAAAGACTCGTGTTTTAATGAGCGTAAATAGCGGTTTGTTTGAAGTTTCGGGAACCCGAATGGAGGAACGGGAAAGCCATAAGATATCTAAGCATGCAACTGACTCAGATAAAGGATATGAAGCTGACCGGACGGTAATCGGACTCACGATGGGACAATGACACAGAGATTCGTACACAAGAAAAGACTCGTGTTTTAATGAGCGTAAATAGCGGTTCGTTTGAAGTTTCGGGCACCCGAATGGAGGAACGGGAAAGCCACAAGATATCTAAGCATGCAACAGACTCAGATAAAGGATATGAAGCTGTCCAGACGCTAATCGGACTCACGATGGGACAATGACACAGAGATTCGTACTCAAGAAAAGACTCGTGTTTTAATGGACGTAACTAGCGGTTCATTTGAAGTTTCGGGCACCCGAATGGAGGAACGGGAAGGCCGTAAGATATCTAAGCATGCAACAGACTCATATAAAGGATATGAAGCTTACCAGACGCTAATCGGACTCACGATGGGACAATGACACAGAGATTCGTACACAAGAAAAGACTCGTGTTTTAATGGACGTAACTAGCGGTTCATTTGAAGTTTCGGGCACCCGAATGGAGGAACGGGAAAGCCATAAGATATCTAAGCATGCAACAGACTCAGATAAAGGATATGAAGCTGACCAGACGCTAATCGGACTCACGATGGGACAATGACACAGAGATTCGTACACAAGAAAAGACTCGTGTTTTAACGGACGTAAATAGCGGTTCATTTGAAGTTTCGGGCACCTGAATGGAGGAACGGGAAGGCCATAAGATATCTGAGCATGCAACAGACTCAGATAAAGGATATGAAGCTTAACGGACGGTAATCGGACTCACGATGAGACAATGACACAGAGATTCGTACACAAGAAAAGACTCGAGTTTTAATGGACGGAACTATCGGTTCATATGAAGTTTCGGGCACCCGAATGGAGGAACAGGAACGCCATAAGATATCTGATCATGCAACAAACTATGTTAAAGGATACGAAGCAGACCAGACGGTAATCGGACTCACGATGTGACAATGACATAGAGATTCGTACACAAGAAAAGACTCGTGTTTTAATGGAAGTAACTAGCGGTTCATTTGAAGTTTCGGGCACCCGAATGGAGGAACGGGAAGGCCATAAGATATCTGAGCATGCAACAGACTCAGATAATGGATATGAAGCTAACCGGACGGTAATCGGACTCACGATGGGACAATGACACAGAGATTCGTACACAAGAAAAGACTCGTGTTTTAATGAGCGTAAATAGCGGTTCGTTTGAAGTTTCGGGCACCCGAATGGAGGAACGGGAAAGCCATAAGATATCTAAGCATGCAACAGACTCAGAAAAAGGATATGAAGCTGACCAGACGCTAATCGGACTCACGATGGGACAATGACACAGAGATTCGTACACAAGAAAAGACTCGTGTTTTAATGGACGTAACTAGCGGTTCATTTGAAGTTTCGGGCACCCGAATGGAGGAACGGGAAAGCCATAAGATATCTAAGCATGCAACAGACTCAGATAAAGAATATGAAGCTGACCAGACGCTAATCGGACTCACGATGGGACAATGACACAGAGATTCGTACACAAGAAAAGACTCGTGTTTTAATGGACGTAACTAGCGGTTCATTTGAAGTTTCAGGCACCCGAATGGAGGAACGGGAAGGCCGTAAGATATCTAAGCATGCAACAGACTCATATAAAGGATATGAAGCTGACCAGACGGTAATCGGACTCACGATGCGACAATGACAGAGTGATTCGTACACAAGAAAAGACTCGAGTTTTAAATGACGTAACTATCTGTACATTTGAAGTTTCGGGCACCCGAATGGAGGAACGAGAAGGCCATAAGATATCTGAGCATGCAACAGACTCAGATAAAGGATACGAAGCAGACCGGACGGTAATCGGACTCACGATGTGACAATGACATAGAGATTCGTACACAAGAAAAGACTCGTGTTTTAACGAACGTAAATAGCGGTTCATTTGAAGTTTCGGGCACCCGAATGGAGGAACGGGAAGGCCATAAGATATCTGAGCATGCAACAGACTCAGATAAAGGATATGAAGCTTACCGGACGGTAATCGGACTCACGATGGGACAATGACATAGAGATTCGTACACAAGAAAAGACTCGAGTTTTAATGGACGGAACTATCGGTTCATATGAAGTTTCGGGCACCCGAATGGAGGAACAGGAACGCCATAAGATATCTGATCATGCAACAAACTATGTTAAAGGATACGAAGCAGACCGGACGGTAATCGGACTCACGATGTGACAATGACATAGAGATTCGTACACAAGAAAAGACTCGTGTTTTAATGGACGTAACTAGCGGTTCATTTGAAGTTTCGGGCACCCGAATGGAGGAACGGGAAGGCCATAAGATATCTAAGCATGCAACAGACTCATATAAAGGATATGAAGCTGACCGGACGGTAATCGGACTCAGGATGCGACAATGACATAGAGATTCGTACACAAGAAAAGACTCGAGTTTTAAAGGACGTAACTATCTGTACATTTGTAGTTTCGGGCACCCGAATGGAGGAACGGGAAGACCATAAGATATCTGAGCATGCAACAGACTCAGATAAAGGATATGAAGCTGACCGGACGGTAATCGGACTCATGATGGGACAATGACATAGAGATTCGTACACAAGAAAAGACTCGTGTTTTAACGAACGTAAATAGCGGTTCATTTGAAGTTTCGGGCACCCGAATAGAGGAACGGGAAAGCCATAAGATATCTAAGCATGCAACAGACTCAGATAAAGGATATGAAGCTGACCAGACGCTAATCGGACTCACGATGGGACAATGACACAGAGATTCGTACACAAGAAAAGACTCGTGTTTTAATGGACGTAACTAGCGGTTCATTTGAAGTTTCGGGCACCCGAATGGAGGAACGGGAAAGCCATAAGATATCTAAGCATGCAACAGACTCAGATAAAGGATATGAAGCTGACCAGACGCTAATCGGACTCACGATGGGACAATGACACAGAGATTCGTACACAAGAAAAGACTCGTGTTTTAATGGACGTAAATAGCGGTTCATTTGAAGTTTCGGGCACCTGAATGGAGGAACGGGAAGGCCATAAGATATCTGAGCATGCAACAGACTCAGATAAAGGATATGAAGCTTAACGGACGGTAATCGGACTCACGATGAGACAATGACACAGAGATTCGTACACAAGAAAAGACTCGAGTTTTAATGGACGGAACTATCGGTTCATATGAAGTTTCGGGCACCCGAATGGAGGAACAGGAACGCCATAAGATATCTGATCATGCAACAAACTATGTTAAAGGATACGAAGCAGACCAGACGGTAATCGGACTCACGATGTGACAATGACATAGAGATTCGTACACAAGAAAAGACTCGTGTTTTAATGGAAGTAACTAGCGGTTCATTTGAAGTTTCGGGCACCCGAATGGAGGAACGGGAAGGCCATAAGATATCTGAGCATGCAACAGACTCAGATAATGGATATGAAGCTAACCGGACGGTAATCGGACTCACGATGGGACAATGACACAGAGATTCGTACACAAGAAAAGACTCGTGTTTTAATGAGCGTAAATAGCGGTTCGTTTGAAGTTTCGGGCACCCGAATGGAGGAACGGGAAAGCCATAAGATATCTAAGCATGCAACAGACTCAGAAAAAGGATATGAAGCTGACCAGACGCTAATCGGACTCACGATGGGACAATGACACAGAGATTCGTACACAAGAAAAGACTCGTGTTTTAATGGACGTAACTAGCGGTTCATTTGAAGTTTCGGGCACCCGAATGGAGGAACGGGAAAGCCATAAGATATCTAAGCATGCAACAGACTCAGATAAAGGATATGAAGCTGACCAGACGCTAATCGGACTCACGATGGGACAATGACACAGAGATTCGTACACAAGAAAAGACTCGTGTTTTAATGGACGTAACTAGCGGTTCATTTGAAGTTTCAGGCACCCGAATGGAGGAACGGGAAGGCCGTAAGATATCTAAGCATGCAACAGACTCATATAAAGGATATGAAGCTGACCAGACGGTAATCGGACTCACGATGCGACAATGACAGAGTGATTCGTACACAAGAAAAGACTCAAGTTTTAAATGACGTAACTATCTGTACATTTGAAGTTTCGGGCACCCGAATGGAGGAACGAGAAGGCCATAAGATATCTGAGCATGCAACAGACTCAGATAAAGGATATGAAGCTGACCGGACGGTAATCGGACTCACTATGGGACAATGACACAGAGATTCGTACACAAGAAAATACTCGTGTTTTAACGAACGTAAATAGCGGTTCATTTGAAGTTTCGGGCACCCGAATGGAGGAACGGGAAGGCCATAAGATATCTGAGCATGCAACAGACTCAGATAAAGGATATGAAGCTTACCGGACGGTAATCGGACTCACGATGGGACAATGACACAGAGATTCGTACACAAGAAAAGACTCGAGTTTTAATGGACGGAACTATCGGTTCATATGAAGTTTCGGGCACCCGAATGGAGGAACAGGAACGCCATAAGATATCTGATCATGCAACAAACTATGTTAAAGGATACGAAGCAGACCGGACGGTAATCGGACTCACGATGTGACAATGACATAGAGATTCGTACACAAGAAAAGACTCGTGTTTTAATGGACGTAACTAGCGGTTCATTTGAAGTTTCGGGCACCCGAATGGAGGAACGGGAAGGCCATAAGATATCTAAGCATGCAACAGACTCATATAAAGGATATGAAGCTGACCGGACGGTAATCGGACTCAGGATGCGACAATGACATAGAGATTCGTACACAAGAAAAGACTCGAGTTTTAAAGGACGTAACTATCTGTACATTTGTAGTTTCGGGCACCCGAATGGAGGAACGGGAAGACCATAAGATATCTGAGCATGCAACAGACTCAGATAAAGGATATGAAGCTGACCGGACGGTAATCGGACTCATGATGGGACAATGACATAGAGATTCGTACACAAGAAAAGACTCGTGTTTTAACGAACGTAAATAGCGGTTCATTTGAAGTTTCGGGCACCCGAATAGAGGAACGGGAAAGCCATAAGATATCTAAGCATGCAACAGACTCAGATAAAGGATATGAAGCTGACCAGACGCTAATCGGACTCACGATGGGACAATGACACAGAGATTCGTACACAAGAAAAGACTCGTGTTTTAATGGACGTAACTAGCGGTTCATTTGAAGTTTCGGGCACCCGAATGGAGGAACGGGAAGGCCGTAAGATATCTAAGCATGCAACAGACTCATATAAAGGATATGAAGCTGACCAGACGGTAATCGGACTCACGATGCGACAATGACATAGAGATTCGTACACAAGAAAAGACTCGAGTTTTAAATGACGTAACTATCTGTACATTTGTAGTTTCGGGCACCCGAATGGAGGAACGAGAAGGCCATAAGATATCTGAGCATGCAACAGACTCAGATAAAGGATATGAAGCTGACCGGACGTTAATCGGACTCACGATATGACAATGACACAGAGATTCGTACACAAGAAAAGACTCGTGTTTTAACGAACGTAAATAGCGGTTCATTTGAAGTTTCGGGCACCCGAATGGTGGAACGGGAAGGCCATAAGATATCTAAGCATGCAACAGACTCATATAAAGGATATAAAGCTTACCGGACGGTAATCGGACTCACGATGCGACAATGACATAGAGATTCGTACACAAGAAAAGACTCGAGTTTTAAATGACGTAACTATCTGTACATTTGAAGTTTCGGGCACTCGAATGGAGCAACGAGAAGGCCATAAGATATCTGAGCATGCAACAGACTCAGATAAAGGATATGAAGCTGACCGGACGGTAATCGGACTCACGATGTGACAATGACACAGAGATTCGTACACAAGAAAAGACTCGTGTTTTAATGGACGTAACTAGCGGTTCATTTGAAGTTTCGGGCACCCGAATGGAGGAACGAGAAGGCCATAAGATATCTGAGCATGCAACAGACTCAGATAAAGGATATGAAGCTGACCGGACGGTAATCGGACTCACTATGGGACAATGACACAGAGATTCGTACACAAGAAAAGACTCGTGTTTTAACGAACGTAAATAGCGGTTCATTTGAAGTTTCGGGCACCCGAATGGAGGAACGGGAAGGCCATAAGATATCTGAGCATGCAACAGACTCAGATAAAGGATATGAAGCTTACCGGACGGTAATCGGACTCACGATGGGACAATGACACAGAGATTCGTACACAAGAAAAGACTCGAGTTTTAATGGACGGAACTATCGGTTCATATGAAGTTTCGGGCACCCGAATGGAGGAACAGGAACGCCATAAGATATCTGATCATGCAACAAACTATGTTAAAGGATACGAAGCAGACCGGACGGTAATCGGACTCACGATGTGACAATGACATAGAGATTCGTACACAAGAAAAGACTCGTGTTTTAATGGACGTAACTAGCGGTTCATTTGAAGTTTCGGGCACCCGAATGGAGGAACGGGAAGGCCATAAGATATCTAAGCATGCAACAGACTCATATAAAGGATATGAAGCTGACCGGACGGTAATCGGACTCAGGATGCGACAATGACATAGAGATTCGTACACAAGAAAAGACTCGAGTTTTAAAGGACGTAACTATCTGTACATTTGTAGTTTCGGGCACCCGAATGGAGGAACGGGAAGACCATAAGATATCTGAGCATGCAACAGACTCAGATAAAGGATATGAAGCTGACCGGACGGTAATCGGACTCATGATGGGACAATGACATAGAGATTCGTACACAAGAAAAGACTCGTGTTTTAACGAACGTAAATAGCGGTTCATTTGAAGTTTCGGGCACCCGAATAGAGGAACGGGAAAGCCATAAGATATCTAAGCATGCAACAGACTCAGATAAAGGATATGAAGCTGACCAGACGCTAATCGGACTCACGATGGGACAATGACACAGAGATTCGTACACAAGAAAAGACTCGTGTTTTAATGGACGTAACTAGCGGTTCATTTGAAGTTTCGGGCACCCGAATGGAGGAACGGGAAGGCCGTAAGATATCTAAGCATGCAACAGACTCATATAAAGGATATGAAGCTGACCAGACGGTAATCGGACTCACGATGCGACAATGACATAGAGATTCGTACACAAGAAAAGACTCGAGTTTTAAATGACGTAACTATCTGTACATTTGTAGTTTCGGGCACCCGAATGGAGGAACGAGAAGGCCATAAGATATCTGAGCATGCAACAGACTCAGATAAAGGATATGAAGCTGACCGGACGTTAATCGGACTCACGATATGACAATGACACAGAGATTCGTACACAAGAAAAGACTCGTGTTTTAACGAACGTAAATAGCGGTTCATTTGAAGTTTCGGGCACCCGAATGGTGGAACGGGAAGGCCATAAGATATCTAAGCATGCAACAGACTCATATAAAGGATATAAAGCTTACCGGACGGTAATCGGACTCACGATGCGACAATGACATAGAGATTCGTACACAAGAAAAGACTCGAGTTTTAAATGACGTAACTATCTGTACATTTGAAGTTTCGGGCACTCGAATGGAGCAACGAGAAGGCCATAAGATATCTGAGCATGCAACAGACTCAGATAAAGGATATGAAGCTGACCGGACGGTAATCGGACTCACGATGTGACAATGACACAGAGATTCGTACACAAGAAAAGACTCGTGTTTTAATGGACGTAACTAGCGGTTCATTTGAAGTTTCGGGCACCCGAATGGAGGAACGAGAAGGCCATAAGATAGCTGAGCATGCAACAGACTCAGATAAAGGATATGAAGCTGACCGGACGGTAATCGGACTCACGATGTGACAATGACACAGAGATTCGTACACAAGAAAAGACTCGTGTTTTAATGGACGTAACTAGCGGTTCATTTGAAGTTTCGGGCACCCGAATGGAGGAACGGGAAGGCCATAAGATATCTAAGCATGCAACAGACTCAGATAATGGATATGAAGCTAACCGGACGGTAATCGGACTCACGATGGGACAATGACACAGAGATTCGTACACAAGAAAAGACTCGTGTTTTAATGAGCGTAAATAGCGGTTCGTTTGAAGTTTCGGGCACCCGAATGGAGGAACGGGAAAGCCATAAGATATCTAAGCATTCAACAGACTCAGATAAAGGATATGAAGCTGACCAGACGCTAATCGGACTCACGATGGGACAATGACACAGAGATTCGTACACAAGAAAAGACTCGTGTTTTAATGGACGTAACTAGCGGTTCATTTGAAGTTTCGGGCACCCGAATGGAGGAACGGGAAGGCCGTAAGATATCTAAGCATGCAACAGACTCATATAAAGGATATGAAGCTGACCGGACGGTAATCAGACTCACGATGCGACAATGACATAGAGATTCATACACAAGAAAAGACTCGAGTTTTAAAGGACGTAACTATCTGTACATTTGAAGTTTCGGGCACCCGAATGGAGGAACGGGAAGGCCATAAGATATCTGAGCATGCAACAGACTCAGATAAGGGATATGAAGCTAACCGGACGGTAATCGGACTCACGATGGGACAATGACACAGAGATTCTTACACAAGAAAAGACTCGTGTTTTAATGAGCGTAAATAGCGGTTCGTTTGAAGTTTCGGGCACCCGAATGGAGGAACGGGAAAGCCATAAGATATCTAAGCATGCAAAAGACTCAGATAAAGGATATGAAGCTGACCAGACGCTAATCGGACTCACGATGGGACAATGACACAGAGATTCGTACACAAGAAAAGACTCGTGTTTTAATGGACGTAACTAGCGGTTCATTTGAAGTTTCGGGCACCCGAATGGAGGAACGGGAAGGTCGTAAGATATCTAAGCATGCAACAGACTCATATAAAGGATATGAAGCTGACCGGACGGTAATCGGACTCACGATGCGACAATGACATAGAGATTCGTACACAAGAAAAGACTCGTGTTTTAATGGACGTAACTAGCGGTTCATTTGAAGTTTCGGGCACCCGAATGGAGGAACGGGAAGGCCATAAGATATCTAAGCATGCAACAGACTCATATAAAGGATATGAAGCTGACCGGACGGTAATCAGACTCACGATGCGACAATGACACAGAGATTCGTACACAAGAAAAGACTCGTGTTTTAATGGAGGTAACTAGCGGTTCATTTGAAGTTTCGGGCACCCGAATGGAGGAACGGGAAGGCCGTAAGATATCTAAGCATGCAACAGACTCATATAAAGGATATGAAGCTGACCAGACGGTAATCGGACTCACGATGCGACAATGACATAGAGATTCGTACACAAGAAAAGACTCGAGTTTTAAATGACGTAACTATCTGTACATTTGAAGTTTCGGGCACCCGAATGGAGGAACGAGAAGGCCATAAGATATCTGAGCATGCAACAGACTCAGATAAAGGATATGAAGCTGACCGGACGTTAATCGGACTCACGATATGACAATGACACAGAGATTCGTACACAAGAAAAGACTCGTGTTTTAACGAACGTAAATAGCGGTTCATTTGAAGTTTCGGGCACCCGAATGGTGGAACGGGAAGGCCATAAGATATCTAAGCATGCAACAGACTCATATAAAGGATATGAAGCTTACCGGACGGTAATCGGACTCACGATGCGACAATGACATAGAGATTCGTACACAAGAAAAGACTCGAGTTTTAAATGACGTAACTATCTGTACATTTGAAGTTTCGGGCACTCGAATGGAGGAACGAGAAGGCCATAAGATATCTGAGCATGCAACAGACTCAGATAAAGGATATGAAGCTGACCGGACGGTAATCGGACTCACGATGTGACAATGACACAGAGATTCGTACACAAGAAAAGACTCGTGTTTTAATGGACGTAACTAGCGGTTCATTTGAAGTTTCGGGCACCCGAATGGAGGAACGAGAAGGCCATAAGATATCTGAGCATGCAACAGACTCAGATAAAGGATATGAAGCTGACCGGACGGTAATCGGACTCACGATGTGACAATGACACAGAGATTCGTACACAAGAAAAGACTCGTGTTTTAATGGACGTAACTAGCGGTTCATTTGAAGTTTCGGGCACCCGAATGGAGGAACGGGAAGGCCATAAGATATCTGAGCATGCAACAGACTCAGATAATGGATATGAAGCTAACCGGACGGTAATCGGACTCACGATGGGACAATGACACAGAGATTCGTACACAAGAAAAGACTCGTGTTTTAATGAGCGTAAATAGCGGTTCGTTTGAAGTTTCGGGCACCCGAATGGAGGAACGGGAAAGCCATAAGATATCTAAGCATGCAACAGACTCAGATAAAGGATATGAAGCTGACCAGACGCTAATCGGACTCACGATGGGACAATGACACAGAGATTCGTACACAAGAAAAGACTCGTGTTTTAATGGACGTAACTAGCGGTTCATTTGAAGTTTCGGGCACCCGAATGGAGGAACGGGAAGGCCGTAAGATATCTAAGCATGCAACAGACTCATATAAAGGATATGAAGCTGACCGGACGGTAATCAGACTCACGATGCGACAATGACATAGAGATTCATACAAAAGAAAAGACTCGAGTTTTAAAGGACGTAACTATCTGTACATTTGAAGTTTCGAGCACCCGAATGGAGGAACGGGAAGGCCATAAGATATCTGAGCATGCAACAGACTCAGATAAGGGATATGAAGCTAACCGGACGGTAATCGGACTCACGATGGGACAATGACACAGAGATTCGTACACAAGAAAAGACTCGTGTTTTAATGAGCGTAAATAGCGGTTCGTTTGAAGTTTCGGGCACCCGAATGGAGGAACGGGAAAGCCATAAGATATCTAAGCATGCAAAAGACTCAGATAAAGGATATGAAGCTGACCAGACGCTAATCGGACTCACGATGGGACAATGACACAGAGATTCGTACACAAGAAAAGACTCGTGTTTTAATGGACGTAACTAGCGGTTCATTTGAAGTTTCGGGCACCCGAATGGAGGAACGGGTAGGTCGTAAGATATCTAAGCATGCAACAGACTCATATAAAGGATATGAAGCTGACCGGACGGTAATCGGACTCACGATGCGACAATGACATAGAGATTCGTACACAAGAAAAGACTCGTGTTTTAATGGACGTAACTAGCGGTTCATTTGAAGTTTCGGGCACCCGAATGGAGGAACGGGAAGGCCATAAGATATCTAAGCATGCAACAGACTCATATAAAGGATATGAAGCTGACCGGACGGTAATCAGACTCACGATGCGACAATGACACAGAGATTCGTACACAAGAAAAGACTCGTGTTTTAACGAACGTAAATAGCGGTTCATTTGAAGTTTCGGGCACCCGAATGGAGGAACGGGAAGGCCATAAGATATCTGAGCATGCAACAGACTCAGATAAAGGATATGAAGCTTACCGGACGGTAATCGGACTCACGATGGGACAATGACACAGAGATTCGTACACAAGAAAAGACTCGAGTTTTAATGGACGGAACTATCGGTTCATATGAAGTTTCGGGCACCCGAATGGAGGAACAGGAACGCCATAAGATATCTGATCATGCAACAAACTATCTTAAAGATACGAAGCAGACTGGATGGTAATCGGACTCACGATGTGACAATGACATAGAGATTCGTACACAAGAAAAGACTCGTGTTTTAATGGACGTAACTAGCGGTTCATTTGAAGTTTCGGGCACCCGAATGGAGGAACGGGAAGGCCATAAGATATCTGAACATGCAACAGACTCAGATAATGGATATGAAGCTGACCGGACGGTAATCGGACTCACGATGGGACAATGACACAGAGATTCGTACACAAGAAAAGACTTGTGTTTTAATGAGCGTAAATAGCGGTTCGTTTGAAGTTTCGGGCACCCGAATGGAGGAACGGGAAAGCCATAAGATATCTAAGCATGCAACAGACTCAGATAAAGGATATGAAGCTGACCAGACGCTAATCGGACTCACGATGGGACAATGACACAGAGATTCGTACACAAGAAAAGACTCGTGTTTTAATGGACGTAACTAGCGGTTCATTTGAAGTTTCGGGCACCCGAATGGAGGAACGCGAAGGCCGTAAGATATCTAAGCATGCAACAGACTCATATAAAGGATATGAAGCTGACCAGACGGTAATCGGACTCACGATGCGACAATGACATAGTGATTCGTACACAAGAAAAGACTCGAGTTTTAAATGACGTAACTATCTGTACATTTGAAGTTTCGGGCACCCGAATGGAGGAACGAGAAGGCCATAAGATATCTGAGCATGCAACAGACTCAGATAAAGGATATGAAGTTGACCGGACGGTAATCGGACTCACGATGGGACAATGACACAGAGATTCGTACACAAGAAAAGACTCGTGTTTTAACGAACGTAAATAGCCGTTCATTTGAAGTTTCGGGCACCCGAATGGAGGAACGGGAAGGCCATAAGATATCTGAGCATGCAACAGACTCAGATAAAGGATATGAAGCTTACCGGACGGTAATCGGACTCACGATGGGACAATGACACAGAGATTCGTACACAAGAGAAGACTCGAGTTTTAATGGACGGAACTATCGGTTCATATGAAGTTTCGGGCACCCGAATGGAGGAACAGGAACGCCATAAGATATCTGATCATGCAACAAACTATGTTAAAGATACGAAGCAGACCGGATGGTAATCGGACTCACGATGTGACAATGACATAGAGATTCGTACACAAGAAAATACTCGTGTTTTAATGGACGTAACTAGCGGTTCATTTGAAGTTTCGGGCACCTGAATGGAGGAACGGGAAGGCCATAAGATATCTGAACATGCAACAGACTCAGATAATGGATATGAAGCTGACCGGACGGTAATCAGACTCACGATGGGACAATGACACAGAGATTCGTACACAAGAAAAGACTTGTGTTTTAATGAGCGTAAATAGCGGTTCGTTTGAAGTTTCGGGCACCCGAATGGAGGAACGGGAAAGCCATAAGATATCTAAGCATGCAACAGACTCAGATAAAGGATTTGAAGCTGACCAGACGCTAATCGGACTCACGATGGGACAATGACACAGAGATTCGTACACAAGAAAAGACTCGTGTTTTAATGGACGTAACTAGCGGTTCATTTGAAGTTTCGGGCACCCGAATGGAGGAACGGGAAGGCCGTAAGATATCTAAGCATGCAACAGACTCATATAAAGGATATGAAGCTGACCAGACGGTAATCGGACTCACGATGCGACAATGACATAGTGATTCGTACACAAGAAAAGACTCGAGTTTTAAATGACGTAACTATCTGTACATTTGAAGTTTCGGGCACCCGAATGGAGGAACGAGAAGGCCATAAGATATCTGAGCATGCAACAGACTCAAATAAAGGATATGAAGTTGACCGGACGGTAATCGGACTCACGATGGGACAATGACACAGAGATTCGTACACAAGAAAAGACTCGTGTTTTAACGAACGTAAATAGCCGTTCATTTGAAGTTTCGGGCACCCGAATGGAGGAACGGGAAGGCCATAAGATATCTGAGCATGCAACAGACTCAGATAAAGGATATGAAGCTTACCGGACGGTAATCGGACTCACGATGGGACAATGACACAGAGATTCGTACACAAGAAAAGACTCGAGTTTTAATGGACGGAACTATCGGTTCATATGAAGTTTCGGGCACCTGAATGGAGGAACAGGAACGCCATAAGATATCTGATCATGCAACAAACTATGTTAAAGGATACGAAGCAGACCAGACGGTAATCGGACTCACGATGTGATAATGACATAGAGATTCGTACACAAGAAAAGACTCGTGTTTTAATGGACGTAACTAGCGGTTCATTTGAAGTTTCGGGCACCCGAATGGAGGAACGGGAAGGCCATAAGATATCTAACCATGCAACAGACTCATATAATGGATAAGAAGCTGACTGGACGGTAATCGGACTCAGGATGCGACAATGACGTAGAGATTCGTACACAAGAAAAGACTCGAGTTTTAAAGGACGTAACTATCTGTACATTTGTAGTTTCGGGCACCCGAATGGAGGAACGGGAAGACCATAAGATATCTGAGCATGCAACAGACTCAGATAAAGGATATGAAGCTGACCGGATGGTAATCGGACTCACGATGGGACAATGACACAGAGATTCGTACACAAGAAAAGACTCGTGTTTTAACGAACGTAAATAGCGGTTCATTTGAAGTTTCGGGCACCCGATGGAGGAACGGGAAAGCCATAAGATATCTAAGAATGCAACAGACTCAGATAAAGGATATGAAGCTGACCAGACGCTAATCGGACTCACGATGGGACAATGACACAGAGATTCGTACACAAGAAAAGACTCGTGTTTTAATGGACGTAACTATCGGTTCATATGAAGTTTCGGGCACCCGAATGGAGGAACAGGAACGCCATAAGATATCTGATCATGCAACAAACTATCTTAAAGATACGAAGCAGACCGGATGGTAATCGGACTCACGATGTGACAATGACATAGAGATTCGTACACAAGAAAAGACTCGTGTTTTAATGGACGTAACTAGCGGTTCATTTGAAGTTTCGGGCACCCGAATGGAGGAACGGGAAGGCCATAAGATATCTGAACATGCAACAGACTCAGATAAAGGATTTGAAGCTGACCAGACGCTAATCGGACTCACGATGGGACAATGACACAGAGATTCGTACACAAGAAAAGACTCGTGTTTTAATGGACGTAACTAGCGGTTCATTTGAAGTTTCGGGCACCCGAATGGAGGAACGGGAAGGCCGTAAGATATCTAAGCATGCAACAGACTCATATAAAGGATATGAAGCTGACCAGACGGTAATCGGACTCACGATGCGACAATGACATAGTGATTCGTACACATGAAAAGACTCGAGTTTTAAATGACGTAACTATCTGTACATTTGAAGTTTCGGGCACCCGAATGGAGGAACGAGAAGGCCATAAGATATCTGAGCATGCAACAGACTCAGATAAAGGATATGAAGCTGACCGGACGGTAATCGGACTCACGATGGGACAATGACACAGAGATTCGTACACAAGAAAAGACTCGTGTTTTAACGAACGTAAATAGCCGTTCATTTGAAGTTTCGAGCACCCGAATAGAGGAACGGGAAGGCCATAAGATATCTGAGCATGCAACGGACTCAGATAAAGGATATGAAGCTTACCGGACGGTAATCGGACTCACGATGGGACAATGACACAGAGATTCGTACACAAGAAAAGACTCGAGTTTTAATGGACGGAACTATCGGTTCATATGAAGTTTCGGGCACCCGAATGGAGGAACAGGAACGCCATAAGATATCTGATCATGCAACAAACTATGTTAAAGGATACGAAGCAGACCGGACGGTAATCGAACTCACGATGTGACAATGACATAGAGATTCGTACACAAGAAAAGACTCGTGTTTTAATGGACGTAACTAGCAGTTCATTTGAAGTTTCGGGCACCCGAATGGAGGAACGGGAAGGCCATAAGATATCTAACCATGCAACAGACTCATATAAAGGATAAGAAGCTGACCGGACGGTAATCGGACTCAGGATGCGACAATGACATAGAGATTCGTACACAAGAAAAGACTCGAGTTTTAAAGGACGTAACTATCTGTACATTTGTAGTTTCGGGCACCCGAATGGAGGAACGGGAAGACCATAAGATATCTGAGCATGCAACAGACTCAGATAAAGGATATGAAGCTGACCGGACGGTAATCGGACTCATGATGGGACAATGACACAGAGATTCGTAAACAAGAAAAGACTCGTGTTTTAACGAACGTAAATAGCGGTTCATTTGAAGTTTCGGGCACCCGATGGAGGAACGGGAAAGCCATAAGATATCTAAGCATGCAACAGACTCAGATAAAGGATATGAAGCTGACCAGACGCTAATCGGACTCACGATGGGACAATGACACAGAGATTCGTACACAAGAAAAGACTCGTGTTTTAATGGACGTAACTAGCGGTTCATTTGAAGTTTCGGGCACCCGAATGGAGGAACGGGAAGGCCATTAGATATCTATGCATGCAACAGACTCATATAAAGGATATGAAGCTGACCGGACGGTAATCGGACTCAGGATGCGACAATGACATAGAGATTCGTACACAAGAAAAGACTCGAGTTTTAAAGGACGTAACTATCTGTACATTTGTAGTTTCGGGCACCCGAATAGAGGAACGGGAAGACCATAAGATATCTGAGCATCCAACAGACTCATATAAAGGATATGAAGCTGACCGGACGGTAATCGGACTCACGATGCGACAATGACATAGATATTCGTACACAAGAAAAGACTCGAGCTTTAATGGACGTAACTAGCGGTTCATTTGAAGTTTCGGGCACCCGAATGGAGGAACGGGAATGCCATAAGATATCTGAGCATGCAACAGACGCAGATAAAGGATATAAAGCTGACCGGACGGTATTCGGACTCACGATGGGACAATGACACAGAGATTCATACACAAGAAAAGACTCGTGTTTTAACGAACGTAAATAGCGGTTCATTTGAAGTTTCGGGCACCCGAATGGAGGAACGGGAAAGCCATAAGATATCTAAGCATGCAACAGACTCAGATAAAGGATATGAAGCTGACCAGACGCTAAACGGACTCACGATGGGACAATGACACAGAGATTCGTACACAAGAAAAGACTCGTGTTTTAATGGACGTAACTAGCGGTTCATTTGATGTTTCGGGCACCCGAATGGAGGAACGGGAAGGCCGTAAGATATCTAAGCATGCAACAGACTCATATAAAGGATATGAAGCTGACCAGACGGTAATCGGACTCACGATGCGACAATGACATAAAGATTCGTACACAAGAAAAGACTCGAGTTTTAAATGACGTAACTATCTGTACCTTTGAAGTTTCGGGCACCCGAATGGAGGAACGAGAAGGCCATAAGATATCTGAGCATGCAACAGACTCAGATAAAGGATATGAAGCTGACCGGACGGTAATCGGACTCACGATGGGACAATGACACAGAGATTCGTACACAAGAAAAGACTCGTGTTTTAACGAACGTAAATAGCGGTTCATTTGAAGTTTTGGGCACCCGAATGGAGGAACGGGAAAGCCATAAGATATCTAAGCATGCAATAGACTCAGATAAAGGATATGAAGCTTACCGGACGGTAATCGGACTCACGATGGGACAATGACACAGAGATTCGTACACAAGAAAAGACTCGTGTTTTAATGGACGTAACTAGCGGTTCATTTGAAGTTTCGGGCACCCGAATGGAGGAACGGGAAGGCCATAAGATATCTGAGCATGCAACAGACTCAGATAAAGGATATGAAGCTTACCGGACGGTAATCGGACTCACGATGGGACAATGACACAGAGATTCGTACACAAGAAAAGACTCGAGTTTTAATGGACGGAACTATCGGTTCATATGAAGTTTCGGGCACCCGAATGGAGGAACAGGAACGCCATAAGATATCTGATCATGCAACAAACTATGTTAAAGGATACGAATCAGACCGGACGGTAATCGAACTCACGATGTGACAATGACATAGAGATTCGTACACAAGAAAAGACTCGTGTTTTAATGGACGTAACTAGCGGTTCATTTGAAGTTTCGGGCACCCGAATGGAGGAACGGGAAGGCCATAAGATATCTAACCATGCAACAGACTCATATAAAGGATAAGAAGCTGACCGGACGGTAATCGGACTCAGGATGCGACAATGACATAGAGATTCGTACACAAGAAAAGACTCGAGTTTTAAAGGACGTAACTATCTGTACATTTGTAGTTTCGGGCACCCGAATGGAGGAACGGGAAGACCATAAGATATCTGAGCATGCAACAGACTCAGATAAAGGATATGAAGCTGACCGGACGGTAATCGGACTCATGATGGGACAATGACACAGAGATTCGTACACAAGAAAAGACTCGTGTTTTAACGAACGTAAATAGCGGTTCATTTGAAGTTTCGGGCACCCGATGGAGGAACGGGAAGGCCATAAGATATCTAAGCATGCAACAGACTCAGATAAAGGATATGAAGCTGACCAGACGCTAATCGGACTCACGATGGGACAATGACACAGAGATTCGTACACAAGAAAAGACTCGTGTTTTAATGGACGTAACTAGCGGTTCATTTGAAGTTTCGGGCACCCGAATGGAGGAACGGGAAGGCCATAAGATATCTAAGCATGCAACAGACTCATATAAAGGATATGAAGCTGACCGGACGGTAATCGGACTCAGGATGCGACAATGACATAGAGATTCGTACACAAGAAAAGACTCGAGTTTTAAAGGACGTAACTATCTGTACATTTGTAGTTTCGGGCACCCGAATAGAGGAACGGGAAGACCATAAGATATCTGAGCATGCAACAGACTCATATAAAGGATATGAAGCTGACCGGACGGTAATCGGACTCACGATGCGACAATGACATAGATATTCGTACACAAGAAAAGACTCGAGCTTTAATGGACGTAACTAGCGGTTCATTTGAAGTTTCGGGCACCCGAATGGAGGAACGGGAAGGCCATAAGATATCTGAGCATGCAACAGACGCAGATAAAGGATATAAAGCTGACCGGACGGTATTCGGACTCACGATGGGACAATGACACAAAGATTCGTACACAAGAAAAGACTCGTGTTTTAACGAACGTAAATAGCGGTTCATTTGAAGTTTCGGGCACCCGAATGGAGGAACGGGAAAGCCATAAGATATCTAAGCATGCAACAGACTCAGATAAAGGATATGAAGCTGACCAGACGCTAAACGGACTCACGATGGGACAATGACACAGAGATTCGTACACAAGAAAAGACTCGTGTTTTAATGGACGTAACTAGCGGTTCATTTGATGTTTCGGGCCACCGAATGGAGGAACGGGAAGGCCGTAAGATATCTAAGCATGCAACAGACTCATATAAAGGATATGAAGCTGACCAGACGGTAATCGGACTCACGATGCGACAATGACATAAAGATTCGTACACAAGAAAAGACTCGAGTTTTAAATGACGTAACTATCTGTACCTTTGAAGTTTCGGGCACCCGAATGGAGGAACGAGAAGGCCATAAGATATCTGAGCATGCAACAGACTCAGATAAAGGATATGAAGCTGACCGGACGGTAATCGGACTCACGATGGGACAATGACACAGAGATTCGTACACAAGAAAAGACTCGTGTTTTAACGAACGTAAATAGCGGTTCATTTGAAGTTTCGGGCACCCGAATAGAGGAACGGGAAAGCCATAAGATATCTAAGCAT
Organism: Ambrosia artemisiifolia; assembly: GCA_032199755.1. Lineage (NCBI taxonomy): Eukaryota > Viridiplantae > Streptophyta > Magnoliopsida > Asterales > Asteraceae > Ambrosia > Ambrosia artemisiifolia. Next base: position 29,352,164 of record CM063524.1, on the reverse strand, counting down.
GCAATAGACTCAGATAAAGGATATGAAGCTGACCAGACGGTAATCGGACTCACGATGTGACAATGACACAGAGATTCGTACACAAGAAAAGACTCGTGTTTTAATGGACGTAACTAGCGGCTCATTTGAAGTTTCGGGCACCCGAATGGAGGAACGGTAAGGCCATAAGATATCTAAGGATGCAACAGACTCATATAAAGAATATGTAGCTGACCGGACGGTAATCGGACTCACGATGCGACAATGACACAGAGATTCGTACAGAAGAAAAGACTCGTGTTTTAACGAACGTAACTAGCGGTTCATTTGAAGTTTCGGGCACCCGAGTGGAGGAACGGGAAGGCCATAAGATATCTAAGCATGCAACAGACTCATATAAAGGATATGAAGCTGACCGGACGGTAATCGGACTCAGGATGCGACAATGACATAGAGATTCGTACACAAGAAAAGACTCGAGTTTTAAAGGACGTAACTATCTGTACATTTGTAGTTTCGGGCACCCGAATAGAGGAACGGGAAGACCATAAGATATCTGAGCATGCAACAGACTCATATAAAGGATATGAAGCTGACCGGACGGTAATCGGACTCACGATGCGACAATGACATAGATATTCGTACACAAGAAAAGACTCGAGCTTTAATGGACGTAACTAGCGGTTCATTTGAAGTTTCGGGCACCCGAATGGAGGAACGGGAAGGCCATAAGATATCTGAGCATGCAACAGACGCAGATAAAGGATATAAAGCTGACCGGACGGTATTCGGACTCACGATGGGACAATGACACAAAGATTCGTACACAAGAAAAGACTCGTGTTTTAACGAACGTAAATAGCGGTTCATTTGAAGTTTCGGGCACCCGAATGGAGGAACGGGAAAGCCATAAGATATCTAAGCATGCAACAGACTCAGATAAAGGATATGAAGCTGACCAGACGCTAAACGGACTCACGATGGGACAATGACACAGAGATTCGTACACAAGAAAAGACTCGTGTTTTAATGGACGTAACTAGCGGTTCATTTGATGTTTCGGGCACCCGAATGGAGGAACGGGAAGGCCGTAAGATATCTAAGCATGCAACAGACTCATATAAAGGATATGAAGCTGACCAGACGGTAATCGGACTCACGATGCGACAATGACATAAAGATTCGTACACAAGAAAAGACTCGAGTTTTAAATGACGTAACTATCTGTACCTTTGAAGTTTCGGGCACCCGAATGGAGGAACGAGAAGGCCATAAGATATCTGAGCATGCAACAGACTCAGATAAAGGATATGAAGCTGACCGGACGGTAATCGGACTCACGATGGGACAATGACACAGAGATTCGTACACAAGAAAAGACTCGTGTTTTAACGAACGTAAATAGCGGTTCATTTGAAGTTTCGGGCACCCGAATAGAGGAACGGGAAAGCCATAAGATATCTAAGCATGCAATAGACTCAGATAAAGGATATGAAGCTGACCAGACGGTAATCGGACTCACGATGTGACAATGACACAGAGATTCGTACACAAGAAAAGACTCGTGTTTTAATGGACGTAACTAGCGGCTCATTTGAAGTTTCGGGCACCCGAATGGAGGAACGGTAAGGCCATAAGATATCTAAGGATGCAACAGACTCATATAAAGAATATGTAGCTGACCGGACGGTAATCGGACTCACGATGCGACAATGACACAGAGATTCGTACAGAAGAAAAGACTCGTGTTTTAACGAACGTAAATAGCGGTTCATTTGAAGTTTCGGGCACCCGAATGGAGGAACGGGATGGCCATAAGATATCTGAGCATGCAACAGACTCAGATAAAGGATATGAAGCTTACCGGACGGTAATCGGACTCACGATGGGACAATGACACAGAAATTCGTACACAAGAAAAGACTCGAGTTTTAATGGACGGAACTATCGGTTCATATGAAGTTTCGGGCACCCGAATGGAGGAACGGGAACGCCATAAGATATCTGATCATGCAACAAACTATGTTAAAGGATACGAAGCAGACCGGACGGTAATCGGACTCACGATGTGACAATGACATAGAGATTCGTACACAAGAAAAGACTCGTGTTTTAATGGACGTAACTAGCGGTTCATTTGAAGTTTCGGGCACCCGAATGGAGGAACGGGAAGGCCATAAGATATCTAAGCATGCAACAGACTCATATAAAGGATATGAAGCTGACCGGATGGTAATCGGACTCACGATGCGACAATGACATAGAGATTCGTACACAAGAAAAGACTCGAGTTTTAAAGGATGTAACTATCTGTACATTTGAAGTTCCGGGCACCCGAATGGAGGAACGGGAAGACCATAAGATATCTGAGCATGCAACAGACTCATATAAAGGATATGAAGCTGACCGGACGGTAATCGGACTCACGATGCGACAATGACATAAAGATTCGTACACAAGAAAAGACTCGAGCTTTAATGGACGTAACTAGCGGTTCATTTGAAGTTTCGGGCACCCGAATGGAGGAACGGGAAGGCCATAAGATATCTAAGCATGCAACAGACTCAGATAAAGGATATGAAGCTGAACGGACGGTAATCGGACTCACGATGGTACAATGACACAGAGATTCGTACACAAGAAAAGACTCGTGTTTTAATGGACGTAACTAGCGGTTCATTTGAAGTTTCGGGCACCCGAATGGAGGAACGGGAAGGCTATAAGATATCTGAGCATGCAACAGACTCAGATAAAGGATATGAAGCTTACCGGACGGTAATCGGACTCACGATGGGACAATGACACAGAGATTCGTACACAAGAAAAGACTCGTGTTTTAATGGACGTAACTAGCGGTTCATTTGAAGTTTCGGGCACCCGAATGGAGGAACGGGAAGGCCATAAGATATCTGAGCATGCAACAGACTCAGATAAAGGATATGAAGCTTACCGGACGGTAATCGGACTCACGATGGGACAATGACACAGAGATTCGTACACAAGAAAAGACTCGAGTTTTAATGGACGGAACTATCGGTTCATATGAAGTTTCGGGCACCCGAATGGAGGAACAGGAACGCCATAAGATATCTGATCATGCAACAAACTATGTTAAAGGATACGAAGCAGACCGGACGGTAATCGGACTCACGATGTGACAATGACATAGAGATTCGTACACAAGAAAAGACTCGTGTTTTAATGGACGTAACTAGCGGTTCATTTGAAGTTTCGGGCACCCGAATGGAGGAACGGGAAGGCCATAAGATATCTAAGCATGCAACAGACTCATATAAAGGATATGAAGCTGACCGGACGGTAATCGGACTCAGGATGCGACAATGACATAGAGATTCGTACACAAGAAAAGACTCGAGTTTTAAAGGACGTAACTATCTGTACATTTGTAGTTTCGGGCACCCGAATGGAGGAACGGGAAGACCATAAGATATCTGAGCATGCAACAGACTCAGATAAAGGATATGAAGCTGACCGGACGGTAATCGGACTCACGATGGGACAATGACACAGAGATTCGTACACAAGAAAAGACTCGTGTTTTAACGAACGTAAATAGCGGTTCATTTGAAGTTTCGGGCACCCGAATAGAGGAACGGGAAAGCCATAAGATATCTAAGCATGCAACAGACTCAGATAAAGGATATGAAGCTGACCAGACGCTAATCGGACTCACGATGGGACAATGACACAGAGATTCGTACACAAGAAAAGACTCGTGTTTTAATGGGCGTAACTAGCGGTTCATTTGAAGTTTCGGGCACCCGAATGGAGGAACGGGAAGGCCGTAAGATATCTAAGCATGCAACAGACTCATATAAAGGATATGAAGCTGACCAGACGGTAATCGGACTCACGATGCGACAATGACATAGAGATTCGTACACAAGAAAAGACTCGAGTTTTAAATGACGTAACTATCTGTACATTTGAAGTTTCGGGCACCCGAATGGAGGAACGAGAAGGCCATAAGATATCTGAGCATGCAACAGACTCAGATAAAGGATATGAAGCTGACCGGACGTTAATCGGACTCACGATATGACAATGACACAGAGATTCGTACACAAGAAAAGACTCGTGTTTTAACGAACGTAAATAGCGGTTCATTTGAAGTTTCGGGCACCCGAATGGAGGAACGGGAATGCCATAAGATATCTGAGCATGCAACAGACGCAGATAAAGGATATAAAGCTGACCGGACGGTATTCGGACTCACGATGGGACAATGACACAGAGATTCATACACAAGAAAAGACTCGTGTTTTAACGAACGTAAATAGCGGTTCATTTGAAGTTTCGGGCACCCGAATGGAGGAACGGGAAAGCCATAAGATATCTAAGCATGCAACAGACTCAGATAAAGGATATGAAGCTGACCAGACGCTAAACGGACTCACGATGGGACAATGACACAGAGATTCGTACACAAGAAAAGACTCGTGTTTTAATGGACGTAACTAGCGGTTCATTTGATGTTTCGGGCACCCGAATGGAGGAACGGGAAGGCCGTAAGATATCTAAGCATGCAACAGACTCATATAAAGGATATGAAGCTGACCAGACGGTAATCGGACTCACGATGCGACAATGACATAAAGATTCGTACACAAGAAAAGACTCGAGTTTTAAATGACGTAACTATCTGTACCTTTGAAGTTTCGGGCACCCGAATGGAGGAACGAGAAGGCCATAAGATATCTGAGCATGCAACAGACTCAGATAAAGGATATGAAGCTGACCGGACGGTAATCGGACTCACGATGGGACAATGACACAGAGATTCGTACACAAGAAAAGACTCGTGTTTTAACGAACGTAAATAGCGGTTCATTTGAAGTTTTGGGCACCCGAATGGAGGAACGGGAAAGCCATAAGATATCTAAGCATGCAATAGACTCAGATAAAGGATATGAAGCTTACCGGACGGTAATCGGACTCACGATGGGACAATGACACAGAGATTCGTACACAAGAAAAGACTCGTGTTTTAATGGATGTAACTAGCGGTTCATTTGAAGTTTCGGGCACCCGAATGGAGGAACGGGAAGGCCATAAGATATCTGAGCATGCAACAGACTCAGATAAAGGATATGAAGCTTACCGGACGGTAATCGGACTCACGATGGGACAATGACACAGAGATTCGTACACAAGAAAAGACTCGAGTTTTAATGGACGGAACTATCGGTTCATATGAAGTTTCGGGCACCCGAATGGAGGAACAGGAACGCCATAAGATATCTGATCATGCAACAAACTATGTTAAAGGATACGAAGCAGACCGGACGGTAATCGAACTCACGATGTGACAATGACATAGAGATTCGTACACAAGAAAAGACTCGTGTTTTAATGGACGTAACTAGCGGTTCATTTGAAGTTTCGGGCACCCGAATGGAGGAACGGGAAGGCCATAAGATATCTAACCATGCAACAGACTCATATAAAGGATAAGAAGCTGACCGGACGGTAATCGGACTCAGGATGCGACAATGACATAGAGATTCGTACACAAGAAAAGACTCGAGTTTTAAAGGACGTAACTATCTGTACATTTGTAGTTTCGGGCACCCGAATGGAGGAACGGGAAGACCATAAGATATCTGAGCATGCAACAGACTCAGATAAAGGATATGAAGCTGACCGGACGGTAATCGGACTCATGATGGGACAATGACACAGAGATTCGTACACAAGAAAAGACTCGTGTTTTAACGAACGTAAATAGCGGTTCATTTGAAGTTTCGGGCACCCGATGGAGGAACGGGAAGGCCATAAGATATCTAAGCATGCAACAGACTCAGATAAAGGATATGAAGCTGACCAGACGCTAATCGGACTCACGATGGGACAATGACACAGAGATTCGTACACAAGAAAAGACTCGTGTTTTAATGGACGTAACTAGCGGTTCATTTGAAGTTTCGGGCACCCGAATGGAGGAACGGGAAGGCCATAAGATATCTAAGCATGCAACAGACTCATATAAAGGATATGAAGCTGACCGGACGGTAATCGGACTCAGGATGCGACAATGACATAGAGATTCGTACACAAGAAAAGACTCGAGTTTTAAAGGACGTAACTATCTGTACATTTGTAGTTTCGGGCACCCGAATAGAGGAACGGGAAGACCATAAGATATCTGAGCATGCAACAGACTCATATAAAGGATATGAAGCTGACCGGACGGTAATCGGACTCACGATGCGACAATGACATAGATATTCGTACACAAGAAAAGACTCGAGCTTTAATGGACGTAACTAGCGGTTCATTTGAAGTTTCGGGCACCCGAATGGAGGAACGGGAAGGCCATAAGATATCTGAGCATGCAACAGACGCAGATAAAGGATATAAAGCTGACCGGACGGTATTCGGACTCACGATGGGACAATGACACAAAGATTCGTACACAAGAAAAGACTCGTGTTTTAACGAACGTAAATAGCGGTTCATTTGAAGTTTCGGGCACCCGAATAGAGGAACGGGAAAGCCATAAGATATCTAAGCATGCAATAGACTCAGATAAAGGATATGAAGCTGACCAGACGGTAATCGGACTCACGATGTGACAATGACACAGAGATTCGTACACAAGAAAAGACTCGTGTTTTAATGGACGTAACTAGCGGCTCATTTGAAGTTTCGGGCACCCGAATGGAGGAACGGTAAGGCCATAAGATATCTAAGGATGCAACAGACTCATATAAAGAATATGTAGCTGACCGGACGGTAATCGGACTCACGATGCGACAATGACACAGAGATTCGTACAGAAGAAAAGACTCGTGTTTTAACGAACGTAAATAGCGGTTCATTTGAAGTTTCGGGCACCCGAATGGAGGAACGGGATGGCCATAAGATATCTGAGCATGCAACAGACTCAGATAAAGGATATGAAGCTTACCGGACGGTAATCGGACTCACGATGGGACAATGACACAGAAATTCGTACACAAGAAAAGACTCGAGTTTTAATGGACGGAACTATCGGTTCATATGAAGTTTCGGGCACCCGAATGGAGGAACGGGAACGCCATAAGATATCTGATCATGCAACAAACTATGTTAAAGGATACGAAGCAGACCGGACGGTAATCGGACTCACGATGTGACAATGACATAGAGATTCGTACACAAGAAAAGACTCGTGTTTTAATGGACGTAACTAGCGGTTCATTTGAAGTTTCGGGCACCCGAATGGAGGAACGGGAAGGCCATAAGATATCTAAGCATGCAACAGACTCATATAAAGGATATGAAGCTGACCGGATGGTAATCGGACTCACGATGCGACAATGACATAGAGATTCGTACACAAGAAAAGACTCGAGTTTTAAAGGATGTAACTATCTGTACATTTGAAGTTCCGGGCACCCGAATGGAGGAACGGGAAGACCATAAGATATCTGAGCATGCAACAGACTCATATAAAGGATATGAAGCTGACCGGACGGTAATCGGACTCACGATGCGACAATGACATAAAGATTCGTACACAAGAAAAGACTCGAGCTTTAATGGACGTAACTAGCGGTTCATTTGAAGTTTCGGGCACCCGAATGGAGGAACGGGAAGGCCATAAGATATCTAAGCATGCAACAGACTCAGATAAAGGATATGAAGCTGAACGGACGGTAATCGGACTCACGATGGTACAATGACACAGAGATTCGTACACAAGAAAAGACTCGTGTTTTAATGGACGTAACTAGCGGTTCATTTGAAGTTTCGGGCACCCGAATGGAGGAACGGGAAGGCTATAAGATATCTGAGCATGCAACAGACTCAGATAAAGGATATGAAGCTTACCGGACGGTAATCGGACTCACGATGGGACAATGACACAGAGATTCGTACACAAGAAAAGACTCGTGTTTTAATGGACGTAACTAGCGGTTCATTTGAAGTTTCGGGCACCCGAATGGAGGAACGGGAAGGCCATAAGATATCTGAGCATGCAACAGACTCAGATAAAGGATATGAAGCTTACCGGACGGTAATCGGACTCACGATGGGACAATGACACAGAGATTCGTACACAAGAAAAGACTCGAGTTTTAATGGACGGAACTATCGGTTCATATGAAGTTTCGGGCACCCGAATGGAGGAACAGGAACGCCATAAGATATCTGATCATGCAACAAACTATGTTAAAGGATACGAAGCAGACCGGACGGTAATCGGACTCACGATGTGACAATGACATAGAGATTCGTACACAAGAAAAGACTCGTGTTTTAATGGACGTAACTAGCGGTTCATTTGAAGTTTCGGGCACCCGAATGGAGGAACGGGAAGGCCATAAGATATCTAAGCATGCAACAGACTCATATAAAGGATATGAAGCTGACCGGACGGTAATCGGACTCAGGATGCGACAATGACATAGAGATTCGTACACAAGAAAAGACTAGAGTTTTAAAGGACGTAACTATCTGTACATTTGTAGTTTCGGGCACCCGAATGGAGGAACGGGAAGACCATAAGATATCTGAGCATGCAACAGACTCAGATAAAGGATATGAAGCTGACCGGACGGTAATCGGACTCACGATGGGACAATGACACAGAGATTCGTACACAAGAAAAGACTCGTGTTTTAACGAACGTAAATAGCGGTTCATTTGAAGTTTCGGGCACCCGAATAGAGGAACGGGAAAGCCATAAGATATCTAAGCATGCAACAGACTCAGATAAAGGATATGAAGCTGACCAGACGCTAATCGGACTCACGATGGGACAATGACACAGAGATTCGTACACAAGAAAAGACTCGTGTTTTAATGGGCGTAACTAGCGGTTCATTTGAAGTTTCGGGCACCCGAATGGAGGAACGGGAAGGCCGTAAGATATCTAAGCATGCAACAGACTCATATAAAGGATATGAAGCTGACCAGACGGTAATCGGACTCACGATGCGACAATGACATAGAGATTCGTACACAAGAAAAGACTCGAGTTTTAAATGACGTAACTATCTGTACATTTGAAGTTTCGGGCACCCGAATGGAGGAACGAGAAGGCCATAAGATATCTGAGCATGCAACAGACTCAGATAAAGGATATGAAGCTGACCGGACGTTAATCGGACTCACGATATGACAATGACACAGAGATTCGTACACAAGAAAAGACTCGTGTTTTAACGAACGTAAATAGCGGTTCATTTGAAGTTTCGGGCACCCGAATGGTGGAACGGGAAGGCCATAAGATATCTAAGCATGCAACAGACTCATATAAAGGATATGAAGCTTACCGGACGGTAATCGGACTCACGATGCGACAATGACATAGAGATTCGTACAAAAGAAAAGACTCGTGTTTTAATGGACGTAACTAGCGGTTCATTTGAAGTTTCGGGCACCCGAATGGAGGAACGGGATGGCCATAAGATATCTAAGCATGCAACAGACTCATATAAAGGATATGAAGCTGACCGGATGGTAATCGGACTCACGATGCGACAATGACATAGAGATTCGTACACAAGAAAAGACTCGAGTTTTAAAGGATGTAACTATCTGTACATTTGAAGTTTCGGGCACCCGAATGGAGGAACGGGAAAACCATAAGATATCTGAGCATGCAACAGACTCATATAAAGGATATGAAGCTGACCGGACGGTAATCGGACTCACGATGCGACAATGACATAAAGATTCGTACACAAGAAAAGACTCGAGCTTTAATGGACGTAACTAGCGGTTCATTTGAAGTTTCGGGCACCCGAATGGAGGAACGGGAAGGCCATAAGATATCTAAGCATGCAACAGACTCAGATAAAGGATATGAAGCTGAACGGACGGTAATCGGACTCACGATGGTACAATGACACAGAGATTCGTACACAAGAAAAGACTTGTGTTTTAATGGACGTAACTAGCGGTTCATTTGAAGTTTCGGGCACCCGAATGGAGGAACGGGAAGGCCATAAGATATCTGAGCATGCAACAGACTCAGATAAAGGATATGAAGCTTACCGGACGGTAATCGGACTCACGATGGGACAATGACACAGAGATTCGTACACAAGAAAAGACTCGTGTTTTAATGGACGTAACTAGCGGTTCATTTGAAGTTTCGGGCACCCGAATGGAGGAACGGGAAGGCCATAAGATATCTGAGCATGCAACAGACTCAGATAAAGGATATGAAGCTTACCGGACGGTAATCGGACTCACGATGGGACAATGACACAGAGATTCGTACACAAGAAAAGACTCGTGTTTTAATGGACGTAACTAGCGGTTCATTTGAAGTTTTGGGCACCCGAATGGAGGAACGGGAAGGCCATAAGATATCTTAGCATGCAACAGACTCATATAAAGGATATGAAGCTGACCGGACGGTAATCAGACTCAAGATGCGACAATGACATAGAGATTCGTACACCAGAAAAGACTCGAGTTTTAAAGGACGTAACTATCTGTACATTTGAAGTTTCGGGCACCCGAATGGAGGAACGGGAAGACCATAAAATATCTAAGCATGCAACAGACTCAGATAAAGGATATGAAGCTGACCGGACGGTAATCGCACTCACGATGGGACAATGACACAGAGATTCGTACACAAGAAAAGACTCGAGTTTTAATGGACGGAACTATCGGTTCATATGAAGTTTCGGGCACCCGAATGGAGGAACGGGAATGCCATAAGATATCTGATCATGCAACAAACTATGTTAAAGGATACGAAGCAGACCGAACGGTAATCGGACTCACGATGTGACAATGACATAGAGATTCGTACACAAGAAAAGACTCGTGTTTTAATGGACGTAACTAGCGGTTCATTTGAAGTTTCGGGCACCCGAATGGAGGAACGGGAAGGCCATAAGATATCTAAGCATGCAACAGACTCATATAAAGGATATGAAGCTGACCGGATGGTAATCGGACTCACGATGCGACAATGACATAGAGATTCGTACACAAGAAAAGACTCGAGTTTTAAAGGATGTAACTATCTGTACATTTGAAGTTTCGGGCACCCGAATGGAGGAACGGGAAGACCATAAGATATCTGAGCATGCAACAGACTCATATAAAGGATATGAAGCTGACCGGACGGTAATCGGACTCACGATGCGACAATGACATAAAGATTCGTACACAAGAAAAGACTCGAGCTTTAATGGACGTAACTAGCGGTTCATTTGAAGTTTCGGGCACCCGAATGGAGGAACGGGAAGGCCATAAGATATCTAAGCATGCAACAGACTCAGATAAAGGATATGAAGCTGAACGGACGGTAATCGGACTCACGATGGTACAATGACACAGAGATTCGTACACAAGAAAAGACTCGTGTTTTAATGGACGTAACTAGCGGTTCATTTGAAGTTTCGGGCACCCGAATGGAGGAACGGGAAGGCCATAAGATATCTGAGCATGCAACAGACTCAGATAAAGGATATGAAGCTTACCGGACGGTAATCGGACTCACGATGGGACAATGACACAGAGATTCGTACACAAGAAAAGACTCGTGTTTTAATGGACGTAACTAGCGGTTCATTTGAAGTTTCGGGCACCCGAATGGATGAACGGGAAGGCCATAAGATATCTGAGCATGCAACAGACTCAGATAAAGGATATGAAGCTTACCGGACGGTAATCGGACTCACGATGGGACAATGACACAGAGATTCGTACACAAGAAAAGACTCGTGTTTTAATGGACGTAACTAGCGGTTCATTTGAAGTTTTGGGCACCCGAATGGAGGAACGGGAAGGCCATAAGATATCTTAGCATGCAACAGACTCATATAAAGGATATGAAGCTGACCGGACGGTAATCAGACTCAAGATGCGACAATGACATAGAGATTCGTACACCAGAAAAGACTCGAGTTTTAAAGGACGTAACTATCTGTACATTTGAAGTTTCGGGCACCCGAATGGAGGAACGGGAAGACCATAAAATATCTAAGCATGCAACAGACTCAGATAAAGGATATGAAGCTGACCGGACGGTAATCGCACTCACGATGGGACAATGACACAGAGATTCGTACACAAGAAAAGACTCGAGTTTTAATGGACGGAACTATCGGTTCATATGAAGTTTCGGGCACCCGAATGGAGGAACGGGAATGCCATAAGATATCTGATCATGCAACAAACTATGTTAAAGGATACGAAGCAGACCGAACGGTAATCGGACTCACGATGTGACAATGACATAGAGATTCGTACACAAGAAAAGACTCGTGTTTTAATGGACGTAACTAGCGGTTCATTTGAAGTTTCGGGCACCCGAATGGAGGAACGGGAAGGCCATAAGATATCTAAGCATGCAACAGACTCATATAAAGGATATGAAGCTGACCGGATGGTAACCGGACTCACGATGCGACAATGACATAGAGATTCGTACACAAGAAAAGACTCGAGTTTTAAAGGATGTAACTATCTGTACATTTGAAGTTTCGGGCACCCGAATGGAGGAACGGGAAGACCATAAGATATCTGAGCATGCAACAGACTCATATAAAGGATATGAAGCTGACCGGACGGTAATCGGACTCACGATGCGACAATGACATAAAGATTCGTACACAAGAAAAGACTCGAGCTTTAATGGACGTAACTAGCGGTTCATTTGAAGTTTCGGGCACCCGAATGGAGGAACGGGAAGGCCATAAGATATCTAAGCATGCAACAGACTCAGATAAAGGATATGAAGCTGAACGGACGGTAATCGGACTCACGATGGTACAATGACACAGAGATTCGTACACAAGAAAAGACTCGTGTTTTAATGGACGTAACTAGCGGTTCATTTGAAGTTTCGGGCACCCGAATGGAGGAACGGGAAGGCCATAAGATATCTGAGCATGCAACAGACTCAGATAAAGGATATGAAGCTTACCGGACGGTAATCGGACTCACGATGGGACAATGACACAGAGATTCGTACACAAGAAAAGACTCGTGTTTTAATGGACGTAACTAGCGGTTCATTTGAAGTTTCGGGCACCCGAATGGAGGAACGGGAAGGCCATAAGATATCTGAGCATGCAACAGACTCAGATAAAGGATATGAAGCTTACCGGACGGTAATCGAACTCACGATGGGACAATGACACAGAGATTCGTACACAAGAAAAGACTCGTGTTTTAATGGACGTAACTAGCGGTTCATTTGAAGTTTTGGGCACCCGAATGGAGGAACGGGAAGGCCATAAGATATCTAAGCATGCAACAGACTCATATAAAGGATATGAAGCTGACCGGACGGTAATCAGACTCAAGATGCGACAATGACATGGAGATTCGTACACCAGAAAAGACTCGAGTTTTAAAGGACGTAACTATCTGTACATTTGAAGTTTCGGGCACCCGAATGGAGGAACGGGAAGACCATAAAATATCTAAGCATGCAACAGACTCAGATAAAGGATATGAAGCTGACCGGACGGTAATCGGACTCACGATGGGACAATGACACAGAGATTCGTACACAAGAAAAGACTCGAGTTTTAATGGACGGAACTATCGGTTCATATGAAGTTTCGGGCACCCGAATGGAGGAACGGGAATGCCATAAGATATCTGATCATGCAACAAACTATGTTAAAGGATACGAAGCAGACCGAACGGTAATCGGACTCACGATGTGACAATGACATAGAGATTCGTACACAAGAAAAGACTCGTGTTTTAATGGACGTAACTAGCGGTTCATTTGAAGTTTCGGGCACCCGAATGGAGGAACGGGAAGGCCATAAGATATCTAAGCATGCAACAGACTCATATAAAGGATATGAAGCTGACCGGATGGTAATCGGACTCACGATGCGACAATGACATAGAGATTCGTACACAAGAAAAGACTCGAGTTTTAAAGGATGTAACTATCTGTACATTTGAAGTTTCGGGCACCCGAATGGAGGAACGGGAAGACCATAAGATATCTGAGCATGCAACAGACTCATATAAAGGATATGAAGCTGACCGGACGGTAATCGGACTCACGATGCGACAATGACATAAAGATTCGTACACAAGAAAAGACTCGAGCTTTAATGGACGTAACTAGCGGTTCATTTGAAGTTTCGGGCACCCGAATGTAGGAACGGGAAGGCCATAAGATATCTGAGCATGCAACAGACGCAGATAAAGGATATGAAGCTGACCGGACGGTATTCGGACTCACGATGGGACAATGACACAGAGATTCGGTCACAAGAGAAGACTCGTGTTTTAATGAACGTAAATAGCGGTTCGTTTGAAGTTTCGGGCACCCGAATGGAGGAACGGGAAAGCCATAAGATATCTAAGCATGCAACAGACTCAGATAAAGGATATGAAGCTGACCGGACGGTAATCGGACTCACGATGGTACAATGACACAGAGATTCGTACACAAGAAAAGACTCGTGTTTTAATGGACGTAACTAGCGGTTCATTTGAAGTTTCGGGCACCCGAATGGAGGAACGGGAAGGCCATAAGATATCTGAGCATGCAACAGACTCAGATAAAGGATATGAAGCTTACCGGACGGTAATCGGACTCACGATGGGACAATGACACAGAGATTCGTACACAAGAAAAGACTCGTGTTTTAATGGACGTAACTAGCGGTTCATTTGAAGTTTTGGGCACCCGAATGGAGGAACGGGAAGGCCATAAGATATCTAAGCATGCAACAGACTCATATAAAGGATATGAAGCTGACCGGACGGTAATCAGACTCAAGATGCGACAATGACATAGAGATTCGTACACCAGAAAAGACTCGAGTTTTAAAGGACGTAACTATCTGTACATTTGAAGTTTCGGGCACCCGAATGGAGGAACGGGAAGACCATAAAATATCTAAGCATGCAACAGACTCAGATAAAGGATATGAAGCTGACCGGACGGTAATCGGACTCACGATGGGACAATGACACAGAGATTCGTACACAAGAAAAGACTCGAGTTTTAATGGACGGAACTATCGGTTCATATGAAGTTTCGGGCACCCGAATGGAGGAACGGGAATGCCATAAGATATCTGATCATGCAACAAACTATGTTAAAGGAAACGAAGCAGACCGAACGGTAATCGGACTCACGATGTGACAATGACATAGAGATTCGTACACAAGAAAAGACTCGTGTTTTAATGGACGTAACTAGCGGTTCATTTGAAGTTTCGGGCACCCGAATGGAGGAACGGGAAGGCCATAAGATATCTAAGCATGCAACAGACTCATATAAAGGATATGAAGCTGACCGGATGGTAATCGGACTCACGATGCGACAATGACATAGAGATTCGTACACAAGAAAAGACTCGAGTTTTAAAGGATGTAACTATCTGTACATTTGAAGTTTCGGGCACCCGAATGGAGGAACGGAAAGACCATAAGATATCTGAGCATGCAACAGACTCATATAAAGGATATGAAGCTGACCGGACGGTAATCGGACTCACGATGCGACAATGACATAAAGATTCGTACACAAGAAAAGACTCGAGCTTTAATGGACGTAACTAGCGGTTCATTTGAAGTTTCGGGCACCCGAATGTAGGAACGGGAAGGCCATAAGATATCTGAGCATGCAACAGACGCAGATAAAGGATATGAAGCTGACCGGACGGTATTCGGACTCACGATGGGACAATGACCCAGAGATTCGTACACAAGAGAAGACTCGTGTTTTAATGAACGTAAATAGCGGTTCGTTTGAAGTTTCGGGCACCCGAATGGAGGAACGGGAAAGCCATAAGATATCTAAGCATGCAACAGACTCAGATAAAGGATATGAAGCTGACCGGACGGTAATCGGACTCACGATGGTACAATGACACAGAGATTCGTACACAAGAAAAGACTCGTGTTTTAATGAACGTAACTAGCGGTTCATTTGAAGTTTCGGGCACCCGAATGGAGGAACGGGAAGGCCATAAGATATCTGAGCATGCAACAGACTCAGATAAAGGATATGAAGCTTACCGGACGGTAATCGGACTCACGATGGGACAATGACAAAGAGATTCGTACACAAGAAAAGACTCGTGTTTTAATGGACGTAACTAGCGGTTCATTTGAAGTTTTGGGCACCCGAATGGAGGAACGGGAAGGCCATAAGATATCTAAGCATGCAACAGACTCATATAAAGGATATGAAGCTGACCGGACGGTAATCAGACTCACGATGCGACAATGACATAGAGATTCGTACACCAGAAAAGACTCGAGTTTTAAAGGACGTAACTATCTGTAGATTTGAAGTTTCGGGCACCCGAATGGAGGAACGAGAAGACCATAAAATATCTAAGCATGCAACAGACTCAGATAAAGGATATGAAGCTGACCGGACGGTAATCGGACTCACGATGGGACAATGACACAGAGATTCGTACACAAGAAAAGACTCGAGTTTTAATGGACGGAACTATCGGTTCATATGAAGTTTCGGGCACCCGAATGGAGGAACGGGAACGCCATAAGATATCTGATCATGCAACAAACTATGTTAAAGGATACGAAGCAGACCGAACGGTAATCGGACTCACGATGTGACAATGACATAGAGATTCGTACACAAGAAAAGACTCGTGTTTTAATGGACGTAACTAGCGGTTCATTTGAAGTTTCGGGCACCCGAATGGAGGAACGGGAAGGCCATAAGATATCTAAGCATGCAACAGACTCATATAAAGGATATGAAGCTGACCGAACGGTAATCGGACTCACGATGCGACAATGACATAGAGATTCGTACACAAGAAAAGACTCGTGTTTTAATGGACGTAACTAGCGGTTCATTTGAAGTTTCGGGCACCCGAATGGAGGAACGGGAAGGCCATAAGATATCTAAGCATGCAACAGACTCATATAAAGGATATGAAGCTGACCGGATGGTAATCGGACTCACGATGCGACAATGACATAGAGATTCGTACACAAGAAAAGACTCGAGTTTTAAAGGATGTAACTATCTGTACATTTGAAGTTTCGGGCACCCGAATGGAGGAACGGGAAGACCATAAGATATCTGAGCATGCAACAGACTCATATAAAGGATATGAAGCTGACCGGACGGTAATCGGACTCACGATGCGACAATGACATAGAGATTCGTACACAAGAAAAGACTCGAGCTTTAATGGACGTAACTAGCGGTTCATTTGAAGTTTCGGGCACCCGAATGGAGGAACGGGAAGGCCATAAGATATCTGAGCATGCAACAGACGCAGATAAAGGATATGAAGCTGACCGGACGGTATTCGGACTCACGATGGGACAATGACACGGAGATTCGTACACAAGAAAAGACTCGTGTTTTAACGAACGTAAATAGCGGTTCATTTGAAGTTTCGGGCACCCGAATGGAGGAACGGGAAAGCCATAAGATATCTAAGCATGCAACAGACTCAGATAAAGGATATGAAGCTGACCAGACGCTAATCGGACTCACGATGGGACAATGACACAGAGATTCGTACACAAGAAAAGACTCGTGTTTTAAGGGACGTAACTAGCGGTTCATTTGAAGTTTCGGGCAGCCGAATGGAGGAATGGGAAGGCCGTAAGATATCTAAGCATGCAACAGACTCATATAAAGGATATGAAGCTGACCGGACGGTAATCGGACTCACGATGCGACAATGACATAGAGATTCATACACAAGAAAAGACTCGAGTTTTAAAGGACGTAACTATCTGTACATTTGAAGTTTCGGGCACCCGAATGGAGGAACGAGAAGGCCATAAGATATCTGAGCATGCAACAGACTCAGATAAAGGATATGAAGCTGACCGGACGGTAATCGGACTCACGATGGGACAATGACACAGAGATTCGTACACAAGAAAAGACTCGTGTTTTAATGAACGTAAATAGCGGTTCATTTGAAGTTTCGGGTACCCGAATGGAGGAACGGGAAAGCCATAAGATATCTAAGCATGCAACAGACTCAGATAAAGGATATGAAGCTGACCAGACGGTAATCGGACTCACGATGTGACAATGACACAGAGATTCGTACACAAGAAAAGACTCGTGTTTTAATGGACGTAACTAGCGGCTCATTTGAAGTGTCGTGCACCCGAATGGAGGAACGGGAAGGCCATAAGATATCTAAGCATGCAACAGACTCATATAAAGGATATGAAGTTGACCGGACGGTAATCGGACTCACGATGCGACAATGACATAGAGATTCGTACACTAGAAAAGACTCGAGTTTTAAAGGACGTAACTATCTGTACATTTGAAGTTTCGGGCACCCGAATGGAGGAACGGGAAGACCATAAGATATCTGAGCATGCAACAGACTCAGATAAAGGATATGAAGCTGACCGGACGGTAATTGGACTCACGATGGTACAATGACACAGAGATTCGTACACAAGAAAAGACTCGTGTTTTAACGAACATAAATAGCGGTTCATTTGAATTTTCGGGCACCCGAATGGAGGAACGGGAAAGCCATAAGATATCTAAGCATGCAACAGACTCAGATAAAGGATATGAAGCTGAAATGGTAAGATGAAGCTAGTGTTTTCTTTTTTCTCTCTCTTTTAGGCGATTTCCGGCGATCTCACTGTTTCATCCACCTGCTTCCTTTCCCGCCTTCTTTAACCCTTCCTTTTCCGTTCTTCCCATCGTGTTTCACTGTTCCGGTAGCTTTGTAGGTACCGGAATCTTCTCAGTGCACGATTCTATGAGTACTTTTGTGGATACCGTGGTACCTGACCCTCCTCCGATAGATCCGTCTGTTGTGAACAAGGAGGAGAGGGTTTCGTCTGATTTTGAAGTTACGGATGTGTCTATGGAAACTGAGATCTCTAAGGATAGTTCGGGATCTGATGGTGCTTCTGATGATGCTTCTGGTGAACGAAAGCCTGATGTCAAGGTGAAGTTGGGCGAATCTCAGGTAACTCTCAGTCGTGATTTTAATGGTCGTAAGGACTCTATTGTTTTTAATGAGGATATTGTTGGATTCCTTAAATCTGTGTTTGGGGATAATTGGAGGTTTCGGTTGATTAATGAACAACTTGAATTGATTAAGCTTGCTGGGATTGGGGAACTGGATTTGGTTAATTAACTGGTTGATGTTGAATTTGCTGGGAAGAATTTGGAGTTTGTAGAGAGACTGAAAGGGCAATATGGTAGAATTTTAGGTATTATTGCTAATTTTCTGGGCAAAAGGGTGTATGGGGAGTATCTGCATAACAACACTATAGGGTTAGATGGTAGGTTGGTTAAGGAGGATAAGAAGGTGAAGTTTCCTCAGCTGGATTCTGATTTGATTGTGTTTGACTGTGAATCTGAAGCTAGATATGTGTTTCTGGATAAGAGGAAGAAGAGATCTCTTATGAATGAGGGTGCTAAGGTTAAGTCTGTCAAGGCTATGTGGGATAATAACTTGTATGTGAGGGTTAGAAAGGATGGTGGACTTGTTAATTCTGAGGAGGTTTTACCTGATAATATTACTTCTAAAGAATTGTTCTCTGTGGTTAATGAGGTAGGTTTTGCTAAGAAGCATGTTAAGCTAGTAGTTGGTAAGAAAGGGTATGAGTCTGTGTTGGGCCATAATGGGGATATGAGATTGAAATTATCAGTAAATGCTCAAAAGTTTGAGTTTACACCTGGTTCTGGTGGAGGATTAGCAGTGGATGAAGAGGGAGTGATTTTGGCTGGGGGTAAATGTGATCTTGTTCTGAAGGATATAGCTAAGGCTAAGGCTGAAGCTGAAGCTAAAGCTAAGGCTGAAGCTATGGCAAAAGCTGAAGCTGAAGTTAAAGCTAAAGCTGATAATATGGTGGGGACTAATAATGGGGAGCAGTCATCTATGGAGGTGGAGAAAATTGATAATGGGAACAAAGGGGAGAGTAAACTGAAGTTACCTTGGAGGGGTAAGTTGAAAAGCCCCTCTATGAGGAAGTTGATTAAGAAGAAATCAGATGATATGGGACCTTACAAAGTTACCAAGGAAGATATTTCCTACATTGGTAACTTGAAACCATTACCTAAGTCCATTATGAATTCTGTTAGTTTAAATGAACATGTTGCTTTTACAGCTTCTAAAGAAGGTGATAAGAGTATTGACAGGGGTAAAAAGGTGGTCTCCTTTGCTGATATTGCTAGGGATCAAAACAATGAGGTACTAGCTACTGAGGTTACCTTTTATCCCCCTAAGGTGTTGGAATCTGGTGAGGTTGTGGCTGTTATAAAACCTGAGAAGATTTCTGAAGCCAAAGTTGCCTATAAAAACTACTTGTATGGGTACTTTATAGGGCACAGTCTGTCTATTGGGATGGTTAGGTACAATCTGTTTAGAATGTGGAAGAAATTTGGGCTGTTGGAGATTTCTTCCAATGGCAATGGGGTATTCTTTTTCAAGTTCAAATCTGAGGAAGGTATGTTGGATGCCATTCATAAAGGTCCTTGGCTTATAAACGATATTCCTCTTTGTCTAAGGAAATGGGAAATTGGCATAAATTTGGAGAAAGTGGAACCTACTTCTATTCCCATGTGGGTTACTATTCCTAATATGCTTATGGAACTATGGAATAGGGAGAGTATCTGTAGTATGGTGAGTTGCATAGGTAATCCTTTGATGTTGGATAAGATAACAGCATTGGGATGTACAAAGAAGGAGGGCAGAGCTGGTTTTGCTAGAGTTTTGGTTGATGTTAAGGCAGATAAAACTCTTCCTGAGTTTGTTAATGCCTATTATCCAGAGGAGGCTGGTAGGCCAGCTTTTATTAAGAAGGTGAAGGTTGAGTATCATATGAAAGTTAAAAGGTGTTCTGGATGTAAAGTGTTTGGGCATGATTTTGAGAATTGCAAGCATAGAGTTCTGACTAATGAAGAGATGGCAGATAAAGCTCAACAACTACTCAGGGATCTCAAAAATGCTGAGGAGGCTCAATTTCCTGTGTCAGGTATAAATGGGGATGGGTTTGTTGTTATGGGTAGGAATAATAAACCTGTGAAAAACTTTAATGGGGCTCAAAGTTCAACTCAGCAAGGTTCTTATCAAGCTGAAAGAACTGGGGCAGGGTCTAAAAACAATGGCCCTGCTGGTAAGAGCAGTGGGGGGATTCTGGGTTTTAATGGGAATGGGGTAAGAGTTAATGTTGGTAATAATGGTAATGGTCAGGGTG
This sequence comes from Ambrosia artemisiifolia, assembly GCA_032199755.1. Taxonomy (NCBI): domain Eukaryota; kingdom Viridiplantae; phylum Streptophyta; class Magnoliopsida; order Asterales; family Asteraceae; genus Ambrosia; species Ambrosia artemisiifolia. The sequence goes on along the minus strand of CM063524.1, from coordinate 29,331,038 downwards.
GGGGACATGTTAAAGGAGGTCAGGGGAAGAATGCTGGGCAGGGTAAGGTTGGACAGTTTAAAAAGGGTCAACAGCATTGTGTTGCTAAGGGAGAGGGGCAATCTAGTTCAGGTGGTAATACAATTAATCTTAAGAACAGTTTTGAAATTTTAAAACAAGACTTGGTTATGGATTCTGTTGGTGAGGGAGAGGTTAAGGGTAAGTCTACTAGTGGGGAGAATGTGGTTGAGGGATCTAGTAAGAGTAATGTAGAGTCTAAGGTGCAGAATAATGATCCGGTTGTTAAGGGTCAGAAAGAGGATAATAATGGGGTGATTCATAAGCTGGATTCCAAAGTTAATGTTAAATCTGGGTATTTTAAAATGACTGATGATCATTTTAATGAAGTTGCTCATTATGTTCTTAATAAACAGTGTCCTTCTAATGATTTGATGAGAAAATGGAATGTTGGACAACTTAAACTGTTTTTTGAACAATGGGATAAAATTATGTTTGAAAAACTGTTGGAATCAGATGATGTTACATCTATGGGGGATGAAACATCAGAGTTTATGAAACCTGAGGGTGGGAATTCAAATAAGGAAGGGGGTAATTCTGGTATGAATGACCCTATTCAGGTTGATGAGTGTTTATAATGTGTGGTATTTTAACTTGGAATGTTAGAGGGGTGAATAGAGGTTTTAAGCAAGGACAAGTTAGGAAACTAATTTTGGAAAATAAAGCTAGTATTTGTGGTATTATAGAAACCCATGTTAATCCTGAAAATCTTGTTAAGGTCAGTTCTGGTATTATGAGAGACTGGGTTTGGGTTTCTAATGCTGAATGTTGTGCTGAATGGATTAGGATTTTAGTGGGATGGGATAGTTCAGTAGTTAATGTGTTTGTCTTGGGGAAAACTGATCAAGTGATCCATTGTCTAATTTGTCCTCTGGTTGGATCAGATAGATTCTTTTGTTCTTTTGTATATGGGCATACTAATGTTACAGCTAGAAGACCTCTTTGGAAGGATTTGATTATACATGCTGAGCTGATTAAGGATAATCCATGGTCTATTGTTGGGGATTTCAATGCCATTTTAGATACTTCTGAGAAGAATATTCAGTCATCTCTTGTTAACTATGGGATGGTGGAGTTTAAAGACTGTGTTAATGTTTTATCTGTTTTAGATATTCCATGGACTGGTTTCAACTTTACATGGAACCAGAAACCTGGGAAGGTGGATGGTATCCTTGAAAAACTTGATAGAGTGATGGGTAATTTTGATTTCTTGAAGAGTTTCCCTGATGCTGTTGTCAAATTTCTTCCTTTCTATTCTTCGGATCATTCTCCCTCTTTGTTGCAATGGAGTTCTGTGAAGAAGCATGTTCATAGAAGCTTCAGGTTTTGGAATTACTTAACTGAAAAGGAGGGTTTTTTGAAGATTGTGGAGGATGGATGGAAGCTTCATGTTCCTGGTCATAAAATGTTCATCATGGTTTCTAGATTGAAGGCTCTTAAGGCTCCTTTAAGAAAATTGCATTCTAGTAGTGGGAATTTGCATAATAAGGTGGAGGTTTTGGGCTGTGAGTTGGAAAGAATTCAGCTGGAAATCTCTAAGGACTCTTGCAATAGTTTTCTTAGGGAAGAAGAGGCTGTTTATCTTAATCTGTATAATGAGGCACTAGTAGAGGAGGAAATGTTTCTTAAACAAAAGTCCAAGGTGCATTGGCTGAGAGTGGGGGATAGGAATTCAAAGTTCTTCTTCCATTCTGTAAAGCAAAGGCAAGCTAGAAATAAAATCTCTTAGATAAAGGGTTTGGATGGTAAAGTGTTTGAGGACAAGGAAGTGGGAAAGGGTTTTGTTGGCTTTTATTCTGATCTTCTGGGTACTAAGGGGAAAGTACAAGGGATTAGGGAGGCTGATTCTTTGTTCTCTAAAAAACTATCTGAAGATGTGGCTGAATTTATGATCAGGAAGGTTACTAAGGAGGAGGTTAAAGAGGCTTTGTTCCAGATAGATGATAATAAGGCCCCTGGGCCTGATGGATATTCTGCCAAGTTTTTTAAAGCAGCTTGGAGTATAATTGGAGATGATGTGAGTATGGCTATTATTGAGTTTTTTGATTCTGGGAAGTTACTAAAAGAATTGAATGCAACTGTGATTTCAGTAATTCCTAAAGTAGCTGTTCCAGAGTTACTGAGTGAATTCAGACCTATTGCTTGTTGCAATGTGTTGTACAAATGCATTAGTAAAATTATTTGTAATAGGATGAAGAATTTTTTGGGAAATATTGTCAGCAATTCTCAGAGTGCATTTATTCCAGGCAGAATGATCAGTGATAATATTCTGCTAGCTCAGGAGTTAATTAGGGGATATAATTGGGTCAGGGGTGTTCCAAGAGTGGCTGTGAAGATTGATCTACAAAAAGCCTATGACTATGTTGATCATGAGTTTGTTCATCAATGCCTGATCCATTTTGGGTTTCACAAAACTTTCATTGAATGGATTATGGTATGTTTATCTTCAGTCTCCTATTCTATCAATGTGAATGGGGAACTTCATGGTTTTTTCAAAGGTAATAAGGGGCTGAGACAAGGGGATCCAATGTCCCCTTACCTATTTACTATAGTAATGGAAGTTCTAAAGTTAATCTTAAAAAGGCAGATTTTTGAAGCTGAGGAGTTTAAATATCATTGGAAGTGTGATGAGCTTAGTCTTACTCATCTATGCTTTGCGGATGATCTCTTTATGTTTGGGTCAGCTGAAGTGGAATCTTGGAGTGTTTTGAAAAAGGCTTTGGATGAGTTTAGCTCTTATTCAGGTTTGTTTCCTAATCAAAATAAGAGTGAAATCTTTTTTGGAAATGTGGAAGGTGAAACCCAAGAGAGGATTAGAGAGATTTTGCCTTTCAAACTTGGGGAATTCCCTGTTAAGTATTTGGGAATTCCTCTAAGTTCTAAGAGGTTGTACCTGAAAGATTGCTCAGTGTTAATGGAGAAGGTTAAGAGTAGGGTTAATGATTGGAAAAACAAATTTCTGTCTTATGCAGGAAGGCTGCAACTAGTGCAGCCTGTTCTATCCTCTTTAACTGTCTATTGGGCTTCATTGTTCATTCTGCCTAGTACAGTTATTGAGGATATTGACACGATTGTTAGGGTTTTTTTGTGGGGTAAGAGTGAGTACAGACCTGGGGCTGCTAAGGTGAGTTGGGAGGATGTTTGCTTGAGTAAGGACCATGGTGGGTTGTCTATTCCTTCATTAAAATATAGGAATATAGCTTTAATGACAAAACATATATGGAGTATTCTTTATAAAAGAGATTTTGTGTGGGTTAATTGGATATATTCGTATAGATTGCATGGAAAACATTTGTGGTCTGTTGAGGGGACCAATTCTGATTCGTGGTTCTGGAAGCAGATTCTTGAGTGTAGGAAGTTTGTTAAGGACAATTATTGCACTAAGATAGGGAATGGTAAATTGATAAGTGCCTGGTTTGACAATTGGCACAATAGGGGTCCTCTGATCAAGCTTTTAGATAGAAGGGATATTAGAGAAACTGGTTTGGGATGGAATTGTAAAGTGGCTGATTTAGTGGTGAATAGGAGTTGGGTTGTGCCAGAGACTTGGAAAGTTAAATATCCATGGTTTTTTGAAGGAGGGGTTCCTTTAATGGATTCTGCAGGTAGGGATCACTTTATGTGGAGAGATGTTGAGAATAGTTCTGTTCCTTTTTCCACTAAGGCTGTGTATAGTAAGTTAAGTATGAAGAAGAACAAAGTTAAGTGGGTGGATTTTGTTTGGTACAAGCAGAATATCCCAAGGCATGCCTTTATTGTGTGGCTGGCTATTAAACAAAGACTGCCAACACAGGATAGGATGTTAGCATGGGGTAATAGAGAGGACTTAAAATGTGTTTTCTGTCATACTACTCCAGATAGCCATAAGCACTTGTTCTTTGAGTGTAGTTTCACGAAGGCTGTTTGGAATAGAGTGATGGTTAAAGCAAAGTTGGATCATTGTCTTCCATCTTGGGAGAACTTGATTAAGTTTGCTGAAGAAAAAAGGAATAATAATTCTATTTGGAGTATAAGTCAAAAGCTGGTGATTAGAGCTGCCATTTATTTGGTTTGGCAAGAAAGGAATAACAGGATCTTTAAAAATGGAAGCAGGTCTGTTGAAGTTTTAAGTAAGCAGCTTCAGGATATGGTGAGAATGAGATTAATGAGTCTGAAGTTCAAAAAGAATGCTCAGGTGCAGCTTGCTGCTGCAGTATGGGACTTTCATTTGATTTATTGATGATGAAAATGATGATGAAGGAAAATTCTATGGCTGGGGGTGAGTTGAATTGGTTTGTTAAGGGGTGTTTGATGATTTATGTCTTTTATAATGATAATAGTATTATAGTATATGTTAGTATTGATAATAATATTTTTATTAATGATAATAGTATTCACAAATATTTTATTAATGATAATAATATTGTTAGTATTGATAATAGCTTTCTTAATAATAATAACTATATTTCTATGGGGTGGGGGGTCTGGGAATTTGCAGTAATCTGGAGACTGTGTAAAGTGGGTTTAGGAGTCTGGCCTTGTTGGCTTCCTGGTGTCATAGTCTGTTTGGTGTCTTGGTGTGTCTTTTGTTGGGTCTTTTTTATTTTGTTAGTGTCTTTTGTTGTCTGGTTCATTTTTACTCTGTCAGGTTCCCCTTCCTTTGGGAAGAATGGGCCTGACTTAGCTCATGATTATCGGAGATTAGATTTTGGAAGGCTTGGAGTAAGCCTGGTTCATGGAGAGATAAGGATGGTCTTTTCCACTGATTTAGGCTCTGTTCTTTCTTTTGTGGTCAAGGTGTTTGGTAGATGTCATCAGTGGTTAAGAAAACTGCTTCTGTATATATGTGGGTCTGGTCAGTCTAGTGTTCATGAGTCTTGGTCTGTTGAGTCAGTTAGGCACTTGCCTAGGGGGGGTCTGGGTATAATTACTTGGGAACCTGCTGGAGTTAGGTGTACAAAAAACGTTTGGGTAGTGATCTGGCTTTACAAGCCATCTGTTTTATATCAAAATTTTAATATAATTTTTCTTTTACAAAATGTTCTCTTGAGCTTTGTTTTAATCTTTGAAACTGGGCTCAATTCAGCGGTATGTGTTTGGAGGTTAGGATTAATGAAGCTTGGAGTAAGCTTAAACCAGGGAGTTATAAGGATGGAACTGGTCAGTGAGTTTTGGACATTTTTTTCCACCCTCAATTTTATATTTTTTAGAACTGCTCACTGGTCAGGAACCTTTTGGCCTTTGTGGTCTTTGTTGAGCCTTGTTCTGTTGAAGTTTGAGTCCATTTTGAGTCTTAGGCTCTTGCCTATGGGTGGGATGGGTTACATATATTGGGAACTTGCAGTAATAAGGAGCACAAAATACGTATGGGTAGAGATCTGGCTGAAAAGGCTTCCTGTTTGCATTCATTGTTCTTTTCTTTATTTTCGGTTTTTTATAGATCTGTTGAGCCCGCCTCTAATCTCTGGAGCTGGGTTCAATTCTGCCCTTTTTGATTGGTGGTTAGGATTGGAGCATGGAGTATGCTTAACCTCTGGAGAGATAAGGTTGGACCTCATCCTTGTGTTTAGGACATTATCTTCCTCCCCTCACTTTTTTACAATTTCTAGCTCTACACAAGGATGGGAAACCCTTTCATTTTTGAGTTGTTCATTTCTTAAGCCTTTTCTTGTGTTTAGTTATAGGTGTTGTGGGTACCATTTTTGGGGTGGTTTGGGTTATATGCAGAAATGGATTGACTGGACTGGAATGATATGTGTATGGAATTTATGTTTTTCTCAGTTTTTGACCAGAAAGTTTCTTGAGTTAATCTGTGGGTGTGTTTGTATGAATTCTGACAAGATATGTATAGTTAGGAAAGAATATGAAGTGGGTCAGTTAGGTTTGCTTTCTGTTAGGTTTGATCATGAATGGGTGATTTGTATGTGGGCTGGGAATGTTTTTAAGAGTTGTAATAGTGCTGATCTTGGAATGCTTGACATGGATTCTGGTTTTGAAAGTATGGAATGCTGTTTTGAAGCCTGTTTTGATCAAGATATGAAGATGTTAAAAGCGAAGGACATTAAGAAGCAAGTGAAGAATTTGAAAGTATGGGATATAAAGTGCAGGATCAAAGTGTGCTTGAGAGCTATGCTGAATTCAGAAAGAGTGAAATCCAGCAGAGTTAGAGCCGAAGACAAGCCTTTGGGCTTGGGTACTTGTAAGGGGCTGGGAAAAGTTTTAGTTTTTGAATTGATTTTTGTTTTGGATCCAGGCTAATGGGCTAGATTTTGAAGTTAGATTAGTGGTTTGTCTAGATGGACTTGTGGGTTGTATGGATTTGGGCCTTGATCTAGTTTGTTAGGTTATTTTTTGTAAGATCTTGGCCCAAGTTGGTTGTAAATATTTTTATTATTAATAAAATTTGCCGGAGCATAGACTCCTTTATCAAAAAAAAAAAGGATATGAAGCTGACCAGACGCTAATCGAACTCACGATGGGACAATGACACAGAGATTCGTACACAAGAAAAGACTCGTGTTTTAATGGACGTAACTAGCGGTTCATTTGAAGTTTCGGGCACCCGAATGGAGGAACGGGAAGGCCATAAGATATCTAAGCATGCAACAGACTCATATAAAGGATATGAAGCTGACCGAACGGTAATCGGACTCACGATGCGACTTGAGTTTTAAATGACGTAACTATCTGTACATTTGAAGTTTCGGGCACCCGAATGGAGGAACGAGAAGGCCATAAGATATCTGAGCATGCAACAGACTCAGATAAAGGATATGAAGCTGACCGGACGGTAATCGGACTCACGATGGGACAATGACACAGAGATTCGTACACAAGAAAAGACTCGTGTTTTAACAAACGTAAATAGCGGTTCATTTGAAGTTTCGGGCACCCGAATGGAGGAACGGGAAAGCCATAAGATATCTATGCATGCAACAGACTCAGATAAAGGATATGAAGCTGACCGGACGGTAATCGGACTCACGATGTGACAATGACACAGAGATTCGTACACAAGAAAAGACTCGTGTTTTAATGGACGTAACTAGCGGTTCATTTGAAATTTCGGGCACCCGAATGGAGGAACGGGAAGGCCATAAGATATCTGAGCATGCAACAGACTCAGATAAAGGATATGAAGCTTACCGGATGGTACTCGGACTCACGATGGGACAATGACACAGAGATTCATACACAAGAAAAGACTCGTGTTTTAATGGACATAACTAGCGGTTCATTTGAAATTTCGGGCACCCGAATGGAGGAACGGGAAGGCCATAAGATATCTAAGCATGCAACAGACTCATATAAAGGATATGAAGCTGACCGGACGGTAATCCGACTCACGATGCGACAATGACATAGAGATTCGTACACAAGAAAAGACTCGAGTTTTAAAGGACGTAACTATCTGTACATTTGAAGTTTCGGGCACCCGAATGGAGGAACGGGAAGGCCATAAGATATCTGAGCATGCAACAGACTCAGATAATGGATATGAAGCTAACCAGACGGTAATCGGACTCACGATGGGACAATGACACAGAGATTCGTACACAAGAAAAGACTCGTGTTTTAATGAACGTAAATAGCGGTTCGTTTGAAGTTTCGGGCCCCGAATGGAGGAACGGGAAAGCCATAAGATATCTAAGCATGCAACAGACTCAGATAAAGGATATGAAGCTGACCGGACGGTAATCGGACTCACGATGGAACAATGACACAGAGATTCGTACACAAGAAAAGACTCGTGTTTTAACGAACGTAAATAGCGGTTCATTTGAAGTTTCGGGCACCCGAATGGAGGAACGGGAAAGCCATAAGATATCTAAGCATGCAACAGACTCAGATAAAGGATATGAAGCTGACCGGACGGTAATCGGACTCACGATGGGACAATGACACAGAGATTCGTATACAAGAAAAGACGCGTGTTTTAATGGACGTAACTAGCAGTTCATTTGAAGTTTCGGGCACCCGAATGGAGGAACGGGAAGGCCATAAGATATCTAAGCATGCAACAGACTCATATAAAGGAAATGAAGCTGACCGGACGGTAATCGGACTCACGATGCGACAATGACATAGAGATTCGTACACAAGAAAAGACTCGAGTTTTAAAGGACGTAACTATCTGTACATTTGAAGTTTCGGGCACCCGAATGGAGGAACGGGAAGGCCATAAGATATCTGAGCATGCAACAGACTCAGGTAAAGGATATGAAGCTTACCGGATGGTACTCGGACTCACGATGGGACAATGACACAGAGATTCGTACACAAGAAAAGACTCGAGTTTTAATGGACAGAACTATCGGTTCATATGAAGTTTCGGGAACCCGAATGGAGGAACGGGAACGCCATAAGATATCTAAGCATGCAACAGACTCAGATAAAGAATATGAAGCTGACCGGACGGTAATCGTACTCACGATGGGACAATGACACAGAGATTCGTACACAAGAAAAGACTCGTGTTTTAATGGACGTAACTAGCGGTTCATTTGAAGTTTCGGGCACCCGAATGGAGGAACGGGAAAGCCATAAGATATCTAAGCATGCAACAGACTCAGATAAAGGATATGAAGCTAACCGGACGGTAAGCGGACTCACGATGGGACAATGACACAGAGATTCGTACACAAGAAAAGACTAGTGTTTTAATGGACGTAACTAGCGGTTCATTTGAAGTTTCGGGCACCTGAATGGAGGAATGGGAAGGCCATAAGATATCTGAGCATGCAACAGACTCAGATAATGGATATGAAGCTAACCGGATGGTAATCGGATTCACGATGGGACAATGACACAGAGATTCGTACACAAGAAAAGACTCGTGTTTTAATGAACGTAAATAGCGGTTCATTTGAAGTTTCGGGCACCCGAATGGAGGAACGGGAAAGCCATAAGATATCTAAGCATGCAACCGACTCAGATAAAGGATATGAAGCTGACTGGACGGTAATCGGACTCACGATGGGACAATGACACAGAGATTCATACACAAGAAAAGACTCGTGTTTTAATGAACGTAAATAGCGGTTCGTTTGAAGTTTCGGGCACCCGAATGGAGGAACGAGAAAGCCATAAGATACCTAAGCATGCAACAGACACAGATAAAGGATATGAAGCTGACCGGACGGTAATCGGACTCACGGTGGGATAATGACACAGAGATTCGTACACAAGAAAAGACTCTTGTTTTAATGGACGTAACTAGCGGTTCATTTGAAGTTTCGGGCACCCGAATGGAGGAACGGGAAGGCCATAAGATATCTGAGCATGCAACAGACTCAGATAAAGGATATGAAGCTTACCGGACGGTAATCGGACTCACGATGGGACAATGACACAGAGATTCGTACACAAGAAAAGACTCGAGTTTTAATGGACGGAACTATCGGTTCATATGAAGTTTCGGGCACCCGAATGGAGGAACGGGAACTCCATAAGATATCTGATCATGCAACAAACTATGTTAAAGGATACGAAGCAGACCGGACGGTAATCGGACTCACGATGTGACAATGACATAGAGATTCGTACACAAGAAAAGACTCGTGTTTTAATGGACGTAACTAGCCGTTCATTTGAAGTTTCGGGCACCCGAATGGAGGAACGGGAAGGCCATAAGATATCTAAGCATGCAACAGACTCATATAAAGGATATGAAGCTGACCGGACGGTAATCCGACTCACGATGCGACAATGACATAGAGATTCGTACACAAGAAAAGACTCGAGTTTTAAAGGACGTAACTATCTGTACATTTGAAGTTTCGGGCACCCGAATGGAGGAACGGGAAGGCCATAAGATATCTAAGCATGCAACAGACTCAGATAATGGATATGAAGCTAACCGGACGGTAATCGGACTCACGATGGGACAATGACACAGAGATTCGTACACAAGAAAAGACTCGTGTTTTAATGAACGTAAATAGCGTTTCGTTTGAAGTTTCGGGCACCCGAATGGAGGAACGGGAAAGCCATAAGATATCTAAGCATGCAACAGACTCAGATTAAGGATATGAAGCTGGCCGGACGGTAATCGGACTCACGATGGAACAATGACACAGAGATTCGTACACAAGAAAAGACTCGTGTTTTATAGAACGTAAATAGCGGTTCATTTGAAGTTTCGGGCACCCGAATGGAGGAACGGGAAAGCCATAAGATATCTAAGCATGCAACAGACTCAGATAAAGGATATGAAGCTGACCGGACGGTAATCGGACTCACGATGGGACAATGACACAGAGATTCGTACTCAAGAAAAGACGCGTGTTTTAATGGACGTAACTAGCGGTTCATTTGAAGTTTCGGGCACCCGAATGGAGGAACGGGAAGGCCATAAGATATCTGAGCATGCAACAGACTCAGATAAAGGATATGAAGCTGACCGGAGGGTAATCGGACTCACGATGGGACAATGACACAGAGATTCGTACACAAGAAAAGACTCGTGTTTTAATGTACGTAAATAGCGGTTCGTTTGAAGTTTCGGGCACCCGAATGGAGGAACGGGAAAGCCATAAGATATCTAAGCATGCAACAGACTCAGATAAAGGATATGAAGCTGACCGGACGGCAATCGGACTCACGATGGGTCAATGACACAGAGATTCGTACACAAGAAAAGACTCGTGTTTTAATGGACGTAACTAGCGGTTCATTTGAAGTTTCGGGCACCCGAATGGAGGAACAGGAAGGCCATAAGATATCTGAGCATGCAACAGACTCAGATAAAGGATATGAAGCTTACCGGATGGTACTCGGACTCACGATGGGACAATGACACAGAGATTCGTACACAAGAAAAGACTCGAGTTTTAATGGACGGAACTATCGGTTCATATGAAGTTTCGGGAACCCGAATGGAGGAACGGGAACCCCATAAGATATCTAAGCATGCAACAGACTCAGATAAAGGATATGAAGCTGACCGGACGGTAATCATACTCACGATGGGACAATGACACAGAGATTCGTACACAAGAAAAGACTCGTGTTTTAATGGACGTAACTAGTGGTTCATTTGAAGTTTCGGGCACCCGAATGGAGGAACGGGAAAGCCATAAGATATCTAAGCATGCAACAGACTCAGATAAAGGATATGAAGCTAACCGGACGGTAAGCGGACTCACAATGGGACAATGACACAGAGATTCGTACACAAGAAAAGACTAGTGTTTAAATGGACGTAACTAGCGGTTCATTTGAAGTTTCGGGCACCTGAATGGAGGAATGGGAAGGCCATAAGATATCTGAGCATGCAACAGACTCAGATAATGGATATGAAGCTAACCGGATGGTAATCGGATTCACGATGGGACAATGACACAGAGATTCGTACACAAGAAAAGACTCGTGTTTTAATGAACGTAAATAGCGGTTCATTTGAAGTTTCGGGCACCCGAATGGAGGAATGGGAAAGCCATAAGATATCTAAGCATGCAACCGACTCAGATAAAGGATATGAAGCTGACTAGACGGTAATCGGACTCACGATGGGACAATGACACAGAGATTCGTACACAAGAAAAGACTCGTGTTTTAATGAACGTAAATAGCGGTTCGTTTGAAGTTTCGGGCACCCGTACGGAGGAACGAGAAAGCCATAAGATATCTAAGCATGCAACAGACACAGATAAAGGATATGAAGCTGACCGGACGGTAATCGGACTCACGGTGGGATAATGACACAGAGATTCGTACACAAGAAAAGACTCTTGTTTTAATGGACGTAACTAGCGGTTCATTTGAAGTTTCGGGCACCCGAATGGAGGAACGGGAAGGCCATAAGATATCTGAGCATGCAACAGACTCAGATAAAGGATATGAAGCTTACCGGACAGTAATCGGACTCACGATGGGACAATGACACAGAGATTCGTACACAAGAAAAGACTCGAGTTTTAATGGACGGAACTATCGGTTCATATGAAGTTTCGGGCACCCGAATGGAGGAACGGGAACGCCATAAGATATCTGATCATGCAACAAACTATGTTAAAGGATACGAAGCAGACCGGACGGTAATCGGACTCACGATGTGACAATGACATAGAGATTCGTACACAAGGAAAGACTCGTGTTTTAATGGACGTAACTAGCCGTTCATTTGAAGTTTCGGGCACCCGAATGGAGGAACGGGAAGGCCATAAGATATCTAAGCATGCAACAGACTCATATAAAGGATATGAAGCTGACCGGACGGTAATCCGACTCACGATGCGACAATGACATAGAGATTCGTACACAAGAAAAGACTCGAGTATTAAAGGACGTAACTATCTGTACATTTGAAGTTTCGGGCACCCGAATGGAGGAACGGGAAGGCCATAAGATATCTGAGCATGCAACAGACTCAGATAATGGATATGAAGCTAACCGGACGGTAATCGGACTCACGATGGGACAATGACACAGAGATTCGTACACAAGAAAAGACTCGTGTTTTAATGAACGTAAATAGCGGTTCGTTTGAAGTTTCGGGCACCCGAATGGAGGAACGGGAAAGCCATAAGATATCTAAGCATGCAACAGACTCAGATAAAGGATATGAAGCTAACCGGACGGTAAGCGGACTCACAATGGGACAATGACACAGAGATTCGTACACAAGAAAAGACTAGTGTTTAAATGGACGTAACTAGCGGTTCATTTGAAGTTTCGGGCACCTGAATGGAGGAATGGGAAGGCCATAAGATATCTGAGCATGCAACAGACTCAGATAATGGATATGAAGCTAACCGGATGGTAATCGGATTCACGATGGGACAATGACACAGAGATTCGTACACAAGAAAAGACTCGTGTTTTAATGAACGTAAATAGCGGTTCATTTGAAGTTTCGGGCACCCGAATGGAGGAATGGGAAAGCCATAAGATATCTAAGCATGCAACCGACTCAGATAAAGGATATGAAGCTGACTAGACGGTAATCGGACTCACGATGGGACAATGACACAGAGATTCGTACACAAGAAAAGACTCGTGTTTTAATGAACGTAAATAGCGGTTCGTTTGAAGTTTCGGGCACCCGTACGGAGGAACGAGAAAGCCATAAGATATCTAAGCATGCAACAGACACAGATAAAGGATATGAAGCTGACCGGACGGTAATCGGACTCACGGTGGGATAATGACACAGAGATTCGTACACAAGAAAAGACTCTTGTTTTAATGGACGTAACTAGCGGTTCATTTGAAGTTTCGGGCACCCGAATGGAGGAACGGGAAGGCCATAAGATATCTGAGCATGCAACAGACTCAGATAAAGGATATGAAGCTTACCGGACAGTAATCGGACTCACGATGGGACAATGACACAGAGATTCGTACACAAGAAAAGACTCGAGTTTTAATGGACGGAACTATCGGTTCATATGAAGTTTCGGGCACCCGAATGGAGGAACGGGAACGCCATAAGATATCTGATCATGCAACAAACTATGTTAAAGGATACGAAGCAGACCGGACGGTAATCGGACTCACGATGTGACAATGACATAGAGATTCGTACACAAGGAAAGACTCGTGTTTTAATGGACGTAACTAGCCGTTCATTTGAAGTTTCGGGCACCCGAATGGAGGAACGGGAAGGCCATAAGATATCTAAGCATGCAACAGACTCATATAAAGGATATGAAGCTGACCGGACGGTAATCCGACTCACGATGCGACAATGACATAGAGATTCGTACACAAGAAAAGACTCGAGTATTAAAGGACGTAACTATCTGTACATTTGAAGTTTCGGGCACCCGAATGGAGGAACGGGAAGGCCATAAGATATCTGAGCATGCAACAGACTCAGATAATGGATATGAAGCTAACCGGACGGTAATCGGACTCACGATGGGACAATGACACAGAGATTCGTACACAAGAAAAGACTCGTGTTTTAATGAACGTAAATAGCGGTTCGTTTGAAGTTTCGGGCACCCGAATGGAGGAACGGGAAAGCCATAAGATATCTAAGCATGCAACCGACTCAGATAAAGGATATGAAGCTGACTGGACGGTAATCGGACTCACGATGGGACAATGACACAGAGATTCGTACACAAGAAAAGACTCGTGTTTTAATGAACGTAAATAGCGGTTCGTTTGAAGTTTCGGGCACCCGAATGGAGGAACGAGAAAGCCATAAGATATCTAAGCATGCAACAGACACAGATAAAGGATATGAAGCTGACCGGACGGTAATCGGACTCACGGTTGGATAATGACACAGAGATTCGTACACAAGAAAAGACTCTTGTTTTAATGGACGTAACTAGCGGTTCATTTGAAGTTTCGGGCACCCGAATGGAGGAACGGGAAGGCTATAAGATATCTGAGCATGCAACAGACTCAGATAAAGGATATGAAGCTTACCGGACAGTAATCGGACTCACGATGGGACAATGACACAGAGATTCGTACACAAGAAAAGACTCGAGTTTTAATGGACGGAACTATCGGTTCATATGAAGTTTCGGGCACCCGAATTGAGGAACGGGAACGCCATAAGATATCTGATCATGCAACAAACTATGTTAAAGGATACGAAGCAGACCGGACGGTAATCGGACTCACGATGTGACAATGACATAGAGATTCGTACACAAGAAAAGACTCGTGTTTTAATGGACGTAACTAGCCGTTCATTTGAAGTTTCGGGCACCCGAATGGAGGAACGGGAAGGCCATAAGATATCTAAGCATGCAACAGACTCATATAAAGGATATGAAGCTGACCGGACGGTAATCCGACTCACGATGCGACAATGACATAGAGATTCGTACACAAGAAAAGACTCGAGTTTTAAAGGACGTAACTATCTGTACATTTGAAGTTTCGGGCACCCGAATGGAGGAACGGGAAGGCCATAAGATATCTGAGCATGCAACAGACTCAGATAATGGATATGAAGCTAACCGGACGGTAATCGGACTCACGATGGGACAATGACACAGAGATTCGTACACAAGAAAAGACTCGTGTTTTAATGAACGTAAATAGCGGTTCGTTTGAAGTTTCGGGCACCCGAATGGAGGAACGGGAAAGCCATAAGATATCTAAGCATGCAACAGACTCAGATAAAGGATATGAAGCTGGCCGGACGGTAATCGGACTCACGATGGAACAATGACACAGAGATTCGTACACAAGAAAAGACTCGTGTTTTAATGAACGTAAATAGCGGTTCATTTGAAGTTTCGGGCACCCGAATGGAGGAACGGGAAAGCCATAAGATATCTAAGCATGCAACAGACTCAGATAAAGGATATGAAGCTGACCGGACGGTAATCGGACTCACGATGGGACAATGACACAGAGATTCGTACACAAGAAAAGACGCGTGTTTTAATGGACGTAACTAGCGGTTCATTTGAAGTTTCGGGCACCCGAATGGAGGAACTGGAAGGCCATAAGATATATGAGCATGCAACAGACTCAGATAAAGGATATGAAGCTGACCGGAGGGTAATCGGACTCACGATGGGACAATGACACAGAGATTCGTACACAAGAAAAGACTCGTGTTTTAATGTACGTAAATAGCGGTTCGTTTGAAGTTTCGGGCACCCGAATGGAGGAACGGGAAAGCCATAAGATATCTAAGCATGCAACAGACTCAGATAAAGGATATGAAGCTGACCGGACGGCAATCGGACTCACAATGGGTCAATGACACAGAGATTCGTACACAAGAAAAGACTCGTGTTTTAATGGACAACACTAGCGGTTCATTTGAAGTTTCGGGCACCCGAATGGAGGAACGGGAAGGCCATAAGATATCTATGCATGCAACAGACTCATATAAAGGATATGAAGCTGACCGGACGGTAATCCGACTCACGATGCGACAATGATATAGAGATTCGTACACAAGAAAAGACTCGAGTTTTAATGGACGTAACTATCTGTACATTTGAAGTTTCGGGCACCCGAATGGAGGAACGGGAAGGCCATAAGATATCTGAGCATGCAACAGACTCAGATAATGGATATGAAGCTAACCGGACGGTAATCAGACACACGATGGGACAATGACACAGAGATTCGTACACAAGAAAAGACTTGTGTTTTAATGAACGTAAATAGCGGTTCGTTTGAAGTTTCGGGCACCCCAATGGAGGAACGGGAAAGCCATAAGATATCTAAGCATGCAACAGACTCAGATAAAGGATATGAAGCTGGCCGGACGGTAATCGGACTCACGATGGAACAATGACACGGAGATTCGTACACAAGAAAAGACTCGTGTTTTAATGAACGTAAATAGCGGTTCATTTGAAGTTTCGGGCACCCGAATGGAGGAACGGGAAAGCCAAAAGATATCTAAGCATGCAACAGACTCAGATAAAGGATATGTAGCTGACCGGACGGTAATCGGACTCACGATGGGACAATGACACAGAGATTCGTACACAAGAAAAGACGCGTGTTTTAATGGACGTAACAGCGGTTCATTTGAAGTTTCGGGCACCCGAATGGAGGAACAGGAAGGCCATAAGATATCTGAGCATGCAATAGACTCAGATAAAGGATATGAAGCTTACCGGACGGTAATCGGACTCACGATGGGACAATGACACAGAGATTCGTACACAAGAAAAGACTCGAGTTTTAATGGACGGAACTATCGGTTCATATGAAGTTTCGGGCACCCGAATGGAGGAACGGGAACGCCAAAAGATATCTGATCATGCAACGAACTATGTAAAAGGATACGAAGCAGACAGGACGGTAATCGGACTCACGATGTGACAATGACATAGAGATTCGTACACAAGAAAAGACTCGTGTTTTAATGGACAACACTAGCGGTTCATTTGAAGTTTCGGGCACCCGAATGCAGGAACGGGAAGGCCATAAGATATCTAAGCATGCAACAGACTCATATAAAGGATATGAAGCTGACCCGATGGTAATCGGACTCCCTATGCGCCAATGATATGAAGCTGACCGGACGGTAATCGGACTCACTATGCGCCAATGACATAGAGATTCGTACACAAGAAAAGACTTGAGTTTTAAAGGACGTAACTATCTGTACATTTGAAGTTTCGGGCTCCCGAATGGAGGAACGGGAAGGCCATAAGATATCTGAGCATGCAACAGACTCAGATAATGGATATGAAGCTAACCGGACGGTAATCGGACTCACGATGGGACAATGACATAGAGATTTGTACACAAGAAAATACTCGTGTTTTAATGAACGTAAATAGCGGTTCATTTGAAGTTTCGGGCACCCGAATGGAGGAACGGGAAAGCCATAAGTAAGATATATAAGCATGCAACAGACTCAGATAAAGGATATGAAGCTGACCGGACGGTAATCGTACTCACGATGGGACAATGACACAGAGATTCGTACACAAGAAAAGACTCGTGTTTTAATGGACGTAACTAGCGGTTCATTTTAAGTTTCGGGCACCCGAATAGAGGAACGGGAAAGCCATAAGATATCTAAGCATGCAACAGACTCAGATAAAGGATATGAAGCTGACCGGACGGTAATCGGACTCACGATGGGACAATGACACAGAGATTCGTACACAAGAAGAGACTCGTGTTTTAATGGACGTAACTAGCGGTTCATTTGAAGTTTCGGGCACCCGAATGGAGGAACGGGAAGGCCGTAAGATATCTGAGCATGCAACAGACTCAGATAATGGATATGAAGCTAACCGGGCGGTAATCGGACTCACGATGGGACAATGACACAGAGATTCGTACACAAGAAAAGACTCGTGTTTTAATGAACGTAAATAGCGGTTCATTTGAAGTTTCGGGCATCCGAATGGAGGAACGGGAAAGCCATAAGATATCTAAGCATGCAACCGACTCAGATAAAGGATATGAAGCTGACCGGACGGTAATCGGACTCACGATGGGACAATGACACAGAGATTCGTACACAAGAAAAGACTCGTGTTTTAATGAACATAAATAGCGGTTCGTTTGAAGTTTCGGGCACCCGAATGGAGGAACGGGAAAGCCATAAGATATCTAAGCATGCAACAGACTCAGATAAAGGATATGAAGCTGACCGAACGGTAATCGGACTCACGGTGGGACAATGACACAGAGATTCGTACACAAGAAAAGACTCATGTTTTAATGAACGTAAATAGCGGTTCATTTGAAGTTTCGGGCACCCGAATGGAGGAACGGGAAAGCCATAAGATATCTAAGCATGCAACCGACTCAGATAAAGGATATGAAGCTGACCGGACGGTAATCGGACTCACGATGGGACAATGACACAGAGATTCGTACACAAGAAAAGACTCGTGTTTTAATGAACGTAAATAGCGGTTCATTTGAAGTTTCGGGCACCCGAATGGAGGAACGGGAAAGCCATAAGTAAGATATATAAGCATGCAACAGACTCAGATAAAGGATATGAAGCTGACCGAACGGTAATCGTACTCACGATGGGACAATGACACAGAGATTCGTACACAAGAAAAGACTCGTGTTTTATTGAACGTAAATAGCGGTTCGTTTGAAGTTTCGGGCACCCGAATGGAGGAACGGGAAAGCCATAAGATATCTAAGCATGCAACAGACTCAGATAAAGGATATGAAGCTGACCGGACGGTAATCGGACTCACGGTGGGACAATGACACAGAGATTCGTACACAAGAAAAGACTCGTGTTTTAATGGACAACACTAGCGGTTCATTTGAAGTTTCGGGCACCCGAATGGAGGAACGGGAAGGCCATAAGATATCTATGCATGCAACAGACTCATATAAAGGATATGAAGCTGACCGGACGGTAATCCGACTCACGATGCGACAATGACATAGAGATTCGTACACAAGAAAAGACTCGAGTTTTAAAGGACGTAACTATCTGTACATTTGAAGTTTCGGGCACCCGAATGGAGGAACGGGAAGGCCATAAGATATCTGAGCATGCAACAGACTCAGATAATGGATATGAAGCTAACCGGACGGTAATCAGACTCACGATGGGACAATGACACAGAGATTCGTACACAAGAAAAGACTCGTGTTTTAATGAACGTAAATAGCGGTTCGTTTGAAGTTTCGGGCACCCGAATGGAGGAAGGGGAAAGCCATAAGATATCTAAGCATGCAACAGACTCGGATAAAGGATATGAAGCTGGCCGGACGGTAATCGGACTCACGATGGGACAATGACACGGAGATTCATACACAAGAAAAGACTCGTGTTTTAATGAACGTAAGTAGCGGTTCATTTAAAGTTTCGGGCACCCGAATGGAGGAACGGGAAAGCCAAAAGATATCTAAGCATGCAACAGACTCAGATAAAGGATATGTAGCTGACCGGACGGTAATCGGACTCACGATGGGACAATGACACAGAGATTCGTACACAAGAAAAGACGCGTGTTTTAATGGACGTAACTAGCGGTTCATTTGAAGTTTCGGGCACCCGAATGGAGGAACAGGAAGGCCATAAGATATCTGAGCATGCAACAGACTCAGATAAAGGATATGAAGCTTACCGGACGGTAATCGGACTCACGATGGGACAATGACACAGAGATTCGTACACAAGAAAAGACTCGAGTTTTAATGGACGGAACTATCGGTTCATATGAAGTTTCGGGCACCCGAATGGAGGAACGGGAACGCCAAAAGATATCTGATCATGCAACGAACTATGTAAAAGGATACGAAGCAGACCGGACGGTAATCGGACTCACGATGTGACAATGACATAGAGATTCGCACACAAGAAAAGACTCGTGTTTTAATGGACAACACTAGCGGTTCATTTGAAGTTTCGGGCACCCGAATGCAGGAACGGGAAGGCCATAAGATATCTAAGCATGCAACAGACTCATATAAAGGATATGAAGCTGACCGGATGGTAATCGGACTCCCTATGCGCCAATGATATGAAGCTGACCGGACGGTAATCGGACTCACTATGCGCCAATGACATAGAGATTCGTACACAAGAAAAGACTTGAGTTTTAAAGGACGTAACTATCTGTACATTTGAAGTTTCGGGCTCCCGAATGGAGGAACGGGAAGGCCATAAGATATCTGAGCATGCAACAGACTCAGATAATGGATATGAAGCTAACCGGACGGTAATCGGACTCACGATGGGACAATGACATAAAGATTTGTACACAAGAAAAGACTCGTGTTTTAATGAACGTAAATAGCGGTTCATTTGAAGTTTCGGGCACCCGAATGGAGGAACGGGAAAGCCATAAGTAAGATATATTAGCATGCAACAGACTCAGATAAAGGATATGAAGCTGACCGGACGGTAATCGTACTCACGATGGGACAATGACACAGAGATTCGTACACAAGAAAAGACTCGTGTTTTAATGGACGTAACTAGCGGTTCATTTTAAGTTTCGGGCACCCGAATAGAGGAACGGGAAAGCCATAAGATATCTAAGCATGCAACAGACTCAGATAAAGGATATGAAGCTGACCGGACGGTAATCGGACTCACGATGGGACAATGACACAGAGATTCGTACACAAGAAGAGACTCGTGTTTTAATGGACGTAACTAGCGGTTCATTTGAAGTTTCGGGCACCCGAATGGAGGAACGGGAAGGCCATAAGATATCTGAGCATGCAACAGACTCAGATAATGGATATGAAGCTAACCGGGCGGTAATCGGACTCACGATGGGACAATGACACAGAGATTCGTACACAAGAAAAGACTCGTGTTTTAATGAACGTAAATAGCGGTTCATTTGAAGTTTCGGGCATCCGAATGGAGGAACGGGAAAGCCATAAGATATCTAAGCATGCAACCGACTCAGATAAAGGATATGAAGCTGACCGGACGGTAATCGGACTCACGATGGGACAATGACACAGAGATTCGTACACAAGAAAAGACTCGTGTTTTAATGAACATAAATAGCGGTTCGTTTGAAGTTTCGGGCACCCGAATGGAGGAACGGGAAAGCCATAAGATATCTAAGCATGCAACAGACTCAGATAAAGGATATGAAGCTGACCGAACGGTAATCGGACTCACGGTGGGACAATGACACAGAGATTCGTACACAAGAAAAGACTCGTGTTTTAATGGACGTAACTAGCGGTTCATTTGAAGTTTCGGGCACCCGAATGGAGGAACGGGAAGGCCATAAGATATCTGAGCATGCAACAGACTCAGATAAAGGATATGAAGCTTACCGGATGGTAATCGGACTCACGATGGGACAATGACACAGAGATTCGTACACAAGAAAAGACTCGTGTTTTAATGAACGTAAATAGCGGTTCATTTGAAGTTTCGGGCACCCGAATGGAGGAACGGGAAGGCCATAAGATAGCTAAGCATGCAACAGACTCAGATGAAGGATATGAAGCTAACCGGACGGTAATCGGACTCACGATGGGACAATGACACAGAGATTCGTACACAAGAAAAGACTCGTGTTTTAATGAACGTAAATAGCGGTTCATTTGAAGTTTCGGGCACCCGAATGGAGGAACGGGAAAGCCATAAGTAAGATATATAAGCATGCAACAGACTCAGATAAAGGATATGAAGCTGACCGGACGGTAATCGTACTCACGATGGGACAATGACACAGAGATTCGTACACAAGAAAAGACTCGTGTTTTAATGGACGTAACTAGCGGTTCATTTTAAGTTTCGGGCACCCGAATAGAGGAACGGGAAAGCCATAAGATATCTAAGCATGCAACAGACTCAGATAAAGGATATGAAGCTGACCGGACGGTAATCGGACTCACGATGGGACAATGACACAGAGATTCGTACACAAGAAAAGACTCGTGTTTTAATGGACGTAACTAGCGGTTCATTTGAAGTTTCGGGCACCCGAATGGAGGAACGGGAAAGCCATAAGTAAGATATATAAGCATGCAACAGACTCAGATAAAGGATATGAAGCTGACCGGACGGTAATCGTACTCACGATGGGACAATGACACAGAGATTCGTACACAAGAAAAGACTCGTGTTTTAATGGACGTAACTAGCGGTTCATTTTAAGTTTCGGGCACCCGAATAGAGGAACGGGAAAGCCATAAGATATCTAAGCATGCAACAGACTCAGATAAAGGATATGAAGCTGACCGGACGGTAATCGGACTCACGATGGGACAATGACATAGAGATTCGTACACAAGAAAAGACTCGTGTTTTAATGGACGTAACTAGCGGTTCATTTGAAGTTTCGGGCACCCGAATTGAGGAACGGGAAGGCCATAAGATATCTGAGCATGCAACAGACTCAGATAATGGATATGAAGCTAACCGGACGGTAATCGGACTCACGATGGGACAATGACACAGAGATTCGTACACAAGAAAAGACTCGTGTTTTAATGAACGTAAATAGCGGTTCATTTGAAGTTTCGGGCACCCGAATAGAGGAACGGGAAAGCCATAAGATATCTAAGCATGCAACAGACTCAGATAAAGGATATGAAGCTGACCGGACGGTAATCGGACTCACGATGGGACAATGACATAGAGATTCGTACACAAGAAAAGACTCGTGTTTTAATGAACGTAAATAGCGGTTCATTTGAAGTTTCGGGCATCCGAATGGAGGAACGGGAAAGCCATAAGATATCTAAGCATGCAACCGACTCAGATAAAGGATATGAAGCTGACCGGACGGTAATCGGACTCACGATGGGACAATGACACAGAGATTCGTACACAAGAAAAGACTCGTGTTTTAATGAACGTAAATAGCGGTTCGTTTGAAGTTTCGGGCACCCGAATGGAGGAACGGGAAAGCCATAAGTAAGATATATAAGCATGCAACAGACTCAGATAAAGGATATGAAGCTGACCGGACGGTAATCGGACTCACGGTGGGACAATGACACAGAGATTCGTACACAAGAAAAGACTCGTGTTTTAATGGACGTAACTAGCGGTTCATTTGAAGTTTCGGGCACCCGAATGGAGGAACGGGAAGGCCATAAGATATCTGAGCATGCAACAGACTCAGATAAAGGATATGAAGCTTACCGGATGGTAATCGGACTCACGATGGGACAATGACACAGAGATTCGTACACAAGAAAAGACTCGTGTTTTAATGAACGTAAATAGCGGTTCATTTGAAGTTTCGGGCACCCGAATGGAGGAACGGGAAGGCCATAAGATATCTGAGCATGCAACAGACTCAGATGAAGGATATGAAGCTAACCGGACGGTAATCGGACTCACGATGGGACAATGACACAGAGATTCGTACACAAGAAAAGACTCGTGTTTTAATGAACGTAAATAGCGGTTCATTTGAAGTTTCGGGCACCCGAATGGAGGAACGGGAAAGCCATAAGATATCTAAGCATGCAACAGACTCAGATAAAGGATATGAAGCTGACCGGACGGTAATCGGACTCACGATGGGACAATGACATAAAGATTCGTACACAAGAAAAGACTCGTGTTTTAATGAACGTAAATAGCGGTTCATTTGAAGTTTCGGGCATCCGAATGGAGGAACGGGAAAGCCATAAGATATCTAAGCATGCAACCGACTCAGATAAAGGATATGAAGCTGACCGGACGGTAATCGGACTCACGGTGGGACAATGACACAGAGATTCGTACACAAGAAAAGACTCGTGTTTTAATGAACGTAAATAGCGGTTCATTTGAAGTTTCGGGCACCCGAATGGAGGAACGGGAAAGCCATAAGTAAGATATATAAGCATGCAACAGACTCAGATAAAGGATATGAAGCTGACCGGACGGTAATCGTACTCACGATGGGACAATGACACAGAGATTTGTACACAAGAAAAGACTCGTGTTTTAATGGACGTAACTAGCGGTTCATTTTAAGTTTCGGGCACCCGAATAGAGGAAAGGGAAAGCCATAAGATATCTAAGCATGCAACAGACTCAGATAAAGGATATGAAGCTGACCGGACGGTAATCGGACTC
The DNA here is from genome assembly GCA_032199755.1 of Ambrosia artemisiifolia. Lineage (NCBI taxonomy): Eukaryota > Viridiplantae > Streptophyta > Magnoliopsida > Asterales > Asteraceae > Ambrosia > Ambrosia artemisiifolia. Next base: position 29,307,070 of record CM063524.1, on the reverse strand, counting down.
ACGATGGGACAATGACATAGTGATTCGTACACAAGAAAAGACTCGTGTTTTAATGAACGTAAATAGCGGTTCATTTGAAGTTTCGGGCATCCGAATGGAGGAACGGGAAAGCCATAAGATATCTAAGCATGCAACCGACTCAGATAAAGGATATGAAGCTGACCGGACGGTAATCGGACTCACGATGGGACAATGACACAGAGATTCGTACACAAGAAAAGACTCGTGTTTTAATGAACATAAATAGCGGTTCGTTTGAAGTTTCGGGCACCCGAATGGAGGAACGGGAAAGCCCTAAGATATCTAAGCATGCAACAGACTCAGATAAAGGATATGAAGCTGACCGGACGGTAATCGGACTCACGGTGGGACAATGACACAGAGATTCGTACACAAGAAAAGACTCGTGTTTTAATGGACGTAACTAGCGGTTCATTTGAAGTTTCGGGCACCCGAATGGAGAAACGGGAAAGCCATAAGATATCTAAGCATGCAACAGACTCAGATAAAGGATATGAAGCTGACCGGACGGTAATCGGACTCACGGTGGGACAATGACACAGAGATTCGTACACAAGAAAAGACTCGTGTTTTAATGGACGTAACTAGTGGTTCATTTGAAGTTTCGGGCACCCGAATGGAGGAACGGGAAGGCCATAAGATATCTGAGCATGCAACAGACTCAGATGAAGGATATGAAGCTAACCGGACGGTAATCGGACTCACGATGGGACAATGACACAGAGATTCGTACACAAGAAAAGACTCGTGTTTTAATGAACGTAAATAGCGGTTCATTTGAAGTTTCGGGCACCCGAATGGAGGAACGGGAAAGCCATAAGTAAGATATATAAGCATGCAACAGACTCAGATAAAGGATATGAAGCTGACCGGACGGTAATCGTACTCACGATGGGACAATGACACAGAGATTCGTACACAAGAAAAGACTCGTGTTTTAATGGACGTAACTAGCGGTTCATTTTAAGTTTCGGGCACCCGAATAGAGGAACGGGAAAGCCATAAGATATCTAAGCATGCAACAGACTCAGATAAAGGATATGAAGCTGACTGGACGGTAATCGGACTCACGATGGGACAATGACACAGAGATTCGTACACAAGAAAAGACTCGTGTTTTAATGGACGTAACTAGCGGTTCATTTGAAGTTTCGGGCACCCGAATGGAGGAACGGGAAGGCCATAAGATATCTGAGCATGCAACAGACTCAGATAATGGATATGAAGCTAACCGGACGGTAATCGGACTCACGATTGGACAATGACACAGAGATTCGTACACAAGAAAAGACTCGTGTTTTAATGAACATAAATAGCGGTTCGTTTGAAGTTTCGGGCACCCGAATGGAGGAACGGGAAAGCCATAAGATATCTAAGCATGCAACAGACTCAGATAAAGGATATGAAGCTGACCGGACGGTAATCGGACTCACGGTGGGACAATGACACAGAGATTCGTACACAAGAAAAGACTCGTGTTTTAATGGACGTAACTAGCGGTTCATTTGAAGTTTCGGGCACCCGAATGGAGGAACGGGAAGGCCATAAGATATCTGAGCATGCAACAGACTCAGATAAAGGATATGAAGCTTACCGGATGGTAATCGGACTCACGATGGGACAATGACACAGAGATTCGTACACAAGAAAAGACTCGTGTTTTAATGAACGTAAATAGCGGTTCATTTGAAGTTTCGCGCACCCGAATGGAGGAACGGGAAAGCCATAAGATATCTAAGCATGCAACAGACTCAGATAAAGGATATGAAGCTGACCGGACGGTAATCGGACTCACGGTGGGACAATGACACAGAGATTCGTACACAAGAAAAGACTCGTGTTTTAATGAACGTAAATAGCGGTTCATTGGAAGTTTCGGGCACCCGAATGGAGGAACGGGAAAGCCATAAGTAAGATATATAAGCATGCAACAGACTCAGATAAAGGATATGAAGCTGACCGGACGGTAATCGTACTCACGATGGGACAATGACACAGAGATTCGTACACAAGAAAAGACTCGTGTTTTAATGGACGTAACTAGCGGTTCATTTTAAGTTTCGGGCACCCGAATAGAGGAACGGGAAAGCCATAAGATATCTAAGCATGCAGCAGACTCAGATAAAGGATATGAAGCTGACCGGACGGTAATCGGACTCACGATGGGACAATGACACAGAGATTCGTACACAAGAAAAGACTCGTGTTTTAATGGACGTAACTAGCGGTTCATTTGAAGTTTCGGGCACCCGAATGGAGGAACGGGAAGGCCATAAGATATCTGAGCATGCAACAGACTCAGATAATGGATATGAAGCTAACCGGACGGTAATCGGACTCACGATGGGACAATGACACAGAGATTCGTACACAAGAAAAGACTCGTGTTTTAATGAACGTAAATAGCGGTTCATTTGAAGTTTCGGGCACCCGAATGGAGGAACGGGAAAGCCATAAGATATCTAAGCATGCAACCGACTCAGATAAAGGATATGAAGCTGACCGGACGGTAATCGGACTCACGATGGGACAATGACACAGAGATTCGTACACAAGAAAAGACTCGTGTTTTAATGAACGTAAATAGCGGTTCGTTTGAAGTTTCGGGCACCCGAATGGAGAAACGGGAAAGCCATAAGATATCTAAGCATGCAACAGACTCAGATAAAGGATATGAAGCTGACCGGACGGTAATCGGACTCACGGTGGGACAATGACACAGAGATTCGTACACAAGAAAAGACTCGTGTTTTAATGGACGTAACTAGTGGTTCATTTGAAGTTTCGGGCACCCGAATGGAGGAACGGGAAGGCCATAAGATATCTGAGCATGCAACAGACTCAGATAAAGGATATGAAGCTTACCGGATGGTAATCGGACTCACGATGGGACAATGACACAGAGATTCGTACACAAGAAAAGACTCGTGTTTTAATGAACGTAAATAGCGGTTCATTTGAAGTTTCGGGCACCCGAATGGAGGAACGGGAAGGCCATAAGATATCTGAGCATGCAACAGACTCAGATGAAGGATATGAAGCTAACCGGACGGTAATCGGACTCACGATGGGACAATGACACAGAGATTCGTACACAAGAAAAGACTCGTGTTTTAATGAACGTAAATAGCGGTTCATTTGAAGTTTCGGGCACCCGAATGGAGGAACGGGAAAGCCATAAGTAAGATATATAAGCATGCAACAGACTCAGATAAAGGATATGAAGCTGACCGGACGGTAATCGTACTCACGATGGGACAATGACACAGAGATTCGTACACAAGAAAAGACTCGTGTTTTAATGGACGTAACTAGCGGTTCATTTTAAGTTTCGGGCACCCGAATAGAGGAACGGGAAAGCCATAAGATATCTAAGCATGCAACAGACTCAGATAAAGGATATGAAGCTGACCGGACGGTAATCGGACTCACGATGGGACAATGACACAGAGATTCGTACACAAGAAAAGACTCGTGTTTTAATGGACGTAACTAGCGGTTCATTTGAAGTTTCGGGCACCCGAATGGAGGAACGGGAAGGCCATAAGATATCTGAGCATGCAACAGACTCAGATAATGGATATGAAGCTAACCGGACGGTAATCGGACTCACGATTGGACAATGACACAGAGATTCGTACACAAGAAAAGACTCGTGTTTTAATGAACATAAATAGCGGTTCGTTTGAAGTTTCGGGCACCCGAATGGAGGAACGGGAAAGCCATAAGATATCTAAGCATGCAACAGACTCAGATAAAGGATATGAAGCTGACCGGACGGTAATCGGACTCACGGTGGGACAATGACACAGAGATTCGTACACAAGAAAAGACTCGTGTTTTAATGGACGTAACTAGCGGTTCATTTGAAGTTTCGGGCACCCGAATGGAGGAACGGGAAGGCCATAAGATATCTGAGCATGCAACAGACTCAGATAAAGGATATGAAGCTTACCGGATGGTAATCGGACTCACGATGGGACAATGACACAGAGATTCGTACACAAGAAAAGACTCGTGTTTTAATGAACGTAAATAGCGGTTCATTTGAAGTTTCGCGCACCCGAATGGAGGAACGGGAAAGCCATAAGATATCTAAGCATGCAACAGACTCAGATAAAGGATATGAAGCTGACCGGACGGTAATCGGACTCACGGTGGGACAATGACACAGAGATTCGTACACAAGAAAAGACTCGTGTTTTAATGAACGTAAATAGCGGTTCATTGGAAGTTTCGGGCACCCGAATGGAGGAACGGGAAAGCCATAAGTAAGATATATAAGCATGCAACAGACTCAGATAAAGGATATGAAGCTGACCGGACGGTAATCGTACTCACGATGGGACAATGACACAGAGATTCGTACACAAGAAAAGACTCGTGTTTTAATGGACGTAACTAGCGGTTCATTTTAAGTTTCGGGCACCCGAATAGAGGAACGGCAAAGCCATAAGATATCTAAGCATGCAACAGACTCAGATAAAGGATATGAAGCTGACCGGACGGTAATCGGACTCACGATGGGACAATGACACAGAGATTCGTACACAAGAAAAGACTCGTGTTTTAATGGACGTAACTAGCGGTTCATTTGAAGTTTCGGGCACCCGAATGGAGGAACGGGAAGGCCATAAGATATCTGAGCATGCAACAGACTCAGATAATGGATATGAAGCTAACCGGACGGTAATCGGACTCACGATGGGACAATGACACAGAGATTCGTACACAAGAAAAGACTCGTGTTTTAATGAACGTAAATAGCGGTTCATTTGAAGTTTCGGGCACCCGAATGGAGGAACGGGAAAGCCATAAGATATCTAAGCATGCAACCGACTCAGATAAAGGATATGAAGCTGACCGGACGGTAATCGGACTCACGATGGGACAATGACACAGAGATTCGTACACAAGAAAAGACTCGTGTTTTAATGAACGTAAATAGCGGTTCGTTTGAAGTTTCGGGCACCCGAATGGAGAAACGGGAAAGCCATAAGATATCTAAGCATGCAACAGACTCAGATAAAGGATATGAAGCTGACCGGACGGTAATCGGACTCACGGTGGGACAATGACACAGAGATTCGTACACAAGAAAAGACTCGTGTTTTAATGGACGTAACTAACGGTTTATTTGAAGTTTCGGGCACCCGAATGGAGGAACGGGAAGGCCATAAGATATCTGAGCATGCAACAGACTCAGATAAAGGATATGAAGCTTACCGGATGGTAATCGGACTCACGATCGGACAATGACACAGAGATTCGTACACAAGAAAAGACTCGTGTTTTAATGAACGTAAATAGCGGTTCATTTGATGTTTCGGGCACCCGAATGGAGGAACGGGAAAGCCATAAGATATCTAAGCATGCAACAGACTCAGATAAAGGATATGAAGCTGACCGGACGGTAATCGTACTCACGATGGGACAATGACACAGAGATTCGTACACAAGAAAAGACTCGTGTTTTAATGGACGTAACTAGCGGTTCATTTTAAGTTTCGGGCACCCGAATGGAGGAACGGGAAAGCCATAACATATCTAAGCATGCAACAGACTCAGATAAAGGATATGAAGCTGACCGGACAGTAATCGGACTCACGATGGGACAATGACACAGAGATTCGTACACAAGAAAAGACTCGTGTTTTAATGGACGTAAATAGCGGTTCATTTGAAGTTTCGGGCACCCGAATGGAGGAACGGGAAAGCCATAAGATATCTAAGCGTGCAACAGACTCAGATAAAGGATATGAAGCAGACCGGACGGTAATCGGACTCACGATGTGACAATGACACAGAGATTCGTACACAAGAAAAGACTCGTGTTTTAATGGACGTAACTAGCGGTTCATTTGAAGTTTCGGGCACCCGAATGGAGGAACGGGAAGGCCATAAGATATCTAAGCATGCAACACACTCAGATAAAAGATATGAAGCTTACTGGACGGTAATCGGACTCACGATGGGACAATGACACAGAGATTCGTACACAAGAAAAGACTCGTGTTTTAATGAACGTAAATAGCGGTTCATTTGAAGTTTCGGGCACCCGAATAGAGGAACGGGAAAGCCATAAGTAAGATATATAAGCATGCAACAGACTCAGATAAAGGATATGAAGCTGACCGGACGGTAATCGTACTCACGATGGGACAATGACACAGAGATTCGTACACAAGAAAAGACTCGTGTTTTAATGGACGTAACTAGCGGTTCATTTTAAGTTTCGGGCACCCGAATAGAGGAACGGGAAAGCCATAAGATATCTAAGCATGCAACAGACTCAGATAAAGGATATGAAGCTGACCGGACGGTAATCGGACTCACGATGGGACAATGACACAGAGATTCGTACACAAGAAAAGACTCGTGTTTTAATGGACGTAACTAGCGGTTCATTTGAAGTTTCGAGCACCCGAATGGAGGAACGGGAAGGCCATAAGATATCTGAGCATGCAACAGACTCAGATAATGGATATGAAGCTAACCGGACGGTAATCGGACTCACGATGGGACAATGACACAGAGATTCGTACACAAGAAAAGACTCGTGTTTTAATGAACGTAATTAGCGGTTCATTTGAAGTTTCGGGCACCCGAATGGAGGAACGGGAAAGCCATAAGATATCTAAGCATGCAACCGACTCAGATAAAGGATATGAAGCTGACCGGACGGTAATCGGACTCACGATGGGACAATGACACAGAGATTCGTACACAAGAAAAGACTCGTGTTTTAATGAACGTAAATAGCTGTTCGTTTGATGTTTCGGGCACCCGAATGGAGGAACGGGAAAGCCATAAGATATCTAAGCATGCAACAGACTCAGATAAAGGATATGAAGCTGACCGGACGGTAATCGGACTCACGGTGGGACAATGACACAGAGATTCGTACACAAGAAAAGACTCATGTTTTAATGGACGTAACTAGCGGTTCATTTGAAGTTTCGGGCACCCGAATGGAGGAACGGGAAGGCCATAAGATATCTGAGCATGCAACAGACTCAGATAAAGGATATGAAGCTTACCGGATGGTAATCGGACTCACGATGGGACAATGACACAGAGATTCGTACACAATAAAAGACTCGTGTTTTAATGAACGTAAATAACGGTTCATTTGATGTTTCGGGCACCCGAATGGAGGAACGGGAAAGCCATAAGATATCTAAGCATGCAACAGACTCAGATAAAGGATATGAAGCTGACCGGACGGTAATCATACTCACGATGGGACAATGACACAGAGATTCGTACACAAGAAAAGACTCGTGTTTTAATGGACGTAACTAGCGGTTCATTTTAAGTTTCGGGCACCCGATTGGAGGAACGGGAAAGCCATAAGATATCTAAGCATGCAACAGACTCAGATAAAGGATATGAAGCTGACCGGACGGTAATCGGACTCACGATGGGACAATGACACAGAGATTCGTACACAAGAAAAGACTCGTGTTTTAATGGACGTAAATAGCGGTTCATTTGAAGTTTCGGGCACCCGAATGGAGGAACGGGAAAGCCATAAGATATCTAAGCATGCAACAGACTCAGATAAAGGATATGAAGCTGACCGGACGGTAATCGTACTCACGATGGGACAATGACACAGAGATTCGTACACAAGAAAAGACTCGTGTTTTAATGGACGTAACTAGCAGTTCATTTTAAGTTTCGGGCACCCGAATGGAGGAACGGGAAAGCCATAAGATATCTAAGCATGCAACAGACTCAGATAAAGGATATGAAGCTGACCGGACGGTAATCGGACTCACGATGGGACAATGACACAGAGATTCGTACACAAGTAAAGACTCGTGTTTTAATGGACGTAACTAGCGGTTCATTTGAAGTTTCGGGCACCCGAATGGAGGAACGGGAAGGCTATAAGATATCTGAGCATGCAACAGACTCAGATAACGGATATGAAGCTAACCGGACGGTAATCGGACTCACGATGGGACAATGACACAGAGATTCGTACACAAGAAAAGACTCGTGTTTTAATGAACGTAAATAGCGGTTCATTTGAAGTTTCGGGCACCCGAATGGAGGAACGGGAAAGCCATAAGATATCTAAGCATGCAACCGACTCAGATAAAGGATATGAAGCTGACCGGACGGTAATCGGACGCACGATGGGACAATGACACATAGATTCGTACACAAGAAAAGACTCGTGTTTTAATGAACGTAAATAGCGGTTCGTTTGAAGTTTCGGGCACCCGAATGGAGGAACGGGAAAGCCATAAGATATCTAAGCATGCAACAGACTCAGATAAAGGATATGAAGCTGACCGGACGGTAATCGGACTCACGGTGGGACATTGACACAGAGATTCCTACACAAGAAAAGACTCGTGTTTTGATGGACGTAACTAGCGGTTCATTTGAAGTTTCGGGCACCCGAATGGAGGAACGGGAAGGCCATAAGATATCTGAGCATGCAACAGACTCAGATAAAGGATATGAAGCTTACCGGATGGTAATCGGACTCACGATGGGACAATGTCACAGAGATTCGTACACAAGAAAAGACTCGAGTTTTAATGGACGGAACTATCGGTTCATATGAAGTTTCGGGCACCCGAATGGAGGAACGGGAACGCCATAAGATATTTGATCATGCAACAAACTATGTTAAAGGATACGAAGCAGACCGGACGGTAATCGGACTCACGATGTGACAATGACATAGAGATTCGTACACAAGAAAGGACTCGTGTTTTAATGGACGTAACTAGCGGTTCATTTGAAGTTTCGGGCACCCGAATGGAGGAACGGGAAGGCCATAAGATATCTAAGCATGCAACATACTCATATAAAGGATATGAAGCTGACCGGACGGTAATCCGACTCACGATGCGACAATGACATAGAGATTCGTACACAAGAAAAGACTCGAGTTTTAAAGGACGTAACTATCTGTACATTTGAAGTTTCGGGCACCCGAATGGAGGAACGGGAAGGCCATAAGATATCTGAGCATGCAACAGACTCAGATAAAGGATATGAAGCTGACCGGACGGTAATCGGACTCACGATGGGACAATGACACAGAGATTCGTACACAAGAAAAGACTCGTGTTTTAATGAACGTAAATAGCGGTTCATTTGAAGTTTCGGGCACCCGAATGGAGGAACGGGAAAGCCATAAGATATCTAAGCATGCAACCAACTCAGATAAAGGATATGAAGCTGACCGGATGGTAATCGGACTCACGATGGGACAATGACACAGAGATTCGTACACAAGAAAAGACTCGTGTTTTAATGAACGTAAATAGCGGTTCGTTTGAAGTTTCGGGCACCCGAATGGAGGAACGGGAAAGCTATAAGATATCTAAGCATGCAACAGACTCAGATAAAGGATATGAAGCTGGGTTGAATGGATTAAAATTTATAAGCTTCATGGTAGGAGTTTATGGGAAATTGGTGGTACTAATTCTGATTCATGGGGATGGAAGAAGCTTCTTGAATACAGGGATTTGTTTAAAAATAGGTGTGTTGCAAAAGTGGGAAATGGTAGGCTGATTAGTTTTTGGTTTGATAATTGGCATAGTATAGGGCCTTTAGTTGAGCTGATTGATAGAAGGGACATTAGGGAAGCTGGGTTGGGTATGAACATGAGGCTTGTTGACATGTTTGAGTCTGGTGTGTGCAAATTGCCAGAGGAATGGAAGATTAAATATCCATGGCTCTTTGTAGATACTGAGAAATGGGCTATTAAAAATAGAGAGGATGTCTTCTGGTGGAAGAAGAATGATGGTGAAGTGAGTTCTTTTTCTACTAGAGTGGTCTATAATGATATTTGTAAGAAAAAGGAATTGGTTAAATGGCATAACTATGTTTGGTTTAGCCAAAGTATTCCTAGGCATGCTTTTATTGTGTGGTTGGCTTTTAAATATAAGCTTCCAACTCAGGATAAAATGGTTAATTGGAAGGGGAAGGAAGATGTGAAGTGTGCTTTTTGTAAAACATGCATGGATAGTCATGATCATTTGTTCTTTAAGTGTGAATATCCTTGTTCTGTTTGGAAAAAAATTAGTGTGCTTATTGGTTTTAAGAGTGATTTGTATGAGTGGAAGGACATTGTCAGAAGTGTGGAAGGTGCTAAGGTTTCAAATAATGTCTGGAGTATAATTCAGAGAATTGGGTTGGCTACTGTGGTGTATTATATTTCGCAGGAAAGGAATTATAGGATCTTTAGTGACAAGAAGAGGTCCTCTAGTAGTTTATGTAAGTTGATACAGGAAACTATTAGATTGAAGTTGATGGGGCTGAAGTTCAGACCATCAGTTCAGGTCTCTTTAGCTTGTGCTATATGGAAGTTAAATGGGAATATTGTGGATGATGGTTGTTATAATGATAATAATGAAGAAGAGGAATAAGTCTGGTAGGATGGGCTGGAGGAGTGGGTGTGGAGATTGTAGTGATGGGAGGTGCTATGTTTCTATGTGTTTTAAGTCTGTTCCTGTTATTGCTTTTTGGTTTCTGGGAGGGCTGGGGTCTTTCTTTTGGGAACTTGCAGTAATATGGTGCACTTACAAACGTTGGGTAGAGATCTGGGGTTTTGGCCCTTCTGTTTTCTTTCAAATTCTTTTGGTTTTGTCTGGTTTTTATTTTTTACTCTGTTTTAATTTTTTTCTTTTAAAAGTTCTGTTGTATTCTAATCCTGTTGGGTTTGGATACAATTCTGCTATGATGGTCAGGAGTTTAGGTTCATTGTGGCTTGGAGTAAGCCTTAACCTTGGAGTGTTTTGGTTGGAACTGATCAGTGTTCTTAGGTTCTCTGTGATTGGTTTATTTTTTATATTTTTTAGATCTGGGCACTGGTCAGGAACCTTAGTTTCTTTGTTGAGCCTTTTTTCTTTTCTGGTCAGTGTCTGGTCTTGGTTATAGTCTGATGTCTGTGGGAGGGATGGGAATCATTAACTGGGACTTATTTGGAGAAGGATGCACTATAAAGCTATGGGTAGTATTCAGGAATTTGATTCCTTCTGTTTATCCTCAAAATGGTTTATTTTGTTTTACTTTTTTAAAACTTCTGTTGAACTCTGATCTTTGTATTGGATCTGAGTTCAATTGTGCTTTTCTGGAAGGAGGTATAGGATTAAGGCTTGGAGTAAGCCAGAAACATGGAGTGATATGGATGGATCTAGCCAGTGCTTATAGGTCAATTTTCTCCTCCCCAAATTTTACAGTTTCTAGCACTTGGCACTGGTTAGAAACCCTTGTGTATTCGTTGAGCCTGGTCATTTGTTGTTCAGAGTCTGGTCTTGTTTATAGACACTTGTCTATGGGAGGGATGGGATCTATAATCTGGGAACTTGCAGTAATAAGGTGCAGAAAATACGTTTGGGTAGAGATCTGGCTGAATAAGCCTTCTGTTTTATTTCAAAGTTTCTTAAAAATATTTTATACAATAAAAAGTCTGTTGGATTTATTCCCACTATTTGTGGATGAATCTAACTCTGCGTTACTGAATTGGTGGTTAGGTATTTTGAAGCTTGGAGTAAGCTTAACCTTGGGAGATATAAGGATGGAACTGACCAGTGAGTTTAGGACATTATTTTCCACCCTGTATTTTGCATTTTGTAGTACCAATCACTGGTCAGAAACCCTTTGGTCTTTATGGCCTTTGTTGAGCCTTATTCGTTAGAGTTTTGAGTCTATTATGAGTCTAAGGCACTTGCCTAGGGGTGGGATGGGGTATTCTACTTGGGAACTTGCAGTAATATGGTGGACTAAATACGTTTGGGTAGTGATCTGGCTGAATAAGCCTTCTGTTTCTTTTCTTGTTTTTTCTTCTGCTTCTATTTTTTATTTTTTATGTTTTAAAGATCTGCTGGATTCCTTCTTATGTTCTGAGAATGGATTCAGTTCTGTGCCTTTTGATTGGTGGTTAGGAATACAGCTTGGAGTAAGCTTTACCCTTGGAGAGATAAGGCTGGACCCTATCCTTGTGTTTAGGACAATTTTTTCCACCCCTAAATTTTTATATTTTCTAGATCTTAGCAAGGATGGGAAACCCTTTCATTATTGTTTGATTTTGTTCATTGGCCTTTTCTTGCTTTTAGTTCTAGGTTTTTTGGGGGTATCTTTATGGTTGGGGTGGTTTATTTCAAGCTGGAATGGATTGGATGGAAGAGGCTGCTGGAAAGTGTTCACAGTTGTGCAGCTATAATCTTGAAAGAGGGGATTGGATATGTTAAATTTTATGTTCTTTGTGATAGCTATATGCAGTTTGAAGACAATGGAACTTATCAGGACAGAGGCAATTATGGTGGTTTGAGGTTATGGTTTTTCAGTTGTAATGAGGCTGTTATGATTTGTATTTGTATAGGCAGTAGAGATTTTGAATGGGTTATATGTAATGGGGTTGGGTTGTTAAGTGTCAAATATATTCTTAAAGGTTTTAGTATACAAAGGGGTGGGTATTGGATTGTAACTCAAGGTTGCTACTGGATTGTCTATGACATCGCTGGAAAGAATGCTGATCAATGTGAGGAAGCTGCTATTGTTGAAGAGTTTGGGTTTCTTGGGCAGATTTACAAGAGAGGCAAATGCAAGATGGATCATAAAGATTATGGAAGGGTCTTGTGGAAGCTGCTTGGACAAAAGTTAAAGGATTAGAGCCGAAGATTTTGTGACATAGGCTTGTGTATTGGGCTAATTTGTATGTGTTTTGGGTTATGTATTGGGTTGGGCTTTATTTGTCTAGAGTTTTGGTTTATGGATTGTGAGTATGGGTAATGGGCTGAGGTAGGTAGCCGGTTTGTATTGGTTAGTTTTTGGGTTGTATGTGTGTGGGCCTTGATCTAGTTTTGGTTAGTTATATTTTGTAAAGATCTTGGCCGGTGGTTTGTAAATAATTTTATTAGTAATAAAATTTACCGGAGCTTTGCCTCCTTTAAAAAAAAAAAAAGGATATGAAGCTGACCGGACGGTAATCGGACTCACGGTGGGACAATGACACAGAGATTCGTACACAAGAAAAGACTCGTGTTTTAATGGACGTAACTAGCGGTTCATTTGAAGTTTCGGGCACCCGAATGGAGGAACGGGAAGGCCATAAGATATCTGAGCATGCAACAGACTCAGATAAAGGATATGAAGCTTACCGGATGGTAATCGGACTCACGATGGGACAATGACACAGAGATTCGTACACAAGAAAAGACTCGAGTTTTAATGGACGGAACTATCGGTTCATATGAAGTTTCGGGCACCCGAATGGAGGAACGGGAACGCCATAAGATATCTGATCATGCAACAAACTATGTTAAAGGATACGAAGCAGACCGGACGGTAATCGGACTCACGATGTGACAATGACATAGAGATTCGTACACAAGAAAAGACTCGTGTTTTAATGGACGTAACTAGCGGTTCATTTGAAGTTTCAGGCTCCCGAATGGAGGAACGGGAAGGCCATAAGATATCTAAGCATGCAACATACTCATATAAAGGATATGAAGCTGACCGGACGGTAATCCGACTCACGATGCGACAATGACATAGAGATTCGTACACAAGAAAAGACTCGAGTTTTAAAGGACGTAACTATCTGTACATTTGAAGTTTCGGGCACCCGAATGGAGGAACGGGAAGGCCATAAGATATCTGAGCATGCAACAGACTCAGATAATGGATATGAAGCTAACCGGACGGTAATCGGACTCACGATGGGACAATGACACAGAGATTCGTACACAAGAAAAGACTCGTGTTTTAATGAACGTAAATAGCGGTTCATTTGAAGTTTCGGGCACCCGAATGGAGGAACGGGAAAGCCATAAGATATCTAAGCATGCAACCGACTCAGATAAAGGATATGAAGCTGACCGGATGGTAATCGGACTCACGATGGGACAATGACACAGAGATTCGTACACAAGAAAAGACTCGTGTTTTAATGAACGTAAATAGCGGTTCGTTTGAAGTTTCGGGCACCCGAATGGAGGAACGGGAAAGCCATAAGATATCTAAGCATGCAACAGACTCAGATAAAGGATATGAAACTGACCGGACGGTAATCAGACTCACGGTGGGACAATGACACAGAGATTCGTACACAAGAAAAGATTCGTGTTTTAATGGACGTAACTAGCGGTTCATTTGAAGTTTCGGGCACACGAATGGAGGAACTGGAAGGCCAAAAGATATCTGAGCATGCAAGAGACTCAGATAAAGGATATGAAGCTTACCGGACGGTAACCGGACTCACGATGGGACAATGACACAGAGATTCGTACACAAGAAAAGACTCGAGTTTTAATGGACGGAACTATCGGTTCATATGAAGTTTTGGGCACCTGAATGGAGGAACGGGAACGCCATAAGATATCTGATCATGCAACAAACTATGTTAAAGGATACGAAGCAGACCGGACGGTAATCGGACTCACGATGTGACAATGACATAGAGATTCGTACACAAGAAAAGACTCGTGTTTTAATGGACGTAACTAGCGGTTCATTTGAAGTTTCGGGCACCCGAATGGAGGAACGGGAAGGCCATAAGATATCTAAGCATGCAACAGACTCATATAAAGGATATGAAGCTGACCGGACGGTAATCCGACTCACGATGCGACAATGACATAGAGATTCGTACACAAGAAAAGACTCGAGTTTTAAAGGACGTAACTATCAGGACATTTGAAGTTTCGGGCACCCGAATGGAGGAACGGGAAGGCCATAAGATATCTGAGCATGCAACAGACTCAGATAATGGATATGAAGCTAACCGGACGGTAATCGGACTCACGATGGGACAATGACACAGAGATTAGTACACAAGAAAAGACTCGTGTTTTAATGAACGTAAATAGCGGTTCATTTGAATTTTCGGGCACCCGAATGGAGGAACGGGAAAGCCATAAGATATCTAAGCATGCAACAGACTCAGATAAAGGATATGAAGCTGACCGGACGGTAATCGGACTCACGGTGGGACAATGACACAGAGATTCGTACACAAGAAAAGACTCGTGTTTTAATCGACGTAACTAGCGGTTCATTTGAAGTTTCGGGCACCCGAATGGAGGAACGGGAAGGCCATAAGATATCTGAGCATGCAACAGACTCAGATAAGGGATATGAAGCTATCCGGACGGTAATCGGACTCACGATTGGACAATGACACAGAGATTCGTACACAAGAAAAGACTCGTGTTTTAATGAACGTAAATTGCGGTTCATTTGAAGTTTCGACCACCCGAATGGGGGAACAGGAAAGCCATAATATGTGTAAGCATGCAACAGACTCAGATAAAGGATATGAAGCTGACCGGACGGTAATCGGACTCACAATGGGACAATGACACAGAGATTCTTACACAAGAAAAGACTCGAGTTTTAAAGGACGTAACTATCTGTACATTTGAAGTTTCGGGCACCCGAATGGAGGAACGGGAAGGCCATAAGATATCTGAGCATGCAACAGACTCAGATAATGGATATGAAGCTAACCGGACAGTAATCGGACTCACGATGGGACAATGACACAGAGATTCGTACACAAGAAAAGACTCGTGTTTTAATGAACGTAAATAGCGGTTCATTTGAAGTTTCGGGCACCCGAATGGAGGAACGGGAAAGCCATAAAATATCTAAGCATGCAACAGACTCAGATAAAGGATATGAAGCTGACCGGACGGTAATCGGACTCACGATGGAACAATGACACAGAGATTCGTACGCAAGAAAAGACTCGTGTTTTAATGAACGTAAATAACGGTTCGTTTGAAGTTTCAGGCACCCGAATGGAGGAACGGGAAAGCCATAAGATATCTAAGCATGCAACAGACTCAGATAAAGGATATGAAGCTGACCGGACGGTAATCGGACTCACGGTGGGACAATGACACAGAGATTCGTACACAAGAAAAGACTCGTGTTTTAATGGACGTAACTAGCGGATCATTTGAAGTTTCGGGCACCCGAATGGTGGAACGGGAAGGCCATAAGATATCTGAGCATGCAACAGACTCAGATAAAGGATATGAAGCTTACCGGATGGTAATCGGACTCACGATGGGACAATGACACAGAGATTCGTACACAAGAAAAGACTCGAGTTTTAATGGACGGAACTATCGGTTCATATGAAGTTTCGGGCACCCGAATGGCGGAACGGGAACGCCATAAGATATCTGGTCATGCAACAAACTATGTTAAAGGATACGAAGCAGACCGGACGGTAATCGGACTCACGATGTGACAATGACATAGAGATTCGTACACAAGAAAAGACTCGTGTTTTAATGGACGTAACTAGCGGTTCATTTGAAGTATCGGGCACCCGAATGGAGGAACGGGAAGGCCATAAGATATCTAAGCATGCAACAGACTCATATAAAGGATATGAAGCTGACCGGACGGTAATCCGACTCACGATGCGACAATGACATAGAGATTCGTACACAAGAAAAGACTCAAGTTTTAAAGGACGTAACTATCTGTACATTTGAAGTTTCGGGCACCCGAATGGAGGAACGGGAAGGCCATAAGATATCTGAGCATGCAACAGACTCAGATAATGGATATGAAGCTAACCGGACGGTAATCGGACTCACGATGGGACAATGACACAGAGATTCGTACACAAGAAAAGACTCGTGTTTTAATGAACGTAAATAGCGGTTCATTTGAAGTTTCGGGCACCCGAATGGAGGAACGGGAAAGCCATAAGATATCTAAGCATGCAACAGACTCAGATAAAGGATATGAAGCTGACCGGACGGTAATCGGACTCACGGTGGGACAATGACACAGAGATTCGTACACAAGAAAAGACTCGTGTTTTAATGGACGTAACTAGCGGTTCATTTGAAGTTTCGGGCACCCGAATGGTGGAACGGGAAGGCCATAAGATATCTGAGCATGCAACAGACTCAGATAAAGGATATGAAGCTTACCGGATGGTAATCGGACTCACGATGGGACAATGACACAGAGATTCGTACACAAGAAAAGACTCGAGTTTTAATGGACGGAACTATCGGTTCATATGAAGTTTCGGGCACCCGAATGGAGGAACGGGAACGCCATAAGATATCTGATCATGCAACAAACTATGTTAAAGGATACGAAGCAGACCGGACGGTAATCGGACTCACGATGTGACAATGACATAGAGATTCGTACACAAGTAAAGACTCGTGTTTTAATGGACGTAACTAGCGGTTCATTTGAAGTTTCGGGCACCCGAATGGAGGAACGGGAAGGCCATAAGATATCTAAGCATGCAACAGACTCATATAAAGGATATGAAGCTGACCGGACGGTAATCCGACTCACGATGGGACAATGACACAGAGATTCGTACACAAGAAAAGACTCGTGTTTTAATGAACGTAAATAGCGGTTCGTTTGAAGTTTCGGGCACCCGAATGGAGGAACGGGAAAGCCATAAGATATCTAAGCATGCAACAGACTCAGATAAAGGATATGAAGCTGACCGGACGGTAATCGGACTCACGGTGGGACAATGACATAGAGATTCGTACACAAGAAAAGACTCGTGTTTTAATGGACGTAACTAGCGGTTCATTTGAAGTTTCGGGCACCCGAATGGAGGAACGGGAAGGCCAAAAGATATCTGAGCATGCAACAGACTCAGATAAAGGATATGAAGCTTACCGGACGGTAACCGGACTCACGATGGGACAATGACACAGAGATTCGTACACAAGAAAAGACTCGAGTTTTAATGGACGGAACTATCGGTTCATATGAAGTTTCGGGCACCCGAATGGAGGAACTGGAACGCCATAAGATATCTGATCATGCAACAAACTATGTTAAAGGATACGAAGCAGACCGGACGGTAATCGGACTCACGATGTGACAATGACATAGAGATTCGTACACAAGAAAAGACTCGTGTTTTAATGGACGTAACTAGCGGTTCATTTGAAGTTTCGGGCACCCGAATGGAGGAACGGGAAGGCCATAAGATATCTAAGCATGCAACAGACTCATATAAAGGATATGAAGCTGACCAGACGGTAATCCGATTCACGATGCGACAATGTCATAGAGATTCGTACACAAGAAAAGACTCGAGTTTTAAAGGACGTAACTATCTGTACATTTGAAGTTTCGGGCACCCGAATGGAGGAACGGGAAGGCCATAAGATATCTGAGCATGCAACAGACTCAGATAATGGATATGAAGCTAACCGGACGGTAATCGGACTCACGATGGGACAATGACACAGAGATTCGTACACAAGAAAAGACTCGTGTTTTAATGGACGTAACTAGCGGTTCATTTGAAGTTTCGGGCACCCGAATGGAGGAACGGGAAAGCTATAAGATATCTAAGCATGCAACAGACTCAGATAAAGGATATGAAGCTGACCGGACGGTAATCGGACTCACGGTGGGACAATGACACAGAGATTCGTACACAAGAAAAGACTCGTGTTTTAATCGACGTAACTAGCGGTTCATTTGAAGTTTCGGGCACCCGAATGGAGGAACGGGAAGGCCATAAGATATCTGAGCATGCAACAGACTCAGATAAGGGATATGAAGCTATCCGGACGGTAATCGGACTCACGATTGGACAATGACACAGAGATTCGTACACAAGAATAGACTCGTGTTTTAATGAACGTAAATTGCGGTTCATTTGAAGTTTCGACCACCCGAATGGGGGAACGGGAAAGCCATAATATGTGTAAGCATGCAACAGACTCAGATAAAGGATATGAAGCTGACCGGACGGTAATCGGACTCACAATGGGACAATGACACAGAGATTCGTACACAAGAAAAGACTCGAGTTTTAAAGGACGTAACTATCTGTACATTTGAAGTTTCGGGCACCCGAATTGAGGAACGGGAAGGCCATAAGATATCTGAGCATGCAACAGACTCAGATAATGGATATGAAGCTAACCGGACAGTAATCGGACTCACGATGGGACAATGACACAGAGATTCGTACACAAGAAAAGACTCGTGTTTTAATGAACGTAAATAGCGGTTCATTTGAAGTTTCGGGCACCCGAATGGAGGAACGGGAAAGCCATAAAATATCTAAGCATGCAACAGACTCAGATAAAGGATATGAAGCTGACCGGACGGTAATCGGACTCACGATGGAACAATGACACAGAGATTCGTACACAAGAAAAGACTCGTGTTTTAATGAACGTAAATAACGGTTCGTTTGAAGTTTCAGGCACCCGAATGGAGGAACGGGAAAGCCATAAGATATCTAAGCATGCAACAGACTCAGATAAAGGATATGAAGCTGACCGGACGGTAATCGGACTCACGGTGGGACAATGACACAGAGATTCGTACACAAGAAAAGACTCGTGTTTTAATGGACGTAACTAGCGGATCATTTGAAGTTTCGGGCACCCGAATGGTGGAACGGGAAGGCCATAAGATATCTGAGCATGCAACAGACTCAGATAAAGGATATGAAGCTTACCGGATGGTAATCGGACTCACGATGGGACAATGACACAGAGATTCGTACACAAGAAAAGACTCGAGTTTTAATGGACGGAACTATCGGTTCATATGAAGTTTCGGGCACCCGAATGGAGGAACGGGAACGCCATAAGATATCTGATCATGCAACAAACTATGTTAAAGGATACGAAGCAGACCGGACGGTAATCGGACTCACGATGTGACAATGACATAGAGATTCGTACACAAGAAAAGACTCGTGTTTTAATGGACGTAACTAGCGGTTCATTTGAAGTATCGGGCACCCGAATGGAGGAACGGGAAGGCCATAAGATATCTAAGCATGCAACAGACTCATATAAAGGATATGAAGCTGACCGGACGGTAATCCGACTCACGATGCGACAATGACATAGAGATTCGTACACAAGAAAAGACTCAAGTTTTAAAGGACGTAACTATCTGTACATTTGAAGTTTCGGGCACCCGAATGGAGGAACGGGAAGGCCATAAGATATCTGAGCATGCAACAGACTCAGATAATGGATATGAAGCTAACCGGACGGTAATCGGACTCACGATGGGACAATGACACAGAGATTCGTACACAAGAAAAGACTCGTGTTTTAATGAACGTAAATAGCGGTTCATTTGAAGTTTCGGGCACCCGAATGGAGGAACGGGAAAGCCATAAGATATCTAAGCATGCAACAGACTCAGATAAAGGATATGAAGCTGACCGGACGGTAATCGGACTCACGGTGGGACAATGACACAGAGATTCGTACACAAGAAAAGACTCGTGTTTTAATGGACGTAACTAGCGGTTCATTTGAAGTTTCGGGCACCCGAATGGTGGAACGGGAAGGCCATAAGATATCTGAGCATGCAACAGACTCAGATAAAGGATATGAAGCTTACCGGATGGTAATCGGACTCACGATGGGACAATGACACAGAGATTCGTACACAAGAAAAGACTCGAGTTTTAATGGACGGAACTATCGGTTCATATGAAGTTTCGGGCACCCGAATGGAGGAACGGGAACGCCATAAGATATCTGATCATGCAACAAACTATGTTAAAGGATACGAAGCAGACCGGACGGTAATCGGACTCACGATGTGACAATGACATAGAGATTCGTACACAAGTAAAGACTCGTGTTTTAATGGACGTAACTAGCGGTTCATTTGAAGTTTCGGGCACCCGAATGGAGGAACGGGAAGGCCATAAGATATCTAAGCATGCAACAGACTCATATAAAGGATATGAAGCTGACCGGACGGTAATCCGACTCACGATGGGACAATGACACAGAGATTCGTACACAAGAAAAGACTCGTGTTTTAATGAACGTAAATAGCGGTTCGTTTGAAGTTTCGGGCACCCGAATGGAGGAACGGGAAAGCCATAAGATATCTAAGCATGCAACAGACTCAGATAAAGGATATGAAGCTGACCGGACGGTAATCGGACTCACGGTGGGACAATGACATAGAGATTCGTACACAAGAAAAGACTCGTGTTTTAATGGACGTAACTAGCGGTTCATTTGAAGTTTCGGGCACCCGAATGGAGGAACGGGAAGGCCAAAAGATATCTGAGCATGCAACAGACTCAGATAAAGGATATGAAGCTTACCGGACGGTAACCGGACTCACGATGGGACAATGACACAGAGATTCGTACACAAGAAAAGACTCGAGTTTTAATGGACGGAACTATCGGTTCATATGAAGTTTCGGGCACCCGAATGGAGGAACTGGAACGCCATAAGATATCTGATCATGCAACAAACTATGTTAAAGGATACGAAGCAGACCGGACGGTAATCGGACTCACGATGTGACAATGACATAGAGATTCGTACACAAGAAAAGACTCGTGTTTTAATGGACGTAACTAGCGGTTCATTTGAAGTTTCGGGCACCCGAATGGAGGAACGGGAAGGCCATAAGATATCTAAGCATGCAACAGACTCATATAAAGGATATGAAGCTGACCAGACGGTAATCCGATTCACGATGCGACAATGACATAGAGATTCGTACACAAGAAAAGACTCGAGTTTTAAAGGACGTAACTATCTGTACATTTGAAGTTTCGGGCACCCGAATGGAGGAACGGGAAGGCCATAAGATATCTGAGCATGCAACAGACTCAGATAATGGATATGAAGCTAACCGGACGGTAATCGGACTCACGATGGGACAATGACACAGAGATTCGTACACAAGAAAAGACTCGTGTTTTAATGGACGTAACTAGCGGTTCATTTGAAGTTTCGGGCACCCGAATGGAGGAACGGGAAAGCCATAAGATATCTAAGCATGCAACAGACTCAGATAAAGGATATGAAGCTGACCGGACGGTAATCGGACTCACGGTGGGACAATGACACAGAGATTCGTACACAAGAAAAGACTCGTGTTTTAATCGACGTAACTAGCGGTTCATTTGAAGTTTCGGGCACCCGAATGGAGGAACGGGAAGGCCATAAGATATCTGAGGATGCAACAGACTCAGATAAGGGATATGAAGCTATCCGGACGGTAATCGGACTCACGATTGGACAATGACACAGAGATTCGTACACAAGAAAAGACTCGTGTTTTAATGAACGTAAATTGCGGTTCATTTGAAGTTTCGACCACCCGAATGGGGGAACGGGAAAGCCATAATATGTGTAAGCATGCAACAGACTCAGATAAAGGATATGAAGCTGACCGGACGGTAATCGGACTCACAATGGGACAATGACACAGAGATTCGTACACAAGAAAAGACTCGAGTTTTAAAGGACGTAACTATCTGTACATTTGAAGTTTCGGGCACCCGAATGGAGGAACGGGAAGGCCATAAGATATCTGAGCATGCAACAGACTCAGATAATGGATATGAAGCTAACCGGACAGTAATCGGACTCACGATGGGACAATGACACAGAGATTCGTACACAAGAAAAGACTCGTGTTTTAATGAACGTAAATAGCGGTTCATTTGAAGTTTCGGGCACCCGAATGGAGGAATGGGAAAGCCATAAAATATCTAAGCATGCAACAGACTCAGATAAAGGATATGAAGCTGACCGGACGGTAATCGGACTCACGATGGAACAATGACACAGAGATTCGTACACAAGAAAAGACTCGTGTTTTAATGAACGTAAATAACGGTTCGTTTGAAGTTTCAGGCACCCGAATGGAGGAACGGGAAAGCCATAAGATATCTAAGCATGCAACAGACTCAGATAAAGGATATGAAGCTGACCGGACGGTAATCGGACTCACGGTGGGACAATGACACAGAGATTCGTACACAAGAAAAGACTCGTGTTTTAATGGACGTAACTAGCGGATCATTTGAAGTTTCGGGCACCCGAATGGTGGAACGGGAAGGCCATAAGATATCTGAGCATGCAACAGACTCAGATAAAGGATATGAAGCTTACCGGATGGTAATCGGACTCACGATGGGACAATGACACAGAGATTCGTACACAAGAAAAGACTCGAGTTTTAATGGACGGAACTATCGGTTCATATGAAGTTTCGGGCACCCGAATGGAGGAACGGGAACGCCATAAGATATCTGATCATGCAACAAACTATGTTAAAGGATACGAAGCAGACCGGACGGTAATCGGACTCACGATGTGACAATGACATAGAGATTCGTACACAAGAAAAGACTCGTGTTTTAATGGACGTAACTAGCGGTTCATTTGAAGTATCGGGCACCCGAATGGAGGAACGGGAAGGCCATAAGATATCTAAGCATGCAACAGACTCATATAAAGGATATGAAGCTGACCGGACGGTAATCCGACTCACGATGCGACA
The DNA here is from genome assembly GCA_032199755.1 of Ambrosia artemisiifolia. NCBI lineage: Eukaryota > Viridiplantae > Streptophyta > Magnoliopsida > Asterales > Asteraceae > Ambrosia > Ambrosia artemisiifolia. The sequence continues at coordinate 29,283,751 of CM063524.1, read as the reverse complement.
ATGACATAGAGATTCGTACACAAGAAAAGACTCAAGTTTTAAAGGACGTAACTATCTGTACATTTGAAGTTTCGGGCACCCGAATGGAGGAACGGGAAAGCCATAAGATATCTGAGCATGCAACAGACTCAGATAATGGATATGAAGCTAACCGGACGGTAATCGGACTCACGATGGGACAATGACACAGAGATTCGTACACAAGAAAAGACTCGTGTTTTAATGAACGTAAATAGCGGTTCATTTGAAGTTTCGGGCACCCGAATGGAGGAACGGGAAAGCCATAAGATATCTAAGCATGCAACAGACTCAGATAAAGGATATGAAGCTGACCGGACGGTAATCGGACTCACGGTGGGACAATGACACAGAGATTCGTACACAAGAAAAGACTCGTGTTTTAATGGACGTAACTAGCGGTTCATTTGAAGTTTCGGGCACCCGAATGGTGGAACGGGAAGGCCATAAGATATCTGAGCATGCAACAGACTCAGATAAAGGATATGAAGCTTACCGGATGGTAATCGGACTCACGATGGGACAATGACACAGAGATTCGTACACAAGAAAAGACTCGAGTTTTAATGGACGGAACTATCGGTTCATATGAAGTTTCGGGCACCCGAATGGAGGAACGGGAACGCCATAAGATATCTGATCATGCAACAAACTATGTTAAAGGATACGAAGCAGACCGGACGGTAATCGGACTCACGATGTGACAATGACATAGAGATTCGTACACAAGTAAAGACTCGTGTTTTAATGGACGTAACTAGCGGTTCATTTGAAGTTTCGGGCACCCGAATGGAGGAACGGGAAGGCCATAAGATATCTAAGCATGCAACAGACTCATATAAAGGATATGAAGCTGACCGGACGGTAATCCGACTCACGATGGGACAATGACACAGAGATTCGTACACAAGAAAAGACTCGTGTTTTAATGAACGTAAATAGCGGTTCGTTTGAAGTTTCGGGCACCCGAATGGAGGAACGGGAAAGCCATAAGATATCTAAGCATGCAACAGACTCAGATAAAGGATATGAAGCTGACCGGACGGTAATCGGACTCACGGTGGGACAATGACATAGAGATTCGTACACAAGAAAAGACTCGTGTTTTAATGGACGTAACTAGCGGTTCATTTGAAGTTTCGGGCACCCGAATGGAGGAACGGGAAGGCCAAAAGATATCTGAGCATGCAACAGACTCAGATAAAGGATATGAAGCTTACCGGACGGTAACCGGACTCACGATGGGACAATGACACAGAGATTCGTACACAAGAAAAGACTCGAGTTTTAATGGACGGAACTATCGGTTCATATGAAGTTTCGGGCACCCGAATGGAGGAACTGGAACGCCATAAGATATCTGATCATGCAACAAACTATGTTAAAGGATACGAAGCAGACCGGACGGTAATCGGACTCACGATGTGACAATGACATAGAGATTCGTACACAAGAAAAGACTCGTGTTTTAATGGACGTAACTAGCGGTTCATTTGAAGTTTCGGGCACCCGAATGGAGGAACGGGAAGGCCATAAGATATCTAAGCATGCAACAGACTCATATAAAGGATATGAAGCTGACCAGACGGTAATCCGATTCACGATGCGACAATGACATAGAGATTCGTACACAAGAAAAGACTCGAGTTTTAAAGGACGTAACTATCTGTACATTTGAAGTTTCGGGCACCCGAATGGAGGAACGGGAAGGCCATAAGATATCTGAGCATGCAACAGACTCAGATAATGGATATGAAGCTAACCGGACGGTAATCGGACTCACGATGGGACAATGACACAGAGATCCGTACACAAGAAAAGACTCGTGTTTTAATGGACGTAACTAGCGGTTCATTTGAAGTTTCGGGCACCCGAATGGAGGAACGGGAAAGCCATAAGATATCTAAGCATGCAACAGACTCAGATAAAGGATATGAAGCTGACCGGACGGTAATCGGACTCACGATGGGACAATGACACAGAGATTCGTACACAAGAAAAGACTCGTGTTTTAATGGACGTAACTAGCGGTTCATTTGAAGTTTCGGGCACCCGAATGGAGGAACGGGAAAGCCATAAGATATCTAAGCATGCAACAGACACAGATAAAGGATATGAAGCTGACCGGACGGTAATCGGACTCACGATGGGACAATGACACAGAGATTCGTACACAAGAAAAAACTCGTGTTTTAATGGACGTAACTAGCGGTTCATTTGAAGTTTCGGGCACCCGAATGGAGGAACGGGAAAGCCATAAGATATCTAAGCATGCAACAGACTCATATAAAGGATATGAAGCTGACCGGACGGTAATCCGACTCACGATGCGACAATGACATAGAGATTCGTACACAAGAAAAGACTCGAGTTTTAAAGGACGTAACTATCTGTACATTTGAAGTTTCGGGCACCCGAATGGAGGAACGGGAAGGCCATAAGATATCGGAGCATGCAACAGACTCAGATAAGGGATATGAAGCTAACCGGACGGTAATCGGACTCACGATGGGGCAATGACACAGAGATTCGTACACAAGAAAAGACTCGTGTTTTAATGGACGTAACTAGCGGTTCATTTGAAGTTTCGGGCACCCGAATGGAGGAACGGGAAAGCCATAAGATATCTAAGCATGCAACAGACTCAGATAAAGGATATGAAGCTGACCGGACGGTAATCGGACTCACGATGGGACAATGACACAGAGATTCGTACACAAGAAAAGACTCGAGTTTTAATGAACGTAAATAGCGGTTCATTTGAAGTTTCGGGCACCCGAATGGAGGAACGGGAAAGCCATAAGATATCTAAGCATGCAACAGACTCAGATAAAGGATATGAAGCTGACCGGACGGTAATCGGACTCACGATGGAACAATGACACAGAGATTCGTGCACAAGAAAAGACTCGTGTTTTAATGAACGTAAATAGCGGTTCGTTTGAAGTTTCAGGCACCCGAATGGAGGAACGGGAAAGCCATAAGATATCTAAGCATGCAACAGACTCAGATAAAGGATATGAAGCGGACCAGACGGTAATCGGACTCACGGTGGGACAATGACACAGAGATTCGTACACTAGAAAAGACTCGTGTTTTAATGGACGTAACTAGCGGTTCATTTGAAGTTTCGGGCACCCGAATGGTGGAACGGGAAGGCCATAAGATATCTGAGCATGCAACAGACTCAGATAAAGGATATGAAGCTTACCGGATGGTAATCCGACTCACGATGGGACAATGACACAGAGATTCGTACACAAGAAAAGACTCGAGTTTTAATGGACGGAACTATCGGTTCATATGAAGTTTCGGGCACCCGAATGGAGGAACGGGAACGCCATAAGATATCTGATCATGCAACAAACTATGTTAAAGGATACGAAGCAGACCGGACGGTAATCGGACTCACGATGTGACAATGACATAGAGATTCTTACACAAGAAAAGACTCGTGTTTTAATGGACGTAACTAGCGGTTCATTTGAAGTTTCGGGCACCCGAATTGAGGAACGGGAAGGCCATAAGATATCTAAGCATGCAACAGACTCATATAAAGGATATGAAGCTGACCGGACGGTAATCCGACTCACGATGGGACAATGACACAGAGATTCGTACACAAGAAAAGACTCGTGTTTTAATGAACGTAAATAGCGGTTCGTTTGAAGTTTCGGGCACCCGAATGGAGGAACGGGAAAGCCATAAGATATCTAAGCATGCAACAGACTCAGATAAAGGATATGAAGCTGACCGGACGGTAATCGGACTCACGGTGGGACAATGACACAGAGATTCGTACACAAGAAAAGACTCGTGTTTTAATGGACGTAACTAGCGGTTCATTTGAAGTTTCGGGCACCCGAATGGAGGAACGGGAAGGCCAAAAGATATTTGAGCATGCAACAGACTCAGATAAAGGATATGAAGCTTACCGGACGGTAACCGGACTCACGATGGGACAATGACACAGAGATTCGTACACAAGAAAAGACTCGAGTTTTAATGGACGGAACTATCGGGTCATATGAAGTTTCGGGCACCCGAATGGAGGAACGGGACGCCATAAGATATCTGATCATGCAACAAACTATGTTAAAGGATACGAAGCAGACCGGACGGTAATCGGACTCACGATGTGACAATGACATAGAGATTCGTACACAAGAAAAGACTCGTGTTTTAATGGACGTAACTAGCGGTTCATTTGAAGTTTCGGGCACCCGAATGGAGGAACGGGAAGGCCATAAGATATCTAAGCATGCAACAGACTCATATAAAGGATATGAAGCTGACCGGACGGTAATCCGACTCACGATGCGACAATGACATAGAGATTCGTACACAAGAAAAGACTCGAGTTTTAAAGGACGTAACTATCTGTACATTTGAAGTTTCGGGCACCCGAATGGAGGAACGGGAAGGCCATAAGATATCTGAGCATGCAACAGACTCAGATAATGGATATGAAGCTAAGCGGACGGTAATCGGACTCACGATGGGACAATGACACAGAGATTCGTACACAAGAAAAGACTCGTGTTTAAATGGACGTAACTAGCGGTTAATTTGAAGTTTCGGGCACCCGAATGGTGGAACGGGAAGGCCATAAGATATCTGAGCATGCAACAGACTCAGATAAAGGATATGAAGCTTACCGGATGGTAATCGGACTCACGATGGGACAATGACACAGAGATTCGTACACAAGAAAAGACTCGAGTTTTAATGGAACTATCGGTTCATATGAAGTTTCGGGCACCCGAATGGAGGAACGGGAACGCCATAAGATATCTGATCATGCAACAAACTATGTTTAAGGATACCAAGCAGACCGGACGGTAATCGCACTCACGATGTGACAATGACATAGAGATTCGTACACAAGAAAAGACTCGTGTTTTAATGGGCGTAACTAGCGGTTCATTTGAAGTTTCGGGCACCCGAATGGAGGAACGGGAAGGCCATAAGATATCTAAGCATGCAACAGACTCATATAAAGGATATGAAGCTGACCGGACGGTAATCCGACTCACGATGCGACAATGACATAGAGATTCGTACACAAGAAAAGACTCGAGTTTTAAAGGACGTAACTATCTGTACATTTGAAGTTTCGGGCACCCGAATGGAGGAACGGGAAAGCCATAAGATATCTAAGCATGCAACAGACTCAGATAAAGGATATGAAGATGACCGGACGGTAATCGGACTCACGGTGGGACAATGACACAGAGATTCGTACACAAGAAAAGACTCGTGTTTTAATGAACGTAAATAGCGGTTCATTTGAAGTTTCAGGCACCCGAATGGAGGAACGGGAAAGCCATAAGATATCTAAGCATGCAACAGACTCAGATAAAGGATATGAAGCTGACCGGACGGTAATCGGACTCACGGTGGGACAATGACACAGAGATTCGTACACAAGAAAAGACTCGTGTTTTAATGGACGTAACTAGCGGTTCATTTGAAGTTTCGGGCACCCGAATGGTGGAACGGGAAGGCCATAAGATATCTGAGCATGCAACAGACTCAGATAAAGGATATGAAGCTTACCGGATGGTAATCGGACTCACGATGGGACAATGACACAGAGATTCGTACACAAGAAAAGACTCGAGTTTTAATGGACGGAACTATCGGTTCATATGAAGTTTCGGGCACCCGAATGGAGGAACGGGAACGCCATAAGATATCTGATCATGCAACAAACTATGTTAAAGGATACGAAGCAGACCGGACGGTAATCGGACTCACGATGTGACAATGACAGAGAGATTCGTACACAAGAAAAGACTCGTGTTTTAATGGACGTAACTAGCGGTTCATTTGAAGTTTCGGGCACCCGAATGGAGGAACGGGAAGGCCATAAGATATCTAAGCATGCAACAGACTCATATAAAGGATATGAAGCTGACCGGACGGTAATCCGACTCACGATGGGACAATGACACAGAGATTCGTACACAAGAAAAGACTCGTGTTTTAATGGACGTAACTAGCGGTTCGTTTGAAGTTTCGGGCACCCGAATGGAGGAACGGGAAAGCCATAAGATATCTAAGCATGCAACAGACTCAGATAAAGGATATGAAGCTGACCGGACGGTAATCGGACTCACGGTGGGACAATGACACAGAGATTCGTACACAAGAAAAGACTCGTGTTTTAATGGACGTAACTAGCGGTTCATTTGAAGTTTCGGGCACCCGAATGGAGGAACGGGAAGGCCAAAAGATATCTGAGCATGCAACAGACTCAGATAAAGGATATGAAGCTTACCGGACGGTAACCGGACTCACGATGGGACAATGACACAGAGATTCGTACACAAGAAAAGACTCGTGTTTTAATGAACGTAAATAGCGGTTCATTTGAAGTTTCGGGCACCCGAATGGAGGAACGGGAACGCCATAAGATGTCTGATCATGCAACAAACTATGTTAAAGGATACGAAGCAGACCGGACGGTAATCGGACTCACGATGGGACAATGACACAGAGATTCGTACACAAGAAAAGACTCGTGTTTTAATGGACGTAACTAGCGGTTCATTTGAAGTTTCGGGCACCCGAATGGTGGAACGGGAAGGCCATAAGATATCTGAGCATGCAACAGACTCAGATAAAGGATATGAAGCTTACCGGATGGTAATCGGACTCACGATGGGACAATGACACAGAGATTCGTACACAAGAAAAGACTCGAGTTTTAGTGGACGGAACTATCGGTTCATATGAAGTTTCGGGCACCCGAATGGAGGAACGGGAACGCCATAAGATATCTGATCATGCAACAAACTATGTTAAAGGATACGAAGCAGACCGGACGGTAATCGGACTCACGATGTGACAATGACATAGAGATTCGTACACAAGAAAAGACTCGTGTTTTAATGGATGTAACTAGCGGTTCATTTGAAGTTTCGGGCACCCGAATGGAGGAACGGGAAGGCCATAAGATATCTAAGCATGCAACAGACTCATATAAAGGATATGAAGCTGACCGGACGGTAATCCGACTTACGATGCGACAATGACATAGAGATTCGTACACAAGAAAAGACTCGAGTTTTAAAGGACGTAACTATCTGTACATTTGAAGTTTCGGGCACCCGAATGGAGGAACGGGAAGGCCATAAGATATCTGAGCATGCAACAGACTCAGATAATGGATATGAAGCTAACCGGACGGTAATCGGACTCACGATGGGACAATGACACAGAGATTCGTACACAAGAAAAGACTCGTGTTTTAATGAACGCAAATAGCGGTTCATTTGAATTTTCGGGCACCCGAATGGAGGAACGGGAACGCCATAAGATATCTAAGCATGCAACAGACTCAGATAAAGGATATGAAGCTGACCAGACGGTAATCGTACTCACGATGGGGCAATGACACAGAGATTCGTACACAAGAAAAGACTCGTGTTTTAATGGACGTAACTAGCGGTTCATTTGAAGTTTCGGGCACCCGAATGGAGGAACGGGAAAGCCATAAGATATCTAAGCATGCAACAGACTCAGATAAAGGATATGAAGCTGACCGGACGGTAATCGGACTCACGATGGGGCAATGACACAGAGATTCGTACACAAGAAAAGACTCGTGTTTTAATGGACGTAACTAGCGGTTCATTTGAAGTTTCGGGCACCCGAATGGAGGAACGGGAACGCCATAAGATATCTAAGCATGCAACAGACTCAGATAAAGGATATGAAGCTGACCAGACGGTAATCGTACTCACGATGGGGCAATGACACAGAGATTCGTACACAAGAAAAGACTCGTGTTTTAATGGACGTAACTAGCGGTTCATTTGAAGTTTCGGGCACCCGAATGGAGGAACGGGAAAGCCATAAGATATCTGAGCATGCACCAGACTCAGATAAAGGATATGAAGCTGACCGGACGGTAATTGTACTCACGATGGGACAATGACACAGAGATTCGTACACAATAAAAGACTCGTGTTTTAATGGACGTAACTAGCGGTTCATTTGAAGTTTCGGGCACCCGAATGGAGGAACGGGAAAGCCATAAGATATCTGAGCATGCACCAGACTCAGATAAAGGATATGAAGCTGACCGGACGGTAATCGGACTCACGATTGGACAATGACACAGAGATTCGTACACAAGAAAAGACTCGTGTTTTAATGAACGTAAATAGCGGTTCAGTTGAAGTTTCGACCACCCGAATGGGGGAACAGGAAAGCCATAATATGTGTAAGCATGCAACAGACTCAGATAAAGGATATGAAGCTGACCGGACGGTAATCGAACTCACGGTGGGACAATGACACAGAGATTCGTACACAAGAAAAGACTCGTGTTTTAATGGACGTAACAAGCGGTTCATTTGAAGTTTCGGGCACCCGAATGGTGGAACGGGAAGGCCATAAGATATCTGAGCATGCAACAGACTCAGATAAAGGATATGAAGCTTACCGGATGGTAATCGGACTCACGATGGGACAATGACACAGAGATTCGTACACAAGAAAAGACTCGAGTTTTAATGGACGGAACTATCGGTTCATATGAAGTTTCGGGCACCCGAATGGAGGAACGGGAACGCCATAAGATATCTGATCATGCAACAAACTATGTTAAAGGGTACGAAGCAGACCGGACGGTAATCGGACTCACGATGTGACAATGACATAGAGATTCGTACACAAGAAAAGACTCGTGTTTTAATGGACGTAACTAGCGGTTCATTTGAAGTTTTGGGCACCCGAATGGAGGAACGGGAAGGCCATAAGATATCTAAGCATGCAACAGACTCATATAAAGGATATGAAGCTGACCGGACGGTAATCCGACTCACGATGCGACAATGACATAGAGATTCGTACACAAGAAAAGACTCGAGTTTTAAAGGACGTAACTATCTGTACATTTGAAGTTTCGGGCACCCGAATGGAGGAACGGGAAGGCCATAAGATATCTGAGCATGCAACAGACTCAGATAATGGATATGAAGCTAACCGGACGGTAATCGGACTCACGATGGGACAATGACACAGAGATTCGCACACAAGAAAAGTCTCGTGTTTTAATGAACGTAAATAGCGGTTCATTTGAAGTTTCGGGCACCCGAATGGAGGAACGGGAAAGCCATAAGATATCTAAGCATGCAACAGACTCAGATAAAGGATATAAAGCTGACCGGACGGTAATCGGACTCACGGTGGGACAATGACACAGAGATTCGTACACAAGAATAGACTCGTGTTTTAATGGACGTAACTAGCGGTTCATTTGAAGTTTCGGGCACCCGAATGGTGGAACGGGAAGGCCATAAGATATCTGAGCATGCAACAGACTCAGATAAAGGATATGAAGCTTACCGGATGGTAATCGGACTCACGATGGGACAATGACACAGAGATTCGTACACAAGAATAGACTCGAGTTTTAATGGACGGAACTATCGGTTCATATGAAGTTTCGGGCACCCGAATGGAGGAACGGGAACGCCATAAGATATCTGATCATGCAACAAACTATGTTAAAGGATACGAAGCAGACCGGACGGTAATCGGACTCACGATGTGACAATGACATAGAGATTCGTACACAAGAAAAGACTCGTGTTTTAATGGACGTAACTAGCGGTTCATTTGAAGTTTCGGGCACCCGAATGGAGGAACGGGAAGGCCATAAGATATCTAAGCATGCAACAGACTCATATAAAGGATATGAAGCTTACCGGACGGTAATCCGACTCACGATGCGACAATGACACAGAGATTCGTACACAAGAAAAGACTCGTGTTTTAATGGACGTATCTAGCGGTTCATTTGAAGTTTCGACCACCCGAATGGAGGAACGGGAAAGCAATAATATGTGTAAGCATGCAACAGACTCAGATAAAGGATATGAAGCTGACCGGACGGTAATCGGACTCACAATGGGACAATGACACAGAGATTCGTACACAAGAAAAGACTCAAGTTTTAAAGGACGTAACTATCTGTACATTTGAAGTTTCGAGCACCCGAATGGAGAAACGGGAAGGCCATAAGATATCTGAGCATGCAACAGACTCAGATAATGGATATGAAGCTAACCGGACGGTAATCGGACTCACGATGGGACAATGACACAGAGATTCGTACACAAGAAAAGACTCGTGTTTTAATGAACGTAAATAGCGGTTCGTTTGAAGTTTCGGCCACCCGAATGGAGGAATGGGAAAGCCATAAGATATCTAAGCATGCAACAGACTCAGATAAAGGATATGAAGCTGACCGGACGGTAATCGGACTCACGATGGGACAATGACACAGAGATTCGTACACAAGAAAAGACTCGTGTTTTAATGGACGTAACTAGCGGTTCATTTGAAGTTTCAGGCTCCCGAATGGAGGAACGGGAAGGCCATAAGATATCTAAGCATGCAACATACTCATATAAAGGATATGAAGCTGACCGGACGGTAATCCGACTCACGATGCGACAATGACATAGAGATTCGTACACAAGAAAAGACTCGAGTTTTAAAGGACGTAACTATCTGTACATTTGAAGTTTCGGGCACCCGAATGGAGGAACGGGAAGGCCATAAGATATCTGAGCATGCAACAGACTCAGATAATGGATATGAAGCTAACCGGACGGTAATCGGACTCACGATGGGACAATGACACAGAGATTCGCACACAAGAAAAGTCTCGTGTTTTAATGAACGTAAATAGCGGTTCATTTGAAGTTTCGGGCACCCGAATGGAGGAACGGGAAAGCCATAAGATATCTAAGCATGCAACAGACTCAGATAAAGGATATAAAGCTGACCGGACGGTAATCGGACTCACGGTGGGACAATGACACAGAGATTCGTACACAAGAATAGACTCGTGTTTTAATGGACGTAACTAGCGGTTCATTTGAAGTTTCGGGCACCCGAATGGTGGAACGGGAAGGCCATAAGATATCTGAGCATGCAACAGACTCAGATAAAGGATATGAAGCTTACCGGATGGTAATCGGACTCACGATGGGACAATGACACAGAGATTCGTACACAAGAAAAGACTCGAGTTTTAATGGACGGAACTATCGGTTCATATGAAGTTTCGGGCACCCGAATGGAGGAACGGGAACGCCATAAGATATCTGATCATGCAACAAACTATGTTAAAGGATACGAAGCAGACCGGACGGTAATCGGACTCACGATGTGACAATGACATAGAGATTCGTACACAAGAAAAGACTCGTGTTTTAATGGACGTAACTAGCGGTTCATTTGAAGTTTTGGGCACCCGAATGGAGGAACGGGAAGGCCATAAGATATCTAAGCATGCAACAGACTCATATAAAGGATATGAAGCTGACCGGACGGTAATCCGACTCACGATGCGACAATGACATAGAGATTCGTACACAAGAAAAGACTCGAGTTTTAAAGGACGTAACTATCTGTACATTTGAAGTTTCGGGCACCCGAATGGAGGAACGGGAAGGCCATAAGATATCTGAGCATGCAACAGACTCAGATAATGGATATGAAGCTAACCGGACGGTAATCGGACTCACGATGGGACAATGACACAGAGATTCGCACACAAGAAAAGTCTCGTGTTTTAATGAACGTAAATAGCGGTTCATTTGAAGTTTCGGGCACCCGAATGGAGGAACGGGAAAGCCATAAGATATCTAAGCATGCAACAGACTCAGATAAAGGATATAAAGCTGACCGGACGGTAATCGGACTCACGGTGGGACAATGACACAGAGATTCGTACACAAGAATAGACTCGTGTTTTAATGGACGTAACTAGCGGTTCATTTGAAGTTTCGGGCACCCGAATGGTGGAACGGGAAGGCCATAAGATATCTGAGCATGCAACAGACTCAGATAAAGGATATGAAGCTTACCGGATGGTAATCGGACTCACGATGGGACAATGACACAGAGATTCGTACACAAGAATAGACTCGAGTTTTAATGGACGGAACTATCGGTTCATATGAAGTTTCGGGCACCCGAATGGAGGAACGGGAACGCCATAAGATATCTGATCATGCAACAAACTATGTTAAAGGATACGAAGCAGACCGGACGGTAATCGGACTCACGATGTGACAATGACATAGAGATTCGTACACAAGAAAAGACTCGTGTTTTAATGGACGTAACTAGCGGTTCATTTGAAGTTTCGGGCACCCGAATGGAGGAACGGGAAGGCTATAAGATATCTAAGCATGCAACAGACTCATATAAAGGATATGAAGCTTACCGGACGGTAATCCGACTCACGATGCGACAATGACACAGAGATTCGTACACAAGAAAAGACTCGTGTTTTAATGGACGTATCTAGCGGTTCATTTGAAGTTTCGACCACCCGAATGGAGGAACGGGAAAGCAATAATATGTGTAAGCATGCAACAGACTCAGATAAAGGATATGAAGCTGACCGGACGGTAATCGGACTCACAATGGGACAATGACACAGAGATTCGTACACAAGAAAAGACTCAAGTTTTAAAGGACGTAACTATCTGTACATTTGAAGTTTCGAGCACCCGAATGGAGAAACGGGAAGGCCATAAGATATCTGAGCATGCAACAGACTCAGATAATGGATATGAAGCTAACCGGACGGTAATCGGACTCACGATGGGACAATGACACAGAGATTCGTACACAAGAAAAGACTCGTGTTTTAATGAACGTAAATAGCGGTTCGTTTGAAGTTTCGGCCACCCGAATGGAGGAATGGGAAAGCCATAAGATATCTAAGCATGCAACAGACTCAGATAAAGGATATGAAGCTGACCGGACGGTAATCGGACTCACGATGGGACAATGACACAGAGATTCGTACACAAGAAAAGACTCGTGTTTTAATGGACGTAACTAGCGGTTCATTTGAAGTTTCAGGCTCCCGAATGGAGGAACGGGAAGGCCATAAGATATCTAAGCATGCAACATACTCATATAAAGGATATGAAGCTGACCGGACGGTAATCCGACTCACGATGCGACAATGACATAGAGATTCGTACACAAGAAAAGACTCGAGTTTTAAAGGACGTAACTATCTGTACATTTGAAGTTTCGGGCACCCGAATGGAGGAACGGGAAGGCCATAAGATATCTGAGCATGCAACAGACTCAGATAATGGATATGAAGCTAACCGGACGGTAATCGGACTCACGATGGGACAATGACACAGAGATTCGCACACAAGAAAAGTCTCGTGTTTTAATGAACGTAAATAGCGGTTCATTTGAAGTTTCGGGCACCCGAATGGAGGAACGGGAAAGCCATAAGATATCTAAGCATGCAACAGACTCAGATAAAGGATATAAAGCTGACCGGACGGTAATCGGACTCACGGTGGGACAATGACACAGAGATTCGTACACAAGAATAGACTCGTGTTTTAATGGACGTAACTAGCGGTTCATTTGAAGTTTCGGGCACCCGAATGGTGGAACGGGAAGGCCATAAGATATCTGAGCATGCAACAGACTCAGATAAAGGATATGAAGCTTACCGGATGGTAATCGGACTCACGATGGGACAATGACACAGAGATTCGTACACAAGAAAAGACTCGAGTTTTAATGGACGGAACTATCGGTTCATATGAAGTTTCGGGCACCCGAATGGAGGAACGGGAACGCCATAAGATATCTGATCATGCAACAAACTATGTTAAAGGATACGAAGCAGACCGGACGGTAATCGGACTCACGATGTGACAATGACATAGAGATTCGTACACAAGAAAAGACTCGTGTTTTAATGGACGTAACTAGCGGTTCATTTGAAGTTTCGGGCACCCGAATGGAGGAACGGGAAGGCCATAAGATATCTAAGCATGCAACAGACTCATATAAAGGATATGAAGCTGACCGGACGGTAATCCGACTCACGATGCGACAATGACATAGAGATTCGTACACAAGAAAAGACTCGTGTTTTAATGAACGTAAATAGCGGTTCATTTGAAGTTTCGGGCACCCGAATGGAGGAACGGGAAAGCCATAAGATATCTAAGCATGCAACAGACTCAGATATAGGATATGAAGCTGACCGGACGGTAATCGGACTCACGATGGAACAACGACACAGAGATTCGTACACAAGAAAAGACTCGTGTTTTAATGAACGTAAATAGCGGTTCATTTGAAGTTTCGGGCACCCGAATGGAGGAACGGGAAAGCCATAAGATATCTAAGCATGCAACAGACTCAGATAAAGGATATGAAGCTGACCGGACGGTAATCGGACTCACGATGGAACAATGACACAGAGATTCGTACACAAGAAAAGACTCGTGTTTTAATGAACGTAAATAGCGGTTCGTTTGAAGTTTCAGGCACCCGAATGGAGGAACGGGAAAGCCATAAGATATCTAAGCATGCAACAGACTCAGATAAAGGATATGAAGATGACCGGACGGTAATCGGACTCACGGTGGGACAATGACACAGAGATTCGTACACAAGAAAAGACTCGTGTTTTAATGGACGTAACAAGCGGTTCATTTGAAGTTTCGGGCACCCGAATGGTGGAACGGGAAGGCCATAAGATATCTGAGCATGCAACAGACTCAGATAAAGGATATGAAGCTTACCGGATGGTAATCGGACTCACGATGGGACAATGACACAGAGATTCGTACACAAGAAAAGACTCGAGTTTTAATGGACGGAACTATCGGTTCATATGAAGTTTCGGGCACCCGAATGGAGGAACGGGAACGCCATAAGATATCTGATCATGCAACAAACTATGTTAAAGGGTACGAAGCAGACCGGACGGTAATCGGACTCACGATGTGACAATGACATAGAGATTCGTACACAAGAAAAGACTCGTGTTTTAATGGACGTAACTAGCGGTTCATTTGAAGTTTTGGGCACCCGAATGGAGGAACGGGAAGGCCATAAGATATCTAAGCATGCAACAGACTCATATAAAGGATATGAAGCTGACCGGACGGTAATCCGACTCACGATGCGACAATGACATAGAGATTCGTACACAAGAAAAGACTCGAGTTTTAAAGGACGTAACTATCTGTACATTTGAAGTTTCGGGCACCCGAATGGAGGAACGGGAAGGCCATAAGATATCTGAGCATGCAACAGACTCAGATAATGGATATGAAGCTAACCGGACGGTAATCGGACTCACGATGGGACAATGACACAGAGATTCGCACACAAGAAAAGTCTCGTGTTTTAATGAACGTAAATAGCGGTTCATTTGAAGTTTCGGGCACCCGAATGGAGGAACGGGAAAGCCATAAGATATCTAAGCATGCAACAGACTCAGATAAAGGATATAAAGCTGACCGGACGGTAATCGGACTCACGGTGGGACAATGACACAGAGATTCGTACACAAGAATAGACTCGTGTTTTAATGGACGTAACTAGCGGTTCATTTGAAGTTTCGGGCACCCGAATGGTGGAACGGGAAGGCCATAAGATATCTGAGCATGCAACAGACTCAGATAAAGGATATGAAGCTTACCGGATGGTAATCGGACTCACGATGGGACAATGACACAGAGATTCGTACACAAGAATAGACTCGAGTTTTAATGGACGGAACTATCGGTTCATATGAAGTTTCGGGCACCCGAATGGAGGAACGGGAACGCCATAAGATATCTGATCATGCAACAAACTATGTTAAAGGATACGAAGCAGACCGGACGGTAATCGGACTCACGATGTGACAATGACATAGAGATTCGTACACAAGAAAAGACTCGTGTTTTAATGGACGTAACTAGCGGTTCATTTGAAGTTTCGGGCACCCGAATGGAGGAACGGGAAGGCCATAAGATATCTAAGCATGCAACAGACTCATATAAAGGATATGAAGCTTACCGGACGGTAATCCGACTCACGATGCGACAATGACACAGAGATTCGTACACAAGAAAAGACTCGTGTTTTAATGGACGTATCTAGCGGTTCATTTGAAGTTTCGACCACCCGAATGGAGGAACGGGAAAGCAATAATATGTGTAAGCATGCAACAGACTCAGATAAAGGATATGAAGCTGACCGGACGGTAATCGGACTCACAATGGGACAATGACACAGAGATTCGTACACAAGAAAAGACTCAAGTTTTAAAGGACGTAACTATCTGTACATTTGAAGTTTCGAGCACCCGAATGGAGAAACGGGAAGGCCATAAGATATCTGAGCATGCAACAGACTCAGATAATGGATATGAAGCTAACCGGACGGTAATCGGACTCACGATGGGACAATGACACAGAGATTCGTACACAAGAAAAGACTCGTGTTTTAATGAACGTAAATAGCGGTTCGTTTGAAGTTTCGGCCACCCGAATGGAGGAATGGGAAAGCCATAAGATATCTAAGCATGCAACAGACTCAGATAAAGGATATGAAGCTGACCGGACGGTAATCGGACTCACGATGGGACAATGACACAGAGATTCGTACACAAGAAAAGACTCGTGTTTTAATGGACGTATCTAGCGGTTCATTTGAAGTTTCGACCACCCGAATGGAGGAACGGGAAAGCAATAATATGTGTAAGCATGCAACAGACTCAGATAAAGGATATGAAGCTGACCGGACGGTAATCGGACTCACAATGGGACAATGACACAGAGATTCGTACACAAGAAAAGACTCAAGTTTTAAAGGACGTAACTATCTGTACATTTGAAGTTTCGAGCACCCGAATGGAGAAACGGGAAGGCCATAAGATATCTGAGCATGCAACAGACTCAGATAATGGATATGAAGCTAACCGGACGGTAATCGGACTCACGATGGGACAATGACACAGAGATTCGTACACAAGAAAAGACTCGTGTTTTAATGAACGTAAATAGCGGTTCATTTGAAGTTTCGGGAACCCGAATGGAGGAACGGGAAAGCCATAAGATATCTAAGCATGCAATAGACTCAGATAAAGGATATGAAGCTGACCGGACGGTAATCGGACCCACGATGGGACAATGACACAGAGATTCGTACACAAGAAAAGACTCGTGTTTTAAAGGACGTAACTATCTGTACATTTGAAGTTTCGGGCACCCGAATGGAGGAACGGGAAGGCCATAAGATATCTGAGCATGCAACAGACTCAGATAATGGATATGAAGCTAACCGGACGGTAATCGGACTCACGATGGGACAATGACACAGAGATTCGTACACAAGAAAAGACTCGTGTTTTAATGAACGTAAATAGCGGTTCATTTGAAGTTTCGGGCACCCGAATGGAGGAACGGGAAAGCCATAAGATATCTAAGCATGCAACAGACTCAGATAAAGGATATGAAGCTGACCAGACGGTAATCGGACTCACGATGGGACAATGACACAGAGATTCGTACACAAGAAAAGACTCGTGTTTTAATGAACGTAAATAGCGGTTCGTTTGAAGTTTCGGGCACCCGAATGGAGGAACAGGAAAGCCATAAGATATCTAAGCATGCAATAGACTCAGATAAAGGATATGAAGCTGACCGGACGGTAATCGGACTCACGATGGGACAATGACACAGAGATTCGTACAAAAGAAAAGACTCGTGTTTTAATGAACGTAAATAGCGATTCATTTGAAGTTTCGGGCACCCGAATGGAGGAACGGGAAAGCCATAAGATATCTAAGCATGCAACAGACTCAGATAAAGGATATGAAGCTGACCAGACGGTAATCGGACTCACGATGGGACAATGACACAGAGATTCGTACACAAGAAAAGACTCGTGTTTTAATGAACGTAAATAGCGGTTCGTTTGAAGTTTCGGGCACCCGAATGGAGGAACAGGAAAGCCATAAGATATCTACGCATGCAATAGACTCAGATAAAGGATATGAAGCTGACCGGACGGTAATCGGACTCACGATGGGACAATGACACAGTGATTCGTACACAAGAAAAGACTCGTGTTTTAATGAACGTAAATAGCGGTTCATTTGAAGTTTCGGGCACCCGAATGGAGGAACGGGAAAGCCATAAGATATCTAAGCATGCAACAGACTCAGATAAAGGATATGAAGCTGACCGGACGGTAATCGGACTCACGATGGGACAATGACACAGAGATTCGTACCCAAGAAGAGACTCGTGTTTTAATGAACGTAAATAGCGGTTCGTTTGAAGTTTCGGGCACCCGAATGGAGGAACGGGAAAGCCATAAGATATCTAAGCATGCAACAGACCCAGATAAAGGATATGAAGCTGACCGGACGGTAATCGGACTCACGATGGGACAATGACACAGAGATTCGTACACAAGAAAAGACTCGTGTTTTAATGGACGTAACTAGCGGTTCATTTGAAGTTTCGACCACCCGAATGGAGGAACGAGAAAGCAATAATATGTGTAAGCATGCAACAGACTCAGATAAAGGATATGAAGATGACCGGACGGTAATCGGACTCACAATGGGACAATGACACAGAGATTCGTACACAAGAAAAGACTCGTGTTTTAAAGGACGTAACTATCTGTACATTTGAAGTTTCGGGCACCCGAATGGAGGAACGGGAAGGCCATAAGATATCTGAGCATGCAACAGACTCAGATAATGGATATGAAGCTAACCGGACGGTAATCGGACTCACGGTGGGACAATGACACAGAGATTCGTACACAAGAAAAGACTCGTGTTTTAATGGACGTAACTAGCGGTTCATTTGAAGTTTCGGGCACCCGAATGGAGGAACGGGAAGGCCATAAGATATCTGAGCATGCAACAGACTCAGATAAAGGATATGAAGCTTACCGGATGGTAATCGGACTCACGATGGGACAATGACACAGAGATTCGTACACAAGAAAAGACTCGAGTTTTAATGGACGGAACTATCGGTTCATATGAAGTTTCGGGCACCCGAATGGAGGAACGGGAACGCCATAAGATATCTGATCATGCAACAAACTATGTTAAAGGATACGAAGCAGACCGGACGGTAATCGGACTCACGATGTGACAATGACATAGAGATTCGTACACAAGAAAAGACTCGTGTTTTAATGGACGTAACTAGCGGTTCATTTGAAGTTTCAGGCTCCCGAATGGAGGAACGGGAAGGCCATAAGATATCTAAGCATGCAACATACTCATATAAAGGATATGAAGCTGACCGGACGGTAATCCGACTCACGATGCGACAATGACATAGAGATTCGTACACAAGAAAAGACTCGAGTTTTAAAGGACGTAACTATCTGTACATTTGAAGTTTCGGGCACCCGAATGGAGGAACGGGAAGGCCATAAGATATCTGAGCATGCAACAGACTCAGATAATGGATATGAAGCTAACCGGACGGTAATCGGACTCACGATGGGACAATGACACAGAGATTCGTACACAAGAAAAGACTCGTGTTTTAATGAACGTAAATAGCGGTTCATTTGAAGTTTCGGGCACCCGAATGGAGGAACGGGAAAGCCATAAGATATCTAAGCATGCAACCGACTCAGATAAAGGATATGAAGCTGACCGGATGGTAATCGGACTCACGATGGGACAATGACACAGAGATTCGTACACAAGAAAAGACTCGTGTTTTAATGAACGTAAACAGCGGTTCGTTTGAAGTTTCGGGCACCCGAATGGAGGAACGGGAAAGCCATAAGATATCTAAGCATGCAACAGACTCAGATAAAGGATATGAAACTGACCGGACGGTAATCAGACTCACGGTGGGACAATGACACAGAGATTCGTACACAAGAAAAGATTCGTGTTTTAATGGACGTAACTAGCGGTTCATTTGAAGTTTCGGGCACACGAATGGAGGAACTGGAAGGCCAAAAGATATCTGTGCATGCAACAGACTCAGATAAAGGATATGAAGCTTACCGGACGGTAACCGGACTCACGATGGGACAATGACACAGAGATTCGTACACAAGAAAAGACTCGAGTTTTAATGGACGGAACTATCGGTTCATATGAAGTTTTGGGCACCTGAATGGAGGAACGGGAACGCCATAAGATATCTGATCATGCAACAAACTATGTTAAAGGATACGAAGCAGACCGGACGGTAATCGGACTCACGATGTGACAATGACATAGAGATTCGTACACAAGAAAAGGCTCGTGTTTTAATGGACGTAACTAGCGGTTCATTTGAAGTTTCGGGCACCCGAATGGAGGAACGGGAAGGCCATAAGATATCTAAGCATGCAACAGACTCATATAAAGGATATGAAGCTGACCGGACGGTAATCCGACTCACGATGCGACAATGACATAGAGATTCGTACACAAGAAAAGACTCGAGTTTTAAAGGACGTAACTATCAGGACAATTGAAGTTTCGGGCACCCGAATGGAGGAACGGGAAGGCCATAAGATATCTGAGCATGCAACAGACTCAGATAATGGATATGAAGCTAACCGGACGGTAATCGGACTCACGATGGGACAATGACACAGAGATTAGTACACAAGAAAAGACTCGTGTTTTAATGAACGTAAATAGCGGTTCATTTGAATTTTCGGGCACCCGAATGGAGGAACGGGAAAGCCATAAGATATCTAAGCATGCAACAGACTCAGATAAAGGATATGAAGCTGACCGGACGGTAATCGGACTCACGGTGGGACAATGACACAGAGATTCGTACACAAGAAAAGACTCGTGTTTTAATCGATGTAACTAGCGGTTCATTTGAAGTTTCGGGCACCCGAATGGAGGAACGGGAAGGCCATAAGATATCTGAGCATGCAACAGACTCAGATAAGGGATATGAAGCTATCCGGACGGTAATCGGACTCACGATTGGACAATGACACAGAGATTCGTACACAAGAAAAGACTCGTGTTTTAATGAACGTAAATAGCGGTTCATTTGAAGTTTCGGGCACCCGAATGGAGGAACGGGAAGGCCATAAGATATCTGAGCATGCAACAGACTCAGATAAAGGATATGAAGCTTACCGGATGGTAATCGGACTCACGATGGGACAATGACACAGAGATTCGTACACAAGAAAAGACTCGAGTTTTAATGGACGGAACTATCGGTTCATATGAAGTTTCGGGCACCCGAATGGAGGAACGGGAACGCCATAAGATATCTGATCATGCAACAAACTATGTTAAAGGATACGAAGCAGACCGGACGGTAATCGGACTCACGATGTGACAATGACATAGAGATTCGTACACAAGAAAAGACTCGTGTTTTAATGGACGTAACTAGCGGTTCATTTGAAGTTTCAGGCTCCCGAATGGAGGAACGGGAAGGCCATAAGATATCTAAGCATGCAACATACTCATATAAAGGATATGAAGCTGACCGGACGGTAATCCGACTCACGATGCGACAATGACATAGAGATTCGTACACAAGAAAAGACTCGAGTTTTAAAGGACGTAACTATCTGTACATTTGAAGTTTCGGGCACCCGAATGGAGGAACGGGAAGGCCATAAGATATCTGAGCATGCAACAGACTCAGATAATGGATATGAAGCTAACCGGACGGTAATCGGACTCACGATGGGACAATGACACAGAGATTCGTACACAAGAAAAGACTCGTGTTTTAATGAACGTAAATAGCGGTTCATTTGAAGTTTCGGGCACCCGAATGGAGGAACGGGAAAGCCATAAGATATCTAAGCATGCAACCGACTCAGATAAAGGATATGAAGCTGACCGGATGGTAATCGGACTCACGATGGGACAATGACACAGAGATTCGTACACAAGAAAAGACTCGTGTTTTAATGAACGTAAACAGCGGTTCGTTTGAAGTTTCGGGCACCCGAATGGAGGAACGGGAAAGCCATAAGATATCTAAGCATGCAACAGACTCAGATAAAGGATATGAAACTGACCGGACGGTAATCAGACTCACGGTGGGACAATGACACAGAGATTCGTACACAAGAAAAGATTCGTGTTTTAATGGACGTAACTAGCGGTTCATTTGAAGTTTCGGGCACACGAATGGAGGAACTGGAAGGCCAAAAGATATCTGTGCATGCAACAGACTCAGATAAAGGATATGAAGCTTACCGGACGGTAACCGGACTCACGATGGGACAATGACACAGAGATTCGTACACAAGAAAAGACTCGAGTTTTAATGGACGGAACTATCGGTTCATATGAAGTTTTGGGCACCTGAATGGAGGAACGGGAACGCCATAAGATATCTGATCATGCAACAAACTATGTTAAAGGATACGAAGCAGACCGGACGGTAATCGGACTCACGATGTGACAATGACATAGAGATTCGTACACAAGAAAAGGCTCGTGTTTTAATGGACGTAACTAGCGGTTCATTTGAAGTTTCGGGCACCCGAATGGAGGAACGGGAAGGCCATAAGATATCTAAGCATGCAACAGACTCATATAAAGGATATGAAGCTGACCGGACGGTAATCCGACTCACGATGCGACAATGACATAGAGATTCGTACACAAGAAAAGACTCGAGTTTTAAAGGACGTAACTATCAGGACAATTGAAGTTTCGGGCACCCGAATGGAGGAACGGGAAGGCCATAAGATATCTGAGCATGCAACAGACTCAGATAATGGATATGAAGCTAACCGGACGGTAATCGGACTCACGATGGGACAATGACACAGAGATTAGTACACAAGAAAAGACTCGTGTTTTAATGAACGTAAATAGCGGTTCATTTGAATTTTCGGGCACCCGAATGGAGGAACGGGAAAGCCATAAGATATCTAAGCATGCAACAGACTCAGATAAAGGATATGAAGCTGACCGGACGGTAATCGGACTCACGGTGGGACAATGACACAGAGATTCGTACACAAGAAAAGACTCGTGTTTTAATCGATGTAACTAGCGGTTCATTTGAAGTTTCGGGCACCCGAATGGAGGAACGGGAAGGCCATAAGATATCTGAGCATGCAACAGACTCAGATAAGGGATATGAAGCTATCCGGACGGTAATCGGACTCACGATTGGACAATGACACAGAGATTCGTACACAAGAAAAGACTCGTGTTTTAATGAACGTAAATTGCGGTTCATTTGAAGTTTCGACCACCCGAATGTGGGAACGGGAAAGCCATAATATGTGTAAGCATGCAACAGACTCAGATAAAGGATATGAAGCTGACCGGACGGTAATCGGACTCACAATGGGACAATGACACAGAGATTCGTACACAAGAAAAGACTCGAGTTTTAAAGGACGTAACTATCTGTACATTTGAAGTTTCGGGCACCCGAATGGAGGAACGGGAAGGCCATAAGATATCTGAGCATGCAACAGACTCAGATAATGGATATGAAGCTAACCGGACAGTAATCGGACTCACGATGGGACAATGACACAGAGATTCGTACACAAGAAAAGACTCGTGTTTTAATGAACGTAAATAGCGGTTCATTTGAAGTTTCGGGCACCCGAATGGAGGAACGGGAAAGCCCTAAAATATCTAAGCATGCAACAGACTCAGATAAAGGATATGAAGCTGACCGGACGGTAATCGGACTCACGATGGAACAATGACACAGAGATTCGTACACAAGAAAAGACTCGTGTTTTAATGAACGTAAATAACGGTTCGTTTGAAGTTTCAGGCACCCGAATGGAGGAACGGGAAAGCCATAAGATATCTAAGCATGCAACAGACTCAGATAAAGGATATGAAGCTGACCGGACGGTAATCGGACTCACGGTGGGACAATGACACAGAGATTCGTACACAAGAAAAGACTCGTGTTTTAATGGACGTAACTAGCGGATCATTTGAAGTTTCGGGCACCCGAATGGTGGAACGGGAAGGCCATAAGATATCTGAGCATGCAACAGACTCAGATAAAGGATATGAAGCTTACCGGATGGTAATCGGACTCACGATGGGACAATGACACAGAGATTCGTACACAAGAAAAGACTCGAGTTTTAATGGACGGAACTATCGGTTCATATGAAGTTTCGGGCACCCGAATGGAGGAACGGGAACGCCATAAGATATCTGATCATGCAACAAACTATGTTAAAGGATACGAAGCAGACCGGACGGTAATCGGACTCACGATGTGACAATGACATAGAGATTCGTACACAAGAAAAGACTCGTGTTTTAATGGACGTAACTAGCGGTTCATTTGAAGTATCGGGCACCCGAATGGAGGAACGGGAAGGCCATAAGATATCTAAGCATGCAACAGACTCATATAAAGGATATGAAGCTGACCGGACGGTAATCCGACTCACGATGCGACAATGACATAGAGATTCGTACACAAGAAAAGACTCAAGTTTTAAAGGACGTAACTATCTGTACATTTGAAGTTTCGGGCACCCGAATGGAGGAACGGGAAGGCCATAAGATATCTGAGCATGCAACAGACTCAGATAATGGATATGAAGCTAACCGGACGGTAATCGGACTCACGATGGGACAATGACACAGAGATTCGTACACAAGAAAAGACTCGTGTTTTAATGAACGTAAATAGCGGTTCATTTGAAGTTTCGGGCACCCGAATGGAGGAACGGGAAAGCCATAAGATATCTAAGCATGCAACAGACTCAGATAAAGGATATGAAGCTGACCGGACGGTAATCGGACTCACGGTGGGACAATGACACAGAGATTCGTACACAAGAAAAGACTCGTGTTTTAATGGACGTAACTAGCGGTTCATTTGAAGTTTCGGGCACCCGAATGGTGGAACGGGAAGGCCATAAGATATCTGAGCATGCAACAGACTCAGATAAAGGATATGAAGCTTACCGGATGGTAATCGGACTCACGATGGGACAATGACACAGAGATTCGTACACAAGAAAAGACTCGAGTTTTAATGGACGGAACTATCGGTTCATATGAAGTTTCGGGCACCCGAATGGAGGAACGGGAACGCCATAAGATATCTGATCATGCAACAAACTATGTTAAAGGATACGAAGCAGACCGGACGGTAATCGGACTCACGATGTGACAATGACATAGAGATTCGTACACAAGTAAAGACTCGTGTTTTAATGGACGTAACTAGCGGTTCATTTGAAGTTTCGGGCACCCGAATGGAGGAACGGGAAGGCCATAAGATATCTAAGCATGCAACAGACTCATATAAAGGATATGAAGCTGACCGGACGGTAATCCGACTCACGATGGGACAATGACACAGAGATTCGTACACAAGAAAAGACTCGTGTTTTAATGAACGTAAATAGCGGTTCGTTTGAAGTTTCGGGCACCCGAATGGAGGAACGGGAAAGCCATAAGATATCTAAGCATGCAACAGACTCAGATAAAGGATATGAAGCTGACCGGACGGTAATCGGACTCACGGTGGGACAATGACATAGAGATTCGTACACAAGAAAAGACTCGTGTTTTAATGGACGTAACTAGCGGTTCATTTGAAGTTTCGGGCACCCGAAGGGAGGAACGGGAAGGCCAAAAGATATCTGAGCATGCAACAGACTCAGATAAAGGATATGAAGCTTACCGGACGGTAACCGGACTCACGATGGGACAATGACACAGAGATTCGTACACAAGAAAAGACTCGAGTTTTAATGGACGGAACTATCGGTTCATATGAAGTTTCGGGCACCCGAATGGAGGAACTGGAACGCCATAAGATATCTGATCATGCAACAAACTATGTTAAAGGATACGAAGCAGACCGGACGGTAATCGGACTCACGATGTGACAATGACATAGAGATTCGTACACAAGAAAAGACTCGTGTTTTAATGGACGTAACTAGCGGTTCATTTGAAGTTTCGGGCACCCGAATGGAGGAACGGGAAGGCCATAAGATATCTAAGCATGCAACAGACTCATATAAAGGATATGAAGCTGACCAGACGGTAATCCGATTCACGATGCGACAATGACATAGAGATTCGTACACAAGAAAAGACTCGAGTTTTAAAGGACGTAACTATCTGTACATTTGAAGTTTCGGGCACCCGAATGGAGGAACGGGAAGGCCATAAGATATCTGAGCATGCAACAGACTCAGATAATGGATATGAAGCTAACCGGACGGTAATCGGACTCACGATGGGACAATGACACAGAGATTCGTACACAAGAAAAGACTCGTGTTTTAATGGACGTAACTAGCGGTTCATTTGAAGTTTCGGGCACCCGAATGGAGGAACGGGAAAGCCATAAGATATCTAAGCATGCAACAGACTCAGATAAAGGATATGAAGCTGACCGGACGGTAATCGGACTCACGATGGGACAATGACACAGAGATTCATACACAAAAAAAGACTCGTGTTTTAATGGACGTAACTAGCGGTTCATTTGAAGTTTCGGGCACCCGAATGGAGGAACGGGAAAGCCATAAGATATCTAAGCATGCAACAGACACAGATATAGGATATGAAGCTGACCGGACGGTAATCGGACTCACGATGGGACAATGACACAGAGATTCGTACACAAGAAAAGACTCGTGTTTTATTGGACGTAACTAGCGGTTCATTTGAAGTTTCGGGCACCCGAATGGAGGAACGGGAAAGCCATAAGATATCTAAGCATGCAACAGACTCATATAAAGGATATGAAGCTGACCGGACGGTAATCCGACTCACGATGCGACAATGACATAGAGATTCGTACACAAGAAAAGACTCGAGTTTTAAAGGACGTAACTATCTGTACATTTGAAGTTTCGGGCACCCGAATGGAGGAACGGGAAGGCCATAAGATATCGGAGCATGCAACAGACTCAGATAAGGGATATGAAGCTAACCGGACGGTAATCGGACTCACGATGGGGCAATGACACAGAGATTCGTACACAAGAAAAGACTCGTGTTTTAATGGACGTAACTAGCGGTTCATTTGAAGTTTCGGGCACCCGAATGGAGGAACGGGAAAGCCATAAGATATCTAAGCATGCAACAGACTCAGATAAAGGATATGAAGCTGACCGGACGGTAATCGGACTCACGATGGGACAATGACACAGAGATTCGTACACAAGAAAAGACTCGAGTTTTAATGAACGTAAATAGCGGTTCATTTGAAGTTTCGGGCACCCGAATGGAGGAACGGGAAAGCCATAAGATATCTAAGCATGCAACAGACTCAGATAAAGGATATGAAGCTGACCGGACGGTAATCGGACTCACGATGGAACAATGACACAGAGATTCGTGCACAAGAAAAGACTCGTGTTTTAATGAACGTAAATAGCGGTTCGTTTGAAGTTTCAGGCACCCGAATGGAGGAACGGGAAAGCCATAAGATATCTAAGCATGCAACAGACTCAGATAAAGGATATGAAGCGGACCGGACGGTAATCGGACTCACGGTGGGACAATGACACAGAGATTCGTACACAAGAAAAGACTCGTGTTTTAATGGACGTAACTACCGGTTCATTTGAAGTTTCGGGCACCCGAATGGTGGAACGGGAAGGCCATAAGATATCTGAGCATGCAACAGACTCAGATAAAGGATATGAAGCTTACCGGATGGTAATCCGACTCACGATGGGACAATGACACAGAGATTCGTACACAAGAAAAGACTCGAGTTTTAATGGACGGAACTATCGGTTCATATGAAGTTTCGGGCACCCGAATGGAGGAACGGGAACGCCATAAGATATCTGATCATGCAACAAACTATGTTAAAGGATACGAAGCAGACCGGACGGTAATCGGACTCACGATGTGACAATGACATAGGGATTCTTACACAAGAAAAGACTCGTGTTTTAATGGACGTAACTAGCGGTTCATTTGAAGTTTCGGGCACCCGAATGGAGGAACGGGAAGGCCATAAGATATCTAAGCATGCAACAGACTCATATAAAGGATATGAAGCTGACCGGACGGTAATCCGACTCACGATGGGACAATGACACAGAGATTCGTACACAAGAAAAGACTCGTGTTTTAATGAACGTAAATAGCGGTTCGTTTAAAGTTTCGGGCACCCGAATGGAGGAACGGGAAAGCCATAAGATATCTAAGCATGCAACAGACTCAGATAAAGGATATGAAGCTGACCGGACGGTAATCGGACTCACGGTGGGACAATGACACAGAGATTCGTACACAAGAAAAGACTCGTGTTTTAATGGACGTAACTAGCGGTTCATTTGAAGTTTCGGGCACCCGAATGGAGGAACGGGAAGGCCAAAAGATATTTGAGCATGCAACAGACTCAGATAAAGGATATGAAGCTTACCGGACGGTAACCGGACTCACGATGGGACAATGACACAGAGATTCGTACACAAGAAAAGACTCGAGTTTTAATGGACGGAACTATCGGGTCATATGAAGTTTCGGGCACCCGAATGGAGGAACGGGACGCCATAAGATATCTGATCATGCAACAAACTATGTTAAAGGATACGAAGCAGACCGGACGGTAATCGGACTCACGATGTGACAATGACATAGAGATTCGTACACAAGAAAAGACTCGTGTTTTAATGGACGTAACTAGCGGTTCATTTGAAGTTTCGGGCACCCGAATGGAGGAACGGGAAGGCCATAAGATATCTAGGCATGCAACAGACTCATATAAAGGATATGAAGCTGACCGGACGGTAATCCGACTCACGATGCGACAATGACATAGAGATTCGTACACAAGAAAAGACTCGAGTTTTAAAGGACGTAACTATCTGTACATTTGAAGTTTCGGGCACCCGAATGGAGGAACGGGAAGGCCATAAGATATCTGAGCATGCAACAGACTCAGATAATGGATATGAAGCTAAGCGGACGGTAATCGGACTCACGATGGGACAATGACACAGAGATTCGTACACAAGAAAAGACTCGTGTTTAAATGTGTAACATTATAAATTTTTTTTTTTCCAAATATTTGAAATTAGTATTTTAAAACATGTTAAAGTCTATATATATTTATCTTAGATACAAAAAAAAAATAAAAAAATTCAAATAAAACTATTTTAGATAATCATTCACTTTTCCTTGTAATAGTAATAATAATAATAATCAAACTGATTTTCCTAAACGCTTTTAACCTGTTGTACAATTGATCTTTTTGCTAGCATCGCGTACCTTATATTAGCTTAAAAAATTATGGAGCGTACAAAGTGGCCTTGGGCCGTTCGTTTTGGAAGGTGGTTAAGCCACTTATTTTTCTCATAAGTGCATAGCTTTATTAGTGGAGTAGATTGAGGGTCAATTTGTATATGTATGTTTCATTCTAGCTAGTTGTTCATATCACTAATTGAAACACTTGCCATAATATAATAATTTCATCAAGAACCGCCCAAAGCCATGCACATCACGACAAAAGCATTCCATTTTAAAACCAATAATTTCAATCATCTCCTTCGTCTATCACCGGAAAAGATTCGGCAAATCATGTTACCATTTTAGGGGTGAGACCCCCAAACCTCCTTTATGAAAACCGCAAATCCAGCTCCAATATTCAACATGTACGTTTCTTTTTTTCCTTAAATCTGAACCCGTCCACTATATATACTACGCGCTACTCGGGTACACAGCATTGTCGCATACCACACCGATAAACCTCCTTATTAAATCACTGAACCCGCCGCTATGGATTTTCCAACGAAACAAGTACCATCTCCAATCTCTTATGTTTCCATCACGCACCTCCTTCATTCGTAATCGTACTCAGCCCATACCGAAACCGCAACAACACCATCGGTCTCCGACTCACAAGTCGGCCTATACACCAACGTGAACATCTTCCGCTCTTGCGCGGGTTCATTAGACTATTAAGGTATTAAACGCCACCCTTTGTTTCTGTTTTGTATGTTTAAATTGTTCGACCATTGATCTGTTCCGGCGACTACCGACCTTTTATACTAATTGCTTGATAATTTTATTTTGAGACTAGTATGGTTCTGTTTTCGTTCATGTTTAACCTTTAAATGTTTGTACCTCAAAGACTTTGGTTAAATCCTACGCTCACACCCGTTTTTGTTTTCTTAACATGGCTTACAAGTTGAAAAAGATGAGCCATGGAGTTAGTCCATGTATATGCTTTTATTTTTAAATTAGTTTTGTCCGATAATCTCATGTCTTTAATGTATGGCTTTGAGACTTTTATCATCTTAATTAGTAATTGGCTTTGAAACAATAACTATATAAATAAATAAAAAAAATGAGTTGGTATACAAGTGTACGTTGATTTTTAAAGTTCATGTAATAAATATATGTTGGAACTTAAAAGATTATGAACTGGCTGTTATTGAGTGCTAATATGCACCTATGTTTTGAATGAATAATAGATACATACACATACACAATTATAAACCACTTCACTCACTACCGTAATTAGTTAAAAACGGTAAAAATCCCTGTCGCCGGACAATCAACGAGTCAACGAATCCTATAAAGATATTAACATTGAGTATATTTGCATTAAGGTTGTCTTAAATTCTAAGTACGGCGTTAGAAATTCTTGTCAAGTTATTCTACACGTTTAAGGTGCAAGCATAACTAATTGATTCACACAAGTTTGTCATCTCAATCAAGGTGAGTTTACATAACCATGTTTGTGCAATCCTTTATACTTGAAACTTTATACTTAAGCAATTCTACATACATGTCTAGTTGTAAACTTTAATGCCTCATGACTTAGACAAATACTATTAGACTTAAACTTAAACTTACATAATCATTAGCTATGGCCAAGCCGGCGATATTCAATGATAGATCTATCGGATTGACAATCCCACCCAGATTCGTTGACCATCTTTTATGGGGAGCGCGGGTGATTGTTATCGTTTCAACGTGATATTAAGGTGAACCGTGGATGACGGGATGGACCTAAACTTTGTCGGAGGTTGATTATGTGCATACTATACTTCATGTTTAATCATGTAGACTTAAACTTACATTAGACATATGAATTGCTAAACCTTTTATACTTAAACTATTTGCTTAACATGACTTATGTATTCTCACCAACTTCTAGTTGACCCCCCCCCCCCCCCATTTTTACAACTCAACAGGAAATAATGAGGCATGAAGATTAGAGTACTAGCATGAGAAGATCTTTATTGAAGTTTATGCTTGTTTGGATTTTGATGTTCTAGACTTTTATTTAAAACTTTGTTATGTAATTCGACTTTGGATATTTTGCCTTAATTATATTTCAATTAAAATTTGTCTACCATGTGCTACTGAACAATCATTCTTACGTGACACCTCGATGTTTCCGCCATCGGTTGGGGTGTTACAGATTGGTATCAGAGCCTTGGTTATAGGGAATTAGGTTATTAGAAAAATAATCTAGTCTATAACCTAAGACTTTAACCAGTACTTGCTCCTCTTACTTACAACCCTATTTGTTTCCTTATCTTTATCCATATCCTACTCCCTATTCTTACCCTATTCCTACAAGTCGCCTACTCTTATTCACTTGCTGCAATCTTGATTTACCCCTAGATTATTAGGACAAACTCCTCAGGCCCAATCCTGAATTCTTTTTGGTAATCTCGTTAAAGTCTTAGATTCTAATAATGAACACGGGTAATCTCGATGGGATGAGTGTTCACTTATAGGCTAAAGCACGTCTTCAAAAATATCATTGGAACCTAAACACTTTGATAAGTCAACGTTTTTGTTTAGTGGTTTTAGTTAATGAATAAATGTTTACACTCCTTGTGTTTTATATTATCGCTTTCATTTTATTATTTATGTTTTGTACAACCTCATGTCCGTTTTTGAAAATGTCTCACTTTCATTAAAACTGAAATTTTGAATCTCAAATTTTTAGTTCAAATCCATTTCACTGATTATATAATTTACTCATTAGTCTAATTTCATTATCATTTGTTAGTTTTCCAATTGTATTTCACCGTACCATCTTAAAATATTACCCACATGTTTGATTATTTCAAACCTCTGACTCAAATCATTTGATTCCCTTTACATTATATTACAAATTTTAAACCGATTACCTTTAGTGTTTCTTTTTAATTTTATTTTAAACCTCCCTTTACATTTTTTACTTATTCATTTATTTATGAACATACCTTTAATAATAAAATTTCATCATACCCGAGATTTTAAAATTTTTGTTTAATCTATAATCTCATAACCTATGCATAAGAGATACCCTAGCACTAACACTAAAGATTAATTGATTTTGTCAAACTTTCATCCCCTAGTGATTTCACAAACTACAGTAAATAAATATCTTTGTCAAAGATTTTTTTTATTCCGTCGAATTTACTTCCTAAATTTTAAATGTTTATTGGTGTAGCAAAGTTTTTTCAAAAATTTTAACCTATCGCTAAGAAATTCTTTACTATTCAACTGAGTTAATTGGAGTCTACTATGCAAAATGCGTCAACAAAATTTTGATTCTTCCAAAAAAACCAACATCGTGTTTAAAATCTTTGACTAACTGGAATATTTTGATCTAAGCTCAGTTAATTTGTACTATTTAACGACTTTTGCCTTATGTACAAAATTGATATTGAAAATAAAATCTTTCCATCAACTGGAACAAACTTTAGTCTCCAAATTCTCCATTAACACCTACTTATTTTCATCTTGTTTGAACTTTTACAATTTTTGGCATCTACCACAATCATGTTGTCTCAAACGCTTGATTCTAACCTTTGATTCAAACTTCACGATTCACGCTGCTACATAATCTTCTTGCTACTTGTGTCTCTTTGAAAACCTATAAAATAAGCCCTTTATTAACTATTTTCACATTCACCATCTTTTACAACCTTCATGTTACTTCGAGTCTTTCATCATCTTCTCAAGAACTAAGTTCATATCCTTCACCTTCTTAAACATGAGCTTGGTCTCGATGATAACCAAACTATTGAAAACTTGATTGGTTGTTGCATAAAACTTGATTCCTAGTGATACATGAAGATTTGATTATCTACTATATTTAAACATTTGATTATTCATGATATATGAATACATGGATAGCTAAATATGAACTATTTGCTATAATCACACCTAGACCCATTAACCTTGTCTAGGGCAATACAATTACAACTGGCACGCCATACTTGATACTTGCTGCATTTACAAACTTGCTTACATATATGTATTACCAATTTGCAAGTTATATCTTGAAACTCCAAAACAATTGTTACATTTAATCAACAACTGGTAGAGGATGAAGTACCTACTCAACAGTTGGTAGAGTTCTAATAACCTGCTCAACGATTGGTAGAAGTCATCATGCCTGCTCAACAGTCGGTAGAGGTTTTTATAACCTGCTCAACGACTGGTAGAGGCCATTGTACCTGCTCAACAATCGATAGAGGTTCCTACTCACCGGCTGGTAGAGGTCTTATTTCCTACTCAACAGTTGGACTCATTTTTGGATACATTGGGTGAACACCTTACTTAGCAGCTTCCCCGTTTGGGGTGAAGCCCATACATAAAGTCTTGTGCATTTATTTATTTATTTTTAACTTTAATGTGATGAACAAACAATTCGATTCAATGAATAGAAAGATTCATGAGACTCATTGATACAAAGACACAGTCGCGAGGCTATTGTGCATTGTTGTGTTTTAAATGTTTGTTTAGTTTAGAGTCGTAGAAGGAAACAAAACCCTAATGTAAGGTAAATTGGTGATTGCGGTCCGGAACGTAATCATGAATTTACAGGTACATTAGGGTGGTGTGGA
Source organism: Ambrosia artemisiifolia (assembly GCA_032199755.1). Taxonomy (NCBI): domain Eukaryota; kingdom Viridiplantae; phylum Streptophyta; class Magnoliopsida; order Asterales; family Asteraceae; genus Ambrosia; species Ambrosia artemisiifolia. Next base: position 29,250,112 of record CM063524.1, on the reverse strand, counting down.
ATTCTTTTAGAGTTTTGGTAGATGCTCAGTACGTTTTCGAGGTACTAAAGGTGTGGTGGGTTAGCTGCGGTACACCCAATATATAAGCACTAATGATACATCGAAAATGAGACTGGGGGTCGGACCAATAACAAACCCTACTTTTTTTTTTTGGTAGTCCATTTAGTCTCTCCATAGTAAGTCATCTCGTGCATTCTTTTTCGCATTCCTGAAACTTAGGTTTGGTGTTAGACACATATCACTCCTCGCTATTTTAGAACCTACATAAACCAACCCTAATAACCCATACATATCATTCCTCATATCCAATTCCATTTGAAACACTTTATACTGTCACTCAATCCTATGTTTTTTTTTTTAGAAGAAAAAAAAAAAAAAAACTTCGGGACGAAGTTCCTAAAAGTAGGGGAGACTGTAACATTATAAATTTTTTTTTTTCCAAATATTTGAAATTAGTATTTTAAAACATGTTAAAGTCTATATATATTTATCTTAGATACAAAAAAAAAATAAAAAAATTCAAATAAAACTATTTTAGATAATCATTCACTTTTCCTTGTAATAGTAATAATAATAATAATCAAACTGATTTTCCTAAACGCTTTTAACCTGTTGTACAATTGATCTTTTTGCTAGCATCGCGTACCTTATATTAGCTTAAAAAATTATGGAGCGTACAAAGTGGCCTTGGGCCGTTCGTTTTGGAAGGTGGTTAAGCCACTTATTTTTCTCATAAGTGCATAGCTTTATTAGTGGAGTAGATTGAGGGTCAATTTGTATATGTATGTTTCATTCTAGCTAGTTGTTCATATCACTAATTGAAACACTTGCCATAATATAATAATTTCATCAAGAACCGCCCAAAGCCATGCACATCACGACAAAAGCATTCCATTTTAAAACCAATAATTTCAATCATCTCCTTCGTCTATCACCGGAAAAGATTCGGCAAATCATGTTACCATTTTAGGGGTGAGACCCCCAAACCTCCTTTATGAAAACCGCAAATCCAGCTCCAATATTCAACATGTACGTTTCTTTTTTTCCTTAAATCTGAACCCGTCCACTATACATACTACGCGCTACTCGGGTACACAGCATTGTCGCATACCACACCGATAAACCTCCTTATTAAATCACTGAACCCGCCGCTATGGATTTCCAACGAAACAAGTACCATCTCCAATCTCTTATGTCTCCATCACGCACCTCCTTCATTCGTAATCGTACTCAGCCCATACCGAAACCGCAACAACACCATCGGTCTCCGACTCACAAGTCGGCCTATACACCAACGTGAACATCTTCCGCTCTTGCGCGGGTTCATTAGACTATTAAGGTATTAAACGCCACCCTTTGTTTCTGTTTTGTATGTTTAAATTGTTCGACCATTGATCTGTTCCGGCGACTACCGACCTTTTATACTAATTGCTTGATAATTTTATTTTGAGACTAGTATGGTTCTGTTTTCGTTCATGTTTAACCTTTAAATGTTTGTACCTCAAAGACTTTGGTTAAATCCTACGCTCACACCCGTTTTTGTTTTCTTAACATGGCTTACAAGTTGAAAAAGATGAGCCATGGAGTTAGTCCATGTATATGCTTTTATTTTTAAATTAGTTTTGTCCGATAATCTCATGTCTTTAATGTATGGCTTTGAGACTTTTATCATCTTAATTAGTAATTGGCTTTGAAACAATAACTATATAAATAAATAAAAAAAATGAGTTGGTATACAAGTGTACGTTGATTTTTAAAGTTCATGTAATAAATATATGTTGGAACTTAAAAGATTATGAACTGGCTGTTATTGAGTGCTAATATGCACCTATGTTTTGAATGAATAATAGATACATACACATACACAATTATAAACCACTTCACTCACTACCGTAATTAGTTAAAAACGGTAAAAATCCCTGTCGCCGGACAATCAACGAGTCAACGAATCCTATAAAGATATTAACATTGAGTATATTTGCATTAAGGTTGTCTTAAATTCTAAGTACGGCGTTAGAAATTCTTGTCAAGTTATTCTACACGTTTAAGGTGCAAGCATAACTAATTGATTCACACAAGTTTGTCATCTCAATCAAGGTGAGTTTACATAACCATGTTTGTGCAATCCTTTATACTTGAAACTTTATACTTAAGCAATTCTACATACATGTCTAGTTGTAAACTTTAATGCCTCATGACTTAGACAAATACTATTAGACTTAAACTTAAACTTACATAATCATTAGCTATGGCCAAGCCGGCGATATTCAATGATAGATCTATCGGATTGACAATCCCACCCAGATTCGTTGACCATCTTTTATGGGGAGCGCGGGTGATTGTTATCGTTTCAACGTGATATTAAGGTGAACCGTGGATGACGGGATGGACCTAAACTTTGTCGGAGGTTGATTATGTGCATACTATACTTCATGTTTAATCATGTAGACTTAAACTTACATTAGACATATGAATTGCTAAACCTTTTATACTTAAACTATTTGCTTAACATGACTTATGTATTCTCACCAACTTCTAGTTGACCCCCCCCCCCCCATTTTTACAACTCAACAGGAAATAATGAGGCATGAAGATTAGAGTACTAGCATGAGAAGATCTTTATTGAAGTTTATGCTTGTTTGGATTTTGATGTTCTAGACTTTTATTTAAAACTTTGTTATGTAATTCGACTTTGGATATTTTGCCTTAATTATATTTCAATTAAAATTTGTCTACCATGTGCTACTGAACAATCATTCTTACGTGACACCTCGATGTTTCCGCCATCGGTTGGGGTGTTACAAAATGGACGTAACTAGCGGTTAATTTGAAGTTTCGGGCACCCGAATGGTGGAACGGGAAGGCCATAAGATATCTGAGCATGCAACAGACTCAGATAAAGGATATGAAGCTTACCGGATGGTAATCGGACTCACGATGGGACAATGACACAGAGATTCGTACACAAGAAAAGACTCGAGTTTTAATGGACGGAACTATCGGTTCATATGAAGTTTCGGGCACCCGAATGGAGGAACGGGAACGCCATAAGATATCTGATCATGCAACAAACTATGTTTAAGGATACCAAGCAGACCGGACGGTAATCGCACTCACGATGTGACAATGACATAGAGATTCGTACACAAGAAAAGACTCGTGTTTTAATGGGCGTAACTAGCGGTTCATTTGAAGTTTCGGGCACCCGAATGGAGGAACGGGAAGGCCATAAGATATCTAAGCATGCAACAGACTCATATAAAGGATATGAAGCTGACCGGACGGTAATCCGACTCACGATGCGACAATGACATAGAGATTCGTACACAAGAAAAGACTCGAGTTTTAAAGGACGTAACTATCTGTACATTTGAAGTTTCGGGCACCCGAATGGAGGAATGGGAAGGCCATAAGATATCTGAGCATGCAACAGACTCAGATAATGGATATGAAGCTAAGCGGACGGTAATCGGACTCACGATGGGACAATGACACAGAGATTCGTACACAAGAAAAGACTCGTGTTTAAATGGACGTAACTAGCGGTTAATTTGAAGTTTCGGGCACCCGAATGGTGGAACGGGAAGGCCATAAGATATCTGAGCATGCAACAGACTCAGATAAAGGATATGAAGCTTACCGGATGGTAATCGGACTCACGATGGGACAATGACACAGAGATTCGTACACAAGAAAAGACTCGAGTTTTAATGGACGGAACTATCGGTTCATATGAAGTTTCGGGCACCCGAATGGAGGAACGGGAACGCCATAAGATATCTGATCATGCAACAAACTATGTTTAAGGATACCAAGAAGACCGGACGGTAATCGCACTCACGATGTGACAATGACATAGAGATTCGTACACAAGAAAAGACTCGTGTTTTAATGGGCGTAACTAGCGGTTCATTTGAAGTTTCGGGCACCCGAATGGAGGAACGGGAAGGCCATAAGATATCTAAGCATGCAACAGACTCATATAAAGGATATGAAGCTGACCGGACGGTAATCCGACTCACGATGCGACAATGACATAGAGATTCGTACACAAGAAAAGACTCGAGTTTTAAAGGACGTAACTATCTGTACATTTGAAGTTTCGGGCACCCGAATGGAGGAATGGGAAGGCCATAAGATATCTGAGCATGCAACAGACTCAGATAATGGATATGAAGCTAACCGGACGGTAATCGGACTCACGATGGGACAATGACACAGAGATTCGTACACAAGAAAAGACTCGTGTTTTAATGAACGTAAATAGCGGTTCATTTGAAGTTTCAGGCACCCGAATGGAGGAACGGGAAAGCCATAAGATATCTAAGCATGCAACAGACTCAGATAAAGGATATGAAGCTGACCGGACGGTAATCGGACTCACGGTGGGACAATGACACAGAGATTCGTACACAAGAAAAGACTCGTGTTTTAATGGACGTAACTAGCGGTTCATTTGAAGTTTCGGGCACCCGAATGGTGGAACGGGAAGGCCATAAGATATCTGAGCATGCAACAGACTCAGATAAAGGATATGAAGCTTACCGGATGGTAATCGGACTCACGATGGGACAATGACACAGAGATTCGTACACAAGAAAAGACTCGAGTTTTAATGGACGGAACTATCGGTTCATATGAAGTTTCGGGCACCCGAATGGAGGAACGGGAACGCCATAAGATATCTGATCATGCAACAAACTATGTTAAAGGATACGAAGCAGACCGGACGGTAATCGGACTCACGATGTGACAATGACAGAGAGATTCGTACACAAGAAAAGACTCGTGTTTTAATGGACGTAACTAGCGGTTCATTTGAAGTTTCGGGCACCCGAATGGAGGAACGGGAAGGCCATAAGATATCTAAGCATGCAACAGACTCATATAAAGGATATGAAGCTGACCGGACGGTAATCCGACTCACGATGGGACAATGACACAGAGATTCGTACACAAGAAAAGACTCGTGTTTTAATGGACGTAACTAGCGGTTCGTTTGAAGTTTCGGGCACCCGAATGGAGGAACGGGAAAGCCATAAGATATCTAAGCATGCAACAGACTCAGATAAAGGATATGAAGCTGACCGGACGGTAATCGGACTCACGGTGGGACAATGACACAGAGATTCGTACACAAGAAAAGACTCGAGTTTTAATGGACGGAACTATCGGTTCATATGAAGTTTCGGGCACCCGAATGGAGGAACGGGAACGCCATAAGATATCTGATCATGCAACAAACTATGTTAAAGGATACGAAGCAGACCGGACGGTAATCGGACTCACGATGTGACAATGACAGAGAGATTCGTACACAAGAAAAGACTCGTGTTTTAATGGACGTAACTAGCGGTTCATTTGAAGTTTGGGGCACCCGAATGGAGGAACGGGAAGGCCATAAGATATCTAAGCATGCAACAGACTCATATAAAGGATATGAAGCTGACCGGACGGTAATCCGACTCACGATGGGACAATGACACAGAGATTCGTACACAAGAAAAGACTCGTGTTTTAATGGACGTAACTAGTGGTTCGTTTGAAGTTTCGGGCACCCGAATGGAGGAACGGGAAGGCCAAAAGATATCTGAGCATGCAACAGACTCAGATAAAGGATATGAAGCTTACCGGACGGTAACCGGACTCACGATGGGACAATGACACAGAGATTCGTACACAAGAAAAGACTCGTGTTTTAATGAACGTAAATAGCGGTTCATTTGAAGTTTCGGGCACCCGAATGGAGGAACGGGAACGCCATAAGATGTCTGATCATGCAACAAACTATGTTAAAGGATACGAAGCAGACCGGACGGTAATCGGACTCACGATGGGACAATGACACCGAGATTCGTACACAAGAAAAGACTCGTGTTTTAATGAACGTAAATAGCGGTTCATTTGAAGTTTCAGGCACCCGAATGGAGGAACGGGAAAGCCATAAGATATCTAAGCATGCAACAGACTCAGATAAAGGATATGAAGCTGACCGGACGGTAATCGGACTCACGGTGGGACAATGACACAGAGATTCGTACACAAGAAAAGACTCGTGTTTTAATGGACGTAACTAGCGGTTCATTTGAAGTTTCGGGCACCCGAATGGTGGAACGGGAAGGCCATAAGATATCTGAGCATGCAACAGACTCAGATAAAGGATATGAAGCTTACCGGATGGTAATCGGACTCACGATGGGACAATGACACAGAGATTCGTACACAAGAAAAGACTCGAGTTTTAATGGACGGAACTATCGGTTCATATGAAGTTTCGGGCACCCGAATGGAGGAACGGGAACGCCATAAGATATCTGATCATGCAACAAACTATGTTAAAGGATACGAAGCAGACCGGACGGTAATCGGACTCACGATGTGACAATGACATAGAGATTCGTACACAAGAAAAGACTCGTGTTTTAATGGATGTAACTAGCGGTTCATTTGAAGTTTCGGGCACCCGAATGGAGGAACGGGAAGGCCATAAGATATCTAAGCATGCAACAGACTCATATAAAGGATATGAAGCTGACCGGACGGTAATCCGACTCACGATGCGACAATGACATAGAGATTCGTACACAAGAAAAGACTCGAGTTTTAAAGGACGTAACTATCTGTACATTTGAAGTTTCGGGCACCCGAATGGAGGAACGGGAAGGCCATAAGATATCTGAGCATGCAACAGACTCAGATAATGGATATGAAGCTAACCGGACGGTAATCGGACTCACGATGGGACAATGACACAGAGATTCGTACACAAGAAAAGACTCGTGTTTTAATGAACGCAAATAGCGGTTCATTTGAATTTTCGGGCACCCGAATGGAGGAACGGGAACGCCATAAGATATCTAAGCATGCAACAGACTCAGATAAAGGATATGAAGCTGACCAGACGGTAATCGTACTCACGATGGGGCAATGACACAGAGATTCGTACACAAGAAAAGACTCGTGTTTTAATGGACGTAACTAGCGGTTCATTTGAAGTTTCGGGCACCCGAATGGAGGAACGGGAAAGCCATAAGATATCTAAGCATGCAACAGACTCAGATAAAGGATATGAAGCTGACCGGACGGTAATCGGACTCACGATGGGGCAATGACACAGAGATTCGTACACAAGAAAAGACTCGTGTTTTAATGGACGTAACTAGCGGTTCATTTGAAGTTTCGGGCACCCGAATGGAGGAACGGGAACGCCATAAGATATCTAAGCATGCAACAGACTCAGATAAAGGATATGAAGCTGACCAGACGGTAATCGTACTCACGATGGGGCAATGACACAGAGATTCGTACACAAGAAAAGACTCGTGTTTTAATGGACGTAACTAGCGGTTCATTTGAAGTTTCGGGCACCCGAATGGAGGAACGGGAAAGCCATAAGATATCTGAGCATGCACCAGACTCAGATAAAGGATATGAAGCTGACCGGACGGTAATTGTACTCACGATGGGACAATGACACAGAGATTCGTACACAATAAAAGACTCGTGTTTTAATGGACGTAACTAGCGGTTCATTTGAAGTTTCGGGCACCCGAATGGAGGAACGGGAAAGCCATAAGATATCTGAGCATGCACCAGACTCAGATAAAGGATATGAAGCTGACCGGACGGTAATCGGACTCACGATTGGACAATGACACAGAGATTCGTACACAAGAAATGACTCGTGTTTTAATGAACGTAAATAGCGGTTCAGTTGAAGTTTCGACCACCCGAATGGGGGAACAGGAAAGCCATAATATGTGTAAGCATGCAACAGACTCAGATAAAGGATATGAAGCTGACCGGACGGTAATCGGACTCACAATGGGACAATGACACAGAGATTCGTACACAAGAAAAGACTCGAGTTTTAAAGGACGTAACTATCTGTACATTTGAAGTTTCGGGCACCCGAATGGAGGAACGGGAAGGCCATAAGATATCTGAGCATGCAACAGACTCAGATAATGGATATGAAGCTAACCGGACGGTAATCGGACTCACGATGGGACAATGACACAGAGATTCGTACACAAGAAAAGATTCGTGTTTTAATGAACGTAAATAGCGGTTCATTTGAAGTTTCGGGCACCCGAATGGAGGAACGTGAAAGCCATAAGATATCTAAGCATGCAACAGACTCAGATAAAGGATATGAAGCTGACCGGACGGTAATCGGACTCACGATGGAACAATGACACAGAGATTCGTACACAAGAAAAGACTCGTGTTTTAATGAACGTAAATAGCTGTTCGTTTGAAGTTTCAGGCACCCGAATGGAGGAACGGGAAAGCCATAAGATATCTAAACATGCAACAGACTCAGATAAAGGATATGAAGTTGACCAGACGGTAATCGTACTCACGATGGGGCAATGACACAGAGATTCGTACACAAGAAAAGACTCGTGTTTTAATGAACGTAAATAGCGGTTCATTTGAAGTTTCAGGCACCCGAATGGAGGAACGGGAACGCCATAAGATGTCTGATCATGCAACAAACTATGTTAAAGGATACGAAGCAGACCGGACGGTAATCGGACTCACGATGGGACAATGACACAGAGATTCGTACACAAGAAAAGACTCGTGTTTTAATGGACGTAACTAGCGGTTCATTTGAAGTTTCGGGCACCCGAATGGTGGAACGGGAAGGCCATAAGATATCTGAGCATGCAACAGACTCAGATAAAGGATATGAAGCTTACCGGATGGTAATCGGACTCACGATGGGACAATGACACAGAGATTCGTACACAAGAAAAGACTCGAGTTTTAATGGACGGAACTATCGGTTCATATGAAGTTTCGGGCACCCGAATGGAGGAACGGGAACGCCATAAGATATCTGATCATGCAACAAACTATGTTAAAGGATACGAAGCAGAACGGACGGTAATCGGACTCACGATGTGACAATGACATAGAGATTCGTACACAAGAAAAGACTCGTGTTTTAATGGACGTAACTAGCGGTTCATTTGAAGTTTCGGGCACCGGAATGGAGGAACGGGAAGGCCATAAGATATCTAAGCATGCAACAGACTCATATAAAGGATATGAAGCTGACCGAACGGTAATCCGACTCACGATGCGACAATGACATAGAGATTCGTACACAAGAAAAGACTCGTGTTTTAATGAACGTAAATAGCGGTTCATTTGAAGTTTCGGGCACCCGAATGGAGGAACGGGAAAGCCATAAGATATCTAAGCATGCAACAGACTCAGATATAGGATATGAAGCTGACCGGACGGTAATCGGACTCACGATGGAACAATGACACAGAGATTCGTACACAAGAAAAGACTCGTGTTTTAATGAACGTAAATAGCGGTTCATTTGAAGTTTCGGGCACCCGAATGGAGGAACGGGAAAGCCATAAGATATCTAAGCATGCAACAGACTCAGATAAAGGATATGAAGCTGACCGGACGGTAATCGGACTCACGATGGAACAATGACACAGAGATTCGTACACAAGAAAAGACTCGTGTTTTAATGAACGTAAATAGCGGTTCGTTTGAAGTTTCAGGCACCCGAATGGAGGAACGGGAAAGCCATAAGATATCTAAGCATGCAACAGACTCAGATAAAGGATATGAAGATGACCGGACGGTAATCGGACTCACGGTGGGACAATGACACAGAGATTCGTACACAAGAAAAGACTCGTGTTTTAATGGACGTAACAAGCGGTTCATTTGAAGTTTCAGGCACCCGAATGGTGGAACGGGAAGGCCATAAGATATCTGAGCATGCAACAGACTCAGATAAAAGATATGAAGCTTACCGGATGGTAATCGGACTCACGATGGGACAATGACACAGAGATTCGTACACAAGAAAAGACTCGAGTTTTAATGGACGGAACTATCGGTTCATATGAAGTTTCGGGCACCCGAATGGAGGAACGGGAACGCCATAAGATATCTGATCATGCAACAAACTATGTTAAAGGGTACGAAGCAGACCGGACGGTAATCGGACTCACGATGTGACAATGACATAGAGATTCGTACACAAGAAAAGACTCGTGTTTTAATGGACGTAACTAGCGGTTCATTTGAAGTTTTGGGCACCCGAATGGAGGAACGGGAAGGCCATAAGATATCTAAGCATGCAACAGACTCATATAAAGGATATGAAGCTGACCGGACGGTAATCCGACTCACGATGCGATAATGACATAGAGATTCGTACACAAGAAAAGACTCGAGTTTTAAAGGACGTAACTATCTGTACATTTGAAGTTTCGGGCACCCGAATGGAGGAACGGGAAGGCCATAAGATATCTGAGCATGCAACAGACTCAGATAATGGATATGAAGCTAACCGGACGGTAATCGGACTCACGATGGGACAATGACACAGAGATTCGCACACAAGAATAGACTCGTGTTTTAATGGACGTAACTAGCGGTTCATTTGAAGTTTCGGGCACCCGAATGGTGGAACGGGAAGGCCATAAGATATCTGAGCATGCAACAGACTCAGATAAAGGATATGAAGCTTACCGGATGGTAATCGGACTCACGATGGGACAATGACACAGAGATTCGTACACAAGAAAAGACTCGAGTTTTAATGGACGGAACTATCGGTTCATATGAAGTTTCGGGCACCCGAATGGAGGAACGGGAACGCCATAAGATATCTGATCATGCAACAAACTATGTTAAAGGATACGAAGCAGACCGGACGGTAATCGGACTCACGATGTGACAATGACATAGAGATTCGTACACAAGAAAAGACTCGTGTTTTAATGGACGTAACTAGCGGTTCATTTGAAGTTTCGGGCACCCGAATGGAGGAACGGGAAGGCCATAAGATATCTAAGCATGCAACAGACTCATATAAAGGATATGAAGCTTACCGGACGGTAATCCGACTCACGATGCGACAATGACACAGAGATTCGTACACAAGAAAAGACTCGTGTTTTAATGGACGTATCTAGCGGTTCATTTGAAGTTTCGACCACCCGAATGGAGGAACGGGAAAGCAATAATATGTGTAAGCATGCAACAGACTCAGATAAAGGATATGAAGCTGACCGGACGGTAATCGGACTCACAATGGGACAATGACACAGAGATTCGTACACAAGAAAAGACTCAAGTTTTAAAGGACGTAACTATCTGTACATTTGAAGTTTCGAGCACCCGAATGGAGAAACGGGAAGGCCATAAGATATCTGAGCATGCAACAGACTCAGATAATGGATATGAAGCTAACCGGACGGTAATCGGACTCACGATGGGACAATGACACAGAGATTCGTACATAAGAAAAGACTCGTGTTTTAATGAACGTAAATAGCGGTTCATTTGAAGTTTCGGGCACCCGAATGGAGGAACGGGAAAGCCATAAGATATCTAAGCATGCAACAGACTCAGATAAAGGATATGAAGCTGACCAGACGGTAATCGGACTCACGATGGGACAATGACACAGAGATTCGTACACAAGAAAAGACTCGTGTTTTAATGAACGTAAATAGCGGTTCGTTTGAAGTTTCGGGCACCCGAATGGAGGAACAGGAAAGCCATAAGATATCTAAGCATGCAATAGACTCAGATAAAGGATATGAAGCTGACCGGACGGTAATCGGACTCACGATGGGACAATGACACAGAGATTCGTACACAAGAAAAGACTCGTGTTTTAATGAACGTAAATAGCGGTTCATTTGAAGTTTCGGGCACCCGAATGGAGGAACGGGAAAGCCATAAGATATCTAAGCATGCAACAGACTCAGATAAAGGATATGAAGCTGACCAGACGGTAATCGGACTCACGATGGGACAATGACACAGAGATTCGTACACAAGAAAAGACTCGTGTTTTAATGAACGTAAATAGCGGTTCGTTTGAAGTTTCGGGCACCCGAATGGAGGAACAGGAAAGCCATAAGATATCTAAGCATGCAATAGACTCAGATAAAGGATATGAAGCTGACCGGACGGTAATCGGACTCACGATGGGACAATGACACAGAGATTCGTACACAAGAAAAGACTCGTGTTTTAATGAACGTAAATAGCGGTTCATTTGAAGTTTCGGGCACCCGAATGGAGGAACGGGAAAGCCATAAGATATCTAAGCATGCAACAGACTCAGATATAGGATATGAAGCTGACCGGACGGTAATCGGACTCACGATGGAACAATGACACAGAGATTCGTACACAAGAAAAGACTCGTGTTTTAATGAACGTAAATAGCGGTTCATTTGAAGTTTCGGGCACCCGAATGGAGGAACGGGAAAGCCATAAGATATCTAAGCATGCAACAGACTCAGATAAAGGATATGAAGCTGACCGGACGGTAATCGGACTCACGATGGAACAATGACACAGAGATTCGTACACAAGAAAAGACTCGTGTTTTAATGAACGTAAATAGCGGTTCGTTTGAAGTTTCAGGCACCCGAATGGAGGAACGGGAAAGCCATAAGATATCTAAGCATGCAACAGACTCAGATAAAGGATATGAAGATGACCGGACGGTAATCGGACTCACGGTGGGACAATGACACAGAGATTCGTACACAAGAAAAGACTCGTGTTTTAATGGACGTAACAAGCGGTTCATTTGAAGTTTCAGGCACCCGAATGGTGGAACGGGAAGGCCATAAGATATCTGAGCATGCAACAGACTCAGATAAAAGATATGAAGCTTACCGGATGGTAATCGGACTCACGATGGGACAATGACACAGAGATTCGTACACAAGAAAAGACTCGAGTTTTAATGGACGGAACTATCGGTTCATATGAAGTTTCGGGCACCCGAATGGAGGAACGGGAACGCCATAAGATATCTGATCATGCAACAAACTATGTTAAAGGGTACGAAGCAGACCGGACGGTAATCGGACTCACGATGTGACAATGACATAGAGATTCGTACACAAGAAAAGACTCGTGTTTTAATGGACGTAACTAGCGGTTCATTTGAAGTTTTGGGCACCCGAATGGAGGAACGGGAAGGCCATAAGATATCTAAGCATGCAACAGACTCATATAAAGGATATGAAGCTGACCGGACGGTAATCCGACTCACGATGCGATAATGACATAGAGATTCGTACACAAGAAAAGACTCGAGTTTTAAAGGACGTAACTATCTGTACATTTGAAGTTTCGGGCACCCGAATGGAGGAACGGGAAGGCCATAAGATATCTGAGCATGCAACAGACTCAGATAATGGATATGAAGCTAACCGGACGGTAATCGGACTCACGATGGGACAATGACACAGAGATTCGCACACAAGAATAGACTCGTGTTTTAATGGACGTAACTAGCGGTTCATTTGAAGTTTCGGGCACCCGAATGGTGGAACGGGAAGGCCATAAGATATCTGAGCATGCAACAGACTCAGATAAAGGATATGAAGCTTACCGGATGGTAATCGGACTCACGATGGGACAATGACACAGAGATTCGTACACAAGAAAAGACTCGAGTTTTAATGGACGGAACTATCGGTTCATATGAAGTTTCGGGCACCCGAATGGAGGAACGGGAACGCCATAAGATATCTGATCATGCAACAAACTATGTTAAAGGATACGAAGCAGACCGGACGGTAATCGGACTCACGATGTGACAATGACATAGAGATTCGTACACAAGAAAAGACTCGTGTTTTAATGGACGTAACTAGCGGTTCATTTGAAGTTTCGGGCACCCGAATGGAGGAACGGGAAGGCCATAAGATATCTAAGCATGCAACAGACTCATATAAAGGATATGAAGCTTACCGGACGGTAATCCGACTCACGATGCGACAATGACACAGAGATTCGTACACAAGAAAAGACTCGTGTTTTAATGGACGTATCTAGCGGTTCATTTGAAGTTTCGACCACCCGAATGGAGGAACGGGAAAGCAATAATATGTGTAAGCATGCAACAGACTCAGATAAAGGATATGAAGCTGACCGGACGGTAATCGGACTCACAATGGGACAATGACACAGAGATTCGTACACAAGAAAAGACTCAAGTTTTAAAGGACGTAACTATCTGTACATTTGAAGTTTCGAGCACCCGAATGGAGAAACGGGAAGGCCATAAGATATCTGAGCATGCAACAGACTCAGATAATGGATATGAAGCTAACCGGACGGTAATCGGACTCACGATGGGACAATGACACAGAGATTCGTACATAAGAAAAGACTCGTGTTTTAATGAACGTAAATAGCGGTTCATTTGAAGTTTCGGGCACCCGAATGGAGGAACGGGAAAGCCATAAGATATCTAAGCATGCAACAGACTCAGATAAAGGATATGAAGCTGACCAGACGGTAATCGGACTCACGATGGGACAATGACACAGAGATTCGTACACAAGAAAAGACTCGTGTTTTAATGAACGTAAATAGCGGTTCGTTTGAAGTTTCGGGCACCCGAATGGAGGAACAGGAAAGCCATAAGATATCTAAGCATGCAATAGACTCAGATAAAGGATATGAAGCTGACCGGACGGTAATCGGACTCACGATGGGACAATGACACAGAGATTCGTACACAAGAAAAGACTCGTGTTTTAATGAACGTAAATAGCGGTTCATTTGAAGTTTCGGGCACCCGAATGGAGGAACGGGAAAGCCATAAGATATCTAAGCATGCAACAGACTCAGATAAAGGATATGAAGCTGACCAGACGGTAATCGGACTCACGATGGGACAATGACACAGAGATTCGTACACAAGAAAAGACTCGTGTTTTAATGAACGTAAATAGCGGTTCGTTTGAAGTTTCGGGCACCCGAATGGAGGAACAGGAAAGCCATAAGATATCTAAGCATGCAATAGACTCAGATAAAGGATATGAAGCTGACCGGACGGTAATCGGACTCACGATGGGACAATGACACAGAGATTCGTACACAAGAAAAGACTCGTGTTTTAATGAACGTAAATAGCGGTTCATTTGAAGTTTCGGGCACCCGAATGGAGGAACGGGAAAGCCATAAGATATCTAAGCATGCAACAGACTCAGATAAAGGATATGAAGCTGACCGGACGGTAATCGGACTCACGATGGGACAATGACACAGAGATTCGTACACAAGAAGAGACTCGTGTTTTAATGAACGTAAATAGCGGTTCGTTTGAAGTTTCGGGCACCCGAATGGAGGAACGGGAAAGCCATAAGATATCTAAGCATGCAACAGACTCAGATAAAGGATATGAAGCTGACCGGACGGTAATCGGACTCACGATGGGACAATGACACAGAGATTCGTACACAAGAAAAGACTCGTGTTTTAATGGACGTAACTAGCGGTTCATTTGAAGTTTCGACCACCCGAATGGAGGAACGAGAAAGCAATAATATGTGTAAGCATGCAACAGACTCAGATAAAGGATATGAAGATGACCGGACGGTAATCGGACTCACAATGGGACAATGACACAGAGATTCGTACACAAGAAAAGACTCAAGTTTTAAAGGACGTAACTATCTGTACATTTGAAGTTTCGGGCACCCGAATGGAGGAACGGGAAGGCCATAAGATATCTGAGCATGCAACAGACTCAGATAATGGATATGAAGCTAACCGGACGGTAATCGGACTCACGATGGGACAATGACACAGAGATTCGTACACAAGAAAAGACTCGTGTTTTAATGAACGTAAATAGCGGTTCGTTTGAAGTTTCGGGCACCCGAATGGAGGAACGGGAAAGCCATAAGATATCTAAGCATGCAACAGACTCAGATAAAGGATATGAAGCTGACCGGACGGTAATCGGACCCACGATGGGACAATGACACAGAGATTCGTACACAAGAAAAGACTCGTGTTTTAAAGGACGTAACTATCTGTACATTTGAAGTTTCGGGCACCCGAATGGAGGAACGGGAAGGCCATAAGATATCTGAGCATGCAACAGACTCAGATAATGGATATGAAGCTAACCGGACGGTAATCGGACTCACGATGGGACAATGACACAGAGATTCGTACACAAGAAAAGACTCGTGTTTTAATGAACGTAAATAGCGGTTCATTTGAAGTTTCGGGCACCCGAATGGAGGAACGGGAAAGCCATAAGATATCTAAGCATGCAACAGACTCAGATAAAGGATATGAAGCTGACCAGACGGTAATCGGACTCACGATGGGACAATGACACAGAGATTCGTACACAAGAAAAGACTCGTGTTTTAATGAACGTAAATAGCGATTCGTTTGAAGTTTCGGGCACCCGAATGGAGGAACAGTAAAGCCATAAGACATCTAAGCATGCAACAGACTCAGATAAAGGATATGAAGCTGACCGGACGGTAATCGGACTCACGATGGGACAATGACACAGAGATTCGTACACAAGAAAAGACTCGTGTTTTAATGAACGTAAATAGCGGTTCATTTGAAGTTTCGGGCACCTGAATGGAGGAACGGGAAAGCCATAAGATATCTAAGCATGCAACAGACTCAGATAAAGGATATGAAGCTGACCGGACGGTAATCGGACTCACGATGGGACAATGACACAGAGATTCGTACACAGGAAAAGACTCGTGTTTTAATGAACGTAAATAGCGGTTCGTTTAAAGTTTCGGGCACCCGAATGGAGGAACGGGAAAGCCATAAGATATCTAAGCATGCAACAGACTCAGATAAAGGATATGAAGCTGACCGGACGGTAATCGGACTCACGATGGGACAATGACACAGAGATTCGTACACAAGAAAAGACTCGTGTTTTAATGGACGTAACTAGCGGTTCATTTGAAGTTTCGACCACCCGAATGGAGGAACGAGAAAGCAATAATATGTGTAAGCATGCAACAGACTCAGATAAAGGATATGAAGCTGACCGGACGGTAATCGGACTCACAATGGGACAATGACACAGAGATTCGTACACAAGAAAAGACTCGAGTTTTAAAGGACGTAACTATCTGTACATTTGAAGTTTCGGGCACCCGAATGGAGGAACGGGAAGGCCATAAGATATCTGAGCATGCAACAGACTCAGATAATGGATATGAAGCTAACCGGACGGTAATCGGACTCACGATGGGACAATGACACAGAGATTCGTACACAAGAAAAGACTCGTGTTTTAATGAACGTAAATAGCGGTTCGTTTGAAGTTTCGGGCACCCGAATGGAGGAACGGGAAAGCCATAAGATATCTAAGCATGCAACAGACTCAGATAAAGGATATGAAGCTGACCGGACGGTAATCGGACCCACGATGGGACAATGACACAGAGATTCGTACACAAGAAAAGACTCGTGTTTTAAAGGACGTAACTATCTGTACATTTGAAGTTTCGGGCACCCGAATGGAGGAACGGGAAGGCCATAAGATATCTGAGCATGCAACAGACTCAGATAATGGATATGAAGCTAACCGGACGGTAATCGGACTCACGATGGGACAATGACACAGAGATTCGTACACAAGAAAAGACTCGTGTTTTAATGAACGTAAATAGCGGTTCATTTGAAGTTTCGGGGACCCGAATGGAGGAACGGGAAAGCCGTAAGATATCTAAGCATGCAACAGACTCAGATAAAGGATATGAAGCTGACCAGACGGTAATCGGACTCACGATGGGACAATGACACAGAGATTCGTACACAAGAAAAGACTCGTGTTTTAATGAAAGTAAATAGCGGTTCGTTTGAAGTTTCGGGCACCCGAATGGAGGAACAGGAAAGCCATAAGATATCTAAGCATGCAACAGACTCAGATAAAAGATATGAAGCTGACCGGACGGTAATCGGACTCACGATGGGACAATGACACAGAGATTCGTACACAAGAAAAGACTCGTGTTTTAATGAACGTAAATAGCGGTTCATTTGAAGTTTCGGGCACCCGAATGGAGGAACGGGAAAGCCATAAGATATCTAAGCATGCAACAGACTCAGATAAAGGATATGAAGCTGACCGGACGGTAATCGGACTCACGATGGGACAATGACACAGAGATTCGTACACAAGAAAAGACTCGTGTTTTAATGAACGTAAATAGCGGTTCGTTTGAAGTTTCGGGCACCCGAATGGAGGAACGGGAAAGCCATAAGATATCTAAGCATGCAACAGACTCAGATAAAGGATATGAAGCTGACCGGACGGTAATCGGACTCACGATGGGACAATGACACAGAGATTCGTACACAAGAAAAGACTCGTGTTTTAATGGACGTAACTAGCGGTTCATTTGAAGTTTCGACCACCCGAATGGAGGAACGGGAAAGCAATAATATGTGTAAGCATGCAACAGACTCAGATAAAGGATATGAAGCTGACCGGACGGTAATCGGACTCACAATGGGACAATGACACAGAGATTCGTACACAAGAAAAGACTCGAGTTTTAAACGACGAAACTATCTGTACATTTGAAGTTTCGGGCACCCGAATGGAGGAACGGGAAGGCCATAAGATATCTGAGCATGCAACAGACTCAGATAATGGATATGAAGCTAACCGGACGGTAATCGGACTCACGATGGGACAATGACACAGAGATTCGTACACAAGAAAAGACTCGTGTTTTAATGAACGTAAATAGCGGTTCATTTGAAGTTTCGGGCACCCGAATGGAGGAACGGGAAAGCCATAAGATATCTAAGCATGCAACAGACTCAGATAAAGGATATGAAGCTGACCGGACGGTAATCGGACCCACGATGGGACAATGACACAGAGATTCGTACACAAGAAAAGACTCGTGTTTTAAAGGACGTAACTATCTGTACATTTGAAGTTTCGGGCACCTGAATGGAGGAACGGGAAGGCCATAAGATATCTGAGCATGCAACAGACTCAGATAATGGATATGAAGCTAACCGGACGGTAATCGGACTCACGATGGGACAATGACACAGAGATTCGTACACAAGAAAAGACTCGTGTTTTAATGAACGTAAATAGTGGTTCATTTGAAGTTTCGGGCACCCGAATGGAGGAACGGGAAAGCCATAAGATATCTAAGCATGCAACAGACTCAGATAAAGGATATGAAGCTGACCAGACGGTAATCGGACTCACGATGGGACAATGACACAGAGATTCGTACACAAGAAAAGACTCGTGTTTTAATGAACGTAAATAGCGGTTCGTTTGAAGTTTCGGGCACCCGAATGGAGGAACAGGAAAGCCATAAGATATCTAAGCATGCAACAGACTCAGATAAAGGATATGAAGCTTACCGGACGGTAATCGGACTCACGATGGGACAATGACACAGAGATTCGTACACAAGAAAAGACTCGTGTTTTAATGAACGTAAATAGCGGTTCATTTGAAGTTTCGGCCACCCGAATGGAGGAACGGGAAAGCCATAAGATATCTAAGCATGCAACAGACTCAGATAAAGGATATGAAGCTGACCGGACGGAAATCGGACTCACGATGGGACAATGACACAGAGATTCGTACACAAGAAAAGACTCGTGTTTTAATGAACGTAAATAGCGGTTCGTTTGAAGTTTCGGGCACCCGAATGGAGGAACGGGAAAGCCATAAGATATCTAAGCATGAAACAGACTCAGATAAAGGATATGAAGCTGACCGGACGGTAATCAGACTCAAAATGGGACAATGACACAGAGATTCGTACACAAGAAAAGACTCGTGTTTTAATGGACGTAACTAGCGGTTCATTTGAAGTTTCGACCACCCGAATGGAGGAACGGGAAAGCAATAATATGTGTAAGCATGCAACAGACTCAGATAAACGATATGAAGCTGACCGGACGGTAATCGGACTCACAATGGGACAATGACACAGAGATTCGTACACAAGAAAAGACTCGAGTTTTAAAGGACGTAACTATCTGTACATTTGAAGTTTCGGGCACCCGACTGGAGGAACGGGAAGGCCATAAGATATCTGAGCATGCAACAGACTCAGATAATGGATATGAAGCTAACCGGACGGTAATCGGACTCACGATGGGACAATGACACAGAGATTCGTACACAAGAAAAGACTCGTGTTTTAATGAACGTAAATAGCGGTTCATTTGAAGTTTCGGGCACCCGAATGGAGGAACGGGAAAGCCATAAGATATCTAAGCATGCAACAGACTCAGATAAAGGATATGAAGCTGACCGGACGGTAATCGGACCCACGATGGGACAATGACACAGAGATTCGTACACAAGAAAAGACTCGTGTTTTAATGGACGTAACTAGCGGTTCATTTGAAGTTTCGACCACCCGAATGGAGGAACGAGAAAGCAATAATATGTGTAAGCATGCAACAGACTCAGATAAAGGATATGAAGCTGACCGGACGGTAATCGGACTCACAATGGGACAATGACACAGAGATTCGTACACAAGAAAAGACTCGAGTTTTAAAGGACGTAACTATCTGTACATTTGAAGTTTCGGGCACCCGAATGGAGGAACGGGAAGGCCATAACATATCTGAGCATGCAACAGACTCAGATAATGGATATGAAGCTAACCGGACGGTAATCGGACTCACGATGGGACAATGACACAGAGATTCGTACACAAGAAAAGACTCGTGTTTTAATGAACGTAAATAGCGGTTCGTTTGAAGTTTCGGGCACCCGAATGGAGGAACAGGAAAGCCATAAGATATCTAAGCATGCAACAGACTCAGATAAAGGATATGAAGCTGACCGGACGGTAATCGGACTCACGATGGGACAATGACACAGAGATTCGTACACAAGAAAAGACTCGTGTTTTAATGGACGTAACTAGCGGTTCATTTGAAGTTTCGACCACCCGAATGGAGGAACGAGAAAGCAATAATATGTGTAAGCATGCAACAGACTCAGATAAAGGATATGAAGCTGACCGGACGGTAATCGGACTCACAATGGGACAATGACACAGAGATTCGTACACAAGAAAAGACTCGAGTTTTAAAGGACGTAACTATCTGTACATTTGAAGTTTCGGGCACCCGAATGGAGGAACGGGAAGGCCATTAGATATCTGAGCATGCAACAGACTCAGATAATGGATATGAAGCTAACCGGACGGTAATCGGACTCACGATGGGACAATGACACAGAGATTCGTACACAAGAAAAGACTCGTGTTTTAATGAACGTAAATAGCGGTTCGTTTGAAGTTTCGGGCACCCGAATGGAGGAACGGGAAAGCCATAAGATATCTAAGCATGCAACAGACTCAGATAAAGGATATGAAGCTGACCGGACGGTAATCGGACCCACGATGGGACAATGACACAGAGATTCGTACACAAGAAAAGACTCGTGTTTTAAAGGACGTAACTATCTGTACATTTGAAGTTTCGGGCACCCGAATGGAGGAACGGGAAGGCCATAAGATATCTGAGCATGCAACAGACTCAGATAATGGATATGAAGCTAACCGGACGGTAATCGGACTCACGATGGGACAATGACACAGAGATTCGTACACAAGAAAAGACTCGTGTTTTAATGAACGTAAATAGCGGTTCATTTGAAGTTTCGGGGACCCGAATGGAGGAACGGGAAAGCCGTAAGATATCTAAGCATGCAACAGACTCAGATAAAGGATATGAAGCTGACCAGACGGTAATCGGACTCACGATGGGACAATGACACAGAGATTCGTACACAAGAAAAGACTCGTGTTTTAATGAACGTAAATAGCGGTTCGTTTGAAGTTTCGGGCACCCGAATGGAGGAACGGGAAAGCCATAAGATATCTAAGCATGAAACAGACTCAGATAAAGGATATGAAGCTGACCGGACGGTAATCAGACTCAAAATGGGACAATGACACAGAGATTCGTACACAAGAAAAGACTCGTGTTTTAATGGACGTAACTAGCGGTTCATTTGAAGTTTCGACCACCCGAATGGAGGAACGGGAAAGCAATAATATGTGTAAGCATGCAACAGACTCAGATAAACGATATGAAGCTGACCGGACGGTAATCGGACTCACAATGGGACAATGACACAGAGATTCGTACACAAGAAAAGACTCGAGTTTTAAAGGACGTAACTATCTGTACATTTGAAGTTTCGGGCACCCGACTGGAGGAACGGGAAGGCCATAAGATATCTGAGCATGCAACAGACTCAGATAATGGATATGAAGCTAACCGGACGGTAATCGGACTCACGATGGGACAATGACACAGAGATTCGTACACAAGAAAAGACTCGTGTTTTAATGAACGTAAATAGCGGTTCATTTGAAGTTTCGGGCACCCGAATGGAGGAACGGGAAAGCCATAAGATATCTAAGCATGCAACAGACTCAGATAAAGGATATGAAGCTGACCGGACGGTAATCGGACCCACGATGGGACAATGACACAGAGATTCGTACACAAGAAAAGACTCGTGTTTTAATGGACGTAACTAGCGGTTCATTTGAAGTTTCGACCACCCGAATGGAGGAACGAGAAAGCAATAATATGTGTAAGCATGCAACAGACTCAGATAAAGGATATGAAGCTGACCGGACGGTAATCGGACTCACAATGGGACAATGACACAGAGATTCGTACTCAAGAAAAGACTCGAGTTTTAAAGGACGTAACTATCTGTACATTTGAAGTTTCGGGCACCCGAATGGAGGAACGGGAAGGCCATAACATATCTGAGCATGCAACAGACTCAGATAATGGATATGAAGCTAACCGGACGGTAATCGGACTCACGATGGGACAATGACACAGAGATTCGTACACAAGAAAAGACTCGTGTTTTAATGAACGTAAATAGCGGTTCGTTTGAAGTTTCGGGCACCCGAATGGAGGAACAGGAAAGCCATAAGATATCTAAGCATGCAACAGACTCAGATAAAGGATATGAAGCTGACCGGACGGTAATCGGACTCACGATGGGACAATGACACAGAGATTCGTACACAAGAAAAGACTCGTGTTTTAATGGACGTAACTAGCGGTTCATTTGAAGTTTCGACCACCCGAATGGAGGAACGAGAAAGCAATAATATGTGTAAGCATGCAAAAGACTCAGATAAAGGATATGAAGCTGACCGGACGGTAATCGGACTCACAATGGGACAATGACACAGAGATTCGTACACAAGAAAAGACTCGAGTTTTAAAGGACGTAACTATCTGTACATTTGAAGTTTCGGGCACCCGAATGGAGGAACGGGAAGGCCATTAGATATCTGAGCATGCAACAGACTCAGATAATGGATATGAAGCTAACCGGACGGTAATCGGACTCACGATGGGACAATGACACAGAGATTCGTACACAAGAAAAGACTCGTGTTTTAATGAACGTAAATAGCGGTTCGTTTGAAGTTTCGGGCACCCGAATGGAGGAACGGGAAAGCCATAAGATATCTAAGCATGCAACAGACTCAGATAAAGGATATGAAGCTGACCGGACGGTAATCGGACCCACGATGGGACAATGACACAGAGATTCGTACACAAGAAAAGACTCGTGTTTTAAAGGACGTAACTATCTGTACATTTGAAGTTTCGGGCACCCGAATGGAGGAACGGGAAGGCCATAAGATATCTGAGCATGCAACAGACTCAGATAATGGATATGAAGCTAACCGGACGGTAATCGGACTCACGATGGGACAATGACACAGAGATTCGTACACAAGAAAAGACTCGTGTTTTAATGAACGTAAATAGCGGTTCATTTGAAGTTTCGGGGACCCGAATGGAGGAACGGGAAAGCCGTAAGATATCTAAGCATGCAACAGACTCAGATAAAGGATATGAAGCTGACCAGACGGTAATCGGACTCACGATGGGACAATGACACAGAGATTCGTACACAAGAAAAGACTCGTGTTTTAATGAACGTAAATAGCGGTTTGTTTGAAGTTTCGGGCACCCGAATGGAGGAACAGGAAAGCCATAAGATATCTAAGCATGCAACAGACTCAGATAAAGGATATGAAGCTGACCGGACGGTAATCGGACTCACGATGGGACAATGACACAGAGATTCGTACACAAGAAAAGACTCGTGTTTTAATGAACGTAAATAGCGGTTCATTTGAAGTTTCGGGCACCCGAATGGAGGAACGGGAAAGCCATAAGATATCTAAGCATGCAACAGACTCAGATAAAGGATATGAAGCTGACCGGACGGTAATCGGACTCACGATGGGACAATGACACAGAGATTCGTACACAAGAAAAGACTCGTGTTTTAATGAACGTAAATAGCGGTTCGTTTGAAGTTTCGGGCACCCGAATGGAGAAACGGGAAAGCCATAAGATATCTAAGCATGCAACAGACTCAGATAAAGGATATGAAGCTGACCGGACGGTAATCGGACTCACGATGGGACAATGACACAGAGATTCGTACACAAGAAAAGACTCGTGTTTTAATGGACGTAACTAGCGGTTCATTTGAAGTTTCGACCACCCGAATGGAGGAACGGGAAAGCAATAATATGTGTAAGCATGCAACAGACTCAGATAAAGGATATGAAGCTGACCGGACGGTAATCGGACTCACAATGGGACAATGACACAGAGATTCGTACACAAGAAAAGACTCGAGTTTTAAACGACGTAACTATCTGTACATTTGAAGTTTCGGGCACCCGAATGGAGGAACGGGAAGGCCATAAGATATCTGAGCATGCAACAGACTCAGATAATGGATATGAAGCTAACCGGACGGTAATCGGACTCACGATGGGACAATGACACAGAGATTCGTACACAAGAAAAGACTCGTGTTTTAATGAACGTAAATAGCGGTTCATTTGAAGTTTCGGGCACCCGAATGGAGGAACGGGAAAGCCATAAGATATCTAAGCATGCAACAGACTCAGATAAAGGATATGAAGCTGACCGGACGGTAATCGGACCCACGATGGGACAATGACACAGAGATTCGTACACAAGAAAAGACTCGTGTTTTAAAGGACGTAACTATCTGTACATTTGAAGTTTCGGGCACCCGAATGGAGGAACGGGAAGGCCATAAGATATCTGAGCATGCAACAGACTCAGATAATGGATATGAAGCTAACCGGACGGTAATCGGACTCACGATGGGACAATGACACAGAGATTCGTACACAAGAAAAGACTCGTGTTTTAACGAACGTAAATAGTGGTTCATTTGAAGTTTCGGGCACCCGAATGGAGGAACGGGAAGGCCATAAGATATCTAAGCATGCAACAGACTCATATAAAGGATATGAAGCTGATCGGACGGTAATCGGACTCACGATGCGACAATGACATAGAGATTCGTACACAAGAAAAGACTCGAGTTTTAAATGACGTAACTATCTGTACATTTGAAGTTTCGGGCACCCGAATGGAGGAACGGGAAGGCCATAAGATATTTGAGCATGCAACAGACTCAGATAAAGGATATGAAGCTTACTGGACGGTAATCGGACTCACGATGGGACAATGACACAGAGATTCGTACACAAGAAAAGACTCGTGTTTTAATGAACGTAAATAGCGGTTCGTTTGACGTTTCGGGCACCCGAATGGAGGAACGGGAAGGTCATAAGATATCTAAGCATGCAACAGACTCATATAAAGGATATAAAGCTGACCGGACGGTAATCAGACTCACGATGCGACAATGACATAGAGATTCGTACACAAGAAAAGACTCGAGTTTTAAAGGACGTAACTATCTGTACATTTGAAGTTTCGGGCACCCGAATGGAGGAACGGGAAGGCCATAAGATATCTGAGCATGCAACAGACTCAGATAATGGATATGAAGCTAACCGGACGGTAATCGGACTCACGATGGGACAATGACACAGAGATTCGTACACAAGAAAAGACTCGTGTTTTAATGAACGTAAATAGCGGTTCGTTTGAAGTTTCGGGCACCCGAATGGAGGAACGGGAAAGCCATAAGATATCAAAGCATGCAACAGACTTAGATAAAGTATATGAAGCTTACCAGACGGTAATCGGACTCACAATGGGACAATGACACAGAGATTCGTACACAAGAAAAGACTCGTGTTTTAATGGACGTAACTAGCGGTTCATTTGAAGTTTCGACCACCCGAATGGAGGAACGGGAAAGCCATAAGATATCTAAGCATGCAACAGACTCAGATAAAGTATATGAAGCTGACCGGACGGTAATCGGACTCACGATGGAACAATGACACAGAGATTCGTACACAAGAAAAGACTCGAGTTTTAAAGGACGTAACTATCTGTACATTTGAAGTTTCGGGCACCCAAATGGAGGAACGGGAAGGCCATAAGATATCTGAGCATGCAACAGACTCAGATAATGTATATGAAGCTAACCGGACGGTAATCGGACTCACGATGGGACAATGACACAGAGATTCGTACACAAGAAAAGACTCGTGTTTTAACGAACGTAAATAGTGGTTCATTTGAAGTTTCGGGCACCCGAATGGAGGAACGGGAAGGCCATAAGATATCTAAGCATGCAACAGACTCATATAAAGGATATGAAGCTGACCGGACGGTAATCGGACTCACGATGCGACAATGACATAGAGATTCGTACACAAGAAAAGACTCGAGTTTTAAAGGACGTAACTATCTGTACATTTGTATTTTCGGTCACCCGAATGGAGGAACGGGAAGACCATAAGATATCTGAGCATGCAAAAGACTCAGATAAAGGATATGAAGCTGACCGGACGGTAATCGGACTCACGATGGGACAATGACACAGAGATTCGTACATAAGAAAAGACTCGAGCTTTAAATGACGTAACTATCTGTACATTTGAAGTTTCGGGCACCCGAATGGAGGAACGAGAAGGCCATAAGATATCTGAACATGCAACAGACTCAGATAAAGGATATGAAGCTGACCGGACGGTAATCGGACTCACGATGTGACAATGACACAGAGATTCGTACATAAGAAAAGACTCGTGTTTTAACGAACGTAAATAGCGGTTCATTTGAAGTTTCGGGCACCCGAATGGAGGAACGGGAAGGCCATAAGATATCTAAGCATGCAACAGACTCATATAAAGGATATGAAGCTGACCGGACGGTAATCGGACTCACGATGGGACAATGACAAAGAGATTCGTACACAAGAAAAGACTCGTGTTTTAATGAACGTAAATAGCGGTTCGTTTGAAGTTTCGGGCACTCGAATGGAGGAACGGGAAAGCCATAAGATATCTAAACATGCAACAGACTCAGATAAAGAATATGAAGCTGACCAGACGGTAATCGGACTCACGATGGGACAATGACACAGAGATTCGTACACAAGAAAAGACTCGTGTTTTAATGGACGTAACTAGCGGTTCATTTGAAGTTTCGGGCACCCGAATGGAGGAACGGGAAGGCCATAAGATATCTGAGCATGCAACAGACTCAGATAAAGGATATGAAGCTTTCTGGACGGTAATCGGACTCACGATGGGACAATGACACAGAGATTCGTACACAAGAAAAGACTCGAGTTTTAATGGATGGAACTATCGGTTCATATGAAGTTTCGGGCACCCGAATGGAGGAACGGGAACGCCATAAGATATCTGATCATGCAACAAACTATGTTAAAGGATACGAAGCAGACCGGACGGTAATCGGACTCACGATGTGACAATGACATAGAGATTCGTACACAAGAAAAGACTCGTGTTTTAATGGACGTAACTAACGGTTCATTTGAAGTTTTGGGCACCCGAATGGAGGAACGGGAAGGCCATAAGATATCTAAGCATGCAACAGACTCATATAAAGGATATGAAGCTGACCGGACGGTAATCGGACTCACGATGCGACAATGACATAGAGATTCGTACACAAGAAAAGACTCGAGTTTTAAAGGACGTAACTATCTGTACATTTGAAGTTTCGGGCACCCGAATGGAGGAACGGGAAGACCATAAGATATCTGAGCATGCAACAGACTCAGATAAAGGATATGAAGCTGACCGGACGGTAATCGGACTCACGATGGGACAATGACACAGCGATTCGTACACAAGAAAAGACTCGTGTTTTAACGAACGTAAATAGCGGTTCATTTGAAGTTTCGGGCACCCGATTGTAGGAACGGGAAAGCCATAAGATATCTAAGCATGCAACAGACTCAGATAAAGGATATGAAGCTGACCAGACGCTAATCGGACTCACGATGGGACAATGACACAGAGATTCGTACACAAGAAAAGACTCGAGCTTTAAATGACGTAACTATCTGTACATTTGAAGTTTCGGGCACCCGAATGGAGGAACGAGAAGGCCATAAGATATCTTAGCATGCAACAGACTCAGATAAAGGATATGAAGCTGACCGGACGGTAATCGGACTCACGATGTGACAATGACACAGAGATTCAAACATAAGAAAAGACTCGTGTTTTAACGAACGTAAATAGCGGTTCATTTGAAGTTTCGGGCACCCGAATGGAGGAACGGGAAGGCCATAAGATATCTAAGCATGCAACAGACTCATATAAAGGATATGAAGCTGATCGGACGGTAATCCGACTCACGATGCGACAATGACATAGAGATTCGTACACAAGAAAAGACTCGAGTTTTAAATGACGTAACTATCTGTACATTTGAAGTTTCGGGCACCCGAATAGAGGAACGAGAAGGCCATAAGATATCTGAGCATGCAACAGACTCAGATAAAGGATATGAAGCTGACCGGACGGTAATCGGACTCACGATGTGACAAAGACACAGAGATTCGTACACAAGAAAAGACTCGTGTTTTAATGGACGTAACTAGCGGTTCATTTGAAGTTTCGGGCACCCGAATGGAGGAACGGGAAGGCAATAAGATATCTAAGCATGCAACAGACTCATATAAAGGATATGAAGCTGACCGGACGGTAATCAGACTCACGATGCGACAATGACATAGATCTTCGTACACAAGAAAAGACTCGAGTTTTAAAGGACGTAACTATCTGTACATTTGAAGTTTCGGGCACCCGAATGGAGGAACGGGAAGGCCATAAGATATTTGAGCATGCAACAGACTCAAATAAAGGATATGAAGCTTACCGGACGGTAATCGGACTCACGATGGGACAATGACACAGAGATTCGTACACAAGAAAAGACTCGTGTTATAATGAACGTAAATAGCGGTTCGTTTGAAGTTTCGGGCACCCGAATGGAGGAACGGGAAGGCCATAAGATATCTAAGCATGCAACAGACTCATATAAAGGATATGAAGCTAACCGGACGGTAATCAGACTCACGATGCGACAATGACATCGAGATTCGTACACAAGAAAAGACTCGAGTTTTAAAGGACGTAACTATCTGTACATTTGAAGTTTCGGGCACCCGAATGGAGGAACGGCAAGGACATAAGATATCTGAGCATGCAACAGACTCTGATAATGGATATGAAGCTGACCGGACGGTAATCGGACTCACGATGGGACAATGACACAGAGATTCGTACACAAGAAAAGGCTCGTGTTTTAACGAACGTAAATAGCGGTTCATTTGAAGTTTCGGGCACCCGAATGGAGGAACGGGAAGGCCATAAGATATCTAAGCATGCAACAGACTCATATAAAGGATATGAAGCTGATCGGACGGTAATCCGACTCACGATGCGACAATGACATAGAGATTCGTACACAAGAAAAGACTCGAGTTTTAAATGACGTAACTATCTGTACATTTGAAGTTTCGGGCACCCGAATGGAGGAACGAGTAGGCCATAAGATATCTGAGCATGCAACAGACTCAGATAAAGGATATGAAGCTGACCGGACGGTAGTCGGACTCACGATGTGACAAAGACACAGAGATTCGTACACAAGAAAAGACTCGTGTTTTAATGGACGTAACTAGCGGTTCATTTGAAGTTTCGGGCACCCGAATGGAGGAACGGGAAGGCAATAAGATATCTAAGCATGCAACAGACTCATATAAAGGATATGAAGCTGACCGGACGGTAATCAGACTCACGATGCGACAATGACATAGAGATTCGTACACAAGAAAAGACTCGAGTTTTAAAGGACGTAACTATCTGTACATTTGAAGTTTCGGGCACCCGAATGGAGGAACGGGAAGGCCATAAGATATCTGAGCATGCAACAGAGTCAGATAATGGATATGAAGCTAACCGGACGGTAATCGGACTCACGATGGGACAATGACACAGAGATTCGTACACAAGAAAAGACTCGTGTTTTAATGAACGTAAATAGCGGTTCGTTTGAAGTTTCGGGCAACCGAATGGAGGAACGGGAAAGATATAAGATATCTAAGCATGCAACAGACTCAGATAAAGGATATGAAGTTGACCGGACGGTAATCGGACTCACGATGGAACAATGACACAGATATTCGTACACAAGAAAAGACTCGAGTTTTAATGGACGGAACTATCGGTTCATTTGAAGTTTTGGGCACCCGAATGGAGGAACGGGAACGCCATAAGATATCTGATCATGCAACAAACTATGTTAAAGGATACGAAGCAGACCGGACGGTAATCGGACACGATGTGACAATGACACAGAGATTCGTACACAAGAAAAGACTCGTGTTTTAATGGACGTAACTAGCGGTTCATTTGAAGTTTCGGGCACCCGAATGGAGGAACGGGAAGGCCATAAGATATCTAAGCATGCAACAGACTCATATAAAAGATATGAAGTTGACCGGACGGTAATCGGACTCAGGATGCGACAATGACATAGAGATTCGTACACAAGAAAAGACTCGAGTTTTAAAGGACGTAACTATCTGTACATTTGAAGTTTCAGGCACCCGAATGGAGGAACGGGAAGGCCATAAGATATCTGAGCATGCAACAGACTCAGATAAAGGATATGAAGCTGACCGGACGGTAATCGGACTCACGATGGGACAATGACACAGAGATTCGTACACAAGAAAAGACTCGTGTTTTAATGAACGTAAATAACGGTTCGTTTGAAGTTTCGGGCACCCGAATGGAGGAACGGGAAAGCCATAAGATATCTAAGCATGCAACAGACTCAGATAAAGGATATGAAGCTGACCGGACGGTTATCGGACTCACGATGGAACAATGACACAGATATTCGTACACAAGAAAAGACTTGTGTTTTAATGGACGTAACTAGCGGTTCATTTGAAGTTTCGGGCACCCGAATGGTGGAACGGGAAGGCCATAAGATATCTGAGCATGCAACAGACTCAGATAAAGGATATGAAGCTTACCGGACGGTAATCGGACTCACGATGGGACAATGACACAGAGATTCGTACACAAGAAAAGACTCGAGTTTTAATGAACGTAACTAGCGGTTCATTTGAAGTTTCGGGCACCCGAATGGAGGAACGGGAAGGCCATAAGATATCTAAGCATGCAACAGACTCATATAAAGGATATGAAGCTGACCGGACGGTAATCATACTCACGATGCGACAAAGACATCGAGATTCGTACACAAGAAAAGACTCGAGTTTTAAAGGACGTAACTATCTGTACATTTGAAGTTTCGGGCACCCGAATGAAGGAACGGGAAGGCCATAAGATATCTGAGCATGCAACAGACTCAGATAATGGATATGAAGCTAACCGGACGGTAATCGGACTCACGATGGGACAATGACACAGAGATTCGTACACAAGAAAAGACTCGTGTTTTAATGAACGTAAATAGCGGTTCGTTTGAAGTTTCGGGCACCCGAATGGAGGAACGGGAAAGCCATAAGGTATCTAAGCATGCAACAGACTCAGATAAAGGATATGAAGCTGACCGGATGGTAATCGGACTCACGATGGAACAATGACACAGATATTCGTACACAAGAAAAGACTCGTGTTTTAATGGACGTAACTAGCGGTTCATTTGAAGTTTCGGGCACCCGAATGGAGGAACGGGAAGGCCATAAGATATCTGAGCATGCAACAGACTCAGATAAAGGATATGAAGCTGACCGGACGGTAATCGGACTCACAATGTGACAATGACACAGAGATTCGTACACAAGAAAAGACTCGTGTTTTAATGGACGTAACTAACGGTTCATTTGAAGTTTTGGGCACCCGAATGGAGGAACGGGAAGGGCATAAGATATCTAAGCATGCAACAGACTCATATAAAGGATATGAAGCTGACCGGACGGTAATCAGACTCACGATGCGACAATGACATAGAGATTCGTACACAAGAAAAGACTCGAGTTTTAAAGGACGTAACTATCTGTACATTTGAAGTTTCGGGCACCCGAATGGAGGAACGGGAAGACCATAAGATATCTGAGCATGCAACAGACTCAGATAAAGGATATGAAGCTGACCGGACGGTAATCGGACTCACGATGGGACAATGACACAGAGATTCGTACACAAGAAAAGACTCGTGTTTTAATGAACGTAAATAGCGGTTCGTTTGAAGTTTCGGGCACCCGAATGGAGGAACGGGAAGGCCATAAGATATCTAAGCATGCAACAGACTCATATAAAGGATATGAAGCTGACCGGACGGTAATCGGACTCACGATGCGACAATGACATAGAGATTCGTACACATGAAAAGACTCGAGTTTTAAAGGACGTAACTATCTGTACATTTGAAGTTTCGGGCACCCGAATGGAGGAACGGGAAGACCATAAGATATCTGAGCATGCAACAGACTCAGATAAAGGATATGAAGCTGACCGGACGGTAATCGGACTCACGATGGGACAATGACACAGAGATTCGTACACAAGAAAAGACTCGTGTTTTAACGAACGTAAATAGCGGTTCATTTGAAGTTTCGGGCACCCGAATGGAGGAACGGGAAAGCCATAAGATATCTAAGCATGCAACAGACTCAGGTAAAGGATATGAAGCTGACCATACGCTAATCGGACTCACGATGCGACAATGACATAGAGATTCGTACACAAGAAAAGACTCGTGTTTTAACGAACGTAAATAGTGGTTCATTTGAAGTTTCGGGCACCCGAATGGAGGAACGGGAAAGCCATAAGATATCTAAGCATGCAACAGACTCAGATAAAGGATATGAAGCTGACCTGACGGTAATCGGACTCACGATGTGACAATGACACAGAGATTCGTACACAAGAAAAGACTCGTGTTTTAATGGACGTAACTAGCGGCTCATTTGAAGTTTCGGGCACCCGAATGGAGGAACGGGAAGGCCATAAGATATCTAAGCATGCAACAGACTCATATAAAGGATATGAAGCTGACCGGACGGTAATCGGACTCACGATGCGACAATGAGATAGAGATTCGTACACAAGAAAAGACTCGAGTTTTAAAGGACGTAACTATCTGTACATTTGAAGTTTCGGGCACCCGAATGGAGGAACGGGAAGACCATAAGATATCTGAGCATGCAACAGACTCAGATAAAGGATATGAAGCTGACCGGACGGTAACCGGACTCACGATGGGACAATGACACAGAGATTCGTACACAAGAAAAGACTCGTGTTTTAACGAACGTAAATAGCGGTTCTTTTGAAGTTTCGGGCACCCGAATGGAGGAACGGGAAAGCCATAAGATATCTAAGCATGAAACAGACTCAGATAAAGGATACGAAGCAGACCGGACGGTAATCGGACTCACGATGTGACAATGACATAGAGATTCGTAAACAAGAAAAGACTCGTGTTTTAATGGACGTAACTAGCGGTTCATTTGAAGTTTCGGGCACCCGAATGGAGGAACGGGAAGGCCATAAGATATCTAAGCATGCAACAGACTCAGATAAAGGATATGAAGCTGACCAGACGGTAATCGGACTCACGATGTGACAATGACACAGAGATTCGTACACAAGAAAAGACTCGTGTTTTAATGGACGTAACTAGCGGCTCATTTGAAGTTTCGGGCACCCGAATGGAGGAACGGGAAGGCCATAAGATATCTAAGCATGCAACAGACTCATATAAAGGATATGAAGCTGACCGGAAGGTAATCGGACTCACGATGCGACAATGACATAGAGATTCGTACACAAGAAAAGACTCGTGTTTTAACGAACGTAAATAGTGGTTCATTTGAAGTTTCGGGCACCCGAATGGAGGAACGGGAAAGCCATAAGATATCTAAGCATGCAACAGACTCAGATAATGGATATGAAGCTGACCGGACGGTAATCGGACTCACGATGGGACAATGACACAGAGATTCGTACACAAGAAAAGGCTCGTGTTTTAACGAACGTAAATAGCGGTTCATTTGAAGTTTCGGGCACCCGAATGGAGGAACGGGAAGGCCATAAGATATCTAAGCATGCAACAGACTCATATAAAGGATATGAAGCTGATCGGACGGTAATCCGACTCACGATGCGACAATGACATAGAGATTCGTACACAAGAAAAGACTCGAGTTTTAAATGACGTAACTATCTGTACATTTGAAGTTTCGGGCACCCGAATGGAGGAACGAGTAGGCCATAAGATATCTGAGCATGCAACAGACTCAGATAAAGGATATGAAGCTGACCGGACGGTAGTCGGACTCACGATGTGACAAAGACACAGAGATTCGTACACAAGAAAAGACTCGTGTTTTAATGGACGTAACTAGCGGTTCATTTGAAGTTTCGGGCACCCGAATGGAGGAACGGGAAGGCAATAAGATATCTAAGCATGCAACAGACTCATATAAAGGATATGAAGCTGACCGGACGGTAATCAGACTCACGATGCGACAATGACATAGAGATTCGTACACAAGAAAAGACTCGAGTTTTAAAGGACGTAACTATCTGTACATTTGAAGTTTCGGGCACCCGAATGGAGGAACGGGAAGGCCATAAGATATCTGAGCATGCAACAGAGTCAGATAATGGATATGAAGCTAACCGGACGGTAATCGGACTCACGATGGGACAATGACACAGAGATTCGTACACAAGAAAAGACTCGTGTTTTAATGAACGTAAATAGCGGTTCGTTTGAAGTTTCGGGCAACCGAATGGAGGAACGGGAAAGATATAAGATATCTAAGCATGCAACAGACTCAGATAAAGGATATGAAGTTGACCGGACGGTAATCGGACTCACGATGGAACAATGACACAGATATTCGTACACAAGAAAAGACTCGAGTTTTAATGGACGGAACTATCGGTTCATTTGAAGTTTTGGGCACCCGAATGGAGGAACGGGAACGCCATAAGATATCTGATCATGCAACAAACTATGTTAAAGGATACGAAGCAGACCGGACGGTAATCGGACACGATGTGACAATGACACAGAGATTCGTACACAAGAAAAGACTCGTGTTTTAATGGACGTAACTAGCGGTTCATTTGAAGTTTCGGGCACCCGAATGGAGGAACGGGAAGGCCATAAGATATCTAAGCATGCAACAGACTCATATAAAAGATATGAAGTTGACCGGACGGTAATCGGACTCAGGATGCGACAATGACATAGAGATTCGTACACAAGAAAAGACTCGAGTTTTAAAGGACGTAACTATCTGTACATTTGAAGTTTCAGGCACCCGAATGGAGGAACGGGAAGGCCATAAGATATCTGAGCATGCAACAGACTCAGATAAAGGATATGAAGCTGACCGGACGGTAATCGGACTCACGATGGGACAATGACACAGAGATTCGTACACAAGAAAAGACTCGTGTTTTAATGAACGTAAATAACGGTTCGTTTGAAGTTTCGGGCACCCGAATGGAGGAACGGGAAAGCCATAAGATATCTAAGCATGCAACAGACTCAGATAAAGGATATGAAGCTGACCGGACGGTAATCGGACTCACGATGGAACAATGACACAGATATTCGTACACAAGAAAAGACTTGTGTTTTAATGGACGTAACTAGCGGTTCATTTGAAGTTTCGGGCACCCGAATGGTGGAACGGGAAGGCCATAAGATATCTGAGCATGCAACAGACTCAGATAAAGGATATGAAGCTTACCGGACGGTAATCGGACTCACGATGGGACAATGACACAGAGATTCGTACACAAGAAAAGACTCGAGTTTTAATGAACGTAACTAGCGGTTCATTTGAAGTTTCGGGCACCCGAATGGAGGAACGGGAAGGCCATAAGATATCTAAGCATGCAACAGACTCATATAAAGGATATGAAGCTGACCGGACGGTAATCATACTCACGATGCGACAAAGACATCGAGATTCGTACACAAGAAAAGACTCGAGTTTTAAAGGACGTAACTATCTGTACATTTGAAGTTTCGGGCACCCGAATGAAGGAACGGGAAGGCCATAAGATATCTGAGCATGCAACAGACTCAGATAATGGATATGAAGCTAACCGGACGGTAATCGGACTCACGATGGGACAATGACACAGAGATTCGTACACAAGAAAAGACTCGTGTTTTAATGAACGTAAATAGCGGTTCGTTTGAAGTTTCGGGCACCCGAATGGAGGAACGGGAAAGCCATAAGGTATCTAAGCATGCAACAGACTCAGATAAAGGATATGAAGCTGACCGGATGGTAATCGGACTCACGATGGAACAATGACACAGATATTCGTACACAAGAAAAGACTCGTGTTTTAATGGACGTAACTAGCGGTTCATTTGAAGTTTCGGGCACCCGAATGGAGGAACGGGAAGGCCATAAGATATCTGAGCATGCAACAGACTCAGATAAAGGATATGAAGCTGACCGGACGGTAATCGGACTCACAATGTGACAATGACACAGAGATTCGTACACAAGAAAAGACTCGTGTTTTAATGGACGTAACTAACGGTTCATTTGAAGTTTTGGGCACCCGAATGGAGGAACGGGAAGGGCATAAGATATCTAAGCATGCAACAGACTCATATAAAGGATATGAAGCTGACCGGACGGTAATCAGACTCACGATGCGACAATGACATAGAGATTCGTACACAAGAAAAGACTCGAGTTTTAAAGGACGTAACTATCTGTACATTTGAAGTTTCGGGCACCCGAATGGAGGAACGGGAAGACCATAAGATATCTGAGCATGCAACAGACTCAGATAAAGGATATGAAGCTGACCGGACGGTAATCGGACTCACGATGGGACAATGACACAGAGATTCGTACACAAGAAAAGACTCGTGTTTTAATGAACGTAAATAGCGGTTCGTTTGAAGTTTCGGGCACCCGAATGGAGGAACGGGAAGGCCATAAGATATCTAAGCATGCAACAGACTCATATAAAGGATATGAAGCTGACCGGACGGTAATCGGACTCACGATGCGACAATGACATAGAGATTCGTACACAAGAAAAGACTCGAGTTTTAAAGGACGTAACTATCTGTACATTTGAAGTTTCGGGCACCCGAATGGAGGAACGGGAAGACCATAAGATATCTAAGCATGCAACAGACTCAGATAAAGGATATGAAGCTGACCGGACGGTAATCGGACTCACGATGGGACAATGACACAGAGATTCGTACACAAGAAAAGACTCGTGTTTTAACGAACGTAAATAGCGGTTCATTTGAAGTTTCGGGCACCCGAATGGAGGAACGGGAAAGCCATAAGATATCTAAGCATGCAACAGACTCAGGTAAAGGATATGAAGCTGACCATACGCTAATCGGACTCACGATGCGACAATGACATAGAGATTCGTACACAAGAAAAGACTCGTGTTTTAACGAACGTAAATAGTGGTTCATTTGAAGTTTCGGGCACCCGAATGGAGGAACGGGAAAGCCATAAGATATCTAAGCATGCAACAGACTCAGATAAAGGATATGAAGCTGACCTGACGGTAATCGGACTCACGATGTGACAATGACACAGAGATTCGTACACAAGAAAAGACTCGTGTTTTAATGGACGTAACTAGCGGCTCATTTGAAGTTTCGGGCACCCGAATGGAGGAACGGGAAGGCCATAAGATATCTAAGCATGCAACAGACTCATATAAAGGATATGAAGCTGACCGGACGGTAATCGGACTCACGATGCGACAATGAGATAGAGATTCGTACACAAGAAAAGACTCGAGTTTTAAAGGACGTAACTATCTGTACATTTGAAGTTTCGGGCACCCGAATGGAGGAACGGGAAGACCATAAGATATCTGAGCATGCAACAGACTCAGATAAAGGATATGAAGCTGACCGGACGGTAACCGGACTCACGATGGGACAATGACACAGAGATTCGTACACAAGAAAAGACTCGTGTTTTAACGAACGTAAATAGCGGTTCTTTTGAAGTTTCGGGCACCCGAATGGAGGAACGGGAAAGCCATAAGATATCTAAGCATGAAACAGACTCAGATAAAGGATACGAAGCAGACCGGACGGTAATCGGACTCACGATGTGACAATGACATAGAGATTCGTAAACAAGAAAAGACTCGTGTTTTAATGGACGTAACTAGCGGTTCATTTGAAGTTTCGGGCACCCGAATGGAGGAACGGGAAGGCCATAAGATATCTAAGCATGCAACAGACTCAGATAAAGGATATGAAGCTGACCAGACGGTAATCGGACTCACGATGTGACAATGACACAGAGATTCGTACACAAGAAAAGACTCGTGTTTTAATGGACGTAACTAGCGGCTCATTTGAAGTTTCGGGCACCCGAATGGAGGAACGGGAAGGCCATAAGATATCTAAGCATGCAACAGACTCATATAAAGGATATGAAGCTGACCGGAAGGTAATCGGACTCACGATGCGACAATGACATAGAGATTCGTACACAAGAAAAGACTCGTGTTTTAACGAACGTAAATAGTGGTTCATTTGAAGTTTCGGGCACCCGAATGGAGGAACGGGAAAGCCATAAGATATCTAAGCATGCAACAGACTCAGATAAAGGATATGAAGCTGACCAGACGGTAATCGGACTCACGATGTGACAATGACACAGAGATTCGTACACAAGAAAAGACTCGTGTTTTAATGGACGTAACTAGCGGCTCATTTGAAGTTTCGGGCACCCGAATGGAGGAACGGGAAGGCCATAAGATATCTAAGCATGCAACAGACTCATATAAAGGATATGAAGCTGACCGGACGGTAATCGGACTCACGATGCGACAATGACATAGAGATTCGTACACAAGAAAAGACTCGAGTTTTAAAGGACGTAACTATCTGTACATTTGAAGTTTCGGGCACCCGAATGGAGGAACGGGAAGACCATAAGATATCTGAGCATGCAACAGACTCAGATAAAGGATATGAAGCTGACCGGACGGTAATCGGACTCACGATGGGACAATGACACAGAGATTCGTACACAAGAAAAGACTCGTGTTTTAACGAACGTAAATAGCGGTTCATTTGAAGTTTCGGGCACCCGAATGGAGGAACGGGAAAGCCATAAGATATCTAAGCATGCAACAGACTCAGGTAAAGGATATGAAGCTGACCATACGCTAATCGGACTCACGATGGGACAATGACACAGAGATTCGTACACAAGAAAAGACTCGTGTTTTAACGAACGTAAATAGTGGTTCATTTGAAGTTTCGGGCACCCGAATGGAGGAACGGGAAAGCCATAAGATATCTAAGCATGCAACAGACTCAGATAAAGGATATGAAGCTGACCAGAAGGTAATCGGACTCACGATGTGACAATGACACAGAGATTCGTACACAAGAAAAGACTCGTGTTTTAATGGACGTAACTAGCGGCTCATTTGAAGTTTCGGGCACCCGAATGGAGGAACGGGAAGGCCATAAGATATCTAAGCATGCAACAGACTCATATAAAGGATATAAAGCTGACCGGACGGTAATCGGACTCACGATGCGACAATGACATAGAGATTCGTACACAAGAAAAGACTCGAGTTTTAAAGGACGTAACTATCTGTACATTTGAAGTTTCGGGCACCCGAATGGAGGAACGGGAAGACCATAAGATATCTGAGCATGCAACAGACTCAGATAAAGGATATGAAGCTGACCGGACGGTAATCGGACTCACGATGGGACAATGACACAGAGATTCGTACACAAGAAAAGACTCGTGTTTTAATGAACGTAAATAGCGGTTCATTTGAAGTTTCGGGCACCCGAATTGAGGAACGGGAAAGCCATAAGATATCTAAGCATGCAACAGACTCAGATAAAGGATATGAAGATGACCAGACGCAAATCGGACTCACGATGGGACAATGACACAGAGATTCGTACACAAGAAAAGACTCGTGTTTTAATGAACGTAAATAGCGGTTCGTTTGAAGTTTCGGGCACCCGAATGGAGGAACGGGAAAGCCATAAGATATCTAAGCATGCAACAGACTCAGATAAAGAATATGAAGCTTACCGGACGGTAATCGGACTCACGATGGAACAATGACACAGAGATTCGTACGCAAGAAAAGACTCGTGTTTTAATGGACGTAACTAGCGGTTCATTTGAAGTTTCGGGCACCCGAATGGAGGAACGG
Source organism: Ambrosia artemisiifolia (assembly GCA_032199755.1). Lineage (NCBI taxonomy): Eukaryota > Viridiplantae > Streptophyta > Magnoliopsida > Asterales > Asteraceae > Ambrosia > Ambrosia artemisiifolia. Next base: position 29,209,790 of record CM063524.1, on the reverse strand, counting down.
GAAGGCCATAAGATATCTGAGCATGCAACAGACTCAGATAAAGGATATGAAGCTTACCGGACGGTAATCGGACTCACGATGGGACAATGACACAGAGATTCATACACAAGAAAAGACTCGAGTTTTAATGGACAGAACTATCGGTTCATATGAAGTTTTGGGCACCCGAATGGAGGAACGGGAACGCCATAAGTTATCTGATCATGCAACAAACTATGTTAAAGGATACGAAGCAGACCGGACGGTAATCGGACTCACGATGTGACAATGACATAGAGATTCGTAAACAAGAAAAGACTCGTGTTTTAATGGACGTAACTAGCGGTTCATTTGAAGTTTCGGGCACCCGAATGGAGGAACGGGAAGGCCATAAGATATCTAAGCATGCAACAGACTCAGGTAAAGGATATGAAGCTGACCAGACGCTAATCGGACTCACGATGGGACAATGAGACAGAGATTCGTACACAAGAAAAGACTCGTGTTTTAATGAACGTAAATAGCGGTTCATTTGAAGTTTCAAGCACCCGAATGGAGGAACGGGAAAGCCATAAGATATCTAAGCGTGCAACAGACTCAGGTAAAGGATATGAAGCTGACCAGACGCTAATCGGACTCACGATGGGACAATGAGACAGAGATTCGTACACAAGAAAAGACTCGTGTTTTAATGAACGTAAATTGCGGTTCATTTGAAGTTTCGGGCACCTGAATGGAGGAACGGGAAAGCCATAAGATATCTAAGCATGCAACAGACTCAGATAAAGGATATGAAGCTGACCGGACGGTAATCGGACTCACGATGGGACAATGACACAGAGATTCGTACACAAGAAAAGACTCGTGTTTTAATGAACGTAAATAGCGGTTCATTTGAAGTTTCGGGCACCCGAATGGATGAACGGGAAGGCCATAAGATATCTAAGCATGCAACAGACTCAGGTAAAGGATATGAAGCTGACCATACGCTAATCGGACTCACGATGGGACAATGACACAGAGATTCGTACACAAGAAAAGACTCGTGTTTTAATGGACGTAACTAGCGGTTCATTTGAAGTTTCGGGCACCCGAATGGAGGAACGGGAAGGCCATAAGATATCTAAGCATGCAACAGACTCATATAAAGGATATGAAGCTGACCGGACGGTAATCGGACTCACGATGGGACAATGACACAGAGATTCGTACACAAGAAAAGACTCGTGTTTTAATGAACGTAAATAGCGGTTCGTTTGAAGTTTCGGGCACCCGAATGGAGGAACGGGAAAGCAATAAGATATCTAAGCATGCAACAGACTCAGATAAAGGATATGAAGCTGACCGGACGGTAATCGGACTCACGATGGGACAATGACACAGAGATTCATACACAAGAAAAGACGCGTGTTTTAATGGACGTAACTAGCGGTTCATTTGAAGTTTCGGGCACCCGAATGGAGGAACGGGAAGGCCATAAGATATCTGAGCATGCAACAGACTCAGATAAAGGATATGAAACTGATCGGAGGGTAATCGGACTCACGATGGGACAATGACACAGAGATTCGTACACAAGAAAAGACTCGTGTTTTAATGGACGTAAATAGCGGTTCGTTTGAAGTTTCGGGCACCCGAATGGAGGATGGGGAAAGCCATAAGATATCTAAGCATGCAACAGACTCAGATAAAGGATATGAAGCTGACCGGACGGTAATCGGACTCACGATGGGACAATGACACAGAGATTCGTACACAACAAAAGACTCGTGTTTTAATGGACGTAACTAGCGGTTCATTTGAAGTTTCGGGCACCCGAATGGAGGAACAGGAAGGCCATAAGATATCTGAGCATGCAACAGACTCAGATAAAGGATATGAAGCTTACCGGACGGTAATCGGACTCACGATGGGACAATGACACAGAGATTCGTACACAAGAAAAGACTCGAGTTTTTATGGACGGAACTATCGGTTCATATGAAGTTTCGGGCATCCGAATGGAGGAACGGGAACGCCATAAGATATCTGATCATGCAACAAGCTATGTTAAAGGATACGAAGCAGACCGGACGGTAATCGGACTCACGATGTGACAATGACATAGAGATTCGTACACAAGAAAAGACTCGTGTTTTAATGGACAACACTAGCGGTTCATTTGAAGTTTCGGGCACCCGAATGCAAGAACGGGAAGGCCATAAGATATCTAAGCATGCAACAGACTCATATAAAGGATATGAAGCTGACCGGACGGTAATCGGACTCACGATGCGACAATGACATAGAGATTCGTACACAAGAAAAGACTTGAGTTTTAAAGGAGTTAACTATCTGTACATTTGAAGTTTCGGGCACCCGAATGGTGGAACGGGAAGGCCATAAGATATCTGAGCATGCAACAGACTCAGATAATGGATATGAAGCTAACCGGACGGTAATCGGACTCACGATGGGACAATGACATAGAGATTCGTACACAAGAAAAGACTCGTGTTTTAATGAACGTAAATAGCGGTTCATTTGAAGTTTCGGGCACCCGAATGGAGAACGGGAAAGCCATAAGATATCTAAGCATGCAACAGACTCAGATAAAGGATATGAAGCTGACCGGACGGTAATCGGACTCACGATGGGACAATGACACAGAGATTCGTACACAAGAAAAGACTCGTGTTTTAATGGACGTAACTAGCGGTTCATTTGAAGTTTCGGGCACCCGAATGGAGGAACGGGAAGGCCATAAGATATCTGAGCATGCAACAGTCTCAGATAAAGGATATGAAGCTTACCGGACGGTAATCGGACTCTTGATGGGACAATGACACAGAGATTCGTACACAAGAAAAGACTCGAGCTTTAATGGACGGAACTATCGGTTCATATGAAGTTTCGGGCACCCGAATGGAGGAACGGGAACGCCATAAGATATCTGATCATGCAACAAACTATGTTAAAGGATACGAAGCAGACCGGACGGTAATCGGACTCACGATGTGACAATGACATAGAGATTCGCACACAAGAAAAGACTCGTGTTTTAATGGACGTAACTAGCGGTTCATTTGAAGTTTCGGGCACCCGAATGGAGGAACGGGAAGGCCATAAGATATCTAAGCATGCAACAGACTCATATAAAGGATATGAAGCTGACCGGATGGTAATCGGACTCATGATGCGATAATGACATAGAGATTCGTACACAAGAAAAGACTCGTGTTTAAGTGAACGTAAATAGCGGTTCATTTGAAGTTTCGGGCACCCGAATGGAGGAACGGCAAAGCCAAAAGATATCTAAGCATGCAACCGACTCAGATAAAGGACATGAAGCTGACCGGACGGTAATCGGACTCACGATGTGACAATGACATAGAGATTCGTACACAAGAAAAGACTCGTGTTTTAATGGACAACACTAGCGGTTCATTTGAAGTTTCGGGCACCCGAATGCAAGAACGGGAAGGCCATAAGATATCTAAGCATGCAACAGACTCATATAAAGGATATGAAGCTGACCGGACGGTAATCGGACTCACGATGCGACAATGACATAGAGATTCGTACACAAGAAAAGACTTGAGTTTTAAAGGACGTAACTATCTGTACATTTGAAGTTTCGGGCACTCGAATGGTGGAACGGGAAGGCCATAAGATATCTGAGCATGCAACAGACTCAGATAATGGATATGAAGCTAACCGGACGGTAATCGGACTCACGATGGGACAATGACATAGAGATTCGTACACAAGAAAAGACTCGTGTTTTAATGAACGTAAATAGCGGTTCATTTGAAGTTTCGGGCACCCGAATGGAGGAACGGGAAAGCCATAAGATATCTAAGCATGCAACAGACTCAGATAAAGGATATGAAGCTGACCGGACGGTAATCGGACTCACGATGGGACAATGACACAGAGATTCGTACACAAGAAAAGACTCGTGTTTTAATGGACGTAACTAGCGGTTCATTTGAAGTTTCGGGCACCCGAATGGAGGAACGGGAAGGCCATAAGATATCTGAGCATGCAACAGTCTCAGATAAAGGATATGAAGCTTACCGGACGGTAATCGGACTCTTGATGGGACAATGACACAGAGATTCGTACACAAGAAAAGACTCGAGCTTTAATGGACGGAACTATCGGTTCATATGAAGTTTCGTGCACCCGAATGGAGGAACGGGAACGCCATAAGATATCTGATCATGCAACAAACTATGTTAAAGGATACGAAGCAGACCGGACGGTAATCGGACTCACGATGTGACAATGACATAGAGATTCGCACACAAGAAAAGACTCGTGTTTTAATGGACGTAACTAGCGGTTCATTTGAAGTTTCGGGCACCCGAATGGAGGAACGGGAAGGCCATAAGATATCTAAGCATGCAACAGACTCATATAAAGGATATGAAGCTGACCGGATGGTAATCGGACTCATGATGCGATACTGACATAGAGATTCGTACACAAGAAAAGACTCGTGTTTTAGTGAACGTAAATAGCGGTTCATTTGAAGTTTCGGGCTCCCGAATGGAGGAACGGGAAAGCCAAAAGATATCTAAGCATGCAACCGACTCAGATAAAGGACATGAAGCTGACCGGACGGTAATCGGACTCACGTTGGGACAATGACACAGAGATTCGTACACAAGAAAAGACTCGTGTTTTAATGGACGTAACTAGCGGTTCATTTGAAGTTTCGGACACCCGAATGGAGGAACGGGAAAGCCATAAAATATCTAAGCATGAAACAGACTCAGATAAAGGATATGAAGCTGACCGGACGGTAATCGGACTCACGATGGGACAATGACACAGAGATTCGTACACAAGAAAAGACTCGTGTTTTAATGAACGTAAATAGCGGTTCATTTGAAGTTTCGGGCACCTGAATGGAGGAACGGGAAAGGCATAAGATATCTAAGCATGCAACAGACTCAGATAAAGGATATGAAGCTGACCGGACGGTAATCGGACTCACGATGGGACAATGACACAGAGATTCGTACACAAGAAAAGACTCGTGTTTTAATGGACGTAACTAGCGGTTCATTTGAAGTTTCGGGCACCCGAATGGAGGAACGGGAAAGCCATAAAATATCTAAGCATGAAACAGACTCAGATAAAGGATATGAAGCTGACCGGACGGTAATCGGACTCACGATGGGACAATGACACAGAGATTCGTACACAAGAAAAGACTCGTGATTTAATGAACGTAAATAGCGGTTCATTTGAAGTTTCGGGCACCTGAATGGAGGAACGGGAAAGCCATAAGATATCTAAGCATGCAACAGACTCAGATAAAGGATATGAAGCTGACCGGACGGTAATCGTACTCACGATGGGACAATGACACAGAGATTCGTACACAAGAAAAGACTCGTGTTTTAATGGACGTAACTAGCGGTTCATTTGAAGTTTCGGGCACCCGAATGGAGGAACGGGAAAGCCATAAGATATCTAAGCATGCAACCGACTCAGATAAAGGATATGAAGCTGACCGGACGGTAATCGTACTCACGATGGGACAATGACACAGAGATTCGTACACAAGAAAAGACTCGTGTTTTAATGGACGTAAATAGCGGTTCATTTGAAGTTTCGGGCACCCGAATGGAGGAACGGGAAAGCCATAAGATATCTAAGCATGCAACCGACTCAGATAAAGGATATGAAGCTGACCGGACGGTAATCGGACTCACGATGGGACAATGACACAGAGATTCGTACACAAGAAAAGACTCGTGTTTTAAGGAACGTAAATAGCGGTTCGTTTGAAGTTTCGGGCTCCCGAATGGAGGAACGGGAAAGCCATAAGATATCTAAGCATGCAACAGACTCAGATAACGGACGGTAATCGGACTCACGGTGGGACAATGACACAGAGATTCGTACACAAGAAAAGACTCGTGTTTTAATGGACGTAACTAGCGGTTCATTTGAAGTTTCGGGCACCCGAATGGAGGAACGGGAAGGCCATAAGATATCTGAGCATGCAACAGACTCAGATAAAGGATATGAAGCTTACCGGACGGTAATCGGACTCACGATGGGACAATGACACAGAGATTCGTACACAAGAAATGACTCGTGTTTTAATGAACGTAAATAGCGGTTCGTTTGAAGTTTCGGGCACCCGAATGGCGGAACGGGAAAGCCATAAGATTTCTAAGCATGCAACAGACTTAGATAAAGGATATGAAGCTGACCGGACGGTAATCGGACTCACGATGGGACAATGACACAGAGATTCGTACACAAGAAAAGACTCGTGTTTTAATGAACGTAAATAGCGGTTCATTTGAAGTTTCGGGCACCTGAATGGAGGAACGGGAAAGCCATAAGATATCTAAGCATGCAACAGACTCAGATAAAGGATATGAAGCTGACCGGACGGTAATCGGACTCACGATGGGACAATGACACAGAGATTCGTACACAAGAAAAGACTCGTGTTTTAATGGACGTAACTAGCGGTTCATTTGAAGTTTCGGGCGCCCGAATGGAGGAACAGGAAAGCCATAAAATATCTAAGCATGAAACAGACTCAGATAAAGGATATGAAGCTGACCGGACGGTAATCGGACTCACGATGGGACAATGACACAGAGATTCGTACACAAGAAAAGACTCGTGATTTAATGAACGTAAATAGCGGTTCATTTGAAGTTTCGGGCACCTGAATGGAGGAACGGGAAAGCCATAAGATATCTAAGCATGCAACAGACTCAGATAAAGGATATGAAGCTGACCGGACGGTAATCGTACTCACGATGGGACAATGACACAGAGATTCGTACACAAGAAAAGACTCGTGTTTTAATGGACGTAACTAGCGGTTCATTTGAAGTTTCGGGCACCCGAATGGAGGAACGGGAAAGCCATAAGATATCTAAGCATGCAACCGACTCAGATAAAGGATATGAAGCTGACCGGACGGTAATCGGACTCACGATGGGACAATGACACAGAGATTCGTACACAAGAAAAGACTCGTGTTTTAATGAACGTAAATAGCGGTTCGTTTGAAGTTTCGGGCACCCGAATGGAGGAACGGGAAGGCCATAAGATATCTGAGCATGCAACAGACTCAGATAAAGGATATGAAGCTTTCCGGACGGTAATCGGACTCACGATGGGACAATGACACAGAGATTCGTACACAAGAAAAGACTCGTGTTTTAATGAACGTAAATAGCGGTTCATTTGAAGTTTCGGGCACCTGAATGGAGGAACGGGAAAGCCATAAGATATCTAAGCATGCAACAGACTCAGATAAAGGATATGAAGCTGACCGGACTGTAATCGGACTCACGATGGGACAATGACACAGAGATTCGTACACAAGAAAAGACTCGTGTTTTAATGGACGTAACTAGCGGTTCATTTGAAGTTTCGGGCACCCGAATGGAGTAACGGGAAAGCCATAAAATATCTAAGCATGAAACAGACTCAGATAAAGGATATGAAGCTGACCGGACGGTAATCGGACTCACGATGGGACAATGACACAGAGATTCGTACACAAGAAAAGACTCGTGTTTTAATGAACGTAAATAGCGTTTCATTTGAAGTTTCGGGCACCTGAATGGAGGAACGGGAAAGCCATAAGATATCTAAGCATGCACCAGACTCAGATAAAGGATATGAAGCTGACCGGACGGTAATTGTACTCACGATGGGACAATGACACAGAGATTCGTACACAAGAAAAGACTCGTGTTTTAATGGACGTAACTAGCGGTTCATTTGAAGTTTCGGGCACCCGAATGGAGGAACGGGAAAGCCATAAGATATCTAAGCATGCAACCGACTCAGATAAAGGATATGAAGCTGACCGGACGGTAATCGGACTCACGATGGGACAATGACACAGAGATTCGTAGACAAGAAAAGACTCGTGTTTTAAGGAACGTAAATAGCGGTTCGTTTGAAGTTTCGGGCTCCCGAATGGAGGAACGGGAAAGCTATAAGATATCTAAGCATGCAACAGACTCAGATAATGGACGGTAATCGGACTCACGGTGGGACAATGACACAGAGATTCGTACACAAGAAAAGACTCGTGTTTTAATGGACGTAACTAGCGGTTCATTTGAAGTTTCGGGCACCCGAATGGAGGAACGGGAAGGCCATAAGATATCTGAGCATGCAACAGACTCAGATAAAGGATATGAAGCTTACCGGACGGTAATCGTACTCACGATGGGACAATGACACAGAGATTCGTACACAAGAAAAGACTCGTGTTTTAATGGACGTAACTAGCGGTTCATTTGAAGTTTCGGGCACCCGAATGGAGGAACGGGAAAGCCATAAGATATCTAAGCATGCAACCGACTCAGATAAAGGATATGAAGCTGACCGGATGGTAATCGGACTCACGATGGGACAATGACACAGAGATTCGTACACAAGAAAAGACTCGTGTTTTAAGGAACGTAAATAGCGGTTCGTTTGAAGTTTCGGGCACCCGTATGGAGGAACGGGAAGGCCATAAGATATCTGAGCATGCAACAGACTCAGATAAAGGATATGAAGCTTTCCGGACGGTAATCGGACTCACGATGGGACAATGACACAGAGATTCGTACACAAGAAAAGACTCGTGTTTTAATGAACGTAAATAGCGGTTCATTTGAAGTTTCGGGCACCTGAATGGAGGAACGGGAAAGCCATAAGATATCTAAGCATGCAACAGACTCAGATAAAGGATATGAAGCTGACCGGACGGTAATCGGACTCACGATGGGACAATGACACAGAGATTCGTACACAAGAAAAGACTCGTGTTTTAATGGACGTAACTAGCGGTTCATTTGAAGTTTCGGGCACCCGAATGGAGGAACGGGAAAGCCATAAAATATCTAAGCATGAAACAGACTCAGATAAAGGATATGAAGCTGACCGGACGGTAATCGGACTCACGATGGGACAATGACACAGAGATTCGTACACAAGAAAAGACTCGTGTTTTAATGAACGTAAATAGCGTTTCTTTTGAAGTTTCGGGCACCTGAATGGAGGAACGGGAAAGCCATAAGATATCTAAGCATGCACCAGACTCAGATAAAGGATATGAAGCTGACCGGACGGTAATCGTACTCACGATGGGACAATGACACAGAGATTCGTACACAAGAAAAGACTCGTGTTTTAATGGACGTAACTAGCGGTTCATTTGAAGTTTCGGGCACCCGAATGGAGGAACGGGAAAGCCATAAGATATCTAAGCATGCAACCGACTCAGATAAAGGATATGAAGCTGACCGGATGGTAATCGGACTCACGATGGGACAATGACACAGAGATTCGTACACAAGAAAAGACTCGTGTTTTAAGGAACGTAAATAGCGGTTCGTTTGAAGTTTCGGGCACCCGTATGGAGGAACGGGAACGCCATAAGATATCTGATCATGCAACAAACTATGTTAAAGGATACGAAGCAGACCGGACGGTAATCGGACTCACGATGTGACAATGACACAGAGATTTTGTACACAAGAAAAGACTCGTGTTTTAATGGACGTAACTAGCGGTTCATTTGAAGTTTCGGGCACCCAATGGAGGAACGGGAAGGCCATAAGATATCTGAGCATGCAACAGACTCAGATAAGGATATGAAGCTTACCGGACAGTAATCGGACTCACGATGGGACAATGACACAGAGATTCGTACACAAGAAAAGACTCGAGTTTTAATGGGCGGAACTATCGGTTCATATGAAGTTTCGGGCACCCGTAAGGAGGAACGGGAAGGCCATAAGATATCTGAGCATGCAACAGACTCAGATAATGGATATGAAGCTAACCGGACGGTAATCAGAATCACGATGGGACAATGACACAAAGATTCGTACACAAGAAAAGACTCGTGTTTTAATGAACGTAAATAGCGGTTCATTTGAAGTTTCGGGCACCCGAATGGAGGAACGGGAAGGCCATAAGATATCTAAGCATGCAACAGACTCAGATAAAGGATATGAAGCTTACCGGACGATAATCGGACTCACGATGGGACAATGACACAAAGATTCGTACACAAGAAAAGACTCGAGTTTTAATGGACGGAACTATCGGTTCATATGAAGTTTCGGGCACCCGTATGGAGGAACGGGAACGCCATAAGATATCTGATCATGCAACAAACTATGTTAAAGGATACGAAGCAGACCGGACGGTAATCGGACTCACGATGTGACAATGACACAGAGATTCGTACACAAGAAAAGACTCGTGTTTTAATGGACGTAACTAGCGGTTCATTTGAAGTTTCGGGCACCCGAATGGAGGAACGGGAAGGCCATAAGATATCTGAGCATGCAACAGACTCAGATAAGGATATGAAGCTAACCGGACGCTAATATGACTCACGATGGGACAATGACACAGAGATTCGTACACAAGAAAAGACTCGTGCTTTAATGGACGTAACTATCGGTTCATATGAAGTTTCGGGCACCCGAATGGAAGAACGGGAACGCCATAAGATATCTGATCATGCAACAAACTATGTTAAAGGATACGAAGCAGACCGGACGGTAATCGGACTCACGATGTGACAATGACACAGAGATTTTGTACACAAGAAAAGACTCGTGTTTTAATGGACGTAAATAGCGGTTCATTTGAAGTTTCGGGCACCCAATGGAGGAACGGGAAGGCCATAAGATATCTGAGCATGCAACAGACTCAGATAAGGATATGAAGCTTACCGGACAGTAATCGGACTCACGATGGGACAATGACACAGAGATTCGTACACAAGAAAAGACTCGAGTTTTAATGGACGGAACTATCGGTTCATATGAAGTTTCGGGCACCCGTAAGGAGGAACTGGAAGGCCATAAGATATCTGAGCATGCAACAGACTCAGATAATGGATATGAAGCTAACCGGACGGTAATCAGAATCACGATGGGACAATGACACAAAGATTCGTACACAAGAAAAGACTCGTGTTTTAATGAACGTAAATAGCGGTTCATTTGAAGTTTCGGGCACCCGAATGGAGGAACGGGAAAGCCATAAGATATCTAAGCTTGCAACAGAATCAGATAAAGGATATGAAGCTGACCGGACGGTAATCGGACCCACGATGGGACAATGACACAGAGATTCGTACACAAGAAAAGACTCGTGTTTTAATGAACGTAAATAGCGGTTCGTTTGAAGTTTCGGGCACCCGAATGGAGGAACGGGAAAGCCATAAGATATCTAAGCATGCAACAGACTCAGATAACGGTTATGAAGCTGACCGGACGGTAATCGGACTCACGATGTGACAATGACACAGAGATTCAAACATAAGAAAAGACTCGTGTTTTAACGAACGTAAATAGCGGTTCATTTGACGTTTCGGGCACCCGAATGTAGGAACGGGAAGGCCATAAGATATCTAAGCATGCAACAGACTCAGATAAAGGATATGAAGCTTACCGGACGGTAATCGGACTCACGATGGGACAATGACACAGAGATTCGTACACAAGAAAAGACTCGAGTTTTAATGGACGGAACTATCGGTTCATATGAAGTTTCGGGCACCCGTATGGAGGAACGGGAACGCCATAAGATATCTGATCATGCAACAAACTATGTTAATGGATACGAAGCAGACCGGACGGTAATCGGACTCACGATGTGACAATGACACAGAGATTCGTACACAAGAAAAGACTCGTGTTTTAATGGACGTAACTAGCGGTTCATTTGAAGTTTCGGGCACCCGAATGGAGGAACGGGAAGGCCATAAGATATCTAAGCATGCAACAGACTCATATAAAGGATATGAAGCTGACCGGACGGTAATCGGACTCACGATGCGACAATGACATAGAGATTCATACACAAGAAAAGACTCGAGTTTTAAAGGACGTAACTATCTATACATTTGAAGTTTCGGGCACCCGAATGGAGGAACGGGAAGGCCATAAGATATCTGAGCATGCAACAGACTCAGATAATGGATATGAAGCTAACCGGACGGTAATCGGACTCACGATGGGACAATGACACAGAGATTCGTACACAAGAAAAGACTCATGTTTTAATGAACGTAATTAGCGGTTCATTTGAAGTTTCGGGCACCCGAATGGAGGAACGGGAAAGCCATAAGATATCTAAGCATGCAACAGACTCAAATAATGGATATGAAGCTAACCGGACGCTAATCGGACTCACGATGGGACAATGACACAGAGATTCGTACACAAGAAAAGACTCGTGCTTTAATGGACGTAACTATCGGTTCATATGAAGTTTCGGGCACCCGAATGGAAGAACGGGAACGCCATAAGATATCTGATCATGCAACAAACTATGTTAAAGGATACGAAGCAGACCGGACGGTAATCGGACTCACGATGTGACAATGACACAGAGATTTTGTACACAAGAAAAGACTCGTGTTTTAATGGACGTAACTAGCGGTTCATTAGAAGTTTCGGGCACCCAATGGAGGAACGGGAAGGCCATAAGATATCTGAGCATGCAACAGACTCAGATAAGGATATGAAGCTTACCGGACAGTAATCGGACTCACGATGGGACAATGACACAGAGATTCGTACACAAGATAAGACTCGAGTTTTAATGGACGGAACTATCGGTTCATATGAAGTTTCGGGCACCCGTAAGGAGGAACTGGAAGGCCATAAGATATCTGAGCATGCAACAGACTCAGATAATGGATATGAAGCTAACCGGACGGTAATCAGAATCACGATGGGACAATGACACAAAGATTCGTACACAAGAAAAGACTCGTGTTTTAATGAACGTAAATAGCGGTTCATTTGAAGTTTCGGGCACCCGAATGGAGGAACGGGAAAGCCATAAGATATCTAAGCTTGCAACAGAATCAGATAAAGGATATGAAGCTGACCGGACGGTAATCGGACCCACGATGGGACAATGACACAGAGATTCGTACACAAGAAAAGACTCGTGTTTTAATGAACGTAAATAGCGGTTCGTTTGAAGTTTCGGGCACCCGAATGGAGGAACGGGAAAGCCATAAGATATCTAAGCATGCAACAGACTCAGATAAAGGTTATGAAGCTGACCGGACGGTAATCGGACTCACGATGTGACAATGACACAGAGATTCAAACATAAGAAAAGACTCGTGTTTTAACGAACGTAAATAGCGGTTCATTTGACGTTTCGGGCACCCGAATGTAGGAACGGGAAGGCCATAAGATATCTAAGCATGCAACAGACTCAGATAAAGGATATGAAGCTTACCGGACGGTAATCGGACTCACGATGGGACAATGACACAGAGATTCGTACACAAGAAAAGACTCGAGTTTTAATGGACGGAACTATCGGTTCATATGAAGTTTCGGGCACCCGTATGTAGGAACGGGAACGCCATAAGATATCTGATCATGCAACAAACTATGTTAATGGATACGAAGCAGACCGGACGGTAATCGGACTCACGATGTGACAATGACACAGAGATTCGTACACAAGAAAAGACTCGTGTTTTAATGGACGTAACTAGCGGTTCATTTGAAGTTTCGGGCACCCGAATGGAGGAACGGGAAGGCCATAAGATATCTAAGCATGCAACAGACTCATATAAAGGATATGAAGCTGACCGGACGGTAATCGGACTCACGATGCGACAATGACATAGAGATTCATACACAAGAAAAGACTCGAGTTTTAAAGGACGTAACTATCTATACATTTGAAGTTTCGGGCACCCGAATGGAGGAACGGGAAGGCCATAAGATATCTGAGCATGCAACAGACTCAGATAATGGATATGAAGCTAACCGGACGGTAATCGGACTCACGATGGGACAATGACACAGAGATTCGTACACAAGAAAAGACTCATGTTTTAATGAACGTAATTAGCGGTTCATTTGAAGTTTCGGGCACCCGAATGGAGGAACGGGAAAGCCATAAGATATCTAAGCATGCAACAGACTCAAATAATGGATATGAAGCTAACCGGACGCTAATCGGACTCACGATGGGACAATGACACAGAGATTCGTACACAAGAAAAGACTCGTGCTTTAATGGACGTAACTATCGGTTCATATGAAGTTTCGGGCACCCGAATGGAAGAACGGGAACGCCATAAGATATCTGATCATGCAACAAACTATGTTAAAGGATACGAAGCAGACCGGACGGTAATCGGACTCACGATGTGACAATGACACAGAGATTTTGTACACAAGAAAAGACTCGTGTTTTAATGGACGTAACTAGCGGTTCATTAGAAGTTTCGGGCACCCAATGGAGGAACGGGAAGGCCATAAGATATCTGAGCATGCAACAGACTCAGATAAGGATATGAAGCTTACCGGACAGTAATCGGACTCACGATGGGACAATGACACAGAGATTCGTACACAAGATAAGACTCGAGTTTTAATGGACGGAACTATCGGTTCATATGAAGTTTCGGGCACCCGTAAGGAGGAACTGGAAGGCCATAAGATATCTGAGCATGCAACAGACTCAGATAATGGATATGAAGCTAACCGGACGGTAATCAGAATCACGATGGGACAATGACACAAAGATTCGTACACAAGAAAAGACTCGTGTTTTAATGAACGTAAATAGCGGTTCATTTGAAGTTTCGGGCACCCGAATGGAGGAACGGGAAAGCCATAAGATATCTAAGCTTGCAACAGAATCAGATAAAGGATATGAAGCTGACCGGACGGTAATCGGACCCACGATGGGACAATGACACAGAGATTCGTACACAAGAAAAGACTCGTGTTTTAATGAACGTAAATAGCGGTTCGTTTGAAGTTTCGGGCACCCGAATGGAGGAACGGGAAAGCCATAAGATATCTAAGCATGCAACAGACTCAGATAAAGGTTATGAAGCTGACCGGACGGTAATCGGACTCACGATGTGACAATGACACAGAGATTCAAACATAAGAAAAGACTCGTGTTTTAACGAACGTAAATAGCGGTTCATTTGACGTTTCGGGCACCCGAATGTAGGAACGGGAAGGCCATAAGATATCTAAGCATGCAACAGACTCAGATAAAGGATATGAAGCTTACCGGACGGTAATCGGACTCACGATGGGACAATGACACAGAGATTCGTACACAAGAAAAGACTCGAGTTTTAATGGACGGAACTATCGGTTCATATGAAGTTTCGGGTACCCGTATGGAGGAACGGGAACGCCATAAGATATCTGATCATGCAACAAACTATGTTAAAGGATACGAAGCAGACCGGACGGTAATCGGACTCACTATGTGACAATGACACAAAGATTCGTACACAAGAAAAGACTCGTGTTTTAATGGACGTAACTAGCTGTTCATTTGAAGTTTTCGGGCACCCGAATGGAGGAACGGGAAGGCCATAAGATATCTGAGCATGCAACAGACCCAGATAAAGGATATGATGCTTACCGGACGGTAATCGGACTCACGATGGGACAATGACACAGAGATTCGTACACAAGAAAAGACTCGTGTTTTAATGGACGTAACTATCGGTTCATATGAAGTTTCGGGCACCCGAATGGAGGAGCGGGAACGCCATAAGATATCTGATCATGCAACAAACTATGTTAAAGGATACGAAGCAGACCGGACGGTAATCGGACTCACTATGTGACAATGACACAGAGATTCGTACACAAGAAAAGACTCGTGTTTTAATGGACGTAACTAGCTGTTCATTTGAAGTTTCGGGCACCCGAATGGAGGAACGGGAAGGCCATAAGATATCTGAGCATGCAACAGACTCAGATAAAGGATATGAAGCTTACCGGACGGTAATCGGACTCACGATGGGACAATGACACAAAGATTCGTACACAAGAAAAGACTCGAGTTTTAATGGACGGAACTATCGGTTCATATGAAGTTTTGGGCACCCGAATGGAGGAACGGGAACGCCGTAAGATATCTGATCATGCAACAAACTATGTTAAAGGATACGAAGCAGACCGGACGGTAATCGGACTCACTATGTGACAATGACACAGAGATTCGTACACAAGAAAAGACTCGTGTTTTAATGGACGTAACTAGCTGTTCATTTGAAGTTTCGGGCACCCGAATGGAGGAACGGGAAGGCCATAAGATATCTGTGCATGCAACAGACTCAGATAAAGGATATGAAGCTTACCGGACGGTAATCGGACTCACGATGGGACAATGACACAAAGATTCGTACACAAGAAAAGACTCGAGTTTTAATGGACGGAACTATCGGTTCATATGAAGTTTTGGGCACCCGAATGGAGGAACGGGAACGCCGTAAGATATCTGATCATACAACAAACTATGTTAAAGGATACGAAGCAGACCGGACGGTAATCGGACTCACGATGTGACAATAACACAGAGATTCGTACACAAGAAAAGACTCGTGTTTTAATGGACGTAACTAGCGGTTCATTTGAAGTTTCGGGCACCCGAATGGAGGAACGGGAAGGCCATAAGATATCTAAGCATGCAATAGACTCATATAAAGGATATGAAGCTGACCGGACGGTAATCGGACTCACGATGCGACATTGGCATAGAGATTCAAACATAAGAAAAGACTCGAGTTTCAAAGGACGTAACTATCTGTACATTTGAAGTTTCGGGCACCCGAATGGAGGAACGGGAAGGCCATAAGATATCTAAGCATGCAACAGACTCAGATAAAGGATATGAAGCTGACCGCACAGTAATCGGACTCACGATGGGACAATGACACAGAGATTCGTACACAAGAAAAGACTCGTGTTTTAATGGACGTAACTATCGGTTCATATGAAGTTTCGGGCACCCGAATGGAGGAACGGGAACGCTATAAGATATCTGATCATGCAACAAACTATGTTAAAGGATACGAAGCAGACCGGCGGTAATCGGACTCACTATGTGACAATGACACAGAGATTCGTACACAAGAAAAGACTCGTGTTTTAATGGACGTAACTAGCTGTTCATTTGAAGTTTCGGGCACCCGAATGGAGGAACGGGAAGGCCATAAGATATCTGTGCATGCAACAGACTCAGATAAAGGATATGAAGCTTACCGGACGGTAATCGGACTCACGATGGGACAATGACACAAAGATTCGTACACAAGAAAAGACTCGAGTTTTAATGGACGGAACTATCGGTTCATATGAAGTTTTGGGCACCCGAATGGAGGAATGGGAACACCATAAGATATCTGATCCTGCAACAAACTATGTTAAAGGATACGAAGCAGACCGGACGGTAATCGGACTCACGATGTGACAATGACACAGAGATTCGTACACAAGAAAAGACTCGTGTTTTAATGGACGTAACTAGCGGTTCATTTGACGTTTCGGGCACCCGAATGGAGGAACGGGAAGGCCATAAGATATCTAAGCATGCAATAGACTCATATAAAGGATATGAAGCTGACCGGACGGTAATCGGACTCACGATGCGACATTGACATAGAGATTCAAACATAAGAAGAGACTCGAGTTTCAAAGGACGTAACTATCTGTACATTTGTAGTTTCGGGCACCCGAATGGAGGAACGGGAAGGCCATAAGATATCTAAGCATGCAACAGACTCAGATAAAGGATATGAAGCTGACCGCACAGTAATCGGACTCACGATGGGACAATGACACAGAGATTCGTACACAAGAAAAGACTCGTGTTTTAATGGACGTAACTATCGGTTCATATGAAGTTTCGGGCACCCGAATGGAGGAACGGGAACGCCATAAGATATCTGATCATGCAACAAACTATGTTAAAGGATACGAAGCAGACCGACGGTAATCGGACTCACTATGTGACAATGACACAGAGATTCGTACACAAGAAAAGACTCGTGTTTTAATGGACGTAACTAGCTGTTCATTTGAAGTTTCGGGCACCCGAATGGAGGAACGGGAAGGCCATAAGATATCTGTGCATGCAACAGACTCAGATAAAGGATATGAAGCTTACCGGACGGTAATCGGACTCACGATGGGACAATGACACAAAGATTCGTACACAAGAAAAGACTCGAGTTTTAATGGACGGAACTATCGGTTCATATGAAGTTTTGGGCACCCGAATGGAGGAACGGGAACGCCATAAGATAACTGATCCTGCAACAAACTATGTTAAAGGATACGAAGCAGACCGGACGGTAATCGGACTCACGATGTGACAATGACACAGAGATTCGTACACAAGAAAAGACTCGTGTTTTAATGGACGTAACTAGCGGTTCATTTGACGTTTCGGGCACCCGAATGGAGGAACGGGAAGGCCATAAGATATCTAAGCATGCAATAGACTCATATAAAGGATATGAAGCTGACCGGACGGTAATCGGACTCACGATGCGACATTGACATAGAGATTCAAACATAAGAAGAGACTCGAGTTTCAAAGGACGTAACTATCTGTACATTTGTAGTTTCGGGCACCCGAATGGAGGAAAGGGAAGGCCATAAGATATCTAAGCATGCAACAGACTCAGATAAAGGATATGAAGCTGACCGCACAGTAATCGGACTCACGATGGGACAATGACATAGAGAATCGTACACAAGAAAAGACTCGTGTTTTAATGGACGTAACTATCGGTTCATATGAAGTTTCGGGCACCCGAATGGAGGAACGGGAACGCCATAAGATATCTGATAATGCAACAAACTATGTTAAAGGATACGAAGTAGACCGGACGGTAATCGGACTTACTATGTGACAATGACACAGAGATTCGTACACAAGAAAAGACTCGTGTTTTAATGGACGTAACTAGCTGTTCATTTGAAGTTTCGGGCACCCGAATGGAGGAACGGGAAGGCCATAAGATATCTGAGCATGCAACAGACTCAGATAAAGGATATGAAGCTTACCGGACGGTAATCGGACTCACGATGGGACAATGACACAAAGATTCGTACACAAGAAAAGACTCGAGTTTTAATGGACGGAACTATCGGTTCATATGAAGTTTCGGGCACCCGTATGGCGGAACGGGAACGCCATAAGATATCTGATCATGCAACAAACTATGTTAAAGGATACGAAGCAGACCGGACGGTAATCGGACTCACGATGTGAAAATGACACAGAGATTCGTACACAAGAAAAGACTCGCGTTTTAATGAACGTAAATTGCGGTTCGTTTGAAGTTTCGGGCACCCGAATGGAGGAACGGGAAAGCCATAAAATATCTAAGCATGCAACAGACTCAGATAAAGGATATGAAGCTGACCGGACGGTAATCGGACTCACGATGGGAAAATGACACAGAGATTCGTACACAAGAAAAGACTCGTGTTTTAATGGACGTAACTAGCGGTTCATTTGATGTTTCGGGCACCCGAATGGAGGAACGGGAACGCCATAAGATATCTAAGCATGCAACAGACTCAGATAATGGATATGAAGCTAACCGGACGGTAATCGGACTCACGATGGGACAATGACACAGAGATTCGTACACAAGAAAAGACTCGTGTTTTAATGGACGTAACTATCGGTTCATATGAAGTTTCGGGCACCCGAATGGAGGAACGGGAACGCCATAAGATATCTGATCATGCAACAAACTATGTTAAAGGATACGAAGCAGACCGGCAGTAATCGGACTCACTATGTGACAATGACACAGAGATTCGTACACAAGAAAAGACTCGTGTTTTAATGGACGTAACTAGCTGTTCATTTGAAGTTTCGGGCACCCGAATGGAGGAACGGGAAGGCCATAAGATATCTGTGCATGCAACAGACTCAGATAAAGGATATGAAGCTTACCGGACGGTAATCGGACTCACGATGGGACAATGACACAAAGATTCGTACACAAGAAAAGACTCGAGTTTTAATGGACGGAACTATCGGTTCATATGAAGTTTTGGGCACCCGAATGGAGGAACGGGAACGCCATAAGATAACTGATCCTGCAACAAACTATGTTAAAGGATACGAAGCAGACCGGACGGTAATCGGACTCACGATGTGACAATGACACAGAGATTCGTACACAAGAAAAGACTCGTGTTTTAATGGACGTAACTAGCGGTTCATTTGACGTTTCGGGCACCCGAATGGAGGAACGGGAAGGCCATAAGATATCTAAGCATGCAATAGACTCATATAAAGGATATGAAGCTGACCGGACGGTAATCGGACTCACGATGCGACATTGACATAGAGATTCAAACATAAGAAGAGACTCGAGTTTCAAAGGACGTAACTATCTGTACATTTGTAGTTTCGGGCACCCGAATGGAGGAAAGGGAAGGCCATAAGATATCTAAGCATGCAACAGACTCAGATAAAGGATATGAAGCTGACCGCACAGTAATCGGACTCACGATGGGACAATGACACAGAGAATCGTACACAAGAAAAGACTCGTGTTTTAATGGACGTAACTATCGGTTCATATGAAGTTTCGGGCACCCGAATGGAGGAACGGGAACGCCATAAGATATCTGATAATGCAACAAACTATGTTAAAGGATACGAAGTAGACCGGACGGTAATCGGACTTACTATGTGACAATGACACAGAGATTCGTACACAAGAAAAGACTCGTGTTTTAATGGACGTAACTAGCTGTTCATTTGAAGTTTCGGGCACCCGAATGGAGGAACGGGAAGGCCATAAGATATCTGAGCATGCAACAGACTCAGATAAAGGATATGAAGCTTACCGGACGGTAATCGGACTCACGATGGGACAATGACACAAAGATTCGTACACAAGAAAAGACTCGAGTTTTAATGGACGGAACTATCGGTTCATATGAAGTTTCGGGCACCCGTATGGCGGAACGGGAACGCCATAAGATATCTGATCATGCAACAAACTATGTTAAAGGATACGAAGCAGACCGGACGGTAATCGGACTCACGATGTGAAAATGACACAGAGATTCGTACACAAGAAAAGACTCGCGTTTTAATGAACGTAAATTGCGGTTCGTTTGAAGTTTCGGGCACCCGAATGAGGAACGGGAAAGCCATAAAATATCTAAGCATGCAACAGACTCAGATAAAGGATATGAAGCTGACCGGACGGTAATCGGACTCACGATGGGAAAATGACACAGAGATTCGTACACAAGAAAAGACTCGTGTTTTAATGGACGTAACTAGCGGTTCATTTGATGTTTCGGGCACCCGAATGGAGGAACGGGAACGCCATAAGATATCTAAGCATGCAACAGACTCAGATAATGGATATGAAGCTAACCGGACGGTAATCGGACTCACGATGGGACAATGACACAGAGATTCGTACACAAGAAAAGACTCGTGTTTTAATGGACGTAACTATCGGTTCATATGAAGTTTCGGGCACCCGAATGGAGGAACGGGAACGCCATAAGATATCTGATCATGCAACAAACTATGTTAAAGGATACGAAGCAGACCGGCAGTAATCGGACTCACTATGTGACAATGACACAGAGATTCGTACACAAGAAAAGACTCGTGTTTTAATGGACGTAACTAGCTGTTCATTTGAAGTTTCGGGCACCCGAATGGAGGAACGGGAAGGCCATAAGATATCTGTGCATGCAACAGACTCAGATAAAGGATATGAAGCTTACCGGACGGTAATCGGACTCACGATGGGACAATGACACAAAGATTCGTACACAAGAAAAGACTCGAGTTTTAATGGACGGAACTATCGGTTCATATGAAGTTTTGGGCACCCGAATGGAGGAACGGGAACGCCATAAGATAACTGATCCTGCAACAAACTATGTTAAAGGATACGAAGCAGACCGGACGGTAATCGGACTCACGATGTGACAATGACACAGAGATTCGTACACAAGAAAAGACTCGTGTTTTAATGGACGTAACTAGCGGTTCATTTGACGTTTCGGGCACCCGAATGGAGGAACGGGAAGGCCATAAGATATCTAAGCATGCAATAGACTCATATAAAGGATATGAAGCTGACCGGACGGTAATCGGACTCACGATGCGACATTGACATAGAGATTCAAACATAAGAAGAGACTCGAGTTTCAAAGGACGTAACTATCTGTACATTTGTAGTTTCGGGCACCCGAATGGAGGAACGGGAAGGCCATAAGATATCTAAGCATGCAACAGACTCAGATAAAGGATATGAAGCTGACCGCACAGTAATCGGACTCACGATGGGACAATGACACAGAGAATCGTACACAAGAAAAGACTCGTGTTTTAATGGACGTAACTATCGGTTCATATGAAGTTTCGGGCACCCGAATGGAGGAACGGGAACGCCATAAGATATCTGATAATGCAACAAACTATGTTAAAGGATACGAAGTAGACCGGACGGTAATCGGACTTACTATGTGACAATGACACAGAGATTCGTACACAAGAAAAGACTCGTGTTTTAATGGACGTAACTAGCTGTTCATTTGAAGTTTCGGGCACCCGAATGGAGGAACGGGAAGGCCATAAGATATCTGAGCATGCAACAGACTCAGATAAAGGATATGAAGCTTACCGGACGGTAATCGGACTCACGATGGGACAATGACACAAAGATTCGTACACAAGAAAAGACTCGAGTTTTAATGGACGGAACTATCGGTTCATATGAAGTTTCGGGCACCCGTATGGCGGAACGGGAACGCCATAAGATATCTGATCATGCAACAAACTATGTTAAAGGATACGAAGCAGACCGGACGGTAATCGGACTCACGATGTGAAAATGACACAGAGATTCGTACACAAGAAAAGACTCGCGTTTTAATGAACGTAAATTGCGGTTCGTTTGAAGTTTCGGGCACCCGAATGGAGGAACGGGAAAGCCATAAAATATCTAAGCATGCAACAGACTCAGATAAAGGATATGAAGCTGACCGGACGGTAATCGGACTCACGATGGGAAAATGACACAGAGATTCGTACACAAGAAAAGACTCGTGTTTTAATGGACGTAACTAGCGGTTCATTTGATGTTTCGGGCACCCGAATGGAGGAACGGGAACGCCATAAGATATCTAAGCATGCAACAGACTCAGATAATGGATATGAAGCTAACCGGACGGTAATCGGACTCACGATGGGACAATGACACAGAGATTCGTACACAAGAAAAGACTCGTGTTTTAATGGACGTAACTATCGGTTCATATGAAGTTTCGGGCACCCGAATGGAGGAACGGGAACGCCATAAGATATCTGATCATGCAACAAACTATGTTAAAGGATACGAAGCAGACCGGCAGTAATCGGACTCACTATGTGACAATGACACAGAGATTCGTACACAAGAAAAGACTCGTGTTTTAATGGACGTAACTAGCTGTTCATTTGAAGTTTCGGGCACCCGAATGGAGGAACGGGAAGGCCATAAGATATCTGTGCATGCAACAGACTCAGATAAAGGATATGAAGCTTACCGGACGGTAATCGGACTCACGATGGGACAATGACACAAAGATTCGTACACAAGAAAAGACTCGAGTTTTAATGGACGGAACTATCGGTTCATATGAAGTTTTGGGCACCCGAATGGAGGAACGGGAATGCCATAAGATAACTGATCCTGCAACAAACTATGTTAAAGGATACGAAGCAGACCGGACGGTAATCGGACTCACGATGTGACAATGACACAGAGATTCGTACACAAGAAAAGACTCGTGTTTTAATGGACGTAACTAGCGGTTCATTTGACGTTTCGGGCACCCGAATGGAGGAACGGGAAGGCCATAAGATATCTAAGCATGCAATAGACTCATATAAAGGATATGAAGCTGACCGGACGGTAATCGGACTCACGATGCGACATTGACATAGAGATTCAAACATAAGAAGAGACTCGAGTTTCAAAGGACGTAACTATCTGTACATTTGTAGTTTCGGGCACCCGAATGGAGGAACGGGAAGGCCATAAGATATCTAAGCATGCAACAGACTCAGATAAAGGATATGAAGCTGACCGCACAGTAATCGGACTCACGATGGGACAATGACACAGAGAATCGTACACAAGAAAAGACTCGTGTTTTAATGGACGTAACTATCGGTTCATATGAAGTTTCGGGCACCCGAATGGAGGAACGGGAACGCCATAAGATATCTGATAATGCAACAAACTATGTTAAAGGATACGAAGTAGACCGGACGGTAATCGGACTTACTATGTGACAATGACACAGAGATTCGTACACAAGAAAAGACTCGTGTTTTAATGGACGTAACTAGCTGTTCATTTGAAGTTTCGGGCACCCGAATGGAGGAACGGGAAGGCCATAAGATATCTGAGCATGCAACAGACTTAGATAAAGGATATGAAGCTTACCGGACGGTAATCGGACTCACGATGGGACAATGACACAAAGATTCGTACACAAGAAAAGACTCGAGTTTTAATGGACGGAACTATCGGTTCATATGAAGTTTCGGGCACCCGTATGGCGGAACGGGAACGCCATAAGATATCTGATCATGCAACAAACTATGTTAAAGGATACGAAGCAGACCGGACGGTAATCGGACTCACGATGTGAAAATGACACAGAGATTCGTACACAAGAAAAGACTCGCGTTTTAATGAACGTAAATTGCGGTTCGTTTGAAGTTTCGGGCACCCGAATGGAGGAACGGGAAAGCCATAAAATATCTAAGCATGCAACAGACTCAGATAAAGGATATGAAGCTGACCGGACGGTAATCGGACTCACGATGGGAAAATGACACAGAGATTCGTACACAAGAAAAGACTCGTGTTTTAATGGACGTAACTAGCGGTTCATTTGATGTTTCGGGCACCCGAATGGAGGAACGGGAACGCCATAAGATATCTAAGCATGCAACAGACTCAGATAATGGATATGAAGCTAACCGGACGGTAATCGGACTCACGATGGGACAATGACACAGAGATTCGTACACAAGAAAAGACTCGTGTTTTAATGGACGTAACTATCGGTTCATATGAAGTTTCGGGCACCCGAATGGAGGAACGGGAACGCCATAAGATATCTGATCATGCAACAAACTATGTTAAAGGATACGAAGCAGACCGGCAGTAATCGGACTCACTATGTGACAATGACACAGAGATTCGTACACAAGAAAAGACTCGTGTTTTAATGGACGTAACTAGCTGTTCATTTGAAGTTTCGGGCACCCGAATGGAGGAACGGGAAGGCCATAAGATATCTGTGCATGCAACAGACTCAGATAAAGGATATGAAGCTTACCGGACGGTAATCGGACTCACGATGGGACAATGACACAAAGATTCGTACACAAGAAAAGACTCGAGTTTTAATGGACGGAACTATCGGTTCATATGAAGTTTTGGGCACCCGAATGGAGGAACGGGAATGCCATAAGATAACTGATCCTGCAACAAACTATGTTAAAGGATACGAAGCAGACCGGACGGTAATCGGACTCACGATGTGACAATGACACAGAGATTCGTACACAAGAAAAGACTCGTGTTTTAATGGACGTAACTAGCGGTTCATTTGACGTTTCGGGCACCCGAATGGAGGAACGGGAAGGCCATAAGATATCTAAGCATGCAATAGACTCATATAAAGGATATGAAGCTGACCGGACGGTAATCGGACTCACGATGCGACATTGACATAGAGATTCAAACATAAGAAGAGACTCGAGTTTCAAAGGACGTAACTATCTGTACATTTGTAGTTTCGGGCACCCGAATGGAGGAACGGGAAGGCCATAAGATATCTAAGCATGCAACAGACTCAGATAAAGGATATGAAGCTGACCGCACAGTAATCGGACTCACGATGGGACAATGACACAGAGAATCGTACACAAGAAAAGACTCGTGTTTTAATGGACGTAACTATCGGTTCATATGAAGTTTCGGGCACCCGAATGGAGGAACGGGAACGCCATAAGATATCTGATAATGCAACAAACTATGTTAAAGGATACGAAGTAGACCGGACGGTAATCGGACTTACTATGTGACAATGACACAGAGATTCGTACACAAGAAAAGACTCGTGTTTTAATGGACGTAACTAGCTGTTCATTTGAAGTTTCGGGCACCCGAATGGAGGAACGGGAAGGCCATAAGATATCTGAGCATGCAACAGACTCAGATAAAGGATATGAAGCTTACCGGACGGTAATCGGACTCACGATGGGACAATGACACAAAGATTCGTACACAAGAAAAGACTCGAGTTTTAATGGACGGAACTATCGGTTCATATGAAGTTTCGGGCACCCGTATGGCGGAACGGGAACGCCATAAGATATCTGATCATGCAACAAACTATGTTAAAGGATACGAAGCAGACCGGACGGTAATCGGACTCACGATGTGAAAATGACACAGAGATTCGTACACAAGAAAAGACTCGCGTTTTAATGAACGTAAATTGCGGTTCGTTTGAAGTTTCGGGCACCCGAATGGAGGAACGGGAAAGCCATAAAATATCTAAGCATGCAACAGACTCAGATAAAGGATATGAAGCTGACCGGACGGTTATCGGACTCACGATGGGACAATGACACAGAGATTCGTACACAAGAAAAGACTCGTGTTTTAATGGACGTAACTAGCGGTTCATTTGAAGTTTCGGGCACCCGAATGGAGGAACGGGAACGCCATAAGATATCTAAGCATGCAACAGACTCAGATAATGGATATGAAGCTAACCGGACGGTAATCGGACTCACGATGGGACAATGACACAGAGATTCGTACACAAGAAAAGACTCGTGTTTTAATTAACGTAAATAGCGGTTCATTTGAAGTTTCGGGCACCCGAATGGAGGAACGGGAAAGCCATAAGATATCTAAGCATGCAACAGACTCAGATAAAGGATATGAAGCTGACCGGACGGTAATCGGACTCACGATGGGACAATGACACAGAGATTCGTACAAAAGAAAAGACTCGTGTTTTAATGGACGTAACTATCGGTTCATATGAAGTTTCGGGCACCCGAGTGGAGGAACGGGAACGCCATAAGATATCTGTGCATGCAACAGACTCAGATAAAGGATATGAAGCTTACCGGACGGTAATCGGACTCACGATGGGACAATGACACAGAGATTCGTACACAAGAAAAGACTCGAGTTTTACTGGACGGAACTATCGGTTCATATGAAGTTTTGGGCACCCGAATGGAGGAACGGGAACGCCATAAGATATCTGATCATGCAACAAACTATGTTAAAGGATACGAAGCAGACCGGACGGTAATCGGACTCACGATGTAACAATAACACAGAGATTCGTACACAAGAAAAGACTCGTGTTTTAATGGACGTAACTAGCGGTTCATTTGAAGTTTTGGGCACCCGAATGGAGGAACGGGAAGGCCATAAGATATCTAAGCATGCAATAGACTCATATAAAGGATATGAAGCTGACCGGACGGTAATCGGACTCACGATGCGACATTGACATAGAGATTCAAACATAAGAAAAGACTCGAGTTTCAAAGGACGTAACTATCTGTACATTTGAAGTTTCGGGCACCCGAATGGAGGAACGAGAAGGCCATAAGATATCTAAGCATGCAACAGACTCAGATAATGGATATGAAGCTAACCGGACGGTAATCGGACTCACGATGGGACAATGACACAGAGATTCGTACACAAGAAAAGACTCGTGTTTTAATGAACGTAATTAGCGGTTCATTTGAAGTTCCGGGCACCCGAATGGAGGAACGGGAAAGCCATAAGATATCTAAGCATGCAACAGACTCAGATAAAGGATATGAAGCTGACCGCACAGTAATCGGACTCACGATGGGACAATGACACAGAGATTCGTACACAAGAAAAGACTCGTGTTTTAATGGACGTAACTATCGGTTCATATGAAGTTTCGGGCACCCGAATGGAGGAACGGGAACGCCATAAGATATCTGATCATGCAAGAAACTATGTTAAAGGATACGAAGCAGACCGGACGGTAATCGGACTCACTATGTGACAATGACACAGAGATTCGTACACAAGAAAAGACTCGTGTTTTAATGGACGTAACTAGCTGTTCATTTGAAGTTTCGGGCACCCGAATGGAGGAACGGGAAGGCCATAAGATATCTGTGCATGCAACAGACTCAGATAAAGGATATGAAGCTTACCGGACGGTAATCGGACTCACGATGGGACAATGACACAAAGATTCGTACACAAGAAAAGACTCGAGTTTTAATGGACGGAACTATCGGTTCATATGAAGTTTTGGGCACCCGAATGGAGGAACGGGAATGCCATAAGATAACTGATCCTGCAACAAACTATGTTAAAGGATACGAAGCAGACCGGACGGTAATCGGACTCACGATGTGACAATGACACAGAGATTCGTACACAAGAAAAGACTCGTGTTTTAATGGACGTAACTAGCGGTTCATTTGACGTTTCGGGCACCCGAATGGAGGAACGGGAAGGCCATAAGATATCTAAGCATGCAATAGACTCATATAAAGGATATGAAGCTGACCGGACGGTAATCGGACTCACGATGCGACATTGACATAGAGATTCAAACATAAGAAGAGACTCGAGTTTCAAAGGACGTAACTATCTGTACATTTGTAGTTTCGGGCACCCGAATGGAGGAACGGGAAGGCCATAAGATATCTAAGCATGCAACAGACTCAGATAAAGGATATGAAGCTGACCGCACAGTAATCGGACTCACGATGGGACAATGACACAGAGAATCGTACACAAGAAAAGACTCGTGTTTTAATGGACGTAACTATCGGTTCATATGAAGTTTCGGGCACCCGAATGGAGGAACGGGAACGCCATAAGATATCTGATAATGCAACAAACTATGTTAAAGGATACGAAGTAGACCGGACGGTAATCGGACTTACTATGTGACAATGACACAGAGATTCGTACACAAGAAAAGACTCGTGTTTTAATGGACGTAACTAGCTGTTCATTTGAAGTTTCGGGCACCCGAATGGAGGAACGGGAAGGCCATAAGATATCTGAGCATGCAACAGACTCAGATAAAGGATATGAAGCTTACCGGACGGTAATCGGACTCACGATGGGACAATGACACAAAGATTCGTACACAAGAAAAGACTCGAGTTTTAATGGACGGAACTATCGGTTCATATGAAGTTTCGGGCACCCGTATGGCGGAACGGGAACGCCATAAGATATCTGATCATGCAACAAACTATGTTAAAGGATACGAAGCAGACCGGACGGTAATCGGACTCACGATGTGAAAATGACACAGAGATTCGTACACAAGAAAAGACTCGCGTTTTAATGAACGTAAATTGCGGTTCGTTTGAAGTTTCGGGCACCCGAATGGAGGAACGGGAAAGCCATAAAATATCTAAGCATGCAACAGACTCAGATAAAGGATATGAAGCTGACCGGACGGTTATCGGACTCACGATGGGACAATGACACAGAGATTCGTACACAAGAAAAGACTCGTGTTTTAATGGACGTAACTAGCGGTTCATTTGAAGTTTCGGGCACCCGAATGGAGGAACGGGAACGCCATAAGATATCTAAGCATGCAACAGACTCAGATAATGGATATGAAGCTAACCGGACGGTAATCGGACTCACGATGGGACAATGACACAGAGATTCGTACACAAGAAAAGACTCGTGTTTTAATTAACGTAAATAGCGGTTCATTTGAAGTTTCGGGCACCCGAATGGAGGAACGGGAAAGCCATAAGATATCTAAGCATGCAACAGACTCAGATAAAGGATATGAAGCTGACCGGACGGTAATCGGACTCACGATGGGACAATGACACAGAGATTCGTACAAAAGAAAAGACTCGTGTTTTAATGGACGTAACTATCGGTTCATATGAAGTTTCGGGCACCCGAGTGGAGGAACGGGAACGCCATAAGATATCTGTGCATGCAACAGACTCAGATAAAGGATATGAAGCTTACCGGACGGTAATCGGACTCACGATGGGACAATGACACAGAGATTCGTACACAAGAAAAGACTCGAGTTTTACTGGACGGAACTATCGGTTCATATGAAGTTTTGGGCACCCGAATGGAGGAACGGGAACGCCATAAGATATCTGATCATGCAACAAACTATGTTAAAGGATACGAAGCAGACCGGACGGTAATCGGACTCACGATGTAACAATAACACAGAGATTCGTACACAAGAAAAGACTCGTGTTTTAATGGACGTAACTAGCGGTTCATTTGAAGTTTTGGGCACCCGAATGGAGGAACGGGAAGGCCATAAGATATCTAAGCATGCAATAGACTCATATAAAGGATATGAAGCTGACCGGACGGTAATCGGACTCACGATGCGACATTGACATAGAGATTCAAACATAAGAAAAGACTCGAGTTTCAAAGGACGTAACTATCTGTACATTTGAAGTTTCGGGCACCCGAATGGAGGAACGAGAAGGCCATAAGATATCTAAGCATGCAACAGACTCAGATAATGGATATGAAGCTAACCGAACGGTAATCGGACTCACGATGGGACAATGACACAGAGATTCGTACACAAGAAAAGACTCGTGTTTTAATGAACGTAATTAGCGGTTCATTTGAAGTTCCGGGCACCCGAATGGAGGAACGGGAAAGCCATAAGATATCTAAGCATGCAACAGACTCAGATAAAGGATATGAAGCTGACCGCACAGTAATCGGACTCACGATGGGACAATGACACAGAGATTCGTACACAAGAAAAGACTCGTGTTTTAATGGACGTAACTATCGGTTCATATGAAGTTTCGGGCACCCGAATGGAGGAACGGGAACGCCATAAGATATCTGATCATGCAAGAAACTATGTTAAAGGATACGAAGCAGACCGGACGGTAATCGGACTCACTATGTGACAATGACACAGAGATTCGTACACAAGAAAAGACTCGTGTTTTAATGGACGTAACTAGCTGTTCATTTGAAGTTTCGGGCACCCGAATGGAGGAACGGGAAGGCCATAAGATATCTGAGCATGCAACAGACTCAGATAAAGGATATGAAGCTTACCGGACGGTAATCAGACTCACGATGGGACAATGACACAAAGATTCGTACACCAGAAAAGACTCGTGTTTTAATGAACGTAACTAGCAGTTCATTTGAAGTTTCGGGCACCCGAATGGAGGAACGAGAAAGCCATAAGATACCTAAGCATGCAACAGACTCAGATAAAGGATATGAAGCTGACCGCACGGTAATCGGACTCACGTTGGGACAATGACACAGAGATTCGTACACAAGAAAAGACTCGTGTTTTAATGGACGTAACTATCGGTTCATATGAAGTTTCGGGCACCCGAGTGGAGGAACGGGAACGCCATAAGATATCTGTGCATGCAACAGACTCAAATAAAGGATTTGAAGCTGACCGGACGGTAATCGGACTCACGATGGGACAATGACACAGAGATTCGTACACAAGAAAAGACTCGTGCTTTAATGGACGTAACTAGCGGTTCATTTGAAGTTTTGGGCACCCGAATGGAGGAACGGGAACGCCATAAGATATCTGATCATGCAACAAACTATGTTAAAGGATACGAAGCAGACCGGACGGTAATCGGACTCACGATGTGACAATGACACATAGATTCGTACACAAGAAAAGACTCGTGTTTTAATGAATTTAAATAGCGGTTCGTTTGAAGTTTCGGGCACCCGAATGGAGGAACGGGAAAGCCATAAGATATCTAAGCATGCAACAGACTCAGATAAAGGATATGAAGTTGACCGGAAGGTAATCGGACTCACGATGGGACAATGACACAGAGATTCGTACTCAAGAAAAGACTCGTGTTTTAATGAACTTAAATAGCGGTTCATTTGAAGTTTCGGGCACCCGAATGGAGGAATGGGAAAGCCATAAGATATCTAAGCATGCAACAGACTCAGATAAAGGATATGAAGCTGAGCGGACGGTAATCGGACTCACGATGGGACAATGACACAGAGATTCATAGACAAGAAAAGACTCGTGGTTTAATGAACGTAAATAGCGGTTCATTTGAAGTTTCGGGCACCCGAATGGAGGAACGGGTAGAGCATAAGATATCTGAGCATGCAACAGACTCAGATAAAGGATATGAAGCTTACCGGACGGTAATCGGTTTCACGATGGGACAATGACACAGAGATTCGTACACAAGAAAAGACTCGAGTTTTAATGGACGGAACTATCGGTTCATATGAAGTTTCGGGCACCCGAATGGAGGAACGGGAACGCCATAAGATATCTGATCATGCAACAAACTATGTTAAAGGATACGAAGCAGACCGGACGGTAATCGGACTCACGATGTGACAATGACACAGAGATTCGTACACAAGAAAAGACTCGTGTTCTAATGAATGTAAATAGCGGTTCGTTTGAAGTTTCGGGCACCCGAATGGAGGAACGGGAAAGCCATAAGATATCTAAGCATGCAACAGACTCAGATAAAGGATATGAAGCTGACCGGACGGTAATCGGACTCACGATGAGACAATCACACTGAGATTCGTACACAAGAAAAGACTCGTGTTTTAATGAACGTAAATAGCGGTTCATTTGAAGTTTCGGGCACCCGAATGGAGGAACTGGAAAGCCATAAGATATCTAAGCATGCAACAGACTCAGATAAAGGATATGAAGCTGACCGGACGGTAATCGGACTCACGATGGGACAATGACACAGAGATTCGTACAAAAGAAAAGACTCGTGTTTTAATGGACGTAACTATCGGTTCGTATGAAGTTTTGGGCACCCAAATGGAGGAACGGGAACGCCATAAGATATCTGATCATGCAACAAACTATGTTAAAGGATACGAAGCTGACCGGACGGTAATCGGACTCACGATGGGACAATGACACAGATATTCGTACAAAAGAAAAAACTCGTGTTTTAATGGACGTAACTAGCGGTTCATTTGAAGTTTCGGGCACCCGAATGGAAGAACGGGAAGGCCATAAGATATCTAAGCATGCAACAGACTCAGATAAAGGATATGAAACTGACCGGACGGTAATCGGACTCACGATCCGACAATGACATAGAGATTCGTACACAAGAAAACACTCGAGTTTTAAAGGACGTAACTATCTGTACATTTGAAGTTTCGGGCACCCGAATGGAGGAACGGGAAGGCCATAAGATATCTGAGCATGCAACAGACTCATATAAAGGATATGAAGCTGACCGGACGGTAATCAGACTCACGATGTGACAATGACACAGAGATTCGTACACAAGAAAAGACTCGTGTTCTAATGAACGTAAGTAGCGGTTCGTTTGAAGTTTCGGGCACCCGAATGGAGGAACGGGAAAGCCATAAGATATCTAAGCATGCAACAGACTCAGATAAAGGATATGAAGCTGACCGGAGTGTAATCGGACTCACGATGGGACAATGACACAGAGATTCGTACAAAAGAAAAGACTCGGGTTTTAATGGACGTAGCTATCGGTTCGTATGAAGTTTTGGGCACCCGAATGGAGGAACGGGAACGCCATAAGATATCTAATCATGCAACAAACTATGTTAAAGGATACGAAGCTGACCGGACGGTAATCGGACTCACGATGGGACAATGACACAGAGATTCGTACAAAAGAAAAGACTCGTGTTTTAATGGACGTAACTAGCGGTTCATTTGAAGTTTCGGGCACCCGAATGGAAGAACGGGAAGGCCATAAGATATCTAAGCATGCAACAGACTCAGATAAAGGATATGAAACTGACCGGACGGTAATCGGACTCACGATGCGACAATGACATAGAGATTCGTACACAAGAAAACACTTGAGTTTTAAAGGACGTAACTATCTGTACATTTGAAGTTTCGGGCACCCGAATGGAGGAACGGGAAGGCCATAAGATATCTGAGCATGCAACAGACTCATATAAAGGATATGAAGCTGACCGGACGGTACTCGGACTCACGATGGGACAATGACACTGAGATTCGTACACAAGAAAAGACTCGTGTTTTAATGGACGTAACTATCGGTTCATATGAAGTTTCGGGCACCCGAATAGAGGAACGGGAACGCCATAAGATATCTGATCATGCAACAAACTATGTTAAAGGATACGAAGCAGACCGGACGGTAATCGGACTCACGATGTGACAATGACACAGAGATTCGTACACAAGAAAAGACTCGTGTTTTAATGGCGTAACTAGCGGTTCATTTGAAGTTTCGGGCACCCGAATGGAGGAACGGGAAGGCCATAAGATATCTGAGCATGCAACAGACTCAGATAAAGGATATGAAGCTTACCGGACGGTAATCGGACTCACGATGGGACAATGACACAGAGATTCGTACACAAGAAAAGACTCGAGTTTTAATGGACGGAACTATCGGTTCATATGAAGTTTCGGGCACCCGTATGGAGGAACGGGAACGCCATAAGATATCTGATCATGCAACAAACTATTTTAAAGGATACAAAGCAGACCGGATGGTAATCGGACTCACGATGTGAAATTGACACAGAGATTCGTACACAAGAAAAGACTCGTGTTTTAATGGACGTATCTAGCGGTTCATTTGAAGTTTCGGGCACCCGAATGGAAGAACGGGAAGGCCATAAGATATCTAAGCATGCAACAGACTCATATAAAGGATATGAAGCTGACCGGACGGTAATCGGACTCACGATGCGACAATGACACTGAGATTCGTACACAAGAAAAGACTCGTGTTTTAATGAACGTAAATAGCAGTTCGTTTGAAGTTTCGGGCACCCGAATGGAGAAACGGGAAAGCCATAAGATATCTAAGCATACAACAGACTCAGATAAGGGATATGAAGCTGACCGGACGGTAATCGGACTCACGATGGGACAATGACACAGAGATTCGTACACCAGAAAAGACTCGTGTTTTAATGGACGTAACTTGCGGTTCATTTGAAGTTTTGGGCTCCCGAATGGAGGAACGGGAACGCCATAAGATATCTGATCATGCAACAAACTATGTTAAAGGATACGAAGCAGACCGGACGGTAATCGGACTCACGATGGGACAATGACACAGAGATTCGTACACAAGAAAAGACTCGTGCTTTAATGGACGTAACTAGCTGTTCATTTGAAGTTTTGGGCACCCGAATGGAGGAACGGGAACGCCATAAGATATCTGATCATGCAACAAACTTTGTTAAAGGATACGAAGCAGACCGGACGGTAATCGGACTCACGATGTGACAATGACATAGAGATTCGTACACAAGAAAAGACTCGTGTTTTAGTGGACGTAACTAGCGGTTCATTTGAAGTTTCGGGCACCCGAATGGAGGAACGGGAATGCCATAAGATATCTAAGCATGCAACAGACTCATATAAAGGATATGAAGCTGACCGTACGGTAATCGGGCTCACGATGCGACAATGACATATAGATTCGTACACAAGAAAAGACTCGAGTTTTAAAGGACGTAACTATCTGTACATTTGAAGTTTCGGGCACCCGAATGGAGGAACGGGAAGGCCATAAGATATCTGAGCATGCAACAGACTCAGATATTGGATATGAAGATAACCGGACGGTAATCGGACTCACGATGAGACAATGACACAGAGATTCGTACACAAGAAAAGACTCGTGTTTTAATGAACGTAAATAGCGGTTCATTTGAAATTTCGGGCACCCGGATGGAGGAACGGGAAAGCCATAAGATATCTAAGCATGCAACAGACTCAGATAAAGGATATGAAGCTGACCGGACGGTTATCGGACTCACGATGGGACAATGACACAGAGATTCGTACACAAGAAAACACTCGTGTTTTAATGGACGTAACTATCGGTTCATATGAAGTTTCGGGCACCCGAATGGAGGAACGGGAACGCCATAAGATATCTGATCATGCAACAAACTATGTTAAAGGATACGAAGCAGACCGGACGGTAATCGGACTCACGATGTGACAATGACACAGAGATTCGTACACAAGAAAAGACTCGTGTTTTAATGGCGTAAGTAGCGGTTCATTTGAAGTTTCGGGCACCCGAATGGAGGAACGGGAAGGCCATAAGATATCTGAGCATGCAACAGACTCAGATAAAGGATATGAAGCTTACCGGACGGTAATCGGACTCACGATGGGACAATGACACAGAGATTCGTACACAAGAAAAGACTCGAGTTTTAATGGACGGAACTATCGGTTCATATGAAGTTTCGGGCACCCGTTTGGAGGAACGGGAACGCCATAAGATATCTGATCATGCAACAAACTATGTTAAAGGATACAAAGCAGACCAGATGGTAATCGGACTCACGATGTGACAATGACATAGAGATTCGTACACAAGAAAACACTCGAGTTTTAAAGGACGTAACTATCTGTACATTTGAAGTTTCGGGCACCCGAATGGAGGAACGGGAAGGCCATAAGATATCTGAGCATGCAACAGACTCATATAAAGGATATGAAGCTGACCGGACGGTAATCGGACTCACGATGGGACAATGACACTGAGATTCGTACACAAGAAAAGACTCGTGTTTTAATGAACGTAAATAGCAGTTCGTTTGAAGTTTCGGGCACCCGAATGGAGGAACGGGAAAGCCATAAGATATCTAAGCATACAACAGACTCAGATAAAGGATATGAAGCTGACCGGACGGTAATCGGACTCACGATGGGACAATGACACAGAGATTCGTACACAAGAAAAGACTCGTGTTTTAATGGACGTAACTTGCGGTTCATTTGAAGTTTTGGGCTCCCGAATGGAGGAACGGGAACGCCATAAGATATCTGATCATGCAACAAACTATGTTAAAGGATACGAAGCAGACCGGACGGTAATCGGACTCACGATGGGACAATGACACAGAGATTCGTACACAAGAAAAGACTCGTGCTTTAATGGACGTAACTAGCTGTTCATTTGAAGTTTTGGGCACCCGAATGGAGGAACGGGAACGCCATAAGATATCTGATCATGCAACAAACTTTGTTAACGGATACGAAGCAGACCGGACGGTAATCGGACTCACGATGTGACAATGACACATAGATTCGTACACAAGAAAAGACTCGTGTTTTAATGGACGTAACTAGCGGTTCATTTGAAGTTTCGGACACCCGAATGGAGGAACGGGAACGCCATAAGATATCTGATCATGCAACAAACTATGTTAAAGGATACGAAGCAGACCGGACGGTAATCGGACTCACGATGTGACAATGACATAGAGATTCGTACACAAGAAAAGACTCGTGTTTTAGTGGACGTAACTAGCGGTTCATTTGAAGTTTCGGGCACCCGAATGGAGGAACGGGAATGCCATAAGATATCTAAGCATGCAACAGACTCATATAAAGGATATGAAGCTGACCGGACGGTAATCGGGCTCACGATGCGACAATGACATATAGATTCGTACACAAGAAAAGACTCGAGTTTTAAAGGACGTAACTATCTGTACATTTGAAGTTTCGGGCACCCGAATGGAGGAACGGGAAGGCCATAAGATATCTGAGCATGCAACAGACTCAGATATTGGATATGAAGATAACCGGACGGTAATCGGACTCACGATGAGACAATGACACAGAGATTCGTACACAAGAAAAGACTCGTGTTTTAATGAACGTAAATAGCGGTTCATTTGAAATTTCGGGCACCCGGATGGAGGAACGGGAAAGCCATAAGATATCTAAGCATGCAACAGACTCAGATAAAGGATATGAAGCTGACCGGACGGTTATCGGACTCACGATGGGACAATGACACAGAGATTCGTACACAAGAAAACACTCGTGTTTTAATGGACGTAACTATCGGTTCATATGAAGTTTCGGGCACCCGAATGGAGGAACGGGAACGCCATAAGATATCTGATCATGCAACAAACTATGTTAAAGGATACGAAGCAGACCGGACGGTAATCGGACTCACGATGTGACAATGACACAGAGATTCGTACACAAGAAAAGACTCGTGTTTTAATGGCGTAAGTAGCGGTTCATTTGAAGTTTCGGGCACCCGAATGGAGGAACGGGAAGGCCATAAGATATCTGAGCATGCAACAGACTCAGATAAAGGATATGAAGCTTACCGGACGGTAATCGGACTCACGATGGGACAATGACACAGAGATTCGTACACAAGAAAAGACTCGAGTTTTAATGGACGGAACTATCGGTTCATATGAAGTTTCGGGCACCCGTTTGGAGGAACGGGAACGCCATAAGATATCTGATCATGCAACAAACTATGTTAAAGGATACAAAGCAGACCAGATGGTAATCGGACTCACGATGTGACAATGACATAGAGATTCGTACACAAGAAAACACTCGAGTTTTAAAGGACGTAACTATCTGTACATTTGAAGTTTCGGGCACCCGAATGGAGGAACGGGAAGGCCATAAGATATCTGAGCATGCAACAGACTCATATAAAGGATATGAAGCTGACCGGACGGTAATCGGACTCACGATGGGACAATGACACTGAGATTCGTACACAAGAAAAGACTCGTGTTTTAATGAACGTAAATAGCAGTTCGTTTGAAGTTTCGGGCACCCGAATGGAGGAACGGGAAAGCCATAAGATATCTAAGCATACAACAGACTCAGATAAAGGATATGAAGCTGACCGGACGGTAATCGGACTCACGATGGGACAATGACACAGAGATTCGTACACAAGAAAAGACTCGTGTTTTAATGGACGTAACTTGCGGTTCATTTGAAGTTTTGGGCTCCCGAATGGAGGAACGGGAACGCCAT
This sequence comes from Ambrosia artemisiifolia, assembly GCA_032199755.1. Classification (NCBI taxonomy): domain Eukaryota; kingdom Viridiplantae; phylum Streptophyta; class Magnoliopsida; order Asterales; family Asteraceae; genus Ambrosia; species Ambrosia artemisiifolia. Next base: position 29,171,094 of record CM063524.1, on the reverse strand, counting down.
AAGATATCTGATCATGCAACAAACTATGTTAAAGGATACGAAGCAGACCGGACGGTAATCGGACTCACGATGGGACAATGACACAGAGATTCGTACACAAGAAAAGACTCGTGCTTTAATGGACGTAACTAGCTGTTCATCTGAAGTTTTGGGCACCCGAATGGAGGAACGGGAACGCCATAAGATATCTGATCATGCAACAAACTTTGTTAACGGATACGAAGCAGACCGGACGGTAATCGGACTCACGATGTGACAATGACACATAGATTCGTACACAAGAAAAGACTCGTGTTTTAATGGACGTAACTAGCGGTTCATTTGAAGTTTCGGACACCCGAATGGAGGAACGGGAACGCCATAAGATATCTGATCATGCAACAAACTATGTTAAAGGATACGAAGCAGACCGGACGGTAATCGGACTCACGATGTGACAATGACATAGAGATTCGTACACAAGAAAAGACTCGTGTTTTAGTGGACGTAACTAGGGTTCATTTGAAGTTTCGGGCACCCGAATGGAGGAACGGGAATGCCATAAGATATCTAAGCATGCAACAGACTCATATAAAGGATATGAAGCTGACCGGACGGTAATCGGGCTCACAATGCGACAATGACATATCGATTCGTACACAAGAAAAGACTCGAGTTTTAAAGGACGTAACTATCTGTACATTTGAAGTTTCGGGCACCCGAATGGAGGAACGGGAAGGCCATAAGATATCTGAGCATGCAACAGACTCAGATATTGGATATGAAGATAACCGGACGGTAATCGGACTCACGATGAGACAATGACACAGAGATTCGTACACAAGAAAAGACTCGTGTTTTAATGAACGTAAATAGCGGTTCATTTGAAATTTCGGGCACCCGGATGGAGGAACGGGAAAGCCATAAGATATCTAAGCATGCAACAGACTCAGATAAAGGATATGAAGCTGTCCGGACGGTTATCGGACTCACGATGGGACAATGACACAGAGATTCGTACACAAGAAAACACTCGTGTTTTAATGGACGTAACTATCGGTTCATATGAAGTTTCGGGCACCCGAATGGAGGAACGGGAACGCCATAAGATATCTGATCATGCAACAAACTATGTTAAAGGATACGAAGCAGACCGGACGGTAATCGGACTCACGATGTGACAATGACACAGAGATTCGTACACAAGAAAAGACTCGTGTTTTAATGGCGTAAGTAGCGGTTCATTTGAAGTTTCGGGCACCCGAATGGAGGAACGGGAAGGCCATAAGATATCTGAGCATGCAACAGACTCAGATAAAAAATATGAAGCTTACCGGACGGTAATCGGACTCACGATGGGACAATGACACAGAGATTCGTACACAAGAAAAGACTCGAGTTTTAATGGACGGAACTATCGGTTCATATGAAGTTTCGGGCACCCGTTTGGAGGAACGGGAACGCCATAAGATATCTGATCATGCAACAAACTATGTTAAAGGATACAAAGCAGACCAGATGGTAATCGGACTCACGATGTGACAATGACATAGAGATTCGTACACAAGAAAACACTCGAGTTTTAAAGGACGTAACTATCTGTACATTTGAAGTTTCGGGCACCCGAATGGAGGAACGGGAAGGCCATAAGATATCTGAGCATGCAACAGACTCATATAAAGGATATGAAGCTGACCGGACGGTAATCGGACTCACGATGGGACAATGACACTGAGATTCGTACACAAGAAAAGACTCGTGTTTTAATGAACGTAAATAGCAGTTCGTTTGAAGTTTCGGGCACCCGAATGGAGGAACGGGAAAGCCATAAGATATCTAAGCATACAACAGACTCAGATAAACGATATGAAGCTGACCGGACGGTAATCGGACTCACGATGGGACAATGACACAGAGATTCGTACACAAGAAAAGACTCGTGTTTTAATGGACGTAACTTGCGGTTCATTTGAAGTTTTGGGCTCCCGAATGGAGGAACGGGAACGCCATAAGATATCTGATCATGCAACAAACTATGTTAAAGGATACGAAGCAGACCGGACGGTAATCGGACTCACGATGGGACAATGACACAGAGATTCGTACACAAGAAAAGACTCGTGCTTTAATGGACGTAACTAGCTGTTCATTTGAAGTTTTGGGCACCCGAATGGAGGAACGGGAACGCCATAAGATATCTGATCATGCAACAAACTTTGTTAAAGGATACGAAGCAGACCAGACGGTAATCGGACTCACGATGTGACAATGACACATAGATTCGTACACAAGAAAAGACTCGTGTTTTAATGGACGTAACTAGCGGTTCATTTGAAGTTTCGGACACCCGAATGGAGGAACGGGAACGCCATAAGATATCTGATCATGCAACAAACTATGTTAAAGGATACGAAGCAGACCGGACGGTAATCGGACTCACGATGTGACAATGACATAGAGATTCGTACACAAGAAAAGACTCGTGTTTTAGTGGACGTAACTAGCGGTTCATTTGAAGTTTCGGGCACCCGAATGGAGGAACGGGAATCCCATAAGATATCTAAGCATGCAACAGACTCATATAAAGGATATGAAGCTGACCAGACGGTAATCGGGCTCACGATGCGACAATGACATATAGATTCGTACACAAGAAAAGACTCGAGTTTTAAAGGACGTAACTATCTGTACATTTGAAGTTTCGGGCACCCGAATGGAGGAACGGGAAGGCCATAAGATATCTGAGCATGCAACAGACTCAGATATTGGATATGAAGATAACCGGACGGTAATCGGACTCACGATGAGACAATGACACAGAGATTCGTACACAAGAAAAGACTCGTGTTTTAATGAACGTAAATAGCGGTTCATTTGAAATTTCGGGCACCCGGATGGAGGAACGGGAAAGCCATAAGATATCTAAGCATGCAACAGACTCAGATAAAGGATATGAAGCTGACCGGACGGTTATCGGACTCACGATGGGACAATGACACAGAGATTCGTACACAAGAAAAGACTCGTGTTTTAATGGACGTAACTATCGGTTCATATGAAGTTTCGGGCACCCGAATGGAGGAACGGGAACGCCATAAGATATCTGATCATGCAACAAACTATGTTAAAGGATACGAAGCAGACCGGACGGTAATCGGACTCACGATGTGACAATGACACAGAGATTCGTACACAAGAAAAGACTCGTGTTTTAATGGCGTAAGTAGCGGTTCATTTGAAGTTTCGGGCACCCGAATGGAGGAACGGGAAGGCCATAAGATATCTGAGCATGCAACAGACTCAGATAAAGGATATGAAGCTTACCGGACGGTAATCGGACTCACGATGGGACAATGACACAGAGATTCGTACACAAGAAAAGACTCGAGTTTTAATGGACGGAACTATCGGTTCATATGAAGTTTCGGGCACCCGTTTGGAGGAACGGGAACGCCATAAGATATCTGATCATGCAACAAACTATGTTAAAGGATACAAAGCAGACCAGATGGTAATCGGACAACGATGTGACAATGACATAGAGATTCGTACACAAGAAAACACTCGAGTTTTAAAGGACGTAACTATCTGTACATTTGAAGTTTCGGGCACCCGAATGGAGGAACGGGAAGGCCATAAGATATCTGAGCATGCAACAGACTCATATAAAGGATATGAAGCTGACCGGACGGTAATCGGACTCACGATGGGACAATGACACTGAGATTCGTACACAAGAAAAGACTCGTGTTTTAATGAACGTAAATAGCAGTTCGTTTGAAGTTTCGGGCACCCGAATGGAGGAACGGGAAAGCCATAAGATATCTAAGCATACAACAGACTCAGATAAAGGATATGAAGCTGACCGGACGGTAATCGGACTCACGATGGGACAATGACACAGAGATTCGTACACAAGAAAAGACTCGTGTTTTAATGGACGTAACTTGCGGATCATTTGAAGTTTTGGGCTCCCGAATGGAGGAACGGGAACGCCATAAGATATCTGATCATGCAACAAACTATGTTAAAGGATACGAAGCAGACCGGACGGTAATCGGACTCACGATGGGACAATGACACAGAGATTCGTACACAAGAAAAGACTCGTGCTTTAATGGACGTAACTAGCTGTTCATTTGAAGTTTTGGGCACCCGAATGGAGGAACGGGAACGCCATAAGATATCTGATCATGCAACAAACTTTGTTAAAGGATACGAAGCAGACCGGACGGTAATCGGACTCACGATGTGACAATGACACATAGATTCGTACACAAGAAAAGACTCGTGTTTTAATGGACGTAACTAGCGGTTCATTTGAAGTTTCGGACACCCGAATGGAGGAACGGGAAGGCCATAAGATATCTGATCATGCAACAAACTATGTTAAAGGATACGAAGCAGACCGGACGGTAATCGGACTCACGATGTGACAATGACATAGAGATTCGTACACAAGAAAAGACTCGTGTTTTAGTGGACGTAACTAGCGGTTCATTTGAAGTTTCGGGCACCCGAATGGAGGAACGGGAATGCCATAAGATATCTAAGCATGCAACAGACTCATATAAAGGATATGAAGCTGACCGGACGGTAATCGGGCTCACGATGCGACAATGACATATAGATTCGTACACAAGAAAAGACTCGAGTTTTAAAGGACGTAACTATCTGTACATTTGAAGTTTCGGGCACCCGAATGGAGGAACGGGAAGGCCATAAGATATCTGAGCATGCAACAGACTCAGATATTGGATATGAAGATAACCGGACGGTAATCGGACTCACGATGAGACAATGACACAGAGATTCGTACACAAGAAAAGACTCGTGTTTTAATGAACGTAAATAGCGGTTCATTTGAAATTTCGGGCACCCGGATGGAGGAACGGGAAAGCCATAAGATATCTAAGCATGCAACAGACTCAGATAAAGGATATGAAGCTGACCGGACGGTTATCGGACTCACGATGGGACAATGACACAGAGATTCGTACACAAGAAAACACTCGTGTTTTAATGGACGTAACTATCGGTTCATATGAAGTTTCGGGCACCCGAATGGAGGAACGGGAACGCCATAAGATATCTGATCATGCAACAAACTATGTTAAAGGATACGAAGCAGACCGGACGGTAATCGGACTCACGATGTGACAATGACACAGAGATTCGTACACAAGAAAAGACTCGTGTTTTAATGGCGTAAGTAGCGGTTCATTTGAAGTTTCGGGCACCCGAATGGAGGAACGAAAAGGCCATAAGATATCTGAGCATGCAACAGACTCAGATAAAGGATATGAAGCTTACCGGACGGTAATCGGACTCACGATGGGACAATGACACAGAGATTCGTACACAAGAAAAGACTCGAGTTTTAATGGACGGAACTATCGGTTCATATGAAGTTTCGGGCACCCGTTTGGAGGAACGGGAACGCCATAAGATATCTGATCATGCAACAAACTATGTTAAAGGATACAAAGCAGACCAGATGGTAATCGGACTCACGATGTGACAATGACATAGAGATTCGTACACAAGAAAACACTCGAGTTTTAAAGGACGTAACTATCTGTACATTTGAAGTTTCGGGCACCCGAATGGAGGAACGGGAAGGCCATAAGATATCTGAGCATGCAACAGACTCATATAAAGGATATGAAGCTGACCGGACGGTAATCGGACTCACGATGGGACAATGACACTGAGATTCGTACACAAGAAAAGACTCGTGTTTTAATGAACGTAAATAGCAGTTCGTTTGAAGTTTCGGGCACCCGAATGGAGGAACGGGAAAGCCATAAGATATCTAAGCATACAACAGACTCAGATAAAGGATATGAAGCTGACCGGACGGTAATCGGACTCACGATGGGACAATGACACAGAGATTCGTACACAAGAAAAGACTCGTGTTTTAATGGACGTAACTTGCGGATCATTTGAAGTTTTGGGCTCCCGAATGGAGGAACGGGAACGCCATAAGATATCTGATCATGCAACAAACTATGTTAAAGGATACGAAGCAGACCGGACGGTAATCGGACTCACGATGGGACAATGACACAGAGATTCGTACACAAGAAAAGACTCGTGCTTTAATGGACGTAACTAGCTGTTCATTTGAAGTTTTGGGCACCCGAATGGAGGAACGGGAACGCCATAAGATATCTGATCATGCAACAAACTTTGTTAAAGGATACGAAGCAGACCGGACGGTAATCGGACTCACGATGTGACAATGACACATAGATTCGTACACAAGAAAAGACTCGTGTTTTAATGGACGTAACTAGCGGTTCATTTGAAGTTTCGGACACCCGAATGGAGGAACGGGAAGGCCATAAGATATCTGATCATGCAACAAACTATGTTAAAGGATACGAAGCAGACCGGACGGTAATCGGACTCACGATGTGACAATGACATAGAGATTCGTACACAAGAAAAGACTCGTGTTTTAGTGGACGTAACTAGCGGTTCATTTGAAGTTTCGGGCACCCGAATGGAGGAACGGGAATGCCATAAAATATCTAAGCATGCAACAGACTCATATAAAGGATATGAAGCTGACCGGACGGTAATCGGGCTCACGATGCGACAATGACATATAGATTCGTACACAAGAAAAGACTCGAGTTTTAAAGGACGTAACTATCTGTACATTTGAAGTTTCGGGCACCCGAATGGAGGAACGGGAAGGCCATAAGATATCTGAGCATGCAACAGACTCAGATATTGGATATGAAGATAACCGGACGGTAATCGGACTCACGATGAGACAATGACACAGAGATTCGTACACAAGAAAAGACTCGTGTTTTAATGAACGTAAATAGCGGTTCATTTGAAATTTCGGGCACCCGGATGGAGGAACGGGAAAGCCATAAGATATCTAAGCATGCAACAGACTCAGATAAAGGATATGAAGCTGACCGGACGGTTATCGGACTCACGATGGGACAATGACACAGAGATTCGTACACAAGAAAACACTCGTGTTTTAATGGACGTAACTATCGGTTCATATGAAGTTTCGGGCACCCGAATGGAGGAACGGGAACGCCATAAGATATCTGATCATGCAACAAACTATGTTAAAGGATACGAAGCAGACCGGACGGTAATCGGACTCACGATGTGACAATGACACAGAGATTCGTACACAAGAAAAGACTCGTGTTTTAATGGCGTAAGTAGCGGTTCATTTGAAGTTTCGGGCACCCGAATGGAGGAACGGGAAGGCCATAAGATATCTGAGCATGCAACAGACTCAGATAAAAGATATGAAGCTTACCGGACGGTAATCGGACTCACGATGGGACAATGACACAGAGATTCGTACACAAGAAAAGACTCGAGTTTTAATGGACGGAACTATCGGTTCATATGAAGTTTCGGGCACCCGTTTGGAGGAACGGGAACGCCATAAGATATCTGATCATGCAACAAACTATGTTAAAGGATACAAAGCAGACCAGATGGTAATCGGACTCACGATGTGACAATGACATAGAGATTCGTACACAAGAAAACACTCGAGTTTTAAAGGACGTAACTATCTGTACATTTGAAGTTTCGGGCACCCGAATGGAGGAACGGGAAGGCCATAAGATATCTGAGCATGCAACAGACTCATATAAAGGATATGAAGCTGACCGGACGGTAATCGGACTCACGATGGGACAATGACACTGAGATTCGTACACAAGAAAAGACTCGTGTTTTAATGAACGTAAATAGCAGTTCGTTTGAAGTTTCGGGCACCCGAATGGAGGAACGGGAAAGCCATAAGATATCTAAGCATACAACAGACTCAGATAAAGGATATGAAGCTGACCGGACGGTAATCGGACTCACGATGGGACAATGACACAGAGATTCGTACACAAGAAAAGACTCGTGTTTTAATGGACGTAACTTGCGGATCATTTGAAGTTTTGGGCTCCCGAATGGAGGAACGGGAACGCCATAAGATATCTGATCATGCAACAAACTATGTTAAAGGATACGAAGCAGACCGGACGGTAATCGGACTCACGATGGGACAATGACACAGAGATTCGTACACAAGAAAAGACTCGTGCTTTAATGGACGTAACTAGCTGTTCATTTGAAGTTTTGGGCACCCGAATGGAGGAACGGGAACGCCATAAGATATCTGATCATGCAACAAACTTTGTTAAAGGATACGAAGCAGACCGGACGGTAATCGGACTCACGATGTGACAATGACACATAGATTCGTACACAAGAAAAGACTCGTGTTTTAATGGACGTAACTAGCGGTTCATTTGAAGTTTCGGACACCCGAATGGAGGAACGGGAACGCCATAAGATATCTGATCATGCAACAAACTATGTTAAAGGATACGAAGCAGACCGGACGGTAATCGGACTCACGATGTGACAATGACACAGAGATTCGTACACAAGAAAAGACTCGTGTTTTAGTGGACGTAACTATCGGTTCATATGAAGTTTCGGGCACCCGAATGGAGGAACGGGAACGCCATAAGATATCTGATCATGCAACAAACTATGTTAAAGGATACGAAGCAGACCGGACGGTAATCGGACTCACGATGTGACAATGACACAGAGATTCGTACACAAGAAAAGACTCGTGTTTTAATGGCGTAAGTAGCGGTTCATTTGAAGTTTCGGGCACCCGAATGGAGGAACGGGAAGGCCATAAGATATCTGAGCATGCAACAGACTCAGATAAAGGATATGAAGCTTACCGGACGGTAATCGGACTCACGATGGGACAATGACACAGAGATTCGTACACAAGAAAAGACTCGAGTTTTAATGGACGGAACTATCGGTTCATATGAAGTTTCGGGCACCCGTTTGGAGGAACGGGAACGCCATAAGATATCTGATCATGCAACAAACTATGTTAAAGGATACAAAGCAGACCAGATGGTAATCGGACTCACGATGTGACAATGACACAGAGATTCGTACACAAGAAAAGACTCGTGTTTTAATGGACGTATCTAGCGGTTCATTTGAAGTTTCGGGCACCCGAATGGAAGAACGGGAAGGCCATAAGATATCTAAGCATGCAACAGACTCATATAAAGGATATGAAGCTGACCGGACGGTAATCGGACTCACGATGCGACAATGACATAGAGATTCATACACAAGAAAAGACTCGAGTTTTAAAGGACGTCACTATTTGTACATTTGAAGTTTCGGGCACCCGAATGGAGGAACGGGAACGCCATAAGATATCTGATCATGCAACAAACTATGTTAAAGGATACGAAGCATACCGGACGGTAATCGGACTCACGATGTGACAATGACACAGAGATTCGTACACAAGAAAAGACTCGAGTTTTAATGAACGTAAATAGCGGTTCATTTCAAGTTTCGGGCACCCGAATGGAGGAACGGGAAAGCCATAAGATATCTAAGCATGCAACAGACTCAGATAAAGGATATGAAGCTGACCGGACGGTAATCGGACTCATGATGGGACAATGACACAGAGATTCGTACACAAGAAAAGACTCGTGTTTTAATGGACGTAACTATCGGTTCATATGAAGTTTCGGGCACCCGAATGGAGGAACGGGAACGCCATAAGATATCTGATCATGCAACAAACTATGTTAAAGGATACGAAGCAGACCGGACGGTAATCGGACTCACGATGTGACAATGACACAGAGATTCGTACACAAGAAAAGACTCGTGTTTTTATGGCGTAAGTAGCGGTTCATTTGAAGTTTCGGGCACCCGAATGGAGGAACGGGAAGGCCATAAGATATCTGAGCATGCAACAGACTCAGATAAAGGATATGAAGCTTACCGGACGGTAATCGGACTCACGATGGGACAATGACACAGAGATTCGTACACAAGAAAAGACTCGAGTTTTAATGGACGGAACTATCGGTTCATATGAAGTTTCGGGCACCCGTTTGGAGGAACGGGGACGCCATAAGATATCTGATCATGCAACAAACTATGTTAAAGGATACAAAGCAGACCGGATGGTAATCGGACTCACGATGTGACAATGACACAGAGATTCGTACACAAGAATAGACTCGTGTTTTAATGGACGTATCTAGCGGTTCATTTGAAGTTTCGGGCACCCGAATGGAGGAACGGGAAGGCCATAAGATATCTAAGCATGCAACAGACTCATATAAAGGATATGAAGCTGACCGGACGGTAATCGGACTCACGATGCGACAATGACACAGAGATTCGTACACAAGAAAAGACTCGAGTTTTAATGGACGGAACTATCGGTTCATATGAAGTTTTAGGCACCCGTTTGGAGGAACGGGGACGCCATAAGATATCTGATCATGCAACAAACTATGTTAAAGGATACAAAGCAGACCAGATGGTAATCGGACTCACGATGTGACAATGACACAGAGATTCGTACACAAGAAAAGACTCGTGTTTTAATGGACGTATCTAGCGGTTCATTTGAAGTTTCGGGCACCCGAATGGAGGAACGGGAAGGCCATAAGATATCTAAGCATGCAACAGACTCATATAAAGGATATGAAGCTGACCGGACGGTAATCGGACTCACGATGCGACAATGACATAGAGATTCATACACAAGAAAAGACTCGAGTTTTAAAGGACGGAACTATCGGTTCATAAGAAGTTTCGGGCACCCGAATGGAGGAACGGGAACGCCATAAGATATCTGATCATGCAACAAACTATGTTAAAGGATACGAAGCAGACCGGATGGTAATCGGACTCACGATGTGACAATGACACAGAGATTCGTACACAAGAAAAGACTCGTGTTTTAATGGACGTAACTAGCGGTTCATTTGAAGTTTCGGGCACCCGAATGGAGGAACGGGAAGGCCATAAGATATCTGAGCATGCAACAGACTCAGATAAAGGATATGAAGCTTACCGGACGGTAATCGGACTCACGATGGGACAATGACACAGAGATTCGTACACAAGAAAAGACTCGAGTTTTAATAGACGGAACTATCGGTTCATATGAAGTTTCGGGCACCCGAATGGAGGAACGGGAATGCCATAAGATATCTGATCATGCAACAAACTATGTTAAAGGATACGAAGCAGACCGGACGGTAATCGGACTCACGATGTGACAGAGACACAGAGATTCGTACACAAGAAAAGACTCGTGTTTTAATGGACGTAACTAGCGGTTCATTTGAAGTTTCGGGCACCCGAATGGAGGAACGGGAAGGCCATAAGATATCTAAGCATGCAACAAACTCATATAAAGGATATGAAGCTGACCGGACGGTAATCGGACTCACGATGCGACAATGACATAGAGATTCATACACAAGAAAAGACTCGAGTTTTAAAGGACGTAACTATTTGTACATTTGAAGTTTCGGGCTCCCGAATGGAGGAACGGGAAGGCCATAAGATATCTGAGCATGCAACAGACTCAGATAATGGATATGAAGCTAACCGGACGGTAATCGGACTCACGATGGGACAATGACACAGAGATTCGTACACAAGTAAAGACTCGTGTTTTAATGAACGTAATTAGCGGTTCATTTGAAGTTTCGGGCACCTGAATGGAGGAACGGGAAAGCCATAAGATATCTAAGCATGCAACAGACTCAGATAAAGGATATGAAGCTGACCGGACAGTAATCGGACTCACGATGGGACAATGACACAGAGATTCGTACACAAGAAAAGGCTCGTGTTTTAATGGACGTAACTATCGGTTCATATGAAGTTTCGGGCACCCGAATGGAGGAACGGGAACGCCATAAGATATCTGATCATGCATCAAACTATGTTAAAGGATACGAAGCAGACCGGACGGTAATCGGACTCACGATGTGACAATGACACAGAGATTCGTACACAAGAAAAGACTCGTGTTTTTATGGCGTAAGTAGCGGTTCATTTGAAGTTTCGGGCACCCGAATGGAGGAACGGGAAGGCCATAAGATATCTGAGCATGCAACAGACTCAGATAAAGGATATGAAGCTTACCGGACGGTAATCGGACTCACGATGGGACAATGACACAGAGATTCGTACACAAGATAAGACTCGAGTTTTAATGGACGGAACTATCGGTTCATATGAAGTTTCAGGCACCCGTTTGGAGGAACGGGGACGCCATAAGATATCTGATCATGCAACAAACTATGTTAAAGGATACAAAGCAGACCGGATGGTAATCGGACTCACGATGTGACAATGACACAGAGATTCGTACACAAGAAAAGACTCGTGTTTTAATCGACGTATCTAGCGGTTCATTTGAAGTTTCGGGCACCCGAATGGAGGAACGGGAAGGCCATAAGATATCTAAGCATGCAACAGACTCTTATAAAGGATATGAAGCTGACCGGACGGTAATCGGACTCACGATGCGACAATGACACAGAGATTCGTACACAAGAAAAGACTCGAGTTTTAATGGACGGAACTATCGGTTCATATGAAGTTTCGGGCACCCGTTTGGAGGAACGGGGACGCCATAAGATATCTGATCATGCAACAAACTATGTTAAAGGATACAAAGCAGACCGGATGGTAATCGGACTCACGATGTGACAATGACACAGAGATTCGTACACAAGAAAAGACTCGTGTTTTAATGGACGTATCTAGCGGTTCATTTGAAGTTTCGGGCACCCGAATGGAGGAACGGGAAGGCCATAAGATATCTAAGCATGCAACAGACTCATATAAAGGATATGAAGCTGACCGGACGGTAATCGGACTCACGATGCGACAATGACATAGAGATTCATACACAAGAAAAGACTCGAGTTTTAAAGGACGGAACTATCGGTTCATATGAAGTTTCGGGCACCCGAATGGAGGAACGGGAACGCCATAAGATATCTGATCATGCAACAAACTATGTTAAAGGATACGAAGCAGACCGGATGGTAATCGGACTCACGATGTGACAATGACACAGAGATTCGTACACAAGAAAAGACTCGTGTTTTAATGGACGTAACTAGCGGTTCATTTGAAGTTTCGGGCACCCGAATGGAGGAACGGGAAGGCCATAAGATATCTGAGCATGCAACAGACTCAGATAAAGGATATGAAGCTTACCGGACGGTAATCGGACTCACGATGGGACAATGACACAGAGATTCGTACACAAGAAAAGACTCGAGTTTTAATAGACGGAACTATCGGTTCATATGAAGTTTCGGGCACCCGAATGGAGGAACGGGAATGCCATAAGATATCTGATCATGCAACAAACTATGTTAAAGGATACGAAGCAGACCGGACGGTAATCGGATTCACGATGTGACAGAGACATAGAGATTCGTACACAAGAAAAGACTCGTGTTTTAATGGACGTAACTAGCGGTTCATTTGAAGTTTCGGGCACCCGAATGGAGGAACGGGAAGGCCATAAGATATCTAAGCATGCAACAAACTCATATAAAGGATATGAAGCTGACCGGACGGTAATCGGACTCACGATGCGACAATGACATAGAGATTCATACACAAGAAAAGACTGGAGTTTTAAAGGACGTAACTATGTGTACATTTGAAGTTTCGGGCTCCCGAATGGAGGAACGGGAAGGCCATAAGATATCTGAGCATGCAACAGACTAAGATAATGGATATGAAGCTAACCGGACGGTAATCGGACTCACGATGGGACAATGACACAGAGATTCGTACACAAGTAAAGACTCGTGTTTTAATGAACGTAATAGCGGTTCATTTGAAGTTTCGGGCACCCGAATGGAGGAACGGGAAAGCCATTAGATATCTAAGCATGCAACAGACTCAGATAAAGGATATGAAGCTGACCGGACAGTAATCGGACTCACGATGGGACAATGACACAGAGATTCGTACACAAGAAAAGACGCGTGTTTTAATGGACGTAACTATCGGTTCATATGAAGTTTCGGGCACCCGAATGGAGCAACGGGAACGCCATAAGATATCTGATCATGCAACAAACTATGTTAAAGGATACGAAGCAGACCGGACGGTAATCGGACTCACGATGTGACAATGACACAGAGATTCGTACACAAGAAAAGACTCGTGTCTTAATGGACGTAACTAGCGGTTCATTTGAAGTTTCGGGCACCCGAATGGAGGAACGGGAAGGCCATAAGATATCTGAGCATGCAACAGACTCAGATAAAGGATATGAAGCTTACCGGACGGTAATCGGACTCACGATGGGACAATGACACAGAGATTCGTATACAAGAAAAGACTCGAGTTTTAATAGACGGAACTATCGGTTCATATGAAGTTTCGGGCACCCGAATGGAGGAACGGGAACGCCATAAGATATCTGATCATGCAACAAACTATGTTAAAGGATACGAAGCAGACCGGACGGTAATCGGACTCACGATGTGACAATGACACACAGATTCGTACACAAGAAAAGACTCGAGTTTTAATAGACGGAACTATCGGTTCATATGAAGTTTCGGGCACCCGAATGGAGGAACGGGAAGGCCATAAGATATCTGAGCATGCAACAGACTCAGATAAAGTACCGGACGGTAATCAGACTCACGATGGGATAATGACACAGAGATTCGTACACAAGAAAAGACTCGAGTTTTAATAGACGAAACTATCGGTTCATATGAAGTTTCGGGCACCCAAATGGAGGAACGGGAACGCCATAAGATATCTGATCATGCAACAAACTATGTTAAAGGATACGAAGCAGACCGGACGGTAATCGGACTCACGATTTGACAATGACACAGAGATTCGTACACAAGAAAAGACTCGTGTTTTAATGGACGTAACTAGCGGTTCATTTGAAGTTTCGGGCACCCGAATGGAGGAACGGGAAGGCCATAAGATATCTGAGCATGCAACAGACTCAGATAAAGGATATGAAGCTTACCGGACGGTAATCGGACTCACGATGGGACAATGACACAGAGATTCGTACACAAGAAAAGACTCGAGTTTTAATAGACGAAACTATCGGTTCATATGAAGTTTCGGGCACCCAAATGGAGGAACGGGAACGCCATAAGATATCTGATCATGCAACAAACTATGTTAAAGGATACGAAGCAGACCGGACGGTAATCGGACTCACGATTTGACAATGACACAGAGATTCGTACACAAGAAAAGACTCGTGTTTTAATGGACGTAACTAGCGGTTCATTTGAAGTTTCGGGCACCCGAATGGAGGAACGGGAAGGCCATAAGATATCTAAGCATGCAACAAACTCATATAAAGGATATGAAGCTGACCGGACGGTAATCGGACTCACGATGCGACAATGACATAGAGATTCATACACAAGAAAAGACTGGAGTTTTAAAGGACGTAACTATGTGTACATTTGAAGTTTCGGGCTCCCGAATGGAGGAACGGGAAGGCCATAAGATATCTGAGCATGCAACAGACTAAGATAATGGATATGAAGCTAACCGGATGGTAATCGGACTCACGATGGGACAATGACACAGAGATTCGTACACAAGTAAAGACTCGTGTTTTAATGAACGTAATTAGCGGTTCATTTGAAGTTTCGGGCACCCGAATGGAGGAACGGGAAAGCCATTAGATATCTAAGCATGCAACAGACTCAGATAAAGGATATGAAGCTGACCGGACAGTAATCGGACTCACGATGGGACAATGACACAGAGATTCGTACACAAGAAAAGACGCGTGTTTTAATGGACGTAACTATCGGTTCATATGAAGTTTCGGGCACCCGAATGGAGCAACGGGAACGCCATAAGATATCTGATCATGCAACAAACTATGTTAAAGGATACGAAGCAGACCAGACGGTAATCGGACTCACGATGTGACAATGACACAGAGATTCGTACACAAGAAAAGACTCGTGTCTTAATGGACGTAACTAGCGGTTCATTTGAAGTTTCGGGCACCCGAATGGAGGAACGGGAAGGCCATAAGATATCTGAGCATGCAACAGACTCAGATAAAGGATATGAAGCTTACCGGACGGTAATCGGACTCACGATGGGACAATGACACAGAGATTCGTATACAAGAAAAGACTCGAGTTTTAATAGACGGAACTATCGGTTCATATGAAGTTTCGGGCACCCGAATGGAGGAACGGGAAGGCCATAAGATATCTGAGCATGCAACAGACTCAGATAAAGTACCGGACGGTAATCAGACTCACGATGGGATAATGACACAGAGATTCGTACACAAGAAAAGACTCGAGTTTTAATAGACGGAACTATCGGTTCATATGAAGTTTCGGGCACTCGAATGGAGGAACGGGAACGCCATAAGATATCTGATCATGCAACAAACTATGTTAAAGGATACGAAGCAGACCGGACGGTAATCGGACTCACGATGTGACAATGACACAGAGATTCGTACACAAGAAAAGACTCGAGTTTTAATAGACGGAACTATCGGTTCATATGAAGTTTCGGGCACCCGAATGGAGGAACGGGAAGGCCATAAGATATCTGAGCATGCAACAGACTCAGATAAAGGATATGAAGCTTACCGGACGGTAATCAGACTCACGATGGGACAATGACACAGAGATTCGTACACAAGAAAAGACTCGAGTTTTAATAGACGAAACTATAGGTTCATATGAAGTTTCGGGCACCCAAATGGAGGAACGGGAACGCCATAAGATATCTGATCATGCAACAAACTATGTTAAAGGATACGAAGCAGACCGGACGGTAATCGGACTCACGATTTGACAATGACACAGAGATTCGTACACAAGAAAAGACTCGTGTTTTAATGGACGTAACTAGCGGTTCATTTGAAGTTTCGGGCACCCGAATGGAGGAACGGGAAGGCTATAAGATATCTGAGCATGCAACAGACTCAGATAAAGGATATGAAGCTTACCGGACGGTAATCGGACTCACGATGGGACAATGACACAGAGATTCGTACACAAGAAAAGACTCGAGTTTTAATGGACGGAACTATCGGTTCATATGAAGTTTCGGGCACCCGAATGGAGGAACGGGAACGCCATAAGATATCTGATCATGCAACAAACTATGTTAAAGGATACGAAGCAGACCGGACGGTAATCGGACTCACGATTTGACAATGACACAGAGATTCGTACACAAGAAAAGACTCGTGTTTTAATGGACGTAACTAGCGGTTCATTTGAAGTTTCGGGCACCCGAATGGAGGAACGAGAAGGCCATAAGATATCTAAGCATGCAACAGACTCATATAAAGGATATGAAGCTGACCGGACGGTAATCGGACTCCCGATGCGACAATGACATAGAGATTCATACACAAGAAAAGACTCGAGTTTTAAAGGACGTAACTATGTGTACATTTGAAGTTTCGGGCTCCCGAATGGAGGAACGGGAACGCCATCAAATATCTGAGCATGCAACAAACTCAGATAATGGATATGAAGCTTACCGGATGGTAATCAGACTCACGATGGGACAATGACACAGAGATTCGTACACAAGAAAAGACTCGAGTTTTAATAGACGAAACTATAGGTTCATATGAAGTTTCGGGCACCCAAATGGAGGAACGGGAACGCCATAAGATATCTGATCATGCAACAAACTATGTTAAAGGATACGAAGCAGACCGGACGGTAATCAGACTCACGATGTGACAATGACACAGAGATTCGTACACAAGAAAAGACTCGAGTTTTAATGGACGGAACTATCGGTTCATATGAAGTTTCGGGCACCCGAATGGAGGAACGGGAACGCCATAAGATATCTGATCATGCAACAAACTATGTTAAAGGATACGAAGCAGACCGGACGGTAATCGGACTCACGATTTGACAATGACACAGAGATTCGTACACAAGAAAAGACTCGTGTTTTAATGGACGTAACTAGCGGTTCATTTGAAGTTTCGGGCACCCGAATGGAGGAACGGGAAGGCCATAAGATATCTAAGCATGCAACAGACTCATATAAAGGATATGAAGCTGACCGGACGGTAATCGGACTCCCGATGCGACAATGACATAGAGATTCATACACAAGAAAAGACTCGAGTTTTAAAGGACGTAACTATGTGTACATTTGAAGTTTCGGGCTCCCGAATGGAGGAACGGGAACGCCATCAGATATCTGAGCATGCAACAAACTCAGATAATGGATATGAAGCTTACCGGATGGTAATCAGACTCACGATGGGACAATGACACAGAGATTCGTACACAAGAAAAGACTCGAGTTTTAATAGACGAAACTATAGGTTCATATGAAGTTTCGGGCACCCAAATGGAGGAACGGGAACGCCATAAGATATCTGATCATGCAACAAACTATGTTAAAGGATACGAAGCAGACCGGACGGTAATCGGACTCACGATTTGACAATGACACAGAGATTCGTACACAAGAAAAGACTCGAGTTTTAATAGACGAAACTATAGGTTCATATGAAGTTTCGGGCACCCAAATGGAGGAACGGGAACGCCATAAGATATCTGATCATGCAACAAACTATGTTAAAGGATACGAAGCAGACCGGACGGTAATCGGACTCACGATTTGACAATGACACAGAGATTCGTACACAAGAAAAGACTCGTGTTTTAATGGACGTAACTAGCGGTTCATTTGAAGTTTCGGGCACCCGAATGGAGGAACGGGAAGGCTATAAGATATCTGAGCATGCAACAGACTCAGATAAAGGATATGAAGCTTAACGGACGGTAATCGGACTCACGATGGGACAATGACACAGAGATTCGTACACAAGAAAAGACTCGAGTTTTAATGGACGGAACTATCGGTTCATATGAAGTTTCGGGCACCCGAATGGAGGAACGGGAACGCCATAAGATATCTGATCATGCAACAAACTATGTTAAAGGATACGAAGCAGACCGGACGGTAATCGGACTCACGATTTGACAATGACACAGAGATTCGTACACAAGAAAAGACTCGTGTTTTAATGGACGTAACTAGCGGTTCATTTGAAGTTTCGGGCACCCGAATGGAGGAACGGGAAGGCCATAAGATATCTAAGCATGCAACAGACTCATATAAAGGATATGAAGCTGACCGGACGGTAATCGGACTCCCGATGCGACAATGACATAGAGATTCATACACAAGAAAAGACTCGAGTTTTAAAGGACGTAACTATGTGTACATTTGAAGTTTCGGGCTCCCGAATGGAGGAACGGGAACGCCATCAGATATCTGAGCATGCAACAAACTCAGATAATGGATATGAAGCTTACCGGATGGTAATCAGACTCACGATGGGACAATGACACAGAGATTCGTACACAAGAAAAGACTCGAGTTTTAATAGACGAAACTATAGGTTCATATGAAGTTTCGGGCACCCAAATGGAGGAACGGGAACGCCATAAGATATCTGATCATGCAACAAACTATGTTAAAGGATACGAAGCAGACCGGACGGTAATCGGACTCACGATGTGACAATGACACAGAGATTCGTACACAAGAAAAGACTCGAGTTTTAATAGACGGAACTATCGGTTCATATGAAGTTTCGGGCACCCGAATGGAGGAACGGGAAGGCCATAAGATATCTGAGCATGCAACAGACTCAGATAAAGGATATGAAGCTTACCGGACGGTAATCAGACTCACGATGGGACAATGACACAGAGATTCGTACACAAGAAAAGACTCGAGTTTTAATAGACGAAACTATAGGTTCATATGAAGTTTCGGGCACCCAAATGGAGGAACGGGAACGCCATAAGATATCTGATCATGCAACAAACTATGTTAAAGGATACGAAGCAGACCGGACGGTAATCGGACTCACGATTTGACAATGACACAGAGATTCGTACACAAGAAAAGACTCGTGTTTTAATGGACGTAACTAGCGGTTCATTTGAAGTTTCGGGCACCCGAATGGAGGAACGGGAAGGCTATAAGATATCTGAGCATGCAACAGACTCAGATAAAGGATATGAAGCTTACCGGACGGTAATCGGACTCACGATGGGACAATGACACAGAGATTCGTACACAAGAAAAGACTCGAGTTTTAATGGACGGAACTATCGGTTCATATGAAGTTTCGGGCACCCGAATGGAGGAACGGGAACGCCATAAGATATCTGATCATGCAACAAACTATGTTAAAGGATACGAAGCAGACCGGACGGTAATCGGACTCACGATTTGACAATGACACAGAGATTCGTACACAAGAAAAGACTCGTGTTTTAATGGACGTAACTAGCGGTTCATTTGAAGTTTCGGGCACCCGAATGGAGGAACGGGAAGGCCATAAGATATCTAAGCATGCAACAGACTCATATAAAGGATATGAAGCTGACCGGACGGTAATCGGACTCCCGATGCGACAATGACATAGAGATTCATACACAAGAAAAGACTCGAGTTTTAAAGGACGTAACTATGTGTACATTTGAAGTTTCGGGCTCCCGAATGGAGGAACGGGAACGCCATCAGATATCTGAGCATGCAACAAACTCAGATAATGGATATGAAGCTTACCGGATGGTAATCAGACTCACGATGGGACAATGACACAGAGATTCGTACACAAGAAAAGACTCGAGTTTTAATAGACGAAACTATAGGTTCATATGAAGTTTCGGGCACCCAAATGGAGGAACGGGAACGCCATAAGATATCTGATCATGCAACAAACTATGTTAAAGGATACGAAGCAGACCGGACGGTAATCGGACTCACGATGTGACAATGACACAGAGATTCGTACACAAGAAAAGACTCGAGTTTTAATAGACGGAACTATCGGTTCATATGAAGTTTCGGGCACCCGAATGGAGGAACGGGAAGGCCATAAGATATCTGAGCATGCAACAGACTCAGATAAAGGATATGAAGCTTACCGGACGGTAATCAGACTCACGATGGGACAATGACACAGAGATTCGTACACAAGAAAAGACTCGAGTTTTAATAGACGAAACTATAGGTTCATATGAAGTTTCGGGCACCCAAATGGAGGAACGGGAACGCCATAAGATATCTGATCATGCAACAAACTATGTTAAAGGATACGAAGCAGACCGGACGGTAATCGGACTCACGATTTGACAATGACACAGAGATTCGTACACAAGAAAAGACTCGTGTTTTAATGGACGTAACTAGCGGTTCATTTGAAGTTTCGGGCACCCGAATGGAGGAACGGGAAGGCTATAAGATATCTGAGCATGCAACAGACTCAGATAAAGGATATGAAGCTTACCGGACGGTAATCGGACTCACGATGGGACAATGACACAGAGATTCGTACACAAGAAAAGACTCGAGTTTTAATGGACGGAACTATCGGTTCATATGAAGTTTCGGGCACCCGAATGGAGGAACGGGAACGCCATAAGATATCTGATCATGCAACAAACTATGTTAAAGGATACGAAGCAGACCGGACGGTAATCGGACTCACGATTTGACAATGACACAGAGATTCGTACACAAGAAAAGACTCGTGTTTTAATGGACGTAACTAGCGGTTCATTTGAAGTTTCGGGCACCCGAATGGAGGAACGGGAAGGCCATAAGATATCTAAGCATGCAACAGACTCATATAAAGGATATGAAGCTGACCGGACGGTAATCGGACTCCCGATGCGACAATGACATAGAGATTCATACACAAGAAAAGACTCGAGTTTTAAAGGACGTAACTATGTGTACATTTGAAGTTTCGGGCTCCCGAATGGAGGAACGGGAACGCCATCAGATATCTGAGCATGCAACAAACTCAGATAATGGATATGAAGCTTACCGGATGGTAATCAGACTCACGATGGGACAATGACACAGAGATTCGTACACAAGAAAAGACTCGAGTTTTAATAGACGAAACTATAGGTTCATATGAAGTTTCGGGCACCCAAATGGAGGAACGGGAACGCCATAAGATATCTGATCATGCAACAAACTATGTTAAAGGATACGAAGCAGACCGGACGGTAATCGGACTCACGATGTGACAATGACACAGAGATTCGTACACAAGAAAAGACTCGAGTTTTAATAGACGGAACTATCGGTTCATATGAAGTTTCGGGCACCCGAATGGAGGAACGAGAAGGCCATAAGATATCTGAGCATGCAACAGACTCAGATAAAGGATATGAAGCTTACCGGACGGTAATCAGACTCACGATGGGACAATGACACAGAGATTCGTACACAAGAAAAGACTCGAGTTTTAATAGACGAAACTATAGGTTCATATGAAGTTTCGGGCACCCAAATGGAGGAACGGGAACGCCATAAGATATCTGATCATGCAACAAACTATGTTAAAGGATACGAAGCAGACCGGACGGTAATCGGACTCACGATTTGACAATGACACAGAGATTCGTACACAAGAAAAGACTCGTGTTTTAATGGACGTAACTAGCGGTTCATTTGAAGTTTCGGGCACCCGAATGGAGGAACGGGAAGGCTATAAGATATCTGAGCATGCAACAGACTCAGATAAAGGATATGAAGCTTACCGGACGGTAATCGGACTCACGATGGGACAATGACACAGAGATTCGTACACAAGAAAAGACTCGAGTTTTAATGGACGGAACTATCGGTTCATATGAAGTTTCGGGCACCCGAATGGAGGAACGGGAACGCCATAAGATATCTGATCATGCAACAAACTATGTTAAAGGATACGAAGCAGACCGGACGGTAATCGGACTCACGATTTGACAATGACACAGAGATTCGTACACAAGAAAAGACTCGTGTTTTAATGGACGTAACTAGCGGTTCATTTGAAGTTTCGGGCACCCGAATGGAGGAACGGGAAGGCCATAAGATATCTAAGCATGCAACAGACTCATATAAAGGATATGAAGCTGACCGGACGGTAATCAGACTCCCGATGCGACAATGACATAGAGATTCATACACAAGAAAAGACTCGAGTTTTAAAGGACGTAACTATGTGTACATTTGAAGTTTCGGGCTCCCGAATGGAGGAACGGGAACGCCATCAGATATCTGAGCATGCAACAAACTCAGATAATGGATATGAAGCTTACCGGACGGTAATCAGACTCACGATGGGACAATGACACAGAGATTCGTACACAAGAAAAGACTCGAGTTTTAATAGACGAAACTATCGGTTCATATGAAGTTTCGGGCACCCAAATGGAGGAACGGAAACGCCATAAGATATCTGATCATGCAACAAACTATGTTAAAGGATACGAAGCAGACCGGACGGTAATCGGACTCACGATTTGACAATGACACAGAGATGCGTACACAAGAAAAGACTCGTGTTTTAATGGACGTAACTAGCGGTTCATTTGAAGTTTCGGGCACCCGAATGGAGGAACGGGAAGGCTATAAGATATCTGAGCATGCAACAGACTCAGATAAAGGATATAAAGCTTACCGGACGGTAATCGGACTCACGATGGGACAATGACACAGAGATTCGTATACAAGAAAAAACTCGAGTTTTAATGGACGGAACTATCGGTTCATATGAAGTTTCGGGCACCCGAATGGAGGAACGGGAACGCCATAAGATATCTGATCATGCAACAGACTATGTTAAAGGATACGAAGCAGACCGGACGGTAATCGGACTCACGATGTGACAATGACACAGAGATTCGTACACAAGAAAAGACTCGTGTTTTAATGGACGTAACTAGCGGTTCATTTGAAGTTTCGGGCACCCGAATGGAGGAACGGGAAGGCCATAAGATATCTGAGCATGCAACAGACTCAGATAAAGGATATGAAGCTTACCGGACGGTAATCGGACTCACGATGTGACAATGACACAGAGATTCGTACACAAGAAAAGACTCGAGTTTTAATAGACGGAACTATCGGTTCATATGAAGTTTCGGGCACCCGAATGGAGGAACGGGAAGGCCATAAGATATCTGAGCATGCAACAGACTCAGATAAAGGATATGAAGCTTACCGGACGGTAATCAGACTCACGATGGGACAATGACACAGAGATTCGTACACAAGAAAAGACTCGAGTTTTAATAGACGAAACTATCGGTTCATATGAAGTTTCGGGCACCCAAATGGAGGAACGGAAACGCCATAAGATATCTGATCATGCAACAAACTATGTTAAAGGATACGAAGCAGACCGGACGGTAATCGGACTCACGATTTGACAATGACACAGAGATGCGTACACAAGAAAAGACTCGTGTTTTAATGGACGTAACTAGCGGTTCATTTGAAGTTTCGGGCACCCGAATGGAGGAACGGGAAGGCTATAAGATATCTGAGCATGCAACAGACTCAGATAAAGGATATAAAGCTTACCGGACGGTAATCGGACTCACGATGGGACAATGACCAGAGATTCGTATACAAGAAAAAACTCGAGTTTTAATGGACGGAACTATCGGTTCATATGAAGTTTCGGGCACCCGAATGGAGGAACGGGAACGCCATAAGATATCTGATCATGCAACAAACTATGTTAAAGGATACGAAGCAGACCGGACGGTAATCGGACTCACGATGTGACAATGACACAGAGATTCGTACACAAGAAAAGACTCGTGTTTTAATGGACGTAACTAGCGGTTCATTTGAAGTTTCGGGCACCCGAATGGAGGAACGGGAAGGCCATAAGATATCTGAGCATGCAACAGACTCAGATAAAGGATATGAAGCTTACCGGACGGTAATCGGACTCACGATGTGACAATGACACAGAGATTCGTACACAAGAAAAGACTCGAGTTTTAATAGACGGAACTATCGGTTCATATGAAGTTTCGGGCACCCGAATGGAGGAACGGGAAGGCCATAAGATATCTGAGCATGCAACAGACTCAGATAAAGGATATGAAGCTTACCGGACGGTAATCAGACTCACGATGGGACAATGACACAGAGATTCGTACACAAGAAAAGACTCGAGTTTTAATAGACGAAACTATCGGTTCATATGAAGTTTCGGGCACCCAAATGGAGGAACGGAAACGCCATAAGATATCTGATCATGCAACAAACTATGTTAAAGGATACGAAGCAGACCGGACGGTAATCGGACTCACGATTTGACAATGACACAGAGATGCGTACACAAGAAAAGACTCGTGTTTTAATGGACGTAACTAGCGGTTCATTTGAAGTTTCGGGCACCCGAATGGAGGAACGGGAAGGCTATAAGATATCTGAGCATGCAACAGACTCAGATAAAGGATATAAAGCTTACCGGACGGTAATCGGACTCACGATGGGACAATGACACAGAGATTCGTATACAAGAAAAAACTCGAGTTTTAATGGACGGAACTATCGGTTCATATGAAGTTTCGGGCACCCGAATGGAGGAACGGGAACGCCATAAGATATCTGATCATGCAACAAACTATGTTAAAGGATACGAAGCAGACCGGACGGTAATCGGACTCACGATGTGACAATGACACAGAGATTCGTACACAAGAAAAGACTCGTGTTTTAATGGACGTAACTAGCGGTTCATTTGAAGTTTCGGGCACCCGAATGGAGGAACGGGAAGGCCATAAGATATCTGAGCATGCAACAGACTCAGATAAAGGATATGAAGCTTACCGGACGGTAATCGGACTAACGATGGGACAATGACACAGAGATTCGTACACAAGAAAAAACTCGAGTTTTAATTGACGGAACTATCGGTTCATATGAAGTTTCGGGCACCCGAATGGAGGAACGGGAACGCCATAAGATATCTGATCATGCAACAAACTATGTTAAAGGATACGAAGCAGACCGGACGGTAATCGGACTCACGATGTGACAATGACACAGAGATTCGTACACAAGAAAAGACTCGTGTTTTAATGGACGTAACTAGCGGTTCATTTGAAGTTTCGGGCACCCGAATGGAGGAACGGGAAGGCCATAAGATATCTAAGCATGCAACAGACTCAGATAATGGATATGAAGCTAACCGGACGGTAATCGGACTCGCGATGGGACAATGACACAGAGATTCGTACACAAGAAAAGACTCGAGTTTTAATAGACGGAACTATCGGTTCATATGAAGTTTCGGGCACCCGAATGGAGGAACGGGAACGCCATAAGATATCTGATCATGCAACAAACTATGTTAAAGGATACGAAGCAGACCGGACGGTAATCGGACTCACGATGTGACAATGACACAGAGATTCGTACACAAGAAAAGACTCGTGTTTTAATGGACGTAACTAGCGGTTCATTTGAAGTTTCGGGCACCCGAATGGAGGAACGGGAAGGCCATAAGATATCTGAGCATGCAACAGACTCAGATAAAGGATATGAAGCTTACCGGACGGTAATCGGACTCACGATGTGACAATGACACAGAGATTCGTACACAAGAAAAGACTCGAGTTTTAATAGACGGAACTATCGGTTCATATGAAGTTTCGGGCACCCGAATGGAGGAACGGGAAGGCCATAAGATATCTGAGCATGCAACAGACTCAGATAAAGGATATGAAGCTTACCGGACGGTAATCAGACTCACGATGGGACAATGACACAGAGATTCGTACACAAGAAAAGACTCGAGTTTTAATAGACGAAACTATCGGTTCATATGAAGTTTCGGGCACCCAAATGGAGGAACGGAAACGCCATAAGATATCTGATCATGCAACAAACTATGTTAAAGGATACGAAGCAGACCGGACGGTAATCGGACTCACGATTTGACAATGACACAGAGATGCGTACACAAGAAAAGACTCGTGTTTTAATGGACGTAACTAGCGGTTCATTTGAAGTTTCGGGCACCCGAATGGAGGAACGGGAAGGCTATAAGATATCTGAGCATGCAACAGACTCAGATAAAGGATATAAAGCTTACCGGACGGTAATCGGACTCACGATGGGACAATGACACAGAGATTCGTATACAAGAAAAAACTCGAGTTTTAATGGACGGAACTATCGGTTCATATGAAGTTTCGGGCACCCGAATGGAGGAACGGGAACGCCATAAGATATCTGATCATGCAACAAACTATGTTAAAGGATACGAAGCAGACCGGACGGTAATCGGACTCACGATGTGACAATGACACAGAGATTCGTACACAAGAAAAGACTCGTGTTTTAATGGACGTAACTAGCGGTTCATTTGAAGTTTCGGGCACCCGAATGGAGGAACGGGAAGGCCATAAGATATCTGAGCATGCAACAGACTCAGATAAAGGATATGAAGCTTACCGGACGGTAATCGGACTCACGATGTGACAATGACACAGAGATTCGTACACAAGAAAAGACTCGAGTTTTAATAGACGGAACTATCGGTTCATATGAAGTTTCGGGCACCCGAATGGAGGAACGGGAAGGCCATAAGATATCTGAGCATGCAACAGACTCAGATAAAGGATATGAAGCTTACCGGACGGTAATCAGACTCACGATGGGACAATGACACAGAGATTCGTACACAAGAAAAGACTCGAGTTTTAATAGACGAAACTATCGGTTCATATGAAGTTTCGGGCACCCGAATGGAGGAACGGGAACGCCATAAGATATCTGATCATGCAACAAACTATGTTAAAGGATACGAAGCAGACCGGACGGTAATCGGACTCACGATGTGACAATGACACAGAGATTCGTACACAAGAAAAGACTCGTGTTTTAATGGACGTAACTAGCGGTTCATTTGAAGTTTCGGGCACCCGAATGGAGGAACGGGAAGGCCATAAGATATCTGAGCATGCAACAGACTCAGATAAAGGATATGAAGCTTACCGGACGGTAATCGGACTCACGATGTGACAATGACACAGAGATTCGTACACAAGAAAAGACTCGAGTTTTAATAGACGGAACTATCGGTTCATATGAAGTTTCGGGCACCCGAATGGAGGAACGGGAAGGCCATAAGATATCTGAGCATGCAACAGACTCAGATAAAGGATATGAAGCTTACCGGACGGTAATCAGACTCACGATGGGACAATGACACAGAGATTCGTACACAAGAAAAGACTCGAGTTTTAATAGACGAAACTATCGGTTCATATGAAGTTTCGGGCACCCAAATGGAGGAACGGAAACGCCATAAGATATCTGATCATGCAACAAACTATGTTAAAGGATACGAAGCAGACCGGACGGTAATCGGACTCACGATTTGACAATGACACAGAGATGCGTACACAAGAAAAGACTCGTGTTTTAATGGACGTAACTAGCGGTTCATTTGAAGTTTCGGGCACCCGAATGGAGGAACGGGAAGGCTATAAGATATCTGAGCATGCAACAGACTCAGATAAAGGATATAAAGCTTACCGGACGGTAATCGGACTCACGGTGGGACAATGACACAGAGATTCGTATACAAGAAAAAACTCGAGTTTTAATGGACGGAACTATCGGTTCATATGAAGTTTCGGGCACCCGAATGGAGGAACGGGAACGCCATAAGATATCTGATCATGCAACAAACTATGTTAAAGGATACGAAGCAGACCGGACGGTAATCGGACTCACGATGTGACAATGAAACAGAGATTCGTACACAAGAAAAGACTCGTGTTTTAATGGACGTAACTAGCGGTTCATTTGAAGTTTCGGGCACCCGAATGGAGGAACGGGAAGGCCATAAGATATCTGAGCATGCAACAGACTCAGATAAAGGATATGAAGCTTACCGGACGGTAATCGGACTAACGATGGGACAATGACACAGAGATTCGTACACAAGAAAAAACTCGAGTTTTAATTGACGGAACTATCGGTTCATATGAAGTTTCGGGCACCCGAATGGAGGAACGGGAACGCCATAAGATATCTGATCATGCAACAAACTATGTTAAAGGATACGAAGCAGACCGGACGGTAATCGGACTCACGATGTGACAATGACACAGAGATTCGTACACAAGAAAAGACTCGTGTTTTAATGGACGTAACTAGCGGTTCATTTGAAGTTTCGGGCACCCGAATGGAGGAACGGGAAGGCCATAAGATATCTAAGCATGCAACAGACTCAGATAATGGATATGAAGCTAACCGGACGGTAATCGGACTCGCGATGGGACAATGACACAGAGATTCGTACACAAGAAAAGACTCGAGTTTTAATAGACGGAACTATCGGTTCATATGAAGTTTCGGGCACCCGAATGGAGGAACGGGAACGCCATAAGATATCTGATCATGCAACAAACTATGTTAAAGGATACGAAGCAGACCGGACGGTAATCGGACTCACGATGTGACAATGACACAGAGATTCGTACACAAGAAAAGACTCGTGTTTTAATGGACGTAACTAGCGGTTCATTTGAAGTTTCGGGCACCCGAATGGAGGAACGGGAAGGCCATAAGATATCTGAGCATGCAACAGACTCAGATAAAGGATATGAAGCTTACCGGACGGTAATCGGACTAACGATGGGACAATGACACAGAGATTCGTACACAAGAAAAAACTCGAGTTTTAATTGACGGAACTATCGGTTCATATGAAGTTTCGGGCACCCGAATGG
This sequence comes from Ambrosia artemisiifolia, assembly GCA_032199755.1. Classification (NCBI taxonomy): domain Eukaryota; kingdom Viridiplantae; phylum Streptophyta; class Magnoliopsida; order Asterales; family Asteraceae; genus Ambrosia; species Ambrosia artemisiifolia. The sequence continues at coordinate 29,141,641 of CM063524.1, read as the reverse complement.
AGGAACGGGAACGCCATAAGATATCTGATCATGCAACAAACTATGTTAAAGGATACGAAGCAGACCGGACGGTAATCGGACTCACGATGTGACAATGACACAGAGATTCGTACACAAGAAAAGACTCGTGTTTTAATGGACGTAACTAGCGGTTCATTTGAAGTTTCGGGCACCCGAATGGAGGAACGGGAAGGCCATAAGATATCTAAGCATGCAACAGACTCAGATAATGGATATGAAGCTAACCGGACGGTAATCGGACTCGCGATGGGACAATGACACAGAGATTCGTACACAAGAAAAGACTCGAGTTTTAATAGACGGAACTATCGGTTCATATGAAGTTTCGGGCACCCGAATGGAGGAACGGGAACGCCATAAGATATCTGATCATGCAACAAACTATGTTAAAGGATACGAAGCAGACCGGACGGTAATCGGACTCACGATGTGACAATGACACAGAGATTCGAACACAAGAAAAGACTCGAGTTTTAATAGACAGAACTATCGGTTCATATGAAGTTTCGGGCACCCGAATGGAGGAACGGGAAGGCCATAAGATATCTGAGCATGCAACAGACTCAGATAAAGGATATGAAGCTTACCGGACGGTAATCAGACTCACGATGGGACAATGACACAGAGATTCGTACACAAGAAAAGACTCGAGTTTTAATAGACGAAACTATCGGTTCATATGAAGTTTCGGGCACCCAAATGGAGGAACGGGAACGCCAGAAGATATCTGATCATGCAACAAACTATGTTAAAGGATACGAAGCAGATCGGACGGTAATCGGACTCACGATGTGACAATGACACAGAGATTCGTACACAAGAAAAGACTCGTGTTTTAATGGACGTAACTAGCGGTTCATTTGAAGTTTCGGGCACCCGAATGGAGGAACGGGAAGGCCATAAGAAATCTAAGCATGCAACAGACTCATATAAAGGATATGAAGCTGACCGGATGGTAATCGGACTCCCGATGCGACAATGACATAGAGATTCATACACAAGAAAAGACTCGAGTTTTAAAGGACGTAACTATGTGTACATTTGAAGTTTCGGGCTCCCGAATGGAGGAACGGGAACGCCATAAGATATCTGAGCATGCAACAAACTCAGATAATGGATATGAAGCTGACCGGACAGTAATCGGACTCACGATGGGACAATGACACAGAGATTCGTACACAAGAAAAGACTCGTGTTTTAATGGACGTAACTATCGGTTCATATGAAGTTTCGGGCACCCGAATGGAGGAACGGGAACGCCATAAGATATCTGATCATGCATCAAACTATGTTAAAGGATACGAAGCAGACCGGACGGTAATCGGACTCACGATGTGACAATGACACAGAGATTCGTACACAAGAAAAGACTCGTGTTTTAATGGACGTAACTAGCGGTTTATTTGAAGTTTCGGGCACCCGAATGGAGGAACGGGAAGGCCATAAGATATCTGAGCATGCAACAGACTCAGATAAAGGATATGAAGCTTACCGGACGGTAATCAGACTCACGATGGGACAATGACACAGAGATTCGTACACAAGAAAAGACTCGAGTTTTAATAGACGGAACTATCGGTTCATTTGAAGTTTCGGGCTCCCGAATGGAGGAACGGGAACGCCATAAAATATCTGATCATGCAACAAACTATGTTAAAGGATACGAAGCAGACCGGACGGTAATCGGACTCACGATGTGACAATGACACAGAGATTCGTACACAAGAAAAGACTCGTGTTTTAATGGACGTAACTATCGGTTCATTTGAAGTTTCGGGCACCCGAATGGAGAAACGGGAAGGCCATAAGATATCTGAGCATGCAACAGACTCAGATAAAGGATATGAAGCTTACCGAACGGTAATCGGACTCACGATGGGACAATGACACAGAGATTCGTACACAAGAAAAGACTCGAGTTTTAATGGACGGAACTATCGGTTCATATGAAGTTTCGGGCACCCGAATGGAGGAACGGGAACGCCATAAGATATCTGATCATGCAACAAACTATGTTAAAGGATACGAAGCAGACCGGACGGTAATCGGACTCACGATGTGACAATGACACAGAGATTCGTACACAAGAAAAGACTCGTGTTTTAATGGACGTAACTAGCGGTTTATTTGAAGTTTCGGGCACCCGAATGGAGGAACGGGAAGGCCATAAGATATCTGAGCATGCAACAGACTCAGATAAAGGATATGAAGCTTACCGGACGGTAATCAGACTCACGATGGGACAATGACACAGAGATTCGTACACAAGAAAAGACTCGAGTTTTAATAGACGGAACTATCGGTTCATTTGAAGTTTCGGGCTCCCGAATGGAGGAACGGGAACGCCATAAGATATCTGATCATGCAACAAACTATGTTAAAGGATACGAAGCAGACCGGACGGTAATCGGACTCACGATGTGACAACAACACAGAGATTCGTACACAAGAAAAGACTCGTGTTTTAATGGACGTAACTATCGGTTCATTTGAAGTTTCAGGCACCCGAATGGAGGAACGGGAAGGCCATAAGATATCTGAGCACGCAACCGACTCAGATAAAGGATATGAAGCTTACCGGACGGTAATCGGACTCACGATGGGACAATGACACAGAGATTCGTACACAAGAAAAGACTCGAGTTTTAATGGACGGAACTATCGGTTCATATGAAGTTTCGGGCACCCGAATGGAGGAACGGGAACGCCATAAGATATCTGATCATGCAACAAACTATGTTAAAGGATACGAAGCAGACTGGACGGTAATCGGACTCACGATGTGACAGAGACATAGAGATTCGTACACAAGAAAAGACTCGTGTTTTAATGGACGTAACTAGCGGTTCATTTGAAGTTTCGGGCACCCCGAATGGAGGAACGGGAAGGCCATAAGATATCTAAGCATGCAACAAACTCATATAAAGGATATGAAGCTGACCGGACGGTAATCGGACTCACGATGCGACAATGACATAGAGATTCATACACAAGAAAAGACTGGAGTTTTAAAGGACGTAACTATGTGTACGTTTGAAGTTTCGGGCTCCCGAATGGAGGAACGGGAAGGCCATAAGATATCTGAGCATGCAACAGACTAAGATAATGGATATGAAGCTAACCGGACGGTAATCGGACTCACGATGGGACAATGACACAGAGATTCGTACACAAGTAAAGACTCGTGTTTTAATGAACGTAATTAGCGGTTCATTTGAAGTTTCGGGCACCCGAATGGAGGAACGGGAAAGCCATTAGATATCTAAGCATGCAACAGACTCAGATAAAGGATATGAAGTTGACCGGACAGTAATCGGACTCACGATGGGACAATGACACAGAGATTCGTACACAAGAAAAGACGCGTGTTTTAATGGACGTAACTATCGGTTCATATGAAGTTTCGGGCACCCGAATGGAGCAACGGGAACGCCATAAGATATCTGATCATGCAACAAACTATGTTAAAGGATACGAAGCAGACCGGACGGTAATCGGACTCACGATGTGACAATGACACAGAGATTCGTACACAAGAAAAGACTCGTGTCTTAATGGACGTAACTAGCGGTTCATTTGAAGTTTCGGGCACCCGAATGGAGGAACGGGAAGGCCATAAGATATCTGAGCATGCAACAGACTCAGATAAAGGATATGAAGCTTACCGGACGGTAATCGGACTCACGATGGGACAATGACACAGAGATTCGTATACAAGAAAAGACTCGAGTTTTAATAGACGGAACTATCGGTTCATATGAAGTTTCGGGCACCCGAATGGAGGAACGGGAACGCCATAAGATATCTGATCATGCAACAAACTATGTTAAAGGATACGAAGCAGACCGGACGGTAATCGGACTCACGATGTGACAATGACACACAAATTCGTACACAAGAAAAGACTCGAGTTTTAATAGACGGAACTATCGGTTCATATGAAGTTTCGGGCACCCGAATGGAGGAACGGGAAGGCCATAAGATATCTGAGCATGCAACAGACTCAGATAAAGTACCGGACGGTAATCAGACTCACGATGGGATAATGACACAGAGATTCGTACACAAGAAAAGACTCGAGTTTTAATAGACGAAACTATCGGTTCATATGAAGTTTCGGGCACCCAAATGGAGGAACGGGAACGCCATAAGATATCTGATCATGCAACAAACTATGTTAAAGGATACGAAGCAGACCGGACGGTAATCGGACTCACGATTTGACAATGACACAGAGATTCGTACACAAGAAAAGACTCGTGTTTTAATGGACGTAACTAGCGGTTCATTTGAAGTTTCGGGCACCCGAATGGAGGAATGGGAAGGCTATAAGATATCTGAGCATGCAACAGACTCAGATAAAGGATATGAAGCTTACCGGACGGTAATCGGACTCACGATGGGACAATGACACAGAGATTCGTACACAAGAAAAGACTCGAGTTTTAATGGACGGAACTATCGGTTCATATAAAGTTTCGGGCACCCGAATGGAGGAACGGGAACGCCATAAGATATCTGATCATGCAACAAACTATGTTAAAGGATACGAAGCAGACCGGACGGTAATCGGACTCACGATGTGACAATGACACAGAGATTCGTACACAAGAAAAGACTCGTGTTTTAATGGACGTAACTAGCGGTTCATTTGAAGTTTCGGGCACCCGAATGGAGGAACGGGAAGGCCATAAGATATCTAAGCATGCAACAAACTCATATAAAGGATATGAAGCCGACCGGACGGTAATCGGACTCCCGATGCGACAATGACATAGAGATTCATACACAAGAAAAGACTCGAGTTTTAAAGGACGTAACTATGTGTACATTTGAAGTTTCGGGCTCCCGAATGGAGGAACGGGAACGCCATAAGATATCTGAGCATGCAACAAACTCAGATAATGGATATGAAGCTAACCGGACGGTAATCGGACTCACGATGGGACAATGACACAGAGATTCGTACACAAGAAAAGACTCGAGTTTTAATAGACGGAACTATCGGTTCATATGAAGTTTCGGGCACTCGAATGGAGGAACGGGAACGCCATAAGATATCTGATCATACAACAAACTATGTTAAAGGATACGAAGCAGACCGGACGGTAATCGGACTCACGATGTGACAATGACACAGAGATTCGTACACAAGAAAAGACTCGAGTTTTAATAGACGGAACTATCGGTTCATATGAAGTTTCGGGCACCCGAATGGAGGAACGGGAAGGCCATAAGATATCTGAGCATGCAACAGACTCAGATAAAGGATATGAAGCTTACCGGACGGTAATCAGACTCACGATGGGACAATGACACAGAGATTCGTACACAAGAAAAGACTCGAGTTTTAATAGACGAAACTATCGGTTCATATGAAGTTTCGGGCACCCAAAAGGAGGAACGGAAACGCCATAAGATATCTGATCATGCAACAAACTATGTTAAAGGATACGAAGCAGACCGGACGGTAATCGGACTCACGATTTGACAATGACACAGAGATGCGTACACAAGAAAAGACTCGTGTTTTAATGGACGTAACTAGCGGTTCATTTGAAGTTTCGGGCACCCGAATGGAGGAACGGGAAGGCTATAAGATATCTGAGCATGCAACAGACTCAAATAAAGGATATAAAGCTTACCGGACGGTAATCGGACTCACGATGGGACAATGACACAGAGATTCGTACACAAGAAAAAACTCGAGTTTTAATGGACGGAACTATCGGTTCATATGAAGTTTCGGGCACCCGAATGGAGGAACGGGAACGCCATAAGATATCTGATCATGCAACAAACTATGTTAAAGGATACGAAGCAGACCGGACGGTAATCGGACTCACGATGTGACAATGACACAGAGATTCGTACACAAGAAAAGACTCGTGTTTTAATGGACGTAACTAGCGGTTCATTTGAAGTTTCGGGCACCCGAATGGAGGAACGGGAAGGCCATAAGATATCTAAGCATGCAACAGACTCATATAAAGGATATGAAGCTGACCGAACGGTAATCGGACTCCCGATGCGACAATGACATAGAGATTCATACACAAGAAAAGACTCGAGTTTTAAAGGACGTAACTATGTGTACATTTGAAGTTTCGGGCTCCCGAATGGAGGAACGGGAACGCCATAAGATATCTGAGCATGCAACAGACTCAGATAAAGGATATGAAGCTTACCGGACGGTAATCAGACTCACGATGGGACAATGACACAGAGATTCGTACACAAGAAAAGACTCGAGTTTTAATAGACGAAACTATCGGTTCATATGAAGTTTCGGGCACCCAAATGGAGGAACGGGAACGCCATAAGATATCTGATCATGCAACAAACTATGTTAAAGGATACGAAGCAGACCGGACGGTTATCGGACTCACGATTTGACAATGACACAGAGATTCGTACAGAAGAAAAGACTCGTGTTTTAATGGACGTAACTAGCGGTTCATTTGAAGTTTCGGGCACCCGAATGGAGGAACGGGAAGGCCATAAGATATCTGAGCATGCAACAGACTCAGATAAAGGATATGAAGCTTACCGGACGGTAATCGGACTCACGATGGGACAATGACACAGAGATTCGTACACAAGAAAAAACTCGAGTTTTAATGGACGGAACTATCGGCTCATATGAAGTTTCGGGCACCCGAATGGAGGAACGGGAACGCCATAAGATATCTGATCATGCAACAAACTATGTTAAAGGATACGAAGCAGACCGGACGGTAATCGGACTCACGATGTGACAATGACACAGAGATTCGTACACAAGAAAAGACTCGTGTTTTAATGGACGTAACTAGCGGTTCATTTGAAGTTTCGGGCACCCGAATGGAGGAACGGGAAGGCCATAAGATATCTAAGCATGCAACAGACTCATATAAAGGATATGAAGCTGACCGAACGGTAATCAGACTCCCGATGCGACAATGACATAGAGATTCATACACAAGAAAAGACTCGAGTTTTAAAGGACGTAACTATGTGTACATTTGAAGTTTCGGGCTCCCGAATGGAGGAACGGGAACGCCATAAGATATCTGAGCATGCAACAAACTCAGATAATGGATATGAAGCTAACCGGACGGTAATCGGACTCACGATGGGACAATGACACAGAGATTCGTACACAAGAAAAGACTCGAGTTTTAATAGACGGAACTATCGGTTCATTTGAAGTTTCGGGCACCCGAATGGAGGAACGGGAACGCCATAAGATATCTGATCATGCAACAAACTATGTTAAAGGATACGAAGCAGACCGAACGGTAATCGGACTCACGATGTGACAATGACACAGAGATTCGTACATAAGAAAAGACTCGAGTTTTAATAGACGGAACTATCGGTTCATATGAAGTTTCGGGCACCCGAATGGAGGAACGGGAAGGCCATAAGATATCTGAGCATGCAACAGACTCAGATAAAGGATATGAAGCTTACCGGACGGTAATCAGACTCACGATGGGACAATGACACAGAGATTCGTACACAAGAAAAGACTCGGGTTTTAATAGACGAAACTATCGGTTCATATGAAGTTTCGGGCACCCAAATGGAGGAACGGGAACGCCATAAGATATCTGATCATGCAACAAACTATGTTAAAGGATACGAAGCAGACCGGACGGTAATAGGACTCACGATTTGACAATGACACAGAGATTCGTACAGAAGAAAAGACTCGTGTTTTAATGGACGTAACTAGCGGTTCATTTGAAGTTTTGGGCACCCGAATGGAGGAACGGGAAGGCCATAAGATATCTGAGCATGCAACAGACTCAGATAAAGGATATGAAGCTTACCGGACGGTAATCGGACTCACGATGGGACAATGACACAGAGATTCGTATACAAGAAAAGACTCGAGTTTTAATGGACGGAACTATCGGTTCATATGAAGTTTCGGGCACCCGAATGGAGGAACGGGAACGCCATAAGATATCTGATCATGCAACAAACTATGTTAAAGGATACGAAGCAGACCGGACGGTAATCGTACTCACGATGTGACAATGACACAGAATTTCGTACACAAGAAAAGACTCGTGTTTTAATGGACGTAACTAGCGGTTCATTTGAAGTTTCGGGCACCCGAATGGAGGAACGGGAAGGCCATAAGATATCTAAGCATGCAACAGACTCATATAAAGGACATGAAGCTGACCGGACGGTAATCGGACTCCCGATGCGACAATGACATAGAGATTCATACACAAGAAAAGACTCGAGTTTTAAAGGACGTAACTATGTGTACATTTGAAGTTTCGGGCTCCCAAATGGAGGAACGGGAACGCCATAAGATATCTAAGCATGCAACAGACTCAGATAAAGGATATGAAGCTGACCGGACAGTAATCGGACTCACGATGGGACAATGACATAGAGATTCGTACACAAGAAAAGACTCGTGTTTTAATGGACGTAACTATCGGTTCATATGAAGTTTCGGGCACCCGAATGGAGGAATGGGAACGCCATAAGATATCTGATCATGCAACAAACTATGTTAAAGGATACGAAGCAGACCGGACGGTAATCGGACTCACGATGTGACAATGACACAGAGATTCGTACACAAGAAAAGACTCGTGTTTTAATGGACGTAACTAGCGGTTCATATGAAGTTTCGGGCACCCGGATGGAGGAACGGGAACGCCATAAGATATCTGATCATGCAACAAACTATGTTAAAGGATACGAAGCAGACCGGACGGTAATCGGACTCACAATGTGACAATGACACAGAGATTCGTACACAAGAAAAGACTCGTGTTTTAATGGACGTAACTAGAGGTTCACTTGAAGTTTCGGGCACCCGAATGGAGGAACGGGAAGGCCATAAGATATCTAAGCATGCAAAAGACTCATATAAAGGATATGAAGCTGACCGGACGGTAATTGGACTCACGATGCGACAATGACATAGAGATTCATACACAAGAAAAGACTCGAGTTTTAAAGGACGTAACTATGTGTACATTTGAAGTTTCGGGCTCCCGAATGGAGGAACGGGAACGCCATAAGATATCTAAGCATCCAACAGACTCAGATAAAGGATATGAAGCTGACCGGACAGTAATCGGACTCACGATGGGACAATGACACAGAGATTCGTACACAAGAAAAGACTCGTGTTTTAATGGACGTAACTATCGGTTCATATGAAGTTTCGGGCACCCGAATGGAGGAATGGGAACGCCATAAGATATCTGATTATGCAACAAACTATGTTAAAGGATACGAAGCAGACCGGACGGTAATCGGACTCACGATGTGACAATGACACAGAGATTCGTACACAAGAAAAGACTCGTGTTTTAATGGACGTAACTAGCGGTTCATTTGAAGTTTCGGGCACCCGAATGGAGGAACGGGAAGGCCATAAGATATCTGAGCATGCAACAGACTCAGATAAAGGATATGAAGCTTACCCGACGGTAATCGGACTCACGATGGGACAATGACACAGAGATTCGTACACAAGAAAAGACTCGAGTTTTAATGGACGGAACTATCGGTTCATATGAAGTTTCGGGCACCCGAATGGAGGAATGGGAACACCATAAGATATCTGATCATGCAACAAACTATGTTAAAGGATACGAAGCAGACCGGACGGTAATCGGACTCACAATGTGACAATGACACAGAGATTCGTACACAAGAAAATACTCGTGTTTTAATGGATGTAACTAGCGGTTCACTTGAAGTTTCGGGCACCCGAATGGAGGAACGGGAAGGCCATAAGATATCTAAGCATGCAACAGACTCATATAAAGGATATGAAGCTGACCGGACGGTAATCGAACTCACGATGCGACAATGACATAGAGATTCGTACACAAGAAAAGACTCGAGTTTTAAAGGACGTAACTATCTATACATTTGAAGTTTCGGGCTCCCGAATGGAGGAACGAGAAGGCCATAAGATATCTGAGCATGCAACAGACTCAGATAAAGGATATGAAGCTGACCGGAGGGTAATCGGACTCACGATGGGACAATGACACAGAGATTCGTACACAAGAAAAGACTCGTGTTTTAACGAACGTAAATAGCGGTTCATTTGAAGTTTCGGGCACCCGAATGGAGGAACGGGAAAGCCATAAGATATCTAAGCATGCAACAGACTCAGATAAAGGATATGAAGCTGACCGGACGGTAATCGGACTCACGATGGGACAATGACACAGAGATTCGTACACAAGAAAAGACTCGTGTTTTAATGGATGTAACTAGCGGTTCATTTGAAGTTTCGGGCACCCGAATGGACGAACGGGAAAGCCATAAGATATCTAAGCATGCAACAGACTCAGATAAAGGATATGAAGCTGACTGGATGGTAATCGGACTCACGATGGGACAATGACACAGAGATTCGTACACAAGAAAAGACTCGTGTTTTAACGAACATAAATAGCGGTTCATTTGAAGTTTCGGGCACCCGAATAGAGGAACGGGAAAGCCATAAGATATCTAAGCATGCAACAGACTCAGATAAAGGATATGAAGCTGACCGGACGGTAATCGGACTCACGATGTGACAATGACACAGAGATTCGTACACAAGAAAAGACTCGTGTTTTAATGGACGTAACTAGCGGTTCATTTGAAGTTTCGGGCACCCGAATGGAGGAACGGGAAAGCCATAAGATATCTAAGCATGCAACAGACTCAGATAAAGGATATGTAGCTGACCGGATGGTAATCGGACTCACGATGGGACAATGACACAGAGATTCGTAGACAAGAAAAGACTCGTGTTTTAATGGACGTAACTAGCGGTTCATTTGAAGTTTCGGGCACCCGAATGGAGGAACGGGAAGGCCATAAGATATCTGAGCATGCAACAGACTCAGATAAAGGATATGAAGCTTACCGGACGGTAATCGGGCTCACGATGAGACAATGACACAGAGATTCGTACACAAGAAAACACTCGTGTTTTAATGGACGTAACTAGCGGTTCATTTGAAGTTTCGGGCACCCGAATGGAGGAACGGGAAGGCCATAAGATATCTAAGCATGCAACAGACTCAGATAAAGGATATGAAGCTGACTGGATGTAATTCGGACTCACGATGCGACAATGACATAGAGATTCGTACACAAGAAAAGACTCGAGTTTTAAAGGACGTAACTATCTGTACATTTGAAGTTTCGGGCACCCGAATGGAGGAACGGGAACGCCATAAGATATCTGATCATGCAACAAACTATGTTAAAGGATACGAAGCAGACCGGACGGTAATCGGACTCACAATGTGACAATGACACAGAGATTCGTACACAAGAAAAGACTCGTGTTTTAATGGACGTAACTAGCGGTTCACTTGAAGTTTCGGGCACCCGAATGGAGGAATGGGAAGGCCATAAGATATCTAAGCATGCAACAGACTCATATAAAGGATATGAAGCTGACCGGACGGTAATCGAACTCACGATGCGACAATGACATAGAGATTCTTACACAAGAAAAGACTCGAGTTTTAAAGGACGTAACTAGCGGTTCATTTGAAGTTTCGGGCACCCGAATGGAGGAACGGGAAAGCCATAAGATATCTAAGCATGCAACAGACTCAGATAATGGATATGAAGCTAACCGGACGGTAATCGGACTCACGATGGGACAATGACACAGAGATTCGTACACAAGAAAAGACTCGTGTTTTAATGAACGTAAATAGCGGTTCATTTGAAGTTTCGGGCACCCGAATGGAGGAACGGGAAGGCCATAAGATATCTGAGCATGCAACAGACTCAGATAAAGGATATGAAGCTGACCGGACGGTAATCGGACTCACGATGCGACAATGACATAGAGATTCGTACACAAGAAAAGACTCGAGCTTTAATGGACGTAACTAGCGGTTCATTTGAAGTTTCGGGCACCCGAATGGAAGAACGGGAAGGCCATAGGATATCTGAGCATGTAACAGACTCAGATAAAGGATATGAAGCTGACCGGACGGTAATCGGACTCACGATGGGACAATGACACAGAGATTCGTACACAAGAAAAGACTCGTGTTTTAATGGACGTAACTAGCGGTTCATTTGAAGTTTCGGGCACCCGAATGGAGGACCGGGAAAGCCATAAGATATCTAAGCATGCAACAAACTCAGATAAAGGATATGAAGCTGACCGGACGGTAATCGGACTCACGATGGGACAATGACACAGAGATTCGTACACAAGAAAAGACTAGAGTTTTAATAGACGGAACTATCGGTTCATATGAAGTTTCGGGCACCCGAATGGAGGAACGGGAACGCCATAAGATATCTGATCATGCAACAAACTATGTTAAAGGATACGAAGCAGACCGGACAGTAATCGGACTCACAATGTGACAATGACACAGAGATTCGTACACAAGAAAAGACTCGTGTTTTAATGGACGTAACTAGAGGTTCACTTGAAGTTTCGGGCACCCGAATGGAGGAACGGGAAGGCCATAAGATATCTAAGCATGCAACAGACTCATATAAAGGATATGAAGCTGACCGGACAGTAATCGGACTCACGATGCGACAATGACATAGAGATTCATACACAAGAAAAGACTCGAGTTTTAAAGGACGTAACTATGTGTACATTTGAAGTTTCGGGCTCCCGAATGGAGGAACGGGAACGCCATAAGATATCTAAGCATGCAACAGACTCAGATAAAGGATATGAAGCTGACCAGACAGTAATCGGACTCACGATGGGACAATGACACAGAGATTCGTACACAAGAAAAGACTCGTGTTTTAATGGACGTAACTATCGGTTCATATGAAGTTTTGGGCACCCGAATGGAGGAATGGGAACGCCATAAGATATCTGATAATGCAACAAACTATGTTAAAGGATACGAAGCAGACCGGACGGTAATCGGACTCACGATGTGACAATGACACAGAGATTCGTACACAAGAAAAGACTCGTGTTTTAATGGACGTAACTAGCGGTTCATTTGAAGTTTCGGGCACCCGAATGGAGGAACGGGAAGGCCATAAGATATCTAAGCATGCAACAGACTCATATAAAGGATATGAAGCTGACCGGACGGTAATCGGACTCACGATGCGACAATGACATAGAGATTCATACACAAGAAAAGACTCGAGTTTTAAAGGACGTAACTATGTGTACATTTGAAGTTTCGGGCTCCCGAATGGAGGAACGGGAACGCCATAAGATATCTAAGCATGCAACAGACTCAGATAAAGGATATGAAGCTGACCGGACAGTAATCGGACTCACGATGGGACAATGACACAGAGATTCGTACACAAGAAAAGACTCTTGTTTTAATGGACGTAACTATTGGTTCATATGAAGTTTCGGGCACCCGAATGGAGGAATGGGAACGCCATAAGATATCTGATCATGCAACAAACTATGTTAAAGGATACGAAGCAGACCGGACGGTAATCGGACTCACGATGTGACAATGACACAGAGATTCGTACACAAGAAAACACTCGTGTTTTAATGGACGTAACTAGCGGTTCATTTGAAGTTTCGGGCACCCGAATGGAGGAACGGGAAGGCCATAAGATATCTGAGCATGCAACAGACTCAGATAAAGGATATGAAGCTTACCCGACGGTAATCGGACTCACGATGGGACAATGACACAGAGATTCGTACACAAGAAAAGACTCGAGTTTTAATAGATGGAACTATCGGTTCATATGAAGTTTCGGGCACCCGAATGGAGGAACGGGAACGCCATAAGATATCTGATCATGCAACAAACTATGTTAAAGGATACGAAGCAGACCGGACGGTAATCGGACTCACAATGTGACAATGACACAGAGATTCGTACACAAGAAAAGACTCGTGTTTTAATGGACGTAACTAGAGGTTCACTTGAAGTTTCGGGCACCAAAATGGAGGAACGGGAAGGCCATAAGATATCTAAGCATGCAACAGACTCATATAAAGGATATGAAGCTGACCGGACGGTAATCGGACTCACGATGGGACAATGACACAGAGATTCGTACACAAGAAAAGACTCGTGTTTTAATGGTCGTAACTAGCGGTTCATTTGAAGTTTCGGGCACCCGAATGGAGGAACGGGAAAGCCATAAGATATCTAAGCATGCAACAGACTCAGATAAAGGATATGAAGCTGACTGGATGTAATTCGGACTCACGATGCGACAATGACATAGAGATTCGTACACAAGAAAAGACTCGAGTTTTAAAGGACGTAACTATCTGTACATTTGAAGTTTCGGGCACCCGAATGGAGGAACGGGAACGCCATAAGATATCTGATCATGCAACAAACTATGTTAAAGGATACGAAGCAGACCGGACGGTAATCGGACTCACAATGTGACAATGACACAGAGATTCGTACACAAGAAAAGACTCGTGTTTTAATGGACGTAACTAGCGGTTCACTTGAAGTTTCGGGCACCCGAATGGAGGAATGGGAAGGCCATAAGATATCTAAGCATGCAACAGACTCATATAAAGGATATGAAGCTGACCGGACGGTAATCGAACTCACGATGCGACAATGACATAGAGATTCTTACACAAGAAAAGACTCGAGTTTTAAAGGACGTAACTATCTATACATTTGAAGTTTCGGGCTCCCGAATGGAGGAACGAGAAGGCCATAAGATATCTGAGCATGCAATACACTCAGATAAAGGATATGAAGCTGACCGGACGGTAATCGGACTCACGATGGGACAATGACACAGAGATTCGTACACAAGAAAAGACTCGTGTTTTAACGAACGTAAATAGCGGTTCATCTGAAGTTTCGGGCACCCGAATGGAGGAACGGGAAAGCCATAAGATATCTAAGCATGCAACAGACTCAGATAAAGGAAATGAAGCTGACCGGACGGTAATCGGACTCACGATGGGACAATGACACAGAGATTCGTACACAAGAAAAGACTCGTGTTTTAATGGACGTAACTAGCGGTTCATTTGAAGTTTCGGGCACCCGAATGGAGGAACGGGAAAGCCATAAGATATCTAAGCATGCAACAGACTCAGATAAAGGATATGAAGCTGACTGGATGGTAATCGGACTCACGATGCGACAATGACATAGAAATTCGTACACAAGAAAAGACTCGAGTTTTAAAGGACGTAACTATCTGTACATTTGAAGTTTCGGGCACCCGAATGGAGGAACGGGAAGGCCATAAGATACCTGATCATGCAACAGACTCAGATAATGGATATGAAGCTAACCGGACGGTAATCGGACTCACGATGGGACAATGACACAGAGATTCGTACACAAGAAAAGACTCGTGTTTTAACGAACGTAAATAGCGGTTCATCTGAAGTTTCGGGCACCCGAATGGAGGAACGGGAAAGCCATAAGATATCTAAGCATGCAACAGACTCAGATAAAGGAAATGAAGCTGACCGGACGGTAATCGGACTCACGATGGGACAATGACACAGAGATTCGTACACAAGAAAAGACTCGTGTTTTAATGGACGTAACTAGCGGTTCACTTGAAGTTTCGGGCACCCGAATGGAGGAATGGGAAGGCCATAAGATATCTAAGCATGCAACAGACTCATATAAAGGATATGAAGCTGACCGGACGGTAATCGAACTCACGATGCGACAATGACATAGAGATTCTTACACAAGAAAAGACTCGAGTTTTAAAGGACGTAACTATCTATACATTTGAAGTTTCGGGCTCCCGAATGGAGGAACGAGAAGGCCATAAGATATCTGAGCATGCAATACACTCAGATAAAGGATATGAAGCTGACCGGACGGTAATCGGACTCACGATGGGACAATGACACAGAGATTCGTACACAAGAAAAGACTCGTGTTTTAACGAACGTAAATAGCGGTTCATCTGAAGTTTCGGGCACCCGAATGGAGGAACGGGAAAGCCATAAGATATCTAAGCATGCAACAGACTCAGATAAAGGAAATGAAGCTGACCGGACGGTAATCGGACTCACGATGGGACAATGACACAGAGATTCGTACACAAGAAAAGACTCGTGTTTTAATGGACGTAACTAGCGGTTCATTTGAAGTTTCGGGCACCCGAATGGAGGAACGGGAAAGCCATAAGATATCTAAGCATGCAACAGACTCAGATAAAGGATATGAAGCTGACTGGATGGTAATCGGACTCACGATGCGACAATGACATAGAAATTCGTACACAAGAAAAGACTCGAGTTTTAAAGGACGTAACTATCTGTACATTTGAAGTTTCGGGCACCCGAATGGAGGAACGGGAAGGCCATAAGATACCTGATCATGCAACAGACTCAGATAATGGATATGAAGCTAACCGGACGGTAATCGGACTCACGATGGGACAATGACACAGAGATTCGTACACAAGAAAAGACTCGTGTTTTAATGAACGGAAATAGCGGTTCATTTGAAGTTTCGGACACCCGAATGGAGGAACGGGAACGCCATAAGATATCTAAGCATGCAACAGACTCAAATAAAGGATTTGAAGCTGACCGGACGGTTATCGGACTCACGATGGGACAATGACACAGAGATTCGTACACAAGAAAAGACTCGTGTTTTAATGAACGTAAATAGCGGTTCATTTGAAGTTTCGGGCACCCGAATGGAGGAACGGGAAAGCCATAAGATATCTAAGCATGCAACAGACTCAGATAAAGGATGTGAAGCTGACCGGACGGTAATCGGACTCACGATGGGACAATGACACAGAGATTCGTACACAAGAAAAGACTCGTGTTTTAATGGACGTAACTAGCGGTTCATTTGAAGTTTCGGGCACCCGAATGGAGGAACGGGAAAGCCATAAGATATCTAAGCATGCAACAGACTCAGATAAAGGATATGAAGCTGACCAGACAGTAATCGGACGCACGATGGGACAATGACACAGAGATTCGTACACAAGAAAAGACTCGTGTTTTAATGGACGTAACTATCGGTTCATATGAAGTTTTGGGCACCCGAATGGAGGAATGGGAACGCCATAAGATATCTGATAATGCAACAAACTATGTTAAAGGATACGAAGCAGACCGGACGGTAATCGGACTCACGATGTGACAATGACACAGAGATTCGTACACAAGAAAAGACTCGTGTTTTAATGGACGTAACTAGCGGTTCATTTGAAGTTTCGGGCACCCGAATGGAGGAACGGGAAGGCTATAAGATATCTGAGCATGCAACAGACTCAGATAAAGGATATGAAGCTTACCAGACGGTAATCGGACTCACGATGGGACAATGACACAAAAATTCGAACACAAGAAAAGACTCGAGTTTTAATAGACGGAACTATCGGTTCATATGAAGTTTCGGGCACCCGAATGGAGGAACGGGAACGCCATAAGATATCTGATCATGCAACAAACTATGTTAAAGGATACGAAGCAGACCGGACGGTAATCGGACTCACAATGTGACAATGACACAGAGATTCGTACACAAGAAAAGACTCGTGTTTTAATGGACGTAACTAGAGGTTCACTTGAAGTTTCGGGCACCAAAATGGAGGAACGGGAAGGCCATAAGATATCTAAGCATGCAACAGACTCATATAAAGGATATGAAGCTGACCGGACGGTAATCGGACTCACGATGGGACAATGACACAGAGATTCGTACACAAGAAAAGACTCGTGTTTTAATGGACGTAACTAGCGGTTCATTTGAAGTTTCGGGCACCCGAATGGAGGAACGGGAAAGCCATAAGATATCTAAGCATGCAACAGACTCAGATAAAGGATATGAAGCTGACCAGACAGTAATCGGACGCACGATGGGACAATGACACAGAGATTCGTACACAAGAAAAGACTCGTGTTTTAATGGACGTAACTATCGGTTCATATGAAGTTTTGGGCACCCGAATGGAGGAATGGGAACGCCATAAGATATCTGATAATGCAACAAACTATGTTAAAGGATACGAAGCAGACCGGACGGTAATCGGACTCACGATGTGACAATGACACAGAGATTCGTACACAAGAAAAGACTCGTGTTTTAATGGACGTAACTAGCGGTTCATTTGAAGTTTCGGGCACCCGAATGGAGGAACGGGAAGGCCATAAGATATCTGAGCATGCAACAGACTCAGATAAAGGATATGAAGCTTACCAGACGGTAATCGGACTCACGATGGGACAATGACACAAAGATTCGAACACAAGAAAAGACTCGAGTTTTAATAGACGGAACTATCGGTTCATATGAAGTTTCGGGCACCCGAATGGAGGAACGGGAACGCCATAAGATATCTGATCATGCAACAAACTATGTTAAAGGATACGAAGCAGACCGGACGGTAATCGGACTCACAATGTGACAATGACACAGAGATTCGTACACAAGAAAAGACTCGTGTTTTAATGGACGTAACTAGAGGTTCACTTGAAGTTTCGGGCACCAAAATGGAGGAACGGGAAGGCCATAAGATATCTAAGCATGCAACAGACTCATATAAAGGATATGAAGCTGACCGGACGGTAATCGGACTCACGATGGGACAATGACACAGAGATTCGTACACAAGAAAAGACTCGTGTTTTAATGGACGTAACTAGCGGTTCATTTGAAGTTTCGGGCACCCGAATGGAGGAACGGGAAAGCCATAAGATATCTAAGCATGCAACAGACTCAGATAAAGGATATGAAGCTGACCAGACAGTAATCGGACGCACGATGGGACAATGACACAGAGATTCGTACACAAGAAAAGACTCGTGTTTTAATGGACGTAACTATCGGTTCATATGAAGTTTTGGGCACCCGAATGGAGGAATGGGAACGCCATAAGATATCTGATAATGCAACAAACTATGTTAAAGGATACGAAGCAGACCAGACGGTAATCGGACTCACGATGTGACAATGACACAGAGATTCGTACACAAGAAAAGGCTCGTGTTTTAATGGACGTAACTAGCGGTTCATTTGAAGTTTCGGGCACCCGAATGGAGGAACGGGAAGGCCATAAGATATCTGAGCATGCAACAGACTCAGATAAAGGATATGAAGCTTACCAGACGGTAATCGGACTCACGATGGGACAATGACACAAAGATTCGAACACAAGAAAAGACTCGAGTTTTAATAGACGGAACTATCGGTTCATATGAAGTTTCGGGCACCCGAATGGAGGAACGGGAACGCCATAAGATATCTGATCATGCAACAAACTATGTTAAAGGATACGAAGCAGACCGGACGGTAATCGGACTCACAATGTGACAATGACACAGAGATTCGTACACAAGAAAAGACTCGTGTTTTAATGGACGTAACTAGAGGTTCACTTGAAGTTTCGGGCACCAAAATGGAGGAACGGGAAGGCCATAAGATATCTAAGCATGCAACAGACTCATATAAAGGATATGAAGCTGACCGGACGGTAATCGGACTCACGATGGGACAATGACACAGAGATTCGTACACAAGAAAAGACTCGTGTTTTAATGGACGTAACTAGCGGTTCATTTGAAGTTTCGGGCACCCGAATGGAGGAACGGGAAAGCCATAAGATATCTAAGCATGCAACAGACTCAGATAAAGGATATGAAGCTGACTGGATGGTAATCGGACTCACGATGCGACAATGACATAGAGATTCGTACACAAGAAAAGACTCGTGTTTTAATGGACGTAACTATCGGTTCATATGAAGTTTTGGGCACCCGAATGGAGGAATGGGAACGCCATAAGATATCTGATAATGCAACAAACTATGTTAAAGGATACGAAGCAGACCGGACGGTAATCGGACTCACGATGTGACAATGACACAGAGATTCGTACACAAGAAAAGGCTCGTGTTTTAATGGACGTAACTAGCGGTTCATTTGAAGTTTCGGGCACCCGAATGGAGGAACGGGAAGGCCATAAGATATCTGAGCATGCAACAGACTCAGATAAAGGATATGAAGCTTACCAGACGGTAATCGGACTCACGATGGGACAATGACACAAAGATTCGAACACAAGAAAAGACTCGAGTTTTAATAGACGGAACTATCGGTTCATATGAAGTTTCGGGCACCCGAATGGAGGAACGGGAACGCCATAAGATATCTTATCATGCAACAAACTATGTTAAAGGATACGAAGCAGACCGGACGGTAATCGGACTCACAATGTGACAATGACACAGAGATTCGTACACAAGAAAAGACTCGTGTTTTAATGGACGTAACTAGAGGTTCACTTGAAGTTTCGGGCACCAAAATGGAGGAACGGGAAGGCCATAAGATATCTAAGCATGCAACAGACTCATATAAAGGATATGAAGCTGACCGGACGGTAATCGGACTCACGATGGGACAATGACACAGAGATTCGTACACAAGAAAAGACTCGTGTTTTAATGGACGTAACTAGCGGTTCATTTGAAGTTTCGGGCACCCGAATGGAGGAACGGGAAAGCCATAAGATATCTAAGCATGCAACAGACTCAGATAAAGGATATGAAGCTGACTGGATGTAATTCGGACTCACGATGCGACAATGACATAGAGATTCGTACACAAGAAAAGACTCGAGTTTTAAAGGACGTAACTATCTGTACATTTGAAGTTTCGGGCACCCGAATGGAGGAACGGGAACGCCATAAGATATCTGATCATGCAACAAACTATGTTAAAGGATACGAAGCAGACCGGACGGTAATCGGACTCACAATGTGACAATGACACAGAGATTCGTACACAAGAAAAGACTCGTGTTTTAATGGACGTAACTAGCGGTTCACTTGAAGTTTCGGGCACCCGAATGGAGGAATGGGAAGGCCATAAGATATCTAAGCATGCAACAGACTCATATAAAGGATATGAAGCTGACCGGACGGTAATCGAACTCACGATGCGACAATGACATAGAGATTCTTACACAAGAAAAGACTCGAGTTTTAAAGGACGTAACTATCTATACATTTGAAGTTTCGGGCTCCCGAATGGAGGAACGAGAAGGCCATAAGATATCTGAGCATGCAATACACTCAGATAAAGGATATGAAGCTGACCGGACGGTAATCGGACTCACGATGGGACAATGACACAGAGATTCGTACACAAGAAAAGACTCGTGTTTTAACGAACGTAAATAGCGGTTCATCTGAAGTTTCGGGCACCCGAATGGAGGAACGGGAAAGCCATAAGATATCTAAGCATGCAACAGACTCAGATAAAGGAAATGAAGCTGACCGGACGGTAATCGGACTCACGATGGGACAATGACACAGAGATTCGTACACAAGAAAAGACTCGTGTTTTAATGGACGTAACTAGCGGTTCATTTGAAGTTTCGGGCACCCGAATGGAGGAACGGGAAAGCCATAAGATATCTAAGCATGCAACAGACTCAGATAAAGGATATGAAGCTGACTGGATGGTAATCGGACTCACGATGCGACAATGACATAGAAATTCGTACACAAGAAAAGACTCGAGTTTTAAAGGACGTAACTATCTGTACATTTGAAGTTTCGGGCACCCGAATGGAGGAACGGGAAGGCCATAAGATACCTGATCATGCAACAGACTCAGATAATGGATATGAAGCTAACCGGACGGTAATCGGACTCCCGATGGGACAATGACACAGAGATTCGTACACAAGAAAAGACTCGTGTTTTAATGAACGGAAATAGCGGTTCATTTGAAGTTTCGGGCACCCGAATGGAGGAACGGGAACGCCATAAGATATCTAAGCATGCAACAGACTCAAATAAAGGATTTGAAGCTGACCGGACGGTTATCGGACTCACGATGGGACAATGACACAGAGATTCGTACACAAGAAAAGACTCGTGTTTTAATGAACGTAAATAGCGGTTCATTTGAAGTTTCGGGCACCCGAATGGAGGAACGGGAAAGCCATAAGATATCTAAGCATGCAACAGACTCAGATAAAGGATGTGAAGCTGACCGGACGGTAATCGGACTCACGATGGGACAATGACACAGAGATTCGTACACAAGAAAAGACTCGTGTTTTAATGGACGTAACTAGCGGTTCATTTGAAGTTTCGGGCACCCGAATGGAGGAACGGGAAAGCCATTAGATATCTAAGCATGCAACAGACTCAGATAAAGGATATGAAGCTGACCAGACAGTAATCGGACTCACGATGGGACAATGACACAGAGATTCGTACACAAGAAAAGACTCGTGTTTTAATGGACGTAACTATCGGTTCATATGAAGTTTTGGGCACCCGAATGGAGGAATGGGAACGCCATAAGATATCTGATAATGCAACAAACTATGTTAAAGGATACGAAGCAGACCGGACGGTAATCGGACTCACGATGTGACAATGACACAGAGATTCGTACACAAGAAAAGACTCGTGTTTTAATGGACGTAACTAGCGGTTCATTTGAAGTTTCGGGCACCCGAATGGAGGAACGGGAAGGCCATAAGATATCTGAGCATGCAACAGACTCAGATAAAGGATATGAAGCTTACCAGACGGTAATCGGACTCACGATGGGACAATGACACAAAGATTCGAACACAAGAAAAGACTCGAGTTTTAATAGACGGAACTATCGGTTCATATGAAGTTTCGGGCACCCGAATGGAGGAACGGGAACGCCATAAGATATCTGAT
The DNA here is from genome assembly GCA_032199755.1 of Ambrosia artemisiifolia. NCBI lineage: Eukaryota > Viridiplantae > Streptophyta > Magnoliopsida > Asterales > Asteraceae > Ambrosia > Ambrosia artemisiifolia. Next base: position 29,118,997 of record CM063524.1, on the reverse strand, counting down.
CATGCAACAAACTATGTTAAAGGATACGAAGCAGACCGGACGGTAATCGGACTCACAATGTGACAATGACACAGAGATTCGTACACAAGAAAAGACTCGTGTTTTAATGGACGTAACTAGAGGTTCACTTGAAGTTTCGGGCACCAAAATGGAGGAACGGGAAGGCCATAAGATATCTAAGCATGCAACAGACTCATATAAAGGATATGAAGCTGACCGGACGGTAATCGGACTCACGATGGGACAATGACACAGAGATTCGTACACATGAAAAGACTCGTGTTTTAATGGACGTAACTAGCGGTTCATTTGAAGTTTCGGGCACCCGAATGGAGGAACGGGAAAGCCATAAGATATCTAAGCATGCAACAGACTCAGATAAAGGATATGAAGCTGACTGGATGGTAATCGGACTCACGATGCGACAATGACATAGAGATTCGTACACAAGAAAAGACTCGAGTTTTAAAGGACGTAACTATCTGTACATTTGAAGTTTCGGGCACCCGAATGGAGGAACGGGAAGGCCATAAGATACCTGATCATGCAACAGACTCAGAAAATGGATATGAAGCTAACCGGACGGTAATCGGACTCACGATGGGACAATGACACAGAGATTCGTACACAAGAAAAGACTCGTGTTTTAATGAACGTAAATAGCGGTTCATTTGAAGTTTCGGGCACCCGAATGGAGGAACGGGAACGCCATAAGATATCTAAGCATGCAACAGACTCAAATAAAGGATTTGAAGCTGACCGGACGGTTATCGGACTCACGATGGGACAATGACACATAGATTCGTACACAAGAAAAGACTCGTGTTTTAATGAACGTAAATAGCGGTTCATTTGAAGTTTCGGGCACCCGAATGGAGGAACGGGAAAGCCATAAGATATCTAAGCATGCAACAGACTCAGATAAAGGATGTGAAGCTGACCGGACGGTAATCGGACTCACGATGGGACAATGACACAGAGATTCGTACACAAGAAAAGACTCGTGTTTTAATGGACGTAACTAGCGGTTCATTTGAAGTTTCGGGCACCCGAATGGAGGAACGGGAAAGCCATAAGATATCTAAGCATGCAACAGACTCAGATAAAGGATATGAAGCTGACCAGACAGTAATCGGACTCACGATGGGACAATGACACAGAGATTCGTACACAAGAAAAGACTCGTGTTTTAATGGACGTAACTATCGGTTCATATGAAGTTTTGGGCACCCGAATGGAGGAATGGGAACGCCATAAGATATCTGATAATGCAACAAACTATGTTAAAGGATACGAAGCAGACCGGACGGTAATCGGACTCACGATGTGACAATGACACAGAGATTCGTACACAAGAAAAGACTCGTGTTTTAATGGACGTAACTAGCGGTTCATTTGAAGTTTCGGGCACCCGAATGGAGGAACGGGAAGGCCATAAGATATCTGAGCATGCAACAGACTCAGATAAAGGATATGAAGCTTACCAGACGGTAATCGGACTCACGATGGGACAATGACACAAAGATTCGAACACAAGAAAAGACTCGAGTTTTAATAGACGGAACTATCGGTTCATATGAAGTTTCGGGCACCCGAATGGAGGAACGGGAACGCCATAAGATATCTGATCATGCAACAAACTATGTTAAAGGATACGAAGCAGACCGGACGGTAATCGGACTCACAATGTGACAATGACACAGAGATTCGTACACAAGAAAAGACTCGTGTTTTAATGGACGTAACTAGAGGTTCACTTGAAGTTTCGGGCACCAAAATGGAGGAACGGGAAGGCCATAAGATATCTAAGCATGCAACAGACTCATATAAAGGATATGAAGCTGACCGGACGGTAATCGGACTCACGATGGGACAATGACACAGAGATTCGTACACATGAAAAGACTCGTGTTTTAATGGACGTAACTAGCGGTTCATTTGAAGTTTCGGGCACCCGAATGGAGGAACGGGAAAGCCATAAGATATCTAAGCATGCAACAGACTCAGATAAAGGATATGAAGCTGACTGGATGGTAATCGGACTCACGATGCGACAATGACATAGAGATTCGTACACAAGAAAAGACTCGAGTTTTAAAGGACGTAACTATCTGTACATTTGAAGTTTCGGGCACCCGAATGGAGGAACGGGAAGGCCATAAGATACCTGATCATGCAACAGACTCAGAAAATGGATATGAAGCTAATCGGACGGTAATCGGACTCACGATGGGACAATGACACAGAGATTCGTACACAAGAAAAGACTCGTGTTTTAATGAACGTAAATAGCGGTTCATTTGAAGTTTCGGGCACCCGAATGGAGGAACGGGAACGCCATAAGATATCTAAGCATGCAACAGACTCATATAAAGGATTTGAAGCTGACCGGACGGTTATCGGACTCACGATGGGACAATGACACAGAGATTCGTACACAAGAAAAGACTCGTGTTTTAATGAACGTAAATAGCGGTTCATTTGAAGTTTCGGGCACCCGAATGGAGGAACGGGAAAGCCATAAGATATCTAAGCATGAAACAGACTCAGATAAAGGATGTGAAGCTGACCGGACGATAATCGGACTCACGATGGGACAATGACAGAGAGATTCGTACACAAAAAAAGACTCGTGTTTTAATGGACGTAACTAGCGGTTCATTTGAAGTTTCGGGCACCCGAATGGAGGAACGGGAAAGCCATAAGATATCTAAGCATGCAACAGACTCAGATAAAGGATATGAAGCTGACCAGACAGTAATCGGACTCACGATGGGACAATGACACAGAGATTCGTACACAAGAAAAGACTCGTGTTTTAATGGACGTAACTATCGGTTCATATGAAGTTTTGGGCACCCAAATGGAGGAATGGGAACGCCATAAGATATCTGATAATGCAACAAACTATGTTAAAGGATACGAAGCAGACCGGACGGTAATCGGACTCACGATGTGACAATGACACAGAGATTCGTACACATGAAAAGACTCGTGTTTTAATGGACGTAACTAGCGGTTCATTTGAAGTTTCGGGCACCCGAATGGAGGAACGGGAAGGCCATAAGATATCTGAGCATGCAACAGACTCAGATAAAGGATATGAAGCTTACCAGACGGTAATCGGACTCACGATGGGACAATGACACAAAGATTCGAACACAAGAAAAGACTCGAGTTTTAATAGACGGAACTATCGGTTCATATGAAGTTTCGAGCACCCGAATGGAGGAACGGGAACGCCATAAGATATCTGATCATGCAACAAACAATGTTAAAGGATACGAAGCAGAAGGGACGGTAATCGGACTCACGATGTGACGATGACATAGAGATTCGTACACAAGAAAAGACTCGTGTTTTAATGGACGTAACTAGCGGTTCATTTGAAGTTTCGGGCACCCGAATGGAGGAACGGGAAGGCCATAAGATATCTAAGCATGCAACAGACTCATATAAAGGATTTGAAGCTGACCGGACGGTATTCGGACTCACGATGCGACAATGACATAGAGATTCGTACACAAGAAAAGACTCGAGTTTTAAAGGACGTAACTATCTGTACATTTGAAGTTTCGGGCACCCGAATGGAGGAACGGGAAGGCCATAAGATATCTGATCATGCAACAGACTCAGATAATGGATATGAAGCTAACCGGACGGTAATCGGACTCACGATGGGACAATGACACAGAGATTCGTACACAAGAAAAGACTCGTGTTTTAATGAACGTAAATAGCGGTTCATTTGAAGTTTCGGGCACCCGAATGGAGGAACGGGAAAGCCATAAGATATCTAAGCACGCAACAGACTCAGATAAAGGATATGAAGCTGACCGGACGGTTATCGGACTCACGATGGGACAATGACACAGAGATTCGTACACAAGAAAAGACTCGTCTTTTAATGAACGTAAATAGCGGTTCATTTGAAGTTTCGGGCACCCGAATGGAGGAACGGGAAAGCCATAAGATATCTAAGCATGCAACAGACTCAGATAAAGGATGTGAAGCTGACCGGACGGTAATCGGACTCACGATGGGACAATGACACAGAGATTCGTACACAAGAAAAGACTCGTGTTTTAATGGACGTAACTAGCGGTTCATTTGAAGTTTCGGGCACCCGAATGGAGGAACGGGAAAGCCATAAGATATCTAAGCATGCAACAGACTCAAATAAAGGATATGAAGCTGACCAGACAGTAATCGGACTCACGATGTGACAATGACACAGAGATTCATACACAAGAAAAGACTCGTGTTTTAATGGACGTAACTATCGGTTCATATGAAGTTTTGGGCACCCGAATGGAGGAATGGGAACGCCATAAGATATCTGATAATGCAAGAAACTATGTTAAAGGATACGAAGCAGACCGGACGGTAATCGGACTCACGATGTGACAATGACACAGAGATTCGTACACAAGAAAAGACTCGTGTTTTAATGGACGTAACTAGCGGTTCATTTGAAGTTTCGGGCTCCCGAATGGAGGAACGGGAACGCCATAAGATATCTAAGCATGCAACAGACTCAGATAAAGGATATGAAGCTGACCGGACAGTAATCGGACTCACGATGGGACAATGACACAGAGATTCGTACACAAGAAAAGACTCTTGTTTTAATGGACGTAACTATTGGTTCATATGAAGTTTCGGGCACCCGAATGGAGGAATGGGAACGCCATAAGATATCTGATCATGCAACAAACTATGTTAAAGGATACGAAGCAGACCGGACGGTAATCGGACTAACGATGTGACAATGACATAGAGATTCGTACATAAGAAAAGACTCGTGTTTTAATGGACGTAACTAGCGGTTCATTTGAAGTTTCGGGCACCCGAATGGAGGAACGGGAAGGCCATAAGATATCTGAGCATGCAACAGACTCAGATAAAGGATATGAAGCTTACCCGACGGTAATCGGACTCACGAAGGGACAATGACACAGAGATTCGTACACAAGAAAAGACTCGAGTTTTAATAGACGGAACTATCGGTTCATATGAAGTTTCGGGCACCCGAATGGAGGAACGGGAACGCCATAAGATATCTGATCATGCAACAAACTATGTTAAAGGATACGAAGCGGACCGGACGGTAATCGGACTCACAATGTGACAATGACACAGAGATTCGTACACAAGAAAAGACTCGTGTTTTAATGGACGTAACTAGCGGTTCACTTGAAGTTTCGGGCACCCGAATGGAGGAACGGGAAGGCCATAAGATATCTAAGCATGCAACAGACTCATATAAAGGATATGAAGCTGACCGGACGGTAATCGAACTCACGATGCGACAATGACATAGAGATTCTTACACAAGAAAAGACTCGAGTTTTAAAGGACGTAACTATCTGTACATTTGAAGTTTCGGGCTCCCGAATGGAGGAACGAGAAGGCCATAAGATATCTGAGCATGCAATACACTCAGATAAAGGATATGAAGCTGACCGGACGGTAATCGGACTCACGATGGGACAATGACACAGAGATTCGTACACAAGAAAAGACTCGTGTTTTAACGAACGTAAATAGCGGTTCATCTGAAGTTTCGGGCACCCGAATGGAGGAACGGGAAAGCCATAAGATATCTAAGCATGCAACAGACTCAGATAAAGGAAATGAAGCTGACCGGACGGTAATCGGACTCACGATGGGACAATGACACAGAGATTCGTACACAAGAAAAGACTCGTGTTTTAATGGACGTAACTAGCGGTTCATTTGAAGTTTCGGGCACCCGAATGGAGGAACGGGAAAGCTATAAGATATCTAAGCATGCAACAGACTCAGATAAAGGATATGAAGCGGACTGGATGGTAATCGGACTCACGATGCGACAATGACATAGAGATTCGTACACAAGAAAAGACTCGAGTTTTAAAGGATGTAACTATCTGTACATTTGAAGTTTCGGGCACCCGAATGGAGGAACGGGAAGGCCATAAGATACCTGATCATGCAACAGACTCAGATAATGGATATGAAGCTAACCGGACGGTAATCGGACTCACGATGAGACAATGACACAGAGATTCGTACACAAGAAAAGACTCGTGTTTTAATGAACGTAAATAGCGGTTCATTTGAAGTTTCGGGCGCCCGAATGGAGGAACGGGAACGCCATAAGATATCTGATCATGCAACAAACAATGTTAAAGGATACGAAGCAGACCGGACGGTAATCGGACTCACGATGTGACGATGACATAGAGATTCGTACACAAGAAAAGACTCGTGTTTTAATGGACGTAACTAGCGGTTCATTTGAAATTTCGGGCACCCGAATGGAGGAACGGGAAGGCCATAAGATATCTAAGCATGCAACAGACTCAAATAAAGGATTTGAAGCTGACCGGACGGTATTCGGACTCACGATGCGACAATGACATAGAGATTCGTACACAAGAAAAGACTCGAGTTTTAAAGGACGTAACTATCTGTACATTTGAAGTTTCGGGCACCCGAATGGAGGAACGGGAAGGCCATAAGATATCTGATCATGCAACAGACTCAGATAATGGATATGAAGCTAACCGGACGGTAATCGGACTCACGATGGGACAATGACACAGAGATTCGTACACAAGAAAAGACTCGTGTTTTAATGAACGTAAATAGCGGTTCATTTGAAGTTTCGGGCACCCGAATGGAGGAACGGGAAAGCCATAAGATATCTAAGCACGCAACAGACTCAGATAAAGGATATGAAGCTGACCGGACGGTTATCGGACTCACGATGGGACAATGACACAGAGATTCGTACACAAGAAAAGACTCGTGTTTTAATGAACGTAAATAGCGGTTCATTTGAAGTTTCGGGCACCCGAATGGAGGAACGGGAAAGCCATAAGATATCTAAGCATGCAACAGACTCAGATAAAGGATGTGAAGCTGACCGGACGGTAATCGGACTCACGATGGGACAATGACACAGAGATTCGTACACAAGAAAAGACTCGTGTTTTAATGGACGTAACTAGCGGTTCATTTGAAGTTTCGGGCACCCGAATGGAGGAACGGGAAAGCCATAAGATATCTAAGCATGCAACAGACTCAGATAAAGGATATGAAGCTGACCGGACGGTAATCGGACTCACGATGGGACAATGACACAGAGATTCGTAGACAAGAAAAGACTCGTGTTTTAATGGACGGAACTGTCGGTTCATATGTAGTTTCGGGCACCCGAATGGAGGAACGGGAAGGCCATAAGATATCTGAGCATGCAACAGACTCAGATAAAGGATATGAAGCTAACCGGACGGTAATCGGACTCACGATGGGACAATGACACAGAGATTCGTAGACAAGAAAAGACTCGTGTTTTAATGAACGTAAATAGCGGTTCATTTGAAGTTTCGGGCACCCGAATGGAGGAACGGGAAAGCCATAAGATATCTAAGCATGCAACAGACTCAGATAAAGGATGTGAAGCTGACCGGACGGTAATCGGACTCACGATGGGACAATGACACAGAGATTCGTACACAAGAAAAGACTCGTGTTTTAATGGACGTAACTAGCGGTTCATTTGAAGTTTCGGGCACCCGAATGGAGGAACGGGAAGGCCATAAGATATGATATCTAAGCATGCAACAGACTCATATAAAGGATATGAAGCTGACCGGACGGTAATCAGACTCACGATGCGACGATGACATAGAGATTCGTACACAAGAAAAGACTCGAGTTTTAAAGGACGTAACTATCTGTACATTTGAAGTTTCGGGCACCCGAATGGAGGAACGGGAAGGCCATAAGATATCTGAGCATGCAACAGACTCAGATAATGGATATGAAGCTAACCGGACGGTAATCGGACTCACGATGGGACAACGACACAGAGATTCGTACACAAGAAAAGACTCGTGATTTAATGAACGTAAATAGCGGTTCATTTGAAGTTTCGGGCACCCGAATGGAGGAACGGGAAGGCCATAAGATATCTGAGCATGCAACAGACTCAGATAAAGGATATGAAGCTGACTGGACGGTAATCGGACTCACGATGCGACAATGACATAGAGATTCGTACACAAGAAAAGACTCGAGCTTTAATGGACGTAACTAGCGGTTCATTTGAAGTTTCGGGCACCCGAATGGAGGAACGGGAAGGCCATAGGATATCTGAGCTTGTAACAGACTCAGATAAAGGATATGAAGCTGACCGGACGGTAATCTGACTCACGATGGGACAATGACACAGAGATTCGTACACAAGAAAAGACTCGTGTTTTAATGAACGTAAATAGCGGTTCATTTGAAGTTTCGGGCACCCGAATGGAGGAACGGGAAAGCCATAAGATATCTAAGCATGCAACAGACTCAGATAAAGGATGTGAAGCTGACCGGACGGTAATCGGACTCACGATGGGACAATGACACAGAGATTCGTACACAAGAAAAGACTCGTGTTTTAATGGACGTAACTAGCGGTTCATTTGAAGTTTCGGGCACCCGAATGGAGGAACGGGAAGGCCATAAGATATCTAAGCATGCAACAGACTCATATAAAGGATATGAAGCTGACCGGACGGTAATCAGACTCACGATGCGACGATGATATAGAGATTCGTACACAAGAAAAGACTCGAGTTTTAAAGGACGTAACTATCTATACATTTGAAGTTTCGGGCACCCGAATGGAGGAACGGGAAGGCCATAAGATATCTGAGCATGCAACAGACTCAGATAATGGATATGAAGCTAACCGGACAGTAATCGGACTCACGATGGGACAATGACACAGAGATTCGTACACAAGAAAAGACTCGTGATTTATTGAACGTAAATAGCGGTTCATTTGAAGTTTCGGGCACCCGAATGGAGGAACGGGAAGGCCATAAGATATCTGAGCATGCAACAGACTCAGATAAAGGATATGAAGCTGACCGGACGGTAATCGGACTCACGACGCGACAATGACATAGAGATTCGTACACAAGAAAAGACTCGAGCTTTAATGGACGTAACTAGCGGTTCATTTGAAGTTTCGGGCACCCGAATGGAGGAACGGGAAGGCCATAGGATATCTGAGCATGTAACAGACTCAGATAAAGGATATGAAGCTGACCGGACGGTAATCTGACTCACGATGGGACAATGACACAGAGATTCGTACACAAGAAAAGACTCGTGTTTTAATGAACGTAAATAGCAGTTCATTTGAAGTTTCGGGCACCCGAATGGAGGAACGGGAAAGCCATAAGATATCTAAGCATGCAACAGACTCAGATAAAGGATGTGAAGCTGACCGGACGGTAATCGGACTCACGATGGGACAATGACACAGAGATTCGTACACAAGAAAAGACTCGTGTTTTAATGGACGTAACTAGCGGTTCATTTGAAGTTTCGGGCACCCGAATGGAGGAACGGGAAGGCCATAAGATATCTGAGCATGCAACAGACTCAGATAAAGGATATGAAGCTTACCCGACGGTAATCGGACTCACGATGGGACAATGACACAGAGATTCGTACACAAGAAAAGACTCGAGTTTTAATAGACGGAACTATCGGTTCATATGAAGTTTCGGGCACCCGAATGGAGGAACGGGAACGCCATAAGATATCTAATCATGCAACAAACTATGTTAAAGGATACGAAGCAGGCCGGACGGTAATCGGACTCACAATGTGACAATGACACAGAAATTCGTACACAAGAAAAGACTCGTGTTTTAATGGACGTAACTAGCGGTTCACTTGAAGTTTCGGGCACCCGAATGGAGGAACGGGAAGGCCATAAGACATCTAAGCATGCAACAGACTCATATAAAGGATATGAAGCTGACCGGACGGTAATCGAACTCATGATGCGACAATGACATAGAGATTCGTACACAAGAAAAGACTCGAGTTTTAAAGGAGGTAACTATCTGTACATTTGAAGTTTCGGGCTCCCGAATGGAGGAACGAGAAGGCCATAAGATATCTGAGCATGCAATACACTCAGATAAAGGATATGAAGCTGACCGGACGGTAATCGGACTCACGATGGGACAACGACACAGAGATTCGTACACAAGAAAAGACTCGTGTTTTAACGAACGTAAATAGCGGTTCATTTGAAGTTTCGGGCACCCGAATGCAGGAACGGGAAAGCCATAAGATATCTAAGCATGCAACAAACTCAGATAAAGGAAATGAAGCTGATCGGACGGTAATCGGACTCACGATGGGACAATGACACAGAGATTCGTACACAAGAAAAGACTCGTGTTTTAATGGACGTAACTAGCGGTTCATTTGAAGTTTCGGGCACCCGAATGGAGGAACGGGAAAGCCATAAGATATCTAAGCATGCAACAGACTCAGATAAAGGATATGAAGCTGACTGGATGGTAATCGGACTCACGATGGGACAACGACACAGAGATTCGTACACAAGAAAAGACTCGTGTTTTAACGAACGTAAATAGCGGTTCATTTGAAGTTTCGGGCACCCGAATAGAGGAACGGGAAAGCCATAAGATATCTAAGCATGCAACAGACTCAGATAAAGGATATGAAGCTGACCGGACGGTAATCGAACTCATGATGCGACAATGACATAGAGATTCGTACACAAGAAAAGACTCGAGTTTTAAAGGAGGTAACTATCTGTACATTTGAAGTTTCGGGCTCCCGAATGGAGGAACGAGAAGGCCATAAGATATCTGAGCATGCAATACACTCAGATAAAGGATATGAAGCTGACCGGACGGTAATCGGACTCACGATGGGACAACGACACAGAGATTCGTACACAAGAAAAGACTCGTGTTTTAACGAACGTAAATAGCGGTTCATTTGAAGTTTCGGGCACCCGAATGGAGGAACGGGAAAGCCATAAGATATCTAAGCATGCAACAAACTCAGATAAAGGAAATGAAGCTGACCGGACGGTAATCGGACTCACGATGGGACAATGACACAGAGATTCGTACACAAGAAAAGACTCGTGTTTTAATGGACGTAACTAGCGGTTCATTTGAAGTTTCGGGCACCCGAATGGAGGAACGGGAAAGCCATAAGATATCTAAGCATGCAACAGACTCAGATAAAGGATATGAAGCTGACTGGATGGTAATCGGACTCACGATGGGACAACGACACAGAGATTCGTACACAAGAAAAGACTCGTGTTTTAACGAACGTAAATAGCGGTTCATTTGAAGTTTCGGGCACCCGAATAGAGGAACGGGAAAGCCATAAGATATCTAAGCATGCAACAGACTCAGATAAAGGATATGAAGCTGACCGGACGGTAATCGAACTCATGATGCGACAATGACATAGAGATTCGTACACAAGAAAAGACTCGAGTTTTAAAGGAGGTAACTATCTGTACATTTGAAGTTTCGGGCTCCCGAATGGAGGAACGAGAAGGCCATAAGATATCTGAGCATGCAATACACTCAGATAAAGGATATGAAGCTGACCGGACGGTAATCGGACTCACGATGGGACAACGACACAGAGATTCGTACACAAGAAAAGACTCGTGTTTTAACGAACGTAAATAGCGGTTCATTTGAAGTTTCGGGCACCCGAATGGAGGAACGGGAAAGCCATAAGATATCTAAGCATGCAACAAACTCAGATAAAGGAAATGAAGCTGACCGGACGGTAATCGGACTCACGATGGGACAATGACACAGAGATTCGTACACAAGAAAAGACTCGTGTTTTAATGGACGTAACTAGCGGTTCATTTGAAGTTTCGGGCACCCGAATGGAGGAACGGGAAAGCCATAAGATATCTAAGCATGCAACAGACTCAGATAAAGGATATGAAGCTGACTGGATGGTAATCGGACTCACGATGGGACAACGACACAGAGATTCGTACACAAGAAAAGACTCGTGTTTTAACGAACGTAAATAGCGGTTCATTTGAAGTTTCGGGCACCCGAATAGAGGAACGGGAAGGCCATAAGATATCTAAGCATGCAACAGACTCATATAAAGGATATGAAGCTGACCGGACGGTAATCGAACTCATGATGCGACAATGACATAGAGATTCGTACACAAGAAAAGACTCGAGTTTTAAAGGAGGTAACTATCTGTACATTTGAAGTTTCGGGCTCCCGAATGGAGGAACGAGAAGGCCATAAGATATCTGAGCATGCAATACACTCAGATAAAGGATATGAAGCTGACCGGACGGTAATCGGACTCACGATGGGACAACGACACAGAGATTCGTACACAAGAAAAGACTCGTGTTTTAACGAACGTAAATAGCGGTTCATTTGAAGTTTCGGGCACCCGAATAGAGGAACGGGAAAGCCATAAGATATCTAAGCATGCAACAGACTCAGATAAAGGATATGAAGCTGACCGGACGGTAATCGGACTCACGATGTGAGAATGACATAGAGATTCGTACACAAGAAAAGACTCGTGTTTTAATGGACGTAACTAGCGGTTCATTTGAAGTTTCGGGCACCCGAATGGAGGAACGGGAAAGCCATAAGATATCTAAGCATGCAACAGACTCAGATAAAGGATATGAAGCTGACTGGATGGTAATCGGACTCACGATGGGACAACGACACAGAGATTCGTACTCAAGAAAAGACTCGTGTTTTAACGAACGTAAATAGCGGTTCATTTGAAGTTTCGGGCACCCGAATAGAGGAACGGGAAGGCCATAAGATATCTAAGCATGCAACAGACTCATATAAAGGATATGAAGCTGACCGGACGGTAATCGAACTCATGATGCGACAATGACATAGAGAGTCGTACACAAGAAAAGACTCGTGTTTTAATGGACGTAACTAGCGGTTCATTTGAAATTTCGGGCACCCGAATAGAGGAACGGGAAAGCCATAAGATATCTAAGCATGTAACAGACTCAGATAAAGGATATGAAGCTGACCGGACGGTAATCGGACTCACGATGTGACAATGACACAGAGATTCGTACACAAGAAAAGACTCGTGTTTTAATGGACGTAACTAGCGGTTCATTTGAAGTTTCGGGCACCCGAATGGAGGAACGGGAAAGCCATAAGATATCTAAGCATGCAACAGACTCAGATAAAGGATATGTAGCTGACCGGATGGTAATCGGACTCACGATGGGACAATGACACAGAGATTCGTAGACAAGAAAAGACTCGTGTTTTAATGGACGTAACTAGCGGTTCATTTGAAGTTTCGGGCACCCGAATGGAGGAACGGGAAGGCCATAAGATATCTAAGCATGCAACAGACTCAGATAAAGGATATGAAGCTTACCGGACGGTAATCGGACTCACGATGGGACAATGACACAGAGATTCGTACACAAGAAAAGACTCGTGTTTTAATGGACGTAACTAGCAGTTCATTTGAAGTTTCGGGCACCCGAATGGAGGAACGGGAAGGCCATAAGATATCTAAGCATGCAACAGACTCATATAAAGGATATGAAGCTGACCGGACGGTAATCAGACTCACGATGCGACGATGACATAGAGATTCGTACACAAGAAAAGACTCGAGTTTTAAAGGACGTAACTATCTGTACATTTGAAGTTTCGGGCACCCGAATGGAGGAACGGGAAGGCCATAAGATATCTGAGCATGCAACAGACTCAGATAATGGATATGAAGCTAACCGGACGGTAATCGGACTCACGATGGGACAATGACACAGAGATTCGTACACAAGAAAAGACTCGTGTTTTAACGAACGTAAATAGCGGTTCATTTAAAGTTTCGGGCACCCGAATGGAGGAACGGGAAAGCCATAAGATATCTAAGCATGCAACAGACTCAGATAAAGGAAATGAAGCTGACCGGACGGTAATCGGACTCACGATGGGACAATGACACAGAGATTCGTACACAAGAAAAGACTCGTGTTTTAATGGACGTAACTAGCGGTTCATTTGAAGTTTCGGGCACCCGAATGGAGGAACGGGAAAGCCATAAGATATCTAAGCATGCAACAGACTCATATAAAGGATATGAAGCTGAACGGACGGTAATCGAACTCACGATGCGACAATGACATAGAGATTCGTACACAAGAAAAGACTCGAGTTTTAAAGGACGTAACTATCTGTACATTTGAAGTTTCGGGCTCCCGAACGGAGGAACGAGAAGGCCATAAGATATCTGAGCATGCAATACACTCAGATAAAGGATGTGAAGCTGACCGGACGGTAATCGGACTCACGATGGGACAATGACACAGAGATTCGTACACAAGAAAAGACTCGTGTTTTAACGAACGTAAATAGCGGTTCATTTGAAGTTTCGGGCACCCGAATGGAGGAACGGGAAAGCCATAAGATATCTAAGCATGCAACAGACTCAGATAAAGGAAATGAAGCTGACCGGACGGTAATCGGACTCACGATGGGACAATGACACAGAGATTCGTACACAAGAAAAGACTCGTGTTTTAATGGACGTAACTAGCGGTTCATTTGAAGTTTCGGGCACCCGAATGGAGGAACGGGAAAGCCATAAGATATCTAAGCATGCAACAGACTCAGATAAAGGATATGAAGCTGACTGGATGGTAATCGGACTCACGATGGGAAAATGACACAGAGATTCGTACACAAGAAAAGACTCGTGTTTTAACGAACGTAAATAGCGGTTCATTTGAAGTTTCGGGCACCCGAATAGAGGAACGGGAAAGCCATAAGATATCTAAGCATGCAACAGACTCAGATAAAGGATATGAAGCTGACCGGACGGTAATCGGACTCACGATGTGAGAATGACATAGAGATTCGTACACAAGAAAAGACTCGTGTTTTAATGGACGTAACTAGCGGTTCATTTGAAGTTTCGGGCACCCGAATGGAGGAACGGGAAAGCCATAAGATATCTAAGCATGCAACAGACTCAGATAAAGGATATGTAGCTGACCGGACGGTAATCGGACTTACGATGGGACAATGACACAGAGATTCGTAGACAAGAAAAGACTCGTGTTTTAATGGACGTAACTAGCGGTTCATTTGAAGTTTCGGGCACCCGAATGGAGGAACGGGAAGGCCATAAGATATCTGAGCATGCAACAGACTCAGATAAAGGATATGAAGCTTACCGGACGGTAATCGCACTCACGATGGGACAATGACACGGAGATTCGTACACAAGAAAAGACTCGTGTTTTAATGGACGTAACTAGCGGTTCATTTGAAGTTTCGGGCACCCGAATGGAGGAACGGGAAGGCCATAAGATATCTAAGCATGCAACAGACTCATATAAAGGATATAAAGCTGACCGGACGGTAATCAGACTCACGATGCGACGATGACATAGAGATTCGTACACAAGAAACGACTCGAGTTTTAAAGGACGTAACTATCTGTACATTTGAAGTTTCGGGCACCCGAATGGAGGAACGGGAAGGCCATAAGATATCTGAGCATGCAACAGACTCAGATAATGGATATGAAGCTAACCGGACGGTAATCAGACTCACGATGGGACAATGACACAAAGATTCGTACACAAGAAAAGACTCGTGTTTTAACGAACGTAAATAGCGGTTCATTTGAAGTTTCGGGCACCCGAATGGAGGAACGGGAAAGCCATAAGATATCTAAGCATGCAACAGACTCAGATAAAGGAAATGAAGCTGACCGGACGGTAATCGGACTCACGATGGGACAATGACACAGAGATTCGTACACAAGAAAAGACTCGTGTTTTAATGGACGTAACTAGCGGTTCATTTGAAGTTTCGGGCACCCGAATGGAGGAACGGGAAAGCCATAAGATATCTAAGCATGCAACAGACTCAGATAAAGGATATGAAGCTGACTGGATGGTAATCGGACTCACGATGGGACAATGACACAGAGATTCGTACACAAGAAAAGACTCGTGTTTTAACGAACGTAAATAGCGGTTCAATTGAAGTCTCGGGCACCCGAATAGAGGAACGGGAAAGCCATAAGATATCTAAGCATGCAACAGACTCAGATAAAGGATATGAAGCTGACCGGACGGTAATCGGACTCACGATGTGACAATGACACAGAGATTCGTACACAAGAAAAGACTCGTGTTTTAATGGACGTAACTAGCGGTTCATTTGAAGTTTCGGGCACCCGAATGGAGGAACGGGAAAGCCATAAGATATCTAAGCATGCAACAGACTCAGATAAAGGATATGTAGCTGACCGGACGGTAATCGGACTCACGATGGGACAATGACACAGAGATTCGTAGACAAGAAAAGACTCGTGTTTTAATGGACGTAACTAGCGGTTCATTTGAAGTTTTGGGCACCCGAATGGAGGAACGGGAAGGCCATAAGATATCTGAGCATGCAACAGACTCAGATAAAGGATATGAAGCTTACCGGACGGTAATCGGACTCACGATGGGACAATGACACGGAGATTCGTACACAAGAAAAGACTCGTGTTTTAATGGACGTAACTAGCGGTTCATTTGAAGTTTCGGGCACCCGAATGGAGGAACGGGAAGGACATAAGATATCTAAGCATGCAACAGACTCATATAAAGGATATAAAGCTGACCGGACGGTAATCAGACTCACGATGCGACGATGACATAGAGATTCGTACACAAGAAAAGACTCGAGTTTTAAAGTACGTAACTATCTGTACATTTGAAGTTTCGGGCACCCGAATGGAGGAACGGGAAGGCCATAAGATATCTGAGCATGCAACAGAGTCAGATAATGAATATGAAGCTAACCGGACGGTAATCAGACTCACGATGGGACAATGACACAGAGATTCGTACACAAGAAAAGACTCGTGTTTTAACGAACGTAAATAGCGGTTCATTTGAAGTTTCGGCCACCCGAATGGACGAAACGGGAAAGCCATAAGATATCTAAGCATGCAACAGACTCAGATAAAGGAAATGAAGCTGACCGGACGGTAATCGGACTCACGATGGGACAATGACACAGAGATTCGTACACAAGAAAAGACTCGTGTTTTAATGGACGTAACTAGCGGTTCATTTGAAGTTTCGGGCACCCGAATGGAGGAACGGGAAAGCCATAAGATATCTAAGCATGCAACGGACTCAGATAAAGGATATGAAGCTGACTGGATGGTAATCGGACTCACGATGGGACAATGACACAGAGATTCGTACACAAGAAAAGACTCGTGTTTTAACGAACGTAAATAGCGGTTCATTTGAAGTCTCGGGCACCCGAATAGAGGAACGGGAAGGCCATAAGATATCTGAGCATGCAACAGACTCAGATAAAGGATATGAAGCTGACCGGACGGTAATCGGACTCACGATGTGACAATGACACAGAGATTCGTACACAAGAAAAGACTCGTGTTTTAATGGACGTAACTAGCGGTTCATTTGAAGTTTCGGGCACCCGAATGGAGGAACGGGAAAGCCATAAGATATCTAAGCATGCAACAGACTCAGATAAAGGATAAGAAGCTGACCGGACGGTAATCGGACTCACGGTGGGACAATGACACAGAGATTCGTACACAAGAAAAGACTCGTGTTTTAATGGACGTAACTAGCGGTTCATTTGAAGTTTCGGGCACCCGAATGGAGGAACGGGAAAGCCATAAGATATCTATGCATGCAACCGACTCAGATAAAGGATATGAAGCTGACCGGACGGTAATCGGACTCACGATGGGACAATGACACAGAGATTCGTACACAAGAAAAGACTCGTGTTTTAATGAACGTAAATAGCGGTTCGTTTGAAGTTTCGGGCACCCGAATGGAGGAACGGGAAATCCATAAGATATCTAAGCATGCAACAGACTCAGATAAAGGATATGAAGCTGACCGGACGGTAATCGGACTCACGGTGGGACAATGACACAGAGATTCGTACACAAGAAAAGACTCGTGTTTTAATGAACGTAAATAGCGGTTCGTTTGAAGTTTCGGGCACCCGAATGGAGGAACGGGAAATCCATAAGATATCTAAGCATGCAACAGACACAGATAAAGGATATGAAGCTGACCGGACGGTAATCGGACTCACGGTGGGACAATGACACAGAGATTCGTACACAAGAAAAGGCTCGTGTTTTAATGGACGTAACTAGCGGTTCATTTGAAGTTTCGGGCACCCGAATGGAGGAACGGGAAGGCCATAAGATATCTGAGCATGCAACAGACTCAGATAAAGGATATGAAGCTTACCGGACGGTAATCGGACTCACGATGGGACAATAACACAGAGATTCGTACACAAGAAAAGACTCGTGTTTTAATGGACGTAACTAGCGGTTCATTTGAAGTTTCGGGCACCCGAATGGAGGAACGGGAAAGCCATAAGATATCTATGCATGCAACCGACTCAGATAAAGGATATGAAGCTGACCGGACGGTAATCGGACTCACGATGGGACAATGACACAGAGATTCGTACACAAGAAAAGACTCGTGTTTTAATGAACGTAAATAGCGGTTTGTTTGAAGTTTCGGGCACCCGAATGGAGGAACGGGAAGGCCATAAGATATCTGAGCATGCAACAGACTCAGATAAAGGATATGAAGCTTACCGGACGGTAATCGGACTCACGATGGGACAATGACACAGAGATTCGTACACAAGAAAAGACTCGAGTTTTAATGGACGGAACTATCGGTTCATATGAAGTTTCGGGCACCCGAATGGAGGAACGGGAACACCATCAGATATCTGATCATGCAACAAACTATGTTAAAGGATACGAAGCAGACCGGACGGTAATCGGACTCACGATGTGACAATGACATAGAGATTCGTACACAAGAAAAGACTCGTGTTTTAATGGACGTAACTAGCGGTTCATTTGAAGTTTCGGGCACCCGAATGGAGGAACGGGAAGGCCATAAGATATCTAAGCATGCAGCAGACTCATATAAAGGATATGAACCTGACCGGACAGTAATCCGACTCACGATGCGACAATGACATAGAGATTCGTACACAAGAATAGACTCGAGTTTTAAAGGACGTAACTATCTGTATATTTGAAGTTTCGGGCACCCGAATGGAGGAACGGGAAGGCCATAAGATATCTGAGCATGCAACAGACTCAGATAATGGATATGAAGCTAACCGGACGGTAATCGGACTCACGATGGGACAATGACACAGAGATTCGTACACAAAAAAAGACTCGTGTTTTAATGGACGTAACTAGCGGTTCATTTGAAGTTTCGGGCACCCGAATGGAGGAACGGGAAAGCCATAAGATATCTATGCATGCAACCGACTCAGATAAAGGATATGAAGCTGACCGGACGGTAATCGGACTCACGATGGGACAATGACACAGAGATTCGTACACAAGAAAAGACTCGTGTTTTAATGAACGTAAATAGCGGTTCGTTTGAAGTTTCGGGCACCCGAATGGAGGAACGGGAAATCCATAAGATATCTAAGCATGCAACATACTTAGATAAAGGATATGAAGCTGACCGGACGGTAATCGGACTCACGATGGGACAATGACACAGAGATTCGTACACAAGAAAAGACTCGTGTTTTAATGAACGTAAATAGCGGTTCGTTTGAAGTTTCGGGCACCCGAATGGAGGAACGGGAAATCCATAAGATATTTAAGCATGCAACAGACTCAGATAAAGGATATGAAGCTGACCGGACGGTAATCGGACTCACGGTGGGACAATGACACAGAGATTCGTACACAAGAAAAGACTCGTGTTTTAATGGACGTAACTAGCGGTTCATTTGAAGTTTCGGGCACCCGAATGGAGGAACGGGAAGGCCATAAGATATCTGAGCATGCAACAGACTCAGATAAAGGATATGAAGCTTACCGGACGGTAATCGGACTCACGATGGGACAATGACACAGAGATTCGTACACAAGAAAAGACTCGTGTTTTAATGAACGTAAATAGCGGTTCATTTGAAGTTTCGGGCACCCGAATGGAGGAACGGGAAAGCCATAAGAATCTAAGCATGCAACAGACTCAGATAAAGGATATGAAGCTGACCGGACGGTAATCGTACTCACGATGGGACAATGACACAGAGATTCGTACACAAGAAAAGACTCGTGTTTTAATGGTCGTAACTAGCGGTTCATTTGAAGTTTCGGGCACCCGAATGGAGGAACGGGAAAGCCATAAGATATCTAAGCATGCAACAGACTCAGATAAAGGATATGAAGCTGACCGGACGGTAATCGGACTCACGATGGGACAATGACACAGAGATTCGTACACAAGAAAAGACTCGTGTTTTAATGGACGTAACTAGCGGTTCATTTGAAGTTTCGGGCACCCGAATGGAGGAACGGGAAGGCCATAAGATATCGGAGCATGCAACAGACTCAGATAAGGGATATGAAGTTAACCGGACGGTAATCGGACTCACGATGGGTCAATGACACAGAGATTCGTACACAAGAAAAGACTCGTGTTTTAATGAACGTAAATAGCGGTTCGTTTGAAGTTTCGGGCACCCGAATGGAGGAACGGGAAAGCCATAAGATATCTAAGCATGAAACAAAATCAGATAAAGGATATGAAGCTGACCGGACGGTAATCGGACTCACGATGGGACAATGACACAGAGATTCGTACACAAGAAAAGAATCGTGTTTTAATGGACGTAACTAGCGGTTCATTTGAAGTTTCGACCACCCGAATGGAGGAACGGGAAAGCCATAAGATGTCTAAGCATGCAACAGACTCAGATAAAGGATATGAAGCTGACCGGACGGTAATCGGACTCACGATGGGACAATGACACAGAGATTCGTACACAAGAAAAGACTCGAGTTTTAAAGGACGTAACTATCTGTACATTTGAAGTTTCGGGCACCCGAATGGAGGAACGGGAAGGCCATAAGATATCTTAGCATGCAACAGACTCAGATAAAGGATATGAAGCTGACCGGACGGTAATCGAACTCATGATGCGACAATGACATAGAGATTCGTACACAAGAAAAGACTCGAGTTTTAAAGGAGGTAACTATCTGTACATTTGAAGTTTCGGGCTCCCGAATGGAGGAACGAGAAGGCCATAAGATATCTGAGCATGCAATACACTCAGATAAAGGATATGAAGCTGACCGGACGGTAATCGGACTCACGATGGGACAACGACACAGAGATTCGTACACAAGAAAAGACTCGTGTTTTAACGAACGTAAATAGCGGTTCATTTGAAGTTTCGGGCACCCGAATGGAGGAACGGGAAAGCCATAAGATATCTAAGCATGCAACAAACTCAGATAAAGGAAATGAAGCTGACCGGACGGTAATCGGACTCATGATGGGACAATGACACAGAGATTCGTACACAAGAAAAGACTCGTGTTTTAATGGACGTAACTAGCGGTTCATTTGAAGTTTCGGGCACCCGAATGGAGGAACGGGAAAGCCATAAGATATCTAAGCATGCAACAGACTCAGATAAAGGATATGAAGCTGACTGGATGGTAATCGGACTCACGATGGGACAACGACACAGAGATTCGTACACAAGAAAAGACTCGTGTTTTAACGAACGTAAATAGCGGTTCATTTGAAGTTTCGGGCACCCGAATAGAGGAACGGGAAGGCCATAAGATATCTAAGCATGCAACAGACTCATATAAAGGATATGAAGCTGACCGGACGGTAATCGAACTCATGATGCGACAATGACATAGAGATTCGTACACAAGAAAAGACTCGAGTTTTAAAGGAGGTAACTATCTGTACATTTGAAGTTTCGGGCTCCCGAATGGAGGAACGAGAAGGCCATAAGATATCTGAGCATGCAATACACTCAGATAAAGGATATGAAGCTGACCGGACGGTAATCGGACTCACGATGGGACAACGACACAGAGATTCGTACACAAGAAAAGACTCGTGTTTTAACGAACGTAAATAGCGGTTCATTTGAAGTTTCGGGCACCCGAATGGAGGAACGGGAAAGCCATAAGATATCTAAGCATGCAACAAACTCAGATAAAGGAAATGAAGCTGACCGGACGGTAATCGGACTCACGATGGGACAATGACACAGAGATTCGTACACAAGAAAAGACTCGTGTTTTAATGGACGTAACTAGCGGTTCATTTGAAGTTTCGGGCACCCGAATGGAGGAACGGGAAAGCCATAAGATATCTAAGCATGCAACAGACTCAGATAAAGGATATGAAGCTGACTGGATGGTAATCGGACTCACGATGGGACAACGACACAGAGATTCGTACTCAAGAAAAGACTCGTGTTTTAACGAACGTAAATAGCGGTTCATTTGAAGTTTCGGGCACCCGAATAGAGGAACGGGAAGGCCATAAGATATCTATGCATGCAACAGACTCATATAAAGGATATGAAGCTGACCGGACGGTAATCGAACTCATGATGCGACAATGACATAGAGATTCGTACACAAGAAAAGACTCGTGTTTTAATGGACGTAACTAGCGGTTCATTTGAAATTTCGGGCACCCGAATAGAGGAACGGGAAAGCCATAAGATATCTAAGCATGTAACAGACTCAGATAAAGGATATGAAGCTGACCGGACGGTAATCGGACTCACGATGTGACAATGACACAGAGATTCGTACACAAGAAAAGACTC
Organism: Ambrosia artemisiifolia; assembly: GCA_032199755.1. Classification (NCBI taxonomy): domain Eukaryota; kingdom Viridiplantae; phylum Streptophyta; class Magnoliopsida; order Asterales; family Asteraceae; genus Ambrosia; species Ambrosia artemisiifolia. Next base: position 29,096,450 of record CM063524.1, on the reverse strand, counting down.
GTGTTTTAATGGACGTAACTAGCGGTTCATTTGAAGTTTCGGGCACCCGAATGGAGGAACGGGAAAGCCATAAGATATCTAAGCATGCAACAGACTCAGATAAAGGATATGTAGCTGACCGGATGGTAATCGGACTCACGATGGGACAATGACACAGAGATTCGTAGACAAGAAAAGACTCGTGTTTTAATGGACGTAACTAGCGGTTCATTTGAAGTTTCGGGCACCCGAATGGAGGAACGGGAAGTCCATAAGATATCTAAGCATGCAACAGACTCAGATAAAGGATATGAAGCTTACCGGACGGTAATCGGACTCACGATGGGACAATGACACAGAGATTCGTACACAAGAAAAGACTCGTGTTTTAATGGACGTAACTAGCAGTTCATTTGAAGTTTCGGGCACCCGAATGGAGGAACGGGAAGGCCATAAGATATCTAAGCATGCAACAGACTCATATAAAGGATATGAAGCTGACCGGACGGTAATCAGACTCACGATGCGACGATGACATAGAGATTCGTACACAAGAAAAGACTCGAGTTTTAAAGGACGTAACTATCTGTACATTTGAAGTTTCGGGCACCCGAATGGAGGAACGGGAAGGCCATAAGATATCTGAGCATGCAACAGACTCAGATAATGGATATGAAGCTAACCGGACGGTAATCGGACTCACGATGGGACAATGACACAGAGATTCGTACACAAGAAAAGACTCGTGTTTTAACGAACGTAAATAGCGGTTCATTTAAAGTTTCGGGCACCCGAATGGAGGAACGGGAAAGCCATAAGATATCTAAGCATGCAACAGACTCAGATAAAGGAAATGAAGCTGACCGGACGGTAATCGGACTCACGATGGGACAATGACACAGAGATTCGTACACAAGAAAAGACTCGTGTTTTAATGGACGTAACTAGCGGTTCATTTGAAGTTTCGGGCACCCGAATGGAGGAACGGGAAAGCCATAAGATATCTAAGCATGCAACAGACTCATATAAAGGATATGAAGCTGACCGGACGGTAATCGAACTCACGATGCGACAATGACATAGAGATTCGTACACAAGAAAAGACTCGAGTTTTAAAGGACGTAACTATCTGTACATTTGAAGTTTCGGGCTCCCGAACGGAGGAACGAGAAGGCCATAAGATATCTGAGCATGCAATACACTCAGATAAAGGATGTGAAGCTGACCGGACGGTAATCGGACTCACGATGGGACAATGACACAGAGATTCGTACACAAGAAAAGACTCGTGTTTTAACGAACGTAAATAGCGGTTCATTTGAAGTTTCGGGCACCCGAATGGAGGAACGGGAAAGCCATAAGATATCTAAGCATGCAACAGACTCAGATAAAGGAAATGAAGCTGACCGGACGGTAATCGGACTCACGATGGGACAATGACACAGAGATTCGTACACAAGAAAAGACTCGTGTTTTAATGGACGTAACTAGCGGTTCATTTGAAGTTTCGGGCACCCGAATGGAGGAACGGGAAAGCCATAAGATATCTAAGCATGCAACAGACTCAGATAAAGGATATGAAGCTGACTGGATGGTAATCGGACTCACGATGGGAAAATGACACAGAGATTCGTACACAAGAAAAGACTCGTGTTTTAACGAACGTAAATAGCGGTTCATTTGAAGTTTCGGGCACCCGAATAGAGGAACGGGAAAGCCATAAGATATCTAAGCATGCAACAGACTCAGATAAAGGATATGAAGCTGACCGGACGGTAATCGGACTCACGATGTGAGAATGACATAGAGATTCGTACACAAGAAAAGACTCGTGTTTTAATGGACGTAACTAGCGGTTCATTTGAAGTTTCGGGCACCCGAATGGAGGAACGGGAAAGCCATAAGATATCTAAGCATGCAACAGACTCAGATAAAGGATATGTAGCTGACCGGACGGTAATCGGACTTACGATGGGACAATGACACAGAGATTCGTAGACAAGAAAAGACTCGTGTTTTAATGGACGTAACTAGCGGTTCATTTGAAGTTTCGGGCACCCGAATGGAGGAACGGGAAGGCCATAAGATATCTGAGCATGCAACAGACTCAGATAAAGGATATGAAGCTTACCGGACGGTAATCGCACTCACGATGGGACAATGACACGGAGATTCGTACACAAGAAAAGACTCGTGTTTTAATGGACGTAACTAGCGGTTCATTTGAAGTTTCGGGCACCCGAATGGAGGAACGGGAAGGCCATAAGATATCTAAGCATGCAACAGACTCATATAAAGGATATAAAGCTGACCGGACGGTAATCAGACTCACGATGCGACGATGACATAGAGATTCGTACACAAGAAACGACTCGAGTTTTAAAGGACGTAACTATCTGTACATTTGAAGTTTCGGGCACCCGAATGGAGGAACGGGAAGGCCATAAGATATCTGAGCATGCAACAGACTCAGATAATGGATATGAAGCTAACCGGACGGTAATCAGACTCACGATGGGACAATGACACAAAGATTCGTACACAAGAAAAGACTCGTGTTTTAACGAACGTAAATAGCGGTTCATTTGAAGTTTCGGGCACCCGAATGGAGGAACGGGAAAGCCATAAGATATCTAAGCATGCAACAGACTCAGATAAAGGAAATGAAGCTGACCGGACGGTAATCGGACTCACGATGGGACAATGACACAGAGATTCGTACACAAGAAAAGACTCGTGTTTTAATGGACGTAACTAGCGGTTCATTTGAAGTTTCGGGCACCCGAATGGAGGAACGGGAAAGCCATAAGATATCTAAGCATGCAACAGACTCAGATAAAGGATATGAAGCTGACTGGATGGTAATCGGACTCACGATGGGACAATGACACAGAGATTCGTACACAAGAAAAGACTCGTGTTTTAACGAACGTAAATAGCGGTTCAATTGAAGTCTCGGGCACCCGAATAGAGGAACGGGAAAGCCATAAGATATCTAAGCATGCAACAGACTCAGATAAAGGATATGAAGCTGACCGGACGGTAATCGGACTCACGATGTGACAATGACACAGAGATTCGTACACAAGAAAAGACTCGTGTTTTAATGGACGTAACTAGCGGTTCATTTGAAGTTTCGGGCACCCGAATGGAGGAACGGGAAAGCCATAAGATATCTAAGCATGCAACAGACTCAGATAAAGGATATGAAGCTGACTGGATGGTAATCGGACTCACGATGGGACAATGACACAGAGATTCGTACACAAGAAAAGACTCGTGTTTTAACGAACGTAAATAGCGGTTCATTTGAAGTCTCGGGCACCCGAATAGAGGAACGGGAAGGCCATAAGATATCTGAGCATGCAACAGACTCAGATAAAGGATATGAAGCTGACCGGACGGTAATCGGACTCACGATGTGAGAATGACATAGAGATTCGTACACAAGAAAAGACTCGTGTTTTAATGGACGTAACTAGCGGTTCATTTGAAGTTTCGGGCACCCGAATGGAGGAACGGGAAAGCCATAAGATATCTAAGCATGCAACAGACTCAGATAAAGGATATGTAGCTGACCGGACGGTAATCGGACTTACGATGGGACAATGACACAGAGATTCGTAGACAAGAAAAGACTCGTGTTTTAATGGACGTAACTAGCGGTTCATTTGAAGTTTCGGGCACCCGAATGGAGGAACGGGAAGGCCATAAGATATCTGAGCATGCAACAGACTCAGATAAAGGATATGAAGCTTACCGGACGGTAATCGCACTCACGATGGGACAATGACACGGAGATTCGTACACAAGAAAAGACTCGTGTTTTAATGGACGTAACTAGCGGTTCATTTGAAGTTTCGGGCACCCGAATGGAGGAACGGGAAGGCCATAAGATATCTAAGCATGCAACAGACTCATATAAAGGATATAAAGCTGACCGGACGGTAATCAGACTCACGATGCGACGATGACATAGAGATTCGTACACAAGAAACGACTCGAGTTTTAAAGGACGTAACTATCTGTACATTTGAAGTTTCGGGCACCCGAATGGAGGAACGGGAAGGCCATAAGATATCTGAGCATGCAACAGACTCAGATAATGGATATGAAGCTAACCGGACGGTAATCAGACTCACGATGGGACAATGACACAAAGATTCGTACACAAGAAAAGACTCGTGTTTTAACGAACGTAAATAGCGGTTCATTTGAAGTTTCGGGCACCCGAATGGAGGAACGGGAAAGCCATAAGATATCTAAGCATGCAACAGACTCAGATAAAGGAAATGAAGCTGACCGGACGGTAATCGGACTCACGATGGGACAATGACACAGAGATTCGTACACAAGAAAAGACTCGTGTTTTAATGGACGTAACTAGCGGTTCATTTGAAGTTTCGGGCACCCGAATGGAGGAACGGGAAAGCCATAAGATATCTAAGCATGCAACAGACTCAGATAAAGGATATGAAGCTGACTGGATGGTAATCGGACTCACGATGGGACAATGACACAGAGATTCGTACACAAGAAAAGACTCGTGTTTTAACGAACGTAAATAGCGGTTCAATTGAAGTCTCGGGCACCCGAATAGAGGAACGGGAAAGCCATAAGATATCTAAGCATGCAACAGACTCAGATAAAGGATATGAAGCTGACCGGACGGTAATCGGACTCACGATGTGACAATGACACAGAGATTCGTACACAAGAAAAGACTCGTGTTTTAATGGACGTAACTAGCGGTTCATTTGAAGTTTCGGGCACCCGAATGGAGGAACGGGAAAGCCATAAGATATCTAAGCATGCAACAGACTCAGATAAAGGATATGTAGCTGACCGGACGGTAATCGGACTCACGATGGGACAATGACACAGAGATTCGTAGACAAGAAAAGACTCGTGTTTTAATGGACGTAACTAGCGGTTCATTTGAAGTTTTGGGCACCCGAATGGAGGAACGGGAAGGCCATAAGATATCTGAGCATGCAACAGACTCAGATAAAGGATATGAAGCTTACCGGACGGTAATCGGACTCACGATGGGACAATGACACGGAGATTCGTACACAAGAAAAGACTCGTGTTTTAATGGACGTAACTAGCGGTTCATTTGAAGTTTCGGGCACCCGAATGGAGGAACGGGAAGGACATAAGATATCTAAGCATGCAACAGACTCATATAAAGGATATAAAGCTGACCGGACGGTAATCAGACTCACGATGCGACGATGACATAGAGATTCGTACACAAGAAAAGACTCGAGTTTTAAAGTACGTAACTATCTGTACATTTGAAGTTTCGGGCACCCGAATGGAGGAACGGGAAGGCCATAAGATATCTGAGCATGCAACAGACTCAGATAATGGATATGAAGCTAACCGGACGGTAATCAGACTCACGATGGGACAATGACACAGAGATTCGTACACAAGAAAAGACTCGTGTTTTAACGAACGTAAATAGCGGTTCATTTGAAGTTTCGGCCACCCGAATGGACGAAACGGGAAAGCCATAAGATATCTAAGCATGCAACAGACTCAGATAAAGGAAATGAAGCTGACCGGACGGTAATCGGACTCACGATGGGACAATGACACAGAGATTCGTACACAAGAAAAGACTCGTGTTTTAATGGACGTAACTAGCGGTTCATTTGAAGTTTCGGGCACCCGAATGGAGGAACGGGAAAGCCATAAGATATCTAAGCATGCAACAGACTCAGATAAAGGATATGAAGCTGACTGGATGGTAATCGGACTCACGATGGGACAATGACACAGAGATTCGTACACAAGAAAAGACTCGTGTTTTAACGAACGTAAATAGCGGTTCATTTGAAGTCTCGGGCACCCGAATAGAGGAACGGGAAGGCCATAAGATATCTGAGCATGCAACAGACTCAGATAAAGGATATGAAGCTGACCGGACGGTAATCGGACTCACGATGTGACAATGACACAGAGATTCGTACACAAGAAAAGACTCGTGTTTTAATGGACGTAACTAGCGGTTCATTTGAATTTTCGGGCACCCGAATGGAGGAACGGGAAAGCCATAAGATATCTAAGCATGCAACAGACTCAGATAAAGGATAAGAAGCTGACCGGACGGTAATCGGACTCACGGTGGGACAATGACACAGAGATTCGTACACAAGAAAAGACTCGTGTTTTAATGGACGTAACTAGCGGTTCATTTGAAGTTTCGGGCACCCGAATGGAGGAACGGGAAAGCCATAAGATATCTATGCATGCAACCGACTCAGATAAAGGATATGAAGCTGACCGGACGGTAATCGGACTCACGATGGGACAATGACACAGAGATTCGTACACAAGAAAAGACTCGTGTTTTAATGAACGTAAATAGCGGTTCGTTTGAAGTTTCGGGCACCCGAATGGAGGAACGGGAAATCCATAAGATATCTAAGCATGCAACAGACTCAGATAAAGGATATGAAGCTGACCGGACGGTAATCGGACTCACGGTGGGACAATGACACAGAGATTCGTACACAAGAAAAGACTCGTGTTTTAATGAACGTAAATAGCGGTTCGTTTGAAGTTTCGGGCACCCGAGTGGAGGAACGGGAAATCCATAAGATATCTAAGCATGCAACAGACTCAGATAAAGGATATGAAGCTGACCGGACGGTAATCGGACTCACGGTGGGACAATGACACAGAGATTCGTACACAAGAAAAGGCTCGTGTTTTAATGGACGTAACTAGCGGTTCATTTGAAGTTTCGGGCACCCGAATGGAGGAACGGGAAGGCCATAAGATATCTGAGCATGCAACAGACTCAGATAAAGGATATGAAGCTTACCGGACGGTAATCGGACTCACGATGGGACAATAACACAGAGATTCGTACACAAGAAAAGACTCGTGTTTTAATGGACGTAACTAGCGGTTCATTTGAAGTTTCGGGCACCCGAATGGAGGAACGGGAAAGCCATAAGATATCTATGCATGCAACCGACTCAGATAAAGGATATGAAGCTGACCGGACGGTAATCGGACTCACGATGGGACAATGACACAGAGATTCGTACACAAGAAAAGACTCGTGTTTTAATGAACGTAAATAGCGGTTTGTTTGAAGTTTCGGGCACCCGAATGGAGGAACGGGAAGGCCATAAGATATCTGAGCATGCAACAGACTCAGATAAAGGATATGAAGCTTACCGGACGGTAATCGGACTCACGATGGGACAATGACACAGAGATTCGTACACAAGAAAAGACTCGAGTTTTAATGGACGGAACTATCGGTTCATATGAAGTTTCGGGCACCCGAATGGAGGAACGGGAACACCATCAGATATCTGATCATGCAACAAACTATGTTAAAGGATACGAAGCAGACCGGACGGTAATCGGACTCACGATGTGACAATGACATAGAGATTCGTACACAAGAAAAGACTCGTGTTTTAATGGACGTAACTAGCGGTTCATTTGAAGTTTCGGGCACCCGAATGGAGGAACGGGAAGGCCATAAGATATCTAAGCATGCAACAGACTCATATAAAGGATATGAACCTGACCGGACAGTAATCCGACTCACGATGCGACAATGACATAGAGATTCGTACACAAGAATAGACTCGAGTTTTAAAGGACGTAACTATCTGTACATTTGAAGTTTCGGGCACCCGAATGGAGGAACGGGAAGGCCATAAGATATCTGAGCATGCAACAGACTCAGATAATGGATATGAAGCTAACCGGACGGTAATCGGACTCACGATGGGACAATGACACAGAGATTCGTACACAAAAAAAGACTCGTGTTTTAATGGACGTAACTAGCGGTTCATTTGAAGTTTCGGGCACCCGAATGGAGGAACGGGAAAGCCATAAGATATCTATGCATGCAACCGACTCAGATAAAGGATATGAAGCTGACCGGACGGTAATCGGACTCACGATGGGACAATGACACAGAGATTCGTACACAAGAAAAGACTCGTGTTTTAATGAACGTAAATAGCGGTTCGTTTGAAGTTTCGGGCACCCGAATGGTGGAACGGGAAATCCATAAGATATCTAAGCATGCAACATACTTAGATAAAGGATATGAAGCTGACCGGACGGTAATCGGACTCACGATGGGACAATGACACAGAGATTCGTACACAAGAAAAGACTCGTGTTTTAATGAACGTAAATAGCGGTTCGTTTGAAGTTTCGGGCACCCGAATGGAGGAACGGGAAATCCATAAGATATTTAAGCATGCAACAGACTCAGATAAAGGATATGAAGCTGACCGGACGGTAATCGGACTCACGGTGGGACAATGACACAGAGATTCGTACACAAGAAAAGACTCGTGTTTTAATGGACGTAACTAGCGGTTCATTTGAAGTTTCGGGCACCCGAATGGAGGAACGGGAAGGCCATAAGATATCTGAGCATGCAACAGACTCAGATAAAGGATATGAAGCTTACCGGACGGTAATCGGACTCACGATGGGACAATGACACAGAGATTCGTACACAAGAAAAGACTCGTGTTTTAATGAACGTAAATAGCGGTTCATTTGAAGTTTCGGGCACCCGAATGGAGGAACGGGAAAGCCATAAGAATCTAAGCATGCAACAGACTCAGATAAATAATATGAAGCTGACCGGACGGTAATCGTACTCACGATGGGACAATGACACAGAGATTCGTACACAAGAAAAGACTCGTGTTTTAATGGTCGTAACTAGCGGTTCATTTGAAGTTTCGGGCACCCGAATGGAGGAACGGGAAAGCCATAAGATATCTAAGCATGCAACAGACTCAGATAAAGGATATGAAGCTGACCGGACGGTAATCGGACTCACGATGGGACAATGACACAGAGATTCGTACACAAGAAAAGACTCGTGTTTTAATGGACGTAACTAGCGGTTCATTTGAAGTTTCGGGCACCCGAATGGAGGAACGGGAAGGCCATAAGATATCGGAGCATGCAACAGACTCAGATAAGGGATATGAAGTTAACCGGACGGTAATCGGACTCACGATGGGTCAATGACACAGAGATTCGTACACAAGAAAAGACTCGTGTTTTAATGAACGTAAATAGCGGTTCGTTTGAAGTTTCGGGCACCCGAATGGAGGAACGGGAAAGCCATAAGATATCTAAGCATGAAACAAAATCAGATAAAGGATATGAAGCTGACCGGACGGTAATCGGACTCACGATGGGACAATGACACAGAGATTCGTACACAAGAAAAGAATCGTGTTTTAATGGACGTAACTAGCGGTTCATTTGAAGTTTCGACCACCCGAATGGAGGAACGGGAAAGCCATAAGATGTCTAAGCATGCAACAGACTCAGATAAAGGATATGAAGCTGACCGGACGGTAATCGGACTCACGATGGGACAATGACACAGAGATTCGTACACAAGAAAAGACTCGAGTTTTAAAGGACGTAACTATCTGTACATTTGAAGTTTCGGGCACCCGAATGGAGGAACGGGAAGGCCATAAGATATCTTAGCATGCAACAGACTCAGATAATGGATATGAAGCTAACCGGACGGTAATCGGACTCACGATGGGACAATGACACAAAGATTCGTACACAAGAAAAGACTCGTGTTTTAATGAACGTAAATAGCGGTTCATTTGAAGTTTCGGGCACCCGAATGGAGCAACGGGAAAGCCATAAAATATCTAAGCATGAAACCGACTCAGATAAAGGATATGAAGCTGACCGGACGGTAATCGGACTCACGATGGGACAATGACACATAGATTCGTACACAAGAAAAGACTCGTGTTTTAATGAACGTAAATAGCGGTTCATTTGAAGTTTCGGGCACCTGAATGGAGGAACGGGAAAGCCATAAGATATCTAAGCATGCAACAGACTTAGATAAAGGATATGAAGCTGATCGGACGGTAATCGTACTCACGATGGGACAATGACACAGAGATTCGTACACAAGAAAAGACTCGTGTTTTAATGAACGTAAATAGCGGTTCGTTTGAAGTTTCGGGCACCCGAATGGAGGAACGGGAAAGCCATAAGATATCTAAGCATGCAACAGACTCAGATAAAGGATATGAAGCTGACCGGACGGTAATCCGACTCACGATGCGACAATGACATAGAGATTCGTACACAAGAATAGACTCGAGTTTTAAAGGACGTAACTATCTGTACATTTGAAGTTTCGGGCACCCGAATGGAGGAACGGGAAGGCCATAAGATATCTGAGCATGCAACAGACTCAGATAATGGATATGAAGCTAACCGGACGGTAATCGGACTCACGATGCGACAATGACATAGAGATTCGTACACAAGAATAGACTCGAGTTTTAAAGGACGTAACTATCTGTACATTTGAAGTTTCGGGCACCCGAATGGAGGAACGGGAAGGCCATAAGATATCTGAGCATGCAACAGACTCAGATAAAGGATATGAAGCTTACCGGACGGTAATCGGACTCACGATGGGACAATGACACAGAGATTCGTACACAAGAAAAGACTCGTGTTTTAATGAACGTAAATAGCGGTTCGTTTGAAGTTTCGGGCACCCGAATGGAGGAACGGGAAAGCCATAAGATATCTAAGCATGCAACAGACTCAGATAAAGGATATGAAGCTGACCGGACGGTAATCGGACTCACGATGGGACAATGACACAGAGATTCGTACACAAGAAAAGACTCGTGTTTTAATGGACGTAACTAGCGGTTCATTTGAAGTTTCGGGCACCCGAATGGAGGAACGGGAAGGCCATAAGATGTCTGAGCATGCAACAGACTCAGATAAGGGATATGAAGCTAACCGGACGGTAATCGGACTCACGATGGGACAATGACACAGAGATTCGTACACAAGAAAAGACTCGTGTTTTAATGAACGTAAATAGCGGTTCGTTTGAAGTTTCGGGCACCCGAATGGAGGAACGGGAAAGCCATAAGATATCTAAGCATGCAACAGACTCAGGTAAAGGATATGAAGTTGACCGGACGGTAATCGGACTTACGATGGGACAATGACACAGAGATTCGTACACAAGAAAAGAATCGTGTTTTAATGGACGTAACTAGCGGTTCATTTGAAGTTTCGACCACCCGAATGGAGGAACGGGAAAGCCATAAGATGTCTAAGCAAGCAACAGACTCAGATAAAGGATATGAAGCTGACCGGACGGTAATCGGACTCACGATGGGACAATGACACAGAGATTCGTTCACAAGAAAAGACTCGAGTTTTAAAGGACGTAACTATCTGTACATTTGAAGTTTCGGGCACCCGAATGGAGGAACGGGAAGGCCATAAGATATCTTAGCATGCAACAGACTCAGATAATGGATATGAAGCTGACCGGACGGTAATCGGACTCACGATGGGACAATGACACAGAGATTCGTACACAAGAAAAGACTCGTGTTTTAATGAACGTAAATAGCGGTTCTTTTGAAGTTTCGGGCACCCGAATCGAGGAACGGGAAAGCCATAAGATATCTAAGCATGCAACAGACTCAGATAAAGGATATGAAGCTGACCGGACGGTAATCGGACTCACGATGGGACAGTGACACAGAGATTCGTACACAAGAAAAGACTCGTGTTTTAATGGACGTAACTAGCGGTTTATTTGAAGTTTCGGGCACCCGAATGGAGGAACGGGAAAGCCATAAGATATCTAAGCATGCAACCGACTCAGATAAAGGATATGAAGCTTACCGGACGGTAATCGGACTCACGATGGGACAATGACACAGAGATTCGTACACAAGAAAAGACTCGTGTTTCAATGAACGTAAATAGCGGTTCGTTTGAAGTTTCGGGCACCCGAATGGAGGAACGGGAAAGCCATAAGATATCTAAGCATGCAACAGACTTAGATATAGGATATGAAGCTGACCGGACGGTAATCGGACTCACGATGGGACAATGACACAGAGATTCGTACACAAGAAAAGACTCGTGTTTTAATGGACGTAACTAGCGGTTCATTTGAAGTTTCGACCACCCGAATGGAGGAACGGGAAAGCCATAAGATGTCTAAGCATGCAACAGACTCAGATAAAGGATATGAAGCTGACCGGACGGTAATCGGACTCACGATGGGACAATGACACAGAGATTCGTACACAAGAAAAGACTCGAGTTTTAAAGGACGTAACTATCTGTACATTTGAAATTTCGGGCACCCGAATGGAGGAACGGGAAGGCCATAAGATATCTTAGCATGCAACAGACTCAGATAATGGATATGAAGCTAACCGGACGGTAATCGGACTCACGATGGGACAATGACACAGAGATTCGTACACAAGAAAAGACTCGTGTTTTAATGAACGTAAATAGCGGTTCGTTTGAAGTTTCGGGCACCCGAATGGAGGAACGGGAAAGCCATAAGATATCTAAGCATGCAACAGACTCAGATAAAGGATATGAAGCTGACCGGACGGTAATCCGACTCACGATGCGACAATGACATAGAGATTCGTACACAAGAATAGACTCGAGTTTTAAAGGACGTAACTATCTGTACATTTGAAGTTTCGGGCACCCGAATGGAGGAACGGGAAGGCCATAAGATATCTGAGCATGCAACAGACTCAGATAATGGATATGAAGCTAACCGGACGGTAATCGGACTCACGATGCGACAATGACATAGAGATTCGTACACAAGAATAGACTCGAGTTTTAAAGGACGTAACTATCTGTACATTTGAAGTTTCGGGCACCCGAATGGAGGAACGGGAAGGCCATAAGATATCTGAGCATGCAACAGACTCAGATAAAGGATATGAAGCTTACCGGACGGTAATCGGACTCACGATGGGACAATGACACAGAGATTCGTACACAAGAAAAGACTCGTGTTTTAATGAACGTAAATAGCGGTTCGTTTGAAGTTTCGGGCACCCGAATGGAGGAACGGGAAAGCCATAAGATATCTAAGCATGCAACAGACTCAGATAAAGGATATGAAGCTGACCGGACGGTAATCGGACTCACGATGGGACAATGACACAGAGATTCGTACACAAGAAAAGACTCGTGTTTTAATGGACGTAACTAGCGGTTCATTTGAAGTTTCGGGCACCCGAATGGAGGAACGGGAAGGCCATAAGATGTCTGAGCATGCAACAGACTCAGATAAGGGATATGAAGCTAACCGGACGGTAATCGGACTCACGATGGGACAATGACACAGAGATTCGTACACAAGAAAAGACTCGTGTTTTAATGAACGTAAATAGCGGTTCGTTTGAAGTTTCGGGCACCCGAATGGAGGAACGGGAAAGCCATAAGATATCTAAGCATGCAACAGACTCAGGTAAAGGATATGAAGTTGACCGGACGGTAATCGGACTTACGATGGGACAATGACACAGAGATTCGTACACAAGAAAAGAATCGTGTTTTAATGGACGTAACTAGCGGTTCATTTGAAGTTTCGACCACCCGAATGGAGGAACGGGAAAGCCATAAGATGTCTAAGCAAGCAACAGACTCAGATAAAGGATATGAAGCTGACCGGACGGTAATCGGACTCACGATGGGACAATGACACAGAGATTCGTACACAAGAAAAGACTCGAGTTTTAAAGGACGTAACTATCAGTACATTTGAAGTTTCGGGCACCCGAATGGAGGAACGGGAAGGCCATAAGATATCTTAGCATGCAACAGACTCAGATAATGGATATGAAGCTGACCGGACGGTAATCGGACTCACGATGGGACAATGACACAGAGATTCGTACACAAGAAAAGACTCGTGTTTTAATGAACGTAAATAGCGGTTCTTTTGAAGTTTCGGGCACCCGAATCGAGGAACGGGAAAGCCATAAGATATCTAAGCATGCAACAGACTCAGATAAAGGATATGAAGCTGACCGGACGGTAATCGGACTCACGATGGGACAGTGACACAGAGATTCGTACACAAGAAAAGACTCGTGTTTTAATGGACGTAACTAGCGGTTTATTTGAAGTTTCGGGCACCCGAATGGAGGAACGGGAAAGCCATAAGATATCTAAGCATGCAACCGACTCAGATAAAGGATATGAAGCTTACCGGACGGTAATCGGACTCACGATGGGACAATGACACAGAGATTCGTACACAAGAAAAGACTCGTGTTTCAATGAACGTAAATAGCGGTTCGTTTGAAGTTTCGGGCACCCGAATGGAGGAACGGGAAAGCCATAAGATATCTAAGCATGCAACAGACTTAGATATAGGATATGAAGCTGACCGGACGGTAATCGGACTCACGATGGGACAATGACACAGAGATTCGTACACAAGAAAAGACTCGTGTTTTAATGGACGTAACTAGCGGTTCATTTGAAGTTTCGACCACCCGAATGGAGGAACGGGAAAGCCATAAGATGTCTAAGCATGCAACAGACTCAGATAAAGGATATGAAGCTGACCGGACGGTAATCGGACTCACGATGGGACAATGACACAGAGATTCGTACACAAGAAAAGACTCGTGTTTTAATGGACGTAACTAGCGGTTCATTTGAAGTTTCGACCACTCGAATGGAGGAACGGGAAAGCCATAAGATGTCTAAGCATGCAACAGACTCAGATAAAGGATATGAAGCTGACCGGACGGTAATCGGACTCACGATGGGACAATGACACAGAGATTCGTACACAAGAAAAGACTCGAGTTTTAAAGGACGTAACTATCTGTACATTTGAAATTTCGGGCACCCGAATGGAGGAACGGGAAGGCCATAAGATATCTTAGCATGCAACAGACTCAGATAATGGATATGAAGCTAACCGGACGGTAATCGGACTCACGATGGGACAATGACACAGAGATTCGTACACAAGAAAAGACTCGTGTTTTAATGAACGTAAATAGCGGTTCGTTTGAAGTTTCGGGCACCCGAATGGAGGAACGGGAAAGCCATAAGATATCTAAGCATGCAACAGACTCTGATAAAGGATATGAAGCTGACCGGACGGTAATCCGACTCACGATGCGACAATGACATAGAGATTCGTACACAAGAATAGACTCGAGTTTTAAAGGACGTAACTATCTGTACATTTGAAGTTTCGGGCACCCGAATGGAGGAACAGGAAGGCCATAAGATATCTGAGCATGCAACAGACTCAGATAATGGATATGAAGCTAACCGGACGGTAATCGGACTCACGATGGGACAATGACACAGAGATTCGTACACAAAAAAAGACTCGTGTTTTAATGAACGTAAATAGCGGTTCATTTGAATTTTCTGGCACCCGAATGGAGGAACGGGAAAGCCATAAGATATCTAAACATGCAACAGACTCAGATAAAGGATATGAAGATGACCGGACGGTAATCGTACTCACGATGGGACAATGACACAGAGATTCGTACACAAGAAAAGACTCGTGTTTTAATGGACGTAACTAGCGGTTCATTTGAAGTTTCGGGCACCCGAATGGAGGAACGGGAAAGCCATAAGATATCTAAGCATGCAACAGACTCAGATAAAGGATATGAAGCTGACCGGACAGTAATCGGACTCACGATGGGACAATGACACAGAGATTCGTACACAAGAAAAGACTCGTGTTTTAATGGACGTAACTAGCGGTTCATTTGAAGTTTCGGGCACCCGAATGGAGGAACGGGAAGGCCATAAGATATTTGAGCATGCAACAGACTCAGATAAGGGATATGAAGCTAACCGGACGGTAATCGGACTCACGATGGGACAATGACACAGAGATTCGTACACAAGAAAAGACTCGTGTTTTAATGAACGTAAATAGCGGTTCGTTTGAAGTTTCGGGCACCCGAATGGAGGAACGGGAAAGCCATAAGATATCTAAGCATGCAACAGACTCAGATAAAGGATATGAAGCTGACCGGACGGTAATCGGACTCACGATGGGACAATGACACAGAGATTCGCACACAAGAAAAGAATCGTGTTTTAATGGACGTAACTAGCGGTTCATTTGAAGTTTCGACCACCCGAATGGAGGAACGGGAAAGCCATAAGATGTCTAAGCATGCAACAGACTCAGATAAAGGATATGAAGCTGACCGAACGGTAATCGGACTCACGATGGGACAATGACACAGCGATTCGTACACAAGAAAAGACTCGAGTTTTAAAGGACGTAACTATCTGTACATTTGAAGTTTCGGGCACCCGAATGGAGGAACGGGAAGGCCATAAGATATCTTAGCATGCAACAGACTCAGATAATGGATATGAAGCTAACCGGACGGTAATCGGACTCACGATGGGACAATGACACAGAGATTCGTACACAAGAAAAGACTCGTGTTTTAATGAACGTAAATAGCGGTTCATTTGAAGTTTCGGGCACCCGAATCGAGGAACGGGAAAGCCATAAGATATCTAAGCATGCAACAGACTCAGATAAAGGATATGAAGCTGACCGGACGGTAATCGGACTCACGATGGGACAATGACACAGAGATTCGTACACAAGAAAAGACTCGTGTTTTAATGGACGTAACTAGCGGTTCATTAGAAGTTTCGGGCACCCGAATGGATGAACGGGAAAGCCATAAAATATCTAAGCATGAAACAGACTCAGATAAAGGATATGAAGCTGACCGGACGGTAATCGGACTCACGATGGGACAATGACACAGAGATTCGTACACAAGAAAAGACTCGTGTTTTAATGAACGTAAATAGCGGTTCATTTGAAGTTTCGGGCACCTGAATGGAGGAACGGGAAAGCCATAAGATATCTAAGCATGCAACAGACTCAGATAAAGGATATGAAGCTGACCGGACGGTAATCGTACTCACGATGGGACAATGACACAGAGATTCGTACACAAGAAAAGACTCGTGTTTTAATGGAAGTAACTAGCGGTTCATTTGAAGTTTCGGGCACCCGAATGGAGGAACGGGAAAGCCATAAGATATCTAAGCATGCAACCGACTCAGATAAAGGATATGAAGCTGACCGGACGGTAATCGGACTCACGATGGGACAATGACACAGAGATTCGTACACAAGAAAAGACTCGTGTTTCAATGAACGTAAATAGCGGTTCGTTTGAAGTTTCGGGCACCCGAATGGAGGAACGGGAAAGCCATAAGATATCTAAGCATGCAACAGACTTAGATAAAGGATATGAAGCTGACCGGACGGTAATCGGACTCACGATGGGACAATGACACAGAGATTCGTACACAAGAAAAGACTCGTGTTTTAATGGACGTAACTAGCGGTTCATTTGAAGTTTCGGGCACCCGAATGGAGGAACGGGAAGGCCATAAGATATCTGAGCATGCAACACACTCAGATAAAGGATATGAAGCTAACCGGACGGTAATCGGACTCACGATGGGACAATGACACAGAGATTCGTACACAAGAAAAGACTCGTGTTTTAATGAACGTAAATAGCGGTTCGTTTGAAGTTTCGGGCACCCGAATGGCGGAACGGGAAAGCCATAAGATATCTAAGCATGCAACAGACTTAGATAAAGGATATGAAGCTGACCGGACGGTAATCGGACTCACGATGGGACAATGACACAGAGATTCGTACACAAGAAAAGACTCGTGTTTTAATGGACGTAACTAGCGGTTCATTTGAAGTTTCGGGCACCCGAATGGAGGAACGGGAAAGCCATAAAATATCTAAGCATGAAACAGACTCAGATAAAGGATATGAAGCTGACCGGACGGTAATCGGACTCACGATGGGACAATGACACAGCGATTCGTACACAAGAAAAGACTCGAGTTTTAAAGGACGTAACTATCTGTACATTTGAAGTTTCGGGCACCCGAATGGAGGAACGGGAAGGCCATAAGATATCTTAGCATGCAACAGACTCAGATAATGGATATGAAGCTAACCAGACGGTAATCGGACTCACGATGGGACAATGACACAGAGATTCGTACACAAGAAAAGACTCGTGTTTTAATGAACGTAAATAGCGGTTCATTTGAAGTTTCGGGCACCCGAATCGAGGAACGGGAAAGCCATAAGATATCTAAGCATGCAACAGACTCAGATAAAGGATATGAAGCTGACCGGACGGTAATCGGACTCACGATGGGACAATGACACAGAGATTCGTACACAAGAAAAGACTCGTGTTTTAATGGACGTAACTAGCGGTTCATTAGAAGTTTCGGGCACCCGAATGGATGAACGGGAAAGCCATAAAATATCTAAGCATGAAACAGACTCAGATAAAGGATATGAAGCTGACCGGACGGTAATCGGACTCACGATGGGACAATGACACAGAGATTCGTACACAAGAAAAGACTCGTGTTTTAATGGAAGTAACTAGCGGTTCATTTGAAGTTTCGGGCACCCGAATGGAGGAACGGGAAAGCCATAAGATATCTAAGCATGCAACCGACTCAGATAAAGGATATGAAGCTGACCGGACGGTAATCGGACTCACGATGGGACAATGACACAGAGATTCGTACACAAGAAAAGACTCGTGTTTTAATGAACGTAAATAGCGGTTCATTTGAAGTTTCGGGCACCTGAATGGAGGAACGGGAAAGCCATAAGATATCTAAGCATGCAACAGACTCAGATAAAGGATATGAAGCTGACCGGACGGTAATCGTACTCACGATGGGACAATGACACAGAGATTCGTACACAAGAAAAGACTCGTGTTTTAATGGAAGTAACTAGCGGTTCATTTGAAGTTTCGGGCACCCGAATGGAGGAACGGGAAAGCCATAAGATATCTAAGCATGCAACCGACTCAGATAAAGGATATGAAGCTGACCGGACGGTAATCGGACTCACGATGGGACAATGACACAGAGATTCGTACACAAGAAAAGACTCGTGTTTCAATGAACGTAAATAGCGGTTCGTTTGAAGTTTCGGGCACCCGAATGGAGGAACGGGAAAGCCATAAGATATCTAAGCATGCAACAGACTTAGATAAAGGATATGAAGCTGACCGGACGGTAATCGGACTCACGATGGGACAATGACACAGAGATTCGTACACAAGAAAAGACTCGTGTTTTAATGGACGTAACTAGCGGTTCATTTGAAGTTTCGGGCACCCGAATGGAGGAACGGGAAGGCCATAAGATATCTGAGCATGCAACACACTCAGATAAAGGATATGAAGCTTACCGGACGGTAATCGGACTCACGATGGGACAATGACACAGAGATTCGTACACAAGAAAAGACTCGTGTTTTAATGAACGTAAATAGCGGTTCGTTTGAAGTTTCGGGCACCCGAATGGCGGAACGGGAAAGCCATAAGATATCTAAGCATGCAACAGACTTAGATAAAGGATATGAAGCTGACCTGACGGTAATCGGACTCACGATGGGACAATGACACAGAGATTCGTACACAAGAAAAGACTCGTGTTTTAATGGACGTAACTAGCGGTTCATTTGAAGTTTCGGGCACCCGAATGGAGGAACGGGAAAGCCATAAAATATCTAAGCATGAAACAGACTCAGATAAAGGATATGAAGCTGACCGGACGGTAATCGGACTCACGATGGGACAATGACACAGAGATTCGTACACAAGAAAAGACTCGTGTTTTAATGAACGTAAATAGCGGTTCATTTGAAGTTTCGGGCACCTGAATGGAGGAACGGGAAAGCCATAAGATATCTAAGCATGCAACAGACTCAGATAAAGGATATGAAGCTGACCGGACGGTAATCGTACTCACGATGGGACAATGACACAGAGATTCGTACACAAGAAAAGACTCGTATTTTAATGGACGTAACTAGCGGTTCATTTGAAGTTTCGGGCACCCGAATGGAGGAACGGGAAAGCCATAAAATATCTAAGCATGAAACAGACTCAGATAAAGGATATGAAGCTGACCGGACGGTAATCGGACTCACGATGGGACAATGACACAGAGATTCGTACACAAGAAAAGACTCGTGTTTTAATGAACGTATATAGCGGTTCATTTGAAGTTTCGGGCACCTGAATGGAGGAACGGGAAAGCCATAAGATATCTAAGCATGCAACAGACTCAGATAAAGGATATGAAGCTGACCGGACGGTAATCGTACTCACGATGGGACAATGACAAAGAGATTCGTACACAAGAAAAGACTCGTGTTTTATTTGACGTAACTAGCGGTTCATTTGAAGTTTCGGGCACCCGAATGGAGGAATGGGAAAGCCATAAGATATCTAAGCATGCAACACACTCAGATAAAGGATATGAAGCTGACTGGACGGTAATCGGACTCACGATGGGACAGTGACACAGAGATTCGTACACAAGAAAAGACTCGTGTTTTAATGGACGTAACTAGCGGTTCATTTGAAGTTTCGACCACCCGAATGGAGGAACGGGAAAGCCATAAGATATCTAAGCATGCAACAGACTCAGATAAAGGATATGAAGCTGACCGGACGGTAATCGGACTCACGATGGGACAATGACATAGAGATTCGTACTCAAGAAAAGACTCGAGTTTTAAAGGACGTAACTATCTGTACATTTGAAGTTTCGGGCACCCGAATGGAGGAACGGGAAGGCCATAAGATATCTTAGCATGCAACAGACTCAGATAATGGATATGAAGCTAAGCGGACGGTAATCGGACTCACGATGGGACAATGACACAGAGATTCGTACACAAGAAAAGACTCGTGTTTTAATGAACGTAAATAGCGGTTCGTTTGAAGTTTCGGGCACCCGAATGGAGGAACGGGAAAGCCATAAGATATCTAAGCATGCAACAGACTCAGATAAAGGATATGAAGCTGACCGGACGGTAATCGGACTCACGATGGGACAATGACACAGAGATTCGTACACAAGAAAAGACTCGTGTTTTAATGGACGTAACTAGCGGTTCATTTGAAGTTTCGGCCACCCGAATGGAGGAACGGGAAGGCCATAAGATATCTGAGCATGCAACAGACTCAGATAATGGATATGAAGCTAACCGGATGGTAATCGGACTCACGATGGGACAATGACACAGAGATTCGTACACAAGAAAAGACTCGTGTTTTAATGAACGTAAATAGCGGTTCATTTGAAGTTTCGGGCACCCGAATGGAGGAACGGAAAGCCATAAGATATCTAAGCATGCAACAGACTCAGATAAAAGATATGAAGCTGACCGGACGATAATCGGACTCACGATGGGACAATGACACAGAGATTCGTACACAAGAAAAGACTCGTGTTTTAATGAACGTAAATAGCGGTTCGTTTGAAGTTTCGGGCACCCGAATGGAGGAACGGGAAAGCCATAAGATATCTAAGCGTGCAACAGACTCAGATAAAGGATATGAAGCTGACTGGACGGTAATCGGACTCACGATGGGACAGTGACACAGAGATTCGTACACAAGAAAAGACTCGTGTTTTAATGGACGTAACTAGCGGTTCATTTGAAGTTTCGACCACCCGAATGGAGGAACGGGAAAGCCATAAGATATCTAAGCATGCAACAGACTCAGATAAAGGATATGAAGCTGACCGGACGGTAATCGGACTCACGATGGGACAATGACATAGAGATTCGTACACTAGAAAAGACTCGAGTTTTAAAGGACGTAACTATCTGTACATTTGAAGTTTCGGGCACCCGAATGGAGGAACGGGAAGGCCATAAGATATCTTAGCATGCAACAGACTCAGATAATGGATATGAAGCTAAGCGGACGGTAATCGGACTCACGATGGGACAATGACACAGAGATTCGTACACAAGAAAAGACTCGTGTTTTAATGAACGTAAATAGCGGTTCGTTTGAAGTTTCGGGCACCCGAATGGAGGAACGGGAAAGCCATAAGATATCTAAGCATGCAACAGACTCAGATAAAGGATATGAAGCTGACCGGACGGTAATCGGACTCATGATGGGACAATGACACAGACATTCGTACACAAGAAAAGACTCGTGTTTTAATGAACGTAAATAGCGATTCGTTTGAAGTTTCGGGCACCCAAATGGAGGAACGGGAAAGCCATAAGATATCTAAGCATGCAACAGACACAGATAAAGGATTTGAAGCTGACCGGACGGTAATCGGACTCACGATGGGACAATGACACAGAGATTCGTACACAAGAAAAGACTCGTGTTTTAATGAACGTAAATAGCGATTCGTTTGAAGTTTCGGGCACCCGAATGGAGGAACGGGAAAGCCATAAGATATCTAAGCATGCAACAGACTCAGATAAAGGATATGAAACTGACCGGACGGTAATCGGACTCACGATGGGACAATGACACAGAGATTCGTACACAAGAAAAGACTCGTGTTTTAATGGACGTAACTAGCGGTTCATTTGAAGTTTCGACCACCCGAATGGAGGAACGGGAAAGCCATAAGATATCTAAGCATGCAACAGACTCAGATAAAGGATATGAAGCTGACCGGACGGTAATCGGACTCACGATGGGACAATGACACAGAGATTCGTACACAAGAAAAGGCTCGAGTTTTAAAGGACGTAAGTATCTGTACATTTGAAGTTTCGGGCACCCAAATGGAGGAACGGGAAGGCCATAAGATATCTGAGCATGCAACAGACTCAGATAATGTATATGAAGCTAACCGGACGGTAATCGGACTCACGATGGGAGAATGAAACAGAGATTCGTACACAAGAAAAGACTCGTGTTTTAATGAACGTAAATAGCGGTTCTTTTGAAGTTTCGGGCACCCGAATGGAGGAACGGGAAAGCCATAAGATATCTAAGCATGCAACAGACTCAGATAAAGGATATGAAGCTGACCGGACGGTAATCGGACTCACGATGGGACAATGACACAGAGATTCGTACACAAGAAAAGACTCGATTTTTAAAGGACGTAACTATCTGTACATTTGAAGTTTCGGGCACCCGAATGGAGGAACGGGAAGGCCATAAGATATCTGAGCATGCAACAAACTATGTTAAAGGATACGAAGCAGACCGGACGGTAATCGGACTCACGATGTGACAATGACACAGAGATTCGTACACAAGAAAAGACTCTTGTTTTAATGAACGTAACTAGCGGTTCATTTGAAGTTTCGGGCACCCGAATGGTGGAACGGAAAGGCCATAAGATATCTGAGCATGCAATAGACTCAGATAAAGGATATGAAGCTGACCGGACGGTAATCGGACTCACGATGGGACAATGACACAGAGATTCGTACACAAGAAAAGACTCGAGTTTTAATGAACGTAAATAGCGATTCGTTTGAAGTTTCGGGCACCCGAATGGAGGAACGGGAAAGCCAAAAGATATCTAAGCATGCAACAGACTCAGATAAAGGATATGAAGCTGACCGGATGGTAATCGGACTCACGAAGGGACAATGACACAGAGATTCGTACACAAGAAAAGACTCGTGTTTTAATGAACGTAAATAGCGATTCGTTTGAAGTTTCGGGCACCCGAATGGAGGAACGGGAAAGCCATAAGATATCTAAGCATGCAACAGACTCAGATAAAGGATATGAAGCTGACCGGACGGTAATCGGACTCACGATGGGACAATGACACAGAGATTCGTACACATGAAAAGACTCGTGTTTTAATGGACGTAACTAGCGGTTCATTTGAAGTTTCGACCACCCGAATGGAGGAACAGGAAAGCCATAAGATATCTAAGCATGCAACAGACTCAGATAAAGGATATGAAGCTGACCGGACGGTAATCGGACTCACGATGGGACAATGACACAGAGATTCGTACACAAGAAAAGACTCGAGTTTTAAAGGACGTAACTATATGTACATTTGAAGTTTCGGGCACCCAAATGGAGGAACGGGAAGGCCATAAGATATCTGAGCATGCAACAGACTCAGATAATGTATATGAAGCTAACCGGACGGTAATCGGACTCACGATGGGAGAATGACACAGAGATTCGTACACAAGAAAAGACTCGTGTTTTAATGAACGTAAATAGCGGTTCTTTTGAAGTTTCGGGCACCCGAATGGAGGAACGGGAAAGCCATAAGATATCTAAGCATGCAACAGACTCAGATAAAGGATATGAAGCTGACCGGACGGTAATCGGACTCACGATGGGACAATGACACAGAGATTCGTACACAAGAAAAGACTCGTGTTTTAAAGGACGTAACTATCTGTACATTTGAAGTTTCGGCCACCCGAATGGAGGAACGGGAAGGCCATAAGATATCTGAGCATGCAACAGACTCAGATAAAGGATATGAAGCTAACCGGACGGTAATCGGACTCACGATGGGACAATGACACAGAGATTCGTACACAAGAAAAGACTCGTGTTTTAATGAACGTAAATAGCGGTTCATTTGAAGTTTCGGGCACCCGAATGGAGGAACGGGAAAGCCATAAGATATCTAAGCATGCAACAGACTCAGATAAAGGATATGAAGCTGACCGGACGGTAATCGGACTCACGATGGGACAATGACACAGAGATTCGTACACAAGAAAAGACTCGAGTTTTAAAGGACGTAACTATCTGTACATTTGAAGTTTCGGGCACCCAAATGGAGGAACGGGAAGGCCATAAGATATCTGAGCATGCAACAGACTCAGATAATGTATATGAATTTAACCGGACGGTAATCGGACTCACGATGGGACAATGACACAGAGATTCGTACACAAGAAAAGACTCGTGTTTTAATGAACGTAAATAGCGGTTCATTTGAAGTTTCGGGCACCCGAATAGAGGAACGGGAAAGCCATAAGATATCTAAGCATGCAACAGACTCAGATAAAGGATATGAAGCTGACCGGACGGTAATCGTACTCACGATGGGACAATGACACAGAGATTCGTACACAAGAAAAGACTCGTGTTTTAATGAACGTAAATAGCGATTCGTTTGAAGTTTCGGGCACCCGAATGGAGGAACGGGAAAGCCATAAGATATCTAAGCATGCAACAGACTCTAGATAAAGGATATGAAGCTGACCGGACGGTAATCGGACTCACGAAGGGACAATGACACAGAGATTCGTACACAAGAAAAGACTCGTGTTTTAATGAACGTAAATAGCGATTCGTTTGAAGTTTCGGGCACCCGAATGGAGGAACGGGAAAGCCATAAGATATCTAAGCATGCAACAAACTCAGATAAAGGATATGAAGCTGACCGGACGGTAATCGGACTCACGATGGGACAATGACACAGAGATTCGTACACATGAAAAGACTCGTGTTTTAATGGACGTAACTAGCGGTTCATTTGAAGTTTCGACCACCCGAATGGAGGAACAGGAAAGCCATAAGATATCTAAGCATGCAACAGACTCAGATAAAGGATATGAAGCTGACCGGACGGTAATCGGACTCACGATGGGACAATGACACAGAGATTCGTACACAAGAAAAGACTCGAGTTTTAAAGGACGTAACTGTATGTACATTTGAAGTTTCGGGCACCCAAATGGAGGAACGGGAAGGCCATAAGATATCTGAGCATGCAACAGACTCAGATAATGTATATGAAGCTAACCGGACGGTAATCGGACTCACGATGGGAGAATGACACAGAGATTCGTACACAAGAAAAGACTCGTGTTTTAATGAACGTAAATAGCGGTTCTTTTGAAGTTTCGGGCACCCGAATGGAGGTACGGGAAAGCCATAAGATATCTAAGCATGCAACAGACTCAGATAAAGGATATGAAGCTGACCGGACGGTAATCGGACTCACGATGGGACAATGACACAGAGATTCGTACACAAGAAAAGACTCGTGTTTTAAAGGACGTAACTATCTGTACATTTGAAGTTTCGGCCACCCGAATGGAGGAACGGGAAGGCCATAAGATATCTGAGCATGCAACAGACTCAGATAATGGATATGAAGCTAACCGGACGGTAATCGGACTCACGATGGGACAATGACACAGAGATTCGTACACAAGAAAAGACTCGCGTTTTAATGAACGTAAATAGCGGTTCATTTGAAGTTTCGGGCACCCGAATGGAGGAACGGAAAGCCATAAGATATCTAAGCATGCAACAGACTCAGATAAAGGATATGAAGCTGACCGGACGATAATCGGACTCACGATGGGACAATGACACAGAGATTCGTACACAAGAAAAGACTCGTGTTTTAATGAACGTAAATAGCGGTTCGTTTGAAGTTTCGGGCACCCGAATGGAGGAACGGGAAAGCCATAAGATATCTAAGCGTGCAACAGACTCAGATAAAGGATATGAAGCTGACCGGACGGTAATCGGACTCACGATGGGACAGTGACACAGAGATTCGTACACAAGAAAAGACTCGTGTTTTAATGGACGTAACTAGCGGTTCATTTGAAGTTTCGACCACCCGAATGGAGGAACGGGAAAGCCATAAGATATCTAAGCATGCAACAGACTCAGATAAAGGATATGAAGCTGACCGGACGGTAATCGGACTCACGATGGGACAATGACATAGAGATTCGTACACAAGAAAAGACTCGAGTTTTAGAGGACGTAACTATCTGTACATTTGAAGTTTCGGGCACCCGAATGGAGGAACGGGAAGGCCATAAGATATCTTAGCATGCAACAGACTCAGATAATGGATATGAAGCTAAGCGGACGGTAATCGGACTCACGATGGGACAATGACACAGAGATTCGTACACAAGAAAAGACTCGTGTTTTAATGAACGTAAATAGCGGTTCGTTTGAAGTTTCGGGCACCCGAATGGAGGAACCGGAAAGCCATAAGATATCTAAGCATGCAACAGACTCAGATAAAGGATATGAAGCTGACCGGACGGTAATCGGACTCACGATGGGACAATGACACAGACATTCGTACACAAGAAAAGACTCGTGTTTTAATGAACGTAAATAGCGATTCGTTTGAAGTTTCGGGCACCCGAATGGAGGAACGGGAAAGCCATAAGATATCTAAGCATGCAACAGACACAGATAAAGTATTTGAAGCTGACCGGACGGTAATCGGACTCACGATGGGACAATGACACAGAGATTCGTACACAAGAAAAGACTCGTGTTTTAATGAACGTAAATAGCGATTCGTTTGAAGTTTCGGGCACCCGAATGGAGGAACGGGAAAGCCATAAGATATCTAAGCATGCAACAGACTCAGATAAAGGATATGAAACTGACCGGACGGTAATCGGACTCACGATGGGACAATGACACAGAGATTCGTACACAAGAAAAGACTCGTGTTTTAATGGACGTAACTAGCGGTTCATTTGAAGTTTCGACCACCCGAATGGAGGAACGGGAAAGCCATAAGATATCTAAGCATGCAACAGACTCAGATAAAGGATATGAAGCTGACCGGACGGTAATCGGACTCACGATGGGACAATGACACAGAGATTCGTACACAAGAAAAGACTCGAGTTTTAAAGGACGTAAGTATCTGTACATTTGAAGTTTCGGGCACCCAAATGGAGGAACGGGAAGGCCATAAGATATCTGAGCATGCAACAGACTCAGATAATGTATATGAAGCTAACCGGACGGTAATCGGACTCACGATGGGAGAATGACACAGAGATTCGTACACAAGAAAAGACTCGTGTTTTAATGAACGTAAATAGCGGTTCTTTTGAAGTTTCGGGCACCCGAATGGAGGAACGGGAAAGCCATAAGATATCTAAGCATGCAACAGACTCAGATAAAGGATATGAAGCTGACCGGACGGTAATCGGACTCACGATGGGACAATGACACAGAGATTCATACACAAGAAAAGACTCGAGTTTTAAAGGACGTAACTATCTGTACATTTGAAGTTTCGGGCACCCGAATGGAGGAACGGGAAGGCCATAAGATATCTGAGCATGCAACAAACTATGTTAAAGGATACGAAGCAGACCGGACGGTAATCGGACTCACGATGTGACAATGACACAGAGATTCGTACACAAGAAAAGACTCTTGTTTTAATGGACGTAACTAGCGGTTCATTTGAAGTTTCGGGCACCCGAATGGTGGAACGGGAAGGCCATAAGATATCTGAGCATGCAATAGACTCAGATAAAGGATATGAAGCTGACCGGACGGTAATCGGACTCACGATGGGACAATGACACAGAGATTCATACACAAGAAAAGACTCGTGTTTTAAAGGACGTACCTATCTGTACATTTGAAGTTTCGGCCACCCAAATGGAGGAACGGGAAGGCCATAAGATATCTGAGCATGCAACAGACTCAGATAATGGATATGAAGCTAACCGGACGGTAATCGGACTCACGATGGGACAATGACACAGAGATTCGTACACAAGAAAAGACTCGTGTTTTAATGAACGTAAATAGCGGTTCATTTGAAGTTTCGGGCACCCGAATGGATGAACGGGAAAGCCATAAGATATCTAAGCATGCAACAGACTCAGATAAAGGATATGAAGCTGACCGGACGGTAATCGGACTCACGATGGGACAATGACACAGAGATTCGTACACAAGAAAAGACTCGTGTTTTAATGAACGTAAATAGCGGTTCGTTTGAAGTTTCGGGCACCCGAATGGAGGAACGGGAAAGCCATAAGATATCTAAGCGTGCAACAGACTCAGATAAAGGATATGAAGCTGACCGGACGGTAATCGGACTCACGATGGGACAATGACACAGAGATTCGTACACAAGAAAAGACTCGTGTTTTAATGGACGTAACTAGCGGTTCATTTGAAGTTTCAACCACCCGAATGGAGGAACAGGAAAGCCATAAGATATCTAAGCATGCAACAGACTCAGATAAAGGATATGAAGCTGACCGGACGGTAATCGGACTCACGATGGGACAATGACACAGAGATTCGTACACAAGAAAAGACTCGAGTTTTAAAGGACGTAACTATATGTACATTTGAAGTTTCGGGCACCCAAATGGAGGAACGGGAAGGCCATAAGATATCTGAGCATGCAACAGACTCAGATAATGTATATGAAGCTAACCGGACGGTAATCGGACTCACGATGGGAGAATGACACAGAGATTCGTACACAAGAAAAGACTCGTGTTTTAATGAACGTAAATAGCGGTTCTTTTGAAGTTTCGGGCACCCGAATGGAGGAACGGGAAAGCCATAAGATATCTAAGCATGCAACAGACTTAGATAAAGGATATGAAGCTGACCGGACGGTAATCGGACTCACGATGGGACAATGACACAGAGATTCGTACACAAGAAAAGACTCGTGTTTTAGTGAACGTAAATAGCGGTTCGTTTGAAGTTTCGGGCACCCGAATGGAGGAACGGGAAAGCCATAAGATATCTAAGCATGCAACAGACTCAGATAAAGGATATGAAACTGACCGGACGGTAATCGGACTCACGATGGGACAATGACACAGAGATTCGTACACAAGAAAAGACTCGTGTTTTAATGGACGTAACTAGCGGTTCATTTGAAGTTTCAACCACCCGAATGGAGGAACGGGAAAGCCATAAGATATCTAAGCATGCAACAGACTCAGATAAAGGATATGAAGCTGACCGGACGGTAATCGGACTCACGATGGGACAATGACACAGAGATTCGTACACAAGAGAAGACTCGAGTTTTAAAGGACGTAACTATATGTACATTTGAAGTTTCGGGCACCCAAATGGAGGAACGGGAAGGCCATAAGATATCTGAGCATGCAACAGACTCAGATAATGTATATGAAGCTAACCGGACGGTAATCGGACTCACGATGGGAGAATGACACAGAGATTCGTACACAAGAAAAGACTCATGTTTTAATGAACGTAAATAGCGGTTCTTTTGAAGTTTCGGGCACCCGAATGGAGGAACGGGAAAGCCATAAGATATCTAAGCATGCAACAGACTCAGATAAAGGATATGAAGCTGACCGGACGGTAATCGGACTCCCGATGGGACAATGACACAGAGATTCGTACACAAGAAAAGACTCGTGTTTTAATGAACGTAAATAGCGGTTCGTTTGAAGTTTCGGGCACCCGAATGGAGGAACGGGAAAGCCATAAGATATCTAAGCATGCAACAGACTCAGATAAAGGATATGAAGCTGACCGGACGGTAATCTGACTCACGATGGGACAATGACACAGAGATTCGTACACAAGAAAAGACTCGTGTTTTAATGGACGTAACTAGCGGTTCATTTGAAGTTTCGGGCACCCGAATGGAGGAACGGGAAAGCCATAAGATATCTAAGCATGCAACAGACTCAGATAAAGGATATGAAGCTGACCGGACCGTAATCGGACTCACGATGGGACAATGACACAAAGATTCGTACACAAGAAAAGACTCGTGTTTTAATGGACGTAACTAGCGGTTCATTTGAAGTTTCGGGCACCCGAATGGAGGAACGGGAAGGCCATAAGATATCTGAGCATGCAACAGACTCAGATAAGGGATATGAAGCTAACCGGACGGTAATCGGACTCACGATGGGACAATGACACAGAGATTCGTACACAAGAAAAGACTCGTGTTTTATTGAACGTAAATAGCGGTTCATTTGAAGTTTCGGGCACCCGAATGGAGGAAAGGGAAAGCCATAAGATATCTAAGCATGCAACAGACTCAAATAAAGGATATGAAGCTGACCGGACGGTAATCGGACTCACGATGGGACAATGACACAGAGATTCGTACACAAGAAAAGACTCGTGTTTTAATGAACGTAAATAGCGGTTCGTTTGAAGTTTCGGGCACCCGAATGGAGGAACGGGAAAGCCATAAGATATCTTAGCATGCAACAAACTCAGATAAAGGATATGAAGCTGACCGGACGGTAATCGGACTCACGATGGGACAATGACACAGAGATTCGTACACAAGAAAAGACTCGTGTTTTAATGGACGTAACTTGCGGTTCATTTGAAGTTTCGACCACCCGAATGGAGGAACGGGAAAGCCATAAGATGTCTAAGCATACAACAGACTCAGATAAAGGATATGAAGCTGACCGGACGGTAATCGGACTCACGATGGGACAATGACACAGAGATTCGTACACAAGAAAAGACTCGAGTTTTAAAGGACGTAACTATCTGTACATTTGAAGTTTTGGGCACCCGAATGGAGGAACGGGATGGCCATAAGATATCTTAGCATGCAACAGACTCAGATTATGGATATGAAGCTAACCGGACGGTAATCGGACTCACGATGGGATAATGACACAGAGATTCGTACACAAGAAAAAGACTCGTGTTTTAATGAACGTAAATAGCGGTTCATTTGAAGTTCCGGGCACCCGAATCGAGGAACGGGAAAGCCATAAGATATCTAAGCATGCAACAGACTCAGATAGAGGATATGAAGCTGACCGGACGGTAATCGGACTCACGATGGGACAATGACACAGAGATTCGTACACAAGAAAAGACTAGTGTTTTAATGAACGTAAATAGCGGTTCGTTTGAAGTTTCGGGCACCCGAATGGAGGAACGGGAAAGCCATAAGATATCTAAGCATGCAACAGACTCAGATAAAGGATATGAAGCTGACCGGACGGTAATCGGACTCACGATGGGACAATGACACAGAGATTCGTACACAAGAAAAGACTCGTGTTTTAATGGACGTAACTAGCGGTTCATTTGAAGTTTTGACCACCCGAATGGAGGAACGGGAAAGCCATAAGATGTCATGCAACAGACTCAGATAAAGGATATGAAGCTGACCGGACGGTAATCGGACTCACGATGGGAAAATGACACAGAGATTCGTACACAAGAAAAGACTCGAGTTTTAAAGGACGTAACTATCTGTACATTTGAAGTTTTGGGCACCCGAATGGAGGAACGGGAAGGCCATAAGATATCTTAGCATGCAACAGACTCAGATTATGGATATGAAGCTAAGCGGACGGTAATCGGACTCACGATGGGACAATGACGCAGAGATTCGTACACAAGAAAAGACTCGTGTTTTAATGAAGGTAAATAGCGGTTCATTTGAAGTTTCGGGCACCCGAATCGAGGAACGGGAAATCCATAAGATATCTAAGCATGCAACAGACTCAGATAAAGGATATGAAGCTGACCGGACGGTAATCGGACTCACGATGGGACAATGACACAGAGATTCGTACACAAGAAAAGACTCGTGTTTTAATGGACGTAACTAGCGGTTCATTTGAAGTTTCGACCACCCGAATGGAGGAACGGGAAAGCCATAAGATATCTAAGCATGCAACAGACTCAGATAAAGGATATGAAGCTGACTGGACGGTAATCGGACTCACGATGGGACAATGACACAGAGATTCGTACACAAGAAAAGGCTCGAGTTTTAAAGGACGTAACTATCTGTACATTTGAAGTTTCGGTTACCCAAATGGAGGAACGGGAAGGCCATAAGATATCTGAGCATGCAACAGACTCAGATAATGTATATGAAGCTAACCGGACGGTAATCGGACTCACGATGGGACAATGACACAGAGATTCATACACAAGAAAAGACTCGTGTTTTAATGAACGTAAATAGCGGTTCATTTGAAGTTTCGGGCACCCGAATCGAGGAACGGGAAAGCCATAAGATAACTAAGCATGCAACAGACTCAGATAAAGGATATGAAGCTGACCGGACGGTAATCGGACTCACGATGGGACAATGACAAAGAGATTCGTACACAAGAAAAGACTCGTGTTTTAATGGACGTAACTAGCGGTTCATTTGAAGTTTCGACCACCCGAATGGAGGAACGGGAAAGCCATAAGATATCTAAGCATGCAACAGACTCAGATAAAGGATATGAAGCTGACCGGACGGTAATCGGACTCACGATGGGACAATGACACGGAGATTCGTACACAAGAAAAGGCTCGAGTTTTAAAGGACGTAACTATCTGTACATTTGAAGTTTCGGGCACCCAAATGGAGGAACGGGAAGGCCATAAGATATCTGAGCATGCAACAGACTCAGATAATGTATATGAAGCTAACCGGACGGTAATCGGACTCACGATGGGACAATGACACAGAGATTCATAGAGATTCGTACACAAGAAAAGACTCGAGTTTTAAAGGACGTAACTATCTGTACATTTGAAGTTTCGGGCACTCGAATGGAGGAACGGGAAGGCCATAAGATATCTGAGCATGCAACAGACTCAGATAATGGATATGAAGCTAACCGGACGGTAATCGGACTCACGATGGGACAATGACACAGAGATTCGTACACAAGAAAAGACTCGTGTTTTAATGAACGTAAATAGCGGTTCATTTGAATTTTCGGGCACCCGAATGGAGGAACGGGAAAGCCATAAGATATCTAAGCATGCAACAGACTCAGATAAAGGATATAAAGCTGATCGGACGGTAATCGTACTCATGATGGGACAATGACACAGAGATTCGTACACAAGAAAAGACTCGTGTTTTAATGGACGTAACTAGCGGTTCATTTGAAGTTTCGGGCATCCGAATGGAGGAACGGGAAAGCCATAAGATATCTAAGCATGCAACAGACTCAGATAAAGGATATGAAGCGGACTGGACGGTAATCGGACTCACGGTGGGAAAATGACACTGAGATTCGTACACAAGAAACGACTCGTGTTTTAATGGACGTAACTAGCGGTTCATTTGAAGTTTCGGGCACCCGAATGGAGGAACGGGAAGGCCATAAGATATCTGAGCATGCAACAGACTCAGATAAAGGATATGAAGCTTACCGGACGGTAATCGGACTCACGATGGGACAATGACACAGAGATTCGTACACAAGAAAAGACTCGAGTTTTAATGGACGGAACTATCGGTTCATATGAAGTTTCGGGCACCCGAATGGAGGAACGGGAACGCCATAAGATATCTGATCATGCAACAAACTATGTTAAAGGATACGAAGCAGACCGGACGGTAATCGGACTCACGATGTGACAATGACATAGAGATTCGTACATAAGAAAAGACTCGTGTTTTAATGGACGTAACTAGCGGTTCATTTGAAGTTTCGGGCACCCGAATGGAGGAACGGGAAGGCCATAAGATATCTAAGCATGCAACAGACTCATATAAAGGATATGAAGCTGACCGGACGGTAATCCGACTCACGATGCGACAATGACATAGAGATTCGTACACAAGAAAAGACTCGAGTTTTAAAGGACGTAACTATCTGTACATTTGAAGTTTCGGGCACTCGAATGGAGGAACGGGAAGGCCATAAGATATCTGAGCATGCAACAGACTCAGATAATGGATATGAAGCTAACCGGACGGTAATCGGACTCACGATGGGACAATGACACAGAGATTCGTACACAAGAAAAGACTCGTGTTTTAATGAACGTAAATAGCGGTTCATTTGAATTTTCGGGCACCCGAATGGAGGAACGGGAAAGCCATAAGATATCTAAGCATGCAACAGACTCAGATAAAGGATATAAAGCTGATCGGACGGTAATCGTACTCATGATGGGACAATGACACAGAGATTCGTACACAAGAAAAGACTCGTGTTTTAATGGACGTAACTAGCGGTTCATTTGAAGTTTCGGGCATCCGAATGGAGGAACGGGAAAGCCATAAGATATCTAAGCATGCAACAGACTCAGATAAAGGATATGAAGCGGACTGGACGGTAATCGGACTCACGGTGGGAAAATGACACAGAGATTCGTACACAAGAAACGACTCGTGTTTTAATGGACGTAACTAGCGGTTCATTTGAAGTTTCGGGCACCCGAATGGAGGAACGGGAAGGCCATAAGATATCTGAGCATGCAACAGACTCAGATAAAGGATATGAAGCTTACCGGACGGTAATCGGACTCACGATGGGACAATGACACAGAGATTCGTACACAAGAAAAGACTCGAGTTTTAATGGACGGAACTATCGGTTCATATGAAGTTTCGGGCACCCGAATGGAGGAACGGGAACGCCATAAGATATCTGATCATGCAACAAACTATGTTAAAGGATACGAAGCAGACCGGACGGTAATCGGACTCACGATGTGACAATGACATAGAGATTCGTACACAAGAAAAGACTCGTGTTTTAATGGACGTAACTAGCGGTTCATTTGAAGTTTCGGGCACCCGAATGGAGGAACGGGAAGGCCATAAGATATCTAAGCATGCAACAGACTCATATAAAGGATATGAAGCTGACCGGACGGTAATCCGACTCACGATGCGACAATGACATAGAGATTCGTACACAAGAAAAGACTCGAGTTTTAAAGGACGTAACTATCTGTACATTTGAAGTTTCGGGCACCCGAATGGAGGAACGGGAAGGCCATAAGATATCTGAGCATGCAACAGACTCAGATAATGGATATGAAGCTAACCGGACGGTAATCGGACTCACGATGGGACAATGACACAGAGATTCGTACACAAGAAAAGACTCGTGTTTTAATGAACGTAAATAGCGGTTCATTTGAATTTTCGGGCACCCGAATGGAGGAACGGGAAAGCCATAAGATATCTAAGCATGCAACAGACTCAGATAAAGGATATAAAGCTGACCGGACGGTAATCGTACTCATGATGGGACAATGACACAGAGATTCGTACACAAGAAAAGACTCGTGTTTTAATGGACGTAACTAGCGGTTCATTTGAAGTTTCGGGCATCCGAATGGAGGAACGGGAAAGCCATAAGATATCTAAGCATGCAACAGACTCAGATAAAGGATATGAAGCGGACTGGACGGTAATCGGACTCACGGTGGGAAAATGACACAGAGATTCGTACACAAGAAACGACTCGTGTTTTAATGGACGTAACTAGCGGTTCATTTGAAGTTTCGGGCACCCGAATGGAGGAACGGGAAGGCCATAAGATATCTGAGCATGCAACAGACTCAGATAAAGGATATGAAGCTTACCGGACGGTAATCGGATTCACGATGGGACAATGACACAGAGATTCGTACACAAGAAAAGACTCGAGTTTTAATGGACGGAACTATCGGTTCATATGAAGTTTCGGGCACCCGAATGGAGGAACGGGAACGCCATAAGATATCTGATCATGCAACAAACTATGTTAAAGGATACGAAGCAGACCGGACGGTAATCGGACTCACGATGGGACAATGACATAGAGATTCGTACACAAGAAAAGACTCGTGTTTTAATGGACGTAACTAGCGGTTCATTTGAAGTTTCGGGCACCCGAATGGAGGAACGGGAAGGCCATAAGATATCTAAGCATGCAACAGACTCATATAAAGGATATGAAGCTGACCGGACGGTAATCCGACTCACGATGCGACAATGACATAGAGATTCGTACACAAGAAAAGACTCGAGTTTTAAAGGACGTAACTATCTGTACATTTGAAGTTTCGGGCACCCGAATGGAGGAACGGGAAGGCCATAAGATATATGAGCATGCAACAGACTCAGATAATGGATATGAAGCTAACCGGACGGTAATCGGACTCACGATGGGACAATGACACAGAGATTCGTACACAAGAAAAGACTCGTGTTTTAATGAACGTAAATAGCGGTCCATTTGAATTTTCGGGCACCCGAATGGAGGAACGGGAAAGCCATAAGATATCTAAGCATGCAACAGACTCAGATAAAGGATATAAAGCTGACCGGACGGTAATCGTACTCATGATGGGACAATGACACAGAGATTCGTACACAAGAAAAGACTCGTGTTTTAATGGACGTAACTAGCGGTTCATTTGAAGTTTCGGGCATCCGAATGGAGGAACGGGAAAGCCATAAGATATCTAAGCATGCAACAGACTCAGATAAAGGATATGAAGCTGACCGGACGGTAATCGGACTCACGATGGGACAATGACACAGAGATTCGTACACAAGAAAAGACTCGAGTTTTAAAGGACGTAACTATCTGTACATTTGAAGTTTCGGGCACCCGAATGGAGGAACGGGAAAGCCATAAGATATCTAAGCATGCAACAGACTCAGATAAGGGATATGAAGTTAACCGGACGGTAATCGGACTCACGATGGGACAATGACACAGAGATTCGTACACAAGAAAAGACTCGTGTTTTAATGAACGTAAATAACGGTTCATTTGAAGTTTCGGGCACCCGAATGGAGGAACGGGAAAGCCATAAGATATCTAAGCATGAAACAGACTTTGATAAATGATATGAAGCTGACCGGACGGTAATCGGACTCACGATGGGACAAGTACACAGAGATTCGTACACAAGAAAAGACTCGTGTTTTAATGAACGTAAATAGCGGTTCGCTTGAAGTTTCGGGCACCCGAATGGAGGAACGGGAAAGCCATAAGATATCTAAGCCTGCAACAGACTCAGATAAAGGATATGAAGCTGACCGGACGGTAATCGGACTCACGATGGGACAATGACACAGAGATTCGTAAACAAGAAAAGACTCGTGTTTTAATGGACGTAACTAGCGGTTCATTTGAAGTTTCGACCACCCGAATGGAGGAACGGGAAAGCCATAAGATGTCTAAGCATGCAACAGACTCAGATAAAGGATATGAAGCTGACTGGACGGTAATCGGACTCACGATGGGACAATGACACAGAGATTCGTACACAAGAAAAGACTCGAGTTTTAAAGTACGTAACTATCTGTACATTTGAAGTTTCGGGCACCCGAATAGAGGAACGGGAAAGCCATAAGATATCTAAGCATGCAACAGACTCAGATAAAGGATATGAAGCTGACCGGACGGTAATCGGACTCACGGTGGGAAAATGACACAGAGATTCGTACACAAGAAAAGACTCGTGTTTTAATGGACGTAACTAGCGGTTCATTTGAAGTTTCGGCACCCGAATGGAGGAACGGGAAGGCCATAAGATATCTGAGCATGCAACAGACTCAGATAAAGGATATGAAGCTTACCGGACGGTAATCGGACTCACGATGGGACAATGACACAGAGATTCGTACACAAGAAAAGACTCGAGTATTAATGGACGGAACTATCGGTTCATATGAAGTTTCGGGCACCCGAATGGAGGAACGGGAACGCCATAAGATATCTGATCATGCAACAAACTATGTTAAAGGATACGAAGCAGACCGGACGGTAATCGTACTCACGATGTGACAATGACATAGAGATTCGTACACAAGAAAAGACTCGTGTTTTAATGGACGTAACTAGCGGTTCATTTGAAGTTTCGGGCATCCGAATGGAGGAACGGGAAGGCCATAAGATATCTAAGCATGCAACAGACTCAGATAAAGGATATGAAGCTGACCGGACGGTAATCGGACTCACGATGGGACAATGACACAGAGATTCGTACACAAGAAAAGACTCGTGTTTTAATGGACGTAACTAGCGGTTCATTTGAAGTTTCGGGCACCCAAATGGAGGAACGGGAAGGCCATAAGATATCTGAGCATGCAACAGACTCAGATAAGGGATATGAAGTTAACCGGACGGTAATCGGACTCACGATGGGACAATGACACAGAGATTCGTACACAAGAAAAGACTCGTGTTTTAATGAACGTAAATAACGGTTCATTTGAAGTTTCGGGCACCCGAATGGAGGAACGGGAAAGCCATAAGATATCTAAGCATGAAACAGACTTTGATAAATGATATGAAGCTGACCGGACGGTAATCGGACTCACGATGGGACAAGTACACAGAGATTCGTACACAAGAAAAGACTCGTGTTTTAATGAACGTAAATAGCGGTTCGCTTGAAGTTTCGGGCACCCGAATGGAGGAACGGGAAAGCCATAAGATATCTAAGCCTGCAACAGACTCAGATAAAGGATATGATGCTGACCGGACGGTAATCGGACTCACGATGGGACAATGACACAGAGATTCGTAAACAAGAAAAGACTCGTGTTTTAATGGACGTAACTAGCGGTTCATTTGAAGTTTCGACCACCCGAATGGAGGAACGGGAAAGCCATAAGATGTCTAAGCATGCAACAGACTCAGATAAAGGATATGAAGCTGACTGGACGGTAATCGGACTCACGATGGGACAATGACACAGAGATTCGTACACAAGAAAAGACTCGTGTTTTAATGAACGTAAATAGCGGTTCGTTTGAAGTTTCGGGCACCTGAATGGAGGAACGGGAAAGCCATAAGATATCTAAGCATGCAACAGACTCAGATAAAGGATATGAAGCTGACCGGACGGTAATCGGACTCACGGTGGGAAAATGACACAGAGATTCGTACACAAGAAAAGACTCGTGTTTTAATGGACGTAACTAGCGGTTCATTTGAAGTTTCGGGCACCCGAATGGAGGAACGGGAAGGCCATAAGATATCTGAGCATGCAACAGACTCAGATAAAGGATATGAAGCTTACCGGACGGTAATCGGACTCACGATGGCACAATGACACAGAGATTCGTACACAAGAAAAGACTCGAGTTTTAATGGACGGAACTATCGGTTCATATGAAGTTTCGGGCACCCGAATGGAGGAACGGGAACGCCATAAGATATCTGATCATGCAACAAACTATGTTAAAGGATACGAAGCAGACCGGACGGTAATCGGACTCACGATGTGACAATGACCTAGAGATTCGTACACAAGAAAAGACTCGTGTTTTAATGGACGTAACTAGCGGTTCATTTGAAGTTTCGGGCACCCGAATGGAGGAACGGGAAGGCCATAAGATATCTAAGCATGCAACAGACTCATATAAAGGATATGAAGCTGACCGGACGGTAATCCGACTCACGATGCGACAATGACATAGAGATTCGTACACAAGAAAAGACTCGAGTTTTAAAGGACGTAACTATCTGTACATTTGAAGTTTCGGGCACCCGAATGGAGGAACGGGAAGGCCATAAGATATTTGAGCATGCAACAAACTTAGATAATGGATATGAAGCTAACCGGACGGTAATCGGACTCACGATGGGACAATGACACAGAGATTCGTACACAAGAAAAGACTCGTGTTTTAATGAACGTAAATAGCAGTTCATTTGAATTTTCGGGCACCCGAATGGAGTAACGGGAAAGCCATAAGATATCTAAGCATGCAACAGACTCAGATAAAGGATATAAAGCTGACCGGACGGTAATCGTACTCACGATGGGACAATGACACAGAGATTCGTACACAAGAAAAGACTCGTGTTTTAATGGACGTAACTAGCGGTTCATTTGAAGTTTCGGGCACCCGAATGGAGGAACGGGAAAGGCCATAAGATATCTGAGCATGCAACAGACTCAGATAAAGGATATGAAGCTGACCGGACGGTAATCGGACTCACGATGGGACAATGACACAGAGATTCGTACACAAGAAAAGACTCGTGTTTTAATGGACGTAACTAGCGGTTCATTTGAAGTTTCGGGCACCCGAATGGAGGAACGGGAAGGCCATAAGATATCTGAGCATGCAACAGACTCAGATAATGGATATGAAACTAACCGGACGGTAATCGGACTCACGATGGGACAATGACACAGAGATTCGTACACAAGAAAAGACTCGAGTTTTAAAGGACGTAACTATCTGTACATTTGAAGTTTCGGGCACCCGAATGGAGGAACGGGAAAGCCATAAGATATCTAAGCATGCAACAG
Source organism: Ambrosia artemisiifolia (assembly GCA_032199755.1). NCBI lineage: Eukaryota > Viridiplantae > Streptophyta > Magnoliopsida > Asterales > Asteraceae > Ambrosia > Ambrosia artemisiifolia. The sequence continues at coordinate 29,055,989 of CM063524.1, read as the reverse complement.
ACTCAGATAAAGGATATGAAGCTGACCGGACGGTAATCGGACTCACGATGGGACAATGACACAGAGATTCGTACACAAGAAAAGACTCGTGTTTTAATGGACGTAACTAGCGGTTCATTTGAAGTTTCGGGCACCCGAATGGAGGAACGGGAAGGCCATAAGATATCTGAGCATGCAACAGACTCAGATAAAGGATATGAAGCTTACCGGACGGTAATCGGACTCACGATGGCACAATGACACAGAGATTCGTACACAAGAAAAGACTCGAGTTTTAATGGACGGAACTATCGGTTCAAATGAATTTTCGGGCACCCGAATGGAGGAACGGGAACGCCATAAGATATCTGATCATGCAACAAACTATGTTAAAGGATACGAAGCAGACCGGACGGTAATCGGACTCACGATGTGACAATGACATAGAGATTCGTACACAAGAAAAGACTCGTGTTTTAATGGACGTAACTAGCGGTTCATTTGAAGTTTCGAGCACCCGAATGTAAGAACGGGAAGGCCAAAAGATATCTAAGCATGCAACAGACTCATATAAAGGATATGAAGCTGACCGGACGGTAATCCGACTCACGATGCGACAATGACATAGAGATTCGTACACAAGAAAAGACTCGAGTTTTAAATGACGTAACTATCTGTACATTTGAAGTTTCGGGCACCCGAATGGAGGAACGGGAAGGCCATAAGATATCTGAGCATGCAACAGACTCAGATAATGGATATGAAGCTAACAGGACGGTAATCGGACTCACGATGGGACAATGACACAGAGATTCGTACACAAGAAAAGACTCGTGTTTTAATGAACGTAAATAGCGGTTCATTTGAATTTTCGGGCACCCGAATGGAGGAACGGGAAAGCCATAAGATATCTAAGCATGCAACAGACTCAGATAAAGGATATAAAGCTGACCAGACGGTAATCGTACTCACGATGGGACAATGACACAGAGATTCGTACACAAGAAAAGACTCGTGTTTTAATGGAAGTAACTAGCGGTTCATTTGAAGTTTCGGGCACCCGAATGGAGAAACGGGAAAGGCCATAAGATATCTGAGCATGCAACAGACTCAGATAAAGGATATGAAGCTGACCGGACGGTAATCGGACTCACGATGGGACAATGACACAGAGATTCGTACACAAGAAAAGACTCGTGTTTTAATGGACGTAACTAGCGGTTCATTTGAAGTTTCGGGCACCCAAATGGAGGAACGGGAAGCCATAAGATATCTGAGCATGCAACAGACTCAGATAAGGGATATGAAGCTAACCGGACGGTAATCGGACTCACGATGGGACAATGACACAGAGATTCGTACACAAGAAAAGACTCGTGTTTTAATGAACGTAAATAGCGGTTCATTTGAAGTTTCGGGCACCCGAATGGAGGAACGGGAAAGCCATAAGATATCTAAGCATGCAACAGACTTAGATAAAGGATATGAAGCTGACTGGACGGTAATCGGACTCACGATGGGACAATGACACAGAGATTCGTACACAAGAAAAGACTCGTATTTTAATGAACGTAAATAGCGGTTCGCTTGAAGTTTCGGGCACCCGAATGGAGGACCGGGAAAGCCATAAGATATCTAAGCATGCAACAGACTCAGATAAAGGATATGAAGCTGACCGGACGGTAATCGGACTCACGATGGGACAATGACACAGAGATTCGTAAACAAGAAAAGACTCGTGTTTTAATGGACGTAACTAGCGGTTCATTTGAAGTTTCGACCACCCGAATGGAGGAACGGGAAAGCCATAAGATGTCTAAGCATGCAACAGACTCAGATAAAGGATATGAAGCTGACCGGACGGTAATCGGACTCACGATGGGACAATGACACAGAGATTCGTACACAAGAAAAGACTCGAGTTTTAAAGGACGTAACTATCTGTACATTTGAAGTTTCGGGCACCCGAATGGAGGAACGGGAAAGCCATAAGATATCTAAGCATGCAACAGACTCAGATTAAGGATATGAAGCTGAACGGACGGTAATCTGACTCACGGTGGGAAAATGACACAGAGATTCGTACACAAGAAAAGACTCGTGTTTTAATGGACGTAACTAGCGGTTCATTTGAAGTTTCGGGCACCCGAATGGAGGAACGGGAAAGCCATAAGATATCTAAGCATGCAACAGACTCAGATAAAGGATATGAAGCTGACCGGACGGTAATCGGACTCACGGTGGGAAAATGACACAGAGATTCGTACACAAGAAAAGACTCGTGTTTTAATGGACGAAACTAGCGGTTCATTTGAAGTTTCGGGCACCCGAATGGAAGAACGGGAAGGCCATAAGATATCTAAGCATGCAACAGACTCAGATAAAGGATATGAAGCTTACCGGACGGTAATCGGACTCACGATGGGACAATGACACAGAGATTCGTACACAAGAAAAGACTCGAGTTTTAATGGACGGAACTATCGGTTCATATGAAGTTTCAGGCACCCGAATGGAGGAACGGGAACGCCATAAGATATCTGATCATGCAACAAACTATGTTAAAGGATACGAAGCAGACCGGACGGTAATCGGACTCACGATGTGACAATGACATAGAGATTCGTACACAAGAAAAGACTCGTGTTTTAATGGACGTAACTAGCGGTTCATTTGAAGTTTCGGGCACCCGAATGGAGGAACGGGAAGGCTATAAGATATCTAAGCATGCAACAGACTCATATAAAGGATATGAAGCTGACCGGACGGTAATCCGACTCACGATGCGACAATGACATAGAGATTCGTACACAAGAAAAGACTCGAGTTTTAAATGACGTAACTATCTGTACATTTGAAGTTTCGGGCACCCGAATGGAGGAACGGGAAGGCCATAAGATATCTGAGCATGCAACAGACTCAGATAATGGATATGAAGCTAACCGGACGGTAATCGGACTCACGATGGGACAATGACACAGAGATTCGTACACAAGAAAAGACTCGTGTTTTAATGAACGTAAATAGCGGTTCATTTGAATTTTCGGGCACCCGAATGGAGGAACAGGAAAGCCATAAGATATCTAAGCATGCAACAGACTCAGATAAAGGATATGAAGCTGACCGGACGGTAATCGTACTCACGATGGGACAATGACACAGAGATTCGTACACAAGAAAAGACTCGTGTTTTAATGAACGTAAATAGCGGTTCATTTGAATTTTCGGGCACCCGAATGGAGGAACAGGAAAGCCATAAGATATCTAAGCATGCAACAGACTCAGATAAAGGATATGAAGCTGACCGGACGGTAATCGGACTCACGATGGGACAATGACACAGAGATTCGTACACAAGAAAAGACTCGAGTTTTAAAGGACGTAACTATCTGTACATTTGAAGTTTCGGGCACCCGAATGGAGGAACGGGAAAGCCATAAGATATCTAAGCATGCAACAGACTGAGATAAAGGATATGAAGCTGACCGGACGGTAATCGGACTCACGGTGGGAAAATGACACAGAGATTCGTACACAAGAAAAGACTCGTGTTTTAATGGACGAAACTAGCGGTTCATTTGAAGTTTCGGGCACCCGAATGGAGGAACGGGAAGGCCATAAGATATCTGAGCATGCAACAGACTCAGATAAAGGATATGAAGCTTACCGGACGGTAATCGGACTCACGATGGGACAATGACACAGAGATTCGTACACAAGAAAGGACTCGAGTTTTAATGGACGTAACTAGCGGTTCATATGAAGTTTCGGGCACCCGAATGGAGGAACGGGAACGCCATAAGATATCTGATCATGCAACAAACTATGTTAAAGGATACGAAGCAGACCGGACGGTAATCGGACTCACGATGTGACAATGACATAGAGATTCGTACACAAGAAAAGACTCGTGTTTTAATGGACGTAACTAGCGGTTCATTTGAAGTTTCGGGCACCCGAATGGAGGAACGGGAAGGCCATAAGATATCTAAGCATGCAACAGACTCATATAAAGGATATGAAGCTGACCGGACGGTAATCCGACTCACGATGCGACAATGACATAGAGATTCGTACACAAGAAAAGACTCGAGTTTTAAATGACGTAACTATCTGTACATTTGAAGTTTCGGGCACCCGAATGGAGGAACGGGAAGGCCATAAGATATCTGAGCATGCAACAGACTCAGATAATGGATATGAAGCTAACCGGACGGTAATTCGACTCACGATGGGACAATGACACAGAGATTCGTACACAAGAAAAGACTCGTGTTTTAATGAACGTAAATAGCGGTTCATTTGAATTTTCGGGCACCCGAATGGAGGAACGGGAAAGCCATAAGATATCTAAGCATGCAACAGACTCAGATAAAGGATATAAAGCTGACCGGACGGTAATCGTACTCACGATGGGACAATGACACAGAGATTCGTACACAAGAAAAGACTCGTGTTTTAATGGACGTAACTAGCGGTTCATTTGAAGTTTCGGTCACCCGAATGGAGGAACGGGAAGGCCATAAGATATCTGAGCATGCAACAGACTCAGATAAGGGATATGAAGCTAACCGGACGGTAATCGGACTCACGATGGGACAATGACACAGAGATTCGTACACAAGAAAAGACTCGTGTTTTAATGAACGTAAATAGCGGTTCATTTGAAGTTTCGGGCACCCGAATGGAGGAACGGGAAAGCCATAAGATATCTAAGCATGCAACAGACTTAGATAAGGGATATGAAGCTGACCGGACGGTAATCGGACTCACGATGGGACAATGACACAGAGATTCGTACACAAGAAAAGACTCGTGTTTTAATGAATGTAAATAGCGGTTCGCTTGAAGTTTCGGGCACCCGAATGGAGGAACGGGAAAGCCATAAGATATCTAAGCATGCAACAGACTCAGATAAAGGATATGAAGCTGACCGGACGGTAATCGGACTCACGATGCGACAATGACACAGAGATTCGTAAACAAGAAAAGACTCGTGTTTTAATGGACGTAACTAGCGGTTCATTTGAAGTTTCGACCACCCGAATGGAGGAACGGGAAAGCCATAAGATGTCTAAGCATGCAACAGACTCAGACAAATGATATGAAGCTGACCGGACGGTAATCGGACTCACGATGGGACAATGACACAGAGATTCGTACACAAGAAAAGACTCGAGTTTTAAAGGACGTAACTATCTGTACATTTGAAGTTTCGGGCACCCGAATGGAGGAACGGGAAAGCCATAAGATATCTAAGCATGCAACAGACTCAGATAAAGGATATGAAGCTGACCGGACGGTAATCGGACTCACGGTGGGAAAATGACACAGAGATTCGTACACAATAAAAGACTCGTGTTTTAAAGAACGTAAATAGCGGTTCATTTGAAGTTTCGGGCACCCGAATGGAGGAACGGGAAAGCCATAAGATATCTAAGCATGCAACAGACTTAGATAAAGGATATGAAGCTGACCGGACGGTAATCGGACTCACGATGGGACAATGACACAGAGATTCGTACACAAGAAAAGACTCGTGTTTTAATGAACGTAAATAGCGGTTCGTTTGAAGTTTCGGGCACCCGAATGGAGGAACAAGAAAGCCATAAAATATCTAAGCATGCAACAGACTCAGATAATGGATATGAAGCTGACCGGACGGTAATCGTACTCACGATGGGACAATGACACAGAGATTCGTACACAAGAAAAGACTCGTGTTTTAATGGACGTAACTAGCGGTTTATTTGAAGTTTCGGGCACCCGAATGGAGGAACGGGAAAGCCATAAGATATCTAAGCATGCAACAGACTCAGATAAAGGATATGAAGCTGACCGGACAGTAATCGGACTCACGATGGGACAATGACACAGAGATTCGTACACAAGAAAAGACTCGTGTTTTAATGGACGTAACTAGCGGTTCATTTGAAGTTTCGGGCACCCAAATGGAGGAACGGGAAGGCCATAAGATATCTGAGCATGCAACAGACTCAGATAAGGGATATGAAGCTAACCGGACGGTAATCGGACTCACGATGGGACAATGACACAGAGATTCGTACACAAGAAAAGACTCGTGTTTTAAAGAACGTAAATAGCGGTTCATTTGAAGTTTCGGGCACCCGAATGGAGGAACGGGAAAGCCATAAGATATCTAAGCATGCAACAGACTTAGATAAAGGATATGAAGCTGACCGGACGGTAATCGGACTCACGATGGGACAATGACACAGAGATTCGTACACAAGAAAAGACTCGTGTTTTAATGAACGTAAATAGCGGTTCGTTTGAAGTTTCGGGCACCCGAATGGAGGAACAAGAAAGCCATAAAATATCTAAGCATGCAACAGACTCAGATAATGGATATGAAGCTGACCGGACGGTAATCGGACTCACGATGGGACAATGACACAGAGATTCGTAAGCATGAAAAGACTCGTGTTTTAATGGACGTAACTAGCGGTTCATTTGAAGTTTCGACCACCCGAATGGAGGAACGGGAAAGCCATAAGATGTCTAAGCATGCAACAGACTCAAATAAAGGATATGAAGCTGACCGGACGGTAATCGGACTCACGATGGGACAATGACACAGAGATTCGTACACAAGAAAAGACTCGAGTTTTAAAGGACGTAACTATCTGTACATTTGAAGTTTCGGGCACCCGAATGGAGGAACGGGAAGGCCATAAGATATCTGAGCATGCAACAGACTCAGATAATGGATATGATGCTAACCGGACGGTAATCGGACTCACGATGGGACAATGACACAGAGATTCGTACACAAGAAAAGACTCATGTTTTAATGAACGTAAATAGCGGTTCATTTGAAGTTTCGGGCACCCGAATGGAGGAACGGGAAAGCCATAAGATATCTAAGCATGCAACAGACTCAGATAAAGGATATGAAGCTGACCGGACGGTAATCGGACTCACGATGGGACAATGACACAGAGATTCGTACACAAGAAAAGACTCGTGTTTTAATGAACGTAAATAGCGGTTCGTTTGAAGTTTCGGGCACCCGAATGGAGGAACGGGAAAGCCATAAGATATCTAAGCATGCAACAGACTCAGATAAAGGATATGAAGCTGACCGGACGGTAATCGGACTCACGATGGGACAATGACACAGAGATTCGTACACAAGAAAAGACTCGTGTTTTAATGAACGTAATTAGCGGTTCATTTAATTATCGGTACATTTATCGGTAAATTTACATTTGCTTTGACCGTTTGACTTTTTCTCTGGGCGATCAGGCGATTTTGTTTCTAGGGTTTGATCTTCATTTCCCGCTTCTTTTCCTCTTTGATTGTGGTACTGTTCCATCAGTTTTTGGTTGAATTTCATTGTTCTTCTTCTCTGTTTACTATGGATCAGTCTCTTACTGATCCTAAAGGAGGTGTTCCTCCCGATATCCCTTCAGATCTGAACATGTCTGAGAGTGTTTGTGTTTCTCCGGTTGTTTCGGTGCCTGAGGATTTTGCTGAGTCTCGTGAATCTCCTAATTCTCCTCTGAACCCTAATCCGTTTGGAAGTAGTTTGGAATTGAATGTTCAGGCTACTTCTGCTCCTTATATGGCTGATTGGCGCAAACACTTGCTTCTATCTAGGGAGAATGAGTTAAAAGTGGTTGGCCAGGATCAGCAAATGTCAGAAAATACTCCTTGTGTGACTCACTGGCAGTTTTTTGGTCCTGAACAGTTGGTGTTTACTGATTTGGCTATTGGGGAAGCCTTGCAGGTATTGATTGATAAAACCTATTCTGATAACTCGTTTTGTGACTGCCATGAATTGGTTTATTAATATGAATTATAAGAATGAGGGTTTTATGCTGAGATTTGGGGAATTACTGTTGAAGGTTATTGAGGCTGATGCTAAGGTTTGTTCTGAAGTGGATGTTAATGTGCAAATTAGTGAGAAATGTGTTGAGTTCATGAGGTTTGTTATGAATGCCTGTGATAAAAATGAACATAGGATGTTGATAGTTGCGTGTAGGGATATGGATAGTAGCAGAGTTGGGTTGGAATTAACTGAAAAGTTGAGTGGTACTGATGTTAAATGGAAGTTTACTGGTCACTCTCAGGGTTGTTTCTCCTCAGAGATTATTCTGAAAGCTATAGAGATGTTAGCTCAGAGGACTTTTCAGAACCCTGTGTTTGAGCCTGCTATGAAACAGGGTTTCTCCTTAAACCTGTTGAATCCTTATTTTGAGGAATGTTTTGGTAGGTATTTGTCTAATGTTAATGAAAAGGAGATGAAGGTTGAGTATGTTTCTGATGAAATTTTTGATGACTTTATGCAATTTGTTATTGCTTGTTATGAGAAATCTGATGTGTTGAGTCTTAGGCTGGTTTGTGACTATAATTCTATTGAAGATGAGGGTAAGAGTAATGTTATGGGGAAAATTGGGTCTAGGGGGAACTTGGTTAATAAAGCTGATAGTATAAGAGTGGGTCAGGGGCATATGGAGTGTCATGGGTTGCAGGGTAAACTGAAACTCTTAGAAGATCACTTTGTTGAGAGTAGTGTTGTGGCTTTCCACCAGCATTATCAGAAGCTGTTTTGCAAAATGAAGGATGATGAGGTGGAAGATCTTTTTGAATTTGATCTGAGTATTGTTAAGGCTCTTGCTAGATGGTTTTACTGTAGAGTTGGGGTGCAGGATATTAATCAGGCTAGGGGTTCAGTGTGTAAGAGGGAGCTTGCTGGGGGTGGTATTAGTCATAGTAATGAGCAGTGTGGTAAGAAGCTGAGAGGAGGTGTAGAAAATATTAATACTCTTAAGGTTGTTACCAAGAAACAACTCATTTTAACACAAGAAGGTAGGAAGATTATGAAGATTCTGTCATCCAAAAATAAGAAGGTGAAGCAGGTGTTTGAGTTTAACAAGGATGCTGCAGTGCCAGTTCTCCCTATTTTCAGACTTGGGGAGATGTCTGATGCTATAGGTGCTACTCCTGTAGCTAATATGACTATTGAGCAGATGGAGAAGGAGATTTCTGATATAAAAAGGTTGGTTGTGTTAAATCTAAACAGTTGGGTTATAAAACTGCAGATGGATTAATTTTTGACCCTTTTGAGGAAGATGGTGATGCTAATAAAGCAGTTGAGTTTAATGATATGAAGTTTTCTATTAAGGAGATTAGGGACAACATACAGAGGAAAAATTTGAGGTTGAGGGAATTAATTTTGGGTTTGGGAAAGGCTAGGGAATTGTTGGCTGAGAAGAAGAAGCAAAAAGAGCCTATTGATAATGTCTGTGATGTTATTCAGAAGTCTCCAGTTCTAGGGGCCATTGCTGATAACAACTATGTGTTTAAGGCTACTTCATCTGCCAACAAATCAGTTGATAACACTTCTGGGCCACCTGTGGATTCTGAATCTGATGATAAGAAGGTGAGGGCTTCATATGCTAATGCTGTTAAGGGTGAGAAGGTTGCTGAATTTAGCAAACAGATCATGTATTGCCCACCTACTACTCTTGAAAATGGTGAAAAGGTGGTTATGATTAAACAAGATTATGTTGAGAAGGTTAAGCAGATTTATTCTAAACATTTGTATGGGTATTTTATGGGTTCCTTTTGCTCTATAGCATGGGTTAGATTCAATTTATTCAGGATGTGGAAGAGATATGGGATTGAGGACATTTCTACCAATGGTAAAGGTTTGTTCTATTTTAAATTTGATAAAAAGGAGGGAATGCTGGAAGCCTTGAAAGCTGGACCATGGGTTGTTAATGGCATCCCTTTGGTGCTGAACCAATGGGAAGTTGGGACTGCTATTGTGAAATTAGAACCAGAAAGGGTGCCTGTGTGGGTTTTGTTTAAGGAGGTGCCATTGGAGTTATGGAATGTGCAGGGGTTGTGTGAGCTGGCTAGTTGTATTGGTAAACCATTATTGTTTGATAATATTACTGTGGATAAATGTCTGAATACTAATGTGCAGGTTGGATTTGCTAGAATCTTGGTGGAAATTGCTGCTGCTGATTCTCAGCCTACATTCATTAGAGCTTTCTATCCTAGAATGGATGGTGCTGAGCCTAAGGTTACTGAGGTGATGATTGAGTATCAAAAGATGCCTAAACTATGTTCTTTCTGCAAAGTGTTTGGGCATCCTTTTGAGAAATGTACTGCTAGAGAATTAACTGTTGAGGAGAAAGAAGCTAGGGATAGAGAAGCTGAAAAGGTGAATGAAGATAAGAAGGGGGCTGCTATAGATGGAACTGTTGATGAGGAAGGGTATCAATTGGTGTGGAAGCGTAGTATGGCTGCTAAGAACCCCAATAAGGGTTTAAATATTGGAAGGAATGGTAGTGGGGCTTATGGAGGAGGTAATTTGAGGCAAAGAAATATGTTTAAGGGTAACAAGGAGGAAAGGAGGCTAAACTCCAGGATAGGATTAAGAGCTTCAAAATGAATCAAGCTGCTATGGAGTATGATCTTCAGAAGGATCAAGTCAGGAAGGATTCTAATGGTGCATCTTCTTCTGGGGTTAAAAAGGATGGGAAGGAGGGCATTGGTAATGAAGTTAGGAAGGGGAAGCAAGTCTTTCAAATAAAAACTGATGGTATTAAAGGGAAGAAAACTAATCTTGTGGCTAAACGTATTGAGGTCAAGAATAGTTTTAGTATTTTGGATGATGAGAATATGGTTGATGAAGACAATGGTCTTGAAGCTGATAATGTTGCTTCTGTTCCCACTTCTACATCTTCTAAACCTTTCCCTGTTAAGCCTGCTAAACCCCCCTCACCTAAAACATCTAAACCTTCTAAACCTTCTCCTGTTAAACAACCTGAAACTAAATCTGTGTCCACTTCTGCCCCTACTGTTCCTCCCCCTAATCCTTTTAATGCCCCTCCTGAACAGCCTTCTGATTGTCCTCCTCACAATGGTGTCCCTGCTAAGCCCTATACCCCTGGCTCTAGTTTGGTTAGAGATGCTGTTATTGAGGACTATTCTTTTGACTTAACTCCTCAGCAGATTGAGGATGTTATGTTTTATATTAATTGCAGAGTTATCCCTTCTAGAGAGCAAGTTTTGGAATGGGATATGGTCCAAACTAAGTATTTCTTCCTGATGTGTCAGAAGTATGATTTCCCTGAGGGTATGGATTATGATGAAGTGGAAGATATTGTTCTAGAATCTGATAATGAGGATGTTTTGGAGACTGAGAATAATGAGGTGCTCTCTGAGGATGATGAGACTGCTGAATTCATGAAGCTTGATGAAGGTGTTGAATCAGAGGTGGGTCAGGTATTGTCCTCCTCTTCTGTTAAATCTGGTTCTCAATGATTGCTCAAAATCTTAATATTCTATCTTGGAATGTTAGAGGTTTGATGAAGCATTCCAATCAGAACCAAGTTATGAATGTATTGAATGATAGGGAGATTAGTTTATGTTGTTTGTTGGAAACTCATGTCAAAGGTCAAAATCTTGGGCAGGTGTGTAATAGGGTTTTGAATGGCTGGCAATGGTTTTCTAATAAGGAATACTGTGCTAGTTGGGTTAGAGTCCTTATAGGTTGGAAGCCTAATATTGTTGATGTTATGATCATTGAAGTTACTTCTCAGGTCATTCATTGTTTAGTCAAACCTTTGAATGGTTCTCCCAATTTTTTCTGCTCTTTCTTATATGGGTCTACCAGGAATTGCCAAAGGAAAGTGTTATGGCAGGATTTGCAAAAGTTTGGGTATTCTACTCAGGATGATCCTTGGCTTATAATGGGTGACTTTAATGTCATTCTGGATCCTTCTGAGAGGTCTATGGGGTGTTCTGATGTGACTTCTGCTATTTTAGATTTCAGGGAGTGCTGTCAGAATATAGGTGTGGGTGATGTCCCTTCTTCAGGGTTGAAGTTTACTTGGAACAAGTGTCCGGGGAAAACTACTGGGTTGCTGAAGAAATTGGATAGAATAATGAGCAATAACTCATTTTTAAATATTTTTCAGATATGGCTGCTTCTTTTCTTCCTTTCTTTCATTCTGATCATGCCCCTGGTTTTATTTCCTTGAAGGGCCATAAGCCTTGGAAACCAAAGACTTTCAAGTTTATGAATCATCTTGCAGGTAAGCCTCAATTTTTACCTATCGTTGAATCTAACTGGAAGTGTTCTGTGCAGGGTTGTGCTATGTTTTCTGTTGTGTCTAAGCTAAAGAAGCTGAAAAAGCCTCTCAGGAAGCTTGGAAGGATGCAGGGGGATCTTACTGAAAAAGTTAAGACCATTTCTTTGGAGTTAGGTAAAGTTCAATCTGCTGTTGTGGATGATCCTCATAATGCTGAGCTGAGAGAGGAGGAGGTTATCCTGGTCAATGCCCTCAAAAAAGCCTCTTTGGATGAAGAGCTATTCCTAAAACAGAAGGCTAAGGTTGAGTGGTTAAGGGTTGGGGATCAGAATACTTCTTATTTTCATAAGGCCATTAAAGGTAGGTTGAGTAGGAATAGGATCAATTCTGTCCTGGATAAGGATGGGTCTTTTTTTGAGGGGGAGGAGGTTGGTAATGCCTTTGTGAGACATTTTGAAGGGTTTATGGGGAGTAATAGTGAGGTCTTAGCTATAAGGGATCCTAGTGCTCTCTTTGCTACTAAGTTGCCAAGAGAGGTGGCTGATCAGATGGTTAGGGAGGTATCCAATGAAGAAATCAGGAAGGCTATTTTTGATATTGATATTGATAAAGCCCCTGGGCCTGATGGGTATTCCTCTAAGTTTTTTAGATCTGCCTGGCCTGTCATTGGGAATGAAGTGTGTTGTGCTATTAAGGAATTTTTCTATAATGGGAAGTTATTGAAGGAAGTGAATGCTACCATTATCTCCTTGGTCCCTAAATGCTCCAATCCTAGGAGTGTTACTGAATTCAGACCCATAGCTTGTTGTAATGTGCTTTATAAGTGCATAACTAAGATCATTTGTGAGAGGATTAAGGGTTCTTTGGATTTAATTGTTGATGAGTGTCAAAGTGCCTTTATTCCAGGTAGGCAGATTAGTGATAACATTTTAATTACCCAGGAGCTTCTTAGGAATTATCATAGGAAGGTTAGAGCCCCTAGGGTTGCCTTGAAGATTGATCTTTAGAAGGCTTATGATACAGTTAATCATGATTTTTTGGAGGCCTGTTTGGTGAACTTTGGTTTTCACCCTTGTATGATTGCATGGATTATGACATGCATCAGATCTGCTGCATACTCTATTAATGTTAATGGTGAGATGTTTGGATATTTCAAGGGTAAGAGAGGTTTGAGACAGGGAGATCCTATGTCTCCTTATTTATTTACCATTGTGATGCAGGTTCTAAAGCTTATCTTTGACAGAAGAATTGCTGAGAGTGGAAATTTTAAATACCATTGGTGTTGTAAGGAATTAAATTTGACTCATGTCTGTTTTGCAGATGACCTATTGGTTTTTTCTCATGCTGATGCTGCTTCTGTGAGGGTGGTAAAGGAGGCTTTGGAGGAGTTTAGCTCAGTGTCTGGTCTTATTCCTAATCTGAGTAAGAGTACCATGTACTTTGGGAATGTGTCTGTTCAGATGCAAGATAGACTGAAAGCCTTGCTTCCTTTTAAAGTAGGGGTTCTTCCTGTGAGATACTTAGGAGTTCCTTTACTGTCAAAAAAGCTGTATTCTAGGGACTGTTCAGTTCTAGTGGAGAAAGTGAGGAAAAGGGTGGATGACTGGAAGAATAAATCCCTTTCTTTTGCTGGGAGGTTACAGCTAATAAAGTCTGTTTTGTCTTCTATGCACATTTATTGGGCTTCTGTGTTCTTACTGCCTAGTGGTGTCATAGAGGATATTGAGAGGATCATGAATAGGTTTTTATGGACCCAATCTGATTCTGCTAAGGGAAAGGTTAGAGTGTCCTGGGATTCTGTGTGTTGTCCTAAGAGCCAGGGGGACTTGGTATTAAGTCTCTAAAAGTCCAAAATAAAGCTCTTTTGGCTAAACATATCTGGAATTTAATTTCAGGGAAGGATACTATATGGACTAAGTGGATTAGATTGTTTAGATTAAAAGGGTTGAGTTTTTGGGGTTTTTTTAAAAAGGGTGAGGCTAGTTGGAGCTGGAAAAGTCTTTTGAAAAATAGGGAAGTTATTTGGGCTCACTGTTTGAAAAGTATAGGGGATGGTCATTCTACTTCTATCTGGTATGATAATTGGTGCCCCTTAAGTCCTTTGTGCTCCTTTATTTCTCCTAGGGATATTCATAGGAGTGGTCTGTCTCTTACCTCTACAGTTGCTGATGTCATTAGTAATGGAAATTGGGTATGGCCAGAGGAGTGGAATAGCAAATATCCTTGTCTTTCCCAGATGAGGCCTCCTTTACTGATAGAAGGGAAGAAGGATAGTGTCTTTTGGAAGACTAAGGAAAAAACTCTGGTGTCTTTTGAAACTAAGGTTGTTTTTAAGGATTTGAGTCTGCATAGGGATGAGGTCCCATGGGCTAAAGTGGTGTGGTTTAGCCAATCTATCCCTAGGCATGCTTTTACTCTATGGCTGGCTTGCCATCAAAGGCTCCTTACTCAGGATAGGTTGTTGAGTTGGGATGCCAGGGACAACCTATTATGTGCTTTTTGTGGGGAAACAAGAGATAGTCATTCACATTTGTTTTTTGAGTGTCCTTTTTCTGCATTGGTTTGGGAAGGAATGAAGGGGATGGCTGGGCTGGAGGATGTTCCTGCTAGGCTGTTGGAGTGTGTGCAAATTTTGTCCTCTGCTCAGTTAGGGAGGTCTGCTAAAAGTATTATTCAGAGGCTTGTTTTGGCTGCCATGGTATATTTTATATGGCAAGAGAGAAATACTAGGATTTTTAGAAAGGAGAGTAGATCTGCTGAAGCTCTGTGTGCTATTATCAGAGATGCTGTAAGGCTTAAATTGTTGGGATTGAAGATTCAGGCTTCTGTTAGCAGTGTCAAATTCAGTAGGATGTGGGGCTTTAAGGTGGTATGGAAGGATCCTCTCAAACAGGTTTCCCAATGTTGTTCTTAATTATCCTTTTATGGGTCTGGGTTGTGAGGGAGGTTGTTTGGGTTTGGTTTCTCTTTAGGGATGGTCTAAGGCCATGGGGGTTAGTTTTTACTAATAAACTTAACTATAATATAATGGTAAATATGGTGAATCTAGTTCTGGGCTGGGTGATCATGATTTTATTATTGATGATTCAGTTTAACAACTTGGTCTGGAATGATTGTGGGAAGGGTGGGTCTATGGGAGCTTTGGGAGTCATAAGGTGGTCATTTCAGCGATGGGTAGAGATCTGGTGTGGGATAACCCATGCTTCCTGGTGTGGAACAACGTCATATCTTTAGGTTTATGCTCTTTGTTTTGTCTTTTACCTTTTCTAGATCCAGATATGGCCTTGAAACCTTGACTGTCTTTCTTTTTCTATACCTTTTCTTGATTTGGTGTCTTGAGTCTTTTACATCTTCTTGGATGTGGGGGAAGGGATGTTATGGGAATCAAGGAGTTATCTGGATGGTTAAAAGTCTGTGGGTAGTAACCTTACTTTCTAGTACCAACCTTGTGTTGTGTGGCTGGTGTGTTTTTCATACACCTATGGTTTTATTCTTGTGTTTAACCCTTAGGGATTTAGGATATTGCATGCATAGTGGCTCTTCTTTAGCCAGTATGAATGTTTTCACCTTAGCCTTTGGGGTTCTAGGTTCATATGTGCAGGAGGTTTGCACTAACCTTGGAGAGATAAGGAAGCAATGTTCCTCTGGTTATAGGCCATTATTCCCCTTCATTCTTTGGTTTTTCTTTTTCTTTTTATTGCTTTTTAGATCTGTCCAGAGGAACATAAACCAGTCTAGTATGGGTGTGTATTTTGGTGTTAGCCTGTGTGAGTATTATGAGCACTTGCTCAGGGGGGGGGGGATATTAATGGGTTTTGGTGACATCTGGAGACTTAAAAAACGATGGGTAGAGATCTGTATTCATTTCTTATCCTCTTCTTTTCTATCCTGTCTTATGTTGTCTTGTTTACTTCTTTGTCTGGGAATGTGGGGTGGGTTAAGCAAAAATCTTTGGGGTATTCTCCTATGCAGAGATCTTGGTCCATTTTTGACACTCTGGCATGGTTCTGCGTTATGTGTTTGGTGGTTAGGATACTTGAGGCTCAAGGGGAGCTTAAACAAGGGAGACATAAGGATGGACTGTACTGTTGGTTATAGGACACTAATGTCTCTTTTTATTTTTCTTTTTTAGCACCATCCAACAGTATGGGAACCCTTAGAAGTTTTTTGGTAATTTTTCTAAACCTGTTTTCTTGCTTTCTAGTCTTTGAGTCTTTTGTGTCAATCCCACTTGGGATTAGTCTGGGATGGGTCAATCTAGGTTGGGTTGGCTGCATAAGGAATTGTGGTGTTGAAATTATGAATGGCATTGAATATAGTAAAAGTCAGAATTTTGAATATAGAGGAGAGCAGCTGTGGGATAAAGAGGTTAGGAGGAGTCATAGGGGCAGTATGGTCATTATATATTGTGCAGGGTTGTGGGTGAAATGAAATGAATGGGACCAAAGGATTTTATTGGAAGGTTGTAATGTTCTAAAGGGATGGAGGTGGTTAAATAAGTTTTTTAAGTCTGATATGCAGATGCTGCTTGGGTTTATTGATATGGTATTGATTGGCATTGGGAACATAATGGGGTTAGAAGCTAATGGTTCTAATGTGCTTAGTACTGCCACTATTCTGGTGGAGGTTTTTAAAGAGTTCAAGCAGGTTAGATGCTTTTTAGCTGCAGTTTTTATCTTTACTAAACTGCTTTTGTTCTTGATACTTAGTATTAAGAGGAAAGTCTATACTCTCATTTGCTGGATATATCTATGGGGAAGCAAGAACAGGAGCCTGGGCAGAGGTAGTTTAGTCATTATTTTCAGGAAATTGCAATTGTTCAAGTTATTGCAGTGGGAAAGATGGGACAAGGGTATGGTTATATTAAAGGGTCAAGCTTTGGACTATGATGAGTCAGGGTGGCTGAATAGAGTGATGGATCACTGTTTGCACCTGCTGATTGTCTTGTTGAATACTATTGTCTTTAAAATGGGATTGGAAGTTAATGAATTTGGTATGTCTAGTAATGCCACTATTCTAGTGGAGGTTTTCAAAGGTTGCAGGCATAACTGGGTCCATACTGCTGCAGTCTTTTTCTTTGGTATACTGTTCTGGCTCTCTATTTCTAGTATTGTGAAACTTAGTGGAAGGGGAATATGCAGAATGGGTCAATGGGTTGGTGGTATACTTCAGTGTTTATATAATAGGTGGGATGCTAATGGGAATATTTGTGTTGGATATTGGACATGGAGTTATGGGCTGCAGGGGATGCTGGATTATGCCATGGAAAGGATTGGGAATCAGGTTAGAATTATGGGCTGCAGGGGAGGCTGGATTATGCATTGGGTTCTAGTTGCTTGTTGGTTTGGGCTCTTAAGTTGGTGTGATAATAGGTGCAGGATGGGGGTTACAGGTTGTGGGGATACTATGGCCATAATAAGTTTTATATTGGGTTGGTATAATAACTGGAAGATGGGCTGTGAAGTTAGAAAAAAGGGTTTGGTTTATGGGATTCGGATCTGGATGGCTGGGATGTTTATGCGAATCAGGAATGGGAAACTATTGGGCTTGATGGTTAATTGTTGGAAGCTGTTAAGGGAAGTTAAGGGCTGTGGGTCTTTGGATGTTTTACCGAAGGTTTGGCGATCTGAAGCTAGACTGAAGATGGATCAAGGAGTGTATATGGACTTGTTGGGTTGGAAATTGTGGGAAGGCATTTGGGCTGCGGTTGATGTCTATCTTTTTATGATATATGTTGTTGGCCTCTGTTGGGCTTTTAATATTTTTGTTGGGCTTAGGATTATTTGTTTAGAGTGGCCCGGTTATTTTGTTTTATTTTTAAATTTGTTTGTTTCTTTTTGGGCTAACTTAAGACCTTGGGTCTATGTCCCGGGTCTTGATTAGTCTTTGTCTTGTAATCTTTTTTAATCAATAAATGTTTGCCGGGGTTTTTTCCCCTTTTCCAAAAAAAAAAATTAGCGGTTCATTTGAAGTTTCGGGCACCCGAATGGAGGAACGGGAAAGCCATAAGATATCTAAGCATGCAACAGACTCAGATAAAGGATATGAAGCTGGCCGGACAGTAATCGGACTCACGATGGGACAATGACACAGAGATTCGTACACAAGAAAAGACTCGTGTTTTAATGGACCTAACTATCGGTTCATATGAAGTTTCGGGCACCCGAATGGAGGAACGGGAACGCCATAAGATATCTGTGCATGCAACAGACTCAGATAAAGGATTTGAAGCTGACCGGACGGTAATCGGACTCACGATGGGACAATGACACAGAGATTCGTACACAAGAAAAGACTCGAGTTATAATGGACGGAACTATCGGTTCATATGAAGTTTCGGGCACCCGAATGGAGGAACGGGAATGCCATAAGATATCTGATCATGCAACAAACTATGTTAAAGGATACGAAGCAGACCGGACGGTAATCGGACTCACGATGGGACAATGACACAGAGATTCGTACACAAGAAAAGACTCGAGTTATAATGGACAGAACTATCGGTTCATATGAAGTTTCGGGCACCCGAATGGAGGAACGGGAACGCCATAAGATATCTGATCATGCAACAAACTATGTTAAAGGATACGAAGCAGACCGGACGGTAATCGGACTCATGATGTGACAATGACACTGAGATTCGTACACAAGAAAAGACTCGTGTTTTAATGGACGTAACTAGCGGTTCATTTGAAGTTTCGGGCACCCGAATGGAGGAACGGGAAGGCCATAAGATATCTGAGCATGAAACAGACTCAGATAAAGGATATGAAGCTTACCGGACGGTAATCGGACTCACGATGGGACAATGACATAGAGATTCGTACACAAGAAACGACTCGAGTTATAATGGACGGAACTATCGGTTCATATGAAGTTTCGGGCAGCCGAATGGAGGAACGGGAACGCCATAAGATATCTGATCATGCAACAAACTATGTTAAAGGATACGAAGCAGACCGGACGGTAATCGGACTCATGATGTGACAATGACACAGAGATTCGTACACAAGAAAAGACTCGTGTTTTAATGAACGTAATTAGCGGTTCATTTGAAGTTTCGGGCACCCGAATGGAGGAACGGGAAAGCCATAAGATATCTAAGCATGCAACAGACTCAGATAAAGGATAAGAAGCTGAACGGACAGTAATCGGACTCACGATGGGACAATGACACAGAGATTCGTACACAAAAAAAGACTCGTGTTTTAATGGACCTAACTAACGATTCATATGAGGTTTCGGGCACCCGAATGGAGGAACGGGAACGCCATAAGATATCTGTGCATGCAACAGACTCAGATAAAGGATTTGAAGCTGACCGGACGGTAATCGGACTCACGATGGGACAATGACACAGAGATTCGTACACAAGAAAAGACACGTGTTTTAATGAACGTAAATAGCGGTTTGTTTGAAGTTTCAGGCACCCGAATGGAGGAACGGGAAAGCCATAAGATATCTAAGCATGCAACAGACTCAGATAAAGGATATGAAGCTGACCGGACGGTAATCGGACTCCCGATGGGACAATGACACAGAGATTCGTACACAAGAAAAGACTCGTGTTTTAATGAACGTAAATAGCGGTTCGTTTGAAGTTTCGGGCACCCGAATGGAGGAACGGGAAAGCCATAAGATATCTAAGCATGCAACAGACTCAGATAAAGGATATGAAGCTGACCGGACGGTAATCGGACTCACGATGGGACAATGACACAGAGATTCGTACACAAGAAAAGACTCGTGTTTTAATGGACGTAACTAGCGGTTAATTTGAAGTTTCGGGCACCCGAATGGAGGAACGGGAAGGCCATAAGATATCTGAGCAAGCAACAGACTCAGATAAAGGATATGAAGCAGACCGAACGGTTATCGGACTCACGATGTGACAATGACACAGAGATTCGTACACAAGAAAAGACTCGTGTTTTAATGGACGTAACTAGCGGTTCATTTGAAGTTTCGGGCACCCGAATGGAGGAACGGGAAGGCCATAAGATATCTGAGCATGCAACAGACTCAGATAAAGGATATGAAGCTTACCGGACGGTAATCGGACTCACAAAGGGAGAATGACACAGAGATTCGTACACAAGAAAAGACTCGAGTTATAATGGACGGAACTATCGGTTCATATGAAGTTTCAGGCACCCGAATGGAGGAACGGGAACGCCATAAGATATCTGATCATGCAACAAACTATGTTAAAGGATATGAAGCAGACCGAACGGTTATCGGACTCACGATGTGACAATGACACAGAGATTCGTACACAAGAAAAGACTCGTGTTTTAATGGACGTAACTAGCGGTTCATTTGAAGTTTCGGGCACCCGAATGGAGGAACGGGAAGGCCATAAGATATCTGAGCATGCAACAGACTCAGATAAAGGATATGAAGCTTACCGGACGGTAATCGGACTCACGATGGGAGAATGACACAGAGATTCGTACACAAGAAAAGACTCGAGTTATAATGGACGGAACTATCGGTTCATATGAAGTTTCAGGCACCCGAATGGAGGAACGGGAACGCCATAAGATATCTGATCATGCAACAAACTATGTTAAAGGATACGAAGCAGAACGGACGGTAATCGGACTCACGATGTGACAATGACACAGAGATTCGTACACAAGAAAAGACTCGTGTTTTAATGGACGTAAATAGCGGTTCATTTGAAGTTTCGGGCACCCGAATGGAGGAACGGGAAGGCCATAAGATATCTAAGCATGCAACAGACTCAGATAATGGATATGAAGCTAACCGGATGGTAATCGGACTCACGATAGGACAATGACACAGAGATTCGTACACAAGAAAAGACTCGTGTTTTAATGAACGTAATTAGCTGTTCATTTGAAGTTTCGGGCACCCGAATGAAGGAACGGGAAAGCCATAAGATATCTAAGCATGCAACAGACTCAGATAAAGGATATGAAGCTGACCGGACAGTAATCGGACTCATGATGGGACAATGACACAGAGATTCGTATACAAGAAAAGACTCGTGTTTTAATGGACCTAACTATCGATTCATATGAAGTTTCGGGCACCCGAATGGAGGAACGGGAAGGCCATAAGATATCTAAGCATGCAACAGACTCAGATAATGGATATGAAGCTAACCGGATGGTAATCGGACTCACGATAGGACAATGACACAGAGATTCGTACACAAGAAAAGACTCGTGTTTTAATGAACGTAATTAGCTGTTCATTTGAAGTTTCGGGCACCCGAATGAAGGAACGGGAAAGCCATAAGATATCTTAGCATGCAACAGACTCAGATAAAGGATATGAAGCTGACCGGACAGTAATCGGACTCATGATGGGACAATGACACAGAGATTCGTACACAAGAAAAGACTCGTGTTTTAATGGACCTAACTATCGATTCATATGAAGTTTCGGGCACCCGAATGGAGGAACGGGAAGGCCATAAGATATCTGAGCATGCAACAGACTCAGATAAAGGATTTGAAGCTGACCGGACGGTAATCGGACTCACGATGGGACAATGACACAGAGATTCGTACACAAGAAAAGACTCGTGTTTTAATGAACGTAAATAGCGGTTCGTTTGAACTTTCGGGCACCCGAATGGAGGAACGGGAAAGCCATAAGATATCTAAGCATGCAACAGACTCAGATAAAGGATATGAAGCTGACCGGACGGTAATCGGACTCACGATGGGACAATGACACAGAGATTCGTACACAAGAAAAGACTCGTGTTTTAATGAACGTAAATAGCGGTTCGTTTGATGTTTCGGGCACCCGAATGGAGGAACGGGAAGGCCATAAGATATCTGAGGATGCAACAGACTCAGATAATGGATATGAAGCTAACCAGATGGTAATCGGACTCACGATAGGACAATGACACAGAGATTCGTACACAAGAAAAGACTCGTGTTTTAATGAACGTAAATAGCGGTTCGTTTGAACTTTCGGGCACCCGAATGGAGGAACGGGAAAGCCATAAGATATCTAAGCATGCAACAGACTCAGATAAAGGATATGATGCTGACCGGACGGTAATCGGACTCACGATGGGACAATGACACAGAGATTCGTACACAAGAAAAGACTCGTGTTTTAATGGACGTAACTAGCGGTTCATTTGAAGTTTCGGGCACCCGAATGGAGGAACGGGAAAGCCATAAGATATCTAAGCATGCAACATACTCAGACAAAGGATATGAAGCAGACCGGACGGTAATCGGACTCACGATGCGACAATAACATAGAGATTCGTACACAAGAAAAGACTCGAGTTTTAAAGGACGTAACTATCTGTACATTTGAAGTTTTGGGCACCCGAATGGAGGAACAGGAAGGCCATAAGATATCTGAGCATGCAACAGACTCAGATAAAGGATATGAAGCTGACCGGACGGTAATCGGACTCACGATGGGACAGTGACACAGAGATTCGTACACAAGAAAAGACTCGTGTTTTAATGAACGTAAATAGCGGTTCATTTGAAGTTTCGGGCACCCGAATGGAGGAACGGGAAAGCCATAAGATATCTAAGCATGCAACAGACTCAGATAAAGGATATGAAGCTGACCGGATGGTAATCGGACTCACGATGGGACAATGACACAGAGATTCGTAAACAAGAAAAGACTCATGTTTTAATGAACGTAATTAGCGGTTCATTTGAAGTTTCGGGCACCCGAATGGAGGAACGGGAAAGCCATAAGATATCTATGCATGCAACACACTCAGATAAAGGATATGAAGCTGACAGGACAGTAATCGGACTCACGATGGGACAACGACACAGAGATTCGTACACAAGAAAAGACTCGTATTTTAATGGACGTAACTATCGGTTCATATGTAGTTTCGGGCACCCGAATGGAGGAACGGGAACCCCATAAGATATTTGATCATGCAACAAACTATGTTAAAGGATATCTAGCAGACCGGACGTTAATCGGACTCACGATGTCACAATGACATAGAGATTCGTACACAAGAAAAGACTCGTGTTTTAATGGACGTAACTAGCGGTTCATTTGAAGTTTCGGGCACCCTAATGGAGGAACGGGAAGGCCATAAGATATCTATGCATGCAACAGACTCATATAAAGGATATGAAGTTGACCGGACGGTAATAGGACTCACGATGCGACAATGACATAGAGATTCGTACACAAGAAAAGACTCGAGTTTTAAAGGACGTAACTATCTGTACATTTGAAGTTTCGGGCACCCGAATGGAGGAACGGGAAGGCCATAAGATATCTGAGCATGCAACGGACTCAGATAATGGATATGAAGCTAAACAGACGGTAATCGGACTCACGATGGGACAATGACACAGAGATTCGTACACAAGAAAAGACTCGTGTTTTAATGAACGTAAATAGCGGTTCATTTGAAGTTTCGGGCACCCGAATGGAGGAACGGGAAAGCCATAAGATATCTAAGCATGCAACAGACTCAGATAAAGGATATGAAGCTGACCGGACCGTAATCGGACTCACGATGGGACAATGACACAGAGATTCGTACACAAGAAAAGACTCGTGTTTTAATGAACGTAAATAGCGGTTAGTTTGAAGTTTCGGGCACCCGAATGGAGGAACGGGAAAGCCATAAGATATCTAAGCATGCAACAGACTCAGATAAAGGATATGAAGCTGACCGGACGGTAATCGGACTCACGATGGGACAATGACACAGAGATTCGTACACAAGAAAAGACTCGTGTTTTAATGAACGTAAATAGCGGTTCATTTGAAGTTTCGGGCACCCGAATGGAGGAACGGGAAAGCCATAAGATATCTAAGCATGCAACAGACTCAGATAAAGGATATGAAGCTGACCGGACGGTAATCGGACTCACGATGGGACAATGACACAGAGATTCGTACACAAGAAAAGACTCGTGTTTTAATGGTCGTAACTAGCGGTTCATTTGAAGTTTTGGGCACCCGAATGGAGGAACGGGAAGGCCAAAAGATATCTAAGCATGCAACAGTCTCATATAAAGGATATGAAGCTGACCGGACGGTAGTCGGACGCACGATGCGACAATGACATAGAGATTCATACACAAGAAAAGACTCGAGTTTTAAAGGACGTAACTATCTGTACATTTGAAGTTTCAGGCACCCGAATGGAGGAACGGGAAGGCAATAAGATATCTGAGCATGCAACAGACTCAGATAATGGATATGAAGCTAACCGGACGGTAATTGGACTCACGATGGGACAATGACACAGAGATTCGTACACAAGAAAAGACTCGTGTTTTAATGAACGTAATTAGCGGTTCATTTGAAGTTTCGGGAACCCGAATGGAGGAACGGGAAAGCCATAAGATATCTAAGCATGCAACAGACTCAGATAAAGGATAAGAAGCTGACCGGACAGTAATCGGACTCACGATGGGACAATGACACAGAGATTCGTACACAAGAAAAGACACGTGTTTTAATGAACGTAAATAGCGGTTTGTTTGAAGTTTCGGGCACCCGAATGGAGGAACGGGAAAGCCATAAGATATCTAAGCATGCAACAGACTCAGATAAAGGATATGAAGCTGACCGGACGGTAATCGGACTCACGATGGACAATGACAGAGAGATTCGTATACAAGAAAAGACTCGTGTTTTAATGAACGTAAATAGCGGTTCGTTTGAAGTTTCGGGCACCCGAATGGAGGAACGGGAAAGCCATAAGATATCTAAGCATGCAACAGACTCAGATAAAGGATATGAAGCTGACCGGACGGTAATCGGACTCACGATGGGACAATGACACAGAGATTCGTACACAAGAAAAGACTCGTGTTTTAATGGACGTAACTAGCGGTTAATTTGAAGTTTCGGGCACCCGAATGGAGGAACGGGAAGGCCATAAGATACCTGAGCATGCAACAGACTCAGATAAAGGATATGAAGCAAACCAAACGGTAATCGGACTCACGATGTGACAATGACACAGAGATTCGTACACAAGAAAAGACTCGTGTTTTAATGAACGTAAATAGCGGTTCATTTGAAGTTTCGGGCACCCGAATGGAGGAACGGGAAAGCCATAAGATATCTAAGCATGCAACAGACTCAGATAAAGGATATGAAGCTGACCGGATGGTAATCGGACTCACGATGGGACAATGACACAGAGATTCGTAAACAAGAAAAGACTCATGTTTTAATGAACGTAATTAGCGGTTCATTTGAAGTTTCGGGCACCCGAATGGAGGAACGGGAAAGCCATAAGATATCTATGCATGCAACACACTCAGATAAAGGATATGAAGCTGACAGGACAGTAATCGGACTCACGATGGGACAACGACACAGAGATTCGTACACAAGAAAAGACTCGTATTTTAATGGACGTAACTATCGGTTCATATGTAGTTTCGGGCACCCGAATGGAGGAACGGGAACCCCATAAGATATTTGATCATGCAACAAACTATGTTAAAGGATATCTAGCAGACCGGACGTTAATCGGACTCACGATGTCACAATGACATAGAGATTCGTACACAAGAAAAGACTCGTGTTTTAATGGACGTAACTAGCGGTTCATTTGAAGTTTCGGGCACCCTAATGGAGGAACGGGAAGGCCATAAGATATCTATGCATGCAACAGACTCATATAAAGGATATGAAGTTGACCGGACGGTAATAGGACTCACGATGCGACAATGACATAGAGATTCGTACACAAGAAAAGACTCGAGTTTTAAAGGACGTAACTATCTGTACATTTGAAGTTTCGGGCACCCGAATGGAGGAACGGGAAGGCCATAAGATATCTGAGCATGCAACGGACTCAGATAATGGATATGAAGCTAAACAGACGGTAATCGGACTCACGATGGGACAATGACACAGAGATTCGTACACAAGAAAAGACTCGTGTTTTAATGAACGTAAATAGCGGTTCATTTGAAGTTTCGGGCACCCGAATGGAGGAACGGGAAAGCCATAAGATATCTAAGCATGCAACAGACTCAGATAAAGGATATGAAGCTGACCGGACCGTAATCGGACTCACGATGGGACAATGACACAGAGATTCGTACACAAGAAAAGACTCGTGTTTTAATGAACGTAAATAGCGGTTAGTTTGAAGTTTCGGGCACCCGAATGGAGGAACGGGAAAGCCATAAGATATCTAAGCATGCAACAGACTCAGATAAAGGATATGAAGCTGACCGGACGGTAATCGGACTCACGATGGGACAATGACACAGAGATTCGTACACAAGAAAAGACTCGTGTTTTAATGAACGTAAATAGCGGTTCATTTGAAGTTTCGGGCACCCGAATGGAGGAACGGGAAAGCCATAAGATATCTAAGCATGCAACAGACTCAGATAAAGGATATGAAGCTGACCGGACGGTAATCGGACTCACGATGGGACAATGACACAGAGATTCGTACACAAGAAAAGACTCGTGTTTTAATGGTCGTAACTAGCGGTTCATTTGAAGTTTTGGGCACCCGAATGGAGGAACGGGAAGGCCAAAAGATATCTAAGCATGCAACAGTCTCATATAAAGGATATGAAGCTGACCGGACGGTAGTCGGACGCACGATGCGACAATGACATAGAGATTCATACACAAGAAAAGACTCGAGTTTTAAAGGACGTAACTATCTGTACATTTGAAGTTTCAGGCACCCGAATGGAGGAACGGGAAGGCAATAAGATATCTGAGCATGCAACAGACTCAGATAATGGATATGAAGCTAACCGGACGGTAATTGGACTCACGATGGGACAATGACACAGAGATTCGTACACAAGAAAAGACTCGTGTTTTAATGAACGTAATTAGCGGTTCATTTGAAGTTTCGGGAACCCGAATGGAGGAACGGGAAAGCCATAAGATATCTAAGCATGCAACAGACTCAGATAAAGGATAAGAAGCTGACCGGACAGTAATCGGACTCACGATGGGACAATGACACAGAGATTCGTACACAAGAAAAGACACGTGTTTTAATGAACGTAAATAGCGGTTTGTTTGAAGTTTCGGGCACCCGAATGGAGGAACGGGAAAGCCATAAGATATCTAAGCATGCAACAGACTCAGATAAAGGATATGAAGCTGACCGGACGGTAATCGGACTCACGATGGACAATGACAGAGAGATTCGTATACAAGAAAAGACTCGTGTTTTAATGAACGTAAATAGCGGTTCGTTTGAAGTTTCGGGCACCCGAATGGAGGAACGGGAAAGCCATAAGATATCTAAGCATGCAACAGACTCAGATAAAGGATATGAAGCTGACCGGACGGTAATCGGACTCACGATGGGACAATGACACAGAGATTCGTACACAAGAAAAGACTCGTGTTTTAATGGACGTAACTAGCGGTTAATTTGAAGTTTCGGGCACCCGAATGGAGGAACGGGAAGGCCATAAGATACCTGAGCATGCAACAGACTCAGATAAAGGATATGAAGCAAACCAAACGGTAATCGGACTCACGATGTGACAATGACACAGAGATTCGTACACAAGAAAAGACTCGTGTTTTAATGGACGTAACTAGCGATTCATTTGAAGTTTCGGGCACCCGAATGGAGGAACGGGAAGGCCATAAGATATCTGAGCATGCAACAGACTCAGATAATGGATATGAAGCTAACCGGATGGTAATCGGACTCACGATAGGACAATGACACAGAGATTCGTAGACAAGAAAAGACTCGTGTTTTAATGGACCTAACTATCGATTCATATGAAGTTTCGGGCACCCGAATGGAGGAACGGGAACGCCATAAGATATCTGTGCATGCAACAGACTCAGATAAAGGATTTGAAGCTGACCGGACGGTAATCGGACTCACGATGGGACAATGACACAGCGATTCGTACACAAGAAAAGACTCGTGTTTTAATGAACGTAAATAGCGGTTCGTTTGAAGTTTCGGGCACCCGAATGGAGGAACGGGAAAGCCATAAGATATCTAAGCATGCAACAGACTCAGATAAAGTATATGAAGCTGACCGGACGGTAATCGGACTCACGATGGGACAATGACACAGAGATTCGTACACAAGAAAAGACTCGTGTTTTAATGGACCTAACTATCGATTCATATGAAGTTTCGGGTACCCGAATGGAGGAACGGGAACGCCATAAGATATCTGTGCATGCAACAGACTCAGATAAAGGATTTGAAGCTGACCGGACGGTAATCGGACTCACGATGGGACAATGACACAGAGATTCGTACACAAGAAAAGACTCGTGTTTTAATGAACGTAAATAGCGGTTCGTTTGAAGTTTCGGGCACCCGAATGGAGGAACGGGAAAGCCATAAGATATCTAAGCATGCAACAGAATCAGATAAAGGATATGAAGCTGACCGGACGGTAATCGGACTGACGATGGGACAATGACACAGAGATTCGTACACAAGAAAAGACTCGTGTTTTAATGAACGTAGATAGCGGTTCGTTTGAAGTTTCGGGCACCCGAATGGAGGAACGGGAAAGCCATAAGATATCTAAGTATGCAATAGACTCAGATAAAGGATATGAAGCTGACCGGACGGTAAACGGACTCACGATGGGACAATGACACAGAGATTCGTACACAAGAAAAGACTCGTGTTTTAATGGACGTAACTAGCGGTTTATTTGAAGTTTCGGGCACCCGAATGGAGGAACGGGAAGGCCATAAGATATCTGAGCATGCAACAGACTCAGATAAAGGATATGAAGCTGACCAGACAGTAATCGGACTCACGATGGGACAATGACACAGAGATTCGTACACAAAAAAAGACTCGTGTTTTAATGAACGTAAATAGCGGTTCGTTTGAAGTTTCGGGCACCCGAATGGAGGAACGGGAAAGCCATAAGATATCTAAGCATGCAACAGACTCAGATAAAGGATATGAAGCTGACCGGACGGTAATCGGACTCACGATGGGACAATGACACAGCGATTCGTACACAAGAAAAGACTCGTGTTTTAATGAACGTAAATAGCGGTTCGTTTGAAGTTTCAGGCACCCGAATGGAGGAACTGGAAAGCCATAAGATATCTAAGCATGCAACAGACTCAGATAAAGGATATGAAGCTGACCGGACGATAATCGGACTCACGATGGGACAATGACACAGAGATTCGTACACAAGAAAAGGCTCGTGTTTTAATGGACGTAACTAGCGGTTAATTTGAAGTTTCGGGCACCCGAATGGAGGAACCGGAAGGCCATAAGATATCTGAGCATGCAATAGACTCAGATAAAGGATATGAAGCTGATCGGACGGTAATCGGACTCACGATGGGACAAGGACACAGAGATTCGTACACAAGAAAAGACTTGAGTTTTAATGGACGGAACTATCGGTTGATATGAAGTTTCGGGCACCCGAATGGAGGAACGGGAACGCCATAAGATATCTGATCATGCAACAAACTGTGTTAAAGGATACGAAGCTGACCGGACGGTAATCGGACTCACGATGTGACAATGACACAGAGATTCGTACACAAGAAAAGACTCGTGTTTTAATGGACGTAACTAGCGGTTCATTTGAAGTTTCGGGCACCCGGATGGAGGAACGGGAACGCCATAAGATATCTAAGCATGCAACAGACTCAGATAAAGGATATGAAGTTGACCGGACGGTAATCGGACTCACGATGCGACAATGACATAGAGATTCGTACACAAGAAAAGACTAGAGTTTTAAAGGACGTAAGTATCTGTACATTTGAAGTTTCGGGCACCCGAATGGAGGAACGGGAAGGCCATAAGATATCTGAGCATGCAACAGACTCAGATAATGGATATGAAACTAACCAGACGGTAATCGGACTCACGATGGGACAATGACACAGAGATTCATACACAAGAAAAGACTCGTGTTTTAATGAACGTAAATAGCGGTTCATTTGAAGTTTCGGGCACCCGAATGGAGGAACTGGAAAGCCATAAGATATCTAAGCATGCAACAGACTCAGATAAAGGATATGAAGCTGACCGGACGGTAATCGGACTCACGATGGGACAATGACACAGAGATTCGTACACAAGAAAAGACTCGTGTTTTAATGAACGTAAATAGCGGTTCGTTTGAAGTTTCGGGCACCCGAATGGAGGAACGGGAAAGCCATAAGATATCTAAGCATGCAACAGACTCAGATAAAGGATATGAAGCTGACCGGACGGTAATCGGACTCACGATGGGACAATGACACAGAGATTCGTACACAAGAAAAGACTCGTGTTTTAATGGACCTAACTATCGATTCATATGAATTTTCGGGTACCCGAATGGAGGAACGGGAACGCCATAAGATATCTGTGCATGCAACAGACTCAGATAAAGGATTTGAAGCTGACCGGACGGTAATCGGACTCACGATGGGACAATGACACAGAGATTCGTACACAAGAAAAGACTCGTGTTTTAATGAACGTAAATAGCGGTTCGTTTGAAGTTTCGGGCACCCGAATGGAGGAACGGGAAAGCCATAAGATATCTAAGCATGCAACAGAATCAGATAAAGGATATGAAGCTGACCGGACGGTAATCGGACTCACGATGGGACAATGACACAGAGATTCGTACACAAGAAAAGACTCGTGTTTTAATGAACGTAAATAGCGGTTCGTTTGAAGTTTCGGGCACCCGAATGGAGGAACGGGAAAGCCATAAGATATCTAAGTATGCAATAGACTCAGATAAAGGATATGAAGCTGACCGGACGGTAAACGGACTCACGATGGGACAATGACACAGAGATTCGTACACAAGAAAAGACTCGTGTTTTAATGGACGTAACTAGCGGTTTATTTGAAGTTTCGGGCACCCGAATGGAGGAACGGGAAGGCCATAAGATATCTGAGCATGCAACAGACTCAGATAAAGGATATGAAGCTGACCAGACAGTAATCGGACTCACGATGGGACAATGACACAGAGATTCGTACACAAAAAAAGACTCGTGTTTTAATGAACGTAAATAGCGGTTCGTTTGAAGTTTCGGGCACCCGAATGGAGGAACGGGAAAGCCATAAGATATCTAAGCATGCAACAGACTCAGATAAAGGATATGAAGCTGACCGGACGGTAATCGGACTCACGATGGGACAATGACACAGCGATTCGTACACAAGAAAAGACTCGTGTTTTAATGAACGTAAATAGCGGTTCGTTTGAAGTTTCAGGCACCCGAATGGAGGAACTGGAAAGCCATAAGATATCTAAGCATGCAACAGACTCAGATAAAGGATATGAAGCTGACCGGACGATAATCGGACTCACGATGGGACAATGACACAGAGATTCGTACACAAGAAAAGGCTCGTGTTTTAATGGACGTAACTAGCGGTTAATTTGAAGTTTCGGGCACCCGAATGGAGGAACCGGAAGGCCATAAGATATCTGAGCATGCAATAGACTCAGATAAAGGATATGAAGCTGATCGGACGGTAATCGGACTCACGATGGGACAAGGACACAGAGATTCGTACACAAGAAAAGACTTGAGTTTTAATGGACGGAACTATCGGTTCATATGAAGTTTCGGGCACCCGAATGGAGGAACGGGAACGCCATAAGATATCTGATCATGCAACAAACTATGTTAAAGGATACGAAGCTGACCGGACGGTAATCGGACTCACGATGTGACAATGACACAGAGATTCGTACACAAGAAAAGACTCGTGTTTTAATGGACGTAACTAGCGGTTCATTTGAAGTTTCGGGCACCCGGATGGAGGAACGGGAACGCCATAAGATATCTAAGCATGCAACAGACTCAGATAAAGGATATGAAGTTGACCGGACGGTAATCGGACTCACGATGCGACAATGACATAGAGATTCGTACACAAGAAAAGACTAGAGTTTTAAAGGACGTAAGTATCTGTACATTTGAAGTTTCGGGCACCCGAATGGAGGAACGGGAAGGCCATAAGATATCTGAGCATGCAACAGACTCAGATAATGGATATGAAACTAACCAGACGGTAATCGGACTCACGATGGGACAATGACACAGAGATTCATACACAAGAAAAGACTCGTGTTTTAATGAACGTAAATAGCGGTTCATTTGAAGTTTCGGGCACCCGAATGGAGGAACTGGAAAGCCATAAGATATCTAAGCATGCAACAGACTCAGATAAAGGATATGAAGCTGACCGGACGGTAATCGGACTCACGATGGGACAATGACACAGAGATTCGTACACAAGAAAAGACTCGTGTTTTAATGGACGTAACTAGCGGTTCATTTGAAGTTTCGGGCACCCGAATGGAGGAACCGGAAGGCCATAAGATATCTGAGCATGCAATAGACTCAGATAAAGGATATGAAGCTGATCGGACGGTAATCGGACTCACGATGGGACAAGGACACAGAGATTCGTACACAAGAAAAGACTTGAGTTTTAATGGACGGAACTATCGGTTCATATGAAGTTTCGGGCACCCGAATGGAGGAACGGGAACGCCATAAGATATCTGATCATGCAACAAACTATGTTAAAGGATACGAAGCTGACCGGACGGTAATCGGACTCACGATGTGACAATGACACAGGGATTCGTACACAAGAAAAGACTCGTGTTTTAATGGACGTAACTAGCGGTTCATTTGAAGTTTCGGGCACCCGGATGGTGGAACGGGAACGCCATAAGATATCTAAGCATGCAACAGACTCAGATAAAGGATATGAAGTTGACCGGACGGTAATCGGACTCACGATGCGACAATGACATAGAGATTCGTACACAAGAAAAGACTAGAGTTTTAAAGGACGTAACTTTCTGTACATTTGAAGTTTCAGGCACCCGAATGGAGGAACTGGAAAGCCATAAGATATCTAAGCATGCAACAGACTCAGATAAAGGATATGAAGCTGACCGGACGGTAATCGGACTCACGATGGGACAATGACACAGAGATTCGTACACAAGAAAAGGCTCGTGTTTTAATGGACGTAACTAGCGGTTCATTTGAAGTTTCGGGCACCCGAATGGAGGAACCGGAAGGCCATAAGATATCTGAGCATGCAATAGACTCAGATAAAGGATATGAAGCTGATCGGACGGTAATCGGACTCACGATGGGACAAGGACACAGAGATTCGTACACAAGAAAAGACTTGAGTTTTAATGGACGGAACTATCGGTTCATATGAAGTTTCGGGCACCCGAATGGAGGAACGGGAACGCCATAAGATATCTGATCATGCAACAAACTATGTTAAAGGATACGAAGCTGACCGGACGGTAATCGGACTCACGATGTGACAATGACACAGAGATTCGTACACAAGAAAAGACTCGTGTTTTAATGGACGTAACTAGCGGTTCATTTGAAGTTTCGGGCACCCGGATGGAGGAACGGGAACGCCATAAGATATCTAAGCATGCAACAGACTCAGATAAAGAATATGAAGTTGACCGGACGGTAATCGGACTCACGATGCGACAATGACATAGAGATTCGTACACAAGAAAAGACTAGAGTTTTAAAGGACGTAACTATCTGTACATTTGAAGTTTCGGGCACCCGAATGGAGGAACGGGAAAGCCATAAGATATCTAAGTATGCAATAGACTCAGATAAAGGATATGAAGCTGACCGGACGGTAAACGGACTCACGATGGGACAATGACACAGAGATTCGTACACAAGAAAAGACTCGTGTTTTAATGGACGTAACTAGCGGTTTATTTGAAGTTTCGGGCACCCGAATGGAGGAACGGGAAGGCCATAAGATATCTGAGCATGCAACAGACTCAGATAAAGGATATGAAGCTGACCAGACAGTAATCGGACTCACGATGGGACAATGACACAGAGATTCGTACACAAAAAAAGACTCGTGTTTTAATGAACGTAAATAGCGGTTCGTTTGAAGTTTCGGGCACCCGAATGGAGGAACGGGAAAGCCATAAGATATCTAAGCATGCAACAGACTCAGATAAAGGATATGAAGCTGACCGGACGGTAATCGGACTCACGATGGGACAATGACACAGCGATTCGTACACAAAAAAAGACTCGTGTTTTAATGGACGTAACTAGCGGTTTATTTGAAGTTTCGGGCACCCGAATGGAGGAACGGGAAGGCCATAAGATATCTAAGCATGCAACAGACTCAGATAAAGGATATGAAGCTGACCAGACAGTAATCGGACTCACGATGGGACAATGACACAGAGATTCGTACACAAAAAAAGACTCGTGTTTTAATGAACGTAAATAGCGGTTCGTTTGAAGTTTCGGGCACCCGAATGGAGGAACGGGAAAGCCATAAGATATCTAAGCATGCAACAGACTCAGATAAAGGATATGAAGCTGACCGGACGGTAATCGGACTCACGATGTGACAATGACACAGAGATTCGTACACAAGAAAAGACTCGTATTTTAATGAACGTAAATAGCGGTTCGTTTGAAGTTTCGGGCACCCGAATGGAGGATCGGGAAAACCATAAGATATCTAAGCATGCAACATACTCAGATAAAGGATATGAAGCTGACCGGACGGTAATCGGACTCACGATGGGACAATGACACAGAGATTCGTACACAAGAAGAGACTCGGGTTTTAATGGACGTATTTAGCGGTTCATTTGAAGTTTCGACCACCCGAATGGAGGAACGGGAAAGCCATAAGATATCTAAGCATGCAACAGACTCAGATAAAGGATATGAAGCTGACCGGACGGCAATCGGACTCACGATGGGACAATGACACAGAGATTCGTACACATGAAAAGACTCGAGTTTTAAAGGACGTAACTATCTGTACATTTGAAGTTTCGGGCACCCGAATGGAGGAACGGGAAGGCCATAAGATATCTGAGCATGCAACAGACTCAGATAATGGATATGAAGCTAACCGGACGATAATCGGACTCACGATGGGACAATGAGACAGAGATTCGTACACAAGAAAAGACTCGTGTTTTAATGAACGTAAATAGCGGTTCATTTGAAGTTTCGGGCACCCGAATAGAGGAACGGGAAAGCCATAATATATCTAAGCATGCAACAGACTAAGATAAAGGATATGAAGCTGACCGGACGGTAATCGGACTCACGATGGGACAATGACACAGAGATTCGTACACAAGAAAAGACTCGTGTTTTAATGGACGTAACTATCGGTTCATATGAAGTTTCGGGCACCCGAATGGAGGAACGGGAACGCCATAAGATATCTGATCATGCAACAAACTATGTTAAAGGATACGAAGCAGACCGGACGGTAATCGGACTCACGATATGACAATGACATAGAGATTCGTACACAAGAAAAGACTCGTGTTTTAATGGACGTAACTAGCGGTTCATTTGAAGTTTCGGGCACCCAATGGAGAAACGGGAAGGCCATAAGATATCTGAGCATGCAACAGACTCAGATAAAGGATATGAAGCTTACCGGACAGTAATCGGACTCACGATGGGACAATGACACAGAGATTCGTACACAAGAAAAGACTCGAGTTTTAATGGACGGAACTATCGGTTCATATGAAGTTTCGGGCACCCGAATGGAGGAACGGGAACGCCATAAGATATCTGATCATGCAACAAACTATGTTAAAGGATATCTAGCAGACCGGACGTTAATCGGACTCACGATGTCACAATGACATAGAGATTCGTACACAAGAAAAGACTCGTGTTTTAATGGACGTAAATAGCGGTTCATTTGAAGTTTCGGGCACCCGAATGGAGGAACGGGAAGGCCATAAGATATCTATGCATGCAACAGACTCATATAAAGGATATGAAGTTGACCGGACGGTAATCGGACTCACGATGCGACAATGACATAGAGCTTCGTACACAAGAAAAGACTCGAGTTTTAAAGGACGTAACTATCTGTACATTTGAAGTTTCGGGCACCCGAATGGAGGAACGGGAAGGCCATAAGATATCTGAGCATGCAACGGACTCAGATAATGGATATGAAGCTAAACAGACGATAATCAGACTTACGATGGGACAATGACACAGAGATTCGTACACAAGAAAAGACTCGTGTTTTAATGAACGTAAATAGCGGTTCATTTGAAGTTTCGGGCACCCAATGGAGGAACGGGAAGGCCATAAGTTATCTGAGCATGCAACAGACTCAGATAAAGGATATGAAGCTTACCGGACAGTAATCGGACTCACGATGGGACAATGACACAGAGATTCGTACACAAGAAAAGACTCGTGTTTTAATGAACGTAAATAGCGGTTCATTTGAAGTTTCGGGCACCCGAATAGAGGAACGGGAAAGCCATAATATATCTAAGCATGCAACAGACTCAGATAAAGGATATGAAGCTTACCGGACAGTAATCGCACTCACGATGGGACAATGACACAGAGATTCGTACACAAGAAAAGACTCGAGTTTTAATGGACGGAACTATCGGTTCATATGAAGTTTCGGGCACCCGTATGGAGGAACGGGGACGCCATAAGATATCTGATCATGCAACAAACTATGTTAATGGATACGAAGCAGACCGGACGGTAATCGGACTCACGATGTGACAATGACACAGAGATTCGTACACAAGAAAAGACTCGTGTTTTAATGGACGTAACTAGCGGTTCATTTGAAGTTTCGGGCACCCGAATGGAGGAACGGGAAGGCCATAAGATATCTGAGCATGCAACAGACTCAGATAATGGATATGAAGCTAACCGGACGGTAATCGGACTCACGAGGGACAATGACACAGAGATTCGTACACAAGAAAAGACTCATGTTTTAATGAACGTAATTAGCGGTTCATTTGAAGTTTCGGGCACCCGAATGGAGGAACGGGAAAGCCATAAGATATCTAAGCATGCAACAGACTCAGATAAAGGATATGAAGCTGACCGGACGGTAATCGGACTCACGATGGGACAATGACACAGAGATTCGTACACAAGAAAAGACTCGTGTTTTAATGGACGTAACTATCGGTTCATATGAAGTTTCGGGCACCCGAATGGAGGAACGGGAACGCCATAAGATATCTGATCATGCAACAAACTATGTTAAAGGATACGAAGCAGACCGGACGGTAATCGGACTCACGATGTGACAATGACACAGAGATTCGTACACAAGAAAAGACTCGTGTTTTAATGAACGTAAATAGCGGTTCGTTTGAAGTTTCGGACACCCGAATGGAGGAACGGGAAAGCCATAAGATATCTAAGCATGCAACAGACTCAGATAAAGGATATGAAGCTGACCGGACGGTAATCGGACTCACGATGGGACAATGACACAGAGATTCGTACACCAGAAAAGACTCGTGTTTTAATGAACGTAAATAGAGGTTCATTTGAAGTTTCGGGCACCCGAATGGAGGAACGGGAAAGCCATAAGATATCTAAGCATGCAACAGACTCAGATAAAGGATATGAAGCTGACCGGATGGTAATCGGACTCACGATGGGACAATGACACAGAGATTCGTAAACAAGAAAAGACTCATGTTTTAATGAACGTAATTAGCGGTTCATTTGAAGTTTCGGGCACCCGAATGGAGGAACGGGAAAGCCATAAGATATCTAAGCATGCAACAGACTCAGATAAACGATATGAAGCTGACAGGACAGTAATCGGACTCACGATGGGACAACGACACAGAGATTCGTACACAAGAAAAGACTCGTTTTTTAATGGACGTAACTATCGGTTCATATGTAGTTTCGGGCACCCGAATGGAGGAACGGGAACGCCATAAGATATCTGATCATGCAACAAACTATGTTAAAGGATATCTAGCAGACCGGACGTTAATTGGACTCACGATGTCACAATGACATAGAGATTCGTACACAACAAAAGACTCGTGTTTTAATGGACGTAACTAGCGGTTCATTTGAAGTTTCGGGCACCCGAATGGAGGAACGGGAAGGCCATAAGATATCTATGCATGCAACAGACTCATATAAAGGATATGAAGTTAACCGGACGGTAATCGGACTCACGATGCGACAATGACATAGAGATTCGTACACAAGAAAAGACTCGAGTTTTAAAGGACGTAACTATCTGTACATTTGAAGTTTCGGGCACCCGAATGGAGGAACGGGAAGGCCATAAGATATCTGAGCATGCAACGGACTCAGATAATGGATATGAAGCTAAACAGACGGTAATCGGACTCACGATGGGACAATGACACAGAGATTCGTACACAAGAAAAGACTCGTGTTTTAATGAACGTAAATAGCGGTTCATTTGAAGTTTCGGGCACCCGAATGGAGGAACGGGAAAGCCATAAGATATCTAAGCATGCAACAGACTCAGATAAAGGATATGAAGCTGACCGGACGGTAATCGGACTCACGATGGGACAATGACACAGAGATTCGTAGACAAGAAAAGACTCGTGTTTTAATGGACGTAACTAGCGGTTCATTTAAAGTTTCGGGCACCCGAATGGAGGAACGGGAAGGCCATAAGATATCCGAGCATGCAACAGACTCAGATAAAGGATATGAAGCTTACCGGACAATAATCGGACTCACGATGGGACAATGACACAGAGATTCGTACACAAGAAAAGACTCGAGTTTTAATGGACGGAACTATCGGTTCATATGAAGTTTCGGGCACCCGTATGGATGAACGGGAACGCCATAAGATATCTGATCATGCAACAAACTATGTTAAAGGATACGAAGCAGACCGGACGGTAATCGGACTCACGATGTGACAATGACACAGAGATTCGTACACAAGAAAAGACTCGTGTTTTAATGGACGTAACTAGCGGTTCATTTGATGTTTCGGGCACCCGAATGGAGGAACGGGAAGGCCATAAGATATCTAAGCATGAAACAGACTCATATAAAGGATATGAAGCTGACCGGACGGTAATCGGACTCACGATGCGACAATGACATAGAGATTCATACACAAGAAAAGACTCGAGTTTTAAAGGATGTAACTATCTGTACATTTGAAGTTTCGGGCACCCGAATGGAGGAACAGGAAGGCCATAAGATATCTGAGCATGCAACAGACTCAGATAATGGATATGAAGGTGTTTTAATGAACGTAATTAGCGGTTCATTTGAAGTTTCGGGCACCCGAATGGAGGAACGGGAAAGCCATAAGATATCTAAGCATGCAACAGACTCAGATAAAGGATATGAAGCTGACCGCACAGTAATCAGACTCACGATGGGACCATGACACAGAGATTCGTACACAAGAAAAGACTCGTGTTTTAATGGACATAACTATCGGTTCATATGAAGTTTCGGGCACCCGAATGGAGGAACGGGAACGCCATAAGATATCTGATCATGCAACAAACTATGTTAAAGGATACGAAGCAGACCGGACGGTAATCGGACTCACTATGTGACAATGACACAGAGATTCGTACACAAGAAAAGACTCGTGTTTTAATGGACGTAACTAGCTGTTCATTTGAAGTTTCGGGCACCCGAATGGAGGAACGGGAAGGCCATAAGATATCTGAGCATGCAACAGACTCAGATAAAGGATATGAAGCTTACCGGACGGTAATCGGACTCACGATGGGACAATGACACAAAGATTCGTACACAAGAAAAGACTCGAGTTTTAGTGGACGGAACTATCGGTTCATATGAAGTTTTGGGCACCCGAATGGAGGAACGGGAACGCCATAAGATATCTGATCCTGCAACAAACTATGTTAAAGGATACGAAGCAGACCGGACGGTAATCGGACTCACGATGTGACAATGACACAGAGATTCGTACACAAGAAAAGACTCGTGTTTTAATGGACGTAACTAGCGGTTCATTTGAAGTTTCGGGCACCCGAATGGAGGAACGGGAAGGCCATAAGATATCTAAGCATGCAATAGACTCATATAAAGGATATGAAGCTGACCGGACGGTAATCGGACTCACGATGCGACATTGACATAGAGATTCAAACATAAGAAGAGACTCGAGTTTCAAAGGACGTAACTATGTGTACATTTGAAGTTTCGGGCACCCGAATGGAGGAACGGGAAGGCCATAAGATATCTAAGCATGCAACAGACTCAGATAATGGATATGAAGCTAACCGGACAGTAATCGGACTAACGATGGGACAATGACACAGAGATTCATACACAAGAAAAGACTCGTGTTTTAATGAACGTAATTAGCGGTTCATTTGAAGTTTCGGGCACCCGAATGGAGGAACGGGAAAGCCATAAGATATCTAAGCATGCAACAGACTCAGATAAAGGATATGAAGCTGACCGGACGGTAATCGGACTCACGATGGGACAATGACACAGAGATTCGTAAACAAGAAAAGACTCATGTTTTAATGAACGTAATTAGCGGTTCATTTGAAGTTTCGGGCACCCGAATGGAGGAACGGGAAAGCCATAAGATATCTAAGCATGCAACAGACTCAGATAAAGGATATGAAGCTGACAGGACAGTAATCGGACTCACGATGGGACAACGACACAGAGATTCGTACACAAGAAAAGACTCGTATTTTAATGGACGTAACTATCGGTTCATATGTAGTTTCGGGCACCCGAATGGAGGAACGGGAACGCCATAAGATATCTAAGCATGCAACAGACTCAGATAAAGGATATGAAGCTGACCGGACGGTAATCGGACTCACGATGGGACAATGACACAGAGATTCGTACACAAGAAAAGACTCGTGTTTTAATGAACGTAAATAGCGGTTCATTTGAAGTTTCGGGCACCCGAATGGAGGAACGGGAAAGCCATAAGATATCTAAGCATGCAACAGACTCAGATAAAGGATATGAAGCTGACCGGACGGTAATCGGACTCACGATGGGACAATGACACAGAGATTCGTAGACAAGAAAAGACTCGTGGTTTAATGAACGTAAATAGCGGTTCATTTGAAGTTTCGGGCACCCGAATGGAGGAACGGGTAGAGCATAAGATATCTGAGCATGCAACAGACTCAGATAAAGGATATGAAGCTTACCGGACGGTAATCG
The DNA here is from genome assembly GCA_032199755.1 of Ambrosia artemisiifolia. Lineage (NCBI taxonomy): Eukaryota > Viridiplantae > Streptophyta > Magnoliopsida > Asterales > Asteraceae > Ambrosia > Ambrosia artemisiifolia. Next base: position 29,014,953 of record CM063524.1, on the reverse strand, counting down.
GATTCACGATGGGACAATGACACAGAGATTCGTACACAAGAAAAGACTCGAGTTTTAATGGACGGAACTATCGGTTCATATGAAGTTTCGGGCACCCGAATGGAGGAACGGGAACGCCATAAGATATCTGATCATGCAACAAACTATATTAAAGGATACGAAGCAGACCGGACGGTAATCGGACTCACGATGTGACAATGACACAGAGATTCGTACACAAGAAAAGACTCGTGTTTTAATGAACGTAAATAGCGGTTCGTTTGAAGTTTCGGGCACCCGAATGGAGGAACGGGAAAGCCATAAGATATCTAAGCATGCAAAAGACTCAGATAAAGGATATGAAGCTGACCGGACGGTAATCGGACTCACGATGGGACAATCACACTGAGATTCGTAGACAAGAAAAGACTCGTGTTTTAATGAACGTAAATAGCGGTTCATTTGAAGTTTCAGGCACCCGAATGGAGGAACGGGAAAGCCATAAGACATCTAAGCATGCAACAGACTCAGATAAAGGATATGAAGCTGACCGGACGGTAATCGGACTCACGATGGGACAATGACACAGAGATTCGAACAAAAGAAAAGAGTCGTGTTTTAATGGACGTAACTATCGGTTCATATGAAGTTTTGGGCACCCGAATGGAGGAACGGGAACGCCATAAGATATCTAATCATGCAACAAACTATGTTAAAGGATACGAAGCAGACCGGACGGTAATCGGACTCACTATGTGACAATGACACAGAGATTCGTACAAAAGAAAAGACTCGTGTTTTAATGGACGTAACTAGAGGTTCATTTGAAGTTTCGGGCACCCGAATGGAGGAACGGGAAGGCCATAAGATATCTGAGCATGCAACAGACTCAGATAAAGGATATGAAGCTGACCGGATGGTAATCGGACTCACGATGTGACAATGACACAGAGATTTGTAAACAAGAAAAGACTCAAGTTTTAATGGACGGAACTATCGGTTCATATGAAGTTTTGGGCACCCGAATGGAGGAACGGGAACGCCATAAGATATCTGATCATGCAACAAACTATGTTAATGGATACGAAGCAGACCGGACGGTAATCGGACTCACGATGTGACAATGACACAGAGATTCGTACACAAGAAAAGACTCGTGTTTTAATGGACGTAACTAGCGGTTCATTTGAAGTTTCGGGCACCCGAATGGAGGAACGGGAACGCCATAAGATATCTGATCATGCAACAAACTATGTTAAAGGATACGAAGCAGACCGGACGGTAACCGGACTCACGATGTGACAATGACACAGAGATTCGTACACAAGAAAAGACTCGTGTTTTAATGAACGTAAGTAGCGGTTCATTTGAAGTTTCGAGCACCCGAATGGAGGAATGGGAAAGCCATAAGATATCTAAGCATGCAACAGACTCAGATAAAGGATATGAAGCTGACCGGACGGTAATCGGACTCACGATGGGACAATGACACAGAGATTCGTACACAAGAAAAGACTCGTGTTTTAATGGACGTAACTAGCGGTTCATTTGAAGTTTCGGGCACCCGAATGGAGGAACTGGAAGGCCATAAGATATCTAATCATGCAACAGACTCATATAAAGGATATGAAGCTGACCGGACGGTAATCGGACTCACGATGCGACATTGACATAGAGATTCAAACACAAGAAAAGACTCGAGTATTAAAGGACGTAACTATCTGTACATTTGAAGTTTTGGGCACCCGAATGGAGGAACGGGAAGGCCATAAGATATCTAAGCATGCAACAGACTCAGATAATGGATATGAAGCTAACCGGACGGTAATCGGACTCACGATGGGACAATGACACAGAGATTCGTACACAAGAAAAGACACGTGTTTTAATGAACGTAATTAGCGATTCATTTGAAGTTTCGGGCACCCGAATGGAGGAACGGGAAAGCCATAAGATATCTAAGCATGCAACAGACTCAGATAAAGGATATGAAGCTGACCGCACAGTAATCGGACTCACGATGGGACAATGACACAGAGATTCGTACACAAGAAAAGACTCGTGTTTTAATGGACGTAACTATCGGTTCATATAAAGTTTCGGGCACCCGAATGGAGGAACGGGAACGCCATAAGATATCTGTGCATGCAACAGACTCAGATAAAGGATTTGAAGCTGACCGGACGGTAATCGGACTCACGATGGGACAATGACACAGAGATTCGTACACAAGAAAGGACTCGTGTTTTAATGAACGCAAATAGCGGTTCATTTGAAGTTTCGGGCACCCGAATGGAGGAACGGGTAGGCCATAAGATATCTAAGCATGCAACAGACTCAGATAAAGGATATGAAGCTTACCGGACGGTAATCGGACTCACGATGGGACAATGACACAGAGATTCGTACACAAGAAAAGACTCGAGTTTTAATGGACGGAACTATCGGTTCATATGAATTTTTGGGCACCCGAATGGAGGAACGGGAACGCCATTAGATATCTGATCATGCAACAAACTATGTTAAAAAATACGAAGTAGACCGGACGGTAATCGGACACACGATGTGACAATGACAAAGAGATTCGTACACAAGAAACAACTCGTGTTTTAATGGACGTAACTAGCGGGTCATTTGAAGTTTCGGGCACCCGAATGGAGCAACGGGAAGGCCATAAGATATCTAAGCATGCAACAGACTCATATAAAGGATATGAAGCTGACCGGACGGTAATCGGACTCACGATGCGACAATGACATAGAGATTCGTAGACAAGAAAAGACTCGAGTTTTAAAGGACGTAACTATCTGTACATTTGAAGTTTCGGGCACCCGAATGGAGGAACGGGAAGGCCATAAGATATCTGAGCATGTAACAGACTCAGATAATGGATATGAAGCTAACCGGACGGTAATCGGACTCACGATGGGACAATGACACAGAGATTCGTACACAAGAAAAGACTCGTGTTTTAATGAACGTAAGTAGCGGTTCATTTGAAGTTTCGAGCACCCGAATGGAGGAATGGGAAAGCCATAAGATATCTAAGCATGCAACAGACTCAGATAAAGGATATGAAGCTGACAGGACAGTAATCGGACTCACGATGGGACAACGACACAGAGATTCGTACACAAGAAAAGACTCGTATTTTAATGGACGTAACTATCGGTTCATATGTAGTTTCGGGCACCCGAATGGAGGAACGGGAACGCCATAAGATATCTGATCATGCAACAAACTATGTTAAAGGATATCTAGCAGACCGGACGTTAATCGGACTCACGATGTCACAATGACATAGAGATTCGTACACAACAAAAGACTCGTGTTTTAATGGACGTAACTAGCGGTTCATTTGAAGTTTCGGGCACCCGAATGGAGGAACGGGAAGGCCATAAGATATCTATGCATGCAACAGACTCATATAAAGGATATGAAGTTAACCGGACGGTAATCGGACTCACGATGCGACAATGACATAGAGATTCGTACACAAGAAAAGACTCGAGTTTTAAAGGACGTAACTATCTGTACATTTGAAGTTTCGGGCACCCGAATGGAGGAACGGGAAGGCCATAAGATATCTGAGCATGCAACGGACTCAGATAATGGATATGAAGCTAAACAGACGGTAATCGGATTCACGATGGGACAATGACACAGAGATTCGTACACAAGAAAAGACTCGTGTTTTAATGAACGTAAATAGCGGTTCATTTGAAGTTTCGGGCACCCGAATGGAGGAACGGGAAAGCCATAAGATATCTAAGCATGCAACAGACTCAGATAAAGGATATGAAGATGACCGGACGGTAATCGGACTCACGATGGGACAATGACACAGAGATTCGTACACAAGAAAAGACTCGTGTTTTATTGGACGTAACTATCGGTTCATATGAAGTTTCGGGCACCCGAATGGAGGAACGGGAACGCCATAAGATATCTGATCATGCAACAAACTATGTTAAAGGATACGAAGCAGACCGGACGGTAATCGGACTCACGATGTGAAAATGACAAAGAGATTCGTACACAAGAAAAGGCTCGTGTTTTAATGAACGTAAATAGCGGTTCATTTGAAGTTTCGGGCACCCGAATGGAGGAACGGGAAAGCCATAAGATATCTAAGCATGCAACAGACTCAGATAAAGGATATGAAGCTGACCGGACGGTAATCGGACTCACGATGGGACAATGACACAGAGATTCGTACACAAGAAAAGACTCGTGTTTTAATGAACGTAAATAGCGGTTCATTTGAAGTTTCGGGCACCCGAATGGAGGAACGGGAAAGCCATAAGATATCTAAGCATGCAACAGACTCAGATAAAGGATATGAAGCTGACCGGACGGTAATCGGACTCACGATGGGACAATGACACAGAGATTCGTAGACAAGAAAAGACTCGTGTTTTAATGGACGTAACTAGCGGTTCATTTAAAGTTTCGGGCACCCGAAAGGAGGAACGGGAAGGCCATAAGATATCCGAGCATGCAACAGACTCAGATAAAGGATATGAAGCTTACCGGACAATAATCGGACTCACGATGGGACAATGACACAGAGATTCGTACACAAGAAAAGACTCGAGTTTTAATGGACGGAACTATCGGTTCATATGAAGTTTCGGGCACCCGTATGGATGAACGGGAACGCCATAAGATATCTGATCATGCAACAAACTTTGTTAAAGGATACGAAGCAGACCGGGCGGTAATCGGACTCACGATGTGACAATGACACAGAGATTCGTACACAAGAAAAGACTCGTGTTTTAATGGACGTAACTAGCGGTTTATTTGATGTTTCGGGCACCCGAATGGAGGAACGGGAAGGCCATAAGATATCTAAGCATGAAACAGACTCATATAAAGGATATGAAGCTGACCGGACGGTAATCGGACTCACGATGCGACAATGACATAGAGATTCATACACAAGAAAAGACTCGAGTTTTAAAGGATGTAACTATCTGTACATTTGAAGTTTCGGGCACCCGAATGGAGGAACAGGAAGGCCATAAGATATCTGAGCATGCAACAGACTCAGATAATGGATATGAAGGTGTTTTAATGAACATAATTAGCGGTTCATTTGAAGTTTCGGGCACCCGAATGGAGGAACGGGAAAGCCATAAGATATCTAAGCATGCAACAGACTCAGATAAAGGATATGAAGCTGACCGCACAGTAATCAGACTCACGATGGGACCATGACACAGAGATTCGTACACAAGAAAAGACTCGTGTTTTAATGGACGTAACTATCGGTTCATATGAAGTTTCGGGCACCCGAATGGAGGAACGGGAACGCCATAAGATATCTGATCATGCAACAAACTATGTTAAAGGATACGAAGCAGACCGGACGGTAATCGGACTCACGATGGGACAATGACACAGAGATTCGTACACAAGAAAAGACTCGTGTTTTAATGGACGTAACTATCGGTTCATATGAAGTTTCGGGCACCCGAATGGAGGAACGGAAACGCCATAAGATATCTGTGCATGCAACAGACTCAAATAAAGGATTTGAAGCTGACCGGACGGTAATCGGACTCACGATGGGACAATGACACAGAGATTCGTACACAAGAAAAGACTCGTGTTTTAATGAACATAAATAGCGGTTCGTTTGAAGTTTCGGGCAGCCGAATGGAGGAACGGGAAAGCCATAAGATATCTAAGCATGCAACAGACTCAGATAAAGGATATGAAGCTGACCGGACGGTAATCGGACTCACGATGGGACAATGACACAGAGATTCGTAGACAAGAAAAGACTCGTGGTTTAATGAACGTAAATAGCGGTTCATTTGAAGTTTCGGGCACCCGAATTGAGGAACGGGTAGAGCATAAGATATCTGAGCATGCAACAGACTCAGATAAAGGATATGAAGCTTACCGGACGGTAATCGGATTCACGATGGGACAATGACACAGAGATTCGTACACAAGAAAAGACTCGAGTTTTAATGGACGGAACTATCGGTTCATATGAAGTTTCGGGCACCCGAATGGAGGAACGGGAACGCCATAAGATATCTGATCATGCAACAAACTATGTTAAAGGATACGAAGCAGACCGGACGGTAATCGGACTCATGATGTGACAATGACACAGAGATTCGTACACAAGAAAAGACTCGTGTTTTAATGAACGTAAATAGCGGTTCGTTTGAAGTTTCGGGCACCCGAATGGAGGAACGGGAAAGCCATAACATATCTAAGCATGCAACAGACTCAGATAAAGGATATGAAGCTGACCGGACGGTAATCGGACTCACGATGGGACAATCACACTGAGATTCGTACACAAGAAAAGACTCGTGTTTTAATGAACGTAAATAGCGGTTCATTTGAAGTTTCGGGCACCCGAATGGAGGAACGGGAAAGCCATAAGATATCTAAGCATGCAACAGACTCAGATAAAGGATATGAAGCTGACCGGACGGTAATCGGACTCACGATGGGACAATGACACAGAGATTCGTACAAAAGAAAAGAGTCGTGTTTTAATGGACGTAACTATCGGTTCATATGAAGTTTTGGGCACCCGAATGGAGGAACGGGAACGCCATAAGATATCTGATCATCCAACAAACTATGTTAAAGGATACGAAGCTGACCGGACGGTAATCGGACTCACGATGGGACAATGACACAGAGATTTGTAAACAAGAAAAGACTCAAGTTTTAATGGACGGAACTATCGGTTCATATGAAGTTTTGGGCACCCGAATGGAGGAACGGGAACGCCATAAGATATCTGATCATGCAACAAACTATGTTAAAGGATACGAAGCAGACCGGACGGTAATCGGACTCACGATGTGACAATGACACAGAGATTCGTACACAAGAAAAGACTCGTGTTTTAATGGACGTAACTAGCGGTTCATTTGAAGTTTCGGGCACCCGAATGGAAGAACGGGAAGGCCATAAGATATCTAAGCATGCAATAGACTCATATAAAGGATATGAAGCTGACCGGACGGTAATCGGACTCACGATGCGACATTGACATAGAGATTCAAACATAAGAAAAGACTCGAGTTTCAAAGGACGTAACTATCTGTACATTTGAAGTTTCGGGCACCCGAATGGAGGAACGGGAAGGCCATAAGATATCTAAGCATGCAACAGACTCAGATAATGGATATGAAGCTAACCGGACGGTAATCGGACTCACGATGGGACAATGACACAGAGATTCGTACACAAGAAAAGACTCGTGTTTTAATGAACGTAATTAGCGGTTCATTTGAAGTTTCGGGCACCCGAATGGAGGAACGGGAAAGCCATAAGATATCTAAGCATGCAACAGACTCAGATAAAGGATATGAAGCTGACCGCATAGTAATCAGACTCACGATGGGACAATGACACAAAGATTTGTACACAAGAAAAGACTCGTGTTTTAATGGACGTAACTATCGGTTCATATGAAGTTTCAGGCACCCGAATGGAGGAACGGGAACGCCATAAGATATCTGATCATGCAATAGACTCATATAAAGGATATGAAGCTGACCGGACGGTAATCGGACTCACGATGGGACAATGACACAGAGATTCGTACACAAGAAAAGACTCGTGTTTTAATGAACGTAAATAGCGGTTCGTTTGAAGTTTCGGGCACCCGAATGGAGGAACGGGAAAGCCATAAGATATCTAAGCATGCAACAGACTCAGATAAAGGATATGAAGCTGACCGGACGGTAATCGGACTCACGATGGGACAATGACACAGAGATTCGTACACAAGAAAAGACTCGTGTTTTAATGAACGTAAATAGCGGTTCATTTGAAGTTTCGGGCACCCGAATGGAGGAACGGGAAAGCCATAAGATATCTAAGCATGCAACAGACTCAGATAAAGGATATGAAGCTGACCGGACGGTAATCGGACTCACGATGGGACAATGACACAGAGATTCGTAGTCAAGAAAAGACTCGTGGTTTAATGAACGTAAATAGCGGTTCATTTGAAGTTTCGGGCACCCGAATGGAGGAACGGGTAGAGCATAAGATATCTGAGCATGCAACAGACTCAGATAAAGGATATGAAGCTTACCGGACGGTAATCGGATTCACGATGGGACAATGACACAGAGATTCGTACACAAGAAAAGACTCGAGTTTTAATGGACGGAACTATCGGTTCATATGAAGTTTCGGGCACCCGAATGGAGGAACGGGAACGCCATAAGATATCTGATCATGCAACAAACTATATTAAAGGATACGAAGCAGACCGGACGGTAATCGGACTCACGATGTGACAATGACACAGAGATTCGTACACAAGAAAAGACTCGTGTTTTAATGAACGTAAATAGCGGTTCGTTTGAAGTTTCGGGCACCCGAATGGAGGAACGGGAAAGCCATAAGATATCTAAGCATGCAAAAGACTCAGATAAAGGATATGAAGCTGACCGGACGGTAATCGGACTCACGATGGGACAATCACACTGAGATTCGTAGACAAGAAAAGACTCGTGTTTTAATGAACGTAAATAGCGGTTCATTTGAAGTTTCAGGCACCCGAATGGAGGAACGGGAAAGCCATAAGACATCTAAGCATGCAACAGACTCAGATAAAGGATATGAAGCTGACCGGACGGTAATCGGACTCACGATGGGACAATGACACAGAGATTCGAACAAAAGAAAAGAGTCGTGTTTTAATGGACGTAACTATCGGTTCATATGAAGTTTTGGGCACCCGAATGGAGGAACGGGAACGCCATAAGATATCTGATCATGCAACAAACTATGTTAAAGGATACGAAGCAGACCGGACGGTAATCGGACTCACTATGTGACAATGACACAGAGATTCGTACAAAAGAAAAGACTCGTGTTTTAATGGACGTAACTAGAGGTTCATTTGAAGTTTCGGGCACCCGAATGGAGGAACGGGAAGGCCATAAGATATCTGAGCATGCAACAGACTCAGATAAAGGATATGAAGCTGACCGGATGGTAATCGGACTCACGATGTGACAATGACACAGAGATTTGTAAACAAGAAAAGACTCAAGTTTTAATGGACGGAACTATCGGTTCATATGAAGTTTTGGGCACCCGAATGGAGGAACGGGAACGCCATAAGATATCTGATCATGCAACAAACTATGTTAATGGATACGAAGCAGACCGGACGGTAATCGGACTCACGATGTGACAATGACACAGAGATTCGTACACAAGAAAAGACTCGTGTTTTAATGGACGTAACTAGCGGTTCATTTGAAGTTTCGGGCACCCGAATGGAGGAACGGGAACGCCATAAGATATCTGATCATGCAACAAACTATGTTAAAGGATACGAAGCAGACCGGACGGTAACCGGACTCACGATGTGACAATGACACAGAGATTCGTACACAAGAAAAGACTCGTGTTTTAATGAACGTAAGTAGCGGTTCATTTGAAGTTTCGAGCACCCGAATGGAGGAATGGGAAAGCCATAAGATATCTAAGCATGCAACAGACTCAGATAAAGGATATGAAGCTGACCGGACGGTAATCGGACTCACGATGGGACAATGACACAGAGATTCGTACACAAGAAAAGACTCGTGTTTTAATGGACGTAACTAGCGGTTCATTTGAAGTTTCGGGCACCCGAATGGAGGAACTGGAAGGCCATAAGATATCTAATCATGCAACAGACTCATATAAAGGATATGAAGCTGACCGGACGGTAATCGGACTCACGATGCGACATTGACATAGAGATTCAAACACAAGAAAAGACTCGAGTATTAAAGGACGTAACTATCTGTACATTTGAAGTTTTGGGCACCCGAATGGAGGAACGGGAAGGCCATAAGATATCTAAGCATGCAACAGACTCAGATAATGGATATGAAGCTAACCGGACGGTAATCGGACTCACGATGGGACAATGACACAGAGATTCGTACACAAGAAAAGACACGTGTTTTAATGAACGTAATTAGCGATTCATTTGAAGTTTCGGGCACCCGAATGGAGGAACGGGAAAGCCATAAGATATCTAAGCATGCAACAGACTCAGATAAAGGATATGAAGCTGACCGCACAGTAATCGGACTCACGATGGGACAATGACACAGAGATTCGTACACAAGAAAAGACTCGTGTTTTAATGGACGTAACTATCGGTTCATATAAAGTTTCGGGCACCCGAATGGAGGAACGGGAACGCCATAAGATATCTGTGCATGCAACAGACTCAGATAAAGGATTTGAAGCTGACCGGACGGTAATCGGACTCACGATGGGACAATGACACAGAGATTCGTACACAAGAAAGGACTCGTGTTTTAATGAACGCAAATAGCGGTTCATTTGAAGTTTCGGGCACCCGAATGGAGGAACGGGTAGGCCATAAGATATCTAAGCATGCAACAGACTCAGATAAAGGATATGAAGCTTACCGGACGGTAATCGGACTCACGATGGGACAATGACACAGAGATTCGTACACAAGAAAAGACTCGAGTTTTAATGGACGGAACTATCGGTTCATATGAATTTTTGGGCACCCGAATGGAGGAACGGGAACGCCATTAGATATCTGATCATGCAACAAACTATGTTAAAAAATACGAAGTAGACCGGACGGTAATCGGACACACGATGTGACAATGACAAAGAGATTCGTACACAAGAAACAACTCGTGTTTTAATGGACGTAACTAGCGGGTCATTTGAAGTTTCGGGCACCCGAATGGAGCAACGGGAAGGCCATAAGATATCTAAGCATGCAACAGACTCATATAAAGGATATGAAGCTGACCGGACGGTAATCGGACTCACGATGCGACAATGACATAGAGATTCGTAGACAAGAAAAGACTCGAGTTTTAAAGGACGTAACTATCTGTACATTTGAAGTTTCGGGCACCCGAATGGAGGAACGGGAAGGCCATAAGATATCTGAGCATGTAACAGACTCAGATAATGGATATGAAGCTAACCGGACGGTAATCGGACTCACGATGGGACAATGACACAGAGATTCGTACACAAGAAAAGACTCGTGTTTTAATGAACGTAAGTAGCGGTTCATTTGAAGTTTCGAGCACCCGAATGGAGGAATGGGAAAGCCATAAGATATCTAAGCATGCAACAGACTCAGATAAAGGATATGAAGCTGACCGGACGGTAATCGGACTCACGATGGGACAATGACACAGAGATTCGTACACAAGAAAAGACTCGTGTTTTAATGGACGTAACTATCGGTTCATATGAAGTTTCGGGCACCCGAATGGAGGAACGGGAACGCCATTAGATATCTGATCATGCAACAAACTATGTTAAAGGATACGAATCAGACCGGACGGTAATCGGACTCACGATGTGACAATGACACAGAGATTCGTACACAAGAAAAGACTCGTGTTTTAATGGACGTAACTAGCGGTTCATTTGAAGTTTCGGGCACCCGAATGGAAGAACGGGAAGGCCATAAGATATCTAAGCATGCAACAGACTCAGATAAAGGATATGAAGCTGACCGGACGGTAATCGGACTCACGATGCGACAATGACATAGAGATTCGTACACAAGAAAACACTCGAGTTTTAAAGGACGTAACTATCTGTACATTTGAAGTTTCGGGCACCCGAATGGAGGAACGGGAAGGCCATAAGATATCTGAGCATGCAACAGACTCATATAAAGGATATGAAGCTGACCGGACGGTAATCGGACTCACGATGGGACAATGACACTGAGATTCGTACACAAGAAAAGACTCGTGTTTTAATGAACGTAAATAGCAGTTCGTTTGAAGTTTCGGGCACCCGAATGGAGGAACGGGAAAGCCATAAGATATCTAAGCATGCAACAGACTCAGATAAAGGATATGAAGCTGACCGGACGGTAATCGGACTCACGATGGGACAATGACACAGAGATTCGTACACAAGAAAAGGCTCGTGTTTTAACGGACGTTACTAGCGGTTCATTTGAAGTTTTGGGCTCCCGAATGGAGGAACGGGAACGCCATATGATATCTGATCATGCAACAAACTATGTTAAAGGATACGAAGCAGACCGGACGGTTATCGGACTCACGATGGGACAATGACACAGAGATTCGTTCACAAGAAAATACTCGTGTTTTAATGGACGTAACTAGCGGTTCATTTGAAGTTTCGGGCACCCGAATGGAGGAACGGGAACGCCATAAGATATCTGATCATGCAACAAACTATGTTAAAGGATACGAAGCAGACCGGACGGTAACCGGACTCACGATGTGACAATGACACTGAGATTCGTACACAAGAAAAGACTCGTGTTTTAATGAACGTAAATAGCAGTTCATTTGAAGTTTCGGGCACCCGAATGGAGGAACGGGTAGAGCATAAGATATCTGAGCATGCAACAGACTCAGATAAAGGATATGAAGCTTACCGGACGGTAATCGGATTCACGATGGGACAATGACACAGAGATTCGTACACAAGAAAAGACTCGAGTTTTAATGGACGGAACTATCGGTTCATATGAAGTTTCGGGCACCCGAATGGAGGAACGGGAACGCCATAAGATATCTGATCATGCAACAAACTATATTAAAGGATACGAAGCAGACCGGACGGTAATCGGACTCACGATGTGACAATGACACAGAGATTCGTACACAAGAAAAGACTCGTGTTTTAATGAACGTAAATAGCGGTTCGTTTGAAGTTTCGGGCACCCGAATGGAGGAACGGGAAAGCCATAAGATATCTAAGCATGCAAAAGACTCAGATAAAGGATATGAAGCTGACCGGACGGTAATCGGACTCACGATGGGACAATCACACTGAGATTCGTAGACAAGAAAAGACTCGTGTTTTAATGAACGTAAATAGCGGTTCATTTGAAGTTTCAGGCACCCGAATGGAGGAACGGGAAAGCCATAAGACATCTAAGCATGCAACAGACTCAGATAAAGGATATGAAGCTGACCGGACGGTAATCGGACTCACGATGGGACAATGACACAGAGATTCGAACAAAAGAAAAGAGTCGTGTTTTAATGGACGTAACTATCGGTTCATATGAAGTTTTGGGCACCCGAATGGAGGAACGGGAACGCCATAAGATATCTGATCATGCAACAAACTATGTTAAAGGATACGAAGCAGACCGGACGGTAATCGGACTCACTATGTGACAATGACACAGAGATTCGTACAAAAGAAAAGACTCGTGTTTTAATGGACGTAACTAGAGGTTCATTTGAAGTTTCGGGCACCCGAATGGAGGAACGGGAAGGCCATAAGATATCTGAGCATGCAACAGACTCAGATAAAGGATATGAAGCTGACCGGATGGTAATCGGACTCACGATGTGACAATGACACAGAGATTTGTAAACAAGAAAAGACTCAAGTTTTAATGGACGGAACTATCGGTTCATATGAAGTTTTGGGCACCCGAATGGAGGAACGGGAACGCCATAAGATATCTGATCATGCAACAAACTATGTTAATGGATACGAAGCAGACCGGACGGTAATCGGACTCACGATGTGACAATGACACAGAGATTCGTACACAAGAAAAGACTCGTGTTTTAATGGACGTAACTAGCGGTTCATTTGAAGTTTCGGGCACCCGAATGGAGGAACGGGAACGCCATAAGATATCTGATCATGCAACAAACTATGTTAAAGGATACGAAGCAGACCGGACGGTAACCGGACTCACGATGTGACAATGACACAGAGATTCGTACACAAGAAAAGACTCGTGTTTTAATGAACGTAAGTAGCGGTTCATTTGAAGTTTCGAGCACCCGAATGGAGGAATGGGAAAGCCATAAGATATCTAAGCATGCAACAGACTCAGATAAAGGATATGAAGCTGACCGGACGGTAATCGGACTCACGATGGGACAATGACACAGAGATTCGTACACAAGAAAAGACTCGTGTTTTAATGGACGTAACTAGCGGTTCATTTGAAGTTTCGGGCACCCGAATGGAGGAACTGGAAGGCCATAAGATATCTAATCATGCAACAGACTCATATAAAGGATATGAAGCTGACCGGACGGTAATCGGACTCACGATGCGACATTGACATAGAGATTCAAACACAAGAAAAGACTCGAGTATTAAAGGACGTAACTATCTGTACATTTGAAGTTTTGGGCACCCGAATGGAGGAACGGGAAGGCCATAAGATATCTAAGCATGCAACAGACTCAGATAATGGATATGAAGCTAACCGGACGGTAATCGGACTCACGATGGGACAATGACACAGAGATTCGTACACAAGAAAAGACACGTGTTTTAATGAACGTAATTAGCGATTCATTTGAAGTTTCGGGCACCCGAATGGAGGAACGGGAAAGCCATAAGATATCTAAGCATGCAACAGACTCAGATAAAGGATATGAAGCTGACCGCACAGTAATCGGACTCACGATGGGACAATGACACAGAGATTCGTACACAAGAAAAGACTCGTGTTTTAATGGACGTAACTATCGGTTCATATAAAGTTTCGGGCACCCGAATGGAGGAACGGGAACGCCATAAGATATCTGTGCATGCAACAGACTCAGATAAAGGATTTGAAGCTGACCGGACGGTAATCGGACTCACGATGGGACAATGACACAGAGATTCGTACACAAGAAAGGACTCGTGTTTTAATGAACGCAAATAGCGGTTCATTTGAAGTTTCGGGCACCCGAATGGAGGAACGGGTAGGCCATAAGATATCTAAGCATGCAACAGACTCAGATAAAGGATATGAAGCTTACCGGACGGTAATCGGACTCACGATGGGACAATGACACAGAGATTCGTACACAAGAAAAGACTCGAGTTTTAATGGACGGAACTATCGGTTCATATGAATTTTTGGGCACCCGAATGGAGGAACGGGAACGCCATTAGATATCTGATCATGCAACAAACTATGTTAAAAAATACGAAGTAGACCGGACGGTAATCGGACACACGATGTGACAATGACAAAGAGATTCGTACACAAGAAACAACTCGTGTTTTAATGGACGTAACTAGCGGGTCATTTGAAGTTTCGGGCACCCGAATGGAGCAACGGGAAGGCCATAAGATATCTAAGCATGCAACAGACTCATATAAAGGATATGAAGCTGACCGGACGGTAATCGGACTCACGATGCGACAATGACATAGAGATTCGTAGACAAGAAAAGACTCGAGTTTTAAAGGACGTAACTATCTGTACATTTGAAGTTTCGGGCACCCGAATGGAGGAACGGGAAGGCCATAAGATATCTGAGCATGTAACAGACTCAGATAATGGATATGAAGCTAACCGGACGGTAATCGGACTCACGATGGGACAATGACACAGAGATTCGTACACAAGAAAAGACTCGTGTTTTAATGAACGTAAGTAGCGGTTCATTTGAAGTTTCGAGCACCCGAATGGAGGAATGGGAAAGCCATAAGATATCTAAGCATGCAACAGACTCAGATAAAGGATATGAAGCTGACCGGACGGTAATCGGACTCACGATGGGACAATGACACAGAGATTCGTACACAAGAAAAGACTCGTGTTTTAATGGACGTAACTATCGGTTCATATGAAGTTTCGGGCACCCGAATGGAGGAACGGGAACGCCATTAGATATCTGATCATGCAACAAACTATGTTAAAGGATACGAATCAGACCGGACGGTAATCGGACTCACGATGTGACAATGACACAGAGATTCGTACACAAGAAAAGACTCGTGTTTTAATGGACGTAACTAGCGGTTCATTTGAAGTTTCGGGCACCCGAATGGAAGAACGGGAAGGCCATAAGATATCTAAGCATGCAACAGACTCAGATAAAGGATATGAAGCTGACCGGACGGTAATCGGACTCACGATGCGACAATGACATAGAGATTCGTACACAAGAAAACACTCGAGTTTTAAAGGACGTAACTATCTGTACATTTGAAGTTTCGGGCACCCGAATGGAGGAACGGGAAGGCCATAAGATATCTGAGCATGCAACAGACTCATATAAAGGATATGAAGCTGACCGGACGGTAATCGGACTCACGATGGGACAATGACACTGAGATTCGTACACAAGAAAAGACTCGTGTTTTAATGAACGTAAATAGCAGTTCGTTTGAAGTTTCGGGCACCCGAATGGAGGAACGGGAAAGCCATAAGATATCTAAGCATGCAACAGACTCAGATAAAGGATATGAAGCTGACCGGACGGTAATCGGACTCACGATGGGACAATGACACAGAGATTCGTACACAAGAAAAGGCTCGTGTTTTAACGGACGTTACTAGCGGTTCATTTGAAGTTTTGGGCTCCCGAATGGAGGAACGGGAACGCCATATGATATCTGATCATGCAACAAACTATGTTAAAGGATACGAAGCAGACCGGACGGTTATCGGACTCACGATGGGACAATGACACAGAGATTCGTTCACAAGAAAAGACTCGTGCATTAATGGACGTAACTAGCGGTTCATTTGAAGTTTTGGGCACCCGAATGGAGGAACGGGAACGCCATAAGATATCTGATCATGCAACAAACTATGTTAAAGGATACGAAGCAGACCGGACGGTAATCGGACTCACGATGTGACAATGACACATAGATTCGTACACAAGAAAAGACTCGTGTTTTAATGGACATAACTAGCGGTTCATTTGAAGGTTTCGGGCACCCGAATTGAGGAACGGGAACGCCATAAGATATCTGATCATGCAATAAACTTTGTTAAAGGATACGAAGCAGACCGGACGGTAATCGGACTCACGATGTGACAATGACATAGAGATTCGTACACAAGAAAAGACTCGTGTTTTAGTGGACGTAACTAGCGGTTCATTTGAAGTTTCGGGCACCCGAATGGAGGAACGGGAAGGCCATAAGATATCTAAGCATGCAACAGACTCATATAAAGGATATGAAGCTGACCGGACGGTAATCGGGCTCACGATGCGACAATGACATATAGATTCGTACACAAGAAAAGACTCGAGTTTTAAAGGACGTAACTATCTGTACATTTGAAGTTTCGGGCACCCGAATGGAGGAACGGGAAGGCCATAAGATATCTGAGCATGCAACAGACTCAGATATTGGATATGAAGCTAACCGGACGGTAATCGGACTCACGATGGGACAATGACACAGAGATTCGTACACAAGAAAAGACTCGTGTTTTAATGAACGTAAATAGCGGTTCACTTGAAGTTTCGGGCACCCGGATGGAGGAACGGGAAAGCCATAAGATATCTAAGCATGCAACAGACTCAGATAAAGGATATGAAGCTGACCGGACGGTAATCGGACTCACGATGGGACAATGACACAGAGATTCGTACACAAGAAAAGACTCGTGTTTTAATGGACGTAACTAGCGGTTCATTTGAAGTTTCGGGCACCCGAATGGAGGAACGGGAAGGCCATAAGATATCTAAGCATGCAATAGACTCATATAAAGGATATGAAGCTGACCGGACGGTAATCGGACTCACGATGCGACATTGACATAGAGATTCAAACATAAGAAGAGACTCGAGTTTCAAAGGACGTAACTATCTGTACATTTGAAGTTTCGGGCACCCGAATGGAGGAACGGGAAGGCCATAAGATATCTAAGCATGCAACAGACTCAGATAATGGATATGAAGCTAACCGGACGGTAATCGGACTCACGATGGGACAATGACACAGAGATTCGTACACAAGAAAAGACTCGTGTTTTAATGAACGTAATTAGCGGTTCATTTGAAGTTTCGGGCACCCGAATGGACGAACGGGAAAGCCATAAGATATCTAAGCATGCAACAGACTCAGGTAAAGGATATGAAGCTGACCGGACGGTAATCGGACTCACGATCGGACAATGACACAGAGATTCGTAGACAAGAAAAGACTCGTGGTTTAATGAACGTAAATAGCGGTTCATTTGAAGTTTCGGGCACCCGAATGGAGGAACGGGTAGAGCATAAGATATCTGAGCATGCAACAGACTCAGATAAAGGATATGAAGCTTACTGGACGGTAATCGGATTCACGATGGGACAATGACACAGAGATTCGTACACAAGAAAAGACTCGAGTTTTAATGGACGGAACTATCGGTTCATATGAAGTTTCGGGCACCCGAATGGAGGAACGGGAACGCCATAAGATATCTGATCATGCAACAAACTATGTTAAAGGATATGAAGTTGACCGGACGGTAATCGGACTCACGATGGGACAATGACACAGAGATTCGTACACAAGAAAAGACTCGTGTTTTAATGAACGTAAGTAGCGGTTCATTTGAAGTTTCGAGCACCCGAATGGAGGAATGGGAAAGCCATAAGATATCTAAGCATGCAACAGACTCAGATAAAGGATATGAAGCTGACCGGACGGTAATCGGACTCACGATGGGACAATGACACAGAGATTCGTACACAATAAAAGACTCGTGTTTTAATGGACGTAACTATCGGTTCATATGAAGTTTTGGGCACCCGAATGGAGGAACGGGAACGCCATAAGATAACTGATCATGCAACAAACTATGTTAAAGGATACGAAGCAGACCGGACGGTAATCAGACTCACTATGTGACAATGACACAGAGATTCGTACACAAGAAAAGACTCGTGTTTTAATGGACGTAACTAGCGGTTCATTTGAAGTTTCGGGCACCCGAATGGAGGAACGGGAAAGCCATAAGATATCTGAGCATGCAACAGACTCAGATAAAGGATATGAAGCTGACCGGACGGTAATCGGACTCACGATGGGACAATGACACAGAGATTCGTAAACAAGAAGAGACTCGAGTTTTAATGGACGGAACTATCGGTTCATATGAAGTTTTGGGCACCCGAATGGAGGAACGGGAACGCCATAAGATATCTGATCATGCAACAAACTATGTTAAAGGATACGAAGCAGACCGGACGGTAATCGGACTCACGATGTGACAATGACACAGAGATTCGTACACAAGAAAAGACTCGTGTTTTAATGGACGTAACTAGCGGTTCATTTGAAGTTTCGGGCACCCGAATGGAGGAACGGGAACGCCATAAGATATCTGATCATGCAACAAACTATGTTAAAGGATACGAAGCAGACCGGACGGTAATCGGACTCACGATGTGACAATGACACAGAGATTCGTACACAAGAAAATACTCGTGTTTTAATGGACGTAACTAGCGGTTCATTTGAAGTTTCGGGCACCCGAATGGAGGACCGGGAAGGCCATAAGATATCTAATCATGCAACAGACTCATATAAAGGATATGAAGCTGACCGGACGGTAATCGGACTCACGATGCGACATTGACATAGAGATTCAAACACAAGAAAAGACTCGAGATTTAAAGGACGTAACTATCTGTACATTTGAAGTTTCGGGCACCCGAATGGAGGAACGGGAAGGCCATAAGATATCTAAGCATGCAACAGACTCAGATAATGGATATGAAGCTAACCGGACGGTAATCGGACTCACGATGGGACAATGACACAGAGATTCGTACACAAGAAAAGACTCGTGTTTTAATGAACGTAATTAGCGATTCATTTGAAGTTTCGGGCACCCGAATGGAGGAACGGGAAAGCCATAAGATATCTAAGTATGCAACAGACTCAGATAAAGGATATGAAGCTGACCGGACGGTAATCGGACTCACGATGGGACAATGACACAGAGATTCGTACACAAGAAAAGACTCGTGTTTTAATGAACGTAAATAGCGGTTCATTTGAAGTTTCGGGCACCCGAATGGAGGAACGGGTAGGCCATAAGATATCTAAGCATGCAACAGACTCAGATAAAGGATATGAAGCTTACCGGACGGTAATCGGACTCACGATGGGACAATGACACAGAGATTCGTACACAAGAAAAGACTCGAGTTTTAATGGACGGAATTATCGGTTCATATGAAGTTTCGGGCACCCGAATGGAGGAACGGGAACGCCATAAGATATCTGAGCATGCAACAGACTCAGATAATGGATATGAAGCTAACCGGACGGTAATCGGACTCACGATGGGAAAATGACACAGAGATTCGTACACAAGAAAAGACTCGTGTTTTAATGAACGTAAGTAGCGGTTCATTTGAAGTTTCGGGCACCCGAATGGAGGAATAGGAAAGCCATAAGATATCTAAGCATGCAACAGACTCAGATAAAGGATATGAAGCTGACCGGATGGTAATCGGACTCACGATGGGACAATGACACAGAGATTCGTACACAAGAAAAGACTCGTGTTTTAATGGACGTAACTATGGGTTCATATGAAGTTTCGGGCACCCGAATGGAGGAACGGGAACGCCATTAGATATCTGATCATGCAACAAACTATGTTAAAGGATACGAATCAGACCGGACGGTAATCGGACTCACGGTGTGACAATGACACAGAGATTCGTACACAAGAAAAGACTCGTGTTTTAATGGACGTAACTAGCGGTTCATTTGAAGTTTAGGGCACCCGAATGGAAGAACGGGAAGGCCATAAGATATCTAAGCATGCAACAGACTCAGATAAAGGATATGAAGCTGACCGGACGGTAATCGGACTCACGATGCGACAATGACATAGAGATTCGTACACAAGAAAACACTCGAGTTTTAAAGGACGTAACTATCTGTACATTTGAAGTTTCGGGCACCCGAATGGAGGAACGGGAAGGCCATAAGATATCTGAGCATGCAACAGACTCATATAAAGGATATGAAGCTGATCGGACGGTAATCGGACTCACGATGGGACAATGACACTGAGATTCGTACACAAGAAAAGACTCGTGTTTTAATGAACGTAAATAGCAGTTCGTTTGAAGTTTCGGGCACCCGAATGGAGGAACGGGAAAGCCATAAGATATCTAAGCATACAACAGACTCATATAAAGGATATGAAGCTAACCGGACGGTAATCGGACTCACGATGGGACAATGACACAGAGATTCGTACACAAGAAAAGACTCGTGTTTTAATGAACGTAATTAGCGATTCATTTGAAGTTTCGGGCACCCGAATGGAGGAACGGGAAAGCCATAAGATATCTAAGTATGCAACAGACTCAGATAAAGGATATGAAGCTGACCGGACGGTAATCGGACTCACGATGGGACAATGACACAGAGATTCGTACACAAGAAAAGACTCGTGTTTTAATGAACGTAAATAGCGGTTCATTTGAAGTTTCGGGCACCCGAATGGAGGAACGGGTAGGCCATAAGATATCTAAGCATGCAACAGACTCAGATAAAGGATATGAAGCTTACCGGACGGTAATCGGACTCACGATGGGACAATGACACAGAGATTCGTACACAAGAAAAGACTCGAGTTTTAATGGACGGAATTATCGGTTCATATGAAGTTTCGGGCACCCGAATGGAGGAACGGGAACGCCATAAGATATCTGAGCATGCAACAGACTCAGATAATGGATATGAAGCTAACCGGACGGTAATCGGACTCACGATGGGAAAATGACACAGAGATTCGTACACAAGAAAAGACTCGTGTTTTAATGAACGTAAGTAGCGGTTCATTTGAAGTTTCGGGCACCCGAATGGAGGAATAGGAAAGCCATAAGATATCTAAGCATGCAACAGACTCAGATAAAGGATATGAAGCTGACCGGATGGTAATCGGACTCACGATGGGACAATGACACAGAGATTCGTACACAAGAAAAGACTCGTGTTTTAATGGACGTAACTATGGGTTCATATGAAGTTTCGGGCACCCGAATGGAGGAACGGGAACGCCATTAGATATCTGATCATGCAACAAACTATGTTAAAGGATACGAATCAGACCGGACGGTAATCGGACTCACGGTGTGACAATGACACAGAGATTCGTACACAAGAAAAGACTCGTGTTTTAATGGACGTAACTAGCGGTTCATTTGAAGTTTAGGGCACCCGAATGGAAGAACGGGAAGGCCATAAGATATCTAAGCATGCAACAGACTCAGATAAAGGATATGAAGCTGACCGGACGGTAATCGGACTCACGATGCGACAATGACATAGAGATTCGTACACAAGAAAACACTCGAGTTTTAAAGGACGTAACTATCTGTACATTTGAAGTTTCGGGCACCCGAATGGAGGAACGGGAAGGCCATAAGATATCTGAGCATGCAACAGACTCATATAAAGGATATGAAGCTGATCGGACGGTAATCGGACTCACGATGGGACAATGACACTGAGATTCGTACACAAGAAAAGACTCGTGTTTTAATGAACGTAAATAGCAGTTCGTTTGAAGTTTCGGGCACCCGAATGGAGGAACGGGAAAGCCATAAGATATCTAAGCATACAACAGACTCAGATAAAGGATATGAAGCTGACCGGACGGTAATCGGACTCACGATGGGACAATGACACAAAGATTCGTACACAAGAAAAGACTCGTGTTTTAATGGACGTAACTAGCGGTTCATTTGAAGTTTTGGGCACCCGAATGGAGGAACGGGAACGCCATAAGATATCTGATCATGCAACAAACTATGTTAAAGGATACGAAGCAGACCGGACGGTAATCGGACTCACGATGGGACAATGACACAGAGATTCGTACACAAGAAAAGACTCGTGCTTTAATGGACGTAACTAGCGGTTCATTTGAAGTTTTGGGCACCCGAATGGAGGAACGGGAACGCCATAAGATATCTGATCATGCAACAAACTATGTTAAAGGATACGAAGCAGACCGGACGGTAATCGGACTCACGATGTGACAATGACACATAGATTCGTACACAAGAAAAGACTCGTGTTTTAATGGACGTAACTAGCGGTTCATTTGAAGTTTCGGGCACCCGAATGGAGGAACGGGAACGCCATAAGATATCTGATCATGCAATAAACTATGTTAAAGGATACGAAGCAGACCGGACGGTAATCGGACTCACGATGTGACAATGACATAGAGATTCGTACACAAGAAAAGACTCGTGTTTTAGTGGACGTAACTAGCGGTTCATTTGAAGTTTCGGGCACCCGAATGGAGGAACGGGAAGGCCATAAGATATCTAAGCATGCAACAGACTCATATAAAGGATATGAAGCTGACCGGACGGTAATCGGGCTCACGATGCGACAATGACATATAAATTCGTACACAAGAAAAGACTCGAGTTTTAAAGGACGTAACTATCTGTACATTTGAAGTTTCGGGCACCCGAATGGAGGAACGGGAAGGCCATAAGATATCTGAGCATGCAACAGACTCAGATATTGGATATGAAGCTAACCGGACGGTAATCGGACTCACGATGGGACAATGACACAGAGATTCGTACACAAGAAAAGACTCGTGTTTTAATGAACGTAAATAGCGGTTCATTTGAAGTTTCGGGCACCCGGATGGAGGAACGGGAAAGCCATAAGATATCTAAGCATGCATCAGACTCAGATAAAGGATATGAAGCTGACCGGACGGTAATCGGACTCACGATGGGACAATGACACAGAGATTCGTACACAAGAAAAGACTCGTATTTTAATGGACGTAACTATCGGTCCATATGAAGTTTCGGGCACCCGAATGGAGGAACGGGAATGCCATAAGATATCTGATCATGCAACAAACTATGTTAAAGGATACGAAGCAGACCGGACGGTAATCGGACTCACGATGTGACAATGACACAGAGATTCGTACACAAGAAAAGACTCGTGTTTTAAAGGACGTAACTATCTGTACATTTGATGTTTCGGGCACCCGAATGGAGGAACGGGAAGGCCATAAGATATCTGAGCATGCAACAGACTCATATAAAGGATATGAAGCTGATCGGACGGTAATCGGACTCACGATGGGACAATGACACTGAGATTCGTACACAAGAAAAGACTCGTGTTTTAATGAACGTAAATAGCAGTTCGTTTGAAGTTTCGGGCACCCGAATGGAGGAACGGGAAAGCCATAAGATATCTAAGCATACAACAGACTCAGATAAAGGATATGAAGCTGACCGGACGGTAATCGGACTCACGATGGGACAATGACACAAAGATTCGTACACAAGAAAAGACTCGTGTTTTAATGGACGTAACTAGCGGTTCATTTGAAGTTTTGGGCACCCGAATGGAGGAACGGGAACGCCATAAGATATCTGATCATGCAACAAACTATGTTAAAGGATACGAAGCAGACCGGACGGTAATCGGACTCACGATGGGACAATGACACAGAGATTCGTACACAAGAAAAGACTCGTGCTTTAATGGACGTAACTAGCGGTTCATTTGAAGTTTTGGGCACCCGAATGGAGGAACGGGAACGCCATAAGATATCTGATCATGCAACAAACTATGTTAAAGGATACGAAGCAGACCGGACGGTAATCGGACTCACGATGTGACAATGACACATAGATTCGTACACAAGAAAAGACTCGTGTTTTAATGGACGTAACTAGCGGTTCATTTGAAGTTTCGGGCACCCGAATGGAGGAACGGGAACGCCATAAGATATCTGATCATGCAATAAACTATGTTAAAGGATACGAAGCAGACCGGACGGTAATCGGACTCACGATGTGACAATGACATAGAGATTCGTACACAAGAAAAGACTCGTGTTTTAGTGGACGTAACTAGCGGTTCATTTGAAGTTTCGGGCACCCGAATGGAGGAACGGGAAGGCCATAAGATATCTAAGCATGCAACAGACTCATATAAAGGATATGAAGCTGACCGGACGGTAATCGGGCTCACGATGCGACAATGACATATAAATTCGTACACAAGAAAAGACTCGAGTTTTAAAGGACGTAACTATCTGTACATTTGAAGTTTCGGGCACCCGAATGGAGGAACGGGAAGGCCATAAGATATCTGAGCATGCAACAGACTCAGATATTGGATATGAAGCTAACCGGACGGTAATCGGACTCACGATGGGACAATGACACAGAGATTCGTACACAAGAAAAGACTCGTGTTTTAATGAACGTAAATAGCGGTTCATTTGAAGTTTCGGGCACCCGGATGGAGGAACGGGAAAGCCATAAGATATCTAAGCATGCATCAGACTCAGATAAAGGATATGAAGCTGACCGGACGGTAATCGGGCTCACGATGGGACAATGACACAGAGATTCGTACACAAGAAAAGACTCGTATTTTAATGGACGTAACTATCGGTCCATATGAAGTTTCGGGCACCCGAATGGAGGAACGGGAATGCCATAAGATATCTGATCATGCAACAAACTATGTTAAAGGATACGAAGCAGACCGGACGGTAATCGGACTCACGATGTGACAATGACACAGAGATTCGTACACAAGAAAAGACTCGTGTTTTAAAGGA
This sequence comes from Ambrosia artemisiifolia, assembly GCA_032199755.1. NCBI lineage: Eukaryota > Viridiplantae > Streptophyta > Magnoliopsida > Asterales > Asteraceae > Ambrosia > Ambrosia artemisiifolia. The sequence goes on along the minus strand of CM063524.1, from coordinate 28,989,617 downwards.
CGTAACTATCTGTACATTTGATGTTTCGGGCACCCGAATGGAGGAACGGGAAGGCCATAAGATATCTGAGCATGCAACAGACTCATATAAAGGATATGAAGCTGATCGGACGGTAATCGGACTCACGATGGGACAATGACACTGAGATTCGTACACAAGAAAAGACTCGTGTTTTAATGAACGTAAATAGCAGTTCGTTTGAAGTTTCGGGCACCCGAATGGAGGAACGGGAAAGCCATAAGATATCTAAGCATACAACAGACTCAGATAAAGGATATGAAGCTGACCGGACGGTAATCGGACTCACGATGGGACAATGACACAAAGATTCGTACACAAGAAAAGACTCGTGTTTTAATGGACGTAACTAGCGGTTCATTTGAAGTTTTGGGCACCCGAATGGAGGAACGGGAACGCCATAAGATATCTGATCATGCAACAAACTATGTTAAAGGATACGAAGCAGACCGGACGGTAATCGGACTCACGATGGGACAATGACACAGAGATTCGTACACAAGAAAAGACTCGTGCTTTAATGGACGTAACTAGCGGTTCATTTGAAGTTTTGGGCACCCGAATGGAGGAACGGGAACGCCATAAGATATCTGATCATGCAACAAACTATGTTAAAGGATACGAAGCAGACCGGACGGTAATCGGACTCACGATGTGACAATGACACATAGATTCGTACACAAGAAAAGACTCGTGTTTTAATGGACGTAACTAGCGGTTCATTTGAAGTTTCGGGCACCCGAATGGAGGAACGGGAACGCCATAAGATATCTGATCATGCAATAAACTATGTTAAAGGATACGAAGCAGACCGGACGGTAATCGGACTCACGATGTGACAATGACATAGAGATTCGTACACAAGAAAAGACTCGTGTTTTAGTGGACGTAACTAGCGGTTCATTTGAAGTTTCGGGCACCCGAATGGAGGAACGGGAAGAGCATAAGATATCTAAGCATGCAACAGACTCATATAAAGGATATGAAGCTGACCGGACGGTAATCGGGCTCACGATGCGACAATGACATATAGATTCGTACACAAGAAAAGACTCGAGTTTTAAAGGACGTAACTATCTGTACATTTGAAGTTTCGGGCACCCGAATGGAGGAACGGGAAGGCCATAAGATATATGAGCATGCAACAGACTCAGATATTGGATATGATGCTAACCGGACGGTAATCGGACTCACGATGGGACAATGACACAGAGATTCGTACACAAGAAAAGACTCGTGTTTTAATGAACGTAAATAGCGGTTCATTTGAAGTTTCGGGCACCCGGATGGAGGAACGGGAAAGCCATAAGATATCTAAGCATGCAACAGACTCAGATAAAGGATATGAAGCTGACCGGACGGTAATCGTACTCACGATGGGACAATGACACAGAGATTCGTACACAAGAAAAGACTCGTATTTTAATGGACGTAACTATCGGTCCATATGAAGTTTCGGGCACCCGAATGGAGGAACGGGAATGCCATAAGATATCTGATCATGCAACAAACTATGTTAAAGGATACGAAGCAGACCGGACGGTAATCGGACTCACGATGTGACAATGACACAGAGATTCGTACACAAGAAAAGACTCGTGTTTTAATGGCGTAACTAGCGGTTCATTTGAAGTTTCGGGCACCCGAATGGAGGAACGGGAAGGCCATAAGATATCTGAGCATGCAACAGACTCAGATAAAGGATATGAAGCTTACCGGACGGTAATCGGACTCACGATGGGACAATGACACAGAGATTCGTACACAAGAAAAGACTCGAGTTTTAAAGGACGTCACTATTTGTACATTTGAAGTTTCGGGCACCCGAATGGAGGAACGGGAACGCCATAAGATATCTGATCATGCAACAAACTATGTTAAAGGATACGAAGCAGACCGAACGGTAATCGGACTCACGATGTGACAATGACACAGAGATTCGTACACAAGAAAAGACTCGTGTTTTAATGGACATAACTAGCAGTTCATTTGAAGTTTCGGGCACCCGAATGGAGGAACGGGAAGGCCATAAGATATCTGAGCATGCAACAGACTCAGATAAAGGATATGAAGCTTACCGGACGGTAATCGGACTCACGATGTGACAATGACACAGAGATTTATACACAAGAAAAGACTCGTGTTTTAATGGACGTAACTAGCAGTTCATTTGAAGTTTCGGGCACCCGAATGGAGGAACGGGAAGGCCATAAGATATCTGAGCATGCAACAGACTCAGATAAAGGATATGAAGCTTACCGGACGGTAATCGGACTCAAGATGGGACAATGACACAGAGATTCGTACACAAGAAAAGACTCGAGTTTTAATGGACGGAACTATCGGTTCATATGAAGTTTCGGGCACCCGAATGGAGGAACGGGAACGCCATAAGATATCTGATCATGCAACAAACTATGTTAAAGGATACGAAGCAGACCGGACGGTAATCGGACTCACGATGTGACAGAGACACAGAGATTCGTACACAAGAAAAGACTCGTGTTTTAATGGACGTAACTAGCGGTTCATTTGAAGTTTCGGGCACCCGAATGGAGGAACGGGAAGGCCATAAGATATCTAAGCATGCAACAAACTCATATAAAGGATATGAAGCTGACCGGACGGTAATCGGACTCACGATGCGGCAATGACATAGAGATTCATACACAAGAAAAGACTCGAGTTTTAAAGGACGTAACTATTTGTACATTTGAAGTTTCGGGCTCCCGAATGGAGGAACGGGAAGGCCATAAGATATATGAGCATGCAACAGACTCAGATATTGGATATGAAGCTAACCGGACGGTAATCGGACTCACGATGGGACAATGACACAGAGATTCGTACACAAGAAAAGACTCGTATTTTAATGGACGTAACTATCGGTCCATATGAAGTTTCGGGCACCCGAATGGAGGAACGGGAATGCCATAAGATATCTGATCATGCAACAAACTATGTTAAAGGATACGAAGCAGACCGGACGGTAATCGGACTCACGATGTGACAATGACACAGAGATTCGTACACAAGAAAAGACTCGTGTTTTAATGGCGTAACTAGCGGTTCATTTGAAGTTTCGGGCACCCGAATGGAGGAACGGGAAGGCCATAAGATATCTGAGCATGCAACAGACTCAGATAAAGGATATGAAGCTTACCGGACGGTAATCGGACTCACGATGGGACAATGACACAGAGATTCGTACACAAGAAAAGACTCGAGTTTTAAAGGACGTCACTATTTGTACATTTGAAGTTTCGGGCACCCGAATGGAGGAACGGGAACGCCATAAGATATCTGATCATGCAACAAACTATGTTAAAGGATACGAAGCAGACCGGACGGTAATCGGACTCACGATGTGACAATGACACAGAGATTCGTACACAAGAAAAGACTCGTGTTTTAATGGTCGTAACTAGCAGTTCATTTGAAGTTTCGGGCACCCGAATGGAGGAACGGGAAGGCCATAAGATATCTGAGCATGCAACAGACTCAGATAAAGGATATGAAGCTTACCGGACGGTAATCGGACTCACGATGTGACAATGACACAGAGATTTATACACAAGAAAAGACTCGTGTTTTAATGGACGTAACTAGCAGTTCATTTGAAGTTTCGGGCACCCGAATGGAGGAACGGGAAGGCCATAAGATATCTGAGCATGCAACAGACTCAGATAAAGGATATGAAGCTTACCGGACGGTAATCGGACTCAAGATGGGACAATGACACAGAGATTCGTACACAAGAAAAGACTCGAGTTTTAATGGACGGAACTATCGGTTCATATGAAGTTTCGGGCACCCGAATGGAGGAACGGGAACGCCATAAGATATCTGATCATGCAACAAACTATGTTAAAGGATACGAAGCAGACCGGACGGTAATCGGACTCACGATGTGACAGAGGCACAGAGATTCGTACACAAGAAAAGACTCGTGTTTTAATGGACGTAACTAACGGTTCATTTGAAGTTTCGGGCACCCGAATGGAGGAACGGGAAGGCCATAAGATATCTAAGCATGCAACAAACTCATATAAAGGATACGAAGCAGACCGGACGGTAATCGGACTCACGATGCGGCAATGACATAGAGATTCATACACAAGAAAAGACTCGAGTTTTAAAGGACGTAACTATTTGTACATTTGAAGTTTCGGGCTCCCGAATGGAGGAACGGGAAGGCCATAAGATATCTGAGCATGCAACAGACTCAGATAATGGATATGAAGCTAACCGGACGGTAATCGGACTCACGATTTGACAATGACACAGAGATTCGTACACAAGAAAAGACTCGAGTTTTAATGGACGGAACTATCGGTTCATATGAAGTTTCGGGCACCCGAATGGAGGAACGGGAACGCCATAAGATATCTGATCATGCAACAAACTATGTTAAAGGATACGAAGCAGACCGGACGGTAATCGGACTCACGTTGTGACAATGACAAAGAGATTCGTACACAAGAAAAGACTCGTGTTTTAAAGGACGTAACTAGCGGTTTATTTGAAGTTTCGGGCACCCGAATGGAGGAACGGGAAGGCCATAAGATATATGAGCATGCAACAGACTCAGATAAAGGATATGAAGCTTACCGGACGGTAATCAGACTCACGATGGGACAATGACACAGAGATTCGTACACAAGAAAAGACTCGAGTTTTAATAGACGGAACTATCGGTTCATTTGAAGTTTCGGGCACCCGAATGGAGGAACGGGAACGCCATAAGATATCTGATCATGCAACAAACTATGTTAAAGGATACGAAGCAGACCGGACGGTAATCGGTCTCACGATGTGACAATGACACAGAGATTCGTACACAAGAAAAGACTCGTGTTTTAATGGACGTAACTATCGGTTCATTTGAAGTTTCGGGCACCCGAATGGTGGAACGGGAAGGCCATAAGATATCTGAGCATGCAACAGACTCAGATAAAGGATATGAAGCTTACCGGACGGTAATCGGACTCACGATGGGACAATGACACAGAGATTCATACACAAGAAAAGACTCGAGTTTTAATGGACGGAACTATCGGTTCATATGAAGTTTCGGGCACCCGAATGGAGGAACGGGAACGCCATAAGATATCTGATCATGCAACAAACGATGTTAAAGGATACGAAGCAGACCGGACGGTAATCGGACTCACGATGTGACAGAGACACAGAGATTCGTACACAAGAAAAGACTCCTGTTTTAATGGACGTAACTAGCGGTTCATTTGAAGTTTCGGGCACCCGAATGGAGGAACGGGATGGCCATAAGATATCTAAGCATGCAACAAACTCATATAAAGGATATGAAGCTGACCGGACGGTAATCGGACTCACGATGCGACAATGACATAGAGATTCATACACAAGAAAAGACTCGAGTTTTAAAGGACGTAACTATGTGTACATTTGAAGTTTCGGGCTCCCGAATGGAGGAACGGGAAGGCCATAAGATATCTGAGCATGCAACAGACTAAGATAATGGATATGAAGCTAACCGGACGGTAATCGGACTCACGATGGGACAATGACACAGAGATTCGTACACAAGTAAAGACTCGTGTTTTAATGAACGTAATTAGCGGTTCATTTGAAGTTTCGGGCACCCGAATGGAGGAACGGGAAAGCCATAAGATATCTAAGCATGCAAAAGACTCAGATAAAGGATATGAAGTTGACCGGACAGTAATCGGACTCACGATGGGACAATGACACAGAGATTCGTACACAAGAAAAGACGCGTGTTTTAAGGGACGTAACTATCGGTTCATATGAAGTTTCGGGCACCCGAATGGGGAACGGGAACGCCTTAAGATATCTGATCATGCAACAAACTATGTTAAAGGATACGAAGCAGACCGGACGGTAATCGGTCTCACGATGTGACAATGACACAGAGATTCGTACACAAGAAAAGACTCGTGTTTTAAAGGACGTAACTATCTGTACATTTGAAGTTTCGGGCACCCGAATGGAGGAACGGGAAGGCCATAAGATATCTGAGCATGCAACAGACTCATATAAAGGATATGAAGCTGATCGGACGGTAATCGGACTCACGATGGGACAATGACACTGAGATTCGTACACAAGAAAAGACTCGTGTTTTAATGAACGTAAATAGCAGTTCGTTTGAAGTTTCGGGCACCCGAATGGAGGAACGGGAAAGCCATAAGATATCTAAGCATACAACAGACTCAGATAAAGGATATGAAGCTGACCGGACGGTAATCGGACTCACGATGGGACAATGACACAAAGATTCGTACACAAGAAAAGACTCGTGTTTTAATGGACGTAACTAGCGGTTCATTTGAAGTTTTGGGCACCCGAATGGAGGAACGGGAACGCCATAAGATATCTGATCATGCAACAAACTATGTTAAAGGATACGAAGCAGACCGGACGGTAATCGGACTCACAATGGGACAATGACACAGAGATTCGTACACAAGAAAAGACTCGTGCTTTAATGGACGTAACTAGCGGTTCATTTGAAGTTTTGGGCACCCGAATGGAGGAACGGGAACGCCATCAGATATCTGATCATGCAACAAACTATGTTAAAGGATACGAAGCAGACCGGACGGTAATCGGACTCACGATGTGACAATGACACATAGATTCGTACACAAGAAAAGACTCGTGTTTTAATGGACCTAACTAGCGGTTCATTTGAAGTTTCGGGCACCCGAATGGAGGAACGGGAACGCCATAAGATATCTGATCATGCAATAAACTATGTTAAAGGATACGAAGCAGACCGGACGGTAATCGGACTCACGATGTGACAATGACATAGAGATTCGTACACAAGAAAAGACTCGTGTTTAAGTGGACGTAACTAGCGGTTCATTTGAAGTTTCGGGCACCCGAATGTAGGAACGGGAAGAGCATAAGATATCTAAGCATGCAACAGACTCATATAAAGGATATGAAGCTGACCGGACGGTAATCGGGCTCACGATGCGACAATGACATATAGATTCGTACACAAGAAAAGACTCGAGTTTTAAAGGACGTAACTATCTGTACATTTGAAGTTTCGGGCACCCGAATGGAGGAACGGGAAGGCCATAAGATATCTGAGCATGCAAAAGACTCAGATATTGGATATGAAGCTAACCGGACGGTAATCGGACTCACGATGGGACAATGACACAGAGATTCGTACACAAGAAAAGACTCGTGTTTTAATGAACGTAAATAGCGGTTCATTTGAAGTTTCGGGCACCCGGATGGAGGAACGGGAAAGCCATAAGATATCTAAGCATGCAACAGACTCAGATAAAGGATATGAAGCTGACCGGACGGTAATCGGACTCACGATGGGACAATGACACAGAGATTCGTACACAAGAAAAGACTCGTATTTTAATGGACGTAACTATCGGTCCATATGAAGTTTTGGGCACCCGAATGGAGGAACGGGAATGCCATAAGATATCTGATCATGCAACAAACTATGTTAAAGGATACGAAGCAGACCGGACGGTAATCGGACTCACGATGTGACAATGACACAGAGATTCGTACACAAGAAAAGACTCGTGTTTTAATGGCGTAACTAGCGGTTCATTTGAAGTTTCGGGCACCCGAATGGAGGAACGGGAAGGCCATAAGATATCTGAGCATGCAACAGACTCAGATAAAGGATATGAAGCTTACCGGACGGTAATCGGACTCACGATGGGACAATGACACAGAGATTCGTACACAAGAAAAGACTCGAGTTTTAAAGGACGTCACTATTTGTACATTTGAAGTTTCGGGCACCCGAATGGAGGAACGGGAACGCCATAAGATATCTGATCATGCAACAAACTATGTTAAAGGATACGAAGCAGACCGGACGGTAATCGGACTCACGATGTGACAATGACACAGAGATTCGTACACAAGTAAAGACTCGTGTTTTAATGGACGTAACTAGCAGTTCATTTGAAGTTTCGGGCACCCGAATGGAGGAACGGGAAGGCCATAAGATATCTGAGCATGCAACAGACTCAGATAAAGGATATGAAGCTTACCGGACGGTAATCGGACTCACGATGTGACAATGACACAGAGATTTATACACAAGAAAAGACTCGTGTTTTAATGGACGTAACTAGCAGTTCATTTGAAGTTTCGGGCACCCGAATGGAGGAACGGGAAGGCCATAAGATATCTGAGCATGCAACAGACTCAGATAAAGGATATGAAGCTTATCGGACGGTAATCGGACTCAAGATGGGACAATGACACAGAGATTCGTACACAAGAAAAGACTCGATATTTAATGGACGGAACTATCGGTTCATATGAAGTTTCGGGCACCCGAATGGAGGAACGGGAACGCCATAAGATATCTGATCATGCAACAAACTATGTTAAAGGATACGAAGCAGACCGGACGGTAATCGGACTCACGATGTGACAGAGACACAGAGATTCGTACACAAGAAAAGACTCGTGTTTTAATGGACGTAACTAGCGGTTCATTTGAAGTTTCGGGCACCCGAATGGAGGAACGGGAAGGCCATAAGATATCTAAGCATGCAACAAACTCATATAAAGGATATGAAGCTGACCGGACGGTAATCGGACTCACGATGCGGCAATGACATAGAGATTCATACACAAGAAAAGACTCGACTTTTAAAGGACGTAACTATTTGTACATTTGAAGTTTCGGGCTCCCGAATGGAGGAACGGGAAGGCCATAAGATATCTGAGCATGCAACAGACTCAGATAATGGATATGAAGCTAACCGGACGGTAATCGGACTCACGATTTGACAATGACACAGAGATTCGTACACAAGAAAAGACTCATGTTTTAATGGACGTAACTAGCGGTTCATTTGAAGTTTCGGGCACCCGAATGGAGGAACGGGAAGGCCATAAGATATCTGAGCATGCAACAGACTCAGATAAAGGATATGAAGCTTACCGGACGGTAATCGGACTCACGATGGGACAATGACACAGAGATTCGTACACAAGAAAAGACTCGAGTTTTAATGGACGGAACTATCGGTTCATATGAAGTTTCGGGCACCCGAATGGAGGAACGGGAACGCCATAAGATATCTGATCATGCAACAAACGATGTTAAAGGATACGAAGCAGACCGGACGGTAATCGGACTCACGATGTGACAGAGACACAGAGATTCGTACACAAGAAAAGACTCCTGTTTTAATGGACGTAACTAGCGGTTCATTTGAAGTTTCGGGCACCCGAATGGAGGAACGGGAAGGCCATAAGATATCTGAGCATGCAACAGACTCAGATAAAGGATATGAAGCTTACCGGACGGTAATCAGACTCACGATGGGACAATGACACAGAGATTCGTACACAAGAAAAGACTCGAGTTTTAATAGACGGAACTATCGGTTCATTTGAAGTTTCGGGCACCCGAATGGAGGAACGGGAACGCCATAAGATATCTGATCATGCAACAAACTATGTTAAAGGATACGAAGCAGACCGGACGGTAATCGGTCTCACGATGTGACAATGACACAGAGATTCGTACACAAGAAAAGACTCGTGTTTTAATGGACGTAACTATCGGTTCATTTGAAGTTTCGGGCACCCGAATGGTGGAACGGGAAGGCCATAAGATATCTGAGCATGCAACAGACTCAGATAAAGGATATGAAGCTTACCGGACGGTAATCAGACTCACGATGGGACAATGACACAGAGATTCGTACACAAGAAAAGACTCGAGTTTTAATAGACGAAACTATCGGTTCATATGAAGTTTCGGGCACCCAAATGGAGGAACGGGAACACCATAAGATATCTGATCTTGCAACAAACTATTTTAAAGGATACGAAGCAGACCGGACGGTAATCGGACTCACGATTTGACAATGACACAGAGATTCGTACACAAGAAAAGACTCATGTTTTAATGGACGTAACTAGCGGTTCATTTGAAGTTTCGGGCACCCGAATGGAGGAACGGGAAGGCCATAAGATATCTGAGCATGCAACAGACTCAGATAAAGGATATGAAGCTTACCGGACGGTAATCGGACTCACAATGGGACAATGACACAAAGATTCGTACACAAGAAAAGACTCGAGTTTTAATGGACGGAACTATCGGTTCATATGAAGTTTCGGGCACCCGAATGGAGGAACGGGAACGCCATAAGATATCTGATCATGCAACAAACTATGTTAAAGGATACGAAGCAGACCGGACGGTAATCGGACTCACGATGTGACAGAGACACAGAGATTCGTACACAAGAAAAGACTCCTGTTTTAATGGACGTAACTAGCGGTTCATTTGAAGTTTCGGGCACCCGAATGGAGGAACGGGAAGGCCATTAGATATCTAAGCATGCAACAAACTTATATAAAGGATATGAAGCTGACCGGACGGTAATCGGACTCACGATGCGACAATGACATAGAGATTCATACACAAGAAAAGACTCGAGTTTTAAAGGACGTAACTATTTGTACATTTGAAGTTTCGGGCTCCCGAATGGAGGAACGGGAAGGCCATAAGATATCTGAGCATGCAACAGACCCAGATAATGGATATGAAGCTAACCGGACGGTAATCGGACTCACGATGGGACAATGACACAGAGATTCGTACACAAGTAAAGACTCGTGTTTTAATGAACGTAATTAGCGGTTCATTTGAAGTTTCGGGCAACTGAATGGAGGAACGGGAAAGCCATAAGATATCTAAGCATGCAACAGACTCAGATAAAGGATATGAAGCTGACCGGACAGTAATCGGACTCACGATGGGACAATGAAACAGAGATTCGTACACAAGAAAAGACTCGTGTTTTAATGGACGTAACTATCGGTTCATATGAAGTTTCGGGCACCCGAATGGAGGAACGGGAACGCCATAAGATATCTGATCATGCAACAAACTATGTTAAAGGATACGAAGCAGACCGGACGGTAATCGGACTCACGATGTGACAATGACAAAGAGATTCGTACACAAGAAAAGACTCGTGTTTTAAAGGACGTAACTAGCGGTTTATTTGAAGTTTCGGGCACCCGAATGGAGGAACGGGAAGGCCATAAGATATCTGAGCATGCAACAGACTCAGATAAAGGATATGAAGCTTACCGGACGGTAATCAGACTCACGATGGGACAATGACACAGAGATTCGTACACAAGAAAAGACTCGAGTTTTAATAGACGGAACTATCGGTTCATTTGAAGTTTCGGGCACCCGAATGGAGGAACGGGAACGCCATAAGATATCTGATCATGCAAAAAACTATGTTAAAGGATACGAAGCAGACCGGACGGTAATCGGACTCACGATGTGACGATGTGACAGAGACACAGAGATTCGTACACAAGAAAAGACTCCTGTTTTAATGGACGTAACTAGCGGTTCATTTGAAGTTTCGGGCACCCGAATGGAGGAACGGGAAGGCCATTAGATATCTAAGCATGCAACAAACTTATATAAAGGATATGAAGCTGACCGGACGGTAATCGGACTCACGATGCGACAATGACATAGAGATTCATACACAAGAAAAGACTCGAGTTTTAAAGGACGTAACTATTTGTACATTTGAAGTTTCGGGCTCCCGAATGGAGGAACGGGAAGGCCATAAGATATCTGAGCATGCAACAGACCCAGATAATGGATATGAAGCTAACCGGACGGTAATCGGACTCACGATGGGACAGAGATTCGTACACAAGAAAAGACTCGTGTTTTAATGGACGTAACTAGCGGTTCACTTGAAGTTTCGGGCACCCGAATGGAGGAACGGGAAGGCCATAAGATATCTAAGCATGCAACAGACTCATATAAAGGATATGAAGCTGACCGGACGGTAATCGGACTCACGATGCGACAATGACATAGAGATTCATACACAAGAAAAGACTCGAGTTTTATAGGACGTAACTATGGGTACATTTGAAGTTTCGGGCTCCCGAATGGAGGAACGGGAACGCCATAAGATATCTAAGCGTGCAACAGACTCAGATAAAGGATATGAAGCTGACCAGATAGTAATCGGACTCATGATGGGACAATGACATAGAGATTCGTACACAAGAAAAGACTCGTGTTTTAATGGACGTAACTATCGGTTCATATGAAGTTTCGGGCACCCGAATGGAGGAATGGGAACGCCATAAGATATCTGATCATGCAACAAACTATGTTAAAGGATACGAAGCAGACCGGAGGGTAATCGGACTCACGATGTGACAATGACACAGAGATTCGTACACAAGAAAAGACTCGTGTTTTAATGGACGTAACTAGCGGTTCATTTGAAGTTTCGGGCACCCGAATGGAGGAACGGGAAGGCCATAAGATATCTGAGCATGCAACAGACTCAGATAAAGGATATGAAGCTTACCCGACGGTAATCGGACTCACGATGGGACAATGACACAGAGATTCGTACACAAGAAAAGACTCGAGTTTTAATAGACGGAACTATCGGTTCATATGAAGTTTCGGGCACCCGAATGGAGGAACGGGAACGCCATAAGATATCTGATCATGCAACAAACTATGTTAAAGGATACGAAGCAGACCGGACGGTAATCGGACTCACAATGTGACAATGACACAGAGATTCGTACACAAGAAAAGACTCGTGTTTTAATGGACGTAACTAGCGGTTCACTTGAAGTTTTGGGCACCCGAATGGAGGAACGGGAAGGCCATAAGATATCTAAGCATGCAACAGACTCATATAAAGGATATGAAGCTGACCGGACGGTAATCGGACTCACGATGCGACAATGACATAGAGATTCGTACACAAGAAAAGACTCGAGTTTTAAAGGACGTAACTATCTGTACATTTGAAGTTTCGGGCTCCCGAATGGAGGAACGAGAAGGCCATAAGATATCTGAGCATGCAACAGACTCAGATAAAGGATATGAAGCTGACCGGACGGTAATCGGACTCACGATGGGACAGAGATTCGTACACAAGAAAAGACTCGTGTTTTAACGAACGTAAATAGCGGTTCATTTGAAGTTTCGGGCACCCGAATGGAGGAACGGGAAAGCCATAAGATATCTAAGCATGCAACAGACTCAGATAAAGGATATGAAGCTGACCGGACGGTAATCGGACTCACGATGGGACAATGACACAGAGATTCGTACACAAGAAAAGACTCGTGTTTTAATGGACGTAACTATCGGTTCATATGAAGTTTCGGGCACCCGAATGGAGGAACGAGAACGCCATAAGATATCTGATCATGCAACAAACTATGTTAAAGGATACGAAGCAGACCGGACGGTAATCGGACTCACGATGTGACAATGACACAGAGATTCGTACACAAGAAAAGACTCGTGTTTTAATGGACGTAACTAGCGGTTCATTTGAAGTTTCGGGCACCCGAATGGAAGAACGGGAAGGCCATAAGATATCTGAGCATGCAACAGACTCAGATAAAGGATATGAAGCTTACCGGACGGTAATCGGACTCACGATGGGACAATGACACAGAGATTCGTACACAAGAAAAGACTCGAGTTTTAATGGACGGAACTATCGGTTCATATGAAGTTTCGGGCACCCGAATGGAGGAACGGGAACGCCATAAGATATCTGATCATGCAACAAACTATGTTAAAGGATACGAAGCAGACCGGACGGTAATCGGACTCACGATGTGACAGAGACACAGAGATTCGTACACAAGAAAAGACTCGTGTTTTAATGGACGTAACTAGTGGTTCATTTGAAGTTTCGGGCACCCGAATGGAGGAACGGGAAGGCCATAAGATATCTAAGCATGCAACAAACTCATATAAAGGATATGAAGCTGACCGGACGGTAATCGGACTCACAATGCGACAATGACATAGAGATTCATACACAAGAAAAGACTCGAGTTTTAAAGGACGTAACTATTTGTACATTTGAAGTTTCGGGCTCCCGAATGGAGGAACGGGAAGGCCATAAGATATCTGAGCATGCAACAGACTCAGATAATGGATATGAAGCTAACCGGACGGTAATCGGACTCACGATGGGACAATGACACAGAGATTCGTACACAAGTAAAGACTCGTGTTTTAATGAACGTAATTAGCGGTTCATTTGAAGTTTCGGGCAACTGAATGGAGGAACGGGAAAGCCATAAGATATCTAAGCATGCAACAGACTCAGATAAAGGATATGAAGCTGACCGGACAGTAATCGGACTCATGATGGGACAATGACACAGAGATTCGTACACAAGAAAAGACTCGTGTTTTAATGGACGTAACTATCGGTTCATATGAAGTTTCGGGCACCCGAATGGAGGAACGGGAACGCCATACGATATCTGATCATGCAACAAACTATGTTAAAGGATACGAAGCAGACCGGACGGTAATCGGACTCACGATGTGACAATGACAAAGAGATTCGTACACAAGAAAAGACTCGTGTTTTAAAGGACGTAACTAGCGGTTTATTTGAAGTTTCGGGCACCCGAATGGAGGAACGGGAAGGCCATAAGATATCTGAGCATGCAACAGACTCAGATAAAGGATATGAAGCTTACCGGACGGTAATCAGACTCACGATGGGACAATGACACAGAGATTCGTACACAAGAAAAGACTCGAGTTTTAATAGACGGAACTATCGGTTCATTTGAGGTTTCGGGCACCCGAATGGAGGAACGGGAACGCCATAAGATATCTGAGCATGCAACAGACTCAGATAAAGGATATGAAGCTTACCGGACGGTAATCGGACTCACGATGGGACAACGACACAAAGATTCGTACACAAGAAAAGACTCGAGTTTTAATAGACGGAACTATCGGTTCATATGAAGTTTCGGGCACCCGAATGGAGGAACGGGAACGCCATAAGATATCTAATCATGCAACAAACTATGTTAAAGGATACGAAGCAGACTGGACGGTAATCGGACTCACAATGTGACAATGACACAGAGATTCGTACACAAGAAAAGACTCGTGTTTTAATGGACGTAACTAGCGGTTCACTTGAAGTTTCGGGCACCCGAATGGAGGAACGGGAAGGCCATAAGATATCTAAGCATGCAACAGACTCATATAAAGGATATGAAGCTGACCGGACGGTAATCGGACTCACGATGCGACAATGACATAGAGATTCGTACACAAGAAAAGACTCGAGTTTTAAAGGACGTAACTATCTGTACATTTGAAGTTTCGGGCTCCCGAATGGAGGAACGAGAAGGCCATAAGATATCTGAGCATGCAACAGACTCAGATAAAGGATATCAAGCTGACCGGACGGTAATCGGACTCACGATGGGACAGAGATTCGTACACAAGAAAAGACTCGTGTTTTAACGAACGTAAATAGCGGTTCATTTGAAGTTTCGGGCACCCAAATGGAGGAACGGGAAAGCCATAAGATATCTAAGCATGCAACAGACTCAGATAAAGGATATGAAGCTGACCGGACGGTAATCGGACTCACGATGGGACAATGACACAGAGATTCGTACACAAGAAAAGACTCGTGTTTTAATGGACGTAACTATCGGTTCATATGAAGTTTCGGGCACCCGAATGGAGGAACGAGAACGCCATAAGATATCTGATCATGCAACAAACTATGTTAAAGGATACGAAGCAGACCGGACGGTAATCGGACTCACGATGTGACAATGACACAGAGATTCGTACACAAGAAAAGACTCGTGTTTTAATGGACGTAACTAGCGGTTCATTTGAAGTTTCGGGCACCCGAATGGAAGAACGGGAAGGCCATAAGATATCTGAGCATGCAACAGACTCAGATAAAGGATATGAAGCTTACCGGACGGTAATCGGACTCACGATGGGACAATGACACAGAGATTCGTACACAAGAAAAGACTCGAGTTTTAATGGACGGAACTATCGGTTCATATGAAGTTTCGGGCACCCGAATGGAGGAACGGGAACGCCATAAGATATCTGATCATGCAACAAACTATGTTAAAGGATACGAAGCAGACCGGACGGTAATCGGACTCACGATGTGACAGAGACACAGAGATTCGTACACAAGAAAAGACTCGTGTTTTAATGGACGTAACTAGTGGTTCATTTGAAGTTTCGGGCACCCGAATGGAGGAACGGGAAGGCCATAAGATATCTAAGCATGCAACAAACTCATATAAAGGATATGAAGCTGACCGGACGGTAATCGGACTCACGATGCGACAATGACATAGAGATTCATACACAAGAAAAGACTCGAGTTTTAAAGGACGTAACTATTTGTACATTTGAAGTTTCGGGCTCCCGAATGGAGGAACGGGAAGGCCATAAGATATCTGAGCATGCAACAGACTCAGATAATGGATATGAAGCTAACCGGACGGTAATCGGACTCACGATGGGACAATGACACAGAGATTCGTACACAAGTAAAGACTCGTGTTTTAATGAACGTAATTAGCGGTTCATTTGAAGTTTCGGGCAACTGAATGGAGGAACGGGAAAGCCATAAGATATCTAAGCATGCAACAGACTCAGATAAAGGATATGAAGCTGACCGGACAGTAATCGGACTCATGATGGGACAATGACACAGAGATTCGTACACAAGAAAAGACTCGTGTTTTAATGGACGTAACTATCGGTTCATATGAAGTTTCGGGCACCCGAATGGAGGAACGGGAACGCCATAAGATATCTGATCATGCAACAAACTATGTTAAAGGATACGAAGCAGACCGGACGGTAATCGGACTCACGATGTGACAATGACACAGAGATTCGTACAGAAGAAAAGACTCGTGTTTTAATGGACGTAACTAGCGGTTCATTTGAAGTTTTGGGCACCCGAATGGAGGAACGGGAAGGCCATAAGATATCTGAGCATGCAACAGACTCAGATAAAGGATATGAAGCTGACCGGACGGTAATCGGACTCACGATGGGACAATGACACAGAGATTCGTACACAAGAAAAGACTCGTGTTTTAACGAACGTAAATAGCGGTTCATTTGAAGTTTCGGGCACCCGAATGGAGGAACGGGAAAGCCATAAGATATCTAAGCATGCAACAGACTCAGATAAAGGATATGAAGCTGACTGGATGGTAATCGGACTCACGATGGGACAATGACACAGAGATTCGTACACAAGAAAAGACTCGTGTTTTAACGAACGTAAATAGCGGTTCATTTGAAGTATCGGGCACCCGAATAGAGGAACGGGAAAGCCATAAGATATCTAAGCATGCAACAGACTCAGATAAAGGATATGAAGCTGACCGGACGGTAATCGGACTCACGATGGGACAATGACACAGAGATTCGTACACAAGAAAAGACTTGTGTTTTAATGGACGTAACTAGCGGTTCACTTGAAGTTTCGGGCACCCGAATGGAGGAACGGGAAGGCCATAAGATATCTAAGCATGCAACAGACTCATATAAAGGATATGAAGCTGACCGGACGGTAATCGGACTCACGATGCGACAATGACATAGAGATTCGTACACAAGAAAAGACTCGAGTTTTAAAGGACGTAACTATCTGTACATTTGAAGTTTCGGGTTCCCGAATGGAGGAACGAGAAGGCCATAAGATATCTGAGCATGCAACAGACTCAGATAAAGGATATGAAGCAGACCGGACGGTAATCGGACTCACGATGGGACAATGACACAGAGATTCGTACACAAGAAAAGACTCGTGTTTTAACGAACGTAAATAGCGGTTCATTTGAAGTTTCGGGCACCCGAATGGAGGAACGGGAAAGCCATAAGATATCTAAGCATGCAACAGACTCAGATAAAGGATATGAAGCTGACCGGACGGTAATCGGACTAACGATGGGACAATGACACAGAGATTCGTACACAAGAAAAGACTCGTGTTTTAACGAACGTAAATAGCGGTTCATTTGAAGTTTCGGGCACCCGAATGGAGGAACGGGAAGGCCATAAGATATCTGAGCATGCAACAGACTCAGATAAAGGATATGAAGCTGACCGGACGGTAATCGGACTCACGATGCGACAATGACATAGAGATTCGTACACAAGAAAAGACTCGAGCTTTAATGGACGTAACTAGCGGTTCATTTGAAGTTTCGGGCACCCGAATGGAGGAACGGGAAGGCCATAGAATATCTGAGCATGTAACAGACTCAGATAAAGGATATGAAGCTGACCGGACGGTAATCGGACTCACGATGGGACAATGACACAGAGATTCGTACACAAGAAAAGACTCGTCTTTTAATGGACGTAACTAGCGGTTCATTTGAAGTTTCGAGCACCCGAATGGAGGACCGGGAAAGCCATAAGATATCTAAGCATGCAACAGACTCAGATAAAGGATATGAAGCTGACCGGACGGTAATCGGACTCACGATGGGACATTGACACAGAGATTCGTACACAAGAAAAGACTCGAGTTTAAAAGGACGTAACTATCTGTACATTTGAAGTTTCGGGCACCCGAATGGAGGAACGGGAAGGCCATAAGATATCTGAGCATGCAATAGACTCAGATAATGGATATGAAGCTAACCGAACGGTAATCGGACTCACGATGGGACAATGACACAGAGATTCGTACACAAGAAAAGACTCGTGTTTTAATGAACGTAAATAGCGGTTCATTTGAAGTTTCGGGCACCCGAATGGAGGAACGGGAAGGCCATAAGATATCTGAGCATGCAACAGACTCAGATAAAGGATATGAAGCTGACCGGACGGTAATCGGACTCACGATGCGACAATGACATAGAGATTCGTACACAAGAAAAGACTCGAGCTTTAATGGACGTAACTAGCGGTTCATTTGAAGTTTCGGGCACCCGAATGGAGGAACGGGAAGGCCATAGGATATCTGAGCATGTAACAGACTCAGATAAAGGATATGAAGCTGACCGGACAGTAATCGGACTCACGATGGGACAATGACACAGAGATTCGTACACAAGAAAAGACTCGTCTTTTAATGGACGTAACTAGCGGTTCATTTGAAGCTAACCGGAAGGTAATCGGACTCACGATGCGACAATGACATAGATATTCATACACAAGAAAAGACTCGAGTTTTAAAGGACGTAACTATCTGTACATTTGAAGTTTCGGGCACCCGAATGGAGGAACGGGAAGGCCATAAGATATCTGAGCATGCAACAGACTCAGATAATGGATATGAAGCTAACCGGATGGTAATCGGACTCACGATAGGACAATGACACAGAGATTCGTACACAAGAAAAGACTCCTGTTTTAATGAACGTAAATAGCGGTTCATTTGAAGTTTCGGGCACCCGAATGGAGGAACGGGATAGCCATAAGATATCTAAGCATGCAACAGACTCAGATAAAGGATATGAAGCTGACCGGACGGTAATCGGACTCACGATGCGACAATGACATAGAGATTCGTACACAAGAAAAGACTCGAGCTTTAATGGACGTAACTAGCGGTTCATTTGAAGTTTCGGGCACCCGAATGGAGGAACGGGAAGGCCATAGGATATCTGAGCATGTAACAGACTCAGATAAAGGATATGAAGCTGACCGGACAGTAATCGGACTCACGATGGGACAATGACACAGAGATTCGTACACAAGAAAAGACTCGTCTTTTAATGGACGTAACTAGCGGTTCATTTGAAGCTAACCGGAAGGTAATCGGACTCACGATGCGACAATGACATAGATATTCATACACAAGAAAAGACTCGAGTTTTAAAGGACGTAACTATCTGTACATTTGAAGTTTCGGGCACCCGAATGGAGGAACGGGAAGGCCATAAGATATCTGAGCATGCAACAGACTCAGATAATGGATATGAAGCTAACCGGATGGTAATCGGACTCACGATAGGACAATGACACAGAGATTCGTACACAAGAAAAGACTCCTGTTTTAATGAACGTAAATAGCGGTTCATTTGAAGTTTCGGGCACCCGAATGGAGGAACGGGATAGCCATAAGATATCTAAGCATGCAACAGACTCAGATAAAGGATATGAAGCTGACCGGACGGTAATCAGACTCACGATGGGACAATGACACAAAGATTAGTACACAAGAAAAGACTCGAGTTTTAATAGACGGAACTATCGGTTCATATGAAGTTTCGGGCACCCGAATGGAGGAACGGGAACGCCATAAGATATCTGATCATGCAACAAACTATGTTAAAGGATACGAAGCAGACCGGACGGTAATCGGACTCACGATGTGACAATGACACAGAGATTCGTACAGAAGAAAAGACTCGTGTTTTAATGGACGTAAATAGCGGTTCATTTGAAGTTTTGGGCACCCGAATGGAGGAACGGGAAGGCCATAAGATATCTGAGCATGCAACAGACTCAGATAAAGGATATGAAGCTGACCGGACGGTAATCGGACTCACGATGGGACAATGACAAAGAGATTCGTACACAAGAAAAGACTCGTGTTTTAACGAACGTAAATAGCGGTTCATTTGAAGTTTCGGGCACCCGAATGGAGGAACGGGAAAGCCGTAAGATATCTAAGCATGCAACAGACTCAGATAAAGGATATGAAGCTGACTGGATGGTAATCGGACTCACGATGGGACAATGACACAGAGATTCGTACACAAGAAAAGACTTGTGTTTTAATGGACGTAACTAGCGGTTCATTTGAAGTTTTGGGCACCCGAATGGAGGAACGGGAAGGCCATAAGATATCTGAGCATGCAACAGACTCAGATAAAGGATATGAAGCTGACCGGACGGTAATCGGACTCACGATGGGACAATGACACAGAGATTCGTACACAAGAAAAGACTCGTGTTTTAACGAACGTAAATAGCGGTTCATTTGAAGTTTCGGGCACCCGAATGGAGGAACGGGAAAGCCATAAGATATCTAAGCATGCAACAGACTCAGATAAAGGATATGAAGCTGACTGGATGGTAATCGGACTCACGATGGGACAATGACACAGAGATTCGTACACAAGAAAAGACTCGTGTTTTAACGAACGTAAATAGCGGTTCATTTGAAGTATCGGGCACCCGAATAGAGGAACGGGAAAGCCATAAGATATCTAAGCATGCAACAGACTCAGATAAAGGATATGAAGCTGACCGGACGGTAATCGGACTCACGATGGGACAATGACACAGAGATTCGTACACAAGAAAAGACTTGTGTTTTAATGGACGTAACTAGCGGTTCACTTGAAGTTTCGGGCACCCGAATGGAGGAACGGGAAGGCCATAAGATATCTAAGCATGCAACAGACTCATATAAAGGATATGAAGCTGACCGGACGGTAATCGGACTCACGATGCGACAATGACATAGAGATTCGTACACAAGAAAAGACTCGAGTTTTAAAGGACGTAACTATCTGTACATTTGAAGTTTCGGGTTCCCGAATGGAGGAACGAGAAGGCCATAAGATATCTGAGCATGCAACAGACTCAGATAAAGGATATGAAGCAGACCGGACGGTAATCGGACTCACGATGGGACAATGACACAGAGATTCGTACACAAGAAAAGACTCGTGTTTTAACGAACGTAAATAGCGGTTCATTTGAAGTTTCGGGCACCCGAATGGAGGAACGGGAAAGCCATAAGATATCTAAGCATGCAACAGACTCAGATAAAGGATATGAAGCTGACCGGACGGTAATCGGACTCACGATGGGACAATGACACAGAGATTCGTACACAAGAAAAGACTCGTGTTTTAACGAACGTAAATAGCGGTTCATTTGAAGTTTCGGGCACCCGAATGGAGGAACGGGAAGGCCATAAGATATCTGAGCATGCAACAGACTCAGATAAAGGATATGAAGCTGACCGGACGGTAATCGGACTCACGATGCGACAATGACATAGAGATTCGTACACAAGAAAAGACTCGAGCTTTAATGGACGTAACTAGCGGTTCATTTGAAGTTTCGGGCACCCGAATGGAGGAACGGGAAGGCCATAGGATATCTGAGCATGTAACAGACTCAGATAAAGGATATGAAGCTGACCGGACGGTAATCGGACTCACGATGGGACAATGACACAGAGATTCGTACACAAGAAAAGACTCGTCTTTTAATGGACGTAACTAGCGGTTCATTTGAAGTTTCGAGCACCCGAATGGAGGACCGGGAAAGCCATAAGATATCTAAGCATGCAACAGACTCAGATAAAGGATATGAAGCTGACCGGACGGTAATCGGACTCACGATGGGACATTGACACAGAGATTCGTACACAAGAAAAGACTCGAGTTTTAAAGGACGTAACTATCTGTACATTTGAAGTTTCGGGCACCCGAATGGAGGAACGGGAAGGCCATAAGATATCTGAGCATGCAATAGACTCAGATAATGGATATGAAGCTAACCGAACGGTAATCGGACTCACGATGGGACAATGACACAGAGATTCGTACACAAGAAAAGACTCGTGTTTTAATGAACGTAAATAGCGGTTCAATTGAAGTTTCGGGCACCCGAATGGAGGAACGGGAAGGCCATAAGATATCTGAGCATGCAACAGACTCAGATAAAGGATATGAAGCTGACCGGACGGTAATCGGACTCACGATGCGACAATGACATAGAGATTCGTACACAAGAAAAGACTCGAGCTTTAATGGACGTAACTAGCGGTTCATTTGAAGTTTCGGGCACCCGAATGGAGGAACGGGAAGGCCATAGGATATCTGAGCATGTAACAGACTCAGATAAAGGATATGAAGCTGACCGGACAGTAATCGGACTCACGATGGGACAATGACACAGAGATTCGTACACAAGAAAAGACTCGTCTTTTAATGGACGTAACTAGCGGTTCATTTGAAGCTAACCGGAAGGTAATCGGACTCACGATGCGACAATGACATAGATATTCATACACAAGAAAAGACTCGAGTTTTAAAGGACGTAACTATCTGTACATTTAAAGTTTCGGGCACCCGAATGGAGGAACGGGAAGGCCATAAGATATCTGAGCATGCAACAGACTCAGATAATGGATATGAAGCTAACCGGATGGTAATCGGACTCACGATAGGACAATGACACAGAGATTCGTACACAAGAAAAGACTCCTGTTTTAATGAACGTAAATAGCGGTTCATTTGAAGTTTCGGGCACCCGAATGGAGGAACGGGAAAGCCATAAGATATCTAA
The DNA here is from genome assembly GCA_032199755.1 of Ambrosia artemisiifolia. Taxonomy (NCBI): domain Eukaryota; kingdom Viridiplantae; phylum Streptophyta; class Magnoliopsida; order Asterales; family Asteraceae; genus Ambrosia; species Ambrosia artemisiifolia. Next base: position 28,966,453 of record CM063524.1, on the reverse strand, counting down.
GCATGCAACAGACTCAGATAAAGGATATGAAGCTGACCGGACGGTAATCAGACTCACGATGGGACAATGACACAAAGATTAGTACTCAAGAAAAGACTCGAGTTTTAATAGACGGAACTATCGGTTCATATGAAGTTTCGGGCACCCGAATGGAGGAACGGGAACGCCATAAGATATCTGATCATGCAACAAACTATGTTAAAGGATACGAAGCAGACCGGACGGTAATCGGACTCACGATGTGACAATGACACAGAGATTCGTACAGAAGAAAAGACTCGTGTTTTAATGGACGTAACTAGCGGTTCATTTGAAGTTTTGGGCACCCGAATGGAGGAACGGGAAGGCCATAAGATATCTGAGCATGCAACAGACTCAGATAAAGGATATGAAGCTGACCGGACGGTAATCGGACTCACGATGGGACAATGACACAGAGATTCGTACACAAGAAAAGACTCGTGTTTTAACGAACGTAAATAGCGGTTCATTTGAAGTTTCGGGCACCCGAATGGAGGAACGGGAAAGCCATAAGATATCTAAGCATGCAACAGACTCAGATAAAGGATATGAAGCTGACTGGATGGTAATCGGACTCACGATGGGACAATGACACAGAGATTCGTACACAAGAAAAGACTTGTGTTTTAATGGACGTAACTAGCGGTTCACTTGAAGTTTCGGGCACCCGAATGGAGGAACGGGAAGGCCATAAGATATCTAAGCATGCAACAGACTCATATAAAGGATATGAAGCTGACCGGACGGTAATCGGACTCACGATGCGACAATGACATAGAGATTCGTACACAAGAAAAGACTCGAGTTTTAAAGGACGTAACTATCTGTACATTTGAAGTTTCGGGTTCCCGAATGGAGGAACGAGAAGGCCATAAGATATCTGAGCATGCAACAGACTCAGATAAAGGATATGAAGCTGACCGGACGGTAATCGGACTCACGATGGGACAATGACACAGAGATTCGTACACAAGAAAAGACTCGTGTTTTAACGAACGTAAATAACGGTTCATTTGAAGTATCGGGCACCCGAATAGAGGAACGGGAAAGCCATAAGATATCTAAGCATGCAACAGACTCAGATAAAGGATATGAAACTGACCGGACGGTAATCGGACTCACGATGTGACAATGACACAGAGATTCGTACACAAGAAAAGACTCGTGTTTTAATGGACGTAACTAGCGGTTCATTTGAAGTTTCGGGCACCCGAATGGAGGAACGGGAAAGCCATAAGATATCTAAGCATGCAACAGACTCAGATAAAGGATATGTAGCTGACCGGATGGTAATCGGACTCACGATGGGACAATGAAACAGAGATTCGTAGACAAGAAAAGACTCGTGTTTTAATGGACGTAACTAGCGGTTCATTTGAAGTTTCGGGCACCCGAATGGAGGAACGGGAAGGCCATAAGATATCTGAGCATGCAACAGACTCAGATAAAGGATATGAAGCTTACCGGACGGTAATCGGACTCACGATGGGACAATGACACAGAGATTCGTACACAAGAAAAGACTCGTGTTTTAATGGACGTAACTAGCGGTTCATTTGAAGTTTCGGGCACCCGAATGGAGGAACGGGAAGGCCATAAGATATCTAAGCATGCAACAGACTCATATAAAGGATATGAAGCTGACCGGACGGTAATCAGACTTACGATGCGACGATGACATAGAGATTCGTACACAAGAAAAGACTCGAGTTTTAAAGGACGTAACTATCTGTACATTTGAAGTTTCGGGCACCCGAATGGAGGAACGGGAAGGCCATAAGATATCTGAGCATGCAACAGACTCAGATAATGGATATGAAGCTAACCGGACGGTAATCGGACTCACGATGGGACAATGACACAGAGATTCGTACACAAGAAAAGACTCGTGTTTTAATGAACGTAAATAGCGGTTCATTTGAAGTTTCGGGCACCCGAATGGAGGAACGGGAAGGCCATAAGATATCTGAGCATGCAACAGACTCAGATAAAGGATATGAAGCTGACCGGACGGTAATCGGACTCACGATGCGACAATGACATAGAGATTCGTACACAAGAAAAGACTCGAGCTTTAATGGACGTAACTAGCGGTTCATTTGAAGTTTCGGGCACCCGAATGGAGGAACGGGAAGGCCATAGGATATCTGAGCATGTAACAGACTCAGATAAAGGATATGAAGCTGACCGGACGGTAATCGGACTCACGATGGGACAATGACACAGAGATTCGTACACAAGAAAAGACTCGTCTTTTAATGGACGTAACTAGCGGTTCATTTGAAGTTTCGAGCACCCGAATGGAGGACCGGGAAAGCCATAAGATATCTAAGCATGCAACAGACTCAGATAAAGGATATGAAGCTGACCGGACGGTAATCGGACTCACGATGGGACAATGACACAGAGATTCGTACACAAGAAAAGACTCGTGTTTTAATGGACGTAACTAGCGGTTCATTTGAAGTTTCGGGTACCCGAATGGAGGAACGGGAAGGCCATAAGATATCTGAGCATGCAACAGACTCAGATAAAGGATATGAAGCTTACCGGACGGTAATCGGACTCACGATGGGACAATGACACAGAGATTCGTACACAAGAAAAGACTCGAGTTTTAATGGACGGAACTATCGGTTCATATGAAGTTTCGGGCACCCGAATGGAGGAACGGGAACGCCATAAGATATCTTATCATGCAACAAACTATGTTAAAGGATACGAAGCAGACCGGATGGTAATCGGACTCACGATGTGACGATGACATAGAGATTCGTACACAAGAAAAGACTCGTGTTTTAATGGACGTAACTAGCGGTTCATTTGAAGTTTCGGGCACCCGAATGGAGGAACGGGAAGGCCATAAGATATCTAAGCATGCAACAGACTCATATAAAGGATTTGAAGCTGACCGGACGGTAATCGGACTCACGATGCGACAATGACATAGACATTCGTACACAAGAAAAGACTCGAGCTTTAATGGACGTAACTAGCGGTTCATTTGAAGTTTCGGGCACCCGAATTGAGGAACGGGAAGGCCATAGGATATCTGAGCATGTAACAGACCCAGATAAAGGATACGAAGCAGACCGGACGGTAATCGGACTCACGATGTGACGATGACATAGAGATTCGTACACAAGAAAAGACTCGTGTTTTAATGGACGTAACTAGCGGTTCATTTGAAGTTTCGGGCACCCGAATGGAGGAACGGGAAGGCCATAAGATATCTAAGCATGCAACAGACTCATATAAAGGATTTGAAGCTGACCGGACGGTAATCGGACTCACGATGCGACAATGACATAGAGATTCGTACACAAGAAAAGACTCGAGCTTTAATGGACGTAACTAGCGTTTCATTTGAAGTTTCGGGCACCCGAATGGAGGAACGGGAAGGCCATAGGATATCTGAGCATGCAACAGACTCAGATAAAGGATATGAAGCTGACCGGACGGTAATCAGACTCACGATGCGACAATGACATAGACATTCGTACACAAGAAAAGACTCGAGCTTTAATGGACGTAACTAGCGTTTCATTTGAAGTTTCGGGCACCCGAATGGAGGAACGGGAAGGCCATAAGATTACTGAGCATGCAACAGACTCAGATAAAGGATATGAAGCTGACCGGACGGTAATCGGACTCACGATGCGACAATGACATAGACATTCGTACACAAGAAAAGACTCGAGCTTTAATGGACGTAACTAGCGTTTCATTTGAAGTTTCGGGCACCCGAATGGAGGAACGGGAATGCCATAGGATATCTGAGCATGTAACAGACTCAGATAAAGGATATGAAGCTGACCGGACGGTAATCGGACTCACGATGGGACAATGACACAGAGATTCGTACACAAGAAAAGACTCGTGTTTTAATGGACGCAACTAGCGGTTCATTTGAAGTTTCGGGCACCCGAATGGAGGACCGGGAAAGCCATAAGATATCTAAGCATGCAACAGACTCAGATAAACGATATGAAGCTGACCGGACGGTAATCCAACTCACGATGGGACAATGACACAGATATTCGTACAGAAGAAAAGACTCGTGTTTTAATGGACGTAACTAGCGGTCCATTTGAAGTTTCGGGTACCCGAATGGAGGAACGGGAAGGCCATAAGATATCTGAGCATGCAACAGACTCAGATAAAGGATATGAAGCTTACCGGACGGTAATCGGACTCACGTTGGGACAATGACACAGAGATTCGTACACAAGAAAAGACTCGAGTTTTAATGGACGGAACTATCGGTTCATATGAAGTTTCGGGCACCCGAATGGAGGAACGGGAACGCCATAAGATATCTGATCATGCAACAAACTATGTTAAAGGATACGAAGCAGACCGGACGGTAATCGGACTCACGATGTGACGATGACATAGAGATTCGTACACAAGAAAAGACTGGTGTTTTAATGGACGTAACTAGCGGTTCATTTGAAGTTTCAGGCACCCGAATGGAGGAACGGGAAGGCCATAAGATATCTAAGCATGCAACAGACTCATATAAAGGATTTGAAGCTGACCGGACGGTAATCGAACTCACGATGCGACAATGACATAGAGATTCGTACACAAGAATAGACTCGAGTTTTAAAGGACGTAACTATCTGTACATTTGAAGTTTCGGGCACCCGAATGGAGGAACGGGAAGGCCATAAGATATCTGAGCATGCAACAGACTCAGATAATGGAAATGAAGCTAACCGGACGGTAATCGGACTCACGATGGGACAATGACACAGAGATTCGTACACAAGAAAAGACTCGTGTTTTAATGAACGTAAATAGCGGTTCATTTGAAGTTTCGGGCACCCGAATGGAGGAACAGGAAAGCCATAAGATATCTAAGCATGCAACAGACTCAGATAAAGGATGTGAAGCTGACCGGACGGTTATCAGACTCACGATGGGACAATGAAACAGAGATTCGTACACAAGAAAAGACTCGTGTTTTAATGAACGTAAATAGCTGTTCATTTGAAGTTTCGGGCACCCGAATGGAGGAACGGGAAAGCCATAAGATATCTAAGCATGCAACAGACTCAGATAAAGGATGTGAAGCTGACCGGACGGTAATCAGACTCACGATGGGACAGTGACACAGAGATTCGTACACAAGAGAAGACTCGTGTTTTAATGGACGTAACTAGCGGTTCATTTGAAGTTTCGGGCACCCGAATGGAGGAACGGGAAAGCCATAAGATATCTAAGCATGCAACAGACTCAGATAAAGGATATGAAGCTGACCGGACGGTAATCGGACTCACGATGGGACAATGACACAGAGATTCGTAGACAAGAAAAGACTCGTGTTTTAATGGACGGAACTGTCGGTTCATATGTTGTTTCGGGCACCCGAATGGAGGAACGGGAAGGCCATAAGATATCTGAGCATGCAACAGACTCAGATAAAGGATATGAAGCTAACCGGACGGTAATCAAACTCACGATGGGACAATGACACAGAGATTCGTACACAAGAAAAGACTCGAGTTTTAATGGACGGAACTGTCGGTTCATATGTAGTTTCGGGCACCCGAATGGAGGAACGGGAAGTCCATAAGATATCTGAGCATGCAACAGACTCAGATAAAGGATATGAAGCTTACCGGACGGTAATCGGACTCACGATGGGACAATGACACAGAGATTCGTACACAAGAAAAGACTCGAGTTTTAATGGACGGAACTGTCGGTTCATATGTAGTTTCGGGCACTCGAATGGAGGAACGGGAAGGCCATAAGATATCTGAGCATGCAACAGACTCAGATAAAGGATATGAAGCTTACCGGACGGTAATCGGACTCACGATGGGACAATGACACAGAGATTCGTACACAAGAAAAGACTCGAGTTTTAATGGACGGAACTGTCGGTTCATATGTAGTTTCGGGCACCCGAATGGAGGAACGGGAAGGCCATAAGATATCTGAGCATGCAACAGACTCAGATAAAGGATATGAAGCTTACCGGACAGTAATCGGACTCACGATGGGACAATGACACAGAGATTCGTACACAAGAAAAGACTCGAGTTTTAATGGACGGAACTGTCGGTTCATATGTAGTTTCGGGCACCCGAATGGAGGAACGGGAAAGCCATAAGATATCTAAGCATGCAACAGACTCAGATAAAGGATATGAAGCTAACCGGACGGTAATCGGACTCACGATGGGACAATGACACAGAGATTCGTACACAAGAAAAGACTCGAGTTTTAATGGACGGAACTGTCGGTTCATATGTAGTTTCGGGCACCCGAATGGAGGAACGGGAAGACCATAAGATATCTGAGCATGCAACAGACTTAGATAAAGGATATGAAGCTAACCGGACGGTAATCGGACTCACGAAGGGACAATGACACAGAGATTCGTACACAAGAAAAGACTCGTGTTTTAATGAACGTAACTATCGGTTCATATGAAGTTTCGGGCACCCGAATGGAGGAACGGGAACGCCATAAGATATCTAAGCATGCAACAGACTCAGATAAAGGATATGAAGCTGACCGGACAGTAATCGGACTCAAGATGGGACAATGACACAGAGATTCGTACACAAGAAAAGACTCGTGTTTTAATGGACGTAACTATCGGTTCATATGAAGTTTCGGGCACCCGAATGGAGGAACGGGAACGCCATAAGATATCTGATCATGCAACAAACTATGTTAAAGGATACGAAGCAGACCGGACGGTAATCGGTCTCACGATGTGACGATGACATAGAGATTCGTACACAAGAAAAGACTCGTGTTTTAATGGACGTAACTAGCGGTTCATTTGAAGTTTCGGGCACCCGAATGGAGGAACGGGAAGGCCATAAGATATCTAAGCATGCAACAGACTCATATAAAGGATTTGAAGCTGACCGGACGGTAATCGGACTCACGATGCGACAATGACATAGAGATTCGTACACAAGAAAAGACTCGAGCTTTAATGGACGTAACTAGCGTTTCATTTGAAGTTTCGGGCACCCGAATGGAGGAACGGGAAGGCCATAGGATATCTGAGCATGCAACAGACTCAGATAAAGGATATGAAGCTGACCGGACGGTAATCAGACTCACGATGCGACAATGACATAGACATTCGTACACAAGAAAAGACTCGAGCTTTAATGGACGTAACTAGCGTTTCATTTGAAGTTTTGGGCACCCGAATGGAGGAACGGGAAGGCCATAAGATATCTGAGCATGCAACAGACTCAGATAAAGGATATGAAGCTGACCGGACGGTAATCGGACTCACGATGCGACAATGACATAGACATTCGTACACAAGAAAAGACTCGAGCTTTAATGGACGTAACTAGCGTTTCATTTGAAGTTTCGGGCACCCGAATGGAGGAACGGGAATGCCATAGGATATCTGAGCATGTAACAGACTCAGATAAAGGATATGAAGCTGACCGGACGGTAATCGGACTCACGATGGGACAATGACACAGAGATTCGTACACAAGAAAAGACTCGTGTTTTAATGGACGCAACTAGCGGTTCATTTGAAGTTTCGGGCACCCGAATGGAGGACCGGGAAAGCCATAAGATATCTAAGCATGCAACAGACTCAGATAAACGATATGAAGCTGACCGGACGGTAATCCAACTCACGATGGGACAATGACACAGATATTCGTACACAAGAAAAGACTCGTGTTTTAATGGACGTAACTAGCGGTTCATTTGAAGTTTCGGGTACCCGAATGGAGGAACGGGAAGGCCATAAGATATCTGAGCATGCAACAGACTCAGATAAAGGATATGAAGCTTACCGGACGGTAATCGGACTCACGTTGGGACAATGACACAGAGATTCGTACACAAGAAAAGACTCGAGTTTTAATGGACGGAACTATCGGTTCATATGAAGTTTCGGGCACCCGAATGGAGGAACGGGAACGCCATAAGATATCTGATCATGCAACAAACTTTGTTAAAGGATACGAAGCAGACCGGACGGTAATCGGACTCACGATGTGACGATGACATAGAGATTCGTACACAAGAAAAGACTGGTGTTTTAATGGACGTAACTAGCGGTTCATTTGAAGTTTCAGGCACCCGAATGGAGGAACGGGAAGGCCATAAGATATCTAAGCATGCAACAGACTCATATAAAGGATTTGAAGCTGACCGGACGGTAATCGAACTCACGATGCGACAATGACATAGAGATTCGTACACAAGAATAGACTCGAGTTTTAAAGGACGTAACTATCTGTACATTTGAAGTTTCGGGCACCCGAATGGAGGAACGGGAAGGCCATAAGATATCTGAGCATGCAACAGACTCAGATAATGGAAATGAAGCTAACCGGACGGTAATCGGACTCACGATGGGACAATGACACAGAGATTCGTACACAAGAAAAGACTCGTGTTTTAATGAACGTAAATAGCGGTTCATTTGAAGTTTCGGGCACCCGAATGGAGGAACGGGAAAGCCATAAGATATCTAAGCATGCAACAGACTCAGATAAAGGATGTGAAGCTGACCGGACGGTTATCAGACTCACGATGGGACAATGACACAGAGATTCGTACACAAGAAAAGACTCGTGTTTTAATGAACGTAAATAGCTGTTCATTTGAAGTTTCGGGCACCCGAATGGAGGAACGGGAAAGCCATAAGATATCTAAGCATGCAACAGACTCAGATAAAGGATGTGAAGCTGACCGGACGGTAATCAGACTCACGATGGGACAGTGACACAGATATTCGTACACAAGAGAAGACTCGTGTTTTAATGGACGTAACTAGCGGTTCATTTGAAGTTTCGGGCACCCGAATGGAGGAACGGGAAAGCCATAAGATATCTAAGCATGCAACAGACTCAGATAAAGGATATGAAGCTGACCGGACGGTAATCGGACTCACGATGGGACAATGACACAGAGATTCGTAGACAAGAAAAGACTCGTGTTTTAATGGACGGAACTGTCGGTTCATATGTTGTTTCGGGCACCCGAATGGAGGAACGGGAAGGCCATAAGATATTTGAGCATGCAACAGACTCAGATAAAGGATATGAAGCTAACCGGACGGTAATCGAACTCACGATGGGACAATGACACAGAGATTCGTACACAAGAAAAGACTCGAGTTTTAATGGACGGAACTGTCGGTTCATATGTAGTTTCGGGCACCCGAATGGAGGAACGGGAACACCATAAGATATCTGAGCATGCAACAGACTTAGATAAAGGATATGAAGCTAACCGGACGGTAATCGGACTCACGATGCGACAATGACATAGAGATTCGTACACAAGAATAGACTCGAGTTTTAAAGGACGTAACTATCTGTACATTTGAAGTTTCGGGCACCCGAATGGAGGAACGGGAAGGCCATAAGATATCTGAGCATGCAACAGACTCAGATAATGGAAATGAAGCTAACCGGACGGTAATCGGACTCACGATGGGACAATGACACAGAGATTCGTACACAAGAAAAGACTCGTGTTTTAATGAACGTAAATAGCGGTTCATTTGAAGTTTCGGGCACCCGAATGGAGGAACGGGAAAGCCATAAGATATCTAAGCATGCAACAGACTCAGATAAAGGATGTGAAGCTGACCGGACGGTTATCAGACTCACGATGGGACAATGACACAGAGATTCGTACACAAGAAAAGACTCGTGTTTGAATGAACGTAAATAGCTGTTCATTTGAAGTTTCGGGCACCCGAATGGAGGAACGGGAAAGCCATAAGATATCTAAGCATGCAACAGACTCAGATAAAGGATGTGAAGCTGACCGGACGGTAATCAGACTCACGATGGGACAGTGACACAGATATTCGTACACAAGAGAAGACTCGTGTTTTAATGGACGTAACTAGCGGTTCATTTGAAGTTTCGGGCACCCGAATGGAGGAACGGGAAAGCCATAAGATATCTAAGCATGCAACAGACTCAGATAAAGGATATGAAGCTGACCGGACGGTAATCGGACTCACGATGGGACAATGACACAGAGATTCGTAGACAAGAAAAGACTCGTGTTTTAATGGACGGAACTGTCGGTTCATATGTTGTTTCGGGCACCCGAATGGAGGAACGGGAAGGCCATAAGATATTTGAGCATGCAACAGACTCAGATAAAGGATATGAAGCTAACCGGACGGTAATCAAACTCACGATGGGACAATGACACAGAGATTCGTACACAAGAAAAGACTCGAGTTTTAATGGACGGAACTGTCGGTTCATATGTAGTTTCGGGCACCCGAATGGAGGAACGGGAAGGCCATAAGATATCTGAGCATGCAACAGACTCAGATAAAGGATATGAAGCTTACCGGACAGTAATCGGACTCACGATGGGACAATGACACAGAGATTCGTACACAAGAAAAGACTCGAGTTTTAATGGACGGAACTGTCGGTTCATATGTAGTTTCGGGCACCCGAATGGAGGAACGGGAAAGCCATAAGATATCTAAGCATGCAACAGACTCAGATAAAGGATATGAAGCTAACCGGACGGTAATCGGACTCACGATGGGACAATGACACAGAGATTCGTACACAAGAAAAGACTCGAGTTTTAATGGACGGAACTGTCGGTTCATATGTAGTTTCGGGCACCCGAATGGAGGAACGGGAAGGCCATAAGATATCTGAGCATGCAACAGACTCAGATAAAGGATATGAAGCTTACCGGACGGTAATCGGACTCACGATGGGACAATGACACAGAGATTCGTACACAAGAAAAGACTCGAGTTTTAATGGACGGAACTGTCGGTTCATATGTAGTTTCGGGCACCCGAATGGAGGAACGGGAACACCATAAGATATCTGAGCATGCAACAGACTTAGATAAAGGATATGAAGCTAACCGGACGGTAATCGGACTCACGAAGGGACAATGACACAGAGATTCGTACACAAGAAAAGACTCGTGTTTTAATGAACGTAACTATCGGTTCATATGAAGTTTCGGGCACCCGAATGGAGGAACGGGAACGCCATAAGATATCTAAGCATGCAACAGACTCAGATAAAGGATACGAAGCTGACCGGACAGTAATCGGACTCACGATGGGACAATGACACAGAGATTCGTACACAAGAAAAGACTCGTGTTTTAATGGACGTAACTATCGGTTCATATGAAGTTTCGGGCACCCGAATGGAGGAACGGGAACGCCATAAGATATCTGATCATGCAACAAACTATGTTAAAGGATACGAAGCAGACCGGACGGTAATCGGACTCACGATGTGACGATGACATAGAGATTCGTACACAAGAAAAGACTCGTGTTTTAATGGACGTAACTAGCGGTTCATTTGAAGTTTCGGGCACCCGAATGGAGGAACGGGAAGGCCATAAGATATCTAAGCATGCAACAGACTCATATAAAGGATTTGAAGCTGACCGGACGGTAATCGGACTCACGATGCGACAATGACATAGAGATTCGTACACAAGAAAAGACTCGAGCTTTAATGGACGTAACTAGCGTTTCATTTGAAGTTTCGGGCACCCGAATGGAGGAACGGGAAGGCCATAGGATATCTGAGCATGCAACAGACTCAGATAAAGGATATGAAGCTGACCGGACGGTAATCAGACTCACGATGCGACAATGACATAGACATTCGTACACAAGAAAAGACTCGAGCTTTAATGGACGTAACTAGCGTTTCATTTGAAGTTTCGGGCACCCGAATGGAGGAACGGGAAGGCCATAAGATATCTGAGCATGCAACAGACTCAGATAAAGGATATGAAGCTGACCGGACGGTAATCGGACTCACGATGCGACAATGACATAGACATTCGTACACAAGAAAAGACTCGAGCTTTAATGGACGTAACTAGCGTTTCATTTGAAGTTTCGGGCACCCGAATGGAGGAACGGGAATGCCATAGGATATCTGAGCATGTAACAGACTCAGATAAAGGATCTGAAGCTGACCGGACGGTAATCAGACTCACGATGGGACAATGACACAGAGATTCGTACACAAGAAAAGACTCGTGTTTTAATGGACGCAACTAGCGGTTCATTTGAAGTTTCGGGCACCCGAATGGAGGACCGGGAAAGCCATAAGATATCTAAGCATGCAACAGACTCAGATAAACGATATGAAGCTGACCGGACGGTAATCCAACTCACGATGGGACAATGACACAGATATTCGTACACAAGAAAAGACTCGTGTTTTAATGGACGTAACTAGCGGTTCATTTGAAGTTTCGGGTACCCGAATGGAGGAACGGGAAGGCCATAAGATATCTGAGCATGCAACAGACTCAGATAAAGGATATGAAGCTTACCGGACGGTAATCGGACTCACGTTGGGACAATGACACAGAGATTCGTACACAAGAAAAGACTCGAGTTTTAATGGACGGAACTATCGGTTCATATGAAGTTTCGGGCACCCGAATGGAGGAACGGGAACGCCATAAGATATCTGATCATGCAACAAACTATGTTAAAGGATACGAAGCAGACCGGACGGTAATCGGACTCACGATGTGACGATGACATAGAGATTCGTACACAAGAAAAGACTGGTGTTTTAATGGACGTAACTAGCGGTTCATTTGAAGTTTCAGGCACCCGAATGGAGGAACGGGAAGGCCATAAGATATCTAAGCATGCAACAGACTCATATAAAGGATTTGAAGCTGACCGGACGGTAATCGAACTCACGATGCGACAATGACATAGAGATTCGTACACAAGAATAGACTCGAGTTTTAAAGGACGTAACTATCTGTACATTTGAAGTTTCGGGCACCCGAATGGAGGAACGGGAAGGCCATAAGATATCTGAGCATGCAACAGACTCAGATAATGGAAATGAAGCTAACCGGACGGTAATCGGACTCACGATGGGACAATGACACAGAGATTCGTACACAAGAAAAGACTCGTGTTTTAATGAACGTAAATAGCGGTTCATTTGAAGTTTCGGGCACCCGAATGGAGGAACGGGAAAGCCATAAGATATCTAAGCATGCAACAGACTCAGATAAAGGATGTGAAGCTGACCGGACGGTTATCAGACTCACGATGGGACAATGACACAGAGATTCGTACACAAGAAAAGACTCGTGTTTTAATGAACGTAAATAGCTGTTCATTTGAAGTTTCGGGCACCCGAATGGAGGAACGGGAAAGCCATAAGATATCTAAGCATGCAACAGACTCAGATAAAGGATGTGAAGCTGACCGGACGGTAATCAGACTCACGATGGGACAGTGACACAGATATTCGTACACAAGAGAAGACTCGTGTTTTAATGGACGTAACTAGCGGTTCATTTGAAGTTTCGGGCACCCGAATGGAGGAACGGGAAAGCCATAAGATATCTAAGCATGCAACAGACTCAGATAAAGGATATGAAGCTGACCGGACGGTAATCGGACTCACGATGGGACAATGACACAGAGATTCGTAGACAAGAAAAGACTCGTGTTTTAATGGACGGAACTGTCGGTTCATATGTTGTTTCGGGCACCCGAATGGAGGAACGGGAAGGCCATAAGATATCTGAGCATGCAACAGACTCAGATAAAGGATATGAAGCTAACCGGACGGTAATCAAACTCACGATGGGACAATGACACAGAGATTCGTACACAAGAAAAGACTCGAGTTTTAATGGACGGAACTGTCGGTTCATATGTAGTTTCGGGCACCCGAATGGAGGAACGGGAAGTCCATAAGATATCTGAGCATGCAACAGACTCAGATAAAGGATATGAAGCTTACCGGACGGTAATCGGACTCACGATGGGACAATGACACAGAGATTCGTACACAAGAAAAGACTCGAGTTTTAATGGACGGAACTGTCGGTTCATATGTAGTTTCGGGCACTCGAATGGAGGAACGGGAAGGCCATAAGATATCTGAGCATGCAACAGACTCAGATAAAGGATATGAAGCTTACCGGACGGTAATCGGACTCACGATGGGACAATGACACAGAGATTCGTACACAAGAAAAGACTCGAGTTTTAATGGACGGAACTGTCGGTTCATATGTAGTTTCGGGCACCCGAATGGAGGAACGGGAAGGCCATAAGATATCTGAGCATGCAACAGACTCAGATAAAGGATATGAAGCTTACCGGACAGTAATCGGACTCACGATGGGACAATGACACAGAGATTCGTACACAAGAAAAGACTCGAGTTTTAATGGACGGAACTGTCGGTTCATATGTAGTTTCGGGCACCCGAATGGAGGAACGGGAAAGCCATAAGATATCTAAGCATGCAACAGACTCAGATAAAGGATATGAAGCTAACCGGACGGTAATCGGACTCACGATGGGACAATGACACAGAGATTCGTACACAAGAAAAGACTCGAGTTTTAATGGACGGAACTGTCGGTTCATATGTAGTTTCGGGCACCCGAATGGAGGAACGGGAAGGCCATAAGATATCTGAGCATGCAACAGACTCAGATAAAGGATATGAAGCTTACCGGACGGTAATCGGACTCACGATGGGACAATGACACAGAGATTCGTACACAAGAAAAGACTCGAGTTTTAATGGACGGAACTGTCGGTTCATATGTAGTTTCGGGCACCCGAATGGAGGAACGGGAACACCATAAGATATTTGAGCATGCAACAGACTTAGATAAAGGATATGAAGCTAACCGGACGGTAATCGGACTCACGAAGGGACAATGACACAGAGATTCGTACACAAGAAAAGACTCGTGTTTTAATGAACGTAAATAGCGGTTCATTTGAAGTTTCGGGCACCCGGATGGAGGAACGGGAAAGCCATAAGATATCTAAGCATGCAACAGACTCAGATAAAGGATATGAAGCTGACCGGACGGTAATCGGACTCACGATGGGACAATGACACAGAGATTCGTACACAAGAAAAGACTCGTGTTTTAATGGACGTAACTATCGGTTCATATGAAGTTTCGGGCACCCGAATGGAGGAACGGGAACGCCATAAGATATCTGATAATGCAACAAACTATGTTAAAGGATACGAAGCAGACCGGACGGTAATCGAACTCACGATGCGACAATGACATAGAGATTCATACACAAGAAAAGACTCGAGTTTTAAAGGACGTAACTTTCTGTACATTTGAAGTTTCGGGCACCCGAATGGAGGAACGGGAAGGCCATAATATATCTGAGCATGCAACAGACTCAGATAAAGGATATGAAGCTGACCGGACGGTAATCGGACTCACGATGCGACAATGACATAGACATTCGTACACAAGAAAAGACTCGAGCTTTAATGGACGTAACTAGCGTTTCATTTGAAGTTTCGGGCACCCGAATGGAGGAACGGGAAGGCCATAGGATATCTGAGCATGTAACAGACTCAGATAAAGGATATGAAGCTGACCGGACGGTAATCGGACTCACGATGGGACAATGACACAGAGATTCGTACACAAGAAAAGACTCGTGTTTTAATGGACGTAACTAGCGGTTCATTTGAAGTTTCGGGCACCCGAATGGAGGACCGGGATAGCCATAAGATATCTAAGCATGCAACAGACTCAGATAAAGGATATGAAGCTGACCGGACGGTAATCCAACTCACGATGGGACAATGACACAGATATTCGTACACAAGAAAAGACTCGTGTTTTAATGGACGTAACTAGCGGTTCATTTGAAGTTTCGGGTACCCGAATGGAGGAACGGGAAGGCCATAAGATATCTGAGCATGCAACAGACTCAGATAAAGGATATGAAGCTTACCGGACGGTAATCGGACTCACGATGGGACAATGACACAGAGATTCGTACACAAGAAAAGACTCGAGTTTTAATGGACGGAACTATCGGTTCATATGAAGTTTCGGGCACCCGAATGGAGGAACGGGAACGCCATAAGTTATCTGATCATGCAACAAACTCTGTTAAAGGATACGAAGCAGACCGGACGGTAATCGGACTCACGATGTGACGATGACATAGAGATTCGTACACAAGAAAAGACTGGTGTTTTAATGGACGTAACTAGCGGTTCATTTGAAGTTTCGGGCACCCGAATGGAGGAACGGGAAGGCCATAAGATATCTAAGTATTCAACAGACTCATATAAAGGATTTGAAGCTGACCGGACGGTAATCGGACTCACGAGGCGACAATGACATAGAGATTCGTACACAAGAAAAGACTCGAGTTTTAAAGGACGTAACTATCTGTACATTTGAAGTTTCGGGCACCCGAATGGAGGAACGGGAAGGCCATAAGATATCTGAGCATGCAACAGACTCAGATAATGGAAATGAAGCTAACCGGACGGTAATCGGACTCACGATGGGACAATGACACGGAGATTCGTACACAAGAAAAGACTCGTGTTTTAATGAACGTAAATAGCGGTTCATTTGAAGTTTCGGGCACCCGAATGGAGGAACGGGAAAGCCATAAGATATCTGAGCATGCAACAGACTCAGATAAAGGATATGAAGCTTACCGGACAGTAATCGGACTCACGATGGGACAATGACACAGAGATTCGTACACAAGAAAAGACTCGAGTTTTAATGGACGGAACTGTCGGTTCATATGTAGTTTCGGGCACCCGAATGGAGGAACGGGAAAGCCATAAGATATCTAAGCATGCAACAGACTCAGATAAAGGATATGAAGCTAACCGGACGGTAATCGGACTCACGATGGGACAATGACACAGAGATTCGTACACAAGAAAAGACTCGAGTTTTAATGGACGGAACTGTCGGTTCATATGTAGTTTCGGGCACCCGAATGGAGGAACGGGAAGGCCATAAGATATCTGAGCATGCAACAGACTCAGATAAAGGATATGAAGCTTACCGGACGGTAATCGGACTCACGATGGGACAATGACACAGAGATTCGTACACAAGAAAAGACTCGAGTTTTAATGGACGGAACTGTCGGTTCATATGTAGTTTCGGGCACTCGAATGGAGGAACGGGAAGGCCATAAGATATCTGAGCATGCAACAGACTCAGATAAAGGATATGAAGCTTACCGGACGGTAATCGGACTCACGATGGGACAATGACACAGAGATTCGTACACAAGAAAAGACTCGAGTTTTAATGGACGGAACTGTCGGTTCATATGTAGTTTCGGGCACCCGAATGGAGGAACGGGAAGGCCATAAGATATCTGAGCATGCAACAGACTCAGATAAAGGATATGAAGCTTACCGGACAGTAATCGGACTCACGATGGGACAATGACACAGAGATTCGTACACAAGAAAAGACTCGAGTTTTAATGGACGGAACTGTCGGTTCATATGTAGTTTCGGGCACCCGAATGGAGGAACGGGAAAGCCATAAGATATCTAAGCATGCAACAGACTCAGATAAAGGATATGAAGCTAACCGGACGGTAATCGGACTCACGATGGGACAATGACACAGAGATTCGTACACAAGAAAAGACTCGAGTTTTAATGGACGGAACTGTCGGTTCATATGTAGTTTCGGGCACCCGAATGGAGGAACGGGAAGGCCATAAGATATCTGAGCATGCAACAGACTCAGATAAAGGATATGAAGCTTACCGGACGGTAATCGGACTCACGATGGGACAATGACACAGAGATTCGTACACAAGAAAAGACTCGAGTTTTAATGGACGGAACTGTCGGTTCATATGTAGTTTCGGGCACCCGAATGGAGGAACGGGAACACCATAAGATATCTGAGCATGCAACAGACTTAGATAAAGGATATGAAGCTAACCGGACGGTAATCGGACTCACGAAGGGACAATGACACAGAGATTCGTACACAAGAAAAGACTCGTGTTTTAATGAACGTAAATAGCGGTTCATTTGAAGTTTCGGGCACCCGGATGGAGGAACGGGAAAGCCATAAGATATCTAAGCATGCAACAGACTCAGATAAAGGATATGAAGCTGACCGGACGGTAATCGGACTCACGATGGGACAATGACACAGAGATTCGTACACAAGAAAAGACTCGTGTTTTAATGGACGTAACTATCGGTTCATATGAAGTTTCGGGCACCCGAATGGAGGAACGGGAACGCCATAAGATATCTGATAATGCAACAAACTATGTTAAAGGATACGAAGCAGACCGGACGGTAATCGAACTCACGATGCGACAATGACATTGAGATTCATACACAAGAAAAGACTCGAGTTTTAAAGGACGTAACTTTCTGTACATTTGAAGTTTCGGGCACCCGAATGGAGGAACGGGAAGGCCATAATATATCTGAGCATGCAACAGACTCAGATAAAGGATATGAAGCTGACCGGACGGTAATCGGACTCACGATGCGACAATGACATAGACATTCGTACACAAGAAAAGACTCGAGCTTTAATGGACGTAACTAGCGTTTCATTTGAAGTTTCGGGCACCCGAATGGAGGAACGGGAAGGCCATAGGATATCTGAGCATGTAACAGACTCAGATAAAGGATATGAAGCTGACCGGACGGTAATCGGACTCACGATGGGACAATGACACAGAGATTCGTACACAAGAAAAGACTCGTGTTTTAATGGACGTAACTAGCGGTTCATTTGAAGTTTCGGGCACCCGAATGGAGGACCGGGATAGCCATAAGATATCTAAGCATGCAACAGACTCAGATAAAGGATATGAAGCTGACCGGACGGTAATCCAACTCACGATGGGACAATGACACAGATATTCGTACACAAGAAAAGACTCGTGTTTTAATGGACGTAACTAGCGGTTCATTTGAAGTTTCGGGTACCCGAATGGAGGAACGGGAAGGCCATAAGATATCTGAGCATGCAACAGACTCAGATAAAGGATATGAAGCTTACCGGACGGTAATCGGACTCACGATGGGACAATGACACAGAGATTCGTACACAAGAAAAGACTCGAGTTTTAATGGACGCAACTATCGGTTCATATGAAGTTTCGGGCACCCGAATGGAGGAACGGGAACGCCATAAGTTATCTGATCATGCAACAAACTCTGTTAAAGGATACGAAGCAGACCGGACGGTAATCGGACTCACGATGTGACGATGACATAGAGATTCGTACACAAGAAAAGACTGGTGTTTTAATGGACGTAACTAGCGGTTCATTTGAAGTTTCGGGCACCCGAATGGAGGAACGGGAAGGCCATAAGATATCTAAGTATGCAACAGACTCATATAAAGGATTTGAAGCTGACCGGACGGTAATCGGACTCACGAGGCGACAATGACATAGAGATTCGTACACAAGAAAAGACTCGAGTTTTAAAGGACGTAACTATCTGTACATTTGAAGTTTCGGGCACCCGAATGGAGGAACGGGAAGGCCATAAGATATCTGAGCATGCAACAGACTCAGATAATGGAAATGAAGCTAACCGGACGGTAATCGGACTCACGATGGGACAATGACACGGAGATTCGTACACAAGAAAAGACTCGTGTTTTAATGAACGTAAATAGCGGTTCATTTGAAGTTTCGGGCACCCGAATGGAGGAACGGGAAAGCCATAAGATATCTGAGCATGCAACAGACTCAGATAAAGGATATGAAGCTTACCGGACAGTAATCGGACTCACGATGGGACAATGACACAGAGATTCGTACACAAGAAAAGACTCGAGTTTTAATGGACGGAACTGTCGGTTCATATGTAGTTTCGGGCACCCGAATGGAGGAACGGGAAAGCCATAAGATATCTAAGCATGCAACAGACTCAGATAAAGGATATGAAGCTAACCGGACGGTAATCGGACTCACGATGGGACAATGACACAGAGATTCGTACACAAGAAAAGACTCGAGTTTTAATGGACGGAACTGTCGGTTCATATGTAGTTTCGGGCACCCGAATGGAGGAACGGGAAGGCCATAAGATATCTGAGCATGCAACAGACTCAGATAAAGGATATGAAGCTTACCGGACGGTAATCGGACTCACGATGGGACAATGACACAGAGATTCGTACACAAGAAAAGACTCGAGTTTTAATGGACGGAACTGTCGGTTCATATGTAGTTTCGGGCACCCGAATGGAGGAACGGGAACACCATAAGATATCTGAGCATGCAACAGACTTAGATAAAGGATATGAAGCTAACCGGACGGTAATCGGACTCACGAAGGGACAATGACACAGAGATTCGTACACAAGAAAAGACTCGTGTTTTAATGAACGTAAATAGCGGTTCATTTGAAGTTTCGGGCACCCGGATGGAGGAACGGGAAAGCCATAAGATATCTAAGCATGCAACAGACTCAGATAAAGGATATGAAGCTGACCGGACGGTAATCGGACTCACGATGGGACAATGACACAGAGATTCGTACACAAGAAAAGACTCGTGTTTTAATGGACGTAACTATCGGTTCATATGAAGTTTCGGGCACCCGAATGGAGGAACGGGAACGCCATAAGATATCTGATAATGCAACAAACTATGTTAAAGGATACGAAGCAGACCGGACGGTAATCGGACTCACGATGCGACAATGACATAGAGATTCATACACAAGAAAAGACTCGAGTTTTAAAGGACGTAACTTTCTGTACATTTGAAGTTTCGGGCACCCGAATGGAGGAACGGGAAGGCCATAATATATCTGAGCATGCAACAGACTCAGATAAAGGATATGAAGCTGACCGGACGGTAATCGGACTCACGATGCGACAATGACATAGACATTCGTACACAAGAAAAGACTCGAGCTTTAATGGACGTAACTAGCGTTTCATTTGAAGTTTCGGGCACCCGAATGGAGGAACGGGAAGGCCATAGGATATCTGAGCATGTAACAGACTCAGATAAAGGATATGAAGCTGACCGGACGGTAATCGGACTCACGATGGGACAATGACACAGAGATTCGTACACAAGAAAAGACTCGTGTTTTAATGGACGTAACTAGCGGTTCATTTGAAGTTTCGGGCACCCGAATGGAGGACCGGGATAGCCATAAGATATCTAAGCATGCAACAGACTCAGATAAAGGATATGAAGCTGACCGGACGGTAATCCAACTCACGATGGGACAATGACACAGATATTCGTACACAAGAAAAGACTCGTGTTTTAATGGACGTAACTAGCGGTTCATTTGAAGTTTCGGGTACCCGAATGGAGGAACGGGAAGGCCATAAGATATCTGAGCATGCAACAGACTCAGATAAAGGATATGAAGCTTACCGGACGGTAATCGGACTCACGATGGGACAATGACACAGAGATTCGTACACAAGAAAAGACTCGAGTTTTAATGGACGGAACTATCGGTTCATATGAAGTTTCGGGCACCCGAATGGAGGAACGGGAACGCCATAAGTTATCTGATCATGCAACAAACTCTGTTAAAGGATACGAAGCAGACCGGACGGTAATCGGACTCACGATGTGACGATGACATAGAGATTCGTACACAAGAAAAGACTGGTGTTTTAATGGACGTAACTAGCGGTTCATTTGAAGTTTCGGGCACCCGAATGGAGGAACGGGAAGGCCATAAGATATCTAAGTATGCAACAGACTCATATAAAGGATTTGAAGCTGACCGGACGGTAATCGGACTCACGAGGCGACAATGACATAGAGATTCGTACACAAGAAAAGACTCGAGTTTTAAAGGACGTAACTATCTGTACATTTGAAGTTTCGGGCACCCGAATGGAGGAACGGGAAGGCCATAAGATATCTGAGCATGCAACAGACTCAGATAATGGAAATGAAGCTAACCGGACGGTAATCGGACTCACGATGGGACAATGACACGGAGATTCGTACACAAGAAAAGACTCGTGTTTTAATGAACGTAAATAGCGGTTCATTTGAAGTTTCGGGCACCCGAATGGAGGAACGGGAAAGCCATAAGATATCTAAGCATGCAACAGACTCAGATAAAGGATATGAAGCTGACCGGACGGTTATCAGACTCACGATGGGACAATGACACAGAGATTCGTACACAAGAAAAGACTCGTGTTTTAATGAACGTAAATAGCGGTTCATTTGAAGTTTCGGGCACCCGAATGGAGGAACGGGAAAGCCATAAGATATCTAAGCATGCAACAGACTCAGATAAAGGATGTGAAGCTGACCGGACGGTAATCAGACTCACGATGGGACAGTGACACAGAGATTGGTACACAAGAGAAGACTCGTGTTTTAATGGACGTAACTAGCGGTTCATTTGAAGTTTCGGGCACCCGAATGGAGGAACGGGAAAGCCATAAGATATCTAAGCATGCAACAGACTCAGATAAAGGATATGAAGCTGACCGGACGGTAATCGGACTCACGATGGGACAATGACACAGAGATTCGTAGACAAGAAAAGACTCGTGTTTTAATGGACGGAACTGTCGGTTCATATGTAGTTTCGGGCACCCGAATGGAGGAACGGGAAGGCCATAAGATATCTGAGCATGCAACAGACTCAGATAAAGGATATGAAGCTAACCGGACGGTAATCGGACTCACGATGGGACAATGACACAGAGATTCGTACACAAGAAAAGACTCGTGTTTTAATGGACGTAACTAGCGGTTCATTTGAAGTTTCGGCCTCCCGAATGGAGGAACGGAAGGCCATAAGATATCTAAGGATGCAACAGACTCATATAAAGGATATGAAGCTGACTGGACGGTAATTGGACTCACGATGCGACAATGACATAGAGATTCATACACAAGAAAAGACTCGAGTTTTAAAGGACGTAACTATCTGTACATTTGAAGTTTCGGGCACCCGAATGGAGGAACGGGAAGGCCATAAAATATCTGAGCATGCAACAGACTCAGATAATGATATTTAGCTAACCGGATGGTAATCGGACTCACGATGGGACAATGACACAGAGATTCGTACACATGAAAAGACTCGTGTTTTAATGAATGTAATTAGCGGTTCATTTGAAGTTTCGGGCACCCGAATGGAGGAACGGGAAAGCCATAAGATATCTAAGCATGCAACCGACTCAGATAAAGGATATGAAGCAGACCGGACAGTAATCGGACTCACGATGGGACAATGACACAGAGATTCGTACACAAGAAAAGACTCGTGTTTTAATGGACGTAACTATCGGTTCATATGAAGTTTCGGGCACCCGAATGGAGAAACGGGAACGCCATAAGATATCTGATCATGCAACAATCTATGTTAAAGGATACGAAGCAGATCGGACGGTAATCGGACTCACGATGTGACATTGACAAAGAGATTCGTACACAAGAAAAGACTCGTGTTTTAATGGACGTAACTAGCGGTTCATTTGAAGTTTTGGGCATCCGAATGGAAGAACAGGAAGGCCATAAGATATCTAAGCATGCAACAGACTCATATAAAGGATTTGAAGCTGACCGGACGGAAATCGGATTCACGATGCGACAATGACATAGAGATTCGTACACAAGAAAAGACTCGAGTTTTAAAGGACGTAACTATCTGTACATTTGAAGTTTCGGGCACCCGAATGGAGGAATGGGAAGGCCATAAGATATCTGAGCATGCAACAGACTCAGATAATGGATATGAAGCTAACCGGACGGTAATCGGACTCACGATGGGACAATGACACAGAGATTCGTACACAAGAAAAGACTCGTGTTTTAATGAACGTAAATAGCGGTTCATTTGAAGTTTCGGGCACCCGAATGGAGGAACGGGAAAGCCATAAGATATCTAAGCATGCAACAGACTCAGATAAAGGATCTGAAGCTGACCGGACGGTAATCGGACTCACGATGGGACAATGACACAGAGATTCGTACACAAGAAAAGACTCGTGTTTTAATGAACGTAAATAGCGGTTCATTTGAAGTTTCGGGCACCCGAATGGAGGAACGGGAAAGCCATAATATATCTAAGCATGCAACAGACTCAGATAAAGGATGTGAAGCTGACCGGACGGTAATCGGACTCACGATGGGACAATGACACAAAGAGTACACAAGAAAAGACTCGTGTTTTAATGAACGTAACTAGCGATTCATTTAAAGTTTCGGGCACCCGAATGGAGGAACGGGAAAGCCATAAGATATCTAAGCATGCAACAGACTCAGATAAAGGATATGAAGCTGACCGGATGGTAATCGGACTCACGATGGGACAATGACACAGAGATTCGTAGACAAGAAAAGACTCGTGTTTTAATGGACGTAACTAGCGGTTCATTTGTAGTTTCGGGCACCCGAATGGAGGAACGGGAAGGCCATAAGATATCTGAGCATGCAACAGACTCAGATAAAGGATATGAAGCTAACCGGACGGTAATCGGACTCACGATGGGACAATGACACAGAGATTTGTACACAAGAAAAGACTCGTGTTTTAATGAACGTAAATAGCGGTTCATTTGAAGTTTCGGGCACCCGGATGGAGGAACGGGAAAGCCATAAGATATCTAAGCATGCAACAGACTCAGATAAAGGATATGAAGCTGACCGGACGGTAATCGGACTCACGATGGGACAATGACACAGAGATTCGTACACAAGAAAAGACTCGTGTTTTAATGGACGTAACTATCGGTTCATATGAAGTTTCGGGCACCCGAATGGAGGAACGGGAACGCCATAAGATATTTAAGCATGCAACAGACTCATATAAAGGATATGAAGCTGACCGGACGGTAATCGGACTCACGATGCGACAATGACATAGAGATTCATACACAAGAAAAGACTCGAGTTTTAAAGGACGTAACTATCCGTACATTTGTAGTTTCGGGCACCCGAATGGAGGAACGGGAAGGCCATAAGATATCTGAGCATGCAACAGACTCAGATAATGGATATGAAGCTAACCGGATGGTAATCGGACTCACGATGGGACAATGACACAGTGATTCGTACACAAGAAAAGACTCGTGTTTTAATGAACGTAATTAGCGGTTCATTTGAAGTTTCGGGCACCCGAATGGAGGAACGGGAAAGCCATAAGATATCTAAGCATGCAACAGACTCAGATAAAGGATATGAAGCTGACCGGACAGTAATCGGACTCACGATGGGACAATGACACAGAGATTCGTACACAAGAAAAGACTCGAGTTTTAATGGACGTAACTATCGGTTCATATGAAGTTTCGGGCACCCGAATGGAGAAACGGGAACGCCATAAGATATCTGATCATGCAACAAACTATGTTAAAGGATACGAAGCAGACCTGACGGTAATCGGACTCACGATGTGACAATGACACAGAGATTCGTACACAAGAAAAGACTCGTGTTTTAATGGACGTAACTAGCGGTTCATTTAAAGTTTCGGGCACCCGAATGGAGGAAAGGGAAAGCCATAAGATATCTAAGCATGCAACAGACTCAGATAAAGGATATGAAGCTGACCGGACAGTAATCGGACTCACGATGGGACAATGACACAGAGATTCGTACACAAGAAAAGACTCGTGTTTTAATGGACGTAACTATCGGTTCATATGAAGTTTCAGGCACCCGAATGGAGGAACGGGAAGGCCATAAGATATCTGAGCATGCAACAGACTCAGATAAAGGATATGAAGCTGACCGGACGGTAATCGGACTCACGATGGGACAATGACACAGAGATTCGTACACAAGAAAAGACTCATGTTTTAATGGACGTAACTAGCGGTTCATTTGAAGTTTCGGGCACCCGAATGGAGGAACGGAAGGCCATAAGATATTTAAGCATGCAACAGACTCAGATAAAGGATATGAAGCTGACCGGACGGTAATCGGACTCACGATGCGACAATGACACAGAGATTCGTACACAAGAAAAGACTCGAGTTTTAAAGGACGTAACTATCTGTACATTTGAAGTTTCGGGCACCCGAATGGAGGTACGGGAAAGCCATAAGATATCTAAGCATGCAACAGACTCAGATAAAGGATATGAAGCTGACTGGACGGTAATCGGACTCACGATGGGACAAGGACACAGAGATTCGTACACAAGAAAAGACTCATGTTTTAATGGACGTAACTATCGGTCCATATGAAGTTTTGGGCACCCGAATGGAGGAACGGGAACGCCATAAGATATTTGATCATGCAACAAACTATGTTAAAGGATACGAAGCTGACCGGACGGTAATCGGACTCCTGATGGGACAATGACACAGAGATTCGTACACAAGAAAAGACTCGTGTTTAATGAACGAAAATAGCGGTTCATTTGAAGTTTCAGGCACCCGAATGGAGGAACGGGAAAGCCATAAGATATCTAAGCATGCAACAGACTCAGATAAAGGATATGAAGCTGACTGGACGGTAATCGGACTCACGATGCGACAATGAAACAGAGATTCGTACACAAGAAAAGACTCGTGTTTTAATGGACGTAACTAGCGGTTCATTTGAAGTTTCGGGGACCCGAATGGAGGAATGGAAAAGCCATAAGATATCTAAGCATGCAACAGACTCAGATAAAGGATATGAAGCTGACCGGACGGTAATCGGACTCACGATGGGACAATGACACAGAGATTCGTAGACAAGAAAAGACTCGTGTTTTAATGGACGTAACTAGCGGTTCATTTGAAGTTTTGGGCACCCGAATGGAGGAACGGGAAGGCCATAAGATATCTGAGCATGCAACAGACTCAGATAAAGGATATGAAGCTTACCGGACGGTAATCGGACTCACGATGGGACAATGACACAGAGATTCGTACACAAGAAAAGACTCGAGTTTTAATGGACGGAACTGTCGGTTCATATGTAGTTTCGGGCACCCGAATGGAGGAACGGGAAGGCCATAAGATATCTGAGCATGCAACAAACTATGTTAAAGGATACGAAGCAGACCGGACGGTAATCGGACTCACGATGTGACAATGACACAGAGATTCGTACACAAGAAAAGACTCGTGTTTTAATGGACGTAACTAGCGGTTCATTTAAAGTTTCGGGCACCCGAATGGAGGTACGGGAAAGCCATAAGATATCTAAGCATGCAACAGACTCAGATAAAGGATATGAAGCTGACTGGACGGTAATCGGACTCACAATGGGACAAGGACACAGAGATTCGTACACAAGAAAAGACTCGTGTTTTAATGGACGTAACTATCGGTTCATATGAAGTTTTGGGCACCCGAATGGAGAAACGGGAACGACATAAGATATCTGATCATGCAACAAACTATGTTAAAGGATACGAAGCAGACCTGACGGTAATCGGACTCACGATGTGACAATGACACAGAGATTCGTACACAAGAAAAGACTCGTGTTTTAATGGACGTAACTAGCGGTTCATTTAAAGTTTCGGGCACCCGAATGGAGGAACGGGAAGGCAACAAGATATCTAAGCATGCAACAGACTCAGATAAAGGATATGAAGCTGACCGGACGGTAATCGGACTCACGATGCGACAATGACATAGAGATTCGTACACAAGAAAAGACTCGAGGTTTAAAGGACGTAATTATCTGTACATTTGAAGTTTCGGGCACCCGAATGGAGGAACGGGAAGGCCATAAGATATCTGAGCATGCAACAGACTCAGATAAAGGATATGAAACTGACCGGACGGTAATCGGACACACGATGGGACAATGACACAGAGATTTGTACACAAGAAAAGACTCGTGTTTTAACGAACGTAAATAGCGGTTCATTTGAAGTTTCGGGCACCCGAATGGAGGAACTGGAAGGCCATAAGATATCTGAGCATGCAACAGACTCAGATATTGGATATGAAGCTAACCGGACGGTAATCGGACTCACGATGGGACAATGACACAGAGATTCGTACACAAGAAAAGACTCGTGTTTTAATGAACGTAAATAGCGGTTCATTTGAAGTTTCGGGCACCCGGATGGAGGAAAGGGAAATCCATAAGATATCTAAGCATGCAACAGACTCAGATAAAGGATATGAAGCTGACCGGACGGTAATCGGACTCACGATGGGACAATGACACAGAGATTCGTACACAAGAAAAGACTCGTATTTTAATGGACGTAACTATCGGTTCATATGAAGTTTCGGGCACCCGAATGGAGGAACAGGAATGCCATAAGATATCTGATCATGCAACAAACTATGTTAAAGGATACGAAGCAGACCGGACGGTAATCGGACTCACAATGTGACAATGACACAGAGATTCGTACACAAGAAAAGACTCGTGTTTTAATGGCGTAACTAGCGGTTCATTTGAAGTTTCGGGCACCCGAATGGAGGAACGGGAAGGCCATAAGATATCTGAGCATGCAACAGACTCAGATAAAGGATATGAAGCTTACCGGCGGTAATCGGACTCACGATGGGACAATGACACAGAGATTCGTACACAAGAAAAGACTCGAGTTTTAAAGGACGTCACTATTTGTACATTTGAAGTTTCGGGCACCCGAATGGAGGAACGGGAACGCCATAAGATATCTGATCATGCAACAAACTATGTTAAAGGATACGAAGCAGACCGGACGGTAATCGGACTCACGATGTGACAATGACACAGAGATTCGTACACAAGAAAAGACTCGTGTTTTAATGGACGTAACTAGCGGTTCATTTGAAGTTTCGGGCACCCGAATGGAGGAACGGGAAGGCCATAAGATATCTGAGCATGCAACAGACTCAGATAAAGGATATGAAGCTTACCGGACGGTAATCGGACTCACGATGGGACAATGACACAGAGATTCGTACACAAGAAAAGACTCGAGTTTTAATGGACGGAACTATCGGTTCATATGAAGTTTTGGGCACCCGAATGGAGGAACGGGAACGCCATAAGATATCTGATCATGCAACAAACTATGTTAAAGGATACGAAGCAGACCGGACGGTAATCGGACTCACGATGTGACAGAGACACAGAGATTCGTACACAAGAAAAGACTCGTGTTTTAATGGACGTAACTAGCGGTTCATTTGAAGTTTCGGGCACCCGAATGGAGGAACGGGAAGGCCATAAGATATCTAAGCATGCAACAAACTCATATAAAGGATATGAAGCTGACCGGACGGTAATCGGACTCACGATGCGACAATGACATAGAGATTCATACACAAGAAAAGACTCGAGTTTTAAAGGACGTAACTATTTGTACATTTGAAGTTTCGGGCTCCCGAATGGAGGAACGGGAAGGCCATAAGATATCTGAGCATGCAACAGACTCAGATAATGGATATGAAGCTAACCGGACGGTAATCGGACTCACGATGGGACAATGACACAGAGATTCGTACACAAGTAAAGACTCGTGTTTTAATGAACGTAATTAGCGGTTCATTTGAAGTTTCGGGCAACTGAATGGAGGAACGGGAAAGCCATAAGATATCTAAGCATGCATCAGACTCAGATAAAGGATATGAAGCTGACCGGACAGTAATCGGACTCACGATGGGACAATGACACAGAGATTCGTACACAAGAAAAGACTCGTGTTTTAATGGACGTAACTATCGGTTCATATGAAGTTTCGGGCACCCGAATGGAGGAACAGGAATGCCATAAGATATCTGATCATGCAACAAACTATGTTAAAGGATACGAAGCAGACCGGACGGTAATCGGACTCACGATGTGACAATGACACAGAGATTCGTACACAAGAAAAGACTCGTGTTTTAATGGACGTAACTAGCGGTTTATTTGAAGTTTCGGGCACCCGAATGGAGGAACGGGAAGGCCATAAGATATCTGAGCATGCAACAGACTCAGATAAAGGATATGAAGCTTACCGGACGGTAATCAGACTCACGATGGGACAATGACACAGAGATTCGTACACAAGAAAAGACTCGAGTTTTAATAGACGGAACTATCAGTTCATTTGAAGTTTCGGGCACCCGAATGGAGGAACGGGAACGCCATAAGATATCTGATCATGCAACAAACTATGTTAAAGGATACGAAGCAGACCGGACGGTAATCGGACTCACGATGTGACAGAGACACAGATATTCATACACAAGAAAAGACTCGTGTTTTAATGGACGTAACTAGCGGTTCATTTGAAGTTTCGGGCACCCGAATGGAGGAACGGGAAGGCCATAAGATATCTAAGCATGCAACAAACTCATATAAAGGATATGAAGCTGACCGGACGGTAATCGGACTCACGATGCGACAATGACATAGAGATTCATACACAAGAAAAGACTCGATTTTTAAAGGACGTAACTATGTGTACATTTGAAGTTTCGGGCTCCCTAATGGAGGAACGGGAAGGCCATAAGATATCTGAGCATGCAACAGACTAAGATAATGGATATGAAGCTAACCGGTCGGTAATCGGACTCACGATGGGACAATGACACAGAGATTCGTACACAAGTAAAGACTCGTGTTTTAATGAACGTAATTAGCGGTTCATTTGAAGATTCGGGCACCCGAATGGAGGAACGGGAAATCCATAAGATATCTAAGCATGCAAAAGACTCAGATAAAGGATATGAAGTTGACCGGACAGTAATCGGACTCACGATGGGACAATGACACAGAGATTCGTACACAAGAAAAGACGCGTGTTTTAATGGACGTAACTATCGGTTCATATGAAGTTTTGGGCACCCGAATGCGGAACGGGAACGCCTTAAGATATCTGATCATGCAACAAACTATGTTAAAGGATACGAAGCAGACCGGACGGTAATCGGACTCACGATGTGACAATGACACAGAGATTCGTACACAAGAAAAGACTCGTGTCTTAATGGACGTAACTAGCGGTTCATTTGAAGTTTCGGGCACCCGAATGGAGGAACGGGAAGGCCATAAGATATCTGAGCATGCAACAGACTCAGATAAAGGATATGAAGCTTACCGGACGGTAATCGGACTCACGATGGGACAATGACACAGAGATTCGTACACAAGAAAAGACTCGAGTTTTAATGGAAGGAACTATCGGTTCATATGAAGTTTTGGGCACCCGAATGGAGGAACGGGAACGCCATAAGATATCTGATCATGCAACAAACTATGTTAACGGATACGAAGCAGACCGGACGGTAATCGGACTCACGATGTGACAGAGACACAGAGATTCGTACACAAGAAAAGACTCGTGTTTTAATGGACGTAACTAGCGGTTCATTTGAAGTTTCGGGCACCCGAATGGAGGAACGGGAAGGCCATAAGATATCTAAGCACGCAACAAACTCATATAAAGGATATGAAGCTGACCGGACGGTAATCGGACTCACGATGCGACAATGACATAGAGATTCATACACAAGAAAAGACTCGAGTTTTAAAGGACGTAACTATTTGTACATTTGAAGTTTCGGGCTCCCGAATGGAGGAACGGGAAGGCCATAAGATATCTGAGCATGCAACAGACTCAGATAATGGATATGAAGCTAACCGGACGGTAATCGGACTCACGATGGGACAATGACACAGAGATTCGTACACAAGTAAAGACTCGTGTTTTAATGAACGTAATTAGCGGTTCATTTGAAGTTTCGGGCAACTGAATGGAGGAACGGGAAAGCCATAAGATATCTAAGCATGCATCAGACTCAGATAAAGGATATGAAGCTGACCGGACAGTAATCGGACTCACGATGGGACAATGACACAGAGATTCGTACACAAGAAAAGACTCGTGTTTTAATGGACGTAACTATCGGTTCATATGAAGTTTCGGGCACCCTAATGGAGGAACGGGAACGCCATAAGATATCTGATCATGCAACAAACTATGTTAAAGGATACGAAGCAGACCGGACGGTAATCGGACTCACGATGTGACAATGACACAGAGATTCGTACACAAGAAAAGACTCGAGTTTTAATAGACGGAACTATCGGTTCATATGAAGTTTCGGGCACCCGAATGGAGGAACGGGAAGGCCATAAGATATCTGAGCATGCAAAAGACTCAGATAAAGGATATGAAGCTTACCGGACGGTAATCAGACTCACGATGGGACAATGACACAGAGATTCGTACACAAGAAAAGACTCGAGTTTTAATAGACGAAACTATCGGTTCATATGAAGTTTCGGGCACCCAAATGGAGGAACGGGAACACCATAAGATATCTGATCATGCAACAAACTATTTTAAAGGATATGAAGCAGACCGGACGGTAATCGGACTCACGATTTGACAATGACACAGAGATTCGTACACAAGAAAAGACTCGTGTTTTAATGGACGTAACTATCGGTTCATTTGAAGTTTCAGGCACCCGAATGGAGGAACGGGAAGGCCATAAGATATCTGAGCATGCAACAGACTCAGATAAAGGATATGAAGCTTACCGGACGGTAATCGGACTCACGATGGGACAATGACACAGAGATTCGTACACAAGAAAAGACTCGAGTTTTAATGGACGGAACTATCGGTTCATATGAAGTTTCGGGCACCCGAATGGAGGAACGGGAACACCATAAGATATCTGATCATGCAACAAACTATGTTAAAGGATACGAAGCAGTCCTGACGGTAATCGGACTCACGATGTGACAGAGACACAGATATTCGTACACAAGAAAAGACTCGTGTTTTAATGGACGTAACTAGCGGTTCATTTGAAGTTTCGGTCACCCGAATGGAGGAACGGGAAGGCCATAAGATATCTAAGCATGCAACAAACTCATATAAAGGATATGAAGCTGACCGGACGGTAATCGGACTCACGATGCGACAATGACATAGAGATTCATACACAAGAAAAGACTCGAGTTTTAAAGGACGTAACTATGTGTACATTTGAAGTTTCGGGCTCCCTAATGGAGGAACGGGAAGGCCATAAGATATCTGAGCATGCAACAGACTAAGATAATGGATATGAAGCTAACCGGTCGGTAATCGGACTCACGATGGGACAATGACACAGAGATTCGTACACAAGTAAAGACTCGTGTTTTAATGAACGTAATTAGCGGTTCATTTGAAGATTCGGGCACCCGAATGGAGGAACGGGAAAGCCATAAGATATCTAAGCATGCAAAAGACTCAGATAAAGGATATGAAGTTGACCGGACAGTAATCGGACTCACGATGGGACAATGACACAGAGATTCGTACACAAGAGAAGACGCGTGTTTTAATGGACGTAACTATCGGTTCATATGAAGTTTTGGGCACCCGAATGGGGAACGGGAACGCCTTAAGATATCTGATCATGCAACAAACTATGTTAAAGGATACGAAGCAGACCGGACGGTAATCGGACTCACGATGTGACAATGACACAGAGATTCGTACACAAGAAAAGACTCGTGTCTTAATGGACGTAACTAGCGGTTCATTTGAAGTTTCGGGCACCCGAATGGAGGAACGGGAAGGCCATAAGATATCTGAGCATGCAACAGACTCAGATAAAGGATATGAAGCTTACCGGACGGTAATCGGACTCACGATGGGACAATGACACAGAGATTCGTACACAAGAAAAGACTCGAGTTTTAATAGACGGAACTATCGGTTCATATGAAGTTTCGGGCACCCGAATGGAGGAACGGGAACGCCATAAGATATCTGATCATGCAACAAACTATGTTAAAGGATACGAAGCAGACCGGATGGTAATCGGACTCACGATGTGACAATGACACAGAGATTCGTACACAAGAAAAGACTCGAGTTTTAATAGACGGAACTATCGGTTCATATGAAGTTTCGGGCACCCGAATGGAGGAACGGGAAGGCCATAAGATATCTGAGCATGCAACAGACTCAGATAAAGGATATGAAGCTTACCGGACGGTAATCAGACTCACGATGGGACAATGACACAGAGATTCGTACACAAGAAAAGACTCGAGTTTTAATAGACGAAACTATCGGTTCATATGAAGTTTCGGGCACCCAAATGGAGGAACGGGAACACCATAAGATATCTGATCATGCAACAAACTATTTTAAAGGATATGAAGCAGACCGGACGGTAATCGGACTCACGATTTGACAATGACACAGAGATTCGTACACAAGAAAAGACTCGTGTTTTAATGGACGTAACTAGCGGTTCATTTGAAGTTTCGGGCACCCGAATGGAGGAACGGGAAGGCCATAAGATATCTGAGCATGCAACAGACTCAGATAAAGGATATGAAGCTTACCGGACGGTAATTGGACTCACGATGGGACAATGACACAGAGATTCGTACACAAGAAAAGACTTGAGTTTTAATGGACGGAACTATCGGTTCATATGAAGTTTCGGGCACCCGAATGGAGGAACGGGAACACCATAAGATATCTGATCATGCAACAAACTATGTTAAAGGATACGAAGCAGACCGGACGGTAATCAGACTCACGATGTGACAATGACACAGAGATTCGTACACAAGAAAAGACTCGTGTTTTAATGGACGTAACTAGCGGTTCATTTGAAGTTTCGGGCACCCGAATGGAGGAACGGGAAGGCCATAAGATATCTAAGCATGCAACAGACTCATATAAAGGATATGAAGCTGACCGGACGGTAATCGGACTCCCGATGCGACAATGACATAGAGATTCATACACAAGAAAAGACTCGAGTTTTAAAGGACGTAACTATGTGTACATTTGAAGTTTCGGGCTCCCGAATGGAGGAACGGGAACGCCATAAGATATCTGAGCATGCAACAAACTCAGATAATGGATATGAAGCTAACCGGACGGTAATCGGACTCACGATGGGACAATGACACAGAGATTCGTACACAAGTAAAGACTCGTGTTTTAATGAACGTAAGTAGCGGTTCATTTGAAGTTTCGGGCACCCGAATGGAGGAACGGGAAAGCCATAAGATATCTAAGCATGCAACAGATTCAGATAAAGGATATGAAGCTGACCGGACAGTAATCGGACTCACGATGGGACAATGACACAGAGATTCGTACACAAGAAAAGACTCGTGTTTTAATGGACGTAACTATCGGTTCATATGAAGTTTCGGGCACCCGAATGGAGGAACGGGAACGCCATAAGATATCTGATCATGCAACAAACTATGTTAAAGGATACGAAGCAGACCGGACGGTAATCGGACTCATGATGTGACAATGACACAGAGATTCGTACACAAGAAAAGACTCGAGTTTTAATAGACGGAACTATCGGTTCATATGAAGTTTCGGGCACCCGAATGGAGGAACGGGAAGGCCATAAGATATCTGAGCATGCAACAGACTCAGATAAAGGATATGAAGCTTACCGGACGGTAATCGGACTCACGATGGGACAATGACACAGAGATTCGTACACAAGAAAAGACTCGAGTTTTAATAGACGGAACTATCGGTTCATATGAAGTTTCGGGCACCCGAATGGAGGAACGGGAACGCCATAAGATATCTGATCATGCAACAAACTATGTTAAAGGATACGAAGCAGACCGGACGGTAATCGGACTCACGATGTGACAATGACACAGAGATTCGTACACAAGAAAAGACTCGAGTTTTAATAGACGGAACTATCGGTTCATATGAAGTTTCGGGCACCCGAATGGAGGAACGGGAAGGCCATAAGATATCTGAGCATGCAACAGACTCAGATAAAGGATATGAAGCTGACCGGACGGTAATCGGACTCCCGATGCGACAATGACATAGAGATTCATACACAAGAAAAGACTCGAGTTTTAAAGGACGTAACTATGTGTACATTTGAAGTTTCGGGCTCCCGAATGGAGGAACGGGAACGCCATAAGATATCTGAGCATGCAACAAAGTCAGATAATGGATATGAAGCTAACCGGACGGTAATCGGACTCACGATGGGACAATGACACAGAGATTCGTACACAAGTAAAGACTCGTGTTTTAATGAACGTAAGTAGCGGTTCATTTGAAGTTTCGGGCACCCGAATGGAGGAACGGGAAAGCCATAAGATATCTAAGCATGCAAAAGACTCAGATAAAGGATATGAAGTTGACCGGACAGTAATCGGACTCACGATGGGACAATGACACAGAGATTCGTACACAAGAGAAGACGCGTGTTTTAATGGACGTAACTATCGGTTCATATGAAGTTTTGGGCACCCGAATGGGGAACGGGAACGCCTTAAGATATCTGATCATGCAACAAACTATGTTAAAGGATACGAAGCAGACCGGACGGTAATCGGACTCACGATGTGACAATGACACAGAGATTCGTACACAAGAAAAGACTCGTGTCTTAATGGACGTAACTAGCGGTTCATTTGAAGTTTCGGGCACCCGAATGGAGGAACGGGAAGGCCATAAGATATCTGAGCATGCAACAGACTCAGATAAAGGATATGAAGCTTACCGGACGGTAATCGGACTCACGATGGGACAATGACACAGAGATTCGTACACAAGAAAAGACTCGAGTTTTAATAGACGGAACTATCGGTTCATATGAAGTTTCGGGCACCCGAATGGAGGAACGGGAACGCCATAAGATATCTGATCATGCAACAAACTATGTTAAAGGATACGAAGCAGACCGGATGGTAATCGGACTCACGATGTGACAATGACACAGAGATTCGTACACAAGAAAAGACTCGAGTTTTAATAGACGGAACTATCGGTTCATATGAAGTTTCGGGCACCCGAATGGAGGAACGGGAAGGCCATAAGATATCTGAGCATGCAACAGACTCAGATAAAGGATATGAAGCTTACCGGACGGTAATCAGACTCACGATGGGACAATGACACAGAGATTCGTACACAAGAAAAGACTCGAGTTTTAATAGACGAAACTATCGGTTCATATGAAGTTTCGGGCACCCAAATGGAGGAACGGGAACACCATAAGATATCTGATCATGCAACAAACTATTTTAAAGGATATGAAGCAGACCGGACGGTAATCGGACTCACGATTTGACAATGACACAGAGATTCGTACACAAGAAAAGACTCGTGTTTTAATGGACGTAACTAGCGGTTCATTTGAAGTTTCGGGCACCCGAATGGAGGAACGGGAAGGCCATAAGATATCTGAGCATGCAACAGACTCAGATAAAGGATATGAAGCTTACCGGACGGTAATTGGACTCACGATGGGACAATGACACAGAGATTCGTACACAAGAAAAGACTTGAGTTTTAATGGACGGAACTATCGGTTCATATGAAGTTTCGGGCACCCGAATGGAGGAACGGGAACACCATAAGATATCTGATCATGCAACAAACTATGTTAAAGGATACGAAGCAGACCGGACGGTAATCAGACTCACGATGTGACAATGACACAAAGATTCGTACACAAGAAAAGACTCGTGTTTTAATGGACGTAACTAGCGGTTCATTTGAAGTTTCGGGCACCCGAATGGAGGAACGGGAAGGCCATAAGATATCTAAGCATGCAACAGACTCATATAAAGGATATGAAGCTGACCGGACGGTAATCGGACTCCCGATGCGACAATGACATAGAGATTCATACACAAGAAAAGACTCGAGTTTTAAAGGACGTAACTATGTGTACATTTGAAGTTTCGGGCTCCCGAATGGAGGAACGGGAACGCCATAAGATATCTGAGCATGCAACAAACTCAGATAATGGATATGAAGCTAACCGGACGGTAATCGGACTCACGATGGGACAATGACACAGAGATTCGTACACAAGTAAAGACTCGTGTTTTAATGAACGTAAGTAGCGGTTCATTTGAAGTTTCGGGCACCCGAATGGAGGAACGGGAAAGCCATAAGATATCTAAGCATGCAACAGATTCAGATAAAGGATATGAAGCTGACCGGACAGTAATCGGACTCACGATGGGACAATGACACAGAGATTCGTACACAAGAAAAGACTCGTGTTTTAATGGACGTAACTATCGGTTCATATGAAGTTTCGGGCACCCGAATGGAGGAACGGGAACGCCATAAGATATCTGATCATGCAACAAACTATGTTAAAGGATACGAAGCAGACCGGACGGTAATCGGACTCATGATGTGACAATGACACAGAGATTCGTACACAAGAAAAGACTCGAGTTTTAATAGACGGAACTATCGGTTCATATGAAGTTTCGGGCACCCGAATGGAGGAACGGGAAGGCCATAAGATATCTGAGCATGCAACAGACTCAGATAAAGGATATGAAGCTTACCGGACGGTAATCGGACTCACGATGGGACAATGACACAGAGATTCGTACACAAGAAAAGACTCGAGTTTTAATAGACGGAACTATCGGTTCATATGAAGTTTCGGGCACCCGAATGGAGGAACGGGAACGCCATAAGATATCTGATCATGCAACAAACTATGTTAAAGGATACGAAGCAGACCGGACGGTAATCGGACTCACGATGTGACAATGACACAGAGATTCGTACACAAGAAAAGACTCGAGTTTTAATAGACGGAACTATCGGTTCATATGAAGTTTCGGGCACCCGAATGGAGGAACGGGAAGGCCATAAGATATCTGAGCATGCAACAGACTCAGATAAAGGATATGAAGCTGACCGGACGGTAATCGGACTCCCGATGCGACAATGACATAGAGATTCATACACAAGAAAAGACTCGAGTTTTAAAGGACGTAACTATGTGTACATTTGAAGTTTCGGGCTCCCGAATGGAGGAACGGGAACGCCATAAGATATCTGAGCATGCAACAAAGTCAGATAATGGATATGAAGCTAACCGGACGGTAATCGGACTCACGATGGGACAATGACACAGAGATTCGTACACAAGTAAAGACTCGTGTTTTAATGAACGTAAGTAGCGGTTCATTTGAAGTTTCGGGCACCCGGATGGAGGAACGGGAAAGCCATAAGATATCTAAGCATGCAACAGATTCAGATAAAGGATATGAAGCTGACCGGACAGTAATCGGACTCACGATGGGACAATGACACAGAGATTCGTACACAAGAAAAGACTCGTGTTTTAATGGACGTAACTATCGGTTCATATGAAGTTTCGGGCACCCGAATGGAGGAACGGGAACGCCATAAGATATCTGATCATGCAACAAACTATGTTAAAGGATACGAAGCAGACCGGACGGTAATCGGACTCATGATGTGACAATGACACAGAGATTCGTACACAAGAAAAGACTCGAGTTTTAATGGACGGAACTATCGGTTCATATGAAGTTTCGGGCACCCGAATGGAGGAACGGGAAGGCCATAAGATATCTGAGCATGCAACAGACTCAGATAAAGGATATGAAGCTTACCGGACGGTAATCGGACTCACGATGGGACAATGACACAGAGATTCGTACACAAGAAAAGACTCGAGTTTTAATAGACGGAACTATCGGTTCATATGAAGTTTCGGGCACCCGAATGGAGGAACGGGAACGCCATAAGATATCTGATCATGCAACAAACTATGTTAAAGGATATGAAGCTGACCGGACCGTAATCGGACTCACGATGGGACAATGACACAAAGATTCGTACACAAGAAAAGACTCGTGTTTTAATGGACGTAACTATCGGTTCATATGAAGTTTCGGGCACCCGAATGGAGGAACGGGAACGCCATAAGATATCTGATCATGCAACAAACTATGTTAAAGGATACGAAGCAGACCGGACGGTAATCGGACTCACGATGTGACAATGACACAGAGATTCGTACACAAGAAAAGACTCGAGTTTTAAAGGACGTCACTATTTGTGCATTTGAAGTTTCGGGCACCCGAATGGAGGAACGGGAACGCCATAAGATATCTGAGCATGCAACAAACTCAGATAATGGATATGAAGCTAACCGGATGGTAATCGGACTCACGATGGGACAATGACACAGAGATTCGTACACAAGTAAAGACTCGTGTTTTAATGAACGTAATTAGCGGTTCATTTGAAGTTTCGGGCACCCGAATGGAGGAACGGGAAAGCCATAAGATATCTAAGCATGCAACAGATTCAGATAAAGGATATGAAGCTGACCGGACAGTAATCGGACTCACGATGGGACAATGACACAGAGATTCGTACACAAGAAAAGACTCGTGTTTTAAGGGACGTAACTATCGGTTCATATGAAGTTTCGGGCACCCGAATGGAGGAACAGGAACGCCATAAGATATCTGATCATGCAACAAACTATGTTAAACGATACGAAGCAGACCGGACGGTAATCGGACTCACGATGTGACAATGACACAGAGATTCGTACACAAGAAAAGACTCGTGTTTTAATGGACGTAACTAGCGGTTCATTTGAAGTTTCGGGCACCCGAATGGAGGAACGGGAAAGCCATAAGATATCTAAGCATGCAACAGACTCAGATAAAGGATATGTAGCTGACCGGATGGTAATCAGACTCACGATGGGACAATGACACAGAGATTCGTACACAAGAAAAGACTCGAGTTTTAATAGACGAAACTATCGGTTCATATGAAGTTTCGGGCACCCAAATGGAGGAACGGGAACACCATAAGATATCTGATCATTCAACAAACTATTTTAAAGGATATGAAGCAGACCGGACGGTAATCGGACTCACGATTTGACAATGACACAGAGATTCGTACACAAGAAAAGACTCGTGTTTTAATGGACGTAACTAGCGGTTCATTTGAAGTTTCGGGCACCCGAATGGAGGAACGGGAAGGCCATAAGATATCTGAGCATGCAACAGACTCAGATAAAGGATATGAAGCTTACCGGACGGTAATTGGACTCACGATGGGACAATGACACAGAGATTCGTACACAAGAAAAGACTTGAGTTTTAATGGACGGAACTATCGGTTCATATGAAGTTTCGGGCACCCGAATGGAGGAACGGGAACACCATAAGATATCTGATCATGCAACAAACTATGTTAAAGGATACGAAGCAGACCGGACGGTAATCAGACTCACGATGTGACAATGACACAGAGATTCGTACACAAGAAAAGACTCGTGTTTTAATGGACGTAACTAGCGGTTCATTTGAAGTTTCGGGCACCCGAATGGAGGAACGGGAAGGCCATAAGATATCTAAGCATGCAACAGACTCATATAAAGGATATGAAGCTGACCGGACGGTAATCGGACTCCCGATGCGACAATGACATAGAGATTCATACACAAGAAAAGACTCGAGTTTTAAAGGACGTAACTATGTGTACATTTGAAGTTTCGGGCTCCCGAATGGAGGAACGGGAACGCCATAAGATATCTGAGCATGCAACAAACTCAGATAATGGATATGAAGCTAACCGGACGGTAATCGGACTCACGATGGGACAATGACACAGAGATTCGTACACAAGTAAAGACTCGTGTTTTAATGAACGTAAGTAGCGGTTCATTTGAAGTTTCGGGCACCCGAATGGAGGAACGGGAAAGCCATAAGATATCTAAGCATGCAACAGATTCAGATAAAGGATATGAAGCTGACCGGACAGTAATCGGACTCACGATGGGACAATGACACAGAGATTCGTACACAAGAAAAGACTCGTGTTTTAATGGACGTAACTATCGGTTCATATGAAGTTTCGGGCACCCGAATGGAGGAACGGGAACGCCATAAGATATCTGATCATGCAACAAACTATGTTAAAGGATACGAAGCAGACCGGACGGTAATCGGATTCATGATGTGACAATGACACAGAGATTCGTACATAAGAAAAGACTCGAGTTTTAATAGACGGAACTATCGGTTCATATGAAGTTTCGGGCACCCGAATGGAGGAACGGGAAGGCCATAAGATATCTGAGCATGCAACAGACTCAGATAAAGGATATGAAGCTTACCGGACGGTAATCGGACTCACGATGGGACAATGACACAGAGATTCGTACACAAGAAAAGACTCGAGTTTTAATAGACGGAACTATCGGTTCATATGAAGTTTCGGGCACCCGAATGGAGGAACGGGAACGCCATAAGATATCTGATCATGCAACAAACTATGTTAAAGGATACGAAGCAGACCGGACGGTAATCGGACTCACGATGTGACAATGACACAGAGATTCGTACACAAGAAAAGACTCGAGTTTTAATAGACGGAACTATCGGTTCATATGAAGTTTCGGGCACCCGAATGGAGGAACGGGAAGGCCATAAGATATCTGAGCATGCAACAGACTCAGATAAAGGATATGAAGCTGACCGGACGGTAATCGGACTCCCGATGCGACAATGACATAGAGATTCATACACAAGAAAAGACTCGAGTTTTAAAGGACGTAACTATGTGTACATTTGAAGTTTCGGGCTCCCGAATGGAGGAACGGGAACGCCATAAGATATCTGAGCATGCAACAAAGTCAGATAATGGATATGAAGCTAACCGGACGGTAATCGGACTCACGATGGGACAATGACACAGAGATTCGTACACAAGTAAAGACTCGTGTTTTAATGAACGTAAGTAGCGGTTCATTTGAAGTTTCGGGCACCCGGATGGAGGAACGGGAAAGCCATAAGATATCTAAGCATGCAACAGATTCAGATAAAGGATATGAAGCTGACCGGACAGTAATCGGACTCACGATGGGACAATGACACAGAGATTCGTACACAAGAAAAGACTCGTGTTTTAATGGACGTAACTATCGGTTCATATGAAGTTTCGGGCACCCGAATGGAGGAACGGGAACGCCATAAGATATCTGATCATGCAACAAACTATGTTAAAGGATACGAAGCAGACCGGACGGTAATCGGACTCATGATGTGACAATGACACAGAGATTCGTACACAAGAAAAGACTCGAGTTTTAATGGACGGAACTATCGGTTCATATGAAGTTTCGGGCACCCGAATGGAGGAACGGGAAGGCCATAAGATATCTGAGCATGCAACAGACTCAGATAAAGGATATGAAGCTTACCGGACGGTAATCGGACTCACGATGGGACAATGACACAGAGATTCGTACACAAGAAAAGACTCGAGTTTTAATAGACGGAACTATCGGTTCATATGAAGTTTCGGGCACCCGAATGGAGGAACGGGAACGCCATAAGATATCTGATCATGCAACAAACTATGTTAAAGGATATGAAGCTGACCGGACCGTAATCGGACTCACGATGGGACAATGACACAAAGATTCGTACACAAGAAAAGACTCGTGTTTTAATGGACGTAACTATCGGTTCATATGAAGTTTCGGGCACCCGAATGGAGGAACGGGAACGCCATAAGATATCTGATCATGCAACAAACTATGTTAAAGGATACGAAGCAGACCGGACGGTAATCGGACTCACGATGTGACAATGACACAGAGATTCGTACACAAGAAAAGACTCGAGTTTTAAAGGACGTCACTATTTGTGCATTTGAAGTTTCGGGCACCCGAATGGAGGAACGGGAACGCCATAAGATATCTGAGCATGCAACAAACTCAGATAATGGATATGAAGCTAACCGGACGGTAATCGGACTCACGATGGGACAATGACACAGAGATTCGTACACAAGTAAAGACTCGTGTTTTAATGAACGTAATTAGCGGTTCATTTTAAGTTTCGGGCACCCGAATGGAGGAACGGGAAAGCCATAAGATATCTAAGCATGCAACAGATTCAGATAAAGGATATGAAGCTGACCGGACAGTAATCGGACTCACGATGGGACAATGACACAGAGATTCGTACACAAGAAAAGACTCGTGTTTTAAGGGACGTAACTATCGGTTCATATGAAGTTTCGGGCACCCGAATGGAGGAACAGGAACGCCATAAGATATCTGATCATGCAACAAACTATGTTAAACGATACGAAGCAGACCGGACGGTAATCGGACTCACGATGTGACAATGACACAGAGATTCGTACACAAGAAAAGACTCGTGTTTTAATGGACGTAACTAGCGGTTCATTTGAAGTTTCGGGCACCCGAATGGAGGAACGGGAAAGCCATAAGATATCTAAGCATGCAACAGACTCAGATAAAGGATATGTAGCTGACCGGATGGTAATCAGACTCACGATGGGACAATGACACAGAGATTCGTACACAAGAAAAGACTCGAGTTTTAAT
Source organism: Ambrosia artemisiifolia (assembly GCA_032199755.1). Taxonomy (NCBI): domain Eukaryota; kingdom Viridiplantae; phylum Streptophyta; class Magnoliopsida; order Asterales; family Asteraceae; genus Ambrosia; species Ambrosia artemisiifolia. The sequence goes on along the minus strand of CM063524.1, from coordinate 28,922,554 downwards.
AGACGAAACTATCGGTTCATATGAAGTTTCGGGCACCCAAATGGAGGAACGGGAACACCATAAGATATCTGATCATTCAACAAACTATTTTAAAGGATATGAAGCAGACCGGACGGTAATCGGACTCACGATTTGACAATGACACAGAGATTCGTACACAAGAAAAGACTCGTGTTTTAAGGGACGTAACTATCGGTTCATATGAAGTTTCGGGCACCCGAATGGAGGAACGGGAACGCCATAAGATATCTGATCATGCAACAAACTATGTTAAAGGATACGAAGCAGACCGGACGGTAATCGGACTCACGATGTGACAATGACACAGAGATTCGTACACAAGAAAAGACTCTGTTTTAATGGACGTAACTAGCGGTTTATTTGAAGTTTCGGGAACCCGAATGGAGGAACGGGAAGGCCATAAGATATCTGAGCATGCAACAGACTCAGATAAAGGATATGAAGCTTACCGGACGGTAATCAGACTCACGATGGGACAATGACACAGAGATTCGTACACAAGAAAAGACTCGTGTTTTAAGGGACGTAACTATCGGTTCATATGAAGTTTCGGGCACCCGAATGGAGGAACAGGAACGCCATAAGATATCTGATCATGCAACAAACTATGTTAAAGGATACGAAGCAGACCGGACGGTAATCGGACTCACGATGTGACAATGACACAGAGATTCGTACACAAGAAAAGACTCGTGTTTTAATGGACGTAACTAGCGGTTCATTTGAAGTTTCGGGCACCCGAATGGAGGAACGGGAAAGCCATAAGATATCTAAGCATGCAACAGACTCAGATAAAGGATATGTAGCTGACCGGATGGTAATCAGACTCACGATGGGACAATGACACAGAGATTCGTAGACAAGAAAAGACTCGTGTTTTAATGGACGTAACTAGCGGTTCATTTGAAGTTTCGGGCACCCGAATGGAGGAACAGGAAGTCCATAAGATATCTGAGCATGCAACAGACTCAGATAAAGGATATGAAGATTGCCGGACGGTAATCAGACTCATGATGGGACAATGACACAGAGATTAGTACACAAGAAAAGACTCGAGTTTTAATAGACGGAACTATCGGTTCATATGAAGTTTCGGGCACCCGGATGGAGGAACGGGAACGCCATAAGATATCTGATCATGCAACAAACTATGTTAAAGGATACGAAGCAGACCGGACGGTAATCGGACTCACGATGTGACAATGACACAGAGATTCGTACAGAAGAAAAGACTCGTGTTTTAATGGACGTAACTAGCGGTTCATTTGAAGTTTTGGGCACCCGAATGGAGGAACGGGAAGGCCATAAGATATCTGAGCATGCAACAGACTCAGATAAAGGATATGAAGCTTACCGGACGGTAATCGGACTCACGATGGGACAATGACACAGAGATTCGTACACAAGAAAAGACTCGAGTTTTAATGGACGGAACTATCGGTTCATATGAAGTTTCGGGCACCCGAATGGAGGATCGGGAACGCCATAAGATATCTGATCATGCAACAAACTATGTTAAAGGATACGAAGCAGACCGGACGGTAATCGGACTCACGATGTGACAATGACACAGAGATTCGTACACAAGAAAAGACTCGTGTTTTAATGGACGTAACTAGCGGTTCATTTGAAGTTTCGGGCACCCGAATGGAGGAACGGGAAGGCCATAAGATATCTAAGCATGCAACAGACTCATATAAAGGATATGAAGCTGACCGGACGGTAATCGGACTCACGATGCGACAATGACATAGAGATTCATACACAAGAAAAGACTCGAGTTTTAAAGGACGTAACTATGTGTACATTTGAAGTTTCGGGCTCCCGAATGGAGGAACGGGAACGCCATAAGATATCTAAGCATGCAAAAGACTCAGATAAAGGATATGAAGCTGACCGGACAGTAATCGGACTCACGATGGGACAATGACACAGAGATTCGTACACAAGAAAAGACTCGTGTTTTAATGGACGTAACTATCGGTTCATATGAAGTTTCGGGCACCCGAATGGAGGAATGGGAACGCCATAAGATATCTGATAATGCAACAAACTATGTTAAAGGATACGAAGCAGACCGGACGGTAATCGGACTCACGATGTGATAATGACACAGAGATTCGTACACAAGAAAAGACTCGTGTTTTAATGGACGTAACTAGGGGTTCATTTGAAGTTTCGGGCACCCGAATGGAGGAACGGGAAGGGCATAAGATATCTGAGCATGCAACAGACTCAGATAAAGGATATGAAGCTTACCGGACGGTAATCGGACTCACGATGGGACAATGACACAAAGATTCGTACACAAGAAAAGACTCGAGTTTTAATAGACAGAACTATCGGTTCATATGAAGTTTCGGGCACCCGAATGGAGGATCGGGAACGCCATAAGATATCTGATCATGCAACAAACTATGTTAAAGGATACGAAGCAGACCGGACGGTAATCGGACTCACGATGTGACAATGACACAGAGATTCGTGCAGAAGAAAAGACTCGTGTTTTAATGGACGTAACTAGCGGTTCATTTGAAGTTTTGGGCACCCGAATGGAGGAACGGGAAGGCCATAAGATATCTGAGCATGCAACAGACTCAGATAAAGGATATGAAGCTTACCGGACGGTAATCGGACTCACGATGGGACAATGACACAGAGATTCGTACACAAGAAAAGACTCGAGTTTTAATGGACGGAACTATCGGTTCATATGAAGTTTCGGGCACCCGAATGGAGGATCGGGAACGCCATAAGATATCTGATCATGCAACAAACTATGTTAAAGGATACGAAGCAGACCGGACGGTAATCGGACTCACGATGTGACAATGACACAGAGATTCGTACACAAGAAAAGACTCGTGTTTTAATGGACGTAACTAGCGGTTCATTTGAAGTTTCGGGCACCCGAATGGAGGAACGGGAAGTCCATAAGATATCTAAGCATGCAACAGACTCATATAAAGGATATGAAGCTGACCGGATGGTAATCGGACTCACGATGCGACAATGACATAGAGATTCATACACAAGAAAAGACTCGAGTTTTAAAGGACGTAACTATGTGTACATTTGAAGTTTCGGGCTCCCGAATGGAGGAACGGGAACGCCATAAGATATCTAAGCATGCAAAAGACTCAGATAAAGGATATGAAGCTGACCGGACAGTAATCGGACTCACGATGGGACAATGACACAGAGATTCGTACACAAGAAAAGACTCGTGTTTTAATGGACATAACTATCGGTTCATATGAAGTTTCGGGCACCCGAATGGAGGAATGGGAACGCCATAAGATATCTGATAATGCAACAAACTATGTTAAAGGATACGAAGCAGACCGGACGGTAATCGGACTCACGATGTGACAATGACACAGAGATTCGTACACAAGAAAAGACTCGTGTTTTAATGGACGTAACTAGCGGTTCATTTGAAGTTTCGGGCACCCGAATGGAGGAACGGGAAGGGCATAAGATATCTGAGCATGCAACAGACTCAGATAAAGGATATGAAGCTTACCGGAAGGTAATCGGACTCACGATGGGACAATGACACAAAGATTCGTACACAAGAAAAGACTCGAGTTTTAATAGACGGAACTATCGGTTCATATGAAGTTTCGGGCACCCGAATGGAGGATCGGGAACGCCATAAGATATCTGATCATGAAACAAACTATGTTAAAGGATACGAAGCAGACCGGACGGTAATCGGACTCACGATGTGACAATGACACAGAGATTCGTACACAAGAAAAGACTCGTGTTTTAATGGACGTAACTAGCGGTTCATTTGAAGTTTCGGGCACCCGAATGGAGGAACGGGAAGGCCATAAGATATCTAAGCATGCAACAGACTCATATAAAGGATATGAAGCTGAACGGACGGTAATCGGACTCACGATGCGACAATGACATAGAGATTCATACACAAGAAAAGATTCGAGTTTTAAAGGACGTAACTATGTGTACATTTGAATTTTCGGGCTCCCGAATGGAGGAACGGGAACGCCATAAGATATCTAAGCGTGCAACAGACTCAGATAAAGGATATGAAGCTGATCGGACAGTAATCGGACTCACGATGTGACAATGACACAGAGATTCGTACACAAGAAAAGACTCGTGTTTTAATGGACGTAACTAGCGGTTCATTTGAAGTTTCGGGCACCCGAATGGAGGAACGGGAAGGGCATAAGATATCTGAGCATGCAACAGACTCAGATAAAGGATATGAAGCTTACCGGACGGTAATCGGACTCACGATGGGACAATGACACAAAGATTCGTACACAAGAAAAGACTCGAGTTTTAATAGACAGAACTATCGGTTCATATGAAGTTTCGGGCACCCGAATGGAGGAATGGGAACGCCATAAGATATCTGATAATGCAACAAACTATGTTAAAGGATACGAAGCAGACCGGACGGTAATCGGACTCACGATGTGACAATGACATAGAGATTCATACACAAGAAAAGACTCGAGTTTTAAAGGACGTAACTATGTGTACATTTGAAGTTTCGGGCTCCCGAATGGAGGAACGGGAACGCCATAAGATATCTAAGCATGCAAAAGACTCAGATAAAGGATATGAAGCTGACCGGACAGTAATCGGACTCACGATGGGACAATGACACAGAGATTCGTACACAAGAAAAGACTCGTGTTTTAATGGACATAACTATCGGTTCATATGAAGTTTCGGGCACCCGAATGGAGGAATGGGAACGCCATAAGATATCTGATAATGCAACAAACTATGTTAAAGGATACGAAGCAGACCGGACGGTAATCGGACTCACGATGTGACAATGACACAGAGATTCGTACACAAGAAAAGACTCGTGTTTTAATGGACGTAACTAGCGGTTCATTTGAAGTTTCGGGCACCCGAATGGAGGAACGGGAAGGCCATAAGATATCTAAGCATGCAACAGACTCATATAAAGGATATGAAGCTGAACGGACGGTAATCGGACTCACGATGCGACAATGACATAGAGATTCATACACAAGAAAAGATTCGAGTTTTAAAGGACGTAACTATGTGTACATTTGAATTTTCGGGCTCCCGAATGGAGGAACGGGAACGCCATAAGATATCTAAGCGTGCAACAGACTCAGATAAAGGATATGAAGCTGATCGGACAGTAATCGGACTCACGATGTGACAATGACACAGAGATTCGTACACAAGAAAAGACTCGTGTTTTAATGGACGTAACTAGCGGTTCATTTGAAGTTTCGGGCACCCGAATGGAGGAACGGGAAGGGCATAAGATATCTGAGCATGCAACAGACTCAGATAAAGGATATGAAGCTTACCGGACGGTAATCGGACTCACGATGGGACAATGACACAAAGATTCGTACACAAGAAAAGACTCGAGTTTTAATAGACAGAACTATCGGTTCATATGAAGTTTCGGGCACCCGAATGGAGGATCGGGAACGCCATAAGATATCTGATCATGCAACAAACTATGTTAAAGGATACGAAGCAGACCGGACGGTAATCGGACTCACGATGTGACAATGACACAGAGATTCGTACACAAGAAAAGACTCGTGTTTTAATGGACGTAACTAGCGGTTCATTTGAAGTTTCGGGCACCCGAATGGAGGAACGGGAAGTCCATAAGATATCTAAGCATGCAACAGACTCATATAAAGGATATGAAGCTGACCGGATGGTAATCGGACTCACGATGCGACAATGACATAGAGATTCATACACAAGAAAAGACTCGAGTTTTAAAGGACGTAACTATGTGTACATTTGAAGTTTCGGGCTCCCGAATGGAGGAACGGGAACGCCATAAGATATCTAAGCATGCAAAAGACTCAGATAAAGGATATGAAGCTGACCGGACAGTAATCGGACTCACGATGGGACAATGACACAGAGATTCGTACACAAGAAAAGACTCGTGTTTTAATGGACATAACTATCGGTTCATATGAAGTTTCGGGCACCCGAATGGAGGAATGGGAACGCCATAAGATATCTGATAATGCAACAAACTATGTTAAAGGATACGAAGCAGACCGGACGGTAATCGGACTCACGATGTGACAATGACACAGAGATTCGTACACAAGAAAAGACTCGTGTTTTAATGGACGTAACTAGCGGTTCATTTGAAGTTTCGGGCACCCGAATGGAGGAACGGGAAGGGCATAAGATATCTGAGCATGCAACAGACTCAGATAAAGGATATGAAGCTTACCGGAAGGTAATCGGACTCACGATGGGACAATGACACAAAGATTCGTACACAAGAAAAGACTCGAGTTTTAATAGACGGAACTATCGGTTCATATGAAGTTTCGGGCACCCGAATGGAGGATCGGGAACGCCATAAGATATCTGATCATGAAACAAACTATGTTAAAGGATACGAAGCAGACCGGACGGTAATCGGACTCACGATGTGACAATGACACAGAGATTCGTACACAAGAAAAGACTCGTGTTTTAATGGACGTAACTAGCGGTTCATTTGAAGTTTCGGGCACCCGAATGGAGGAACGGGAAGGCCATAAGATATCTAAGCATGCAACAGACTCATATAAAGGATATGAAGCTGAACGGACGGTAATCGGACTCACGATGCGACAATGACATAGAGATTCATACACAAGAAAAGATTCGAGTTTTAAAGGACGTAACTATGTGTACATTTGAATTTTCGGGCTCCCGAATGGAGGAACGGGAACGCCATAAGATATCTAAGCGTGCAACAGACTCAGATAAAGGATATGAAGCTGATCGGACAGTAATCGGACTCACGATGTGACAATGACACAGAGATTCGTACACAAGAAAAGACTCGTGTTTTAATGGACGTAACTAGCGGTTCATTTGAAGTTTCGGGCACCCGAATGGAGGAACGGGAAGGGCATAAGATATCTGAGCATGCAACAGACTCAGATAAAGGATATGAAGCTTACCGGACGGTAATCGGACTCACGATGGGACAATGACACAAAGATTCGTACACAAGAAAAGACTCGAGTTTTAATAGACAGAACTATCGGTTCATATGAAGTTTCGGGCACCCGAATGGAGGATCGGGAACGCCATAAGATATCTGATCATGCAACAAACTATGTTAAAGGATACGAAGCAGACCGGACGGTAATCGGACTCACGATGTGACAATGACACAGAGATTCGTGCAGAAGAAAAGACTCGTGTTTTAATGGACGTAACTAGCGGTTCATTTGAAGTTTTGGGCACCCGAATGGAGGAACGGGAAGGCCATAAGATATCTGAGCATGCAACAGACTCAGATAAAGGATATGAAGCTTACCGGACGGTAATCGGACTCACGATGGGACAATGACACAGAGATTCGTACACAAGAAAAGACTCGAGTTTTAATGGACGGAACTATCGGTTCATATGAAGTTTCGGGCACCCGAATGGAGGATCGGGAACGCCATAAGATATCTGATCATGCAACAAACTATGTTAAAGGATACGAAGCAGACCGGACGGTAATCGGACTCACGATGTGACAATGACACAGAGATTCGTACACAAGAAAAGACTCGTGTTTTAATGGACGTAACTAGCGGTTCATTTGAAGTTTCGGGCACCCGAATGGAGGAACGGGAAGTCCATAAGATATCTAAGCATGCAACAGACTCATATAAAGGATATGAAGCTGACCGGACGGTAATCGGACTCACGATGCGACAATGACATAGAGATTCATACACAAGAAAAGACTCGAGTTTTAAAGGACGTAACTATGTGTACATTTGAAGTTTCGGGCTCCCGAATGGAGGAACGGGAACGCCATAAGATATCTAAGCATGCAAAAGACTCAGATAAAGGATATGAAGCTGACCGGACAGTAATCGGACTCACGATGGGACAATGACACAGAGATTCGTACACAAGAAAAGACTCGTGTTTTAATGGACATAACTATCGGTTCATATGAAGTTTCGGGCACCCGAATGGAGGAATGGGAACGCCATAAGATATCTGATAATGCAACAAACTATGTTAAAGGATACGAAGCAGACCGGACGGTAATCGGACTCACGATGTGACAATGACACAGAGATTCGTACACAAGAAAAGACTCGTGTTTTAATGGACGTAACTAGCGGTTCATTTGAAGTTTCGGGCACCCGAATGGAGGAACGGGAAGGCCATAAGATATCTAAGCATGCAACAGACTCATATAAAGGATATGAAGCTGAACGGACGGTAATCGGACTCACGATGCGACAATGACATAGAGATTCATACACAAGAAAAGATTCGAGTTTTAAAGGACGTAACTATGTGTACATTTGAATTTTCGGGCTCCCGAATGGAGGAACGGGAACGCCATAAGATATCTAAGCGTGCAACAGACTCAGATAAAGGATATGAAGCTGATCGGACAGTAATCGGACTCACGATGTGACAATGACACAGAGATTCGTACACAAGAAAAGACTCGTGTTTTAATGGACGTAACTAGCGGTTCATTTGAAGTTTCGGGCACCCGAATGGAGGAACGGGAAGGGCATAAGATATCTGAGCATGCAACAGACTCAGATAAAGGATATGAAGCTTACCGGACGGTAATCGGACTCACGATGGGACAATGACACAAAGATTCGTACACAAGAAAAGACTCGAGTTTTAATAGACAGAACTATCGGTTCATATGAAGTTTCGGGCACCCGAATGGAGGATCGGGAACGCCATAAGATATCTGATCATGCAACAAACTATGTTAAAGGATACGAAGCAGACCGGACGGTAATCGGACTCACGATGTGACAATGACACAGAGATTCGTGCAGAAGAAAAGACTCGTGTTTTAATGGACGTAACTAGCGGTTCATTTGAAGTTTTGGGCACCCGAATGGAGGAACGGGAAGGCCATAAGATATCTGAGCATGCAACAGACTCAGATAAAGGATATGAAGCTTACCGGACGGTAATCGGACTCACGATGGGACAATGACACAGAGATTCGTACACAAGAAAAGACTCGAGTTTTAATGGACGGAACTATCGGTTCATATGAAGTTTCGGGCACCCGAATGGAGGATCGGGAACGCCATAAGATATCTGATCATGCAACAAACTATGTTAAAGGATACGAAGCAGACCGGACGGTAATCGGACTCACGATGTGACAATGACACAGAGATTCGTACACAAGAAAAGACTCGTGTTTTAATGGACGTAACTAGCGGTTCATTTGAAGTTTCGGGCACCCGAATGGAGGAACGGGAAGTCCATAAGATATCTAAGCATGCAACAGACTCATATAAAGGATATGAAGCTGACCGGACGGTAATCGGACTCACGATGCGACAATGACATAGAGATTCATACACAAGAAAAGACTCGAGTTTTAAAGGACGTAACTATGTGTACATTTGAAGTTTCGGGCTCCCGAATGGAGGAACGGGAACGCCATAAGATATCTAAGCATGCAAAAGACTCAGATAAAGGATATGAAGCTGACCGGACAGTAATCGGACTCACGATGGGACAATGACACAGAGATTCGTACACAAGAAAAGACTCGTGTTTTAATGGACATAACTATCGGTTCATATGAAGTTTCGGGCACCCGAATGGAGGAATGGGAACGCCATAAGATATCTGATAATGCAACAAACTATGTTAAAGGATACGAAGCAGACCGGACGGTAATCGGACTCACGATGTGACAATGACACAGAGATTCGTACACAAGAAAAGACTCGTGTTTTAATGGACGTAACTAGCGGTTCATTTGAAGTTTCGGGCACCCGAATGGAGGAACGGGAAGGGCATAAGATATCTGAGCATGCAACAGACTCAGATAAAGGATATGAAGCTTACCGGAAGGTAATCGGACTCACGATGGGACAATGACACAAAGATTCGTACACAAGAAAAGACTCGAGTTTTAATAGACGGAACTATCGGTTCATATGAAGTTTCGGGCACCCGAATGGAGGATCGGGAACGCCATAAGATATCTGATCATGAAACAAACTATGTTAAAGGATACGAAGCAGACCGGACGGTAATCGGACTCACGATGTGACAATGACACAGAGATTCGTACACAAGAAAAGACTCGTGTTTTAATGGACGTAACTAGCGGTTCATTTGAAGTTTCGGGCACCCGAATGGAGGAACGGGAAGGCCATAAGATATCTAAGCATGCAACAGACTCATATAAAGGATATGAAGCTGAACGGACGGTAATCGGACTCACGATGCGACAATGACATAGAGATTCATACACAAGAAAAGATTCGAGTTTTAAAGGACGTAACTATGTGTACATTTGAATTTTCGGGCTCCCGAATGGAGGAACGGGAACGCCATAAGATATCTAAGCGTGCAACAGACTCAGATAAAGGATATGAAGCTGATCGGACAGTAATCGGACTCACGATGGGACAATGACATAGAGATTCGTACACAAGAAAAGACTCGTGTTTTAATGGACGTAACTATCGGTTCATATGAAGTTTCGGGCACCCGAAAGGAGGAATGGGAACGCCATAAGATATCTGATCATGCAACAAACTATGTTAAAGGATACGAAGCAGACCGGACGGTAATCGGACTCACGATGTGACAATGACACAGAGATTCGTACACAAGAAAAGACTCGTGTTTTAATGGACGTAACTAGCGGTTCATTTGAAGTTTCGGGCACCCGAATGGAGGAACGGGAAGGCCATAAGATATCTGAGCATGCAACAGACTCAGATAAAGGATATGAAGCTTACCCGACGGTAATCGGACTCACGATGGGACAATGACACAAAGATTCGTACACAAGAAAAGACTCGAGTTTTAATAGACGGAACTATCGGTTCATATGAAGTTTCGGGCACCCGAATGGAGGAACGGGAACGCCATAAGATATCTGATCATGCAACAAACTATGTTAAAGGATATGAAGCTGACCGGACGGTAATCGGACTCACGATGCGACAATGACATAGAGATTCGTACACAAGAAAAGACTCGAGTTTTAAAGGACGTAACAATCTGTACATTTGAAGTTTCGGGCTCCCGAATGGAGGAACGAGAAGGCCATAAGATATCTGAGCATGCAACAGACTCAGATAAAGGATATGAAGCTGACCGGACGGTAATCGGACTCACGATGGGACAATGACACAGAGATTCGTACACAAGAAAAGACTCGTGTTTTAACGAACGTAAATAGCGGTTCATTTGAAGTTTCGGGCTCCCGAATGGAGGAACGGGAAAGCCATAAGATATCTAAGCATGTAACAGATTCAGATAAAGGATATGAAGCTGACCGGACCGTAATCGGACTCACGATGGGACAATGACACAAAGATTCGTACACAAGAAAAGACTCGTGTTTTAATGGACGTAACTATCGGTTCATATGAAGTTTCGGGCACCCGAATGGAGGAACGGGAACGCCATAAGATATCTGATCATGCAACAAACTATGTTAAAGGATACGAAGCAGACCGGACGGTAATCGGACTCACGATGTGACAATGACACAGAGATTCGTACACAAGAAAAGACTCGAGTTTTAAAGGACGTCACTATTTGTGCATTTGAAGTTTCGGGCACCCGAATGGAGGAACGGGAACGCCATAAGATATCTGAGCATGCAACAAACTCAGATAATGGATATGAAGCTAACCGGACGGTAATCGGACTCACGATGGGACAATGACACAGAGATTCGTACACAAGTAAAGACTCGTGTTTTAATGAACGTAATTAGCGGTTCATTTGAAGTTTCGGGCACCCGAATGGAGGAACGGGAAAGCCATAAGATATCTAAGCATGTAACAGATTCAGATAAAGGATATGAAGCTGACCGGACCGTAATCGGACTCACGATGGGACAATGACACAGAGATTCGTACACAAGAAAAGACTCGTGTTTTAATGGACGTAACTATCGGTTCATATGAAGTTTCGGGCACCCGAATGGAGGAACGGGAGCGCCAAAAGATATCTGATCATGCAACAAACTATGTTAAAGGATACGAAGCAGACCGGACGGTAATCGGACTCGCGATGTGACAATGACACAGAGATTCGTACACAAGATAAGACTCGTGTTTTAATGGACGTAACTAGCGGTTCATTTGAAGTTTCGGGCTCCCGAATTGAGGAACGGGAACGCCATAAGATATCTGAGCATGCAACAAACTCAGATAATGGATATGAAGCTAACCGGACGGTAATCGGACTCACGATGGGACAATGACACAGAGATTCGTACACAAGTAAAGACTCGTGTTTTATTGAACGTAATTAGCGGTTCATTTGAAGTTTCGGGCACCCGAATGGAGGAACGGGAAAGCCATAAGATATCTAAGCATGCAACAGATTCAGATAAAGGATATGAAGCTGACCGAACCGTAATCGGACTCACGATAGGACAATGACACAAAGATTCGTACACAAGAAAAGACTCGTGTTTTAATGGACGTAACTATCGGTTCATATGAAGTTTCGGGCACCCGAATGGAGGAACGGGAACGCCATAAGATATCTGATCATGCAACAAACTATGTTAAAGGATACGAAGCAGACCGGACGGTAATCGGACTCACGATGTGACAATGACACAGAGATTCGTACACAAGAAAAGACTCGAGTTTTAAAGGACGTCACTATTTGTGCATTTGAAGTTTCGGGCACCCGAATGGAGGAACGGGAACGCCATAAGATATCTGATCATGCAACAAACTATGTTAAAGGATACGAAGCAGACCGGACGGTAATCGGACTCACGATGTAACTAGCGGTTCATTTGAAGTTTCGGGCACCCGAATGGAGGAACGGGAACGCCATAAGATATCTGATCATGCAACAAACTATGTTAAAGGATACGAAGCAGACCGGACGGTAATCGGACTCACGATGTGACAATGACACAGAGATTCGTACACAAGAAAAGACTCGTGTTTTAATGGACGTAACTAGCGGTTCATTTGAAGTTTCGAGCACCCGAATGGAGGAACGGGAAGGCCATAAGATATCTGAGCATGCAACAGACTCAGATAAAGGATATGAAGCTTACCGGACGGTAATCGGACTCACGATGGGACAATGACACAGAGATTCGTACACAAGAAAAGACTCGAGTTTTAATGGACGGAACTATCGGTTCATATGAAGTTTCGGGCACCCGAATGGAGGAACGGGAACGCCATAAGATATCTGATCATGCAACAAACTATGTTAAAGGATACGAAGCAGACAGGACGGTAATCGGACTCACGATGTGACAATGACACAGAGATTCGTACACAAGAAAAGACTCGTGTTTTAATGGATGTAACTAGAGGTTCATTTGAAGTTTCGGGAACCCGAATGGAGGAACGGGAAGGCCATAAGATATCTAAACATGCAATAGACTCATATAAAGGATATGAAGCTGACCGGACGGTAATCGGACTCCCGATGCGACAATGACATAGAGATTCATACACAAGAAAAGACTCGAGTTTTAATGAACGTAATTAGCGGTTCATTTGAAGTTTCGGGCTCCCGAATGGAGGAACGGGAAAGCCATAAGATATCTAAGCATGTAACAGATTCAGATAAAGGATATGAAGCTGACCGGACCGTAATCGGACTCACGATGGGACAATGACACAAAGATTCGTACACAAGAAAAGACTCGTGTTTTAATGGACGTAACTATCGGTTCATATGAAGTTTCGGGCACCCGAATGGAGGAACGGGAACGCCATAAGATATCTGATCATGCAACAAACTATGTTAAAGGATACGAAGCAGACCGGACGGTAATCGGACTCACGATGTGACAATGACACAGAGATTCGTACACAAGAAAAGACTCGAGTTTTAAAGGACGTCACTATTTGTGCATTTGAAGTTTCGGGCACCCGAATGGAGGAACGGGAACGCCATAAGATATCTGAGCATGCAACAAACTCAGATAATGGATATGAAGCTAACCGGACGGTAATCGGACTCACGATGGGACAATGACACAGAGATTCGTACACAAGTAAAGACTCGTGTTTTAATGAACGTAATTAGCGGTTCATTTGAAGTTTCGGGCACCCGAATGGAGGAACGGGAAAGCCATAAGATATCTAAGCATGTAACAGATTCAGATAAAGGATATGAAGCTGACCGGACCGTAATCGGACTCACGATGGGACAATGACACAGAGATTCGTACACAAGAAAAGACTCGTGTTTTAATGGACGTAACTATCGGTTCATATGAAGTTTCGGGCACCCGAATGGAGGAACGGGAGCGCCAAAAGATATCTGATCATGCAACAAACTATGTTAAAGGATACGAAGCAGACCGGACGGTAATCGGACTCGCGATGTGACAATGACACAGAGATTCGTACACAAGATAAGACTCGTGTTTTAATGGACGTAACTAGCGGTTCATTTGAAGTTTCGGGCTCCCGAATTGAGGAACGGGAACGCCATAAGATATCTGAGCATGCAACAAACTCAGATAATGGATATGAAGCTAACCGGACGGTAATCGGACTCACGATGGGACAATGACACAGAGATTCGTACACAAGTAAAGACTCGTGTTTTATTGAACGTAATTAGCGGTTCATTTGAAGTTTCGGGCACCCGAATGGAGGAACGGGAAAGCCATAAGATATCTAAGCATGCAACAGATTCAGATAAAGGATATGAAGCTGACCGAACCGTAATCGGACTCACGATAGGACAATGACACAAAGATTCGTACACAAGAAAAGACTCGTGTTTTAATGGACGTAACTATCGGTTCATATGAAGTTTCGGGCACCCGAATGGAGGAACGGGAACGCCATAAGATATCTGATCATGCAACAAACTATGTTAAAGGATACGAAGCAGACCGGACGGTAATCGGACTCACGATGTGACAATGACACAGAGATTCGTACACAAGAAAAGACTCGAGTTTTAAAGGACGTCACTATTTGTGCATTTGAAGTTTCGGGCACCCGAATGGAGGAACGGGAACGCCATAAGATATCTGATCATGCAACAAACTATGTTAAAGGATACGAAGCAGACCGGACGGTAATCGGACTCACGATGTAACTAGCGGTTCATTTGAAGTTTCGGGCACCCGAATGGAGGAACGGGAAGGCCATAAGATATCTAAGCATGCAACAGACTCATATAAAGGATATGAAGCTGACCGGATGGTAATCAGACTCACGATGCGACGATGACATAGAGATTCGTACACAAGAAAAGACTCGAGTTTTAAAGGACGTAACTAGCGGTTCATTTGAAGTTTCGGGCACCCGAATGAAGGAACGGGAAGGCCATAAGATATCTAAGCATGCAACAGACTCATATAAAGGATTTGAAGCTGACCGGACGGTAATCGGACTCACGATGCGACAATGACATAGAGATTCGTACACAAGAAAAGACTCGAGTTTTAAAGGACGTAACTATCTGTACATTTGAAGTTTCGGGCAACCGAATGGAGGAACGGGAAGGCCATAAGATATCTGAGCATGCAACAGACTCAGATAATGGAAATGAAGCTAACCGGACGGTAATCGGACTCACGATGGGACAATGACACAGAGATTCGTACACAAGAAAAGACTCGTGTTTTAATGAACGTAAATAGCGGTTCATTTGAAGTTTCGGGCACCCGAATGGAGGAACGGGAAAGCCATAAGATATCTAAGCATGCAACAGACTCAGATAAAGGATATGAAGCTGACCGGACGGTTATCAGACTCACGATGGGACAACGACACAGAGATTCGTACACAAGAAAAGACTCGTGTTTTAATGAACGTAAATAGCGGTTCATTTGAAGTTTCGGGCACCCGAATGGAGGAACGGGAAAGCCATAAGATATCTAAGCATGCAACAGACTCAGATAAAGGATGTGAAGCTGACCGGACGGTAATTAGACTCACGATGGGACAGTGACACAGAGATTCGTACACAAGAAAAGACTCGTGTTTTAATGGACGTAACTAGCGGTTCATTTGAAGTTTCGGGCACCCGAATGGAGGAACGGGAAAGCCATAAGATATCTAAGCATGCAACAGACTCAGATAAAGGATATGAAGCTGACCGGACGGTAATCGGACTCACGAAGGGACAATGACACAGAGATTCGTAGACAAGAAAAGACTCGTGTTTTAATGGACGGAACTGTCGGTTCATATGTAGTTTCGGGCACCCGAATGGAGGAACGGGAAGGCCATAAGATATCTGAGCATGCAACAGACTCAGATAAAGGATATGAAGCTAACCGGACGGTAATCGGACTCACGATGGGACAATGACACAGAGATTCGTACACAAGAAAAGACTCGTGTTTTAATGGACGTAACTATCGGTTCATATGAAGTTTCGGGCACCCGAATGGAGGAATGGGAACGCCATAAGATATCTGATCATGCAACAAACTATGTTAAAGGATACGAAGCAGACCGGACGGTAATCGGACTCACGATGTGACAATGACACAGAGATTCATACACAAGAAAAGACTCGTGTTTTAATGGACGTAACTAGCGGTTCATTTGAAGTTCCGGGCACCCGAATGGAGGAACGGGAAGGCCATAAGATATCTGAGCATGCAACAGACTCAGATAAAGGATATGAAGCTTATCGGACGGTAATCGGACTCACGATGGGACAATGACACAGAGATTCGTACACAAGAAAAGACTCGTGTTTTAATGGATGTAACTAGCGGTTCATTTGAAGTTTCGGGCACCCGAATGGAGGAACGGGAAGGCCATAAGATATCTAAGCATGCAACAGACTCATATAAAGGATAGGAAGCTGACCGGACGGTAATCGGACTCACGATGCGACGATGACATAGAGATTCGTACACAAGAAAAGACTCGAGTTTTAAAGGACGTAACTAGCGGTTCATTTGAAGTTTCGGGCACCCGAATGAAGGAACGGGAAGGCCATAAGATATCTAAGCATGCAACAGACTCATATAAAGGATTTGAAGCTGACCGGACGGTAATCGGACTCACGATGCGACAATGACATAGAGATTCGTACACAAGAAAAGACTCGAGTTTTAAAGGACGTAACTATCTGTACATTTGAAGTTTCGGGCACCCGAATGGAGGAACGGGAAGGCCATAAGATATCTGAGCATGCAACAGACTCAGATAATGGAAATGAAGCTAACCGGACGGTAATCGGACTCACGATGGGACAATGACACAGAGATTCGTACACAAGAAAAGGCTCGTGTTTTAATGAACGTAAATAGCGGTTCATTTGAAGTTTCGGGCACCCGAATGGAGGAACGGGAAAGCCATAAGATATCTAAGCATGCAACAGACTCAGATAAAGGATATGAAGCTGACCGGACGGTTATCAGACTCACGATGGGACAACGACACAGAGATTCGTACACAAGAAAAGACTCGTGTTTTAATGAACGTAAATAGCGGTTCATTTGAAGTTTCGGGCACCCGAATGGAGGAACGGGAAAGCCATAAGATATCTAAGCATGCAACAGACTCAGATAAAGGATATGAAGCTGACCGGACGGTAATCGGACTCACGATGGGACAATGACACAGAGATTCGTACACAAGAAAAGACTCGTGTTTTAATGGACGTAACTAGCGATTCATTTGAAGTTTGGGGCACCCGAATGGAGGAACGGGAAAGCCATAAGATATCTAAGCATGCAACAGACTCAGATAAAGGATATGAAGCTGACTGGATGGTAATCGGACTCATGATGGGACAATGACACAGAGATTCGTACACAAGAAAAGACTCGTGTTTTAATGAACGTAAATAGCGGTTCATTTGAAGTTTCGGGCACCCGAATGGAGGAACGGGAAAGCCATAAGATATCTAAGCATGCAACAGACTCAGATAAAGGATGTGAAGCTGACCGGACGGTAATTAGACTCACGATGGGACAGTGACACAGAGATTCGTACACAAGAAAAGACTCGTGTTTTAATGGACGTAACTAGCGGTTCATTTGAAGTTTCGGGCACCCGAATGGAGGAACGGGAAAGCCATAAGATATCTAAGCATGCAACAGACTCAGATAAAGGATATGAAGCTGACCGGACGGTAATCGGACTCACGAAGGGACAATGACACAGAGATTCGTAGACAAGAAAAGACTCGTGTTTTAATGGACGTAACTAGCGGTTCATTTGAAGTTTCGGGCACCCGAATGGAGGAATGGGAACGCCATAAGATATCTGATCATGCAACAAACTATGTTAAAGGATACGAAGCAGACCGGACGGTAATCGGACTCACGATGTGACAATGACACAGAGATTCGTACACAAGAAAAGACTCGTGTTTTAATGGACGTAACTAGCGGTTCATTTGAAGTTTCGGGCACCCGAATGGAGGAACGGGAAGGCCATAAGATATCTGAGCATGCAACAGACTCAGATAAAGGATACGAAGCTTACCCGACGGTAATCGGACTCACGATGGGACAATGACACAGAGATTCATACACAAGAAAAGACTCGAGTTTTAATGCACGGAACTGTCGGTTCATATGTAGTTTCGGGCACCCGAATGGAGGAACGGGAAGGCCATAAGATATCTGAGCATGCAACAGACTCAGATAAAGTATATGAAGCTAACCGGACGGTAATCGGACTCACGATGGGACAATGACACAGAGATTCATACACAAGAAAAGACTCGTGTTTTAATGGACGTAACTATCGGTTCATATGAAGTTTCGGGCACCCGAATGGAGGAATGGGAACGCCATAAGATATCTGATCATGCAACAAACTATGTTAAAGGATACGAAGCAGACCGGACGGTAATCGGACTCACGATGTGACAATGACACAGAGATTCGTACACAAGAAAAGACTCGTGTTTTAATGGACGTAACTAGCGGTTCATTTGAAGTTTCGGGCACCCGAATGGAGGAACGGGAAGGCCATAAGATATCTGAGCATGCAACAGACTCAGATAAAGGATACGAAGCTTACCCGACGGTAATCGGACTCACGATGGGACAATGACACAGAGATTCGTACACAAGAAAAGACTCGAGTTTTAATAGACGGAACTATCGGTTCATATGAAGTTTCGGGCACCCGAATGGAGGAACGGGAAAGCCATAAGATATCTAAGCATGCAACAGACTCAGATAAAGGATATGAAGCTGACCGGACGGTAATCGGACTCACCATGGGACAATGACACAGAGATTCGTACACAAGAAAAGACTCGTGTTTTAATGGACGTAACTAGCGGTTCATTTGAAGTTTCGGGCACCCGAATGGAGGAACGGGAAAGCCATAAGATATCTAAGCATGCAACAGACTCAGATAAAGGATATGAAGCTGACTGGATGGTAATCGGACTCACGATGGGACAATGACACAGAGATTCGTACACAAGAAAAGACTCATGTTTTAACGAACGTAAATAGCGGTTCATTTGAAGTATCGGGCACCCGAATAGAGGAACGGGAAAGCCATAAGATATCTAAGCATGCAACAGACTCAGATAAAGGATATGAAGCTGACCGGACGGTAATCGGACTCACGATGTGACAATGACACAGAGATTCGTACACAAGAAAAGACTCGTGTTTTAATGGACGTAACTAGCGGTTCATTTGAAGTTTCGGGCACCCGAATGGAGGAACGGGAAAGCCATAAGATATTTAAGCATGCAACAGACTCAGATAAAGGATATGTAGCTGACCGGATGGTAATCGGACTCACGATGGGACAATGACACAGAGATTCGTACACAAGAAAAGACTCGAGTTTTAAAGGACGTAACTAGCGGTTCATTTGAAGTTTCGGGCACCCGAATGAAGGAACGGGAAGGCCATAAGATATCTAAGCATGCAACAGACTCATATAAAGGATTTGAAGCTGACCGGACGGTAATCGGACTCACGATGTGACAATGACACAGAGATTCGTACACAAGAAAAGACTCGTGTTTTAATGGACGTAACTAGCGGTTCATTTGAAGTTTCGGGCACCCGAATGGAGGAACGGGAAGGCCATAAGATATCTAAGCATGCAACAGACTCATATAAAGGATATGAAGCTGACCGGACGGTAATCAGACTCACGATGCGACGATGACATAGAGATTCGTACACAAGAAAAGACTCGAGTTTTAAAGGACGTAACTAGCGGTTCATTTGAAGTTTCGGGCACCCGAATGAAGGAACGGGAAGGCCATAAGATATCTAAGCATGCAACAGACTCATATAAAGGATTTGAAGCTGACCGGACGGTAATCGGACTCACGATGCGACGATGACATAGAGATTCGTACACAAGAAAAGACTCATGTTTTAATGGATGTAACTAGCGGTTCATTTGAAGTTTCGGGCACCCGAATGGAGGAACGGGAATGCCATAAGATATCTGAGCATGCAACAGACTCAGATAATGGAAATGAAGCTAACCGGACGGTAATCGGACTCACGATGGGACAATGACACAGAGATTCGTACACAAGAAAAGACTCGTGTTTTAATGAACGTAAATAGCGGTTCATTTGAAGTTTCGGGCACCCGAATGGAGGAACGGGAAAGCCATAAGATATCTAAGCATGCAACAGACTCAGATAAAGGATATGAAGCTGACCGGACGGTTATCAGACTCACGATGGGACAACGACACAGAGATTCGTACACAAGAAAAGACTCGTGTTTTAATGAACGTAAATAGCAGTTCATTTGAAGTTTCGGGCACCCGAATGGAGGAACGGGAAAGCCATAAGATATCTAAGCATGCAACAGACTCAGATAAAGGATGTGAAGCTTACCGGACGGTAATCGGACTCACGATGCGACGATGACATAGAGATTCGTACACAAGAAAAGACTCGAGTTTTAAAGGACGTAACTAGCGGTTCATTTGAAGTTTCGGGCACCCGAATGAAGGAACGGGAAGGCCATAAGATATCTAAGCATGCAACCGACTCATATAAAGGATTTGAAGCTAACCGGACGGTAATCGGACTCACGATGGGACAATGACACAGAGATTCGTACACAAGAAAAGACTCGTGTTTTAATGGACGTAACTAGCGGTTCATTTGAATTTTCGGGCACCCGAATGGAGGAACGGGAAGTCCATAAGATATCTGAGCATGCAACAGACTCAGATAAAGGATATGAAGCTAACCGGACGGTAATCGGACTCACGATGGGACAATGACACAGAGATTCGTACACAAGAAAAGACTCGAGTTTTAATGGACAGAACTGTCGGTTCATATGTAGTTTCGGGCACCCGAATGGAGGAACGGGAAGGCCATAAGATATCTGAGCATGCAACAGACTCAGATAAAGGATATGAAGCTTACCGGACGGTAATCGGACTCACGATGGGACAATGACACAGAGATTCGTACACAAGAAAAGACTCGAGTTTTAATGGACGGAACTGTCGGTTCATATGTAGTTTCGGGCACCCGAATGGAGGAACGGGAAGGCCATAAGATATCTGAGCATGCAACAGACTCAGATAAAGGATATGAAGCTAACCGGACGGTAATCGGACTCACGATGGGACAATGACACAGAGATTCGTACACAAGAAAAGACTCGTGTTTTAATGGACGTAACTAGCGGTTCATTTGAAGTTTCGGGCACCCGAATGGAGGAACGGGAAGTCCATAAGATATCTGAGCATGCAACAGACTCAGATAAAGGATATGAAGCTTACCGGACGGTAATCGGACTCACAATGGGACAATGACACAGAGATTCGTACACAAGAAAAGACTCGTGTTTTAATGGATGTAACTAGCGGTTCATTTGAAGTTTCGGGCACCCGAATGGAGGAACGGGAAGGCCATAAGATATCTAAGCATGCAACAGACTCATATAAAGGATATGAAGCTGACCGGACGGTAATCAGACTCACGATGCGACGATGACATAAAGATTCGTACACAAGAAAAGACTCGAGTTTTAAAGGACGTAACTAGCGGTTCATTTGAAGTTTCGGGCACCCGAATGAAGGAACGGGAAGGCCATAAGATATCTAAGCATGCAACAGACTCATATAAAGGATTTGAAGCTGACCGGACGGTAATCGGACTCACGATGCGACGATGACATAGAGATTCGTACACAAGAAAAGACTCATGTTTTAATGGATGTAACTAGCGGTTCATTTGAAGTTTCGGGCACCCGAATGGAGGAACGGGAATGCCATAAGATATCTGAGCATGCAACAGACTCAGATAATGAAAATGAAGCTAACCGGACGGTAATCGGACTCACGATGGGACAATGACACAGAGATTCGTACACAAGAAAAGACTCGAGTTTTAATGGACAGAACTGTCGGTTCATATGTAGTTTCGGGCACCCGAATGGAGGAACGGGAAGGCCATAAGATATCTGAGCATGCAACAGACTCAGATAAAGGATATGAAGCTTACCGGACGGTAATCGGACTCACGATGGGACAATGACACAGAGATTCGTACACAAAAAAAGACTCGAGTTTTAATGGACAGAACTGTCGGTTCATATGTAGTTTCGGGCACCCGAATGGAGGAACGGGAAGGCCATAAGATATCTGAGCATGCAACAGACTCAGATAAAGGATATGAAGCTAACCGGACGATAATCGGACTCACGATGGGACAATGACACAGAGATTCGTACACAAGAAAAGACTCGTGTTTTAATGAACGTAAATAGCGGTTCATTTGAAGTTTCGGGCACCCGGATGGAGGAACGGGAAAGCCATAAGATATCTAAGCATGCAACTGACTCAGATAAAGGATATGAAGCTGACCGGACGATAATCAGACTCACGATGGGACAATGACACAGAGATTCGTACACAAGAAAAGACTAGTGTTTTAATGGACGTAACTATCGGTTCATATGAAGTTTCGGGCACCCGAATGGAGGAACGGGAACGCCATAAGATATCTGATAATGCAACAAACTATGTTAAAGGATACGAAGCAGACCGGACGGTAATCGGACTCACGATGCGACAATGACATAGAGATTCATACACAAGAAAAGACTCGAGTTTTAAAGGACGTAACTATCTGTACATTTGAAGTTTCGGGCACCCGAATGGAGGAACGGGAAGGCCATAAGATATCTGAGCATGCAACAGACTCAGATAATGGATATGAAGCTAACCGGATGGTAATCGGACTCACGATGGGACAATGACACAGAGATTCGTACAGAAGAAAAGACTCGTGTTTTAATGAACGTAATTAGCGGTTCATTTGAAGTTTCGGGCACCCGAATGGAGGAACGGGAAAGCCATAAGATATCTAAGCATGCAACAGACTCAGATAAAGGATATGTAGCTGACCGGATGGTAATCGGACTCACGATGGGACAATGACACAGAGATTCGTAGACAAGAAAAGACTCGTGTTTTAATGGACGTAACTAGCGGTTCATTTGAAGTTTCGGGCACCCGAATGGAGGAACGGAAAGGCCATAAGATATCTGAGCATGCAACAGACTCATATAAAGGATATGAAGCTTACCGGACGGTAATCGGACTCACGATGGGACAATGACACAGAGATTCGTACACAAGAAAAGACTCATGTTTTAATGGATGTAACTAGCGGTTCATTTGAAGTTTCGGGCACCCGAATGGAGGAACGGGAAGGCCATAAGATATCTAAGCATGCAACAGACTCATATAAAGGATATGAAGCTGACCGGACGGTAATCAGACTCACGATGCGACGATGACATAGAGATTCGTACACAAGAAAAGACTCGAGTTTTAAAGGACGTAACTATCTGTACATTTGAAGTTTCGGGCACCCGAATGGAGGAACGGGAAGGCCATAAGATATCTGAGCATGCAACAGACTCAGATAATGGATATGAAGCTAACCGGACGGTAATCGGACTCACAATGGGACAATGACACAGAGATTCGTACACAAGAAAAGACTCGTGTTTTAATGAACGTAAATAGCGGTTCATTTGAAGTTTCGGGCACCCGAATGGAGGAACGGGAAAGCCATAAGATATCTAAGCATGCAACAGACTCAGATAAAGGATGTGAAGCTTACCGGACGGTAATTAGACTCACGATGGGACAGTGACACAGAGATTCGTACACAAGAAAAGACTCGTGTTTTAATGGACGTAACTAGCGGTTCATTTGAAGTTTCGGGCACCCGAATGGAGGAACGGGAAAGCCATAAGATATCTAAGCATGCAACAGACTCAGATAAAGGATATGAAGCTGACCGGACGGTAATCGGACTCACGAAGGGACAATGACACAGAGATTCGTAGACAAGAAAAGACTCGTGTTTTAATGGACGGAACTGTCGGATCATATGTAGTTTCGGGCACCCGAATGGAGGAACGGGAAGGCCATAAGATATCTGAGCATGCAACAGACTCAGATAAAGGATATGAAGCTAACCGGACGGTAATCGGACTCACGATGGGACAATGACACAGAGATTCGTACACAAGAAAAGACTCGAGTTTTAATGGACAGAACTATCGGTTCATATGTAGTTTCGGGCACCCGAATGGAGGAACGGGAAGGCCATAAGATATCTGAGCATGCAACAGACTCAGATAAAGGATATGAAGCTTACCGGACGGTAATCGGACTCACGATGCGACAATGACACAGAGATTCGTACACAAGAAAAGACTCGAGTTTTAATGGACGGAACTGTCGGTTCATATGTAGTTTCGGGCACCCGAATGGAGGAACGGGAAGGCCATAAGATATCTGAGCATGCAACAGACTCAGATAAAGGATATGAAGCTAACCGGACGGTAATCGGACTCACGATGGGACAATGACACAGAGATTCGTACACAAGAAAAGACTCGTGTTTTAATGGACGTAACTAGCGGTTCATTTGAAGTTTCGGGCACCCGAATGGAGGAACGGGAAGTCCATAAGATATCTGAGCATGCAACAGACTCAGATAAAGGATATGAAGCTTACCGGACGGTAATCGGACTCACGATGGGACAATGACACAGAGATTCGTACACAAGAAAAGACTCGTGTTTTAATGGATGTAACTAGCGGTTCATTTGAAGTTTCGGGCACCCGAATGGAGGAACGGGAAGGCCATAAGATATCTAAGCATGCAACAGACTCATATAAAGGATATGAAGCTGACCGGACGGTAATCAGACTCACGATGCGACGATGACATAGAGATTCGTACACAAGAAAAGACTCGAGTTTTAAAGGACGTAACTAGCGGTTCATTTGAAGTTTCGGGCACCCGAATGAAGGAACGGGAAGGCCATAAGATATCTAAGCATGCAACAGACTCATATAAAGGATTTGAAGCTGACCGGACGGTAATCGGACTCACGATGCGACGATGACATAGAGATTCGTACACAAGAAAAGACTCATGTTTTAATGGATGTAACTAGCGGTTCATTTGAAGGTTCGGGCACCCGAATGGAGGAACGGGAATGCCATAAGATATCTGAGCATGCAACAGACTCAGATAATGAAAATGAAGCTAACCGGACGGTAATCGGACTCACGATGGGACAATGACACAGAGATTCGTACACAAGAAAAGACTCGAGTTTTAATGGACAGAACTGTCGGTTCATATGTAGTTTCGGGCACCCGAATGGAGGAACGGGAAGGCCATAAGATATCTGAGCATGCAACAGACTCAGATAAAGGATATGAAGCTTACCGGACGGTAATCGGACTCACGATGGGACAATGACACAGAGATTCGTACACAAAAAAAGACTCGAGTTTTAATGGACAGAACTGTCGGTTCATATGTAGTTTCGGGCACCCGAATGGAGGAACGGGAAGGCCATAAGATATCTGAGCATGCAACAGACTCAGATAAAGGATATGAAGCTTACCGGACGGTAATCGGACTCACGATGGGACAATGACACAGAGATTCATACACAAGAAAAGACTCGAGTTTTAATGGACGGAACTGTCGGTTCATATGTAGTTTCGGGCACCCGAATGGAGGAACGGGAAGGCCATAAGATATCTGAGCATGCAACAGACTCAGATAAAGGATATGAAGCTTACCGGACGGTAATCGGACTCACGATGGGACAATGACACAGAGATTCATACACAAGAAAAGACTCGAGTTTTAATGGACGGAACTGTCGGTTCATATGTAGTTTCGGGCACCCGAATGGAGGAACGGGAAGGCCATAAGATATCTGAGCATGCAACAGACTCAGATAAAGGATATGAAGCTAACCGGACGGTAATCGGACTCACGATGGGACAATGACACAGAGATTCGTACACAAGAAAAGACTCGTGTTTTAATGAACGTAAATAGCGGTTCATTTGAAGTTTCGGGCACCCGGATGGAGGAACGGGAAAGCCATAAGATATCTAAGCATGCAACTGACTCAGATAAAGGATATGAAGCTGACCGGACGATAATCAGACTCACGATGGGACAATGACACAGAGATTCGTACACAAGAAAAGACTAGTGTTTTAATGGACGTAACTATCGGTTCATATGAAGTTTCGGGCACCCGAATGGAGGAACGGGAACGCCATAAGATATCTGATAATGCAACAAACTATGTTAAAGGATACGAAGCAGACCGGACGGTAATCGGACTCACGATGCGACAATGACATAGAGATTCATACACAAGAAAAGACTCGAGTTTTAAAGGACGTAACTATCTGTACATTTGAAGTTTCGGGCACCCGAATGGAGGAACGGGAAGGCCATAAGATATCTGAGCATGCAACAGACTCAGATAATGGATATGAAGCTAACCGGATGGTAATCGGACTCACGATGGGACAATGACACAGAGATTCGTACAGAAGAAAAGACTCGTGTTTTAATGAACGTAATTAGCGGTTCATTTGAAGTTTCGGGCACCCGAATGGAGGAACGTGAAAGCCATAAGATATCTAAGCATGCAACAGACTCAGATAAAGGATATGTAGCTGACCGGATGGTAATCGGACTCACGATGGGACAATGACACAGAGATTCGTAGACAAGAAAAGACTCGTGTTTTAATGGACGTAACTAGCGGTTCATTTGAAGTTTCGGGCACCCGAATGGAGGAACGGAAAGGCCATAAGATATCTGAGCATGCAACAGACTCATATAAAGGATATGAAGCTTACCGGATGGTAATCGGACTCACGATGGGACAATGACACAGAGATTCGTACACAAGAAAAGACTCATGTTTTAATGGATGTAACTAGCGGTTCATTTGAAGTTTCGGGCACCCGAATGGAGGAACGGGAAGGCCATAAGATATCTAAGCATGCAACAGACTCACATAAAGGATATGAAGCTGACCGGACGGTAATCAGACTCACGATGCGACGATGACATAGAGATTCGTACACAAGAAAAGACTCGAGTTTTAAAGGACGTAACTATCTGTACATTTGAAGTTTCGGGCACCCGAATGGAGGAACGGGAAGGCCATAAGATATCTGAGCATGCAACAGACTCAGATAATGGATATGAAGCTAACCGGACGGTAATCGGACTCACGATGGGACAATGACACAGAGATTCGTACACAAGAAAAGACTCGAGTTTTAATGGACGGAACTGCCGGTTCATATGTAGTTTCGGGCACCCGAATGGAGGAACGGGAAGGCCATAAGATATCTGAGCATGCAACAGACTCAGATAAAGGATATGAAGTTTACCGGACGGTAATCGGACTCACGAAGGGACAATGACACAGAGATTCGTAGACAAGAAAAGACTCGTGTTTTAATGGACGGAACTGTCGGATCATATGTAGTTTCGGGCACCCGAATGGAGGAACGGGAAGGCCATAAGATATCTGAGCATGCAACAGACTCAGATAAAGGATATGAAGCTAACCGGACGGTAATCGGACTCACGATGGGACAATGACACAGAGATTCGTACATAAGAAAAGACTCGAGTTTTAATGGACGGAACTGTCGGCTCATATGTAGTTTCGGGCACCCGAATGGAGGAACGGGAAGGCCATAAGATATCTGAGCATGCAACAGAATCAGATAAAGGATATGAAGCTAACCGGACGGTAATCGGACTCACGATGGAACAATGACACAGAGATTCGTACACAAGAAAACACTCGTGTTTTAATGAACGTAAATAGCGGTTCATTTGAAGTTTCGGGCACCCGGATGGAGGAACGGGAAAGCCATAAGATATCTAAGCATGCAACAGACTCAGATAAAGGATATGAAGCTGACCAGACGGTAATCGGACTCACGATGGGACAATGACACAGAGATTCGTACACAAGAAAAGACTCGTGTTTTAATGGACGTAACTATCGGTTCATATGAAGTTTCGGGCACCCGAATGGAGGAACGGGAACGCCATAAGATATCTGATAATGCAACAAACTATGTTAAAGGATACGAAGCAGACCGGACGGTAATCGGACTCACGATGCGACAATGACATAGAGATTCATACACAAGAAAAGACTCGAGTTTTAAGGGACGTAACTATCTGTACATTTGAAGTTTCGGGCACCCGAATGGAGGAACGGGAAGGCCATAAGATATCTGAGCATGCAACAGACTCAGATAATGGATATGAAGCTAACCGGATGGTAATCGGACTCACGATGGGACAATGACACAGAGATTCGTACACAAGAAAAGACTCGTGTTTTAATGAACGTAATTAGCGGTTCATTTGAAGTTTCGGGCACCCGAATGGAGGAACGGGAAAGCCATAAGATATCTAAGCATGCAACAGACTCAGATAAAGGATATGAAGCTGACCGGACAGTAATCAGACTCACAATGGGACAATGACACAGAGATTCGTACACAAGAAAAGACTCGTGTTTTAATGGACGTAACTATCGGTTCATATGAAGTTTCGGGCACCCGAATGGAGGAACGGGAACGCCATAAGATATCTGATCATGCAACAAACTATGTTAAAGGATACGAAGCAGACCGGACGGTAATCGGACTCACGATGTGACAATGACACCGAGATTCGTACACAAGAAAAGACTCGTGTTTTAATGGACGTAACTATCGGTTCATATGAAGTTTCGGGCACCCGAATGGAGGAACGGGAACGCCATAAGATATCTGATCATGCAACAGACTCAGATAAAGGATATGAAGCTTACCGGACGGTAATCGGACTCACGATGCGACAATGACATAGAGATTCGTACACAAGAAAAGACTCGAGTTTTAAAGGACGTAACTATCTGTACATTTGATGTTTCGGGCACCCGAATGGAGGAACGGGAAGGCCATAAGATATCTGAGCATGCAACAGACTCAGATAATGGATATGAAGCTAACCGGACGGTAATAGGACTCACGATGGGACAATGACACAGAGATTCGTACACAAGAAAAGACTCGCGTTTTAATGAACGTAAATAGCGGTTCATTTGAAGTTTCGGGCACCAGAATGGAGGAACGGGAAAGCCTTAAGATATCTAAGCATGCAACAGACTCAGATAAAGGATCTAAAGCTGACCGGACGGTAATCGGACTCACGATGGGACAATGACACAGAGATTCGTACACAAGAAAAGACTCGTGTTTTAATGAACGTAAATAGCGGTTCATTTGAAGTTTCGGGCACCCGAATGGAGGAACGGGAAAGCCATAAGATATCTAAGCATGCAACAGACTCAGATAAAGGATGTGAAGCTGACCGGACGGTAATCGGACTCACGATGGGACAATGACACAAAGATTCGTACACAAGAAAAGACTCGTGTTTTAATGGACGTAACTAGCGGTGCATTTAAAGTTTCGGGCGCCCGAATGGAGGAACGGGAAAGCCATAAGATATCTAAGCATGCAACAGACTCAGATAAAGGATATGAAGCTGACCGGACGGTAATCGGACTCACGATGGGACAATGACACAGAGATTCGTAGACAAGAAAAGACTCGTGTTTTAATGGACGTAACTAGCGGTTCATTTGAAGTTTCGGGCACCCGAATGGAGGAACGGGAAGGCCATAAGATATCTAAGCATGCAACAGACTCATATAAAGGATATGAAGCTGACCGGACGGTAATCAGACTCACGATGCGACGATGACATAGAGATTCGTACACAAGAAAAGACTCGAGTTTTAAAGGACGTAACTATCTGTACATTTGAAGTTTCGGGCACCCGAATGGAGGAACGGGAAGGCCATTAGATATCTGAGCATGCAACAGACTCAGATAATGGATATGAAGCTAACCGGACGGTAATCGGGCTCACGATGGGACAATGACACAGAGATTCGTACACAAGAAAAGACTCGTGTTTTAATGAACGTAAATAGCGGTTCATTTGAAGTTTCGGGCACCCGAATGGAGGAACGGGAAGGCCATAAGATAACTGAGCCTGCAACAGACTCAGATAAAGGATATGAAGCTGACCGGACGGTAATCGGACTCACGATGCTACAATGACATAGAGATTCGTACACAAGAAAAGACTCGAGCTTTAATGGACGTAACTAGCGGTTCATTTGAAGTTTCGGGCACCCGAATGGAGGAACGGGAAGGCCATAGGATATCTGAGCATGTAACAGACTCAGATAAAGGATATGAAGCTGACCGGACGGTAATCGGACTCACGATGGGACAATGACACAGAGATTCGTACACAAGAAAAGACTCATGTTTTAATGGACGTAACTAGCGGTTCATTTGAAGTTTCGGGCACCCGAATGGAGGACCGGGAAAGCCATAAGATATCTAAGCATGCAACAGACTCAGATACAGGATATGAAGCTGACCGGACGGTAATCGGACTCACGATGGGACAATGACACAGAGATTCGTACACAAGAAAAGACTCGTGTTTTAATGGACGTAACTAGCGGTTCATTTGAAGTTTCGGGTACCCGAATGGAAGAACGGGAAGGCCATAAGATATCTGAGCATGCAACAGACTCAGATAAAGGATATGAAGCTTACCGGACGGTAATCGGACTCACGATGGGACAATGACACAGAGATTCGTACACAAGAAAAGACTCGAGTTTTAATGGACGGAACTATCGGTTCATATGAAGTTTCGGGCACCCGAATGGAGGAACGGGAACGCCATAAGATATCTGATCATGCAACAAACTATGTTAAAGGATACGAAGTAGACCGGACGGTAATCGGACTCACGATGTGACGATGACATAGAGATTCGTACACAATAAAAGACTGGTGTTTCAATGGACGTAACTAGCGGTTCATTTGAAGTTTCGGGCACCCGAATGGAGGAACGGGAAGGCCATAAGATATCTAAGCATGCAACAGACTCATATAAAGGATTTGAAGCTGACCGGACGGTAATCGGACTCACGATGCGACAATGACATAGAGATTCGTACACAAGAAAAGACTCGAGTTTTAAAGGACGTAACTATCTGTACATTTGAAGTTTCGGGCACCCGAATGGAGGAACGGGAAGGCCATAAGATATCTGAGCATGCAACAGACTCAGATAATAGAAATTAAGCTAACCGGACGGTAATCGGACTCACGATGGGACAATGACACAGAGATTCGTACACAAGAAAAGACTCGTGTTTTAATGGACGTAACTATCGGTTCAAATGAAGTTTCGGGCACCCGAATGGAGGAACGGGAACGCCATAAGATATCTGATAATGCAACAAACTATGTTAAAGGATACGAAGCAGACCGGACGGTAATCGGACTCACGATGCGACAATGACATAGAGATTCATACACAAGAAAAGACTCGAGTTTTAAAGGACGTAACTATCTGTACATTTGAAGTTTCGGGCACCCGAATGGAGGAACGGGAAGGCCATAAGATATCTGAGCATGCAACAGGCTCAGATAATGGATATGAAGCTAACCGGATGGTAATCGGACTCACGATGGGACAATGACACAGAGATTCGTACACAAGAAAAGACTCGTGTTTTAATGAACGTAATTAGCGGTTCATTTGAAGTTTCGGGCACCCGAATGGAGGAACGGGAAAGCCATAAGATATATAAGCATGCAACAGACTCAGATAAAGGATATGAAGCTGACCGGATAGTAATCGGACTCACGATGGGACAATGACACAGAGATTCGTACACAAGAAAAGACTCGTGTTTAATGGACGTAACTATCGGTTCATATGAAGTTTCGGGCACCCGAATGGAGGAACGGGAACGCCATAAGATATCTGATCATGCAACAAACTATGTTAAAGGATACGAAGCAGACCGGACGGTAATCGGACTCACGATGTGACAATGACACCGAGATTCGTACACAAGAAAAGACTCGTGTTTTAATGTACGTAACTATCGGTTCATATGATGTTTCGGGCACCCGAATGGAGGAACGGGAACGCCATAAGATATCTGATCATGCAACAGACTCAGATAAAGGATATGAAGTTGACCGGACGGTAATCGGACTCACGAAGGGACAATGACACAGAGATTCGTAGACAAGAAAAGACTCGAGTTTTAATGGACGGAACTGTCGGTTCATATGTAGTTTCGGGCACCCGAATGGAGGAACGGGAAGGCCATAAGATATCTGAGCATGCAACAGACTCAGATAAAGGATATGAAGCTAACCGGGCGGTAATCGGACTCACGATGGGACAATGACACAGAGATTCGTACACAAGAAAAGACTCGAGTTTTAATGGACGGAACTGTCGGTTCATATGTAGTTTCGGGCACCCGAATGGAGGAACGGGAAAGCCATATGATATTTGAGCATGCAACAGACTCAGATAAAGGATATGAAGCTTACCGGACGGTAATCGGACTCACGATGGGACAATGACACAGAGATTCGTACACAAGAAAAGACTCGAGTTTTAATGGACGGAACTGTCGGTTCATATGTAGTTTCGGGCACCCGAATGGAGGAACGGGAAGGCCATAAGATATCTGAGCATGCAACAGACTCAGATAAAGGATATGAAGCTAACCGGACGGTAATCGGACTCACGATGGGACAATGACACAGAGATTCGTACACAAGAAAAGACTCGAGTTTTAATGAACGTAAATAGCGGTTCATTTGAAGTTTCGGGCACCCGGATGGAGGAACGGGAAAGCCATAAGATATCTAAGCATGCAACAGACTCAGATAAAGGATATGAAGCTGACCGAACGGTAATCGGACTCACGATGGGACAATGACACAGAGATTCGTACACAAGAAAAGACTCGTGTTTTAATGGACGTAACTATCGGTTCAAACGAAGTTTCGGGCACCAGAATGGAGGAACGGGAACGCCATTAAATATCTGATAATGCAACAAACTATGTTAAAGGATACGAAGCAGACCGGACGGTAATCGGACTCACGATGCGACAATGACATAGAGATTCATACACAAGAAAAGACTCGAGTTTTAAAGGACGTAACTATCTGTACATTTGAAGTTTCGGGCACCCGAATGGAGGAACGGGAAGGCCATAAGATATCTGAGCATGCAACAGACTTAGATAATGGATATGAAGCTATCCGGATGGTAATCGGACTCACGATGGGACAATGACACAGAGATTCGTACACAAGAAAAGACTCGTGTTTTAATGAACGTAATTAGCGGTTCATTTGAAGTTTCGGGCACCCGAATGGAGGAACGGGAAAGCCATAAGATATCTAAGCATGCAACAGACTCAGATAAAGGATATGAAGCTGACCGGACAGTAATCGGACTCAAGATGGGACAATGACACAGAGATTCGTACACAAGAAAAGACTCGTGTTTTAATGGACGTAACTATCGGTTCATATGAAGTTTCGGGCACCCGAATGGAGGAACGGGAACGCCATAAGATATCTGATCATGCAACAAACTATGTTAAAGGATACGAAGTAGACCGGACGGTAATCGGACTCACGATGTGACAATGACACCGAGATTCGTACTCAAGAAAAGACTCGAGTTTTAAAGGACGTAACTATCTGTACATTTGAAGTTTCGGGCACCCGAATGGAAGAACGGGAAGGCCATAAGATATCTGAGCATGCAACAGACTCAGATAATGGATATGAAGCTAACCGGATGGTAATCGGACTCACGATGGGACAATGACACAGAGATTCGTACACAAGAAAAGACTCGTGTTTTAATGAACGTAATTAGCGGTTCATTTGAAGGTTCGGGCACCCGAATGGAGGAACGGGAAAGCCATAAGATATCTAAGCATGCAACAGACTCAGATAAAGGATATGAAGCTGACCGGACAGTAATCGGACTCACGATGGGACAATGACACAGAGATTCGTACACAAGAAAAGACTCGTGTTTTAATGAACGTAAATAGCGGTTCATTTGAAGTTTCGGGCACCCGAATGGAGGAACGGGAAAGCCATAAGATATCTAAGCATGCAACAGACTCAGATAAAGGATATGAAGCTGACCGGACGGTAATCGGACTCACGATGGGACAATGACACAGAGATTCGTACACAAGAAAAGACTCGTGTTTTAATGGACGTAACTATCGGTTCATATGAAGTTTCGGGCACCCGAATGGAGGAACGGGAATGCCATAAGATATCTGATAATGCAACAAACTATGTTAAAGGATACGAAGCAGACCGGACGGTAATCGGACTCACGATGCGACAATGACATAGAGATTCATACACAAGAAAAGACTCGAGTTTTGAAGGACGTAACTATCTGTACATTTGAAGTTTCGGGCACCCGAATGGAGGAACGGGAAGGCCATAAGATATCTGAGCATGCAACAGACTCAGATAATGGAAATAAAGCTAACCGGACGGTAATCGGACTCACGATGCGACAATGACATAGAGATTCGTACACAAGAAAAGACTCGAGTTTTAAAGGACGTAACTATCTGTACATTTGAAGTTTCGGGCACCCGAATGGAGGAACGGGAAGGCCATAAGATATCTGAGCATGCAACAGACTCAGATAATGGAAATAAAGCTAACCGGACGGTAATCGGACTCACGATGGGACAATGACACAGAGATTCGTACACAAGAAAAGACTCGTGTTTTAATGGACGTAACTATCGGTTCAAATGAAGTTTCGGGCACCCGAATGGAGGAACGGGAACGCCATAAGATATCTGATAATGCAACAAACTATGTTAAAGGATACGAAGCAGACCGGACGGTAATCGGACTCACGATGCGACAATGACATAGAGATTCATACACAAGAAAAGACTCGAGTTTTGAAGGACGTAACTATCTGTACATTTGAAGTTTCGGGCAACCGAATGGAGGAACGGGAAGGCCATAAGATATCTGAGCATGCAACAGACTCAGATAATGGATATGAAGCTAACCGGATGGTAATCGGACTCACGATGGGACAATGACACAGAGATTCGTACACAAGAAAAGACTCGTGTTTTAATGAACGTAATTAGCGGTTCATTTGAAGTTTCGGGCACCCGAATGGAGGAAATGGAAAGCCATAAGATATCTAAGCATGCAACAGACTCAGATAATGGATATGAAGCTGACCGGACAGTAATCGGACTCACGATGGGACAATGACACAGAGATTCGTACACAAGAAAAGACTCGTGTTTTAATGGACGTAACTATCGGTTCATATGAAGTTTCGGGCACCCGAATGGAGGAACGGGAACGCCATAAGATATCTTATCATGCAACAAACTATGTTAAAGGATACGAAGCAGACCGGACGGTAATCGGACTCACGATGTGACAATGACACCGAGATTCGTACACAAGAAAAGACTCGTGTTTTAATGGACGTAACTATCGGTTCATATGAAGTTTCGGGCACCCGAATGGAGGAACGGGAACGCCATAAGATATCTGATCATGCAACAGACTCAGATAAAGGACATGAAGCTTACCGGACGGTAATCGGACTCACGATGCGACAATGACATAGAGATTCGTACACAAGAAAAGACTCGAGTTTTAAAGGACGTAACTATCTGTACATTTGATGTTTCGGGCACCCGAATGGAGGAACGGGAAGGCCATAAGATATCTGAGCATGCAACAGACTCAGATAATGGATATGAAGCTAACCGGACGGTAATCGGACTCACGATGGGACAATGACACCGAGATTCATACACAAGAAAAGACTCGTGTTTTAATGAACGTAAATAGCGGTTCATTTGAATTTTCGGGCACCCGGATGGAGGAACGGGAAAGCCATAAGATATCTAAGCATGCAACAGACTCAGATAAAGGATATGAAGCTGACCGGACGGTAATCGGACTCACGATGCGACAATGACACAGAGATTCGTACACAAGAAAAGACTCGTGTTTTAATGGACGTAACTAGCGGTTCATTTGAAGTTTCGGGCACCCGAATGGAGGAACGGGAAGGCCATAAGATATCTAAGCATGCAACAGACTCATACAAAGGATTTGAAGCTGACCGGACGGTAATCGGACTCACGATGCGACAATGACATAGAGATTCGTACACAAGAAAAGACTCGAGTTTTAAAGGACGTAACTATCTGTACATTTGAAGTTTCGGGCACCCGAATGGAGGAACGGGAAGGCCATAAGATATCTGAGCATGCAACAGACTCAGATAATGGATATGAAGCTAACCGGACGGTAATCGGACTCACGATGGGACAATGACACAGAGATTCGTACACAAGAAAAGACTCGCGTTTTAATGAACGTAAATAGCGGTTCATTTGAAGTTTCGGGCACCAGAATGGAGGAACGGGAAAGCCATAAGATATCTAAGCATGCAACAGACTCAGATAAAGGATCTAAAGCTGACCGGACGGTAATCGGACTCACGATGGGACAATGACACGGAGATTCGTACACAAGAAAAGACTCGTGTTTTAATGAACGTAAATAGCAGTTCATTTGAAGTTTCGGGCACCTGAATGGAGGAACGGGAAAGCCATAAGATATCTAAGCATGCAACAGACTCAGATAAAGGATGTGAAGCTGACCGGACGGTAATCGGACTCACGATGGGACAATGACACAAAGATTCGTACACAAGAAAAGACTCGTGTTTTAATGGACGTAACTAGCGGTTCATTTAAATTTTCGGGCACCCGAATGGAGGAACGGGAAAGCCATAAGATATCTAAGCATGCAACAGACTCAGATAAAGGATATGAAGCTGACCGGACGGTAATCGGACTCACGATGGGACAATGACACAGTGATTCGTAGACAAGAAAAGACTCGTGTTTTAATGGACGTAACTAGCGGTTCATTTGAAGTTTCGGGCACCCGAATGGAGGAACGGGAAGGCCATAAGATATCTGAGCATGCAACAGACTCAGATAAAGGATATGAAGCTTACCGGACGGTAATCGGACTCACGATGGGACAATGACACAGAGATTCGTACACAAGAAAAGACTCGAGTTTTAATGGACGGAACTGTCGGTTCATATGTAGTTTCGAGCACCAGAATGGAGGAACGGGAAGGCCATAAGATATCTGAGCATGCAACAGACTCAGATAAAGGATATGAAGCTAACTGGACGGTAAGCGGACTCACGATGGAACAATGACACAGAGATTCGTACACAAGAAAAGACTCGTGTTTTAATGAACGTAAATAGCGGTTCATTTGAAGTTTCGGGCACCCGGATGGAGGAACGGGAAAGCCAAAAGATATCTAAGCATGCAACAGACTCAGATAAAGGATATGAAGCTGACCGGACGGTAATCGGACTCACGATGTGACAATGACACAGAGATTCGTACACAAGAATAGACTCGTGTTTAAATGGACGTAACTAGCGGTTCATTTGAAGTTTCGGGCACCCGAATGGAGGAACGGGAAGGCTATAAGATATCTAAGCATGCAACAGACTCATATAAAGGATTTGAAGCTGACCGGACGGTAATCGGACTCACGATGCGACAATGACATAGAGATTCGTACACAAGAAAAGACTCGAGTTTTAAAGGACGTAACTATCTGTACATTTGAAGTTTCGGGCACCCGAATGGAGGAACGGGAAGGCCATAAGATATCTGAGCATGCAACAGACTCAGATAATGGACATGAAGCTAACCGGACGGTAATCGGACTCACGATGGGACAATGACACAGAGATTCGTACACAAGAAAAGACTCGTGTTTTAATGAACGTAAATAGCGGTTCATTTGAAGTTTCGGGCACCCGAATGGAGGAACGGGAAAGCCATAAGATATCTAAGCATGCAAAAGACTCAGATAAAGGATCTGAAGCTGACCGAACGGTAATCGGACTCACGATGGGACAATGACACAGAGATTCGTACACAAGAAAAGACTCGTGTTTTAATGAACGTAACTAGCGGTTCATTTGAAGTTTCGGGCACCCGAATGGAGGAACGGGAAAGCCATAAGATATCTAAGCATGCAACAGACTCAGATAAAGGATGTGAAGTTGACCGGACGGTAATCAGACTCACGATGGGACAATGACACAAAGATTCGTACACAAGAAAAGACTCGTGTTTTAATGGACGTAACTAGCGGTTCATTTAAAGTTTCGGGCACCCGAATGGAGGAACGGGAAAGCCATAAGATATCTAAGCATGCAACAGACTCAGATAAAGGATATGAAGCTGACCGGACGGTAATCGGACTCACGATGGGACAATGACACAGAGATTCGTAGACAAGAAAGACTCGTGTTTTAATGGACGTAACTAGCGGTTCATTGGAAGTTTCGGGCACCCGAATGGAGGAACGGGAAGGCCATAAGATATCTGAGCATGCAACAGACTCAGATAAAGGATATGAAGCTTACCGGACGGTAATCGGACTCACGATGGGACAATGACACAAAGATTCGTACACAAGAAAAGACTCGTGTTTTAATGGACGTAACTAGCGGTTCATTTAAAGTTTCGGGCACCCGAATGGAGGAACGGGAAAGCCATAAGATATCTAAGCATGCAACAGACTCAGATAAAGGATATGAAGCTGATCGGACGGTAATCGGACTCACGATGGGACAATGACACAGAGATTCGTACACAAGAAAAGACTCGAGTTTTAATGGACGGAACTGTCGGTTCATATGTAGTTTCGGGCACCAGAATGGAGGAACGGGAAGGCCATAAGATATCTGAGCATGCAACAGACTCAGATAAAGGATATGAAGCTAACCGGACGGTAAGCGGACTCACGATGGGACAATGACACAGAGATTCGTACACAAGAAAAGACTCGTGTTTTAATGAACGTAAATAGCGGTTCATTTGAAGTTTCGGGCACCCGGATGGAGGAACGGGAAAGCCATAAGATATCTAAGCATGCAACAGACTCAGATAAAGGATATGAAGCTGACCGGACGGTAATCGGACTCACGATGGGACAATGACACAGA
This sequence comes from Ambrosia artemisiifolia, assembly GCA_032199755.1. NCBI lineage: Eukaryota > Viridiplantae > Streptophyta > Magnoliopsida > Asterales > Asteraceae > Ambrosia > Ambrosia artemisiifolia. The sequence goes on along the minus strand of CM063524.1, from coordinate 28,883,238 downwards.
GATTCGTACACAAGAAAAGACTCGTGTTTTAATGGACGTAACTATCGGTTCATATGAAGTTTCGGGCACCCGAATGGAGGAACGGGAATGCCATAAGATATCTGATCATGCAACAAACTATGTTAAAGGATACGAAGCAGACCGGACGGTAATCGGACTCACGATGTGACAATGACACAGAGATTCGTACACAAGAAAAGACTCGTGTTTTAATGGACGTAACTAGCGGTTCATTTGAAGTTTCGGGCACCCGAATGGAGGAACGGAAGGCCATAATATATCTAAGCATGCAACAGACTCATATAAAGGATATAAAGCTGACCGAACGGTAATCGGACTCACGATGCGACAATGACATAGAGATTCATACACAAGAAAAGACTCGAGTTTTAAAGGACGTAACTATCTGTACATTTGAAGTTTCGGGCACCCGAATGGAGGAACGGGAAGGCCATAAGATATCTGAGCATGCAACAGACTCAGATAATGGATATGAAGCTAACCGGATGGTAATCGGACTCACGATGGGACAATGACACAGAGATTCGTACACAAGAAAAGACTCGTGTTTTAATGAACGTAATTAGCGGTTCATTTGAAGTTTCGGGCACCCGAATGGAGGAACGGGAAAGCCATAAGATATCTAAGCATGCAACAGACTCAGATAAAGGATATGAAGCTGACCAGACAGTAATCGGACTCATGATGGGACAATGACACAGAGATTCGTACACAAGAAAAGACTCGTGTTTTAATGGACGTAACTATCGGTTCATATGAAGTTTCGGGCACCCGAATGGAGAAACGGGAACGCCATAAGATATCTGATCATGCAACAAACTATGTTAAAGGATACGAAGCAGACCGGACGGTAATCAGACTTACGATGTGACAATGACACAGAGATTCGTACACAAGAATAGACTCGTGTTTTAATGGACGTAACTAGCGGTTCATTTGAAGTTTCGGGCACCCGAATGGAGGAACGGGAAGGCCATAAGATATCTAAGCATCCAACAGACTCATAAAGGATTTGAAGCTGACCAGACGGTAATCGGACTCACGATGCGACAATGACATAGAGATTCGTACACAAGAAAAGACTCGAGTTTTAAAGGACGTAACTATCTGTACATTTGAAGTTTCGGGCACCCGAATGGAGGAACGGGAAGGCCATAAGATATCTGAGCATGCAAGAGACTCAGATAATGGATATGAAGCTAACCGGACGGTAATCGGACTCACGATGGGACAATGACACAGAGATTCGTACACAAGAAAAGACTCGTGTTTTAATGAACGTAAATAGCGGTTCATTTGAAGTTTCGGGCACCCGAATGGAGGAACGGGAAAGCCATAAGATATCTAAGCATGCAACAGACTCAGATAAAGGATCTGAAGCTGACCGGACGGTAATCGGACTCACGATGGGACAATGACACAGAGATTCGTGCACAAGAAAAGACTCGTGTTTTAATGAACGTAAATAGCGGTTCATTTGAAGTTTCGGGCACCCGAATGGAGGAACGGGAAAGCCATAAGATATCTAAGCATGCAACAGACTCAGATAAAGGATGTGAAGCTGACCGGACGGTAATCGGACTCACGATGGAACAATGACACAATGATTCGTACACAAGAAAAGACTCGTGTTTTAATGGACGTAACTAGCGGTTCATTTAAAGTTTCGGGCACCCGAATGGAAGAACGGGAAAGCCATAAGATATCTAAGCATGCAACAGACTCAGATAAAGGATATGAAGCTGACCGGACGGTAATCGGACTCACGATGGGACAATGACACAGAGATTCGTAGACAAGAAAAGACTCGTGTTTTAATGGACGTAACTAGCGGTTCATTTGAAGTTTCGGGCACCCGAATGGAGGAACGGGAAGGCCATAAGATATCTGAGCATGCAACAGACTCAGATAAAGGATATGAAGCTTACCGGACAGTAATCGGACTCACGATGGGACAATGACACAGAGATTCGTACACAAGAAAAGACTCGTGTTTTAATGGACGTAACTAGCGGTTCATTTAAAGTTTCGGGCACCCGAATGGAAGAACGGGAAAGCCATAAGATATCTAAGCATGCAACAGACTCAGATAAAGGATATGAAGCTGACCGGACGGTAATCGGACTCACGATGGGACAATGACACAGAGATTCGTAGACAAGAAAAGACTCGTGTTTTAATGGACGTAACTAGCGGTTCATTTGAAGTTTCGGGCACCCGAATGGAGGAACGGGAAGGCCATAAGATATCTGAGCATGCAACAGACTCAGATAAAGGATATGAAGCTTACCGGACGGTAATCGGACTCACGATGGGACAATGACACAGAGATTCGTACACAAGAAAAGACTCGAGTTTTAATGGACGGAACTGTCGGTTCATATGTAGTTTCGGGCACCAGAATGGAGGAACGGGAAGGCCATAAGATATCTGAGCATGCAACAGACTCAGATAAAGGATATGAAGCTAACTGGACGGTAAGCGGACTCACGATGGGACAATGACACAGAGATTCGTACACAAGAAAAGACTCGTGTTTTAATGAACGTAAATAGCGGTTCATTTGAAGTTTCGGGCACCCGGATGGAGGAACGGGAAAGCCATAAGATATCTAAGCATGCAACAGACTCAGATAAAGGATATGAAGCTGACCGGACGGTAATCGGACTCACAATGGGACAATGACACAGAGATTCGTACACAAGAAAAGACTCGTGTTTTAATGGACGTAACTATCGGTTCATATGAAGTTTCGGGCACCCGAATGGAGGAACGGGAACGCCATAAGATATCTGATCATGCAACAAACTATGTTAAAGGATACGAAGCAGACCGGACGGTAATCGGACTCACGATGTGACAATGACACAGAGATTCGTACACAAGAAAAGACTCGTGTTTTAATGGACGTAACTATCGGTTCATTTGACGTTTCGGGCACCCGAATGGAGGAACGGAAGGCAATAATATATCTAAGCATGCAACAGACTCATATAAAGGATATGAAGCTGACCGAACGGTAATCGGACTCACGATGCGACAATAAAATAGAGATTCATACACAAGAAAAGACTCGAGTTTTAAAGGACGTAACTATCTGTACATTTGAAATTTCGGGCACCCGAATGGAGGAACGGGAAGGCCATAAGATATCTGAGCATGCAACAGACTCAGATAATGGATATGAAGCTAACCGGATGGTAATCGGACTCACGATGGGACAATGACACAGAGATTCGTACACAAGAAAAGACTCGTGTTTTAATGAACGTAATTAGCGGTTCATTTGAAGTTTCGGGCACCCGGATAGAGGAACGGGAAAGCCATAAGATATCTAAGCATGCAACAGACTCAGATAAAGGATATGAAGCTGACCGGACGGTAATCGGACTCACGATGGGACAATGACACAGAGATTCGTACACAAGAAAAGACTCGTGTTTTAATGGACGGAACTATCGGTTCATATGAAGTTTCGGGCACCCGAATGGAGGAACGGGAACGCCATAAGATATCTGATCATGCAACAAACTATGTTAAAGGATACGAAGCAGACAGGACGGTAATCGGACTCACGATGTGACAATGACACAGAGATTCGTACACAAGAAAAGACTCGTGTTTTAATGGACGTAACTAGCGGTTCATTTGAAGTTTCGGGCACCCGAATGGAGGAACAGGAAGGCCATAAGATATCTAAGCATGCAACAGACTCATATAAAGGATTTGAAGCTGACCGGACGGTAATCGGACTCACGATGCGACAATGACATAGAGATTCGTACACAAGAAAAGACTCGAGTTTTAAAGGACGTAACTATCTGTACATTTGAAGTTTCGGGCACCCGAATGGAGGAACGGGAAGGCCATAAGATATCTGAGCATGCAACAGACTCAGATAATGGATATGAAGCTAACCGGACGGTAATCGGACTCACGATGGGACAATGACACAGAGATTCGTACACAAGAAAAGACTCGTGTTTTAATGAATGTAAATAGCGGTTCATTTGAAGTTTCGGGCACCCGAATGGAGGAACAGGAAAGCCATAAGATATCTAAGCATGCAACAGACTCAGATAAAGGATCTGAAGCTGACCGGACGGTAATCGGACTCACGATGGGACAATGACACAGAGATTCGTACACAAGAAAAGACTCGTGTTTTAATGAACGTACATAGCGGTTTATTTGAAGTTTCGGGCACCCGAATGGAGGAACGGGAAAGCCATAAGATATCTAAGCATGCAACAGACTCAGATAAAGGATATGAAGCTGACCGGACGGTAATCGGACTCCCGATGGGACAATGACACAGAGATTCGTAGACAAGAAAAGACTCGTGTTTTAATGGACGTAACTATGTGTACATTTGAAGTTTCGGGCTCCCGAATGGAGGAACGGGAACACCATAAGATATCTGAGCATGCAACAAACTCAGATAATGGATATGAAGCTAACCGGACGGTAATCGGACTCACGATGGGACAATGACACAGAGATTCGTACACAAGTTAAAGACTCGTGTTTTAATGAACGTAATTAGCGGTTCATTTGAAGTTTCGGGCACCCGAATGGAGGAACGGGAAAGCTATAAGATATCTAAGCATGCAACAGAGTCAGATAAAGGATATGAAGCTGACCGTACAGTAATCGGACTCACGATGGGACAATGACACAGAGATTCGTACCCAAGAAAAGACTCGTGTTTTAATGAACGTAAATAGCGGTTCATTTGAAGTTTCGGGCACCCGAATGGAGGAACGGGAAAGCCATAAGATATCTAAGCATGCAACAGACTCAGATAAAGGATATGAAGCTGACCGGACCGTAATCGGACTCACGATGGGACAATGACACAGAGATTCGTACACAAGAAAAGACTCGTGTTTTAATGGACGTAACCATCGGTTCATATGAAGTTTCGGGCACCCGAATGGAGGAACGGGAACGCCATAAGATATCTGATCATGCAACAAACTATGTTAAAGGATACGAAGCAGACCGGACGGTAATCGGACTCACGATGTGACAATGACACAGAGATTCGTACACAAGAAAAGACTCGTGTTTTAATGGACGTAACTAGCGGTTCATTTGAAGTTTCGGGCACCCGAATGGTGGAACGGGAAGGCCATAAGATATCTGAGCGTGCAACAGACTCAAATAAAGGATATGAAGCTTACCGGACGGTAATCGTACTCACAATGGGACAATGACACAAAGATTCGTACACAAGAAAAGACTCGAGTTTTAATAGACGGAACGATCGGTTCATATGAAGTTTCGGGCACCCGAATGGAGGAACGGGAATGCCATAAGATATCTGATCATGCAACAAACTATGTTAAAGGATACGAAGCAGACCGGACGGTAATCAGACTCACGATGTGACAATGACACAGAGATTCGTACACAAGAATAGACTCGTGTTTTAATGGACGTAACTAGCGGTTCATTTGAAGCTTCGGGCACCCGAATGGAGGAACGGGAAGGCCATAAGATATCTAAGCATGCAACAGACTCATATAAAGGATTTGAAGCTGACCGGACGGTAATCGGACTCACGATGCGACAATGACATAGAGATTCGTACCCAAGAAAAGACTCGAGTTTTAAAGGACGTAACTATCTGTACATTTGAAGTTTCGGGCACCCGAATGGAGGAACAGGAAGGCCATAAGATATCTGAGCATGCAACAGACTCAGATAATGGATATGAAGCTAACCGGACGGTAATCGGACTCACGATGGGACAATGACACAGAGATTCGTACACAAGAAAAGACTCGTGTTTTAATGAACGTAAATAGCGGTTCATTTGAAGTTTCGGGCACCCGAATGGAGGAACGGGAAGGCCATAAGATATCTAAGCATGCAACAGACTCAGATAAAGGATCTGAAGCTGACCGGACGGTAATCGGACTCACGATGGGACAATGACACAGAGATTCGTACACAAGAAAAGACTCGTGTTTTAATGAACGTACATAGCGGTTCATTTGAAGTTTCGGGCACCCGAATGGAGGAACGGGAAAGCCATAAGATATCTAAGCTTGCAACAGACTCAGATAAAGGATGTGAAGCTGACCGGACGGTAATCGGACTCACGATGGGACAATGACACAAAGATTCGTACACAAGAAAAGACTCGTGTTTTAATGGACGTAACTAGCGGTTCATTTAAAGTTTCGGGCACCCGAATGGAAGAACGGGAAAGCCATAAGATATCTAAGCATGCAACAGACTCAGATAAAGGATATGAAGCTGACCGGACGGTAATCGGACTCACGATGGGACAATGACACAGAGATTCGTAGACAAGAAAAGACTCGTGTTTTAATGGACGTAACTATGTGTACATTTGAAGTTTCGGGCTCCCGAATGGAGGAACGGGAACACCATAAGATATCTGAGCATGCAACAAACTCAGATAATGGATATGAAGCTAACCGGACGGTAATCGGACTCACGATGGGACAATGACACAGAGATTCGTACACAAGTAAAGACTCGTGTTTTAATGAACGTAATTAGCGGTTCATTTGAAGTTTCGGGCACCCGAATGGAGGAACGGGAAAGCCATAAGATATCTAAGCATGCAACAGATTCAGATAAAGGATATGAAGCTGACCGGACAGTAATCGGACTCACGATGGGACAATGACACAGAGATTCGTACACAAGAAAAGACTCGTGTTTTAATGGACGTAACTATCGGTTCATATGAAGTTTCGGGCACCCGAATGGAGGAACGGGAAGGCCATAAGATATCTAAGCATGCAACAGACTCATATAAAGGATTTGAAGCTGACCGGACGGTAATCTGACTCACGATGCGACAATGACATAGAGATTCGTACACAAGAAAAGACTCGAGTTTTAAAGGACGTAACTATCTGTACATTTGAAGTTTCGGGCACCCGAATGGAGGAACGGGAAGGCCATAAGATATCTGAGCATGCAACAGACTCAGATAATGGATATGAAGCAAACCGGACGGTAATCGGACTCACGATGGGACAATGACACAGAGATTCGTACACAAGAAAAGACTCGTGTTTTAATGAACGTAAATAGCGGTTCATTTGAAGTTTCGGGCACCCGAATGGAGGAACGGGAAAGCCATAAGATATCTAAGCATGCAACAGACTCAGATAAAGGATCTGAAGCTTACCGGACGATAATCGGACTCACGATGGGACAATGACACAGAGATTCGTACACAAGAAAAGACTCGTGTTTTAATGAACGTACATAGCGGTTCATTTGAAGTTTCGGGCACCCGAATGGAGGAACGGGAAAGCCATAAGATATCTAAGCATGCAACAGACTCAGATAAAGGATGTGAAGCTGACCGGACGGTAATCGGACTCACGATGGGACAATGACACAAAGATTCGTACACAAGAAAAGACTCGTGTTTTAATGGACGTAACTTGCGGTTCATTTAAAGTTTCGGGCACCCGAATGGAGGAACGGGAAAGCCATAAGATATCTAAGCATGCAACAGACTCAGATAAAGGATATGAAGCTGACCGGACGGTAATCGGACTCACGATGGGACAATGACACAGAGATTCGTAGACAAGAAAAGACTCGTGTTTTAATGGACGTAACTATGTGTACATTTGAAGTTTCAGGCTCCCGAATGGAGGAACGGGAACGCCATAAGATATCTGAGCATGCAACAAACTCAGATAATGGATATGAAGCTAACCGGACGGTAATCGGACTCACGATGGGACAATGACACAGAGATTTGTACACAAGTAAAGACTCGTGTTTTAATGAACGTAATTAGCGGTTCATTTGAAGTTTCGGGCACCCGAATGGAGGAACGGGAAAGCCATAAGATATCTAAGCATGCAACAGATTCAGATAAAGGATATGAAGCTGACCGGACAGTAATCGGACTCACGATGGGACAATGACACAGAGATTCGTACACAAGAAAAGACTCGTGTTTTAATGGACGTAACTATCGGTTCATATGAAGTTTCGGGCACCCGAATGGAGGAACGGGAACGCCATAAGATATCTGATCATGCAACAAACTATGTTAAAGGATACGAAGCAGACCGGACGGTAATCGGACTCACGATGTGACAATGACACAGAGATTCGTACACAAGAAAAGACTCGTGTTTTAATGGACGTAACTAGCGGTTCATTTGAAGTTTCGGGCACCCGAATGGAGGAACGGGAAGGCCATAAGATATCTGAGCGTGCAACAGACTCAAATAAAGGATATGAAGCTTACCGGACGGTAATCGGACTCACGATGGGACAATGACACAGAGATTCGTACACAAGAAAAGACTCGTGTTTTAATGAACGTACATAGCGGTTCATTTGAAGTTTCGGGGACCCGAATGGAGGAACGGGAAAGCCATAAGATATCTAAGCATGCAACAGACTCAGATAAAGGATGTGAAGCTGACCGGACGGTAATCGGACTCATGATGGGACAATGACACAAAGATTCGTACACAAGAAAAGACTCGTGTTTTAATGGACGTAACTAGCGGTTCATTTAAAGTTTCGGGCACCCGAATGGAGGAACGGGAAAGCCATAAGATATCTAAGCATGCAACAGACTCAGATAAAGGATATGAAGCTGACCGGACGGTAATCGGACTCATGATGGGACAATGACACAGAGATTCGTAGACAAGAAAAGACTCGTGTTTTAATGGACGTAACTATGTGTACATTTGAAGTTTCGGGCTCCCGAATGGAGGAACGGGAACGCCATAAGATATCTGAGCATGCAACAAACTCAGATAATGGATATGAAGCTAACCGGACGGTAATCGGACTCACGATGGGACAATGACACAGAGATTCGTACACAAGTAAAGACTCGTGTTTTAATGAACGTAATTAGCGGTTCATTTGAAGTTTCGGGCACCCGAATCGAGGAACGGGAAAGCCATAAGATATCTAAGCATGCAACAGATTCAGATAAAGGATATGAAGCTGACCGGACAGTAATCGGACTCACGATGTGACAATGACACAGAGATTCGTACACAAGAAAAGACTCGTGTTTTAATGGACGTAACTAGCGGTTCATTTGAAGTTTCGGGCACCCGAATGGAGGAACGGGAAGGCCATAAGATATCTGAGCATGCAACAGACTCAGATAAAGGATATGAAGCTTACCGGACGGTAATCGGACTCACAATGGGACAATGACACAAAGATTCGTACACAAGAAAAGACTCGAGTTTTAATAGACGGAACTATCGGTTCATATGAAGTTTCGGGCACCCGAATGGAGGAACGGGAATGCCATAAGATATCTGATCATGCAACAAACTATGTTAAAGGATACGAAGCAGACCGGACGGTAATCGGACTCACGATGTGATAATGACACAGAGATTCGTACACAAGAAAAGACTCGTGTTTTAATGGACGTAACTAGCGGTTCATTTGAAGTTTCGGGCACCCGAATGGAGGAACAGGAAGGCCATAAGATATCTGAGCATGCAACAGACTCAGATAAAGGATATGAAGATTGCCGGACGGTAATCAGACTCATGATGGGACAATGACACAGAGATTAGTACACAAGAAAAGACTCGAGTTTTAATAGACGGAACTATCGGTTCATATGAAGTTTCGGGCACCCGAATGGAGGAACGGGAATGCCATAAGATATCTGATCATGCAACAAACTATGTTAAAGGATACGAAGCAGACCAGACGGTAATCGGACTCACGATGTGACAATGACACAGAGATTCGTACAGAAGAAAAGACTCGTGTTTTAATGGACGTAACTAGCGGTTCATTTGAAGTTTTGGGCACCCGAATGGAGGAACGGGAAGGCCATAAGATATCTGAGCATGCAAAAGACTCAGATAAAGGATATGAAGTTTACCGGACGGTAATCGGACTCACGATGGGACAATGACACAGAGATTCGTACACAAGAAAAGACTCGAGTTTTAATGGACGGAACTATCGGTTCATATGAAGTTTCGGGCACCCGAATGGAGGATCGGGAACGCCATAAGATATCTGATCATGCAACAAACTATGTTAAAGGATACGAAGCAGACCGGACGGTAATCGGACTCACGATGTGACAATGACACAGAGATTCGTACACAAGAAAAGACTCGTGTTTTAATGGACGTAACTAGCGGTTCATTTGAAGTTTCGGGCACCCGAATGGAGGAACGGGAAGGCCATAAGATATCTAAGCATGCAACAGACTCATATAAAGGATATGAAGCTGACCGGACGGTAATCGGACTCACGATGCGACAATGACATAGAGATTCATACACAAGAAAAGACTCGAGTTTTAAAGGACATAACTATGTGTACATCTGAAGTTTCGGGCTCCCGAATGGAGGAACGGGAACGCCATAAGATATCTAAGCATGCAAAAGACTCAGATAAAGGATATGAAGCTGACCGGACAGTAATCGGACTCACGATGGGACAATGACACAGAGATTCGTACACAAGAAAAGACTCGTGTTTTAATGGACGTAACTATCGGTTCATATGAAGTTTCGGGCACCCGAATGGAGGAATGGGAACGCCATAAGATATCTGATAATGCAACAAACTATGTTAAAGGATACGAAGCAGACCGGACGGTAATCGGACTCACGATGTGACAATGACACAGAGATTCGTACACAAGAAAAGACTCGTGTTTTAATGGACGTAACTAGCGGTTCATTTGAACTTTCGGGCACCCGAATGGAGGAACGGGAAGGCCATAAGATATCTGAGCATGCAACAGACTCAGATAAAGGATATGAAGCTTACCGGACGGTAATCGGACTCACGATGGGACAATGACACAAAGATTCGTACACAAGAAAAGACTCGAGTTTTAATAGACGGAACTATCGGTTCATATGAAGTTTCGGGCACCCGAATGGAGGAACGGGAACGCCATAAGATATCTGATCATGCAACAAACTATGTTAAAGGATACGAAGCAGACCGGACGGTAATCGGACTCACAATGTGACAATGACACAGAGATTCGTACACAAGAAAACACTCGTGTTTTAATGGACGTAACTAGCGGTTCACTTGAAGTTTCGGGCACCCGAATGGAGGAACGGGAAGGCCATAAGATATCTAAGCATGCAACAGACTCATATAAAGGATATGAAGCTGACCGGACGGTAATCGGACTCACGATGCGACAATGACATAGAGATTCATACACAAGAAAAGACTCGAGTTTTAAAGGACGTAACTATGTGTACATTTGAAGTTTTGGGCTCCCGAATGGAGGAACGGGAACGCCATAAGATATCTAAGCGTGCAACAGACTCAGATAAAGGATATGAAGCTGACCGGACAGTAATCGGACTCACGATGGGACAATGACATAGAGATTCGTACACAAGAAAAGACTCGTGTTTTAATGAACGTAATTAGCGGTTCATTTGAAGTTTCGGGCACCCGGATAGAGGAACGGGAAAGCCATAAGATATCTAAGCATGCAACAGACTCAGATAAAGGATATGAAGCTGACCGGACGGTAATCGGACTCACGATGGGACAATGACACAGAGATTCGTACACAAGAAAAGACTCGAGTTTTAAAGGACGTAACTATCTGTACATTTGAAGTTTCGGGCACCCGAATGGAGGAACGGGAAGGCCATAAGATATCTGAGCATGCAACAGACTCAGATAATGGATATGAAGCTAACCGGACGGTAATCGGACTCACGATGGGACAATGACACAGAGATTCGTACACAAGAAAAGACTCGTGTTTTAATGAACGTAAATAGCGGTTCATTTGAAGTTTCGGGCACCCGAATGGAGGAACGGGAAAGCCATAAGATATCTAAGCATGCAACAGACTCAGATAAAGGATATGAAGTTTACCGGACGGTAATCTGACTCACGATGCGACAATGACATAGAGATTCGTACACAAGAAAAGACTCGAGTTTTAAAGGACGTAACTATCTGTACATTTGAAGTTTCGGGCACCCGAATGGAGGAACGGGAAGGCCATAAGATATCTGAGCATGCAACAGACTCAGATAATGGATATGAAGCAAACCGGACGGTAATCGGACTCACGATGGGACAATGACACAGAGATTCGTACACAAGAAAAGACTCGTGTTTTAATGAACGTAAATAGCGGTTCATTTGAAGTTTCGGGCACCCGAATGGAGGAACGGGAAAGCCATAAGATATCTAAGCATGCAACAGACTCAGATAAAGGATCTGAAGCTTACCGGACGATAATCGGACTCACGATGGGACAATGACACAGAGATTCGTACACAAGAAAAGACTCGTGTTTTAATGAACGTACATAGCGGTTCATTTGAAGTTTCGGGCACCCGAATGGAGGAACGGGAAAGCCATAAGATATCTAAGCATGCAACAGACTCAGATAAAGGATGTGAAGCTGACCGGACGGTAATCGGACTCACGATGGGACAATGACACAAAGATTCGTACACAAGAAAAGACTCGTGTTTTAATGGACGTAACTTGCGGTTCATTTAAAGTTTCGGGCACCCGAATGGAGGAACGGGAAAGCCATAAGATATCAAAGCATGCAACAGACTCAGATAAAGGATATGAAGCTGACCGGACGGTAATCGGACTCACGATGGGACAATGACACAGAGATTCGTAGACAAGAAAAGACTCGTGTTTTAATGGACGTAACTATGTGTACATTTGAAGTTTCAGGCTCCCGAATGGAGGAACGGGAACGCCATAAGATATCTGAGCATGCAACAAACTCAGATAATGGATATGAAGCTAACCGGACGGTAATCGGACTCACGATGGGACAATGACACAGAGATTTGTACACAAGTAAAGACTCGTGTTTTAATGAACGTAATTAGCGGTTCATTTGAAGTTTCGGGCACCCGAATGGAGGAACGGGAAAGCCATAAGATATCTAAGCATGCAACAGATTCAGATAAAGGATATGAAGCTGACCGGACAGTAATCGGACTCACGATGGGACAATGACACAGAGATTCGTACACAAGAAAAGACTCGTGTTTTAATGGACGTAACTATCGGTTCATATGAAGTTTCGGGCACCCGAATGGAGGAACGGGAACGCCATAAGATATCTGATCATGCAACAAACTATGTTAAAGGATACGAAGCAGACCGGACGGTAATCGGACTCACGATGTGACAATGACACAGAGATTCGTACACAAGAAAAGACTCGTGTTTTAGCGGACGTAACTAGCGGTTCATTTGAAGTTTCGGGCACCCGAATGGAGGAACGGGAAGGCCATAAGATATCTGAGCGTGCAACAGACTCAAATAAAGGATATGAAGCTTACCGGACGGTAATCGGACTCACGATGGGACAATGACACAGAGATTCGTACACAAGAAAAGACTCGTGTTTTAATGAACGTACATAGCGGTTCATTTGAAGTTTCGGGGACCCGAATGGAGGAACGGGAAAGCCATAAGATATCTAAGCATGCAACAGACTCAGATAAAGGATGTGAAGCTGACCGGACGGTAATCGGACTCATGATGGGACAATGACACAAAGATTCGTACACAAGAAAAGACTCGTGTTTTAATGGACGTAACTAGCGGTTCATTTAAAGTTTCGGGCACCCGAATGGAGGAACGGGAAAGCCATAAGATATCTAAGCATGCAACAGACTCAGATAAAGGATATGAAGCTGACCGGACGGTAATCGGACTCATGATGGGACAATGACACAGAGATTCGTAGACAAGAAAAGACTCGTGTTTTAATGGACGTAACTATGTGTACATTTGAAGTTTCGGGCTCCCGAATGGAGGAACGGGAACGCCATAAGATATCTGAGCATGCAACAAACTCAGATAATGGATATGAAGCTAACCGGACGGTAATCGGACTCACGATGGGACAATGACACAGAGATTCGTACACAAGTAAAGACTCGTGTTTTAATGAACGTAATTAGCGGTTCATTTGAAGTTTCGGGCACCCGAATCGAGGAACGGGAAAGCCATAAGATATCTAAGCATGCAACAGATTCAGATAAAGGATATGAAGCTGACCGGACAGTAATCGGACTCACGATGTGACAATGACACAGAGATTCGTACACAAGAAAAGACTCGTGTTTTAATGGACGTAACTAGCGGTTCATTTGAAGTTTCGGGCACCCGAATGGAGGAACGGGAAGGCCATAAGATATCTGAGCATGCAACAGACTCAGATAAAGGATATGAAGCTTACCGGACGGTAATCGGACTCACAATGGGACAATGACACAAAGATTCGTACACAAGAAAAGACTCGAGTTTTAATAGACGGAACTATCGGTTCATATGAAGTTTCGGGCACCCGAATGGAGGAACGGGAATGCCATAAGATATCTGATCATGCAACAAACTATGTTAAAGGATACGAAGCAGACCGGACGGTAATCGGACTCACGATGTGATAATGACACAGAGATTCGTACACAAGAAAAGACTCGTGTTTTAATGGACGTAACTAGCGGTTCATTTGAAGTTTCGGGCACCCGAATGGAGGAACAGGAAGGCCATAAGATATCTGAGCATGCAACAGACTCAGATAAAGGATATGAAGATTGCCGGACGGTAATCAGACTCATGATGGGACAATGACACAGAGATTAGTACACAAGAAAAGACTCGAGTTTTAATAGACGGAACTATCGGTTCATATGAAGTTTCGGGCACCCGAATGGAGGAACGGGAATGCCATAAGATATCTGATCATGCAACAAACTATGTTAAAGGATACGAAGCAGACCAGACGGTAATCGGACTCACGATGTGACAATGACACAGAGATTCGTACAGAAGAAAAGACTCGTGTTTTAATGGACGTAACTAGCGGTTCATTTGAAGTTTTGGGCACCCGAATGGAGGAACGGGAAGGCCATAAGATATCTGAGCATGCAAAAGACTCAGATAAAGGATATGAAGTTTACCGGACGGTAATCGGACTCACGATGGGACAATGACACAGAGATTCGTACACAAGAAAAGACTCGAGTTTTAATGGACGGAACTATCGGTTCATATGAAGTTTCGGGCACCCGAATGGAGGATCGGGAACGCCATAAGATATCTGATCATGCAACAAACTATGTTAAAGGATACGAAGCAGACCGGACGGTAATCGGACTCACGATGTGACAATGACACAGAGATTCGTACACAAGAAAAGACTCGTGTTTTAATGGACGTAACTAGCGGTTCATTTGAAGTTTCGGGCACCCGAATGGAGGAACGGGAAGGCCATAAGATATCTAAGCATGCAACAGACTCATATAAAGGATATGAAGCTGACCGGACGGTAATCGGACTCACGATGCGACAATGACATAGAGATTCATACACAAGAAAAGACTCGAGTTTTAAAGGACATAACTATGTGTACATCTGAAGTTTCGGGCTCCCGAATGGAGGAACGGGAACGCCATAAGATATCTAAGCATGCAAAAGACTCAGATAAAGGATATGAAGCTGACCGGACAGTAATCGGACTCACGATGGGACAATGACACAGAGATTCGTACACAAGAAAAGACTCGTGTTTTAATGGACGTAACTATCGGTTCATATGAAGTTTCGGGCACCCGAATGGAGGAATGGGAACGCCATAAGATATCTGATAATGCAACAAACTATGTTAAAGGATACGAAGCAGACCGGACGGTAATCGGACTCACGATGTGACAATGACACAGAGATTCGTACACAAGAAAAGACTCGTGTTTTAATGGACGTAACTAGCGGTTCATTTGAACTTTCGGGCACCCGAATGGAGGAACGGGAAGGCCATAAGATATCTGAGCATGCAACAGACTCAGATAAAGGATATGAAGCTTACCGGACGGTAATCGGACTCACGATGGGACAATGACACAAAGATTCGTACACAAGAAAAGACTCGAGTTTTAATAGACGGAACTATCGGTTCATATGAAGTTTCGGGCACCCGAATGGAGGAACGGGAACGCCATAAGATATCTGATCATGCAACAAACTATGTTAAAGGATACGAAGCAGACCGGACGGTAATCGGACTCACAATGTGACAATGACACAGAGATTCGTACACAAGAAAACACTCGTGTTTTAATGGACGTAACTAGCGGTTCACTTGAAGTTTCGGGCACCCGAATGGAGGAACGGGAAGGCCATAAGATATCTAAGCATGCAACAGACTCATATAAAGGATATGAAGCTGACCGGACGGTAATCGGACTCACGATGCGACAATGACATAGAGATTCATACACAAGAAAAGACTCGAGTTTTAAAGGACGTAACTATGTGTACATTTGAAGTTTCGGGCTCCCGAATGGAGGAACGGGAACGCCATAAGATATCTAAGCGTGCAACAGACTCAGATAAAGGATATGAAGCTGACCGGACAGTAATCGGACTCACGATGGGACAATGACATAGAGATTCGTACACAAGAAAAGACTCGTGTTTTAATGAACGTAATTAGCGGTTCATTTGAAGTTTCGGGCACCCGGATAGAGGAACGGGAAAGCCATAAGATATCTAAGCATGCAACAGACTCAGATAAAGGATATGAAGCTGACCGGACGGTAATCGGACTCACGATGGGACAATGACACAGAGATTCGTACACAAGAAAAGACTCGAGTTTTAAAGGACGTAACTATCTGTACATTTGAAGTTTCGGGCACCCGAATGGAGGAACGGGAAGGCCATAAGATATCTGAGCATGCAACAGACTCAGATAAAGGATATGAAGATTGCCGGACGGTAATCAGACTCATGATGGGACAATGACACAGAGATTAGTACACAAGAAAAGACTCGAGTTTTAATAGACGGAACTATCGGTTCATATGAAGTTTCGGGCACCCGAATGGAGGAACGGGAATGCCATAAGATATCTGATCATGCAACAAACTATGTTAAAGGATACGAAGCAGACCAGACGGTAATCGGACTCACGATGTGACAATGACACAGAGATTCGTACAGAAGAAAAGACTCGTGTTTTAATGGACGTAACTAGCGGTTCATTTGAAGTTTTGGGCACCCGAATGGAGGAACGGGAAGGCCATAAGATATCTGAGCATGCAAAAGACTCAGATAAAGGATATGAAGTTTACCGGACGGTAATCGGACTCACGATGGGACAATGACACAGAGATTCGTACACAAGAAAAGACTCGAGTTTTAATGGACGGAACTATCGGTTCATATGAAGTTTCGGGCACCCGAATGGAGGATCGGGAACGCCATAAGATATCTGATCATGCAACAAACTATGTTAAAGGATACGAAGCAGACCGGACGGTAATCGGACTCACGATGTGACAATGACACAGAGATTCGTACACAAGAAAAGACTCGTGTTTTAATGGACGTAACTAGCGGTTCATTTGAAGTTTCGGGCACCCGAATGGAGGAACGGGAAGGCCATAAGATATCTAAGCATGCAACAGACTCATATAAAGGATATGAAGCTGACCGGACGGTAATCGGACTCACGATGCGACAATGACATAGAGATTCATACACAAGAAAAGACTCGAGTTTTAAAGGACATAACTATGTGTACATCTGAAGTTTCGGGCTCCCGAATGGAGGAACGGGAACGCCATAAGATATCTAAGCATGCAAAAGACTCAGATAAAGGATATGAAGCTGACCGGACAGTAATCGGACTCACGATGGGACAATGACACAGAGATTCGTACACAAGAAAAGACTCGTGTTTTAATGGACGTAACTATCGGTTCATATGAAGTTTCGGGCACCCGAATGGAGGAATGGGAACGCCATAAGATATCTGATAATGCAACAAACTATGTTAAAGGATACGAAGCAGACCGGACGGTAATCGGACTCACGATGTGACAATGACACAGAGATTCGTACACAAGAAAAGACTCGTGTTTTAATGGACGTAACTAGCGGTTCATTTGAACTTTCGGGCACCCGAATGGAGGAACGGGAAGGCCATAAGATATCTGAGCATGCAACAGACTCAGATAAAGGATATGAAGCTTACCGGACGGTAATCGGACTCACGATGGGACAATGACACAAAGATTCGTACACAAGAAAAGACTCGAGTTTTAATAGACGGAACTATCGGTTCATATGAAGTTTCGGGCACCCGAATGGAGGAACGGGAACGCCATAAGATATCTGATCATGCAACAAACTATGTTAAAGGATACGAAGCAGACCGGACGGTAATCGGACTCACAATGTGACAATGACACAGAGATTCGTACACAAGAAAACACTCGTGTTTTAATGGACGTAACTAGCGGTTCACTTGAAGTTTCGGGCACCCGAATGGAGGAACGGGAAGGCCATAAGATATCTAAGCATGCAACAGACTCATATAAAGGATATGAAGCTGACCGGACGGTAATCGGACTCACGATGCGACAATGACATAGAGATTCATACACAAGAAAAGACTCGAGTTTTAAAGGACGTAACTATGTGTACATTTGAAGTTTCGGGCTCCCGAATGGAGGAACGGGAACGCCATAAGATATCTAAGCGTGCAACAGACTCAGATAAAGGATATGAAGCTGACCGGACAGTAATCGGACTCACGATGGGACAATGACATAGAGATTCGTACACAAGAAAAGACTCGTGTTTTAATGGACGTAACTATCGGTTCATATGAAGTTTCGGGCACCCGAAAGGAGGAATGGGAACGCCATAAGATATCTGATCATGCAACAAACTATGTTAAAGGATACGAAGCAGATCGGACGGTAATCGGACTCACGATGTGACAATGACACAGAGATTCGTACACAAGAAAAGACTCGTGTTTTAATGGACGTAACTAGCGGTTCATTTGATGTTTCGGGCACCCGAATGGAGGAATGGGAAGGCCATAAGATTGAGCATGCAACAGACTCAGAGAAAGGATATGAAGCTTACCCGACGGTAATCGGACTCACGATGGGACAATGACACAGAGATTCGTACACAAGAAAAGACTCGAGTTTTAATAGACGGAACTATCGGTTCATATGATGTTTCGGGCACCCGAATGGAGGAACGGGAACGCCATAAGATATCTGATCATGCAACAAACTATGTTAAAGGATACGAAGCAGACCGGACGGTAATCGGACTCACAATGTGACAATGACACAGAGATTCGTACACAAGAAAAGACTCGTGTTTTAATGGACATAACTAGCGGTTCACTTGAAGATTTGGGCACCCGAATGGAGGAACGGGAAGGCCATAAGATATCTAAACATGCAACAGACTCATATAAAGGATATGAAGCTGACCGGACGGTAATCGGACTCAAACTATGTTAAAGGATACGAAGCAGACCGGACGGTAATCGGACTCACGATGTGACGATGACATAGAGATTCGTACACAAGAAAAGACTGGTGTTTTAATGGACGTAACTAGCGGTTCATTTGAAGTTTCGGGCACCCGAATGGAGGAACGGGAAGGCCATAAGATATCTAAGCATGCAACAGACTCATATAAAGGATTTGAAGCTGACCGGACGGTAATCGGACTCACGATGCGACAATGACATAGAGATTCGAAAACAAGAAAAGACTCGAGTTTTAAAGGACGTAACTATCTGTACATTTGAAGTTTCGGGCACCCGAATGGAGGAACGGGAAGGCCATAAGATATCTGAGCATGCAACAGACTCAGATAATGGAAATGAAGCTAACCGGACGGTAATCGGACTCACGATGGGACAATGACACAGAGATTCGTACACAAGAAAAGACTCGTGTTTTAATGAACGTAAATAGCGGTTCATTTGAAGTTTCGGGCACCCGAATGGAGGAACGGGAAAGCCATAAGATATCTAAGCATGCAACAGACTCAGATAAAGGATATGAAGCTGACCGGACGGTTATCAGACTCACGATGGGACAACGACACAGAGATTCGTACACAAGAAAAGACTCGTGTTTTAATGAACGTAAATAGCGGTTCATTTGAAGTTTCGGGCACCCGAATGGAGGAACGGGAAAGCCATAAGATATCTAAGCATGCAACAGACTCAGATAAAGGATGTGAAGCTGACAGGACGGTAATCAGACTCACGATGGGACAGTGACACAGAGATTCGTACACAAGAAAAGACTCGTGTTTTAATGGACGTAACTAGCGGTTCATTTGAAGTTTCGGGCACCCGAATGGAGGAACGGGAAAGCCATAAGATATCTAAGCATCCAACAGACTCAGATAAAGGATATGAAGCTGACCGGACGGTAATCGAACTCACGAAGGGACAATGACACAGAGATTCGTAGACAAGAAAAGACTCGTGTTTTAATGGACGGAACTGTTGGTTCATATGTAGTTTCGGGCACCCGAATGGAGGAACGGGAAGGCCATAAGATATCTGAGCATGCAACAGACTCAGATAAAGGATATGAAGCTAACCGGACGGTAATCGGACTCACGATGGGACAATGACACAGAGATTCGTACACAAGAAAAGACTCGAGTTTTAATGGACGGAACTGTCGGTTCATATGTAGTTTCGGGCACCCGAATGGAGGAACGGGAAGGCCATAAGATATCTGAGCATGCAACAGACTCAGATAAAGGATATGAAGCTTACCGGACGGTAATCGGACTCACGATTGGACAATGACACAGAGATTCGTACACAAGAAAAGACTCGAGTTTTAATGGACGGAACTGTCGGTTCATATGTAGTTTCGGGCACCCGAATGGAGGAACGGGAAGACCATAAGATATCTGAGCATGCAACAGACTCAGATAAAGGATATGAAGCTTACCGGACGGTAATCGGACTCACGATGGGACAATGACACAGAGATTCGTACACAAGAAAAGACTCGAGTTTTAATGGACGGAACTGTCGGTTCATATGTAGTTTCGGGCACCCGAATGGTGGAACGGGAAGGCCATAAGATATCTGAGCATGCAGCAGACTCAGATAAAGGATATGAAGCTAACTGGACGGTAATCGGACTCACGATGGGACAATGACACAGAGATTCGTACACAAGAAAAGACTCGAGTTTTAATGAACGTAAATAGCGGTTCATTTGAAGTTTTGGGCACCCGGATGGAGGAACGGGAAAGCCATAAGATATCTAAGCATGCAACAGACTTAGATAAAGGATATGAAGCTGACCGGACGGTAATTGGACTCACGATGCGACAATGACATAGAGATTCATACACAAGAAAAGACTCGAGTTTTAAAGGACGTAACTATCTGTAGATTTGAAGTTTCGGGCACCCGAATGGAGGAACGGGAAGGCCATAAGATATCTGAGCATGCAACAGACTCAGATAATGGATATGAAGCTAACCGGATGGTAATCGGACTCACGATGGGACAATGACACAGAGATTCGTACACAAGAAAAGACTCGTGTTTTAATGAACGTAATTAGCGGTTCATTTGAAGTTTCGGGCACCCGAATGGAGGAACGGGAAAGCCATACGATATCTAAGCATGCAACAGACTCAGATAAAGGATATGAAGCTGACCGGACAGTAATCGGACTCACGATGGGACAATGACACAGAGATTCGTACACAAGAAAAGACTCGTGTTTTAATGGACGTAACTATCGGTTCATATGAAGTTTCGGGCACCCGAATGGAGGAACGGGAACGCCATAAGATATCTGATCATGCAACAAACTATGTTAAAGGATACGAAGCAGACCGGACGGTAATCGGACTCACGATGTGACAATGACACCGAGATTCGTACACAAGAAAAGACTCGTGTTTTAATGGACGTAACTATCGGTTCATATGAAGTTTCGGGCACCCGAATGGAGGAACGGGAACGCCATAAGATATCTGATCATGCAACAGACTCAGATAAAGGATATGAAGCTTACCGGACGGTAATCGGACTCACGATGGGACAATGACACAGAGATTCGTACACAAGAAAAGACTAGTGTTTTAATGAACGTAAATAGCGGTTCATTTGAAGTTTCGGGCACCCGGATGGAGGAACGGGAAAGCCATAAGATATCTAAGCATGCAACAGACTCAGATAAAGGATATGAAGCTGACCGGACGGTAATCGGACTCACTATGCGACAATGACACAGAGATTCGTACACAAGAAAAGACTCGTGTTTTAATGGACGTAACTAGCGGTTCATTTGAAGTTTCGGGCACCCGAATGGAGGAACGGGAAAGCCATAAGATATCCAAGCATGCAACAGACTCATATAAAGGATTTGAAGCTGACCGGACGGTAATCGGACTCACGATGCGACAATGACATAGAGATTCGTACACAAGAAAAGACTCGAGTTTTAAAGGACGTAACTATCTGTACATTTGAAGTTTCGGGCACCCGAATGGAGGAACGGGAAGGCCATAAGATATCTGAGCATGCAACAGACTCAGATAATGGAAATGAAGCTAAACGGACGGTAATCGGACTCACGATGGGACAATGACACAGAGATTCGTACACAAGAAAAGACTCGTGTTTTAATGAACGTAAATAGCGGTTCATTTGAAGTTTCGGGCACCCGAATGGAGGAACGGGAAAGCCATAAGATATCTAAGCATGCAACAGACTCAGATAAAGGATATGAAGCTGACCGGACGGTTATCAGACTCACGATGGGACAACGACACAGAGATTCGTACACAAGAAAAGACTCGTGTTTTAATGAACGTAAATAGCGGTTCATTTGAAGTTTCGTGCACCAAAATGGAGGAACGGGAAAGCCATAAGATATCTAAGCATGCAACAGACTCAGATAAAGGATCTAAAGCTGACCGGACGGTAATCGGACTCACGATGGGACAATGACACAGAGATTCGTAGACAAGAAAAGACTCGTGTTTTAATGGACGTAACTAGCGGTTCATTTGAAGTTTCGGGTACCCGAATGGAGGAACGGGAAGGCCATAAGATATCTGAGCATGCAACAGACTCAGATAAAGGATATGAAGCTTACCGGACGGTAATCGGACTCACGATGGGACAATGACACAGAGATTCGTACACAAGAAAAGACTCGAGTTTTAATGGACGGAACTATCAGTTCATATGAAGTTTCGGGCACCCGAATGGAGGAACGGGAACGCCATAAGATATCTGATCATGCAACAAACTATGTGAAAGGATACGAAGCAGACCGGACGGTAATCGGACTCACAGTGTGACGATGACATAGAGATTCGTACACAAGAAAAGACTGGTGTTTTAATGGACGTAACTAGCGGTTCATTTGAAGTTTCGGGAACCCGAATGGAGGAACGGGAAAGCCATAAGATATCTAAGCATGCAACAGACTCATATAAAGGATTTGAAGCTGACCGGACGGTAATCGGACTCACGATGCGACAATGACATAGAGATTCGTACACAAGAAAAGACTCGAGTTTTAAAGGACGTAACTATCTGTACATTTGAAGTTTCGGGCACCCGAATGGAGGAACGGGAAGGCCATAAGATATCTGAGCATGCAACAGACTCAGATAATGGAAATGAAGCTAAACGGACGGTAATCGGACTCACGATGGGACAATGACACAGAGATTCGTACACAAGAAAAGACTCGTGTTTTAATGAACGTAAATAGCGGTTCATTTGAAGTTTCGGGCACCCGAATGGAGGAACGGGAAAGCCATAAGATATCTAAGCATGCAACAGACTCAGATAAAGGATATGAAGCTGACCGGACGGTTATCAGACTCACGATGGGACAACGACACAGAGATTCGTACACAAGAAAAGACTCGTGTTTTAATGAACGTAAATAGCGGTTCATTTGAAGTTTCAGGCACCCGAATGGAGGAACGGGAAAGCCATAAGATATCTAAGCATGCAACAGACTCAGATAAAGGATGTGAAGCTGACCGGACGGTAATCAGACTCACGATGGGACAGTGACACAGAGATTCGTACACAAGAAAAGACTCGTGTTTTAATGGACGTAACTAGCGGTTCATTTGAAGTTTCGGGCACCCGAATGGAGGAACGGGAAAGCCATAAGATATCTAAGCATGCAACAGACTCAGATAAAGGATATGAAGCTGACCGGACGGTAATCGGACTCACGAAGGGACAATGACACAGAGATTCGTAGACAAGAAAAGACTCGTGTTTTAATGGACGTAACTAGCGGTTCATTTGAAGTTTCGGGCACCCGAATGGAGGAACGGGAAGGCCATAAGATATCTAAGCATGCAACAGACTCATATAAAGGATATGAAGCTGACCGGACGGTAATCAGATTCACGATGCGACGATGACATAGAGATTCGTACACAAGAAAAGACTCGAGTTTTAAAGGACGTAACTATCTGTACATTTGAAGTTTCGGGCACCCGAATGGAGGAACGGGAAGGCCATAAGATATCTGAGCATGTAACAGACTCAGATAAAGGATATGAAGCTGACCGGACGGTAATCGGACTCACGATGGGACAATGACACAGAGATTCGTACACACGAAAAGACTCGTGTTTTAATGGATGTAACTAGCGGTTCATTTGAAGTTTCGGGCACCCGAATGGAGGACCGGGAAAGCCATAAGATATCTAAGCATGCAACAGACTCAGATAAAGGATATGAAGCTGACCGGACGGTAATCGGACTCACGATGGGACAATGACACAGAGATTCGTACACAAGAAAAGACTCGTGTTTTAATGGATGTAACTAGCGGTTCATTTGAAGTTTCGGGTACCCGAATAGAGGAACGGGAAGGCCATAAGATATCTGAGCATGCAACAGACTCAGATAAAGGATATGAAGCTTACCGGACGGTAATCGGACTCACGATGGGACAATGACACAGAGATTCGTACACAAGAAAAGACTCGAGTTTTAATGGACGGAACTATCGGTTCATATGAAGTTTCGGGCACCCGAATGGAGGAACGGGAACGCCATAAGATATCTGATCATGCAACAAACTATGTTAAAGGATACGAAGCAGACCGGACGGTAATCGGACTCACGATGTGACGATGACATAGAGATTCGTACACAAGAAAAGACTGGTGTTTTAATGGACGTAACTAGCGGTTCATTTGAAGTTTCGGGAACCCGAATGGAGGAACGGGAAGGCCATAAGATATCTAAGCATGCAACAGACTCATATAAAGGATTTGAAGCTGACCGGACGGTAATCGGACTCACGATGCGACAATGACATAGAGATTCGTACACAAGAAAAGACTCGAGTTTTAAAGGACGTAACTATCTGTACATTTGAAGTTTCGGGCACCCGAATGGAGGAACGGGAAGGCCATAAGATATCTGAGCATGCAACAGACTCAGATAATGGAAATGAAGCTAACCGGACGGTAATCGGACTCACGATGGGACAATGACACAGAGATTCGTACACAAGAAAAGACTCGTGTTTTAATGAACGTAAATAGCGGTTCATTTGAAGTTTCGGGCACCCGAATGGAGGAACGGGAAAGCCATAAGATATCCAAGCATGCAACAGACCCAGATAAAGGATATGAAGCTGACCGGACGATTATCAGACTCACGATGGGACAACGACACAGAGATTCGTACACAAGAAAAGACTCGTGTTTTAATGAACGTAAATAGCGGTTCATTTGAAGTTTCGGGCACCCGAATGGAGGAACGGGAAAGCCATAAGATATCTAAGCATGCAACAGACTCAGATAAAGGATATGAAGCTGACCGGACGGTTATCAGACTCACGATGGGACAACGACACAGAGATTCGTACACAAGAAAAGGCTCGTGTTTTAATGAACGTAAATAGCGGTTCATTTGAAGTTTCGGGCACCCGAATGGAGGAACGGGAAAGCCATAAGATATCTAAGCATGCAACAGACTCAGATAAAGGATGTGAAGCTGACCGGACGGTAATCAGACTCACGATGGGACAGTGACACAGAGATTCGTACACAAGAAAAGGCTCGTGTTTTAATGGACGTAACTAGCGGTTCATTTGAAGTTTCGGGCACCCGAATGGAGGAACGGGAAAGCCATAAGATATCTAAGCATGCAACAGACTCAGATAAAGGATATGAAGCTGACCGGACCGTAATCGGACTCACGATGGGACAATGACACAGAGATTCGTACACAAGAAAAGACTCGTGTTTTAATGGACGGAACTGTCGGTTCATATGTAGTTTCGGGCACCCGAATAGAGGAACGGGAAGGCCATAAGATTTCTGAGCATGCAACAGACTCAGATAAAGGATATGAAGCTAACCGGACGGTAATCGGACTCACGATGGGACAATGACACAGAGATTCGTACACAAGAAAAGACTCGTGTTTTAATGAACGTAAATAGCGGTTCATTTGAAGTTTCGGGCACCCGAATGGAGGAACGGGAAAGCCATAAGATATCCAAGCATGCAACAGACCCAGATAAAGGATATGAAGCTGACCGGACGATTATCAGACTCACGATGGGACAACGACACAGAGATTCGTACACAAGAAAAGACTCGTGTTTTAATGAACGTAAATAGCGGTTCATTTGAAGTTTCGGGCACCCGAATGGAGGAACGGGAAAGCCATAAGATATCTAAGCATGCAACAGACTCAGATAAAGGATATGAAGCTGACCGGACGGTTATCAGACTCACGATGGGACAACGACACAGAGATTCGTACACAAGAAAAGACTCGTGTTTTAATGAACGTAAATAGCGGTTCATTTGAAGTTTCGGGCACCCGAATGGAGGAACGGGAAAGCCATAAGATATCTAAGCATGCAACAGACTCAGATAAAGGATGTGAAGCTGACCGGACGGTAATCAGACTCACGATGGGACAGTGACACAGAGATTCGTACACAAGAAAAGACTCGTGTTTTAATGGACGTAACTAGCGGTTCATTTGAAGTTTCGGGCACCCGAATGGAGGAACGGGAAAGCCATAAGATATCTAAGCATGCAACAGACTCAGATAAAGGATATGAAGCTGACCGGACGGTAATCGGACTCACGACGGGACAATGACACAGAGATTCGTAGACAAGAAAAGACTCGTGTTTTAATGGACGTAACTAGCGGTTCATTTGAAGTTTCGGGCACCCGAATGGAGGAACGGGAAGGCCATAAGATATCTAAGCATGCAACAGACTCATATAAAGGATATGAAGCTGACCGGACGGTAATCAGATTCACGATGCGACGATGACATAGAGATTCGTACACAAGAAAAGACTCGAGTTTTAAAGGACGTAACTATCTGTACATTTGAAGTTTCGGGCACCCGAATGGAGGAACGGGAAGGCCATAAGATATCTGAGCATGAAACAGACTCAGATAAAGGATATGAAGCTGACCGGACGGTAATCGGACTCACGATGGGACAATGACACAGAGATTCGTACACACGAAAAGACTCGTGTTTTAATGGATGTAACTAGCGGTTCATTTGAAGTTTCGGGCACCCGAATGGAGGACCGGGAAAGCCATAAGATATCTAAGCATGCAACAGACTCAGATAAAGGATATGAAGCTGACCGGACGGTAATCGGACTCACGATGGGACAATGACACAGAGATTCGTACACAAGAAAAGACTCGTGTTTTAATGGACGTAACTAGCGGTTCATTTGAAGTTTCGGGTACCCGAATAGAGGAACGGGAAGGCCATAAGATATCTGAGCATGCAACAGACTCAGATAAAGGATATGAAGCTTACCGGACGGTAATCGGACTCACGATGGGACAATGACATAGAGATTCGTACACAAGAAAAGACTCGAGTTTTAATGGACGGAACTATCGGTTCATATGAAGTTTCGGGCACCCGAATGGAGGAACGGGAACGCCATAAGATATCTGATCATGCAACAAACTATGTTAAAGGATACGAAGCAGACCGGACGGTAATCGGACTCACGATGTGACGATGACATAGAGATTCGTACACAAGAAAAGACTGGTGTTTTAATGGACGTAACTAGCGGTTCATTTGAAGTTTCGGGAACCCGAATGGAGGAACGGGAAGGCCATAAGATATCTAAGCATGCAACAGACTCATATAAAGGATTTGAAGCTGACCGGACGGTAATCGGACTCACGATGCGACAATGACATAGAGATTCGTACACAAGAAAAGACTCGAGTTTTAAAGGACGTAACTATCTGTACATTTGAAGTTTCGGGCACCCGAATGGAGGAACGGGAAAGCCATAAGATATCTAAGCATGCAACAGACTCAGATAAAGGATATGAAGCTGACCGGACGGTAATCGGACTCACGAAGGGACAATGACACAGAGATTCGTAGACAAGAAAAGACTCGTGTTTTAATGGACGTAACTAGCGGTTCATTTGAAGTTTCGGGCACCCGAATGGAGGAACGGGAAGGCCATAAGATATCTAAGCATGCAACAGACTCATATAAAGGATATGAAGCTGACCGGACGGTAATCAGATTCACGATGCGACGATGACATAGAGATTCGTACACAAGTAAAGACTCGAGTTTTAAAGGACGTAACTATCTGTACATTTGAAGTTTCGGGCACCCGAATGGAGGAACGGGAAGGCCATAAGATATCTGAGCATGAAACAGACTCAGATAAAGGATATGAAGCTGACCGGACGGTAATCGGACTCACGATGGGACAATGACACAGAGATTCGTACACACGAAAAGACTCGTGTTTTAATGGATGTAACTAGCGGTTCATTTGAAGTTTCGGGCACCCGAATGGAGGACCGGGAAAGCCATAAGATATCTAAGCATGCAACAGACTCAGATAAAGGATATGAAGCTGACCGGACGGTAATCGGACTCACGATGGGACAATGACACAGAGATTCGTACACAAGAAAAGACTCGTGTTTTAATGGACGTAACTAGCGGTTCATTTGAAGTTTCGGGTACCCGAATAGAGGAACGGGAAGGCCATAAGATATCTGAGCATGCAACAGACTCAGATAAAGGATATGAAGCTTACCGGACGGTAATCGGACTCATGATGGGACAATGACATAGAGATTCGTACACAAGAAAAGACTCGAGTTTTAATGGACGGAACTATCGGTTCATATGAAGTTTCGGGCACCCGAATGGAGGAACGGGAACGCCATAAGATATCTGATCATGCAACAAACTATGTTAAAGGATACGAAGCAGACCGGACGGTAATCGGACTCACGATGTGACGATGACATAGAGATTCGTACACAAGAAAAGACTGGTGTTTTAATGGA
Source organism: Ambrosia artemisiifolia (assembly GCA_032199755.1). Classification (NCBI taxonomy): domain Eukaryota; kingdom Viridiplantae; phylum Streptophyta; class Magnoliopsida; order Asterales; family Asteraceae; genus Ambrosia; species Ambrosia artemisiifolia. Next base: position 28,854,021 of record CM063524.1, on the reverse strand, counting down.
CGTAACTAGCGGTTCATTTGAAGTTTCGGGAACCCGAATGGAGGAACGGGAAGGCCATAAGATATCTAAGCATGCAACAGACTCATATAAAGGATTTGAAGCTGACCGGACGGTAATCGGACTCACGATGCGACAATGACATAGAGATTCGTACACAAGAAAAGACTCGAGTTTTAAAGGACGTAACTATCTGTACATTTGAAGTTTCGGGCACCCGAATGGAGGAACGGGAAAGCCATAAGATATCTAAGCATGCAACAGACTCAGATAAAGGATATGAAGCTGACCGGACGGTAATCGGACTCACGAAGGGACAATGACACAGAGATTCGTAGACAAGAAAAGACTCGTGTTTTAATGGACGTAACTAGCGGTTCATTTGAAGTTTCGGGCACCCGAATGGAGGAACGGGAAGGCCATAAGATATCTAAGCATGCAACAGACTCATATAAAGGATATGAAGCTGACCGGACGGTAATCAGATTCACGATGCGACGATGACATAGAGATTCGTACACAAGTAAAGACTCGAGTTTTAAAGGACGTAACTATCTGTACATTTGAAGTTTCGGGCACCCGAATGGAGGAACGGGAAGGCCATAAGATATCTGAGCATGAAACAGACTCAGATAAAGGATATGAAGCTGACCGGACGGTAATCGGACTCACGATGGGACAATGACACAGAGATTCGTACACACGAAAAGACTCGTGTTTTAATGGATGTAACTAGCGGTTCATTTGAAGTTTCGGGCACCCGAATGGAGGACCGGGAAAGCCATAAGATATCTAAGCATGCAACAGACTCAGATAAAGGATATGAAGCTGACCGGACGGTAATCGGACTCACGATGGGACAATGACACAGAGATTCGTACACAAGAAAAGACTCGTGTTTTAATGGACGTAACGAGCGGTTCATTTGAAGTTTCGGGTACCCGAATAGAGGAACGGGAAGGCCATAAGATATCTGAGCATGCAACAGACTCAGATAAAGGATATGAAGCTTACCGGACGGTAATCGGACTCACGATGGGACAATGACATAGAGATTCGTACACAAGAAAAGACTCGAGTTTTAATGGACGGAACTATCGGTTCATATGAAGTTTCGGGCACCCGAATGGAGGAACGGGAACGCCATAAGATATCTGATCATGCAACAAACTATGTTAAAGGATACGAAGCAGACCGGACGGTAATCGGACTCACGATGTGACGATGACATAGAGATTCGTACACAAGAAAAGACTGGTGTTTTAATGGACGTAACTAGCGGTTCATTTGAAGTTTCGGGAACCCGAATGGAGGAACGGGAAGGCCATAAGATATCTAAGCATGCAACAGACTCATATAAAGGATTTGAAGCTGACCGGACGGTAATCGGACTCACGATGCGACAATGACATAGAGATTCGTACACAAGAAAAGACTCGAGTTTTAAAGGACGTAACTATCTGTACATTTGAAGTTTCGGGCACCCGAATGGAGGAACGGGAAAGCCATAAGATATCTAAGCATGCAACAGACTTAGATAAAGGATATGAAGCTGACCGGACGGTAATCGGACTCACGAAGGGACAATGACACAGAGATTCGTAGACAAGAAAAGACTCGTGTTTTAATGGACGTAACTAGCGGTTCATTTGAAGTTTCGGGCACCCGAAGGGAGGAACGGGAAGGCCATAAGATATCTAAGCATGCAACAGACTCATATAAAGGATATGAAGCTGACCGGACGGTAATCAGATTCACGATGCGACGATGACATAGAGATTCGTACACAAGAAAAGACTCGAGTTTTAAAGGACGTAACTATCTGTACATTTGAAGTTTCGGGCACCCGAATGGAGGAACGGGAAGGCCATAAGATATCTGAGCATGTAACAGACTCAGATAAAGGATATGAAGCTGACCGGACGGTAATCGGACTCACGATGGGACAATGACACAGAGATTCGTACACACGAAAAGACTCGTGTTTTAATGGATGTAACTAGCGGTTCATTTGAAGTTTCGGGCACCCGAATGGAGGACTGGGAAAGCCATAAGATATCTAAGCATGCAACAGACTCAGATAAAGGATATGAAGCTGACCGGACGGTAATCGGACTCACGATGGGACAATGACACAGAGATTCGTACACAAGAAAAGACTCGTGTTTTAATGGATGTAACTAGCGGTTCATTTGAAGTTTCGGGTACCCGAATAGAGGAACGGGAAGGCCATAAGATATCTGAGCATGCAACAGACTCAGATAAAGGATATGAAGCTTACCGGACGGTAATCGGACTCACGATGGGACAATGACACAGAGATTCGTACACAAGAAAAGACTCGAGTTTTAATGGACGGAACTATCGGTTCATATGAAGTTTCGGGCACCCGAATGGAGGAACGGGAACGCCATAAAATATCTGATCATGCAACAAACTATGTTAAAGGATACGAAGCAGACCGGACGGTAATCGGACTCACGATGTGACGATGACATAGAGATTCGTACACAAGAAAAGACTGGTGTTTTAATGGACGTAACTAGCGGTTCATTTGAAGTTTCGGGAACCCGAATGGAGGAACGGGAAGGCCATAAGATATCTAAGCATGCAACAGACTCATATAAAGGATTTGAAGCTGACCGGACGGTAATCGGACTCACGATGCGACAATGACATAGAGATTCGTACACAAGAAAAGACTCGAGTTTTAAAGGACGTAACTATCTGTACATTTGAAGTTTCGGGCACCCGAATGGAGGAACGGGAAGGCCATAAGATATCTGAGCATGCAACAGACTCGATAATGGAAATGAAGCTAACCGGACGGTAATCGGACTCACGATGGGACAATGACACAGAGATTCGTACACAAGAAAAGACTCGTGTTTTAATGAACGTAAATAGCGGTTCATTTGAAGTTTCGGGCACCCGAATGGAGGAACGGGAAAGCCATAAGATATCCAAGCATGCAACAGACCCAGATAAAGGATATGAAGCTGACCGGACGATTATCAGACTCACGATGGGACAACGACACAGAGATTCGTACACAAGAAAAGACTCGTGTTTTAATGAACGTAAATTGCGGTTCATTTGAAGTTTCGGGCACCCGAATGGAGGAACGGGAAAGCCATAAGATATCTAAGCATGCAACAGACTCAGATAAAGGATATGAAGCTGACCGGACGGTTATCAGACTCACGATGGGACAACGACACAGAGATTCGTACACAAGAAAAGACTCGTGTTTTAATGAACGTAAATAGCGGTTCATTTGAAGTTTCGGGCACCCGAATGGAGGAACGGGAAAGCCATAAGATATCTAAGCATGCAACAGACTCAGATAAAGGATGTGAAGCTGACCGGACGGTAATCAGACTCACGATGGGACAGTGACACAGAGATTCGTACACAAGAAAAGACTCGTGTTTTAATGGACGTAACTAGCGGTTCATTTGAAGTTTCGGGCACCCGAATGGAGGAACGGGAAAGCCATAAGATATCTAAGCATGCAACAGACTCAGATAAAGGATATGAAGCTGACCGGACCGTAATCGGACTCACGATGGGACAATGACACAGAGATTCGTACACAAGAAAAGACTCGTGTTTTAATGGACGGAACTGTCGGTTCATATGTAGTTTCGGGCACCCGAATGGAGGAACGGGAAGGCCATAAGATTTCTGAGCATGTAACAGACTCAGATAAAGGATATGAAGCTAACCGGACGGTAATCGGACTCACGATGGGACAATGACACAGAGATTCGTACACAAGAAAAGACTCGTGTTTTAATGAACGTAAATAGCGGTTCATTTGAAGTTTCGGGCACCCGAATGGAGGAACGGGAAAGCCATAAGATATCCAAGCATGCAACAGACCCAGATAAAGGATATGAAGCTGACCGGACGATTATCAGACTCACGATGGGACAACGACACAGAGATTCGTACACAAGAAAAGACTCGTGTTTTAATGAACGTAAATAGCGGTTCATTTGAAGTTTCGGGCACCCGAATGGAGGAACGGGAAAGCCATAAGATATCTAAGCATGCAACAGACTCAGATAAAGGATATGAAGCTGACCGGACGGTTATCAGACTCACGATGGGACAACGACACAGAGATTCGTACACAAGAAAAGACTCGTGTTTTAATGAACGTAAATAGCGGTTCATTTGAAGTTTCGGGCACCCGAATGGAGGAACGGGAAAGCCATAAGATATCTAAGCATGCAACAGACTCAGATAAAGGATGTGAAGCTGACCGGACGGTAATCAGACTCACGATGGGACAGTGACACAGAGATTCGTACACAAGAAAAGACTCGTGTTTTAATGGACGTAACTAGCGGTTCATTTGAAGTTTCGGGCACCCGAATGGAGGAACGGGAAAGCCATAAGATATCTAAGCATGCAACAGACTCAGATAAAGGATATGAAGCTATGAAGCTGTGTTCAGGGTTTTCTCTCTGAGTTGGGCGATTTTGGCGATTCAGGGGTTTTCTTCTTTGTTTCTCTTTTCCCGCCTCTTTTAACCCTAATTTTCCTTCTCTGTTTGTTCTTCTTCTTCGTGTTTCACTGTTCCGACATCATTGCTGAGGTCGGAATCTTCACAGTGCACGGTTTTTTCTTTTATTTTTAGTTTCTATGGTTTCTGTTGTTAGGGTTCCTGATCTGGAACCTCCTCCGGCTGATCCACCTGATTCATTGGTGGTTGAGTTGGATTCTATGAGCTCTGATATGGATGCTGAGATTGGTGATGGAACTAGTAGAGATGAGTTGCTTCCTGATGCTAATAAGAAGACGACTGTTCCTCAGGTAATTTTGTCTCGGAATTTCAATGGGCGGTCTGATTCTATTATTTTTAGTTCGGAAATTGTGAGTTTTATGAAGGCTATTTTTGGTGATAATTGGAGGGTTAGACTGATTACTGAACAGCTTGAGTTAATTAAGTTGGCTGGGTTTGGTGAGGTAGATCTGGTTAATTCTCTGATAGATATGGAGGTTGAAGGGAAGAATTATGAGTTTGTTAGGAAATTGAAGGGTCAGTATGGTAGGATCCTTGGGATTATTGCTAATTTTCTGGGTAGAAGGGTGTATGGGGATTTTGTTGCTGGTAAATCTATTGGCAGGGACGGTAGGGTTTTGAAGGAGAGCAAGGGTGCTAGTTTTCCTCAGCCTGATATTAATTCTAATGTTTTTGACTATGGTGTGGATGTTCAGTTTGTGTTTATGAGTAAGAGGAAGAAACGCTCTGTTATGAATGAGGGTGCTAAAGTGAAATCTGTTAAAGCTGCTTGGGATGATAACAGTTATGTCAGGGTTAGATTAGATGGGGATATCCATAATGCTGAGGATGTTCTTCCTGATATGGTTAGCCCAAAGGAGTTACTGAAAGTGGTAGAGGGTGCTCAATCTAGTAATAAGTATGTTAAGTTACTGGTTGGGAAGAGTACTGAAAAGTGTGAGTATGGTAAGGGAGAAGATGTCAGGTTGCAGTTATCTGTGAAGGCCCAGAAGTTTGATTTCAAGCCTGGTACTGGGAGTGGCATTGCTGTGGGTGATGATGGGTCTATTTTGCCTGGGGGAAAATGTGATCTAATTTTGAAGGAAGTAGCTAAAGCTAAGGCTCTGGCTGAGGCTAAAGCTAAGGCTATTGCTGAGGAGAAGAGTAAGGCTGTGAAGATTGATTCTGATAAAGTTACTAATGATAATAATAATATGGAGATTGAGAATATGGCTAGTAGAGATAAAGAAGGTGATTCTGAGGTGGTGGCACCTGAGAAAAAGGAAGATGGTAAGATGAGATTACCATGGAGGGGAGTTCTTAAGAGTCCTTCTATGAAGAAGTTAATTAAGAAGAAATCTGATGAGTTGAGTCCTTATGTGCTCAAGAAGGATGATATTCCTGCTATCAGTAAGCTGAAGCCTTTGCCTAAATCTATTATGAGCTCTGTTTCTTTAGATGGTAATGTTGTGTTTTCAGCTAAAAATCAGGAGGAGAGGAATGAGATTAAGAAGAAGGGTGTGTCTTTTGCTGAAGTTGCTAAGGAGAAGGATAATGAAGTTCTGGATACTAAGGTTACTTATTATCCCCCTAAAGTTCTTGAAAATGGGGATGTTGTGGCTGTAATCAAACCTGAGAAGATAAATGAAGCTAAAGTGGCATATAGTTCTTACTTATATGGGTACTTTGTGGGGCAGAATCTGTCTATTGGTATGGTTAGGTACCATCTTTTTAGAATGTGGAAGAGCTTTGGTCTTGCTGATATTTCTTCTAATGGGGCTGGGGTGTATTTTTTCAAGTTCAAAACTGAGCAAGGGCTATTGGATGCTATCTATAAGGGACCTTGGGTTATAAATAACATTCCTCTTTGTCTTAAGAGATGGGAGATTGGTATTAGTTTAGATAAAGTTGAGCCTACTTCTATTCCACTATGGGTGACTATCCCTAATATGCCGATGGAGTTGTGGAATAAGGAGAGCATTTGCAGTATGCTTAGTGTGGTGGGGAACCCTTTAATGCTGGATAATATTACTGCTGAGAGGTGTAAGAGAAAAGAAGGGAGAGCTGGGTTTGCTAGAGTATTAGTTGAGGTGAGTGCTGAGAAAGTGTTGCCTGAATTTGTGAAGGCTTTTTATCCTGCTGATGGTGATAAACCAGCATTTACTAGGGATATAAAGGTTGAATATCAACTTAAGGTGAAGAAGTGTTCTGTTTGTAAAGTCTTTGGTCATGATTTTGAATCTTGTACTAATAGAATTTTATCTGAAGATGAACTGGCTTTGAAAACTCAGCAGTTGTTGAAAGATTTGAGGAAAGCTAGTGAGGAAGATTATCCAGTATCTGGGGTTGGGGAAGATGGGTTTATTACTGTGGGTAGGAATAATAAACCTGTTAGGAATATTAGTAGGAATGGGAATAATAGGAACAATGGTGGTTCTAGAATGAATAATGGTAATTCAGACAGATTTGGGGGTGGAGATGGTGGTCAAGGAAGAAGTGGGGGAGGGTATAGAAATCAGGGTAATGCTAGGCAGAATAGAGTTAGTGGTAACCAAAACAATGGGCAGGGAGTTATTAATCAGAAATGGGTTAGTAAGGATAGTTTGAAGAAGAATGGGGATAATGGGAGCATTAATTTGCAGAATAGTTTTAATGCTTTAAAAAATGAGTTAAATATTGGGGTGTCTAAAGAAGATCCTAAGGGAAAGTCTATTCAAGCAGAATGGTCTGGGCAGAATAATGGGGTTGAGAGTTTGGGTAAGAATGAGGGTAAGAATATGGGTAAGAATGTGGGTCAGAAGAATGCTGATAATAAGAATGAAGTGGGTGAGTCTTCATCTTCTGGGAAGAATAGTAATGAAGAGGTGAATCTGGATTCAAGTAATAGTAGATCTAATCCTAAGTTTGTTACTAAGGTTAATACTAAATCTGGGTATTTCAAGTTGAATGATGCTCAATTTAATGAGGTTTCTCATTATATTATTAATAAAATCTGCCCTTCCAATGATGTAATGAGGAAATGGAAGGTTGGTCAGCTTAAATTGTTTTTTGAGCAATGGGATAAAATGATGTTTGAAAAGATTATGGAGTCTAATGAGGTTTTGTCTGAACCTGATGAGACTGCTGTGTTCATGAAGTGTGATGAGAGTTCTTCTGGATTGGAAGACTCCCAGATTATGAATGTGTCTTTATGATGAATGGTATCTTAGTTTGGAATGTTCGTGGGGTGTCTATGGAGAGCAAGCAAAGGCAAGTGCGTAGAGTTATTGCTGATAATAAGATTAGCATTTGTTGTTTAGTTGAGACAAGGGTTAATCCTCTTAATATTACTAGTGTGTGCAATAATATTAGGAAAGATTGGGTTTGGGATTCTAATGTTTTGGAAAGTAAGGGTTGGGTTAGAATTTTGATTGGATGGGATCCTAAGGTGGTGGATGTCTTGGTTATTGGGAAACTTGATCAGGTTATCCATTGTGTTATTTGTCCTGCTGCTGAGAATAGAAGGTTTTTCTGCTCTTTTGTTTATGGGTTTACTAGAGTTATGGAAAGAAGATCTTTGTGGAATGCTCTGCAGGTTCATGCTGGTCTTCTGAATGACAATCCATGGGCTGTTATGGGTGACTTTAATGCCATTCTGGAGCCCAGTGAGAAGAACATTCATAATTCATGTGTTAACTATGGAATGATTGAGTTTCAGGAATGTGTTGCTAGCTTGGCTGTGATGGATGTTCCTTGGACTGGTTTCAAGTTCACTTGGAACCAAAAACCTGGGTGTGTGGGGGGTATTTTGGAAAAACTCGATAGGGTAATGGGGAATCTCCCATTCCTGAATTCTTTTGGGGAAGCTTCTGTCAAGTTTTTGCCCTTTTTCAATTCTGATCATTCTCCTGCTGTGCTTTATTGGTCTTCTAGGAAGAAGTGTAAAGCTAAGTCTTTTAGATTCTGGAATTACCTTACTGACAATGAAGACTTTTTGAATGTTGTCAAGGAGAAATGGAAAATGGATGTTATGGGTTATTCTATGTTTAGAGTGGTGTCTAAATTGAAGGAGCTGAAGAAACCTTTGAGAAAGATGCATTTTCATACTGGGAATATACATGTTAAAGTGGATAAGTTGAAATGTGAATTGGAAGCTATTCAAAAAGGGGTTGTGGAGGACCCTGATAATAGTGAGCTTAGAGAGGAAGAGGCTGTTTATCTTGATTTGTATAATAAGGTTTTGCTTGAGGAAGAATCTTTCCTTAGGCAAAAATCTAAAACTCATTGGTTAAAAGTGGGTGATAGGAATACTAAGTACTTCTTCCATTCAGTTAAACAAAGGCAAGTTTATAACTCAGTGAGACAGATTCAGGATATGGAAGGTGTTTCTCATGAGGGTGAAGAATTGGGTGCTGCTTTTGTGAAATTTTTCTCTGATTTATTGGGGAAGAAGAGGGCAGTAAAGGAGATTAGGGATCCTGTATCTCTGTTTTCTGTGAAAATTCCTGAGGGAGTGGCTGAATTTATGGTCAGGAAAGTTTCTGATGATGAAATTAAGGATGCTATGTTTCATATTGAAGATAACAAAGCACCTGGTCCTGATGGATATACAGCTAAGTTTTTTAAAAAATCTTGGGAGATTGTGGGACAGGATATTTGTGAAGCTGTTAAAGAATTTTTTGAAAATGGCAAGCTGCTCAAGGAGGTTAATTCTACTATTATTTCAGTCATTCCTAAAGTTAAGAATCCTGTAATGGTAAGTGAGTTCAGACCCATTGCCTGCTGTAATGTGATTTATAAATGTATAAGTAAGGTGATCTGTAACAGAATCAAAGGCTCCTTAGGGATGATTGTTAGTAATTCTCAGAGTGCTTTCATTCCAGGAAGATTGATTAGTGATAATATTTTGATGGCTCAAGAATTGATCAGAGGTTTTAAGTGGGTAAGGGGTATTCCTAGAGTTGCTGTTAAAATTGATCTTCAAAAAGCATATGATTCGGTGGATCATGGGTTTGTGCAGCAATGTTTAGAGTGTTTTGGGTTCCATGAGAAGTTCATAAGTTGGGTTATGACTTGTTTGACATCTGTGTCTTATTCGATTAGTCTGAATGGAGAAGTTCATGGTTTTTTTAAAGGGGTGAGAGGGTTAAGGCAAGGGGATCCTATGTCCCCTTACTTATTTACCTTAGTTATGGAAATTTTGAATTTGATGATTGTTAGGAAGATCAGTGAAGCAGAAAATTTTTATTATCATTGGAAGTGTGAAGGGGTAAAGTTAACACATCTTTGTTTTGCTGATGATCTTTTATTGTTTGGGGCTGCTGATGTGGGTTCTTTGAAGGTTTTGAAAGGTGCTTTAGATGAGTTTAGTGCTTGTTCTGGATTGTTTCCTAACCAGAGTAAGAGTGAAATTTTCTTGGGAAATGTTGAAGATGAGTTAAAAGAGGAAATTTTGGAAGTTCTGCCTTTCAAAGTAGGGGAGTTCCCTGTTAAATACTTGGGAGTTCCTCTGAGTTCTAAGAAGTTGTTTTTAAAAGATTGCAGTGCTCTTGTGGAGAAAGTCAAAAAGAGAACTGGTGATTGGAAAAATAAATTCTTATCCTATGCTGGTAGGTTGCAGTTGGTGCAATCTGTGTTATCTTCTTTATCAGTATACTGGGCTTCCTTGTTTATTCTTCCTAGTAGCATTCATGATGATGTGGAGAGAATTATTAGAAGTTTTCTTTGGAGCAGTGGAGAGTATAAGCCTGGTGCTGCTAAGGTATGTTGGGATGACATCTGTTTAGATAAGAGTCAGGGAGGGTTGAATATTTCTTCCTCTAGGACTAAGAATACTGCTTTAATTGTTAAACATATATGGAGTATTCTGAATAACAGGGACTCGATTTGGGTCAAATGGGTTAACTGTTATAAGCTGCAAGGGAAGAGTTTTTGGGCTATTAATGGTACTAATTCGGATTCTTGGTTTTGGAAGCAAATACTGGAGTGCAGAAAGATTGTTTTGAGCAACTATAGTGCAGTTTTAGGGGATGGTAAAATGATTAATGCATGGTATGATCCTTGGCATCCTAAGGGGCCATTGATTAACCTTATCCATAGAAGGGATATTAAGGATACTGGGTTGGGTTGGGATTGTAAGGTGGCTGATTTGTATTTGGAAGGTAGGTGGCTAGTCCCTGAGGATTGGAGTATCAAGTATCCTTGGTTGTTTGAGGATAATGGGATTAGACTTGTTTCTGGGAATAGAGATAAGTTAATGTGGGTAGATAGTAATGAAAAAGTGGTGCCTTTTTCTTCCAAGGCTGTTTATGACAAACTGTGTAGGAAGGGGCATAAGGTGAAGTGGAGTAGTTTTGTTTGGTTTAGTCAAAATGTGCCAAGACATGCTTTTATTGTCTGGCTGGCTTTTAAGTTTAGATTGCCTACTCAAGATAGAATGTTATTATGGAGTAGTAGACATGATCTGAAATGTGTGTTCTGTGGGAGGGAGCCTGATAGTCATAATCATTTATTTTTTGAATGCGAGTTTATAAGTAGCATATGGGAAAAAATGAAGACTATGGCCAGATTGGATGATGCTCCTGTGAAATGGGAGGATATTGTTATATATGTGGAAAACAAGAAGTTCACAAATAATGTATGGGGAATTACTCAGAGATTAGTGGTTGCTGCTACTGTGTATGTAGTTTGGCAAGAGAGAAATATGAGAGTGTTTGGCAAACAGAATAGTAACTCTAATACTATTTGTAGTATGATTCAAGAAGCTGTTAGACTTAGGCTACTTACTTTGTCTTTTAAGCAGTCTGTGAAGGGATCTGTGTTTGCTGCTCTTTGGAATTTATAATATGTGGTATAATGATAATAAAAAATATTAATAATATGATAGTAATAAATAATAATAATAATATGCAAGTGACTGTTTCTGTTGAGCAGTTGACTTCTGAGGGGTGGGGGGTATTCTGGGAATTTGCTGTAATCTGGAGACCAAATGTCCTTTGGGTAGTAATCTGGTTCTTGGAACCTTCTGTTTTTTGCTCAAATCTTGGTCTTTGTTGTCTTAAAAATTTAGTAAATCTGCTGAGTTTTCTCAGTTCTGCTATGAATGGTTGGAGTTTAGGATTTTGTGTGCTGGGGATCAGCCTTAAACCTGGTGTTCTTTGGTTGGATTTACCCACAGTTACTAGGATCCTTCTCTCTTTTTTATTTTTATTTTTATTTTGTAGAACCAATCTGTGGGTAAAAATCCCTCTCCTTTTTTGGAGATTGTTGAGCCTGTTATCATTTCTGAGTCTGATCTTGGTTGTCCTTAGATGTCATCAAAGGATGGGAATTCTTCTTGTGCTTATGTCTTATTCTGTTTGGGTCATCTTGGGTCTGGTTGTGTCTTGGTCTGGATGGGTCAGAATGGGTGAGTTTGAGTCTTGGTCTGTCTGGAAACTCTGCTTGTGTGTTAGTCTGTTTTTTTGTGTGTCAGAGTCTGTCTGCTTATTTAGGCTTTTGCCTAAGGGATGGGTGGGTTTTTACCATTGGGAACTTGCAGTAATCTGGAGTACTAACAGCGTTTGGGTAGAGATCTGGCTTTTGAAGCTTCCTGATTTCTTTCAAAAATGGCATTATTTTTATTTTCTTTCTTTTATTTTTGAAAATGTTCTGCTGAACTTCTCTTTGTTTTTTAAAGTTAAGTTCAGTTCTGCGGTTTTGAATGGAGGTTTAGGTTTTTTAAAGCTTGGAGAAAGCTTACACCCTGGAGAGATAAGGATGGATCTAACCAGTGATGTTAGGACATTTATTTCCACCCCAAAATTTTTATTTTTTAGTACCTGTCACTGGTTAGGAACCTTTTATAGTCTTTGGACTTTGTTGAGCCTGATTCAGTTGATGTTTGGGTCTGTTGAGTCTTTTAGGCTTTTGCCTAAGGGTGGGACTGGGGTTAACATTTGGGAAATTGCAGTAATAAGGAGTACTAAAAGCGTTTGGGTAGAGATCTGGGCTTTCCAGCCTTCCCTTTGTTTCCTGATTGTTTTTTTTGTTGATATTTGTGGGTCTGATCTGCTGGGCTTCACTTTACTTTATGAAGTTGAGTCCAGTTCTGCGTTTATTGATTGGTGGTTAGGTTGTTTTGAGCTCAGGGGGAGCATTACACCTGGAGAGATAAGGATGGACCCCATCTTTGCTAATAGGACATTTTTTTCCACCCTCAATGTTTTTGAAATTTCTAGTACCAAGCAAAGATGGGAAACCTATACTATATTGACTTCTTTTCTAAGCCTTTTTCTTGTTTTTAGCTTAGGATTGAGTCTTTGGGTTTTGGTTACTATGGGGATTGGATGTCTATGGGTTGGGTGTTTGTTTGTTCACTTTGGATATCTGTTTATATTGATATGCATGGTACATGTTTATAAGATGATCTGGAACTGCTGGAAAGAGATGGTTTGTAAGATAAATGCTATTTTAGAGGGCTGCTTGAGTTGGTTTCCTTGCTGCTGTTACTTGGATTTATCAGTTTTGGACTATAAAGTTAGCTGCTGGGAAGTTTTGATCATTAATGAAGGTTTTGTGAAGATCCAGAATGCTGAGAAGATTTGTACTCCAAGAATGGGTCAAGAGGCTGGAAATAAAGACACAAACAGGACTGGAAGACCTAAGTTCAGCTGGGTTTTTATGAGTATGAGCTGCTGGGCTGAAGACTGTCTTAATAATGGAAAGCAAGCTGTTCAATATGTGGATATGAAGATTCAAGTGAAGAACCAAGTAAAGTGGAATATGAAGATGAGGATTACACAGAGACATCGTGTTATGCTGTCTGCGAGAAGTTTAAAGATTTACTGCATCAGAGTTGTTTTTGTGTTTCTGGATTGGGTTAATTGTATTGGGCTGGGTTTAATTTTGTTGTCTGTTTTGGGTTCGGATTGTGATCCAGGTTAAATGGGCTATGTCTAGTGGGCTGAATAGTATGTTTGTCTAGATGGTTTTGTGGGTTGATTGATTTGGGCCTTGATCTAGTTTTGATAGGTTATTTTTTTGTAAAGATCTTGGCCCCAGTTGATGTTTGTAAATATTTTATTATTAATAAATTTACCGGAGCATTGTCTCCTTTATCAAAAAAAAAAAAAAAAAAAAAAAAAAAGGATATGAAGCTGACCGGACGGTAATCGGACTCACGAAGGGACAATGACACAGAGATTCGTAGACAAGAAAAGACTCGTGTTTTAATGGACGTAACTAGCGGTTCATTTGAAGTTTCGGGCACCCGAATGGAGGAACGGGAAGGCCATAAGATATCTAAGCATGCAACAGACTCATATAAAGGATATGAAGCTGACCGGACGGTAATCAGATTCACGATGCGACGATGACATAGAGATTCGTACACAAGAAAAGACTCGAGTTTTAAAGGACGTAACTATCTGTACATTTGAAGTTTCGGGCACCCGAATGGAGGAACGGGAAGGCCATAAGATATCTGAGCATGAAACAGACTCAGATAAAGGATATGAAGCTGACCGGACGGTAATCGGACTCACGATGGGACAATGACACAGAGATTCGTACACACGAAAAGACTCGTGTTTTAATGGATGTAACTAGCGGTTCATTTGAAGTTTCGGGCACCCGAATGGAGGACCGGGAAAGCCATAAGATATCTAAGCATGCAACAGACTCAGATAAAGGATATGAAGCTGACCGGACGGTAATCGGACTCACGATGGGACAATGACACAGAGATTCGTACACAAGAAAAGACTCGTGTTTTAATGAACGTAAATAGCGGTTCATTTGAAGTTTCGGGCACCCGAATGGAGGAACGGGAAAGCCATAAGATATCTAAGCATGCAACAGACTCAGATAAAGGATATGAAGCTGACCGGACGGTTATCAGACTCACGATGGGACAACGACACAGAGATTCGTACACAAGAAAAGACTCGTGTTTTAATGAACGTAAATAGCGGTTCATTTGAAGTTTCGGGCACCCGAATGGAGGAACGGGAAAGCCATAAGATATCTAAGCATGCAACAGACTCAGATAAAGGATGTGAAGCTGACCGGACGGTAATCAGACTCACGATGGGACAGTGACACAGAGATTCGTACACAAGAAAAGACTCGTGTTTTAATGGACGTAACTAGCGGTTCATTTGAAGTTTCGGGCACCCGAATGGAGGAACGGGAAAGCCATAAGATATCTAAGCATGCAACAGACTCAGATAAAGGATATGAAGCTGACCGGACCGTAATCGGACTCACGATGGGACAATGACACAGAGATTCGTACACAAGAAAAGACTCGTGTTTTAATGGACGGAACTGTCGGTTCATATGTAGTTTCGGGCACCCGAATGGAGGAACGGGAAGGCCATAAGATTTCTGAGCATGTAACAGACTCAGATAAAGGATATGAAGCTAACCGGACGGTAATCGGACTCACGATGGGACAATGACACAGAGATTCGTACACAAGAAAAGACTCGTGTTTTAATGAACGTAAATAGCGGTTCATTTGAAGTTTCGGGCACCCGAATGGAGGAACGGGAAAGCCATAAGATATCCAAGCATGCAACAGACCCAGATAAAGGATATGAAGCTGACCGGACGATTATCAGACTCACGATGGGACAACGACACAGAGATTCGTACACAAGAAAAGACTCGTGTTTTAATGAACGTAAATAGCGGTTCATTTGAAGTTTCGGGCACCCGAATGGAGGAACGGGAAAGCCATAAGATATCTAAGCATGCAACAGACTCAGATAAAGGATATGAAGCTGACCGGACGGTTATCAGACTCACGATGGGACAACTACACAGAGATTCGTACACAAGAAAAGACTCGTGTTTTAATGAACGTAAATAGCGGTTCATTTGAAGTTTCGGGCACCCGAATGGAGGAACGGGAAAGCCATAAGATATCTAAGCATGCAACAGACTCAGATAAAGGATGTGAAGCTGACCGGACGGTAATCAGACTCACGATGGGACAGTGACACAGAGATTCGTACACAAGAAAAGACTCGTGTTTTAATGGACGTAACTAGCGGTTCATTTGAAGATTCGGGCACCCGAATGGAGGAACGGGAAAGCCATAAGATATCTAAGCATGCAACAGACTCAGATAAAGGATATGAAGCTGACCGGACGGTAATCGGACTCACGAAGGGACAATGACACAGAGATTCGTAGACAAGAAAAGACTCGTGTTTTAATGGACGTAACTAGCGGTTCATTTGAAGTTTCGGGCACCCGAATGGAGGAACGGGAAGGCCATAAGATATCTAAGCATGCAACAGACTCATATAAAGGATATGAAGCTGACCGGACGGTAATCAGATTCACGATGCGACGATGACATAGAGATTCGTACACAAGAAAAGACTCGAGTTTTAAAGGACGTAACTATCTGTACATTTGAAGTTTCGGGCACCCGAATGGAGGAACGGGAAGGCCATAAGATATCTGAGCATGAAACAGACTCAGATAAAGGATATGAAGCTGACCGGACGGTAATCGGACTCACGATGGGACAATGACACAGAGATTCGTACACACGAAAAGACTCGTGTTTTAATGGATGTAACTAGCGGTTCATTTGAAGTTTCGGGCACCCGAATGGAGGACCGGGAAAGCCATAAGATATCTAAGCATGCAACAGACTCAGATAAAGGATATGAAGCTGACCGGACGGTAATCGGACTCACGATGGGACAATGACACAGAGATTCGTACACAAGAAAAGACTCGTGTTTTAATGAACGTAAATAGCGGTTCATTTGAAGTTTCGGGCACCCGAATGGAGGAACGGGAAAGCCATAAGATATCTAAGCATGCAACAGACTCAGATAAAGGATATGAAGCTGACCGGACAGTTATCAGACTCACGATGGGACAACGACACAGAGATTCGTACACAAGAAAAGACTCGTGTTTTAATGAACGTAAATAGCGGTTCATTTGAAGTTTCGGGCACCCGAATGGAGGAACGGGAAAGCCATAAGATATCTAAGCATGCAACAGACTCAGATAAAGGATGTGAAGCTGACCGGACGGTAATCAGACTCACGATGGGACAGTGACACAGAGATTCGTACACAAGAAAAGACTCGTGTTTTAATGGACGTAACTAGCGGTTCATTTGAAGTTTCGGGCACCCGAATGGAGGAACGGGAAAGCCATAAGATATCTAAGCATGCAACAGACTCAGATAAAGGATATGAAGCTGACCGGACCGTAATCGGACTCACGATGGGACAATGACACAGAGATTCGTACACAAGAAAAGACTCGTGTTTTAATGGACGGAACTGTCGGTTCATATGTAGTTTCGGGCACCCGAATGGAGGAACGGGAAGGCCATAAGATTTCTGAGCATGTAACAGGCTCAGATAAAGGATATGAAGCTAACCGGACGGTAATCGGACTCACGATGGGACAATGACACAGAGATTCGTACACAAGAAAAGACTCGTGTTTTAATGAACGTAAATAGCGGTTCATTTGAAGTTTCGGGCACCCGAATGGAGGAACGGGAAAGCCATAAGATATCCAAGCATGCAACAGACCCAGATAAAGGATATGAAGCTGACCGGACGATTATCAGACTCACGATGGGACAACGACACAGAGATTCGTACACAAGAAAAGACTCGTGTTTTAATGAACGTAAATAGCGGTTCATTTGAAGTTTCGGGCACCCGAATGGAGGAACGGGAAAGCCATAAGATATCTAAGCATGCAACAGACTCAGATAAAGGATATGAAGCTGACCGGACGGTTATCAGACTCACGATGGGACAACGACACAGAGATTCGTACACAAGAAAAGACTCGTGTTTTAATGAACGTAAATAGCGGTTCATTTGAAGTTTCGGGCACCCGAATGGAGGAACGGGAAAGCCATAAGATATCTAAGCATGCAACAGACTCAGATAAAGGATGTGAAGCTGACCGGACGGTAATCAGACACACGATGGGACAGTGACACAGAGATTCGTACACAAGAAAAGACTCGTGTTTTAATGGACGTAACTAGCGGTTCATTTGAAGTTTCGGGCACCCGAATGGAGGAACGGGAAAGCCATAAGATATCTAAGCATGCAACAGACTCAGATAAAGGATATGAAGCTGACCGGACGGTAATCGGACTCACGAAGGGACAATGACACAGAGATTCGTAGACAAGAAAAGACTCGTGTTTTAATGGACGTAACTAGCGGTTCATTTGAAGTTTCGGGCACCCGAATGGAGGAACGGGAAGGCCATAAGATATCTAAGCATGCAACAGACTCATATAAAGGATATGAAGCTGACTGGACGGTAATCAGATTCACGATGCGACGATGACATAGAGATTCGTACACAAGAAAAGACTCGAGTTTTAAAGGACGTAACTATCTGTACATTTGAAGTTTCGGGCACCCGAATGGAGGAACGGGAAGGCCATAAGATATCTGAGCATGAAACAGACTCAGATAAAGGATATGAAGCTGACCGGACGGTAATCGGACTCACGATGGGACAATGACACAGAGATTCGTACACACGAAAAGACTCGTGTTTTAATGGATGTAACTAGCGGTTCATTTGAAGTTTCGGGCACCCGAATGGAGGACCGGGAAAGCCATAAGATATCTAAGCATGCAACAGACTCAGATAAAGGATATGTAGCTGACCGGACGGTAATCGGACTCACGATGGGACAATGACACAGAGATTCGTACACAAGAAAAGACTCGTGTTTTAATGGACGTAACTAGCGGTTCATTTGAAGTTTCGGGTACCCGAATAGAGGAACGGGAAGGCCATAAGATATCTGAGCATGCAACAGACTCAGATAAAGGATCTGAAGCTTACCGGACGGTAATCGGACTCACGATGGGACAATGACATAGAGATTCGTACACAAGAAAAGACTCGAGTTTTAATGGACGGAACTATCGGTTCATATGAAGTTTCGGGCACCCGAATGGAGGAACGGGAACGCCATAAGATATCTGATCATGCAACAAACTATGTTAAAGGATACGAAGCAGACCGGACGGTAATCGGACTCACGATGTGACGATGACATAGAGATTCGTACACAAGAAAAGACTGGTGTTTTAATGGACGTAACTAGCGGTTCATTTGAAGTTTCGGGAACCCGAATGGAGGAACGGGAAGGCCATAAGATATCTAAGCATGCAACAGACTCATATAAAGGATTTGAAGCTGACCGGACGGTAATCGGACTCACGATGCGACAATGACATAGAGATTCGTACACAAGAAAAGACTCGAGTTTTAAAGGACGTAACTATCTGTACATTTGAAGTTTCGGGCACCCGAATGGAGGAACGGGAAGGCCATAAGATATCTGAGCATGCAACAGACTTAGATAATGGAAATGAAGCTAACCGGACGGTAATCGGACTCACGATGGGACAATGACACAGAGATTCGTACACAAGAAAAGACTCGTGTTTTAATGAACGTAAATAGCGGTTCATTTGAAGTTTCGGGCACCCGAATGGAGGAACGGGAAAGCCATAAGATATCCAAGCATGCAACAGACCCAGATAAAGGATATGAAGCTGACCGGACGATTATCTGACTCACGATGGGACAACGACACAGAGATTCGTACACAAGAAAAGACTCGTGTTTTAATGAACGTAAATAGCGGTTCATTTGAAGTTTCGGGCACCCGAATGGAGGAACAGGAAAGCCATAAGATATCTAAGCATGCAACAGACTCAGATAAAGGATATGAAGCTGACCGGACGGTTATCAGACTCACGATGGGACAACGACACAGAGATTCGTACACAAGAAAAGACTCGTGTTTTAATGAACGTAAATAGCGGTTCATTTGAAGTTTCGGGCACCCGAATGGAGGAACGGGAAAGCCATAAGATATCTAAGCATGCAACAGACTCAGATAAAGGATGTGAAGCTGACCGGACGGTAATCAGACTCACGATGGGACAGTGACACAGAGATTCGTACACAAGAAAAGACTCGTGTTTTAATGGACGTAACTAGCGGTTCATTTGAAGTTTCGGGCACCCGAATGGAGGAACGGGAAAGCCATAAGATATCTAAGCATGCAACAGACTCAGATAAAGGATATGAAGCTGACCGGACAGTAATCGGACTCACGATGGGACAATGACACAGAGATTCGTACACAAGAAAAGACTCGTGTTTTAATGGACGGAACTGTCGGTTCATATGTAGTTTCGGGCACCCGAATGGAGGAACGGGAAGGCCATAAGATTTCTGAGCATGCAACAGACTCAGATAAAGGATATGAAGCTAACCGGACGGTAATCGGACTCACGATGGGACAATGACACAGAGATTCGTACACAAGAAAAGACTCGAGTTTTAATGGACGGAACTGTCGGTTCATATGTAGTTTCGGGCACCCGAATGGAGGAACGGGAAGGCCATAAGATATCTGAGCATGCAACAGACTCAGATAAAGGATATGAAGCTTACCGGACGGTAATCGGACTCACGATGGGACAATGACACAGAGATTCGTACACAAGAAAAGACTCGAGTTTTAATGGACGGAACTGTCGGTTCATATGTAGTTTCGGGCACCCGAATGGAGGAACGGGAAGGCCATAAGATATCTGAGCATGCAACAGACTCAGATAAAGGATATGAAGCTGACCGGACGGTAATCGGACTCACGATGGGACAATGACACAGAGATTTGTACACAAGAAAAGACTCGTGTTTTAATGGACGTAACTATCGGTTCATATGAAGTTTCGGGCACCCGAATGGAGGAACGGGAACGCCATAAGATATCTGATCATGCAACAAACTATGTTAAAGGATACGAAGCAGACCGGACGGTAATCGGACTCACGATGTGACAATGACACCGAGATTCGTACACAAGAAAAGACTCTTGTTTTAATGGACGTAACTATCGGTTCATATGAAGTTTCGGGCACCCGAATGGAGGAACGGGAACGCCATAAGATATCTGATCATGCAACAGACTCAGATAAAGGATATGAAGCTTACCGGACGGTAATCGGACTCACGATGCGACAATGACATAGAGATTCGTACACAAGAAAAGACTCGAGTTTTAAAGGACGTAACTATCTGTACATTTGATGTTTCGGGCACCCGAATGGAGGAACGGGAACGCCATAAGATATCTGATCATGCAACAGACTCAGATAAAGGATATGAAGCTTACCGGACGGTAATCGGACTCACGATGGGACAACGACACAGAGATTCGTACACAAGAAAAGACTCGTGTTTTAATGAACGTAAATAGCGGTTCATTTGAAGTTTCGGGCACCCGAATGGAGGAACGGGAAAGCCATAAGATATCTAAGCATGCAACAGACTCAGATAAAGGATATGAAGCTGACCGGACGGTTATCAGACTCACGATGGGACAACGACACAGAGATTCGTACACAAGAAAAGACTCGTGTTTTAATGAACGTAAATAGCGGTTCATTTGAAGTTTCGGGCACCCGAATGGAGGAACGGGAAAGCCATAAGATATCTAAGCATGCAACAGACTCAGATAAAGGATGTGAAGCTGACCGGACGGTAATCAGACTCACGATGGGACAGTGACACAGAGATTCGTACACAAGAAAAGACTCGTGTTTTAATGGACGTAACTAGCGGTTCATTTGAAGTTTCGGGCACCCGAATGGAGGAACGGGAAAGCCATAAGATATCTAAGCATGCAACAGACTCAGATAAAGGATATGAAGCAGACCGGACAGTAATTGGACTCACGATGGGACAATGACACAGAGATTCGTACACAAGAAAAGACTCGTGTTTTAATGGACGGAACTGTCGGTTCATATGTAGTTTCGGGCACCCGAATGGAGGAACGGGAAGGCCATAAGATTTCTGAGCATGCAACAGACTCAGATAAAGGATATGAAGCTAACCGGACGGTAATCGGACTCACGATGGGACAATGACACAAAGATTCGTACACAAGAAAAGACTCGAGTTTTAATGGACGGAACTGTCGGTTCATATGTAGTTTCGGGCACCCGAATGGAGGAACGGGAAGGCCATAAGATATCTGAGCATGCAACAGACTCAGATAAAGGATATGAAGCTTACCGGACGGTAATCGGACTCACGATGGGACAATGACACAGAGATTCGTACACAAGAAAAGACTCGAGTTTTAATGGACGGAACTGTCGGTTCATATGTAGTTTCGGGCACCCGAATGGAGGAACGGGAAGGCCATTAGATATCTGAGCATGCAACAGACTCAGATAAAGGATATGAAGCTTACCGGACGGTAATCGGA
Organism: Ambrosia artemisiifolia; assembly: GCA_032199755.1. NCBI lineage: Eukaryota > Viridiplantae > Streptophyta > Magnoliopsida > Asterales > Asteraceae > Ambrosia > Ambrosia artemisiifolia. The sequence goes on along the minus strand of CM063524.1, from coordinate 28,832,230 downwards.
CTCACGATGGGACAATGACACAGAGATTTGTACACAAGAAAAGACCCGTGTTTTAATGGACGTAACTATCGGTTCATATGAAGTTTCGGGCACCCGAATGGAGGAACGGGAACGCCATAAGATATCTGATCATGCAACAAACTATGTTAAAGGATACGAAGCAGACCGGACGGTAATCGGACTCACGATGTGACAATGACACCGAGATTCGTACACAATAAAAGACTCTTGTTTTAATGGACGTAACTATCGGTTCATATGAAGTTTCGGGCACCCGAATGGAGGAACGGGAACGCCATAAGATATCTGATCATGCAACAGACTCAGATAAAGGATATGAAGCTTACCGGACGGTAATCGGACTCACGATGCGACAATGACATAGAGATTCGTACACAAGAAAACACTCGAGTTTTAAAGGACGTAACTATCTGTACATTTGATGTTTCGGGCACCCGAATGGAGGAACGGGAAGGCCATAAGATATCTGAGCATGCAACAGACTCAGATAATGGATATGAAGCTAACCGAACGGTAATCGGACTCACGATGGGACAACAACACAGAGATTCGTACACAAGAAAAGACTCGTGTTTTAATGAACGTAAATAGCGGTTCATTTGAAGTTTCGGGCACCCGGATGGAGGAACGGGAAAGCCATAAGATATCTAAGCATCCAACAGACTCAGATAAAGGATATGAAGCTGACCGGACGGTAATCGGACTCACGATGCGACAATGACTCAGAGATTCGTACACAAGAAAAGACTCGTGTTTTAATGGACGTACCTAGCGGTTCATTTGAAGTTTCGGGCACCCGAATGGAGGAACAGGAAGGCCATAAGATATCTAACCATGCAACAGACTCATATAAAGGATTTGAAGCTGACCGGACGGTAATCGGACTCACGATGCGACAATGACATAGAGATTCGTACACAAGAAAAGACTCGAGTTTTAAAGAACGTAACTATCTGTACATTTGAAGTTTCGGGCACCCGAATGGAGGAACGGGAAGGCCATAAGATATCTGAGCATGCAACAGACTCAGATAATGGATATGAAGCTAACCGGACGGTAATCGGACTCACGATGGGACAATGACACAGAGATTCGTACACAAGAAAAGACTCGCGTGTTAATGAACGTAAATAGCGGTTCATTTGAAGTTTCGGACACCAGAATGGAGGAACGGGAAAGCCATAAGATATCTAAGCATGCAACAGACTCAGATAAAGGATCTAAAGCTGACCGGACGGTAATCGGACTCACGATGGGACAATGACACAGAGATTCGTACACAAGAAAAGACTCGTGTTTTAATGAACGTAAATAGCGGTTCATTTGAAGTTTCGGGCACCCGAATGGAGGAACGGGAAAGCCATAAGATATCTAAGCATGCAACAGACTCAAATAAAGGATGTGAAGCTGACCGGACGGTAATCGGACTCACGATGGGACAATGACACAAAGATTCGTACACAAGAAAAGACTCGTGTTTTAACGGACGTAACTAGCGGTTCATTTAAAGTTTCGGGCACCCGAATGGAGGAACGGGAAATCCATAAGATATCTAAGCATGCAACAGACTCAGATAAAGGATATGAAGCTGACCGGACGGTAATCGGACTCACGATGGGACAATGACACAGAGATTCGTAGACAAGAAAAGACTCGTGTTTTAATGGACGTAACTAGCGGTTCATTTGAAGTTTCGGGCACCCGAATGGAGGAACGGGAAGGCCATAAGATATCTGAGCATGCAACAGACTCAGATTAAGGATATGAAGCTTACCGGACGGTAATCGGACTCACGATGGGACAATGACACAGAGATTCGTACACAAGAAAAGACTCGTGTTTTAATGGACGTAACTAGCGGTTCATTTAAAGTTTCGGGCACCCGAATGGAGGAACGGGAAAGCCATAAGATATCTAAGCATGCAACAGACTCAGATAAAGGATATGAAGCTAACCGGACGGTAATCGGACTCACGATGGGACAATGACACAGAGATTCGTACACAAGAAAAGACTCGTGTTTTAATGGACGTAACTAGCAGTTCATATGAAGTTTCGGGCACCCGAATGGAGGAACGGGAACGCCATAAGATATCTGATCATGCAACAAACTTTGTTAAAGGATACGAAGCAGACCGGACGGTAATCAGACTCACGATGTGACAATGACACAGAGATTCGTACACAAGAAAAGACTCGTGTTTTAATGGACGTAACTAGCGGTTCATTTGAAGTTTCGGGCACCCGAATGGAGGAACGGAAGGCCATAATATATCTAAGCATGCAACAGACTCATATAAAGGATATGAAGCTAACCGAACGGTAATCGGACTCACGATGGGACAATGACACAGAGATTCGTACACAAGAAAAGACTCGTGTTTTAATGAACGTAAATAGCGGTTCATTTGAAGTTTCGGACACCCGAATGGAGGAACGGGAAAGCCATAAGATATCTAAGCATGCAACAGACTCAGATAAAGGATCTAAAGCTGACCGGACAGTAATCGGACTCACGATGGGACAATGACACAGAGATTCGTACACAAGAAAAGACTCGTGTTTTAATGAACGTAAATAGCGGTTCATTTGAAGTTTCGGGCACCCGAATGGAGGAACGGGAAAGCCATAAGATATCTAAGCATGCAACAGACTCAAATAAAGGATGTGAAGCTGACCGGACGGTAATCGGACTCACGATGGGACAATGACACAGAGATTCGTACACAAGAATAGACTCGTGTTTTAATGGACGTAACTAGCGGTTCATTTGAAGTTTCGGGCACCCGAATAGAGGAACGGGAAGGCCATAAGATATCTAAGCATGCAACAGACTCATATAAAGGATTTGAAGCTGACCGGACGGTAATCGGACTCACGATGCGACAATGACATAGAGATTCGTACACAAGAAAAGACTCGAGTTTTAAAGGACGTAACTATCTGTACATTTGAAGTTTCGGGCACCCGAATGGAGGAACGGAAGGCCATAAAATATCTGAGCATGCAACAGACTCAGATAATGGATATGAAGCTAACCGGACGGTAATCGGACTCACGATGGGACAATGACACAGAGATTCGTACACAAGAAAAGACTCGTGTTTTAATGAACGTAAATAGCGGTTCATTTGAAGTTTCGGACACCCGAATGGAGGAACGGGAAAGCCATAAGATATCTAAGCATGCAACAGACTCAGATAAAGGATCTGAAGCTGACCGGACGGTAATCGGACTCACGATGGGACAATGACACAGAGATTCGTACACAAGAAAAGACTCGTGTTTTAATGAACGTAAATAGCGGTTCATTTGAAGTTTCGGGCACCCGGATGGAGGAACGGGAAAGCCATAAGATATCTAAGCATGCAACAGACTCAGATAAAGGATATGAAGCTGACCGGACGGTAATCGGACTCACGATGCGACAATGACACAGAGATTCGTACACAAGAAAAGACTCGTGTTTTAATGGACGTAACTAGCGGTTCATTTGAAGTTTCGGGCACCCGAATGGAGGAACAGGAAGGCCATAAGATATCTAAGCATGCAACAGACTCATATAAAGGATTTGAAGCTGACCGGACGGTAATCGGACTCACGATGGGACAATGACACAGAGATTCGTAGACAAGAAAAGACTCGTGTTTTAATGGACGTAACTAGCGGTTCATTTGAACTTTCGGGCACCCGAATGGAGGAACGGGAAGGCCATAAGATATCTGAGCATGCAACAGACTCAGATAAAGGATATGAAGCTTACCGGACGGTAATCGGACTCACGATGGGACAATGACACAGAGATTCGTACACAAGAAAAGACTCGTGTTTTAATGAACGTAAATAGCGGTTCATTTGAAGTTTCGGACACCCGAATGGAGGAACGGGAAAGCCATAAGATATCTAAGCATGCAACAGACTCAGATAAAGGATCTGAAGCTGACCGGACGGTAATCGGATTCACGATGGGACAATGACACAGAGATTCGTACACAAGAAAAGACTCGTGTTTTAATGAACGTAAATAGCGGTTCATTTGAAGTTTCGGGCACCCAGATGGAGGAACGGGAAAGCCATAAGATATCTAAGCATGCAACAGACTCAGATAAAGGATATGAAGCTGACCGGACGGTAATCGGACTCACGATGCGACAATGACACAGAGATTCGTACACAAGAAAAGACTCGTGTTTTAATGGACGTAACTAGCGGTTCATTTGAAGTTTCGGGCACCCGAATGGAGGAACAGGAAGGCCATAAGATATCTAAGCATGCAACAGACTCATATAAAATTTGAAGCTAACCGGACGGTAATCAGACTCACGATGCGACAATGACATAGAGATTCGTACACAAGAAAAGACTCGAGTTTTAAAGAACGTAACTATCTGTACATTTGAATTTTCGGGCACCCGAATGGAGGAACGGGAAGGCCATAAGATATCTGAGCATGCAACAGACTCAGATAATGGATATGAAGCTAACCGGACGGTAATCGGACTCACGATGGGACAATGACACAGAGATTCGTACACAAGAAAAGACTCGCGTGTTAATGAACGTAAATAGCGGTTCATTTGAAGTTTCGGTCACCAGAATGGAGGAACGGGAAAGCCATAAGATATCTAAGCATGCAACAGACTCAGATAAAGGATCTAAAGCTGACCGGACGGTAATCGGACTCACGATGGGACAATGACACAGAGATTCGTACACAAGAAAAGACTCGTGTTTTAATGAACGTAAATAGCGGTTCATTTGAAGTTTCGGGCACCCGAATGGAGGAACGGGAAAGCCATAAGATATCTAAGCATGCAACAGACTCAAATAAAGGATGTGAAGCTGACCGGACGGTAATCGGACTCACGATGGGACAATGACACAAAGATTCGTACACAAGAAAAGACTCGTGTTTTAACGGACATAACTAGCGGTTCATTTAAAGTTTCGGGCACCCGAATGGAGGAACGGGAAATCCATAAGATATCTAAGCATGCAACAGACTCAGATAAAGGATATGAAGCTGACCGGACGGTAATCGGACTCACGATGGGACAATGACACAGAGATTCGTAGACAAGAAAAGACTCGTGTTTTAATGGACGTAACTAGCGGTTCATTTGAACTTTCGGGCACCCGAATGGAGGAACGGGAAGGCCATAAGATATCTGAGCATGCAACAGACTCAGATAAAGGATATGAAGCTTACCGGACGGTAATCGGACTCACGATGGGACAATGACACAGAGATTCGTACACAAGAAAAGACTCGTGTTTTAATGGACGTAACTAGCGGTTCATTTAAAGTTTCGGGCACCCGAATGGAGGAACGGGAAAGCCATAAGATATCTAAGCATGCAACAGACTCAGATAAAGGATATGAAGCTAACCGGACGGTAATCGGACTCACGATGGGACAATGACACAGAGATTCGTACACAAGAAAAGACTCGTGTTTTAATGGACGTAACTAGCAGTTCATATGAAGTTTCGGGCACCCGAATGGAGGAACGGGAACGCCATAAGATATCTGATCATGCAACAAACTTTGTTAAAGGATACGAAGCAGACCGGACGGTAATCAGACTCACGATGTGACAATGACACAGAGATTCGTACACAAGAAAAGACTCGTGTTTTAATGGACGTAACTAGCGGTTCATTTGAAGTTTCGGGCACCCGAATGGAGGAACGGAAGGCCATAATATATCTAAGCATGCAACAGACTCATATAAAGGATATGAAGCTAACCGAACGGTAATCGGACTCACGATGGGACAATGACACAGAGATTCGTACACAAGAAAAGACTCGTGTTTTAATGAACGTAAATAGCGGTTCATTTGAAGTTTCGGACACCCGAATGGAGGAACGGGAAAGCCATAAGATATCTAAGCATGCAACAGACTCAGATAAAGGATCTAAAGCTGACCGGACAGTAATCGGACTCACGATGGGACAATGACACAGAGATTCGTACACAAGAAAAGACTCGTGTTTTAATGAACGTAAATAGCGGTTCATTTGAAGTTTCGGGCACCCGAATGGAGGAACGGGAAAGCCATAAGATATCTAAGCATGCAACAGACTCAAATAAAGGATGTGAAGCTGACCGGACGGTAATCGGACTCACGATGGGACAATGACACAGAGATTCGTACACAAGAATAGACTCGTGTTTTAATGGACGTAACTAGCGGTTCATTTGAAGTTTCGGGCACCCGAATAGAGGAACGGGAAGGCCATAAGATATCTAAGCATGCAACAGACTCATATAAAGGATTTGAAGCTGACCGGACGGTAATCGGACTCACGATGCGACAATGACATAGAGATTCGTACACAAGAAAAGACTCGAGTTTTAAAGGACGTAACTATCTGTACATTTGAAGTTTCGGGCACCCGAATGGAGGAACGGAAGGCCATAAAATATCTGAGCATGCAACAGACTCAGATAATGGATATGAAGCTAACCGGACGGTAATCGGACTCACGATGGGACAATGACACAGAGATTCGTACACAAGAAAAGACTCGTGTTTTAATGAACGTAAATAGCGGTTCATTTGAAGTTTCGGACACCCGAATGGAGGAACGGGAAAGCCATAAGATATCTAAGCATGCAACAGACTCAGATAAAGGATCTGAAGCTGACCGGACGGTAATCGGACTCACGATGGGACAATGACACAGAGATTCGTACACAAGAAAAGACTCGTGTTTTAATGAACGTAAATAGCGGTTCATTTGAAGTTTCGGGCACCCGGATGGAGGAACGGGAAAGCCATAAGATATCTAAGCATGCAACAGACTCAGATAAAGGATATGAAGCTGACCGGACGGTAATCGGACTCACGATGCGACAATGACACAGAGATTCGTACACAAGAAAAGACTCGTGTTTTAATGGACGTAACTAGCGGTTCATTTGAAGTTTCGGGCACCCGAATGGAGGAACAGGAAGGCCATAAGATATCTAAGCATGCAACAGACTCATATAAAGGATTTGAAGCTGACCGGACGGTAATCGGACTCACGATGGGACAATGACACAGAGATTCGTAGACAAGAAAAGACTCGTGTTTTAATGGACGTAACTAGCGGTTCATTTGAACTTTCGGGCACCCGAATGGAGGAACGGGAAGGCCATAAGATATCTGAGCATGCAACAGACTCAGATAAAGGATATGAAGCTTACCGGACGGTAATCGGACTCACGATGGGACAATGACACAGAGATTCGTACACAAGAAAAGACTCGTGTTTTAATGAACGTAAATAGCGGTTCATTTGAAGTTTCGGACACCCGAATGGAGGAACGGGAAAGCCATAAGATATCTAAGCATGCAACAGACTCAGATAAAGGATCTGAAGCTGACCGGACGGTAATCGGATTCACGATGGGACAATGACACAGAGATTCGTACACAAGAAAAGACTCGTGTTTTAATGAACGTAAATAGCGGTTCATTTGAAGTTTCGGGCACCCAGATGGAGGAACGGGAAAGCCATAAGATATCTAAGCATGCAACAGACTCAGATAAAGGATATGAAGCTGACCGGACGGTAATCGGACTCACGATGCGACAATGACACAGAGATTCGTACACAAGAAAAGACTCGTGTTTTAATGGACGTAACTAGCGGTTCATTTGAAGTTTCGGGCACCCGAATGGAGGAACAGGAAGGCCATAAGATATCTAAGCATGCAACAGACTCATATAAAATTTGAAGCTAACCGGACGGTAATCAGACTCACGATGCGACAATGACATAGAGATTCGTACACAAGAAAAGACTCGAGTTTTAAAGAACGTAACTATCTGTACATTTGAATTTTCGGGCACCCGAATGGAGGAACGGGAAGGCCATAAGATATCTGAGCATGCAACAGACTCAGATAATGGATATGAAGCTAACCGGACGGTAATCGGACTCACGATGGGACAATGACACAGAGATTCGTACACAAGAAAAGACTCGCGTGTTAATGAACGTAAATAGCGGTTCATTTGAAGTTTCGGTCACCAGAATGGAGGAACGGGAAAGCCATAAGATATCTAAGCATGCAACAGACTCAGATAAAGGATCTAAAGCTGACCGGACGGTAATCGGACTCACGATGGGACAATGACACAGAGATTCGTACACAAGAAAAGACTCGTGTTTTAATGAACGTAAATAGCGGTTCATTTGAAGTTTCGGGCACCCGAATGGAGGAACGGGAAAGCCATAAGATATCTAAGCATGCAACAGACTCAAATAAAGGATGTGAAGCTGACCGGACGGTAATCGGACTCACGATGGGACAATGACACAAAGATTCGTACACAAGAAAAGACTCGTGTTTTAACGGACATAACTAGCGGTTCATTTAAAGTTTCGGGCACCCGAATGGAGGAACGGGAAATCCATAAGATATCTAAGCATGCAACAGACTCAGATAAAGGATATGAAGCTGACCGGACGGTAATCGGACTCACGATGGGACAATGACACAGAGATTCGTAGACAAGAAAAGACTCGTGTTTTAATGGACGTAACTAGCGGTTCATTTGAACTTTCGGGCACCCGAATGGAGGAACGGGAAGGCCATAAGATATCTGAGCATGCAACAGACTCAGATAAAGGATATGAAGCTTACCGGACGGTAATCGGACTCACGATGGGACAATGACACAGAGATTCGTACACAAGAAAAGACTCGTGTTTTAATGGACGTAACTAGCGGTTCATTTAAAGTTTCGGGCACCCGAATGGAGGAACGGGAAAGCCATAGGATATCTAAGCATGCAACAGACTCAGATAAAGGATATGAAGCTAACCGGACGGTAATCGGACTCACGATGGGACAATGACACAGAGATTCGTAGACAAGAAAAGACTCGTGTTTTAATGGACGTAACTAGCGGTTCATTTGAAGTTTCGGGCACCCGAATGGAGGAACGGGAAAGCCATAAGATATCTAAGCATGCAACAGACTCAGATAAAGGATCTGAAGCTGACCGGACGGTAATCGGACTCACGATGGGACAATGACACAGAGATTCGTACACAAGAAAAGACTCGTGTTTTAATGAACGTAAATAGCGGTTCATTTGAATTTTCGGGCACCCGAATGGAGGAACGGGAAAGCCATAAGATATCTAAGCATGCAACAGACTTAGATAAAGGATGTGAAGCTGACCGGACGGTAATCGGACTCACGATGGGACAATGACACAAAGATTCGTACACAAGAAAAGACTCGTGTTTTAATGGACGTAACTAGCGGTTCATTTAAAGTTTCGGGCACCCGAATGGAGGAACGGGAAAGCCATAAGATATCTAAGCATGCAACAGACTCAGATAAAGGATATAAAGCTGACCGGACGGTAATCGGACTCACGATGGAAAATGACACAGAGATTCGTAGACAAGAAAAGACTCGTGTTTTAATGGACGTAACTAGCGGTTCATTTGAAGTTTCGGGCACCCGAATGGAGGAACGGGAAGGCCATAAGATATCTAAGCATGCAACAGACTCTTATAAAGGATTTGAAGCTGACCGGACGGTAATCGGACTCACGATGCGACAATGACATAGAGATTCGTACACAAGAAAAGACTCGAGTTTTAAAGGACGTAACTATCTGTACATTTGAAGTTTCGGGCACCCGAATGGAGGAACGGGAAGGCCATAAGATATCTGAGCATGCAACAGACTCAGATAATGGATATGAAGCTAACCGGACGGTAATCGGACTCACGATGGGACAATGACACAGAGATTCGTACACAAGAAAAGACTCGTGTTTTAATGAACGTAAATAGCGGTTCATTTGAAGTTTCGGGCACCCGAATGGAGGAACGGGAAAGCCATAAGATATCTAAGCATGCAACAGACTCAGATAAAGGATCTGAAGCTGACCGGACGGTAATCGGACTCACGATGGGACAATGACACAGAGATTCGTACACAAGAAAAGACTCGTGTTTTAATGAACGTAAATAGCGGTTCATTTGAAGTTTCGGGCACCCGAATGGAGGAACGGGAAAGCCATAAGATATCTAAGCATGCAACAGACTCAGATAAAGGATATGAAGCTGACCGGACGGTAATCGGACTCACGATGGGACAATGACACAGAGATTCGTACACAAGAAAAGACTCGTGTTTTAATGAACGTAAATAGCGGTTCATTTGAAGTTTCGGGCACCCGAATGGAGGAACGGGAAAGCCATAAGATATCTAAGCATGCAACAGACTCATATAAAGGATATGAAGCTGACCGGACGGTAATCGGACTCACGATGGGACAATGACACAGAGATTCGTAGACAAGAAAAGACTCGTGTTTTAATGGAAGTAACTAGCGGTTCATTTGAAGTTTCGGGCACCCGAATGGAGGAACGGGAAGGCCATAAGATATCTGAGCATGCAACAGACTCAGATAAAGGATATGAAGCTTACCGGACGGTAATCGGACTCACGATGGGACAATGACACAGAGATTCGTACACAAGAAAAGACTCGAGTTTTAATGGACGGAACTGTCGGTTCATATGTAGTTTCGGGCACCCGAATGGAGGAACGGGAAGGCCATAAGATATCTGAACATGCAACAGACTCAGATAAAGGATATGAAGCTAACCGGACGGTAATCGGACTCACGATGGGACAATGACACAGAGATTCGTACACAAGAAAAGACTCGTGTTTTAATGAACGTAAATAGCGGTTCATTTGAAGTTTCGGGCACCCGGATGGAGGAACGGGAAAGCCATAAGATATCTAAGCATGCAACAGACTCAGATAAAGGATATGAAGCTGACCGGACGGTAATCGGACTCACGATGGGACAATGACACAGAGATTCGTACACAAGAAAAGACTCGTGTTTTAATGGACGTAACTATCGGTTCATATGAAGTTTCGGGCACCCGAATGGAGGAACGGGAACGCCATAAGATATCTGATCATGCAACAAACTATGTTAAAGGATACGAAGCAGACCGGACGGTAATCGGACTCACGATATGACAATGACACAGAGATTCGTACACAAGAAAAGACTCGTGTTTTAATGGACGTAACTAGCGGTTCATTTGACGTTTCGGGCACCCGAATGGAGGAACGGAAGGCCATAAGATATCTAAGCATGCAACAGACTCATATAAAGGATATGAAGCTGACCGGACGGTAATCGGACTCACGATGCGACAATGACATAGAGATTCATACACAAGAAAAGACTCGAGTTTTAAAGGACGTAACTATCTGTACATTTGAAGTTTCGGGCACCCGAATGGAGGAACGGGAAGGCCATAAGATATCTGAGCATGCAACAGACTCAGATAATGGATATGAAGCTAACCGGATGGTAATCGGACTCACGATGGGACAATGACACAGAGATTCGTACACAAGAAAAGACTCGTGTTTTAATTGACGTAACTAGCGGTTCATTTGAAGTTTCGGGCACCCGAATGGAGGAACGGGAAGGCCATAAGATATCTAAGCATGCAACAGACTCATATAAAGGATTTGAAGCTGACCGGACGGTAATCGGACTCACGATGCGACAATGACATAGAGATTCGTACACAAGAAAAGACTCGAGTTTTAAAGGACGTAACTATCTGTACATTTGAAGTTTCGGGCACCCGAATGGAGGAACGGGAAGGCCATAAGATATCTGAGCCTGCAACAGACTCAGATAATGGATATGAAGCTAACCGGACGGTAATCGGACTCACGATGGGACAATGACACAGAGATTCGTACACAAGAAAAGACTCGTGTTTTAATGAACGTAACTAGCGGTTCATTTGAAGTTTCGGGCACCCGAATGGAGGAACGGGAAAGCCATAAGATATCTAAGCATGCAACAGACTCAGATAAAGGATATGAAGCTGACCGGACGGTAATCGGACTCACGATGGGACAATGACACAGAGATTCGTACACAAGAAAAGACTCGTGTTTTAATGAACGTAAATAGCGGTTCATTTGAAGTTTCGGGCACCCGAATGGAGGAACGGGAAAGCCATAAGATATCTAAGCATGCAACAGACTCAGATAAAGGATATGAAGCTGACCGGACGGTAATCGGACTCACGATGGGACAATGACACAGAGATTCGTAGACAAGAAAAGTCTCGTGTTTTAATGGACGTAACTAGCGGTTCATTTGAAGTTTCGGGCACCCGAATGGAGGAACGGGAAAGCCATAAGATATCTAAGCATGCAACAGACTCAGATAAAGGATCTGAAGCTGACCGGACGGTAATCGGACTCACGATGTGACAATGACACAGAGATTCGTACACAAGAAAAGACTCGTGTTTTAATGAACGTAAATAGCGGTTCATTTGAATTTTCGGGCAACCGAATGGAGGAACGGGAAAGCCATAAGATATCTAAGCATGCAACAGACTTAGATAAAGGATGTGAAGCTGACCGGACGGTAATCGGACTCACGTTGGGACAATGACACAAAGATTTGTACACAAGAAAAGAATCGTGTTTTAATGGACGTAACTAGCGGTTCATTTAAAGTTTCGGGCACCCGAATGGAGGAACGGGAAAGCCATAAGATATCTAAGCATGCAACAGACTCAGATAATGGATATGAAGCTGACCAGACGGTAATCGGACTCACGATGGAAAATGACACAGAGATTCGTAGACAAGAAAAGACTCGTGTTTTAATGGACGTAACTAGCGGTTCATTTGAAGTTTCGGGCACCCGAATGGAGGAACGGGAAGGCCATAAGATATCTAAGCATGCAACAGACTCATATAAAGGAATTGAAGCTGACCGGACGGTAATCGGACTCACGATGCGACAATGACATAGAGATTCGTACACAAGAAAAGACTCGAGTTTTAAAGGACGTAAATATCTGTACATTTGAAGTTTCGGGCACCCGAATGGAGGAACGGGAAGGCCATAAGATATCTGAGCATGCAACAGACTCAGATAATGGATATGAAGCTAACCGGACGGTAATCGGACTCATGATGGGACAATGACTAAGAGATTCGTACACAAGAAAAGACTCGTGTTTTAATGAACGTAAATAGCGGTTCATTTGAAGTTTCGGGCACCCGAATGGAGGAACGGGAAAGCCATAAGATATCTAAGCATGCAACAGACTCAGATAAAGGATATGAAGCTGACCGGACGGTAATCGGACTCACGATGGGACAATGACACAGAGATTCGTACACAAGAAAAGACTCGAGTTTTAATGAACGTAAATAGCGGTTCATTTGAAGTTTCGGGCACCCGAATGGAGGAACGGGAAAGCCATAAGATATCTAAGCATGCAACAGACTCAGATAAAGGATCTGGAGCTGACCGGGCGGTAATCGGACTCACGATGGGACAATGACACAGAGATTCGTACACAAGAAAAGACTCGTGTTTTAATGAACGTAAATAGCGGTTCATTTGAAGTTTCGGGCACCCGAATGGAGGAACGGGAAAGCCATAAGATATCTAAGCATGCAACAGACTCAGATAAAGGATATGAAGCTGACCGGACGGTAATCAGACTCACGATGGGACAATGACACAGAGATTCGTAGACAAGAAAAGACTCGTGTTTTAATGGACGTAACTAGCGGTTCATTTGAAGTTTCGGGCACCCGAATGGAGGAACGGGAAAGCCATAAGATATCTAAGCATGCAACAGACTCAGATAAAGGATCTGAAGCTGACCGGACGGTAATCGGACTCACGATGGGACAATGACACAGAGATTCGTACACAAGAAAAGACTCGTGTTTTAATGAACGTAAATAGCGGTTCATTTGAAGTTTCGGGCACCCGAATGGAGGAACGGGAAAGCCATAAGATATCTAAGCATGCAACAGACTCAGATAAAGGATATGAAGCTGACCGGACGGTAATCGGACTCACGATGGGACAATGACACAGAGATTCGTAGACAAGAAAAGACTCGTGTTTTAATGGACGTAACTAGCGGTTCATTTGAAGTTTCGGGCACCCGAATGGAGGAACGGGAAGGCCATAAGATATCTGAGCATGCAACAGACTCAGATAAAGGATATGAAGCTTACCGGACGGTAATCGGACTCACGATGGGACAATGACACAGAGATTCGTACACAAGAAAAGACTCGAGTTTTAATAGACGGAACTGTCGGTTCATATGTAGTTTCGGGCACCCGAATGGAGGAACGGGAAGGCCATAAGATATCTGAGCATGCAACAGACTCAGATAAAGGATATGAAGCTAACCGGACGGTAATCGGACTCACGATGGGACAATGACACAGAGATTCGTACACAAGAAAAGACTCATGTTTTAATGAACGTAAATAGCGGTTCATTTGAAGTTTCGGGCACCCGGATGGAGGAACGGGAAAGCCATAAGATATCTAAGCATGCAACAGACTCAGATAAAGGATATGAAGCTGACCGGACGGTAATCGGACTCACGATGGTACAATGACACAGAGATTCGTACACAAGAAAAGACTCGTGTTTTAATGGACGTAACTATCGGTTCATATGAAGTTTCGGGCACCCGAATGGAGGAACGGGAACGCCATAAGATATCTGATCATGCAACAAACTATGTTAAAGGATACGAATCAGACCGGACGGTAATCGGACTCACGATGTGACAATGACACAGAGATTCGTACACAAGAAAAGACTCGTGTTTTAATGGACATAACTAGCGGTTCATTTGAAGTTTCGGGCACCCGAATGGAGGAACGGAAGGCCATAAGATATCTAAGCATGCAACAGACTCATATAAAGGATATGAAGCTGACCGGACGGTAATCGGACTCACGATGCGACAATGACATAGAGATTCATACACAAGAAAAGACTCGAGTTTTAAAGGACGTAACTATCTGTACATTTGAAGTTTCGGGCACCTGAATGGAGGAACGGGAAGGCCATAATATATCTGAGCATGCAACAGACTCAGATAATGGATATGAAGCTAACCGGATGGTAATCGGACTCACGATGGGACAATGACACAGAGATTCGTACACAAGAAAAGACTCGTGTTTTAATGGACGTAACTAGCGGTTCATTTGAAGTTTCGGGCACCCGAATGGAGGAACGGGAAGGCCATAAGATATCTAAGCATGCAACAGACTCATATAAAGGATTTGAAGCTGACCGGACGGTAATCGGACTCACGATGCGACAATGACATAGAGATTCGTACACAAGAAAAGACTCGAGTTTTAAAGGACGTAACTATCTGTACATTTCAAGTTTCGGGCACCCGAATGGAGGAACGGGAAGGCCATAAGATATCTGAGCCTGCAACAGACTCAGATAATGGATATGAAGCTAACCGGACGGTAATCGGACTCACGATGGGACAATGACACAGAGATTCGTACACAAGAAAAGACTCGTGTTTTAATGAACGTAAATAGCGGTTCATTTGAAGTTTCGGGCACCCGAATGGAGGAACGGGAAAGCCATAAGATATCTAAGCATGCAACAGACTCAGATAAAGGATCTGAAGCTGACCGGACGGTAATCGGACTCACGATGGGACAATGACACAGAGATTCGTACACAAGAAAAGACTCGTGTTTTAATGAACGTAAATAGCGGTTCATTTGAAGTTTCGGGCACCCGAATGGAGGAACGGGAAAGCCATAAGATATCTAAGCACGCAACAGACTCAGATAAAGGATATGAAGCTGACCGGACGGTAATCGGACTCACGATGGGACAATGACACAGAGATTCGTAGACAAGAAAAGACTCGTGTTTTAATGGACGTAACTAGCGGTTCATTTGAAGTTTCGGGCACCCGAATGGAGGAACGGGAAAGCCATAAGATATCTAAGCATGTAACAGACTCAGATAAAGGATCTGAAGCTGACCGGACGGTAATCGGATTCACGATGGGACAATGACACAGAGATTCGTACACAAGAAAAGACTCGAGTTTTAATGGACGGAACTGTCGGTTCATATGTAGTTTCGGGCACCCGAATGGAGGAACGGGAAGGCCATAAGATATCTGAGCATGCAACAGACTCAGATAAAGGATATGAAGCTAACCGGACGGTAATCGGACTCACGATGGGACAATGACACAGAGATTCGTACACAAGAAAAGACTCGTGTTTTAATGAACGTAAATAGAGGTTCATTTGAAGTTTCGGGCACCCGGATGGAGGAACTGGAAAGCCATAAGATATCTAAGCATGCAACAGACTCAGATAAAGAATATGAAGCTGACCGGACGGTAATCGGACTCACGATGGGACAATGACACATAGATTCGTACACAAGAAAAGACTCGTGTTTTAATGGACGTAACTATCGGTTCATATGAAGTTTCGGGCACCCGAATGGAGGAACGGGAACGTCATAAGATATCTGATCATGCAACAAACTATGTTAAAGGATACGAAGCAGACCGGACGGTAATCGGACTCACGATGTGACATTGACACAGAGATTCGTACACAAGAAAAGACTCGTGTTTTAATGGACGTAACTAGCGGTTCATTTGAAGTTTCGGGCACCCGAATGGAGGAACGGAAGGCCATAAGATATCTAAGCATGCAACAGACTCATATAAAGGATATGAAGCTGACCGGACGGTAATCGGACTCACGATGCGACAATGACATAGAGATTCATACACAAGAAAAGACTCGAGTTTTAAAGGACGTAACTATCTGTACATTTGAAGTTTCGGGCACCCGATTGGAGGAACGGGAAGGCCATAAGATATCTGAGCATGCAACAGACTCAGATAATGGATATGAAGCTAACCGGACGGTAATCGGACTCACGATGGGACAATGACACAGAGATTCGTACACAAGAAAAGACTCGTGTTTTAATGAACGTAAATTGCGGTTCATTTGAAGTTTCGGGCACCCGAATGGAGGAACGGGAAAGCCATAAGATATCTAAGCATGCAACAGACTCAGATAAAGGATATGAAGCTGACCGGACGGTAATCGGACTCACGATGGGACAATGACATAGAGATTCGTAGACAAGAAAAGACTCGTGTTTTAATGGACGTAACTAGCGGTTCATTTGAAGTTTCGGGCACCCGAATGGAGGAACGGGAAAGCCATAAGATATCTAAGCATGCAACAGACTCCGATAAAGGATCTGAAGCTGACCGGACGGTAATCGGACTCACGATGGGACAATGACACAGAGATTCGTACACAAGAAAAGACTCGTGTTTTAATGAACGTAAATAGCGGTTCATTTGAAGTTTCGGGCACCCGAATGGAGGAACGGGAAAGCCATAAGATATCTAAGCATGCAACAGACTCAGATAAGGGATGTGAAGCTGACCGGACGGTAATCGGACTCACGATGGGACAATGACACAAAGATTCGTACACAAGAAAAGACTCGTGTTTTAATGGACGTAACTATCTGTACATTTGAAGTTTCGGGCACCCGAATGGAGGAACGGAAGGCCATAAGATATCTAAGCATGCAACAGACTCATATAAAGGATATGAAGCTGACCGGACGGTAGTCGGACTCACGATGCGACAATGACATAGAGATTCATACACAAGAAAAGACTCGAGTTTTAAAGGACGTAACTATCTGTACATTTGAAGTTTCGGGCACCCGAATGGAGGAACGGGAAGGCCATAAGATATCTGAGCATGCAACAGACTCAGATAAAGGATATGAAGCTAACCGGACGGTAATCGGACTCACGATGGGACAATGACACAGAGATTCGTACACAAGAAAAGACTCGTGTTTTAATTAACGTAAATAGCGGTTCATTTGAAGTTTCAGGCACCCGAATGGAGGAACGGGAAAGCCATAAGATATCTAAGCATGCAACAGACTCAGATAAAGGATATGAAGCTGACCGGACGGTAATCGGACTCACGATGGGACAATGACACAGAGATTCGTACACAAGAAAAGACTAGTGTTTTAATGGACGTAACTATCGGTTCATATGAAGTTTCGGGCACCCGAATGGAGGAACGCGAACGACATAAGATATCTGATCATGCAACAAACTATGTTAAAGGATACGAAGCAGACCGGACGGTAATCGGACTCACGATGTGACAATGACACAGAGATTCGTACACAAGAAAAGACTCGTGTTTTAATGGACGTAACTAGCGGTTCATTTGAAGTTTCGGGCACCCGAATGGAGGAACGGAAGGCCATAAGATATCTAAGCATGCAACAGACTCATATAAAGGATATGAAGCTGACCGGACGGTAATTGGACTCACGATGCGACAATGACATAGAGATTCATACACAAGAAAAGACTCGAGTTTTAAAGGACGTAACTATCTGTACATTTGAAGTTTCGGGCACCCGAATGGAGTAACGGGAAGGCCATAAGATATCTGAGCATGCAACAGACTCAGATAATGGATATGAAGCTAACCGGATGGTAATCGGACTCACGATGGGACAATGACACAGAGATTCGTACACAAGAAAAGACTCGTGTTTTAACGAACGTAATTAGCGGTTCATTTGAAGTTTCGGGCACCCGAATGGAGGAACGGGAACGACATAAGATATCTGATCATGCAACAAACTATGTTAAAGGATACGAAGCAGACCGGACGGTAATCGGACTCACGATGTGACAATGACACAGAGATTCGTACACAAGAAAAGACTCGTGTTTTAATGGACGTAACTAGCGGTTCATTTGAAGTTTCGGGCACCCGAATGGAGGAACGGAAGGCCATAAGATATCTAAGCATGCAACAGACTCATATAAAGGATATGAAGCTGACCGGACGGTAATCGGACTCACGATGCGACAATGACATAGAGATTCATACACAAGAAAAGACTCGAGTTTTAACGGACGTAACTATCTGTACATTTGAAGTTTCGGGCACCCGAATGGAGGAACGGGAAGGCCATAAGATATCTGAGCATGCAACAGACTCAGATAAAGGATATGAAGCTTACCGGACGGTAATCGGACTCACGATGGGACAATGACACAGAGATTCGTACACAAGAAAAGACTCGAGTTTTAATGGACGGAACTGTCGGTTCATATGTAGTTTC
This sequence comes from Ambrosia artemisiifolia, assembly GCA_032199755.1. Lineage (NCBI taxonomy): Eukaryota > Viridiplantae > Streptophyta > Magnoliopsida > Asterales > Asteraceae > Ambrosia > Ambrosia artemisiifolia. The sequence goes on along the minus strand of CM063524.1, from coordinate 28,813,154 downwards.
GGGCACCCGAATGGAGGAACGGGAAGGCCATAAGATATCTGAGCATGCAACAGACTCAGATAAAGGATATGAAGCTAACCGGACGGTAATCGGACTCACGATGGGACAATGACACAGAGATTCGTACACAAGAAAAGACTCGTGTTTTAATGAACGTAAATAGCGGTTCATTTGAAGTTTCGGGCACCCGGATGGAGGAACGGGAAAGCCATAAGATATCTAAGCATGCAACAGACTCAGATAAAGGATATCAAGCTGACCGGACGGTAATCGCACTCACGATGGGACAATGACACAGAGATTCGTACACAAGAAAAGACTCGTGTTTTAATGGACGGAACTATCGGTTCATATGAAGTTTCGGGCACCCGAATGGAGGAACGGGAAAGCCATAAGATATCTAAGCATGCAACAGACTCAGATAAAGGATATGAAGCTGACCGGACAGTAATCGGACTCACGATGGGACAATGACACAGAGATTCGTACACAAGAAAAGACTCGTGTTTTAATGGACGTAACTATCGGTTCATATGAAGTTTCGGGCACCCGAATGGAGAAACGGGAACGCCATAAGATATCTGATCATGCAACAAACTATGTTAAAGGATACGAAGCAGACCGGATGGTAATCGGACTCACGATGTGACAATGACACAGAGATTCGTACACAAGAAAAGACTCGTGTTTTAATGGACGTAACTAGCGGTTCATTTGAAGTTTCGGGCACCCGAATGGAGGAACGGGAAGGCAATAAGATATCTAAGCATGCAACAGACTCAGATAAAGGATATGAAGCTGACCGGACGGTAATCAGAATCACGATGCGACAATGACATAGAGATTCGTACACAAGAAAAGACTCGAGTTTTAAAGGACGTAATTATCTGTACATTTGAAGTTTCGGGCACCCGAATGGAGGTACGGGAAAGCCATAAGATATCTAAGCATGCAACAGACTCAGATAAAGGATATGAAGCTGACTGGATGGTAATCGGACTCACGATGGGACAAGGACACAGAGATTCGTACACAAGAAAAGACTCGTGTTTTAATGGACGTAACTATCGGTTCATATGAAGTTTTGGGCACCCGAATGGAGGAACGGGAACGCCATAAGATATCTGATCATGCAACAAACTATGTTAAAGGATACGAAGCTGACCGAACGGTAATCGGACTCCTGATGGGACAATGACACAGAGATTCGTACACAAGAAAAGACTCGTGTTTAATGAACGAAAATAGCGGTTCATTTGAAGTTTCAGGCCCCCGAATGGAGGAACGGGAAAGCCATAAGATATCTAAGCATGCAACAGACTCAGATAAAGGATATGAAGCTGACTGGACGGTAATCGGACTCACGATGCGACAATGAAACAGAGATTCGTACACAAGAAAAGACTCGTGTTTTAATGGACGTAACTAGCGGTTCATTTGAAGTTTCGGGGACCCGAATGGAGGAATGGGAAAGCCATAAGATATCTAAGCATGCAACAGACTCAGATAAAGGATATGAAGCTGACCGGACGGTAATCGGACTCACGATGGGACAATGACACAGAGATTCGTAGACAAGAAAAGACTCGTGTTTTAATGGACGTAACTAGCGGTTCATTTGAATTTCGGGCACCCGAATGGAGGAACGGGAATGCCATAAGATATCTGAGCTTGCAACAGACTCAGATAAAGGATATGAAGCTTACCGGACGGTAATCGGACTCACGATGGGACAATGACACAGAGATTCGTACACAAGAAAAGACTCGAGTTTTAATGGACGGAACTGTCGGTTCATATGTAGTTTCGGGCACCCGAATGGAGGAACGGGAAGGCCATAAGATATCTGAGCATGCAACAGACTCAGATAAAGGATATGAAGCTAACCGGACGGTAATCGGACTCACGATGGGACAATGACACAGAGATTCGTACACAAGAAAAGACTCGTGTTTTAATGAACGTAAATAGCGGTTCATTTGAAGGTTCGGGCACCCGGATGGAGGAACGGGAAAGCCATAAGATATCTAAGCATGCAACAGACTCAGATAAAGGATATGAAGCTGACCGGATGGTAATCGGACTCACGATGCGACAATGACATAGAGATTCGTACACAAGAAAAGACTCGAGTTTTAAAGGACGTAATTATCTGTACATTTGAAGTTTTGGGCACCCGAATGGAGGAACGGGAAGGCCATAAGATATCTGAGCATGCAACAGACTCAGATAAAGGATATGAAGCTGACCGGACGGTAATCGGACTCACGATGGGACAATGACACAGAGATTCGTACACAAGAAAAGACTCGTGTTTTAACGAACGTAAATAGCGGTTTATTTGAAGTTTCGGGCACCCGAATGGAGGAACGGGAAAGCCATAAGATATCTAAGCATGCAACAGACTCAGATAAAGGATATGAAGCTAACCGGACGGTAATCGGACTCACGATGGGACAATGACACAGAGATTCGTACACAAGAAAAGACTCGTGTTTTAATGAACGTAAATAGCGGTTCATTTGAAGTTTCGGGCACCCGAATGGAGGAACGGGAAAGCCAGAAGATATCTAAGCATGCAACAGACTCAGATAAGGGATGTGAAGCTGACCGGACGGTAATCGGACTCACGATGGGACAATGACACAAAGATTCGTACACAAGAAAAGACTCGTGTTTTAATGGACGTAACTATCTGTACATTTGAAGTTTCGGGCACCCGAATGGAGGAACGGAAGGCCATAAGATATCTAAGCATGCAACAGACTCATATAAAGGATATGAAGCTGACCGGACGGTAGTCGGACTCACGATGCGACAATGACATAGAGATTCATACACAAGAAAAGACTCGAGTTTTAAAGGACGTAACTATCTGTACATTTGAAGTTTCGGGCACCCGAATGGAGGAACGGGAAGGCCATAAGATATCTGAGCATGCAACAGACTCAGATAAAGGATATGAAGCTAACCGGACGGTAATCGGACTCACGATGGGACAATGACACAGAGATTCGTACACAAGAAAAGACTCGTGTTTTAATTAACGTAAATAGCGGTTCATTTGAAGTTTCAGGCACCCGAATGGAGGAACGGGAAAGCCATAAGATATCTAAGCATGCAACAGACTCAGATAAAGGATATGAAGCTGACCGGACGGTAATCGGACTCACGATGGGACAATGACACAGAGATTCGTACACAAGAAAAGACTCGTGTTTTAATGGACGTAACTATCGGTTCATATGAAGTTTCGGGCACCCGAATGGAGGAACGCGAACGACATAAGATATCTGATCATGCAACAAACTATGTTAAAGGATACGAAGCAGACCGGACGGTAATCGGACTCACGATGTGACAATGACACAGAGATTCGTACACAAGAAAAGACTCGTGTTTTAATGGACGTAACTAGCGGTTCATTTGAAGTTTCGGGCACCCGAATGGAGGAACGGAAGGCCATAAGATATCTAAGCATGCAACAGACTCATATAAAGGATATGAAGCTGACCGGACGGTAATTGGACTCACGATGCGACAATGACATAGAGATTCATACACAAGAAAAGACTCGAGTTTTAAAGGACGTAACTATCTGTACATTTGAAGTTTCGGGCACCCGAATGGAGTAACGGGAAGGCCATAAGATATCTGAGCATGCAACAGACTCAGATAATGGATATGAAGCTAACCGGATGGTAATCGGACTCACGATGGGACAATGACACAGAGATTCGTACACAAGAAAAGACTCGTGTTTTAATGAACGTAATTAGCGGTTCATTTGAAGTTTCGGGCACCCGAATGGAGGAACGGGAACGACATAAGATATCTGATCATGCAACAAACTATGTTAAAGGATACGAAGCAGACCGGACGGTAATCGGACTCACGATGTGACAATGACACAGAGATTCGTACACAAGAAAAGACTCGTGTTTTAATGGACGTAACTAGCGGTTCATTTGAAGTTTCGGGCACCCGAATGGAGGAACGGAAGGCCATAAGATATCTAAGCATGCAACAGACTCATATAAAGGATATGAAGCTGACCGGACGGTAATCGGACTCACGATGCGACAATGACATAGAGATTCATACACAAGAAAAGACTCGAGTTTTAACGGACGTAACTATCTGTACATTTGAAGTTTCGGGCACCCGAATGGAGGAACGGGAAGGCCATAAGATATCTGAGCATGCAACAGACTCAGATAAAGGATATGAAGCTTACCGGACGGTAATCGGACTCACGATGGGACAATGACACAGAGATTCGTACACAAGAAAAGACTCGAGTTTTAATGGACGGAACTGTCGGTTCATATGTAGTTTCGGGCACCCGAATGGAGGAACGGGAAGGCCATAAGATATCTGAGCATGCAACAGACTCAGATAAAGGATATGAAGCTAACCGGACGGTAATCGGACTCACGATGGGACAATGACACAGAGATTCGTACACAAGAAAAGACTCGTGTTTTAATGAACGTAAATAGCGGTTCATTTGAAGTTTCGGGCACCCGGATGGAGGAACGGGAAAGCCATAAGATATCTAAGCATGCAACAGACTCAGATAAAGGATATCAAGCTGACCGGACGGTAATCGGACTCACGATGGGACAATGACACAGAGATTCGTACACAAGAAAAGACTCGTGTTTTAATGGACGGAACTATCGGTTCATATGAAGTTTCGGGCACCCGAATGGAGGAACGGGAAAGCCATAAGATATCTAAGCATGCAACAGACTCAGATAAAGGATATGAAGCTGACCGGACAGTAATCGGACTCACGATGGGACAATGACACAGAGATTCGTACACAAGAAAAGACTCGTGTTTTAATGGACGTAACTATCGGTTCATATGAAGTTTCGGGCACCCGAATGGAGAAACGGGAACGCCATAAGATATCTGATCATGCAACAAACTATGTTAAAGGATACGAAGCAGACCGGATGGTAATCGGACTCACGATGTGACAATGACACAGAGATTCGTACACAAGAAAAGACTCGTGTTTTAATGGACGTAACTAGCGGTTCATTTGAAGTTTCGGGCACCCGAATGGAGGAACGGGAAGGCAATAAGATATCTAAGCATGCAACAGACTCAGATAAAGGATATGAAGCTGACCGGACGGTAATCAGAATCACGATGCGACAATGACATAGAGATTCGTACACAAGAAAAGACTCGAGTTTTAAAGGACGTAATTATCTGTACATTTGAAGTTTCGGGCACCCGAATGGAGGTACGGGAAAGCCATAAGATATCTAAGCATGCAACAGACTCAGATAAAGGATATGAAGCTGACTGGATGGTAATCGGACTCACGATGGGACAAGGACACAGAGATTCGTACACAAGAAAAGACTCGTGTTTTAATGGACGTAACTATCGGTTCATATGAAGTTTTGGGCACCCGAATGGAGGAACGGGAACGCCATAAGATATCTGATCATGCAACAAACTATGTTAAAGGATACGAAGCTGACCGAACGGTAATCGGACTCCTGATGGGACAATGACACAGAGATTCGTACACAAGAAAAGACTCGTGTTTAATGAACGAAAATAGCGGTTCATTTGAAGTTTCAGGCCCCCGAATGGAGGAACGGGAAAGCCATAAGATATCTAAGCATGCAACAGACTCAGATAAAGGATATGAAGCTGACTGGACGGTAATCGGACTCACGATGCGACAATGAAACAGAGATTCGTACACAAGAAAAGACTCGTGTTTTAATGGACGTAACTAGCGGTTCATTTGAAGTTTCGGGGACCCGAATGGAGGAATGGGAAAGCCATAAGATATCTAAGCATGCAACAGACTCAGATAAAGGATATGAAGCTGACCGGACGGTAATCGGACTCACGATGGGACAATGACACAGAGATTCGTAGACAAGAAAAGACTCGTGTTTTAATGGACGTAACTAGCGGTTCATTTGAATTTCGGGCACCCGAATGGAGGAACGGGAATGCCATAAGATATTTGAGCTTGCAACAGACTCAGATAAAGGATATGAAGCTTACCGGACGGTAATCGGACTCACGATGGGACAATGACACAGAGATTCGTACACAAGAAAAGACTCGAGTTTTAATGGACGGAACTGTCGGTTCATATGTAGTTTCGGGCACCCGAATGGAGGAACGGGAAGGCCATAAGATATCTGAGCATGCAACAGACTCAGATAAAGGATATGAAGCTAACCGGACGGTAATCGGACTCACGATGGGACAATGACACAGAGATTCGTACACAAGAAAAGACTCGTGTTTTAATGAACGTAAATAGCGGTTCATTTGAAGGTTCGGGCACCCGGATGGAGGAACGGGAAAGCCATAAGATATCTAAGCATGCAACAGACTCAGATAAAGGATATGAAGCTGACCGGATGGTAATCGGACTCACGATGCGACAATGACATAGAGATTCGTACACAAGAAAAGACTCGAGTTTTAAAGGACGTAATTATCTGTACATTTGAAGTTTTGGGCACCCGAATGGAGGAACGGGAAGGCCATAAGATATCTGAGCATGCAACAGACTCAGATAAAGGATATGAAGCTGACCGGACGGTAATCGGACTCACGATGGGACAATGACACAGAGATTCGTACACAAGAAAAGACTCGTGTTTTAACGAACGTAAATAGCGGTTTATTTGAAGTTTCGGGCACCCGAATGGAGGAACGGGAAAGCCATAAGATATCTAAGCATGCAACAGACTCAGATAAAGGATATGAAGCTTACCAGACGGTAATCGGACTCACGATGGGACAATGACACAGAGATTCGTACACAAGAAAAGACTCGAGTTTTAATGGACGGAACTGTCGGTTCATATGTAGTTTCGGGCACCCGAATGGAGGAACGGGAACGCCATAAGATATCTGATCATGCAACAAACTATGTTAAAGGATACGAAGCTGACCGGACGGTAATCGGACTCCTGATGGGACAATGACACAGAGATTCGTACACAAGAAAAGACTCGTGTTTAATGAACGAAAATAGCGGTTCATTTGAAGTTTCAGGCACCCGAATGGAGGAACGGGAAAGCCATAAGATATCTAAGCATGCAACAGACTCAGATAAAGGATATGAAGCTAATATTGGGGTGTCTAAAGAAGATCCTAAGGGAAAGTCTATTCAAGCAGAATGGTCTGGGCAGAATAATGGGGTTGAGAGTTTGGGTAAGAATGAGGGTAAGAATATGGGCAAGAATGTGGGTCAGAAGAATGCTGATAATAAGAATGAAGTGGGTGAGTCCTCATCTTCTGGGAAGAATAGTAATGTGGAGGTGAATCTGGATTCAAGTAATATTAGATCTAATCCTAAGTTTGTTACTAATGTTAATACAAAATCTGGGTATTTCAAGCTAAATGATGCTCAATTTAATGAGGTTTCTCATTATATTATTAATAAAATCTGCCCTTCTAATGAAGTAATGAGGAAATGGAAGGTTGGTCAGCTTAAATTGTTTTTTGAGCAATGGGATAAATTGATGTTTGAAAAGATTATGGAGTCTAATGAGGTTTTGTCTGAACCTGATGAGACTGCTGTGTTCATGAAGTGTGATGAGAGTTCTTCTGGATTGGAAGACTCCCAGGTTATGAATGAGTCTTTATGATGGATGGTATCTTAGTTTGGAATGTTCGTGGGGTGTCTATGGAGAGCAAGCAAAGGCAAGTTCGTAGAGTTATTGCTGATAATAAGATTAGTATTTGCTGTTTAGTTGAGACAAGGGTTAATCCTCTTAATATTACTAGTGTGTGTAATAATATTAGGAAAGATTGGGTTTGGGATTCTAATGTTTTGGAATGTAAGGGTTGGGTTAGAATTTTGATTGGATGGGATCTTAAGGTGGTGGATGTTTTGGTTATTGGGAAACTAGATCAGGTTATCCATTGTGTCATTTGTCCTGCTGCTGAGAATAGAAGTTTTTTCTGCTCTTTTGTTTATGGGTTTACTAGAGTTGTGGAAAGAAGATCTTTGTGGAATGCTCTGCAGGTTCATGCTGGTCTTCTGAATGATAATCCATGGGGACTTTAATGCCATTCTGGAGTCTAGTGAGAAGAACATTCATAATTCATGTGTTAACTATGGTATGATTGAGTTTCAGGAATGTGTTGCTAACTTGGCTGTGATGGATGTTCCTTGGACTGGTTTCAAGTTCACTTGGAACCAAAAACCTGGGTGTGTTGGGGGTATTCTGGAAAAACTTGATAGGGTAATGGGGAATCTCCCATTCCTGAATTCTTTTGGGGAAGCTTCTGTCAAGTTTTTGCCCTTTTTCAATTCTGATCATTCTCCTGCTGTGCTATATTGGTCTTCTAGGAAGAAGTTTAAAACTAAGTCTTTTAGATTCTGGAATTACCTTACTGACAATGAAGATTTTTTGAATATTGTTAAGGAGAAGTGGGAAAAGGATGTTAAGGGTTATTCTATGTTTAGAGTGGTGTCTAAATTGAAGGAGTTGAAGAAACCTTTGAGGAAGATGCATTTTCATACTGGGAATATTCATGATAAAGTGGATAAGTTGAAATGTGAATTGGAAGCTATTCAAAAAGGGGTTGTGGAGGATCCTGATAATAGTGAGCTTAGAGAGGAAGAGGCTGTTTATCTTGATTTGTATAATAAGGTTTTGCTTGAGGAAGAATCTTTCCTTAGGCAAAAATCTAAAGTTCATTGGTTAAAAGTGGGTGACAGGAATTCTAAGTACTTCTTCCATTCAGTCAAACAAAGGCAAGTTTACAACTCAGTGAGACAGATTCAGGATATGGAAGGTGTATCTCATGAGGGTGAAGAATTGGGTGCTGCTTTTGTGAAATTTTTCTCTGATTTATTGGGGAAAAAGAGGGCTGTGAAGGAGATTAGGGACCCTGAATCTCTGTTTTCTGTGAAAATCCCTGAGGGAGTGGCTGAATTTATGGTCAGAAGAGTATCTGATGATGAAATTAAGGATGCTATGTTTCATATTGAAGATAATAAAGCACCTGGTCCTGATGGATACACAGCTAAGTTTTTTAAAAAATCTTGGGAGATTGTGGGACAGGATATTTGTGAAGCTGTTAAAGAATTTTTTGAAAATGGTAAGCTGCTCAAGGAGGTTAATTCTACTATTATTTCTGTCATTCCGAAAGTTAAGAATCCTGTAATGGTGAGTGAGTTCAGACCCATTGCCTGTTGTAATGTGATTTATAAATGTATAAGTAAGGTGATCTGTAACAGAATTAAAGGCTCTTTAGGGATGATTGTCAGCAATTCTCAGAGTGCTTTCATTCCAGGAAGATTGATTAGTGATAATATTTTGATGGCACAAGAATTGATCAGAGGGTTTAAGTGGGTTAGGGGTATTCCTAGAGTTGCTGTTAAAATTGATCTTCAAAAAGCATATGATTCGGTGGATCATGGGTTTGTGCAGCAATGTTTGGAGTTTTTTGGGTTCCATGAGAAGTTCATAAGTTGGGTTATGATTTGTTTGACATCTGTGTCTTATTCGATTAGTCTGAATGGAGAAGTACATGGTTTTTTTAAAGGGGAGAGAGGGTTAAGGCAAGGGGATCCTATGTCCCCTTATTTATTTACCATAGTTATGGAAATTTTGAATTTGATGATTGTCAGGAAGATCAGTGAAGCTGAAAGTTTTTATTATCATTGGAAGTGTGAAGGGGTAAAACTAACACATCTTTGTTTTGCTGATGATCTTTTCTTGTTTGGGGCTGCTGATGTGGGTTCTTTGAAGGTTTTAAAAGGTGCTTTAGATGAGTTTAGTGCTTGTTCTGGATTGTTTCCTAATCAGAGTAAGAGTGAAATCTTCCTGGGAAATGTTGAGGATGAGTTAAAAAAGGAAATTTTGGAAGTTTTGCCTTTCAAAGTAGGGGAGTTCCCTGTTAAATACTTGGGAGTTCCTCTGAGTTCTAAGAAGTTGTTCTTAAAAGATTGCAGTACTCTTGTGGAGAAAGCCAAAAAGAGAACTGGTGATTGGAAAAATAAATTCTTATCCTATGCTGGTAGATTGCAGTTGGTGCAATCTGTGTTATCTTCTTTATCAGTATACTGGGCTTCTTTGTTCATCCTTCCTAGTAGTATTCATGATGATGTGGAGAGAATTATTAGAAGTTTTCTGTGGAGCAGTGGAGAGTATAAGCCTGGTGCTGCTAAGGTATGTTGGGATGATATCTGTTTAGATAAGAGTCAGGGAGGATTGAATATTTCTTCCTCTAAGGTTAAGAATACTGCTTTAATTGTTAAACATATATGGAGTATTCTGAATAATAGGGACTCTATTTGGGTCAAATGGGTTAATTGTTATAAGCTGCAAGGGAAGAGTTTTTGGGCTATTAATGGTACTAATTCGGATTCTTGGTTTTGGAAGCAATTATTGGATTGCAGAAAGATTGTTTTGAGCAACTATAGTGCAGTGTTAGGGGATGGTAAAATGATAAATGCATGGTATGATCCTTGGCATCCTAAGGGGCCATTGATTAATCTTATCCATAGAAGGGATATTAAGGATACTGGGTTGGGATTGTAAGGTGGCTGACTTGTATATGGAAGGTAGGTGGATAGTCCCTGAGGAATGGAGAACCAAGTATCCTTGGTTGTTTGAGGATAATGGGATTAGACTTGTTTCTGGGAGCAGAGATAAGTTAATGTGGGTAGATAGTAATGAAAAAGTGGTGCCTTTTTCTTCTAAGGCTGTTTATGACAAATTGTGTAGGAAGGGGCAAAAGGTGAAGTGGAGTAGGTTTGTTTGGTTTAGCCAAAATGTGCCAAGACATGCTTTTATTGTTTGGCTGGCTTTTAAGTTTAGATTGCCTACTCAAGATAGAATGTTATTGTGGAGTAGTAGAAATGATTTGAAATGTGTGTTTTGTGGGAGGGAGCCTGATAGTCATAATCACTTATTTTTTGAATGTGAGTTTACAAGTAGCATCTGGGAAAAAATGAAGACTATGGCTAGATTGGATGATGCTCCTGTGAAATGGGAAGATATTGTTAAATATGTGGAAAACAAGAAGTTTACAAATAATGTGTGGGGAATTACTCAGAGATTGGTGGTTGCTGCTACTGTGTATGTAGTGTGGCAAGAGAGAAATATGAGGGTGTTTGGCAAACAGAATAGTAACTCTAATACTATTTGTAGTATGATTCAAGAAGCTGTTAGGCTTAGGCTGCTTACTTTGTCTTTTAAGCAGCCTGTGAAGGGATCTTTGTTTGCTGCTATTTGGAACTTATAATATGTGGTATAGATATTTCATGGCTGAGATGGATAATGATAATAAAAATATTAATAATATGATAGTAATAAAAAATAATAATAATATGAAAGTGACTGCTTCTGTTGAGCAGTTTACTTCTGAGGGGTGGGGGGTATTCTGGGAATTTGCAGTAATCTGGAGACTTTTTGTCCTTTGGGTAGTTATCTGGTTCTTGGAACCTTCTGTTTTTTATTCAAAACTGGGGCTTTGTTTTTTAAAATTCCTTTTTTTCCTGCTGAGCTTGCTCAGTCCTGCTAAGAATGATCGGAGTTTAGGAATGCTTGTGCTGGGGATCAGCCTTAAACCTGGTGTTCTTTGGTTGGACTTACTCACAGTTTCTAGGATCCTTCTCTCTGTTTTTTTTCTGTTTTTTAGAACCAAACTGTGGGAAGAAACCCCTCTCCTCTTTTGGAGATTGTTGAGCCTATTCTCTCTTCTGAGTCTGGTCTTGGTTGTGCTGTTCAATATTTGGGGTGGGGGGCTTTATGTTTCTTTCTATGGTGTTGGAGGTTTGAGTAGCTTTGGGGTAGTATTCTGGCTTTTTAAGCCTTCTGTTCCTTTCTGTGATTATTTTGTCTTTGGTTATTTCTTTGAGTTCCTGTTCTGTCCCTGTCTGGTCTTTATTTTGAGATTTTTCTCAGAATTTGTTCTGGTGGATTTAGGAATGGGATGGCTTGGAGTAAGCCTGCACCTGGGAGTTGAAAGGATGGAACTGGTTAATGGTATTAGGATATCTGTTTTCTGTTCTATTTTTTTCTTTTGTAGACATTACCATTGGCCAGAAACCTTATCACTGATTGAGCCTTTGTTGAGTCTGTTTCTTTGTGTGTCTGAGTCTGTCTGTTTATTTAGGCTTTTGCCTAAGGGATGGGTGGGCTTTTACCATTGGGAACTTGCAGTAATCTGGTGTACAAACAGCGCTTGGGTAGAGATCTGGCTTTTAAAGCTTCCTGTTTATTTTCAAAACTGGTTTCTTTGTTATGATTATTTTCTTTTTTATTTTTTTAGTTTTGAAAATATTCTGCTGGACTTCTCTTTGCTCTTTAAAGGTAAGTTCAGTTCTGCGGTTTGGTATGGAGATTTAGGATTAATTAAGCTTGGAGTAAGCTTACACCCTGGAGTGATAAGGATGGATCTAATCAGTGATGTTAGGACATTATTTTCCACCCCTAAATTTTTATTTTTTAGCACCTGTCACTGGTTAGAAACCTGTTACAGTCTTTGGACTTTGTTGAGCCTGATTCAGTTGATGTTTGAGTCTTTTGAGTCTTTTAGGCTTTTGCCTAAGGGTGGGTCTGGGTTTAATATCTGGGAAAATGCAGTAATAAGGAGTACTAAAAGCGTTTGGGTAGAGATCTGGGCTTTCCAGCCTTCCCTTTGTTTCCTGTTTAGTTCTTTTGTTGGCATTGGTGAGTCTGATCTGCTGGGCTTTACTTCTCTTTATGAAGTTGAGTCCAGTTCTGCGTTTAATGATTGGTGGTTAGGTTTTGTTGAGCTCAGGGGGAGCATTACACCTGGAGAGATAAGGATGGACACCATCTTTGCTAATAGGACATTTGTTTCCACCCTCAATTTTTTTGAATTTTTTAGTACCAAGCAAAGATGGGAAACCTATGCTATTTTGAATTTCTTTCTAAGCCTTTTTCTTGTGTTTAGTTTAGGTTTGAGTCTTTGGGTATTGCTTTCTGTGGGGACTGGATGTACATGGGCTGGGTGGTTTTGTGTTCATAATGGATACCTATTTTTATTGTTATATTTGATACATGCTTATAAGAAGGATTGGAACTGCTGGAATGAGAGAGTTTATAAGATGGATGCTATAATAGAAGACTATTCGAGTTGGATTTTCTGCTGCTGTTGGCTTGAGTCTTCAGCTTTGGATGTTAAAGTTTACTGCTGGAATTTTTGGATTGCTATAGAAGGTTTTGAGAAGAACCAGGCTGATCAGAAGATTTGTATTGCAAGAATGGCTCAAATGGCTGGAATCAAGGACGCAAATGGGACTGGAAGACCAAAATTTAGATGTATTTTTTTGAGTCAGTTTGTGTTTTCTTGGGTTATTGTAATGTGTAAGAGTGATTTGGGTTGTAAGGTATTGGGCTGTTATAGTGGTTTTGTTTGGGCTGGGCCTAAGGATTATGGGTGATGAGTAGGTGATTGAGTGTCTAGGCCTTTTGGCAGATTGTTTGTATAGGTTTTTTTGTATTTGGGCCTTGATCTAGTTTGGATTGCTATATATTGTTAAGATCTTGGCCCGGTTTTGATTGTAAATATTTTTATTATTAATAAAATTTACCGGAGCATAGTCTCCTTTATCAAAAAAAAAAAGGATATGAAGCTGACCGGACGGTAATCGGACTCACGATGCGACAATGACATAGAGATTCGTACACAAGAAAAGACTCGAGTTTTAAAGGACGTAATTATCTGTACATATGAAGTTTCGGGCACCCGAATGGAGGAACGGGAAGGCCATAAGATATCTGAGCATGCAACAGACTCAGATAAAGGATATGAAGCTGACCGGATGGTAATCGGACTCACGATGGGACAATGACACAGAGAATCGTACACAAGAAAAGACTCGTGTTTTAATGAACGTAAATAGCGGTTCATTTGAAGTTTCGGGCACCCGAATGGAGGAACGGGAAGGCCATAAGATATCTGAGCATGCAACAGACTCAGATAAAGGATATGAAGCTTACCGGACGGTAATCGGACTCACGATGGGACAAGGACACAGAGATTCGTACACAAGAAAAGACTCGTGTTTTAATGGACGTAACTATCGGTTCATATGAAGTTTTGGGCACCCGAATGGAGGAACGGGAACGCCATAAGATATCTGATCATGCAACAGACTCAGATAAAGGATATGAAGCTAACCAGACGGTAATCGGACTCCTGATGGGACAATGCCACAGAGATTCGTGCACAAGAAGAGACTCGTGTTTAATGAACGAAAATAGCGGTTCATTTGAAGTTTCAGGCACCCGAATGGAGGAACGGGAAAGCCATAAGATATCTAAGCATGCAACAGACTTAGATAAAGGATATGAAGCTGACTGGACGGTAATCGGACTCACGATGCGACAATGAAACAGAGATTCGTACACAAGAAAAGACTCGTGTTTTAATGGACGTAACTAGCGGTTCATTTGAAGTTTCGGGGACCCGAATGGAGGAATGGGAAAGCCATAAGATATCTAAGCATGCAACAGACTCAGATAAAAGATATGAAGCTGACCGGAGGGTAATCGGACTCACGATGGGACAATGACACAGAGATTCGTAGACAAGAAAAGACTCGTGTTTTAATGGACGTAACTAGCGGTTCATTTGAAGTTTCGGGCACCCGAATGGAGGAACGGGAAGGCCATAAGATATCTGAGCATGCAACAGACTCAGATAAAGGATATGAAGCTGACCGGACGGTAATCGGACTCACGATGCGACAATGACATAGAGATTCGTACACAAGAAAAGACTCGAGTTTTAAAGGACGTAATTATCTGTACATATGAAGTTTCGGGCACCCGAATGGAGGAACGGGAAGGCCATAAGATATCTGAGCATGCAACAGACTCAAACAAAGGATATGAAGCTGACCGGACGGTAATCGGACTCACGATGGGACAATGACACAGAGAATCGTACACAAGAAAAGACTCGTGTTTTAATGAACGTAAATAGCGGTTCATTTGATGTTTCGGGCACCCGAATGGAGGAACGGGAAGGCCATAAGATATCTGAGCATGCAACAGACTCAGATAAAGGATATGAAGCTTACCGGACGGTAATCGGACTCACGATGGGACAAGGACACAGAGATTCGTACACAAGAAAAGACTCGTGTTTTAATGGACGTAACTATCGGTTCATATGAAGTTTTGGGCACCCGAATGGAGGAACGGGAACGCCATAAGATATCCGATCATGCAACAAACTATGTTAAAGGATACGAAGCTGACCGGACGGTAATCGGACTCCTGATGGGACAATGACACAGAGATTCGTACACAAGAAAAGACTCGTGTTTAATGAACGAAAATAGCGGTTCATTTGAAGTTTCAGGCACCCGAATGGAGGAAAGGGAAAGCCATAAGATATCTAAGCATGCAACAGACTCAGATAAAGGATATGAAGCTGACTGGACGGTAATCGGACTCACGATGCGACAATGAAACAGAGATTCGTACACAAGAAAAGACTCGAGTTTTAAAGGACGTAACTATCGGTACATTTGAAATTTCGGGCACCCGAATGGAGGAACGGGAAAGCCATAAGATATCTAAGTATGCAACAGACTCAGATAAAGGATATGAAGCTGACTGGACGGTAATCGAACTTAAGATGGGACAAGGACACAGAGATTCGTACACAAGAAAAGACTCGTGTTTTAATGGACGTAACTATCGGTTCATATGAAGTTTCGGGCACCCGAATGGAGAAACGGGAACGCCATAAGATATCTGATCATGCAACAAACTATGTTAAAGGATACGAAGCAGACCGGACGGTAATCGGACTCACGATGTGACAATGACACAGAGATTCGTACACAAGAAAAGACTCGTGTTTTAATGGACGTAACTAGCGGTTCATTTGAAGTTTCGGGCACCCGAATGGAGGAACGGAAGGCCATAAGATATCTAAGCATGCAACAGACTCATATAAAGGATATGAAGCTGACCGGACGGTAATCGGACTCACGATGCGACAATGACATAGAGATTCATACAAAAGAAAAGACTCGAGTTTTAAAGGACGTAACTATCTGTACATTTGAAGTTTCGGGCACCCGAATGGAGGAACGGGAAGGCCATAAGATATCTGAGCATGCAACAGACTCAGATAATGGATATGAAGCTAACCGGATGGTAATCCGACTCACGATGGGACAATGACACAGAGATTCGTACACAAGAAAAGACTCGTGTTTTAATGAACGTAATTAGCGTTTCATTTGAAGTTTCGGGCACCCGAATGGAGGAACGGGAAAGCCATAAGATATCTAAGCATGCAACAGACTCAGATAAAGGATATGAAGCTGACCGGACAGTAATCGGACTCACGATGGGACAATGACACAGAGATTCGTACACAAGAAAAGACTCGTGTGTTAATGGACGTAACTATCGGTTCATATGAAGTTTCGGGCACCCGAATGGAGGAACGGGAACGCCATAAGATATCTGATCATGCAACAAACTATGTTAAAGGATACGAAGCAGACCGGACGGTAATCGGACTCACGATGTGACAATGACACAGAGATTCGTACACAAGAAAAGACTCGTGTTTTAATGGACGTAACTAGCGGTTCATTTGAAGTTTCGGGCACCCGAATGGAGGAACGGGAAGGCAATAAGATATCTAAGCATGCAACAGACTCAGATAAAGGATATGAAGCTGACCGGACGGTAATCGGACTCACGATGCGACAATGACATAGAGATTCGTACACAAGAAAAGACTCGAATTTTAAAGGACGTAATTATCTGTACATTTGAAGTTTTGGGCACCCGAATGGAGGAACGGGAAGGCCATAAGATATCTGAGCATGCAACAGACTCAGATAAAGGATATGAAGCTGACCGGACGGTAATCGGACTCACGATGGGACAATGACAAAGAGATTTGTACACAAGAAAAGACTCGTGTTTTAACGAACGTAAATAGCGGTTCATTTGAAGTTTCGGGCACCCGAATGGAGGAACGGGAAAGCCATAAGATATCTAAGCATGCAACAGACTCAGATAAAGGATATGAAGCTGACCGGACAGTAATCGGACTCACGATGCGACAATGACACAGAGATTCGTACACAAGAAAAGACTCGAGTTTTAAAGGACGTAACTATCTGTACATTTGAAGTTTCGGGCACCCGAATGGAGGTACGGGAAAGCCATAAGATATCTAAGCATGCAACAGACTCAGATAAAGGATATGAAGCTGACTGGACGGTAATGGAACTCACGATGCGACAATGAAACAGAGATTCGTACACAAGAAAAGACTCGAGTTTTAAAGGACGTAACTATCGGTACATTTGAAATTTCGGGCACCCGAATGGAGGAACGGGAAAGCCATAAGATATCTAAGTATGCAACAGACTCAGATAAAGGATATGAAGCTGACTGGACGGTAATCGGACTTACGATGGGACAAGGACACAGAGATTCGTACACAAGAAAAGACTCGTGTTTTAATGGACGTAACTATCGGTTCATATGAAGTTTCGGGCACCCGAATGGAGGAACGGGAACGCCATAAGATATCTGATCATGCAACAAACTATGTTAAAGGATACGAAGCAGACCGGACGGTAATCGGACTCACGATGTGACAATGACACAGAGATTCGTACACAAGAAAAGACTCGTGTTTTAATGGACGTAACTAGCGGTTCATTTGAAGTTTCGGGCACCCGAATGGAGGAACGGAAGGCCATAAGATATCTAAGCATGCAACAGACTCATATAAAGGATATGAAGCTGACCGGACGGTAATCGGACTCACGATGCGACAATGACATAGAGATTCATACAAAAGAAAAGACTCGAGTTTTAAAGGACGTAACTATCTGTACATTTGAAGTTTCGGGCACCCGAATGGAGGAACGGGAAGGCCATAAGATATCTGAGCATGCAACAGACTCAGATAATGGATATGAAGCTAACCGGATGGTAATCGGACTCACGATGGGACAATGACACAGAGATTCGTACACAAGAAAAGACTCGTGTTTTAATGAACGTAATTAGCGTTTCATTTGAAGTTTCGGGCACCCGAATGGAGGAACAGGAAAGCCATAAGATATCTAAGCATGCAACAGACTCAGATAAAGGATATGAAGCTGACCGGACAGTAATCGGACTCACGATGGGACAATGACACAGAGATTCGTACACAAGAAAAGACTCGTGTGTTAATGGACGTAACTATCGGTTCATATGAAGTTTCGGGCACCCGAATGGAGGAACGGGAACGCCATAAGATATCTGATCATGCAACAAACTATGTTAAAGGATACGAAGCAGACCGGACGGTAATCGGACTCACGATGTGACAATGACACAGAGATTCGTACACAAGAAAAGACTCGTGTTTTAATGGACGTAACTAGCGGTTCATTTGAAGTTTCGGGCACCCGAATGGAGGAACGGAAGGCCATAAGATATCTAAGCATGCAACAGACTCATATAAAGGATATGAAGCTGACCGGACGGTAATCGGACTCACGATGCGACAATGACATAGAGATTCATACAAAAGAAAAGACTCGAGTTTTAAAGGACGTAACTATCTGTACATTTGAAGTTTCGGGCACCCGAATGGAGGAACGGGAAGGCCATAAGATATCTGAGCATGCAACAGACTCAGATAATGGATATGAAGCTAACCGGATGGTAATCGGACTCACGATGGGACAATGACACAGAGATTCGTACACAAGAAAAGACTCGTGTTTTAATGAACGTAATTAGCGTTTCATTTGAAGTTTCGGGCACCCGAATGGAGGAACGGGAAAGCCATAAGATATCTAAGCATGCAACAGACTCAGATAAAGGATATGAAGCTGACCGGACAGTAATCGGACTCACGATGGGACAATGACACAGAGATTCGTACACAAGAAAAGACTCGTGTGTTAATGGACGTAACTATCGGTTGATATGAAGTTTCGGGCACCCGAATGGAGGAACGGGAACGCCATAAGATATCTGATCATGCAACAAACTATGTTAAAGGATACGAAGCACACCGGACGGTAATTGGACTCACGATGTGACAATGACACAGAGATTCGTACACAAGAAAAGACTCGTGTTTTAATGGACGTAACTAGCGGTTCATTTGAAGTTTCGGGCACCCGAATGGAGGAACGGGAAGGCAATAAGATATCTAAGCATGCAACAGACTCAGATAAAGGATATGAAGCTGACCGGACGGTAATCGGACTCACGATGCGACAATGACATAGAGATTCGTACACAAGAAAAGACTCGAATTTTAAAGGACGTAATTATCTGTACATTTGAAGTTTTGGGCACCCGAATGGAGGAACGGGAAGGCCATAAGATATCTGAGCATGCAACAGACTCAGATAAAGGATATGAAGCTGACCGGACGGTAATCGGACTCACGATGGGACAATGACAAAGAGATTTGTACACAAGAAAAGACTCGTGTTTTAACGAACGTAAATAGCGGTTCATTTGAAGTTTCGGGCACCCGAATGGAGGAACGGGAAAGCCATAAGATATCTAAGCATGCAACAGACTCAGATAAAGGATATGAAGCTGACCGGACGGTAATCGGACTCACGATGCGACAATGACACAGAGATTCGTACACAAGAAAAGACTCGAGTTTTAAAGGACGTAACTATCTGTACATTTGAAGTTTCGGGCACCCGAATGGAGGTACGGGAAAGCCATAAGATATCTAAGCATGCAACAGACTCAGATAAAGGATATGAAGCTGACTGGACGGTAATGGGACTCACGATGCGACAATGAAACAGAGATTCGTACACAAGAAAAGACTCGAGTTTTAAAGGACGTAACTATCGGTACATTTGAAATTTCGGGCACCCGAATGGAGGAACGGGAAAGCCATAAGATATCTATGTATGCAACAGACTCAGATAAAGGATATGAAGCTGACTGGACGGTAATCGGACTTACGATGGGACAAGGACACAGAGATTCGTACACAAGAAAAGACTCGTGTTTTAATGGACGTAACTATCGGTTCATATGAAGTTTCGGGCACCCGAATGGAGGAACGGGAACGCCATAAGATATCTGATCATGCAACAAACTATGTTAAAGGATACGAAGCAGACAGGACGGTAATCGGACTCACGATGTGACAATGACACAGAGATTCGTACACAAGAAAAGACTCGTGTTTTAATGGACGTAACTAGCGGTTCATTTGAAGTTTCGGGCACCCGAATGGAGGAACGGAAGGCCATAAGATATCTAAGCATGCAACAGACTCATATAAAGGATATGAAGCTGACCGGACGGTAATCGGACTCACGATGCGACAATGACATAGAGATTCATACAAAAGAAAAGACTCGAGTTTTAAAGGACGTAACTATCTGTACATTTGAAGTTTCGGGCACCCGAATGGAGGAACGGGAAGGCCATAAGATATCTGAGCATGCAACAGACTCAGATAATGGATATGAAGCTAACCGGATGGTAATCGGACTCACGATGGGACAATGACACAGAGATTCGTACACAAGAAAAGACTCGTGTTTTAATGAACGTAATTAACGTTTCATTTGAAGTTTCGGGCACCCGAATGGAGGAACGGGAAAGCCATAAGATATCTAAGCATGCAACAGACTCAGATAAAGGATATGAAGCTGACCGGACAGTAATCGGACTCACGATGGGACAATGACACAGAGATTCGTACACAAGAAAAGACTCAAGTGTTAATGGACGTAACTATCGGTTCATATGAAGTTTCGGGCACCCGAATGGAGGAACGGGAACGCCATAAGATATCTGATCATGCAACAAACTATGTTAAAGGATACGAAGCAGACCGGACGGTAATCGGACTCACGATGTGACAATGACACAGAGATTCGTACACAAGAAAAGACTCGTGTTTTAATGGACGTAACTAGCGGTTCATTTGAAGTTTCGGGCACCCGAATGGAGGAACGGGAAGGCAATAAGATATCTAAGCATGCAACAGACTCAGATAAAGGATATGAAGCTGACCGGACGGTAATCGGACTCACGATGCGACAATGACATAGAGATTCGTACACAAGAAAAGACTCGAATTTTAAAGGACGTAATTATCTGTACATTTGAAGTTTTGGGCACCCGAATGGAGGAACGGGAAGGCCATAAGATATCTGAGCATGCAACAGACTCAGATAAAGGATATGAAGCTGACCAGACGGTAATCGGACTCACGATGGGACAATGACAAAGAGATTTGTACACAAGAAAAGACTCGTGTTTTAACGAACGTAAATAGCGGTTCATTTGAAGTTTCGGGCACCCGAATGGAGGAACGGGAAAGCCATAAGATATCTAAGCATGCAACAGACTCAGATAAAGGATATGAAGCTGACCGGACGGTAATCGGACTCACGATGCGACAATGACACAGAGATTCGTACACAAGAAAAGACTCGAGTTTTAAAGGACGTAACTATCTGTACATTTGAAGTTTCGGGCACCCGAATGGAGGTACGGGAAAGCCATAAGATATCTAAGCATGCAACAGACTCAGATAAAGGATATGAAGCTGACTGGACGGTAATCGGACTCACGATGGGACAAGGACACAGAGATTCGTACACAAGAAAAGACTCGTGTTTTAATGGACGTAACTATCGGTTCATATGAAGTTTTGGGCACCCGAATGGAGGAACGGGAACGCCATAAGATATCTGATCATGCAACAAACTATGTTAAAGGATACGAAGCTGACCGGACGGTAATCGGACTCCTGATGGGACAATGACACAGAGATTCGTACACAAGAAAAGACTCGTGTTTAATGAACGAAAATAGCGGTTCATTTGAAGTTTCAGGCACCCGAATGGAGGAAAGGGAAAGCCATAAGATATCTAAGCATGCAACAGACTCAGATAAAGGATATGAAGCTGACTGGACGGTAATCGGACTCACGATGCGACAATGAAACAGAGATTCGTACACAAGAAAAGACTCGAGTTTTAAAGGACGTAACTATCGGTACATTTGAAATTTCGGGCACCCGAATGGAGGAACGGGAAAGCCATAAGATATCTAAGTATGCAACAGACTCAGATAAAGGATATGAAGCTGACTGGACGGTAATCGGACTCACGATGGGACAATGACACAGAGATTCGTACACAAGAAAAGACTCGTGTTTTAATGGACGTAACTATCGGTTCATATAAAGTTTCGGGCACCCGAATGGAGGAACGGGAACGCCATAAGATATCTGATCATGCAACAAACTATGTTAAAGGATACGAAGCTGACCGGACGGTAATTAGACTCATGATGGGACAATGACACAGAGATTCGTACACAAGAAAAGACTTGTGTTTAATGAACGTAAATAGCGGTTCATTTGAAGTTTCAGGAACCCAAATGGAGGAACGGGAAAGCCATAAGATATCTAAGCATGCAACAGACTCAGATAAAGGATATGAAGCCGACTGGAGGGTAATCGGACTCACGATGCGACAATGACACAGAGATTCGTACACAAGAAATGACTCGTGTTTTAATGGAGGTAACTAGCGGTTCATTTGAAGTTTCGGGCACTCGAATGGAGGAACGGGAAGGCCATAAGATATCTGAGCATGCAACAGACTCAGATAATGGATATGAAGCTAACCGGATGGTAATCGGACTCACGATGGGACAATGACACAGCGATTCGTACACAAGAAAAGACTCGTGTTTTAATGAACGTAATTAGCGTTTCATTTGAAGTTTCGGGCACCCGAATGGAGGAACGGGAAAGCCATAAGATATCTAAGCATGCAACAGACTCAGATAAAGGATATGAAGCTGACCGGACAGTAATCGGACTCACGATGGGACAATGACACAGAGATTCATATACAAGAAAAGACTCGTGTTTTAATGGACGTAACTATCGGTTCATATGAAGTTTCGGGCACCCGAATGGAGGAACGGGAATGCCATAAGATATCTGATCATTCAACAAACTATGTTAAAGGATACGAAGCAGACCGGACGGTAATCGGACTCACGATGTGACAATGACACAGAGATTCGTACACAAGAAAAGACTCGTGTTTTAATGGACGTAACTAGCGGTTCATTTGAAGTTTCGGGCACCCGAATGGAGGAACGGGAAGGCAATAAGATTTCTAAGCATGCAACAGACTCAGATAAAGGATATGAAGCTGACCGGACGGTAATCGGACTCACGATGGGACAATGACACAGAGATCTGTACACAAGAAAAGACTCGTGTTTTAACGAACGTAAATAGCGGTTCATTTGAAGTTTCGGGCACCCGAATGGAGGAACGGGAAAGCCATAAGATATCTAAGCATGCAACAGACTCAGATAAAGGATATGAAGCTGACCGGACGGTAATCGGACTCACGATGCGACAATGACACAGAGATTCGTACACAAGAAAAGACTCGAGTTTTAAAGGACGTAACTATCTGTACATTTGAAGTTTCGGGCACCCGAATGGAGGTACGGGAAAGCCATAAGATATCTAAGCATGCAACAGACTCAGATAAAGAATATGAAGCTGACTGGACGGTAATCGGACTCACGATGGGACAAGGACACAGAGATTCGTACACAAGAAAAGACTCGTGTTTTAATGGACGTAACTATCGGTTCATATGAAGTTAGGGCACCCGAATGGAGGAACGGGAAAGCCATAAGATATCCGATCATGCAACAAACTATGTTAAAGGATACGAAGCTGACCGGACGGTAATCGGACTCCTGATGGGACAATGACACAGAGATTCGTAAACAAGAAAAGACTCGTGTTTAATGAACGAAAATAGCGGTTCATTTGAAGTTTCAGGCACCCGAATGGAGGAAAGGGAAAGCCATAAGATATCTAAGCATGCAACAGACTCAGATAAAGGATATGAAGCTGACTAGACGGTAATCGGACTCACGATGCGACAATGAAACAGAGATTCGTATACAAGAAAAGACTCGAGTTTTAAAGGACGTAACTATCGGTACATTTGAAATTTCGGGCACCCGAATGGAGGAACGGGAAAGCCATAAGATATCTAAGTATGCAACAGACTCAAATAAAGGATATGAAGCTGACTGGACGGTAATCGGACTTACGATGGGACAAGGACACAGAGATTCGTACACAAGAAAAGACTCGTGTTTTAAAGGACGTAACTAGCGGTTCATTTGAAGTTTCGGGCACCCGAATGGAGGAACGGAAGGCCATAAGATATCTAAGCATGCAACAGACTCATATAAAGGATATGAAGCTGACCGGACGGTAATCGGACTCACGATGCGACAATGACATAAAGATTCATACAAAAGAAAAGACTCGAGTTTTAAAGGACGTAACTATCTGTACATTTGAAGTTTCGGGCACCCGAATGGAGGAACGGGAAGGCCATAAGATATCTGAGCATGCAACAGACTCAGATAATGGATATGAAGCTAACCGGATGGTAATCGGACTCACGATGGGACAATGACACAGAGATTCGTAGACAAGAAAAGACTCGTGTTTTAATGGACGTAACTAGCGGTTCATTTGAAGTTTCGGGCACCCGAATGGAGGAACGGGAAGGCCATAGGATATCTGAGCATGCAACAGACTCAGATAAAGGATATGAAGCTTACCGGACGGTAATCGGACTCACGATGGGACAATGACACAGAGATTCGTACACAAGAAAAGACTCGAGTTTTAATGGACGGAACTGTCGGTTCATATGTAGTTTCGGGCACCCGAATGGAGGAACGGGAAGGCCATAAGATATCTGAGCATGCAACAGACTCAGATAAAGGATATGAAGCTAACCGGACGGTAATCGGACTCACGATGGGACAATGACACAGAGATTCGTAGACAAGAAAAGACTCGTGTTTTAATGGACGTAACTAGCGGTTCATTTGAAGTTTCGGGCACCCGAATGGAGGAACGGGAAGGCCATAAGATATCTGAGCATGCAACAGACTTAGATAAAGGATATGAAGCATACCAGACGGTAATCGGACTCACGATGGGACAATGACACAGAGATTCGTACACAAGAAAAGACTCGAGTTTTAATGGACGGAACTGTCGGTTCATATGTAGTTTCGGGCACCCGAATAGAGGAACGGGAAGGCCATAAGATATCTGAGCATGCAACAGACTCAGATAAAGGATATGAAGCTAACCGGACGGTAATCGGACTCACGATGGGACAATGACTCAGAGATTCGTACACAAGAAAAGACTCGTGTTTTAATGAACGTAAATAGCGGTTCATTTGAAGGTTCGGGCACCCGGATGGAGGAACGGGAAAGCCATAAGATATCTAAGCATGCAACAGACTCAGATAAAGGATATGAAGCTGAGCGGACGGTAATCGGACTCACGATGCGACAATGACATAGAGATTCGTACACAAGAAAAGACTCGAGTTTTAAAGGACGTAATTATCTGTACATTTGAAGCTTCGGGCACCCGAATGGAGGAACGGGAAGGCCATAAGATATCTGAGCATGCAACAGACTCAGATAAAGGATATGAAGCTGACCGGACGGTAATCAGACTCACGATGGGACAATGACACAGAGATTCGTACACAAGAAAAGACTCGTGTTTTAACGAACGTAAATAGCGGTTCATTTGAAGTTTCGGGCACCCGAATGGAGGAACGGGAAAGCCATAAGATATCTAAGCATGCAACAGACTCAGATAAAGGATATGAAGCTGACCGGACGGTAATCGGACTCACGATGCGACAATGACACAGAGATTCGTACACAAGAAAAGACTCGTGTTTTAATGGACGTAACTAGCGGTTCATTTGAAGTTTCGGGGACCCGAATGGAGGAATGGGAAAGCCATAAGATATCTAAGCATGCAACAGACTCAGATAAAGGATATGAAGCTGACCGGACGGTAATCGGACTCACGATGGGACAATGACACAGAGATTCGTAGACAAGAAAAGACTCGTGTTTTAATGGACGTAACTAGCGGTTCATTTGAAGTTTCGGGCACCCGAATGGAGGAACGGGAAGGCCATAAGATATCTGAGCATGCAACAGACTCAGATAAAGGATATGAAGCTGACCGGACGGTAATCGGACTCACGATGGGACAATGACACAGAGATTCGTACACAAGAAAAGACTCGTGTTTTAACGAACGTAAATAGCGGTTCATTTGAAGTTTCGGGCACCCGAATGGAGGAACGGGAAAGCCATAAGATATCTAAGCATGCAACAGACTCAGATAAAGGATATGAAGCTGACTGGACGGTAATCGGACTCACGATGCGACAATGAAACAGAGATTCGTACAAAAGAAAAGACTCGTGTTTTAATGGACGTAACTAGCGGTTCATTTGAAGTTTCGGGGACCCGAATGGAGGAATGGGAAAGCCATAAGATATCTAAGCATGCAACAGACTCAGATAAAGGATATGAAGCTGACCGGACGGTAATCGGACTCACGATGGGACAATGACACAGAGATTCGTAGACAAGAAAAGACTCGTGTTTTAATGGACGTAACTAGCGGTTCATTTGAAGTTTCGGGCACCCGAATGGAGGAACGGGAAGGCCATAAGATATCTGAGCATGCAACAGACTCAGATAAAGGATATGAAGCTTACCGGACGGTAATCGGACTCACGATGGGACAATGACACAGAGATTCGTACACAAGAAAAGACTCGAGTTTTAATGGACGGAACTGTCGGTTCATATGTAGTTTCGGGCACCCGAATGGAGGAACGGGAAGGCCATAAGATATCTGAGCATGCAACAGACTCAGATAAAGGATATGAAGCTAACCGGACGGTAATCGGACTCACGATGGGACAATGACACAGAGATTCGTACACAAGAAAAGACTCGTGTTTTAATGAACGTAAATAGCGGTTCATTTGAAGGTTCGGGCACCCGGATGGAGGAACGGGAAAGCCATAAGATATCTAAGCATGCAACAGACTCAGATAAAGGATATGAAGCTGAGCGGACGGTAATCGGACTCACGATGCGACAATGACATAGAGATTCGTACACAAGAAAAGACTCGAGTTCTAAAGGACGTAATTATCTGTACATTTGAAGCTTCGGGCACCCGAATGGAGGAACGGGAAGGCCATAAGATATCTGAGCATGCAACAGACTCAGATAAAGGATATGAAGCTGACCGGACGGTAATCGGACTCACGATGGGACAATGACACAGAGATTCGTACACAAGAAAAGACTCGTGTTTTAACGAACGTAAATAGCGGTTCATTTGAAGTTTCGGGCACCCGAATGGAGGAACGGGAAAGCCATAAGATATCTAAGCATGCAATAGACTCAGATAAAGGATATGAAGCTGACCGGACGGTAATCGGACTCACGATGCGACAATGACACAGAGATTCGTACACAAGAAAAGACTCGAGTTTTAAAGGACGTAACTATCTGTACATTTGAAGTTTCGGGCACCCGAATGGAGGTACGGGAAAGCCATAAGATATCTAAGCATGCAACAGACTCAGATAAAGGATATGAAGCTGACTGGACGGTAATCGGACTCACGATGGGACAAGGACACAGAGATTCGTACACAAGAAAAGACTCGTGTTTTAATGGACGTAACTATCGGTTCATATGAAGTTTTGGGCACCCGAATGGAGGAACGGGAACGCCATAAGATATCTGATCATGCAACAAACTATGTTAAAGGATACGAAGCTGACCGGACGGTAATCGGACTCCTGATGGGACAATGACACAGAGATTCGTACACAAGAAAAGACTCGTGTTTAATGAACGAAAATAGCGGTTCATTTGAAGTTTCAGGCACCCGAATGGAGGAACGGGAAAGCCATAAGATATCTAAGCATGCAACAGACTCAGATAAAGGATATGAAGCTGACTGGACGGTAATCGGACTCACGATGCGACAATGAAACAGAGATTCGTACACAAGAAAAGACTCGTGTTTTAATGGACGTAACTAGCGGTTCATTTGAAGTTTCGGGGACCCGAATGGAGGAATGGGAAAGCCATAAGATATCTAAGCATGCAACAGACTCAGATAAAGGATATGAAGCTGACCGGACGGTAATCGGACTCACGATGGGACAATGACACAGAGATTCGTAGACAAGAAAAGACTCGTGTTTTAATGGACGTAACTAGCGGTTCATTTGAAGTTTCGGGCACCCGAATGGAGGAACGGGAAGGCCATAAGATATCTGAGCATGCAACAGACTCAGATAAAGGATATGAAGCCTACCGGACGGTAATCGGACTCACGATGGGACAATGACACAGAGATTCGTACACAAGAAAAGACTCGAGTTTTAATGGACGGAACTGTCGGTTCATTTGTAGTTTCGGGCACCAGAATGGAGGAACAGGAAGGCCATAAGATATCTGAGCATGCAACAGACTCAGATAAAGGATATGAAGCTAACCGGACGGTAATCGGACTCACGATGGGACAATGACACAGAGATTCGTACACAAGAAAAGACTCGTGTTTTAATGAACGTAAATAGCGGTTCATTTGAAGGTTCGGGCACCCGGATGGAGGAACGGGAAAGCCATAAGATATCTAAGCATGCAACAGACTCAGATAAAGGATATGAAGCTGACCGGACGGTAATCGGACTCACGATGCGACAATGACATAGAGATTCGTACACAAGAAAAGACTCGAGTTTTAAAGGACGTAATTATCTGTACATTTGAAGTTTCGGGCACCCGAATGGAGGAACGGGAAGGCCATAAGATATCTGAGCATGC
This sequence comes from Ambrosia artemisiifolia, assembly GCA_032199755.1. Classification (NCBI taxonomy): domain Eukaryota; kingdom Viridiplantae; phylum Streptophyta; class Magnoliopsida; order Asterales; family Asteraceae; genus Ambrosia; species Ambrosia artemisiifolia. The sequence continues at coordinate 28,784,367 of CM063524.1, read as the reverse complement.
AACAGACTCAGATAAAGGATATGAAGGTGACCGGACGGTAATCGGACTCACGATGGGACAATGACACAGAGATTCGTACACAAGAAAAGACTTGTGTTTTTACGAACGTAAATAGCGGTTCATTTGAAGTTTCGGGCACCCGAATGGAGGAACGGGAAAGCCATAAGATATCTAAGCATGCAACAGACTCAGATAAAGGATATGAAGCTGACCGGACGGTAATCGGACTCACGATGGGACAATGACACAGAGATTCGTACACAAAAAAAAGACTCGTGTTTTAACGAACGTAAATAGCGGTTCATTTGACGTTTCGGGCACCCGAATGGAGGAACGGGAAAGCCATAAGATATCTAAGCATGCAACAGACTCAGATAAAGGATATGAAGCTGACCGGACGGTAATCGGACTCACGATGCGACAATGACACAGAGATTCGTACACAAGAAAAGACTCGAGTTTTAAAGGACGTAACTATCTGTACATTTGAAGTTTCGGGCACCCGAATGGAGGTACGGGAAAGCCATAAGATATCTAAGCATGCAACAAACTATGTTAAAGGATACGAAGCTGACCGGACGGTAATCGGACTCCTGATGGGACAATGACACAGAGATTCGTACACAAGAAAAGACTCGTGTTTAATGAACGAAAATAGCGGTTCATTTGAAGTTTCAGGCACCCGAATGGAGGAACGGGAAAGCCATAAGATATCTAAGCATGCAACAGACTCAGATAAAGGATATGAAGCTGACTGGACGGTAATCGGACTCACGATGCGACAATGAAACAGAGATTCGTACACAAGAAAAGACTCGTGTTTTAATGGACGTAACTAGCGGTTCATTTGAAGTTTCGGGGACCCGAATGGAGGAATGGGAAAGCCATAAGATATCTAAGCATGCAACAGACTCAGATAAAGGATATGAAGCTGACCGGACGGTAATCGGACTCACGATGGGACAATGACACAGAGATTCGTAGACAAGAAAAGACTCGTGTTTTAATGGACGTAACTAGCGGTTCATTTGAAGTTTCGGGCACCCGAATGGAGGAACGGGAAGGCCATAAGATATCTGAGCATGCAACAGACTCAGATAAAGGATATGAAGCCTACCGGACGGTAATCGGACTCACGATGGGACAATGACACAGAGATTCGTACACAAGAAAAGACTCGAGTTTTAATGGACGGAACTGTCGGTTCATATGTAGTTTCGGGCACCAGAATGGAGGAACAGGAAGGCCATAAGATATCTGAGCATGCAACAGACTCAGATAAAGGATATGAAGCTAACCGGACGGTAATCGGACTCACGATGGAACAATGACACAGAGATTCGTACACAAGAAAAGACTCGTGTTTTAATGAACGTAAATAGCGGTTCATTTGAAGGTTCGGGCACCCGGATGGAGGAACGGGAAAGCCATAAGATATCTAAGCATGCAACAGACTCAGATAAAGGATATGAAGCTGACCGGACGGTAATCGGACTCACGATGCGACAATGACATAGAGATTCGTACACAAGAAAAGACTCGAGTTTTAAAGGACGTAATTATCTGTACATTTGAAGTTTCGGGCACCCGAATGGAGGAACGGGAAGGCCATAAGATATCTGAGCATGCAACAGACTCAGATAAAGGATATGAAGCTGACCGGACGGTAATCGGACTCACGATGGGACAATGACACAGAGATTCGTACACAAGAAAAGACTTGTGTTTTAACGAACGTAAATAGCGGTTCATTTGAAGTTTCGGGCACCCGAATGGAGGAACGGGAAAGCCATAAGATATCTAAGCATGCAACAGACTCAGATAAAGGATATGAAGCTGACCGGACGGTAATCGGACTCACGATGGGACAATGACACAGAGATTCGTACACAAGAAAAGACTCGTGTTTTAACGAACGTAAATAGCGGTTCATTTGACGTTTCGGGCACCCGAATGGAGGAACGGGAAAGCCATAAGATATCTAAGCATGCAAAAGACTCAGATAAAGGATATGAAGCTGACCGGACGGTAATCGGACTCACGATGCGACAATGACACAGAGATTCGTACACAAGAAAAGACTCGAGTTTTAAAGGACGTAACTATCTGTACATTTGAAGTTTCGGGCACCCGAATGGAGGTACGGGAAAGCCATAAGATATCTAAGCATGCAACAGACTCAGATAAAGGATATGAAGCTGACTGGACGGTAATCGGACTCACGATGGGACAAGGACACAGAGATTCGTACACAAGAAAAGACTCGTGTTTTAATGGACGTAACTATCGGTTCATATGAAGTTTTGGGCACCCGAATGGAGGAACGGGAATGCCATAAGATATCTGATCATGCAACAAACTATGTTAAAGGATACGAAGCTGACCGGACGGTAATCGGACTCCTAATGGGACAATGACACAGAGATTCGTACACAAGAAAAGACTCGTGTTTAATGAACGAAAATAGCGGTTCATTTGAAGTTTCAGGCACCCGAATGGAGGAACGGGAAAGCCATAAGATATCTAAGCATGCAACAGACTTAGATAAAGGATATGAAGCTGACTGGACGGTAATCGGACTCACGATGCGACAATGAAACAGAGATTCGTACACAAGAAAAGACTCGTGTTTTAATGGACGTAACTGGCGGTTCATTTGAAGTTTCGGGGACCCGAATGGAGGAATGGGAAAGCCATAAGATATCTAAGCATGCAACAGACTCAGATAAAGGATATGAAGCTGACCGGACGGTAATCGGACTCACGATGGGACAATGACACAGAGATTCGTAGACAAGAAAAGACTCGTGTTTTAATGGACGTAACTAGCGGTTCATTTGAAGTTTCGGGCACCCGAATGGAGGAACGGGAAGGCCATAAGATATCTGAGCATGCAACAGACTCAGATAAAGGATATGAAGCTGACTGGACGGTAATCGGACTCACGATGCGACAATGAAACAGAGATTCGTACACAAGAAAAGACTCGTGTTTTAATGAACGTAAATAGCGGTTCATTTGAAGGTTCGGGCACCCGGATGGAGGAACGGGAAAGCCATAAGATATCTAAGCATGCAACAGACTCAGATAAAGGATATGAAGCTGACCGGACGGTAATCGGACTCACGATGCGACAATGACATAGAGATTCGTACACAAGAAAAGACTCGAGTTTTAAAGGACGTAATTATCTGTACATTTGAAGTTTCGGGCACCCGAATGGAGGAACGGGAAGGCCATAAGATATCTGAGCATGCAACAGACTCAGATAAAGGATATGAAGCTGACCGGACGGTAATCGGACTCACGATGGGACAATGACACAGAGATTCGTACACAAGAAAAGACTTGTGTTTTAACGAACGTAAATAGCGGTTCATTTGAAGTTTCGGGCACCCGAATGGAGGAACGGGAAAGCCATAAGATATCTAAGCATGCAACAGACTCAGATAAAGGATATGAAGCTGACCGGACGGTAATCGGACTCACGATGGGACAATGACACAGAGATTCGTACACAAAAAAAAGACTCGTGTTTTAACGAACGTAAATAGCGGTTCATTTGACGTTTCGGGCACCCGAATGGAGGAACGGGAAAGCCATAAGATATCTAAGCATGCAACAGACTCAGATAAAGGATATGAAGCTGACCGGACGGTAATCGGACTCACGATGCGACAATGACACAGAGATTCGTACACAAGAAAAGACTCGAGTTTTAAAGGACGTAACTATCTGTACATTTGAAGTTTCGGGCACCCGAATGGAGGTACGGGAAAGCCATAAGATATCTAAGCATGCAACAAACTATGTTAAAGGATACGAAGCTGACCGGACGGTAATCGGACTCCTGATGGGACAATGACACAGAGATTCGTACACAAGAAAAGACTCGTGTTTAATGAACGAAAATAGCGGTTCATTTGAAGTTTCAGGCACCCGAATGGAGGAACGGGAAAGCCATAAGATATCTAAGCATGCAACAGACTCAGATAAAGGATATGAAGCTGACTGGACGGTAATCGGACTCACGATGCGACAATGAAACAGAGATTCGTACACAAGAAAAGACTCGTGTTTTAATGGACGTAACTAGCGGTTCATTTGAAGTTTCGGGGACCCGAATGGAGGAATGGGAAAGCCATAAGATATCTAAGCATGCAACAGACTCAGATAAAGGATATGAAGCTGACCGGACGGTAATCGGACTCACGATGGGACAATGACACAGAGATTCGTAGACAAGAAAAGACTCGTGTTTTAATGGACGTAACTAGCGGTTCATTTGAAGTTTCGGGCACCCGAATGGAGGAACGGGAAGGCCATAAGATATCTGAGCATGCAACAGACTCAGATAAAGGATATGAAGCCTACCGGACGGTAATCGGACTCACGATGGGACAATGACACAGAGATTCGTACACAAGAAAAGACTCGAGTTTTAATGGACGGAACTGTCGGTTCATATGTAGTTTCGGGCACCAGAATGGAGGAACAGGAAGGCCATAAGATATCTGAGCATGCAACAGACTCAGATAAAGGATATGAAGCTAACCGGACGGTAATCGGACTCACGATGGAACAATGACACAGAGATTCGTACACAAGAAAAGACTCGTGTTTTAATGAACGTAAATAGCGGTTCATTTGAAGGTTCGGGCACCCGGATGGAGGAACGGGAAAGCCATAAGATATCTAAGCATGCAACAGACTCAGATAAAGGATATGAAGCTGACCGGACGGTAATCGGACTCACGATGCGACAATGACATAGAGATTCGTACACAAGAAAAGACTCGAGTTTTAAAGGACGTAATTATCTGTACATTTGAAGTTTCGGGCACCCGAATGGAGGAACGGGAAGGCCATAAGATATCTGAGCATGCAACAGACTCAGATAAAGGATATGAAGCTGACCGGACGGTAATCGGACTCACGATGGGACAATGACACAGAGATTCGTACACAAGAAAAGACTTGTGTTTTAACGAACGTAAATAGCGGTTCATTTGAAGTTTCGGGCACCCGAATGGAGGAACGGGAAAGCCATAAGATATCTAAGCATGCAACAGACTCAGATAAAGGATATGAAGCTGACCGGACGGTAATCGGACTCACGATGGGACAATGACACAGAGATTCGTACACAAGAAAAGACTCGTGTTTTAACGAACGTAAATAGCGGTTCATTTGACGTTTCGGGCACCCGAATGGAGGAACGGGAAAGCCATAAGATATCTAAGCATGCAAAAGACTCAGATAAAGGATATGAAGCTGACCGGACGGTAATCGGACTCACGATGCGACAATGACACAGAGATTCGTACACAAGAAAAGACTCGAGTTTTAAAGGACGTAACTATCTGTACATTTGAAGTTTCGGGCACCCGAATGGAGGTACGGGAAAGCCATAAGATATCTAAGCATGCAACAGACTCAGATAAAGGATATGAAGCTGACTGGACGGTAATCGGACTCACGATGGGACAAGGACACAGAGATTCGTACACAAGAAAAGACTCGTGTTTTAATGGACGTAACTATCGGTTCATATGAAGTTTTGGGCACCCGAATGGAGGAACGGGAATGCCATAAGATATCTGATCATGCAACAAACTATGTTAAAGGATACGAAGCTGACCGGACGGTAATCGGACTCCTAATGGGACAATGACACAGAGATTCGTACACAAGAAAAGACTCGTGTTTAATGAACGAAAATAGCGGTTCATTTGAAGTTTCAGGCACCCGAATGGAGGAACGGGAAAGCCATAAGATATCTAAGCATGCAACAGACTTAGATAAAGGATATGAAGCTGACTGGACGGTAATCGGACTCACGATGCGACAATGAAACAGAGATTCGTACACAAGAAAAGACTCGTGTTTTAATGGACGTAACTGGCGGTTCATTTGAAGTTTCGGGGACCCGAATGGAGGAATGGGAAAGCCATAAGATATCTAAGCATGCAACAGACTCAGATAAAGGATATGAAGCTGACCGGACGGTAATCGGACTCACGATGGGACAATGACACAGAGATTCGTAGACAAGAAAAGACTCGTGTTTTAATGGACGTAACTAGCGGTTCATTTGAAGTTTCGGGCACCCGAATGGAGGAACGGGAAGGCCATAAGATATCTGAGCATGCAACAGACTCAGATAAAGGATATGAAGCTTACCGGACGGTAATCGGACTCACGATGGGACAATGACACAGAGATTCGTACACAAGAAAAGACTCGAGTTTTAATGGACGGAACTGTCGGTTCATATGTAGTTTCGGGCACCCGAATGGAGGAACGGGAAGGCCATAAGATATCTGAGCATGCAACAGACTCAGATAAAGGATATGAAGCTAACCGGACGGTAATCGGACTCACGATGGGACAATGACACAGAGATTCGTACACAAGAAAAGACTCGTGTTTTAATGAACGTAAATAGCGGTTCATTTGAAGGTTCGGGCACCCGGATGGAGGAACGGGAAAGCCATAAGATATCTAAGCATGCAACAGACTCAGATAAAGGATATGAAGCTGACCGGACGGTAATCGGACTCACGATGCGACAATGACATAGAGATTCGTACACAAGAAAAGACTCGAGTTTTAAAGGACGTAATTATCTGTACATTTGAAGTTTCGGGCACCCGAATGGAGGAACGGGAAGGCCATAAGATATCTGAGCATGCAACAGACTCAGATAAAGGATATGAAGCTGACCGGACGGTAATCGGACTCACGATGGGACAATGACACAGAGATTCGTACACAAGAAAAGACTCGTGTTTTAACGAACGTAAATAGCGGTTCATTTGAAGTTTCGGGCACCCGAATGGAGGAACGGGAAAGCCATAAGATATCTAAGCATGCAACAGACTCAGATAAAGGATATGAAGCTGACCGGACGGTAATCGGACTCACGATGCGACAATGACACAGAGATTCGTACACAAGAAAAGACTCGAGTTTTAAAGGACGTAACTATCTGTACATTTGAAGTTTCGGGCACCCGAATGGAGGTACGGGAAAGCCATAAGATATCTAAGCATGCAACAGACTCAGATAAAGGATATGAGGCTGACTGGACGGTAATCGGACTCACGATGGGACAAGGACACAGAGATTCGTACACAAGAAAAGACTCGTGTTTTAATGGACGTAACTATCGGTTCATATGAAGTTTTGGGCACCCGAATGGAGGAACGGGAACGCCATAAGATATCTGATCATGCAACAAACTATGTTAAAGGATACGAAGCTGACCGGACGGTAATCGGACTCCTGATGGGACAATGACACAGAGATTCGTACACAAGAAAAGACTCGTGTTTAATTAACGAAAATAGCGGTTGATTTGAAGTTTCAGGCACCCGAATGGAGGAACGGGAAAGCCATAAGATATCTAAGCATGCAACAGACTCAGATAAAGGATATGAAGCTGACTGGACGGTAATCGGACTCACGATGCGACAATGAAACAGAGATTCGTACACAAGAAAAGACTCGTGTTTTAATGGACGTAACTAGCGGTTCATTTGAAGTTTCGGGGACCCGAATGGAGGAATGGGAAAGCCATAAGATATCTAAGCATGCAACAGACTCAGATAAAGGATATGAAGCTGACCGGACGGTAATCGGACTCACGATGGGACAATGACACAGAGATTCGTAGACAAGAAAAGACTCGTGTTTTAATGGACGTAACTAGCGGTTCATTTGAAGTTTCGGGCACCCGAATGGAGGAACGGGAAGGCCATAAGATATCTGAGCATGCAACAGACTCAGATAAAGGATATGAAGCTTACCGGACGGTAATCGGACTCACGATGGGACAATGACACAGAGATTCGTACACAAGAAAAGACTCGAGTTTTAATGGACGGAACTGTCGGTTCATATGTAGTTTCGGGCACCCGAATGGAGGAACAGGAAGGCCATAAGATATCTGAGCATGCAACAGACTCAGATAAAGGATATGAAGCTAACCGGACGGTAATCGGACTCACGATGGGACAATGACACAGAGATTCGTACACAAGAAAAGACTCGTGTTTTAATGAACGTAAATAGCGGTTCATTTGAAGGTTCGGGCACCCGGATGGAGGAACGGGAAAGCCATAAGATATCTAAGCATGCAACAGACTCAGATAAAGGATATGAAGCTGACCGGACGGTAATCGGACTCACGATGCGACAATGACATAGAGATTCGTACACAAGAAAAGACTCGAGTTTTAAAGGACGTAATTATCTGTACATTTGAAGTTTCGGGCACCCGAATGGAGGAACGGGAAGGCCATAAGATATCTGAGCATGCAACAGACTCAGATAAAGGATATGAAGCTGACCGGACGGTAATCGGACTCACGATGGGACAATGACACAGAGATTCGTACACAAGAAAAGACTCGTGTTTTAACGAACGTAAATAGCGGTTCATTTGAAGTTTCGGGCACCCGAATGGAGGAACGGGAAAGCCATAAGATATCTAAGCATGCAACAGACTCAGATAAAGGATATGAAGCTTACCGGACGGTAATCGGACTCACGATGCGACAATGACACAGAGATTCGTACACAAGAAAAGACTCGAGTTTTAAAGGACGTAACTATCTGTACATTTGAAGTTTCGGGCACCCGAATGGAGGTACGTGAAAGCCATAAGATATCTAAGCATGCAACAGACTCAGATAAAGGATATGAGGCTGACTGGACGGTAATCGGACTCACGATGGGACAAGGACACAGAGATTCGTACACAAGAAAAGACTCGTGTTTTAATGGACGTAACTATCGGTTCATATGAAGTTTTGGGCACCCGAATGGAGGAACGGGAACGCCATAAGATATCTGATCATGCAACAAACTATGTTAAAGGATACGAAGCTGACCGGACGGTAATCGGACTCCTGATGGGACAATGACACAGAGATTCGTACACAAGAAAAGACTCGTGTTTAATGAACGAAAATAGCGGTTCATTTGAAGTTTCAGGCACCCGAATGGAGGAACGGGAAAGCCATAAGAAATCTAAGCATGCAACAGACTCAGATAAAGGATATGAAGCTGACTGGACGGTAATCGGACTCACGATGCGACAATGAAACAGAGATTCGTACACAAGAAAAGACTCGTGTTTTAATGGACGTAACTAGCGGTTCATTTGAAGTTTCGGGGACCCGAATGGAGGAATGGGAAAGCCATAAGATATCTAAGCATGCAACAGACTCAGATAAAGGATATGAAGCTGACCGGACGGTAATCGGACTCACGATGGGACAATGACACAGAGATTCGTAGACAAGAAAAGACTCGTGTTTTAATGGACGTAACTAGCGGTTCATTTGAAGTTTCGGGCACCCGAATGGAGGAACGGGAAGGCCATAAGATATCTGAGCATGCAACAGACTCAGATAAAGGATATGAAGCTTACCGGACGGTAATCGGACTCACGATGGGACAATGACACAGAGATTCGTACACAAGAAAAGACTCGAGTTTTAATGGACGAAACTGTCGGTTCATATGTAGTTTCGGGCACCCGAATGGAGGAACAGGAAGGCCATAAGATATCTGAGCATGCAACAGACTCAGATAAAGGATATGAAGCTAACCGGACGGTAATCGGACTCACGATGGGACAATGACACAGAGATTCGTACACAAGAAAAGACTCGTGTTTTAATGAACGTAAATAGCGGTTCATTTGAAGGTTCGGGCACCCGGATGGAGGAACGGGAAAGCCATAAGATATCTAAGCATGCAACAGACTCAGATAAAGGATATGAAGCTGACCGGACGGTAATCGGACTCACGATGCGACAATGACATAGAGATTCGTACACAAGAAAAGACTCGAGTTTTAAAGGACGTAATTATCTGTACATTTGAAGTTTCGGGCACCCGAATGGAGGAACGGGAAGGCCATAAGATATCTGAGCATGCAACAGACTCATATAAAGGATATGAAGCTGACCGGACGGTAATCGGACTCACGATGGGACAATGACACAGAGATTCGTACACAAGAAAAGACTCGTGTTTTAACGAACGTAAATAGCGGTTCATTTGAAGTTTCGGGCACCCGAATGGAGGAACGGGAAAGCCATAAGATATCTAAGCATGCAACAGACTCAGATAAAGGATATGAAGCTTACCGGACGGTAATCGGACTCACGATGGGACAATGACACAGAGATTCGTACACAAGAAAAGACTCGAGTTTTAATGGACGAAACTGTCGGTTCATATGTAGTTTCGGGCACCCGAATGGAGGAACAGGAAGGCCATAAGATATCTGAGCATGCAACAGACTCAGATAAAGGATATGAAGCTAACCGGACGGTAATCGGACTCACGATGGGACAATGACACAGAGATTCGTACACAAGAAAAGACTCGTGTTTTAATGAACGTAAATAGCGGTTCATTTGAAGGTTCGGGCACCCGGATGGAGGAACGGGAAAGCCATAAGATATCTAAGCATGCAACAGACTCAGATAAAGGATATGAAGCTGACCGGACGGTAATCGGACTCACGATGCGACAATGACATAGAGATTCGTACACAAGAAAAGACTCGAGTTTTAAAGGACGTAATTATCTGTACATTTGAAGTTTCGGGCACCCGAATGGAGGAACGGGAAGGCCATAAGATATCTGAGCATGCAACAGACTCAGATAAAGGATATGAAGCTGACCGGACGGTAATCGGACTCACGATGGGACAATGACACAGAGATTCGTACACAAGAAAAGACTCGTGTTTTAACGAACGTAAATAGCGGTTCATTTGAAGTTTCGGGCACCCGAATGGAGGAACGGGAAAGCCATAAGATATCTAAGCATGCAACAGACTCAGATAAAGGATATGAAGCTTACCGGACGGTAATCGGACTCACGATGCGACAATGACACAGAGATTCGTACACAAGAAAAGACTCGAGTTTTAAAGGACGTAACTATCTGTACATTTGAAGTTTCGGGCACCCGAATGGAGGTACGGGAAAGCCATAAGATATCTAAGCATGCAACAGACTCAGATAAAGGATATGAGGCTGACTGGACGGTAATCGGACTCACGATGGGACAAGGACACAGAGATTCGTACACAAGAAAAGACTCGTGTTTTAATGGACGTAACTATCGGTTCATATGAAGTTTTGGGCACCCGAATGGAGGAACGGGAACGCCATAAGATATCTGATCATGCAACAAACTATGTTAAAGGATACGAAGCTGACCGGACGGTAATCGGACTCCTGATGGGACAATGACACAGAGATTCGTACACAAGAAAAGACTCGTGTTTAATGAACGAAAATAGCGGTTCATTTGAAGTTTCAGGCACCCGAATGGAGGAACGGGAAAGCCATAAGAAATCTAAGCATGCAACAGACTCAGATAAAGGATATGAAGCTGACTGGACGGTAATCGGACTCACGATGCGACAATGAAACAGAGATTCGTACACAAGAAAAGACTCGTGTTTTAATGGACGTAACTAGCGGTTCATTTGAAGTTTCGGGGACCCGAATGGAGGAATGGGAAAGCCATAAGATATCTGAGCATGCAACAGACTCAGATAAAGGATATGAAGCTTACCGGACGGTAATCGGACTCACGATGGGACAATGACACAGAGATTCGTACACAAGAAAAGACTCGAGTTTTAATGGACGGAACTGTCGATTCATATGTAGTTTCGGGCACCCGAATGGAGGAACAGGAAGGCCATAAGATATCTGAGCATGCAACAGACTCAGATAAAGGATATGAAGCTAACCGGACGGTAATCGGACTCACGATGGGACAATGACACAGAGATTCGTACACAAGAAAAGACTCGTGTTTTAATGAACGTAAATAGCGGTTCATTTGAAGGTTCGGGCACCCGGATGGAGGAACGGGAAAGCCATAAGATATCTAAGTATGCAACAGACTCAGATAAAGGATATGAAGCTGACCGGACGGTAATCGGACTCACGATGCGACAATGACATAGAGATTCGTACACAAGAAAAGACTCGAGTTTTAAAGGACGTAATTATCTGTACATTTGAAGTTTCGGGCACCCGAATGGAGGAACGGGAAGGCCATAAGATATCTGAGCATGCAACAGACTCAGATAAAGGATATGAGGCTGACTGGACGGTAATCGGACTCACGATGGGACAAGGACACAGAGATTCGTACACAAGAAAAGACTCGTGTTTTAATGGACGTAACTATCGGTTCATATGAAGTTTTGGGCACCCGAATGGAGGAACGGGAACGCCATAAGATATCTGATCATGCAACAAACTATGTTAAAGGATACGAAGGTGACCGGACGGTAATCGGACTCCCGATGGGACAATGACACAGAGATTTGTACACAAGAAAAGACTCGTGTTTAATGAATGAAAATAGCGGTTCATTTGAAGTTTCAGTCACCCGAATGGAGGAACAGGAAAGCCATAAGATATCTAAGCATGCAACACACTCAGATAAAGGATATGAAGCTGACTGGACGGTAATCGGACTCACGATGCGACAATGAAACAGAGATTCGTACACAAGAAAAGACTCGTGTTTTAATGGACGTAACTAGCGGTTCATTTGAAGTTTCGGGGACCCGAATGGAGGAATGGGAAAGCCATAAGATATCTAAGCATGCAACAGACTCAGATAAAGGATATGAGGCTGACTGGACGGTAATCGGACTCACGATGGGACAAGGACACAGAGATTCGTACACAAGAAAAGACTCGTGTTTTAATGAACGTAATTAGCGTTTCATTTGAAGTTTCGGGCACCCGAATGGAGGAACGGGAAAGCCATAAGATATCTAAGCATGCAACAGACTCAGATAAAGGATATGAAGCTGACCGGACAGTAATCGGACTCACGATGGGACAATGACACAGAGATTCGTACACAAGAAAAGACTCGTGTGTTAATGGACGTAACTATCGGTTCATATGAAGTTTCGGGCACCCGAATGGAGGAACGGGAACGCCATAAGATATCTGATCATGCAACAAACTATGTTAAAGGATACGAAGCAGACCGGACGGTAATCGGACTCACGATGTGACAATGACACAGAGATTCGTAGACAAGAAAAGACTCGTGTTTTAATGGACGTAACTAGCGGTTCATTTGAAGTTTCAGGCACCCGAATGGAGGAAAGGGAAAACCATAAGATATCTAAGCATGCAACAGACTCAGATAAAGGATATGAAGCTGACTGGACGGTAATCGGACTCACGATGCGACAATGAAACAGAGATTCGTACACAAGAAAAGACTCGAGTTTTAAAGGACGTAACTATCGGTACATTGAAATTTCGGGCACCCGAATGGAGGAACGGGAAAGCCATAAGATATCTAAGTATGCAACAGACTCAGATAAAGGATATGAAGCTGACTGGACGGTAATCGGACTTACGATGGGACAAGGACACAGAGATTCGTACACAAGAAAAGACTCGTGTTTTAATGGACGTAACTATCGGTTCATATGAAGTTTCGGGCACCCGAATGGAGGAACGGGAACGCCATAAGATATCTGATCATGCAACAAACTATGTTAAAGGATACGAAGCAGACCGGACGGTAATCGGACTCACGATGTGACAATGACACAGAGATTCGTACACAAGAAAAGACTCGTGTTTTAATGGACGTAACTAGCGGTTCATTTGAAGTTTCGGGCACCCGAATGGAGGAACGGAAGGCCATAAGATATCTAAGCATGCAACAGACTCATATAAAGGATATGAAGCTGACCGGACGGTAATCGGACTCACGATGCGACAATGACATAGAGATTCATACAAAAGAAAAGACTCGAGTTTTAAAGGACGTAACTATCTGTACATTTGAAGTTTCGGGCACCCGAATGGAGGAACGGGAAGGCCATAAGATATCTGAGCATGCAACAGACTCAGATAATGGATATGAAGCTAACCGGATGGTAATCGGACTCACGATGGGACAATGACACAGAGATTCGTACACAAGAAAAGACTAGTGTTTTAATGAACGTAATTAGCGTTTCATTTGAAGTTTCGGGCACCCGAATGGAGGAACGGGAAAGCCATAAGATATCTAAGCATGCAACAGACTCAGATAAAGGATATGAAGCTGACCGGACAGTAATCGGACTCACGATGGGACAATGACACAGAGATTCGTACACAAGAAAAGACTCGTGTGTTAATGGACGTAACTATCGGTTCATATGAAGTGTCGGGCACCCGAATGGAGGAACGGGAATGCCATAAGATATCTGATCATGCAACAAACTATGTTAAAGGATACGAAGCAGACCGGACGGTAATCGGACTCACGATGTGACAATGACACAGAGATTCGTACACAAGAAAAGACTCGTGTTTTAATGGACGTAACTAGCGGTTCATTTGAAGTTTCGGGCACCCGAATGGAGGAACGGGAAGGCAATAAGATATCTAAGCATGCAACAGACTCAGATAAAGGATATGAAGCTGAACGGACGGTAATCGGACTCACGATGCGACAATGACATAGAGATTCGTACACAAGAAAAGACTCGAATTTTAAAGGACGTAATTATCTATACATTTGAAGTTTTGGGCACCCGAATGGAGGAACGGGAAGGCCATAAGATATCTGAGCATGCAACAGACTCAGATAAAGGATATGAAGCTGACCGGACGGTAATCGGACTCACGATGGGACAATGACAAAGAGATTTGTACACAAGAAAAGACTCGTGTTTTAACGAACGTAAATAGCGGTTCATTTGAAGTTTCGGGCTCCCGAATGGAGGAACGGGAAAGCCATAAGATATCTAAGCATGCAACAGACTCAGATAAAGGATATGAAGCTGACCGGACGGTAATCGGACTCACGATGCGACAATGACACAGAGATTCGTACACAAGAAAAGACTCGAGTTTTAAAGGACGTAACTATCTGTACATTTGAAGTTTCGGGCACCCGAATGGAGGTACGGGAAAGCCATAAGATATCTAAGCATGCAACAGACTCAGATAAAGGATATGAAGCTGACTGGACGGTAATCGGACTCACGATGGGACAAGGACACAGAGATTCGTACACAAGAAAAGACTCGTGTTTTAATGGACGTAACTATCGGTTCATATGAAGTTTTGGGCACCCGAATGGAGGAACGGGAACGCCATAAGATATCTGATCATGCAACAAACTATGTTAAAGGATACGAAGCTGACCGGACGGTAATCGGACTCCTGATGGGACAATGACACAGAGATTCGTACACAAGAAAAGACTCGTGTTTAATGAACGAAAATAGCGGTTCATTTGAAGTTTCAGGCACCCGAATGGAGGAAAGGGAAAGCCATAAGATATCTAAGCATGCAACAGACTCAGATAAAGGATATGAAGCTGACTGGACGGTAATCGGACTCACGATGCGACAATGAAACAGAGATTCGTACACAAGAAAAGACTCGAGTTTTAAAGGACGTAACTATCGGTACATTTGAAATTTCGGGCACCCGAATGGAGGAACGGGAAAGCCATAAGATATCTAAGTATGCAACAGACTCAGATAAAGGATATGAAGCTGACTGGACGGTAATCAGACTCACGATGGGACAAGGACACAGAGATTCGTACACAAGAAAAGACTCGTGTTTTAATGGACGTAACTATCGGTTCATATGAAGTTTCGGGCACCCGAATGGAGGAACGGGAACGCAATAAGATATCTGATCATGAAACAAACTATGTTAAAGGATACGAAGCTGACCGGACGGTAATTAGACTCATGATGGGACAATGACACAGAGATTCGTACACAAGAAAAGACTTGCGTTTAATGAACGTAAATAGCGGTTCATTTGAAGTTTCAGGAACCCGAATGGAGGAACGGGAAAGCCATAAGATATCTAAGCATGCAACAGACTCAGATAAAGGATATGAAGCCGACTGGAGGGTAATCGGACTCACGATGCGACAATGACACAGAGATTCGTACACAAGAAATGACTCGTGTTTTAATGGAGGTAACTAGCGGTTTATTTGAAGTTTCGGGCACTCGAATGGAGGAACGGGAAGGCCATAAATATCTGAGCATGCAACAGACTCAGATAATGGATATGAAGCTAACCGGATGGTAATCGGACTCACGATGGGACAATGACACAACGATTCGTACACAAGAAAAGACTCGTGTTTTAATGAACGTAATTAGCGTTTCATTTGAAGTTTCGGGCACCCGAATGGAGGAACGGGAAAGCCATAAGATATCTAAGCATGCAACAGACTCAGATAAAGGATATGAAGCTGACCGGACAGTAATCGGACTCACGATGGGACAATGACACAGAGATTCATACACAAGAAAAGACTCGTGTTTTAATGGACGTAACTATCGGTTTATATGAAGTTTCGGGCACCCGAATGGAGGAACGGGAACGCCATTAGATATCTGATCATGCAACAAACTATGTTAAAGGATACGAAGCAGACCGGACGGTAATCGGACTCACGATGTGACAATGACACAGAGATTCGTACACAAGAAAAGACTCGTGTTTTAATGGACGTAACTAGCGGTTCATTTGAAGTTTCGGGCACCCGAATGGAGGAACGGGAAGGCAATAAGATATCTAAGCATGCAACAGACTCAGATAAAGGATATGAAGCTGACCGGACGGTAATCGGACTCACGATGCGACAATGACATAGAGATTCGTACACAAGAAAAGACTCGAATTTTAAAGGACGTAATTATCTGTACATTTGAAGTTTCGGGCACCCGAATGGAGGAACGGGAAGGCCATAAGATATCTGAGCATGCAACAGACTCAGATAAAGGATATGAAGCTGACCGGACGGTAATCGGACTCACGATGGGACAATGACACAGAGATTTGTACACAAGAAAAGACTCGTGTTTTAACGAACGTAAATAGCGGTTCATTTGAAGTTTCGGGCACCCGAATGGAGGAACGGGAAAGCCATAAGATATCTAAGCATGCAACAGACTCAGATAAGGGAGACATAAGGATGGACTATGCTGCTGTTAGTAGGACATTATTTCTCTGGTTCTATTTTTATTTTCTAGATCTGCACAGCAGCATAGAAACCCAATGCATTACTTTGGTAATTTTTCTAAACCTGTTTTCTTGCTTTTGGAGTCTTGAGTCTTTTGAGTCTGTCCTACTTGGGACATGTCCTGGGCTGGTTATCATGGGTTGGGTTGATGTGTTGAGTAGAGGGGTGGCTGGAGTTGTTATGGGATTGAAATTTATCAGGCTGTTAGTTAGAGAGGGTGCAGGGTATGTTTATAGTGGATATAATAGTTGGCAAGAAGGATTAGGCTGCAGGGGTAGAAAAGTTTTTTTAAAGGAAGTATGCAGAGCTGGTGGCAGGTGAAGTTAAACAGATTATGGTTGTTTTATATGCTTATATGGGCCTGGGAGGTATGGTTCAATAGGTTGGTGAGGTTGATTGATCATGTTTCTAAGATAAGCAGGTTTGTGATGGAAGGAATTGGTATGAACAAAAGGAAGCAATGGGTGATAGTCTGGTGTAGAAGGGTATGCTTTATTGTGTTTATTCAGCAACAGAGGTGGCTCAGGTATGTTTATTGGGATATGGGAGGTCTGAGATTTATAGTAAAGAAGGGAATTAGTGGTGTGAAGGAGTCTAGTAAGGCCATTACACTGATGGAGGTATTTAAAGATTGCAGGTTCTTTTTGCACCATCTAGTTTCAGCTTTGTTTCACAACAAGCTGTCTTTGGGATTATTACTTTGTAATAAGCTCAAAGGCCCTTCTGATTTACTATGGTATATATGTGACATTGTAGGAATGGTTCAAGTTGAGATTATTGTTAGCATGGTGTTTGCTTTTAGAGTATTCAAGTTGAACTCTATTCCTATGATAGCATCTGAAAGCCTGTTTCATCTGCTCTTTCAAAACATTTTATGGAGGTTTTGGAAGGTCTCATATAGCCTTTTGATGGATGTTATCTTTTGTGGATGGGTAGGGGAGTTAATTCCCACAGGATGGAGGATTAAGTGGAAGGATTATAGGTTATATGGGGATGAGTATACTTCTGGAATAATTAGTAGTTGGAGTTGGAAGTGCTTGGTTTTTATGATAGGATATGGATATGGGCTGAATAGCTGTTTGCGAAGGCATAAGAATATTAGAATGGTTATGGATCAAGAGTGTTATGTGTGTTTGGGCTGGGTTATAACTAATTGCTGGGCTGGATGGGTTTTAAGGAAGGATAATGAGTGGTGGATTGGGCAGGTGCAAGATTGGATTAATGGTTATAGAGACTATTTCGTGGTGGGCTGGAATATTTTCAGGATTGGGATAACGTGGTATATTGATGTTATAGTGGGCTTGTTCTTAAGCCGAAGGTTGTATGGATATTTGATGGGCTGCTGCATAATAGGCTGGTGTCAAGAGGGTGGGCTTATGCGGTGTGAGCTGAAGACGGGTAAAGAAGATGGAGTGGGCTGGAACAAAAGATGGTTATGGACTGATGATTGGGCCGTGGAGTATACTTGCTTATTTTTGGTTTATGTGGGTAGCCTTTGTTAGGCTTTTAATATTTTTATTGGGCTTAGAACTTTTTGTTTAGAGTGGCCCGGTTGTTTAATTTTAGCTTTATTTTTGTTCTTGTTTGTTTCTTTTTGGGCTAACTTAAGATCTTGGGTCCATATCCCGGGTCTTGGTTAGTCTTTGTCTTGTACTCTTTTTTATCAATAAATGTTTGCCGGGGTTTTCCCCTTTTTTCTAAAAAAAACAGACTCAGATAAAGGATATGAAGCTGACCGGACGGTAATCGGACTCACGATGCGACAATGACACAGAGATTCGTACACAAGAAAAGACTCGAGTTTTAAAGGACGTAACTATCTGTACATTTGAAGTTTCGGGCACCCGAATGGAGGTACGGGAAAGCCATAAGATATCTAAGCATGCAACAGACTCAGATAAAGAATATGAAGCTGACTGGACGGTAATCGGACTCACGATGGGACAAGGACACAGAGATTCGTACACAAGAAAAGACTCGTGTTTTAATGGACGTAACTATCGGTTCATATGAAGTTTTGGGCACCCGAATGGAGGAACGGGAACGCCATAAGATATCCGATCATGCAACAAACTATGTTAAAGGATACGAAGCTGACCGGACGGTAATCGGACTCCTGATGGGACAATGACACAGAGATTCGTACACAAGAAAAGACTCGTGTTTAATGAACGAAAATAGCGGTTCATTTGAAGTTTCAGGCACCCGAATGGAGGAAAGGGAAAGCCATAAGATATCTAAGCATGCAACAGACTCAGATAAAGGATATGAAGCTGACTGGACGGTAATCGGACTCACGATGCGACAATGAAACAGAATTCGTACACAAGAAAAGACTCGAGTTTTAAAGGACGTAACTATCGGTACATTTGAAATTTCGGGCACCCGAATGGAGGAACGGGAAAGCCATAAGATATCTAAGTATGCAACAGACTCAGATAAAGGATATGAAGCTGACTGGACGGTAATCAGACTCACGATGGGACAAGGACACAGAGATTCGTACACAAGAAAAGACTCGTGTTTTAATGGACGTAACTATCGGTTCATATGAAGTTTCGGGCACCCGAATGGAGGAACGGGAACGCCATAAGATATCTGATCATGCAACAAACTATGTTAAAGGATACGAAGCTGACCGGACGGTAATTAGACTCATGATGGGACAATGACATAGAGATTCGTACACAAGAAAAGACTTGTGTTTAATGAACGTAAATAGCGGTTCATTTGAAGTTTCAGGAACCCGAATGGAGGAACGGGAAAGCCATAAGATATCTAAGCATGCAACAGACTCAGATAAAGGATATGAAGCCGACTGGAGGGTAATCGGACTCACGATGCGACAATGACACAGAGATTCGTACACAAGAAATGACTCGTGTTTTAATGGAGGTAACTAGCGGTTTATTTGAAGTTTCGGGCACTCGAATGGAGGAACGGGAAGGCCATAAATATCTGAGCATGCAACAGACTCAGATAATGGATATGAAGCTAACCGGATGGTAATCGGACTCACGATGGGACAATGACACAGCGATTCGTACACAAGAAAAGACTCGTGTTTTAATGAACGTAATTAGCGTTTCATTTGAAGTTTCGGGCACCCGAATGGAGGAACGGGAAAGCCATAAGATATCTAAGCATGCAACAGACTCAGATAAAGGATATGAAGCTGACCGGACAGTAATCGGACTCACGATGGGACAATGACACAGAGATTCATACACAAGAAAAGACTCGTGTTTTAATGGACGTAACTATCGGTTTATATGAAGTTTCGGGCACTCGAATGGAGGAACGGGAACGCCATAAGATATCTGATCATGCAACAAACTATGTTAAAGGATACGAAGCAGACCGGACGGTAATCGGACTCACGATGTGACAATGACACAGAGATTCGTACACAAGAAAAGACTCGTGTTTTAATGGACGTAACTAGCGGTTCATTTGAAGTTTCGGGCACCCGAATGGAGGAACGGGAAGGCAATAAGATATCTAAGCATGCAACAGACTCAGATAAGGGATATGAAGCTGACCGGACGGTAATCGGACTCACGATGCGACAATGACATAGAGATTCGTACACAAGAAAAGACTCGAATTTTAAAGGACGTAATTATCTGTACATTTGAAGTTTCGGGCACCCGAATGGAGGAACGGGAAGGCCATAAGATATCTGAGCATGCAACAGACTCAGATAAAGGATATGAAGCTGACCGGACGGTAATCGGACTCACGATGGGACAATGACACAGAGATTTGTACACAAGAAAAGACTCGTGTTTTAACGAACGTAAATAGCGGTTCATTTGAAGTTTCGGGCACCCGAATGGAGGAACGGGAAAGCCATAAGATATCTAAGCATGCAACAGACTCAGATAAGGGAGACATAAGGATGGACTATGCTGCTGTTAGTAGGACATTATTTCTCTGGTTCTATTTTTATTTTCTAGATCTGCACAGCAGCATAGAAACCCAATGCATTACTTTGGTAATTTTTCTAAACCTGTTTTCTTGCTTTTGGAGTCTTGAGTCTTTTGAGTCTGTCCTACTTGGGACATGTCCTGGGCTGGTTATCATGGGTTGGGTTGATGTGTTGAGTAGAGGGGTGGCTGGAGTTGTTATGGGATTGAAATTTATCAGGCTGTTAGTTAGAGAGGGTGCAGGGTATGTTTATAGTGGATATAATAGTTGGCAAGAAGGATTAGGCTGCAGGGGTAGAAAAGTTTTTTTAAAGGAAGTATGCAGAGCTGGTGGCAGGTGAAGTTAAACAGATTATGGTTGTTTTATATGCTTATATGGGCCTGGGAGGTATGGTTCAATAGGTTGGTGAGGTTGATTGATCATGTTTCTAAGATAAGCAGGTTTGTGATGGAAGGAATTGGTATGAACAAAAGGAAGCAATGGGTGATAGTCTGGTGTAGAAGGGTATGCTTTATTGTGTTTATTCAGCAACAGAGGTGGCTCAGGTATGTTTATTGGGATATGGGAGGTCTGAGATTTATAGTAAAGAAGGGAATTAGTGGTGTGAAGGAGTCTAGTAAGGCCATTACACTGATGGAGGTATTTAAAGATTGCAGGTTCTTTTTGCACCATCTAGTTTCAGCTTTGTTTCACAACAAGCTGTCTTTGGGATTATTACTTTGTAATAAGCTCAAAGGCCCTTCTGATTTACTATGGTATATATGTGACATTGTAGGAATGGTTCAAGTTGAGATTATTGTTAGCATGGTGTTTGCTTTTAGAGTATTCAAGTTGAACTCTATTCCTATGATAGCATCTGAAAGCCTGTTTCATCTGCTCTTTCAAAACATTTTATGGAGGTTTTGGAAGGTCTCATATAGCCTTTTGATGGATGTTATCTTTTGTGGATGGGTAGGGGAGTTAATTCCCACAGGATGGAGGATTAAGTGGAAGGATTATAGGTTATATGGGGATGAGTATACTTCTGGAATAATTAGTAGTTGGAGTTGGAAGTGCTTGGTTTTTATGATAGGATATGGATATGGGCTGAATAGCTGTTTGCGAAGGCATAAGAATATTAGAATGGTTATGGATCAAGAGTGTTATGTGTGTTTGGGCTGGGTTATAACTAATTGCTGGGCTGGATGGGTTTTAAGGAAGGATAATGAGTGGTGGATTGGGCAGGTGCAAGATTGGATTAATGGTTATAGAGACTATTTCGTGGTGGGCTGGAATATTTTCAGGATTGGGATAACGTGGTATATTGATGTTATAGTGGGCTTGTTCTTAAGCCGAAGGTTGTATGGATATTTGATGGGCTGCTGCATAATAGGCTGGTGTCAAGAGGGTGGGCTTATGCGGTGTGAGCTGAAGACGGGTAAAGAAGATGGAGTGGGCTGGAACAAAAGATGGTTATGGACTGATGATTGGGCCGTGGAGTATACTTGCTTATTTTTGGTTTATGTGGGTAGCCTTTGTTAGGCTTTTAATATTTTTATTGGGCTTAGAACTTTTTGTTTAGAGTGGCCCGGTTGTTTAATTTTAGCTTTATTTTTGTTCTTGTTTGTTTCTTTTTGGGCTAACTTAAGATCTTGGGTCCATATCCCGGGTCTTGGTTAGTCTTTGTCTTGTACTCTTTTTTATCAATAAATGTTTGCCGGGGTTTTCCCCTTTTTTCTAAAAAAAACAGACTCAGATAAAGGATATGAAGCTGACCGGACGGTAATCGGACTCACGATGCGACAATGACACAGAGATTCGTACACAAGAAAAGACTCGAGTTTTAAAGGACGTAACTATCTGTACATTTGAAGTTTCGGGCACCCGAATGGAGGTACGGGAAAGCCATAAGATATCTAAGCATGCAACAGACTCAGATAAAGAATATGAAGCTGACTGGACGGTAATCGGACTCACGATGGGACAAGGACACAGAGATTCGTACACAAGAAAAGACTCGTGTTTTAATGGACGTAACTATCGGTTCATATGAAGTTTTGGGCACCCGAATGGAGGAACGGGAACGCCATAAGATATCCGATCATGCAACAAACTATGTTAAAGGATACGAAGCTGACCGGACGGTAATCGGACTCCTGATGGGACAATGACACAGAGATTCGTACACAAGAAAAGACTCGTGTTTAATGAACGAAAATAGCGGTTCATTTGAAGTTTCAGGCACCCGAATGGAGGAAAGGGAAAGCCATAAGATATCTAAGCATGCAACAGACTCAGATAAAGGATATGAAGCTGACTGGACGGTAATCGGACTCACGATGCGACAATGAAACAGAATTCGTACACAAGAAAAGACTCGAGTTTTAAAGGACGTAACTATCGGTACATTTGAAATTTCGGGCACCCGAATGGAGGAACGGGAAAGCCATAAGATATCTAAGTATGCAACAGACTCAGATAAAGGATATGAAGCTGACTGGACGGTAATCAGACTCACGATGGGACAAGGACACAGAGATTCGTACACAAGAAAAGACTCGTGTTTTAATGGACGTAACTATCGGTTCATATGAAGTTTCGGGCACCCGAATGGAGGAACGGGAACGCCATAAGATATCTGATCATGCAACAAACTATGTTAAAGGATACGAAGCTGACCGGACGGTAATTAGACTCATGATGGGACAATGACACAGAGATTCGTACACAAGAAAAGACTTGTGTTTAATGAACGTAAATAGCGGTTCATTTGAAGTTTCAGGAACCCGAATGGAGGAACGGGAAAGCCATAAGATATCTAAGCATGCAACAGACTCAGATAAAGGATATGAAGCCGACTGGAGGGTAATCGGACTCACGATGCGACAATGACACAGAGATTCGTACACAAGAAATGACTCGTGTTTTAATGGAGGTAACTAGCGGTTTATTTGAAGTTTCGGGCACTCGAATGGAGGAACGGGAAGGCCATAAATATCTGAGCATGCAACAGACTCAGATAATGGATATGAAGCTAACCGGATGGTAATCGGACTCACGATGGGACAATGACACAGCGATTCGTACACAAGAAAAGACTCGTGTTTTAATGAACGTAATTAGCGTTTCATTTGAAGTTTCGGGCACCCGAATGGAGGAACGGGAAAGCCATAAGATATCTAAGCATGCAACAGACTCAGATAAAGGATATGAAGCTGACCGGACAGTAATCGGACTCACGATGGGACAATGACACAGAGATTCATACACAAGAAAAGACTCGTGTTTTAATGGACGTAACTATCGGTTTATATGAAGTTTCGGGCACCCGAATGGAGGAACGGGAACGCCATAAGATATCTGATCATGCAACAAACTATGTTAAAGGATACGAAGCAGACCGGACGGTAATCGGACTCACGATGTGACAATGACACAGAGATTCGTACACAAGAAAAGACTCGTGTTTTAATGGACGTAACTAGCGGTTCATTTGAAGTTTCGGGCACCCGAATGGAGGAACGGGAAGGCAATAAGATATCTAAGCATGCAACAGACTCAGATAAAGGATATGAAGCTGACCGGACGGTAATCGGACTCACGATGCGACAATGACATAGAGATTCGTACACAAGAAAAGACTCGAATTTTAAAGGACGTAATTATCTGTACATTTGAAGTTTCGGGCACCCGAATGGAGGAACGGGAAGGCCATAAGATATCTGAGCATGCAACAGACTCAGATAAAGGATATGAAGCTGACCGGACGGTAATCGGACTCACGATGGGACAATGACACAGAGATTTGTACACAAGAAAAGACTCGTGTTTTAACGAACGTAAATAGCGGTTCATTTGAAGTTTCGGGCACCCGAATGGAGGAACGGGAAAGCCATAAGATATCTAAGCATGCAACAGACTCAGATAAGGGAGACATAAGGATGGACTATGCTGCTGTTAGTAGGACATTATTTCTCTGGTTCTATTTTTATTTTCTAGATCTGCACAGCAGCATAGAAACCCAATGCATTACTTTGGTAATTTTTCTAAACCTGTTTTCTTGCTTTTGGAGTCTTGAGTCTTTTGAGTCTGTCCTACTTGGGACATGTCCTGGGCTGGTTATCATGGGTTGGGTTGATGTGTTGAGTAGAGGGGTGGCTGGAGTTGTTATGGGATTGAAATTTATCAGGCTGTTAGTTAGAGAGGGTGCAGGGTATGTTTATAGTGGATATAATAGTTGGCAAGAAGGATTAGGCTGCAGGGGTAGAAAAGTTTTTTTAAAGGAAGTATGCAGAGCTGGTGGCAGGTGAAGTTAAACAGATTATGGTTGTTTTATATGCTTATATGGGCCTGGGAGGTATGGTTCAATAGGTTGGTGAGGTTGATTGATCATGTTTCTAAGATAAGCAGGTTTGTGATGGAAGGAATTGGTATGAACAAAAGGAAGCAATGGGTGATAGTCTGGTGTAGAAGGGTATGCTTTATTGTGTTTATTCAGCAACAGAGGTGGCTCAGGTATGTTTATTGGGATATGGGAGGTCTGAGATTTATAGTAAAGAAGGGAATTAGTGGTGTGAAGGAGTCTAGTAAGGCCATTACACTGATGGAGGTATTTAAAGATTGCAGGTTCTTTTTGCACCATCTAGTTTCAGCTTTGTTTCACAACAAGCTGTCTTTGGGATTATTACTTTGTAATAAGCTCAAAGGCCCTTCTGATTTACTATGGTATATATGTGACATTGTAGGAATGGTTCAAGTTGAGATTATTGTTAGCATGGTGTTTGCTTTTAGAGTATTCAAGTTGAACTCTATTCCTATGATAGCATCTGAAAGCCTGTTTCATCTGCTCTTTCAAAACATTTTATGGAGGTTTTGGAAGGTCTCATATAGCCTTTTGATGGATGTTATCTTTTGTGGATGGGTAGGGGAGTTAATTCCCACAGGATGGAGGATTAAGTGGAAGGATTATAGGTTATATGGGGATGAGTATACTTCTGGAATAATTAGTAGTTGGAGTTGGAAGTGCTTGGTTTTTATGATAGGATATGGATATGGGCTGAATAGCTGTTTGCGAAGGCATAAGAATATTAGAATGGTTATGGATCAAGAGTGTTATGTGTGTTTGGGCTGGGTTATAACTAATTGCTGGGCTGGATGGGTTTTAAGGAAGGATAATGAGTGGTGGATTGGGCAGGTGCAAGATTGGATTAATGGTTATAGAGACTATTTCGTGGTGGGCTGGAATATTTTCAGGATTGGGATAACGTGGTATATTGATGTTATAGTGGGCTTGTTCTTAAGCCGAAGGTTGTATGGATATTTGATGGGCTGCTGCATAATAGGCTGGTGTCAAGAGGGTGGGCTTATGCGGTGTGAGCTGAAGACGGGTAAAGAAGATGGAGTGGGCTGGAACAAAAGATGGTTATGGACTGATGATTGGGCCGTGGAGTATACTTGCTTATTTTTGGTTTATGTGGGTAGCCTTTGTTAGGCTTTTAATATTTTTATTGGGCTTAGAACTTTTTGTTTAGAGTGGCCCGGTTGTTTAATTTTAGCTTTATTTTTGTTCTTGTTTGTTTCTTTTTGGGCTAACTTAAGATCTTGGGTCCATATCCCGGGTCTTGGTTAGTCTTTGTCTTGTACTCTTTTTTATCAATAAATGTTTGCCGGGGTTTTCCCCTTTTTTCTAAAAAAAACAGACTCAGATAAAGGATATGAAGCTGACCGGACGGTAATCGGACTCACGATGCGACAATGACACAGAGATTCGTACACAAGAAAAGACTCGAGTTTTAAAGGACGTAACTATCTGTACATTTGAAGTTTCGGGCACCCGAATGGAGGTACGGGAAAGCCATAAGATATCTAAGCATGCAACAGACTCAGATAAAGAATATGAAGCTGACTGGACGGTAATCGGACTCACGATGGGACAAGGACACAGAGATTCGTACACAAGAAAAGACTCGTGTTTTAATGGACGTAACTATCGGTTCATATGAAGTTTTGGGCACCCGAATGGAGGAACGGGAACGCCATAAGATATCCGATCATGCAACAAACTATGTTAAAGGATACGAAGCTGACCGGACGGTAATCGGACTCCTGATGGGACAATGACACAGAGATTCGTACACAAGAAAAGACTCGTGTTTAATGAACGAAAATAGCGGTTCATTTGAAGTTTCAGGCACCCGAATGGAGGAAAGGGAAAGCCATAAGATATCTAAGCATGCAACAGACTCAGATAAAGGATATGAAGCTGACTGGACGGTAATCGGACTCACGATGCGACAATGAAACAGAATTCGTACACAAGAAAAGACTCGAGTTTTAAAGGACGTAACTATCGGTACATTTGAAATTTCGGGCACCCGAATGGAGGAACGGGAAAGCCATAAGATATCTAAGTATGCAACAGACTCAGATAAAGGATATGAAGCTGACTGGACGGTAATCAGACTCACGATGGGACAAGGACACAGAGATTCGTACACAAGAAAAGACTCGTGTTTTAATGGACGTAACTATCGGTTCATATGAAGTTTCGGGCACCCGAATGGAGGAACGGGAACGCCATAAGATATCTGATCATGCAACAAACTATGTTAAAGGATACGAAGCTGACCGGACGGTAATTAGACTCATGATGGGACAATGACACAGAGATTCGTACACAAGAAAAGACTTGTGTTTAATGAACGTAAATAGCGGTTCATTTGAAGTTTCAGGAACCCGAATGGAGGAACGGGAAAGCCATAAGATATCTAAGCATGCAACAGACTCAGATAAAGGATATGAAGCCGACTGGAGGGTAATCGGACTCACGATGCGACAATGACACAGAGATTCGTACACAAGAAATGACTCGTGTTTTAATGGAGGTAACTAGCGGTTTATTTGAAGTTTCGGGCACTCGAATGGAGGAACGGGAAGGCCATAAATATCTGAGCATGCAACAGACTCAGATAATGGATATGAAGCTAACCGGATGGTAATCGGACTCACGATGGGACAATGACACAGCGATTCGTACACAAGAAAAGACTCGTGTTTTAATGAACGTAATTAGCGTTTCATTTGAAGTTTCGGGCACCCGAATGGAGGAACGGGAAAGCCATAAGATATCTAAGCATGCAACAGACTCAGATAAAGGATATGAAGCTGACCGGACAGTAATCGGACTCACGATGGGACAATGACACAGAGATTCATACACAAGAAAAGACTCGTGTTTTAATGGACGTAACTATCGGTTTATATGAAGTTTCGGGCACCCGAATGGAGGAACGGGAACACCATAAGATATCTGATCATGCAACAAACTATGTTAAAGGATACGAAGCAGACCGGACGGTAATCGGACTCACGATGTGACAATGACACAGAGATTCGTACACAAGAAAAGACTCGTGTTTTAATGGACGTAACTAGCGGTTCATTTGAAGTTTCGGGCACCCGAATGGAGGAACGGGAAGGCAATAAGATATCTAAGCATGCAACAGACTCAGATAAAGGATATGAAGCTGACCGGACGGTAATCGGACTCACGATGCGACAATGACATAGAGATTCGTACACAAGAAAAGACTCGAATTTTAAAGGACGTAATTATCTGTACATTTGAAGTTTCGGGCACCCGAATGGAGGAACGGGAAGGCCATAAGATATCTGAGCATGCAACAGACTCAGATAAAGGATATGAAGCTGACCAAACGGTAATCGGACTCACGATGGGACAATGACACAGAGATTTGTACACAAGAAAAGACTCGTGTTTTAACGAACGTAAATAGCGGTTCATTTGAAGTTTCGGGCACCCGAATGGAGGAACGGGAAAGCCATAAGATATCTAAGCATGCAACAGACTCAGATAAGGGAGACATAAGGATGGACTATGCTGCTGTTAGTAGGACATTATTTCTCTGGTTCTATTTTTATTTTCTAGATCTGCACAGCAGCATAGAAACCCAATGCATTACTTTGGTAATTTTTCTAAACCTGTTTTCTTGCTTTTGGAGTCTTGAGTCTTTTGAGTCTGTCCTACTTGGGACATGTCCTGGGCTGGTTATCATGGGTTGGGTTGATGTGTTGAGTAGAGGGGTGGCTGGAGTTGTTATGGGATTGAAATTTATCAGGCTGTTAGTTAGAGAGGGTGCAGGGTATGTTTATAGTGGATATAATAGTTGGCAAGAAGGATTAGGCTGCAGGGGTAGAAAAGTTTTTTTAAAGGAAGTATGCAGAGCTGGTGGCAGGTGAAGTTAAACAGATTATGGTTGTTTTATATGCTTATATGGGCCTGGGAGGTATGGTTCAATAGGTTGGTGAGGTTGATTGATCATGTTTCTAAGATAAGCAGGTTTGTGATGGAAGGAATTGGTATGAACAAAAGGAAGCAATGGGTGATAGTCTGGTGTAGAAGGGTATGCTTTATTGTGTTTATTCAGCAACAGAGGTGGCTCAGGTATGTTTATTGGGATATGGGAGGTCTGAGATTTATAGTAAAGAAGGGAATTAGTGGTGTGAAGGAGTCTAGTAAGGCCATTACACTGATGGAGGTATTTAAAGATTGCAGGTTCTTTTTGCACCATCTAGTTTCAGCTTTGTTTCACAACAAGCTGTCTTTGGGATTATTACTTTGTAATAAGCTCAAAGGCCCTTCTGATTTACTATGGTATATATGTGACATTGTAGGAATGGTTCAAGTTGAGATTATTGTTAGCATGGTGTTTGCTTTTAGAGTATTCAAGTTGAACTCTATTCCTATGATAGCATCTGAAAGCCTGTTTCATCTGCTCTTTCAAAACATTTTATGGAGGTTTTGGAAGGTCTCATATAGCCTTTTGATGGATGTTATCTTTTGTGGATGGGTAGGGGAGTTAATTCCCACAGGATGGAGGATTAAGTGGAAGGATTATAGGTTATATGGGGATGAGTATACTTCTGGAATAATTAGTAGTTGGAGTTGGAAGTGCTTGGTTTTTATGATAGGATATGGATATGGGCTGAATAGCTGTTTGCGAAGGCATAAGAATATTAGAATGGTTATGGATCAAGAGTGTTATGTGTGTTTGGGCTGGGTTATAACTAATTGCTGGGCTGGATGGGTTTTAAGGAAGGATAATGAGTGGTGGATTGGGCAGGTGCAAGATTGGATTAATGGTTATAGAGACTATTTCGTGGTGGGCTGGAATATTTTCAGGATTGGGATAACGTGGTATATTGATGTTATAGTGGGCTTGTTCTTAAGCCGAAGGTTGTATGGATATTTGATGGGCTGCTGCATAATAGGCTGGTGTCAAGAGGGTGGGCTTATGCGGTGTGAGCTGAAGACGGGTAAAGAAGATGGAGTGGGCTGGAACACAAGATGGTTATGGACTGATGATTGGGCCGTGGAGTATACTTGCTTATTTTTGGTTTATGTGGGTAGCCTTTGTTAGGCTTTTAATATTTTTATTGGGCTTAGAACTTTTTGTTTAGAGTGGCCCGGTTGTTTAATTTTAGCTTTATTTTTGTTCTTGTTTGTTTCTTTTTGGGCTAACTTAAGATCTTGGGTCCATATCCCGGGTCTTGGTTAGTCTTTGTCTTGTACTCTTTTTTATCAATAAATGTTTGCCGGGGTTTTCCCCTTTTTTCTAAAAAAAACAGACTCAGATAAAGGATATGAAGCTGACCGGACGGTAATCGGACTCACGATGCGACAATGACACAGAGATTCGTACACAAGAAAAGACTCGAGTTTTAAAGGACGTAACTATCTGTACATTTGAAGTTTCGGGCACCCGAATGGAGGTACGGGAAAGCCATAAGATATCTAAGCATGCAACAGACTCAGATAAAGAATATGAAGCTGACTGGACGGTAATCGGACTCACGATGGGACAAGGACACAGAGATTCGTACACAAGAAAAGACTCGTGTTTTAATGGACGTAACTATCGGTTCATATGAAGTTTTGGGCACCCGAATGGAGGAACGGGAACGCCATAAGATATCCGATCATGCAACAAACTATGTTAAAGGATACGAAGCTGACCGGACGGTAATCGGACTCCTGATGGGACAATGACACAGAGATTCGTACACAAGAAAAGACTCGTGTTTAATGAACGAAAATAGCGGTTCATTTGAAGTTTCAGGCACCCGAATGGAGGAAAGGGAAAGCCATAAGATATCTAAGCATGCAACAGACTCAGATAAAGGATATGAAGCTGACTGGACGGTAATCGGACTCACGATGCGACAATGAAACAGAGATTCGTACACAAGAAAAGACTCGAGTTTTAAAGGACGTAACTATCGGTACATTTGAAATTTCGGGCACCCGAATGGAGGAACGGGAAAGCCATAAGATATCTAAGTATGCAACAGACTCAGATAAAGGATATGAAGCTGACTGGACGGTAATCAGACTCACGATGGGACAAGGACACAGAGATTCGTACACAAGAAAAGACTCGTGTTTTAATGGACGTAACTATCGGTTCATATGAAGTTTCGGGCACCCGAATGGAGGAACGGGAACGCCATAAGATATCTGATCATGCAACAAACTATGTTAAAGGATACGAAGCTGACCGGACGGTAATTAGACTCATGATGGGACAATGACACAGAGATTCGTACACAAGAAAAGACTTGTGTTTAATGAACGTAAATAGCGGTTCATTTGAAGTTTCAGGAACCCGAATGGAGGAACGGGAAAGCCATAAGATATCTAAGCATGCAACAGACTCAGATAAAGGATATGAAGCCGACTGGAGGGTAATCGGACTCACGATGCGACAATGACACAGAGATTCGTACACAAGAAATGACTCGTGTTTTAATGGAGGTAACTAGCGGTTTATTTGAAGTTTCGGGCACTCGAATGGAGGAACGGGAAGGCCATAAATATCTGAGCATGCAACAGACTCAGATAATGGATATGAAGCTAACCGGATGGTAATCGGACTCACGATGGGACAATGACACAGCGATTCGTACACAAGAAAAGACTCGTGTTTTAATGAACGTAATTAGCGTTTCATTTGAAGTTTCGGGCACCCGAATGGAGGAACGGGAAAGCCATAAGATATCTAAGCATGCAACAGACTCAGATAAAGGATATGAAGCTGACCGGACAGTAATCGGACTCACGATGGGACAATGACACAGAGATTCATACACAAGAAAAGACTCGTGTTTTAATGGACGTAACTATCGGTTTATATGAAGTTTCGGGCACCCGAATGGAGGAACGGGAACGCCATAAGATATCTGATCATGCAACAAACTATGTTAAAGGATACGAAGCAGACCGGACGGTAATCGGACTCACGATGTGACAATGACACAGAGATTCGTACACAAGAAAAGACTCGTGTTTTAATGGACGTAACTAGCGGTTCATTTGAAGTTTCGGGCACCCGAATGGAGGAACGGGAAGGCAATAAGATATCTAAGCATGCAACAGACTCAGATAAAGGATATGAAGCTGACCGGACGGTAATCGGACTCACGATGCGACAATGACATAGAGATTCGTACACAAGAAAAGACTCGAATTTTAAAGGACGTAATTATCTGTACATTTGAAGTTTCGGGCACCCGAATGGAGGAACGGGAAGGCCATAAGATATCTGAGCATGCAACAGACTCAGATAAAGGATATGAAGCTGACCGGACGGTAATCGGACTCACGATGGGACAATGACACAGAGATTTGTACACAAGAAAAGACTCGTGTTTTAACGAACGTAAATAGCGGTTCATTTGAAGTTTCGGGCACCCGAATGGAGGAACGGGAAAGCCATAAGATATCTAAGCATGCAACAGACTCAGATAAGGGAGACATAAGGATGGACTATGCTGCTGTTAGTAGGACATTATTTCTCTGGTTCTATTTTTATTTTCTAGATCTGCACAGCAGCATAGAAACCCAATGCATTACTTTGGTAATTTTTCTAAACCTGTTTTCTTGCTTTTGGAGTCTTGAGTCTTTTGAGTCTGTCCTACTTGGGACATGTCCTGGGCTGGTTATCATGGGTTGGGTTGATGTGTTGAGTAGAGGGGTGGCTGGAGTTGTTATGGGATTGAAATTTATCAGGCCGTTAGTTAGAGAGGGTGCAGGGTATGTTTATAGTGGATATAATAGTTGGCAAGAAGGATTAGGCTGCAGGGGTAGAAAAGTTTTTTTAAAGGAAGTATGCAGAGCTGGTGGCAGGTGAAGTTAAACAGATTATGGTTGTTTTATATGCTTATATGGGCCTGGGAGGTATGGTTCAATAGGTTGGTGAGGTTGATTGATCATGTTTCTAAGATAAGCAGGTTTGTGATGGAAGGAATTGGTATGAACAAAAGGAAGCAATGGGTGATAGTCTGGTGTAGAAGGGTATGCTTTATTGTGTTTATTCAGCAACAGAGGTGGCTCAGGTATGTTTATTGGGATATGGGAGGTCTGAGATTTATAGTAAAGAAGGGAATTAGTGGTGTGAAGGAGTCTAGTAAGGCCATTACACTGATGGAGGTATTTAAAGATTGCAGGTTCTTTTTGCACCATCTAGTTTCAGCTTTGTTTCACAACAAGCTGTCTTTGGGATTATTACTTTGTAATAAGCTCAAAGGCCCTTCTGATTTACTATGGTATATATGTGACATTGTAGGAATGGTTCAAGTTGAGATTATTGTTAGCATGGTGTTTGCTTTTAGAGTATTCAAGTTGAACTCTATTCCTATGATAGCATCTGAAAGCCTGTTTCATCTGCTCTTTCAAAACATTTTATGGAGGTTTTGGAAGGTCTCATATAGCCTTTTGATGGATGTTATCTTTTGTGGATGGGTAGGGGAGTTAATTCCCACAGGATGGAGGATTAAGTGGAAAGATTATAGGTTATATGGGGATGAGTATACTTCTGGAATAATTAGTAGTTGGAGTTGGAAGTGCTTGGTTTTTATGATAGGATATGGATATGGGCTGAATAGCTGTTTGCGAAGGCATAAGAATATTAGAATGGTTATGGATCAAGAGTGTTATGTGTGTTTGGGCTGGGTTATAACTAATTGCTGGGCTGGATGGGTTTTAAGGAAGGATAATGAGTGGTGGATTGGGCAGGTGCAAGATTGGATTAATGGTTATAGAGACTATTTCGTGGTGGGCTGGAATATTTTCAGGATTGGGATAACGTGGTATATTGATGTTATAGTGGGCTTGTTCTTAAGCCGAAGGTTGTATGGATATTTGATGGGCTGCTGCATAATAGGCTGGTGTCAAGAGGGTGGGCTTATGCGGTGTGAGCTGAAGACGGGTAAAGAAGATGGAGTGGGCTGGAACAAAAGATGGTTATGGACTGATGATTGGGCCGTGGAGTATACTTGCTTATTTTTGGTTTATGTGGGTAGCCTTTGTTAGGCTTTTAATATTTTTATTGGGCTTAGAACTTTTTGTTTAGAGTGGCCCGGTTGTTTAATTTTAGCTTTATTTTTGTTCTTGTTTGTTTCTTTTTGGGCTAACTTAAGATCTTGGGTCCATATCCCGGGTCTTGGTTAGTCTTTGTCTTGTACTCTTTTTTATCAATAAATGTTTGCCGGGGTTTTCCCCTTTTTTCTAAAAAAAAACAAACTCAGATAAAGGATATGAAGCTGACCGGACGGTAATCGGACTCACGATGCGACAATGACACAGAGATTCGTACACAAGAAAAAGACTCGAGTTTTAAAGGACGTAACTATCTGTACATTTGAAGTTTCGGGCACCCGAATGGAGGTACGGGAAAGCCATAAGATATCTAAGCATGCAACAGACTCAGATAAAGAATATGAAGCTGACTGGACGGTAATCGGACTCACGATGGGACAAGGACACAGAGATTCGTACACAAGAAAAGACTCGTGTTTTAATGGACGTAACTATCGGTTCATATGAAGTTTTGGGCACCCGAATGGAGGAACGGGAACGCCATAAGATATCCGATCATGCAACAAACTATGTTAAAGGATACGAAGCTGACCGGACGGTAATCGGACTCCTGATGGGACAATGACACAGAGATTCGTAAACAAGAAAAGACTCGTGTTTAATGAACGAAAATAGCGGTTCATTTGAAGTTTCAGGCACCCGAATGGAGGAAAGGGAAAGCCATAAGATATCTAAGCATGCAACAGACTCAGATAAAGGATATGAAGCTGACTGGACGGTAATCGGACTCACGATGCGACAATGAAACAGAGATTCGTACACAAGAAAAGACTCGAGTTTTAAAGGACGTAACTATCGGTACATTTGAAATTTCGGGCACCCGAATGGAGGAACGGGAAAGCCATAAGATATCTAAGTATGCAACAGACTCAGATAAAGGATATGAAGCTGACTGGACGGTAATCGGACTTACGATGGGACAAGGACACAGAGATTCGTACACAAGAAATGACTCGTGTTTTAATGGACGTAACTATCGGTTCATATGAAGTTTCGGGCACCCGAATGGAGGAACGGGAACGCCATAAGATATCTGATCATGCAACAAACTATGTTAAAGGATACGAAGCAGACCGGACGGTAATCGGACTCACGATGTGACAATGACACAGAGATTCGTACACAAGAAAAGACTCGTGTTTTAATGGACGTAACTAGCGGTTCATTTGAAGTTTCGGGCACCCGAATGGAGGAACGGAAGGCCATAAGATATCTAAGCATGCAACAGACTCATATAAAGGATATGAAGCTGACCGGACGGTAATCGGACTCACGATGCGACAATGACATAGAGATTCATACAAAAGAAAAGACTCGAGTTTTAAAGGACGTAACTATCTGTACATTTGAAGTTTCGGGCACCCGAATGGAGGAACGGGAAGGCCATAAGATATCTGAGCATGCAACAGACTCAGATAATGGATATGAAGCTAACCGGATGGTAATCGGACTCACGATGGGACAATGACACAGAGATTCGTACACAAGAAAAGACTCGTGTTTTAATGAACGTAATTAGCGTTTCATTTGAAGTTTCGGGCACCCGAATGGAGGAACGGGAAAGCCATAAGATATCTAAGCATGCAACAAACTCAGATAAAGGATATGAGGCTGACCGGACAGTAATCGGACTCACGATGGGACAATGACACAGAGATTCGTACACAAGAAAAGACTCGTGTTTTAATGGACGTAACTATCGGTTCATATGAAGTTTCGGGCACCCGAATGGAGGAACGGGAACGC
The DNA here is from genome assembly GCA_032199755.1 of Ambrosia artemisiifolia. Lineage (NCBI taxonomy): Eukaryota > Viridiplantae > Streptophyta > Magnoliopsida > Asterales > Asteraceae > Ambrosia > Ambrosia artemisiifolia. The sequence goes on along the minus strand of CM063524.1, from coordinate 28,748,177 downwards.
CATAAGATATCTGATCATGCAACAAACTATGTTAAAGCATACGAAGCAGACCGGACGGTAATCGGACTCACGATGTGACAATGACACAGAGATTCGTACACAAGAAAAGACTCGTGTTTTAATGGACGTAACTAGCGGTTCATTTGAAGTTTCGGGCACCCGAATGGAGGAACGGGAAGGCAATAAGATATCTAAGCATGCAACAGACTCAGATAAAGGATATGAAGCTGACCGGACGGTAATCGGACTCACGATGCGACAATGACATAGAGATTCGTACACAAGAAAAGACTCGAATTTTAAAGGACGTAATTATCTGTACATTTGAAGTTTCGGGCACCCGAATGGAGGAACGGGAAGGCCATAAGATATCTGAGCATGCAACAGACTCAGATAAAGGATATGAAGCTGACCGGACGGTAATCGGACTCACGATGGGACAATGACACAGAGATTTGTACACAAGAAAAGACTCGTGTTTTAACGAACGTAAATAGCGGTTCATTTGAAGTTTCGGGCACCCGAATGGAGGAACGGGAAAGCCATAAGATATCTAAGCATGCAACAGACTCAGATAAAGGATATGAAGCAAAGCCATAAGTTTTCTTTTCCCGCTTTTTTTCTAACCCTAATTTCTTCTTTGTTCTTCTTTCTTCTTTCGTGTTTCACTGTTCCATCATCTTCGAAGGTGGTGGAATCTTCACAGTGCGCGAGTATGGGTTCTCCAGCTGGGGTTGGGTTGCCGGAGCCTCCTCCGGCGGTTCCTCCAGATTTATCTGTGGTTATGGGGTATAGTATGGATCTGAAGCAGGTGAGTGAAGGTAAGTTTTGCTTGAGTAGGATGATTGGGGATAAGGTTGAGTCGTGTGAGCTTACTGGGGGTGATTTGGAGTATCTGAAGGGTATGTTTGGGGATAATTGGATGAAGGAGGTTGGTTCAGACTCTTCCTGGTTTCAGAAGACGGCTATGGAGGTGGAGGATAATAGCCAATCTTCTGATTCGCTAAACTGGGTTAAAGGTATGTTTGATGCTCCTGAACTATCTGAGGTTCATGTTAATTACCTCCGTAATTTGTTAGGAGAGAATTGGAGGTCTAGGTTATTGAATGAAGATATGAATGAGTTGTTTTTATTAGCTCAAAAGTGTGATGCTGCTGGTAAGCCTTTGAAGGTGTCAGGGGTGGTCTGTGTGGATGGACAGAAGAGTGGTTGTGTTGGTGAGACTAAGATGGAGGTTGAGGGTCAGAACAAGTCTATGTTGGAAGCTTTGGCTAGGTTTTTAGCTAGTAAAAGGGAAGTATGTGATGCTGTAAGAGTTAGGAAGGTGAGTTTTCCTCAAGTTTCTCCTAATGTTAATGTTTTTAATGCTATGGGCAGTGAGAATCTGGTATTGTTAAGTAAGAGGAAGAAGCATTCTGTTAGAAATGAGGGAGTGAAAGTGAAGATTGGCAAGACTGATGTTGGGGGTTCGAAGTATGAGGGTTACTGTGTGAAGGGGGATGAGCTGGAAGTGTTACCTGATAACTGTTCTGCTGCTGATTTGTTAGCTGTTTTGGCTAAAAAGCCTATGGTGTTAGTTCCTCCAAGGAAGGCTATTAAGAGTGATGTTTCTTTGAATGCTGATGAGGTTATGGGTAGTGGTCAGGGTATGGAATCTGTTAATGTTAAAGATATTAGGGGGGATAAGAATTGTGGGACTAAGCCTGTTATTGTGGTTAAAAAGAAAGGGAGTGATACTTTCTTGAATGGACTAGAGATGATTAAGTTTAATTATGAGAAGCCTATTGAGAAGATGGATTTCTGTCCTGGATTTCCTTTGCCCAAAACTGATGTTAAGAAGAAGGTTGAAGTTAGTGTGATTAAGAAGGGGGAGGGTATGAGCTCAGGTGATATGAAGATTAACAGGGTGGAGGAGAGTGCTGAAATGGATGTGGTTGTGGATAAACAAGAGGGACAGGATGTTAAAGGGGGTGGAGGTAAGATAGGTAAGGGTGTTAAAGGCATTAGGAGGGTTCCTATGAGGAAGTTAATTGTTGAAAAGTCTAGAAGTATGAGCCCTTATTGTATCACTAAGGATGATGTGGTTGCCATTCAAAAGCTTCCACCTCTTCCTAAAAAGTCTGTGTTGGGTTCTGTGGTTGTTAAGGATAATGTGGTGTTTAATGCAAAGAGGGGTAATGGGGCTGTGTTAGGCAAACCTGTGGCTAAGGGAGAGGGTCCTGTTAAAGATGTTAAGTCTTATGCTGCTGCTACTGTTGGTGAAAGTAGTGATGTTTTGGTGGAGAAAGTTCAATTTTATCCACCAAAAGTCTTAGAAAATGGAGAGGAGGTTGCAGTTATTAATCCTGAGAAGATTGCTGAGGCTAAGAAAGTGTATAGCAAGTATTTGTATGGGTATTTCATTGGGAAGGATTTGGCTATTGGTATGGTGAGATTCCACCTTTTAAGGATGTGGAAGAGGTTTGGTTTAGTGGAGATTTCTTCAAATAATAATGATATTTTCTTTTTTAAGTTTAAGAATGATGAGGGAATGTGGAATGCTATGGAGAAAGGTCCATGGTTAGTTAACAATGTTCCTTTATGTCTGAAGAAATGGGAGGTGGGTATTTGTCTGGAGAAAGTTGAGCCTAATGTTATTCCTATGTGGGTTACTATTCCTAATCTTCCTAAGGAATTGTGGAATAATGAGAGTATTTGTAGTATGATGAGTTGTGTAGGCAATCCTTTAATGTTTGATAGAATTACTAGTGAGAGATGCCAAAAGAAGGAAGGGCCTGCTTGCTTTGCTAGAGTCCTTGTTGAGGTAAAAGCTGAGAAGATTTTACCTGAGTTTGTGAAGGCTTGGTATCCTCCTGATGATGGTAAACCTGGGTTCTTTAGTGATGTTAGGGTTACTTATGAGATTTTTATAAAGAAATGTTCTGTGTGTAAGGTGTTTGGGCATGACTTTGAAGGTTGTAGGTCCAGAGTTCTGACAGTGAAAGAAATGGAGGAGAGGGCTCATTTGTTGGTGAAGGATATTAATCTGGGTACTAATCAGGATTATCCTGTTTCTGGGGTAAGGTCTGATGGTTTTATTAATGTGGGTAGAAATAAGAAAGGGGAAAAAGGGGAAGGGTCTGAGGGTAGGACTGTTAATGGTCAAGGAGGTGGAGCTAATGGAGGTGATCAAGGTAGGGGTTTGAGGAATGGTGAGGCTAGGAATGATGGTGTTAGGTTTAATGGGTTTAGAAGAAATGGGCAGGGAAGGGGTGGTTTTAATGGTAGAGGTGGTTTTCAGGGTAGAAATACTCAAGTGTATAGGCAGGTGCAAGGGAAGAAACAGAATGGGGAAGATGGAAGAAAGAAGGGTGAGCAAGCTAATAGGTTTGAAGTTTTGGGTGATTTAGAGGGGGATAATGTGGAGGTTAGGATAGGAGAGGGGTCTATTGATAGGAAGCAGAGTGAAAAAAAGGAGGGAGTTAGTGGTTCTGTGAGGAGGGCTAATGGTGTGGTGATTAAAGAAGTGGAGGGTGAGAATGATGTGAAGAAGACTTCTGAGGTGAAGAATGGTGGGGGTAATAGGAAAGGTAAGGAGATTGAAGGGGTGATTAATGTGGAGAGGAATTCAGTTGGTGCAGGGTCTTCTGGTGTTGGAGAATCTAGTAGTAAGAATAATGGAGGGAATGGTGGGGATTTTAAAATAGATACTAAGGTTAATACTAAGTCTGGGTATTTTAGGATGTCTGATGATCAGTTTAATGAAGTATCTCATTACATTCTTAATAAAATCTGTCCTTCTAATGATATTATGAGGAAATGGAACATTGGTCAAGTTAAATTATTTTTTGAACAATGGGATATTCTTATGTTTGATAAATTAATGAAGGAAGCTGAAGTCCATTCTGATATTGAGGAGAATGCTGAATTTATGAAGTGTGATGGGGGTTCTAGTAGTGGTGTAGGTGAGGGTTCCTCTGGTCTGCAGGGCCCTGTGGGTTGTTCTACTGTTATAAATGAAGATTAATCTTCTTGCTTGGAATGTTAGGGGTATGTCAACTACCTCTAAACAAAGACAGATAGGGAGAATTGTTGTTGATAATGGTATTAAGTTGGGTGGTTTTTTGGAGACAAGAGTTAGTCCTGGTGGAATTCTTGATGCTGGTAAAGGGGTTATGAGTAGGTGGGAATGGGTTTCTAATATAGAATTTTGTCCTAGTTGGGCTAGAATCTTGGTTGGTTGGGACCCGAAGGTTATGGATGTTATTGTTTTATCCATGACCTCTCAAGTGGTGCACTGTTTAGTTTGTCCTTTTAAGGAGGGGGAGAGGTTCTTTTGTTCTTTTGTATATGGTGTTACTAATGTTCCTGGTAGAAGGGAGTTATGGGGAAGCCTAAAGAATCACTCTAGGTTTATTGGGAACAATCCTTGGGTGGTTTTGGGAGACTTCAATATAATTTTGGAGCCAGGGGATAAGAATATAGGGGGTTCTGTTCCTGTTTATGGGATGGATGATTTTAAAAACTGTGTTGATTGTTTAAAGGTTTCTGATCTTGCTAGTACTGGATTTCATTTTACTTGGAACCAAAAGCCTGGGAAAACTGATGGCATTCTTGAAAAGTTAGATAGGGCTATGGTTAATGAGAAAATGGGTGTACTGTTTCCTGGTTTGTTTGCTAAATTTCTTCCTTTCTATAGTTCTGATCATTCTCATGTCCTTGTTACATGTCCTCTGGAGGATGGGTATAGGGATCCCAAACCTTTTAAGTTCTGGAATCATTTGGCTGATAAGCCAGAGTTTGAAGGTATTGTTAAGAATGGTTGGGGGATTAATGTAAGGGGTTGTAGAATGTTTCAGGTGGTGACTAAGCTGAAAAGTTTGAAGAAACCATTCAGGAAACTTAACTATAGTATGGGTAATTACTTTGAAAAGGTTGAGTTTTTGAAGTCTGAACTTGAGAAAATTCAGAAGGAAGCGGTTGAGGATTCTGGGAATGTGTCTTTGAGAGAGGAGGAAGTAGCTTATATTAAAGCTTATAATGAAGCTTGTGCTGATGAGGAGGCTTTTCTTAAACAGAAGTCAAAGGTCCACTGGTTATGTGTGGGAGATCAAAATAACAAATATTTTTATCATTCTGTCAAGCAGAGGCAGGCTAAGAATAGGGTGGTTCAAATTAGTGGGTTGGATGGTACCTGTTATGATGAGAATTCTCTGGGTAGTGCTTTTGTCAGTTACTATATGAGTATGATGGGGAAAAAGGATCCTGTGGATCCTATTGGTGATGTTGATAGTTTATTTTTAAAGAAGATAAATGTGTATGATGCTGATTATATGGTTAGAGATGTTTCTAAGGAGGAGATCAAGGCTGCTATGTTTCAAATTGATGACAATAAGGCTCCTGGGCCTGATGGCTATTCTGCAAAATTCTTTAAAGCTGCTTGGAATGTTGTGGGGGATGAAGTTTGTCTTGCTGTTCAAGAATTTTTTCAGAATGGAAGGCTGTTAAAGCAACTTAATGCTACTGTCCTTTCTTTAATCCCTAAAGTTAAGGTTCCTAACCTTGTTAGTGAATTTAGACCTATTGCATGTTGTAATGTCCTTTACAAGTGCATTAGTAAAGTGATCTGTAATAGGATGATGGGTTATTTAGAGCAGGTTGTTGATAAGTCACAGAGTGCTTTTGTTCCTGGGAGGCTTATTAGTGATAATATTTTGTTATCTCAAGAGTTAGTTAAAGGGTATGATTGGGTGAGGGGTCATTCTAGAGTTGCTATGAAAATAGACTTGCAGAAGGCTTATGATTCTGTTGATCATGCCTTTCTTCATCAATGTTTAGTTGGTTTTGGATTTCATGAGAAGTTTATTGGGTGGGTGATGGAATGTGTTACTTCTGTCTCTTATTCTATCAGTCTAAATGGGGATCTTTATGGTTTTTTCAAGGGGGAGAAAGGGTTAAGGCAAGGGGATCCTATGTCTCCTTACTTATTCACCATAGTTATGGAGGTTCTTAATTTAGTTTTCATAAGAAGGATTAGGGAGGCTGATAGTTTTGTGTATCATTGGAAGTGTGAAAAGATGAAGTTGACCCATTTATGTTTTGCTGATGATTTGATAGTTTTTAGTAGTCAGGATTGTGAGTCCATTAGTATTTTGAAGGCTGCTTTGGATGAGTTTGGTAACATGTCTGGGTTAAAGCCTAATATGCAGAAGAGTGAGATTATTTTTGGGAATGTGAAGCCTGAAATTCAGGAGAATATCTTGAGAATGGTGCCTTTTAAAGTGGGAAGCTTTCCTTTGAAATACTTGGGTATTCCTCTTGCTTCTAGGAGGTTATATCAGAAGGACTGTTCTATTCTTCTTGAAAAGGTTAAGAGTAGGGTCAATGACTGGAGGAATAAGTTCCTCTCTTTTGCTGGGAGACTGCAGTTGATTAAATCTGTATTATCCTCTCTTACTGTGTATTGGTCATCATTGTTTATCTTGCCTGTTAATTTAAATGATGATGTGGAAAGGATTTGTAGAGGTTTTCTGTGGAGTCAAGGGGATTTAAAGAAGGGATATGCTAGGGTTAGTTGGGATGATTTGTGTCTTAAGAAATCTCAAGGTGGGTTGGGAATTGCTTCTCTTAAGGAAAGAAATGTTGCTTTAATGTCTAAACATATTTGGAATGTGTTAAATAATAAAGATTCTGTTTGGGTTGAATGGATTAGGTTACATAGATTGCAGGGTTGTAATTTTTGGGATGTGGGAGAAACTAATTCTGATTCTTGGAGTTGGAAGCAAATTCTGGGGTGTAGGGGTATTATTAGGCCTCATTGTGTTGCAAGGGTTGGGAACGGTAGATTAATTAGTGCATGGTTTGATAACTGGCATAGTAAAGGTCCTTTGATCAATGTCATAGATAGAAGAGATATTAGGAATGCTGGGTTTAACCTGAGGGGAAAGTTGGCTGATTTGGTAAGTAATGGGAGTTGGCGTTTTCCTGAGGAGTGGGGTAGTAAGTATCCTTGGCTGATTCAGACTGAGGTGCCCTTTTTGTGTCCTATTACTAGGGATAGGTATTGGTGGAAAAGAGATGATGGTGTGAAGGTGCCATTTTCTACAAAGGTGGCTTATGAGGATTTGGTTAAAGGGGGAAGTGAGGTTAAGTGGAGTAGATCTGTGTGGTTTAGTCAATCAATTCCAAGACATGCATTTATTACTTGGTTAGCTTTTAAGTACAGACTTCCAACACAAGATAGGATGTTACAATGGGGATATAATGGTGTTTTGAAGTGCAGTTTGTGTGGGACTTGTCCTGATAGTCATGAGCACCTGTTTTTTAGGTGTGAGTTTTCTCATGCCATATGGAGGAGATTAAAGGTGTTGGCAAAATTTGGTGATATTCCTGATCAGTGGGATACTATTGTGCAGTTTATAGAGGGAAGGGTGGTGAATAAGTCTGTGTGGAACATTATTCAAAGACTTTGTCTGGCTGCTGCTGTTTATTTAATTTGGCAGGAGAGAAACAATAGACTATTTAGCAATTCTAGAAGGAGTGCTAAGATCCTTGGGCAGCAGATTCAGGATGTTGTTAAGCTGAGGATGGCAAGTTTGAAGTTGAAGAATTCTGTGCAGGTGCAGTTGGCTGCTGCTGCCTGGGGTTTTACATGTCCAAATGATGATTGTTAATGATTCCTGTGGTAGTTATAAGGAGGAGTGGAAGAATGTGTGTATGGGTAAGGTGGGATGGTATATTACTGTTAGTGGTATTGGTGGTGGAGGGGTGTTTTTTATCTCATATATATATAGTAATAATAGTAATTATAATAATAATAAATATAATGATAATAATATGTTGAATAATGATAATAATATTACTAAATATTACTCTGGGATGGGTCTTTATTGGGGGCTGTGGGAACATGCTGTTTTCTGGAGTCTGTGTAGTTATGGGGTAGTTTCTTGGCCTTTTTGGCTTCTGAGTTTTGTTTTCTGGTGTGTGTTTTGGTGGTGTTCTTTTTGTCTTTTCCTATTTTTGTTATTTTCAATTTTGAGGGTGTTGTGTCATCTGCTGAGTTCCCCTTCCTTTTAGAAGAATGGATTTAGCCTTGCGCATTTTGATCGGAGGATAGGAGTGTCAAGGCTTGGAGGAAGCCTGGTTCATGGAGTGATAAGGTTGGTCTCATCCTCTGGTTTAGGATCTTGTCATTGTTTTTTGAGTCTTTTGTTTCTTAGAGGTCACCAAAGGATGGGAATTCTGCTTGTGTTTATGTCCTGGTCTGTCTGGGTCACATTGGTTCTGGTGGTGTTTTGGTCTATATGGGTCATTATGGGTGAGTTAGTGTCTTGGTCTGTCTGGGTCATTATGGGTGTGTTTGTGTCTTGGTCTGTTCTGTTTTTTAAGTTTCTTTTAGGGAGGGATGTGGGTTATATATCATGGGAACTTGCAGTAATAAGGTGCACTAAAAACGAATGGGTAGAATCCTGGCTTTGTAAGCCATCTGTTTTATTTCAAAAGTTGAAAAAGTATTGTTTTCTAAATTTTCTATTGAACTCTATTTCTTTGTTTGAAATTGGGTTCAATTCTGCGAACTTTGATTGGTGGTTCGGATTTTTGAAGCTTGGAGTAAGCTGTAACCTGGGAGATATAAGGTTGGATCTGATCAGTGAAGTTAGGACATTTGTTTCCACCCCAAATTTTGCATTTTTTAGAACTGTTCACTGGTCAGGAACCCTGTGGTCTTTATGGCCTTTGTTGAGCCTTGTTCATTTGAATGTAGAGTCTGTTATGAGTCTAAGGCACTTGCCTTGGGGAGGGATGGGTTACAATGATTGGGAATTTGCAGGAATAAGGTGCACTAAAAGCGTTTGGGTAGAAATCTGGCTTAATAAGCTTCCTTGTTTTATTCAAAAAATTTTATTATGGTTCTGTTTTTTAAAAGATCTGTTGAATCCCTTTTCACCTTTTGAAGATGGGTTCAATTCTGCGTTGTTGAATTGGTGGTTAGGTTTGGAGCCAGGAGTGTGCTCAGCCCATGGAGAGATAAGGATGGACCCTATCCTTGTGTTTAGGACATTTACTTCCACCCCCAATGTTTTTGCATTTTCTAGTACCTCACAAGGATGGGAAACCTTTGCATTATTGTTTTGTTCTTTTCTGAAACCTTTTCTTGTTTTTAGTTTTAGGTTTTTTGGGCTGTCCTTTTGGGATGGGTTGGTATACTGTTTTTTGGGTTGGGTTGGATGGAAATGGCTGTATGGATGTGTTTCTGGTTGGCTGATCTTAATTCTTTCTAAAAAGGCTGCTATTGTTAAGATTGTTTTCTTTTGTATTGAGCAAATTCAGCTAAGGATGGTTGTTAGCTGGTACAATGGTGGTCTGTTATATGTCCTTTGTAGGGAGTATGTTCAGTCAAGGCTGGTTATTAGATGTTTAGTTATTAGTCAGTTTTTTGATTGGGTTTTTTGTAATTGGGTTGGGAATATAGGTGAGTATGGTATTGTTAAGATTGTTAGTTTTGAAGAGTCTTGTAATGAGTATGGAAGACAATGCGGATTTGCAGCTGAATGGTATAGCAGAGGTAGCAATATTGCTCAGGATTGTGGTCAAAGTTACAAGTTAGCTATTAGAAGACTGGTGGTGAAGCTTGAAAATGTGAAGGATTTAAAGGTGTGTACAAGTATTGGATGGAAGAATGCTGAAGAAAGATGCAAGTTATCAGGAAGAAGACTTGACTGTAGTCGATTATGGTCTATTTTACTTGTTTTGATAGTTGGGTTTTGTATTGGGTTGGGCTTTGAAAGGTTATTTAGTTGGCCCGATAGTTTTGAGTATGGTTAATGGGCTGTGTTTTATTTGATGTTTGGATTGTTATAGTGATGTCTTGTGGTGGGCCTTGATCTAGTTTTTAGTTAGTTTATTTGTAAAGATCTTGGCCCGGTCTGTTTGTAAATATTTTTATTATTAATAAATTTACCGGAGCAATGTCTCCTTTATCAAAAAAAAAAAAGGATATGAAGCTGACCGGACGGTAATCGGACTCACGATGCGACAATGACACAGAGATTCGTACACAAGAAAAGACTCGAGTTTTAAAGGGCGTAACTATCTGTACATTTGAAGTTTCGGGCACCCGAATGGAGGTACGGGAAAGCCATAAGATATCTAAGCATGCAACAGACTCAGATAAAGGATATGAAGCTGACTGGACGGTAATCGGACTCACGATGGGACAAGGACACAGAGATTCGTACACAAGAAAAGACTCGTGTTTTAATGGACGTAACTATCGGTTCATATGAAGTTTTGGGCACCCGAATGGAGGAACGGGAACGCCATAAGATATCTGATCATGCAACAAACTATGTTAAAGGATACGAAGCTGACCGGACGGTAATCGGACTCCTGATGGGACAATGACACAGAGATTCGTACACAAGAAAAGACTCGTGTTTAATGAACGAAAATAGCGGTTCATTTGAAGTTTCAGGCACCCGAATGGAGGAAAGGGAAAGCCATAAGATATCTAAGCATGCAACAGACTCAGATAAAGGATATGAAGCTGACTGGATGGTAATCGGACTCACGATGCGACAATGAAACAGAGATTCGTACACAAGAAAAGACTCGAGTTTTAAAGGACGTAACTATCGGTACATTTGAAATTTCGGGCACCCGAATGGAGGAACGGGAAAGCCATAAGATATCTAAGTATGCAACAGACTCAGATAAAGGATATGAAGCTGACTGGACGGTAATCGGACTCACGATGGGACAAGGACACAGAGATTCGTACACAAGAAAAGACTCGTGTTTTAATGGACGTAACTATCGGTTCATATGAAGTTTCGGGCACCCGAATGGAGGAACGGGAACGCCATAAGATATCTGATCATGCAACCAACTATGTTAAAGGATACGAAGCTGACCGGACGGTAATTAGACTCATGATGGGACAATGACACAGAGATTCGTACACAAGAAAAGACTTGTGTTTAATGAACGTAAATAGCGGTTCATTTGAAGTTTCAGGAACCCGAATGGAGGAACGGGAAAGCCATAAGATATCTAAGCATGCAACAGACTCAGATAAAGGATATGAAGCTGACCGGACAGTAATCGGAATCACGATGGGACAATGACACAGAGATTCGTACACAAGAAAAGACTCGTGTTTTAATGGACGTAACTATCGGTTCATATGAAGTTTCGGGCACCCGAATGGAGGAACGGGAACGCCATAAGATATCTGATCATGCAACAAACTATGTTAAAGGATACGAAGCAGACCAGACGGTAATCAGACTCACGATGTGACAATGACACAGAGATTCGTACACAAGAAAAGACTCGTGTTTTAATGGACGTAACTAGCGGTTCATTTGAAGTTTCGGGCACCCGAATGGAGGAACGGGAAGGCAATAAGATATCTAAGCATGCAACAGACTCAGATAAAGGATATGAAGCTGACCGGACGGTAATCGGACTCACGATGCGACAATGACATAGAGATTCGTACACAAGAAAAGACTCGAATTTTAAAGGACGTAATTATCTGTACATTTGAAGTTTCGGGCACCCGAATGGAGGAACGGGAAGGCCATAAGATATCTGAGCATGCAACAGACTCAGATAAAGGATATGAAGCTGACCGGACGGTAATCGGACTCACGATGGGACAATGACACAGAGATTTGTACACAAGAAAAGACTCGTGTTTTAACGAACGTAAATAGCGGTTCATTTGAAGTTTCGGGCACCCGAATGGAGGAACGGGAAAGCCATAAGATATCTAAGCATGCAACAGACTCAGATAAAGGATATGAAGCTGACCGGACGGTAATCGGACTCACGATGCGACAATGACACAGAGATTCGTACACAAGAAAAGACTCGAGTTTTAAAGGACGTAACTATCTGTACATTTGAAGTTTCGGGCACCCGAATGGAGGTACGGGAAAGCCATAAGATATCTAAGCATGCAACAGACTCAGATAAAGGATATGAAGCTGACTGGACGGTAATCGGACTCACGATGGGACAAGGACACAGAGATTCGTACACAAGAAAAGACTCGTGTTTTAATGGACGTAACTATCGGTTTATATGAAGTTTTGGGCACCCGAATGGAGGAACGGGAACGCCATAAGATATCCGATCATGCAACAAACTATGTTAAAGGATACGAAGCTGACCGGGCGGTAATCGGACTCCTGATGGGACAATGACACAGAGATTCGTACACAAGAAAAGACTCGTGTTTAATGAACGAAAATAGCGGTTCATTTGAAGTTTCAGGCACCCGAATGGAGGAAAGGGAAAGCCATAAGATATCTAAGCATGCAACAGACTCAGATAAAGGATATGAAGCTGACTGGACGGTAATCGGACTCACGATGCGACAATGAAACAGAGATTCGTACACAAGAAAAGACTCGAGTTTTAAAGGACGTAACTATCGGTACATTTGAAATTTCGGGCACCCGAATGGAGGAACGGGAAAGCCATAAGATATCTAAGTATGCAACAGACTCAGATAAAGGATATGAAGCTGACTGGACGGTAATCGGACTCACGATGGGACAAGGACACAGAGATTCGTACACAAGAAAAGACTCGTGTTTTAATGGACGTAACTATCGGTTCATATGAAGTTTCGGGCACCCGAATGGAGGAACGGGAACGCCATAAGATATCTGATCATGCAACAAACTATGTTAAAGGATACGAAGCTGACCGGACGGTAATTAGACTCATGATGGGATAATGACACAGAGATTCGTACACAAGAAAAGACTTGTGTTTAATGAACGTAAATAGCGGTTCATTTGAAGTTTCAGGAACCCGAATGGAGGACCGGGAAAGCCATAAGATATCTAAGCATGCAACAGACTCAGATAAAGGATATGAAGCCGACTGGAGGGTAATCGGACTCACGATGCGACAATGACACAGAGATTCGTACACAAGAAATGACTCGTGTTTTAATGGAGGTAACTAGCGGTTCATTTGAAGTTTCGGGCACTCGAATGGAGGAACGGGAAGGCCATAAGATATCTGAGCATGCAACAGACTCAGATAAAGGATATGAAGCTTACCGGACGGTAATCGGACTCACGATGGGACAATGACACAGAGATTCGTACACAAGAAAAGACTCGAGTTTTAATGGACGGCACTATCGGTTCATATGAAGTTTCGGGCACCCGAATGGAGGAACGGGAACGCCATAAGATATCTGATCATGCAACAAACTATGTTAAAGGATACGAAGCAGGCCGGACGGTAATCGGACTCACGATGTGACAATGACACAGAGATTCGTACACAAGAAAAGACTCGTATTTTAATGAACGTAATTAGCGGTTCATTTGAAGTTTCGGGCACCCGGATGGAGGAACGGGAAAGCCATAAGATATCTAAGCATGCAACAGACTCAGATAAAGGATATGAAGCTGACCGGACGGTAATCGGACTCACGATGCGACAATGACATAGAGATTCATACACAAGAAAAGACTCGAGTTTTAAAGGACGTAACTATCTGTACATTATAGCAGTTTTTTTTGTTTTTTTTGACCGTTTGACTTTTTCTCTGGGCGATCAGGCTATTTTGTTTTCTAGGGTTTGTTCTTCGTTTCCCGCTTCTTTTTCTCTTTGATTGTGGTACTGTTCCATCAATTGTTGGTTGAATTTCATTGTTCTTCTTCTCTGATTACTATGGATCAGTCTCTTACTGATCCTAAAGGAGGTGTTCCTCCTGATATTCCTCCAGATCTGCACATGTCTGAGAGTGTTTGTGTTTCTCCGGTTGTTTCGGTGCCTGAGGAGTTTGCTGAGTCTCGTGAATCTCCTAATTCTCCCCTGAACCCTAATCCTTTTGGAAGTAGTGTGGATTTGAATGTTCAGGCTACTTCTGCTCCGTTTATGGCTGATTGGCGCAAACGCTTGCTAGTATCTAGGGAGAATGGACTAAAAGTAATTGAACAGGATCAGCAGATGTCAGATAGTTCTCCTTGTGTGACTCACTGGCAGTTTTTTGGTCCTGAACAGTTGGTGTTTACTGATCTGGCTATTGGGGAGGCCATTCAGGTATTGATTGATAAAACCTATTCTGATAACTCGTTTATGACTGCTATGAATTGGTTTATTAACATGAATTGTAAGAATGAGGGTTTTATGCTGAGGTTTGGGGAACTTCTGCTAAAGGTTATTGAGGCTGATGATAGGGTTGTTACTGAAGAGGATGGTAATGTGCAAATTAGTGAGAAATGTGCTGAGTTTATGAACTTCATAATGAATGCATGTGATAAAAATGAGCATAGGATGCTGATTGTTGCTTGTAGGGATATGGATAGTAGTAGTGTTGGGAGGGATGTTACTGGAAAGATGAGTGGAACTGGTATCAAATGGAGGTTTGCTGGTCATTCTCAGGGTTGGTTCTCTTCAGATATTATTCTGAAAGCCATAGAGTTGTTAGCTCAGAAGGCTTATCAGAACCCTGTGTATGAGCCTGCTATGAAACAGTGTTTCTCTTTAAACCTGTTGAATCCTTCCTTTGAGGAATGCTTTGGTAGGTATCTGTCCAATATTGATGAGAATAAGATGAAGGTTGAGTATGTTTCTGATGAGATTTTTGATGACTTTATGCAATTTGTTATTGCTTGTTATGAGAAGTCTGATGTTTTGAGCCTTAGACTGGTTTGTGACTATAATGCTATTGATAGTGTGGGTAAGGGTAATATGTTGGGGAAAGTTGGGCCTAAGGGGAATGGGGTTAATAAAGTTGTTGGTATAGGAATGGGTCAGGGGCATATGGAGTGTAATGGGTTGCAGGGTAAACTGAAACTCTTGGAAGACCACTTTGTTGAGAGTAGTATTGTGGCCTTCCACCAGCATTATCATAAGCTGTTTTGCAAAATGAAGGATTATGAGGTGGAAGATTTGTTTGAGTTTGATATGAGTATTGTCAAAGCTCTAGCTAGATGGTTTCACTGCAGGGTTGGGGTGCAGGATATTAATCAGACTAGGGGTTCTATGTGTAAGAGGGAGCTTGCTGGGGATGGTATTACTCAAAGTAATGAGCAGGGTGGTAAGAAGCTAAGAGGAGGTGTGGAGAGTACTGATACTACTAAGGCTGTAACCAAGAAACAACTTATTTTAACACAAGAGGGCAGGAAGATTATGAAGATTCTGTCATCCAAAAATAAGAAGGTTAAGCAGGTATTTGAATTTAACAAGGATGCTGCTGTGCCAGTTCTCCCTGTTTTCAGAATTGGGGAGATGTCTGATGTTATAGGTTCTACTCCTGTAGCTAATATGACTATTGAGCAGATGGAGAAGGAGATTTCTGATATAAAAAAGGTTGGTAGTGTTAAATCTAAGCAGTTGGGGTATAGAACTGCAAATGGATTAATCTTTGATCCTTTTGAGGAAAGTGGTTGTGCTGAGAAAACAGTTGAGTTTAATGGTATGCAGTGTTCTATTAAGGAGATTAGGGACAATATACAGAGGAAAAAGTTGAGGTTGAGGGAATTAATTTTGGGATTGGGAAAGGCTAGGGAATTGTTGGCTGAGAAAGGGAAGCTAAAAGAGCCTATAGTCAGTGATTGTAATATTATTCAGAAGTCTCCAATTCTAGGGGCAATTGCTGATAACAACTATGTGTTTAAGGCTTCTTCATCTGGCAACAAATCTGTTGATAACACTCCTGGGCCATCTGGGGATTCTGAATCTGAGGATAAGAAGGAGAAGGCTTCATATGCTAATGCTGTTAAGGGTGAGAAGGTTGCTGAATTTAGCAAACAGATCATGTATTGCCCACCTACCACTCTTGAAAATGGTGAAAAGGTGGTTATGATTAAGCAAGATTATGTTGAGAAGGTTAAGCAGGTTTACTCTAAACATCTGTATGGGTACTTTGTGGGTTCCTTTTGCTCTATAGCTTGGGTTAGATTCAATTTATTTAGGATGTGGAAGAGATATGGGATTGAGGACATTTCTACTAATGGTAAAGGGTTGTTCTATTTTAAATTTGATACAAAGGAGGGAATGTTGGAAGCCTTGAAAGCTGGTCCATGGGTTGTTAATGGCATCCCTTTAGTGCTGAACCAATGGGAAGTTGGGGCTGCGATTGTGAAAACAGAACCTGAAAAGGTGCCTGTGTGGGTTTTGTTTAAGGAGGTGCCATTGGAATTATGGAATGTGCAGGGGTTGTGTGAGTTGGCTAGCTGTATTGGTAAACCACTATTGTTTGATAATATTACTGTGGATAAATGTTTGAATACTAATGTGCAGGTTGGATTTGCTAGAATCTTGGTGGAAATTGCTGCTGCTGATTCTCAACCTACTTTTATTAGAGCTTTTTATCCTAGAGAGGAGGGTGCTGAGCCTAAGGTTACTGAGGTGTTGATAGAGTATCAAAAGATGCCTAAACTTTGTTCTTTCTGCAAAGTGTTTGGGCATTCTTTTGAGAAATGTACTACTAGAGAGTTAACTGCTGAGGAGAAAGAAGCTAGGGACAGAGAAGCTGAAAAGGTGAACGAAGATAAGAGGGGGGCTACTAAGGATGGTACTGTTGATGAGGAAGGGTATCAATTGGTGTGGAAGCGTAGTATGGCTGCTAAGAATCCTAATAAGAGTTTAAATATTGGAGGGAATAGTAATGGGGCTTATGGGGGAGGTAATTTGAGACAAAGAAATATGTTTAAGGGTAACAAGGAGGAAAAGGAGGCTAAACTTCAGGATAGGATTAAGAGCTTCAAAATGAATCAAGCTGCTAGGGAGTATGATCTTCAGAAGGATCAAGTCAGGAAGGATTCTAATGGTGCATCTTCTTCTGGGGTTAAAAAGGATGGGAAGGAGGGCATTGGTAATGAAGTTAGGAAGGGGGAGCAAGTCTTTCAAATAAGAACTGATGGGATTAAAGGGAAGAAGACTAATCTTGTGGCTAAACGTATTGAGGTCAAGAATAGTTTTAGTATTTTGGATGATGAGAATATGGTTGATGAAGACACTGGTCTTGAAGCTGGTAATGTTGCAGCTGTTCCCACTTCTAAACCATCTAAACCTTTCCCTGCTAAGCCTTCTATTTCTGCCCCTCTTGATCAACCTATTGATTGTCCTCCTCACAATGGTGTCCCTGCTAAGCCTTATACCCCTGGCTCTAGTCTGGTTAGAGATGCTGTTATTGAGGACTATTCTTTTGACTTAACTCCTCAGCAGATTGAGGATGTTATGTTCTATGTTAATTGCAGAGTTATCCCTACTAGAGAGCAAGTTTTGGAATGGGATGTGGTTCAAACTAAGTATTTCTTTCTGATGTGTCAGAAGTTTGATTTCCCTGAGGGCATGGATTATGATGAGGTGGAAGATATTGTCCTGGAATATGATAATGAGGAGGTTTTGTCTGAGGAAGATGAAACAGCTAGGTTCATGAAGTTAGATAATAGTGGTGATACTGGAGTGGTGCAGGAAGTGCACACTTCTGAGGATAAAAATATGTCCTCATGAATTACAACAACCTGAATTTGTTAGCCTGGAATGTTAGAGGCCTGTCTAACATTACCATGCAAAATGAAGTTATGAATGTTCTTCATGACAGGAATATTGGGGTTTGTGGTATTCTGGAGTCTCATGTTAAAGGTAATAATCTTAGCAAGGTGTTTGGGAGGGTTCTGAAGGATTGGGAATGGGTGTCTAATAGACCTTATTGTTCTGGTGGAGTCAGAATAGTCATAGGTTGGAGACCCAATCTTGTTGATGTTATGGTTGTTGGTATGAATGCTCAAGTTATTCATTGTCTCATCAAGCCTCTGGATGGTAGACCTAGATTTTTCTGCTCCTTTGTGTATGGGTTTGTCAAGTACCCCTTAAGGAGATCTTTATGGCATGATTTGCAAGCCTTTGGCAGTACCATCATACAAGAACCTTGGCTTGTGTTAGGTGACTTTAACACTATCTTGGACCCTAGTGAAAGATCTATGGGTTCTTCTAAAGTTACCACATCCATGCTTGACTTAAAGGAGTGTTGTGTTAATGTTGGTATAGAGGATATCCCTTCCTCTGGTTTTAAGTATAACTTGAATAAATCTCCAGGAAAGACTGATGGTCTTCTTAAGAAACTTGACAGAGTTATGGGTAATGCTGAAATTCTGTCCACTTTCCCTGGGGTTATGGCTAATTTTCTACCTTTTCTTACTTCTGATCATTCACCTGCCTTGGTCTCTTTCAAAGGTAAGGCTGTTTGGAAACCCAGAGCTTTTAAGTTCATGAATCATCTTACCAGCAATGAAAGGTTTTTACCTATTGTTGAAGCTGGGTGGAAGCTGAATGTTAAGGGCTGTCACATGTTTTCAGTGGTTTCTAAGCTTAAAAATCTAAGGAAACCTCTGAGAAAGCTTGGAAGGGAAATGGGTGACTTGTGTGAAAAAGTTAAGGAATATACTAGGGTGTTGGGTTCTGTTCAGGAAGCCATGATGGGGGATCCTCACAACAAGGTGTTGAGAGATGCTGAAAGTGCTGCCATTAAGGGGTTGAAGCAGGCTACCATTGATGAGGAATTATTTTTAAAACAGAGAGCAAAAGTTGAATGGTTGAAAGCTGGTGACCAGAATACTGCTTATTTCCACAAGGCAGTTAAGGGGAGGCAAAGTAAGGCCAGAATTAATGCTGTTACTGATAGTGATGGTAATTATTTTGAGGGAAGTCTGGTTGGGGAGGTGTTTGTTAAGCACTTTGAAAGCTTTATGGGTAGAAGGGTTGGTGTGGATCCTATTAGGGATGTTGAGTCCTTATTTGTGAATAAAATTCCTCCTGATAAGGCTGACTTTATGGTTAGAGAGGTGACAGATGAGGAAGTCAAGAAGGCAATCTTTGATATAGATATAGACAAAGCCCCTGGGCCTGATGGATACTCTTCCAAAATTTTTAAATCCTCCTGGTCTATTGTTGGTCCTGAGGTATGTGCTGCAGTGAAGAAATTCTTTCATAATGGGAAGCTTTTAAATGAGGTAAATGCTACTATCTTATCTCTTGTTCCTAAGTGTAACAATCCTAGAAATGTGTCTGAATATAGGCCTATAGCCTGCTGCAATGTCCTGTATAAGTGCATTTCTAAGATAATTTGTGAAAGAATTAAGGGATCCTTGGATGGGATTGTTGATGAATGTCAAAGTGCTTTCATTCCTGGAAGGAAAATCAGTGATAATATTCTCTTATCTCAAGAATTGTTAAGGAATTATCACACAAAGATTGTTGAGCCCAGAATTGCTTTGAAAATTGACCTTCAGAAAGCTTATGATACTGTTAATCATGAGTTCCTTGAAGGATGTTTAGTTAATTTTGGCTTTCATCCTTGTATGGTAGCCTGGATCATGACCTGCATTAAGTCAGCTGCTTATTCAATTAATGTTAATGGGGAGTCGTTTGGTTATTTCAAAGGGCTGAGAGGGTTAAGGCAGGGTGATCCTATGTCTCCATACCT
This sequence comes from Ambrosia artemisiifolia, assembly GCA_032199755.1. Classification (NCBI taxonomy): domain Eukaryota; kingdom Viridiplantae; phylum Streptophyta; class Magnoliopsida; order Asterales; family Asteraceae; genus Ambrosia; species Ambrosia artemisiifolia. The sequence continues at coordinate 28,728,730 of CM063524.1, read as the reverse complement.
TTTTACTATTGTTATGCAAGTCCTAAAGTTAATTTTTGATAGAAGGATCAGGGAAAGTGGACAGTTTAAGTTTCACTGGTGCTGTGAGAAACTTAATCTGACACATGTCTGTTTTGCGGATGATTTATTGGTTTTTGCTCATGCTGATGTTGAGTCTGTCAGGGTTGTTAAGGAAGCTCTGGAAGAGTTCAGTGGGGTTTCAGGTCTTATTCCTAATCTTAGTAAGAGTACTATGTACTTGAGTAATGTTACTAATACTATTAGGAATAGGATTGTGAATCTGTTGCCTTTTAAAATTGGTGTTTTGCCTGTTAGATACCTTGGTGTGCCTTTGCTGTCTAAGAAGTTGTACACCAAGGACTGTGCAGTTTTGGTGGAGAAAGTTAGGAAAAGGATTGATGACTGGAAAAACAAGTCTTTATCATTTGCTGGTAGACTGCAGTTAATTAAGTCTGTCCTTGCTTCCCTACAAGTATATTGGGCTTCTGTTTTTCTGCTTCCTACTAGTATAATAGAGGATGTTGAAAGACTGATGAATAGGTTTCTGTGGAGTAATACTGATTCTGCTAAGGGTAAAGTTCGGGTTTCATGGGATAATGTTTGCTATCCTAAGTCCGAGGGTGGGTTGGGAATCAAGTCTCTAAGGATTAAAAATAAAGCCCTTCTTGCTAGGCATGTGTGGAATCTTATTTCAGGAAAGGAGACAATATGGACAAAATGGATTAGGGCTTATAGACTAAAGGGGATTAGCTTCTGGGGTTTTAGGAAAAAGCAGGGTGCCTGTTTGAGTTGGAAAAGCTTGTTGGATAATAGGGAAATCTTGTGGTCTCGTTGTTTGCAGTGTATTGGTGATGGGAAGTCTACATCTGTTTGGTATGACAATTGGTGCCCTCTGAGCCCACTTTCTTTGTTCATATCTCCTAGAGAGATACATGGGGGAGGTTTTTCTCTGAATACTACAGTTTCAGAGGTGATAAACAATGGTTGTTGGATGTGGCCAGAGGAATGGAGGAGAAAATTCCCCTGTCTGTTTGATTTGTCCCCTCCTACTCTGATTGAAGGTAAAAAGGATATTACTTTTTGGAAAACAAAAGCTGAAACATATGAATCTTTTTCTACCAGTACAGTCTTCAAAGACTTATGTCCTATGAAGGATGAAGTTTCTTGGGCTAGGATTGTTTGGTTTAGTCAGGCTGTTCCTAGGCATGCTTTTACTCTCTGGCTAGCAGTTCAGCAGAGGCTTATGACTCAAGATAGATTATTGAATTGGGATCTTCAAAGGGATTTGTTTTGTCCTTTTTGTGGTGAGGTGAGGGACAGTCATCAGCATTTGTTTTTTCAGTGCCCCTACCCTAATAGTGTGTGGAATAAGTTGAAGGTTATTGCTGGATTAGAACAGTTTTCTGACAACATAGAGGAGTGTGTTACTGCTTTAGTTCAAGCTCCAATGAGGAAATCTGTTAAGAGCATAATTCAGAGGCTCATGTTAGCTGCTATGGTCTACTTCATTTGGCAAGAAAGAAATTTGAGGATATTTCAAAAGAAGACTAGAGATGCTGATGTGCTTTGTAGGATTATTCAAGATGCAGTTAGAATGAGGTTGCTGGGGTTGAGGATAATTGCCACTCCAAGCAGTATTACTTTGAGTAAGATATGGGGCTTTAAGGTGGAATGGAAAGCTCCAGCTAAAAAGGTTAACAAATGAGGTACATTCTTTTACTCTTGCTTGTGGGTCTGCTTAGGGTGGGCTTTTGGTTTGGGACTGTTAGCAGTGGTGAGTTTTTGGGAAAGGATGGGTGGTATGATGTGGTTATGTTAATTCTTTTATTAAGGGTTAACAGGGAGGGGGGACAGGGTATTTTATCTTTTTCAAAAGGTTTTTTATTGATAATGTGGTTAGTTTTTAGATTTTGTAATCTAATTGGCACTTGGTTGTGTAAATACTTTTGGATTAGCTATAAAGGATGGTTCTGGAAATTATGGTCTACAGGACAGGTTAAGGTGGGTTGTTTGGTGGTTTGATTTAATATTACTCAGGGATGTAAGGAATTTTGCAAGTGTCAGACTATGGGGTGGGGGGTATTCTAGGCCAGTTGGAGTTATTTGGTGTTCTTAATCTTCTGGGTAGACTTCTGGCCTTTATGGCCTTCCATTCCCTGGTACTGGTCTGTTTGGTCCCTTTGGTTTATTTTCTGTGTTTTTTGTTGTGTCTGGGTTTTTGACCCATTTTGTCTATATTCTGGGATCATATTGTTCCTGTTGATACCCTGGTCTATTTCTTATCTTGATAAAAAAGCTTTGCATATGATCTGGAGTTTAGGATTTGGTAGACTTGGGATAAGTCAACAACTGGGAGTTATAAGGTTGGATCAAGTCTATACCATTAGGACTCTTTTGATTCTGGTCTTTTATTGTTTTTTTAGATCCTGGTATGGGCTTGAAATTCCTTTTTTAAGTTTCTTTTCTAGCCTTTTCTTGTTTTTGTGTCTTGAGTCTGTTTTATCCATTTGGATATGGGGGAAGGGTTATATTGGGAATCAAGGTGTTACAAGGAGAATTAAAAGCCTTTGGGTAGTAACCTTAGAACCTAGTCCCAACCTTTCTTTATATAATTGGTGTGTCTTTCATACACCGGTGGTGTTTTCTGAGTGTGCTAAACTTAGGAATCTAGGATTTTGCACGCATAATGGTTCTTCTTTAACCAATATGAATGTTTTCACTATGGCCTTTGGGGTGTTAGATATTTGTGTGCAGGAGGTTTGCACTAGCCTTGGAGAGATAAGGAAGCATTGTTCCTCTGTTTTTAGGCCATTATTCCCCTTCTTTTCTTTATTTTATTTTGTATTTTTATTGTTTTCTAGATCCTGGCAGAGGAACAAAAACCTTTTTATTAAGATTGTGTGTCTTGGTATTAGCCTGTGTGTGTTTTCTGAGCACTTGCTCAGGGGAGGGGGGTTATTATTGGGTATTGGAGACATATGGAGACTTATAATACGATGGGTAGAGATCTTTATTCTTTCTTTTCCTGCTCTTTCTCTTCTTTCTTTTGTTTTACTTTTTCTGTTTATTATCCTGGGAATATGGGATGGGTTGCTTAAACAATTATGGGTTGAGTCACTGGTCAGAGATTTTGGTCCATTATTGACACTCTGGCTCAGTTCTGCGTTATATGATTGGTGGTTAGGTTTATTGAGGCTCAGGGGGAGCATAAACAAGGGAGACATAAGGTTGGACTGTGCTGTTGGCAATAGGTCATTATTCTCAGTCTACTTTTTATTTTTAGCTCTTTCCAACAGCATGGGAACCCTCAGAATTCTTTTGGTTTTCTTTGACAGCCTTTTTTCTTGTTTTTTAGTCTTTGAGTCTTTTGAGTCTATCCCACTTGGGATTATGATGGGGTGGGTCAATATGGGTTGGGTTGGAGAAGGGATGAGGAGTGTTGTTGAGACTATGCAAATGATAAAATGTGGCAGGATACCTAGAGAAATGGTCATGATGGTATTTGTGGGGTAATTGTTTTAGGATACTGTGCAATGGTAGTTTAGCCATTATAGTCAGAGATGTGCAGAAGTATCAATTGTTACAGAGGATTGAATGGATTAAGGGTGCTGGTATGATTAAAATTAAAGTTGTTGGTGCTAAGAATTGGATGTGGTTGAATAGGATGTTTGAGTTTTGTCTTCTACTGCTGAGCTGGTATGTTTGTGTCTTGCTTGATGTTAATGTATTTGTGATAAGATTGGAAGCTAATGGATCTAATATGCCTAGTAGTGCCACTACTCTGGTGGAGGTTTATAAAGATTGCGGGTATATTTGGATCCATGTTGCTGCAGCCTATGTCTTTGGCATGCTGCATTTGTTCTCAATACTTAGTATTGAGAGGAAAGTCCACTCTCTCATTAAATGGCATATTTGGGGAACTATAGGAGCTTTTTTGGTTGTGAACCTTGTATGTATGGTTATAGCAGGGTTAAAGGTTGATGTTTATTATGCTCCTATAGTTGCATATGAATTCGTGTTTCATATGCCTTTTCTGATCAAGATTTGTGGGGTTTGGAAGGCTTCTTTATGTCATCTGGTGTGTGGACATTATGGTAGGTGGGTTGGGCAGTGGAGTATGCTAGGCTGGATGGATTGCATATGTTTATGTGTTGGAATTTTAGATTATGAATATAGTGTTGTTGGTGTGATAAATGGATGGGGAGTTAACAGAATAGATCAATGGGCTGGGAACAAGAATCAATGGTTCTTTAATAGGTTTGATGTTATTGGGAATGTTTTTAATGGATATTGGTTAGAGATCTGGTTGATTTATATTTCTGGAGATAGTTGTGTTAGGAAAGAGATTATGGAATGGATTAGTAATATGGTCAAAGCTGTGGATCGGAAGAAGTGCTGGATGTTTGAGTGGATCTTAATCGCTCTCTGGATTGGGCTTATAGGATACTGGGCTGATGTGGTTATAGTTTGCTTGATAGAGGGATGGCATCTGGGCTTTCATATCCGGTTACGGAGCAGCGGGCTTCGATTGTCTTTGTGGGATTTCACTTTTGAAGATGGGCTTATGGAAGTTGGTCTGAAGACGGAGTGGGCTATTATGGAGGACTGGATTATGAGGAGCGGCTTTTGGGCGCTTGGTTCCATTTGTTTATTTTCGATTTATGTTAGTGGGCTTTGTTGGGCCTTTAATATTTTTGTTCTTATTTTTGTTGGGATTAGAATATCTTGTATAGGCTGGCCCGGTTTCTTAGTCTTACTTTTAGTCTTGTTTATTTCTTTTTGGGCTAACTTAAGACCTTGGGTCTATGTCCCGGGTCTTGGTTAGTCTTTGTCTTGTACTCGTTTTTTGATCAATAAATGTTTGCCGGGGTTTTCCCCTTTTCCAAAAAAAAAAAAAAAAAAAAAAAAAACTATCTGTACATTTGAAGTTTCGGGCACCCGAATGGAGGAACGGGAAGGCCATAAGATATCTGAGCATGCGACAGACTCAGATAACGGATATGAAGCTAACCGGACGGTAATCGGACTCACGATGGGACAATGACACAGAGATTCGTACACAAGAAAAGACTCGTGTTTTAATGAACGTAATTAGCGGTTCATTTGAAGTTTCGGGCACCCGAATGGAGGAACGGGAAAGCCATAAGATATCTAAGCATGCAACAGACTCAGATAAAGGATATGAAGCTGACCGGAGAGTAATCGGACTCACAATGGGACAATGAAACAGAGATTCGTACACAAGAAAAGACTCGTGTTTTAATGGACGTAACTATCGGTTCATATGAAGTTTCGAGCGCCCGAACGGAGGAACGGGAACGCCATAAGATATCTGATCATGCAACAAACTATGTTAAAGGATACGAAGCAGACCGGACGGTAATCGGACTCACGATGTGACAATGACACAGAGATTCGTACACAAGAAAAGACTCGTGTTTTAATGGACGTAACTAGCAGTTCATTTGAAGTTTCGGGCACCCTAATGGAGGAACGGGAAGGCCATAGGATATCTAAGCATGCAACAGACTCATATAAAGGATAAGAAGCTGACCGGACGGTAATCGGACTCACGATGCGACAATGACATAGAGATTCATACACAAGAAAAGACTCGAGTTTTAAAGGACGTAACTATCTGTACATTTGAAGTTTCGGGCACCCGAATGGAGGAACGGGAAGGCCATAAGATATCTGAGCATGCAACAGACTCAGATAATGGATATGAAGCTAACCGGACGGTAATCGGACTCACGATGGGACAATGACACATAGATTCGTACACAAGAAAAGACTCGTGTTTTAATGAACGTAATTAACGGTTCATTTGAAGTTTCGGGCACCCGAATGGAGGAACGGGAAAGCGATAAGATATCTAAGCATGCAACAGACTCAGATAAAGGATATGAAGCTGACCGGACAGTAATCTGACTCACGATGGGACAATGACACAGAGATTCGTACACAAGAAAAGACTCGTGTTTTAATGGACGTAACTATCGGTTCATATGAAGTTTCGGGCACCCGAATGGAGGAACGGGAACGCCATAAGATATCTGATCATGCAACAAACTATGTTAAAGGATACGAAGCAGACCGGACGGTGATCGGACTCACGACGTGACAACGACACAGAGATTCGTACACAAGAAAAGACTCGTGTTTTAATGGATGTAACTAGCGGTTCATTTGATGGATGTAACTAGCGCCCGAATGGAGGAACGGGAAGGCCATAAGATATCTAAGCATGCAACAGACTCATATAAAGGATAAGAAGCTGACCGGACGGTAATCGGACTCACGATGCGACAATGACATAGAGATTCATACACAAGAAAAGACTCGAGTTTTAAAGGACGTAACTATCTGTACATTTGAAGTTTCGGGCACCCGAATGGAGAAATGGGAAGGCCATAAGATATCTGAGCATGCAATAGACTCAGATAATGGATATGAAGCTAACCGGACGGTAATCGGACTCACGATGGGACAATGACACAGAGATTCGTACACAAGAAAAGACTCGTGTTTTAATGAACGTAATTAGCGGTTCATTTGAAGTTTCGGGCACCCGAATGGAGGAACGGGAAAGCCATAAGATATCTAAGCATGCAACAGACTCAGATAAAGGGTATGAAGCTGACCGGACAGTAATCGGACTCAAGTTTGGACAATGACACAGAGATTCGTACACAAGAAAAGACTCGTGTTTTAATGAACGTAAATAGCGGTTCATTTGAAGTTTCGGGCACCCGAATGGAGGAACGGGAAAGCCATAAGATATCTAAGCATGCAACAGACTCAGATAAAGGATATGAAGCTGGCCGGACGGTAATCGGACTCACGATGCGACAATGACACAGAGATTCGTACACAAGAAAAGACTCGAGTTTTAAAGGACGTAACTATCGGTACATTTGAAGTTTCGGACACCCGAATGGAGGAACGGGAAAGTCATAAGATATCTAAGCCTGCAACAGACTCAGATAAAGGATATGAAGCTGACCGGACGGTAATCGGACTCACGATGCGACAATAACATAAAGATTCGTACACAAGAAAAGACTCGAGTTTTAATGGACGTAAATAGCGGTTCATTTGAAGTTTCGGGCACCCTAATGGAGGAACGGGAAGGCCATAAGATATCTGAGCATGCAACAGACTCAGATAAAGGATATGAAGCTGGCCGGACGGTAATCGGACTCACGATGCGACAATGACACAGAGATTCGTACACAAGAAAAGACTCGAGTTTTAATGGACGGAACTATCGGTTCATATGAAGTTTCGGGCACCCAAATGGAGGAACGGGAATGCCATAAGATATCTGATCATGCAACAAACTATGTTAAAGGATACGAAGCAGACCGGACGGTAATCGGACTCACAATGTGACAATGACACAGAGATTCGTACACAAGAAAAGACTCGTGTTTTAATGGACGTAACTAACGGTTCATTTGAAGTTTCGAGCACCCGAATTGAGGAACGGGAAGGCCATAAGATATCTAAGCATGCAACAGTATCAGATAAAGGATATGAAGCTGACCGGATGGTAATCGGACTCACGATGCGACAATGACATAGAGTTTCGTACACAAGAAAAGACTCGAGTTTTAAAGGACGTAACTATCTGTACATTTGAAGTTTCGGGCACCCGAATGGAGGAACGTGAAGGCCATAAGATATCTGAGCATGCAACAGACTCAGATAAACGATATGAAGCTGACCGGACGGTAATCGGACTCACGATGGGACAATGACACAATGACACAGAGATTCGTACACAAGAAAAGACTCGTGTTCTAATGAACGTAAATAGCGGTTCATTTGAAGTTTCGGGCCCCCGAATGAAGGAACGGGAAAGCCATAAGATATCTGAGCATGCAAAAGACTCAGATAAAGGATATGAAGCTTACCGGACGGTAATCGGACTCACGACGGGACAATGACACAGAGATTCATACACAAGGAAAGACTCGAGTTTTAAAGGACGTAACTATCTGTACATTTGAAGTTTCGGGCACCCAAATGGAGGAACGGGAAAGCCATAAGATATCTAAGCATGCAACAGACTCAGATAAAGGATATGAAGCTGACCAGACGGTAATCGGACTCACGATGCGAAAATGACACAGAGATTCGTACACAAGAAAAGACTCGAGTTTTAAAGGACGTAACTATCTGTACATTTGAAGTTTCGGGCACCCGAATGGAGGAACGTGAAGGCCATAAGATATCTGAGCATGCAACAGACTCAGATAAAGGATATGAAGCTGACCGGACGGTAATCGGACTCACGATGGGACAATGACATAGAGATTCGTACACAAGAAAAGACTCGTGTTTTAATGAACGTAAATAGCGGTTCATTTGAAGTTTCGGGCACCCGAATGAAGGAACGGGAAAGCCATAAGATATCTGAGCATGCAAAACACTCAGATAAAGGATATGATGCTTACCGGACGGTAATCGGACTCACGACGGGACAATGACACAGAGATTCGTACACAAGAAAAGACTCGTGTTTTAATGGACGTAACTAGCGGTTCATTTGAAGTTTCGGGAACCCGAATGGAGGATCGGGAAAGCCATAAGATATCTAATCATGCAACAGACTCAGATAATGGATATGAAGCTGACCGAACGGGAATCGGACTCACGATGCGACAATGACATAGAGATTCATACACAAGAAAAGACTCGAGTTTTAAAGGACGTAACTATCTGTACATTTGAAGTTTCGGGCACCCGAATGGAGGAACAGGAAGGCCATAAGATATCTGAGCATGCAACAGACTCAGATAATGGATATGAAGCTAACCGGACGGTAATCGGACTCACGATGGGACAATGACACATAGATTCGTACACAAGAAAAGACTCGTGTTTTAATGAACGTAATTAGCGGTTCATTTGAAGTTTCAGGCACCCGAATGGAGGAACGGGAAAGCGATAAGATATCTAAGCATGCAACAGACTCAGATAAAGGATATGAAGCTGACCGGACAGTAATCTGACTCACGATGGGACAATGACACAGAGATTCGTACACAAGAATAGACTCGTGTTTTAATGAACATAAATAGCGGTTCATTTGATGTTTCGGGCACCCGAATGGAGGAACGTGAAGGCCATAAGATATCTGAGCATGCAACAGACTCAGATAAACGATATGAAGCTGACCGGACGGTAATCGGACTCACGATGGGACAATGACACAGAGATTCGTACACAAGAAAAGACTCGTGTTTTAATGAACGTAAATAGCGGTTCATTTGAAGTTTCGGGCACCCGAATGAAGGAACGGGAAAGCCATAAGATATCTGAGCATGCAAAAGACTCAGATAAAGGATATGAAGCTTACCGGACGGTAATCGGACTCACGACGGGACAATGACACAGAGATTCGTACACAAGGAAAGACTCGAGTTTTAAAGGACATAACTATCTGTACATTTGAAGTTTCGGGCACCCAAATGGAGGAACGGGAAAGCCATAAGATATCTAAGCATGCAACAGACTCAGATAAAGGATATGAAGCTGACCAGACGGTAATCGGACTCACGATGCGAAAATGACACAGAGATTCGTACACAAGAAAAGACTCGAGTTTCAAAGGACGTAACTATCTGTACATTTGAAGTTTCGGGCACCCGAATGGAGGAACGTGAAGGCCATAAGATATCTGAGCATGCAACAGACTCAGATAAAGGATATGAAGCTGACCGGACGGTAATCGGACTCACGATGGGACAATGACATAGAGATTCGTACACAAGAAAAGACTCGTGTTTTAATGAACGTAAATAGCGGTTCATTTGAAGTTTCGGGCACCCGAATGAAGGAACGGGAAAGCCATAAGATATCTGAGCATGCAAAACACTCAGATAAAGGATATGATGCTTACCGGACGGTAATCGGACTCACGACGGGACAATGACACAGAGATTCGTACACAAGAAAAGACTCGTGTTTTAATGGACGTAACTAGCGGTTCATTTTAAGTTTCGGGAACCCGAATGGAGGAACGGGAAAGCCATAAGATATCTAATCATGCAACAGACTCAGATAATGGATATGAAGCTGACCGAACGGTAATCGGACTCACGATGCGACAATGACATAGAGATTCATACACAAGAAAAGACTCGAGTTTTAAAGGACGTAACTATCTGTACATTTGAAGTTTCGGGCACCCGAATGGAGGAACGGGAAGGCCATAAGATATCTGAGCATGCAACAGACTCAGATAATGGATATGAAGCTAACCGGACGGTAATCGGACTCACGATGGGACAATGACACATAGATTCGTACACAAGAAAAGACTCGTGTTTTAATGAACGTAATTAGCGGTTCATTTGAAGTTTCAGGCACCCGAATGGAGGAACGGGAAAGCGATAAGATATCTAAGCATGCAACAGACTCAGATAAAGGATATGAAGCTGACCGGACAGTAATCTGACTCACGATGGGACAATGACACAGAGATTCGTACACAAGAATAGACTCGTGTTTTAATGAACATAAATAGCGGTTCATTTGATGTTTCGGGCACCCGAATGGAGGAACGTGAAGGCCATAAGATATCTGAGCATGCAACAGACTCAGATAAACGATATGAAGCTGACCGGACGGTAATCGGACTCACGATGGGACAATGACACAGAGATTCGTACACAAGAAAAGACTCGTGTTTTAATGAACGTATATAGCGGTTCATTTGAAGTTTCGGGCACCCGAATGAAGGAACGGGAAAGCCATAAGATATCTGAGCATGCAAAAGACTCAGATAAAGGATATGAAGCTTACCGGACGGTAATCGGACTCACGACGGGACAATGACACAGAGATTCGTACACAAGAAAAGACTCGAGTTTTAAAGGACGTAACTATCTGTACATTTGAAGTTTCGGGCACCCAAATGGAGGAACGGGAAAGCCATAAGATATCTAAGCATGCAACAGACTCAGATAAAGGATATGAAGCTGACCAGACGGTAATCGGACTCACGATGCGAAAATGACATAGAGATTCGTACACAAGAAAAGACTCGAGTTTTAAAGGACGTAACTATCTGTACATTTGAAGTTTCGGGCACCCGAATTGAGGAACGTGAAGGCCATAAGATATCTGAGCATGCAACAGACTCAGATAAAGGATATGAAGCTGACCGGACGGTAATCGGACTCACGATGGGACAATGACATAGAGATTCGTACACAAGAAAAGACTCGTGTTTTAATGAACGTAAATAGCGGTTCATTTGAAGTTTCGGGCACCCGAATGAAGGAACGGGAAAGCCATAAGATATCTAAGCATGCAAAACACTCAGATAAAGGATATGATGCTTACCGGACGGTAATCGGACTCACGACGGGACAATGACACAGAGATTCGTACACAAGAAAAGACTCGTGTTTTAATGGACGTAACTAGCGGTTCATTTGAAGTTTCGGGAACCCGAATGGAGGAACGGGAAAGCCATAAGATATCTAATCATGCAACAGACTCAGATAATGGATATGAAGCTGACCGAACGGTAATCGGACTCACGATGCGACAATGACATAGAGATTCATACACAAGAAAAGACTCGAGTTTTAAAGGACGTAACTATATGTACATTTGAAGTTTCGGGCACCTGAATGGAGGAACGGGAAGGCCATAAGATATCTGAGCATGCAACAGACTCAGATAATGGATATGAAGCTAACCGGACGGTAATCGGACTCACGATGGGACAATGACACATAGATTCGTACACAAGAAAAGACTCGTGTTTTAATGAACGTAATTAGCGGTTCATTTGAAGTTTCAGGCACCCGAATGGAGGAACGGGAAAGCGATAAGATATCTAAGCATGCAACAGACTCAGATAAAGGATATGAAGCTGACCGGACAGTAATCTGACTCACGATGGGACAATGACACAGAGATTCGTACACAAGAATAGACTCGTGTTTTAATGAACATAAATAGCGGTTCATTTGATGTTTCGGGCACCCGAATGGAGGAACGTGAAGGCCATAAGATATCTGAGCATGCAACAGACTCAGATAAACGATATGAAGCTGACCGGACGGTAATCGGACTCACGATGGGACAATGACACAGAGATTCGTACACAAGAAAAGACTCGTGTTTTAATGAACGTAAATAGCGGTTCATTTGAAGTTTCGGGCACCCGAATGAAGGAACGCGAAAGCCATAAGATATCTGAGCATGCAAAAGACTCAGATAAAGGATATGAAGCTTACCGGACGGTAATCGGACTCACGACGGGACAATGACACAGAGATTCGTACACAAGGAAAGACTCGAGTTTTAAAGGACGTAACTATCTGTACATTTGAAGTTTCGGGCACCCAAATGGAGGAACGGGAAAACCATAAGATATCTAAGCATGCAACAGACTCAGATAAAGGATATGAAGCTGACCAGACGGTAATCGGACTCACGATGCGAAAATGACACAGAGATTCGTACACAAGAAAAGACTCGAGTTTTAAAGGACGTAACTATCTGTACATTTGAAGTTTCGGGCACCCGAATGGAGGAACGTGAAGGCCATAAGATATCTGAGCATGCAACAGACTCAGATAAAGGATATGAAGCTGACCGGACGGTAATCGGACTCACGATGGGACAATGACATAGAGATTCGTACACAAGAAAAGACTCGTGTTTTAATGAACGTAAATAGCGGTTCATTTGAAGTTTCGGGCACCCGAATGAAGGAACGGGAAAGCCATAAGATATCTGAGCATGCAAAACACTCAGATAAAGGATATGATGCTTACCGGACGGTAATCGGACTCACGACGGGACAATGACACAGAGATTCGTACACAAGAAAAGACTCGTGTTTTAATGGACGTAACTAGCGGTTCATTTGAAGTTTCGGGAACCCGAATGGAGGATCGGGAAAGCCATAAGATATCTAATCATGCAACAGACTCAGATAATGGATATGAAGCTGACCGAACGGGAATCGGACTCACGATGCGACAATGACATAGAGATTCATACACAAGAAAAGACTCGAGTTTTAAAGGACGTAACTATCTGTACATTTGAAGTTTCGGGCACCCGAATGGAGGAACAGGAAGGCCATAAGATATCTGAGCATGCAACAGACTCAGATAATGGATATGAAGCTAACCGGACGGTAATCGGACTCACGATGGGACAATGACACATAGATTCGTACACAAGAAAAGACTCGTGTTTTAATGAACGTAATTAGCGGTTCATTTGAAGTTTCAGGCACCCGAATGGAGGAACGGGAAAGCGATAAGATATCTAAGCATGCAACAGACTCAGATAAAGGATATGAAGCTGACCGGACAGTAATCTGACTCACGATGGGACAATGACACAGAGATTCGTACACAAGAATAGACTCGTGTTTTAATGAACATAAATAGCGGTTCATTTGATGTTTCGGGCACCCGAATGGAGGAACGTGAAGGCCATAAGATATCTGAGCATGCAACAGACTCAGATAAACGATATGAAGCTGACCGGACGGTAATCGGACTCACGATGGGACAATGACACAGAGATTCGTACACAAGAAAAGACTCGTGTTTTAATGAACGTAAATAGCGGTTCATTTGAAGTTTCGGGCACCCGAATGAAGGAACGGGAAAGCCATAAGATATCTGAGCATGCAAAAGACTCAGATAAAGGATATGAAGCTTACCGGACGGTAATCGGACTCACGACGGGACAATGACACAGAGATTCGTACACAAGGAAAGACTCGAGTTTTAAAGGACATAACTATCTGTACATTTGAAGTTTCGGGCACCCAAATGGAGGAACGGGAAAGCCATAAGATATCTAAGCATGCAACAGACTCAGATAAAGGATATGAAGCTGACCAGACGGTAATCGGACTCACGATGCGAAAATGACACAGAGATTCGTACACAAGAAAAGACTCGAGTTTCAAAGGACGTAACTATCTGTACATTTGAAGTTTCGGGCACCCGAATGGAGGAACGTGAAGGCCATAAGATATCTGAGCATGCAACAGACTCAGATAAAGGATATGAAGCTGACCGGACGGTAATCGGACTCACGATGGGACAATGACATAGAGATTCGTACACAAGAAAAGACTCGTGTTTTAATGAACGTAAATAGCGGTTCATTTGAAGTTTCGGGCACCCGAATGAAGGAACGGGAAAGCCATAAGATATCTGAGCATGCAAAACACTCAGATAAAGGATATGATGCTTACCGGACGGTAATCGGACTCACGACGGGACAATGACACAGAGATTCGTACACAAGAAAAGACTCGTGTTTTAATGGACGTAACTAGCGGTTCATTTTAAGTTTCGGGAACCCGAATGGAGGAACGGGAAAGCCATAAGATATCTAATCATGCAACAGACTCAGATAATGGATATGAAGCTGACCGAACGGTAATCGGACTCACGATGCGACAATGACATAGAGATTCATACACAAGAAAAGACTCGAGTTTTAAAGGACGTAACTATCTGTACATTTGAAGTTTCGGGCACCCGAATGGAGGAACGGGAAGGCCATAAGATATCTGAGCATGCAACAGACTCAGATAATGGATATGAAGCTAACCGGACGGTAATCGGACTCACGATGGGACAATGACACATAGATTCGTACACAAGAAAAGACTCGTGTTTTAATGAACGTAATTAGCGGTTCATTTGAAGTTTCAGGCACCCGAATGGAGGAACGGGAAAGCGATAAGATATCTAAGCATGCAACAGACTCAGATAAAGGATATGAAGCTGACCGGACAGTAATCTGACTCACGATGGGACAATGACACAGAGATTCGTACACAAGAATAGACTCGTGTTTTAATGAACATAAATAGCGGTTCATTTGATGTTTCGGGCACCCGAATGGAGGAACGTGAAGGCCATAAGATATCTGAGCATGCAACAGACTCAGATAAACGATATGAAGCTGACCGGACGGTAATCGGACTCACGATGGGACAATGACACAGAGATTCGTACACAAGAAAAGACTCGTGTTTTAATGAACGTATATAGCGGTTCATTTGAAGTTTCGGGCACCCGAATGAAGGAACGGGAAAGCCATAAGATATCTGAGCATGCAAAAGACTCAGATAAAGGATATGAAGCTTACCGGACGGTAATCGGACTCACGACGGGACAATGACACAGAGATTCGTACACAAGAAAAGACTCGAGTTTTAAAGGACGTAACTATCTGTACATTTGAAGTTTCGGGCACCCAAATGGAGGAACGGGAAAGCCATAAGATATCTAAGCATGCAACAGACTCAGATAAAGGATATGAAGCTGACCAGACGGTAATCGGACTCACGATGCGAAAATGACATAGAGATTCGTACACAAGAAAAGACTCGAGTTTTAAAGGACGTAACTATCTGTACATTTGAAGTTTCGGGCACCCGAATTGAGGAACGTGAAGGCCATAAGATATCTGAGCATGCAACAGACTCAGATAAAGGATATGAAGCTGACCGGACGGTAATCGGACTCACGATGGGACAATGACATAGAGATTCGTACACAAGAAAAGACTCGTGTTTTAATGAACGTAAATAGCGGTTCATTTGAAGTTTCGGGCACCCGAATGAAGGAACGGGAAAGCCATAAGATATCTAAGCATGCAAAACACTCAGATAAAGGATATGATGCTTACCGGACGGTAATCGGACTCACGACGGGACAATGACACAGAGATTCGTACACAAGAAAAGACTCGTGTTTTAATGGACGTAACTAGCGGTTCATTTGAAGTTTCGGGAACCCGAATGGAGGAACGGGAAAGCCATAAGATATCTAATCATGCAACAGACTCAGATAATGGATATGAAGCTGACCGAACGGTAATCGGACTCACGATGCGACAATGACATAGAGATTCATACACAAGAAAAGACTCGAGTTTTAAAGGACGTAACTATATGTACATTTGAAGTTTCGGGCACCTGAATGGAGGAACGGGAAGGCCATAAGATATCTGAGCATGCAACAGACTCAGATAATGGATATGAAGCTAACCGGACGGTAATCGGACTCACGATGGGACAATGACACATAGATTCGTACACAAGAAAAGACTCGTGTTTTAATGAACGTAATTAGCGGTTCATTTGAAGTTTCAGGCACCCGAATGGAGGAACGGGAAAGCGATAAGATATCTAAGCATGCAACAGACTCAGATAAAGGATATGAAGCTGACCGGACAGTAATCTGACTCACGATGGGACAATGACACAGAGATTCGTACACAAGAATAGACTCGTGTTTTAATGAACATAAATAGCGGTTCATTTGATGTTTCGGGCACCCGAATGGAGGAACGTGAAGGCCATAAGATATCTGAGCATGCAACAGACTCAGATAAACGATATGAAGCTGACCGGACGGTAATCGGACTCACGATGGGACAATGACACAGAGATTCGTACACAAGAAAAGACTCGTGTTTTAATGAACGTAAATAGCGGTTCATTTGAAGTTTCGGGCACCCGAATGAAGGAACGCGAAAGCCATAAGATATCTGAGCATGCAAAAGACTCAGATAAAGGATATGAAGCTTACCGGACGGTAATCGGACTCACGACGGGACAATGACACAGAGATTCGTACACAAGGAAAGACTCGAGTTTTAAAGGACGTAACTATCTGTACATTTGAAGTTTCGGGCACCCAAATGGAGGAACGGGAAAACCATAAGATATCTAAGCATGCAACAGACTCAGATAAAGGATATGAAGCTGACCAGACGGTAATCGGACTCACGATGCGAAAATGACACAGAGATTCGTACACAAGAAAAGACTCGAGTTTTAAAGGACGTAACTATCTGTACATTTGAAGTTTCGGGCACCCGAATGGAGGAACGTGAAGGCCATAAGATATCTGAGCATGCAACAGACTCAGATAAAGGATATGAAGCTGACCGGACGGTAATCGGACTCACGATGGGACAATGACATAGAGATTCGTACACAAGAAAAGACTCGTGTTTTAATGAACGTAAATAGCGGTTCATTTGAAGTTTCGGGCACCCGAATGAAGGAACGGGAAAGCCATAAGATATCTGAGCATGCAAAACACTCAGATAAAGGATATGATGCTTACCGGACGGTATTCGGACTCACGACGGGACAATGACACAGAGATTCATACACAAGAAAAGACTCGTGTTTTAATGGACGTAACTAGCGGTTCATTTGAAGTTTCGGGAACCCGAATGGAGGAACGGGAAAGCCATAAGATATCTAATCATGCAACAGACTCAGATAATGGATATGAAGCTGACCGAACGGTAATCGGACTCACGATGCGACAATGACATAGAGATTCATACACAAGAAAAGACTCGAGTTTTAAAGGACGTAACTAGCGGTTCATTTGAAGTTTCGGGCACCCGAATGGAGGAACGGGAAGGCCATAAGATATCTGAGCATGCAACAGACTCAGATAATGGATATGAAGCTAACCGGACGGTAATCGGACTCACGATGGGACAATGACACATAGATTCGTACACAAGAAAAGACTCGTGTTTTATTGAACGTAATTAGCGGTTCATTTGAAGTTTCAGGCACCCGAATGGAGGAACGGGAAAGCGATAAGATATCTAAGCATGCAACAGACTCAGATAAAGGATATGAAGCTGACCGGACAGTAATCTGACTCACGATGGGACAATGACACAGAGATTCGTACACAAGAAAAGACTCGCGTTTTAATGAACATAAATAGCGGTTCATTTGATGTTTCGGGCACCCGAATGGAGGAACGTGAAGGCCATAAGATATCTGAGCATGCAACAGACTCAGATAAACGATATGAAGCTGACCGGACGGTAATCGGACTCACGATGGGACAATGACACAGAGATTCGTACACAAGAAAAGACTCGTGTTTTAATGAACGTAAATAGCGGTTCATTTGAAGTTTCGGGCACCCGAATGAAGGAACGGGAAAGCCATAAGATATCTGAGCATGCAAAAGACTCAGATAAAGGATATGAAGCTTACCGGACGGTAATCGGACTCACGACGGGACAATGACACAGAGATTCGTACACAAGAAAAGACTCGAGTTTTAAAGGACGTAACTATCTGTACATTTGAAGTTTCGGGCACCCAAATGGAGGAACGGGAAAGCGATAAGATATCTAAGCATGCAACAGACTCAGATAAAGGATATGAAGCTGACCAGACGGTAATCGGACTCACGATGCGAAAATGACACAGAGATTCGTACACAAGAAAAGACTCGAGTTTTAAAGGACGTAACTATCTGTACATTTGAAGTTTCGGGCACCCGAACGGAGGAACGGGAAAGCCATAAGATATCTGAGCATGCAACAGACTCAGATAAAGGATATGAAGCTGACCGGACGGTAATCGGACTCACGATGGGACAATGACATAGAGATTCGTACACAAGAAAAGACTCGTGTTTTAATGAACGTAAATAGCGGTTCATTTGAAGTTTCGGGCACCCGAATGAAGGAACGGGAAAGCCATAAGATATCTGAGCATGCAAAACACTCAGATAAAGGATATGATGCTTACCGGACGGTAATCGGACTCACGATGGGACAATGACACAGAGATTCGTACACAAGAAAAGACTCGTGTTTTAATGGACGTAACTAGCGGTTCATTTGAAGTTTCGGGAACCCGAATGGAGGAACGGGAAAGCCATAAGATATCTAATCATGCAACAGACTCAGATAATGGATATGAAGCTGACCGAACGGTAATCGGACTCACGATGCGACAATGACATAGAGATTCATACACAAGAAAAGACTCGAGTTTTAAAGGACGTAACTATCTGTACATTTGAAGTTTCGGGCACCCGAATGGAGGAACGGGAAGGCCATAAGATATCTGAGCATGCAACAGACTCAGATAATGGATATGAAGCTAACCGGACGGTAATCGGACTCACGATGGGACAATGACACATAGATTCGTACACAAGAAAAGACTCGTGTTTTAATGAACGTAAATAGCGGTTCATTTGAAGTTTCGGGCACCCGAATGAAGGAACGGGAAAGCCATAAGATATCTGAGCATGCAAAAGACTCAGATAAAGGATATGAAGCTTACCGGACGGTAATCGGACTCACGACGGGACAATGACACAGAGATTCGTACACAAGAAAAGACTCGAGTTTTAAAGGACGTAACTATCTGTACATTTGAAGTTTCGGGCACCCAAATGGAGGAACGAGAAAGCCATAAGATATCTAAGCATGCAACAGACTCAGATAAAGGATATGAAGCTGACCAGACGGTAATCGGACTCACGATGCGAAAATGACACAGAGATTCGTACACAAGAAAAGACTCGAGTTTTAAAGGACGTAACTATCTGTTTATTTGAAGTTTCGGGCACCCGAATGGAGGAACGTGAAGGCCATAAGATATCTGAGCATGCAACAGACTCAGATAAAGGATATGAAGCTGACCGGACGGTAATCGGACTCACGATGGGACAATGACATAGAGATTCGTACACAAGAAAAGACTCGTGTTTTAATGAACGTAAATAGCGGTTCATTTGAAGTTTCGGGCACCCGAATGAAGGAACGGGAAAGCCATAAGATATCTGAGCATGCAAAACACTCAGATAAAGGATATGATGCTTACCGGACGGTAATCGGACTCACGATGGGACAATGACATAGAGATTCGTCCACAAGAAAAGACTCGTGTTTTAATGAACGTAAATAGCGGTTCATTTGAAGTTTCGGGCACCCGAATGGAGGAACGGGAAAGCCATAAGATATCTAAGCATGCAACAGACTCAGATAAAGGATATGAAGCTGGCCGGACGGTAATCGGACTCACGATGCGACAATGACACAGAGATTCGTACACAAGAAAAGACTCGAGTTTTAAAGGACGTAACTATCGGTACACTTGAAGTTTCGGACACCCGAATGGAGGAACGGGAAAGTCATAAGATATCTAAACCTGCAACAGACTCAGATAAAGGATATGAAGCTGACCGGACGGTAATCGGACTCACGATGCGACAATAACATAAAGATTCGTACACAAGAAAAGACTCGAGTTTTAATGGACGTAAATAGCGGTTCATTTGAAGTTTCGGGCACCCTAATGGAGGAACGGGAAGGCCATAAGATATCTGAGCATGCAACAGACTCAGATAAAGGATATGAAGCTGGCCGGACGGTAATCGGACTCACGATGCGACAATGACACAGAGTTCGTACACAAGAAAAGACTCGAGTTTTAATGGACGGAACTATCGGTTCATATGAAGTTTCGGGCACCCGAATGGAGGAACGGGTATGCCATAAGATATCTGATCATGCAACAAACTATGTTAAAGGATACGAAGCAGACCGGACGGTAATCGGACTCACAATGTGACAATGACACAGAGATTCGTACACAAGAAAAGACTCGTGTTTTAATGGACGTAACTAACGGTTCATTTGAAGTTTCGAGCACCCGAATTGAGGAACGGCAAGGCCATAAGATATCTAAGCATGCAACAGTATCAGATAAAGGATATGAAGCTGACCGGATGGTAATCGGACTCACGATGCGACAATGACATAGAGTTTCGTACACAAGAAAAGACTCGAGTTTTAAAGGACGTAACTATCTGTACATTTGAAGTTTTGGGCACCCGAATGGAGGAACGTGAAGGCCATAAGATATCTGAGCATGCAACAGACTCAGATAAACGATATGAAGCTGACCGGACGGTAATCGGACTCACGATGGGACAATGACACAGAGATTCGTACACAAGAAAAGACTCGTGTTTTAATGAACGTAAATAGCGGTTCATTTGAAGTTTCGGGCACCCGAATGAAGGAACGGGAAAGCCATAAGATATCTGAGCATGCAAAAGACTCAGATAAAGGATATGAAGCTTACCGGACGGTAATCGGACTCACGACGGGACAATGACACAGAGATTCGTACACAAGGAAAGACTCGAGTTTTAAAGGACGTAACTATCTGTACATTTGAAGTTTCGGGCACCCAAATGGAGGAACGGGAAAGCCATAAGATATCTAAGCATGCAACAGACTCAGATAAAGGATATGAAGCTGACCAGACGGTAATCGGACTCACGATGCGAAAATGACACAGAGATTCGTACACAAGAAAAGACTCGAGTTTTAAAGGACGTAACTATCTGTACATTTGAAGTTTCGGGCACCCGAATGGAGGAACGTGAAGGCCATAAGATATCTGAGCATGCAACAGACTCAGATAAAGGATATGAAGCTGACCGGACGGTAATCGGACTCACGATGGGACAATGACATAGAGATTCGTACACAAGAAAAGACTCGTGTTTTAATGAACGTAAATAGCGGTTCATTTGAAGTTTCGGGCACCCGAATGAAGGAACGGGAAAGCCATAAGATATCTGAGCATGCAAAACACTCAGATAAAGGATATGATGCTTACCGGATGGTAATCGGACTCACGACGGGACAATGACACAGAGATTCGTACACAAGAAAAGACTCGTGTTTTAATGGACGTAACTAGCGGTTCATTTGAAGTTTCGGGAACCCGAATGGAGGAACGGGAAAGCCATAAGATATCTAATCATGCAACAGACTCAGATAATGGATATGAAGCTGACCGAACGGTAATCGGACTCACGATGCGACAATGACATAGAGATTCATACACAAGAAAAGACTCGAGTTTTAAAGGACGTAACTATCTGTACATTTGAAGTTTCGGGCACCCGAATGGAGGAACGGGAAGGCCATAAGATATCTGAGCATGCAACAGACTCAGATAATGGATATGAAGCTAACCGGACGGTAATCGGACTCACGATGGGACAATGACACATAGATTCGTACACAAGAAAAGACTCGTGTTTTAATGAACGTAATTAGCGGTTCATTTGAAGTTTCAGGCACCCGAATGGAGGAACGGGAAAGCGATAAGATATCTAAGCATGCAACAGACTCAGATAAAGGATATGAAGCTGACCGGACAGTAATCGGACTCACGATGCGACAATGACATAGAGATTCATACACAAGAAAAGACTCGAGTTTTAAAGGACGTAACTATCTGTACATTTGAAGTTTCGAGCACCCGAATGGAGAAATGGGAAGGCCATAAGATATCTGAGCATACAATAGACTCAGATAATGGATATGAAGCTAACCGGACGGTAATCGGACTCACGATGGGACAATGACACAAAGATTCGTACACAAGAAAAGACTCGTGTTTTAATGAACGTAATTAGCGGTTCATTTGAAGTTTCGGGCACCCGAATGGAGGAACGGGAAAGCCATACGATATCTAAGCATGCAACAGACTCAGATAAAGGATATGAAGCTGACCGGACGGTAATCGGACTCACGATGCGACAATGACATAGAGATTCATACACAAGAAAAGACTCGAGTTTTAAAGGACGTAACTATCTGTACATTTGAAGTTTCGGGCACCCGAATGGAGGAACGGGAAGGCCATAAGATATCTGAGCATGCAACAGACTCAGATAACGGATATGAAGCTAACCGGAGGGTAATCGGACTCAAGATGGGACAATGACACAGAGATTCGTACACAAGAAAAGACTCGTGTTTTAATGAACGTAATTAGCGGTTCATTTGAAGTTTCGGGCACCCGAATGGAGGAACGGGAAAGCCATAAGATATCTAAGCATGCAACAGACTCAGATAAAGGGTATGAAGCTGACCGGACAGTAATCGGACTCACGATGGGACAATGACACAGAGATTCGTACACAAGAAAAGACTCGTGTTTTAATGAACGTAAATAGCGGTTCATTTGAAGTTTCGGGCACCCGAATGGAGGAACGGGAAAGCCATAAGATATCTAAGCATGCAATAGACTCAGATAAAGGATATGAAGCTGGCCGGACGGTAATCGGACTCACGATGCGACAATGACACAGAGATTCGTACACAAGAAAAGACTCGAGTTTTAAAGGACGTAACTATCGGTACATTTGAAGTTTCGGACACCCGAATGGAGGAACGGGAAAGTCATAAGATATCTAAGCCTGCAACAGACTCAGATAAAGGATATGAAGCTGACCGGACGGTAATCGGACTCACGATGCGACAATAACATAAAGATTCGTACACAAGAAAAGACTCGAGTTTTAATGGACGTAAATAGCGGTTCATTTGAAATTTCGGGCACCCTAATGGAGGAACGGGAAGGCCATAAGATATCTGAGCATGCAACAGACTCAGATAAAGGATATGAAGCTGGCCGAACGGTAATCGGACTCACGATGCGACAATGACACAGAGATTCGTACACAAGAAAAGACTCGAGTTTTAATGGACGGAACTATCGGTTCATATGAAGTTTCGGGCACCCGAATGGAGGAACGGGAATGCCATAAGATATCTGATCATGCAACAAACTATGTTAAAGGATACGAAGCAGACCGGACGGTAATCGGACTCACAATGTGACAATGACCCAGAGATTCGTACACAAGAAAAGACTCGTGTTTTAATGGACGTAACTAACGGTTCATTTGAAGTTTCGAGCACCCGAATTGAGGAACGGGAAGGCCATAAGATATCTAAGCATGCAACAGTATCAGATAAAGGATATGAAGCTGACCGGATGGTAATCGGACTCACGATGCGACAATGACATAGAGTTTCGTACACAAGAAAAGACTCGAGTTTTAAAGGACGTAACTATCTGTACATTTGAAGTTTCGGGCACCCGAATGGAGGAACGTGAAGGCCATAAGATATCTGAGCATGCAATAGACTCAGATAAACGATATGAAGCTGACCGGACGGTAATCGGACTCACGATGGGACAATGACACAATGACACAGAAATTCGTACACAAGAAAAGACTCGTGTTTTAATGAACGTAAATAGCGGTTCATTTGAAGTTTCGGGCACCCGAATGAAGGAACGGGAAAGCCATAAGATATCTGAGCATGCAAAAGACTCAGATAAAGGATATGAAGCTTACCGGACGGTAATCGGACTCACGACGGGACAATGACACAGAGATTCGTACACAAGGAAAGACTCGAGTTTTAAAGGACGTAACTATCTGTACATTTGAAGTTTCGGGCACCCAAATGGAGGAACGGGAAAGCCATAAGATATCTAAGCATGCAACAGACTCAGATAAAGGATATGAAGCTGACCAGACGGTAATCGGACTCACGATGCGAAAATGACACAGAGATTCGTACACAAGAAAAGACTCGAGTTTTAAAGGACGTAACTATCTGTACATTTGAAGTTTCGGGCACCCGAATGGAGGAACGTGAAGGCCATAAGATATCTGAGCATGCAACAGACTCAGATAAAGGATATGAAGCTGACCGGACGGTAATCGGACTCACGATGGGACAATGACATAGAGATTCGTACACAAGAAAAGACTCGTGTTTTAATGAACGTAAATAGCGGTTCATTTGAAGTTTCGGGCACCCGAATGAAGGAACGGGAAAGCCATAAGATATCTGAGCATGCAAAACACTCAGATAAAGGATATGATGCTTACCGGACGGTAATCGGACTCACGACGGGACAATGACACAGAGATTCGTACACAAGAAAAGACTCGTGTTTTAATGGACGTAACTAGCGGTTCATTTGAAGTTTCGGGAACCCGAATGGAGGAACGGGAAAGCCATAAGATATCTAATCATGCAACAGACTCAGATAATGGATATGAAGCTGACCGAACGGTAATCGGACTCACGATGCGACAATGACATAGAGATTCATACACAAGAAAAGACTCGAGTTTTAAAGGACGTAACTATCTGTACATTTGAAGTTTCGGGCACCCGAATGGAGGAACGGGAAGGCCATAAGATATCTGAGCATGCAACAGACTCAGATAATGGATATGAAGCTAACCGGACGGTAATCGGACTCACGATGGGACAATGACACATAGATTCGTACACAAGAAAAGACTCGTGTTTTAATGAACGTAATTAGCGGTTCATTTGAAGTTTCAGGCACCCGAATGGAGGAACGGGAAAGCGATAAGATCTCTAAGCATGCAACAGACTCAGATAAAGGATATGAAGCTGACCGGACAGTAATCTGACTCACGATGGGACAATGACACAGAGATTCGTACACAAGAAAAGACTCGTGTTTTAATGAACATAAATAGCGGTTCATTTGATGTTTCGGGCACCCGAATGGAGGAACGTGAAGGCCATAAGATATCTGAGCATGCAACAGACTCAGATAAACGATATGAAGCTGACCGGACGGTAATCGGACTCACGATGGGACAATGACACAGAGATTCGTACACAAGAAAAGACTCGTGTTTTAATGAACGTAAATAGCGGTTCATTTGAAGTTTCGGGCACCCGAATGAAGGAACGGGAAAGCCATAAGATATCTGAGCATGCAAAAGACTCAGATAAAGGATATGAAGCTTACCGGACGGTAATCGGACTCACGACGGGACAATGACATAGAGATTCGTACACAAGAAAAGACTCGAGTTTTAAAGGACGTAACTATCTGTACATTTGAAGTTTCGGGCACCCAAATGGAGGAACGGGAAAGCCATAAGATATCTAAGCATGCAACAGACTCAGATAAAGGATATGAAGCTGACCAGACGGTAATCGGACTCACGATGCGAAAATGACACAGAGATACGTACACAAGAAAAGACTCGAGTTTTAAAGGACGTAACTATCTGTACATTTGAAGTTTCGGGCACCCGAATGGAGGAACGTGAAGGCCATAAGATATCTGAGCATGCAACAGACTCAGATAAAGGATATGAAGCTGACCGGACGGTAATCGGACTCACGATGGGACAATGACATAGAGATTCGTACACAAGAAAAGACTCGTGTTTTAATGAACGTAAATAGCGGTTCATTTGAAGTTTCGGGCACCCGAATGAAGGAACGGGAAAGCCATAAGATATCTG
The DNA here is from genome assembly GCA_032199755.1 of Ambrosia artemisiifolia. Classification (NCBI taxonomy): domain Eukaryota; kingdom Viridiplantae; phylum Streptophyta; class Magnoliopsida; order Asterales; family Asteraceae; genus Ambrosia; species Ambrosia artemisiifolia. Next base: position 28,702,742 of record CM063524.1, on the reverse strand, counting down.
AGCATGCAAAACACTCAGATAAAGGATATGATGCTTACCGGACGGTAATCGGACTCACGACGGGACAATGACACAGAGATTCGTACACAAGAAAAGACTCGTGTTTTAATGGACGTAACTAGCGGTTCATTTGAAGTTTCGGGAACCCGAATGGAGGAACGGGAAAGCCATAAGATATCTAATCATGCAACAGACTCAGATAATGGATATGAAGCTGACCGAACAGTAATCGGACTCACGATGCGACAATGACATAGAGATTCATACACAAGAAAAGACTCGAGTTTTAAAGGACGTAACTATCTGTACATTTGAAGTTTCGGGCACCCGAATGGAGGAACGGGAAGGCCATAAGATATCTGAGCATGCAACAGACTCAGATAATGGATATGAAGCTAACCGGACGGTAATCGGACTCACGATGGGACAATGACACATAGATTCGTACACAAGAAAAGACTCGTGTTTTAATGAACGTAAATAGCGGTTCATTTGAAGTTTCGGGCACCCGAATGAAGGAACGGGAAAGCCATAAGATATCTGAGCATGCAAAAGACTCAGATAAAGGATATGAAGCTTACCGGACGGTAATCGGACTCACGACGGGACAATGACACAGAGATTCGTACACAAGAAAAGACTCGAGTTTTAAAGGACGTAACTATCTGTACATTTGAAGTTTCGGGCACCCAAATGGAGGAACGGGAAAGCCATAAGATATCTAAGCATGCAACAGACTCAGATAAAGGATATGAAGCTGACCAGACGGTAATCGGACTCACGAAGCGAAAATGACACAGAGATTCGTACACAAGAAAAGACTCGAGTTTTAAAGGACGTAACTATCTGTACATTTGAAGTTTCGGGCTCCCGAATGGAGGAACGTGAAGGCCATAAGATATCTGAGCATGCAACAGACTCAGATAAAGGATATGAAGCTGACCGGACGGTAATCGGACTCACGATGGGACAATGACATAGAGATTCGTACACAAGAAAAGACTCGTGTTTTAATGAACGTAAATAGCGGTTCATTTGAAGTTTCGGGCACCCGAATGAAGGAACGGGAAAGCCATAAGATATCTGAGCATGCAAAACACTCAGATAAAGGATATGATGCTTACCGGACGGTAATCGGACTCACGATGGGACAATGACATAGATATTCGTACACAAGAAAAGACTCGTGTTTTAATGAACGTAAATAGCGGTTCATTTGAAGTTTCGGGCACCCGAATGGAGGAACGGGAAAGCCATAAGATATCTAAGCATGCAACAGACTCAGATAAAGGATATGAAGCTGGCCGGACGGTAATCGGACTCACGATGCGACAATGACACAGAGATTCGTACACAAGAAAAGACTCGAGTTTTAAAGGACGTAACTATCGGTACATTTGAAGTTTCGGACACCCGAATGGAGGAACGGGAAAGTCATAAGATATCTAAGCCTGCAACAGACTCAGATAAAGGATATGAAGCTGACCGGACGGTAATCGGACTCACGATGCGACAATAACATAAAGATTCGTACACAAGAAAAGACTCGAGTTTTAATGGACGTAAATAGCGGTTCATTTGAAGTTTCGGGCACCCTAATGGAGGAACGGGAAGGCCATAAGATATCTAAGCATGCAACAGACTCAGATAAAGGATATGAAGCTGGCCGGACGGTATTCGGACTCACGATGCGACAATGACACAGAGATTCGTACACAAGAAAAGACTCGAGTTTTAATGGACGGAACTATCGGTTCATATGAAGTTTCGGGCACCCGAATGGAGGAACGGGAATGCCATAAGATATCTGATCATGCAACAAACTATGTTAAAGGATACGAAGCAGACCGGACGGTAATCGGACTCACAATGTGACAATGACACAGAGATTCGTACACAAGAAAAGACTCGTGTTTTAATGGACGTAACTAACGGTTCATTTGAAGTTTCGAGCACCCGAATTGAGGAACGGGAAGGCCATAAGATATCTAAGCATGCAACAGTATCAGATAAAGGATATGAAGCTGACCGGATGGTAATCGGACTCACGATGCGACAATGACATAGAGTTTCGTACACAAGAAAAGACTCGAGTTTTAAAGGACGTAACTATCTGTACATTTGAAGTTTCGGGCACCCGAATGGAGGAACGTGAAGGCCATAAGATATCTGAGCATGCAACAGACTCAGATAAACGATATGAAGCTGACCGGACGGTAATCGGACTGGGACAATGACACAGAGATTCGTACACAAGAAAAGACTCGTGTTTTAATGAACGTAAATAGCGGTTCATTTGAAGTTTCGGGCACCCGAATGAAGGAACGGGAAAGCCATAAGATATCTGAGCATGCAAAAGACTCAGATAAAGGATATGAAGCTTACCGGACGGTAATCGGACTCACGACGGGACAATGACACAGAGATTCGTACACAAGGAAAGACTCGAGTTTTAAAGGACGTAACTATCTGTACATTTGAAGTTTCGGGCACCCAAATGGAGGAACGGGAAAGCCATAAGATATCTAAGCATGCAACAGACTCAGATAAAGGATATGAAGCTGACCAGACGGTAATCGGACTCACGATGCGAAAATGACACAGAGATTCGTATACAAGAAAAGACTCGAGTTTTAAAGGACGTAACTATCTGTACATTTGAAGTTTCGGGCATCCGAATGGAGGAACGTGAAGGCCATAAGATATCTGAGCATGCAACAGACTCAGATAAAGGATATGAAGCTGACCGGACGGTAATCGGACTCACGATGGGACAATGACATAGAGATTCGTACACAAGAAAAGACTCGTGTTTTAATGAACGTAAATAGCGGTTCATTTGAAGTTTCGGGCACCCGAATGAAGGAACGGGAAAGCCATAAGATATCTGAGCATGCAAAACACTCAGATAAAGGATATGATGCTTACCGGACGGTAATCGGACTCACGACGGGACAATGACACAGAGATTCGTACACAAGAAAAGACTCGTGTTTTAATGGACGTAACTAGCGGTTCATTTGAAGTTTCGGGAACCCGAATGCAGGAACGGGAAAGCCATAAGATATCTAATCATGAAACAGACTCAGATAATGGATATGAAGCTGACCGAACGGTAATCGGACTCACGATGCGACAATGACATAGAGATTCATACACAAGAAAAGACTCGAGTTTTAAAGGACGTAACTATCTGTACATTTGAAGTTTCGGGCACCCGAATGGAGGAACGGGAAGGCCATAAGATATCTGAGCATGCTACAGACTCAGATAATGGATATGAAGCTAACCGGACGGTAATCGGACTCACGATGGGACAATGACACATAGATTCGTACACAAGAAAAGACTCGTGTTTTAATGAACGTAATTAGCGGTTCATTTGAAGTTTCAGGCACCCGAATGGAGGAACGGGAAAGCGATAAGATATCTAAGCATGCAACAGACTCAGATAAAGGATATGAAGCTGACCGAACAGTAATCTGACTCACGATGGGACAATGACACAGAGATTCGTACACAAGAAAAGACTCGTGTTTTAATGAACATAAATAGCGGTTCATTTGATGTTTCGGGCACCCGAATGGAGGAACGTGAAGGCCATAAGATATCTGAGCATGCAAGAGACTCAGATAAACGATATGAAGCTGACCGGACGGTAATCGGACTCACGATGGGACAATGACACAGAGATTCGTACACAAGAAAAGACTCGTGTTTTAATGAACGTAAATAGCGGTTCATTTGAAGTTTCGGGCACCCGAATGAAGGAACGGGAAAGCCACAAGATATCTGAGCATGCAAAAGACTCAGATAAAGGATATGAAGCTTACCGGACGGTAATCGGACTCACGACGGGACAATGACACAGAGATTCGTACACAAGAAAAGACTCGAGTTTTAAAGGACGTAACTATCTGTACATTTGAAGTTTCGGGCACCCAAATGGAGGAACGGGAAAGCCATAAGATATCTAAGCATGCAACAGACTCAGATAAAGGATATGAAGCTGACCAGACGGTAATCGGACTCACGATGCGAAAATGACACAGAGATTCGTACACAAGAAAAGACTAGAGTTTTAAAGGACGTAACTATCTGTACATTTGAAGTTTCGGGCACCCGAATGGAGGAACGTGAAGGCCATAAGATATCTGAGCATGCAACAGACTCAGATAAAGGATATGAAGCTGTCCGGACGGTAATCGGACTCACGATGGGACAATGACATAGAGATTCGTACACAAGAAAAGACTCGTGTTTTAATGAACGTAAATAGCGGTTCATTTGAAGTTTCGGGCACCCGAATAAAGGAACGGGAAAGCCATAAGATATCTGAGCATGCAAAACACTCAGATAAAGGATATGATGCTTACCGGACGGTAATCGGACTCACGACGGGACAATGACACAGAGATTCGTACACAAGAAAAGACTCGTGTTTTAATGGACGTAACTAGCGGTTCATTTGAAGTTTCGGGAACCCGAATGGAGGAACGGGAAAGCCATAAGATATCTAATCATGCAACAGACTCAGATAATGGATATGAAGCTGACCGAACGGTAATCGGACTCACGATGCGACAATGACATAGAGATTCATACACAAGAAAAGACTCGAGTTTTAAAGGACGTAACTATCTGTACATTTGAAGTTTCGGGCACCCGAATGGAGGAACGGGAAGGCCATAAGATATCTGAGCATGCAACAGACTCAGATAATGGATATGAAGCTAACCGGACGGTAATCGGACTCACGATGGGACAATGACACATAGATTCGTACACAAGAAAAGACTCGTGTTTTAATGAACGTAATTAGCGGTTCATTTGAAGTTTCGGGCACCCGAATGGAGGAACGGGAAAGCAATAAGATATCTAAGCATGCAACAGACTCAGATAAAGGATATGAAGCTGACCGGACAGTAATCTGACTCACGATGGGACAATGACACAGAGATTCGTACACAAGAAAAGACTCGTGTTTTAATGAACATAAATAGCGGTTCATTTGATGTTTCGGGCACCAGAATGGAGGAACGGGAAAGCCATAAGATATCTAAGCATGCAACAGACTCAGATAAAGGATATGAAGCTGACTGGACGGTAATCGGACTCACGATGCGACAATGACACAGAGATTCGTACACAAGAAAAGACTCGAGTTTTAAAGGACGTAACTATCAGTACATTTGAAATTTCGGGCACCCGAATGGAGGAACGGGAAAGCCATAAGATATCTAAGCATGTGACAGACTCATTAAAGGATATGAAGCTGACCGGACGGTAATCGGACTCACGATGCGACAATGACATAGAGATTCGTACACAAGAAAAGACTCGAGTTTTAATCGACGTAACTATCGGTTCATTTGAAGTTTCGGGCACCCGAATGGAGGAACGGGAAGGCGATAAGATATCTGAGCATGCAACAGACTCTGATAAAGGATATGAAGCTGACCGGACGGTAATCGGACTCACGATGGGACAATGATACAGAGATTCGTATACAAGAAAAGACTCGTGTTTTAATGAACGTAAATAGCGGTTCATTTGAAGTTTCGGGCACCCGAATGGAGGAACGGGAAAGCCATAAGATATCTAAGCATGCAACAGACTCAGATAAAGGATATGAAGCTGACCGGACGGTAATCGGACTCACGATGGGACAATGACACAGAGATTCGTACACAAGAAAAGACTCGTGTTTTAATGGACGTAACTAGCGGTTCATTTGAAGTTTCGGGCACCCGAATTGAGGAACGGGAACGCCATAAGATATCTGATCAAGCAACAAACTATGTTAAGGGATACGAAGCAGACCGGACGGTAATCGGACTCACGATGTGACAATGACACAGAGATTCGTACACAAGAACATACTCGTGTTTTAATGGACGTAACTAGCGGTTCATTTGAAGTTTCGGGCACCCGAATTGAGGAACGGGAAGGCCATAAGATATCTAAACATGCAACAAACTCAGATAAAGGATATGAAGCTGACCGGACGGTAATCGGACTCACGATGCGACAATGACATAGAGATTCGTACACAAGAAAAGACTCGAGTTTTAAAGGACGTAACTATCGGTACATTTGAAACTTCGGGCACCCGAATGGAGGAACGGGAAGGCCATAAGATATCTGAGCATGCAACAGACTCAGATAAAGGATATGAAGCTGACCGAATGGTAATCGGACTCACGATGGGACAATGACACAGAGATTCGTACACAAGAAAAGACTCGTGCTTTAATGAACGTAAATAGCGGTTCATTTGAAGTTTCGGGCACCCGAATGGATGAATGGGAAAGCCATAAGATATCTAAGCATGCAACAAACTCAGATAAAGGATATGAAGCTGACCGGACGGTAATCGGACTCACGATGGGACAATGACACAGAGATTCGTACACAAGAAAAGACTCGAGTTTTAATGGACGGAACTATTGGTTCATATGAAGTTTCGGGCCCCTGAATGGAGGAACGGGAACGCCATAAGATATCTGATCATGCAACAAACTATGTTAAGGGATACGAAGCAGACCGGACGGTAATCGGACTCACGATGTGACAATGACACAGAGATTCGTACAGAAGAAAAGACTCGTGTTTTAGTGGACGTAACTAGAGGTTCATTTGAAATTTCGGGCACCTGAATTGAGGAACGGGAAAGCCATAAGATATCTAAGCATGCAACAAACTCATTAAAGGATATGAAGCTGACCGGACGGTAATCAGACTCACGATGCGACAATGACATAGAGATTCGTACACAAGAAAAGACTCGAGTTTTAATCGACGTAACTATCGGTTCATTTGAAGTTTCGGGCACCCGAATGGAGGAACGGGAAGGCGATAAGATATCTGAGCATGCAACAGACTCTGATAAAGGATATGAAGCTGACCGGACGGTAATCGGACTCACGATGGGACAATGATACAGAGATTCGTATACAAGAAAAGACTCGTGTTTTAATGAACGTAAATAGCGGTTCATTTGAAGTTTCGGGCACCCGAATGGAGGAACGGGAAAGCCATAAGATATCTAAGCATGCAACAGACTCAGATAAAGGATATGAAGCTGACCGGACGGTAATCGGACTCACGATGGGACAATGACACAGAGATTCGTACACAAGAAAAGACTCGAGTTTTAATGGACGGAACTATCGGTTCATATGAAGTTTCGGGCACCCGAATTGAGGAACGGGAACGCCATAAGATATCAGATCATGCAACAAACTATGTTAAGGGATACGAAGTAGACCGGACGGTAATCGGACTCACGATGTGACAATGACTTAGAGATTCGTACACAAGAAAAGACTCGTGTTTTAATGGACGTAACTAGCGGTTCATTTGAAGTTTCGGGCACCCGAATTGAGGAACGGGAACGCCATAAGATATCTGATCAAGCAACAAACTATGTTAAGGGATACGAAGCAGACCGGACGGTAATCGGACTCACGATGTGACAATGACACAGAGATTCGTACACAAGAACATACTCGTGTTTTAATGGACATAACTAGCGGTTCATTTGAAGTTTCGGGCACCCGAATTGAGGAACGGGAAGGCCATAAGATATCTAAACATGCAACAAACTCAGATAAAGGATATGAAGCTGACCGGACGGTAATCGGACTCACGATGCGACAATGACATAGAGATTCGTACACAAGAAAAGACTCGAGTTTTAAAGGACGTAACAATCGGTACATTAGAAACTTCGGGCACCCGAATGGAGGAACGGGAAGGCCATAAGATATCTGAGCATGCAACAGACTCAGATAAAGGATATGAAGCTGACCGAACGGTAATCGGACTCACGATGGGACAATGACACAGAGATTCGTACACAAGAAAAGACTCGTGCTTTAATGAACGTAAATAGCGGTTCATTTGAAGTTTCGGGCACCCGAATGGAGGAATGGGAAAGCCATAAGATATCTAAGCATGCAACAAACTCAGATAAAGGATATGAAGCTGACCGGACGGTAATCGGACTCACGATGGGACAATGACACAGAGATTCGTACACAAGAAATGACTCGAGTTTTAATGGACGGAACTATTGGTTCATATGAAGTTTCGGGCCCCTGAATGGAGGAACGGGAACGCCATAAGATATCTGATCATGCAACAAACTATGTTAAGGGATACGAAGCAGACCGGACGGTAATCGGACTCACGATGTGACAATGACACAGAGATTCGTACACAAGAAAAGACTCGTGTTTTAGTGGACGTAACTAGAGGTTCATTTGAAATTTCGGGCACCTGAATTGAGGAACGGGAAGGCCATAAGATATCTAAGCATGCAACAGACTCAGATAAAGGATATGAAGCTGACCGTACGGTAATCGGACTCACGATGGGACAATGACACAGAGATTCGTACACAAGAAAAGACTCGTGTTTTAATGGACGTAACTAGCGGTTCATTTGAAGTTTCGGGCACCCGAATGGAGGAACGGGAAGGCCATAAGATATATGAGCATGCAACAGACTCAGATAAAGTATATGAAGCTTACCGGACGGTAATCGGACTCACGATGGGACAATGACACAGAGATTCGTACACAAGAAAAGACTCGAGTTTTAAAGGACGTAACTATCTGTACATTTGAAGTTTTGGGCACCCAAATGGAGGAACGTGAAGGCCATAAGATATCTGAGCATGCAACAGACTCAGATAAAGGATACGAAGCAGACCGGACGGTAATCGGACTCACGATGTGACAATGACACAGAGATTCGTACACAAGAAAAGACTCGTGTTTTAATGGACGTTACTAGCGGTGCATTTGAAGTTTCGGGCACCCGAATGGAGGAACGGGAAGGCCATAAGATATCTGAGCATGCAACAGACTCAGATAAAGGATATGAAGCTTACCGGACGGTAATCGGACTCACGATGGGACAATGACACAGAGATTCGTACACAAGAAAAGACTCGAGTTTTAATGGACGGAACTATCGGTTCATATGAAGTTTCGGGCACCAGAATGGAGGAACGGGAACGCCATAAGATATCTGATCATGCAACAAACTATGTTAAGGGATACGAAGCAGACCGGACGGTAATCGGACTCACGATGTGACAATGACACAGAGATTCATACACAAAAAAAGACTCGAGTTTTAAAGGACGTAACTATCTGTACATTTGAAGTTTTGGGCACCCAAATGGAGGAACGTGAAGGCCATAAGATATCTGAGCATGCAACAGACTTAGATAAAGGATACGAAGCAGACCGGACGGTAATCGGACTCACGATGTGACAATGACACAGAGATTCGTACACATTTTAATGGACGTTACTAGCGGTTCATTTGAAGTTTCGGGCACCCGAATTGAGGAACGAGAACGCGACAATGACATAGAGATTCGTACACAAGAAAAGACTCGAGGTTTAAAGGACGTAACGATTGGTACATTTGAAGTTTCGGGTACCCGAATGGAGGAACGGGAAGGCCATAAGATATCTGATCACACAACAGACTCTGATTAAGGATACGAAGTTGACCGAAAGGTAATCGGACTCACGATGTGACAATGACATAGAGATTCGTACACAAGAAAAGAATCGAGTTTTAAAGGACGTAACTATCGGTAAATTTGAAGTTTCGGGTACCCGAATAGAGGAACGGGAAGGCCATAAGATATCTGATCATACAACAGACGATCAAGGATACGAAGTTGACCGGAAGGTAATCGGAGTCACGATGCGACAATGACATAGAGATTCGTACACAAGAAAAGACTCGAGTTTTAAAGGACGTAACTATCGGTACATTTGAAGTTTCGGCCTCCCGAATGGAGGTACGGAAGGCCATAAGATATCTAATCATGTAACAGACTCGGATAAAGGATATGAAGCTTACCGGACGGTAATCTAACTCACAATGCGACAATGACACAGAGATTCGTACACAAGAAAAGACTTGAGTTTTAATGGACGTAACTATCGGTTCATATGATGTTTCGGGCAACCGAATGGAGGAACGGGAAGGCTATAAGATATCTTATCATGCAACAGACTATGCTAAAGGATACAAAGCTGACCGGACGGTAATCAGACTCACGATGTGACAATGACATAGAGATTCGTACACCAGAAAAGACTCGAGTTTTAAAGGACGTAACTATCCGTACGTTTGAAGTTTCGGTCACCCGAATGTAGGAACGGGAAGGCCATAAGATATCTGATCATGCAACAGACTCAGATAAAGGATACGAAGTTGACCGGACGGTAATCGGACTCACGATGTGACAATGACATTGAGATTCATTCGTACACAAGAAAAGACTCGAGTTTTAAAGGACGTAACTATCGGTACGTTTGAAGTTTCGGGCACCCGAATGTAGGAACGGGAAGGCCATAAGATATCTGATCATGCAGCAGACTCTGATAAAGGATACGAAGTTGACCGGACGGTAATCGGACTCACGATGTGACAATGAAATAGACATTCGTACACAAGAAAAGACTCGAGTTTTAACAGTCGTAACTATCGGTACGTTTGAAGTTTCGGGCACCCGAATGGAGGAGCGGGAAGGCCATAAGATATATGAGCATGCAACAGACTCAGATAAAGGATATGAAGGTCACCGAAAGGTAATCGGACACACAATGCGACAATGACATAGAGATTCGTACAGAAGAAAAGATTCGAGTTTTAAAGGACGTAACTAGCGGTACATTTGAAGTTTCGGGCTCCCGAATGGAGGAACGGGTAGGCCATAAGATATCTGATCATGCAACAGACTCGGATAAAGCATATGAAGCTTACCGGACGGTAATCGGACTCACAATGCGATAATGACACAGACATTCGTACACAAGAAAAGACTCGAGTTTTAATGGAAGTAACTATCAGTGCATATGAAGTTTCGGGCACCCGAATGTAGGAACGGGAAGGCCATAAAATATCTGATCATGCAGCAGACTCTGATAAAGGATACGAAGTTGACGGATGGTAATTGGACTCACGATGTGACAATGACATAGAGATTTGGACACAAGAAAAGACTCGAGTTTTATAGGATGTAACTATCGGTACATTTGAAGTTTCAGGCTCACGAATGGAGGAACGGAAAGGCATAAGATATCTGATCATGCAACACACTCAGATAAAGGATATGAAGCTTACGGGACGGTAATCAGACTCATAATGCGACAATGACATAGAGATTCGTACACAAGAAAAGACTCGAGTTTTAATGGACGTAAATATCGGTACATTTGAAATTTCGGGCACCCGAATGTTGGAACGGGAAGGCCATAAGATATCTTAGCATGCACCAGAATCAGATATAGGATATGAAGCTGACCGGACGGTAATCAGACTCACGATGCGGCAATGACATAGAGATTCGTACACAAGAAAATACTCGAGTTTTATAGGACGTAACTATCGGTACATTTGAAGTTTCGGGCACCCGAATGGAGGAATGGGATGGCCATAAGATATCTGAGCATGCAACAGACTCAGATAAAGGATATGAAGCTGACCGGACGGTAATCGGACTCACGTTGCGACAATGTCATAGAGATTCGTACCCAAGAAAAGACTCGATTTTTATAGGACGTAACTATCAGTACATTTGAAGTTTCGGGCACCTGAATGGAGGAACGGGAAGGCCATAAGATATCTGAGCATGCAACAGACTCAGATAAAGGATATGAAGTCAAAAGGATACGAAGCTGTACGAAGCTAGGGTTTTCTTTTTTTTCTCTCTCTTTTTGGCGATTTCCGGCGATTGTACTGTTCCATCCCTTTGTCTTCCTTCCCGCCTCTCTTAACCCTTCCTTTTCGTTTCTTCTGTCGTGGTTCACTGTTCCGATTACTTTGTAGTGTCGGAATCTTCACAGTGCACGACCTATGAGCTCGTTTGTTAATTCGGTGGTTACTGATCCACCTCCAGCAGCTCCGCCTGATTCGCTGGTGGTTGATTTAGATTTGATGAATGCAGATCTGGATTGTGAGGTAGCTGATGTTGAGAGTAAGGATGGTTCGGACGTGGAAATCATTACTGATGATAAGGGTTCTGAAGGTAACAAGGAATTGACAGTTAAGCAGGTAATTCTTACTCGTAGTTTTAATGGTCTTACTGATTCCATTTTGTTTAGTGTGGAAATTGTGAGTTTTATGAAGGCCATGTTTGGGGATAAGTGGAAGGATAGATTGATTAATGAATAACTTGAGCTGGTTAAATTGGCTGGTTTTGGGGAGACAGATCTGGTTAATTCACTGGTGGATTTAGAGGTTGAGGGGAAGAATCTGAGTTTTGTTAGTAGTTTGAAAGGACAGTATGGCAGAATTCTGGGTATTATTGCTAATTTTTTGGGTAAAAGGGTGTATGGAGATTATGTGACTGGTAAAACTATTGGGAAGGATGGTCTGGTTGAGAAGAGTAGTAAGTGTGCCAAGTTTCCTCAGTTTGATGTGAGCTCTAATGTTTTTGAGTGTGGTATGGATGCTCAGTTTATGTTCTTAAACAAGAGGAAGAAAAGATCTATAATGAATGAGGGTGTTAAGGTTAAATATGCTAAAGTTTTATGGGATGAGAAGAATTATGTGAGAGAAAGGAAAGATGGTGGTTGTCCAAATGCAGAGGAAGTGTTGCCTGATGTTGTTAATTCTAAGGAGGTTCTTAGTGTGGTAGAGGGGGCTCAGGCTAGTAACAAATTTATTAAGCTCCTTGTGGGAAAGAAGGGTGATGAAACTGATTATGGTAAGGAGGGTGATCTTAGACTGAAGCTGTCTGTGAATACTCAGAGTTTTGAATTCAGTCCAGGTAAGGGGGTGGTTTGGCTGTTGATGATGAAGGGGTTGTTTTGCAAGGAGGTAAGAGTGAGTTGATTCTCAAAGAAGTGGCTAAGGCTAAAGCTAAAGCTAAGGCTAAGGCTATTTCTAAGGAGAAAGCTGTGGAGAATGCTAGTGGTACTGTTACTGGTGACAATAATAATATGGAGGTTGAAAAGGCAGAGACTATTAAGAAGACTGAATCTACTGTGAAGATGCCTTGGAGAGGCAAGTTAAAAAGCCCCTCTATGAAGAAGTTAATTCAGAAAAAGTCTAATGAGTTAGGCCCTTACAAGGTTACTAATGATGATTTGCAGTTCATAGGTAACTTAAAACCTTTACCTAAATCTATTCTTAATACTGTTGAGTTGAAGGATAATGTTGAGTTTGCTGCTAATAAAGCTGGAGAGAGGAATGTAAGTCAGAAAATGAAGAGTTTGTCTTTTGCTGAGATTACAAAGGAGCAATCTAATGAAGTATTGAACACTAAAGTGGCTTTTTATCCTCCTAAAGTGTTAGAAACAGGAGAGGTTGTTGCTGTTATCAGGCCTGAGAAATTAGTAGAGGCCAAGGCTGCTTATAAAAACTATTTGTATGGCTATTTTGTGGGGCAAAATTTATCATTGGGAATGGTGAGATATCATTTATTTAGGATGTGGAAGAAGTTTGGGTTAGTTGAGATTTCTACTAATGGGAATGGGGTGTTTTTCTTTAAGTTTAAATCTGATGTGGGAATGTATGAGGCTATTCATCAGGAGCCATGGTTGATTAATGATATACCCTTATGTATTAAAAAGTGGGAAGTGGGAATAGGAGTCAACAGAATGGTAATGGATCTGGTGGGAATGGGAATAGAACTCAGTCTAATGGGTTGGGGAATAATGGAAATGGGAATAAAGATCAGAATTTGGGAGTGGGGAATAGTGGGGCTGTGAACAAAGTGCAGAATGGGGATATGGGTAGTAGTGGAACAAGGGGTAAGAATTCTTTTGGGCAGAAACACTTAACTCTGAAATGGGTTAATAAAGGGGAGAATAGTAGCAGTGGGGATTCTGGAGGTATAAATTTAAAGACAGTTTTGAGGTGTTGAAAGGGGATTTGGGAATGGATATGAATAATGATGGTGAGAATAAGGGGAAGCATATTTTGCAGGAATCTGTTGTTAAGAATACTATGAATATTGGAGGAAAGTTTGGTAATGTTGTACAAAAAGAAGATGGTCAGAGGGCTGAGACTAGTACTGCAGCTGAGAAGAAGACTAAATTAGATACTAGAATCAATGTGAAGTCTAGATACTTTAAAATTAGTGATGACCAATTTAATGAAGTGGCTCACTATGTGATTAACAAAATTTGTCCTTCAAATGCTGTTATGAGAAAGTGGCAAGTGGGGCAACTAAAGTTATTGTTTGAGCAGTGGGATAAGCTAATGTTTGAAAAGCTGATGGAGGCTAAAAAAGTTCTTTCTGAAGAAGATGAGACTGATGTGTTCATGAAATGTGATGATGCTGATATTGGAGCTGGTAAGGGTTCTTCTGGAATGAGGAACTCTTCTGAGAAGAATGTTGTTTAAAAACTCGAGTTTTAATGGACGTAACTATCGGTACATTTGAAGTTTCTGGCATCCGAATGGAGGAACGCGAAGGCCATAAGATATCTGAGCATGCAACAGACTCAAATAAAGGATATGAAGCTTACCATACGGTAATCAGATTCACGATGCGACAATGACATAGAGATTCGTAGACAAGAAAAGATTCGAGTTTTAAAGGACGTAACTATCGGTACATTTGAAGTTTCGGGCTCCCGAATGGAGTAACGGGAAGGCCATAAGATATCTGATCATGCAACAGACTCAGATAAAGGATATGAAGCTTACCGGACGGTAATCGGACTCACAATGCGACAATGACACAGAGATTCGTACACAAGAAAAGACTCGAGTTATAATGGACGTAACTATCGGTTCATATGAACTTTCGGGCACCCGAAAGGAGGAACGGGAAGGCTATAAGATATTTGATCATGCAACAGACTATGTTAAAGGATACGAAGCTGACCGGACGGTAATCGGACTCACGTTGTGACAATGACATAGAGATTCGTACAAAATAAAAGACTTGAGTTTTAAAGGACGTAACTATCGGTACATTTGAAGTTTCGGGTACCCGAATAGAGGAACGGGAAGGCCATAAGATATCTGATCACTCAACAGACTCTGATCAAGGATACGAAGTTGACCGGAAGGTAATCGGACTCACGATGCGACAATGACATAGAGATTCGTACACAAGAAAATATTCGAGTTTTAAAGGACGTAACTATCGGTACATTTGAAGTTTTGGGCTCCCGAATGGAGGAATGGAAGGCCATAAGATATCTAATCATGTAACAGAATCAGATAAAGGATATGAAGCTGATCGGATGGTAATCGGACTCATGATGCGACAATGACATAGAGATACGTACACAAGAAAAGACTCGAGTTTTAAAGTACGTAACTATCGGTACATTTGAAGTTTCGGGCTCACGAATGGAGGAACGGGAAGGCCATAAGATATCTGATCATGCAACAGACTCAGATAAAGGATATGAAGCTGACCAGACTGTAATCGGACTCATGATGCGACAATGACATAGAGATACGTACACAAGAAAAGACTCGAGTTTTAAAGTACGTAACTATCGGTACATTTGAAGTTTCGGGTACCCGAATGGAGGAACGGGAAGGCTATAAGATATCTGATCATACAACAGACTCTGATCAAGGATACGAAGTTGAACGGAAGGTAATCGGACTCACGATGCGACAATGACATAGAGATTCGTACACAAGAAAAGATTCGAGTTTTAAAGGACGTAACTATCGGTACATTTGAAGTTTCGGGTTCCCGAATGGAGGAATGGAAGGCCAGAAGATATCTAATCATGTAACAGACTCAGATAAAGGATATGAAGCTGACCGGACGGTAATCGGACTCATGATGCGATAATGAAATAGAGATACGTACACAAGAAAAGACTCGAGTTTTAAAGGACGTAACTATCGGTACATTTGAAGTTTCGGGCACCCGAATGGAGGAACGGGAAGGCCATAAGATATCTGAGCATTCAACAGACTCAGATAAAGGATATGAAGCTGACCGGACGGTAATCGGACTCACGATACGACAATGACATAGAGATTCGTACACAAGAAAAGACTCGAGTTTTAAAGGACGTAACCATCGGTATATTTGAAATTTCGGGCACTCGAATAGAGGAACGGGAAGGCTATAAGATATCTAAACATGCAACAGACTATGTTAAAGGATACGAAGCTGACCGGACGGTAATCGGACTCACGATGTGACAATGACATAGAGATTCGTACACAAGAAAAGACTCGAGTGTTAAAGGACGTAACTATCCGTACGTTTGAAGTTTCGGGCACCCGAATGTAGGAACGGGAAGGCCATAAGATATCTGATCATGTAACAGACTCGGATAAAGGATATGAAGCTTACCGGACGGTAATCTAACTCACAATGCGACAATGACACAGAGATTCGTACACAAGAAAAGACTTGAGTTTTAATGGACGTAACTATCGGTTCATATGATGTTTCGGGCAACCGAATGGAGGAACGGGAAGGCTATAAGATATCTTATCATGCAACAGACTATGCTAAAGGATACAAAGCTGACCGGACGGTAATCAGACTCACGATGTGACAATGACATAGAGATTCGTACACCAGAAAAGACTCGAGTTTTAAAGGACGTAACTATCCGTACGTTTGAAGTTTCGGTCACCCGAATGTAGGAACGGGAAGGCCATAAGATATCTGATCATGCAACAGACTCAGATAAAGGATACGAAGTTGACCGGACGGTAATCGGACTCACGATGTGACAATGACATTGAGATTCATTCGTACACAAGAAAAGACTCGAGTTTTAAAGGACGTAACTATCGGTACGTTTGAAGTTTCGGGCACCCGAATGTAGGAACGGGAAGGCCATAAGATATCTGATCATGCAGCAATGACATAGAGATTCGTACACAAGAAAAGACATAGAGATTCGTACACAAGAAAAGACTCGAGTTTTAAAGGACGTAACTATCGGTACATTTAAAGTTTCGGGCACCCGAATGGAGGAACGGGAAGGCCATAAGATATCTGAGCATGCAACAGACTCAGATAAAGGATAAGAAGCTGACCGGACGGTAATCCGACTCACGATGCGACAATGACATAGAGATTCGTACACAAGTAAAAACTCGAGTTTTAAAAGACGTAACTATCGGTACATTTTATGTTTCGGGCACCCGAATGGAGGAACGGGAAGGCCATAAGATATATGAGCATGCAACAGACTCAGATAAAGCATATGAAGCTGACCGGAAGGTAATCGGACACACGACGCGACAATGACATAGAGATTCGTACACAAGAAAAGATTCGAGTTTTAAAGGACGTAACTATCGGTACATTTGAGGTTTCGGGCTCCCGAATGGAGGAACGGGTAGGACATAAGATATCTGATCAGGCAACAGACTCAGATAAAGGATATGAAGCTTACCGGACAGTAATCGGACTCACAATGCGATAATGACTCAGAGATTCGTACACAAGAAAAGACTCGAGTTTTAATGGATGTAACTATCGGTACATATGAAGTTTCGGGCCCCCAATTGAGGAACGGGAAGGCCATAAGATATCTGATCAGGAAACAGACTCAGATAAAGGATATGAAGCTGACCGGAAGGTAATCGGACACACGATGCGACAATGACATAGAGATTCGTACACAAGAAAAGATTCGAGTTTTAAAGGACGTAACTATGGGTAAATTTGAAGTTTCGGGCTCCCGAATGGAGGAACGGGTAGGCCATAAGATATCTGATCAGGCAACAGACTCAGATAAAGGATATGAAGCTTACATGACGGTAATCGGACTCACAATGCGACAATGACACAGAGATTCGTACACAAGAAAAGACTCGAGTAATAATGGACGTAACTATCGGTTCATATGAAGTTGCGGGCACCCGAATGGAGGAACGGGAAGGCTATAAGATATATGATCATGCAACCAACTATGTTAAATGATACGAAGCTGACCGGGCGGTAATCGGACTCACGATGTGACAATGACATAGAGATTCGTACACAAGAAAAGACTCGAGTTTTAAACGACGTAACTATCGGTACATTTGAAGTTTCGGGTACCCGAATGGAGGAACGGGAAGGCCATAAGATATCTGATCATACAACAGACTCTGATCAAGGATACGAAGTTGACCAAAAGGTAATCGGACTCACGATGCGACAATGACATAGAGATTCGTACACAAGAAAAGATTCGAGTTTTAAAGGACGTAACTATCGGTACATTTGAAGTTTCGGGCTCCCGAATGGAGGAATGGAAGGCCATAAGATATCTAATCATGTAACAGACTCAGATAAAGGATATGAAGCTGACCGGACGGTAATCGGACTCATGATGCGACAATGACATAGAGATACGTACACAAGAAAAGACTCGAGTTTTAAAGGACGTAACTATCGGTATATTTGAAATTTCGGGCACTCGAATAGAGGAACGGGAAGCCTATAAGATATCTAATCATGCAACAGACAATGTTAAAGATAAGAAGCTGACCGGACGGTAATCGGACTCACAATGTGACAATGACATAAAGATTCGTACACATGAAAAGACTCGAGTTTTAAAGGACGTAACTATCCGTACGTTTGAAGTTTCGGGCACCCGAACGTAGGAACGGGAAGGCCATAAGATATCTGATCATGCAACAGACACAGATAAAGGATGCGAAGCTGACCGGACGGTAATCGGACTCACGATGTGACAATGACATAGAGATTCGTACACAAGAAAAGACTCGAGTTTTAAAGGACGTAACTATCCGTACGTTTGAAGTTTCGGGCACCCGAATGTAGGAACGGGAGGGCCATATGATATCCGATCATGCAACAGACTCAGATAAAGGATATGAAGCTGACCGGACGGTAATCGGACTCAGAATGCGACAATGACATAGAGATTCGTACACAAGAAAAGACTCGAGTTTTAATGGACGTAACTATCGGTTCATATGAAGTTTCGGGCCCCCAATTGAGGAACGGGAAGGCCATAAGATATCTGATCAGGAAACAGATAAAGGATATGAAGCTGACCGGAAGGTAATCGGACACACGATGCGACAATGACATAGAGATTCGACATAAGAAAAGATTCGAGTTTTAAAGGACGTAACTATGGGTACATTTGAAGTTTCGGGCTCCCGAATGGAGGAACGGGTAGGCCATAAGATATCTGATCAGGCAACAGACTCAGATAAAGGATAAGAAGCTTACCGGACGGTAATCGGACTCACAATGCGATAATGACACAGAGATACGTACACAAGAAAAGATTCGAGTTTTAAAGGACGTAACTATCGGTACATTTGAAGTTTCGGGCAACCGAATGGAGGAACGGGAAGGCCATAAGATATATGAGCATGCAACAGACTCAGATAAAGGATATGAAGCTGACCGGACGGTAATCGGAAACACGATGCCACAATGACATAGAGATTCGTACACAAGAAAATATTCGAGTTTTAAAGGATGTAACTATCGGTACATTGGAATTTCAGGCTCCCGAATGGAGGAATGGAAGGCCATAAGATATCTAATCATGTAACAGACTCAGATAAAGGATATGAAGCTGACCAGACGGTAATCGGACTCATGATGCGACAATGACATAGAGATACGTACACAAGAAAAGACTCGAGTTTTAAAGTACGTAACTATCGGTACATTTGAAGTTTCGGGCTCCCTAATGGAGGAACGAGAAGGCCATAAGATATCTGATCATGCAACAGACTCAGATAAAGGATATGAAGCTTACCTGACGGTAATCGGACTCACAATGCGACAATGACACAGAGATTCGTACACAAGAAAAGACTCGAGTTATAATGGACGTAACTATCGGTTCATATGAAGTTGCGGGCACCCGAATGGAGGAACGGGAAGGCTATAAGATATTTGATCATGCAACAAACTATGTTAAATGATACGAAGATGACCAGACGGTAATCGGACTCACGATGTGACAATGACATAGAGATTCGTAGACAAGAAAACACTCGAGTTTTAAACGACGTAACTAACGGTACATTTGAAGTTTCGGGTACCCGAATGGAGGAACGGGAAGTCCATAAGATATCTGATCATACAACAGACTCTGATCAAGGATACGAAGTTGACCGAAAGGTAATCGGACTCACGATGCGACAATGACATAGAGATTCGTACACAAGAAAAGATTCGAGTTTTAAAGGACGTAACTATCGGTACATTTGAAGTTTCGGGCTCCCGAATGGAGGAATGGAAGGCCATAAGATATCTAATCATGTAACAGACTCAGATAAAGGATATGAAGCTGACCGGACGGTAATCGGACTCATGATGCGACAATGACATAGAGATACGTACACAAGAAAAGACTCGAGTTTTAAAGGACGTAACTATCGGTATATTTGAAATTTCGGGCACTCGAATAGAGGAACGGGAAGCCTATAAGATATCTAATCATGCAACAGACAATGTTAAAGATAAGAAGCTGACCGGACGGTAATCGGACTCACAATGTGACAATGACATAAAGATTCGTACACA
Source organism: Ambrosia artemisiifolia (assembly GCA_032199755.1). Classification (NCBI taxonomy): domain Eukaryota; kingdom Viridiplantae; phylum Streptophyta; class Magnoliopsida; order Asterales; family Asteraceae; genus Ambrosia; species Ambrosia artemisiifolia. The sequence continues at coordinate 28,682,248 of CM063524.1, read as the reverse complement.
TGAAAAGACTCGAGTTTTAAAGGACGTAACTATCCGTACGTTTGAAGTTTCGGGCACCCGAACGTAGGAACGGGAAGGCCATAAGATATCTGATCATGCAACAGACACAGATAAAGGATGCGAAGCTGACCGGACGGTAATCGGACTCACGATGTGACAATGACATAGAGATTCCTACACAAGAAAAGACTCGAGTTTTAAAGGACGTAACTATCCGTACGTTTGAAGTTTCGGGCACCCGAATGTAGGAACGGGAAGGCCATATGATATCTGATCATGCAACAGACTCAGATAAAGGATATGAAGCTGACCGGATGGTAATCGGACTCAGAATGCGACAATGACATAGAGATTCGTTCACAAGAAAAGACTCGAGTTTTAATGGACGTAACTATCGGTTCATATGAAGTTTCGGGCCCCCAATTGAGGAACGGGAAGGCCATAAGATATCTGATCAGGAAACAGACTCAGATAAAGGATATGAAGCTGACCGGAAGGTAATCGGACACACGAAGCGACAATGACATAGAGATTCGACACAAGAAAAGATTCGAGTTTTAAAGGACGTAACTATGGGTACATTTGAAGTTTCGGGCTCCCAAATGGAGGAACGGGTAGGCCATAAGATTTCTGATCAGGCAACAGACTCAGATAAAGGATAAGAAGCTTACCGGACGGTAATCGGACTCACAATGCGATAATGACACAGAAATACGTACACAAGAAAAGATTCGAGTTTTAAAGGACGTAACTATCGGTACATTTGAAGTTTCGGGCACCCGAATGGAGGAACGGGAAGGCCATAAGATATATGAGCATGCAACAGACTCAGATAAAGGACATGAAGCTGACCGGAAGGTAATCGGAAACACGATGCGACAATGACATAGAGATTCGTACACAAGAAAATATTCGAGTTTTAAAGGATGTAACCACCGGTAGCAATCAATTCTAAAAAGAAGCTTCCGGAAAGATATTCTAGTAAATAGAAAACTCGCCATTCATTATCGGTACATTTGAATTTCAGGCTCCCGAATGGAGGAATGGAAGGCGATAAGATATCTAATCATGTAACAGACTCAGATAAAGGATATGAAGCTGACCGGACGGTAATCGGACTCATGATGCGACAATGACATAGAGATACGTACACAAGAAAAGACTCGAGTTTTAAAGTACGTAACTATCGGTACATTTGAAGTTTCGGGCTCCCGAATGGAGGAACGAGAAGGCTATAAGATATCTGATCATGCAACAGACTCAGATAAAGGATATGAAGCTTACCTGACGGTAATCGGACTCACAATGCGACAATGACACAGAGATTCGTACACAAGAAAAGTCTCGAGTTATAATGGACGTAACTATCGGTTCATATGAAGTTGCGGGCACCCGAATGGAGGAACGGGAAGGCTATAAGATATTTGATCATGCAACAAACTATGTTAAATGATACGAAGCTGACCAGACGGTAATCGGACTCACGATGTGACAATGACATAGAGATTCGTACACAAGAAAAGACTCGAGTTTTAAACGACGTAACTATCGGTACATTTGAAGTTTCGGGTACCCGAATGGAGGAACGGGAAGCCCATAAGATATCTGATCATACAACAGACTCTGATCAAGGATACGAAGTTGACCGAAAGGTAATCGGACTCACGATGCGACAATGACATAGAGATTCGTACACAAGAAAATATTCGAGTTTTAAAGGACGTAACTATCGGTACATTTGAAGTTTCGGGCTCCCGAATGGAGGAATGGAAGGCCATAAGATATCTAATCATGTAACAGACTCAGATAAAGGATATGAAGCTGACCGGACGGTAATCGGACTCATGATGCGACAATGACATAGAGATACGTACACAAGAAAAGACTCGAGTTTTAAAGGACGTAACTATCGGTATATTTGAAATTTCGAGCACTCGAATAGAGGAACGGGAAAGCTATAAGATATCTAATCATGCAACAGACAATGTTAAAGGATAAGAAGCTGACCGGACGGTAATCGGACTCATGATGTGACAATGACATAAAGATTCGTACACATGAAAAGACTCGAGTTTTAAAGAACGTAACTATCCGTACGTTTGAAGTTTCGGGCACCCGAACGTAGGAACGGGAAGGCCATAAGATATCTGATCATGCAACAGACACAGATAAAGAATGCGAAGCTGACCGGACGGTAATCGGACTCACGATGTGACAATGACATAGAGATTCGTACACAAGAAAAGACTCGAGTTTTAAAGGACGTAACTATCTGTACGTTTGAAGTTTCGGGCACCCGAATGTAGGAACGGGAAGGCCATATGATATCTGATCAAGCAACAGACTCAGATAAAGGATATGAAGCTGACCGGACGGTAATCGGACTCAGAATGCGACAATGACATAGAGATTCGTACACAAGAAAAGACTCGAGTTTTAATGGACGTAACTATCAGTACATTTAAAGTTTTGGGTACCCGAATGGAGGAACGGGAAGGCCATAAGATATCTGATCATACAACAGACTCTGAAAAAGGATACGAAGTTGACCGGAAGACAATCGGACTCACGATGCGACAATGACATAGAGATTCGTACACAAGAAAAGATTCGAGTTTTAAAAGACGTAACTATCGATACATTTGAAGTTTCGGGCTCCCGAATAGAGGAACGGGAAGGCCATAAGATATCTGATCATGCAACAGACTATGTTAAAAGATACAAAGATGACCGGATGGTAATCGGACTCACGATGTGACAATGACATAGAGATTCGTTCACAAGAAAAGCTCGAGTTTTAAAGGACGTAACTATCGGTACATTTGAAGTTTCGGGCACCGGAATGGAGGAACGGGAAAGCCTTAAGATATCTGAGCATGCAACAGATTTAGATAAAGGATAAGAAGCTGACCGGATGGTAATCCGACTCACGATGCGACAATGACATAGAGATTCGTACACAAGAAAAAAACTCGAGTTTTAAAAGACGTAACTATCGGTACATTTGATGTTTCGGGCACCCGAATGGAGGAACGGGAAGGCCATAAGATATATGAGCATGCAACAGACTCAGATAAAGCATATGAAGCTGACTGGAAGGTAATCGGACACACGATGCGACAATGACATAGAGATTCGTACACAAGAAAAGATTCGAGTTTTAAAGGACGTAACTATCGGTACATTTAATGTTTGCCGGGGTTTTCCCCTTTTCCTAAAAAAAACTATCGGTACATTTGAAGTTTCGGACTCCCGAATGGAGGAACGGGTAGGCCATAAGATATCTGATTAGGCAACAGACTCAGATAAAGGATATGAAGCTTACCGGACGGTAATCGGACTCACAATGCGATAATGACACAGAGATTCGTACACAAGAAAAGACTCGAGTTTTAATGGACGTAACTATCGGTTCATATATAGTGGGGTTAGGAGGACTGGTAAGGAAGTTCAGGGGTTGGAAGTCAAGAACAGCTTTAGTGTTTTAAGTGAAGATTCTGTGGTTGGAGAGGAGGATGAGAGTATTAAGTCTGAAAAGTAGCCTTTTTCTAAACCTGGTATTAAATCTCAGCCTAAACCTTTGCCTAAACTTGTTCCTAAAACCTCAACTTCTTCTAAACCTTTACCCAAATCTCCCTTACCTGAACCTGTTGCTGCTCCTAAGCCTCCTGTGATTAAACCTGCTAAAATCCACAACCCTTCCCCTTATTTTCCTAATGAGCTTTGCTCTGATCCTGTCATTTAGGAGTGTGTTAGTGATGTGACTCCTGGGCAGTTAGATGACATAATGTTCTATATTGATCAGAGGATTGTTCCTTCTAAGGAGCAGGTGATGGAATGGACCATTGACCAGACTAAACTTTTCTTTATTTTGTGTCAAAAGAATAATTTTCCTGAGGGGTTGGATTATGATGAGATAGAGGATATTGAAGTGGAATCTGATGGGAATGAAGTGAGCTCTGAAAACAATGAAACAGGGCATTTTATGAAGCTGGACAATAGTATTGATGATCAGATCATGCAGGAAGGGCATGAGTCTGAACTAAATTCTGGTTATCAATGATGGTCCAAAACCTGAACATGATGGCATGGAATGTTAGAGGTATGTCTAATGTTCATATGCAGAATGAGGTTATGGAGGTTATGAATGACAATAATATTGGTGTATGTTGTTTAATAGAGTCACATGTTAAGGGTAAGAATTTGGACAGTGTTTGTAATAGGGTTTTTAGGAATTGGGAATGGGTTTCTAACAGGCCTTATTGTGCTAATCGGGTTAGGATTATTGTTGGGTGGAATCCTAGCCTAGTGGATATTATGGTGATTGAACACACTTCTCAGGTTATTCACTGCTTTGTTAAGCCTGTTACTGGGGGTGCTGCTTTTTTCTGTTCTTTTATTTATGGGAATGTTACATACTCTTCTAGAAGACTTCTGTGGAATGAGCTTAAGACTTTTAATAATACTATTAAGGATGAGTCATGGTTGTTAATGGGGGATTTTAATGCCATTCTAGACCCATCTGAAAAATCTATGGGTTCCTCTTCCATTAATGCCTCTATGCTGGATTTCAGGGAGTGTTGTGAAAGTATTAATGTTGAAGATATTCCTTCTTCGGGTCTGAAATTTACCTGGAATAAATCTCCAGGTAAAGCTGGTGGGTTGCTTAAGAAGCTTGATAGGATTATGAGTAATGGAAGTTTCTTAAATGCATTTCCTGAAGCTGCTGTTAATTTTCTACCTTTTTTATCTTCAGACCATTCTCCTGCTCTAATCTCTTTGAAGGGGCAACATGTGTGGAAGCCTAGGCCTTTTAAGTTTATGAATTTTATTGCTTCTAAGCCTGGTTTTCTGCCTTTGGTTGATTCTGTTTGGAAAGGAAGGGTTCAGGGGTGTTATATGTTTTCTGTGGTTTCTAAACTAAAGAAGCTGAAGAAGCCTTTGAGGAAGATGGGTAGAGAACAAGGGGACCTTCATGATAAGGTTAAAACTTTGACCAAAGAGCTGGGTAGAGTTCAAGAGGAAGTTGTTCAGGATCCCCACAATGCTGATTTGAGAGAACAAGAAGCTGTCTTTGTTAATGCTTTGAAGCAGGCTTCTTTAGATGAGGAACTATTTCTCAAACAGAGAGCCAAAGTGGAGTGGCTGAAAGCTGGTGACCAGAATACAGCTTACTTTCATAAAGCTGTTAAAGGTAAACTTAGTAAAAGTAGGATTAATTCTGTTATGGATGCTCAGGGGAACTATCATGAGGGGAGGAGTGTGGGTGATGTGTTTGTTAAACACTTTGAGAGTTTCATGGGGAGTAATGTGCAGGTGAATGGAATTAGGGGGGCTGATTCTTTGTTTCATACCAGATTGTCTAGGGTTGAGGCTGATTATATGGTTAGGGAAGTCACTAATGAGGAAATTAAAAAAGCAATCTTTGATATTGATGTGGATAAGGCTCCTGGGCCTGATGGCTTTTCTTCTAAATTTTTTAAAGCCTCTTGGTCTATAATTGGTAATGAGGTTTGTGAAGCTATCAAAGAATTCTTTAGTAATGGCAAACTTCTTAAAGAAGTTAATGCCACTATTATCTCTTTAGTTCCAAAGTGTCTGAATCCGAAGAGTGTTGTGGAGTATAGACCCATTGCTTGTTGCAATGTTCTTTACAAATGTATAACTAAAATCATTTGTGAAAGAATTAAGGGGTCTCTTGATAAAATTGTTGATAATTGTCAAAGTGCTTTTATTCCTGGAAGGCAAATAAGTGATAATATTTTGTTGACACAAGAACTTCTGAGGAATTATCATAGAAAGGGAGGGGAGGCTAGAATGGCTCTGAAAATTGACTTACAGAAAGCTTATGACACTGTCAATCATGATTTTCTTGAAGCCTGTCTTGTTAATTTTGGGTTTCATCCTAGTATGGTTGATTGGATTATGACGTGTATAAGATCTGCTGCATATTCAATAAATGTTAATGGAGAGAGTTTTGGGTATTTCAAGGGTCTTAGAGGTTTGAGGCAGGGTGACCCTATGTCCCCATACCTGTTTACCATTGTTATGCAAGTTCTGAAACTGATTTTGGATAGAAGGATTGCTGGAAATGATCAATTTAGATATCATTGGAAGTGTGCTGAGATGAAACTGACTCATGTATGCTTTGCTGATGATCTTTTGGTTTTGTCATGCTGATGTTGCTTCTGTCTCCTTAATCAAGGATGCTTTGGAAGAGTTTAGTGGGGTTTCTGGCTTAGTCCCTAATCTGGGAAAAAGCACAATGTATATGTCTAATGTGACAAGTATAATGCAGGAGAGAATCAAAAGGTTGCTGCCTTTTAAGGTTGGCAGCTTGCCGGTTAGGTATTTGGGTGTTCCCCTCTTGTCTACAAGGTTATATTCTAAAGATTGTAGTATTCTTACTGATAAAGTTAGGAAAAGACTGGAAGATTGGAAGAATAAATCTTTGTCATTTGCTGGAAGGTTACAACTTATCAAGTCTGTCCTTTGTTCTTTGCAAGTGTATTGGGCTTCTGTGTTTTTATTGCCTGTTAGTGTTATTGAAGATATTGAGAGGCTAATGTGTAGGTTTTCTGGAGTCAAAATGATTCTAGCAAGGGAAGGGTTAGAGTTTCCTGGGAGAATGTTTGCCATCCAAAATGTCAGCGGGGTTGGGGATAAAGTCCTTAAGAATACAGAATAAGGCTTTAATAGCTAGACATATATGGAGCCTTATTTCTGGTAAGGAGACTATCTGGACTAAGTGGATCAAAACTTATAGACTTAAAGGTCTGAGTTTTTGGGGCTTTGTTAGGAAGGAGGGGCCATGTTGGAGTTGGAAGAGTATCTTGGACAGTAGGGATGCTCTTTGGAGGCATTGTGTGCAGAGTATAGGTGATGGGTGTTCCACTTCTGTCTGGTATGATAACTGGTGTCCATTGAGTCCTCTCAGTTTATTCATCACACCAAGGGATATCCATAATGCTGGATTTAATCTTAAGACTACAGTTTCTGAGGTTATTTGCAATGGTAGATGGTTGTGGCCGGAGGAGTGGAGAATTAAGTTTCCTCGTCTATTCTCTTTGTCCCCTCCTTTTATTGTTCCTGGCAAAAAAGATATAACATTCTGGAGAACTAAGAAGGAAACTTATGAGGGCTTTGCTACTAGGACTGTGTTTAATGATCTGAGTGAAGACAAGCCTGAAGTTGCTTGGGCTAGAATTATCTGGTATAGTCAGCCAATCCCTAGACACTCTTTTACACTTTGGTTGGCTGTTCAAAGTAGGCTGTTAACTCAGGATAGATTATTGAATTGGGATGTGCAGAATGTCTTAGAGTGTGTGTTTTGTGGAAAAGTTAAGGATAGTCATAATCATTTTTTTTTTGAGTGTGATTATCCCAAAGCTGTGTGGGAAACTCTGAAGGAAGAGGGAGGATTATCTCAGTGCTCCCCTAATATTTTTAGTTGTGTTAATGAGCTGGCCAGTGAACATATTGGAAAATCTGTGGGGAGTATAATTAAGAGGTTATGTGTGGCTGCCATGGTATACTTTATATGGCAAGAGAGAAATTTAAGGTTGTTTCAAAATGAGAGTAGGAGTGTGGAGGGTGTTTGTAACCTTATCAGGGAAACAGTTAGATTGAAGCTTATGGGGCTGAAAATCTATGCTACTAGAAGCAGCATCAGGCTTAGCAAGTTGTGGGGATTTAAGGTGGTATGGAGGGATCCTACAAAACAGGTTAACCAATGTTGATCTATTTCCTTCTTACTGTTGTTTGGGTTGGCTGGGTGAGGTATTGGAAGGGATCTAAGTGGGGTATTGGGGGAATTAATCTGATTAATAAATGGCTTGGTAATCTTGTGGGCTTAGGGTGGTACAGGGGAGGTGTGGGTAATTTATTTATGAAATCTGTTAATATAGGGGAGGGGGGTATTGTTGGGCTTTTGGGAGTCATAAGGTGTTCTATTCAGCTTGGGTAGAGATCTGGCCTTTAAGGCTTCCTTATACTCTTTCAGTTTGTCATGAGTGGTATAAAAATGGTTGTGAGCTGAGGGTTTTTTGGTTTCTGTTTTTTTCCTGTTTTTGTGTCTGATCTGTTGATGCTTTGGTTTATTCATAAACCTGGTATCAATTCTGCTATTCTTAATAAGGGATTAGGCATTTGTGGTCTTGGGATAAGACAAACAATGGGAGATATAAGGATGGATCAAGGTCATGTCTTTAGGTTCCTATTGTTGTTTTGGTTTTTATCATTTTTTAGCACCAGATATGGCCTTGGAACCTTGGTTTATCTGTATTGTTTTAGCCTTTTCTTGTTTTTGAGTCTTGAGTCTTTTTACTCCACTTGGAGTTGGGGTGGGGGGTTATTGGGTAATCAAGTGATTTATGGAACTGGACAAAGCCTTGGGTAGATAACCTTAGTAGTAGTACCTCCCTGTTATATTTTGAAAGGTGTGTCTTTCATACACCATTGGGGTTTTTGCTGTGTTTAAAACATAGGGAACTAGGAATTTACAGCCATATTAGTATATTCTTTGCTATTTGGTCTGTCATTACCTTAACCTGGTGGAATATAGGAATGGATATGCAGGAGTTTTGCATTCAACCTGGAGAGATAAGGAGGCATTGTACCACTGTCTTTAGGACATTTTCCCCTCCCTTATAAATTTTGCATTTTTTAGATCCTGGCAGTGGTATGGGAACCGGTTAAACATTGGTGTGAGTTTTGGTGTTACTGGCCTGTGTGTGTTTACTTCTGAGCACTTGCTCATGTGGGATGGGAATTACTGGGAACAAGGTGTTGAATGGAGACTAAAAGCGTTTTGGGTAGATTTCTGTATTCAATTCTTATCCTGGTTTCTTTCTCTCTTGTCTTTATGGGATAGTCTGGGTGGGATTGGGTTGTCATTGTTGTGGGATTCTATCCTGACCAGAGAACTTGGTCTATTTTTGGCACTCTGAGCCAGGTCTGCGTTATTTGAAAGGGGATTAGGTATTTTTATACTCAAGGGGAGTTTACACCAGGGAGACATAAGGCTGGACCATACTGGTATTAGTAGGACATTATATTTCTGTGCTCTTTTTTCTGTTTTAGAACTTCATGCCAGTATGGAAACCCAAATCAATGTGTTGGTAATCTTTGTTGGCCTTTTTTCTTGCTTTTGCATTTTTGAGTCTAGTGTGTCTATCCACTTGGGATAAGTCAGGGGCTGGGGATTTTGGGCTGGGTCTTCATCAAATGGAAGTGTATGGTGGCAGTGGGTATAAGTAGAAATCATGATAAGAAATCAGTTGGGAGGAGTAATTGGAGTAAGGATCTGGGCTTAAGGATGGTTAACAACTTAAATGTGTTCAGGGGCATTTTAGTCTTTTCTCAAGATGGGCTGCAGGAATGTGATAAGGGAGTTGATATGGGTCAGCTGCTGGGGATAGTAGTGTATTACTGGTTTTTATGGACATTATGGAATAAAATGCAAATGGTGTCTAGGCAGAGGTCATGGAATGTTATGTTTGGTAGGAGGAATATTAGAAGGATATATTTATATACTCATAAAATGATGGGCAATACGGGAAATCAGTTGGAGAATTGCTGGAAGTTTATATATTGGATAATAATATCAAAGCTGCAGTGTTGTTTAGAATGTGGTAGGTTGCTGAGGTATGTGCAGGATTGGAAGGTATTCTTCTTTTTAGAGTATGTTTGGGTTTTTCTGTGTTATGGGGTGAGGGATGGGTGTTTGGATTCTGAACTATGGTATTGCATGAGTATTAATAATCTAGCTGTGTTTAATAATGCCATCAATCTGGTGGAAGTTTTTAAAGATTATGAATGCAGTTTAGTCTTATTATGTACTGATAGCTTTCTGCTGTGTTTGACTTTGATAGTTCCTGTCAAAGTCAGAATGCTCAATGCCATAATCTGGTTTAACAGGAATACTAAAAGAGTGGTTCCTCTTAATAGTGCCATTACACTGATGGAAGTTTTGAAAGGCTATGAGGTGATACTAGCTCTTTTAGTTGCTTATGATAGCCTATATTGTATGCATTTGATGGAAGCTCTTGAAGTAGACATCAAAATTCCTGTGAATCTTTTGTTCTGGCTATGTTATAAGTATTGCAGCAAAGTGCTGGGATTGATACGGTTTAATTTTCTTGAGTTATCTAGTAAGTGGAATTGGTTTTTAGAAGCTGCCTTTTGGAGTTGGATATTAAGTAGACTGGTAAGTTTTATGGGAGTTAGAATAGTGGTGCTGTTTGATTGTGTTAAGAATGGTATTTGGCTGGTTGGATTGATTATGGTTATGTTGAGTAATTCAAGTACAGCAGAAAATGTTGCGAAAGGTCGAAGATTTCAAAGGATCTGGCAGAAGGATGAATGGGATTGGAGTATTGGATCAGGTGTGATTGGACTGATTGTGAATGCCTGGACCAGCAGCGGGGTCATGCTATGGGTCAGATGGATTAGTGTTTTGGGCCAGCAATGGTTTATTTGGTGGGCTGAATGGGCTGCAGAGTCTGGTATGACTATTATCAAGAGGAGTGCATCTGATTTTTCGAGTGGGCTTTGGAAGCAGGCTGGAGTGAAGGGGCCCTTTGGGCTTTGGATGTATTGGGTTGCTTTGTGGCCCGACTATGATAGAGGGATAGTTTGGTTCTACTTAATGGGTTTGTGTTGGTCGTTTGACATTTTTATTTTTGGGCTTAGTAAAAGATGTATAGGTTGGCCCGTTTTTGTTTTATTTTGTGTTTTTGTTGGGCTAATCCTAGACCTTGGGTTTATGTCCCGGGCTGGGGTTAGTCAATGTCTTGTACTTTTTAAATATTAATAAATGTTTGCCGGGGCTTTGCCTTTTTCCCAAAAAAAACTATCGGTTCATATGAAGTTTCGGGCCCCCAATTGAGGAACGGGAAGGCCATAAGATATCTGATCAGGAAACAGACCTGATAAAGGATATGAAGCTGACCGGAAGGTAATCGGACACACGATGCGACAATGACATAGAGATTCGTACACAAGAAAAGATTCGAGTTTTAAAGGATGTAACTATCGGTACATTTGAAGTTTCGGGCTCCCGAATGGAGGAACGGGTAGGCCATAAGATATGTGATCAGGCAACAGACTCAGATAAAGGATATGAAGCTTACCGAATGGTAATCGGACTCACAATGCGATAATGACACAGAGATTCGTACACAAGAAAAGATTCGAGTTTTAAAGGACGTAACTATCGGTACATATGAAGTTTCGGGCTCCCGAATGGAGGAATGGAAGACCATAAGATATCTAATCATGTAACAGACTCAGATAAAGGATATGAAGCTGACCGGACGGTAATCGGACTCATGATGCGACAATGACATAGAGATACGTACACAAGAAAAGACTCGAGTTTTAAAGTACATAACTATCGGTACATATGAAGTTTCAGACTCCCGAATGGAGGAACGGGAAGGCCATAAGATATCTGATCATGCAACAGACTCAGATAAAGGATATGAAGCTTACCTGACGGTAATCGGACTCACAATGCGACAATGACACAGAGATTCGTACACAAGAAAAGACTCGAGTTATAATGGACGTAACTATCGGTTCATATGAAGTTGCGGGCACCCGAATGGAGGAACCGGAAGGCTATAAGATATTTGATAATCCAACAAACTATGTTAAAGGATACGAAGCTGACCGGACGGTAATCAGACTCACGATGTGACAATGACATAGAGATTCGTACACAAGAAAAGACTCGAGTTTTAAACGACGTAACTATCGGTACATTTGAAGTTTCGGGTACCCGAATGGAGGAACGGGAAGGCCGTAAGATATCTAATCATACAACAGACTTTGATCAAGGATACGAAGTTGACCGAAAGGTAATCGGATTCACGATGCGACAATGACATAGAGATTCGTACTCAAGAAAAGATTCGAGTTTTAAAGGACGTAACTATCGGTACAATTTAAGTTTCGGGCTCCCGAATGTAGGAATGGAAGGCCATAAGATATCTAATCATGTAACAGACTCAGATAAAGGATATGAAGCTGACCGGACGGTAATCGGACTCACGATGTGACAATGACATTGAGATTCGTACACATGGAAAGACTTGACTTTTAAAGGACGTAACTATCCGTACGTTTGAAGTTTCGGGCACCCGAATGTAGGAACGGGAAGGCCATAACATATCTGATCATGCAACAGACTCAGATAAAGGATATGAAGCTGACCGGATAGTAATCGGACTCAGGATGCGACAATGACATAGAGATTCGTACACAAGAAAAGACTCGAGTTTTAACGGACGTAACTATCAGTACATTTAAAGTTTCGGGTACCTGAATGGAGGAACGGGAAGGCCATAAGATATCTGATCATACAACAGACTCTGATAAAGGATACGAAGTTGACCGGAAGGTAATCGGACACACGATGCGACAATGACATAGAGATTCGTACAAAAGAAAAAATTCGAGCTTTAAAGGACGTAACTATCGGTACATTTGAAGTTTCCGGCTCCCGAATGGAGTAACGGGTAGGCCATAAGATATCTGATCAGGCAACAGACTCAGATAAAGGATATGCAGCTTACCGAACGGTAATCGGACTCACAATGCGATAATGACACAGAGATTCGTACACAAGAAAAGATTCGAGTTTTAAAGGACGTAACTATCGGTACATTTGAAGTTTCGGGCACCCGAATGGAGGAACGGGAAGGCCATAAGATATCTGATCAGGCAACCGACTCAGATAAAGGATATGAAGCTTACCGGACGGTAATCGGACTCACAATGCGATAATGACACAGAGATTCTCACACAAGAAAAGACTCGAGTTTTAATGGACGTAACTATCGGTTCATATGAAGTTTCGGGCCCCCAATTGAGGAACGGGAAGGCCATAAGATATCTGATCAGGAAACAGACTCAGATAAAGGATATGAAGCTGACCGGAAGGTAATCGGACACACGATGCGACAATGACATAGAGATTCGTACACAAGAAAAGATTCGAGCTTTAAAGGACGTAACTATCGGTACATTTGAAGTTTCGGGCACCCGAATGGAGGAACGGGAAGGCCATAAGATATCTAAGCATGCAACAGACTCAGATAAAGGATATGAAGCTGACCGGACGGTAATCGGACTCACGATGCGACAATGACATAGAGATTCGTACACAAGAAAAGACTCGAGTTTTAAAGGACGTAACTATTTGTACATTTGAAGTTTCGGGCACCCGAATGGAGGAACGGGAAGGCCATAAGATATCTGAGCATGGAACAGACTCAGATAAAGGATATGAAGCTGACCGGACGGTAATCGGACTCACGATGGGACAATGACACAGAGATTCGTACACAAGAAAAGACTCGAGTTTTAATTGACGTAACTATCTGTACATTTGAAGTTTCGGGCACCCGAATGGAGGAACGTGTGACACCCCGCATTTTCATGTTAACTCTTTTACTAAACTCTAGTTAACTTTCATGTGCATTCATGACTAAACACTTAACTAGGGTTAGCTAAGAAGGTCTTTCGATATGTTATGGGATAATAACATATGTTAGATGATATTAACGCACGTATAACTAGGAAGGTTTTGTCTTGACACACACACGAATCCTATAACCCGAACGTTGGTGATTTGTTGGACATGCATGATTATGTGAACAATTGAGTGTTGATGTATGTGGATTAACACGTGTATGTAAGTTACATGCTTATGTGAATTATTGCGTATTAATTAACTTGTACATAAACGTTATGAGATACGTGCACTTATGATAAACATAATACGTATTGATAAAACAGTAGTTTTATATATGCTAGTATGACTACTATTGTCGGGATGGATCTCGGGAGTTAGTTAGGGGTAATGGGCTCAATTATCAGACAAAAACCCACCAAAGCCCGAATGACTTGGCCCATGAGCCTAACCCTAACTTATTATTTATAAAAAAAAAAAATAAAAGAAACCCTACACCCACTTCCTTGCGCCGTGGGGTTCTAACACACACACACACATCTTTCAATTGCAATCTTCATCAAAATCTCACTAATTCAAGTTGATTCGGGTGGTATCTTGGAGTGTTAAGGAGTCTAGCATTGCAAGGTACATTGTTTAAGAGTTTTATGATTATTATTGATGTTTGAAAAGTTGTAAAAACCCTAAGAACTCTATGTATAAAAATCGCAAATGATGATTAATATTGATATCTTGATTGTTTGTTGAATTGTTGATGAATATGGTTAATAGGAATCATGTCTAGGGTGTATGGTATGTAAAAACCTGAGATTGAACATGTTAATATGAATGTTATTGTGCTAGTATGAGGTTATTGCATGATTATGGGTTAATAAGAATGATTAGGGTTCATGAGAAGCATGTTATTAGAATTCTGATTTTCTGACAGATTCATTGTGACAAATTGTAGGGGCTGTAATGGGTTGGTAAATTGATAGTTTTGATGATTTCTTTGCATGATTGTGATGAACATATTCTTAGCTTTTCATAATGGGCAAAACCATCAGATTTGGACATCGGTTGAGTCGTTTTTGGAATTTTAATTGATTAGGGGTCATATCAGATTTTCGGAATTGAAAAATTGGTCAACTTTAAATGGTCATAACTGGAGATTTACAAAGAATTAAGATATGAAATTTTTACAGTAGGTCAACGTTGGAAAAACTCGGCTTTTCCAAGTGGATTCATCCCGTTTGGATGAATACACAATTTTTGGGAATTTTTATACTAAACTGACCTGTTGTGGAAATTTTCTGGACATAGCTGTGTTGTACGAATTTTTATAATTTTTGTGTTTGGTTTTGAGACAAAATAAAAATAGGGATTTGCAACTGAATCCCCATGAATACTCAGTAAAAATTTGGGATTTTAATTCATCCGTTAAGTGGGTTAAGTGACTCGTTTTTCACAGCGCACAATCTGTCCTAAAAACGCACATTGTGTACGAGGTATTTATGTGACTATTTGAAGTTGTATGTGGTATGTAATTGACATGTACTTGTGTGGAAACTTGCATGAGATTTATTTGATGTGTTAAACTTATAATAATCACCATGATCACCAACGGGATACGTAGGACATACTTGTGCATGTAGAGTCACTAGGTGTCACTACACGGTTTTGAACTTTTAAAAGTATCTAATAAACGTACTATGTGGTATATTGGTTATGCACGTGTACTCACATAGTGACACATATAATAGGGAGTCGGTAGCGAGTCTCTATTACGTTGGAGTTTGGATATTTTTGCTTGCAACCTAAGGTGAGTTTCACTACTATTCTCTCAAAAGCATGCGTCTCGAGTTGAGACAACGTAATTAACTTTTTCTAGTCCGGGTTGGGACTACTACTTTCTAGTCCGGTTTGGGACTACTTACACATCCCGGGTTGGGATGCTATGGATCCTTGTGTGGGTCGGTTTTTACTAGTTCGCAAACTGTGTCCTTGATGAACTAAACCAACTCTATCATCTGTAAGTCCTTCACATACCGAATGAGTTGCCGGGTTATGGCAAGCGGGTAATTAGTTGATAGCGCTATTAGGTCTGACAAACCTCACACCGGCTCGGGGGAGTGCGGGAGTGAACTATAACTTAACAGATTTTATCATTGTTGATAGGCAATGATGTAAGGCATGCGGCTCACATTTGTGGCTACACGTACATCAGCAGTTCGGTATATCGGTGTTAGTTATCATGAATGGGTTAGCTACCCTTGACATGCGATGAACTAGTGTTTACACGGTTCTTGGAACCAACTCAATTACTTGTTTACATGGTTTTGGAAACCAGCGCAGTTACATACTCATCTACTTTACTTAGTGAACTCACCAGCATTGTTTGTTGACCCACGATTTACATGCTTTTGCAGGTAGTTAGCTTCCGGTGCCAGGATTAGAAAGCACTGCACACTTCACTGCATTTGGGGTCTCGGGCATACACCTAAATTACATATTATGCTTTTACATTTTCCTTCATATGGCTTTAATCTGGGCGTGTTGTTTTGCGCATGGCTTTTAAAAGGTTTTAATTTGGTTTACGCTTCCGTAGCTTAACTAAACCTGATTTTTAAAAACGAACTAAATGGTTTGGGCATTTAGAGTTTGTTCATATGACTTATGGCTATGGGATCCTGGTGTGTCACGCGCCTCGCGGTAAAACCCCGCAGTGGAAATTTGAGGGTGTGACAGAACGGGAAGGCCATAAGATATATGAGCATGCAACAGACTCAGATAAAGGATATGAAGCTGACCGGACGGTAATCGGACTCACGATGGGACAATGACACAGAGATTCGTACACAAGAAAAGACTCGTGTTTTAATGAACGTAACTATCTGTACATTTGAAGTTTCGGGCACCCGAATGGAGGAATGGGAAGGCCATAAGATATATGAGCATCTAACAGACTCAGATAAAGGATATGAAGCTTACCAGACGGTAATCGGACTCACAATGGGACAATGACACAGAGATTCGTACACAAGAAAAGACTCGAGTTTTAATGGACGGAACTACCGGTTCATATGAAGTTTCGGGCACCCGAATGGAGGAACGGGAACGCCATAAGATTTCTGATCATGCAACAAACTATGTTAAAGGATACGAAGCAGACTGGATGGTAATCGGACTCACGATGTGACAATGACACAGAGATTCGTACACAAGAAAAGACTCGTGTTTTAATGGACGTAACTAGCGGTTCATTTGAAGTTTCGGGCACCCGAATGGAGGAACGGGAAGGCCATAAGATATATGAGCATGCAACAGACTCAGATAAAGGATATGAAGCTGACCGGACGGTAATCGGACTCACGATGGGACAATGACACAGAGATTCGTACACAAGAAAAGACTCGTGTTTTAATGAACGTAACTATCTGTACATTTGAAGTTTCGGGCACCCGAATGGAGGAATGGGAAGGCCATAAGATATATGAGCATCTAACAGACTCAGATAAAGGATATGAAGCTTACCAGACGGTAATCGGACTCACAATGGGACAATGACACAGAGATTCGTACACAAGAAAAGACTCGAGTTTTAATGGACGGAACTACCGGTTCATATGAAGTTTCGGGCACCCGAATGGAGGAACGGGAACGCCATAAGATTTCTGATCATGCAACAAACTATGTTAAAGGATACGAAGCAGACTGGATGGTAATCGGACTCACGATGTGACAATGACACAGAGATTCGTACACAAGAAAAGACTCGTGTTTTAATGGACGTAACTAGCGGTTCATTTGAAGTTTCGGGCACCCGAATGGAGGAACGGGAAGGCCATAAGATATCTAAGCATGCAACAGAATCAGATAAAGGATATGAAGCTGACCGGACGGTAATCGGACTCACGATGCGACAATGACATAGAGATTCGTACACAAGAAAAGACTCGAGTTTTAAAGGACGTAACTATTTGTACATTTGAAGTTTCGGGCACCCGAATGGAGGAACGGGAATGCCATAAGATATCTGAGCATGCAACAGACTCAGATAAAGGATATGAAGCTGACCGGATGGTAATCGGACTCACGATGCGACAATGACATAGAGATTCGTACACAAGAAAAGACTCGTGTTTTAATGGACGTAACTAGCGGTTCATTTGAAGTTTCGGGCACCCGAATGAAGGAACGGGAAGGCCATAAGGTATCTGAGCATGCAACAGACTCAGATAAAGGATATGAAGCTTACCGGACGGTAATCGGACTTACGATGGGACAATGACACAGAGATTAGTACACAAGAAAAGACTCGAGTTTTAATGGACGGAACTATCGGTTTATATGAAGTTTCGGGCACCCGAATGGAGGAACGGGAACGCCATAAGATATCTGATTATGCAACAAACTATGTTAAAGGGTACAAAGCAGACCGGACGGTAATCGGACTCACGATGTGACAAGGACACAGAGATTCGTACACAAGAAAAGACTCGTGTTTTAATGGACGTAACTAGCGGTTCATTTGAAGTTTCGGGCACCCGAATGGAGGAACGGGAAGGCCATAAGATATCTAAGCATGCAACAGACTCATATAAAGGATATGAAGCTGACCGGATGGTAATCAGACTCACGATGCGACAATGATATAGAGATTCGTACACAAGAAAAGACTCGAGTTTTAAAGGACGTAACTATCTGTACATTTGAAGTTTCGGGCACCCGAATGGAGGACCGGAAGGCCATAAGATATCTGAGCATGCAACAGACTTAGATAAAGGATATGAAGCTTACCGGACGGTAATCGGACTCACGATGGGACAATGACACAGAGATTCGTACACAAGAAAAAACTCGAGTTTTAATGGACGGAACTACCGGTTGATATGAAGTTTCGGGCACCCGAATGGAGGAACGGGAACGCCATAAGATATCTGATCATGCAACAAACTATGTTAAAGGATACGAAGCAGACCGGACGGTAATGGGACTCAAGATGTGACAATGACACAGAGATTCGTACACAAGAAAAGACTCGTGTTTTAATGGACGTAACTAGCGGTTCATTTGAAGTTTCGGTCACCCGAATGGAGGAACGGGAAGGCCATAAGATATCTAAGCATGCAACAGACTCAGATAAAGGATATGAAGCTGACCGGACGGTAATCGGACTCACGATGCGACAATGACATAGAGATTCGTACACAAGTAAAGACTCGAGTTTTAAAGGACGTAACTATCTGTACATTTGAAGTTTCGGGCACCCGAATGGAGGAACGGGAAGGCCATAAGATATCTGAGCATGCAACAGACTCAGATAATGGATATGAAGCTAACCGGAAGGTAATCGGACTCACGATGGGATAATGACACAGAGATTCGTACACAAGAATAGACTCGTGTTTTAATGAACGTAAATAGCGGTTCGTTTGAAGTTTCGAGCACCCGAATGGAGGAACGGGAAAACCATAAGATATCTAAGCATGCAACAGACTCAGATAAAGGATATGAAGCTGACCGGACGGTAATCGGACTCACGATGTGACAATGACACAGAGATTCGTACACAAGAAAAGACTCGTGTTTTAATGGACGGAACTATCGGTTCATATGAAGTTTCGGGCAACCGAATGGAGGAACGGGAACGCCATAAGATATCCGATCATGCAACAAACTATGTTAAAGGGTACGAAGCAGACCGGACGGTAATCGGACTCACGATGTGACAATGACATAGAGATTCGTACACAAGAAAAGACTCGTGTTTTAATGGACGTAACTAGCGGTTCATTTGAAGTTTCGGGCACCCGAATGGAGGAACGGGAAGGCCATAAGATATCTGAGCATGCAACAGACTCAGATAAAGGATATGAAGCTGACCGGACAGTAATCGGACTCACAATGGGACAATGACACAGAGATTCGTACACAACAAAAGACTCGAGTTTTAATGGACGTAACTAGCGGTTCATTTGAAGTTTCGGGCACCCGAATGGAGGAACGGGAAGGCCATAAGATATCTGAGCATGCAACAGACTCAGATAAAGGATATAAAGCTGACCGGACGGTAATCGTACTCACGATGGGACAATGACACAGAGATTCGTGCACAAGAAAAGACTCGTGTTTTAATGGACGTAACTAGCGGTTCATTTGAAGTTTCTGGCACCCGAATGGAGGAACGGGAAGGCCATAAGATATTTGAGCATGCAATAGACTCAGATAAAGGATATGAAGCTGACTGGACAGTAATCGGACTCACGATGCGACAATGACATAGAGATTCGTAAACAAGAAAAGACTCGAGTTTTAATGGACGTAACTAGCGGTTCATTTGAAGTTCCGGGCACTCGAATGGAGGAACGGGAAGGCCATAAGATATCTAAGCATGCAACAGACTCAGATAAAGGATATGAAGCTTACCGGACGGTAATCGGACTCACGATGGGACAATGACACAGAGATTCGTACACAAGAAAAGACTCGAGTTTTAATGGACGGAACTACCGGTTCATATGAAGTTTCGGGCACCCGAATGGAGAAACGGGAACGCCATAAGATTTCTGATCATGCAACAAACTATGTTAAAGGATACGAAGCAGACTGGACGGTAATCGGACTCACGATGTGACAATGACACAGAGATTCGTACACAAGAAAAGACTCGTGTTTTAATGGACGTAACTAGCGGTTCATTTGAAGTTTCGGGCACCCGAACGGAGGAACGGGAAGGCCATAAGATATCTAAGCATGCAACAGACTCAGATAAAGGATATGAAGCTGACCGGACGGTAATCGGACTCACGATGCGACAATGACATAGAGATTCGTACACAAGAAAAGACTCGAGTTTTAAAGGACGTAACTATTTGTACATTTGAAGTTTCGGGCACCCGAATGGAGGAACGGGAATGCCATAAGATATCTGAGCATGCAACAGACTCAGATAAAGGATATGAAGCTGACCGGATGGTAATCGGACTCACGATGCGACAATGACATAGAGATTCGTACACAAGAAAAGACTCGTGTTTTAATGGACGTAACTAGCGGTTCATTTGAAGTTTCGGGCACCCGAATGAAGGAACGGGAAGGCCATAAGATATCTGAGCATGCAACAGACTCAGATAAAGGATATGAAGCTTACCGGACGGTAATCGGATTTACGATGGGACAATGACATAGAGATTAGTACACAAGAAAAGACTCGAGTTTTAATGGACGGAACTATCGGTTTATATGAAGTTTCGGGCACCCGAATGGAGGAACGGGAACGCCATAAGATATCTGATTATGCAACAAACTATGTTAAAGGGTACAAAGCAGACCAGACGGTAATCGGACTCACGATGTGACAAGGACACAGAGATTCGTACACAAGAAAAGACTCGTGTTTTAATGGACGTAACTAGCGGTTCATTTGAAGTTTCGGGCACCCGAATGGAGGAACGGGAAGGCCATAAGATATCTAAGCATGCAACAGACTCATATAAAGGATATGAAGCTGACCGGATGGTAATCAGACTCACGATGCGACAATGATATAGAGATTCGTACACAAGAAAAGACTCGAGTTTTAAAGGACGTAACTATCTGTACATTTGAAGTTTCGGGCACCCGAATGGAGGACCGGAAGGCCATAAGATATCTGAGCATGCAACAGACTTAGATAAAGGATATGAAGCTTACCGGACGGTAATCGGACTCACGATGGGACAATGACACAGAGATTCGTACACAAGAAAAGACTCGAGTTTTAATGGACGGAACTACCGGTTGATATGAAGTTTCGGGCACCCGAATGGAGGAACGGGAACGCCATAAGATATCTGATCAGGCAACAAACTATGTTAAAGGATACGAAGCAGACCGGACGGTAATGGGACTCAAGATGTGACAATGACACAGAGATTCGTACACAAGAAAAGACTCGTGTTTTAATGGACGTAACTAGCGGTTCATTTGAAGTTTCGGGCACCCGAATGGTGGAACGGGAAGGCCATAAGATATCTAAGCATGCAACAGACTCAGATAAAGGATATGAAGCTGACCGGACGGTAATCGGACTCACGATGCGACAATGACATAGAGATTCGTAAACAAGAAAAGACTCGAGTTTTAATGGACGTAACTAGCGGTTCATATGAAGTTTCGGGCAACCGAATGGAGGAACGGGAACGCCATAAGATATCCGATCATGCAACAAACTATGTTAAAGGGTACGAAGCAGACCGGACGGTAATCGGACTCACGATGTGACAATGACATAGAGATTCGTACACAAGAAAAGACTCGTGTTTTAATGGACGTAACTAGCGGTTCATTTGAAGTTTCGGGCACCCAAATGGAGGAACGGGAAGGCCATAAGATATCTGAGCATGCAACAGACTCAGATAATGGATATGAAGCTAACCGGACGGTAATCGGACTCACGATGGGACAATGACACAGAGATTCGTACACAAGAATAGACTCGTGTTTTAATGAACGTAAATAGCGGTTCGTTTGAAGTTTCGAGCACCCGAATGGAGGAACGGGAAAACCATAAGATATCTAAGCATGCAACAGACTCAGATAAAGGATATGAAGCTGACCGGACGGTAATCGGACTCACGATGTGACAATGACACAGAGATTCGTACACAAGAAAAGACTCGTGTTTTAATGGACGGAACTATCGGTTCATATGAAGTTTCGGGCAACCGAATGGAGGAACGGGAACGCCATAAGATATCCGATCATGCAACAAACTATGTTAAAGGGTACGAAGCAGACCGGACGGTAATCGGACTCACGATGTGACAATGACATAGAGATTCGTACACAAGAAAAGACTCGTGTTTTAATGGACGTAACTAGCGGTTCATTTGAAGTTTCGGGCACCCAAATGGAGGAACGGGAAGGCCATAAGATATCTGAGCATGCAACAGACTCAGATAAAGGATATGAAGCTGACCGGACAGTAATCGGACTCACGATGGGACAATGACACAGAGATTCGTACACAAGAAAAGACTCGAGTTTTAATGGACGTAACTAGCGGTTCATTTGAAGTTTCGGGCACCCGAATGGAGGAACGGGAAGGCCATAAGATATCTGAGCATGCAACAGACTCAGATAAAGGATATAAAGCTGACCGGACGGTAATCGTACTCACGATGGGACAATGACACAGAGATTCGTACACAAGAAAAGACTCGAGTTTTAATGGACGGAACTACCGGTTGATATGAAGTTTCGGGCACCCGAATGGAGGAACGGGAAAGCCATAAGATATCTGATCATGCAACAAACTATGTTAAAGGATACGAAACAGACCGGACGGTAATCGGACTCACGATGGGACAATGACACAGAGATTCGTGCACAAGAAAAGACTCGTGTTTTAATGGACGCAACTAGCGGTTCATTTGAAATTTCTGGCACCCGAATGGAGGAACGGGAAGGCCATAAGATATCTGAGCATGCAATAGACTCAGATAAAGGATATGAAGCTGACTGGACAGTAATCGGACTCACGATGCGACAATGACATAGAGATTCGTAAACAAGAAAAGACTCGAGTTTTAATGGACGTAACTAGCGGTTCATTTGAAGTTCCGGGCACTCGAATGGAGGAACGGGAAGGCCATAAGATATCTAAGCATGCAACAGACTCAGATAAAGGATATGAAGCTTACCGGACGGTAATCGGACTCACGATGGGACAATGACACAGAGATTCGTACACAAGAAAAGACTCGAGTTTTAATGGACGGAACTACCGGTTCATATGAAGTTTCGGGCACCCGAATGGAGGAACGGGAACGCCATAAGATTTCTGATCATGCAACAAACTATGTTAAAGGATACGAAGCAGACTGGACGGTAATCGGACTCACGATGTGACATTGACACAGAGATTCGTACACAAGAAAAGACTCGTGTTTTAATGGACGTAACTAGCGGTTCATTTGAAGTTTCGGGCACCCGAATGGAGGAACGGGAAGGCCATAAGATATCTAAGCATGCAACAGACTCAGATAAAGGATATGAAGCTGACCGGACGGTAATCGGACTCACGATGCGACAATGACATAGAGATTCGTACACAAGAAAAGACTCGAGTTTTAAAGGACGTAACTATTTGTACATTTGAAGTTTCGGGCACCCGAATGGAGGAACGGGAATGCCATAAGATATCTGAGCATGCAACAGACTCAGATAAAGGATATGAAGCTGACCGGACGGTAATCGGACTCACGATGGGACAATGACACAGAGATTCGTACACAAGAAAAGACTCGTGTTTTAATGAACGTAACTATCTGTACATTTGAAGTTTCGGGCACCCGAATGGAGGAATGGGAAGGCCATAAGATATATGAGCATCTAACAGACTCAGATAAAGGATATGAAGCTTACCAGACGGTAATCGGACTCACGATGGGACAATGACACAGAGATTCGTACACAAGAAAAGACTCGAGTTTTAATGGACGGAACTACCGGTTCATATGAAGTTTCGGGCACCCGAATGGAGGAACGGGAACGCCATAAGATTTCTGATCATGCAACAAACTATGTTAAAGGATACGAAGCAGACTGGATGGTAATCGGACTCACGATGTGACAATGACACAGAGATTCGTACACAAGAAAAGACTCGTGTTTTAATGGACGTAACTAGCGGTTCATTTGAAGTTTCGGGCACCCGAATGGAGGAACGGGAAGGCCATAAGATATCTAAGCATGCAACAGACTCAGATAAAGGATATGAAGCTGACCGGACGGTAATCGGACTCACGATGCGACAATGACATAGAGATTCGTACACAAGAAAAGACTCGAGTTTTAAAGGACGTAACTATTTGTACATTTGAAGTTTCGGGCACCCGAATGGAGGAACGGGAATGCCATAAGATATCTGAGCATGCAACAGACTCAGATAAAGGATATGAAGCTGACCGGATGGTAATCGGACTCACGATGCGACAATGACATAGAGATTCGTACACAAGAAAAGACTCGTGTTTTAATGGACGTAACTAGCGGTTCATTTGAAGTTTCGGGCACCCGAATGAAGGAACGGGAAGGCCATAAGATATCTGAGCATGCAACAGACTCAGATAAAGGATATGAAGCTTACCAGACGGTAATCGGACTTACGATGGGACAATGACACAGAGATTAGTACACAAGAAAAGACTCGAGTTTTAATGGACGGAACTATCGGTTTATATGAAGTTTCAGGCACCCGAATGGAGGAACGGGAACGCCATAAGATATCTGATTATGCAACAAACTATGTTAAAGGGTACAAAGCAGACCGGACGGTAATCGGACTCACGATGTGACAAGGACACAGAGATTCGTACACAAGAAAAGACTCCTGTTTTAATGGACGTAACTAGAGGTTCATTTGAAGTTTCGGGCACCCGAATGGAGGAACGGGAAGGCCATAAGATATCTAAGCATGCAACAGACACATATAAAGGATATGAAGCTGACCGGATGGTAATCAGACTCACGATACGACAATGATATAGAGATTCGTACACAGGAAAAGACTCGAGTTTTAAAGGACGTAACTATCTGTACATTTGAAGTTTCGGGCACCCGAATGGAGGACCGGAAGGCCATAAGATATCTGAGCATGCAACAGACTTAGATAAAGGATATGAAGCTTACCGGACGGTAATCGGACTCACGATGGGACAATGACACAGAGATTCGTACACAAGAAAAGACTCGAGTTTTAATGGACGGAACTACCGGTTGATATGAAGTTTCGGGCACCCGAATGGAGGAATGGGAACGTCATAAGATATCTGATCAGGCAACAAACTATGTTAAAGGATACGAAGCAGACCGGACGGTAATGGGACTCAAGATGTGACAATGACACAGTGATTCGTACACAAGAAAAGACTCGTGTTTTAATGGACGTAACTAGCGGTTCATTTGAAGTTTCGGGCACCCGAATGGAGGAACGGGAAGGCCATAAGATATCTATGCATGCAACAGACTCAGATAAAGGATATGAAGCTGACCGGACGGTAATCGGACTCACGATGCGACAATGACATAGAGATTCGTAAACAAGAAAAGACTCGAGTTTTAATGGACGTAACTAGCGGTTCATATGAAGTTTCGGGCAACCGAATGGAGGAACGGGAACGCCATAAGATATCCGATCATGCAACAAACTATGTTAAAGGGTACGAAGCAGACCGGACGGTAATCGGACTCACGATGTGACAATGACATAGAGATTCGTACACAAGAAAAGACTCGTGTTTTAATGGACGTAACTAGCGGTTCATTTGAAGTTTCGGGCACCCAAATGGAGGAACGGGAAGGCCATAAGATATCTGAGCATGCAACAGACTCAGATAATGGATATGAAGCTAACCGGACGGTAATCGGACTCACGATGGGACAATGACACAGAGATTCGTACACAAGAATAGACTCGTGTTTTAATGAACGTAAATAGCGGTTCGTTTGAAGTTTCGAGCACCCGAATGGAGGAACGGGAAAACCATAAGATATCTAAGCATGCAACAGACTCAGATAAAGGATATGAAGCTGACCGGACGGTAATCGGACTCACGATGTGACAATGACACAGAGATTCGTACACAAGAAAAGACTCGTGTTTTAATGGACGGAACTATCGGTTCATATGAAGTTTCGGGCAACCGAATGGAGGAACGGGAACGCCATAAGATATCCGATCATGCAACAAACTATGTTAAAGGGTACGAAGCAGACCGGACGGTAATCGAACTCACGATGTGACAATGACATAGAGATTCGTACCCAAGAAAAGACTCGTGTTTTAATGGACGTAACTAGCGGTTCATTTGAAGTTTCGGGCACCCGAATGAAGGAACGGGAAGGCCATAAGATATCTGAGCATGCAACAGACTCAGATAAAGGATATGAAGCTTACCGGACGGTAATCGGACTTACGATGGGACAATGACACAGAGATTAGTACACAAGAAAAGACTCGAGTTTTAATGGACGGAACTATCGGTTTATATGAAGTTTCAGGCACCCGAATGGAGGAACGGGAACGCCATAAGATATCTGATTATGCAACAAACTATGTTAAAGGGTACAAAGCAGACCGGACGGTAATCGGACTCACGATGTGACAAGGACACAGAGATTCGTACACAAGAAAAGACTCGTGTTTTAATGGACGTAACTAGAGGTTCATTTGAAGTTTCGGGCACCCGAATGGAGGAACGGGAAGGCCATAAGATATCTAAGCATGCAACAGACACATATAAAGGATATGAAGCTGACCGGATGGTAATCAGACTCCAGATACGACAATGATATAGAGATTCGTACACAAGAAAAGACTCGAGTTTTAAAGGACGTAACTATCTGTACATTTGAAGTTTCGGGCACCCGAATGGAGGACCGGAAGGCCATAAGATATCTGAGCATGCAACAGACTTAGATAAAGGATATGAAGCTTACCGGACGGTAATCGGACTCACGATGGGACAATGACACAGAGATTCGTACACAAGAAAAGACTCGAGTTTTAATGGACGGAACTACCGGTTGATATGAAGTTTCGGGCACCCGAATGGAGGAACGGGAACGTCATAAGATATCTGATCAGGCAACAAACTATGTTAAAGGATACGAAGCAGACCGGACGGTAATGGGACTCAAGATGTGACAATGACACAGAGATTCGTACACAAGAAAAGACTCGTGTTTTAATGGACGTAACTAGCGGTTCATTTGAAGTTTCGGGCACCCGAATGGAGGAACGGGAAGGCCATAAGATATCTAAGCATGCAACAGACTCAGATAAAGGATATGAAGCTGACCGGACGGTAATCGGACTCACGATGCGACAATGACATAGAGATTCGTAAACAAGAAAAGACTCGAGTTTTAATGGACGTAACTAGCGGTTCATATGAAGTTTCGGGCAACCGAATGGAGGAACGGGAACGCCATAAGATATCCGATCATGCAACAAACTATGTTAAAGGGTACGAAGCAGACCGGACGGTAATCGGACACACGATGTGACAATGACATAGAGATTCGTACACAAGAAAAGACTCGTGTTTTAATGGACGTAACTAGCGGTTCATTTGAAGTTTCGGGCACCCAAATGGAGGAACGGGAAGGCCATAAGATATCTGAGCATGCAACAGACTCAGATAATGGATATGAAGCTAACCGGACGGTAATCGGACTCACGATGGGACAATGACACAGAGATTCGTACACAAGAATAGACTCGTGTTTTAATGAACGTAAATAGCGGTTCGTTTGAAGTTTCGAGCACCCGAATGGAGGAACGGGAAAACCATAAGATATCTAAGCATGCAACAGACTCAGATAAAGGATATGAAGCTGACCGGACGGTAATCGGACTCACGATGTGACAATGACACAGAGATTCGTACACAAGAAAAGACTCGTGTTTTAATGGACGGAACTATCGGTTCATATGAAGTTTCGGGCAACCGAATGGAGGAACGGGAACGCCATAAGATATCCGATCATGCAACAAACTATGTTAAAGGGTACGAAGCAGACCGGACGGTAATCGAACTCACGATGTGACAATGACATAGAGATTCGTACCCAAGAAAAGACTCGTGTTTTAATGGACGTAACTAGCGGTTCATTTGAAGTTTCGGGCACCCAAATGGAGGAACGGGAAGGCCATAAGATATCTGAGCATGCAACAGACTCAGATAAAGGATATGAAGCTGACCGGACAGTAATCGGACTCACGATGGGACAATGACACAGAGATTCGTACACAAGAAAAGACTCGAGTTTTAATGGACGTAACTAGCGGTTCATTTGAAGTTTCGGGCACCCGAATGGAGGAACGGGAAGGCCATAAGATATCTGAGCATGCAACAGACTCAGATAAAGGATATAAAGCTGACCGGACGGTAATCGTACTCACGATGGGACAATGACACAGAGATTCGTACACAAGAATAGACTCGTGTTTTAATGAACGTAAATAGCGGTTCGTTTGAAGTTTCGAGCACCCGAATGGAGGAACGGGAAAACCATAAGATATCTAAGCATGCAACAGACTCAGATAAAGGATATGAAGCTGACCGGACGGTAATCGGACTCACGATGTGACAATGACACAGAGATTCGTACACAAGAAAAGACTCGTGTTTTAATGGACGGAACTATCGGTTCATATGAAGTTTCGGGCCACCGAATGGAGGAACGGGAACGCCATAAGATATCCGATCATGCAACAAACTATGTTAAAGGGTACGAAGCAGACCGGACGGTAATCGGACTCACGATGTGACAATGACATAGAGATTCGTACACAAGAAAAGACTCGTGTTTTAATGGACGTAACTAGCGGTTCATTTGAAGTTTCGGGCACCCAAATGGAGGAACGGGAAGGCCATAAGATATCTGAGCATGCAACAGACTCAGATAATGGATATGAAGCTAACCGGACGGTAATCGGACTCACGATGGGACAATGACACAGAGATTCGTACACAAGAATAGACTCGTGTTTTAATGAACGTAAATAGCGGTTCGTTTGAAGTTTCGAGCACCCGAATGGAGGAACGGGAAAACCATAAGATATCTAAGCATGCAACAGACTCAGATAAAGGATATGAAGCTGACCGGACGGTAATCGGACTCACGATGTGACAATGACACAGAGATTCGTACACAAGAAAAGACTCGTGTTTTAATGGACGGAACTATCGGTTCATATGAAGTTTCGGGCAACCGAATGGAGGAACGGGAACGCCATAAGATATCCGATCATGCAACAAACTATGTTAAAGGGTACGAAGCAGACCGGACGGTAATCGAACTCACGATGTGACAATGACATAGAGATTCGTACCCAAGAAAAGACTCGTGTTTTAATGGACGTAACTAGCGGTTCATTTGAAGTTTCGGGCACCCGAATGAAGGAACGGGAAGGCCATAAGATATCTGAGCATGCAACAGACTCAGATAAAGGATATAAAGCTGACCGGACGGTAATCGTACTCACGATGGGACAATGACACAGAGATTCGTACACAAGAATAGACTCGTGTTTTAATGAACGTAAATAGCTGTTCGTTTGAACTTTCGGGCACCCGAATGGAGGAACGGGAAAGCCATAAGATATCTGATCATGCAACAAACTATGTTAAAGGATACGAAACAGACCGGATGGTAATCGGACTCACGATGGGACAATGACACAGAGATTCGTGCACAAGAAAAGACTCGTGTTTTAATGGACGCAACTAGCGGTTCATTTGAAGTTTCTGGCACCCGAATGGAGGAACGGGAAGGCCATAAGATATCTGAGCATGCAATAGACTCAGATAAAGGATATGAAGCTGACTGGACAGTAATCGGACTCACGATGCGACAATGACATAGAGATTCGTAAACAAGAAAAGACTCGAGTTTTAATGGAAGTAACTAGCGGTTCATTTGAAGTTCCGGGCACTCGAATGGAGGAACGGGAAGGCCATAAGATATCTAAGCATGCAACAGACTCAGATAAAGGATATGAAGCTTACCGGACGGTAATCGGACTCACGATGGGACAATGACACAGAGATTCGTACACAAGAAAAGACTCGAGTTTTAATGGACGGAACTACCGGTTCATATGAAGTTTCGGGCACCCGAATGGAGGAACGGGAACGCCATAAGATTTCTGATCATGCAACAAACTATGTTAAAGGATACGAAGCAGACTGGACGGTAATCGGACTCACGATGTGACAATGACACAGAGATTCGTACACAAGAAAAGACTCGTGTTTTAATGGACGTAACTAGCGGTTCATTTGAAGTTTCGGGCACCCGAATGGAGGAACGGGAAGGCCATAAGATATCTAAGCATGCAACAGACTCAGATAAAGGATATGAAGCTGACCGGACGGTAATCGGACTCACGATGCGACAATGACATAGAGATTCGTACACAAGAAAAGACTCGAGTTTTAAAGGACGTAACTATTTGTACATTTGAAGTTTCGGGCACCCGAATGGAGGAACGGGAATGCCATAAGATATCTGAGCATGCAACAGACTCAGATAAAGGATATGAAGCTGACCGGATGGTAATCGGACTCACGATGCGACAATGACATAGAGATTCGTACACAAGAAAAGACTCGTGTTTTAATGGACGTAACTAGCGGTTCATTTGAAGTTTCGGGCCCCCGAATGAAGGAACGGGAAGGCCATAAGATATCTGAGCATGCAACAGACTCAGATAAAGGATATGAAGCTTACCGGACGGTAATCGGACTTACGATGGGACAATGACACAGAGATTAGTACACAAGAAAAGACTCGAGTTTTAATGGACGGAACTAACGGTTCATATGAAGTTTCGGGCACCCGAATGGAGGAACGGGAACACCATAAGATATCTGATCATGCAACAAACTATGTTAAAGGGTACAAAGCAGACCGGACGGTAATCGGACTCACGATGTGACAATGACACAGAGATTCGTACACAAGAAAAGACTCGTGTTTTAATGGACGTAACTAGCGGTTCATTTGAAGTTTCGGGCACCCGAATGGAGGAACGAGAAGGCCATAAGATATCTAAGCATGCAACAGACTCATATAAAGGATATGAAGCTGACCGGATGGTAATCAGACTCACGTTGCGACAATGATATAGAGATTCGTACACAAGAAAAGACTCGAGTTTTAAAGGACGTAACTATCTGTACATTTGAAGTTTCGGGCACCCGAATGGAGGACCGGAAGGCCATAAGATATCTGAGCATGCAACAGACTCAGATAAAGGATATGAAGCTTACCGGACGGTAATCGGACTCACTATGGGACAATGACACAGAGATTCGTACACAAGAAAAGACTCGAGTTTTAATGGACGGAACTACCGGTTGATATGAAGTTTCGGGCACCCGAATGGAGGAACGGGAACGCCATAAGATATCTGATCATGCAACAAACTATGTTAAAGGATACGAAGCAGACCGGACGGTAATGGGACTCAAGATGTGACAATGACACAGAGATTCGTACACAAGAAAAGACTCGTGTTTTAATGGACGTAACTAGCGGTTCATTTGAAGTTTCGGGCACCCGAATGGAGGAACGGGAAGGCCATAAGATATCTAAGCATGCAACAGACTCAGATAAAGGATATGAAGCTGACCGGACGGTAATCGGACTCACGATGCGACAATGACATAGAGATTCGTACACAAGTAAAGACTCGAGTTTTAATGGACGTAACTAGCTGTTCATTTGAAGTTTCGGGCACCCAAATGGAGGAACGGGAAGGCCATAAGATATCTGGGCATGCAACAGAGTCAGATAAAGGATATGAAGCTTGCCAGACGGTAATCGGACTCACGATGGGACAATGACACAGAGATTCGTACACAAGAATAGAGTCAAGTTTTAATGGACGGAACTACCGGTTCATATGAAGTTTCGGGCACCCGAATTGAGGAACGGGAACGCCATAAGATATCTGATCTTGCAACAAACTATGTTAAAGGATACGAAGTAGACCGGACGGTAATCGGACTCACGATGTGACAATGACACAGAGATTCGTACACAAGAAAAGACTCGTGTTATAATGGACGTAACTAGTGGTTCATTTGAAGTTTCGGGCACCCGAATGGAGGAACGGGAAGGCCATAAGATATCTAAGCATGCAACAGACTCAGATAAAGGATATGAAGCTGACCGGACGGTAATCGGACTCACGATGCGACAATGACATAGAGATTCGTACACAAGAAAAGACTCGTGTTTTAATGGACGTAACTAGCGGTTCATTTGAAGTTTCGGGCACCCGAATGGAGAAACGGGAAGGCCATAAGATATCTGAGCATGCAACAGACTCAGATAAAGGATATGAAGCTTACCGGACGGTAATCGGACTTACGATGGGACAATGACACAGAGATTCGTACACAAGAAAAGACTCGAGTTTTAATGGACGGAACTATCGGTTCATATGAAGTTTCGGGCAACCGAATGGAGGAACGGGAACGCCATAAGATATCCGATCATGCAACAAACTATGTTAAAGGGTACGAAGCAGACCGGACGGTAATCGGACTCACGATGTGACAATGACATAGAGATTCGTACACAAGAAAAGACTCGTGTTTTAATGGACGTAACTAGCGGTTCATTTGAAGTTTCGGGCACCCGAATGGAGGAACGGGAAGGCCATAAGATATCTGAGCATGCAACAGACTCAGATAAAGGATATGAAGCTGACCGGACAGTAATCGGACTCACGATGGGACAATGACACAGAGATTAGTACACAAGAAAAGACTCGAGTTTTAATGGACGTAACTAGCGGTTCATTTGAAGTTTCGGGCACCCGAATGGAGGAACGGGAAGGCCATAAGATATCTGAGCATGCAACAGACTCAGATAAAGGATATGAAGCTGACCGGACGGTAATCGTACTCACAATGGGACAATGACACAGAGATTCGTACACAAGAATAGACTCGTGTTTTAATGAACGTAAATAGCGGTTCGTTTGAACTTTCGGGCACCCGAATGGAGGAACGGGAAAGCCATAAGATATCTGATCATGCAACAAACTATGTTAAATTATACGAAACAGACCGGACGGTAATCGGACTCACGATGGGACAATGACACAGAGATTCGTACACAAGAAAAGACTCGTGTTTTAATGGACGTAACTAGCGGTTCATTTGAAGTTTCTGGCACCCGAATGGAGGAACGGGAAGGCCATAAGATATCTGAGCATGCAATAGACTCAGATAAAGGATATGAAGCTGACTCGACAGTAATCGGACTCACGATGCGACAATGACATAGAGATTCGTAAACAAGAAAAGACTCGAGTTTTAATGGACGTAACTAGCGGTTCATTTGAAGTTCCGGGCACTCGAATGGAGGAACGGGAAGGCCATAAGATATCTGAGCATGCAACAGACTCAGATAAAGGATATGAAGCTGACCGGACGGTAATCGGACTCACGATGGGACAATGACACAGAGATTCGTACACAAGAATAGACTCGTGTTTTAATGAACGTAAATAGCGGTTCGTTTGAAGTTTCGGGCACTCGAATGGAGGAACGGGAAAGCCATAAGATATCTAAGCATGCAACACACTCAGATAAAGGATATGAAGCCGACCGGACGGTAATCGGACTCACGATGTGACAATGACACAGAGATTCGTACACAAGAAAAGACTCGTGTTTTAATGGACGTAACTAGAGGTTCATTTGAAGTTTCGGGCACCCGAATGGAGGAACGGGAAGGCCATAAGATATCTAAACATGCAACAGACTCAGATAAAGGATATGAAGCTGACCGGACGGTAACCAGAATCACGATGCGACAATGACATAGAGATTCGTACACAAGAAACGACTCGAGTTTTAATGGACGTAACTAGCGGTTCATTTGAAGTTTCGGGCACCCGAATGGAGGAACGGGAAGGCCATAAGATATCTGAGCTTGCAACAGACTCAGATAAAGGATATGAAGCTTACCGGACGGTAATCGGACTTACGATGGGACAATGACACAGAGATTCGTACACAAGAAAAGACTCGAGTTTTAATGGACGGAACTATCGGTTCATATGAAGTTTCGGGCAACCGAATGGAGGAACGGGAACGCCATAAGATATCCGATCATGCAACAAACTATGTTAAAGGGTACGAAGCAGACCGGACGGTAATCGGACTCACGATGTGACAATGACATAGAGATTCGTACACAAGAAAAGACTCGTGTTTTAATGGACGTAACTAGCGGTTCATTTGAAGTTTCGGGCACCCGAATGGAGGAACGGGAAGGCCATAAGATATCTGAGCATGCAACAGACTCAGATAAAGGATATGAAGCTGACCGGACAGTAATCGGACTCACGATGGGACAATGACACAGAGATTAGTACACAAGAAAAGACTCGAGTTTTAATGGACGTAACTAGCGGTTCATTTGAAGTTTCGGGCACCCGAATGGAGGAACGGGAAGGCCATAAGATATCTGAGCATGCAACAGACTCAGATAAAGGATATGAAGCTGACCGGACGGTAATCGTACTCACAATGGGACAATGACACAGAGATTCGTACACAAGAATAGACTCGTGTTTTAATGGACGTAACTAGAGGTTCATTTGAAGTTTCGGGCACCCGAATGGAGGAACGGGAAGGCCATAAGATATCTAAGCATGCAACAGACTCAGATAAATGATATGAAGCTGACCGGACGGTAATCAGAATCACGATGCGACAATGACATAGAGATTCGTACACAAGAAACGACTCGAGTTTTAAAGGACGTAACTAGCGGTTCATTTGAAGTTTCGGGCACCCGAATGGAGGAACGGGAAGGCCATAAGATATCTGAGCATGCAACAGACTCAGATAAAGGATATGAAGCTGACTCGACAGTAATCGGACTCACGATGCGACAATGACATAGAGATTCGTAAACAAGAAAAGACTCGAGTTTTAATGGACGTAACTAGCGGTTCATTTGAAGTTCCGGGCACTCGAATGGAGGAACGGGAAGGCCATAAGATATCTGAGCATGCAACAGACTCAGATAAAGGATATGAAGCTGACCGGACGGTAATCGGACTCACGATGGGACAATGACACAGAGATTCGTACACAAGAATAGACTCGTGTTTTAATGAACGTAAATAGCGGTTCGTTTGAAGTTTCGGGCACTCGAATGGAGGAACGGGAAAGCCATAAGATATCTAAGCATGCAACACACTCAGATAAAGGATATGAAGCCGACCGGACGGTAATCGGACTCACGATGTGACAATGACACAGAGATTCGTACACAAGAAAAGACTCGTGTTTTAATGGACGTAACTAGAGGTTCATTTGAAGTTTCGGGCACCCGAATGGAGGAACGGGAAGGCCATAAGATATCTAAGCATGCAACAGACTCAGATAAATGATATGAAGCTGACCGGACGGTAATCAGAATCACGATGCGACAATGACATAGAGATTCGTACACAAGAAACGACTCGAGTTTTAAAGGACGTAACTATCTCTACATTTGAAGTTTCGGGTACCCGAATGGAGGAACGAGAAAGCCATAAGATATCTGAGCATGCAACAGACTCAGATAAAGGATATGAAGCTGACCGGACGGTAATCGGACTCACGATGGGACAATGACACAGAGATTCGTACACAAGAATAGACTCGTGTATTAATGAACATAAATAGCGGTTCGTTTGAAGTTTCGGGCACCCGAATGGAGGAACGGGAAAGCCATAAGATATCTAAGCGTGCAACAGACTCAGATAAAGGATATGAAGCAGACCGGACGGTAATCGGACTCACGATGGGACAATGACACAGAGATTCGTACACAAGAAAAGACTCGTGTTTTAATGGACGTAACTAGCGGTTCATTTGAAGTTTCGGGCACCCGAATGGAGGAACGGGAAGGCCATAAGATATCTGAGCATGCAACAGACTCAAATAAAGGATATGAAGCTGATCGGACGGTAATCGGACTCACGATGCGACAATGACATAGAGATTCGTACACAAGAAAAGACTCTAGTTTTAATGGACGTAACTAGCGGTTCATTTGAAGTTTCGAGCACCCGAATGGAGGAACGGGAAGGCCATAAGATATCTGTGCATGCAACAGACTCAGATAAAGGATTTGAAGCAGACCGGACGGTAATCGGACTCACGATGGGACAATGGCACAGAGATTCGTACACAAGAAAAGACTCGAGTTTTAAAGGACGTAACTATCTGTACATTTGAAGTTTCGGGCACCCGAATGGAGGAACGGGAAGGCCATAAGATATCTGAGCATGAAACAGACTCAGATAAAGGATATGAAGCTGACCGGACGGTAATCAGACTCACGATGGGACAATGACACAGAGATTCGTACACAAGAAAAGAATCGTGTTTTAACGAACGTAAATAGCGGTTCATTTGAAGTTTCGGGCACCCGAATGGGAGAACGGGAAAGCCATAAGATATCTGAGCATGCAACAGACTCAGATAAAGGATATGAAGCTGACCGGACGGTAATCGGACTCACGATGCGACAATGACATAGAGATTCGTACACAAGAAAAGACTCGAGTTTTAATGGATGTAACTAGCGGTTCATTTGAAGTTTCGGGCACCCGAATGGAGGAACGGGAAGGCCATAAGATATCTGAGCAGCAACAGACTCAGATAAAGGATATGAAGCTGACCGGACGGTAATCGGACTCACGATGCGACAATGACATAGAGATTCGTACACAAGAAAAGACTCGTGTTTTAATGGACGTAACTAGCGGTTCATTTGAAGTTTAGAGCACCCGAATGGAGGAACGGGAAGGCCATAAGATATCTGTGCATGCAACAGACTCAGATAAAGGATTTGAAGCTGACCGGACGGTAATCGGACTCACGATGCGACAATGGCACAGAGATTCGTACACAAGAAAAGACTCGTGTTTTAATGAACGTAAATAGCGGTTCATTTGAAGTTTCGGGCACCCGAATGGAGGAACGGGAAAGCCATAAGATATCTAAGCATGCAACAGACTCAGATAAAGGATATGAAGCTGACCGGACGGTAATCGGACTCACGATGTGACAATAACATAGAGATTCGTACACAAGAAAAGACTCGTGTTTTAATGGACGTAACTAGCGGTTCATTTGAAGTTTCGGGCACCCGAATGGAGGAACGGGAAGGCCATAAGATATCTAAGCATGCAACAGACTCATATAAAGGATATGAAGCTGACCGGACGGTAATCAGACTCACGATGCGACAATGACATAAAGATTCGTACACAAGAAAAGACTCGAGTTTTAAAGGACGTAACTATCTGTACATTTGAAGTTTCGGGCACCCGAATGGAGGAACGGGAAGGCCATAAGATATCTGAGCATGCAACAGACTCAGATAATGGATATGAAGCTAACCGGACGGTAATCAGACTCACGATGGGACAATGACACAGAGATTCGTAGACAAGAAAAGACTCGTGTTTTAATGAACGTAAATAGCGGTTCATTTGAAGTTTCGGGCACCCGAATGGAGGAACGGGAAGGCCATAAGATATCTGAGCATGCAACAGACTC
Organism: Ambrosia artemisiifolia; assembly: GCA_032199755.1. NCBI lineage: Eukaryota > Viridiplantae > Streptophyta > Magnoliopsida > Asterales > Asteraceae > Ambrosia > Ambrosia artemisiifolia. The sequence goes on along the minus strand of CM063524.1, from coordinate 28,644,652 downwards.
AGATAAAGGATATGAAGCTGACCGGACGGTAATCGGACTCACGATGCGACAATGACATAGAGATTCGTACACAAGAAAAGACTCGAGCTTTAATGGCGTAACTAGCGGTTCATTTGAAGTTTCGGGCACACGAATGGAGGAACGGGAAGGCCATAAGATATCTGAGCATGCAACTGACTCAGATAAAGGATATGAAGCTGACCGGACGTAATCGGACTCACGATGGGACAATGACACAGGGATTCGTACACAAGAAAAGACTCGTGTTTTAATGAACGTAAATAGCGGTTCGTTTGAAGTTTCGGGCACCCGAATTGAGGAACGGGAAAGCCATAAGATATCTAAGCATGCAACAGACTCAGATAAAGGATATGAAGCTGACCGGATGGTAATCGGACTCACGATGCGACAATGACATAGAGATTCGTACACAAGAAAAGACTCGTGTTTTAATGGACGTAACTAGCGGTTCATTTGAAGTTACTGGCACCCGAATGGAGGAACGGGAAGGCCATAAGATATCTAAGCATGCAACAGACTAATATAAAGGATATGAAGCTGACCGGACGGTCATCGGACTCACGATAGGACAATGACACAGAGATTCGAACACAAGAAAAGACTCGTGTTTTAATGAACGTAAATAGCGGTTCGTTTGAAGTTTCGGGCACCCGAATGGAGGAACGGGAAAGCCATAAGATATCTAAGCATGCAACAGACTCAGATAAAGGATATGAAGCTGACCGGAGGGTAATCGGACTCAGGATGCGACAATGACATAGAGATTCGTACACAAGAAAAGACTCGAGTTTTAAAGGACGTAACTATCTGTACATTTGAAGTTTCGGGCACCCGAATGGAGGAACGGGAAGACCATAAGATATCTGAGCATGCAACAGACTCAGATAAAGGATATGAAGCTGACCGGACGGTAATCGGACTCACGATGGGACAGTGACACAGAGATTCGTACACAAGAAAAGACTCGTGTTTTAACGAACGTAAATAGCGGTTCATTTGAAGTTTCGGGCACCCGAATGGAGGAACGGGAGAGCCATAAGATATCTAAGCATGCAACAGACTCAGATAAAGGATATGAAGCTGACCAGACGCTAATCGGACTCACGATGGGACAATGACACAGAGATTCGTGCACAAGAAAAGACTCGTGTTTTAATGGACGTAACTAGCGGTTCATTTGAAGTTTCAGGCACCCGAATGGAGGAACGGGAAGGCCGTAAGATATATAAGCATGCAACAGACTCATATAAAGGATATGAAGCTGACCGGACGGTAATCGGACTCACGATGCGACAATGACATAGAGATTCGTACACAAGAAAAGACTCGAGTTTTAAATGACGTAACTATCTGTACATTTGAAGTTTCGGGCACCCGAATGGAGGAACGGGAAGACCATAAGATATCTGAGCATGCAACAGACTCAGATAAAGGATATGAACCTGACCAGACGGTAATCGGACTCACGATGGGACAGTGACACAGAGATTCGTACACAAGAAAAGACTCGTGTATTAACGAACGTAAATAGCGGTTCATTTGAAGTTTCGGGCACCCGAATGGAGGAACGGGAAAGCCATAAGATATCTAAGCATGCAACAGACTCAGATAAAGGATATGAAGCTGACCAGATGCTAATCGGACTCACGATGGGACAATGACACAGAGATTCGTACACAAGAAAAGACTCGTGTTTTAATGGACGTAACTAGCGGTTCATTTGAAGTTTCAGGCACCCGAATGGAGGAACGGGAAGGCCGTAAGATATATAAGCATGCAACAGACTCATATAAAGGATATGAAGCTGACCGGACGGTAATCGGACTCACGATGCGACAATGACATAGAGATTCGTACACAAGAAAAGACTCGAGTTTTAAATGACGTAACTATCTGTACATTTGAAGTTTCGGGCACCCGAATGGTTGAACGAGAAGGCCATAAGATATCTGAGCATGCAACAGACTCAGATAAAGGATATGAACCTGACCGGACGGTAATCGGACTCACGATGGGACAATGACACAGAGATTCGTACACAAGAAAAGACTCGTGTTTTAACGAACGTGAATAGCGGTTCATTTGAAGTTTCGGGCACCCGAATGGAGGAACGGGAAAGCCATAAGATATCCAAGCATGCAACAGACTCAGATAAAGGATATGAAGCTGACCAGACGGTAATCGGACTCACGATATGACAATGACTCAGAGATTCGTACACAAGAAAAGACTCGTGTTTTAATGGACGTAACTAGCGGCTCATTTGAAGTTTCGGGCACCCGAATGGAGGAACGGGAAGGCCATATGATATCTAAGGATGCAACAGACTCATATAAAGGATATGAAGCTGACCGGACGGTAATCGGACTCACGATGCGACAATGACACAGAGATTCGTACACAAGAAAAGACTCGTGTTTTAATGAACGTAAATAGCGGTTCATTTGAAGTTTCGGGCACCCGAATGGAGGAACGGGAAGGCCATAAGAAATCTGAGCATGCAACAGACTCAGATAAAGGATATGAAGCTTACCGGACGGTAATCGGACTCACGATGGGACAATGACACAGAGATTCGTACACAAGAAAAGACTCGAGTTTTAATGGACGGAACTATCGGTTCATATGAAGTTTCGGGCACCCGAATGGAGGAACGGGAACGCCATAACATATCTGATCATGCCACAAACTATGTTAAAGGATACGAAGCAGACCGGACGGTAATCGGACTCACGATGTGACAATGACATAGAGATTCGTACACAAGAAAAGACTCGTGTTTTAATGGACGTAACTAGCGGTTCATTTGAAGTTTCGGGCACCCGAATGGAGGAACGGGAAGGCCATAAGATATCTAAGCATGCAACAGACTCATATAAAGGATATGAAGCTGACCGGACAGTAATCGGACTCACGATGCGACAATGACATAGAGATTCGTACACAAGAAAAGACTCGAGCTTTAATGGACGTAACTAGCGGTTCATTTGAAGTTTTGGGCACCGGAATGGAGGAACGGGAAGGCCATAAGATATCTGAGCATGAAACAGACTCAGATAAAGGATATGAAGCTGACCGGACGGTAATCGGACTCACGATGGGACAATGACACAGAGATTCGTACACAAGAAAAGACTCGTGTTTTAATGAACGTAAATAGCGGTTCGTTTGAAGTTTCGGGCACCCGAATGGAGGAACGGGAAAGCCATAAGATATCCAAGCATGCAACAGACTCAGATAAAGGATATGAAGCTGACCAGACGGTAATCGGACTCACGATATGACAATGACTCAGAGATTCGTACACAAGAAAAGACTCGTGTTTTAATGGACGTAACTAGCGGCTCATTTGAAGTTTCGGGCACCCGAATGGAGGAACGGGAAGGCCATAAGATATCTAAGGATGCAACAGACTCATATAAAGGATATGAAGCTGACCGGACGGTAATCGGACTCACGATGCGACAATGACACAGAGATTCGTACACAAGAAAAGACTCGTGTTTTAATGAACGTAAATAGCGGTTCATTTGAAGTTTCGGGCACCCGAATGGAGGAACGGGAAGGCCATAAGAAATCTGAGCATGCAACAGACTCAGATAAAGGATATGAAGCTTACCGGACGGTAATCAGACTCACGATGGGACAATGACACAGAGATTCGTACACAAGAAAAGACTCGAGTTTTAATGGACGGAACTATCGGTTCATATGAAGTTTCGGGCACCCGAATGGAGGAACGGGAACGCCATAACATATCTGATCATGCCACAAACTATGTTAAAGGATACGAAGCAGACCGGACGGTAATCGGACTCACGATGTGACAATGACATAGAGATTCGTACACAAGAAAAGACTCGTGTTTTAATGGACGTAACTAGCGGTTCATTTGAAGTTTCGGGCACCCGAATGGAGGAACGGGAAGGCCATAAGATATCTAAGCATGCAACAGACTCATATAAAGGATATGAAGCTGACCGGACAGTAATCGGACTCACGATGCGACAATGACATAGAGATTCGTACACAAGAAAAGAATCGAGCTTTAATGGACGTAACTAGCGGTTCATTTGAAGTTTTGGGCACCGGAATGGAGGAACGGGAAGGCCATAAGATATCTGAGCATGAAACAGATTCAGATAAAGGATATGAAGCTGACCGGACGGTAATCGGACTCACGATGGGACAATGACACAGAGATTCGTACACAAGAAAAGACTCGTGTTTTAATGAACGTAAATAGCGGTTCGTTTGAAGTTTCGGGCACCCGAATGGAGGAACGGGAAAGCCATAAGATATCTAAGCATGCAACAGACTCAGATAAAGGATATGAAGCTGACAGGACGGTAATCGGACTCACGATGGGAGAATGACACAGAGATTCGTACACAAGAAAAGACTCGTGTTTTAATGGACGTAACTAGCGGGTCATTTGAAGTTTCGGGCACCCGAATGGAGGAACGGGAAGGCCATAAGATATCTGAGCATGCAACAGACTCAGATAAAGGATATGAAGCTGACATGACGGTAATCTGACTCACGATGTGACAATGAGACAGAGATTCGTACATAAGAAAAGACTCGTGTTTTAATGAAAGTAAATAGCGGTTCATTTGAAGTTTCGGGCACCCGAATGGAGGAACGGGAAGGCCATAAGATATCTAAGCATGCAACAGACACATATAAATGATATGAAGCTTACCGGACGGTAATCGGACTCACGATGGGACAATGACACCGAGATTCGTACACAAGAAAAGACTCGTGTTTTAATGGACGTAACTAGCGGTTCATTTGAAGTTTCGGGCACCCGAATGGAGGAACGGGAAGGCCATAAGATATCTGAGCATGCAACAGACTCAGATAAAGGATATGAAGCTGACATGACGGTAATCGGACTCACGATGTGACAATGAGACAGAGATTCGTACATAAGAAAAGACTCGTGTTTTAATGAAAGTAAATAGCGGTTCATTTGAAGTTTCAGGCACCCGAATGGAGGAACGGGAAGGCCGTAAGATATATAAGCATGCAACAGACTCATATAAAGGATATGAAGCTGACCGGACGTTAATCGGACTCACGATGCGACAATGACATAGAGATTCGTACACAAGAAAAGACTCGAGTTTTAAATGACGTAACTATCTGTACATTTGAAGTTTCGGGCACCCGAATGGTTGAACGAGAAGGCCATAAGATATCTGAGCATGCAACAGACTCAGATAAAGGATATGAACCTGACCGGACGGTAATCGGACTCACGATGGGACAATGACACAGAGATTCGTACACAAGAAAAGACTCGTGTTTTAACGAACGTAAATAGCGGTTCATTTGAAGTTTCGGGCACCCGAATGGAGGAACGGGAAAGCCATAAGATATCTAAGCATGCAACAGACTCAGATAAAGGATATGAAGCTGACCAGACGGTAATCGGACTCACGATATGACAATGACTCAGAGATTCGTACACAAGAAAAGACTCGTGTTTTAATGGACGTAACTAGCGGCTCATTTGAAGTTTCGGGCACCCGAATGGAGGAACGGGAAGGCCATAAGATATCTAAGGATGCAACAGACTCATATAAAGGATATGAAGCTGACCGGACGGTAATCGGACTCACGATGCGACAATGACACAGAGATTCGTACACAAGAAAAGACTCGTGTTTTAATGAACGTAAATAGCGGTTCATTTGAAGTTTCGGGCACCCGAATGGAGGAACGGGAAGGCCATAAGATATCTGAGCATGCAACAGACTCAGATAAAGGATATGAAGCTTACCGGACGGTAATCGGACTCACGATGGGACAATGACACAGAGATTCGTACACAAGAAAAGACTCGAGTTTTAATGGACGGAACTATCGGTTCATATGAAGTATCGGGCACCCGAATGGAGGAACGGGAACGCCATAAGATATCTGATCATGCCACAAACTATGTTAAAGGATACGAAGCAGACCGGACGGTAATCGGAGTCACGATGTGACAATGACATAGAGATTCGTACACAAGAAAAGACTCGTGTTTTAATGGACGTAACTAGCGGTTCATTTGAAGTTTCGGGCACCCGAATGGAGGAACGGAAAGGCCATAAGATATCTAAGCATGCAACAGACTCATATAAAGGATATGAAGCTGACCGGACGGTAATCGGACTCACGATGCGACAATGACATATAGATTCGTACACAAGAAAAGACTCGAGCTTTAATGGACGTAACTAGCGGTTCATTTGAAGTTTCGGGCACCGGAATGGAGGAACGAGAAGGCCATAAGATATCTGAGCATGCAACAGACTCAGATAAAGGATATGAAGCTGACCGGACGGTAATCGGACTCACGATGGGACAATGACAAAGAGATTCGTACACAAGAAAAGGCTCGTGTTTTAATGAACGTAAATAGCGGTTCGTTTGAAGTTTCGGGCACCGGAATGGAGGAACGGGAAAGCCATAAGATATCTAAGCATGCAACAGACTCAGATAAAGGATATGAAGCTGACAGGACGGTAATCGGACTCACGATGGGACAATGACACAGAGATTCGTACACAAGAAAAGACTCGTGTTTTAATGGACGTAACTAGCGGTTCATTTGAAGTTTCGGGCACCCGAATGGAGGAACGGGAAGGCCATAAGATATCTGAGCATGCAACAGACTCAGATAAAGGATATGAAGCTGACATGACGGTAATCGGACTCACGATGTGACAATGAGACAGAGATTCGTACATAAGAAAAGACTCGTGTTTTAATGAAAGTAAATAGCGGTTCATTTGAAGTTTCAGGCACCCGAATGGAGGAACGGGAAGGCCGTAAGATATATAAGCATGCAACAGACTCATATAAAGGATATGAAGCTGACCGGACGGTAATCGGACTCACGATGCGACAATGACATAGAGATTCGTACACAAGAAAAGACTCGAGTTTTAAATGACGTAACTATCTGTACATTTGAAGTTTCGGGCACCCGAATGGTTGAACGAGAAGGCCATAAGATATCTGAGCTTGCAACAGACTCAGATAAAGGATATGAACCTGACCGTACGGTAATCGGACTCACGATGGGACAATGACACAGAGATTCGTACACAAGAAAAGACTCGTGTTTTAACGAACGTAAATAGCGGTTCATTTGAAGTTTCGGGCACCCGAATGGAGGAACGGGAAAGCCATAAGATATCTAAGCATGCAACAGACTCAGATAAAGGATATGAAGCTGACCAGACGGTAATCGGACTCACGATATGACAATGACTCAGAAATTCGTACACAAGAAAAGACTCGTGTTTTAATGGACGTAACTAGCGGCTCATTTGAAGTTTCGGGCACACGAATGGAGGAACGGGAAGGCCATAAGATATCTAAGGATGCAACAGACTCATATAAAGGATATGAAGCTGACCGGACGGTAATCGGACTCACGATGCGACAATGACACAGAGATTCGTACACAAGAAAAGACTCGTGTTTTAATGGACGTAACTAGCGGTTCATTTGAAGTTTCGGGCACCCGAATGGAGGAACGGAAAGGCCATAAGATATCTAAGCATGCAACAGACTCATATAAAGGATATGAAGCTGACCGGACGGTAATCGGACTCACGATGCGACAATGACATATAGATTCGTACACAAGAAAAGACTCGAGCTTTAATGGACGTAACTAGCGGTTCATTTGAAGTTTCGGGCACCGGAATGGAGGAACGGGAAGGCCATAAGATATCTGAGCATGCAACAGACTCAGATAAAGGATATGAAGCTGACCGGACGGTAATCGGACTCACGATGAAACAATGACACAGAGATTCGTACACAAGAAAAGACTCGGGTTTTAATGAACGTAAATAGCGGTTCGTTTGAAGTTTCGGGCACCCGAATGGAGGAACGGGAAAGCCATAAGATATCTAAGCATGCAACAGACTCAGATAAAGGATATGAAGCTGACAGGACGGTAATCGGACTCACGATGGGACAATGACACAGAGATTCGTACACAAGAAAAGACTCGTGTTTTAATGGACGTAACTAGCGGTTCATTTGAAGTTTCGGGCACCCGAATGGAGGAACGGGAAGGCCATAAGATATCTGAGCATGCAACAGACTCAGATAAAGGATATGAAGCTGACATGACGGTAATCGGACTCACGATGTGACAATGAGACAGAGATTCGTACATAAGAAAAGACTCGTGTTTTAATGAAAGTAAATAGCGGTTCATTTGAAGTTTCAGGCACCCGAATGGAGGAACGGGAAGGCCGTAAGATATATAAGCATGCAACAGACTCATATAAAGGATATGAAGCTGACCGGACGGTAATCGGACTCACGATGCGACAATGACATAGAGATTCGTACACAAGAAAAGACACGAGTTTTAAATGACGTAACTATCTGTACATTTGAAGTTTCGGGCACCCGAATGGTTGAACGAGAAGGCCATAAGATATCTGAGCATGCAACAGACTCAGATAAAGGATATGAACCTGACCGGACGGTAATCGGACTCACGATGGGACAATCACACAGAGATTCGTACACAAGAAAAGACTCGTGTTTTAACGAACGTAAATAGCGGTTCATTTGAAGTTTCGGGCACCCGAATGGAGGAACGGGAAAGCCATAAGATATCTAAGCATGCAACAGACTCAAATAAAGGATATGAAGCTGACCAGACGGTAATCGGACTCACGATATGACAATGACTCAGAGATTCGTACACAAGAAAAGACTCGTGTTTTAATGGACGTAACTAGCGGCTCATTTGAAGTTTCGGGCACCCGAATGGAGGAACGGGAAGGCCATAAGATATCTAAGGATGCAACAGACTCATATAAAGGATATGAAGCTGACCGGACGGTAATCGGACTCACGATGCGACAATGACACAGAGATTCGTACACAAGAAAAGGCTCGTGTTTTAATGAACGTAAATAGCGGTTCATTTGAAGTTTCGGGCAACCGAATGGAGGAACGGGAAGGCCATAAGATATCTGAGCATGCAACAGACTCAGATAAAGGATATGAAGCTTACCGGACGGTAATCGAACTCACGATGGGACAATGACACAGAGATTCGTACACAAGAAAAGACTCGAGTTTTAATGGACGGAACTATCGGTTCATATGAAGTTTCGGGCACCCGAATGGAGGAACGGGAACGCCATAAGATATCTGATCATGCCACAAACTATGTTAAAGGATACGAAGCAGACCGGACGGTAATCGGACTCACGATGTGACAATGACATAGAGATTCGTACACAAGAAAAGACTCGTATTTTAATGGACGTAACTAGCGGTTCATTTGAAGTTTCGGGCACCCGAATGGAGGAACGGGAAGGCCATAAGATATCTAAGCATGCAACAGACTCATATAAAGTATATGAAGCTGACCGGACGGTAATCGGACTCACGATGCGACAATGACATAGAGATTCGTACACAAGAAAAGACTCGAGCTTTAATGGACGTAACTAGCGGTTCATTTGAAGTTTCGGGCACCGGAATGGAGGAACGGGAAGGCCATAAGATATCTGAGCATGCAACAGACTCAGATAAAGGATATGAAGCTGACCGGACGGTAATCGGACTAACGATGGGACAATGACACAGAGATTCGTACACAAGAAAAGACTCGTGTTTTAATGAACGTAAATAGCGGTTCGTTTGAAGTTCCGGGCACCCGAATGGAGGAACGGGAAAGCCATAAGATATCTAAGCATGCAACAGACTCAGATAAAGGATATGAAGCTGACAGGACGGTAATCGGACTCACGATGGACAATGACACAGAGATTCGTACACAAGAAAAGACTCGTGTTTTAATGGACGTAACTAGCGGGTCATTTGAAGTTTTGGGCACCCGAATGGAGGAACGGGAAGGCCATAAGATATCTGAGCATGCAACAGACTCATATAAAGGATATGACGTTGACATGACGGTAATCGGACTCACGATGTGACAATGAGACAGAGATTCGTACATAAGAAAAGACTCGTGTTTTAATGAAAGTAAATAGCGGTTCATTTGAAGTTTCGGGCACCCGAATGGAGGAACGGGAAGGCCATAAGATATCTAAGCATGCAACAGACTCATATAAAGGATATGAAGCTTACCGGACGGTAATCGGACTCACGATGGGACAATGACACAGAGATTCGTACACAAGAAAAGACTCGTGTTTTAATGGACGTAACTAGCGGTTCATTTGAAGTTTCGAGTACCCGAATGGAGGAACGGGAAGGCCATAAGATATCTGAGCATGCAACAGACTCAGATAAAGGATATGAAGCTGACATGACGGTAATCAGACTCACGATGTGACAATGAGACAGAGATTCGTACATAAGAAAAGACTCGTGTTTTAATGAAAGTAAATAGCGGTTCATTTGAAGTTTCAGGCACCCGAATGGAGGAACGGGAAGGCCATAAGATATCTAAGCATGCAACAGACTCATATAAAGGATATGAAGCTGACCGGACGGTAATCGGACTCACGATGCGACAATGACATAGAGATTCGTACACAAGAAAAGACTCGAGCTTTAATGGACGTAACTAGCGGTTCATTTGAAGTTTCGGGCACCGGAATGGAGGAACGGGAAGGCCATAAGATATCTGAGCATGCAACAGACTCAGATAAAGGATATGAAGCTGACCGGACGGTAATCGGACTCACGATGGGACAATGACACAGAGATTCGTACACAAGAAAAGACTCGTGTTTTAACGAACGTAAATAGCGGTTCATTTGAAGTTTCGGGCACCCGAATGGAGGAACGGGAAAGCCATAAGATATCTAAGCATGCAACAGACTCAGATAAAGGATATGAAGCTGACCAGACGGTAATCAGACTCACGATGTGACAATGACACAGAGATTCGTACACAAGAAAAGACTCGTGTTTTAATGGACGTAACTAGCGGCTCATTTGAAGTTTCGGGCACCCGAATGGAGGAACGGGAAGGCCATAAGATATCTAAGCATGCAACAGACTCATATAAAGGATATGAAGCTGACCGGACGGTAATCGGACTCACGATGCGACAATGACATAGAGATTCGTACACAAGAAAAGACTCGAGCTTTAATGGACGTAACTAGCGGTTCATTTGAAGTTTCGGGCACCGGAATGGAGGAACGGGAAGGCCATAAGATATCTGAGCATGCAACAGACTCAGATAAAGGATATGAAGCTGACCGGACGGTAATCGGACTCACGATGGGACAATGACACAGAGATTCGTACACAAGAAAAGACTCGTGTTTTAATGAACGTAAATAGCGGTTTGTTTGAAGTTCCGGGCACCCGAATGGAGGAACGGGAAAGCCATAAGATATCTAAGCATGCAACAGACTCAGATAAAGGATATGAAGCTGACAGGACGGTAATCGGACTCACGATGGGACAATGACACAGAGATTCGTACACAAGAAAAGACTCGTGTTTTAATGGACGTAACTAGCGGGTCATTTGAAGTTTCGGGCACCCGAATGGAGGAACGGGAAGGCCATAAGATATCTGAGCATGCAACAGACTCATATAAAGGATATGAAGTTGACATGACGGTAATCGGACTCACGATGTGACAATAAGACAGAGATTCGTACATAAGAAAAGACTCGTGTTTTAATGAAAGTAAATAGCGGTTCATTTGAAGTTTCGGGCACCCGAATGGAGGAACGGGAAGGCCATAAGATATCTAAGCATGCAACAGACTCATATAAAGGATATGAAGCTTACCGGACGGTAATCGGACTCACGATGGGACAATGACACAGAGATTCGTACACAAGAAAAGACTCGTGTTTTAATGGACGTAACTAGCGGTTCATTTGAAGTTTCGAGCACCCGAATGGAGGAACGGGAAGGCCATAAGATATCTGAGCATGCAACAGACTCAGATAAAGGATATGAAGCTGACATGACGGTAATCGGACTCACGATGTGACAATGAGACAGAGATTCGTACATAAGAAAAGACTCGTGTTTTAATGAAAGTAAATAGCGGTTCATTTGAAGTTTCAGGCACCCGAACGGAGGAACGGGAAGGCCATAAGATATCTAAGCATGCAACAGACTCATATAAAGGATATGAAGCTGACCGGACGGTAATCGGACTCACGATGCGACAATGACATAGAGATTCGTACACAAGAAAAGACTCGAGCTTTAATGGACGTAACTAGCGGTTCATTTGAAGTTTCGGGCACCGGAATGGAGGAACGGGAAGGCCATAAGATATCTGAGCATGCAACAGACTCAGATAAAGGATATGAAGCTGACCGGACGGTAATCGGACTCACGATGGGACAATGACACAGAGATTCGTACACAAGAAAAGACTCGTGTTTTAACGAACGTAAATAGCGGTTCATTTGAAGTTTCGGGCACCCGAATGGAGGAACGGGAAAGCCATAAGATATCTAAGCATGCAACAGACTCAGATAAAGGATATGAAGCTGACCAGACGGTAATCGGACTCACGATATGACAATGACTCAGAGATTCGTACACAAGAAAAGACTCGTGTTTTAATGGACGTAACTAGCGGCTCATTTGAAGTTTCGGGCACCCGAATGGAGGAACGGGAAGGCCATAAGATATCTAAGGATGCAACAGACTCATATAAAGGATATGAAGCTGACCGGACGGTAATCGGACTCACGATGCGACAATGACACAGAGATTCGTACACAAGAAAAGGCTCGTGTTATAATGAACGTAAATAGCGGTTCATTTGAAGTTTCGGGCACCCGAATGGAGGAACGGGAAGGCCATAAGATATCTGAGCATGCAACAGACTCAGATAAAGGATATGAAGCTTACCGGACGGTAATCGAACTCACGATGGGACAATGACACAGAGATTCGTACACAAGAAAAGACTCGAGTTTTAATGGACGGAACTATCGGTTCATATGAAGTTTCGGGCACCCGAATGGAGGAACGGGAACGCCATAAGATATCTGATCATGCCACAAACTATGTTAAAGGATACGAAGCAGACCGGACGGTAATCGGACTCACGATGTGACAATGACATAGAGATTCGTACACAAGAAAAGACTCGTGTTTTAATGGACGTAACTAGCGGTTCATTTGAAGTTTCGGGCACCCGAATGGAGGAATGGGAAGGCCATAAGATATCTAAGCATGCAACAGACTCATATAAAGGATATGAAGCTGACCAGACGGTAATCGGACTCACGATGCGACAATGACATAGAGATTCGTACACAAGAAAAGACTCGAGCTTTAATGGACGTAACTAGCGGTTCATTTGAAGTTTCGGGCATCGGAATGGAGGAACGGGAAGGCCATAAGATATCTGAGCATGCAACAGACTCAGATAAAGGATATGAAGCTGACCGGACGGTAATCGGACTCACGATGGGACAATGACACAGAGATTCGTACACAAGAAAAGACTCGTGTTTTAATGAACGTAAATAGCGGTTCGTTTGAAGTTCCGGGCACCCGAATGGAGGAACGGGAAAGCCATAAGATATCTAAGCATGCAACAGACTCATATAAAGGATATGAAGCTTACCGGACGGTAATCGGACTCACGATGGGACAATGACACAGAGATTCGTACACAAGAAAAGACTCGTGTTTTAATGGACGTAACTAGCGGGTCATTTGAAGTTTCGAGCACCCGAATGGAGGAACGGGAAGGCCATAAGATATCTGGGCATGCAACAGACTCAGATAAAGGATATGAAGCTGACATGACGGTAATCGGACTCACGATGTGACAATGAGACAGAGATTCGTACATAAGAAAAGACTCGTGTTTTAATGAAAGTAAATAGCGGTTCATTTGAAGTTTCGGGCACCCGGAATGGAGGACGGTAATCGGACTCACGATATGACAATGACTCAGAGATTCGTACACAAGAAAAGACTCGTGTTTTAATGGACGTAACTAGCGGCTCATTTGAAGTTTCGGGCACCCGAATGGAGGAACGGGAAGGCCATAAGATATCTAAGGATGCAACAGACTCATATAAAGGATATGAAGCTGACCGGACGGTAATCGGACTCACGATGCGACAATGACACAGAGATTCGTACACAAGAAAAGGCTCGTGTTTTAATGAACGTAAATAGCGGTTCATTTGAAGTTTCGGGCACCCGAATGGAGGAACGGGAAGGCCATAAGATATCTGAGCATGCAACAGACTCAGATAAAGGATATGAAGCTTACCGGACGGTAATCGAACTCACGATGGGACAATGACACAGAGATTCGTACACAAGAAAAGACTCGAGTTTTAATGGACGGAACTATCGGTTCATATGAAGTTTCGGGCACCCGAATGGAGGAACGGGAACGCCATAAGATATCTGATCATGCCACAAACTATGTTAAAGGATACGAAGCAGACCGGACGGTAATCGGACTCACGATGTGACAATGACATAGAGATTCGTACACAAGAAAAGACTCGTGTTTTAATGGACGTAACTAGCGGTTCATTTGAAGTTTCGGGCACCCGAATGGAGGAACGGGAAGGCCATAAGATATCTAAGCATGCAACAGACTCATATAAAGGATATGAAGCTGACCAGACGGTAATCGGACTCACGATGCGACAATGACATAGAGATTCGTACACAAGAAAAGACTCGAGCTTTAATGGACGTAACTAGCGGTTCATTTGAAGTTTCGGGCATCGGAATGGAGGAACGGGAAGGCCATAAGATATCTGAGCATGCAACAGACTCAGATAAAGGATATGAAGCTGACCGGACGGTAATCGGACTCACGATGGGACAATGACACAGAGATTCGTACACAAGAAAAGACTCGTGTTTTAATGAACGTAAATAGCGGTTCGTTTGAAGTTCCGGGCACCCGAATGGAGGAACGGGAAAGCCATAAGATATCTAAGCATGCAACAGACTCAGATAAAGGATATGAAGCTGACAGGACGGTAATCGGACTCACGATGGGACAATGACACAGAGATTCGTACACAAGAAAAGACTCGTGTTTTAATGGACGTAACTAGCGGGTCATTTGAAGTTTCGGGCACCCGAATGGAGGAACGGGAAGGCCATAAGATATCTGAGCATGCAACAGACTCATATAAAGGATATGAAGTTGACATGACGGTAATCGGACTCACGATGTGACAATGAGACAGAGATTCGTACATAAGAAAAGACTCGTGTTTTAATGAAAGTAAATAGCGGTTCATTTGAAGTTTCGGGCACCCGAATGGAGGAACGGGAAGGCCATAAGATATCTAAGCATGCAACAGACTCATATAAAGGATATGAAGCTTACCGGACGGTAATCGGACTCACGATGGGACAATGACACAGAGATTCGTACACAAGAAAAGACTCGTGTTTTAATGGACGTAACTAGCGGTTCATTTGAAGTTTCGAGCACCCGAATGGAGGAACGGGAAGGCCATAAGATATCTGAGCATGCAACAGACTCAGATAAAGGATATGAAGCTGACATGACGGTAATCGGACTCACGATGTGACAATGAGACAGAGATTCGTACATAAGAAAAGACTCGTGTTTTAATGAAAGTAAATAGCGGTTCATTTGAAGTTTCAGGCACCCGAATGGAGGAACGGGAAGGCCATAAGATATCTAAGCATGCAACAGACTCATATAAAGGATATGAAGCTGACCGGACGGTAATCGGACTCACGATGCGACAATGACATAGAGATTCGTACACAAGAAAAGACTCGAGCTTTAATGGACGTAACTAGCGGTTCATTTGAAGTTTCGGGCACCGGAATGGAGGAACGGGAAGGCCATAAGATATCTGAGCATGCAACAGACTCAGATAAAGGATATGAAGCTGACCGGACGGTAATCGGACTCACGATGGGACAATGACACAGAGATTCGTACACAAGAAAAGACTCGTGTTTTAACGAACGTAAATAGCGGTTCATTTGAAGTTTCGGGCACCCGAATGGAGGAACGGGAAAGCCATAAGATATCTAAGCATGCAACAGACTCAGATAAATGATATGAAGCTGACCAGACGGTAATCGGACTCACGATATGACAATGACTCAGAGATTCGTACACAAGAAAAGACTCGTGTTTTAATGAACGTAAATAGCGGTTCGTTTGAAGTTTCGGGCACCCGAATGGAGGAACGGGAAAGCCATAAGATATTTAAGCATGCAACAGACTCAGATAAAGGATATGAAGCTGACAGGACGGGAATCGGAATTACGATGGGACAATGACACAGAGATTCGTACACAAGAAAAGACTCGTGTTTTAATGAACGTAAATAGCGGTTCATTTTAAGTTTCGGGCACCCGAATGGAGGAACGGGAAGGCCATAAGATATCTGAGCATGCAACAGACTCAGATAAAGGATATGAAGCTTACCGGACGGTAATCGGACTCACGATGGGACAATGACACAGAGATTCGTACACAAGAAAAGACTCGAGTTTTAATAGACGGAACTATCGGTTCATATGAAGTTTCGGGCACCCGAATGGAGGAACGGGAACGCCATAAGATATCTGATCATGCCACAAACTATGTTAAAGGATACGAAGCAGACCGGACGGTAATCGGACTCACGATGTGACAATGACATAGAGATTCGTACACAAGAAAAGACTCGTGTTTTAATGGACGTAACTAGCGGTTCATTTGAAGTTTCGGGCACCCGAATGGAGGAACGGGAAGGCCATAAGATATCTAAGCATGCAACAGACTCATATAAAAGATATGAAGCTGACCGGACGGTAATCGGACGCACGATGCGACAATGACATAGAGATTCGTACACAAGAAAAGACTCGAGCTTTAATGGACGTAACTAGCGGTTCATTTGAAGTTTCGGGCACCGGAATGGAGGAACGGGAAGGCCATAAGATATCTGAGCATGCAACAGAGACAGATAAAGGATATGAAGCTGACCGGACGGTAATCGGACTCACGATGGGACAATGACACAGAGATTCGTACACAAGAAAAGACTCGTGTTTTAATGAACGTAAATAGCGGTTCGTTTGAAGTTTCGGGCACCCGAATGGAGGAACGGGAAAGCCATAAGATATTTAAGCATGCAACAGACTCAGATAAAGGATATGAAGCTGACAGGACGGGAATCGGACTCACGATGGGACAATGACACAGAGATTCATACACAAGAAAAGACTCGTGTTTTAATGGACATAACTAGCGGTTCATTTGAAGTTTCGGGCACCCGAATGGAGGAACGGGAAGGCCATAAGATATCTGAGCATGCAACAGACTCAGATAAAGGATATGAAGCTGACATGACGGTAATCGGACTCACGATGTGACAATGAGACAGAGATTCGTACACAAGAAAAGACTCGTGTTTTAATGAAAGTAAATAGCGGTTCATTTGAAGTTTCGGGCACCCGAATGGAGGAACGGGAAGGCCATAAGATATCTAAGCATGCAACAGACTCATATAAAGGATATGAAGCTTACCGGACGGTAATCGGACTCACGATGGGACAATGACACAGAGATTCGTACACAAGAAAAGACTCGAGTTTTAATGGACGGAACTATCGGTTCATATGAAGTTTCGGGCACCCGAATGGAGGAACGGGAACGCCATAAGATATCTGATCATGCAACAAACTATGTTAAAGGATACGAAGCAGGCCGGACGGTAATCGGACTCACGATGTGACAATGACATAGAGATTCGTACACAAGAAAAGACTCGTGTTTTAATGGACGTAACTAGCGGTTCATTTGAAGTTTCGGGCACCCGAATGGAGGAACGGGAAGGCCATAAGATATCTAAGCATGCAACAGACTCATATAAAGGATATGAAGCTGACCGGACGGTAATCGGACTCACGATGCGACAATGACATAGAGATTCGTACACAGGAAAAGACTCGAGTTTTAAAGGACGTAACTATCTGTACATTTGAAGTTTCGGGCACTCGAATGGAGGAACGGGAAGACCATAAGATATCTGAGCATGCAACAGACTCAGATAAAGGATATGAAGCTGACCGGACGGTAATCGGACTCACGATGGGACAATGACACAGAGATTCGTACACAAGAAAAGACTCGTGTTTTAACGAACGTAAATGGCGGTTCATTTGAAGTTTCGGGCACCCGAATGGAGGAACGGGAAAGCCATAAGATATTTAAGCATGCAACAGACTCAGATAAAGGATATAAAGCTAACCAGACACTAATCAGACTCACGATGGGACAATGACACAGAGATTCGTACACAAGAAAAGACTCGTGTTTTAATGAACGTAAATAGCGGTTTATTTTAAGTTTCGGGCACCCGAATGGAGGAACGGGAAGGCCATAAGATATCTGAGCATGCAACAGACTCAGATAAAGGATATGAAGCTTACCGGACGGTAATCGGACTCACGATGGGACAATGATACAGAGATTCGTACACAAGAAAAGACTCGAGTTTTAATAGACGGAACTATCGGTTCATATGAAGTTTCGGGCACCCGAATGGAGGAACGGGAACGCCATAAGATATCTGATCATGCCACAAACTATGTTAAAGGATACGAAGCAGACCGGACGGTAATCGGACTCACGATGTGACAATGACATAGAGATTCGTACACAAGAAAAGACTCGTGTTTTAATGGACGTAACTAGCGGTTCATTTGAAGTTTCGGGCACCCGAATGGAGGAACGGGAAGGCCATAAGATATCTAAGCATGCAACAGACTCATATAAAGGATATGAAGCTGACCGGACGGTAATCGGACTCACGATGCGACAATGACATAGAGATTCGTACACAAGAAAAGACTCGAGCTTTAATGGACGTAACTAGCGGTTCATTTGAAGTTTCGGGCACCGGAATGGAGGAACGGGAAGGCCATAAGATATCTGAGCATGCAACAGACACAGATAAAGGATATGAAGCTGACCGGACGGTAATCGGACTCACGATGGGACAATGACACAGAGATTCGTACACAAGAAAAGACTCGTGTTTTAATGAACGTAAATAGCGGTTCGTTTGAAGTTTCGGGCACCCGAATGGAGGAACGGGAAAGCCATAAGATATTTAAGCATGCAACAGACTCAGATAAAGGATATGAAGCTGACAGGACGGGAATCGGACTCACGATGGGACAATGACACATAGATTCGTACACAAGAAAAGACTCGTGTTTTAATGGACGTAACTAGCGGTTCATTTGAAGTTTCGGGCACCCGAATGGAGGAACGGGAAGGCCATAAGATATCTGAGCATCCAACAGACTCAGATAAAGGATATGAAGCTGACATGACGGTAATCGGACTCACGATGTGACAATGAGACAGAGATTCGTACACAAGAAAAGACTCGTGTTTTAATGAAAGTAAATAGCGGTTCATTTGAAGTTTCGGGCACCCGAATGGAGGAACGGGAAGGCCATAAGATATCTAAGCATGCAACAGACTCATATAAAGGATATGAAGCTTACCGGACGGTAATCGGACTCACGATGGGACAATGACACAGAGATTCGTACACAAGAAAAGACTCGAGTTTTAATGGACGGAACTATCGGTTCATATGAAGTTTCGGGCACCCGAATGGAGGAACGGGAACGCCATAAGATATCTGATCATGCAACAAACTATGTTAAAGGATACGAAGCAGGCCGGACGGTAATCGGACTCACGATGTGACAATGACATAGAGATTCGTGCACAAGAATAGACTCGTGTTTTAATGGACGTAACTAGCGGTTCATTTGAAGTTTTGGGCAACCGAATGGAGGAACGGGAAGGCCATAAGATATCTAAGCATGCAACAGACTCATATAAAGGATATGAAGCTGACCGGACGGTAATCGGACTCACGATGCGACAATGACATAGAGATTCGTACACAGGAAAAGACTCGAGTTTTAAAGGACGTAACTATCTGTACATTTGAAGTTTCGGGCACCCGAATGGAGGAACGGGAAGACCATAAGATATCTGAGCATGCAACAGACTCAGATAAAGGATATGAAGCTGACCGGACGGTAATCGGACTCACGATGGGACAATGACACAGAGATTCGTACACAAGAAAAGACTCGTGTTTTAACGAACGTAAATGGCGGTTCATTTGAAGTTTCGGGCACCCGAATGGAGGAACGGGAAAGCCATAAGATATCTAAGCATGCAACAGACTCAGATAAAGGATATAAAGCTAACCAGACGCTAATCAGACTCACGATGGGACAATGACACAGAGATTCGTACACAAGAAAAGACTCGAGTTTTAAATGACGTAACTATCTGTACATTTGAAGTTTCGGGCACCCGAATGGTGGAACGAGAAGGCCATAAGATATCTGAGCATGCAACAGACTCAGATAAAGGATATGAAGCTGACCGGACGGTAATCGGACTCACGATGTGACAATGAGACAGAGATTCGTACATAAGAAAAGACTCGTGTTTTAACGAAAGTAAATAGCGGTTCATTTGATGTTTCGGGCACCCGAATGGAGGAACGGGAAGGCCATAAGATATCTAAGCATGCAACAGACTCATATAAAGGATATGAAGCTGACCGGACGGTAATCGGATTCACGATGCGACAATGACATAGAGATTCGTACACAAGAAAAGACTCGGGTTTTAAAGGACGTAACTATCTGTACATTTGAAGTTTCGGGCACCCGAATGGAGGAACGGGAAGGCCATAAGATATCTGAGCGTGCAACAGACTCAGATAAAGGATATGAAGCTTACCGGACGATAATCGGACTCACGATGGGACAATGACACAGAGATTCGTACACAAGAAAAGACTCGAGTTTTAATGGACGGAACTATCGGTTCATTTGAAGTTTCGGGCACCCGAATGGAGGAACGGGAACGCCATAAGATATCTGATCATGCAACGAACTATGTTAAAGGATATGAAGCTGACCGGACGGTAATCGGACTCACGATGTGACAATGACACATATATTCGTACACAAGAAAAGACTCGTGTTTTAATGGACGTAACTAGCGGTTCATTTGAAGTTTCGGGCACCCGAATGGAGGAACGGGAAGGCCATAAGATATCTAAGAATGCAACAGACTCATATAAAGGATATGAAGCTGACCGGACGGTAATCGGACTCAGAATGTGATAATGACACAGAGATTCGTACACAAGAAAAGACTCGTGTTTTAATGGACGTCACTAGCGGTTCATTTGAAGTTTCGGGCACCCGAATGGAGGAACGGGAAGGCCATAAGATATCTAAGCATGCAACAGACTCATATAAAGGATATGAAGCTGACCGGACGGTAATCAGACTCACGATGGGACAATGACACAGAGATTCGTACACAAGAAAAGACTCGGGATTTAAAGGACGTAACTATCTGTACATTTGAAGTTTCGGGCACCCGAATGGAGGAACGGGAAAGCCATAAGATATCTGAGCATGCAACAGACTCAGATAAAGGATATGAAGCTTACCGGACGATAATCGAACTCACGATGGGACAATGACACAGAGATTCGTACACAAGAAAAGACTCGAGTTTTAATGGACGGAACTATCGGTTCATATGAAGTTTCGGGCACCCGAATGGAGGAACGGGAACGCCATAAGATATCTGATCATGCAACGAACTATGTTAAAGGATATGAAGCTGACCGGACGGTAATCGGACTCACGATGTGACAATGACACATATATTCGTACACAAGAAAAGACTCGTGTTTTAATGGACTTAACTAGCGG
Organism: Ambrosia artemisiifolia; assembly: GCA_032199755.1. NCBI lineage: Eukaryota > Viridiplantae > Streptophyta > Magnoliopsida > Asterales > Asteraceae > Ambrosia > Ambrosia artemisiifolia. Next base: position 28,622,890 of record CM063524.1, on the reverse strand, counting down.
TTCATTTGAAGTTTCGGGCACCCGAATGGAGGAACGGGAAGGCCATAAGATATCTAAGAATGCAACAGACTCATATAAAGGATATGAAGCTGACCGGACGGTAATCGGACTCACGATGTGACAATGACATAGAGATTCGTACACGAGAAAAGACACGTGTTTTAATGAACGTAAATAGCGGTTCGTTTGAAGTTTCGGGCACCCGAATGGAGGAACGGGAAAGCCATAAGATAAAGCATGCAACAGACTCAGATAAAGAATATGAAGCTGACCGGACGGTAATCGTACTCACGATGGAACAATGACACATATATTCGTACACAAGAAAAGACTCGTGTTTTAATGGACGTAACTAGCGGTTCATTTGAAGTTTCGGGCACCCGAATTGAGGAACGGGAAGGCCATAAGATATCTGAGCATGCAACAGACTCAGATAAAGTATATGAAGCTGACCGGACGGTAATCGGACTCAGAATGTGACAATGACACAGAGATTCGTACACAAGAAAAGACTCGTGTTTTAATGGACGTAACTAGCGGTTCATTTGAAGTTTCGGGCACCCGAATGGAGGAACGGGAAGGCGATAAGATATCTAAGCATGCAACAGACTCATATAAAGGATATGAAGCTGACCGGACGGTAATCAGACTCACGATGGAACAATGACACAGAGATTCGTACACAAGAAAAGACTCGAGTTTTAAAGGACGTAACTATCTGTACATTTGAAGTTTCGGGCACCCGAATGGAGGAACAGGAAGGTCGTAAGATATCTAAGCATGCAACAGACTCATATAAAGGATATGAAGCTGACCGGACGGTAATCGGACTCACGATGCGACAATGACATAGAGATTCGTACACAAGAAAAGACTCGAGTTTTAAATGACGTAACTATCTGTACATTTGAAGTTTCGGGCACCCGAATGGAAGAACGAGAAGGCCATAAGATATCTGAGCATGCAACAGACTCAGATAAAGGATATGAAGCTGACCGGACGGTAATCGGACTCATGATGGGACAATGACACAGAGATTCGTACACAAGAAAAGACTCGTGTTTTAACGAACGTAAATAGCGGTTCATTTGAAGTTTCGGGCACCCGAATGGAGGAACGGGAAAGCCATAAGATATCTAAGCATGCAACAGACTCAGATAAAGAATATGAAGCTGACCGGACGGTAATCGGACTCACGATGGAATAATGACACATATATTCGTACACAAGAAAAGACTCGTGTTTTAATGGACGTAACTAGCGGTTCATTTGAAGTTTCGGGCACCCGAATGGAGGAACGGGAAGGCCATAAGATATCTGAGCATGCAACAGACTCAGATAAAGGATATGAAGCTGACCGGACGGTAATCGGACTCAGAATGTGACAATGACACAGAGATTCGTACACAAGAAAAGACCCGTGTTTTAATGGACGTAACTAGCGGTTCATTTGAAGTTTCGGGCACCCGAATGGAGGAACGGGAAGGCCATAAGATATCTAAGCATGCAACAGACTCATATAAAGGATATGAAGCTGACCAGACGGTAATCAGACTCACGATGCGACAATGACATAGAGATTCGTACACAAGAAAAGACTCGAGTTTTAAAGGACGTAACTATCTGTACATTTGAAGTTTCGGGCACCCGAATGGAGGAACGGGAAGGCCATAAGATATCTGAGCATGCAACAGACTTAGATAATGGATATGAAGCTAACCGGACGGTAATCGGACTCACGATGGGACAATGACACAGAGATTCGTACACAAGAAAAGACTCGTGTTTTAATGAACGTAAATAGCGGTTCGTTTGAAGTTTCGGGCACCCGAATGGAGGAACGGGAAAGCCATAAGATTTCTAAGCATGCAACAGACTCATATAAAGGATATGAAGCTGACCGGACGGTAATCGGACTCACGATGGAACAATGACACAGATATTCGTACACAAGAAAAGACTCGAGTTTTAATGGACAGAACTATCGGTTCATATGAAGTTTCGGGCACCCGAATGGAGGAACGGGAACGCCATAAGATATTTGATCATCCAACAAACAATGTTAAAGGATACGAAGCAGACCGGACAGTAATCGGACTCACGATGTGACAATGACATAGAGATTCGTACACAAGAAAAGACTCGTGTTTTAATGGACGTAACTAGCGGTTCATTTGAAGTTTCGGGCACCCGAATGGAGGAACGGGAAGGCCATAAGATATCTAAGCATGCAACAGACTCATATAAAGGATATGAAGCTGACCGGACGGTAATCAGACTCACGATGCGACAATGACATAGAGATTCGTACACAAGAAAAGACTCGAGTTTTAAAGGACGTAACTATCTGTACATTTGAAGTTTCGGGCACCCGAATGGAGGAACGGGAAGGCCATAAGATATCTGAGCATGCAACAGACTCTGATAATGGATATGAAGCTAACCGGACGGTAATCGGACTCACGATGGGACAATGACACAGAGATTCGTACACAAGAAAAGACTCGTGTTTTAATGAACGTAAATAGCGGTTCGTTTGAAGTTTCGGGCACCCGAATGGAGGAACGGGAAAGCCATAAGATTTCTAAGCATGCAACAGACTCATATAAAGGATATGAAGCTGACCGGACGGTAATCGGACTCACGATGGAACAATGACACAGATATTCGTACACAAGAAAAGACTCGAGTTTTAATGGACGGAACTATCGGTTCATATGAAGTTTCGGGCACCCGAATGGAGGAATGGGAACGCCATAAGATATCTGATCATCCAACAAACAATGTTAAAGGATACGAAGCAGACCGGACAGTAATCGGACTCACGATGTGACAATGACATAGAGATTCGTACACCAGAAAAGACTCGTGTTTTAATGGACGTAACTAGCGGTTCGTTTGAAGTTTCGGGCACCCGAATGGAGGAACGGGAAAGCCATAAGATATCTAAGCATGCAACAGACTCAGATAAAGAATATGAAGCTGACCGGACGGTAATCGGACTCACGATGGAACAATGACACATATATTCGTACACAAGAAAAGACTCGAGTTTTAATGGACGGAACTATCGGTTCATATGAAGTTTCGGGCACCTGAATGGAGGAACGGGAACGCCATAAGATATCTGATCTTGCAACAAACTATGTTAAAGGATACGAAGCAGACCGGACAGTAATCGGACTCACGATGTGACAATGACATAGAGATTCGTACACAAGAAAACACTCTTGTTTTAATGGACGTAACTAGCGGTTCATTTGAAGTTTCGGGCACCCGAATGGAGGAACGGGAAGGCCATAAGATATCTAAGCATGCAACAGACTCATATAAAGGATATGAAGCTGACCGGACGGTAATCGGACTCAGGATGCGACAATGACATAGAGATTCGTACACAAGAAAAGACTCGAGTTTTAAAGGAAGTAACTATCTGTACATTTGAAGTTTCGGGCACCCGAATGGAGGAACGGGAAGACCATAAGATATCTGAGCATGCAACAGACTCAGATAAAGGATATGAAGCTGACCGGACGGTAATCGGACTCACGATGGGACAATGACACAGAGATTCGTACACAAGAAAAGACTCGTGTTTTAACGAACGTAAATAGCGGTTCATTTGAAGTTTCGGGCACCCGAATGGAGGAACGGGAAAGCCATAAGATATCTAAGCATGCAACAGACTCAGATAAAGGATATGAAGCTAACCAGATGCTAATCGGACTCACGGTGGGACAATGACACAGAGATTCGTACACAAGAAAAGACTCGTGTTTTAATGGACGTAACTAGCGGTTCATTTGAAGTTTCGGGCACCCGAATGGAGGAACAGGAAGGCCGTAAGATATCTAAGCATGCAACAGACTGATATAAAGGATATGAAGCTGACCGGATGGTAATCGGACTCACGATGCGACAATGACATAGAGATTCGTACACAAGAAAAGACTCGAGTTTTAAAGGACGTAACTATCTGTACATTTGAAGTTTCGGGCACCCGAATGGAGGAACGGGAAGGCCATAAGATATCTGAGCATGCAACAGACTCAGATAATGGATATGAAGCTAACCGGACGGTAATCGGACTCATGATGGGACAATGACACAGAGATTCGTACACAAGAAAAGACTCGTGTTTTAACGAACGTAAATAGCGGTTCATTTGAAGTTTCGGGCACCCGAATGGAGGAACGGGAAAGCCATAAGATATCTAAGCATGCAACAGACTCAGATAAAGGATATGAAGCTGACCAGACGGTAATCGGACTCACGATGTGACAATGACACAGAGATTCGTACACAAGAAAAGACTCGTGTTTTAATGGACGTAACTAGCGGCTCATTTGAAGTTTCGGGCACCCGAATGGAGGAACGGGAAGGCCATAAGATATCTAAGCATGCAACAGACTCATATAAAGGATATGAAGCTAACCGGACGGTAATCGGACTCACGATGCGACAATGACATAGAGATTCGTACACAAGAAAAGACTCGAGTTTTAAAGGACGTAACTATCTGTACATTTGAAGTTTCGGGCACCCGAATGGAGGAACGAGAAATCCATAAGATATCTGAGCATGCAACAGACTCAGATAAAGGATATGAAGCTGACCGGACGGTAATCGGACTCACGATGGGACAATGACACAGAGATTCGTACACAAGAAAAGACTCGTGTTTTAACGAACGTAACTAGCGGTTCATTTGAAGTTTCGGGCACCCGAATGGAGGAACGGGAAAGCCATAAGATATCTAAGCATGCAACAGACTCAGATAAAGGATATGATACTGACCGGACGGTAATCGGACTCACGATGCGACAATGACATAGAGATTCGTACACAAGAAAAGACTCGTGTTTTAAATGACGTAACTATCTGTACATTTGAAGTTTCGGGCACCCGAATGGAGGAACGAGAAGGCCATAAGATATCTGAGCATGCAACAGACTCAGATAAAGGATATGAAGCTTACCGAACGATAATCGGACTCACGATGGGACAATGACACAGAGATTCGTACACAAGAAAAGACTCGAGTTTTAAAGGACGTAACTATCTGTACATTTGAAGTTTCGGGCACCCGAATGGAGGAACGGGAAGGCCATAAGATATCTGAGCATGCAACAGACTCAGATAATGGATATGAAGCTAACCGGACGGTAATCGGACTCATGATGGGACAATGACACAGAGATTCGTACACAAGAAAAGACTCGTGTTTTAACGAACGTAAATAGCGGTTCATTTGAAGTTTCGGGCACCCGAATGGAGGAACGGGAAAGCCATAAGATATCTAAGCATGCAACAGACTCAGATAAAGGATATGAAGCTGACCAGACGGTAATCGGACTCACGATGTGACAATGACACAGAGATTCGTACACAAGAAAAGACTCGTGTTTTAATGGACGTAACTAGCGGCTCATTTGAAGTTTCGGGCACCCGAATGGAGGAACGGGAAGGCCATAAGATATCTAAGCATGCAACAGACTCATATAAAGGATATGAAGCTAACCGGACGGTAATCGGACTCACGATGCGACAATGACATAGAGATTCGTACACAAGAAAAGACTCGAGTTTTAAAGGACGTAACTATCTGTACATTTGAAGTTTCGGGCACCCGAATGGAGGAACGAGAAATCCATAAGATATCTGAGCATGCAACAGACTCAGATAAAGGATATGAAGCTGACCGGACGGTAATCGGACTCACGATGGGACAATGACACAGAGATTCGTACACAAGAAAAGACTCGTGTTTTAACGAACGTAACTAGCGGTTCATTTGAAGTTTCGGGCACCCGAATGGAGGAACGGGAAAGCCATAAGATATCTAAGCATGCAACAGACTCAGATAAAGGATATGATGCTGACCGGACGGTAATCGGACTCACGATGCGACAATGACATAGAGATTCGTACACAAGAAAAGACTCGTGTTTTAAATGACGTAACTATCTGTACATTTGAAGTTTCGGGCACCCGAATGGAGGAACGAGAAGGCCATAAGATATCTGAGCATGCAACAGACTCAGATAAAGGATATGAAGCTTACCGAACGATAATCGGACTCACGATGGGACAATGACACAGAGATTCGTACACAAGAAAAGACTCGAGTTTTAAATGACGTAACTATCTGTACATTTGAAGTTTCGGGCACCCGAATGGAGGAACGAGAAGGCCATAAGATATCTGAGCATGCAACAGACTCAGATAAAGGATATGAAGCTGACCGGACGGTAATCGGACTCACGATGGGACAATGACACAGAGATTCGTACACAAGAAAAGACTCGTGTTTTAACGAACGTAAATAGCGGTTCATTTGAAGTTTCGGGCACCCGAATGGAGGAACGGGAAAGCCATAAGATATCTAAGCATGCAACAGACTCAGATAAAGGATATGAAGCTGACCAGACGGTAATCGGACTCACGATGTGACAATGACACAGAGATTCGTACACAAGAAAAGACTCGTGTTTTAATGGACGTAACTAGCGGCTCATTTGAAGTTTCGGGCACCCGAATGGAGGAACGGGAAGGCCATAAGATATCTAAGCATGGAACAGACTCATATAAAGGATATGAAGCTGACCGGACGGTAATCGGACTCACGATGCGACAATGACATAGAGATTCGTACACAAGAAAAGACTCGAGTTTTAAAGGACGTAACTATCTGTACATTTGAAGTTTCGGGCACCCGAATGGAGGAACGGGAAGACCATAAGATATCTGAGCATGCAACAGACTCAGATAAAGGATATGAAGCTGACCGGACGGTAATCGGACTCACGATGGGACAATGACACAGAGATTCGTACACAAGAAAAGACTCGTGTTTTAACGAACATAAATAGCGGTTCATTTGAAGTTTCGGGCACCCGAATGGAGGAACGGGAAAGCCATAAGATATCTAAGCATGCAACAGACTCAGATAAAGGATATGAAGCTGACCAGACGCTAATCGGACTCACGATGGGACAATGACACAGAGATTCGTACACAAGAAAAGACTCGTGTTTTAATGGACGTAACTAGCGGTTCATTTGAAGTTTCGGGCACCCGAATGGAGGAACAGGAAGGCCGTAAGATATCTAAGCATGCAACAGACTCATATAAAGGATATGAAGCTGACCGGACGGTAATCGGACTCACGATGCGACAATGACATAGAGATTCGTACACAAGAAAAGACTCGAGTTTTAAATGACGTAACTATCTGTACATTTGAAGTTTCGGGCACCCGAATGGAGGAAAGAGAAGGCCATAAGATATCTGAGCATGCAACAGACTCAGATAAAGGATATGAAGCTGACCGGGCGGTAATCGGACTCACGATGGGACAATGACACAGAGATTCATACACAAGAAAAGACTCGTGTTTTAACGAACGTAAATAGCGGTTCATTTGAAGTTTCGGGCACCCGAATGGAGGAACGGGAAAGCCATAAGATATCTAAGCATGCAACAGACTCAGATAAAGGATATGAAGCTGACCAGACGGTAATCAGACTCACGATGTGACAATGACACAGAGATTCGTACACAAGAAAAGACTCGTGTTTTAATGGACGTAACTAGCGGCTCATTTGAAGTTTCGGGCACCCGAATGGAGGAACGGGAAGGCCATAAGATATCTAAGCATGCAACAGACTCATATAAAGGATATGAAGCTGACCGGACGGTAATCGGACTCACGATGCGACAATGAGATAGAGATTCGTACACAAGAAAAGACTCGAGTTTTAAAGGACGTAACTATCTGTACATTTGAAGTTTCGGGCACCCGAATGGAGGAACGGGAAGACCATAAGATATCTGAGCATGCAACAGACTCAGATAAAGGATATGAAGCTGACCGGACGGTAATCGGACTCACGATGGGACAATGACACAGAGATTCGTACACAAGAAAAGACTCGTGTTTTAACGAACATAAATAGCGGTTCATTTGAAGTTTCGGGCACCCGAATGGAGGAACGGGAAAGCCATAAGATATCTAAGCATGCAACAGACTCAGATAAAGGATATGAAGCTGACCAGACGCTAATCGGACTCACGATGGGACAATGACACAGAGATTCGTACACAAGAAAAGACTCGTGTTTTAATGGATGTAACTAGCGGTTCATTTGAAGTTTCGGGCACACGAATGGAGGAACAGGAAGGCCGTAAGATATCTAAGCATGCAACAGACTCATATAAAGGATATGAAGCTGACCGGACGGTAATCGGACTCACGATGCGACAATGAAATAGAGATTCGTACACAAGAAAAGACTCGAGTTTTAAATGACGTAACTATCTGTACATTTGAAGTTTCGGGCACCCGAATGGAAGAACGAGAAGGCCATAAGATATCTGAGCATGCAACAGACTCAGATAAAGGATATGAAGCTGACCGGACGGTAATCGGACTCACGACGGGACAATGACACAGAGATTCGTACACAAGAAAACACTCGTGTTTTAACGAACGTAAATAGCGGTTCATTTGAAGTTTCGGGCACCCGAATGGAGGAACGGGAAAGCCATAAGATATCTAAGCATGCAACAGACTCAGATAAAGGATATGAAGCTGACCAGACGGTAATCGGACTCACGATGTGACAATGACACAGAGATTCGTACACAAGAAAAGACTCGTGTTTTAATGGACGTAACTAGCGGCTCATTTGAAGTTTCGGGCACCCGAATGGAGGAACGGGAAGGCCATAAGATATCTAAGCATGGAACAGACTCATATAAAGGATATGAAGCTGACCGGACGGTAATCGGACTCACGATGCGACAATGACATAGAGATTCGTACACAAGAAAAGACTCGAGTTTTAAAGGACGTAACTATCTGTACATTTGAAGTTTCGGGCACCCGAATGGAGGAACGGGAAGACCATAAGATATCTGAGCATGCAACAGACTCAGATAAAGGATATGAAGCTGACCGGACGGTAATCGGACTCACGATGGGACAATGACACAGAGATTCGTACACAAGAAAAGACTCGTGTTTTAACGAACATAAATAGCGGTTCATTTGAAGTTTCGGGCACCCGAATGGAGGAACGGGAAAGCCATAAGATATCTAAGCATGCAACAGACTCAGATAAAGGATATGAAGCTGACCAGACGCTAATCGGACTCACGATGGGACAATGACACAGAGATTCGTACACAAGAAAAGACTCGTGTTTTAATGGACGTAACTAGCGGTTCATTTGAAGTTTCGGGCACCCGAATGGAGGAACAGGAAGGCCGTAAGATATCTAAGCATGCAACAGACTCATATAAAGGATATGAAGCTGACCGGACGGTAATCGGACTCACGATGCGACAATGACATAGAGATTCGTACACAAGAAAAGACTCGAGTTTTAAATGACGTAACTATCTGTACATTTGAAGTTTCGGGCACCCGAATGGAGGAAAGAGAAGGCCATAAGATATCTGAGCATGCAACAGACTCAGATAAAGGATATGAAGCTGACCGGGCGGTAATCGGACTCACGATGGGACAATGACACAGAGATTCATACACAAGAAAAGACTCGTGTTTTAACGAACGTAAATAGCGGTTCATTTGAAGTTTCGGGCACCCGAATGGAGGAACGGGAAAGCCATAAGATATCTAAGCATGCAACAGACTCAGATAAAGGATATGAAGCTGACCAGACGGTAATCAGACTCACGATGTGACAATGACACAGAGATTCGTACACAAGAAAAGACTCGTGTTTTAATGGACGTAACTAGCGGCTCATTTGAAGTTTCGGGCACCCGAATGGAGGAACGGGAAGGCCATAAGATATCTAAGCATGCAACAGACTCATATAAAGGATATGAAGCTGACCGGACGGTAATCGGACTCACGATGCGACAATGAGATAGAGATTCGTACACAAGAAAAGACTCGAGTTTTAAAGGACGTAACTATCTGTACATTTGAAGTTTCGGGCACCCGAATGGAGGAACGGGAAGACCATAAGATATCTGAGCATGCAACAGACTCAGATAAAGGATATGAAGCTGACCGGACGGTAATCGGACTCACGATGGGACAATGACACAGAGATTCGTACACAAGAAAAGACTCGTGTTTTAACGAACATAAATAGCGGTTCATTTGAAGTTTCGGGCACCCGAATGGAGGAACGGGAAAGCCATAAGATATCTAAGCATGCAACAGACTCAGATAAAGGATATGAAGCTGACCAGACGCTAATCGGACTCACGATGGGACAATGACACAGAGATTCGTACACAAGAAAAGACTCGTGTTTTAATGGATGTAACTAGCGGTTCATTTGAAGTTTCGGGCACACGAATGGAGGAACAGGAAGGCCGTAAGATATCTAAGCATGCAACAGACTCATATAAAGGATATGAAGCTGACCGGACGGTAATCGGACTCACGATGCGACAATGAAATAGAGATTCGTACACAAGAAAAGACTCGAGTTTTAAATGACGTAACTATCTGTACATTTGAAGTTTCGGGCACCCGAATGGAAGAACGAGAAGGCCATAAGATATCTGAGCATGCAACAGACTCAGATAAAGGATATGAAGCTGACCGGACGGTAATCGGACTCACGACGGGACAATGACACAGAGATTCGTACACAAGAAAACACTCGTGTTTTAACGAACGTAAATAGCGGTTCATTTGAAGTTTCGGGCACCCGAATGGAGGAACGGGAAAGCCATAAGATATCTAAGCATGCAACAGACTCAGATAAAGGATATGAAGCTGACCAGACGGTAATCGGACTCACGATGTGACAATGACACAGAGATTCGTACAAAAGAAAAGACTCGTGTTTTAATGGACGTAACTAGCGGCTCATTTGAAGTTTCGGGCACCCGAATGGAGGAACGGGAAGGCCATAAGATATCTAAGCATGGAACAGACTCATATAAAGGATATGAAGCTGACCGGACGGTAATCGGACTCACGATGCGACAATGACATAGAGATTCGTACACAAGAAAAGACTCGAGTTTTAAAGGACGTAACTATCTGTACATTTGAAGTTTCGGGCACCCGAATGGAGGAACGGGAAGACCATAAGATATCTGAGCATGCAACAGACTCAGATAAAGGATATGAAGCTGACCGGACGGTAATCGGACTCACGATGGGACAATGACACAGAGATTCGTACACAAGAAAAGACTCGTGTTTTAACGAACATAAATAGCGGTTCATTTGAAGTTTCGGGCACCCGAATGGAGGAACGGGAAAGCCATAAGATATCTAAGCATGCAACAGACTCAGATAAAGGATATGAAGCTGACCAGACGCTAATCGGACTCACGATGGGACAATGACACAGAGATTCGTACACAAGAAAAGACTCGTGTTTTAATGGACGTAACTAGCGGTTCATTTGAAGTTTCGGGCACCCGAATGGAGGAACAGGAAGGCCGTAAGATATCTAAGCATGCAACAGACTCATATAAAGGATATGAAGCTGACCGGACGGTAATCGGACTCACGATGCGACAATGACATAGAGATTCGTACACAAGAAAAGACTCGAGTTTTAAATGACGTAACTATCTGTACATTTGAAGTTTCGGGCACCCGAATGGAGGAAAGAGAAGGCCATAAGATATCTGAGCATGCAACAGACTCAGATAAAGGATATGAAGCTGACCGGGCGGTAATCGGACTCACGATGGGACAATGACACAGAGATTCATACACAAGAAAAGACTCGTGTTTTAACGAACGTAAATAGCGGTTCATTTGAAGTTTCGGGCACCCGAATGGAGGAACGGGAAAGCCATAAGATATCTAAGCATGCAACAGACTCAGATAAAGGATATGAAGCTGACCAGACGGTAATCAGACTCACGATGTGACAATGACACAGAGATTCGTACACAAGAAAAGACTCGTGTTTTAATGGACGTAACTAGCGGCTCATTTGAAGTTTCGGGCACCCGAATGGAGGAACGGGAAGGCCATAAGATATCTAAGCATGCAACAGACTCATATAAAGGATATGAAGCTGACCGGACGGTAATCGGACTCACGATGCGACAATGAGATAGAGATTCGTACACAAGAAAAGACTCGAGTTTTAAAGGACGTAACTATCTGTACATTTGAAGTTTCGGGCACCCGAATGGAGGAACGGGAAGACCATAAGATATCTGAGCATGCAACAGACTCAGATAAAGGATATGAAGCTGACCGGACGGTAAACGGACTCACGATGGGACAATGACACAGAGATTCGTACACAAGAAAAGACTCGTGTTTTAACGAACATAAATAGCGGTTCATTTGAAGTTTCGGGCACCCGAATGGAGGAACGGGAAAGCCATAAGATATCTAAGCATGCAACAGACTCAGATAAAGGATATGAAGCTGACCAGACGCTAATCGGACTCACGATGGGACAATGACACAGAGATTCGTACACAAGAAAAGACTCGTGTTTTAATGGATGTAACTAGCGGTTCATTTGAAGTTTCGGGCACACGAATGGAGGAACAGGAAGGCCGTAAGATATCTAAGCATGCAACAGACTCATATAAAGGATATGAAGCTGACCGGACGGTAATCGGACTCACGATGCGACAATGAAATAGAGATTCGTACACAAGAAAAGACTCGAGTTTTAAATGACGTAACTATCTGTACATTTGAAGTTTCGGGCACCCGAATGGAAGAACGAGAAGGCCATAAGATATCTGAGCATGCAACAGACTCAGATAAAGGATATGAAGCTGACCGGACGGTAATCGGACTCACGACGGGACAATGACACAGAGATTCGTACACAAGAAAACACTCGTGTTTTAACGAACGTAAATAGCGGTTCATTTGAAGTTTCGGGCACCCGAATGGAGGAACGGGAAAGCCATAAGATATCTAAGCATGCAACAGACTCAGATAAAGGATATGAAGCTGACCAGACGGTAATCGGACTCACGATGTGACAATGACACAGAGATTCGTACACAAGAAAAGACTCGTGTTTTAATGGACGTAACTAGCGGCTCATTTGAAGTTTCGGGCACCCGAATGGAGGAACGGGAAGGCCATAAGATATCTAAGCATGGAACAGACTCATATAAAGGATATGAAGCTGACCGGACGGTAATCGGACTCACGATGCGACAATGACATAGAGATTCGTACACAAGAAAAGACTCGAGTTTTAAAGGACGTAACTATCTGTACATTTGAAGTTTCGGGCACCCGAATGGAGTAACGGGAAGACCATAAGATATCTGAGCATGCAACAGACTCAGATAAAGGATATGAAGCTGACCGGACGGTAATCGGACTCACGATGGGACAATGACACAGAGATTCGTACACAAGAAAAGACTCGTGTTTTAACGAACATAAATAGCGGTTCATTTGAAGTTTCGGGCACCCGAATGGAGGAACGGGAAAGCCATAAGATATCTAAGCATGCAACAGACTCAGATAAAGGATATGAAGCTGACCAGACGCTAATCGGACTCACGATGGGACAATGACACAGAGATTCGTACACAAGAAAAGACTCGTGTTTTAATGGACGTAACTAGCGGTTCATTTGAAGTTTCAGGCACCCGAATGGAGGAACAGGAAGGCCGTAAGATATCTAAGCATGCAACAGACTCATATAAAGGATATGAAGCTGACCGGACGGTAATCGGACTCACGATGCGACAATGACATAGAGATTCGTACACAAGAAAAGACTCGAGTTTTAAATGACGTAACTATCTGTACATTTGAAGTTTCGGGCACCCGAATGGAGGAAAGAGAAGGCCATAAGATATCTGAGCATGCAACAGACTCAGATAAAGGATATGAAGCTGACCGGGCGGTAATCGGACTCACGATGGGACAATGACACAGAGATTCATACACAAGAAAAGACTCGTGTTTTAACGAACGTAAATAGCGGTTCATTTGAAGTTTCGGGCACCCGAATGGAGGAACGGGAAAGCCATAAGATATCTAAGCATGCAACAGACTCAGATAAAGGATATGAAGCTGACCAGACGGTAATCAGACTCACGATGTGACAATGACACAGAGATTCGTACACAAGAAAAGACTCGTGTTTTAATGGACGTAACTAGCGGCTCATTTGAAGTTTCGGGCACCCGAATGGAGGAACGGGAAGGCCATAAGATATCTAAGCATGCAACAGACTCATATAAAGGATATGAAGCTGACCGGACGGTAATCGGACTCACGATGCGACAATGAGATAGAGATTCGTACACAAGAAAAGACTCGAGTTTTAAAGGACGTAACTATCTGTACATTTGAAGTTTCGGGCACCCGAATGGAGGAACGGGAAGACCATAAGATATCTGAGCATGCAACAGACTCAGATAAAGGATATGAAGCTGACCGGACGGTAATCGGACTCACGATGGGACAATGACACAGAGATTCGTACACAAGAAAAGACTCGTGTTTTAACGAACATAAATAGCGGTTCATTTGAAGTTTCGGGCACCCGAATGGAGGAACGGGAAAGCCATAAGATATCTAAGCATGCAACAGACTCAGATAAAGGATATGAAGCTGACCAGACGCTAATCGGACTCACGATGGGACAATGACACAGAGATTCGTACACAAGAAAAGACTCGTGTTTTAATGGATGTAACTAGCGGTTCATTTGAAGTTTCGGGCACACGAATGGAGGAACAGGAAGGCCGTAAGATATCTAAGCATGCAACAGACTCATATAAAGGATATGAAGCTGACCGGACGGTAATCGGACTCACGATGCGACAATGAAATAGAGATTCGTACACAAGAAAAGACTCGAGTTTTAAATGACGTAACTATCTGTACATTTGAAGTTTCGGGCACCCGAATGGAAGAACGAGAAGGCCATAAGATATCTGAGCATGCAACAGACTCAGATAAAGGATATGAAGCTGACCGGACGGTAATCGGACTCACGACGGGACAATGACACAGAGATTCGTACACAAGAAAACACTCGTGTTTTAACGAACGTAAATAGCGGTTCATTTGAAGTTTCGGGCACCCGAATGGAGGAACGGGAAAGCCATAAGATATCTAAGCATGCAACAGACTCAGATAAAGGATATGAAGCTGACCAGACGGTAATCGGACTCACGATGTGACAATGACACAGAGATTCGTACACAAGAAAAGACTCGTGTTTTAATGGACGTAACTAGCGGCTCATTTGAAGTTTCGGGCACCCGAATGGAGGAACGGGACGGCCATAAGATATCTAAGCATGCAAAACACTCATATAAAGGATATGAAGCTGACCGGACGGTAATCGGACTCACGATGCGACAATGACATAGAGATTCGTACACAAGAAAAGACTCGAGTTTTAAAGGATGTAACTATCTGTACATTTGAAGTTTCGGGCACCCGAATGGAGGAACGGGAAGACCATAAGATATCTGAGCATGCAACAGACTCAGATAAAGGATATGAAGCTGACCGGACGGTAATCAGACTCACGATGGGACAATGACACAGAGATTCGTACACAAGAAAAGACTCGTGTTTTAAGGAACGTAAATAGCGGTTCATTTGATGTTTCGGGCACCCGAATGGAGGAACGGGAAAGCCATAAGATATCTAAGCATGCAACAGACTCAGATAAAGGATATGAAGCTGACCCGACGCTAATCGGACTCACGATGGGACAATGACACAGAGATTCGTACACAAGAAAAAACTCGTGTTTTAATGGACGTAACTAGCGGTTCATTTGAAGTTTCGGGCACCCGAATGAAGGAACAGGAAGGCCGTAAGATATCTAAGCATGCAACAGACTCATGTAAAGGATATGAAGCTGACCGGACGGTAATCGGACTCACGATGCGACAATGACATAGAGATTCGTACACAAGAAAAGACTCGAGTTTTAAATGACGTAACTATCTGTACATTTGAAGTTTCGGGCACCCGAATGGAGGAACGAGAAGGCCATAAGATATCTGAGCATGCAACAGACTCGGATAAAGGATATGAAGCTGACCGGACGGTAATCGGACTCACGATGGGACAATGACACAGAGATTCGTACACAAGAAAAGACTCGTGTTTTAACGAACATAAATAGCGGTTCATTTGAAGTTTCGGGCACCCGAATGGAGGAACGGGAAAGCCATAAGATATCTAAGCATGCAACAGACTCAGATAAAGGATATGAAGCTGACCAGACGGTAATCGGACTCACGATGTGACAATGACACAGAGATTCGTACACAAGAAAAGACTCGTGTTTTAATGGACGTAACTAGCGGCTCATTTGAAGTTTCGGGCACCCGAATGGAGGAACGGGAAGGCCATAAGATATCTAAGCATGCAACAGACTCATATAAAGGATATGAATCTGACCGGACGGTAATCGGACTCACGATGCGACAATGACATAGAGATTCGTACACAAGAAAAGACTCGAGTTTTAAAGGACGTAACTATCTGTACATTTGAAGTTTCGGGCACCCGAATGGAGGAACGGGAAGACCATAAGATATCTGAGCATGCAACAGACTCAGATAACGGATATGAAGCTGACCGGACGGTAATCGGACTCACGATGGGACAATGACACAGAGATTCGTACACAAGAAAAGACTCGTGTTTTAACGAACGTAAATAGCGGTTCATTTGAAGTTTCGGGCACCCGAATGAGGAACGGGAAAGCCATAAGATATCTAAGCATGCAACAGACTCAGATAAAGGATATGAAGCTGACCAGACGGTAATCGGACTCACGATGGGACAATGACACAGAGATTCGTACACAAGAAAAGACACGTGTTTTAATGGATGTAACTAGCGGTTCATTTGAAGTTTCGGGCACCCGAATGGAGGAACAGGAAGGTCGTAAGATATCTAAGTATGCAACAGACTCATATAAAGGATATGAAGCTGACCGGACGGTAATCGGACTCACGATGCGACAATGACATAGAGATTCGTACACAAGAAAAGACTCGAGTTTTAAATGACGTAACTATCTGTACATTTGAAGTTTCGGGCACCCGAATGGAGGAACGAGAAGGCTATAAGATATCTGAGCATGCAACAGACTCAGATAAAGGATATGAAGCTGACCGGACGGTAATCGGACTCACGATGGGACAATGACACAGAGATTCGTACACAAGAAAACACTCGTGTTTTAACGAACGTAAATAGCGGTTCATTTGAAGTTTCGGGCACCCGAATGGAGGAACGGGAAAGCCATAAGATATCTAAGCAGGCAACAGACTCAGATAAAGGATATGAAGCTGACCAGACGGTAATCGGACTCACGATGTGACAATGACACAGAGATTCGTACACAAGAAAACACTCGTGTTTTAATGGACGTAACTAGCGGCTCATTTGAAGTTTCGGGCACCCGAATGGAGGAACGGGAAGGCCATAAGATATCTAAGCATGCAACAGACTCATATAAAGGATATGAAGCTGACCGGACGGTAATCGGACTCACGATGCGACAATGACATAGAGATTCGTACAGAAGAAAAGACTCGAGTTTTAAAGGACGTAACTATCTGTACATTTGAAGTTTCGGGAACCCGAATGGAGGAACGGGAAGACCATAAGATATCTGA
This sequence comes from Ambrosia artemisiifolia, assembly GCA_032199755.1. NCBI lineage: Eukaryota > Viridiplantae > Streptophyta > Magnoliopsida > Asterales > Asteraceae > Ambrosia > Ambrosia artemisiifolia. The sequence continues at coordinate 28,605,280 of CM063524.1, read as the reverse complement.
GCATGCAACGGACTCAGATAAAGGATATGAAGCTGACCGGGCGGTAATCGGACTCACGATGGGACAATGACACAGAGATTCGTACACAAGAAAAGACTCGTGTTTTAACGAACGTAAATAGCGGTTCATTTGAAGTTTCGGGCACCCGAATGGAGGAACGCGAAAGCCATAAGATATCTAAGCATGCAACAGACTCAGATAAAGGATATGAAGCTGACCAGACGGTAATCGGACTCACGATGGGACAATGACACAGAGATTCGTACACAAGAAAAGACTCGTGTTTTAATGGATGTAACTAGCGGTTCATTTGTAGTTTCGGGCACCCGAATGGAGGAACAGGAAGGCCGTAAGATATCTAAGCATGCAACAGACTCATATAAAGGATATGAAGCTGACCGGACGGTAATCGGACTCACGATGCGACAATGACATAGAGATTCGTACACAAGAAAAGACTCGAGTTTTAAAGGACGTAACTATCTGTACATTTGAAGTTTCGGGCACCCGAATGGAGGAACGGGAAGACCATAAGATATCTGAGCATGCAACAGACTCAGATAAAGGATATGAAGCTGACCGGACGGTAATCGGACTCACGATGGGACAATGACACAGAGATTCGTACACAAGAAAAGACTCGTGTTTTAACGAACGTAAATAGCGGTTCATTTGAAGTTTCGGGCACCCGAATGGAGGAACGAGAAGGCCATAAGATATCTGAGCATGCAACAGACTCAGATAAAGGATATGAAGCTGACCGGACGGTAATCGGACTCACGATGGGACAATGACACAGAGATTCGTACACAAGAAAACACTCGTGTTTTAACGAACGTAAATAGCGGTTCATTTGAAGTTTCGGGCACCCGAATGGAGGAACGGGAAAGCTATAAGATATCTAAGCATGCAACAGACTCAGATAAAGGATATGAAGCTGACCAGACGGTAATTGGACTCACGATGTGACAATGACACAGAGATTCGTACACAAGAAAAGACTCGTGTTTTAATGGACGTAACTAGCGGCTCATTTGAAGTTTCGGCACCCGAATGGAGGAACGGGATGGCCATAAGATATCAAAGCATGCAACAGACTCATATAAAGGATATGAAGCTGACCGGACGGTAATCGGACTCACGATGCGACAATGACATAGAGATTCGTACACAAGAAAAGACTCGAGTTTTAAAGGACGTAACTATCTGTACATTTGAAGTTTCGGGCACCCGAATGGAGGAACGGGAAGACCATAAGATATCTGAGCATGCAACAGACTCAGATAAAGGATATGAAGCTGACCGGACGGTAATCGGACTCACGATGGGACAATGACACAGAGATTCGTACACAAGAAAAGACTCGTGTTTTAACGAACGTAAATAGCGGTTCATTTGAAGTTTCGGGCACCCGAATGGAGGAACGGGAAAGCCATAAGATATCTAAGCATGCAACAGACTCAGATAAAGGATATGAAGCTGACCAGACGCTAATCGGACTCACGATGGGACAATGACACAGAGATTCGTACACAAGTAAAGACTCGTGTTTTAATGGATGTAACTAGCGGTTCATTTGAAGTTTCGGGCACCCGAACGGAGGAACAGGAAGGCCGTAAGATATCTAAGTATGCAACAGACTCATATAAAGGATATGAAGCTGACCGGACGGTAATCGGACTCACGATGCGACAATGACATAGAGATTCGTACACAAGAAAAGACTCGAGTTTTAAATGACGTAACTATCTGTACATTTGAAGTTTCGGGCACCTGAATGGAGGAACGAGAAGGCCATAAGATATCTGAGCATGCAACAGACTCAGATAAAGGATATGAAGCTGACCGGACGGTAATCGGACTCACGATGGGACAATGACACGGAGATTCGTACACAAGAAAAGACTCGTGTTTTAACGAACGTAAATAGCGGTTCATTTGATGTTTCGGGCACCCGAATGGAGGAACGGGAAAGCCATAAGATATATAAGCATGCAACAGACTCAGATAAAGGATATGAAGCTGACCAGACGCTAATCGGACTCACGATGGGACAATGACACAGAGATTCGTACACAAGAAAAGACTCGTGTTTTAATGGACGTAACTAGCGGTTCATTTGAAGTTTCGGGCACCCGAATGGAGGAACAGGAAGGTCGTAAGATATCTAAGCATGCAACAGACTCATGTAAAGGATATGAAGCTGACCAGACGGTAATCGGACTCACGATGCGACAATGACATAGAGATTCGTACACAAGAAAAGACTCGAGTTTTAAATGACGTAACTATCTGTACATTTGAAGTTTCGGGCACCCGAATGGAGGAACGAGAAGGCCATAAGATATCTGAGCATGCAACAGACTCAGAAAAAGGATATGAAGCTGACCAGACGCTAATCGGACTCACGATGGGACAATGACACAGAGATTCGTACACAAGAAAAGACTCGTGTTTTAATGGACGTAACTAGCGGTTCATTTGAAGTTTCGGGCACCCGAATGTAGGAACGGGAAGGCCATAAGATATCTAAGCATGCAACAGACTCATATAAAGGATATGAAGCTGACCTGACGATAATCGGACTCACGATGCGACAATGACATAGAGATTCGTACACAAGAAAAGACTCGAGTTTTAAATGACGTAACTATCTGTACATTTGAAGTTTCGGGCACCCGAATGGAGGAACGAGAAGGCCATAAGATATCTGAGCATGCAACAGACTCAGATAAAGGATATGAAGCTGACCGTACAGTAATCGGACTCACGATGGGACAATGACACAGAGATTCGTACACAAGAAAAGACTCGTGTTTTAACGAACGTCAATAGCAGTTCATTTGAAGTTTCGGGCACCCGAATGGAGGAACGGGAAAGCCATAAGATATCTAAGCATGCAACAGACTCAGATAAAGGATATGAAGCTGACCAGACGGTAATCGGACTCACGATGTGACAATGACACAGAGATTCGTACACAAGAAAAGACTCGAGTTTTAAATGACGTAACTATCTGTACATTTGAAGTTTCGGGCACCCGAATGGAGGAACGAGAAGGCCATAAGATATCTGAGCATGCAACAGACTCAGAAAAAGGATATGAAGCTGACCAGACGCTAATCGGACTCACGATGGGACAATGACACAGAGATTCGTACACAAGAAAAGACTCGTGTTTTAATGGACGTAACTAGCGGTTCATTTGAAGTTTCGGGCACCCGAATGTAGGAACGGGAAGGCCATAAGATATCTAAGCATGCAACAGACTCATATAAAGGATATGAAGCTGACCTGACGATAATCGGACTCACGATGCGACAATGACATAGAGATTCGTACACAAGAAAAGACTCGAGTTTTAAATGACGTAACTATCTGTACATTTGAAGTTTCGGGCACCCGAATGGAGGAACGAGAAGGCCATAAGATATCTGAGCATGCAACAGACTCAGATAAAGGATATGAAGCTGACCGTACAGTAATCGGACTCACGATGGGACAATGACACAGAGATTCGTACACAAGAAAAGACTCGTGTTTTAACGAACGTCAATAGCAGTTCATTTGAAGTTTCGGGCACCCGAATGGAGGAACGGGAAAGCCATAAGATATCTAAGCATGCAATAGACTCAGATAAAGGATATGAAGCTGACCAGACGGTAATCGGACTCACGATGTGACAATGACACAGAGATTCGTACACAAGAAAAGACTCGTGTTTTAATGGACGTAACTAGCGGCTCATTTGAAGTTTCGGGCACCCGAATGGAGGAACGGGAAGGCCATAAGATATCTAAGCATGCAACAGACTCATATAAAGGATATGAAGCTGACCGGACGGTAATCGGACTCACGATGCGACAATGACATAGAGATTCGTACACAAGAAAAGACTCGAGTTTTAAAGGACGTAACTATCTGTACATTTGAAGTTTCGGGCACCCGAATGGAGGAACGGGAAGACCATAGGATATCTGAGCATGCAACAGACTCAGATAAAGGATATGAAGCTGACCGGACGGTAATCGGACTCACGATGGGACAATGACACAGAGATTCGTACACAAGAAAAGACTTGTGTTTTAACGAACGTAAATAGCGGTTCATTTGAAGTTTCGGGCACCCGAATGGAGGAACGGGAAAGCCATAAGATATCTAAGCATGCAACAGACTCAGATAAAGGATATGAAGCTGACCAGACGCTAATCGGACTCACGATGGGACAATGACACAGAGATTCGTACACAAGAAAAGACTCGTGTTTTAATGGACGTAACCAGCGATTCATTTGAAATTTCGGGCACCCGAATGGAGGAACAGGAAGGCCGTAAGATATCTAAGCATGCAACAGACTCATATAAAGGATATGAAGCTGACCGGACGGTAATCGGACTCACGATGCGACAATGACATAGAGATTCGTACACAAGAAAAGACTCGAGTTTTAAATGACGTAACTATCTGTACATTTGAAGTTTCGGGCACCCGAATGGAGGAACGAGAAGGCCATAAGATATCTGAGCATGCAACAGACTCAGATAAAGGATATGAAGCTGACCGGACGGTAATCGGACTCACGATGGGACAATGACACAGAGATTCGTACACAAGAAAAGACTCGTGTTTTAATGGCCGTAACTAGCGGTTCATTTGAAGTTTCGGGCACCCGAATGGAGGAACGGGAAGGCCATAAGATATCTGAGCATGCAACAGACTCAGATAAAGGATATGAAGCTTACCGGACGGTAATCGGACTCACGATTGGACAATGACAGAGAGATTCATACACAAGAAAAGACTCGAGTTTTAAATGACGTAACTATCTGTACATTTGAAGTTTCGGGCACCCGAATGGAGGAACGAGAAGGCCATAAGATATCTGAGCATGCAACAGACTCAGATAAAGGATATGAAGCTGACCAGACGCTAATCAGACTCACGATGGGACAATGACACAGAGATTCGTACACAAGAAAAGACTCGTGTTTTAATGGACGTAACTAGCGGTTCATTTGAAGTTTCGGGCACCCGAATGTAGGAACGGGAAGGCCATAAGATATCTAAGAATGCAACAGACTCATATAAAGGATATGAAGCTGACCTGACGGTAATCGGACTCACGATGCGACAATGACATAGAGATTCGTACACAAGAAAAGACTCGAGTTTTAAATGACGTAACTATCTGTACATTTGAAGTTTCGGGCACCCGAATGGAGGAACGAGAAGGCCATAAGATATCTGAGCATACAGCAGACTCAGATAAAGGATATGAAGCTGACCAGACGGTAATCGGACTCACGATGGGACAATGACACAGAGATTCGTACACAAGAAAAGACTCGTGTTTTAACGAACGTAAATAGCGGTTCATTTGAAGTTTCGGGCACCCGAATGGAGGAACGGGAAAGCCATAAGATATCTAAGCATGCAACAGACTCAGATAAAGGATATGAAGCTGACCAGACGCTAATCGGACTCACGATGGGACAATGACACAGAGATTCGTACACAAGAAAAGACTCGTGTTTTAATGGACGTAACTAGCGGTTCATTTGAAGTTTCGGGCACCCGAATGTAGGAACGGGAAGGCCATAAGATATCTAAGCATGCAACAGACTCAGATAAAGGATATGAAGCTGAGCGGACGGTAATCGGACTCACGATCGAACAATGACACAGAGATTCGTACACAAGAAAAGACTCGTGTTTTAATGGACGTAACTAGCGGTTCATTTGAAGTTTCGGGCACCCGAATGGAGGAACGAGAAGGCCATAAGATATCTGAGCATGCAACAGACTCAGATAAAGGATATGAAGCTGACCGGACGGTAATCGGACTCACGATGGGACAATGACACAGAGATTCGTACACAAGAAAAGACTCGTGTTTTAACGAACGTAAATAGCGGTTCATTTGAAGTTTCGTGCACCCGAATGGAGGAACGGGAAAGCCATAAGATATCTAAGCATTCAACAGACTCAGATAAAGGATATGAAGCTGACCAGACGGTAATCGGACTCACGATGTGACAATGACACAGAGATTCATACACAAGAAAAGACTCGTGTTTTAATGGACGTAACTAGCGGCTCATTTGAAGTTTCGGGCACCCGAATGGAGGAACGGTAAGGCCATAAGATATCTAAGCATGCAACAGACTCATATAAAGGATATGAAGCTGACCGGACGGTAATCGGACTCACGATGCGACAATGACATAGAGATTCGTACACAAGAAAAGACTCGAGTTTTAAAGGACGTAACTATCTGTACATTTGAAGTTTCGGGCACCCGAATGGAGGAACGGGAAGACCATAAGATATCTGAGCATGCAACAGACTCAGATAAAGGATATGAAGCTGACCGGACGGTAATCGGACTCACGATGGGACAATGACACAGAGATTCGTACACAAGAAAAGACTCATATTTTAACGAACGTAAATAGCGGTTCATTTGAAGTTTCGGGCACCCGAATGGAGGAACGGGAAAGCCATAAGATATCTAAGCATGCAACAGACTCAGATAAAGGATATGAAGCTGACCAGACGCTAATCGGACTCACGATGAGACAATGACACAGAGATTCGTACACAAGAAAAGACTCGTGTTTTAATGGACGTAACTAGCGATTCATTTGAAATTTCGGGCACCCGAATGGAGGAACAGGAAGGCCGTAAGATATCTAAGCATGCAACAGACTCATATAAAGGATATGAAGCTGACCGGACGGTAATCGGACTCACGATGCGACAATGACATAGAGATTCGTACACAAGAAAAGACTCGAGTTTTAAATGACGTAACTATCTGTACATTTGAAGTTTCGGGCACCCGAATGGAGGAACGAGAAGGCCATAAGATATCTGAGCATGCAACAGACTCAGATAAAGGATATGAAGCTGAACGGACGGTAATCGGACTCACGATGGGACAATGACACAGAGATTCGTACACAAGAAAAGACTCGTGTTTTAACGAACGTAAATAGCGGTTCATTTGAAGTTTCGTGCACCCGAATGGAGGAACGGGAAAGCCATAAGATATCTAAGCATGCAACAGACTCAGATAAAGGATATGAAGCTGAGCGGACGGTAATCGGACTCACGATCGAACAATGACACAGAGATTCGTACACAAGAAAAGACTCGTGTTTTAATGGACGTAACTAGCGGTTCATTTGAAGTTTCGGGCACCCGAATGGAGGAACGGGAAGGCCATAAGATATCTGAGCATGCAACAGACTCAGATAAAGGATATGAAGCTTACCGGACGGTAATCGGACTCACAATTGGACAATGACAGAGAGATTCATACACAAGAAAAGACTCGAGTTTTAAATGACGTAACTATCTGTACATTTGAAGTTTCGGGCACCCGAATGGAGGAACGAGAAGGCCATAAGATATCTGAGCATGCAACAGACTCAGATAAAGGATATGAAGCTGACCGGACGGTAATCGGACTCACGATGCGACAATGACATAGAGATTCGTACACAAGAAAAGACTCGAGTTTTAAATGACGTAACTATCTGTACATTTGAAGTTTCGGGCACCCGAATGGAGGAACGAGAAGGCCATAAGATATCTGAGCATGCAACAGACTTAGATAAAGGATATGAAGCTGACCGGACGGTAATCGGACTCACGATGGGACAATGACACAGAGATTCGTACACAAGAAAAGACTCGTGTTTTAACGAATGTAAATAGCGGTTCATTTGAAGTTTCGGGCACCCGAATGGAGGAACGGGAAATCCATAAGATATCTAAGCATGCAACAGACTCAGATAAAGGATATGAAGCTGACCGGACGGTAATCGGACTCACGATGGAACAATGACACAGAGATTCGTACACAAGAAAAGACTCGGGTTTTAATGGACGTAACTATCTGTACATTTGAAGTTTCGGGCACCCGAATGGAGGAACGAGAAGGCCATAAGATATCTGAGCATGCAACAGACTCAGATAAAGGATATGAAGCTGACCGGACGGTAATCGGACTCACGATGCGACAATGACATAGAGATTCGTACACAAGAAAAGACTCGAGTTTTAAATGACGTAACTATCTGTACATTTGAAGTTTCGGGCACCCGAATGGAGGAACGAGAAGGCCATAAGATATCTGAGCATGCAACAGACTCAGATAAAGGATATGAAGCTGAACGGACGGTAATCGGACTCACGATGGAACAATGACACAGAGATTCGTACACAAGAAAAGACTCGTGTTTTAACGAACGTAAATAGCGGTTCATTTGAAGTTTCGTGCACCCGAATGGAGGAACGGGAAAGCCATAAGATATCTAAGCATGCAACAGACTCAGATAAAGGATATGAAGCTGAGCGGACGGTAATCGGACTCACGATCGAACAATGACACCGAGATTCGTACACAAGAAAAGACTCGTGTTTTAATGGACGTAACTAGCGGTTCATTTGAAGTTTCGGGCACCCGAATGGAGGAACGGGAAGGCCATAAGATATCTGAGTATGCAACAGACTCAGATAAAGGATATGAAGCTTACCGGACGGTAATCGGACTCACGATTGGACAATGACAGAGAGATTCATACACAAGAAAAGACTCGAGTTTTAAATGACGTAACTATCTGTACATTTGAAGTTTCGGGCACCCGAATGGAGGAACGAGAAGGCCATAAGATATCTGAGCATGCAACAGACTCAGATAAAGGATATGAAGCTGACCGGACGGTAATCGGACTCACGATGCGACAATGACATAGAGATTCGTACACAAGAAAAGACTCGAGTTTTAAATGACGTAACTATCTGTACATTTGAAGTTTCGGGCCCCCGAATGGAGGAACGAGAAGGCCATAAGATATCTGAGCATGCAACAGACTTAGATAAAGGATATGAAGCTGACCGGACGGTAATCGGACTCACGATGGGACAATGACACAGAGATTCGTACACAAGAAAAGACTCTTGTTTTAACGAATGTAAATAGCGGTTCATTTGAAGTTTCGGGCACCCGAATGGAGGAACGGGAAAGCCATAAGATATCTAAGCATGCAACAGACTCAGATAAAGGATATGAAGCTGACCGGACGGTAATCGGACTCACGATGGAACAATGACACAGAGATTCGTACACAAGAAAAGACTCGTGTTTTAATGGACGTAACTATCTGTACATTTGAAGTTTCGGGCACCCGAATGGAGGAACGAGAAGGCCATAAGATATCTGAGCATGCAACAGACTCAGATAAAGGATATGAAGCTGACCGGACGGTAATCGGACTCACGATGCGACAATGACATAGAGATTCGTACACAAGAAAAGACTCGAGTTTTAAATGACGTAACTATCTGTACATTTGATGTTTCGGGCACCCGAATGGAGGAACGGGAAGGCCATAAGATATCTGAGCATGCAACAGACTTAGATAATGGATATGAAGCTAACCGGACGGTAATCGGACTCATGATGGGACAATGACACAGAGATTCGTACACAAGAAAAGACTCGTGTTTTAATGAACGTAAATAGCGGTTCATTTGAAGTTTCGGGCACCCGAATGGATGAACGGGAAGGCCATAAGATATCTAAGCATGCAACAGACTCAGCTAAAGGATATGAAGGTGACCAGACGCTAATCGGACTCACGATGGGACAATGACACAGAGATTCGTACACAAGAAAAGACTCGTGTTTTAATGGACGTAACTAGCAGTTCATTTGAAGTTTCGGGCACCCGAATGGAGGAACGGGAAGGCCATAAGATATCTAAGCATGCAACAGACTCATATAAAGGATATGAAGCTGACCGGACGGTAATCGGACTCACGATGCGACAATGACATAGAGATTCGTACACAAGAAAAGACTCGAGTTTTAAAGGACGTAACTATTTGTACATTTGAAGTTTCGGGCACCCGAATGGAGGAACGGGAAGGCCATAAGATATCTGAGCATGCAACAGACTCAGATAAAGGATATGAAGCTGACCGGACGGTAATCGGACTCACGATGGGACAATGACACAGAGATTCGTACACAAGAAAAGACTCGTGTTTTAACGAACGTAAATAGCGGTTCATTTGAAGTTTCGGGCACCCGAATGGAGGAACGGGAAAGCCATAAGATATCTAAGCATCCAACAGACTCAGGTAAAGGATATGAAGCTGACCAGACGCTAATCGGACTCACGATGGCACAATGGGACAGAGATTCGTACACAAGAAAAGACTCGTGTTTTAATGGACGTAACTAGCGGTTCATTTGAAGTTTCGGGCACCCGAATGGAGTAACGGGAAGGCCATAAGATATCTAAGCATGCAACAGACTCAGATAAAGGATATGAAGCTGACCGGACGGTAATCGGACTCACGATGGGACAATGACACAGAGATTCGTACACAAGAAAAGACTCGTGTTTTAACGAACGTAAATAGCGGTTCATTTGAAGTTTCGGGCACCCGAATGGATGAACGGGAAGGCCATAAGATATCTAAGCATGCAACAGACTCAGCTAAAGGATATGAAGGTGACCAGACGCTAATCGGACTCACGATGGGACAATGACACAGAGATTCGTACACAAGAAAAGACTCGTGTTTTAATGGACGTAACTAGCAGTTCATTTGAAGTTTCGGGCACCCGAATGGAGGAACGGGAAGGCCATAAGATATCTAAGCATGCAACAGACTCATATAAAGGATATGAAGCAGACCGGACGGTAATCGGACTCACGATGCGACAATGACATAGAGATTCGTACACAAGAAAAGACTCGAGTTTTAAAGGACGTAACTATTTGTACATTTGAAGTTTCGGGCACCCGAATGGAGGAACGGGAAGGCCATAAGATATCTGAGCATGCAACAGACTCAGATAAAGGATATGAAGCTGACCGGACGGTAATCGGACTCACGATGGGACAATGACACAGAGATTCGTACACAAGAAAAGACTCGTGTTTTAACGAACGTAAATAGCGGTTCATTTGAAGTTTCGGGCACCCGAATGGAGGAACGGGAAAGCCATAAGATATCTAAGCATCCAACAGACTCAGGTAAAGGATATGAAGCTGACCAGACGCTAATCGGACTCACGATGGCACAATGGGACAGAGATTCGTACACAAGAAAAGACTCGTGTTTTAATGAACGTAAATAGCGGTTCATTTGAAGTTTCGGGCACCCGAATGGATGAACGGGAAGGCCATAAGATATCTAAGCATGCAACAGACTCAGCTAAAGGATATGAAGGTGACCAGACGCTAATCGGACTCACGATGGGACAATGACACAGAGATTCGTACACAAGAAAAGACTCGTGTTTTAATGGACGTAACTAGCAGTTCATTTGAAGTTTCGGGCACCCGAATGGAGGAACGGGAAGGCCATAAGATATCTAAGCATGCAACAGACTCATATAAAGGATATGAAGCTGACCGGACGGTAATCGGACTCACGATGCGACAATGACATAGAGATTCGTACACAAGAAAAGACTCGAGTTTTAAAGGACGTAACTATTTGTACATTTGAAGTTTCGGGCACCCGAATGGAGGAACGGGAAGGCCATAAGATATCTGAGCATGCAACAGACTCAGATAAAGGATATGAAGCTGACCGGACGGTAATCGGACTCACGATGGGACAATGACACAGAGATTCGTACACAAGAAAAGACTCGTGTTTTAACGAACGTAAATAGCGGTTCATTTGAAGTTTCGGGCACCCGAATGGAGGAACGGGAAAGCCATAAGATATCTAAGCATCCAACAGACTCAGGTAAAGGATATGAAGCTGACCAGACGCTAATCGGACTCACGATGGCACAATGGGACAGAGATTCGTACACAAGAAAAGACTCGTGTTTTAATGGACGTAACTAGCGGTTCATTTGAAGTTTCGGGCACCCGAATGGAGTAACGGGAAGGCCATAAGATATCTAAGCATGCAACAGACTCAGATAAAGGATATGAAGCTGACCAGACGCTAATCGGACTCACGATGGGACAATGACACAGAGATTCGTACACAAGAAAAGACTCGTGTTTTAATGGACGTAACTAGCAGTTCATTTGAAGTTTCGGGCACCCGAATGGAGGAACGGGAAGGCCATAAGATATCTAAGCATGCAACAGACTCATATAAAGGATATGAAGCTGACCGGACGGTAATCGGACTCACGATGCGACAATGACATAGAGATTCGTACACAAGAAAAGACTCGAGTTTTAAATGACGTAACTATCTGTACATTTGAAGTTTCGGGCACCCGAATGGAGGAACGAGAAGGCCATAAGATATCTGAGCATACAGCAGACTCAGATAAAGGATATGAAGCTGACCAGACGGTAATCGGACTCACGATGGGACAATGACACAGAGATTCGTACACAAGAAAAGACTCGTGTTTTAACGAACGTAAATAGCGGTTCATTTGAAGTTTCGGGCACCCGAATGGAGGAACGGGAAAGCCATAAGATATCTAAGCATGCAACAGACTCAGATAAAGGATATGAAGCTGACCAGACGCTAATCGGACTCACGATGGGACAATGACACAGAGATTCGTACACAAGAAAAGACTCGTGTTTTAATGGACGTAACTAGCGGTTCATTTGAAGTTTCGGGCACCCGAATGTAGGAACGGGAAGGCCATAAGATATCTAAGCATGCAACAGACTCAGATAAAGGATATGAAGCTGAGCGGACGGTAATCGGACTCACGATCGAACAATGACACAGAGATTCGTACACAAGAAAAGACTCGTGTTTTAATGGACGTAACTAGCGGTTCATTTGAAGTTTCGGGCACCCGAATGGAGGAACGAGAAGGCCATAAGATATCTGAGCATGCAACAGACTCAGATAAAGGATATGAAGCTGACCGGACGGTAATCGGACTCACGATGGGACAATGACACAGAGATTCGTACACAAGAAAAGACTCGTGTTTTAACGAACGTAAATAGCGGTTCATTTGAAGTTTCGTGCACCCGAATGGAGGAACGGGAAAGCCATAAGATATCTAAGCATTCAACAGACTCAGATAAAGGATATGAAGCTGACCAGACGGTAATCGGACTCACGATGTGACAATGACACAGAGATTCATACACAAGAAAAGACTCGTGTTTTAATGGACGTAACTAGCGGCTCATTTGAAGTTTCGGGCACCCGAATGGAGGAACGGTAAGGCCATAAGATATCTAAGCATGCAACAGACTCATATAAAGGATATGAAGCTGACCGGACGGTAATCGGACTCACGATGCGACAATGACATAGAGATTCGTACACAAGAAAAGACTCGAGTTTTAAAGGACGTAACTATCTGTACATTTGAAGTTTCGGGCACCCGAATGGAGGAACGGGAAGACCATAAGATATCTGAGCATGCAACAGACTCAGATAAAGGATATGAAGCTGACCGGACGGTAATCGGACTCACGATGGGACAATGACACAGAGATTCGTACACAAGAAAAGACTCATATTTTAACGAACGTAAATAGCGGTTTATTTGAAGTTTCGGGCACCCGAATGGAGGAACGGGAAAGCCATAAGATATCTAAGCATGCAACAGACTCAGATAAAGGATATGAAGCTGACCAGACGCTAATCGGACTCACGATGAGACAATGACACAGAGATTCGTACACAAGAAAAGACTCGTGTTTTAATGGACGTAACTAGCGATTCATTTGAAATTTCGGGCACCCGAATGGAGGAACAGGAAGGCCGTAAGATATCTAAGCATGCAACAGACTCATATAAAGGATATGAAGCTGACCGGACGGTAATCGGACTCACGATGCGACAATGACATAGAGATTCGTACACAAGAAAAGACTCGAGTTTTAAATGACGTAACTATCTGTACATTTGAAGTTTCGGGCACCCGAATGGAGGAACGAGAAGGCCATAAGATATCTGAGCATGCAACAGACTCAGATAAAGGATATGAAGCTGAACGGACGGTAATCGGACTCACGATGGGACAATGACACAGAGATTCGTACACAAGAAAAGACTCGTGTTTTAACGAACGTAAATAGCGGTTCATTTGAAGTTTCGTGCACCCGAATGGAGGAACGGGAAAGCCATAAGATATCTAAGCATGCAACAGACTCAGATAAAGGATATGAAGCTGAGCGGACGGTAATCGGACTCACGATCGAACAATGACACAGAGATTCGTACACAAGAAAAGACTCGTGTTTTAATGGACGTAACTAGCGGTTCATTTGAAGTTTCGGGCACCCGAATGGAGGAACGGGAAGGCCATAAGATATCTGAGCATGCAACAGACTCAGATAAAGGATATGAAGCTTACCGGACGGTAATCGGACTCACGATTGGACAATGACAGAGAGATTCATACACAAGAAAAGACTCGAGTTTTAAATGACGTAACTATCTGTACATTTGAAGTTTCGGGCACCCGAATGGAGGAACGAGAAGGCCATAAGATATCTGAGCATGCAACAGACTCAGATAAAGGATATGAAGCTGACCGGACGGTAATCGGACTCACGATGCGACAATGACATAGAGATTCGTACACAAGAAAAGACTCGAGTTTTAAATGACGTAACTATCTGTACATTTGAAGTTTCGGGCACCCGAATGGAGGAACGAGAAGGCCATAAGATATCTGAGCATGCAACAGACTTAGATAAAGGATATGAAGCTGACCGGACGGTAATCGGACTCACGATGGGACAATGACACAGAGATTCGTACACAAGAAAAGACTCGTGTTTTAACGAATGTAAATAGCGGTTCATTTGAAGTTTCGGGCACCCGAATGGAGGAACGGGAAATCCATAAGATATCTAAGCATGCAACAGACTCAGATAAAGGATATGAAGCTGACCGGACGGTAATCGGACTCACGATGGAACAATGACACAGAGATTCGTACACAAGAAAAGACTCGGGTTTTAATGGACGTAACTATCTGTACATTTGAAGTTTCGGGCACCCGAATGGAGGAACGAGAAGGCCATAAGATATCTGAGCATGCAACAGACTCAGATAAAGGATATGAAGCTGACCGGACGGTAATCGGACTCACGATGCGACAATGACATAGAGATTCGTACACAAGAAAAGACTCGAGTTTTAAATGACGTAACTATCTGTACATTTGAAGTTTCGGGCACCCGAATGGAGGAACGAGAAGGCCATAAGATATCTGAGCATGCAACAGACTCAGATAAAGGATATGAAGCTGAACGGACGGTAATCGGACTCACGATGGAACAATGACACAGAGATTCGTACACAAGAAAAGACTCGTGTTTTAACGAACGTAAATAGCGGTTCATTTGAAGTTTCGTGCACCCGAATGGAGGAACGGGAAAGCCATAAGATATCTAAGCATGCAACAGACTCAGATAAAGGATATGAAGCTGAGCGGACGGTAATCGGACTCACGATCGAACAATGACACAGAGATTCGTACACAAGAAAAGACTCGTGTTTTAATGGACGTAACTAGCGGTTCATTTGAAGTTTCGGGCACCCGAATGGAGGAACGGGAAGGCCATAAGATATCTGAGTATGCAACAGACTCAGATAAAGGATATGAAGCTTACCGGACGGTAATCGGACTCACGATTGGACAATGACAGAGAGATTCATACACAAGAAAAGACTCGAGTTTTAAATGACGTAACTATCTGTACATTTGAAGTTTCGGGCACCCGAATGGAGGAACGAGAAGGCCATAAGATATCTGAGCATGCAACAGACTCAGATAAAGGATATGAAGCTGACCGGACGGTAATCGGACTCACGATGCGACAATGACATAGAGATTCGTACACAAGAAAAGACTCGAGTTTTAAATGACGTAACTATCTGTACATTTGAAGTTTCGGGCCCCCGAATGGAGGAACGAGAAGGCCATAAGATATCTGAGCATGCAACAGACTTAGATAAAGGATATGAAGCTGACCGGACGGTAATCGGACTCACGATGGGACAATGACACAGAGATTCGTACACAAGAAAAGACTCTTGTTTTAACGAATGTAAATAGCGGTTCATTTGAAGTTTCGGGCACCCGAATGGAGGAACGGGAAAGCCATAAGATATCTAAGCATGCAACAGACTCAGATAAAGGATATGAAGCTGACCGGACGGTAATCGGACTCACGATGGAACAATGACACAGAGATTCGTACACAAGAAAAGACTCGTGTTTTAATGGACGTAACTATCTGTACATTTGAAGTTTCGGGCACCCGAATGGAGGAACGAGAAGGCCATAAGATATCTGAGCATGCAACAGACTCAGATAAAGGATATGAAGCTGACCGGACGGTAATCGGACTCACGATGCGACAATGACATAGAGATTCGTACACAAGAAAAGACTCGAGTTTTAAATGACGTAACTATCTGTACATTTGAAGTTTCGGGCACCCGAATGGAGGAACGGGAAGGCTATAAGATATCTGAGCATGCAACAGACTTAGATAATGGATATGAAGCTAACCGGACGGTAATCGGACTCATGATGGGACAATGACACAGAGATTCGTACACAAGAAAAGACTCGTGTTTTAATGAACGTAAATAGCGGTTCATTTGAAGTTTCGGGCACCCGAATGGATGAACGGGAAGGCCATAAGATATCTAAGCATGCAACAGACTCAGCTAAAGGATATGAAGGTGACCAGACGCTAATCGGACTCACGATGGGACAATGACACAGAGATTCGTACACAAGAAAAGACTCGTGTTTTAATGGACGTAACTAGCAGTTCATTTGAAGTTTCGGGCACCCGAATGGAGGAACGGGAAGGCCATAAGATATCTAAGCATGCAACAGACTCATATAAAGGATATGAAGCTGACCGGACGGTAATCGGACTCACGATGCGACAATGACATAGAGATTCGTACACAAGAAAAGACTCGAGTTTTAAAGGACGTAACTATTTGTACATTTGAAGTTTCGGGCACCCGAATGGAGGAACGGGAAGGCCATAAGATATCTGAGCATGCAACAGACTCAGATAAAGGATATGAAGCTGACCGGACGGTAATCGGACTCACGATGGGACAATGACACAGAGATTCGTACACAAGAAAAGACTCGTGTTTTAACGAACGTAAATAGCGGTTCATTTGAAGTTTCGGGCACCCGAATGGAGGAACGGGAAAGCCATAAGATATCTAAGCATCCAACAGACTCAGGTAAAGGATATGAAGCTGACCAGACGCTAATCGGACTCACGATGGCACAATGGGACAGAGATTCGTACACAAGAAAAGACTCGTGTTTTAATGGACGTAACTAGCGGTTCATTTGAAGTTTCGGGCACCCGAATGGAGTAACGGGAAGGCCATAAGATATCTAAGCATGCAACAGACTCAGATAAAGGATATGAAGCTGACCGGACGGTAATCGGACTCACGATGGGACAATGACACAGAGATTCGTACACAAGAAAAGACTCGTGTTTTAACGAACGTAAATAGCGGTTCATTTGAAGTTTTGGGCACCCGAATGGAGGAATGGGAAAGCCATAGGATATCTAAGCATGCAACAGACTCAGATAAAGGATATGAAGCTGACCGGACGGTAATCGGACTCACGATGTGACAATGACACAGAGATTCGTACACAAGAAAAGACTCGTGTTTTAATGGACGTAACTAGCGGTTCATTTGAAGTTTCGGGCACCTGAAAGGAGGAACGGGAAGGCCATAAGATATCTAAGCATGCAACAGACTCAGATAAAGGATATGAAGCTGACCGGACGGTAATCAGACTCACGATGCGACAATGACATAGAGATTCGTTCACAAGAAAAGACTCGAGTTTTAAAGGACGTAACTATCTGTACATTTGAAGTTTCGGGCACCCGAATGGAGGAACGGGAAGGCCATAAGATATCTGAGCATGCAACAGACTCAGATAATGGATATGAAGCTAACCGGACGGTAATCGGACTCATGATGGGACAATGACACAGAGATTCGTACACAAGAAAAGACTCGTGTTTTAATGGACGTAACTAGCGGTTCATTTGAGGTTTTGGGCACCAGAATGGAGGAACGGGAAGGCCATAAGATATCTAAGCATGCAACAGACTCATATAAAGGATATGAAGCTGACCGGACGGTAATCGGACTCACGATGCGACAATGACATAGAGATTCGTACACAAGAAAAGACTCGAGTTTTAAAGGACGCAACTATCTGTACATTTGAAGTTTCAGGCACCCGAATGGAGGAACGAGAAGGCCATAAGATATCTGAGCATGCAACAGACTCAGATAAAGGATATGAAGCTTACCGGACGGTAATCAGACTCACGATGGGACAATGACATAGAGATTCATACACAAGAAAAGACTCGAGTTTTAATGGACGGAACTATCGGTTCATATGAAGTTTTGGGCACCCGAATGGAGGAACGGGAACGCCATAAGATATCTGATCATGCAACAAACTATGTTAAAGGATACGAAGCAGACCGGACGGTAATCGGACTCACGATGTGACAATGACATAGAGATTCGTAAACAAGAAAAGACTCGTGTTTTAATGGACGTAACTAGCGGTTCATTTGAAGTTTCGGGCACCCGAATGGAGGAACGGGAAGGCCATAAGATATCTAAGCATGCAACAGACTCATATAAAGGATATGAAGCTGACCGGACGGTAATCGAACTCACGATGCGACAATGACATAGAGATTCGTACACAAGAAAAGACTCGAGTTTTAAAGGACGTAACTATCTGTACATTTGAAGTTTCGGGCACCCGAATGGAGGAACGGGAGGGCCATAAGATTTCTAAGCATGCAACAGACTCATATAAAGGATATGAAGCTGACCGGACGGTAATCGGACTCACGATGCGACAATGACATAGAGATTCGTACACAAGAAAAGACTCGAGTTTTAAAGGACGTAACTATCTGTACATTTGAAGTTTCGGGCACCCGAATGGAGGAACGGGAAGGCCATAAGATATCTGAGCATGCAACAGACTCAGATAATGGATATGAAGCTAACCGGACGGTAATCGGACTCATGATGGGACAATGACACAGAGATTCGTACACAAGAAAAGACTCGTGTTTTAATGAACGTAAATAGCGGTTCATTTGAAGTTTCGGGCACCCGAATGGATGAACGGGAAGGCCATAAGATATCTAAGCATGCAACAGACTCAGCTAAAGGATATGAAGCTGACCAGACGCTAATCGGACTCACGATGGGACAATGACACAGAGATTCGTACACAAGAAAAGACTCGTGTTTTAATGGACGTAACTAGCAGTTCATTTGAAGTTTCGGGCACCCGAATGGAGGAACGGGAAGGCCATAAGATATCTAAGCATGCAACAGACTCATATAAAGGATATGAAGCTGACCGGACGGTAATCGGACTCACGATGCGACAATGACATAGAGATTCGTACACAAGAAAAGACTCGAGTTTTAAAGGACGTAACTATTTGTACATTTGAAGTTTCGGGCACCCGAATGGAGGAACGGGAAGGCCATAAGATATCTGAGCATGCTACAGACTCAGATAAAGGATATGAAGCTGACCGGACGGTAATCGGACTCACGATGGGACAATGACACAGAGATTCGTACACAAGAAAAGACTCGTGTTTTAACGAACGTAAATAGCGGTTCATTTGAAGTTTCGGGCACCCGAATGGAGGAACGGGAAAGCCATAAGATATCTAAGCATCCAACAGACTCAGGTAAAGGATATGAAGCTGACCAGACGCTAATCGGACTCACGATGGCACAATGGGACAGAGATTCGTACACAAGAAAAGACTCGTGTTTTAATGGACGTAACTAGCGGTTCATTTGAAGTTTCGGGCACCCGAATGGAGTAACGGGAAGGCCATAAGATATCTAAGCATGCAACAGACTCAGATAAAGGATATGAAGCTGACCGGACGGTAATCGGACTCACGATGGGACAATGACACAGAGATTCATACACAAGAAAAGACTCGTGTTTTAACGAACGTAAATAGCGGTTCATTTGAAGTTTTGGGCACCCGAATGGAGGAATGGGAAAGCCATAGGATATCTAAGCATGCAACAGACTCAGATAAAGGATATGAAGCTGACCGGACGGTAATCGGACTCACGATGTGACAATGACACAGAGATTCGTCCACAAGAAAAGACTCGTGTTTTAATGGACGTAACTAGCGGTTCATTTGAAGTTTCGGGCACCCGAAAGGAGGAACGGGAAGGCCATAAGATATCTAAGCATGCAACAGACTCAGATAAAGGATATGAAGCTGACCGGACGGTAATCAGACTCACGATGCCACAATGACATAGAGATTCGTTCACAAGAAAAGACTCGAGTTTTAAAGGACGTAACTATCTGTACATTTGAAGTTTCGGGCACCCGAATGGAGGAACGGGAAGGCCATAAGATATCTGAGCATGCAACAGACTCAGATAATGGATATGAAGCTAACCGGACGGTAATCGCACTCATGATGGGACAATGACACAGAGATTCGTACACAAGAAAAGACTCGTGTTTTAATGGACGTAACTAGCGGTTCATTTGAGGTTTTGGGCACCAGAATGGAGGAACGGGAAGGCCATAAGATATCTAAGCATGCAACAGACTCATATAAAGGATATGAAGCTGACCGGACGGTAATCGGACTCACGATGCGACAATGACATAGAGATTCGTACACAAGAAAAGACTCGAGTTTTAAAGGACGCAACTATCTGTACATTTGAAGTTTCAGGCACCCGAATGGAGGAACGAGAAGGCCATAAGATATCTGAGCATGCAACAGACTCAGATAAAGGATATGAAGCTTACCGGACGGTAATCAGACTCACGATGGGACAATGACATAGAGATTCATACACAAGAAAAGACTCGAGTTTTAATGGACGGAACTATCGGTTCATATGAAGTTTTGGGCACCCGAATGGAGGAACGGGAACGCCATAAGATATCTGATCATGCAACAAACTATGTTAAAGGATACGAAGCAGACCGGACGGTAATCGGACTCACGATGTGACAATGACATAGAGATTCGTAAACAAGAAAAGACTCGTGTTTTAATGGACGTAACTAGCGGTTCATTTGAAGTTTCGGGCACCCGAATGGAGGAACGGGAAGGCCATAAGATATCTAAGCATGCAACAGACTCATATAAAGGATATGAAGCTGACCGGACGGTAATCGGACTCACGATGCGACAATGACATAGAGATTCGTACACAAGAAAAGACTCGAGTTTTAAAGGACGTAACTATCTGTATATTTGAAGTTTAGGGCACCCGAATGGAGGAACGGGAAGGCCATAAGATATCTGAGCATGCAACAGACTCAGATAATGGATATGAAGCTAACCGGACGGTAATCGGACTCATGATGGGACAATGACACAGAGATTCGTACACAAGAAAAGACTCGTGTTTTAATGAACGTAAATAGCGGTTCATTTAAAGTTTCGGGCACCCGAATGGATGAACGGGAAGGCCATAAGATATCTAAGCATGCAACAGACTCAGGTAAAGGATATGAAGCTGACCAGACGCTAATCGGACTCACGATGGGACAATGACACAGAGATTCGTACACAAGAAAAGACTCGTGTTTTAATGGACGTAACTAGCAGTTCATTTGAAGTTTCGGGCACCCGAATGGAGGAACGGGAAGGCCATAAGATATCTAAGCATGCAACAGACTCATATAAAGGATATGAAGCTGACCGGACGGTAATCGGACTCACGATGCGACAATGACATAGAGATTCGTACACAAGAAAAGACTCGAGTTTTAAAGGACGTAACTATTTGTACATTTGAAGTTTCGGGCACCCGAATGGAGGAACGGGAAGGCCATAAGATATCTGAGCATGCAACAGACTCAGATAAAGGATATGAAGCTGACCGGACGGTAATCGGACTCACGATGGGACAATGACACAGAGATTTGTACACAAGAAAAGGCTCGTGTTTTAACGAACGTAAATAGCGGTTCATTTGAAGTTTCGGGCACCCGAATGGAGGAACGGGAAAGCCATAAGATATCTAAGCATGCAACAGACTCAGGTAAAGGATATGAAGCTGACCAGACGCTAATCGGACTCACGATGGGACAATGAGACAGAGATTCGTACACAAGAAAAGACTCGTGTTTTAATGGACGTAACTAGCGGTTTACTTGAAGTTTCGGGCACCCGAATGGAGGAACGGGAAGGCCATTAGATATCTAAGCATGCAACAGACTCATATAAAGGATATGAAGCTGACCGGACGGTAATCGGACTCACGGTGCGACAATGACATAGAGATTCGTACACAAGAAAAGACTCGAGTTTTAAAGGACGCAACTATCTGTACATTTGAAGTTTCAGGCACCCGAATGGAGGAACGAGAAGGCCATAAGATATCCGAGCATGCAACAGACTCAGATAATGGATATGAAGCTTACCGGACGGTAATCGGACTCACGATGGGACAATGACACAGAGATTCATACACAAGAAAAGACTCGAGTTTTAATGGACGGAACTATCGGTTCATATGAAGTTTTGGGCACCCGAATGGAGGAACGGGAACGCCATAAGATATCTGATCATGCAACAAACTATGTTAAAGGATACGAAGCAGACCGGACGGTAATCGGACTCACGATGTGACAATGACATAGAGATTCGTAAACAAGAAAAGACTCGTGTTTTAATGGACGTAACTAGCGGTTCATTTGAAGTTTCGGGCACCCGAATGGAGGAACGGGAAGGCCATAAGATATCTAAGCATGCAACAGACTCATATAAAGGATATGAAGCTGACCGGACGGTAATCGGACTCACGATGCGACAATGACATAGAGATTCGTACACAAGAAAAGACTCGAGTTTTAAAGGACGTAACTATCTGTACATTTGAAGTTTCGGGCACCCGAATGGAGGAACGGGAAGGCCATAAGATATCTGAGCATGCAACAGACTCAGATAATGGATATGAAGCTAACCGGACGGTAATCGGACTCACGATGGGACAATGACACAGAGATTTGTACACAAGAAAAGACTCGTGTTTTAACGAACGTAAATAGCGGTTCATTTGAAGTTTCGGGCACCCGAATGGAGGAACGGGAAAGCCATAAGATATCTAAGCATGCAACAGACTCAGGTAAAGGATATGAAGCTGACCAGACGCTAATCGGACTCACGATGGGACAATGAGACAGAGATTCGTACACAGGAAAAGACTCGTGTTTTAATGGACGTAACTAGCGGATTACTTGAAGTTTCGGGCACACGAATGGAGGAACGGGAAGGCCATTAGATATCTAAGCATGCAACAGACTCATATAAAGGATATGAAGCTGACCGGACGGTAATCGGACTCACGATGCGACAATGACATAGAGATTCGTACACAAGAAAAGACTCGAGTTTTAAAGGACGTAACTATCTGTACATTTGAAGTTTCGGGCACCCGAATGGAGGAACGGGAAGGCCATAAGATATCTGAGCATGCAACAGACTCAGATAATGGATATGAAGCTAACCGGACGGTAATCGGACTCATGATGGGACAATGACACAGAGATTCGTACACAAGAAAAGATTCGTGTTTTAATGAACGTAAATAGCGGTTCATTTGAAGTTTCGGGCACCCGAATGGATGAACGGGAAGGCCATAAGATATCTAAGCATGCAACAGACTCAGGTAAAGGATATGAAGCTGACCAGACGCTAATCGGACTCACGATGGGACAATGACACAGAGATTCGTACACAAGAAAAGACTCGTGTTTTAATGGACGTAACTAGCGGTTCATTTGAAGTTTCGGGCACCCGAATGGAGGAACGGGAAGGCCATAAGATATCTAAGCATGCAACAGACTCATATAAAGGATATGAAGCTGACCGGATGGTAATCGGACTCACGATGGGACAATGACACAGAGATTCATACACAAGAAAAGACTCGAGTTTTAATGGACGGAACTATCGGTTCATATGAAGTTTTGGGCACCCGAATGGAGGAACGGGAACGCCATAAGATATCTGATCATGCAACAAACTATGTTAAAGGATACGAAGCAGACCGGACGGTAATCGGACTCACGATGTGACAATGACATAGAGATTCGTAAACAAGAAAAGACTCGTGTTTTAATGGACGTAACTAGCGGTTCATTGGAAGTTTCGGGCACCCGAATGGAGGAACGGGAAGGCAATAAGATATCTAAGCATGCAACAGACTCATATAAAGGATATGAAGCTGACCGGACGGTAATCGGACTCACGATGCGACAATGACATAGAGATTCGTACACAAGAAAAGACTCGAGTTTTAAAGGACGTAACTATCTGTACATTTGAAGTTTCGGGCACCCGAATGGAGGAACGGGAAAGCCAATAGATATCTAAGCATGCAACAGACTCAGATAAAGGATATGAAGCTGACCGGACGGTAATCGGACTCACGATGGGACAATGACACAGAGATTTGTACACAAGAAAAGACTCGTGTTTTAACGAACGTAAATAGCGGTTCATTTGAAGTTTCGGGCACCCGAATGGAGGAACGGGAAAGCCATAAGATATCTAAGCATGCAACAGACTCAGGTAAAGGATATGAAGCTGACCAGACGCTAATCGGACTCACGATGGGACAATGAGACAGAGATTCGTACACAAGAAAAGACTCGTGTTTTAATGGACGTAACTAGCGGATTACTTGAAGTTTCGGGCACCCGAATGGAGGAACGGGAAGGCCATTAGATATCTAAGCATGCAACAGACTCATATAAAGGATATGAAGCTGACCGGACGGTAATCGGACTCACGATGCGACAATGACATAGAGATTCGTACACAAGAAAAGACTCGAGTTTTAAAGGACGTAACTATCTGTACATTTGAAGTTTCGGGCACCCGAATGGAGGAACGGGAAGGCCATAAGATATCTGAGCATGCAACAGACTCAGATAATGGATATGAAGCTAACCGGACGGTAATCGGACTCATGATGGGACAATGACACAGAGATTCGTACACAAGAAAAGATTCGTGTTTTAATGAACGTAAATAGCGGTTCATTTGAAGTTTCGGGCACCCGAATGGATGAACGGGAAGGCCATAAGATATCTAAGCATGCAACAGACTCAGGTAAAGGATATGTAGCTGACCAGACGCTAATCGGACTCACGATGGGACAATGAGACAGAGATTCGTACACAAGAAAAGACTCGTGTTTTAATGGACGTAACTAGCGGTTCACTTGAAGTTTCGGGCACCCGAATGGAGGAACGGGAAGGCCATTAGATATCTAAGCATGCAACAGACTCATATAAAGGATATGAAGCTGACCGGACGGTAATCGGACTCACGATGCGACAATGACATAGAGATTCGTACACAAGAAAAGACTCGAGTTTTAAAGGACGCAACTATCTGTACATTTGAAGTTTCAGGCACCCGAATGGAGGAACGAGAAGGCGATAAGATATCTGAGCATGCAACAGACTCAGATAAAGGATATGAAGCTTACCAGACGGAAATCGGACTCACGATGGGACAATGACACAGAGATTCATACACAAGAAAAGACTCGAGTTTTAATGGACGGAACTATCGGTTCATATGAAGTTTTGGGCACCCGAATGGAGGAACGGGAACGCCATAAGATATCTGATCATGCAACAAACTATGTTAAAGGATACGAAGCAGACCGGACGGTAATCGGACTCACGATGGGACAATGGGACAGAGATTCGTACACAAGAAAAGACTCGTGTTTTAACGAACGTAAATAGCGGTTCATTTGAAGTTTTGGGCACCCGAATGGAGGAATGGGAAAGCCATAGGATATCTAAGCATGCAACAGACTCAGATAAAGGATATGAAGCTAACCGGACGGTAATCGGACTCATGATGGGACAATGACACAGAGATTCGTACACAAGAAAAGACTCGTGTTTTAATGAACGTAAATAGCGGTTCATTTGAAGTTTCGGGCACCCGAATGGATGAACGGGAAGGCCATAAGATATCTAAGCATGCAACAGACTCAGGTAAAGGATATGAAGCTGACCAGACGCTAATCGGACTCACGATGGGACAATGACACAGAGATTCGTACACAAGAAAAGACTCGTGTTTTAATGGACGTAACTAGCGGTTCATTTGAAGTTTCGGGCACCCGAATGGAGGAACGGGAAGGCCATAAGATATCTAAGCATGCAACAGACTCATATAAAGGATATGAAGCTGACCGGACGGTAATCGGACTCACGATGGGACAATGACACAGAGATTCGTACACAAGAAAAGACTCGTGTTTTAATGAACGTAAATAGCGGTTCATTTGAAGTTTCGGGCACCCGAATGGAGGAACGGGAAACCCATTAGATATCTAAGCATGCAACAGACTCAGATAAAGGATATGAAGCTGACCGGACTGTAATCAGACTCACGATGCGACAATGACATAGAGATTCGTACACAAGAAAAGACTCGAGTTTTAAAGGAGGTAACTATCTGTACATTTGAAGTTCCGGGCACTCGAATGGAGGAACGGGAAGGCCATAAGATATCTAAGCATGCAACAGACTCAGATAATGGATATGAAGCTAACCGGACGGTAATCGGACTCATGATGGGACAATGACACAGAGATTCGTACACAAGAAAAGACTCGTGTTTTAATGAACGTAAATAGCGGTTCATTTGAAGTTTCGGGCAACCGAATGGATGAACGGGAAGGCCATAAGATATCTAAGCATGCAACAGACTCAGGTAAAGGATATGAAGCTGACCAGACGCTAATCGGACTCACGATGGGACAATGACACAGAGATTCGTACACAAGAAAAGACTCGTGTTTTAATGGACGTAAGTAGCGGTTCATTTGAAGTTTCGGGCACCCGAATGGAGGAACGGGAAGGCCATAAGATATCTAAGCATGCAACAGACTCATATAAAGGATATGAAGCTGACCGGACGGTAATCGGACTCACGATGGGACAATGACACAGAGATTCGTACACAAGAAAAGACTCGTGTTTTAATGAACGTAAATAGCGGTTCATTTGAAGTTTCGGGCACCCGAATGGAGGAACGGGAAAGCCATTAGATATCTAAGCATGCAACAGACTCAGATAAAGGATATGAAGCTGACCGGACAGTAATCAGACTCACGATGCGACAATGACATAGAGATTCGTACACAAGAAAAGACTCGAGTTTTAAAGGAGGTAACTATCTGTACATTTGAAGTTTCGGGCACTCGAATGGAGGAACGGGAAGGCCATAAGATATCTAAGCATGCAACAGACTCAGATAAAGGATATGAAGCTAACCGGACGGTAATCGGACTCACGATGGGACAATGACACAGAGATTCCTACACAAGAAAAGACTCGTGTTTTAATGAACGTAAATAGTGGTTCATTTGAATTTTCGGACACCCGAATGGAGGAACGGGAAAGCCATAAGATATCTAAGCATGCAACAGACTCAGATAAAGGATATAAAGCTGACCGGACGGTAATCGGACTCACGATGGGACAATGACACAGAGATTCGTACACAAGAAAAGACTCGTGTTTTAATGAACGTAAATAGCGGTTCATTTGAAGTTTCGGGCACCCGAATGGAGGAACGGGAAAGCCATAAGATATCTAAGCATGCAACAGACTCAGATAAAGGATATGAAGCTGACTGGACGGTAATCGGACTCACGATGGGACAATGACACAGAGATTCGTACACAAAAAAGACTCGAGTTTTAAAGGACGTAACTATCTGTACATTTGAAGTTTCGGGCACCCAAATGAAGGAACGGGAAGGCCATAAGATATCTGAGCATGCAACAGACTCAGATAATGGATATGATGCTGACCGGACGGTAATCGTACTCACGATGGGACAATGACACAGAGATTCCTACACAAGAAAAGACTCGTGTTTTAATGAACGTAAATAGCGGTTCATTTGAAGTTTCGGGCACCCGAATGGAGGAACGGGAAAGCCATTAGATATCTAAGCATGCAACAGACTCAGATAAAGGATATGAAGCTGACCGGACGGTAATCGGACTCACGATGGGACAATGACACAGAGATTCGTACACAAGAAAAGACTCGTGTTTTAATGAACGTAAATAGCGGTTCATTTGAATTTTCGGACACCCGAATGGAGGAACGGGAAAGCCATAAGATATCTAAGCATGCAACAGACTCAGATAAAGGATATAAAGCTGACCGGACGGTAATCGGACTCACGATGGGACAATGACACAGAGATTCGTACACAAGAAAAGACTCGAGTTTTAAAGGACGTAACTATCTGTACATTTGAAGTTTCGGGCACCCAAATGAAGGAACGGGAAGGCCATAAGATATCTGAGCATGCAACGGACTCAGATAATGGATATGATGCTGACCGGACGGTAATCGTACTCACGATGGGACAATGACACAGAGATTCGTACACAAGAAAAGACTCGTGTTTTAATGAACGTAAATAGCGGTTCATTTGAAGTTTCGGGCACCCGAATTGAGGAACGGGAAAGCCATAAGATATCTAAGCATGCAACAGACTCAGATAAAGGATATAAAGCTGACCGGACGGTAATCGGACTCACGATGGGACAATGACACAGAGATTCGTACACAAGAAAAGACTCGTGTTTTAATGAACGTAAACAGCGGTTCATTTGAAGTTTCGGGCACCCGAATGGAGGAACGGGAAAGCCATAAGATATCTAAGCATGCAACAGATTCAGATAAAGGATATGAAGCTGACTGGACGGTAATCGGACTCACGATGGGACAATGACACAGAGATTAGTACACAAAAAAGACTCGTGTTTTAATGGACGTAACTAGCGGTTCATTTGAAGTTTCGACCACCCGAATGGAGGAACGGGAAATGCCATAAGATATCTAAGCATGTAACAGACTCAGATAAAGGATATGAAGCTGACCGGACGGTAATCGGACTCACGATGGGACAATGACACAGAGATTCGTACACAAGAAAAGACTCGTGTTTTAATGGACGTAACTAGCGGTTCATTTGAAGTTTTGGGCACCCGAAAGGAGGAACGGGAAGGCCATAAGATATCTAAGCATGCAACAGACTCAGATAAAGGATATGAAGCTGACCGGACGGTAATCAGACTCACGATGCGACAATGACATAGAGATTCGTTCACAAGAAAAGACTCGAGTTTTAAAGGACGTAACTATCTGTACATTTGAAGTTTCAGGCACCCGAATGGAGGAACGGGAAGGCCATAAGATATCTGAGCATGCAACAGACTCAGATAATGGATATGAAGCTAACCGGACGGTAATCAGACTCATGATGGGACAATGACACAGAGATTCGTACACAAGAAAAGACTCGTGTTTTAATGAACGTAAATAGCGGTTCATTTGAAGTTTCGGGCAACCGAATGGATGAACGGGAAGGCCATAAGATATCCAAGCATGCAACAGACTCAGGTAAAGGATATGAAGCTGACCAGACGCTAATCGGACTCACGATGGGACAATGACACAGAGATTCGTACACAAGAAAAGACTCGTGTTTTAATGGACGTAAGTAGCGGTTCATTTGAAGTTTCGGGCACCCGAATGGAGGAACGGGAAGGCCATAAGATATCTAAGCATGCAACAGACTCATATAAAGGATATGAAGCTGACCGGACGGTAATCGGACTCACGATGGGACAATGACACAGAGATTCGTACACAAGAAAAGACTCGTGTTTTAATGAACGTAAATAGCGGTTCATTTGAAGTTTCGGGCACCCGAATGGAGGAACGGGAAAGCCATTAGATATCTAAGCATGCAACAGACTCAGATAAAGGATATGAAGCTGACCGGACAGTAATCAGACTCACGATGCGACAATGACATAGAGATTCGTACACAAGAAAAGACTCGACTTTTAAAGGAGGTAACTATCTGTACATTTGAAGTTTCGGGCACTCGAATGGAGGAACGGGAAGGCCATAAGATATCTAAGCATGCAACAGACTCAGATAAAGGATATGAAGCTAACCGGACGGTAATCGGACTCACGATGGGACAATGACACAGAGATTCCTACACAAGAAAAGACTCGTGTTTTAATGAACGTAAATAGCGGTTCATTTGAATTTTCGGACACCCGAATGGAGGAACGGGAAAGCCATAAGATATCTAAGCATGCAACAGACTCAGATAAAGGATATAAAGCTGACCGGACGGTAATCGGACTCACGATGGGACAATGACACAGAGATTCGTACACAAGAAAAGACTCGTGTTTTAATGAACGTAAATAGCGGTTCATTTGAAGTTTCGGGCACCCGAATGGAGGAACGGGAAAGCCATAAGATATCTAAGCATGCAACAGACTCAGATAAAGGATATGAAGCTGACTGGACGGTAATCGGACTCACGATGGGACAATGACACAGAGATTCGTACACAAAAAAGACTCGTGTTTTAATGGACGTAACTAGCGGTTCATTTGAAGTTTCGACCACCCGAATGGAGGAACGGGAACGCCATAAGATATCTAAGCATGCAACAGACTCAGATAAAGGATATGAAGCTAACCGGACGGTAATCGGACTCACGATGGGACAATGACACAGAGATTCCTACACAAGAAAAGACTCGTGTTTTAATGAACGTAAATAGCGGTTCATTTGAAGTTTCGGGCACCCGAATGGAGGAACGGGAAAGCCATTAGATATCTAAGCATGCAACAGACTCAGATAAAGGATATGAAGCTGACCGGACGGTAATCGGACTCACGATGGGACAATGACACAGAGATTCGTACACAAGAAAAGACTCGTGTTTTAATGAACGTAAATAGCGGTTCATTTGAATTTTCGGACACCCGAATGGAGGAACGGGAAAGCCATAAGTTATCTAAGCATGCAACAGACTCAGATAAAGGATATAAAGCTGACCGGACGGTAATCGGACTCACGATGGGACAATGACAAAGAGATTCGTACACAAGAAAAGACTCGAGTTTTAAAGGACGTAACTATCTGTACATTTGAAGTTTCGGGCACCCAAATGAAGGAACGGGAAGGCCATAAGATATCTTAGCATGCAACAGACTCAGATAATGGATATGATGCTGACCGGACGGTAATCGTACTCACGATGGGACAATGACACAGAAATTCGTACACAAGAAAAGACTCGTGTTTTAATGAACGTAAATAGCGGTTCATTTGAAGTTTCGGGCACCCGAATTGAGGAACGGGAAAGCCATAAGATATCTAAGCATGCAACAGACTCAGATAAAGGATATAAAGCTGACCGGACGGTAATCGGACTCACGATGGGACAATGACACAGAGATTCGTACACAAGAAAAGACTCGTGTTTTAATGAACGTAAATAGCGGTTCATTTGAAGTTTCGGGCACCCGAATGGAGGAACGGGAAAGCCATAAGATATCTAAGCATGCAACAGACTCAGATAAAGGATATGAAGCTGACTGGACGGTAATCGGACTCACGATGGGACAATGACACAGAGATTCGTACACAAAAAAGACTCGTGTTTTAATGGACGTAACTAGCGGTTCATTTGAAGTTTCGACCACCCGAATGGAGGAACGGGAAATGCCATAAGATATCTAAGCATGCAACAGACTCAGATAAAGGATATGAAGCTAACCGGACGGTAATCGGACTCACGATGGGACAATGACACAGAGATTCGTACACAAGAAAAGACTCGTGTTTTAATGGACGTAACTAGCGGTTCATTTGAAGTTTCGGGCACCCGAAAGGAGGAACGGGAAGGCCATAAGATATCTAAGCATGCAACAGACTCAGATAAAGGATATGAAGCTGACCGGACGGTAATCAGACTCACGATGCGACAATGACATAGAGATTCGTTCACAAGAAAAGACTCGAGTTTTAAAGGACGTAACTATCTGTACATTTGAAGTTTCAGGCACCCGAATGGAGGAACGGGAAGGCCATAAGATATCTGAGCATGCAACAGACTCAGATAATGGATATGAAGCTAACCGGACGGTAATCGGACTCATGATGGGACAATGACACAGAGATTCGTACACAAGAAAAGACTCGTGTTTTAATGAACGTAAATAGCGGTTCATTTGAAGTTTCGGGCAACCGAATGGATGAACGGGAAGGCCATAAGATATCTAAGCATGCAACAGACTCAGGTAAAGGATATGAAGCTGACCAGACGCTAATCGGACTCACGATGGGACAATGACACAGAGATTCGTACACAAAAAAAGACTCGTGTTTTAATGGACGTAAGTAGCGGTTCATTTGAAGTTTCGGGCACCCGAATGGAGGAACGGGAAGGCCATAAGATATCTAAGCATGCAACAGACTCATATAAAGGATATGAAGCTGACCGGACGGTAATCGGACTCACGATGGGACAATGACACAGAGATTCGTACACAAGAAAAGACTCGTGTTTTAATGAACGTAAATAGCGGTTCATTTGAAGTTTCGGGCACCCGAATGGAGGAACGGGAAAGCCATTAGATATCTAAGCATGCAACAGACTCAGATAAAGGATATGAAGCTGACCGGACAGTAATCAGACTCACGATGCGACAATGACATAGAGATTCGTACACAAGAAAAGACTCGAGTTTTAAAGGAGGTAACTATCTGTACATTTGAAGTTTCGGGCACTCGAATGGAGGAACGGGAAGGCCATAAGATATCTAAGCATGCAACAGACTCAGATAAAGGATATGAAGCTAACCGGACGGTAATCGGACTCACGATGGGACAATGACACAGAGATTCTTACACAAGAAAAGACTCGTGTTTTAATGAACGTAAATAGTGGTTCATTTGAATTTTCGGACACCCGAATGGAGGAACGGGAAAGCCATAAGATATCTAAGCATGCAACAGACTCAGATAAAGGATATAAAGCTGACCGGACGGTAATCGGACTCACGATGGGACAATGACACAGAGATTCGTACACAAGAAAAGACTCGTGTTTTAATGAACGTAAATAGCGGTTCATTTGAAGTTTCGGGCAACCGAATGGAGGAACGGGAAAGCCATAAGATATCTAAGCATGCAACAGACTCAGATAAAGGATATGAAGCTGACTGGACAGTAATCGGACTCACGATGGGACAATGACACAGAGATTCGTACACAAAAAAGACTCGTGTTTTAATGGACGTAACTAGCGGTTCATTTATAGTTTCGACCACCCGAATGGAGGAACGGGAAATGCCATAAGATATCTAAGCATGCAACAGACTCAGATAAAGGATATGAAGCTGACCGGACGGTAATCGGACTCACGATGGGACAATGACACAGAGATTCGTACACAAGAAAAGACTCGTGTTTTAATGAACGTAAATAGCGGTTCATTTGAAGTTTCGGGCACCCGAATGGAGGAACGGGAAACCCATTAGATATCTAAGCATGCAACAGACCCAGATAAAGGATATGAAGCTGACCGGACAGTAATCAGACTCACGATGCGACAATGACATAGAGATTCGTACACAAGAAAAGACTCGAGTTTTAAAGGAGGTAACTATCTGTACATTTGAAGTTTCGGGCACTCGAATGGAGGAACGGGAAGGCCATAAGATATCTAAGCATGCAACAGACTCAGATAAAGGATATGAAGCTAACCGGACGGTAATCGGACTCACGATGGGACAATGACACAGAGATTCCTACACAAGAAAAGACTCGTGTTTTAATGAACGTAAATAGCGGTTCATTTGAAGTTTCGGGCACCCGAATGGAGGAACGGGAAAGCCATTAGATATCTAAGCATGCAACAGACTCAGATAAAGGATATGAAGCTGACCGGACGGTAATCGGACTCACGATGGGACAATGACACAGAGATTCGTACACAAGAAAAGACTCGTGTTTTAATGAACGTAAATAGCGGTTCATTTGAATTTTCGGACACCCGAATGGAGGAACGGGAAAGCCATAAGATATCTAAGCATGCAACAGACTCAGATAAAGGATATAAAGCTGACCGGACGGTAATCGGACTCACGATGGGACAATGACACAGAGATTCGTACACAAGAAAAGACTCGAGTTTTAAAGGACGTAACTATCTGTACATTTGAAGTTTCGGGCACCCAAATGATGGAACGGGAAGGCCATAAGATATCTGAGCATGCAACAGACTCAGATAATGGATATGATGCTGACCGGACGGTAATCGTACTCACGATGGGACAATGACACAGAGATTCGTACACAAGAAAAGACTCGTGTTTTAATGAACGTAAATAGCGGTTCATTTGAAGTTTCGGGCACCCGAATTGAGGAACGGGAAAGCCATAAGATATCTAAGCATGCAACAGACTCAGATAAAGGATATAAAGCTGACCGGACGGTAATCGGACTCACGATGGGACAATGACACAGAGATTCGTACACAAGAAAAGACTCGTGTTTTAATGAACGTAAATAGCGGTTCATTTGAAGTTTCGGGCACCCGAATGGAGGAACGGGAAAGCCATAAGATATCTAAGCATGCAACAGACTCAGATAAAGGATATGAAGCTGACTGGACGGTAATCGGACTCACGATGGGACAATGACACAGAGATTAGTACACAAAAAAGACTCGTGTTTTAATGGACGTAACTAGTTGTTCATTTGAAGTTTCGACCACCCGAATGGAGGAACGGGAAATGCCATAAGATATCTAAGCATGCAACAGACTCAGATAAAGGATATGAAGCTGACCGGACGGTAATCGGACTCACGATGGGACAATGACACAGAGATTCGTACACAAGAAAAGACTCGTGTTTTAATGGACGTAACTAGCGGTTCATTTGAAGTTTTGGGCACCCGAAAGGAGGAACGGGAAGGCCATAAGATATCTAAGCATGCAACAGACTCAGATAAAGGATATGAAGCTGACCGGACGGTAATCAGACTCACGATGCGACAATGACATAGAGATTCGTTCACAAGAAAAGACTCGAGTTTTAAAGGACGTAACTATCTGTACATTTGAAGTTTCAGGCACCCGAATGGAGGAACGGGAAGGCCATAAGATATCTGAGCATGCAACAGACTCAGATAATGGATATGAAGCTAACCGGACGGTAATCAGACTCATGATGGGACAATGACACAGAGATTCGTACACAAGAAAAGACTCGTGTTTTAATGAACGTAAATAGCGGTTCATTTGAAGTTTCGGGCAACCGAATGGATGAACGGGAAGGCCATAAGATATCTAAGCATGCAACAGACTCAGGTAAAGGATATGAAGCTGACCAGACGCTAATCGGACTCACGATGGGACAATGACACAGAGATTCGTACACAAGAAAAGACTCGTGTTTTAATGGACGTAAGTAGCGGTTCATTTGAAGTTTCGGCCACCCGAATGGAGGAACGGGAAGGCCATAAGATATCTAAGCATGCAACAGACTCATATAAAGGATATGAAGCTGACCGGACGGTAATCGGACTCACGATGGGACAATGACACAGAGATTCGTACACAAGAAAAGACTCGTGTTTTAATGAACGTAAATAGCGGTTCATTTGAAGTTTCGGGCACCCGAATGGAGGAACGGGAAAGCCATTAGATATCTAAGCATGCAACAGACTCAGATAAAGGAAATGAAGCTGACCGGACAGTAATCAGACTCACGATGCGACAATGACATAGAGATTCGTACACAAGAAAAGACTCGACTTTTAAAGGAGGTAACTATCTGTACATTTGAAGTTTCGGGCACTCGAATGGAGGAACGGGAAGGCCATAAGATATCTAAGCATGCAACAGACTCAGATAAAGGATATGAAGCTAACCGGACGGTAATCGGACTCACGATGGGACAATGACACAGAGATTCCTACACAAGAAAAGACTCGTGTTTTAATGAACGTAAATAGCGATTCATTTGAATTTTCGGACACCCGAATGGAGGAACGGGAAAGCCATAAGATATCTAAGCATGCAACAGACTCAGATAAAGGATATAAAGCTGACCGGACGGTAATCGGACTCACGATGGGACAATGACACAGAGATTCGTACACAAGAAAAGACTCGTGTTTTAATGAACGTAAATAGCGGTTCATTTGAAGTTTCGGGCACCCGAATGGAGGAACGGGAAAGCCATAAGATATCTAAGCATGCAACAGACTCAGATAAAGGATATGAAGCTGACTGGACGGTAATCGGACTCACGATTGGACAATGACACAGAGATTCGTACACAAAAAAGACTCGTGTTTTAATGGACGTAACTAGCGGTTCATTTGAAGTTTCGACCACCCGAATGGAGGAACGGGAAATGCCATAAGATATCTAAGCATGCAACAGACTCAGATAAAGGATATGAAGCTGACCGGACGGTAATCGGACTCACGATGGGACAATGACACAGAGATTTGTACACAAGAAAAGACTCGAGTTTTAAAGGACGTAACTATCTGTACATTTGAAGTTTCGGGCACCCAAATGGAGGAATGGGAAGGCCATAAGATATCTGACCATGCAACAGACTCAGATAATGTATATGAAGCTAAGCGGACGGTAATCGGACTCACGATGGGACAATGACACAGAGATTCGTACACAAGAAAAGACTCGTGTTTTAATGAACGTAAATAGCGGTTTATTTGAAGTTTCGGGCACCCGAATGGAGGAACGGGAAAGCCATAAGATATCTAAGCATGCAACAGACTCAGATAAAGGATATAAAGCTGACCGGACGGTAATCGGACTCACGATGGGACAATGACACAGAGATTCGTACACAAGAAAAGACTCGTGTTTTAATGAACGTAAATAGCGGTTCGTTTGAAGTTTCGGGCACCCGAATGGAGGAACGGGAAAGCCATAAGATATCTAAGCATGCAACAGACTCAGATAAAGGATATGAAGCTGACTGGACGGTAATCGGACTCACGATGGGACAATGACACAGATATTCGTACACAAAAAAAGACTCGTGTTTTAATGGACGTAACTAGCGGTTCATTTGAAGTTTCGACCACCCGAATGGAGGAACGGGAAAGCCATAAGATATCTAAGCATGCAACAGACTCAGATAAAGGATATGAAGCTGACCGGACGGTAATCGGACTCACGATGGGACAATGACACAGAGATTCGTACACAAGAAAAGACTCGTGTTTTAAGGAACGTAAATAGCGGTTCATTTGAAGTTTCGGGCACCCGAATTGAGGAACGGGAAAGCCATAAGATATCTAAGCATGCAACAGACTCAGATAAAGGATATAAAGCTGACCGGACGGTAATCGGACTCACGATGGGACAATGACACAGAGATTCGTACACAAGAAAAGACTCGTGTTTTAATGAACGTAAATAGCGGTTCGTTTGAAGTTTCGGGCACCCGAATGGAGGAACGGGAAAGCCATAAGATATCTAAGCATGCAACAGACTCAGATAAAGGATATGAAGCTGACTGGACGGTAATCGGACTCACGATGGGACAATGACACAGAGATTCGTACACAAAAAAGACTCGTGTTTTAATGGACGTAACTAGAGGTTCATTTGAAGTTTCGACCACCCGAATGGAGGAACGGGAAATGCCATAAGATATCTAAGCATGCAACAGACTCAGATAAAGGATATGAAGCTGACCGGACGGTAATCGGACTCACGATGGGACAATGACACAGAGATTCGTACACAAGAAAAGACTCGAATTTTAAAGGACGTAACTATCTGTACATTTGAAGTTTCGGGCACCCGAATGAAGGAACGGGAAGGCCATAAGATATCTGAGCATGCAACAGACTCAGATAAAGGATATGAAGCTGACCGGACGGTAATCGGACTCACGATGGGATAATGACACAGAGATTCGTACACAAGAAAAGACTCGTGTTTTAATGAACGTAAATAGCGGTTCATTTGAATTTTCGGACACCCGAATGGAGGAACGGGAAAGCCATAAGATATCTAAGCATGCAACAGACTCAGATAAAGGATATGATGCTGACCGGACGGTAATCGTACTCACGATGGGACAATACAACAGAGATTCGTACACAAGAAAAGACTCGTATTTTAATGGACGTAACTAGCGGTTCATTTGAAGTTTCGGGCACCCGAATGGAGGAACGGGAAGGCCATAAGATATCTGAGCATGCAACAGACTCAGATAAGGGATATGAAGCTAACCGGACGGTAATCGGACTCACGATGGGACAATGACACAGAGATTCGTACACAAGAAAAGATTCGTGTTTTAAGGAACGTAAATAGCGGTTCATTTGAAGTTTCGGGCACCCGAATTGAGGAACGGGAAAGCCATAAGATATCTAAGCATGCAACAGACTCAGATAAAGGATATAAAGCTGACCGGACGGTAATCGGACTCACGATGGGACAATGACACAGAGATTCGTACACAAGAAAAGACTCGTGTTTTAATGAACGTAAATAGCGGTTCGTTTGAAGTTTCGGGCACCCGAATGGAGGAACGGGAAAGCCATAAGATATCTAAGCATGCAACAGACTCAGATAAAGGATATGAAGCTGACTGGACGGTAATCGGACTCACGATGGGACAATGACACAGAGATTCGTACACAAAAAAGACTCGTGTTTTAATGGACGTAACTAGAGGTTCATTTGAAGTTTCGACCACCCGAATGGAGGAACGGGAAATGCCATAAGATATCTAAGCATGCAACAGACTCAGATAAAGGATATGAAGCTGACCGGACGGTAATCGGACTCACGATGGGACAATGACACAGAGATTCGTACACAAGAAAAGACTCGAGTTTTAAAGGACGTAACTATCTGTACATTTGAAGTTTCGGGCACCCGAATGAAGGAACGGGAAGGCCATAAGATATCTGAGCATGCAACAGACTCAGATAACGGATATGAAGCTGACCGGACGGTAATCGGACTCACGATGGGATAATGACACAGAGATTCGTACACAAGAAAAGACTCGAGTTTTAAAGGACGTAACTATCTGTACATTTGAAGTTTCGGGCACCCGAATGAAGGAACGTGAAGGCCATAAGATATCTGAGCATGCAACAGACTCAGATAATGGATATGAAGCTAACCGGACGGTAATCGGACTCACGATGGGACAATGACACAGAGATTCCTACACAAGAAAAGACTCGTGTTTTAATGAACGTAAATAGCGGTTCATTTGAAGTTTCGGGCACCCGAATGGAGGAACGGGAAAGCCATTAGATATCTAAGCATGCAACAGACTTAGATAAAGGATATGAAGCTGACCGGACGGTAATCGGACTCACGATGGGACAATGACACAGAGATTTGTACACAAGAAAAGACTCGAGTTTTAAAGGACGTAACTATCTGTACATTTGAAGTTTCGGGCACCCAAATGGAGGAATGGGAAGGCCATAAGATATCTGACCATGCAACAGACTCAGATAATGTATATGAAGCTAACCGGACGGTAATCGGACTCACGATGGGACAATGACACAGAGATTCGTACACAAGAAAAGACTCGTGTTTTAATGAACGTAAATAGCGGTTTATTTGAAGTTTCGGGCACCCGAATGGAGGAACGGGAAAGCCATAAGATATCTAAGCATGCAACAGACTCAGATAAAGGATATAAAGCTGACCGGACGGTAATCGGACTCACGATGGGACAATGACACAGAGATTCGTACACAAGAAAAGACTCGTGTTTTAATGAACGTAAATAGCGGTTCGTTTGAAGTTTCGGGCACCCGAATGGAGGAACGGGAAAGCCATAAGATATCTAAGCATGCAACAGACTCAGATAAAGGATATGAAGCTGACTGGACGGTAATCGGACTCACGATGGGACAATGACACAGATATTCGTACACAAAAAAAGACTCGTGTTTTAATGGACGTAACTAGCGGTTCATTTGAAGTTTCGACCACCCGAATGGAGGAACGGGAAAGCCATAAGATATCTAAGCATGCAACAGACTCAGATAAAGGATATGAAGCTGACCGGACGGTAATCGGACTCACGATGGGACAATGACACAGAGATTCGTACACAAGAAAAGACTCGTGTTTTAAGGAACGTAAATAGCGGTTCATTTGAAGTTTCGGGCACCCGAATTGAGGAACGGGAAAGCCATAAGATATCTAAGCATGCAACAGACTCAGATAAAGGATATAAAGCTGACCGGACGGTAATCGGACTCACGATGGGACAATGACACAGAGATTCGTACACAAGAAAAGACTCGTGTTTTAATGAACGTAAATAGCGGTTCGTTTGAAGTTTCGGGCACCCGAATGGAGGAACGGGAAAGCCATAAGATATCTAAGCATGCAACAGACTCAGATAAAGGATATGAAGCTGACTGGACGGTAATCGGACTCACGATGGGACAATGACACAGAGATTCGTACACAAAAAAGACTCGTGTTTTAATGGACGTAACTAGAGGTTCATTTGAAGTTTCGACCACCCGAATGGAGGAACGGGAAATGCCATAAGATATCTAAGCATGCAACAGACTCAGATAAAGGATATGAAGCTGACCGGACGGTAATCGGACTCACGATGGGACAATGACACAGAGATTCGTACACAAGAAAAGACTCGAATTTTAAAGGACGTAACTATCTGTACATTTGAAGTTTCGGGCACCCGAATGAAGGAACGGGAAGGCCATAAGATATCTGAGCATGCAACAGACTCAGATAAAGGATATGAAGCTGACCGGACGGTAATCGGACTCACGATGGGATAATGACACAGAGATTCGTACACAAGAAAAGACTCGTGTTTTAATGAACGTAAATAGCGGTTCATTTGAATTTTCGGACACCCGAATGGAGGAACGGGAAAGCCATAAGATATCTAAGCATGCAACAGACTCAGATAAAGGATATGATGCTGACCGGACGGTAATCGTACTCACGATGGGACAATACAACAGAGATTCGTACACAAGAAAAGACTCGTATTTTAATGGACGTAACTAGCGGTTCATTTGAAGTTTCGGGCACCCGAATGGAGGAACGGGAAGGCCATAAGATATCTGAGCATGCAACAGACTCAGATAAGGGATATGAAGCTAACCGGACGGTAATCGGACTCACGATGGGACAATGACACAGAGATTCGTACACAAGAAAAGACTCGTGTTTTAAGGAACGTAAATAGCGGTTCATTTGAAGTTTCGGGCACCCGAATTGAGGAACGGGAAAGCCATAAGATATCTAAGCATGCAACAGACTCAGATAAAGGATATAAAGCTGACCGGACGGTAATCGGACTCACGATGGGACAATGACACAGAGATTCGTACACAAGAAAAGACTCGTGTTTTAATGAACGTAAATAGCGGTTCGTTTGAAGTTTCGGGCACCCGAATGGAGGAACGGGAAAGCCATAAGATATCTAAGCATGCAACAGACTCAGATAAAGGATATGAAGCTGACTGGACGGTAATCGGACTCACGATGGGACAATGACACAGAGATTCGTACACAAAAAAGACTCGTGTTTTAATGGACGTAACTAGAGGTTCATTTGAAGTTTCGACCACCCGAATGGAGGAACGGGAAATGCCATAAGATATCTAAGCATGCAACAGACTCAGATAAAGGATATGAAGCTGACCGGACGGTAATCGGACTCACGATGGGACAATGACACAGAGATTCGTACACAAGAAAAGACTCGAGTTTTAAAGGACGTAACTATCTGTACATTTGAAGTTTCGGGCACCCGAATGAAGGAACGGGAAGGCCATAAGATATCTGAGCATGCAACAGACTCAGATAACGGATATGAAGCTGACCGGACGGTAATCGGACTCACGATGGGATAATGACACAGAGATTCGTACACAAGAAAAGACTCGAGTTTTAAAGGACGTAACTATCTGTACATTTGAAGTTTCGGGCACCCGAATGAAGGAACGTGAAGGCCATAAGATATCTGAGCATGCAACAGACTCAGATAATGGATATGAAGCTAACCGGACGGTAATCGGACTCACGATGGGACAATGACACAGAGATTCCTACACAAGAAAAGACTCGTGTTTTAATGAACGTAAATAGCGGTTCATTTGAAGTTTCGGGCACCCGAATGGAGGAACGGGAAAGCCATTAGATATCTA
Organism: Ambrosia artemisiifolia; assembly: GCA_032199755.1. Lineage (NCBI taxonomy): Eukaryota > Viridiplantae > Streptophyta > Magnoliopsida > Asterales > Asteraceae > Ambrosia > Ambrosia artemisiifolia. Next base: position 28,563,111 of record CM063524.1, on the reverse strand, counting down.
AGCATGCAACAGACTTAGATAAAGGATATGAAGCTGACCGGACGGTAATCGGACTCACGATGGGACAATGACACAGAGATTTGTACACAAGAAAAGACTCGAGTTTTAAAGGACGTAACTATCTGTACATTTGAAGTTTCGGGCACCCAAATGGAGGAATGGGAAGGCCATAAGATATCTGACCATGCAACAGACTCAGATAATGTATATGAAGCTAACCGGACGGTAATCGGACTCACGATGGGACAATGACACAGAGATTCGTACACAAGAAAAGACTCGTGTTTTAATGAACGTAAATAGCGGTTTATTTGAAGTTTCGGGCACCCGAATGGAGGAACGGGAAAGCCATAAGATATCTAAGCATGGAACAGACTCAGATAAAGGATATAAAGCTGACCGGACGGTAATCGGACTCACGATGGGACAATGAGACAGAGATTCGTACACAAGAAAAGACTCGTGTTTTAATGAACGTAAATAGCGGTTCGTTTGAAGTTTCGGGCACCCGAATGGAGGAACGGGAAAGCCATAAGATATCTAAGCATGCAACAGACTCAGATAAAGGATATGAAGCTGACTGGACGGTAATCGGACTCACGATGGGACAATGACACAGATATTCGTACACAAAAAAAGACTCGTGTTTTAATGGACGTAACTAGCGGTTCATTTGAAGTTTCGACCACCCGAATGGAGGAACGGGAAAGCCATAAGATATCTAAGCATGCAACAGACTCAGATAAAGGATATGAAGCTGACCGGACGGTAATCGGACTCACGATGGGACAATGACACAGAGATTCGTACACAAGAAAAGACTCGTGTTTTAAGGAACGTAAATAGCGGTTCATTTGAAGTTTCGGGCACCCGAATTGAGGAACGGGAAAGCCATAAGATATCTAAGCATGCAACAGACTCAGATAAAGGATATAAAGCTGACCGGACGGTAATCGGACTCACGATGGGACAATGACACAGAGATTCGTACACAAGAAAAGACTCGTGTTTTAATGAACGTAAATAGCGGTTCGTTTGAAGTTTCGGGCACCCGAATGGAGGAACGGGAAAGCCATAAGATATCTAAGCATGCAACAGACTCAGATAAAGGATATGAAGCTGACTGGACGGTAATCGGACTCACGATGGGACAATGACACAGAGATTCGTACACAAAAAAGACTCGTGTTTTAATGGACGTAACTAGAGGTTCATTTGAAGTTTCGTCCACCCGAATGGAGGAACGGGAAATGCCATAAGATATCTAAGCATGCAACAGACTCAGATAAAGGATATGAAGCTGACCGGACGGTAATCGGACTCACGATGGGACAATGACACAGAGATTCGTACACAAGAAAAGACTCGAATTTTAAAGGACGTAACTATCTGTACATTTGAAGTTTCGGGCACCCGAATGAAGGAACGGGAAGGCCATAAGATATCTGAGCATGCAACAGACTCAGATAAAGGATATGAAGCTGACCGGACGGTAATCGGACTCACGATGGGATAATGACACAGAGATTCGTACACAAGAAAAGACTCGTGTTTTAATGAACGTAAATAGCGGTTCATTTGAATTTTCGGACACCCGAATGGAGGAACGGGAAAGCCATAAGATATCTAAGCATGCAACAGACTCAGATAAAGGATATGATGCTGACCGGACGGTAATCGTACTCACGATGGGACAATACAACAGAGATTCGTACACAAGAAAAGACTCGTATTTTAATGGACGTAACTAGCGGTTCATTTGAAGTTTCGGGCACCCGAATGGAGGAACGGGAAGGCCATAAGATATCTGAGCATGCAACAGACTCAGATAAGGGATATGAAGCTAACCGGACGGTAATCGGACTCACAATGGGACAATGACACAGAGATTCGTACACAAGAAAAGACTCGTGTTTTAAGGAACGTAAATAGCGGTTCATTTGAAGTTTCGGGCACCCGAATTGAGGAACGGGAAAGCCATAAGATATCTAAGCATGCAACAGACTCAGATAAAGGATATAAAGCTGACCGGACGGTAATCGGACTCACGATGGGACAATGACACAGAGATTCGTACACAAGAAAAGACTCGTGTTTTAATGAACGTAAATAGCGGTTCGTTTGAAGTTTCGGGCACCCGAATGGAGGAACGGGAAAGCCATAAGATATCTAAGCATGCAACAGACTCAGATAAAGGATATGAAGCTGACTGGACGGTAATCGGACTCACGATGGGACAATGACACAGAGATTCGTACACAAAAAAGACTCGTGTTTTAATGGACGTAACTAGAGGTTCATTTGAAGTTTCGACCACCCGAATGGAGGAACGGGAAATGCCATAAGATATCTAAGCATGCAACAGACTCAGATAAAGGATATGAAGCTGACCGGACGGTAATCGGACTCACGATGGGACAATGACACAGAGATTCGTACACAAGAAAAGACTCGAGTTTTAAAGGACGTAACTATCTGTACATTTGAAGTTTCGGGCACCCGAATGAAGGAACGGGAAGGCCATAAGATATCTGAGCATGCAACAGACTCAGATAACGGATATGAAGCTGACCGGACGGTAATCGGACTCACGATGGGATAATGACACAGAGATTCGTACACAAGAAAAGACTCGAGTTTTAAAGGACGTAACTATCTGTACATTTGAAGTTTCGGGCACCCGAATGAAGGAACGTGAAGGCCATAAGATATCTGAGCATGCAACAGACTCAGATAATGGATATGAAGCTAACCGGACGGTAATCGGACTCACGATGGGACAATGACACAGAGATTCCTACACAAGAAAAGACTCGTGTTTTAATGAACGTAAATAGCGGTTCATTTGAAGTTTCGGGCACCCGAATGGAGGAACGGGAAAGCCATTAGATATCTAAGCATGCAACAGACTCAGATAAAGGATATGAAGCTGACCGGACGGTAATCGGACTCACGATGGGACAATGACACAGAGATTCGTACAAAAGAAAAGACTCGTGTTTTAATGAACGTAAATAGCGGTTCGTTTGAAGTTTCGGGCACCCGAATGGAGGAACGGGAAAGCCATAAGATATCTAAGCATGCAACAGACTCAGATAAAGGATATGAAGCTGACCGGACGGTAATCGGACTCACGATGGGACAATGACACAGAGATTCGTACACAAGAGAAGACTCATGTTTTAATGGACGTAACTAGCGGTTCATTTGAAGTTTCGACCACCCGAATGTTGGAAAGGGAAAGCCATAAGATATCTAAGCATGCAACAGACTCAGATAAAGGATATGAAGCTGACCGGACGGTAATCGGACTCACGATGGGACAATGACACAGAGATTCGTACACAAGAAAAGACTCGAGTTTTAAAGGACGTAACTATCTGTACATTTGAAGTTTCGGCACCCAAATGGAGTAACGGGAAGGCCAGAAGATATCTGAGCATGCAACAGACTCAGATAATGGATATGAAGCTAACCGGACGGTAATCAGACTCATGATGGGACAATGACACAGAGATTCGTACACAAGAAAAGACTCGTGTTTTAATGAACGTAAATAGCGGTTCATTTGAAGTTTCGGGCAACCGAATGGATGAACGGGAAGGCCATAAGATATCTAAGCATGCAACAGACTCAGGTAAAGGATATGAAGCTGACCAGACGCTAATCGGACTCACGATGGGACAATGACACAGAGATTCGTACACAAGAAAAGACTCGTGTTTTAATGGACGTAAGTAGCGGTTCATTTGAAGTTTCGGGCACCCGAATGGAGGAACGGGAAGGCCATAAGATATCTAAGCATGCAACAGACTCATATAAAGGATATGAAGCTGACCGGACGGTAATCGGACTCACGATGGGACAATGACACAGAGATTCGTACACAAGAAAAGACTCGTGTTTTAATGAACGTAAATAGCGGTTCATTTGAAGTTTCGGGCACCCGAATGGAGGAACGGGAAAGCCATTAGATATCTAAGCATGCAACAGACTCAGATAAAGGATATAAAGCTGACCGGACGGTAATCGGACTCACGATGGGACAATGACACAGAGATTCGTACACAAGAAAAGACTCGTGTTTTAATGAACGTAAATAGCGGTTCATTTGAATTTTCGGACACCCGAATGGAGGAACGGGAAAGCCATAAGATATCTAAGCATGCAACAGACTCAGATAAAGGATATAAAGCTGACCGGACGGTAATCGGACTCACGATGGGACAATGACACAGAGATTCGTACACAAGAAAAGACTCGTGTTTTAATGAACGTAAATAGCGGTTCATTTGAAGTTTCGGGCACCCGAATGGAGGAACGGGAAAGCCATTAGATATCTAAGCATGCAACAGACTCAGATAAAGGATATGAAGCTGACCGGACAGTAATCAGACTCACGATGCGACAATGACATAGAGATTCGTACACAAGAAAAGACTCGACTTTTAAAGGAGGTAACTATCTGTACATTTGAAGTTTCGGGCACTCGAATGGAGGAACGGGAAGGCCATAAGATATCTAAGCATGCAACAGACTCAGATAAAGGATATGAAGCTAACCGGACGGTAATCGGACTCACGATGGGACAATGACACAGAGATTCCTACACAAGAAAAGACTCGTGTTTTAATGAACGTAAATAGCGGTTCATTTGAATTTTCGGACACCCGAATGGAGGAACGGGAAAGCCATAAGATATCTAAGCATGCAACAGACTCAGATAAAGGATATAAAGCTGACCGGACGGTAATCGGACTCACGATGGGACAATGACACAGAGATTCGTACACAAGAAAAGACTCGTGTTTTAATGAACGTAAATAGCGGTTCATTTGAAGTTTCGGGCACCCGAATGGAGGAACGGGAAAGCCATAAGATATCTAAGCATGCAACAGACTCAGATAAAGGATATGAAGCTGACTGGACGGTAATCGGACTCACGATGGGACAATGACACAGAGATTCGTACACAAAAAAGACTCGTGTTTTAATGGACGTAACTAGCGGTTCATTTGAAGTTTCGACCACCCGAATGGAGGAACGGGAAATGCCATAAGATATCTAAGCATGCAACAGACTCAGATAAAGGATATGAAGCTGACCGGACGGTAATCGGACTCACGATGGGACAATGACACAGAGATTCGTACACAAGAAAAGACTCGAGTTTTAAAGGACGTAACTATCTGTACATTTGAAGTTTCGGGCACCCGAATGAAGGAACGGGAAGGCCATAAGATATCTGAGCATGAAACAGACTCGGATAATGTATATGAAGCTAACCGGACGGTAATCGGACTCACGATGGGACAATGACACAGAGATTCGTACACAAGAAAAGACTCGTGTTTTAATGAACGTAAATAGCGGTTCATTTGAAGTTTCGGGCACCCGAATAGAGGATCGGGAAAGCCATTAGATATCTAACCATGCAACAGACTCAGATAAAGGATATGAAGCTGACCGGACGGTAATCGGACTCACGATGGGACAATGACACAGAGATTCGTACACAAGAAAAGACTCGTGTTTTAATGAACGTAAATAGCGGTTCGTTTGAAGTTTCGGGCACCCGAATGGAGGAACGGGAAAGCCATAAGATATCTAAGCATGCAACAGACTCAGATAAAGGACATGAAGCTGACCGGACGGTAATCGGACTCACGATGGGACAATGACACAGAGATTCGTACACAAGAAAAGACTCGTGTTTTAATGGACGTAACTAGCGGTTCATTTGAAGTTTCGACCACCCGAATGGAGGAACGGGAAAGCCATAAGATATCTAAGCATGCAACAGACTCAGATAAAGGATATGAAGCTGACCGGACGGTAATCGGACTCACGATGGGACAATGACACAGAGATTTGTACACAAGAAAAGACTCGAGTTTTAAAGGACGTAACTATCTGTACATTTGAAGTTTCGGGCACCCAAATGGAGGAATGGGAAGGCCATAAGATATCTGACCATGCAACAGACTCAGATAATGTATATGAAGCTAACCGGACGGTAATCGGACTCACGATGGGACAATGACACAGAGATTCGTACACAAGAAAAGACTCGTGTTTTAATGAACGTAAATAGCGGTTTATTTGAAGTTTCGGGCACCCGAATGGAGGAACGGGAAAGCCATAAGATATCTAAGCATGCAACAGACTCAGATAAAGGATATAAAGCTGACCGGACGGTAATCGGACTCACGATGGGACAATGACACAGAGATTCGTACACAAGAAAAGACTCGTGTTTTAATGAACGTAAATAGCGGTTCGTTTGAAGTTTCGGGCACCCGAATGGAGGAACGGGAAAGCCATAAGATATCTAAGCATGCAACAGACTCAGATAAAGGATATGAAGCTGACTGGACGGTAATCGGACTCACGATGGGACAATGACACAGATATTCGTACACAAAAAAAGACTCGTGTTTTAATGGACGTAACTAGCGGTTCATTTGAAGTTTTGACCACCCGAATGGAGGAACGGGAAAGCCATAAGATATCTAAGCATGCAACAGACTCAGATAAAGGATATGAAGCTGACCGGACGGTAATCGGACTCACGATGGGACAATGACACAGAGATTCGTACACAAGAAAAGACTCGTGTTTTAAGGAACGTAAATAGCGGTTCATTTGAAGTTTCGGGCACCCGAATTGAGGAACGGGAAAGCCATAAGATATCTAAGCATGCAACAGACTCAGATAAAGGATATAAAGCTGACCGGACGGTAATCGGACTCACGATGGGACAATGACACAGAGATTCGTACACAAGAAAAGACTCGTGTTTTAATGAACGTAAATAGCGGTTCGTTTGAAGTTTCGGGCACCCGAATGGAGGAACGGGAAAGCCATAAGATATCTAAGCATGCAACAGACTCAGATAAAGGATATGAAGCTGACTGGACGGTAATCGGACTCACGATGGGACAATGACACAGAGATTCGTACACAAAAAAGACTCGTGTTTTAATGGACGTAACTAGAGGTTCATTTGAAGTTTCGACCACCCGAATGGAGGAACGGGAAATGCCATAAGATATCTAAGCATGCAACAGACTCAGATAAAGGATATGAAGCTGACCGGACGGTAATCGGACTCACGATGGGACAATGACACAGAGATTCGTACACAAGAAAAGACTCGAATTTTAAAGGACGTAACTATCTGTACATTTGAAGTTTCGGGCACCCGAATGAAGGAACGGGAAGGCCATAAGATATCTGAGCATGCAACAGACTCAGATAAAGGATATGAAGCTGACCGGACGGTAATCGGACTCACGATGGGATAATGACACAGAGATTCGTACACAAGAAAAGACTCGTGTTTTAATGAACGTAAATAGCGGTTCATTTGAATTTTCGGACACCCGAATGGAGGAACGGGAAAGCCATAAGATATCTAAGCATGCAACAGACTCAGATAAAGGATATGATGCTGACCGGACGGTAATCGTACTCACGATGGGACAATACAACAGAGATTCGTACACAAGAAAAGACTCGTATTTTAATGGACGTAACTAGCGGTTCATTTGAAGTTTCGGGCACCCGAATGGAGGAACGGGAAGGCCATAAGATATCTGAGCATGCAACAGACTCAGATAAGGGATATGAAGCTAACCGGACGGTAATCGGACTCACGATGGGACAATGACACAGAGATTCGTACACAAGAAAAGACTCGTGTTTTAAGGAACGTAAATAGCGGTTCATTTGAAGTTTCGGGCACCCGAATTGAGGAACGGGAAAGCCATAAGATATCTAAGCATGCAACAGACTCAGATAAAGGATATAAAGCTGACCGGACGGTAATCGGACTCACGATGGGACAATGACACAGAGATTCGTACACAAGAAAAGACTCGTGTTTTAATGAACGTAAATAGCGGTTCGTTTGAAGTTTCGGGCACCCGAATGGAGGTACGGGAAAGCCATAAGATATCTAAGCATGCAACAGACTCAGATAAAGGATATGAAGCTGACTGGACGGTAATCGGACTCACGATGGGACAATGACACAGAGATTCGTACACAAAAAAGACTCGTGTTTTAATGGACGTAACTAGAGGTTCATTTGAAGTTTCGACCACCCGAATGGAGGAACGGGAAATGCCATAAGATATCTAAGCATGCAACAGACTCAGATAAAGGATATGAAGCTGACCGGACGGTAATCGGACTCACGATGGGACAATGACACAGAGATTCGTACACAAGAAAAGACTCGAGTTTTAAAGGACGTAACTATCTGTACATTTGAAGTTTCGGGCACCCGAATGAAGGAACGGGAAGGCCATAAGATATCTGAGCATGCAACAGACTCAGATAACGGATATGAAGCTGACCGGACGGTAATCGGACTCACGATGGGATAATGACACAGAGATTCGTACACAAGAAAAGACTCGAGTTTTAAAGGACGTAATTATCTGTACATTTGAAGTTTCGGGCACCCGAATGAAGGAACGTGAAGGCCATAAGATATCTGAGCATGCAACAGACTCAGATAATGGATATGAAGCTAACCGGACGGTAATCGGACTCACGATGGGACAATGACACAGAGATTCCTACACAAGAAAAGACTCGTGTTTTAATGAACGTAAATAGCGGTTCATTTGAAGTTGCGGGCACCCGAATGGAGGAACGGGAAAGCCATTAGATATCTAAGCATGCAACAGACTCAGATAAAGGATATGAAGCTGACCGGACGGTAATCGGACTCACGATGGGACAATGACACAGAGATTCGTACAAAAGAAAAGACTCGTGTTTTAATGAACGTAAATAGCGGTTCGTTTGAAGTTTCGGGCACCCGAATGGAGGAACGGGAAAGCCATAAGATATCTAAGCATGCAACAGACTCAGATAAAGGATATGAAGCTGACCGGACGGTAATCGGACTCACGATGGGACAATGACATAGAGATTCGTACACAAGAGAAGACTCATGTTTTAATGGACGTAACTAGCGGTTCATTTGAAGTTTCGACCACCCGAATGTTGGAAAGGGAAAGCCATAAGATATCTAAGCATGCAACAGACTCAGATAAAGGATATGAAGCTGACCGGACGGTAATCGGACTCACGATGGGACAATGACACAGAGATTCGTACACAAGAAAAGACTCGAGTTTTAAAGGACGTAACTATCTGTACATTTGAAGTTTCGGCACCCAAATGGAGTAACGGGAAGGCCAGAAGATATCTGAGCATGCAACAGACTCAGATAATGTATATGAAGCTGACCGGACGGTAATCGGACTCACGATGGGACAATGACACAGAGATTCGTACACAAGAAAAGACTCGTGTTTTAAGGAACGTAAATAGCGGTTCATTTGAAGTTTCGGGCACCCGAATTGAGGAACGGGAAAGCCATAAGATATCTAAGCATGCAACAAACTCAGATAAAGGATATAAAGCTGACCGGACGGTAATCGGACTCACGATGGGACAATGACACAGAGATTCGTACACAAGAAAAGACTCGTGTTTTAATGAACGTAAATAGCGGTTCGTTTGAAGTTTCGGGCACCCGAATGGAGGAACGGGAAAGCCATAAGATATCTAAGCATGCAACAGACTCAGATAAAGGATATGAAGCTGACTGGACGGTAATCGGACTCACGATGGGACAATGACACAGAGATTCGTACACAAAAAAGACTCGTGTTTTAATGGACGTAACTAGAGGTTCATTTGAAGTTTCGACCACCCGAATGGAGGAACGGGAAATGCCATAAGATATCTAAGCATGCAACAGACTCAGATAAAGGATATGAAGCTGACCGGACGGTAATCGGACTCACGATGGGACAATGACACAGAGATTCGTACACAAGAAAAGACTCGAATTTTAAAGGACGTAACTATCTGTACATTTGAAGTTTCGGGCACCCGAATGAAGGAACGGGAAGGCCATAAGATATCTGAGCATGCAACAGACTCAGATAAAGGATATGAAGCTGACCGGACGGTAATCGGACTCACGATGGGATAATGACACAGAGATTCGTACACAAGAAAAGACTCGTGTTTTAATGAACGTAAATAGCGGTTCATTTGAATTTTCGGACACCCGAATGGAGGAACGGGAAAGCCATAAGATATCTAAGCATGCAACAGACTCAGATAAAGGATATGATGCTGACCGGACGGTAATCGTACTCACGATGGGACAATACAACAGAGATTCGTACACAAGAAAAGACTCGTATTTTAATGGACGTAACTAGCGGTTCATTTGAAGTTTCGGGCACCCGAATGGAGGAACGGGAAGGCCATAAGATATCTGAGCATGCAACAGACTCAGATAAGGGATATGAAGCTAACCGGACGGTAATCGGACTCACGATGGGACAATGACACAGAGATTCGTACACAAGAAAAGACTCGTGTTTTAAGGAACGTAAATAGCGGTTCATTTGAAGTTTCGGGCACCCGAATTGAGGAACGGGAAAGCCATAAGATATCTAAGCATGCAACAGACTCAGATAAAGGATATAAAGCTGACCGGACGGTAATCGGACTCACGATGGGACAATGACACAGAGATTCGTACACAAGAAAAGACTCGTGTTTTAATGAACGTAAATAGCGGTTCGTTTGAAGTTTCGGGCACCCGAATGGAGGAACGGGAAAGCCATAAGATATCTAAGCATGCAACAGACTCAGATAAAGGATATGAAGCTGACTGGACGGTAATCGGACTCACGATGGGACAATGACACAGAGATTCGTACACAAAAAAGACTCGTGTTTTAATGGACGTAACTAGAGGTTCATTTGAAGTTTCGACCACCCGAATGGAGGAACGGGAAATGCCATAAGATATCTAAGCATGCAACAGACTCAGATAAAGGATATGAAGCTGACCGGACGGTAATCGGACTCACGATGGGACAATGACACAGAGATTCGTACACAAGAAAAGACTCGAGTTTTAAAGGACGTAACTATCTGTACATTTGAAGTTTCGGGCACCCGAATGAAGGAACGGGAAGGCCATAAGATATCTGAGCATGCAACAGACTCAGATAACGGATATGAAGCTGACCGGACGGTAATCGGACTCACGATGGGATAATGACACAGAGATTCGTACACAAGAAAAGACTCGAGTTTTAAAGGACGTAATTATCTGTACATTTGAAGTTTCGGGCACCCGAATGAAGGAACGTGAAGGCCATAAGATATCTGAGCATGCAACAGACTCAGATAATGGATATGAAGCTAACCGGACGGTAATCGGACTCACGATGGGACAATGACACAGAGATTCCTACACAAGAAAAGACTCGTGTTTTAATGAACGTAAATAGCGGTTCATTTGAAGTTTCGGGCACCCGAATGGAGGAACGGGAAAGCCATTAGATATCTAAGCATGCAACTGACTCAGATAAAGGATATGAAGCTGACCGGACGGTAATCGGACTCACGATGGGACAATGACACAGAGATTCGTACAAAAGAAAAGACTCGTGTTTTAATGAACGTAAATAGCGGTTCGTTTGAAGTTTCGGGCACCCGAATGGAGGAACGGGAAAGCCATAAGATATCTAAGCATGCAACAGACTCAGATAAAGGATATGAAGCTGACCGGACGGTAATCGGACTCACGATGGGACAATGACATAGAGATTCGTACACAAGAGAAGACTCATGTTTTAATGGACGTAACTAGCGGTTCATTTGAAGTTTCGACCACCCGAATGTTGGAAAGGGAAAGCCATAAGATATCTAAGCATGCAACAGACTCAGATAAAGGATATGAAGCTGACCGGACGGTAATCGGACTCACGATGGGACAATGACACAGAGATTCGTACACAAGAAAAGACTCGAGTTTTAAAGGACGTAACTATCTGTACATTTGAAGTTTCGGCACCCAAATGGAGTAACGGGAAGGCCAGAAGATATCTGAGCATGCAACAGACTCAGATAATGTATATGAAGCTGACCGGACGGTAATCGGACTCACGATGGGACAATGACACAGAGATTCGTACACAAGAAAAGACTCGTGTTTTAATGAACGTAAATAGCGGTTCATTTGAAGTTTCGGGCACCCGAATGGAGGAACGGGAAAGCCATTAGATATCTAAGCATGCAACAGGCTCAGATAAAGGATATGAAGCTGACCGAACGGTAATCGGACTCACGATGGGACAATGACACAGAGATTCGTACACTAGAAAAGACTCGTGTTTTAATGAACGTAAATAGCGGTTCGTTTGAAGTTTCGGGCACCCGAATGGAGGAACGGGAAAGCCATTAGATATCTAAGCATGCAACAGACTCAGATAAAGGATATGAAGCTGACCGGACGGTAATCGGACTCACGATGGGACAATGACACAGAGATTCGTACAAAAGAAAAGACTCGTGTTTTAATGAACGTAAATAGCGGTTCGTTTGAAGTTTCGGGCACCCGAATGGAGGAACGGGAAAGCCATAAGATATCTAAGCATGCAACAGACTCAGATAAAGGATATGAAGCTGACCGGACGGTAATCGGACTCACGATGGGACAATGACACAGAGATTCGTACACAAGAGAAGACTCATGTTTTAATGGACGTAACTAGCGGTTCATTTGAAGTTTCGACCACCCGAATGTTGGAAAGGGAAAGCCATAAGATATCTAAGCATGCAACAGACTCAGATAAAGGATATGAAGCTGACCGGACGGTAATCGGACTCACGATGGGACAATGACACAGAGATTCATACACAAGAAAAGACTCGAGTTTTAAAGGACGTAACTATCTGTACATTTGAAGTTTCGGCACCCAAATGGAGTAACGGGAAGGCCAGAAGATATCTGAGCATGCAACAGACTTAGATAATGTATATGAAGCTGACCGGACGGTAATCGGACTCACGATGGGACAATGACACAGAGATTCGTACACAAGAAAAGACTCGTGTTTTAATGAACGTAAATAGCGGTTCATTTGAAGTTTCGGGCACCCGAATGGAGGAACGGGAAAGCCATTAGATATCTAAGCATGCAACAGACTCAGATAAAGGATATGAAGCTGACCGAACGGTAATCGGACTCACGATGGGACAATGACACAGAGATTCGTACACTAGAAAAGACTCGTGTTTTAATGAACGTAAATAGCGGTTCGTTTGAAGTTTCTGGCACCCGAATGGAGGAACGGGAAAGCCATAAGATATCTAAGCATGCAACAGACTCAGATAAAGGATATGAAGCTGACCGGACGGTAATCGGACTCACGATGGGACAATGACACAGAGATTCGTACACAAGAAAAGACTCGTGTTTTCATGGACGTAACTAGCGGTTCATTTGAAGTTTCGACCACCCGAATGGAGGAACGGGAAAGCCATAAGATATCTAAGCATGCAACAGACTCAGATAAAGGATATGAAGCTGACCGGACGGTAATCAGACTCACGATGGGACAATGACACAGAGATTCGTACACAAGAAAAGACTCGAGTTTTAAAGGACGTAACTATCTGTACATTTGAAGTTTCGGGCACCCAAATGGAGGAATGGGAAGGCCATAAGATATCTGAGCATGCAACAGACTCAGATAATGTATATGAAGCTAACCGGACGGTAATCGGACTCACGATGGGACAATGACACAGAGATTCGTACACAAGAAAAGACTCGTGTTTTAATGAACATAAATAGCGGTTCATTTGAAGTTTCGGGCACCCGAATGGAGGAACGGGAATGCCATAAGATATCTAAGCATGCAACAGACTCAAATAAAGGATATGAAGCTGACCGGACGGTAATCGGACTCACGATGGGACAATGACACAGAGATTCGTACACAAGAGAAGACTCATGTTTTAATGGACGTAACTAGCGGTTCATTTGAAGTTTCGACCACCCGAATGTTGGAAAGGGAAAGCCATAAGATATCTAAGCATGCAACAGACTCAGATAAAGGATATGAAGCTGACCGGACGGTAATCGGACTCACGATGGGACAATGACACAGAGATTCGTACACAAGAAAAGACTCGAGTTTTAAAGGACGTAACTATCTGTACATTTGAAGTTTCGGGCACCCAAATGGAGTAACGGGAAGGCCATAAGATATCTAAGCATGCAACAGACTCAGATAATGTATATGAAGCTGACTGGACGGTAATCGGACTCACGATGGGACAATGACACAGAGATTCGTACACAAGAAAAGACTCGTGTTTTAATGAACGTAAATAGCGGTTCATTTGAAGTTTCGGGCACCCGAATGGAGGAACGGGAAAGCCATTAGATATCTAAGCATGCAACAGACTCAGATAAAGGATATGAAGCTGACCGAACGGTAATCGGACTCACGATGGGACAATGACACAGAGATTCGTACACAAGAAAAGACTCGTGTTTTAATGAACGTAAATAGCGGTTCGTTTGAAGTTTCGGGCACCCGCATGGAGGAACGGGAAAGCCATAAGATATCTAAGCATGCAACAGACTCAGATAAAGGATATGAAGCTGACCGGACGGTAATCGGACTCACGATGGGACAATGACACAGAGATTCGTACACAAGAAAAGACTCGTGTTTTAATGGACGTAACTAGCGGTTCATTTGAAGTTTCGACCACCCGAATGGAGGAACGGGAAAGCCATAAGATATCTAAGCATGCAACAGACTCAGATAAAGGATATGAAGCTGACCGGACGGTAATCAGACTCACGATGGGACAATGACACAGAGATTCGTACACAAGAAAAGACTCGAGTTTTAAAGGACGTAACTATCTGTACATTTGAAGTTTCGGGCACCCAAATGGAGGAATGGGAAGGCCATAAGATATCTGAGCATGCAACAGACTCAGATAATGTATATGAAGCTAACCGGACGGTAATCGGACTCACGATGGGACAATGACACAGAGATTCGTACACAAGAAAAGACTCGTGTTTTAATGAACATAAATAGCGGTTCATTTGAAGTTTCGGGCACCCGAATGGAGGAACGGGAATGCCATAAGATATCTAAGCATGCAACAGACTCAAATAAAGGATATGAAGCTGACCGGACGGTAATCGGACTCACGATGGGACAATGACACAGAGATTCGTACACAAGAAAAGACTCGTGTTTTAAGGGACGTAAATAGCGGTTCGTTTGAAGTTTCGGGCACCCGAATGGAGGAACGGGAAAGCCATAAGATATCTAAGCATGCAACAGACTCAGATAAAGGATATGAAGCTGACCGGACGGTAATCGGACTCACGATGGGACAATGACACGGAGATTCGTACACAAGAAAAGACTCGTGTTTTAATGGACATAACTAGCGGTTCATTTGAAGTTTCGGGCACCCGAATGGAGGAACGGGAAGGCCATAAGATATCTGAGCATGCAACAGACTCAGATAAGGGATATGAAGCTAAACGGACGGTAATCGGACTCACGATGGGACAATGACACAGAGATTCGTACACAAGAAAAGACTTGTGTTTTAATGAACGTAAATAGCGGTTCATTTGAAGTTTCGGGCACCCGAATGGAGGAACGGGAAAGCCATAAGATATCTAAGCATGCAACAGACTCAGATAAAGGATATAAAGCTGACCGGACGGTAATCGGACTCACGATGGGACAATGACACCGAGATTCGTTCACAAGAAAAGACTCGAGTTTTAAAGGACGTAACTAGCGGTTCATTTGAAGTTTCGACCACCCGAATGTTGGAAAGGGAAAGCCATAAGATATCTAAGCATGCAACAGACTCAGATAAAGGATATGAAGCTGACCGGACGGTAATCGGACTCACGATGGGACAATGACACAGAGATTCGTACACAAGAAAAGACTCGAGTTTTAAAGGACGTAACTATCTGTACATTTGAAGTTTCGGGCACCCAAATGGAGTAACGGGAAGGCCATAAGATATCTAAGCATGCAACAGACTCAGATAATGTATATGAAGCTGACTGGACGGTAATCGGACTCACGATGGGACAATGACACAGAGATTCGTACACAAGAAAAGACTCGTGTTTTAATGAACGTAAATAGCGGTTCATTTGAAGTTTCGGGCACCCGAATGGAGGAACGGGAAAGCCATTAGATATCTAAGCATGCAACAGACTCAGATAAAGGATATGAAGCTGACCGAACGGTAATCGGACTCACGATGGGACAATGACACAGAGATTCGTACACAAGAAAAGACTCGTGTTTTAATGAACGTAAATAGCGGTTCGTTTGAAGTTTCGAGCACCCGCATGGAGGAACGGGAAAGCCATAAGATATCTAAGCATGCAACAGACTCAGATAAAGGATATGAAGCTGACCGGACGGTAATCGGACTCACGATGGGACAATGACACAGAGATTCGTACACAAGAAAAGACTCGTGTTTTAATGGACGTAACTAGCGGTTCATTTGAAGTTTCGACCACCCGAATGGAGGAACGGGAAAGCCATAAGATATCTAAGCATGCAACAGACTCAGATAAAGGATATGAAGCTGACCGGACGGTAATCAGACTCACGATGGGACAATGACACAGAGATTCGTACACAAGAAAAGACTCGAGTTTTAAAGGACGTAACTATCTGTACATTTGAAGTTTCGGGCACCCAAATGGAGGAATGGGAAGGCCATAAGATATCTGAGCATGCAACAGACTCAGATAATGTATATGAAGCTAACCGGACGGTAATCGGACTCACGATGGGACAATGACACAGAGATTCGTACACAAGAAAAGACTCGTGTTTTAATGAACATAAATAGCGGTTCATTTGAAGTTTCGGGCACCCGAATGGAGGAACGGGAATGCCATAAGATATCTAAGCATGCAACAGACTCAAATAAAGGATATGAAGCTGACCGGACGGTAATCGGACTCACGATGGGACAATGACACAGAGATTCGTACACAAGAAAAGACTCGTGTTTTAAGGGACGTAAATAGCGGTTCGTTTGAAGTTTCGGGCACCCGAATGGAGGAACGGGAAAGCCATAAGATATCTAAGCATGCAACAGACTCAGATAAAGGATATGAAGCTGACCGGACGGTAATCGGACTCACGATGGGACAATGACACAGAGATTCGTACACAAGAAAAGACTCGTGTTTTAATGGACATAACTAGCGGTTCATTTGAAGTTTCGGGCACCCGAATGGAGGAACGGGAAGGCCATAAGATATCTGAGCATGCAACAGACTCAGATAAGGGATATGAAGCTAAACGGACGGTAATCGGACTCACGATGGGACAATGACACAGAGATTCGTACACAAGAAAAGACTTGTGTTTTAATGAACGTAAATAGCGGTTCATTTGAAGTTTCGGGCACCCGAATGGAGGAACGGGAAAGCCATAAGATATCTAAGCATGCAACAGACTCAGATAAAGGATATAAAGCTGACCGGACGGTAATCGGACTCACGATGGGACAATGACACCGAGATTCGTTCACAAGAAAAGACTCGTGTTTTAATGAACGTAAATAGCGGTTCGTTTGAAGTTTCGGGCACCCGAATTGAGGAACGGGAAAGCCATAAGATATCTAAGCATGGAACAGATTCAGATAAAGGATATGAAGCTGACCGGACAGTAATCGGACTCACGATGGGACAATGACAAAGAGAGTCGCACACAAGAAAAGACTCGTGTTTTAATGGACGTAACTAGCGGTTCATTTGAAGTTTCGACCACCCGAATGGAGGAACGGGAAAGCCATAAGATATCTAAGCATGCAACAGACTCAGATAAAGGATATGAAGCTGACCAGACGGTAATCGGACTCACGATGGGACAATGACACAGAGATTCGTACACAAGAAAAGACTCGTGTTTTAATGAACGTAAATAGCGGTTCATTTGAAGTTTCGGGCACCCGAATGGAGGAACGGGAAAGCCATAAGATATCTAAGCATGCAACAGACTCAGATAAAGGATATGAAGCTGGCCGGACGGTAATCGGACTCACGATGGGACAATGACACAGAGATTCGTACACAAGAAAAGACTCGTGTTTTAATGAACGTAAATAGCGGTTCGTTTGAAGTTTCGGGCACCCGAATGGAGGAACGGGAAAGCCATAAGATATCTAAGCATGCAACAGACTCAGATAAAGGATATGAAGCTGACCGGACGGTAATCGGACTCACGGTGGGACAATGACACAGAGATTCGTACACAAGAAAAGACTCGTGTTTTAATGGACGTAACTAGCGGTTCATTTGAAGTTTCGGGCACCCGAATGGAGGAACGGGAAGGCCATAAGATATCTGAGCATGCAACAGACTCAGATAAAGGATATAAAGCTTACCGGACGGTAATCGGACTCACGATGGGACAATGACACAGAGGTTCGTACACAAGAAAAGACTCGAGTTTTAATGGACGGAACTATCGGTTCATATGAAGTTTCGGGCACCCGAATGGAGGAACGGGAACGCCATAAGATATCTGATCATGCAACAAACTATGTTAAAGGATACGAAGCAGACCGGGCGGTAATCGGACTCACGATGTGACAGAGACACAGAGATTCATACACAAGAAAAGACTCGTGTTTTAATGGACATAACTAGCGGTTCATTTGAAGTTTCGGGCACCCGAATGGAAGAACGGGAAGGCCATAAGATATCTAAGCATGCAACAGACTCATATAAAGGATATGAAGCTAACCGGACGGTAATCGGACTCACGATGTGACAGAGACACAGAGATTCGTACACAAGAAAAGACTCGTGTTTTAATGGACGTAACTAGCGGTTCATATGAAGTTTCGGGCACCCGAATGGAGGAACGGGAAGGCCATAAGATATCTAAGCATGCAACAGACTCATATAAAGGATATGAAGCTGACCGGACGGTAATCGGACTCACGATGCGACATTGACATAGAGATTCAAACACAAGAAAAGACTCGAGTTTTAAAGGACGTAACTATCTGTACATTTGAAGTTTCGGGCACCCTAATGGAGGAACGGGAAGGCCATAATATATCTAAGCATGCAACAGACTCAGATAATGGATATGAATCTAACCGGACGGTAATCGGACTCACGATGGGACAACGACACAGAGATTCGTACACAAGAAAAGACTCGTGTTTTAATGAACGTAAATAGCGGTTCATATGAAGTTTCGGGCACCCGAATGGAGGAACGGGAACGCCATAAGATATCTGATAATGCAACAAACTATGTTAAAGGATACGAAGCAGAACGGACGGTAATCGGACTCACGATGTGACAATGACACAGAGATTCGTATACAAGAAAAGACTCGTGTTTTAATGGACGTAACTAGCGGTTTATTTGAAGTTTCGGGCACCCGAATGGAGGAACGGGAAGGCCATAAGATATCTGAGCATGCAACAGACTCAGATAAAGGATATGAAGGTTACCGGACGGTAATCAGACTCACGATGGGACAATGACACAGAGATTCGTACACAAGAAAAGACTCGTGTTTAAATGGACGTAACTATCGGTTCATATGAAGTTTCGGGCACCCGAATGGAGGAACGGGAATGCCATAAGATATCTGATCATGCAACAAACTATGTTATAGGATACGAAGCAGACCAGACGGTAATCGGACTCACGATGTGACAATGACACAGAGATTCGTACACAAGAAAAGACTCGTGTTTTAATGGACGTAACTAGCGGTTTATTTGAAGTTTCGGGCACCCGAATGGAGGAACGGGAAGGCCATAAGATATCTGAGCATGCAACAGACTCAGATAAAGGATATGAAGCTTACCGGACGGTAATCAGACTCACGATGGGACAATGACACAGAGATTCGTACACAAGAAAAGACTCGAGTTTTAATAGACGGAACTATCGGTTCATGTGAAGTTTTGGGCACCCGAATGGAGGAACGGGAACGCCATAAGATATCTGATCATGCAACAAACTATGTTAAAGGATACGAAGCAGACCGGACGGTAATCGGACTCACGATGTGACAATGACACAGAGATTCGTACACAAGAAAAGACTCGTGTTTTAATGGACGTAACTAGCGGTTCATTTGAAGTTTCGGGCACCCGAATGGAGGAACGGGAAGGCCATAAGATATCTGAGCATGCAACAGACTCAGATAAAGGATATAAAGCTTACCGGACGGTAATCGGATTCACGATGGGACAATGACACAGATATTCGTACGCAAGAAAAGACTCGAGTTTTAATGGACGGAACTATCGGTTCATATGAAGTTTCGGGCACCCGAATGGAGGAACGGGAACGCCATAAGATATCTGATCATGCAACAAACTATGTTAAAGGATACGAAGCAGACCGGACGGTAATCGGACTCACGATGTGACAGAGACACAGAGATTCGTACACAAGAAAAGACTCGTGTTTTAATGGACGTAACTAGCGGTTCATTTGAAGTTTCGGGCACCCGAATGGAGGAACGGGAAGGCCATAAGATATCTAAGCATGCAACAGACTCAGATAATGGATATGAAGCTAACCGGACGGTAATCGGACTCACGATGGGACAATGACATAGAGATTCGTACACAAGAAAAGACTCGTGTTTTAATGAACGTAATTAGCGGTTCATTTGAAGTTTCGGGCACCCGAATGGAGGAACGGGAAAGCCATAAGATATCTAAGCATGCAACAGACTCAGATAAAGGATATGAAGCTAATCTAGGGTTTTCTTTTTTCTCTCTCTTTTAGGCGATTTCCGGCGATCTCACTGTTTCATCCACCTGCTTCCTTTCCCGCCTTCTTTAACCCTTCCTTTTCCGTTCTTCCCATCGTGTTTCACTGTTCCGGTAGCTCTGTAGGTACCGGAATCTTCTCAGTGCACGATTCTATGAGTACTTTTGTGGATACCGTGGTTCCTGACCCTCCTCCGATAGATCCGTCTGTTGTGAACAAGGAGGAGAGGGTTTCGTCTGATTTTGAAGTTACGGATGTGTCTATGGAAACTGAGATCTCTAAGGATAGTTCGGGATCTGATGGTGCTTCTGATGATGCTTCTGGTGAACGAAAGCCTGATGTCAAGGTGAAGTTGGGCGAATCTCAGGTAACTCTCAGTCGTGATTTTAATGGTCATAAGGACTCTATTGTTTTTAATGAGGATATTGTTGGATTCCTTAAGTCTGTGTTTGGGGATAATTGGAGGTTTCGGTTGATTAATGAACAACTTGAATTGATTAAGCTTGCTGGGATTGGGGAACTGGATTTGGTTAATTCACTTGTTGATGTTGAGTTTGCTGGGATGAATTTGGAGTTTGTAGAGAGGCTGAAAGGGCAATATGGTAGAATTTTAGGTATTATTGCTAATTTTCTGGGCAAAAGGGTGTATGGGGAGTATCTGCATAACAACACTATAGGGTTAGATGGTAGGTTGGTTAAGGAGGATAAGAAGGTGAAGTTTCCTCAGCTGGATTCTGATTTGAATGTGTTTGACTGTGAATCTGAAGCTAGATATGTGTTTCTGGATAAGAGGAAGAAGAGATCTCTTATGAATGAGGGTGCTAAGGTTAAGTCTGTCAAGGCTATGTGGGATAATAACTTGTATGTGAGGGTTAGAAAGGATGGTGGACTTGTTAATTCTGAGGAGGTTTTACCTGATAATATTACTTCTAAAGAATTGTTCTCTGTGGTTAATGAGGTAGGTTCTGCTAAGAAGCATGTTAAGCTAGTAGTTGGTAAGAAAGGGGATGAGTCTGTGTTGGGCCATAATGGGGATATGAGATTGAAATTATCAGTAAATGCTCAAAAGTTTGAGTTTACACCTGGTTCTGGTGGAGGATTAGCAGTGGATGAAGAGGGAGTGATTTTGGCTGGGGGTAAATGTGATCTTGTTCTGAAGGATATAGCTAAGGCTAAGGCTGAAGCTGAAGCTAAAGCTAAGGCTGAAGCTATGGCAAAAGCTGAAGCTGAAGTTAAAGCTAAAGCTGATAATATGGTGGGGACTAATAATGGGGAGCAGTCATCTATGGAGGTGGAGAAAATTGATAATGGGAACAAAGGGGAGAGTAAACTGAAGTTACCTTGGAGGGGTAAGTTGAAAAGCCCCTCTATGAGGAAGTTGATTAAGAAGAAATCAGATGGAATGGGACCTTACAAAGTTACCAAGGAAGATATTTCCTACATTGGTAACTTGAAACCATTACCTAAGTCCATTATGAATTCTGTTAGTTTAAATGAACATGTTGCTTTTACAGCTTCTAAAGAAGGTGATAAGAGTATTGACAGGGGTAAAAAGGTGGTCTCCTTTGCTGATATTGCTAGGGATCAAAACAATGAGGTACTAGCTACTGAGGTTACCTTTTATCCCCCTAAGGTGTTGGAATCTGGTGAGGTTGTGGCTGTTATAAAACCTGAGAAGATTTCTGAAGCCAAAGTTGCCTATAAAAACTATTTGTATGGGTACTTTATAGGGCACAGTCTGTCTATTGGGGTGGTTAGGTACAATCTGTTTAGAATGTGGAAGAAATTTGGGCCGTTGGAGATTTCTTCCAATGGCAATGGGGTATTCTTTTTCAAGTTCAAATCTGAGGAAGGTATGTTGGATGCCATTCATAAAGGTCCTTGGCTTATAAACGATATTCCTCTTTGTCTAAGGAAATGGGAAATTGGCATAAATTTGGAGCAAGTGGAACCTACTTCTATTCCCATGTGGGTTACTATTCCTAATATGCTTATGGAACTGTGGAATAGGGAGAGTATCTGTAGTATGGTGAGTTGCATAGGTAATCCTTTGATGTTGGATAAGATAACAGCATTGAGATGTACAAAGAAGGAGGGCAGAGCTGGTTTTGCTAGAGTTTTGGTTGATGTTAAGGCAGATAAAACTCTTCCTGAGTTTGTTAATGCCTATTATCCAGAGGAGGCTGGTAGGCCAGCTTTTATTAAGAAGGTGAAGGTTGAGTATCATATGAAAGTTAAAAGGTGTTCTGGATGTAAAGTGTTTGGGCATGATTTTGAGACTTGCAAGCATAGAGTTCTGACTAATGAAGAGATGGCAGATAAAGCTCAACAACTACTCAGGGATCTCAAAAATGCCGAGGAGGCTCAATTTCCTGTGTCAGGTATAAATGGGGATGGGTTTGTTGTTATGGGTAGGAATAATAAACCTGTGAAAAACTTTAATGGGGCTCAAAGTTCAACTCAGCAAGGTTCTTATCAAGCTGAAAGAACTGGGGCAGGGTCTAAAAACAATGGCCCTGCTGGTAAGAGCAGTGGGGGGGAATCTGGGTTTTAATGGGAATGGGGTAAGAGTTAATGTTGGTAATAATGGTAATGGTCAGGGTGGGGGACATGTTAAAGGAGGTCAGGGGAAGAATGCTGGGCAGGGTAAGGTTGGACAGTTTAAAAAGGGTCAACAGCATTGGGTTGCTAAGGGAGAGGGGCAGTCTAGTTCAGGTGGTAATACAATTAATCTTAAGAACAGTTTTGAAATTTTAAAACAAGACTTGGTTATGGATTCTGTTGGTGAGGGAGAGGTTAAGGGTAAGTCTACTAGTGGGGAGAATGTGGTTGAGGGATCTAGTAAGAGTAATGTAGAGTCTAAGGTGCAGAATAATGATCCGGTTGTTAAGGGTCAGAAAGAGGATAATAAAGGGGTGATTCATAAGCTGGATTCCAAAGTTAATGTTAAAACTGGGTATTTTAAAATGACTGATGATCAGTTTAATGAAGTTGCTCATTATGTTCTTAATAAACAGTGTCCTTCTAATGATTTGATGAGAAAATGGAATGTTGGACAACTTAAACTGTTTTTTGAACAATGGGATAAAATTATGTTTGAAAAACTGTTGGAATCAGATGATGTTACATCTATGGGGGATGAAACATCAGAGTTTATGAAACCTGAGGGTGGGAATTCAAATAAGGAAGGGGGTAATTCTGGTATGAATGACCCTATTCAGGTTGATGAGTGTTTATAATGTGTGGTATTTTAACTTGGAATGTTAGAGGGGTGAATAGAGGTATTAAGCAAGGACAAGTTAGGAAACTAATTTTGGAAAATAAAGCTAGTATTTGTGGTATTATAGAAACCCATGTTAATCCTGAAAATCTTGTTAAGGTCAGTTCTGGTATTATGAGAGACTGGGTTTGGGTTTCTAATGCTGAATGTTGTGCTGAATGGATTAGGATTTTAGTGGGATGGGATAGTTCAGTAGTTAATGTGTTTGTCTTGGGGAAAACTGATCAAGTGATCCATTGTCTAATTTGTCCTCTGGTTGGATCAGATAGATTTTTTTGTTCTTTTGTATATGGGCATACTAATGTTACAGCTAGAAGACCTCTTTGGAAGGATTTGATTATACATGCTGAGCTGATTAAGGATAATCCATGGTCTATTTTTGGGGATTTCATGCCATTTTAGATACTTCTGAGAAGAATATTCAGTCATCTCTTGTTAACTATGGGATGGTGGAGTTTAAAGACTGTGTTAATGTTTTATCTGTTTTAGATATTCCATGGACTGGTTTCAACTTTACATGGAACCAGAAACCTGGGAAGGTGGATGGTATCCTTGAAAAACTTGATAGAGTGATGGGTAATTTTGATTTCTTGAAGAGTTTCCCTGATGCTGTTGTCAAATTTCTTCCTTTCTATTCTTCGGATCATTCTCCCTCTTTGTTGCAATGGAGTTCTGTGAAGAAGCATGTTCATAGAAGCTTCAGGTTTTGGAATTACTTAACTGAAAAGGAGGGTTTTTTGAAGATTGTGGAGGATGGATGGAAGCTTCATGTTCCTGGTCATAAAATGTTCATCATGGTTTCTAGATTGAAGGCTCTTAAGGCTCATTTGAGAAAATTGCATTCTAGTAGTGGGAATTTGCATAATAAGGTGGAGGTTTTGGGTTGTGAGTTGGAAAGAATTCAGCTGGAAATCTCTAAGGACTCTTGCAATAGTTTTCTTAGGGAAGAAGAGGCTGTTTATCTTAATCTGTATAATGAGGCACTAGTAGAGGAGGAAATGTTTCTTAAACAAAAGTCCAAGGTGCATTGGCTGAGAGTGGGGGATAGGAATTCAAAGTTCTTCTTCCATTCTGTAAAGCAAAGGCAAGCTAGAAATAAAATCTCTCAGATAAAGGGTCTGGATGGTAAAGTGTTTGAGGACAAGGAAGTGGGAAAGGGTTTTGTTGGCTTTTATTCTGATCTTCTGGGTACTAAAGGGAAAGTACAAGGGATTAGGGGGGCTGATTCTTTGTTCTCTAAAAATCTATCTGAAGATGTGGCTGAATTTATGATCAGGAAGGTTTCTAAGGAGGAGGTTAAAGAGGCTTTGTTCCAGATAGATGATAATAAGGCCCCTGGGCCTGATGGATATTCTGCCAAGTTTTTTAAAGCAGCTTGGAGTATAATTGGAGATGATGTGAGTATGGCTATTATTGAGTTTTTTGATTCTGGGAAGTTACTAAAAGAATTGAATGCAACTGTGATTTCAGTAATTCCTAAAGTAGCTGTTCCAGAGTTAGTGAGTGAATTCAGACCTATTGCTTGTTGCAATGTGTTGTACAAATGCATTAGTAAAATTATTTGTAATAGGATGAAGAACTTTTTGGGAAATATTGTCAGCAATTCTCAGAGTGCATTTATTCCAGGCAGAATGATCAGTGATAATATTCTGCTAGCTCAGGAGTTAATTAGGGGATATAATTGGGTCAGGGGTGTTCCAAGAGTGGCTGTGAAGATTGATCTACAAAAAGCACATGACTCTGTTGATCATGAGTTTGTTCATCAATGCCTGATCCATTTTGGGTTTCACAAAACTTTCATTGAATGGATTATGGTATGTTTATCTTCAGTCTCCTATTCTATCAATGTGAATGGGGAACTTCATGGTTTTTTCAAAGGTAATAAGGGGCTGAGACAAGGGGATCCAATGTCCCCTTACCTATTTACTATAGTAATGGAAGTTCTAAACTTAATCTTAAAAAGGCAGATTTTTGAAGCTGAGGAGTTTAAATATCATTGGAAGTGTGATGAGCTTAGTCTTACTCATCTATGCTTTGCGGATGATCTCTTTATGTTTGGATCAGCTGAAGTGGAATCTTGGAGTGTTTTGAAAAAGGCTTTGGATGAGTTTAGCTCTTATTCAGGTTTGTTTCCTAATCAAAATAAGAGTGAAATCTTTTTTGGAAATGTGGAAGGTGAAACCCAAGAGAGGATTAGAGAGATTTTGCCTTTCAAACTTGGGGATTTCCCTGTTAAGTATTTGGGAATTCCTCTAAGTTCTAAGAGGTTGTACCTGAAAGATTGCTCAGTGTTAGTGGAGAAGGTTAAGAGTAGGGTTAATGATTGGAAAAACAAATTTCTGTCTTATGCAGGAAGGCTGCAACTAGTGCAGTCTGTTCTATCCTCTTTAACTGTCTATTGGGCTTCATTGTTCATTCTGCCTAGTACAGTTATTGAGGATATTGACAGGATTGTTAGGGTTTTTTTGTGGGGTAAGAGTGAGTACAGACCTGAGGCTGCTAAGGTGAGTTGGGAGGATGTTTGCTTGAGTAAGGACCATGGTGGGTTGTCTATTCCTTCATTAAAATATAGGAATATAGCTTTAATGACAAAACATATTTGGAGTATTCTTTATAAAAGAGATTCTGTGTGGGTTAATTGGATATATTCGTATAGATTGCATGGAAAACATTTGTGGTCTGTTGAGGGGACCAATTCTGATTCGTGGTTCTGGAAGCAGATTCTTGAGTGTAGGAAGTTTGTTAAGGACAATTATTGCACTAAGATAGGGAATGGTAAATTGATAAGTGCCTGGTTTGACAATTGGCACAATAGGGGTCCTCTGATCAAGCTTTTAGATAGAAGGGATATTAGAGAAACTGGTTTGGGATGGAATTGTAAAGTGGCTGATTTAGTGGTGAATAGGAGTTGGGTTGTGCCAGAGACTTGGAAAGTTAAATATCCATGGTTTTTTGAAGGAGGGGTTCCTTTAATGGATTCTGCAGGTACGGATCACTTTATGTAGAGGGATGTTGAGAATAATTCTGTTCCTTTTTCCACTAAGGCTGTGTATAGTAAGTTAAGTATGAAGAAGAACAAAGTTAAGTGGGTGGATTTTGTTTGGTACAAGCAGAATATCCCAAGGCATGCCTTTATTGTGTGGCTGGCTATTAAACAAAGACTGCCAACACAGGATAGGATGTTAGCATGGGGTAATAGAGAGGACTTAAAATGTGTTTTCTGTCATACTACTCCAGATAGCCATAAGCACTTGTTCTTTGAGTGTAGTTTCACGAAGGCTGTTTGGAATAGAGTGATGGTTAAAGCAAAGTTGGATCATTGTCTTCCATCTTGGGAGAACTTGATTAAGTTTGCTGAAGAAAAAAGGAATAATAATTCTATTTGGAGTATAATTCAAAAGCTGGTGATTGGAGCTGCCATTTATTTGGTTTGGCAAGAAAGGAATAACAGGATCTTTAAAACTGGAAGCAGGTCTGTTGAAGTTTTAAGTAAGCAGCTTCAAGATATGGTGAGAATGAGATTAATGAGTCTGGAGTTCAAAAAGAATGCTCAGGTGCAGCTTGCTGCTGCAGTATGGGACTTTCATTTGATTTATTGATGATGAAAATGATGATGAAAGAAAATTCTATGGCTGGGGGTGAGTTGAATTGGTTTGTTAAGGGGTGTTTGATGATTTATGCCTTTTATAATGATAATAGTATTATAGTATATGTTAGTATTGATAATAATTTTTTTATTAATGATAATAGATTTCACAAATATTTTATTAATGATAATAATATTGTTAGTATTGATAATAGCTTTCTTAATAATAATAACTATATTTCTATGGGGTGGGGGGTCTGGGAATTTGCAGTAATCTGGAGACTGTGTAAAGTGGGTTTAGGAGTCTGGCCTTGTTGGCTTCCTGGTGTCATAGTCTGTTTGGTGTCTTGGTGTCTCTTTTGTTGGGTCTTTTTTATTTTGTTAGTGTCTTTTGTTGTCTGGTTCATTTTTACTCTGTCAGGTTCCCCTTTCTTTGGGAAGAATGGGCCTGACTTAGCTCATGATTATCGGAGATTAGATTTTGGAAGGCTTGGAGTAAGCCTGGTTCATGGAGAGATAAGGATGGTCTTTTCCACTGATTTAGGCTCTTTTCTTTCTTTTGTGGTCAAGGTGTTTGGTAGATGTCATCAGTGGTTAAGAAAACTGCTTCTGTATATATGTGGGTCTGGTCAGTCTAGTGTTCATGAGTCTTGGTCTGTTGAGTCAGTTAGGCACTTGCCTAGGGGGGTCTGGGTATAATTACTTGGGAACCTGCTGGAGTTAGGTGTACAAAAAACGCTTGGGTAGTGATCTGGCTTTACAAGCCATCTGTTTTATATCAAAATTTTAATATAATTTTTCTTTTACAAAATGTTCTGTTGAGCTTTGTTTTAATCTTTGAAACTGGGCTCAATTCAGCGGTATGTGTTTGGAGGTTAGGATTAATGAAGCTTGGAGTAAGCTTAAACCAGGGAGTTATAAGGATGGAACTGGTCAGTGAGTTTAGGACATTTTTTTCCACCCTCAATTTTATATTTTTTAGAACTGCTCACTGGTCAGGAACCTTTTGGCCTTTATGGTCTTTGTTGAGCCTTGTTCTGTTGAAGTTTGAGTCCATTTTGAGTCTTAGGCTCTTGCCTATGGGTGGGATGGGTTACATATATTGGGAACTTGCAGTAATAAGGAGCACAAAATACGTATGGGTAGAGATCTGGCTGAAAAGGCTTCCTGTTTGCATTCATTGTTCTTTTCTTTATTTTCTGTTTTTTATAGATCTGTTGAGCCCACCTCTAATCTCTGGAGCTGGGTTCAATTCTGCCCTTTTTGATTGGTGGTTAGGATTGGAGCATGGAGTATGCTTAACCTCTGGAGAGATAAGGTTGGACCTCATCCTTGTGTTTAGGACATTATCTTCCTCCCCTCACTTTTTTACAATTTCTAGCTCTACACAAGGATGGGAAACCCTTTCATTTTTGAGTTGTTCATTTCTTAAGCCTTTTCTTGTGTTTAGTTATAGGTGTTGTGGGTACCATTTTTGGGGTGGTTTGGGTTATATGCAGAAATGGATTGACTGGACTGGAATGATATGTGTATGGAATTTATGTTTTTCTCAGTTTTTGATCAGAAAATTTCTTGAGTTAATCTGTGGGTGTGTTTGTATGAATTCTGACAAGATATGTATAGTTAGGAAAGAATATGAAGTGGGTCAGTTAGGTTTGCTTTCTGTTAGGTTTGATCATGAATGGGTGATTTGTATGTGGGCTGGGAATGTTTTTAAGAGTTGTAATAGTGTTGATCTTGGAATGCTTGACATGGATTCTGGTTGTGAAAGTATGGAATGCTGTTTTGAAGCCTGTTTTGATCAAGATATGAAGATGTTAAAAGCGAAGGACATTAAGAAGCAAGTGAAGAATTTGAAAGTATGGGATATAAAGTGCAGGATCAAAGTGTGCTTGAGAGCTATGCTGAATTCAGAAAGAGTGAAATCCAGCAGAGTTAGCGCTGAAGACAAGCCTTTGGGCTCGGGTACTTGTAAGGGGCTGGGAAAAGTTTTAGTTTTTGAATTGATTTTTGTTTTGGATCCAGGTTAATGGGCTAGATTTTGAAGTTAGATTAGTGGTTTGTCTAGTTGGACTTGTGGGTTGTATGGATTTGGGCCTTGATCTAGTTTGTTAGGTTATTTTTTGTAAGATCTTGGCCCAAGTTGGTTGTAAATATTTTTATTATTAATAAAATTTGCCGGAGCATAGACTCCTTTATCAAAAAAAAAAAAAAGGATATGAAGCTGACCGGAAGGTAATCGGACACACGATGCGACAATGACATAGAGATTCGTACACAAGAAAAGATTCGAGTTTTAAAGGACGTA
Source organism: Ambrosia artemisiifolia (assembly GCA_032199755.1). Lineage (NCBI taxonomy): Eukaryota > Viridiplantae > Streptophyta > Magnoliopsida > Asterales > Asteraceae > Ambrosia > Ambrosia artemisiifolia. The sequence continues at coordinate 28,533,254 of CM063524.1, read as the reverse complement.
ACTATCGGTACATTTAAAGTTTCGGGCACCCGAATGGAGGAACGGGAAATCCATAAGATATACGAGCATGCAACAGACTCAGATAAAGGATATGAAGTTGACCGGAAGGTAATCGGACACACGATGCGACAGTGACATAGAGATTCGTACACAAGAAAAGACTCGAGTTTTAAAGGATGTAAATATCGGTACATTTGAAGTTTTGGGCACCCGAATGGAGGAACGGGAAGGCCATTAGATATCTAAGCATGCAACAGACTCAGACGAAGGATATGAAGCTTACCGGACGGTAATCGGACTCACGATGTGACAATGACATAGAGATTCGTATACAAGAAAAGACTCGAGTTTTAAAGGACGTAACTATCGGTACAATTGAAGTTTCGGGCACTCGAATGGAGGAACGGGAAGGCCATAAGATATCTGAGAATGAAACAGACTCAGATAAAGGATGTGAAGCAGACTGGACGGTAATCGGACTCACGATGCGACAAAGACATAGAGATTCGTACACAAGAAAAGACTCGAGTTTTAAAGGACGTAACTATCGGTACATTTGAAGTTTCGGGCTCCCGAATGGAGGAACGGGAAAGCCATAAGATATCTGAGCATGCAACAGACTTAGATAAAGGATATGAAGCTGAACGGAAGGTAATCGGTCACACGATGTGACAATGACATAGAGATTCGTACACAAGAAAAGACTCGAGTTTTAAAGGATCTAAATATCGGTACATTTGAAATTCGGGCCCCCAATTGAGGAACGGGAAGGCCATAAGATATCTGATCAGGATACAGACTCAGATAAAGGATATGAATCTGACCGGAAGTTAATCGGACACACGATGCGACAATGACATAGAGATTCGTACACAAGAAAAGATTCGAGTTTTAAAGGACGTAACTATCGGTACATTTGAAGTTTCGGGCTCCCGAATGGAGGAACGGGTTGGCCATAAGATATCTGATCAGGCAACAGACTCAGATAAAAGATATGAAGCTTACCGGACGGTAATCGGACTCAAAATGCGATAATGACACAGAGATTCGTACACAAGAAAAGATTCGAGTTTTAAAGGACGTAACTATCAGTAAATTTGAAGTTTCGGGCACCCGAATGCAGGAACGGGAAGGCCATAAGATATATGAGCATGCAACAGACTCAGATAAAGGATATTAAGCTGACCGGAAGGTAATCGGACACACGATGCGACAATGACATGGAGATTCGTACACAAGAAAAGATTCGAGTTTTAAAGGACGTAACTATCGGTACATTTGAAGTTTCGGGCTCTCGAATGGAGGAACAGGTAGGCCATAAGATATCTGATCAGGCAACAGACTCCGATAAAGGATATGAAGCTTACCGGACGGTAATCGGACTCACAATGCGATAATGACACAGAGATTCGTACACAAGAAAAGACTCGAGTTTTAATGGACGTAACTATCAGTTCATATGAAGTTTCGGGCCCCCAATTGAGGAACGGGAAGGCCATAAGATATCTGATCAGGAAACAGACTCAGATAAAGGATATGAATCTGACCGGAAGGTAATCGGACACACGATGCGACAATGACATAGAGATTCGTACACAAGAAAAGATTCGGGTTTTAAAGGACGTAACTATCGGTACATTTGAAGTTTCGGGCTCCCGAATGGAGGAACGGGTTGGCCATAAGATATCTGATCAGGTAACAGACTCAGATAAAGGATATGAAGCTTACCGGACGGTAATCGTTCTCACAATGCGATAATGACCCAGAGATTCATACACAAGAAAAGATTCGAGTTTTAAAGGACGTAACTATCGGTACATTTTAAGTTTCGGGCACCCGAATGGAGGAACGGGAAGGCCATAAGATATATGAGCATGCAACAGACTCAGATAAAGGATATGAAGCTGACCGGAAGGTAATCGGACACACGATGCGACAATGACATAGAGATTCGTACACAAGAAAAGATTCGAGTTTTAAAGGACGTAACTATCGGTACATTTAAACTTTCGGGCACCCGAATGGAGGAACGGGAAGTCCATAAGATATATGAGCATGCAACAGACTCAGATAAAGGATATGAAGTTGACCAGAAGGTAATCGGACACACGATGCGACAATGACATAGAGATTCGTACACAAGAAAAGACTCGAGTTTTAGAGGATGTAAATATCGGTACATTTGAAGTTTTGGGCACCCGAATGGAGCAACGGGAAGGCAGTTAGATATCTGAGCATGCAACAGACTCAGACGAAGGATATGAAGCTTACCGGACGGTAATCGGACTCACGATGTGACAATGACATAGAGATTCGTATACAAGAAAAGACTCGAGTTTTAAAGGACGTAACTATCGGTACAATTGAAGTTTCGGGCACCCGAATGGAGGAATGGGAAGGCCATAAGATATCTGAGCATGAAACAGACTCAGATAAAGGATGTGAAGCAGACTGGACGGTAATCGGACTCACGATGCGACAAAGACATAGAGATTCGTACACAAGAAAAGACTTGAGTTTTAAAGGACGTAACTATCGGTACATTTGAAGTTTCGGGCTCCCAAATTGAGGAACGGGAAAGCCATAAGATATCTGAGCATACAACAGACTTAGATAAAGGATATGAAGCTGACCGGAAGGTAATCGGACACACGATGCGACAATGACATAGAGATTCGTACACAAGAAAAGACTCGAGTTTTAAAGGATGTAAATATCGGTACATTTGAAGTTTCGGGCCCCCAATTGAGGAACGGGAAGGCCATAAGATATCTGATCAGGAAACAGACTTAGATAAAGGATATGAATCTGACCGGAAGGTAATCGGACACACGATGCGACAATGACATAGAGATTCGTACACAAGAAACGATTCGAGTTTTAAAAGACGTAACTATCGGTACATTTGAAGTTTCGGCCTCCCGAATGGAGGAACGGGTTGGCCATAAGATATCTGATCAGGCAACAGACTCAGATAAAGGATATGAAGCTTACCGGACGGTAATCGGACTCACAATGCGATAATGACACAGAGATTCGTACACAAGAAAAGATTCGAGTTTTAAAGGACGTAACTATCGGTAACTTTGAAGTTTCGGGCACCCGAATGGAGGAACGGGAAGGCCATAAAAAATATATGAGCATGCAACAGACTCAGATAAAGGATATGAAGCTGACCGGAAGGTAATCGAACACACGATGCAACAATGACATAGAGATTCGTACACAAGAAAAGATTCGAGTTTTAAAAGACGTAACTATCGGTACATTTAAAGTTTCGGGCACCCGAATGGAGGAACGGGAAGTCCATAAGATATATGACCATGCAACAGACTCAGATAAAGGATATGAAGTTGACCGGAAGGTAATCGGACACACGATGCGACAACGACATAGAGATTCGTACACAAGAAAAGACTCGAGTTTTAAAGGATGCAAATATCGGTACATTTGTAGTTTCGGGCACCCGAATGGAGGAACGGGAAGGCCATAAGATATCTGAGCATGCAACAGACTTGGATAAAAGATATGAAGCTGACCGGAAGGTAATCGGACACACGATGCGACAATGACATAGAGATTCGTACACAAGAAAAGACTCGAGTTTTAAAGGATGTAAATATCGGTACATTTGAAGTTTCGGGCCCCCAATTGAGGAACGGGAAGGCCATAAGATATCTGATCAGGAAACAGACTCAGATAAAGGATATGAATCTGACCGGAAGGTAATCGAACACACGATGCGACAATGAAATAGAGATTCGTACACAAGAAAAGATTCTAGTTTTAAAGGACGTAACTATCGGTACATTTGAAGTTTCGGGCTCCCGAATGGAGGAACGGGTTGGCCATAAGATATCTGATCAGGCAAGAGACTCAGATAAAGGATATGAAGCTTACCGGACGGTAATCGGACTCACAATGCGATAATGACACAGAGATTCGTACACAAGAAAAGATTCGAGTTTTAAAGGACGTAACTATCGGTAAATTTGAAGTTTCGGGCACCCGAATGGAGGAACGAGAAGGCCATAAGATATATGAGCATGCAACAGACTCAGATAAAGGATATGAAGCTGACCGGAAGGTAATCGGACACACGATGCGACAATTACATAGAGATTCGTACACAAGAAAAGATTCGAGTTTTAAAGGACGTAACTATCGGTACATTTAAAGTTTCCGGCACCCGAATGGAGGAACGGGAAGTCCATAAGATATATGAGCATGCAACAGACTCAGATAAAGGATATGAAGTTGACCGGAAGGTAATCGGAGACACGATGCGACAATGACATAGAGATTCGTACACAATAAAAGACTCGAGTTTTAAAGGATGTAAATATCGGTACATTTGAAGTTTCGGGCACCCGAATGGAGGAACGGGAAGGCCATAAGATATTTGAGCGTGCAACAGACTCAGACGAAGGATATGAAGCTTACCGGACGGTAATCGGACTCACGATGTGACAATGACATAGAGATTCGTATACAAGAAAAGACTCGAGTTTTAAAGGACGTAACTATCGGTACAATTGAAGTTTCGGGCACCCGAATGGAGGAACGGGAAAGCCATAAGATATCTGAGCATGAAACAGACTTAGATAAAGGATATGAAGCTGACCGCAAGGTAATAAGACACACAATGCGACAATGACATAGAGATTCGTACACAAGAAAAGATTCGAGTTTTAAAGGACGTAACTATCGGTACATTTGAAGTTTCGGGCACCCGAATGGAGGAACGGGAAGGCCATAAGATATATGAGCATGCAACAGACTCAGATAAAGGATATGAAGCTGACCGGAAGGTAATCGGACACACGATGCGACCATGACATAGAGATTCGTACAGAAGAAAAGATTTGAGTTTTAAAGGACGTAACTATCGGTACATTTGAAGTTTCGGGCTCCCGAATGGAGGAACGGTTAGGCCATAAGATATCTGATCAGGCAACAGACTCCGATAAAGGATATGAAGCTTACCGGACGGTAATCGGACTCACAATGCTATAATGACACAGAGATTCGTACACAAGAAAAGACTCGAGTTTTAATGGACGTAACTATCGGTTCATATGAAGTTTCGGGCCCCCAATTGAGGAACGGGAAGGCCATAAGATATCTGATCAGGAAACAGACTCAGATAAAGGATATGAATCTGACCGGAAGGTAATCGGACACACGATGCGACAATGACATAGAGATTCGTACACAAGAAAAGATTCAAGTTTTAAAGGACATAACTATCGGTACATTTGAAGTTTTGGGCTCCCGAATGGAGGAACGGGTTGGCCATAAGATATCTGATCAGGCAATAGACTCAGATAAAGGATATGAAGCTTACCGGACGATAATCGGACTCACAATGCGATAATGACACAGAGATTCATACACAAGAAAAGATTCGAGTTTTAAAGAACGTAACTATTAGTACATTTGAAGTTTCGGGCACCCGAATGGAAGAACGAGAAGGCCATAAGATATATGAGCATGCAACAGACTCAGATAAAGGATATGAAGCTGACCGGAAGGTAATAGGACACACGATGCGACAATGACATAGAGATTCGTACACAAGAAAAGATTCGAGTTTTAAAGGACGTAACTATCGGTACATTTAAAGTTTCGGGCACCCGAATGGAGGAACGGGAAGTCCATAAGATATATGAGCATGCAACAGACTCAGATAAAGGATATGAAGTTGACCGGAAGGTAATCGGACACACAATGCGACAATGACATAGAGATTCGTACACAAGAAAAGACTCGAGTTTTAAAGGATGTAAATATCGGTACATTTGAAGTTTCGGGCACCCAAATGGAGGAACGGGAAGGCCATAAGATATCTGAGCATGCAACAGACTCAGACGAAGGATATGAAGCTTACCGGACGGTAATCGGACTCACGATGTGACAATGACATAGAGATTCGTATACAAGAAAAGACTCGAGTTTTAAAGGACGTAACTATCGGTACAATTGAAGTTTCAGGCAACCGAATGGAGGAACGGGAAGGCCATAAGATATCTGAGCATGAAACAGACTCAGATAAAGGATGTGAAGCAGACTGGACGGTAATCGGACTCACGATGCGACAAAGACATAGAGATTCGTACACGAGAAAAGAACCGAGTTTTAAAGGACGTAACTATCGGTACATTTGAAGTTTCGGGCTCCCGAATGGAGGAACGGGAAAGCCATAAGATATCTGAGCATGCAACAGACTTAGATAAAGAATATGAAGCTGACCGGAAAGTAATCGGACACAAGATGCGACAATGACATATAGATTCGTACACAAGAAAAGATTCGAGTTTTAAAGGACGTAACTATCGGTACATTTGAAGTTTCGGGCTCCCGAATGGAGGAACGGGTAGGCCATAAGATATCTGATCAGGCAACAAACTCCGATAAAGGATATGAAGCTTACCGGACGGTAATCGGACTCACAATGCGATAATGACACAGAGATTCGTACACAAGAAAAGACTCGAGTTTTAATGGACGTAACTATCGGTTCATATGAAGTTTCGGGCACCCGAATGGAGGAACGGGAAGGCCATAAGATATCTGAACATGAAAAAGACTATGTTAAAGGATACAAAGCTGACCGGACGGTAATCGGACTCACGATGCGACAAAGACATAGAGATTCGTACACAAGAAAAGACTCGAGTTTTAAAGGACGTAACTATCGGTACATTTGAAGTTTCGGGCTCTCGAATGGCGGAACGGGAGAGCCATAAGATATCTGAGCATGCAACAGACTTAGATAAAGGATATGAAGCTGACCGGAAGGTAATCGGACACACGATGCGACAATGAAATAGAGATTCGTACACAAGAAAAGATTCGAGTTTTAAAGGACGTAACTATCGGTACACTTGAAGTTTCGGGCTCCCGGATGGAGGAACGGGTTGGCCATAAGATATCTGATCAGGCAACAGACTCAGATAAAGGATATGAAGCTTACCGGACGATAATCGGACTCACAATGCGATAATGGCACTGAGATTCGTACACAAGAAAAGATTCGAGTTTTAAAGGACGTAACTATCGGTACATTTGAAGTTTCGGGCACCCGAATGGAGGAACGAAAAGGGCATAAGATATATGAGCATGCAACAGACTCAGATAAAGGATATGAAGCTGACCGGAAGGTAATCGGATACACGATGCGACAATGACATAGAGATTCGTACACAAGAAAAGATTCGAGTTTTAAAGGACGTAACTATCGGTACATTTGAAGTTTCGGGCTCCCGAATGGAGGAACGGGTAGGCCATAAGATATCTGATCAGGCAACAGACTCCGATAAAGGATATGAAGCTTACCGGACGGTAATCGGACTCACAATGCGATAATGACACAGAGATTCGTACACAAGAAAAGACTCGAGTTTTAATGGACGTAACTATCGGTTCATATGAAGTTTCGGGCATCAGAATGGAGGAACGGGAAAGCCATAAGATATCTGAACATGCAACAAACTATGTTAAAGGATAGAAAGCTGACCGGACGGTAATCGGACTCACAATGTGACAACGACATAGAGATTCGTACACAAGAAAAGACTCGAGTTTTAAAGGACGTAACTATCCGTACGTTTGAAGTTTCGGGAACCCGAATGTAGGAACGGGAAGTCCATAAGATATTTGATCATGCAACAGACTCTGATAAAGGATACGAAGTTGACCGGACGGTAATCGGACTCACGATGTGACAATGACATAGAGATTCGTACACAAGAAAAGACTCGAGTTTTAAAGGACGTAACTATCGGTACATTTGAAGTTTGGGCTCCCGAATGGAGGAACGGGAAAGCCATAAGATATCTGAGCATGCAACAGACTTAGATAAAGGATATGAAGCTGACCGGACGGTAATCGGACTCACGATGTGACAATGACATAGAGATTCGTACACAAGAAAAGACTCGAGTTTTAAAGGACGTAACTATCCGTACGTTTGAAGTTTCGGGCACCCGAATGTAGGAACGGGAAGGCCATAAGATATTTGATCATGCAACAGACTCTGATAAAGGATACGAAGTTGACCGGATGGTAATCGGACTCACGATGTGACAATGACATAGAGATTCGTACACAAGAAAAGACTCGAGTTTTAAAGGACGTAACTATCATTACATTTGAAGTTTCAGGCTCCCGAATGGAGGAACGGAAGGCCATAAGAAATTTAATCATGTAACAGACTCAGATAAAGGATATGAAGCTTTCCGAACGGTAACCGAACTCATAATGTGACAATGACACAGAGATTCGTGCACAAGAAAAGACTCGAGTTTTAATGCACGTAACTATCGGTTCATATGAAGTATCGGGCACCCGAATGGAGAAACGAGAAGGCTATAAGATATCTGATCATGCAACAGACTATGTTAAGGGATACAAAGCTGACCGGACGGTAATTGGACTCACGATGTGACAATGACATAGAGATTCGTACACAAGAAAAGACTCGAGTTTTAAAGGACGTAACTATCCGTACGTTTGAAGTTTCGGGCACCCGAATGTAGGAACGGGAAGGCCATATGATATATGATCATGCAAAAGGCTCTGATAAAGGATACAAAGTTGACCGGACGGTAATCTGACTCACGATGTGACAATTAAATAGACATTCGTACACAAGAAAAGACTCGAGTTTTAAAGGACGTAACTATCGGTACGTTTGAAGTTTCGGGCACCCGAGTGTAGGAACGAGAAGGCCATAAGATATCTGATATGCAGCAGACTCTGATAAAGGATACGATGTTGACCGGACGGTAATGGACTCACGATGCGACAATGACATAGAGATTCGTCCACAAGAAAAGACTTGACTTTTAAAGGACGTAACTATCGGTACATTTGAAGTTTCGGGCACCCGAATGGAGGAACGGGAAAGCCATAAGATATCTAAGCATGCAACAGACTCAGATAAAGGATATGAAGCTGACCGGACGGTAATCGGACTCACGATGCGGCAATGACATAGAGATTCGTACACAAAAAAAGGCTCGGGTTTTAAATGACGTAACTATCGGTACATTTGAAGTTTCGGGCACCCGAATGGAGGAACGGGAAGGCCATAAGATATATGAGCATGCAACAGACTCAGATAAAGGATATGAAGCTCACCGGAAGGTAATCGGACACACGATGCGACAATCACATAGAGATTCGTACAGAAGAAAAGATTCGAGTTTTAAAGGACGTAACTATCGGTACATTTGAAGTTTCGGGCTCCCGAATGGAGGAACGTTAAAGCCATAATATATCTGATCATGCAACAGACTCAGGTAAAGCATATGAAGCTTACCGGACGGTAATCGGACTCACAATGCGATAATGACATAGACATTCGTACACAAGAAAAGACTCGAGTTTTAATGGAAGTACCTATCGGTTCATATGAAGTTTCGGGCACCTGAATGTAGGAACGGGAAGGCCATAAGATATCTGATCATGCAACAGACTCTGATAAAGGATACGAAGTTGACCGGACGGTAATCGGACTCACGATGTGACAATGACATAGAGATTCGTACACAAGAAAAGACTCGAGTTTTAAAGGACGTAACTATCATTACATTTGAAGTTTCAGGCTCCCGAATGGAGGAACGGAAGGCCATAAGAAATTTAATTATGTAACAGCCTCAAATAAAGGATATGAAGCTTACCGAACGGTAACCGAACTCACAATGCGACAATGACACAGAGATTCGTACACAAGAAAAGACTCGAGTTTTAATGGACGTAACTATCGGTTCATATGAAGAATCGGGCACCCGAATGGAGGAACGAGAAGGCTATAAGATATCTGATCATGCAACAGACTATGTTAAGGGATACAAAGCTTACCGGACGGTAATCGGACTCACGATGTGACAATGACATAGAGATTCGTACCCAAGAAAAGACTCGAGTTTTAAAGGACGTAACTATCCGTACGTTTGAAGTTTCGGGCACCCGAATGTAGGAACGGGAAGGCCATATGATATCTGGTCATGCAAAAGACTCTGATAAAGGATATGAAGTTGACCGGACGGTAATCGGACTCACGATGTGACAATTAAATAGACATTCGTACACAAGAAAAGACTCGAGTTTTAAAGGACGTAACTATCGGTACGTTTGAAGTTTCGGTCACCCGAGTGTAGGAACGAGAAGGCCATAAGATATCTGATATGCAGCAGACTCTGATAAAGGATACGAAGTTGACCGGACGGTAATGGACTCACGATGCGACAATGACATAGAGATTCATCCACAAGAAAAGACTTGACTTTTAAAGGACGTAACTATCGGTACATTTGAAGTTTCGGGCACCCGAATGGAGGAACGGGAAAGCCATAAGATATCTGAGCATGGAACAGATAAAGCATATGAAGCTTACCGGACGGTAATCGGACTCACAATGCGATAATGACACAGACATTCGTACACAAAAAAAGGCTCGAGTTTTAAAGGACGTAACTATCGGTACATTTGAAGTTTCGGGCACCCGAATGGAGGAACGGGAAGGCCATAAGATATATGAGCATGCAACAGATTCAGATAAAGGATACGAAGTTGACCGGACGGTAATCGGACTCACGATGTGACAATGACATAGAGATTCGTACACAAGAAAAGACTCGAGTTTTAAAGGACGTAACTATCATTACATTTGAAGTTTCAGGCTCCCGAATGGAGGAACGGAAGGCCATAAGAAATTTAATCATGTAACAGACTCAGATAAAGGATATGAAGCTGACCGGACGGTAATCGGACTCACGATGCGGCAATGACATAGAGATTCGTACACAAAAAAAGACTCGAGTTTTAAAGGACGTAACTATCGGTACATTTGAAGTTTCGGGCACCCGAATGGAGGAACGGGAAGGCCATAAGATATATGAGCATGCAACAGACTCAGATAAATGATATGAAGCTGACCGGAAGGTAATCGGACACACGATGCGACAATGACATAGAGATTCGTACAGAAGAAAAGATTCGAGTTTTAAAGGACGTAACTATCGGTCCATTCGAAGTTCTGGGCTCCCGAATGGAGGAACGTTTAGGCCATAATATATCTTATCATGCAACAGACTCAGGTAAAGCATATGAAGCTTACTGGACGGTAATCTGACTCACAATGCGATAATGACACAGAGATTCGTACACAAGAAAAGACTTGAGTTTTAATGGACGTAACTATCGGTTCATATGATGTTTCAGGCACTCGAATGGAGGAACGGGAAGGCTATAAGATATCTTATCATGCAACAGACTATGTTAAAGGATACAAAGCTGACCGGATGGTAATCGAACTCACGATGTGACAATGACATAGAGATTCGTACACAAGAAAAGACTCGAGTTTTAAAGGACGTAACTATCCGTACGTTTGAAGTTTCGGTCACCCGAATGTAGGAACGGGAAGGCCATAAGATATCTGATCATGCAACAGACTCAGATAAAGGATACGAAGTGTAGATGAAGAATTTTAGCTAAAACAGGATATTATGATCATACAAGTCACAATTCCAGGTGCGGAAACCCTAGAACTGAACAAAATGATAATACGCAAATCAAAACACGTAAGACACCTTTTCAATCTCCATTTTATAGATAAACTTGATCAAAACGTGTTTACAATCAATATACAAGTTAATCTAGACCAAACATAAACATTCACACTCTAGAGAGAATCCTGACCTTGACACACACACATTCAATAACTATTCTTCATATCAAAATGACCAAAACATATTTATAGTTGCTGCAGGTTCGCCCCTTTTGATGGTGCGAATGTGGACAAAGTCCACATTCGCCCACTGCATCAGTACGAATCTGGACAATCTTCAACCTTCAGTCACCTTCGCCCATACTATTCCTTCCTTCGCCCAAACCAAAAACACATTCGCCCAATCTCTTTCACCTTCACCCCTTCAGAAACATTACTAACACATGTTAACAACCTAATCCAATCACTAGTCGCAAAACGTGCATCTACAAACTCCCCCTCGACTATTGATTGGATTGTCTTCGTTCCTCATCCATAATTTTGTTCAGTATCTTGAGTCTCAGTTGCTTTATCTGGTCTTTAGTCATCTCAGGCTCAAGCTTACGTTTCACCGAACGCTTAGGCACATCAGCCATCTTCACCATCTTACCCAACTTAGTATCCAAGTTGCTACCAGAGTTTATATCATATGCAAAGCAAACTCCAACAACTTGCTGATACTTCTTCGCCTGCTCTGCATCATTGGGATCACAGTGTATCGGATTGTAGTAAAGCATGATAATATCTTCAAACGTGCAATTGATAAGCCACATTGGATAAAATATGTAGATCTTCTTGTAGTTATCCTTCCCGTCTCTTAACACAATCACTGCCTCTGCCTTCCTCCAATCATAATACCAAAAGATGAAGTCTGCACTGAAGTGTTGTTGTAAAGGCATCAAAGGAATCTTCTTCATCACTTCAGGCGCTTTGTAAATCAAAGTAACCCTCTTCTTTCCTGTTCTCGGATCAACATCCCGATGAACCTTCCTCCTAGGGTACTGAGGCTTAAACATATTCCATTTGGTTCTGCTTTCCCAAACTAACCGATCAGCAAACCAACCAACAGCCGTGTTATTAACAGAAGCTCCAGTCATAGGGAATCGACAAATGTCTCTGACCGCCCAGTACGGTAGAGTTAATAAATCATGAAATCTGTAGAAGTACAAGATTTCTGATTCCCATTTGACTGCTAAACATTTCAATCTTCCCAGATACTTCCAACCAAGAGCTCTGCCTTTGAACTTTTGGTTGTGATAACGGTAAAATCCACCTTGAGCTTCCGGCTTTGGTCGTTTATCATCAGCTTCTTTCAACTTTTGTAATAATGTCTTCAAATCATCATTCTGATTTGAAGATTTCTGCTGATCATCACCAAATACTTTCTCTACGAACTCTTCACTACGCTTTTCTGCTTTCTTTCTAGCTTCTCTGTTTCTGAGTTCAGTAAAGTTTGGGAATACCTCATTCTCATTATTCTCCCTGAAGTATTGTGGATATTCTTCATGTGTAATATCCTCAATCTCAATCTCTTCCATTTCAGGTGTATGTTTGTCATCAGAATGATTTCCAATTTCCTTTTCAGGAATATCTGGAATCATCTGATCCATCATAAACTCTTCCAACGACTTCCCTACTCGCTGTGCAATACCTTCTAAGATCTCCTTAGCAACAGCAGCAGGTACTTCACCCTCTTCCAAATCAGGGTCGTTATATTCAAGTTCATACCTCATGTCTTCCGTTTGAAAGATTTCGGCGAACTTTCCTGTGAACTCTATAGTCCATTCCCTTTTATCAAGCATCTCTCTATACACTTTCTTTGCATCATCAGTCAACAATCTAACTTTCTCGTTCCAGAAGATACTTTCATCCGAGTCTACATTCTCACTTCCTTTCTTTTTCTTGGAACTAGACTCTCCAGCATCACCTTTCTTCGACTTTCTCTTCTCAAACGAAAACTTACTAGTATCGTCTCCTCCATCATCATCACTCTCATCACTATTATCATCATCTTTACTACCCGATCCCTCAGCATCATCATCATCCTTATCATCTTTCTTACCTTCTTCATCAGAACTTTCTTCTGATTCATCTGCCTCCTCATCATCCTCTTTTTCTTCATCCGAAGGCTCAAAATCAACTTGTTCCTCCTCTCTTTCCTTATCTTCTTCTCCTTCTTTTAACTTCGGAGCTTCACCATATAGTTTATCCAACAAATCACTCAGACGCTTGTTTTCCTTCTTAAGCTCTTTGTTGTCAACCTTCACAATCTTAATCATCCTTCGGTTTCTGTTGCACTTAACCTCAAGATCCTTATTTTCTTCTTCAAGTTGTTTAACTTTCTTCTCGATCTCATCTTGGTTAGTTTTGGATGCAACGACAATCTGTAACATCTTCTCTTCATTCTTCTTAAACTTGCTAATCTCAGCCTGTTGTGCAACGATCATTTTCATCATGTCATCCATCTTCTTATTAACCTGTTTCATGACATCATCCGAAACAGTAACTTTGGAAGACTTGGATGTTTCAACTTCTTTTGCCTTCTCCTTCTGAGGATTCTTAAACATATCTAGCACATTCTCCAAAGCAGTTTCAAAATCAGCAACTGGTACTGCTTTAGATTCTTTACTTTTCTTCTGTTTCTTTGCTACTGGTGAAGATAACTTTGATGATGTACCTGCTTCAGGTATCTTCTTGCCTTTAAGCAACTGTTCTATCTCTTTCTCTCTGAGCTTCTTAGTACTTGACTTCTTGGCCATCGACTTGTGTTTTGGTTTCTTCAAATTCACAACCACAATCGATCCTTCAAAATCATCAATGTTGACACTTAAACCTTCATCAACATCAACTGTCTTCTTCTGTAAAACCTCTTCAACAGTCTTGTTCAATGATTCAGACTCACCAACCATAGTGGCCTTACGCTTGGTAGTCTTTACTCTTTCTTCTTCTGAATCCCACTGTTCATCAACTTCAGTTTCTTCAGAATCTACCGAATCCTCATCAACTAGACTTGTGCCTTTCTTCGCAGTCGTCTTCTTTTGAGTAACTTGTTTCTTTGAACTACCCTGATCAACTTTTGCCTTGCCCTTCCCTTTGGCTCCAGCATTAACTACTTGTCTCTTCCTCTTAGTATTCGCATCAGCATAAACTAAGGGATCATCATTGTCTGAATCACTGTTATCGTGCCTTGCTTTGTTCAATCCTGGGTCAGTGTAACCCGGATTAACCAAAGCACCAAATAATCTTCTATGAGGTGGCTTCTCGTTGTCAGGCACACCTTTATAACCCTTCATCCTTACAAGCGTTCTAATATTCATGTGATCTTGACCTAAAATCATAGTCGGATCCTTTCTCAAATCAGGATACTTGTGGTCGAAGATCATCATTAGAAACCTTGGATATAACATGAACTGCTTCTTCTTTAAACCTTTAAGCATCTCGAGCATATGATCCAAAATCATACCAGAAACATTAAATGGTTTGTTAAGAGTTAACGCAACCATTAATGAACTAAGGCTTTTTCTCATAACATTACCCACCGCTTACACATCCAAACACATGTATGATCACGTGTGCAAAGTACTTGAACTGCACACTGAGCTTTCCTTTGTGCATTGCTCCATCGGTGATAGGACCTTTATACTTCATTCTGAGAAAACAAGCCTTCTGCTCAGTCCATGAAAGCTCTCTGGGATCAGTACTTGTTTCAAACTTAATCTGTAATGCCTCTCTGATGTCCTCTTCTTTTAAGAACATCTCCATTCCCTGAATAGTACTTCGGATAATGGTTTGATCTTCCCAGAAATCGTATCTTGCATTCTTGTAAAAGTCCTCCACCATATCTTCGTAGATAATAGCAGGTGTAGCTAAGGCATGAATGATTTGGCTTCGCCTTAAGAAATCCACAATTCCAGAAAATTCTGTGTTCTTCACCACGTCGCCAACGTAAGCACAACAGTTATGCGACGGTTCAAACGACCATGCTTGTGGAATATTCTCTGCCTCTGGAATTGGATCTGGTACAACATTCTCCACTGGTAACTCAATATTCTCTGGTTGTTCAGCCATCTGCACATCAAAAATCAGAAAATACGTCAAAACACAAAAACAACAAATTTTAAAAATTTTAAGTTTTTCACAGTTTCCACTTTCGCCCATTTTTACATGGTCGAATGTGGAATTTCAGGTTCGAAGGTAGACATTTTGGCACGAATGTGGAAATTATCATATGAAAAAGCACATTCGCCCAAATAAAGTCACATTCGTCCAAACATTTCTACATTCGCCCGTTTAATTTGGGACGAATGTAAAACTGTTTTATCCCAAAATTTGAAAATTTGTGTAATCATGTTTAAGCTTCTGATTTTGATTCGTTTGTAAGCTAAAGTGACCGACTAAGACTCGTACACCATCAATTGACCTTATCATTCAATTATTATTAGTTTTTCAAAGGAATTAGGGTTTAGAACCACAAATCAATCGATTAACCAACTTAATCATGTTATTAATCTAATTCCTTGTAACTTCTTCCCCTAAAACTGATAATAATTGAATCCCTATCAAAAACCCTCATTAAAACAGTCCAGATTGTATCAGTTGGACAAAACTAGGGTTCGTAAAACAAAAACCCAATTCTGATCTGTTCCATCGTCCATTACCTGTAAAAGTTGGATTAAAATGATCAGGAACAAGTAGGGAATAAAATACAAAAGCAAAAGAAATCAGGGCAACAAGGTCTCTTATGTTTGAAAATTTTTGAAAAATAGCAGAATGAATGGTCGAACCTAATAATGGCTTTATATAAGTTGGTACCTTCGCCCGTTTCAAATGGTCGAATGTGGTGTGATTCCACATTCGCCCCAAATAAATGGCACGAATGTAGAATATACACCCGAAGGTGAAAAGAGTAGGATTAAAACCCACCTTCGCCCAATTTGAAACACACGAATGTGAAGATTTTTCCACCTTCGACCCATTTAAGGGGCGAATGTGAAATGGAAAAATCTGAAAATTTTGCCAAATCACGAATTCGAATCCTGTTCAACATTTTTCAATCCGTTAAGTCTCAAACACTCATTATTTCACTTTAGAATGATACAAAGCCCAGATGGTTTCATCAAATCTCAGAAATTGACCATCAAACAACGTCGATTATCTAAAAATAAAGCAGAAATGCAAAACTGTTGGATTTTCTGAAATTTATATCAAAACACACCTAAAATCTTTTTGGGTTTTGTATCTTTTTGACAATAAAACTAAAAATGCATCAATGTAAACAAAGCAGTAAACATTTTATGATATCCGGTAAGAGGATCATATCAGTTGTTTGAGAAATCTGATCACAACATTGATCTTTTCGTTTAATATTATCATTAGAAACAGTTGGTGACACGGCAATTGCAGATATTGTGATCCACATAAGCTCACATGCAGACTATTACGCAATGCTTTAAAATGATACGATTGAAGTGTATTAGACTAACACGTTGTGGTTCCCACACACACGACATACTCCCGTATCAAGTAATTGCACAAAGCTTCCTAGTAACGCGTGATTATGCCAGAGTTATCCGTTGAGTTACAAGTTATATAGCACAGAGGTGTACAGGTCAGCAAACGAATGCAGCAGAGTAACATGTGCATATATACCAGGTTGAGGCTGATATCAACTACTGATTTGCAACAGTAAATTGATACGATGTAATTATGATCTTTGATCAGTAAAAACATGAAGTTCCTCAATTCGGTAACTTTCGGTTTTGGCATTTAAGCTCTTTTAGCAAATATTCTGATAAAACTAGGTCCGTAAATCAATACGACAAAAGTTTGATCAGAATATTCCGGATAACAATAACATAACGACCCGAAACCTCAGATTTTGGCAATCCTATCAAACAAAATTACGGTACTAAGACCATATTATGCCCATGAGGTGTTCAGCCACGAATGCGTAGTTCGTTATGTTTGTATCACTAATGCACGCAATTTTTAGTCTACGAAGCCTATCAGCACATCACACGTAATCAACACACGCCTCATATTACTATACATATCTTTAGCCTGTGTCAGATCCCCACTGATGTACTATCATTTCCTCTTTTTATCCTGGAAATCATTTTTGGTTTTTCTAATATTTATGACTTTTTGAATTTTTCAATGTTTTTGGTTTTTCTGATAAAACGACTCCCCCTAAAATGTAAAACATATTTTTGGGTTTTGAATTTTTCTGAAAAGCTGTAAAAACTTTAAAGAAACTTTTAAAACTAAAAAGCGATAAACCGAGGTGTTGATTAGTCCTGTTTTTCTTTTATGTTGTTAACTTGTAAAAGATACTCAAATCGGGATCTGTCAAAAGCTTTAGTGAACAAATCTGCACGTTGATAGTCAGTATGGATTTTGACCATATCTATCAATTCTTTAGCGTAACAATCACGGATAAAATGGTATTTGATCCGGATATGTTTCGCTTTAGAATGATTGCCCGTATCTTTAGTTAATGCGATCGCGGCTTCATTATCACAGTGTATAGGGGTTTTAAGAAACTGCTAACCGTAATCCACCATCTGCTGTTGGATCCAGAGCACTTGCGAACAGCAACTCGAGGCTGCAATGTACTCGGCTTCACAGGTAGACAGCGCGACCGAAGTCTGCTTCTTACATTGCCAGGTGACTAACCTGCTCCCTAAAAACTGGCATCCAGCTGTAGTGGATTTGCTATCCTTGTCACAGCTGCCCCAATCTGCATCACTAAAAGCGATAAAGTCAAAATCATCATCATTAGGGTACCAAAGTCCTCTCGAGGGACAACCCTTCAGATATCTAAGGATACGCTTGACCGCCGTCAGATGACTTTGTTTCGGCTTCGATTGATAGCGAGCACAGAGACATGTTGCGAACATAATGTCTGGCCGAGATGCGGTAAGATACATCAGAGATCCGATGATTGCTCTGTATGTAAACGGGTCCGTCAGCTCCCCCTTAGCGTCCACTCCAATCCCGTGATTGGGTTGAATCGGGGTATCCATCGGCTTGGAATCCTCCATCTGGAACCGGCTCAAGACTTCGGATACGTATTTCGTCAGGTGAATGAAGATCCCCGTGGGTCTTTGATCCACCTGCAAGCCGAGGAAAAACTGCATCTCCCCCATCACACTCATCTCAAACTTTTCCTGCATGACAGTTTCAAACTCCCTGCATAAAAGTTCGTTAGTTGAGCCAAATATTATATCATCAACATATATCTGAACTAGAAGCAAATCATCTCCTGTTTTCTTCGTGAACAGGGTGCAGTCGACGAGTCCGCGCTTAAATCCCTTTGACATGAGGTACGTACTCAGCTCCTCGTACCACTGGCGTGGAGCCTGGTGCAGACCATACAAAGCTTTGTTCAGTACATACACCTTATCCCGGTGGATAGGGTCTTCAAAGCCCGGTGGTTGCCCGACGTAAACCTCCTCTTTGACTTTCCCGTACAGAAATGCGCTCTTGACGTCCATCTGATACACCTTGAACTTTTTATAGGAAGCAAACGCACGAAACATTCGAATTGCCTCCATGCGTGCTACAGGTGCATAGATTTCATTGTAATCAATCCCTTCGATTTGATGGAAACCTTGTACGACCAATCTGGCTTTGTTTCGAACAATCACTCCGCGATCATCCTTCTTACACTTAAACACCCATTTGGTGCCGATCTTCTTTCTACCAGGAGGTAAATCAGTGAGCGTCCAAACCCCCAACTTCTGAAATTGTAATAACTCCTCCTGCATTGCTTCAACCCAGGCATCCTCCAGCAAAGCGTCTTTGTATGTCCTTGGCTCGACCTGAGACACATAACATGCAAACGACCAATCATTTTGACTACCAGATTTTTGTATTTTGGCATATAAAGCTAAAGCACCAAAACTCTCTGGCGAATTAACACTTCTCAGCTGTCCTCTCGTCATCACACTGCTTCCAGGGTCACCAATAACTTGCTCCAGCGGGTGAATACGGTGAATCCAAGATTCCGGATGTTCAGGTAGAGTAACTCCCGTCTGAATAGTCAAGTTCTCTACAGCATCCAGATCATGACCCGTGTTAGACGATGAAGCAACATCTGGATTTGGGTTCACTGGCGGTGCCTCTGGTTCTGTTGCGTTTTCAAGAATAACTTCTTCAAATTCTCCATCATCTTCTGATTCTGAAGTATCTAAAGTTGTGGAAGCCTCTTGAAACACTTCTTCCTCCGGTACAGGAACATTGGTATCATTAGAAGCTGTTGGAGGAGTTACTGTGATCGGACGCACCAACGGTGAAGTCGCCGCGTTTTCACACTCGTAAAGTAATCGAATAACAGCCTCTTCAACCAAGCTATCTAGATTGAATGATTCAAAGAAATATTTGTAATCAAACATCCAATCAGGACCAATCCCTTGCACATTCTGAGTATACCGTTGAACTTCTACGTTAGCCCAATCTTCCACCTGACGAGTTCTCTTGTTGTATACCCATTTGAGCGGGGTTGCATATCCAACGAAGTAACCCTCTTCAGCTTTCGGACTAAACTTCTCGCTTGGATTCAACATCGTGCATGGTGCCCCAAAAGGTTCTAGATACTCTAAGTTCGGCTTTCGTCGGTGTAACAGCTCATAAGAAGTTTTACCAAACTTCTTCACCGTTAAAACCCGATTAAGTGTATAATTTGCTGCATAAATCGCCTCGTTCCAGAACATTACTGGAAGATTCGAGTCTGCTAGCATTGTTCTTGCCGCCTCTATTAGAGTCCTGTTTTTACGTTCAGCAACACCGTTCTGTTGTGGGGTATACGGAGCCGAATATTCATGATGAATTCCTTTGTTTTCACAAAGTTCATCCATCTTGGCATTTTTGAACTCCGTCCCATTATCACTCCGAATTCTCTTGATCTTGAGATTGTAGAGATTTTCCAATCGAGTGAACAGAACTTTCAAATTATTAAAGGTGTCACTTTTATGCTGCAAACACATCACCCATGAAAATCTTGAGTAGTCGTCAGTGACAACTAAACAATAGAGCTCTCCAAGATGACTTTTGCGCTTGACAGGTCGAAAAAGGTCCATGTGCAATCGCTCAAGTGGCATCTCAACAGAGTTAACCTTCTTCACTTTGTGGGACTGTCTGTGTTGCTTCCCCTTCTTACAGCTCACGCACTTGTCATTCAAATGAAAATGCTTCACATTTACGCCATCGACAAGTCCATTCTTCACTAGATGATTCATTTTTCTCAAATGAATGTGCCCCATTCTTTGGTGCCACATTATCGATTCCTTCTCGGTCGCCTTTGATAGAAAACATGTTACTTGCCCCTGGGTTGTCATTGCCTTGGACATATCAAGAATATAAAGGTTGTTGACACGAGGTGCTTTCAACATTACCCACTCTTTTGGAATTTTGAAGCCCGGTTTGAGAATATAGCAGGATTTGTCATCAAAATAAACAGTAAATTGATTGTCACAGATTTGACTGACGCTCAACAGATTATAGTCTATCTGCTTCACATATGAAATCCTCTCAAAGCTCACAATCCCATTACTCACACTTCCTTCCATTGTGATATATCCGCCCTTGTTTCCGGCAAAAGCAACATATCCACCATTAATGTTCTTCACATCAAACAATAAAGCTAAATCCCCGGTCATGTGGCCTGAAGCTCCACTATCAACAATCCAAAGACTGCTAATAGGGCCAGCTGAAGCTCCCTGCACACATCAAGTAAAACAGTTAGTTCTTTCGGGGGACCCAAGCCTGAGTGGTCTTGGGTCTTTGAATATCATTGTTCAAAGAGTCATTCACTTCATCAGATTGTTTTGGATCGATCTTTTTAGGATCATTCAAAACATTTTCAACTTTCTCATTTGACTTTGAAGTTGAGGCTCCTGGAGTACCATTTGGTGTCCAAGATTGTTCAGAACGTTTCAAGATACGAATCTGAGATTTTGGGTTCTCAGTCATTTTCTGAACATTGTTTGCAAAAGAAACCTTCTTGGGTACCTTCTCTGATTTAACAGATTTAGGTCCAACATTTGACTTGACAATAGGTTTTTGTGGAACCCTTTGTCTATCATTTGTTGTGTTCACCAATGGTTTTCTCCATGAATTCTCCATAGCAATCCGGTTATGACGATCATACTGAAAAGGACGATCATTCCTCTTTTGATAAAAAATTGTTTTGATTATAAAATTGTTGTTGTTGAGGAACAAAACGCCTTTGTTGTGGATAGTAATGATTATCGACCGGTTTCCTCATGGATTGCCTAACTTCAACTTCGTGCCTCTTGTGCCTTACATACGGGCAGTGAGCAAGTAAATGCCCTCTCTCCCCGCATTTAAAGCATGCACGGTATTCCTCAAAAACATTTGGAGCATTCGGTTGAGCAAAGGTTCTGACAGGATATTGATCATTATACTGTCTGTTCTTCAAACTCTCAGGGAGTGGACCCTTTGAGTAGGCTGGCTCATGAAAACCGTTTGCTTTGTTTTTGGGCTTAATAAACTCTGTGACATGAACCTTTGGTTCTTTAGGAACATCCAAAAACAATTTCTTAAGAATTTCTGGCGGAATCTCATTTGTTCTTTCATGTTTTGGAAACCAAATAGTGCTTTCTTGCCAAATTTTATCAATTTTAGAGTAGTTAGCAAACTTAATTGGATATTCCTCGTCAGAGATGATCTTATCGGATCCTTCCATCCGATAAAACACCTTGACTGGTTTGTCACTCATTGGTTTGTCACTTGGTTCAATCTTAACTTCTTTCTTTTCAGACTTTTTCTCACGATGTGCGTTAGCCATCGGATGCACATGCTGAGACGATGACACTGGTTCAGTAGTAATGATGTGATTTTCTTTTGGAATATCACACGCATTAGCACTTTGGTAACTTCCAGAGTCACTCTCAGAGTCTGAATCAACAGTTACCCCTTCATTGTTCAAACCTAAAATCGGCCTCACATCGGAATGTGGATCACCAACACTTGAGGTATTGGATTCATTTTCCGTGATGAGTCTGATTTTACCGAGCTCTCCGGTGTCACTTGATGACAATTATGGTTTTCAAAAAGCACCGGAGATGGCACAGACTTATAGTTTGTGGTTTGATCATCAATGATGTGGTCAACAACATAAGCAATGTGCTTATAACTCTCCAATTTCTTATTGACTTTTTCAGCAAAACACTTGATGGTGGCCATTTCCAACTTAGTGTTCTCTATTTCATTAATGTAGTTGTTTATTGCTAATTGTTTTAATGAAAGAGTTTTCTTAATGTCAGAAATGTCCTTTTTATATCCATCAAGTACTTTGTTAAAAGCAATCAATTCTTTGCGAGTAGATTGACAGTTGATTATAGCACTATCACGTTGAACGCGAAGTTCTTTGTTTTCATCAGTCAATCTATCACAAGTTCCAAAGTATTTGTCATTAGTAACATCAGTGCTAGATTCAGAACTTACCTGTTTAGGAGGATCTGTCATGGCCATCAAAGCAAAATGAGCTTCCATTCCAGCGAAAAACTTCGAATAATCGATTCTGGTGAAAGCATCATCTACTATGCACGACTTCCTCGTCTTCAGAAAATCTGCTTTTGCCAGCAACTGATCAATCTCGTCATCCAAAGATGGTAACACTAGCCTCTGTGTCTGATTCACTGTCTGAATCTGAGTAAATTGACTCACACTCCTCAGGAACATCAGAAACTGTGTCAATCACCACTCCTGAACTTGCTTCCTCAGCCTGAACTTCAACAGTCTCAGTCTCCACTTTCACCTCTTCCACAGATTCATCAACTTCACTCTCAGTTTCTTCATTTTTATCAACTATCACCGACTCCTCTGTATCAACCTGTCGGGCAACACAAGCCACATTCCCACCAGTAGTGATCTCCTCAACACCAATTTGCATCCCAGACCAGTCAAACCGTTCATCCTGCTGGATCACCAAAGCTTGATTCTGATTCGTATTCTGTGGCTGCTCATTTGGTGTAGTGATCGGTATAACTGTTCTGTTAGTGTTATTTGGTGAGTGGTTTTGATTCTGGTTGGTTGTGTTTGGTTGTCTGTTTTGGTTGTTGTTTGAGGTGTTTTGTCGGTTTTGGTAATTGTTTTGGTTTTGATAGTTGTTACCTTGGAAAGAAACTTGGTTTTGGTTTTGTTGTTGACGGTTCTGGTAGTTTGAGTTGAAAGGGTTTCTGTTACCTTGCTTAGGTGGCTGAGTGCATTCTCTTTTGAAGTGACCCTTACCTCCACAGTTAAAACATGTCACCTTCTCCTTGTTGAAACCGAAGGTAGTGTTTGGAGAAGTTCCCAAATCAGTCCTCCCGGTCTTTTCAATAAACTCGGTTGCTCTTCTCATAATACTAGCAAAAGCCCACTGAATGTCAATCAGCTCCATCTCCTCTTTGTCGATTTGTGCATAGTCTTCATTGGTCAAGTTGTTATTCCCAATTTGACTTGCAACTAAACCGTTATATGATGAAACCATTGCAGAGACTAATGCAATATGTTGCTGAGCAACCTCCACTGTCACATTACCCAAATTGGATGTCTCCAATACCACTGGTTGCTGATTGGGTTGATTCACTTGATTCATGTATTGTGGTTGTTGAGGTGGTTGTTGTGATTGGCTAGCAGTATAGAATGCTGCTTGCTGCATTGGAGAGAATGGTGAAATGTAAGAATTAGTGTATTGCTGTGGTGGTGGTGTGTATGATGGTTGTGAATAGGATGAGGTTTGTGCTAGGTAGTTGATAGGTTGTTTCGGTGGTTCCATGACACTAGAAATACAAGCAATGTGAGGTGCCACTATTCCACCAGCACTCGAGTTTCCAACTATTGCTGAATTACCACCATAATATAACTCTGGGTTCTGAGGAATCTGAGATTTTTGGCTTTCCTCTTCTCCTCGAGTTCTTTATTCTCCAGCTTCTGTACGAACTCGTTGATAGTTTAATACTTGTAAGCATCCTTCTCTTTGAGAACCTCGACATGTTGATCCCAGTACGGTGGTAAAGCATCTACAAACTTGTCCACCAGATCTGTCATCGGAATCTGTATACCATAACTAGACAATTCAGTTAGTAAATGACAATATCTAGGAGTCAACTCTTTTAATGTCTCGTTTCCAACATAAGTAAAGTTCTCAAATTCTTTTCTCAACTCCTCCATCCTCAACCTTCTCGTCTTTTCATTCCCATCATGACGATTCTTTAGCACATCCCATAACTGCTTTGACGTAGTGCACGTTCCAAACTGATGTAGTAAATCGTTTGTGATCGCCTGAGTCAACTGAGAGTATGCTTTCTTCTCCACAGCAAATTTCTTTTTCTCCTCGTCTGACAAACTCTCCAAAGGAACAGGTTCACCGGTGTTCTCCAGAATCGGTGCAACATAACCTTTGGCTATCATCTGCCATGCCTCTGTGCCCTCCAACCCCATGCCTTCTAGATGGATCTTGAATTTCTTCTGCCACTGGTTATACTCCTGCATCTCCATTAGCTTGGGTGGACGATTCCCGCTACCTGAAGATAAGTCATTTATTAGTGTAGAAATAGCATTGGTAGTTTGAGTATTTACCACCGCGGCTGCTACTCCCCAATAGTCTGTCACAGGTTGTGGTGGTGGAGGTGCAACGCTCTGAGGCATCGAGCTAGTCATCGCTATGTAATTGATCGGTTGCGAAGACTGAGTGCTCGTTTTCTGGGCTGCCACTGTCCATGGGTCCATAGTCACTTGCTACTGTTGTTGTGTCGTTGATGGTCTCGGTGTAGTAGGAAAATTCCACATGATGTTCACGAACTTCGAAAATCACCAAACTTAGAAAATTTTCCAAACTCAGTTCTACTAAAACAGGATATTATGATCATACAAGTCACAATTCCAGGTGCAGAAACCCTAGAACTGAACAAAATGATATTACGCAAATCAAAACACGTAAGACACCTTTTCAATCTCCATTTTATAGATAAACTTGATCAAAACGTGTTTACAATCAATATACAAGTTAATCTAGACCAAACATAAACATTCACACTCTAGAGAGAATCCTGACCTTGACACACACACATTCAATAACTATTCTTCACATCAAAATGACCAAAACATATTTATAGCTGCTGCAGGTTCGCCCCTTTTGATGGTGCGAATGTGGACAAAGTCCACATTCGCCCACTGCATCAGTACGAATCTGGACAATCTTCAACCTTCAGTCACCTTCGCCCATACTATTCCTTCCTTCGCCCAAACCAAAAACACATTCGCCCAATCTCTTTCACCTTCGCCCCTTCAGAAACATTACTAACACATGTTAACAACCTAATCCAATCACTAGTCGCAAAAACGTGCATCTACACGAAGTTGACCGAACGGTAATCGGACTCACGATGTGACAATGACATTGAGATTCGTACACAAGAAAAGACTCGAGTTTTAAAGGACGTAACTATCGGTACGTTTGAAGTTTCGGGCACCCGAATGTAGGAACGGGAAGGCCATAAGATATCTGATCATGCAGCAGACTCTGATAAAGGATACGAAGTTGACCGGACGGTAATCGGACTCACGATGTGACAATGAAATAGACATTCGTACACAAGAAAAGACTCGAGTTTTAAAGGACGTAACTATCGGTACGTTTGAAGTTTCGGGCACCCGAATGGAGGAGCGGGAAGGCCTTAAGATATAAGAGCACGCAACAGACTCAGATAAAGGATATGAAGCTCACCGGAAGGTAATCGGACACACAATGCGACAATGACATAGAGATTCGTACAGAAGAAAAGATTCGAGTTTTAAAGGACGTAACTATCGGTACATTTGAAGTTTCGGGCTCCCGAATGGAGGAACGGGTAGGCCATAAGATATCTGATCATGCAACAGACTCAGATAAAGCATATGAAGCTTACCGGACGGTAATCGGACTCACAATGCGATAATGACACAGACATTCGTACACAAGAAAAGACTCGAGTTTTAATGGAAGTAATTATCGGTTCATATTAAGTTTCGGGCACCCGAATGTAGGAACGGGAAGGCCATAAGATATCTGATCATGCAACAGACTCTGATAAAGGATACGAAGTTGACCGGACGGTAATCGGACCCACGATGTGATAATGACATAGAGATTCGTACACAAGAAAAGACTGGAATTTTAAAGGACGTAAGTATCGGTACGTTTGAAGTTTCGGGGACTCGAATGTAGGAACGGGAAGGCCATAAGATATCTTATCATGCAACAGACTCTGATAAAGGATACGAAGTTTACCGGATGGTAATCGGACTCACGATTTGACAATGACATAGAGATTCGTACACAAGGAAAGACTCGAGTTTTAAAGGACGTAACTATCGGTACATTTGAAGTTTCGGGCTCCCGAATGGAGGTACGGAAGTCCACAAGATATCTAATCATGTAACAGACTCAGATAAAGGATATGAAGCTTACCAGACGGTAATCTAACTCACAATGCGACAATGACACAGAGATTCGTACACAAGAAAAGACTTGAGTTTTAATGGACGTAACTATCGGTTCATATGATGTTTCGGGCACCCGAATGGAGGAACGGGAAAGCTATAAGATATCTTATCATGCAACAGACTATGTTAAAGGATACAAAGCTGACCGGATGGTAATCGGACTCACGATGTGACAATGACATAGAGATTCGTACACAAGAAAAGACTCGAGTTTTAAAGGACGTAACTATCCGTACGTTTGAAGTTTCGGTCACCCGAATGTAGGAACGGGAAGGCCATAAGATATCTGATCATGCGACAGACCCAGATAAAGGATACGAAGTTGGCCGGACGGTAATCGGACTCATGATGTGACAATGACATTGAGATTCGTACACAAGAAAAGACTCGAGTTTTAAAGGACGTAACTATCGGTACGTTTGAAGTTTCGGGCACCCGAATGTAGGAACGGGAAGGCCATAAGATAACTGATCATGCAGCAGACTCTGATAAAGGATACGAAGTTGACCGGACGGTAATCGGACTCACGATGTGACAATGAAATAGATATTAGTACACAAGAAAAGACTCGAGTTTTAAAGGACGTAACTATCGGTACGTTTGAAGTTTCGGGCACCCGAATGGAGGAGCGGGAAGGCCATAAGATATATGAGCATGCAATAGACTCAGATAAAGGATATGATGCTCACCGGAAGGTAATCGGACACACAATGCGACAATGACATAGAGCTTCGTACAGAAGAAAAGATTCGAGTTTTAAAGGACGTAACTATCGGTACATTTGAAGTTTCGGGCTCCCGAATGGAGGAACGGGTAGGCCATAAGATATCTGATCATGCAACAGACTCAGATAAAGCATATGAAGCTTACCGGACGGTAATCGGACTCACAATGCGATAATGACACAGACATTCGTACACAAGAAAAGACTCGAGTTTTAATGGAAGTAACTATCGGTTCATATGAAGTTTCGGGCACCCGAATGTAGGAACGGGAAGCCAATAAGATATCTGATAATGCAGCAGACTCCGATAAAGGATACGAAGTTGACGGACGGTAATCGGACTCACGATGTGACAATGACATAGAGATTTGGACACAAGAAAAGACTTGAGTTTTATAGTATGTAACTATCGGTACATTTGAAGTTTCAGGCTCCCGAATGGAGGAACGGAAGGCCATAAATTATCTGATCATGCAACACACTCAGATAAAGGATATGAAGCTTACGGGACGGTAATCAGACTCACAATGCGACAATGACATAGAGATTCGTACACAAGAAAAGACTCGAGTTTTAATGGACGTAAATATCGGTACATTTGAAATTTCGGGCACCCGAATGTTGGAACGGGAAGGCCATAAGATATCTTAGCATGCACCAGAATCAGATAAAGGATATGAAGCTGACCGGACGGTAATCAGACTCACGATGTGGCAATGACATAGAGATTCGTACACAATAAAATACTCGAGTTTTATAGGACGTAACTATCGGTACATTTGAATTTTCGGGCACCCGAATGGAGTAACGGGAAGGCCATAAGATATCTGAGCATGCAACAGACTCAGATAAAGGATATGAAGCTGACCGGACGGTAATCGGACTCACGTTACGACAATGTCATAGAGATTCGTACACAAGAAAAGACTGGATTTTTATAGGACGTAACTATCGGTACATTTGAAGTTTCGGGCACCTGAATGGAGGAACGGGAAGGCCATAAGATATCTGAGCATGCAACAGACTCAGATAAAGGATATGAAGTTAAAAGGATACGAAGCTGTACGAAGCTAGGGTTTTCTTTTTTTTCTCTCTCTTTTTGGCGATTTCCGGCGATTGTACTGTTCCATCCCTTTGTCTTCCTTCCCGCCTCTCTTAACCCTTCCTTTTCGTTTCTTCTGTCGTGGTTCACTGTTCCGATTACTTTGTAGTGTCGGAATCTTCACAGTGCACGACCTATGAGCTCGTTTGTTAATTCGGTGGTTACTGATCAACCTCCAGCAGCTCCGCCTGATTCGCTGGTGGTTGATTTAGATTCGATGAATGCAGATCTGGATTGTGAGGTAGCTGATGTTGAGATTAAGGATGGTTCGGATGTGGAAATCATTACTGATGATAAGGGTTCTGAAGGTAACAAGGAATTGACAGTTAAGCAGGTAATTCTTACTCGTAGTTTTAATGGTCGTACTGATTCCATTTTGTTTAGTGTGGAAATTGTGAGTTTTATGAAGGCCATGTTTGGGGATAAGTGGAAGGATAGATTGATTAATGAACAACTTGAGCTGGTTAAATTGGCTGGTTTTGGGGAGACTGTTCTGGTTAATTCACTGGTGGATTTAGAGGTTGAGGGGAAGAATCTGAGTTTTGTTAGTAGTTTGAAAGGACAGTATGGCAGAATTCTGGGTATTATTGCTAATTTTTTGGGTAAAAGGGTGTATGGAGATTATGTGACTGGTAAAACTATTGGGAAAGATGGTCTGGTTGAGAAGAGTAGTATGTGTGCCAAGTTTCCTCAGTTGGATGTGAGCTCTAATGTTTTTGAGTGTGGTATGGATGCTCAGTTTATGTTCTTAAACAATAGGAAGAAAAGATCTATAATGAATGAGGGTGTTAAGGTTAAATATGCTAAAGTTTTATGGGATGAGAAGAATTATGTGAGAGAAAGGAAAGATGGTGGTTGTCCAAATGCAGAGGAAGTGTTGCCTGATGTTATTAATTCTAAGGAGGTTCTTAGTGTGGTAGAGGGGGCTCAGGCTAGTAACAAATTTATTAAGCTCCTTGTGGGAAAGAAGGGTGATAAAACTGATTATGGTAAGGAGGGTGATCTTAGACTGAAGTTGTCTGTGAATACTCAGAGTTTTGAATTCAGTCCAGGTAAGGGGGTGGTTTGGCTGTTGATGATGAAGGGGTTGTTTTGCAAGGAGGTAAGAGTGAGCTGATTCTTAAAGAAGTGGCTAAGGCTAAAGCTAAAGCTAAGGCTATTTCTAAGGAGAAAGCTGTGGAGAATGCTAGTGGTACTGTTACTGGTGACAATAATAATATGGAGGTTGAAAAGGCAGAGACTATTAAGAAGACTGAATCTACTGTGAAGATGCCTTGGAGAGGCAAGTTAAAAAGCCCCTCTATGAAGAAGTTAATTCAGAAAAAGTCTGATGAGTTAGGCCCTTACAAGGTTACTAATGATGATTTGCATTTCATAGGTAACTTAAAACCTTTACCTAAGTCTATTCTTAATACTGTTGAGTTGAAGGATAATGTTGAGTTTGCTGTTAATAAAGCTGGAGAGAGGAATGTAAGTCAGAAAATGATGAGTTTGTCTTTTGCTGAGATTACAAAGGAGCAATCTAATGAAGTATTGAACACTAAAGTAGCTTTTTATCCTCCTAAAGTGTTAGAAACAGGAGAGGTTGTTGCTGTTATCAGGCCTGAGAAATTAGTAGAGGCCAAGGCTGCTTATAAAAACTATATGTATGGCTATTTTGTGGGGCAAAATTTATCATTGGGAATGGTGAGATATCATTTATTTATGATGTGGAAGAAGTTTGGGTTAGTTGAGATTTCTACTAATGGGAATGGGGTGTTTTTCTTTAAGTTTAAATCTGATGTGGGAATGTATGAGGCTATTCATTAGGGGCCATGGTTGATTAATGATATACCCTTATGTATTAAAAAGTGGGAAGTGGGAATTAATATGGACAAGGTTGATCCTTATTCTATTCCTATTTGGGTCACTATACCAAATATGGCAATGGAATTATGGAATCGTGAAAGTATTTGTAGTATGGTTAGTTGCATTGGGAATCAAATAATGTTGGATAGAGTTACAGCTGTGAGATGTTCTAAAGAGGAGGGTAGAGCTGGTTTTGCTAGAGTCCTAGTTGATGTTAAAGCTGATAGGACTATGCCGGATTATGTTAATGCCTATTATCCGGAGGATGCTGGAAATCCTGCTTTTATTAAACAGGTTAAGGTTGAGTATCAAATGAAGGTTAAAAGGTGTTCTGCTTGCAAAGTGTTTGGCCATGACTTTGAGGGCTGCAAAGTTAGAGTTTTATCTGAGGAAGAGGTTGCTGGGAAGACTGAGCAGTTATTAAAGGAACTTTTTCAGGCTACTGAGGCTGAATTTCCGGTGTCTGGTGTGGATAATGAGGGGTTTCAAACTGTTGGTAGGAACAATAGAGTGGTGAATAATAATGATGGTATATTGGGTAGGCAGAATGGGGTGCAGGGTAATGGTGTTGGTAGATGAAATGGGATTGGGAATGGTCATAATGGGAGGAATAGGGCTGGGAATTTTAACAGGAATGGATCTGGGGTTGGGAATAGGAGTCAACAGAATGGTAATGGATCTGGTGGGAATGGGAATAGAACTCAGTCTAATGGGTTGGGGAATAATGGAAATGGGAATAAAGATCAGAATTTGGGAGTGGGGAATAGTGGGGCTGTGAACAAAGTGCAGAATGGGGATATGGGTAGTAGTGGAACAAGGGGTAAGAATTCTTTTGGGCAGAAACACTTAACTCTGAAATGGGTTAATAAAGGGGAGAATAGTAGCAGTGGGGATTCTGGAGGTATAAATTTAAAGAACAGTTTTGAGGTGTTGAAAGGGGATTTGGGAATGGATATGAATAATGATGGTGAGAATAAGGGGAAGCATATTTTGCAGGAATCTGTTGTTAAGAATACTATGAATATTGGAGGAAAGTTTGGTAATGTTGTACAAAAAGAATATGGTCAGAGGGCTGAGACTAGTACTGCAGCTGAGAAGAAGACTAAATTAGATACTAGAATCAATGTGAAGTCTGGATACTTTAAAATTAGTGATGACCAATTTAATGAAGTGGCTCACTATGTGATTAACAAAATTTGTCCTTCAAATGCTGTTATGAGAAAGTGGCAAGTGGGGCAACTGAAGTTATTTTTTGAGCAGTGGGATAAGCTAATGTTTGAAAAGCTGATGGAGGCTAAGGAAGTTCTTTCTGAAGAAGATGAGACTGTTGTGTTCATGAAATGTGATGATGCTGATATTGGAGCTGGTGAGGGTTCTTCTGGAATTAGGAACTCTTCTGGGAAGAATGTTGTTTAATGATGACAGGTATAATGACTTGGAATGTTAGAGGTTTATCTAAAATCTCTAAACAAAGACAAGTTAGGAAGTTGATTTTAGAGAATAATGTTAGTATTTGTTGTGTTATTGAGACTAGAGTAGATCCTTCTAATCTACTTAAGGTTAGTTCCGGTATTATGGAAAAGTGGCAATGGATTTCTAATGCTGAAAGTTGCCATAGTTGGACTAGAATTTTGGTGGGTTGGGATAAGAATATGGTGGATATTATAGTTCTGAGCATGAATGATCAGGTAATCAATTGCTTGATTTGCCCTATTGACAGTAATCAAAGATTCTTTGGGTCTTTTGTTTATGGTCTGACCAAGATTCCTAGTAGAAGATCTTTGTGGAATAGTTTAAGGAATCATGCTAGCATGTTGCAGGATAACCCTTGGGTTATTATAGGGGATTTTAATGCTATTTTACACCCTTCTGAGAAGAATATTGAGGCTGAGGGTACTAATTATGGGATGGTAGATTTTAAGGAATGTGTGGATGATTTGTCTGTGGTGGATTTACCCTGGACTGGTTTTAAGTTCACCTGGAATCAAAAACCAGGCAAAGTGGATGGTATTCTTGAGAAGCTGGATAGGGTGTTGGGTAATGTTGCTTTTTTGGAGAATTTTCCTACTACTGTTGTGAAATTTCTGCCTTTTTATTGCTCTGATCATTCCCCTTCTATTCTATCTTGGCTTGTTCATATGAAGAATAGAGTTAAAAGATTCAGATTTTGGAATTATATGGCTGATAAAGATGATTTTTTGCCCTGGTCAAAGATATATGGGCTAAAGAGGTGCAGGGATATGCTATGTTTGTCATTGTCTCTAAGCTTAAATCTCTAAAGAAACCTTTGAGGAAATTACATTATGGTAGTGGTAATCTGTACAGTAAAGTTGAGAAGTTAGAAGTGGAATTGAAGAGAATTCAAGCTGATATTGTGATTGATCCTGGAAATAATGATTTAAGAGAGGAAGAAGCTATTTACTTAAAGCTTTATAATGCTGCTGTTTGTGAAGAAGAATTGTTTTTGAAACAGAAGTCTAATGTTCATTGGCTAAAAGTGGGTGACAGGAATTCTAAATATTTCTTTCACTCAATCAAGCAGAGACAGGCTGTTAATAAGATTTTTCAGATTGAGGATGATGAGGGTATCACTTATAATAGTGATGATGTTGGAAATGCTTTTGTTAAGTTCTTTACTGGTATGTTAGGGAAGAAGGGGATGGTTAATAATATCAGAGACCCTGCTAGCTTATTTGAAAAGAAACTTCCTGAGGGTATTGCTGAGTTTATGATCAGGAGAGTTACTAAAGATGAAGTTAAGGCTGCTATGTTTCAAATTGAAGACAATAAGGCCCCTGGGCCTGATGGCTACACAGCTAAATTTTTTAAAACGACTTGGGGTATTATTGGAGAGGATATTTGTAAGGCTGTGATAGAATTTTTTGAGAGTGGGAAATTACTAAAGGAAGTTAATGCAACTGTGATTTCCTTGATTCCTAAAGTTAGAAGTCCCAAGGTGGTAAGTGAATTTAGACCGATTGCTTGTTGCAATGTGGTCTATAAATGTATCAGTAAAGTGCTATGTAATAGGCTTAAAGAGTTTTTGGGGTTGATTGTTAGTAATTCCCAAAGTGCTTTTATCCCTGGAAGGATGATTAGTGATAATATACTTCTTGCTCAAGAGCTGATTAGGGGTTATCAATGGGTGAGGGGAATACCTAGAGTGGCTGTGAAGATAGATTTGAAGAAGGCCTATGATTCTGTTGATCATGGGTTTGTACAGCAGTGCCTAATTCATTATGGTTTCCATGAGAAGTTTATTCATTGGATAATGGTGTGTTTATCCTCTGTTTCTTATTCTTTAAATGTTAATGGGGAATTGTATGGTTTTTTCAAAGGAGAGAAGGGGTTGAGGCAAGGGGATCCCATTTCTCCATACTTATTTACACTTGTTATGGAGGTTCTCAACCTGATGATAATTAGGCAAGTTGAGAATGCTGAGAAGTTTGTCTATCACTGGAAATGTGAAGCTATTAAACTGACTAATCTTTGTTTTGCTGATGATTTATTTCTCTTTGGAGCTGCTGATGAAGATTCTTTGAAGGTGTTAAAGATGGTTCTGGATGAATTCAGTTCTTGCTCAGGTTTGTATCCTAATCAGGCTAAAAGTGAAATATTTTTTGGAAATGTGAAGATAGATATTCAGAATAGGATTAATAGGATCTTCCCTTTGAAGGACTGTGGTATCTTGATTGATAAGGTGAAGAACAGAACTAATGATTGGAGAAATAAGTTTTTATCTTATGCTGGTAGGTTGCAATTGGTTCATTCTATACTGTCTTCCCTTACAGTATATTGGGCCTCAATGTTTATTTTGCCTGCTGGAATAAATGAAGATATTGAGAGGTTAATTAGATGTTTTTTGTGGAGCAATGGGGACTATAAGCCTGGGGCTGCTAAAGTGTGTTGGGATGATGTCTGCCTTGCTAAAAATCAAGGTGGTCTAGCAATATCTTCTTTGAAAGATAGGAATGTTGCTTTAATGATCAAGCATGTATGGAGTATTCTGAATAATATAGACTCTATTTGGGTGAGATGGGTGAAACATTACAGATTGCAAGGGAAGAATTTCTGGTCTATTGAGGAGACTAATTCTGATACTTGGTATTGGAAGCAAATTCTTGACTGTAGAAGATATGTTAGAAATAATTATTATGCTAGATTTGGTGATGGTAAATGTATAAGTGCCTGGTATGACTCTTGGCATGATAGAGGGCCTTTAGTCAACTTAATTGATAGGAGGGATATTAGAGAATCTGGGTTGGGTTGGAATTGTAAGGTTGCTGATTTGGTCCAAAATGGTGAATGGAAGGTGCCTTTTGATTGGGAAATTAAATACCCTTGGTTGATAGGGAGTAAGGCCCCTGTGTTGGACAGAATCAGTAAGGATTGTTATATGTGGAAGGATGTGAATGATAATGTTGTCCCTTTTACATCCAAAGCTGTGTATGAGAAATTATGTAGGAGAGGGCCTGTTGTGAAATGGGGAAATTTTGTCTGGTTTAGTCAAAATGTCCCTAGGCATGCTTTCGTAGTCTGGTTGGCTTTTAAATATAGGTTACCTACTCATGAAAGAATGCTGATGTGGAGTACTAGAGATGATTTGAAATGTGTCTTTTGTGATGGGGGACCTAATAGTCAGAATCACCTTTTCTTTGAATGTGATTATTCCAGAAACATATGGAGAGACCTGAAAATTATAGCAAAATTAGAGAATGCTCCTGATTCTTGGGATGGGCTGGTCAGTTATATTGAACAGAGGAAGTTTGGCAAATCAATCTGGGATGTTATTCAGAGATTGGTTATTGCTGCTGCTGTCTATTGCATTTGGAGGGAAAGAAATAGAAGAATATTTAAGGAGGGCAGATGTTCAGCCTTGATAATTACTAATCAAGTTAAAGAAGTTGTAAGGCTTAGGCTAATGAGTCTATCCTTTAAGAAGACTAGCCAGGTTTCTTTGGCTGCTGCTGTGTGGGATTTTGTTATTTAATGATGGTGTACTCTTTAATGGACATTTGCAGTCTGTTATGGATGCTTTGGAGGGGGATTGGGAGCTTATTTTGGTGGTATGGGTTTGGTATGGGTCATAAGGATAAGATGTTCTTTCCTTTTGATCCTGGTATAGAATTGGTTTTGATGGGTCAGTTTGTAATGTATGAGGGGTATATGGGGATAATGGGGTTTTTGATTATTATGTCATGTAACTGGTGGAACTTGCAGATTCTCAAGAATGTGAAGGGAAGTGATCAAGATATAGCTGTTGAGTACTTGCAAAAGATAAGAGATGATCAGAAGAGGATTCAAGCTATGGCGACTAGAATGGATGCTGATCTTAGTGCCTGTTGTTTTTTGCTGGTTTACAGGATTGTTGGCAAATGGGTCAGCAGCAGATTGGAGTTTTTGAGGTGTAGTAGATGGATTCCATTGCAGAGTAAGGATATGAAGATTGGCGCTTGGAATAATAAGAGCTGGTTAGAGACTAGAAGACTTGAAGATGGCTGCTGGAATGGATGCTTTCTGTTTCAAAGATTTTGTTTATTGTCTAGTTTTGTAATGTTTTTTGTAGTTTATGTTTTGTACTTGGTTTGGATTTTGACCAAAGCCGGGTGTGGCTTTGGTCTAGTAGCTGTGTGGTTTTGTTTTTGATTTTATGATTGTATAGTGGAGCCTGTGGTCGTGACGTTTGGATAGTCCCTTTGTCAGACCACGGGCTTTGAGATTGGGTTTTGGTCCTTGGGGTATGTCCCGGGATGCCAATCTCTTAGGTGTATATATTTTTTATTATTAATAAAATTTACCAGGAGTGCCGCCTCCTTTTACCAAAAAAAAAGGATATGAAGTTGACTGGACAGTAATCGGACTCACGATGCGACAATGACATAGAGATTCGTACACAAGAAAAGACTCGAGTTTTAAAGGACGTAACTATCCGTACATTTGAGGTTTCGGGCTCCTGAATGTAGGAACGGGAAGGCATTAAGATATCTGATCATGCAACAGACTTATATAAAGGATACA
Organism: Ambrosia artemisiifolia; assembly: GCA_032199755.1. Lineage (NCBI taxonomy): Eukaryota > Viridiplantae > Streptophyta > Magnoliopsida > Asterales > Asteraceae > Ambrosia > Ambrosia artemisiifolia. Next base: position 28,496,513 of record CM063524.1, on the reverse strand, counting down.
AAGCTGACCGGACGGTAATCGGACTCACGATGTGACAATGACGTAGAGATTCGTACACAAGAAAAGACTCGAGTTTTAAAAGACGTAACTATTGGTACATTTGAGGTTTCGGGCTCCTGAATGTAGGAACGGGAAAGCCATAAGATATCTGATCATGCAACAGAATCTTATAAAGGATACGAAGCTGACCGGACGGTAATCGGACTCACGATGTGACAATGACGTAGAGATTCGTACACAAGAAAAGACTCGAGTTTTAAAGGACTTAACTATCCGTACGTTTGAAGTTTTGGGCACCCAAATGGAGGAACGGAAAGGCCATAAGATATCTGAGCATGCAACAGACTCAGATAAAGGATATGAAGCTGACCTGACGGTAATCGGACTCACGATGCGACAATGACATAGAGATTCGTACACAAGAAAAGACTCGAGTTTTATAGGACGTAACTATCAGTACAATTGAAGTTTCGGGCACCCGAATGAGGAACGGGAAGGCCATAAGATATATGAGCATGCAACAGACTCATATAAAGGATATGAAGCTGACCGGAAGGTAATCGGACTCACGATGCGACAATGACATAGAGATTCGTACACAAGAAAAGATTCAAGTTTTAAAGGACGTAACTATCGGTACATTTGAAGTTTCGGGCTCCCTGTCACACCCCGCCAAGGCGGAAACACGGGATGTAACAACCGAAATGTTTTCAAGCACAAGGTTCAAGCAATCACAACAACTTATTTCAAAATAATACCACCGTGCAAGATGGGCATTGTCATTAATTATTTAAAAACGTCACCATGGCGTTAACAAAGGAGAATACGTGCCTATTACTCTCACGACTAAATAAAAATAGGACAATAAGATGAAACCATCGTAGTGGTACCGCACTGTGCTTGCTCGAACCTCTCTCTCAAATCCCTTTGGCCCTTCCATCTAGTTACCTGAAACACATGCATAACGAGTTTTGTCAACAATAATGTTGGTGAGTTCATGGGTTTTGTTTGTGATGAGCAAAACCAACGTGTAATTCGTGTAATGACCAATCATATGCTAGCTAGGCAAATGATCATTGTGCGAACCATGAGTCCTATAACCAAACCTCTTGACTGTTGTGCCTCGCGCATTGTATTCTAAAATACAACGTATGTATCGTAGAATACTAACACTCTTTTGCATGTGGCAGGTTAGAGCGACTAACCAAGAGTGGGGGTGTCAACCCAATAGATCTATTAAAGTGTTCCATGGCTAGATGTTTAGCTAATGGTTACAGTGAATGATGTACGAGGACTAATGAGCTCATGAACCAAAATGTCTCATGTTCCACATGGCAGTCATGATAGAATGTACACACACTTGAAACTGATACAAGTATTGATGCATGTATTTCCCCCAAAATGAAAAGTAGTAAAATGGGGCCATGAAAACTCACCTGATGATGATGTAAGTGGTCTAGTGGCTGGTAGATGGTCACCGTCCTGACAAATGATACCCTATGATCATTATGGACACAGTAAGTCATCCGGAGGTTGTTTATCATACAATTTGTTCACCCGACACTTGTGGATTGTTGTGTTTTAGTGTGTCTTGGTGCACATGATACTTGTTAATGTTCTAACAAACATTTAGTTCCAAATCTTGTTGTTTGGAAAGCTAGTATCCATTGTAAACTAAAAATGGGTCCCATATTCCGTCATGGACCATGATTTAGTACTATTTTAGCATATGTGGTTAGTTTTGGGGCAATTAAGTGGTTTGTCATGGTTTATAACCTATTTGAAAGTCAATATAGAGTTAACATAGGTTTCGGCCTATTCTAACACATGTCAAAGAATGATAACCAAACTTATTCTATAACATGGGCCTTGTGATCGATCCTCTAGGGACTTTTATTAGGCCGATCCTTGTTTGTAAAAGAGTAATGAATGTTTTGAAAGCAACTTGGGTTTGTTTTAAGCAAAGACTCGATTGTGTTTATATCAAAAGAAAGCTTTTAGTTCCGTAAGTGTATTAACACTAGTTTGTCTATAAAACCGATTGATACCATGTTTTATTACACCATGACATTGTCTCGAGGCATTAATTAGATAACAATGCTTAGATAGAGTCGATTTGTCCTAGTGGTTAGATGATTTCGGCTAATAGGCTTGGTATAGCATTGAACCATTATGTATTGATCATGCTCGTGCCTAGTGAGGGTGTTTGTGTGTGAATCGATAGTGTTTAGGGCCTATGGTTGGGTGTAGAACCTTAAGATTGAATGGAATGGTGTCTAAAAGATTAGAAGGGCTAAAGATCTTACCTATTTGAAGTGATGTGAGGCTAGTTGGGTGCTCGTTCCTTGCTCCTTCCTTTGATCTTGTTTCTCTTCGAGTGTGGCTTCCAGAGCCGAGTAGTTTGAGAGTGTAGTGGATGAGTGTTTGTGAGATGGCTGGTGCAAGGTTTTTGGATGTTCTAAGGCTCCTTTTACAGACAAATTCTAAGGTAAATTGATAACTCTTTGCCACATCTAGACATAGGTTAGCTTCCTAATCCATGTAAGGTTCTTAGTTGTCTTTTCCATCCATTCATGCTTCGTTTTCGGCCGCTATGTATGGGTCTAGGGGTGATGTAAATGGCAAGCCTCCTTGTGTAAGTCCTATGGTGAAAATCTACTCTTTCTACTTAGGTGTAACTTAGTGGCATGAGTTTGATAGTGACCCTTCATGAGACAAAGATCTCTTTGTCTTTTCTAGGTGTACTTCGAGCAAGAGGGTGAGGAAAACAAGACCATGTGTTCAATGTAGAGTGGTAGTCCATAAGAGGAAAGGTTGACATTCCTATGGTGTGTTCTAGTGCTAGCTATAAAGGTGTAAGTTGTTCTTTTCTAGCTTCCTTTGGCCGATTGTTTTCTAGGTTCTTGTTCAGTCACTATCTTGCATATATGTAGGGATGTAGTAGGCCGATTGTGTGGGAAGGTATAGGGTAGTAGAAGCTTAAGATTTTAGGCACATGGTGATAGTGATAGCTCTAACATTCTTCATTCTATGATTGGCTAAGTTAAGAAGGGTAGGGAGTTGACCTAGGGAGGTTGGAAAGCTTTTATGTGATTACCATTTTGGTGTAAGTTGGTGACAAACATTCTTACAAGACAAGTGAGGCCTTGAGCCATGTGTTTCAGCCTAGTGTAAGACAAGGAATGGGGTTTCCTAGTTAAGGCTTGTCTTGTTCCTAAGTGGACTTGTTGTAAGATCATGCCTTGCGTCTTTGATGATACCAAGACATGTGTGAGGTTGCTTATGTGCATGGTAGTGGCCGAAAATCCATAAAGAAAGGAAAGTGGTGTCAAGGCTAGTAGAATTGTCTCATCCTATGTGTCACACCACGACAACGGCGGAAACACGTGGCATGGACGCGAAAGAGAAATGTTTCATAGCCAAGATTAAACAAACACATAATTTAGAAAATAAACATTCATTAGACGGCGGAAAGTATTTTGTTTAGGTACACGTCCCAAAATGTAGTTTTTAACAAAATAAAGATTTTCGACTATTTCCCAATCCCATAGGAAATATTAGTAAATCCCTAACAAAAGCCCGTCTCGTCTTTATTTTGCCCGCCCTAGCCATTGTACGCCTTCACACTCTTAGTTACCTGAAAGATATGTTAGGGAAAACGTCAATATATAAATATATTGGTGAGTTTCACAGGTTTTTGACATACCAATAATTTAACATTCGTTTGTAAATAAGTGCGCATAACGAAATAAGAAATGTGCTACATATAACATTAGGGTAGCTAGTCCTAATATCGATAGATTCCCCATGAGCCCATAACCAAAACCAGACTACTTTTCGTTGCCCCGCAAGTTGTTTACATGGTAACAACTAATTTAGAATATCGTCGCACCCCGTGGTCCTTCCGTGTTGATCGCTAATCAACCGGGGTGGGTCTCGTCAAGAACCTATAGTACTATTCCCATATTCTATGGCTACATCACTTTGTATAAATGGTTACGGTTAACTGCGGAGACTTCACGTCCCATGTGACTTTACCATTACCCATGTGCCCATCTTATGTACCATTTCATACTTTCACATGTTACCGCACATTGAATACTTTCTTACTTACATATCTTTCCCCCGAGTTTAAAACATTTAAAACAGAAAAGAGGCCGTGAAAACTCACCTCAAGCGTGTCACGAAATCAGAAATTAGTCTTTGCCAAGTCCAATGCGAGACCACCTACATGTGTCCTAACTTAATAAGGCACCGGTCTCAAAGTGCGTGTCTTACTGCAAGTTGTCTTTCCCCAACTCCCGACACCACGTTTATACTTACGGTTTAATTAGGAATATACCCTAGTCTTAGGTCCGTTGGTGATGATTTATCCCGTTACAAGTTTCACTTAATCTTATAATATAACCGTTGGTATTAATTACCAAGTTAGTTGGTTTCGTCATCGCGAACCCCGATCATTGCCCGTTTTCCTTACACGTCATGATCTTTAAACATATTTATCAATATGTATTTACTAACTTGTATTAATAATTCGTTATATCTTCCGACTCGACTCACTTTTATTATATATTTATTTCCCCATAAAAATAGATATACCAAGATCTTGTCGAACGAGATTCATTTCATGTTAAGTAGTTATTTTTCCCATAAGTATACATACACTTATATTAACATACTTAGCTTATTTTATTTCTTACAAACTCTCCCATTTTACTTCCAACACTTAGGAAAGTGTTTATGTATATTTTTCACCCTTTATCAACATTACATATATTTTTTTCACAAAATATATACTTATTTTCTTACTTGGAATAATTAGTCTGTAATCGCCGCAATAACGTATACTCGTATCTTGTAGGAAGTTATACTTGTATACTTATCCGTCCGATTTACTTTTTGTCCGATTTATACTTTGTCCGTTTTACACTTTTGTCCGATAGCTCGCCGCATTAACATACGTCCGCTTTCCCGATTTCTTAAGTTATATATATATTTTGTAGGAAATCATACTTCTTGCCGGTTCACACATTTTCCTTCTTTTAAATACATATATATATATATATTAACTCGGATGTTTTATTCCTAAAACTTCTTACAACACTTGTACATCCCCATAAATGTAAAAGTGCATATTTTTATATAAAACATCCCAAGTTATTTAAGTTACCATTTTTCTTACAACAACATTAGTGTCTATATTTCCCAACACTTGTAGCAACTTTATATTTTTATAAAAAAAACACTTTTTATAAAAATATCATCTTCACAAAATAAAATATTTTTGTATAAGTTTCTTTACTTTACAAAAACACCCCTTTTGGATTCTAGCTTTTCATTATTAACCTTTACTTTCCAAAAATTACATTTTTCAACATAGAGTTTCCAAAATCACATTTTACACCCATGGACTTTCCAAAGTTACTTTCCAAACCTCTAACTTTACAAAAGTCACATATTATTTCCCAAGACTTACAAAAATGACAATTTCCACTAAAACTAGTAAACTTTAACATGTCAAAATTTACAATAAGTGTTCTTTTCACTATCCAACACTTTTATTAGTCTCATATGGTCATTTTAAGCCTACTACCATGTTTAATTTAAGTCTTGGAGTCCATTTGGTCATACTTGTATTTTTAAAGTCTACAACTATATTTTTGTGATTTTAGCTTCATTACATTTTGTTACAATTATTTCATGTTCAAGTGGTTCCATTAGTCATAATATTATGATCAAAACCATTTTTAGGTGTCTTAGGTGCTAATTTATGTTTTTCATCCAAAACAACTTTTAAAAAAATACTAGAACATACAATATTTTTGTAACAAAATAACATCACCAACCACCCTAAAACTTATGTTTATGATCATCTTTGTAAACATTTCATTTCATTTTTAGAAAACACCCAAAACCTTGTTTCAAAACTTTGGTTAAAAAGCACCCCAAAACAACTTGCAAGTCAAGCATATAAATAAATAAAACTTGAACAAGATAAGTTTTAGGAAACTTACTACTAGCACAAGGCTAGGGAAGTCACAAAAACAGTAGATTATGAAGGGGTTATGTGTGTCTTCCAAGGGTTATGCTCCAAGCACTTGTACACACTTGATTTAGGGTAGGAATGAAGTGAGTTTTGTGTGTTATTTGCTTGAAAAGGGAAGTGGGGGTGGGGTTTAAAAGTCACGGCAGCAGCAAATCAGGTTTTTGGGAGGTTTTTGGGTTGGTTTTATGAAGAAAATGATGAGAGTTCAATGATATTTATGGTGTATTTTATGATTATAAAAATAAAATATCTTAAGCATGCCTTAACACACTCATAATGCGCCTTACTTTAGCCAACATTAGGGTGGCTATGGAGGCTCCCATGGCTGGCCAAAAAGGTCTTGTTGGTCCCACCTCATGAGCCAAAAAGATCTACCAAGTATTTAGTTAGATTTGAATCGGTTCGGTTAGGGTTTTTCGGGTTTTTGCGCGTTCTTATTACGAGCTATTCTGGACATATAGTTAGCTTTAACTTACCCTTAAACATAGCCTAGTTTAAGTATTGGTAAGTTATTTAGGCTCTTACCGGGTGAAATTATATATTTTACGCGCATCGGGTGCGATACGCGAACTTTATTCGCTACCGGGAGATCTTAATTCGGAGTTTTCATTTATTGTTTTGGGGTTCCAAAACACTTTATATTTCATAAAAATTCCCTTTATATTATATCCCGGGCATTTGGGATCATTTTCGGTTATTTAATTATCGTCGGGTAATCACCAACGTCCGTTTCGGACTAGTTTATTCCTATGCGATTCCTTCGCACTTCTAATTAAACTAAGGCATTCCTATGCCAATTATTGGACTCCGCTATTTTCCGAATACTCAATTATACTTAATTGATATTAATTCTTGCTTAGAACAGTTAATTACATATAGTAATTACGTACGGATTTACCTTAATTTTGCCGAACGTCACACTATGCTTGTTTGTTTGTTTTGGGTGTCGTGTGCATGGGTGTGTATGTATACATTTGAGTAATTCCAATGGTTTGTCTATGTTTCTAGACCTTGTTTTCTTGTATATTGATCGGCCCATCTATGTTAATGGTAGTGTGATTATATGTTATGCCCATTAAATAACCTTTGGTACCCGTTGATATAGGAATATCATCCGGTCTAGTGATGGTGAGAGTCGATCAAGTCTTGTGCCTCTTGATGACATGTGAGATGGGTGGTGCAAGGTGTTTGGATGTTCTAAGGCTCCTTTTATAGGCAAATTCTAAGGTAAGTTGATAACTCTTTGCCACATCTAGACATAGGTTAGTTTCCTAATCCATGTAAGGTTCTTAGTTGTCTTTTCCATCCATTCATGCTTGGTTTTCGGCCGCTATGTATGGGTCTAGGGGTGATATACATGGCAAGCCTCCTTGTGTAAGTCCTATGGTGAAAGTCTACTCTTTCTACTTAGGTGTAACTTAGCGGCATGAGTTTGATAGTGACCCTTCATGAGACAAAGATCTCTTTGTCTTTTCTAGGTGTACTTCGAGCAAGAGGGTGAGGAAAACAAGACCATGTGTTCAATGTAGAGTGGTAGTCCATAAGAGGAAAGGTTGACATTCCTATGGTGTGTTCTAGTGCTAGCTATAAAGGTGTGAGTTGTTCTTTTCTAGCTTCCTTTGGCCGATTGTTTTCTAGTGAGTTTCTAGGTTCTTGTTCAATCACTATCATGCATATATGTAGGGATGTAGTAGGCCGATTGTGTGGGATGGTATAGGGTAGTAGAAGCTTAAGGTTTTAGGCACATGGTGATAGTGATAGATCCAACATTCTTCATTCTATGATTGGCTAAGTTAAGAAGGGTAGGGAGTTGACCTAGGGAGGTTGGAAAGCTTTTATGTGATTACCATTTTGGTGTAACTTGGTGACAAACATTCTTACAAGACAAGTGTGGCCTTGAGCCATGTGTTTCGGCCTAGTGTAAGACAAGGAATGGGGTTTCCTAGTTAAGGCTTGTCTTGTTCCTAAGTGGACTTGTTGTAAGATCATGCCTTGCTTCTTTGATGATACCAAGACATGTGTGAGGTTGCTTGTGTGCATGGTAATGGCCGAAAATCCATAAAGAAAGGAAAGAGGTGTCAAGGTTAGTAGAATTGTCTCATCCTATGCTTGTTTGTTTGTTTTGGGTGTCGCGTGCATGGGTGTGTATGTATACATTTGAGTAATTCCAATGGTTTGTCTATGTTTCTAGACCTTGTTTTCTTGTATATTAATCGGCCCATCTATGTTAATGGTAGTGTGATTATATGTTATGCCCATTAAATAACCTCTGGTACCCGTTGATGTAGGAATATCATCCGGTCTAGTGATGGTGAGAGTCGATCAAGTCTTGTGCCTCTTGATGACATTAACATGTATTTTGTTTCAACATGATCATGTATTTGTTAAGTGATGCCTCATGATGATTCTTGTGTTCATGTACATGTGTTAAAAGTAAGTCATCTTGTGTTAAGACATAATAACTTCATGAGTTGTTGTTTTTTGATGTTTTGTTCGGGTGTTGTATGACTAAACAAGTGCCCAATGTTGAGTTATCTGATTAACTCCAGCTTTACTAGACTGGGGGGGGTATATTGTATAAAAATTATCTAGATATGCACATATAGTAAAGCAATAAGTGAACCATGTACGAATGTTGACCTGGTTTGTTGACTATTGTCACACATCTTGAGTCCGATTACTGTCCGGTCAGCTTCGTATCCTTTAACAGAGTCTGTAGCATGATCAGATATCATATGGCCTTCCCGTTCCTCCATTTGTGTGCCCGAAACTTCAAATGAACCGATAGTTATGTCCATTAAAACTCAAGTCTTTTCTTGTGTACGAATCTCTCTGTCATTGTCCAATCGTGAGTCCGATTATCGTTCAGTCAGCTTCGTATCCTTTAACAGAGTCTGTTACATGATCAGATAGCATATGGCCTTCCCGTTCCTCCGTTCGGGTACCCAAAACATCAAAAGTATGGGTAGTTACGTCCTTTAAAACTCGAGTCTTTTCTTGTGTACAAATCTCTATATCATTGTCACATCGTGAGTATGATTACCGTCCGATCAGCTTCGTATCCTTTATCCGAGTCTCTTGCATGCTTATATATCTTATGGCCTTCCCGTTCCTCCATTCGGGTGCCCGAAACTTCTAATGTACCGATAGTAACGTCCTTTAAAACTCGAGTCTATTCTTGTGCACGAATCCCTATGTCATTGTCGCATCGTGAGTCCGATTACCGTCCGGCAGCTTCGTATCCTTTATCAGAGTCTGTTGCATGCTCAGATATCTTATGGCCTTCCCGTTCCTCCATTCAGGTGCCCGAAACTTCAAATGTACCGATAGTTACGTCCTTTAAAACTCAAGTCTTTTCTTGTGTATGAATCTCTATGTCATTGTCCAATCGTGAGTTCGATTACCGTCCGGTCAGCTTCGTATCCTTTAACAGAGTCTGTTACATGATCAGATAGCATATGGCCTTCCCGTTCCTCCATTCGGGTACCCGAAACTTCAAATGAACCGATAGTTACGTCCATTAAAACTCGAGTCTTTTCTTGTGTACGAATCTCTATGTCATTGTCGCATCGTGAGTCCGATTACCGTCCGGCAAGCTTCATATCCTTTATCTGAGTCTGTTGCATGATCAGATATCATATGGTCTTCCCGTTCCTCCATTCGGGAGCCCGAAACTTCAAATGTACCGATAGTTACGTCCTTTAAAACTCAAATTTTTTCTTGTGTACGAATCTTTTTTTCATTGTCGCATGGTAAGTCCGATTACCGTCCGGTAAGCTTCATATCCTTTATCTGAGTCTGTTGCACGATCAGATATCTTTTGGCCTTCCCGCTCCTCCATTCGGGAGCCCGAAACTTCAAATGTACCGATAGTTACGTCCTTTAAAACTCAAGTCTTTTCTTGTGTACGAATCTCTATGTCATTTTCCAATCGTGACTCCGTTTACCGTCCGATCAGCTTCGTATCCTTTAACAGAGTCTGTTACATGATCAGATATCATATGGCCTTCCCGTTCCTCCATTCGGGTGCCCGAAACTTCAAATGAACTGATAGTTACGTCCATTAAAACTCGAGTCTTTTCTTGTGTACGAATCTCTGTGTCATTGTCGCATCGTGAGTCCGATTACCGTCCGGTAAGCTTCATATCCTTTATCTGAGTCTGTTGCATGCTCAGATATCTTATGTCCTTCCTGTTTCTCCATTCGGGTGCCCGAAACTTCAAATGTACCGATAGTTACATCCTTTAAAACTCGAGTCTTTTCTTGTGTACGAATCTCTATGTCATTGTCGCATCATGAGTATGATTACCGTCTGGTCAGCTTCATATCCTTTATCTGAGTCTGTTGCATACTCATCAGAAGTTCTGAAGTCTAACCAGACATTTCACTGAAGAACTACTGAAGACAAACTACTCATCAGCACTTTGTATTCAAAAGCTTCTAACCGACTGAAGATCAGCAGTTTTATTATTATATTGTTTTGTTAAAGTCGTGATTTCAAGTTTCAATGTACAGGCTGTTGTAAGCTTATCTTAGAATAATATCTTTGTTAAATATCTTAGATTACTTCAGACAATGGTTTAGTACATTGGTCTATAAATAGATGAGTTTGTTCATCTATTTTAGATATGTGATTTTGTGTAATATCTTTGATCTAAATTGAAATCCTTCAAAGTTTTAAACTTATATCCATTTCACATCTGAGAAACATAAACTGCTCTTACTGCTTTATACTTAACTGTATTTATTGTTTCTCATTTATTATTCAGTCAAGGGGGAGTAATAACTCCTCTTATAAGTGATCTTTTAAACCTTTGAACACTTGTTATTCCGCTGCTTATTAACTCATACATAAATCTGATACACATAAGTGTTCATAAACTAAGCCACTGATCCAACAATTGGTATCAGAGCATTTGGTTAATCTGATCAATATCAATCTAACAAATTGAGATTCAGACACAGGCTCATTATTGATATTCAATAAAGGATTAAAAGGCTCACTTTTTTTTTATCCATCACTTTAAAGAAGTATTGACAAATCCAAACTTCTTAAAAATGGACCCCTACAATACTGGATCTGCCAACAAACCTCCTATGTTAGTCAGAAATGAATATAACATATGGTCTAAAAGGTTGGCACACACTATTTCCCAAACAAATACTGGATGTTGGAGGTCTGTAATTTTTGGACCTCACAAACCAGTAATAAGTGATCCAGAGGGAAAGACTGAAAGACCAAAAGATCCAAAAGACTAAACGGAGGAAGATTTCCAAAAGTTTGAGCTTGATGCAAATGTTGGCTATGGCTCTCCCAAACGAAATATATGCTGGCCTTTTACACTGTGAAAGTGCCAAAGAGCTGTGGGATTGCCTAAAAGAGCAGTTTGCAGGAACTGCTGAGGTGATAGCCAACATTAGAGAAATATTGGCTCAACAATATGAAACTTTTACTCACATAGAGGGTGAAACTTTAACACAACAGTTTGAAAGATTTTCTTCACTCATCTCTGAGTTAAAAATTAACAATCAGATTCAAATGAGTCTATGTTGCATAGATTTTTAAGGTCTTTACCTTCAAAATGGGAAACTTACTCTATAGTCCTCAGAACAAGTTCAGATTTTCACACCTTGAACCTAACTAGGTTACATGGTAAATTATTAACTTTTGAGAAAGAAATCAATCAAAAGAAAAAGTTGCAAGAATCTGGTAAAACTGCTGATGACTATACTCCTAGTAGCACAGCCTTATTAGGACAAGACTCACCATCCTGTTCTAATAATTTTGGTTCTTTTGACCACATTGACATAACAGCTGGGATCTCATCAGATGGATCCTTCCCAGCTTATGACAATGAAGAACTGAGTCAAACTGCTGACAACATGTGTTTCATCATGGATGATTTAAAATATTTCAGCAGTGATGACTTAGAAGAAATGGAAATATTGCACCAACTGGCCTTGTTAAGCTTAAAAACTAACAAATTTTATAAAAGGTCAGGAAGGAAATTTCCAGGACTAAACAACTCAACAAAAGTTGGTTTTGACAAATCTAAACTTAGATGTCACAAGTGTCAAAAGTTGGGACACTTTGCTAGAGAGTGTAGAAGCTCTAGCTACAACCAACCCATGTCTGGAAATCAATTTAACCCCTCATATAATAGGAATAATGGAACTCAAGGGAGTGCTCATTTTGTACAGGCACAAGCTCCACATGTTCAATATGTGCCACAAGTACAATATGTTCAGATGCCTGCTCAGCAACAACAGCAGCTCATGCCTCCTTTTCCAACTGCTCAACAACCTGCACAAACTCAACAACCCCCTCAGCAACAAAGCTTATTCACATCAGGGTATGTTGACTGGAGCAGTCTTCCTTATGACACATCAGAATGCAGTCAGGATGCAGACAATAAGGTCTATGATGTCAACTGGGGAGAACCTAATAATGGCAGAAAGAACTTTGCCTTAATGGCTTTTGAAGGATACTCTACAAATTCTGCTCTCACACAGGTATCACAACAATCTCTGTTAAAGCTTTGCACCAAATCTTGCAAAGAATCTTTTTCTTTAATTAGAGAAACTAATGTGCATTTACAAGGCAAATCCAATGATATAGAAAGAAAATACACACAGATGAAGTGTGATTTAGAAAGAAAAATTGTTTTGAAAAACAAAGAAATTTCTAAACTGAATGATAAATCCATTGAAACCCAAGCACAAATTAAAACAATGATAGACAACCTAGGAAAAGTCAGACAAGAGCTTGCTGACACCAAGGTTGATTGTGAAAAATGGGTTGAGTCTTGTAAAGGGTACCAAATGCTGCTTAACAAACAAACTGCAGCCAATGTTAAGTTTGGCATTGGGTATACCCACACTGAATCACCAACAGATTTCACCCACAAAACTGATAATGATGGGATGAAATTGATTCAAACTTTTGATATGGAGGAATGCACATCCTACCATCAGAACTTTCTCAAAAAGGAAAGTACTGCAGAAGTTAAAACTACTGACAATAAGCCATCAGCAGTTTCAACTACATCAAGAGTTGAGACCCTGAAAACTGCTGATGACCTATTTCAAAATTCTGATTTTGTCAGTAATTTGCCTTCCAGCTCTCTTGATTTATCTAAAAAGAAAGAGAAGGCAAAAGCATGTGAAATATGTGGTCTGTTTAACCACATAACTGAACTTTGCAGATATAGAAAGGTAAATCAGTTAAATAAACAAAGACAACAACTGATTGTGGGAAAACAGATGAAACAAAATTTTGAAAATACCTTTTTTCCCAACAAACAACAATCAAACAAAACCCTTTCTAAGAAGAGGCTTTTATCTCAAAAAAAGTCATCTTCTCAAAGTTCATCTTCAGAAGTTTCTCCTAACTCATCAGCAGTTTCACAAACTGCTGAAGTTAAAGATTTGATAAACCTGGTTAAACTTCTGATGACCAAAGTTGATGGTGGAAACAAAAAAGAACCCACAATTGTTCTTAATGACAAATCCATTGCCAAAAAGACATGGATTTCTAAAAATGGTCCACAACAAGCTGCACCTGTTCTCAAGAGCAAACCCAAAGCCAAATTGGCTTGGGTTGCCAAAACTAACTAATTTGCTATCTTGTGCAGAGGGTCTCCAGAGGTTTGAATAGCATATGGTATGTGGATAGTGGAGGCTCAATGCACATGACTGGATGCAGATACCTGATAAACAATTTTATCAGTCAAAGAGAAGGATCTGTGTCCTTTGGGAACAATGCCAAGGGATATGTGCTAGGATATGGCAATGTATCCTCAGGCAAAATGCAGTTTGACAAGGTCAATCTGGTTGAAAACCTTGAGTACAACTTGCTGAGTGTCTCACAAATGTGTGACAAAGGATATTCTTCCTTTTTCACCAAGACAGCATGCAAGATCATATCACCAGAAGGCCAGAAGTTGATAGAGAAGATTATTGAAGATCATACTTTGCTGATTGCCAAAAGGTGTGGCAATGTCTATGCAGTGGACATTGAAAAAGACAAAGTATTGAACAAGACTGCCTGTTTCTTCTCAAAGGCATCAACTTCAGAAAATGATCTCTGGCACAGGAGACTTGGCCATGTGAACTTTAAAACCATCAATAAAGTCACAAAAATGGGCTTGGTCAGAGGTCTACCTTTGAAGGAATATCAGTGCAAGGAACACTGTGTTTCCTGTCTTAAAGGTAAACAGCATAAGTCCTCATATAAGTCTATTGAAGAATCTAAAACAACTGCATGTCTTCAACTACTCCATATGGACTTATTTGGACCAGTCAAGATTATGAGCCTTGGTAAGAAGAAGTACTGCTTGGTCATCATTAATGACTACTCAAGATTCACATCGGTCTTCTTCTTATATTCCAAGGATGAGGCAGCTGAGATCATCAAGTTCTTCATTCTACAAGTAGAGAAGCAATATTCTCTTTCTGTCAAAGTCATCAGGAGTGACAATGGGACAGAGTTCAGGAACAAAACTCTGGATGAATTCTGTCTGTCTAAAGGGATTGTTAGACAGTTCAGCATTCCCAGAACTCCTGAACAAAATGGTGTGGTAGAAAGGAAGAACAGAACATTAATTGAAGCAGCCAGAACCACGTTAGCTGATTCAGGCCTACCTCTGTATTTTTGGGCTGAAGCAGTCAACACTGCATGTTATGTTCAGAATAGAGTTCTTATCAACAAGAGACATACCAAGACTGCCTATGAAATTCTTCATGGCATAAAGCCCCTTATCTCCTTCTTCAGGGCTTTTGGGTGTCAATGTTTTATCCTCAACATCAAAGACTCTATCTCTAAGTTTGCTGCAAAAGTTGATACAGGTTATTTTCTTGGTTATTCTCCTTTGAGAAAAGCTTACAAAGTTTTCAATTCAAGAACCAAGATAGTAGAAGAAACACTGAATGTCAAGTTCAATGAATCAAAACACACTCTTATTCCAGCAAATCTTGCTGAATTATTTGATCTTGACAACTTTCATTTCGGACCTGAAAAGACTGTTGAATCATCCAAACCTCCTCAAAATGGTTTTCAAGGATTTGAAGATGATAGTCCTGCACCATGGACTCCAAACACAGTCAGAAAATCAACTATCAAACCTTCAGAAGTTTCAATAGCTTCAACTTCAGGAACTACTGATGAACATTTTGAAACTACTGATTCAGCTGAACCTAAAACTCCTGAAGTTCAAATAACAGCTGAACCAGATATTATCAATCTCAGTGGTTTATTTGAAGAACCTGTAGAGCCATCATCCAGTACAGGTCTACAACAATTGATTGAACACAAAGATCATCCATTGGATCAAATCATGGGTGATATTGCATCAGGGGTACTTACAAGAAACCAGCTTTCCAACTTTTGCTTCTTCTCGGCATTCATCTCTCAGTTGGAACCAAAGAAGTATCAAGAAGCCCTCAAAGACAACAATTGGGTGCAAGCAATGCAAGAAGAGTTGCTTCAATTCAAGAAACAACAGGTTTGGGAAATCTGTCCCTTACCTCAAGACAAGCAACCAATTGGAACAAGATGGGTCTTCAGAAACAAATCAGATGAGGCTGGTATGATCATCAAGAACAAAGCAAGATTGGTGGTACAAGGTTATTCCCAAGAGGAAGGAATTGATTATGATGAAACCTTTGCACCAGTTGCAAGACTTGAATCTATCAGGTTATTTTTAGCTTATGCAATTTCCAACAACATTAAAGTTTATCAAATGGATGTCAAAAGTGCATTTTTGTATGGAAAAATAAAAGAGGAAGTGTATGTCTGTCAACCTCCAGGGTTTGAGGATCCTTCTCATCCTGATTGGGTTTACAGACTTGACAAAGCTCTTTATGGGCTAAAACAGGCTCCAAGAGCCTGGTATGAAACACTTTCAAACTTTTTACTTAAGAATCACTTTTCAAGGGGATCCATTGATAAAACTCTTTTCATAAAACATGTTGGAAATCATGTCTTACTTGTTCAAATTTATGTTGATGATATCATATTTGGTTCAACAAACTCAAAACTGTGTGAAGATTTTAAGAAACTCATGCAATCAAAATTTGAAATGAGTACAATGGGAGAATTGCAGTACTTTTTGGGACTGCAAATCAAGCAACAATCCAAATGGAACATTTATACATCAATCAAAATATGTTAAAGAATTATTGAACAAATTTTCTTTACAAGACTGTAAAACATGTTCCACTCCCATGACACCAATCACACAAGTTGAACCAGATGATCAAGGGAAACATATTGATCAAACCATGTATAGATGTATGATAGGTTCTCTTTTATATTTAACTGCTTCTAGACCAGATATCATGTTTTCAACTTGTGTCTGTGCTAGATACCAATCTGCACCAAGAGAATCACACCTAATTGCAGTCAAAAGAATCTTCAGATATCTGAAAGGAACTCCTACTTTAGGAATTTGGTATCCTGCTTCAAGCAATACCAAGTTAACTGCTTTTTCAGATAGTGACTATGCAGGCTGCAAGATGTCAAGAAAATCAACATCTGGTGGTTGTCAATTTTTAGGAAACTGTCTGGTGTCCTGGCAATCAAAGAAACAAACATCTGTGGCAACTTCAACAGCTGAAGCTGAATACATTGCTGCTGCAAGCTGTACTTCACAGATACAATGGCTCCAATATCAACTGCTTGATTATGGAATCAAAGAGACCAAGACTCCACTTTTAGTAGACAGCAAATCTGCCATTAGCATCATTCAAAATCCTGTTCAGTTTTCAAAAACTAAACACATTGAAATCAGGTATCATTTCATAAGAGATTGCTATGAAAAAGGCAAGATTGAGGTGAAGCATGTCACAACAGCTAATCAAATAGCTGACATTTTCACCAAACCCCTTGATTCAACAACTTTTCAGAGGTTAGTATCCATGCTTGGGATGTTAAACTTAGAAGAAAGTCTGTAAGTGTTTCACTTTTTAGTTCTGCACATATTTTATTTTCACTTACATACTTATCTGTCACAAACCTCTGAAGACCAAAATTTGAGAAAGAGAAAGTACTGATGAACAATTTTTGAAAACTACTGATGAACATCAAAAATGGGATATTTTCAAAATAAATATAACTACTGATAAAAATCAGAAGTTAGTTAAGTGTTTTAAAAGTCATTTGCATCAGCAGTTGAAACTGCTGAAGAGATGACCAAAACCACTGATGAAGAAACTTTCTTCATCAGCAGTTTCATTAAAAAGGGTAAAACAGACTTTTCACTCATCAGAAGTTTGACCTAGTCGGTTAAAAACTTCTGATAAATACCTTTTTCAAACACTTATCCATTCAAAAAGCAAAATTCCCTCTCTCTCTCTCAAATCAAAAGCAAAACCCCTTCTCTAACCTAAAAATACTGTTCGATCAAAACAACCATGGCTCTCGTGTTAAAACAGGGACATAATCAAAGAGACTACTTTCAGAAAGATGAAGCCTGGTCCCAGTATGATGAGATGATTGATCTCATCATGAAATCCCAATATTATGAAGCTTTCACCATCGATCCACCCATGAAGAAACTCTTAATGAGTTCTGGGCAAACACAGAGACGGTGACGGTTAATAATGAAGTGATCTCCCTCAAATCTTCTATAAAAGGGAAACTGATGGCCATATCACCGGAAACACTAAGCATCAGGCTTGGTTTGAAGGATTCTGAGGCTCCAGAGCATATTCCAAACTCAGACATCAATCTAACCATGACAGAATGTGGTTATCAAGGTACTTTGGCACAAGCAACAGTTTATAAGAAATATTTTGACCCACAATATAAACTGTTATTTCATTATATTATAATGTATCTAAGTCCTAAAACTGGGTCTATTGATAAGATGCCTTCTACTTTTCAACCAATTTTTCATTCCATCATAAATGAAACACCTTTTAAGGCATCAAAACTGTTTTTCAATGAACTGGTTTTACACCATGAAAATGATAAAAAGAAGTTTCTGTTGTACCCAAGATTTGTTATGCAATGCATAATAAAAGAGCTTGGAGAGGGAATACTTGAGGGTGAAGCAACAACTTTAAACCCATTAACCTCACGAGTATTCTCTAGGCACAACAAACCAGCACTTGTGCTAGAAGATGACCAAGGGGAAGAACAACCCATCCCTAAGGAACCCACATCTTCCAAACCCAAAAAGAAAACCAAAAAAGCCAAAACAACAAAAACAAAAACCAACCAAACCATTGAAAAAGACAGTTCAGGAAGTGGAGAACCCTGAAACTGCTGATGTGCAATCTGCACTTGATAAGGATGTGGCTGAAACATCCTCTCAGCACACTCCTTCTCCACCTCCTAAAAGAAAACCAGTCACAGTTATTTTTCAAAGAAAAAGATTTAAGAAACCTGTAACTGTTGACCCAACCTTTGAAACTGCTGAAACAGACCCTGAACCCATCCAAACTACTGAACACCTACCCCTCACAACAACTGAACCTGAACCATCCCATACAATCATAGAAATAGCCCAACTTCTCTCAGGACTAAAAGGAACCCATCCAATACATGTCACTCCCCCAGCAACACATCAAATTGGGGAGATGCCTTCTCCTATTGACATGGATGTGGACCTTATTAGCCCAAACCAGGGAGATGAGGATGGACCAGAGTTTATAAGCCCAAACTTAGAAACTCTTGGTACTTTTGAGGCTGCTACTACTCACTTATCACCCAGTGGTGAACTTGAGGACAGTAGTAATATTGCTAAGACCTCAAATTTGGCAACTACTGATGAAGGCCTAAGGCCAGAAGTAGGAAAACCTCAGTTCCAAGACAAAGAGGTTCATGAGACTACTAGTTTGGGACTAGCTCATGATTTAACTGATCCTGCCCTTTCTAAGGACACTATCAGGGATTCAGATGATTCCATTAGCTTGGATGATGAATCAAACTCTCCACAAAAAGAATTGACGGTTGAGATTGAAGGTCCTGCATCCAAGGTATCCAAGCTCAAGAAGCTGGTCACCAAAGATCAGGTTAAAGACCACTTAGCCCAAAAATCCCCACAAGTGGCATCTTCAGAGAAATCTGAGGATCACCCAAAAAGCCCCCCTTCACAAAAACAACCTACCCAATTCCCTGGGCTCACTTGCATAGACCTGAACCCAACTATGCAGCCCAGATGGTCCCCTGTTCCAGGCAATGAAACAAATTATCATTGATCAACTCAAACCATTCACAACTGCTTGGGAGTTAAAGGCTAACAACCAGTTTGGGTTGATAAATTCAAGACTTGCTGAGTTGAACAAGAAGATGGATCAAACTCAAGATCAACTAGCAAGGTTGTCTGCTGCAACTTCTCACTCATTAAGGCTTTCAGAAGTGGATGAAGCCAAAAAGGGGGAGAAGACTAAGGAACCAATTACTGAAGTTGCTACAACAAGACAAACTCCTGATCCTGAAGCTGAAAAACCATCACAAAGACCAGGAAAAGAAGTAGCACAAGAATTCTTATCATCTAAGGCATCAGATGAAACTGCTGATCCTATTATTCAAACTGCTGAAGACAATCCTTCAGTAGTTGTGAGTCAAGTTACTTCATCAGCAGTTTTACCTCCAAAACCAACATCAGAAGTTTCTAAGGCACCTGATAGAGAACCTGCTTCCATTCCTTTGCCTACAACAACTTCCACAACTGTTTTAAACCCTACTCCCATTTCCATATCTAAAGAACTATTGGAGAAGAGTTTGAAAGAGGCTGCAAAGAAGGCAAAAGAAGACAAAGTATGGAACAGCCTAGAGACTAGAGATGATTTGAATTTTCAAGAAAAATTGATCAAGTATCAAGAAAAGCTTGATGAGCTTGAGGCTGAAGAGAGAGCACTTGAAGCTGCTGTAGAAGAAGACAAAAGAGCACAGCTTATCACCTTCATAACAAAGAACTCCAAATCCAAACAAGTGGCTCTCAAAAGACTCTCAACACAAGAACTGACCAGAAGAGCTTAGATGCTATCAGACAGAATAGCAACAGAGAATGAGAGGAAAGCCAAAAGAGCTGAGATCATAGAAGAGTTAGTGGCAAATGGCTATGGTTCAAAGGCCTCAGTCTCCAAATGGAAAGAACAAACACTCTATGAGACTTAGAAGAAGTACAAGGCCAGCAAAGCTGCAGAGCCAGAGAGATTTGAAACTCCAGAAGTCCAACCAACTTCTATTGTAAGGAGATCATCTGGTGCACTAAGGAAGCCTGCCACAAAGAGAAAAGCAGAGGGTGAACCCATTGTCAAGACTGATTTCAAGATGGTACTCTTGGAAGGAAATCAGCTTGTACATGGTGATTTTGATGTAGAAGAGAAACCCCTCTTAACACAATTCAGAGACAAGGCTACTTATGCTTATCAGTTACAACAATCCATTCAAGAGAAGACACATACAAGGGTTGTAACAGAGCATCACTTGCCCAACATGCCTATCCAAAGTGGTGCTGAACTTCAAGGTAGTCAAGAATCTCACCTGAGAGTCACTGAAATTGAAGACATTCCTCAATCATCCTCAGGTCAACCTAAGGAAACAGGCTTGGTTTCCTATGCCTCTGACTTTGACAGGTCAAAGGTAAACATCATTAAGTGGTCATTTACTGATTCCAACTCAGTACTTGTGACCAGGAGAGATCATTCAAGTAAGGTCTACAAAAAATCAAAGGAGTTGAGTGTTTTATCTTCCAAAGACCTTCTTACCATTCAACATTCAACATCTAACACCTGAACTTGGACCTCTCACTGAGCAACAAAGATGTACTCTTACTACCTGGATGACAGCAGAAATCTGGAGGATACTAGAAGAGAGAAAAGATCAACAATAAAGATTGGATAAGGTTTTGGCTTCATCAATCCAGGGGGAGATTGTTGGGACAAAGAGGATTGAAGAAACCACCTTTTGATAACCTTAGTCCAAATCATATTCTGCTTAAGTATGGAAACAACTGCTGAAGAACAAATGAAGAAGTACTGAAGAACAAACAGCAAAGTACTGAAGAGTTACTCATCAGAAGTTCTGAAGTCTAACCAGACATTTCACTGAAGAACTACTGAAGACAAACTACTCATCAGCAGTTTGTCACTCATCAGCACTTTGTATTCAGAAGCTTCTAACCGACTGAAGATCAGCAGTTTTATTATTATATTGTTTTGTTAAAGTCGTGATTTAAAGTTTCAATGTACAGGCTGTTGTAAGCTTATCTTAGGATAATATCTTTGTTAAATATCTTAGATTACTTCAGACAATGGTTTAGTACATTGGTCTATAAATAGATGAGTTTGTTCATCTATTTTAGATATGTGATTTTGTGTAATATCTTTGATCTAAATTGAAATCCTTCAAAGTTTTAAACTTATATCCATTTCACATCTGAGAAACATAAACTGCTCTTACTGCTTTATACTTAACTGTATTTATTGTTTCTCATTTATTATTCAGTCAAGGGGGAGTAATAACTCCTCTTAAAAGTGATCTTTTAAACCTTTGAACACTTGTTATTCCGCTGCTTATTAACTCATACATAAATCTGATACACATAAGTGTTCATAAACTAAGCCACTGATCCAACACTTTCCGTTCCTCCATTTGGGTGCCCAAAACTTCTAACGTACGGATAGTTACGTCCTTTAAAACTCGAGTCTTTTCTTGTGTACGAATCTCTATGTCATTGTCACATCGTAAGTCCGATTACCGTACGGTCAGCTTCGTATCCTTTATCAGATTCTGTTGCAAGATTAGATATTATATGGCCTTCCCGCTCCTCCATTCGGGAGCCCGAAACATCAAATGTACCGATAGTTACGTCCTTTAAAACTCGAGTCTTTTCTTGTGTACGAATCTCTATGTCATTGTCACATCGTGAGTCCGATTACTGTCCGGTAAGCTTCATATCCTTTATCTAAGTTTTTTGCATGATCAGATATCATATGGCTTTCCCGCTCCTCCATTCGGGAGCCCGAAACATCAAATGTACCGATAGTTACGTCCTTTAAAACTCGAGTCTTTTCTTGTGTACGAATCTCTATGTCATTGTCATTGTCACATCGTAAGTCCGATTACTGTCCGGTCAGCTTCGTATCCTTTATTAGAGTCTGTTGCAGGATCAGATATTATATGGCCTTCCCGTTCCTCCATTCGGGAGCCCAAAACTTCAAATGTACTGATAGTTACGTCCATTAAAACTCGAGTCTTTTCTTGTGTATGAATCTCTATGTCATTGTCACATCGTAAGTCCGATTACTGTCCGGTCAGCTTCGTATCCTTTATCAGAGTCTGTTGCAGGATCAGATATTATATGGCCTTCCCGTTCCTCCATTCGGGAGCCCGAAACTTCAAATGTATCGATAGTTACGTCCATTAAAACTCGAGTCTTTTCTTGTGTATGAATCTTTGTGTCATTGTCGCATTGTGAGTCCGATTACCGTCCGGTAAGCTTCATATCCTTTATCTGAGTTTTTTGCATGATCAGATATCTTATGGCCTTCCCGCTCCTCCATTCGGGAGCCCGAAACTTCAAATGTACCGATAGTTACGTCCTTTAAAACTCGAATCTTTTCTTGTGTACGAATCTCTATGTCATTGTCACATCGTAAGTCCGATTATTGTCCAGTCAGCTTCGTATCCTTTATTAGAGTCTGTTGCAGGGTCAGATATTATATGGCCTTCCCGTTCCTCCATTCGGGAGCCCAAAACTTCAAATGTACCGATAGTTACGTCCATTAAAACTCGAGTCTTTTCTTGTGTATGAATCTCTGTGTCATTGTCGCATTGTGAGTCCGATTACCGTCCGGTAAGCTTCATATCCTTTATCTGAGTTTTTTGCATGATCAGATATCTTATGGCCTTCCCGCTCCTCCATTCGGGGGCCCGAAACATCAAATGTACCGATAGTTACGTCCTTTAAAACTCGAGTCTTTTCTTGTGTACGAATCTCTATGTCATTGTCACATCGTAAGTCCGATTACTGTCCGGTCAGCTTCGTATCCTTTATCAGAGTCTATTGTAGGATCAGATATTATATGGCCTTCCCGTTCCTCCATTCGGGAGCCCGAAACTTCAAATGTACCGATAGTTACGTCCATTAAAACTCGAGTCTTTTCTTGTGTATGAATCTCTGTGTCATTGTCGCATTGTGAGTCCGATTACCGTCCGGTAAGCTTCATATCCTTTATCTGAGTTTTTTGCATGATCAGATATCTTATGGCCTTCCCGCTCCTCCATTCGGAAGCCCGAAACTTCAAATGTACCGATAGTTACGTCCTTTAAAACTCGAATTTTTTCTTGTGTACGAATCTCTATGTCATTGTCGCATCGTGTGTCCGATTACCGTCCGGTCAGCATCATATAGTTTATCTGAGTCTGTTGCATGCTCAGATATCTTATGGCCTTGCCGTTCGTCCATTCGGGAGCCCGAAACATCAAATGTACCGATAGTTACGTCCTTTAAAACTCGAGTCTTTTCTTGTGTACGAATCTCTATGTCATTGTCACATCGTAAGTCCGATTACTGTCCGGTCAGCTTCGTATCCTTTATCAGAGTCTGTTGCATGATCAGATATTATATGGCCTTCCGGTTCCTCCATTCGGGAGCCCGAAACTTCAAATGTACCGATAGTTACGTCCATTAAAACTCGAGTCTTTTTTTTGTATGAATCTCTGTGTCATTGTCGCATTGTGAGTCCGATTACCGTCCGGTAAGCTTCATATCCTTTATCTGAGTTTTTTGCATGATGAGATATCTTATGGCCTTCCCGCTCCTCCATTCGGGAGCCCGAAACTTCAAATGTACCGATAGTTACGTCCTTTAAAACTCAAATTTTTTCTTGTGTACGAATCTCTGTGCCATTGTCGTATTGTGAGTCCGATTACCGTCTGGTAAGTTTCATATCCTTTATCTGAGTCTGTTGCGTGATCAGATATCTTATGGCCTTCCCTCTCCTCCATTCGGGAGCCCTAAACTTCAAATGTATCGATATTTACGTCCTTTAAAACTCGAGTTTTTTTCTTGTGTACGAATCTCTATGTCATTGTGGCATCGTGAGTCTGATTACCGTCCGGTCTTCTTCATATCCTTTATCTGAGTCTGTTGCATGCTCAGATATGTTATGGCCTTCCCGTTCCTCCATTCGGGTGCCTGAAACTTCAAATGTACCGATAGTTACGTCATTTAAAACTCGAGTCTTTTCTTGTGTACGAATCTCTATGTCATTGTCGCATCGTTAGTCTGATTATCGTCCAGTTTGCTTCATATCCTTTATCTGAGTCTGTTGCATGCTCAGATATCTTATGGCCTTCCCGTTCCTCCATTCAGGTGCCCGAAATTTCAAATGTACCGATAGTTACGTAGTTTAAAACTCGAGTCTTTTCTTGTGTACGAATCTCTATGTCATTGTCGCATTATGAGGCCCATTACCGTCCAGTCAACTTCATATCCTTTATCTGAGTCTGTTGCATGCTCAGATATCTTATGGCCTTCCCGTTCCTCCATTCGGGTGGCCGAAACTTCAAATGTAAAGATAGTTACGTCCTTTAAAACTTGAGTCTTTTCTTGTGTACGAATCTGTATGTCATTGTCTAATCGTGAGTCCGATTACCGTCCGGTCAACTTCATGTCCTTTATCTATATCTGTTGCATGCTCAGATATCTTATGGGCTTTCCGTTCCTCCATTTGGGTGACCAAAACTTCTTACGTACGGATAGTTACGTCCTTTAAAACTCGACTCTTTTCTTGTGTACGAATCTCTATGTCATTGTCACATCGTAAGTCCGATTAACGTTCGGTCAGCTTCGTATCCTTTATCAGAGTCTGTTGCATGATCTTATATGGCCTTCCCGTTCCTCCATTCGGGAGCCTGAAACTTCAAATGTACCGACAGTTACGTCCATTAAAACTCGAGTCTTTTCTTGTGTATGAATCTCTGTGTCATTGTCGCATTGTGAGTCCGATTACCGTCCGGTAAGCTTCATATCCTTTATCTAAGTTTTTTGCATGATCAGATATCTTATGGCTTTCCCGTTCCTCCATTCGGGAGCCCGAAACTTCAAATGTACCGATAGTTACATCCATTAAAACTCGAGTCTTTTCTTGTGTATGAATCTCTGTGTCATTGTCGCATTGTGAGTCCGATTACCGTCCGGTAAGCTTCATATCCTTTATCTGAGTTTTTTGCTTGATCAGATATCTTATGGCTTTCCCGCTCCTCCATTCGGGAGCCCGAAACTTCAAATGTACCGATAGTTACGTCCTTTAAAACTCGAATTTTTTCTTGTGTACGAATCTCTATGTCATTGTCATTGTCGCATCGTGTGTCCGATTACCGTCCGGTCTGCATCATATCCTTTATCTGACTCTGTTGCATGCTCAGATATCTTATGGCTTTGCCGTTCGTCCATTCGGGAGCCCGAAACATCAAACGTACCGATAGTTACGTCCTTTAAAACTCGAGTATTTTCTTGTGTACGAATCTCTATGTCATTGTTACATCGTAAGTCTGATTACTGTCCGGTCAGCTTCGTATCCTTTATCAGAGTCCGTTGCATGATCAGATATTATATGGCCTTCCGGTTCCTCCATTCGAGAGCCCGAAACTTCAAATGTACCGATATTTACGTCCATTAAAACTCAAGTCTTTTCTTGTGTATGAATCTCTGTGTCATTGTCGCATTGTGAGTCCGATTACCGTCCGGTAAGCTTCATATCCTTTATCTGAGTTTTTTGCATGATCAGATATCTTATGGCCTTCCCGCTCCTCCATTCGGGAGCCCGAAACTTCAAATGTACCGATAGTTACGTCCTTTAAAACTCAAATTTTTTCTTGTGTAAGAATCTCTGTGCCATTGTCGCATTGTGAGTCCGATTACCGTCTGGTAAGTTTCATATCCTTTATCTGAGTCTGTTGCGTGATCAGATATCTTATGGCCTTCCCGCTCCTCCATTCGGGAGCCCGAAACTTCAAATGTATCGATAGTTACGTCCTTTAAAACTCGAGTTTTTTCTTGTGTACGAATCTCTATGTCATTGTGGCATCGTGAGTCTGATTACCGTCCAGTCTTCTTCATATCCTTTATCTGAGTCTGTTGCATGCTCAGATATCTTATGGCCTTCCCGTTCGTCCATTCGGGTGCCCGAAACTTCAAATGTACCGATAGTTACGTCATTTAAAACTCGAGTCTTTTCTTGTGTATGAATCTCTATGTCATTGTCGCATCGTTAGTCCGATTACCGTCCAGTCTGCTTCATATCCTTTATCTGAGTCTGTTGCATGCTCAGATATCTTATGGCCTTCCCGTTCCTCCATTCGGGTGCCCGAAATTTCAAATGTACCGATAGTTACGTCCTTTAAAACTTGAGTCTTTTCTTGAGTACGAATCTCTATGTCATTGTCGCATTATGAGGACCATTACCGTCCAGTCAACTTCATATCCTTTATCTGAGTCTGTTGCATGCTCAGATATCTTATGGCCTTCCCGTTCCTCCATTCGGGTGGCCGAAACTTCAAATGTAAAGATAGTTACGTCCTTTAAAACTTGAGTCTTTTCTTGTGTACGAATCTGTATGTCATTGTCTCATCGTGAGTCCGATTACCGTCCGGTCAACTTCATGTCCTTTATCTGTATCTGTTGCATGCTCAGATATCTTATGGGCTTTCCGTTCCTCCATTTGGGTGCCAAAAACTTCTAACGTACGGATAGTTACGTCCTTTAAAACTCGACTCTTTTCTTGTGTACGAATCTCTATGTCATTGTCACATCGTAAGTCCGATTACCGTCCGGTCAGCTTCGTATCCTTTATCAGAGTCTGTTGCATTATCAGGTATTATATGGCCTTCCCGTTCCTCCATTCGGGAGCCCGAAACTTCAAATGTACCGATAGTTACGTCCATTAAAACTCGAGTCTTTTCTTGTGTATGAATCTCTGTGTCATTGTCGCATTGTGAGTCCGATTACCGTCCGGTAAGCTTCATATCCTTTATCTGAGTTATTTGCATGATCAGATATCTTATGGCTTTCCCGTTCCTCCATTCGGGAGCCCGAAACTTCAAATGTACCGATAGTTACGTCCATTAAAACTCGAGTCTTTTCTTGTGTATGAATCTCTGTGTCATTGTCGCATTGTGAGTCTGATTACCGTCCGGTAAGCTTCATATCCTTTATCTGTGTTTTTTGCATGATCAGATATCTTATGGCTTTCCCGCTCCTCCATTCGGGAGCCCGAAACTTCAAATGTACCGATAGTTACGTCCTTTAAAACTCGAATTATTTCTTGTGTACGAATCTCTATGTCTTTGTCATTGTCGCATCGTGTGTCCGATTACCGTCCGGTCAGCATCATATCCTTTATCTGAGTCTGTTGCATGCTCAGATATCTTATGGCCTTGCCGTTCGTCCTTTCGGGAGCCCGAAACATCAAATGTACCGATAGTTACGTCCTTTAAAACTCGAGTCTTTTCTTGTGTACGAATCTCTATGTCATTGTCACATCGTAAGTCTGATTACTGTTCGGTCAGCTTCGTATCCTTTATCAGAGTCCGTTGCATGATCAGATATTATATGGCCTTCCCGTTCCTCCATTCGGGAGCCCGAAACTTCAAATGTACCGATATTTACGTCCATTAAAACTCGAGTCTTTTCTTGTGTATGAATCTCTGTGTCAATGTCGCATTGTGAGTCCGATTACCGTCCGGTAAGCTTCATATCCTTTATCTGAGTTTTTTGCATGATCAGATATCTTATGGCCTTCCCCCTCCTCCATTCGGGAGCCCGAAACTTCAAATGTACCGATAGTTACGTCCTTTAAAACTCGAATTTTTTCTTGAGTACGAATCTCTGTGCCATTGTTGCATTGTGAGTCCGATTACCGTCTGGTAAGTTTCATATCCTTTATCTGAGTCTGTTGCGTGATCAGAAATCTTATGGCCTTCCCGCTCCTCCATTCGGGAGCCCGAAACTTCAAATATATCGATAGTTACGTCCTTTAAAACTCGAGTTTTTTCTTGTGTACGAATCTCTATGTCATTGTGGCATCGTGAGTCTGATTACCGTCCAGTCTTCTTCATATCCTTTATCTGAGTCTGTTGCATGCTCAGATATCTTATGGCCTTCCCGTTCCTCCATTCGGGTGGCCGAAACTTCAAATGTAAAGATAGTTACGTCCTTTAAAACTTGATTCTTTTCTTGTGTACGAATCTGTATGTCATTGTCTCATCGTGAGTCCGATTACCGTCCGGTCAACTTCATGTCCTTTATCTGTATCTGTTGCATGCTCAGATATCTTATGGGATTTCCGTTTCTCCATTTGGGTGACCAAAACTTCTTACATACGGATAGTTACGTCCTTTAAAACTCGACTCTTTTCTTATGTACGAATCTCTATGTCATTGTCACATCGTAAGTCCGATTACCGTCCGGTAAGCTTCATATCCTTTATCTGAGTCTGTTGCATGCTCAGATATCTTATGGCCTTCCCGTTCCTCCATTCGGGTGGCCGAAACTTCAAATGTAAAGATAGTTACGTCCTTTAAAACTTGAGTCTTTTCTTGTGTACGAATCTGTATGTCATTGTCTCATCGTGAGTCCGATTACCGTCCGGTCAACTTCATGTCCTTTATCTGTATCTGTTGCATGCTCAGATATCTTATGGGCTTTCCGTTCCTCCATTTGGGTGCCAAAAACTTCTAACGTACGGATAGTTACGTCCTTTAAAACTCGACTCTTTTCTTGTGTACGAATCTCTATGTCATTGTCACATCGTAAGTCCGATTATCGTCCGGTCAGCTTCGTATCCTTTATCAGAGTCTGTTGCATGATCAGGTATTATATGGCCTTCCCGTTCCTCCATTCGGGAGCCCGAAACTTCAAATGTACCGATAGTTACGTCCATTAAAACTCGAGTCTTTTCTTGTGTATGAATCTCTGTGTCATTGTCGCATTGTGAGTCCGATTACCGTCCGGTAAGCTTCATATCCTTTATCTGAGTTATTTGCATGATCAGATATCTTATGGCTTTCCCGTTCCTCCATTCGGGAGCCCGAAACTTCAAATGTACCGATAGTTACGTCCATTAAAACTCGAGTCTTTTCTTGTGTATGAATCTCTGTGTCATTGTCGCATTGTGAGTCCGATTACCGTCCGGTAAGCTTCATATCCTTTATCTGTGTTTTTTGCATGATCAGATATCTTACGGCTTTCCCGCTCCTCCATTCGGGAGCCCGAAACTTCAAATGTACCGATAGTTACGTCCTTTAAAACTCGAATTATTTCTTGTGTACGAATCTCTATGTCTTTGTCATTGTCGCATCGTGTGTCCGATTACCGTCCGGTCAGCATCATATCCTTTATCTGAGTCTGTTGCATGCTCAGATATCTTATGGCCTTGCCGTTCGTCCTTTCGGGAGCCCGAAACATCAAATGTACCGATAGTTACGTCCTTTAAAACTCGAGTCTTTTCTTGTGTACGAATCTCTATGTCATTGTCTCATCGTGAGTCCGATTACCGTCCGGTCAGCTTCGTATCCTTTATCAGAGTCCGTTGCATGATCAGATATTATATGGCCTTCCCGTTCCTCCATTCGGGAGCCCGAAACTTCAAATGTACCGATATTTACGTCCATTAAAACTCGAGTCTTTTCTTGTGTATGAATCTCTGTGTCATTGTCGCATTGTGAGTCCGATTACCGTTCGGTAAGCTTCATATCCTTTATCTGAGTTTTTTGCATGATCAGATATCTTATGGCCTTCCCCCTCCTCCATTCGGGAGCCCGAAACTTCAAATGTACCGATAGTTACGTCCTTTAAAACTCGAATTTTTTCTTGAGTACGAATCTCTGTGCCATTGTGGCATTGTGAGTCCGATTACCGTCTGGTAAGTTTCATATCCTTTATCTGAGTCTGTTGCGTGATCAGAAATCTTATGGCCTTCCCGCTCCTCCATTCGGGAGCCCGAAACTTCAAATGTATCGATAGTTACGTCCTTTAAAACTCGAGTTTTTTCTTGTGTACGAATCTCTATGTCATTGTGGCATCGTGAGTCTGATTACCGTCCAGTCTTCTTCATATCCTTTATCTGAGTCTGTTGCATGCTCAGATATCTGATGGCCTTCCCGTTCCTCCATTCGGGTGCCCGAAACTTCAAATGTACCGATAGTTACGTCCTTTCAAACTCGAGTCTTTTCTTGTGTACGAATCTCTATGTCATTGTCGCATTATGAGGCCCATTACCGTCCAGTCAACTTCATATCCTTTATCTGAGTCTGTTGCATGCTCAGATATCTTATGGCCTTCCCGTTCCTCCATTCGTGTGGCCGAAACTTCAAATGTAAAGATAGTTACGTCCTTTAAAACTTGAGTCTTTTATTGTGTACGAATCTGTATGTCATTGTCTCATCGTGAGTCCGATTACCGTCCGGTCAACTTCATGTCCTTTATCTGTATCTGTTGCATGCTCAGATATCTTATGGGATTTCCGTTCCTCCATTTGGGTGACCAAAACTTCTTACGTACGGATAGTTACGTCCTTTAAAACTCGACTCTTTTCTTGTGTACGAATCTCTATGTCATTGTCACATCGTAAGTCCGATTACCGTCCGGTCAGCTTCGTATCCTTTATCAGAGTCTGTTGCATGATCAGGTATTATATGGCCTTCCCGTTCCTCCATTCGGGAGCCCGAAACTTCAAATGTACCGATAGTTACGTCCATTAAAACTCGAATCTTTTCTTGTGTATGAATCTCTGTGTCATTGTCGCATTGTGAGTCCGATTACCGTCCGGTAAGCTTCATATCCTTTATCTGAGTTTTTTGCATGATCAGATATCTTATGGCTTTCCCGTTCCTCCATTCGGGAACCCGAAACTTCAAATGTACCGATAGTTACGTCCATTAAAACTCGAGTCTTTTCTTGTGTATGAATCTCTGTGTCATTGTCGCATTGTGAGTCCGATTACCGTCCGGTAAGCTTCATATCCTTTATCTGAGTTTTTTGCATGATCACATATCTTATGGCTTTCCCGCTCCTCCATTCGGGAGCCCGAAACTTCAAATGTACCGATAGTTACGTCTTTTAAAACTCGAATTATTTCTTGTGTACGAATCTCTATGTCATTGTCATTGTCGCATCGTGTGTCCGATTACCGTCCGGTCAGCATCATATCCTTTATCTGAGTCTGTTGCATGCTAAGATATCTTATGGCCTTGCCGTTCGTCCTTTCGGGAGCCCGAAACATCAAATGTACTGATAGTTACGTCCTTTAAAACTCGAGTCTTTTCTTGTGTACGAATCTCTATGTCATTGTCTCATCGTGAGTCCGATTACCGTCCGGTCAGCTTCGTATCCTTTATCAGAGTCCGTTGCATGATCAGATATCTTATGGCCTTCCCGTTCCTCCATTCGGGTGCCCGAAACTTCAAATGAACCGATAGTTACGTCCATTAAAATTCGAGTCTTTTCGTGTATACGAATCTCTATGTCATTGTCGCATTGTTAGTCCGATTACCATCCAGTCAGCTTGGTATCCTTTATCAGAGTCTGTTGCATGATCAGATATCATATGGCCTTCCTGTTCCTCCATTCGGGTGCCCGAAACTTCAAATGAACCGACAGTTACGTCCATTAAAACTCGAGTCTTTTCTTGTGTACGAATCTCTGTGTCATTGTCGCATCGTGAGTCCGATTACCGTCCGGTAAGCTTCATATCCTTTATCTGAGTCTGTTGCATGATCAGATATCATATGGTCTTCCCGTTCCTACATTTGGGAGCCCGAAACTTCAAATGTACCGATAGTTACGTCCTTTAAAACTCAAATTTTTTCTTGTGTACGAATCTCTGTGCCATTGTCGCATTGTGAGTCCGATTAAAGTCCGGTAAGTTTCATATCCTTTATCTGAGTTTTTTGCATGATCAGATATCTTATGGCTTTCCCGTTCCTCCATTCGGGAACCCGAAACTTCAAATGTACCGATAGTTACGTCCATTAAAACTCGAGTCTTTTCTTGTGTACGAATCTCTGTGTCATTGTCGCATCGTGAGTCCGATTACCGTCCGGTAAGCTTCATATCCTTTATCTGAGTCTGTTGCATGATCAGATATCATATGGTCTTCCCGTTCCTCCATTTGGGAGCCCGAAACTTCAAATGTACCGATAGTTACGTCCTTTAAAACTCAAATTTTTTCTTGTGTACGAATCTCTGTGCCATTGTCGCATTGTGAGTCCGATTAAAGTCCGGTAAGTTTCATATCCTTTTTCTGAGTCTGTTGCATGATCAGATATCTTATGGCCTTCCCGCTCCTCCATTCGGGAGCCCGAAACTTCAAATGTACCGATAGTTACGTCCTTTAAAACTCGAGTCTTTTCTTGTGTACGAATCTCTATGTCATCGTCGCATTATGAGGCCCATTACCGTCCAGTCAACTTCATATCCTTTATCTGAGTCTGTTGCATGCTCAGATATCTTATGGCCTTCCCGTTCCTCCATTCGTGTGGCCGAAACTTCAAATGTAAAGATAGTTACGTCCTTTAAAACTTGAGTCTTTTCTTGTGTACGAATCTGTATGTCATTGTCTCATCGTGAGTCCGATTACCGTCCGGTCAACTTCATGTCCTTTATCTGTATCTGTTGCATGCTCAGATATCTTATGGGATTTCTGTTCCTCCATTTGGGTGACCAAAACTTCTTACATACGGATAGTTACGTCCTTTAAAACTCGACTTTTTTCTTGTGTACGAATCTCTATGTCATTGTCACATCGTAAGTCCGATTACCGTCCGGTCAGCTTCGTATCCTTTATCAGAGTCTGTTGCATGATCAGGTATTATATGGCCTTCCCGTTCCTCCATTCGGGAGCCCGAAACTTCAAATGTACCGATAGTTACGTCCATTAAAACTCGAGTCTTTTCTTGTGTATGAATCTCTGTGTCATTGTCGCATTGTGAGTCCGATTACCGTCCGGTAAGCTTCATATCCTTTATCTGAGTTTTTTGCATGATCAGATATCTTATGGCTTTCCCGTTCCTCCATTCGGGAACCCGAAACTTCAAATGTACCGATAGTTACGTCCATTAAAACTCGAGTCTTTTCTTGTGTATGAATCTCTGTGTCATTGTCGCATTGTGAGTCCGATTACCGTCCGGTAAGCTTCATATCCTTTATCTGAGTTTTTTGCATGATCAGATATCTTATGGCTTTCCCGCTCCTCCATTCGGGAGCCCGAAACTTCAAATGTACCGATAGTTACGTCCTTTAAAACTCGAATTATTTCTTGTGTACGAATCTCGATGTCATTGTCATTGTCGCATCGTGTGTCCGATTACCGTCCGGTCAGCATCATATCCTTTATCTGAGTCTGTTGCATGCTCAGATATCTTATGGCCTTGCCTTTCGTCCTTTCGGGAGCCCGAAACATCAAATGTACCGATAGTTACGTCCTTTAAAACTCGAGTCTTTTCTTGTGTACGAATCTCTATGTCATTGTCTCATCGTGAGTCCGATTACCGTCCGGTCAGCTTCGTATCCTTTATCAGAGTCCGTTGCATGATCAGATATCTTATGGCCTTCCCGTTCCTCCATTCGGGTGTCCGAAACTTCAAATGAACCGATAGTTACGTCCATTAAAATTCGAGTCTTTTCGTGTATACGAATCTCTATGTCATTGTCGCATCGTTAGTCCGATTACCATCCAGTCAGCTTGGTATCCTTTATCAGAGTCTGTTGCATGATCAGATATCAAATGGCCTTCCTGTTCCTCCATTCGGGTGCCCGAAACTTCAAATGAACCGACAGTTACGTCCATTAAAACTCGAGTCTTTTCTTGTGTACGAATCTCTGTGTCATTGTCGCATCGTGAGTCCGATTACCGTCCGGTAAGCTTCATATCCTTTATCTGAGTCTGTTGCATGATCAGATATCATATGGTCTTCCCGTTCCTCCATTTGGGAGCCCGAAATTTCAAATGTACCGATAGTTACGTCCTTTAAAACTCAAATTTCTTCTTGTGTACGAATCTCTGTGCCATTGTCGCATTGTGAGTCCGATTACCGTCCGGTAAGTTTCATATCCTTTTTCTGAGTCTGTTGCATGATCAGATATCTTATGGCCTTCCCGCTCCTCCATTCGGGAGCCCGAAACTTCAAATGTACCGATAGTTACGTCCTTTAAAACTCGAGTCTTTTCTTGTGTACGAATCTCTATGTCATTGTGGCATTGTGAGTCTGATTACCGTCTGGTCTGCTTCATATCCTTTATCTGAGTCTGTTGCATGCTCAGATATCTTATGGTCTTCCCGTTCCTCCATTCGGGTGCCCGAAACTTCAAATGTACCGTTAGTTACGTCATTTAAAACTCGAGTCTTTTCTTGTGTACGAATCTCTATGTCATTGTCGTATCGTTAGTCCGATTACCGTCCAGTCTGCTTCATATCCTTTATCTGAGTCTGTTGCATGCTCAGATATCTTATGGCCTTCCCGTTCCTCCATTCGGGTGCCCGAAATTTCAAATGTACCGATAGTTACGTCCTTTAAAACTCGAGTCTTTTCTTGTGTACGAATCTCTATGTCATTGTCGCATTATGAGGCCCATTACCGTCCAGTCAACTTCATATCCTTTATCTGAGTCTGTTGCATGCTCAGATATCTTATGGCCTTCCCGTTCCTCCATTCGGGTGTCCGAAACTTCACATGTAAAGATAGTTACGTCCTTTAAAACTTGAGTCTTTTCTTGTGTACGAATCTGTATGTCATTGTCTCATTGTGAGTCCGATTACCGTCCGGTCAGCTTCATGCCCTTTATCTGTATCTGTTGCATGCTCAGATATCTTATGGGCTTTTCGTTCCTCCATTTGGGTGCCCAAAACTTCTAACGTACGGATAGTTACGTCCTTTAAAACTCGACTCTTTTCTTGTGTACGAATCTCTATGTCATTGTCACATCGTAAGTCCGATTACTGTCCGGTCAGCTTCGTATCCTTTATCAGAGTCTGTTGCATGATCAGATATTATATGGCCTTCCCGTTCCTCCATTCGGGAGCCCGAAACTTCAAATGTACCGATAGTTACGTCCTTTAAAACTCAAGTCTTTTCTTGTGTACGAATTTCTATGTCATTGTCGAATCATGAGTCCGATTACCGTCCGGTCAGCTTCATATCCTTTATCTAAGTCTGTTACATTGTCAAATATCTTATGGCCTTCCCGTTCCTCCATTCGGGTGCCCGAAACTTAATATGTACGGATGGTTACGTCCTTTAAAACTCGAGTCTTTTCTTGTGTACGAATCCTTTTGTCATTGTCGCATCGTGAGTCCTATTACCGTCCGGTCAGTTTCATATCCTTTATCTGAGTCTGTTGCATGCTCAGATATCTTATGGTCGTCCCGTTCTGTTGGTTCTGCTGACGTGGAAAAGAACAGATGATTAAAAGCCAAAACATTCTAAGTGCTGATCCTTAATAAAACAGTTCTTCTCCCAAAAGACTGATGACACAACTACTGATGACTAAAGTGCTGCTGATCAAAGTGCTGCTTATAAGAAGACAACTACTGATGAGCAAAGTGCTGACCAAGGAATAAAGACAATGTGCTGATCAAGACCAATGGTCTGCTGGAGCCAACAATACTTAGGCCCCAGCCCCAGCAGATGATTGAAGATTATCAGATGTTTCTTATCAGTTGTTTAGCTATCAGTGGTTTGCTTAATGTAACTGTAGTTTTGTATAGCAGATGTTTTATGTTGTTAAGGTAGTTAGCTGTCACTGTCTTAGGTGACGTCAGTCCTAGGTCATCAGTGGTTTAGGTTGTCTATAAATAGAACAGTGCCTATACTGTTCTATTCATCACTTACACATTCTCTGCACAAACAAAGCAATTGAGTGAACAGGCTGAGGGGGAGAACTTGTAATAACTTGTACTTAATTTCAATCTGTGATGACGAATGAAATGTACTCGTTTGAAAGCAATTGTTCTCTTTGTTAAGATTGCATAGTTATTATTCCGCTGCACTTTCCATTATTGGTATTCATTCATTTTCATCTTACTTTAACAAATCTTAACAAATCAAACTCTCAGATCCTAACAATTGGTATCAGAGCTTGGTCAATTAAATTCGATCTAATCAATCAATTAATATAATCAGATCAGCTCAATATTATTGATATCACTTTGTTTGTTGATTGAAAACAGAGTAACAGTTTAATTTACTTCAAAAGTTTTAAACACACTTTGTTTTATAAACAATCAGAGAATGGCTTCTATGAATCAAGATCCACATAACACTGGTACTAGCAACAAGCCACCGATGCTTGTCAGATCTGAATACAATATCTGGCAACGTCGGATGAGCCATGTGTTAGCTCAACAAAACACTGGGTGTTGGAAGTCGGTTGTCTTTGGACCACATGTTCCAATGGTGCCGAGTACCGAAGATCCCAAGGTCCAGGTACCTAAAAGTGTCGAAAACTACTCCGAGCAAGATTTTCAAAAAATTGAGTTAGATGCTAAGGCTTTCAGTATTTTAGCCATGGCTCTACCAAGACGGAATTTAATCCTGGCTTTCATTATCTGAAAAAGGATTGTGGTAAGAAAACTTTGAAAGAAAATGCTAAGGAGGATATGAATAAGGTGAGTAAAGAAGGGGATGGGGTAGAATCTATGGAGATTCCTAATGGAGTAGGGGTTGAAGCAAATGTAGTGGTGGCTGGGAATGGTAAGAAGTTTGCTGTTAGAAGACTGTCTATGAAGAAGCTGGTAAATGAAAAGAGTAGGAAGGAGAGTTCATATTGTCTTTCTCAGCAGGATGTTGAAATTATTAAGACACTGCCTCCACTTCCTAAGAAATCAGTGTTGAGCTCTGTGATTCTGAAGGACAGTGTGATGTTTGCTGCTAAAAAAGATGATTCTAAGGCTGCTGCTAGTTCTAGTGGGAGTAGTCTTATGCTGCTGCTGCTAAGGGAAACGATAATGAAGTGTTGTCTGAGAAGGTTCAGTATTATCCCCCAAAGGTATTGGAGAATGGTGAACTTGTTGCTGAGATTAGTCCTATTCAGATTACTGAGGCAAAGGTGGCATATAGTAATTACCTATAAGGTTATTTTGTGGGTAAAGAATTATCTATGGGAATGGTTAGATTTCATTTAATGAGAATGTGGAAGAGGTTTAGGTTAGTGGAGGTCTCTACCAATAATAGTGGTGTGTTCTTTTTCAAATTCAGAAATGATGTTGGAATGTGAGGTACTATGGAGAAGGGTCCTTGGTTGGTGAATGATGTTCCTTTGTGCCTAAAGAAATGGGAGGTTGGAGTTTGTTTAGAGAAGACTGAGCCAAATGTGATTCCTATGTGGATTACTATCCCTAACCTTCCAGCTGAACTATGGAGTAACAAGAGCATCTGTAGTATGCTTAGTTGTATTGGTAATCCTATTCTGTTTGACAGGATTACAGCTGAAAGATGTAAAAAGAAAGATGGGCCTGCTGGATTTGCTAGAGTTCTTGTTGAAGTTAAAGCTAAAAAGAACTTGCCAGAGTATGTTAATGCTTACTATCCTCCTGATGAGGATAAACCTGGATTTATTAGCAAGGTGAAGGTGACTTGTCAGACTCTTATTAAGAAGTGTACTGAATGCAAGGTATATGGGCATGACTTTGATTCTTGCACAGTTAGAATCTTAACTTTGAAGGAATTGGAGGGAAAGTCTAAGAAGCTTGTGGATGAGATCAATAGTTCTGCTGTTAAAAATTTTCCTGTCTCAGGTATTAATACTGATGGCTTTACTACTGTGGGGAGGAATAATAAAGGGGAGAGAAATGGTGGTAATCAGGGTAATGTTGGAGATAATAACATGGATTTCAGAAGAGGGGATCAGGGTAGAGGTGGTTTTCATTATCAGAATGGGTTTAATGGTAGAGGAGGTTTTCAGGGAAGGGGTAATCAGGGGTACAGGCCTGTGAGAGGTAACTTTCAGGGTGGGAGTAGAGGAGGAATGGCTAATAGGAGGAAGTTTGAGGGGAGGAATAGGTTTGATGTATTAAGTGATGAGAATTTTTTGGAAGAGGAGAATGTGGTAGTACAGAATGGTAGACAGGATGTTAAGGGGAAGTCTATTGTTGGGGATACTAAAACTGGGATGCAAAGGAAAGTTGAAGAGTTTGGGGGTAGTCTTAGTGGTGGTAAGCGTAGGGATGGGGGAATTCATATTGGAGAGAAACCTAATGGGATGTCTAATGTTGGTTATGTGGAAAGTATTAAGGGGGAGAATTTGGCCAAGAAGAATGTGGGAGGGGAGTCTAATTTTATTAAGGGGAATCAAGAGGTGGGGTTTGATGCTAAGACTAAAATTGATACTAAGGTTAATACTAAAAGTGGTTATTTTAAAATAACCGAGAAGCAATTTGATGAGGTAGCTAAATTTCTTACTAGTAAAATCTGTCCTTCAAATGATATTCTTAGAAAATGGAGTATTGGGCAGATTAAGCTATTTTTTGAACAATGGGATAGATTAATGATGGATGATCTTATTATGTTGGAAAACTTGGGTTCTGGAATGGGAACAGGAGTTGATAACATGAGTTGTGATAATGGTGGGGAAGGGACTTCAGGTCTGAAGCCTTCTGAGAAATATAATGATGTTAGTCATGAAGGTTAATATCATGTCTTGGAATGTGTAAGAATGTTAAGCAAAGACAGGTTAGTAGGTTAATGAGAGTAATAAGGTGAATGTATGTAGCCTTGTGGAGACTAGGGTGAATCCTATGGAGATTGAGAAGGCTTGTAAAGGTGTCATGAATAGTTGGGTTTGGGTGAATAATGGTGAATTTTGTCCTAGTTGGGTCAGGATTGTGGTGGGTTGGGATGCTAGTAAGGTGGATGTTATGGTTTTACACAAGTCTGATCAGTGTATCCAGTGTTATATTTGTTCTATTGAGGGGAAGAATACCTTTGTGTATGGGGTAACTAATGTGGCTGGTAGGAGAACTTTGTGGAATGATCTTAGTCGAATGGCTGGCAAGATTGGTGAAAATCCTTGGTTATTGGTTGGTGACTTTAATGCTATATTAGATCCTTGAGAGAAAAATTGTGAGCTGGGGTATTCTCTGTATGGTATGCAAGAATTTAAAGAGTGTGTGTCTGATTTAAAAGTTGAAGACTTGTCTTATACTGGATTAGAGTACACATGGAATCAAAAAGTGGGCAAAACTGATGGCATATTAGAAAAGTTGGACAGGGCTATGGGTAATGCTCTTTTTCTCAAATCTTTTATTAATATTAATGCTAAGTTTTTGCCATTTTACTTGTCGGATCATGCACCAGTGGTTGTTTTTTGTGCTCTCTCTTATAAGAAGGATCCAAAGCCGTTCAAGTTTTGGAACTACTTAGCTGAGAAACCTGAGTTCTTGGAGACTGTTAAGGGTGTTTGGGATAATGAAGTTAAGGGGTGCAGGATGTTTAGTGTGATTACTAAGCTTAAGAGTTTGAAGAAGCCATTTAGAAAACAGAATTTTCTTAATGGAAATCTGTTTAAGAAGGTGGAGTTATTAAAAGAGGAGGTGGAAAGAATTCAAGGGGAAACAGTGAAAGATCCTGATAATGAATACCTTAGGGAGGAAGAAGAGGTGTATGTAAAAGCTTATAATGAGGCTGTATTGGATGAAGAGATGTTCTTGAAGCAAAAATCTAGAGTTCATTGGTTAAAGGTGGTGGATAATAATAATAATAAATATTTTTTTCACTCTGTTAAACAAAGGCAATCTAGGGGGAAAGTGGTGCAAATAGATGATACTAATGGGTTGGTGTATGAAGAAAAGAATGTGGGAAATGCATTTGTTGATTACTTTATAAGTATGATGGGAAGTAGAGACAATGTAGAAACTATTCAGGATCCTCAATCACTGTTTCTGAAGAGGATTTCTGTGGATTCTGCAACTGATATGGTGAGAAGTGTCTCTAAGGAGGAGGTTAAAGTGGCTATGTTTCAGATTGATGACAACAAAGCTCCAGGGCCAGATGGGTATTCAGCAAGATTTTTTAAGGCTGCCTGGAGTATTATAGGGAATGAGGTAACAGCTGCTGTGCAAGATTTCTTTGATAATGGAAAGATGTTGAAGCAAATTAATGCAACAGTTATTTCTCTTATTCCTAAAGTTCAAGCCCCTACTCTGGTCAATCAGTTTAGACCCATTGCTTGCTGCAATGTTATCTATAAGTGCATTAGTAAGGTGATCTGTAATAGATTAATGAAGGTGTTGGATCAGATTGTTGATATATCCCAGAGTGCTTTTGTACCAGGCAAGCTAATAAGTGATAATATTCTTCTTTCCCAAGAACTTGTGAAGGGGTATGATTGGAAGAGGGGATATCCTAGGGTGGCTTTGAAGGTGGATTTACAAAAAGCTTATGATTCAGTTGATCATAACTTTTTGGAAAGCTGCCTGATTCATTTTGGGTTTAATCAAAAGTTTATTGGGTGGATTATGACTTGCTTGAAGACTGTTTCCTATTCTATTAATCTGAATGGTCAGCTGTTTGGGTATTTTAAGGGAGAGAAGGGGCTTAGGCAGGGTGATCCAGTGTCTCCATATCTGTTTACTATAGTTATGGAGGTTTTGAACTTGTTGCTGAAGAGAAGAATCAGAACTGAGGAGAAGTTTGTTTATCATTGGAAGTGTGACAAATTACAGCTTACTCATTTATGTTTTGCTGATGATTTATTCATCTTTAGTGGTACATGTTGTGAGTCTATTAAGGTTATAAAGGAAGCTTTAGAGGAATTTGGTGCTTATTCTGGTTTAAAACCGAATATGGGTAAGAGTGAAATTATATTTGGCAATGTCCAAAAGGAGGTTCAGGATGACATTTTGAAAATTCTTCCTTTTAAGGTGGGGCAACTTTCATTAAAATACTTGGGTATTCCTTTAGCTTCTAGGAAGCTATATCAGAAGGACTGTGGGGCTTTACTTGAAAAAGTCAAAAGAAGAATAGAAGACTGGAGGAATAAGTTTCTGTCCTATGCTGGTAGAGTGCAATTGTTGAAGTCTGTGTTATCCTCTTTAACAGTTTATTGGGCTTCCCTTTTCATATTACCTGACAATCTTAATGCTGATATGGAAAGGTTATGTAGAGGGTTTTTGTGGTGTAAAGGGGAGTATAAGCAGGGGAGTGCTAAGGTTGCTTGGGATGAACTTTGTTTAAGGAAGAGCCAAGGTGGTTTGGGTTTAACATCATTAAAAGAGAGAAACTTAGCCTTAGTTGCTAAACACATGTGGAGTATTATCACTGATAGAAAATCTATTTGGGTGGAATGGGTAAAATTATATAAGTTGCATGGGAAAAGCTTCTGGGAAATTGGAGAGACTAACTCTGATTCTTGACATTGGAAGCAGATTTGGGGTTGTAGAGCGCTGTTTAGGCAGCATTGTGTGGCTAAAATTGGAGATGGGAGGATAATAAATGTGTGGTTTGATCAATGGCATGTCAATGGGCCATTGATAGACCATATAAATATAAGGGAAATTAAGGCTGCTGGTTTTGATTTAAGGGAAAAGTTAGCTGATATAATTGGGGCTGATGGCTGGAAAGTTCCTGAGGAATGGAAGGAGAAGTATCCTTTGTCCTTTAGGGATTTTTTTACCTATTATTGTAGCTGGGAAAGTAGATGATTTCTGTTGGCTAAACAGAAGAGGTAAGACTTTACCTTTCTCATCTAGGATTGTGTATGATGATTTAATTAAGGAGAGTAATGAAGTGGGGTGGCATAAGTTTGTCTGGTTTGGGAGTAGCATTCCTAGGCATACTTTCATAACTTGGCTGGCTTTTAAAGGTAGACTGCCTACTCAAGACAGGATAGCATGTTGGAAACAAGATGTAAATCTTTGTTGTAGTTTGTGTGGGAAAGGCTCAGATAGTCACCAGCATTTGTTTTTTAAGTGTGAGTATGCTAGGGGTATTTGGTGGAAATTAAGGGAGCTGGCTAGGTTTAGAGATGTTCCTGATGATTGGGATGGGATAGTTGATTTTGTCGAAAAGGGAAAGGCTGGTAAGGGGATTTGGGGTCTTATACAGAAGCTGGTGGTAGCTGCTGCTGTGTACTTTGTTTGGCAGGAGAGAAATCTGAGAATTTTTAGTAATAAGAAAAGAAATGCTAAGATTGTGTGTGGAATAATTCAGGAAGTGATTACTTTAAAACTGAAGAGTATAAGGACTAAAGATAGTGTGCAGGCTAGAATGCCTGCTGCATTATGGAATTTTGAGGTTAGTAATAATGAAGTGGATGTTAATATCTCTTAATGCTGTGTTTTGTAGGCATACTAATTATAGATATATGGGAGTATGCTGTTTAGTGATGCTGATGATGTGGCTGGACAATGTTATATTACTCATTACTAGATATGATGGGTTAATTAGATGGTTGTCTTGGTGGGGTTTCTGTGTAGGACAGGAGGGTGTTTTGTGGTTCCCTTTTGATCCTGGAATTGAGGTGGTGATGTAATTAGTTGTGTAAATGGGTCAGTTGGGTGAGTGGTATTATGGATCATTATGCAGGTGTGGTTATTTGAAGCTTATTGATTGCAGTATGAAGTTTGGCATGTGGATGATATAAGGCTTCTGTTTTTGTTTTGTCTGTTTTTGTTTATGTTTTTGATAGGATTTTGATCTTAGCCGGATGTGGCTTGGTCTTCTAGCTGTGTGGTTTTTTTTGGTTTGTTTGTTTTTGCTTGTATAGTTGAGCTTATGGTCGGGACGTTTGGATAGTCAAATTGTTAGACCATGGCTTGAGATTGGGTTTTGGTCCTTGGGGTATGTCCCGGGATGCCAATCTCTTAGGTGTATATATATTTTTTGTGATTAATAAAATTTACCATGAGTGCCACCTCCTTTTACCAAAAAAAATATACGAAGCTGACTGGAGGGTAATCGGACTGTTAATGCGAGAATTGCGTGGAGATTCGTACACAGGAAAAGACTAAACTTTAAAAGACCGTAACTATAGGTACTTTCGAAGTTTTAGACACCCGAATGGATAAACGGGAAGGTTATAGGTATGTTATCATGCTACAGACGCCGATAAAGGATACGAAACTGACCGGACAGTAATTGGACTCAAGATGCGACAATTACGTAAAGATTGGTACACAGGAAAACACTTCAGTTTAAAAGACCGTAACTATCGGTACTTTTGGAGTTTCAGGGACCCGAATGGAGTAACGGGAAGGTCATATGGTATCTTAGCATGCTACAAACT
This sequence comes from Ambrosia artemisiifolia, assembly GCA_032199755.1. NCBI lineage: Eukaryota > Viridiplantae > Streptophyta > Magnoliopsida > Asterales > Asteraceae > Ambrosia > Ambrosia artemisiifolia. Next base: position 28,453,232 of record CM063524.1, on the reverse strand, counting down.
CAGATAAAAGATACGAAACTGACCGGATGGTAATCGGACTCCTGATGCAACAATTACATAGAGATTCATACACACGAAAAGATTCAAGTTTAAAAGACCCGTAACTGTCGGAACTTTTAGAGTTTCAGGGACCCGAATGGAGTAACGGGAAGGTCATAAGGTATCTTATCATGCTATAGACTTAGGTAAAGGATACAAAACTGTCCAGACAGTAATCGTACTCACGATGCGACAATTACGTAGAGATTCGTACACAGGAAATAACTCCAGTTGAAACGACCGTAACTATAGGTACTTTTGGAGTTTCAAGGACCCGAATGGAGGAACGGGAAGGCCATAATGTATCTTATCATGCTACAGAATCAGATAAAGGATACAAAGCTGACTGGAGGGTAATCGGCTCATAATGCGAGAGTTACGTAGAGATTCGTACACGAGAAAAGACTCCAGATTAAAAGACCATGAATTACAGTACTTTTGGAGTTTCGAGAACCCGAACGGAGGCACAGGAAGGCCGTAAGGTATCTAATCGGACTCACGATGCGGCAATTACTTAGAGATACGTGCACAGCAAAAGACTCCAGTTTAAAAGACCGTAACTATCAGTACTTTTTGAGTTTTAGGGACCCGAATGATGGAACGGGATGTTCATAAGGTATATTATCTTGCTACAGACTCAGATAAAGGATATGAAATTGACCGTACGATAATCGGACTCACGATGCGACAATTACGTAGAGATTCGTTCACAGGAAAAGTCTCCAGATTAAAAGACCGTAACTATCGGTACTTTTGGAGTTTCAGCGACCCGAATGGAAGAACGGGAAGGTTATAAGGTATCTTATCATGCTACAAACTCAGATAAAGGATACGAAACTGACGGGACGGTAATCGGACTCCCGATGCAACAATTACATAGAGATTCGTACACACGAAAATACTCAAGTTTAAAAGACCGTAACTATCGGTACTTTTGGAGTTTCAGGGACCCGAATGGAGGAATGGGAAGTTCATAAGGTATCTTATCATGCTATAGACTCAGGTAAAGGATACGAAACTGTCTGGACACTAATCAGACTCAAGATGCTACAATGACGTAGAGATTCGTACACAGTTAAAGCCTCCAGTTTAAATGACCCTAACTATCGGTACTTTTGGAGTTTCAGGTAGCCGAATGGAGGAACGGGAAGGTCATACGGTACCATATCATGCGAGAATTACGTGGGTACACAGGAAAAGACTAAAGTTTAAAAGACCATAACTATCGGTACTTTTGAAGTTTTAGAGACCCGAATGGATGAACGGGAAGGTTATAAGGAATGTTATCATGCTACAGACTCCGATAAAGGATACGAAACTGACCGGACAGTAATCGGACTCAAGATACGACAATTACGTAAAGATTGGTACACAGGAAAACACTTCAGTTTAAAAGACCGTAACTATTGGTACTTTTGGAGTCTTAGGGACCCGAATGGAGGAACGGGAAGGTTATAAGGTACCTATCATGCTACACACTTAGATAAAGGATACGAAACTGACCAGACGGTAATCGGACTCAAGATGCGACAATTACGTAGATATTCGTACATAGGAAAAGACTTCAGTTTAAAAGACCTTAAGTATCGGTACTTTTGGAGTTTCAGGGACCCGAATGGAGGAACGGGAAGGCCATAAGGTATCTTATCATGCTATAGACTCAGATAAAGGATACCAAGCTGACTGGAGGGTAATCGGACTCACGATGCGACAATGACGTAGATATTCATACACAGGAAACGACTCTAGTTTAAGAGACCGTAACTATCGGTACTTTTGGAGTTTCAGGGACCCAAATGGAGGAACGGGAAGGTTATAGGATATCTTATCATGCTACAGACTCAGATAAAGGATACGAAGCTGACTGGAGGGTAATAGGCCTGATAACGCAAGAATTACGTACAGATTCGTACACAGGAAAAGACTAAAGTTTTAGTGACCGTAACTATCGGTACATTTGGAGTTTCAGGGACATGAATGCAAGAATGGGAAGGTCATAAGGTATCTTATCATGCTATAGACTCCGGTAAAGGATACGAAAGTGTGTGGACAGTAATCGGACTCACGATGCGACAACTACGTAGAGATTCGTACACAGGAAAAGACTCAAGTTTAAATGAACGTAACTATCTGTACTTTTAAAGTTTCAGAGAGCCGAATGGAGGAACAGAAAGGCATAAGGTATCTTATCATGCTACAGACTAAGATAAAAGATACGAAGCTGACTGGACGGTAATCGGACTGTTAATGCGAGAATTACGTGGAGATTCGTACACAATAAAAGACTAAAGTCTAAAAGACCGACACTATCGGTACTTTTGGAGTTTTAGGGACCCGAATGGAGGAATGGATAGGTCATAAGGTATCTTATTATGCTATAGACTCAGGTAAAGGATACAAAACTATCCGGACAGTAATCGGTGTCACAATGCGAGAATTACATAGAGATTCGTACAAAGAAAAAGCCTCCAGTTTAAAAGACCGTAACTATCAGTACTTTTTGATTTTCAGGGAACCGAATGATGGAACGGGATGGTCATATTGTATCTTATCTTGCTACAGACTCAGATAATGGATATGAAATTGACCAGACGAAAATCGGACTCACGATGCGACAATTACTTAGAGATTCGTACACAGGAAAAGTCTCCGGATTAAAAGACCGTAACTATCGGTACTTTTGGAGTTTCAGGGACCAGAATGGAAGAACGGGAAGGCCATAAGGTATCTTATCATCCGACAGACTCAAATAAATGATTCGGAGTTGACTGGAGAGTAATCGGACTCATAATGCGAGAATTACGTAGAGATTCGTACATAGGAAAAGACTCCAGATTAAAGGACCGTAAATATCAGTACTTTTGGAGTTTCGAGGGCCCGAATGCAGGAACGAGAAGGCCATAAGGTATCTTATCATGCTAGAGACTCAGATAAAAGATACAAAGCTGACTGGACGGTAATGGTACTGTTAATGCGAGAATTACGTGTAGATTCGTACACAATAAAAGACTAAAGTTTAAAAGACCGTAACTATGAGTACTTTTGAAGTTTTAGAGACCTGAATTGATGAACGGGAAGGTCATAAGGTATGTTATCATGCTACAGACTCCGATAAAAGATACGAAACTGACCGGACAGTAATCGGCCTCAAGATGCGACAATTACGTAAAGATTGGTACACAAAAAAACACTTCAGTTTAAAAGACCGTAACTATCGGTATTTTTGGAGTTTCAAGGACCCGAATAGAGTAACAGGAAGGTCATAAGGTATCTTATCATGCTACAGACTCAGAGAAAAGATACGAAACTGATCGGATGGTAATCGGACTCCCGATGCAAAAATTACCTAGAGATTCGTACACACGAAAAGACTCAAGTTTAAAAGACCGTAACTATTGGTACTTTTGGAGTTTCAGGGACCTGAATGGAGTAACAGGAAGGTCATAACGTATCTTATCATGCTATAGACTTAGGTAAAGAATACGAAACTGTCCGGACAGTAATCGGACTCAAGATGCGACTATTACGTAGAGATTCGTACACAGGAAAAGGCTTCAGTTAAAAAGACCTTAAGTATCGGTACTTTTGGAGTTTCAGGGACCCGAATGGAGGAACATGAAGGCCATAAGGTATCTTATCATGCTACAGACTCAGATAAAGGATACCAAGCTGACTGGAGGGTAATCGGACTCACGATTCGACAATGACGTAGAGATTCGTAAACAGGAAAAGACTCAAGTTTAAATAACCGTAACTATCGGTACTTTTAGAGTTTCAGGGACCAGAATGGAGGAACGGGAAGGCCATATGGTATCTTATCATGCTACAGAATCAGATAAAGGATACGGAGCTGACTGGAGGGTAATCGGACTCGTAATGCGAGAGTTGCTTAGAGATTCGTACACGAGAATAGACTCCAGATTAAAAGACCATAACTAACGGTACTTTTTGAGTTTTGAGGACCCGAATGGAGGAACGGGAAGGTCGTAAGGTATCTTATCATGCTACAGATTCCCGATAAATGATACGAAACTGAATGGACGCTATCGGACTCACGATGCCACAATTACATAGAGTTACGTGCACAGCAAAAGACTCAGTTTAAAAGACCGTAACTATCAGTACTTTTTGAGTTTCAGGGAACCGAATGATAGAACGGGATGGTCATAAGGTATCTTATCTTGCTACAGACTCAGATAAAGGATATGAAATTGACCGGACGATAATCGGACTCATGATGCGACAATTACGTAGAGATTCGTACAAAGGAAAAGTCTCCAGAATAAAAGACCGTAACTATCGGTACTTTTGGAGTTTCAGTGACCCGAATGGAAGACCGGGAAGGTTATAAGGTATCTTATCATGCTACAGACTCAGATAAAGGATACGAAACTAACCGGATGGTAATCGGACTCCCGATGCAACAATTACATAGAGATTCATACACACGAAAAGACACAAGTTTAAAAGACCGTAACTATCGGTACTTTTGGAGTTTCAGTTACCCGAATTGAGGAATGGGAAGGTCATAAGGTATCTTATCATGCTATAAACTCAGGTAAAGTATATGAAACTGTCCGGACAGTAATCGGACTCACGATGACCGTAACTATAGGTACTTTTGGAGTTTCAGGGACCCGAATGAAGGAACGGAAAGGCCATAAAGTATCCTATCATGCTACAGAATAAGATAAAGGATACGGATCTGACTGGAGGGTAATCGGACTCATAATGCGAGAGTTACGTAGAGATTCGTACACGAGAAAAGACTCCAGATTAAAAGACCGTAACTAACAGTACTTTTGGTGTTTCGAGGACCCGAATGGAGGAACGGGAAGGCCGTAAGGTATCTTATCATGCTAAAGACTCCGATAAATGATACGAAACTGACCGGACGCTAATCGCACTCATGATGCGACAATTACGTAGAGATATGTGCACAGCAAAAGACTCCAATTTAAAAGACCGTAACGATCAGTACTTTTTGAGTTTCGGGGACCCGAATGATGGAACGGGATGGTCATAAGGTATCTTATCTTGCTACACAGTCAGATAAAGTATACAAAACTGACCAGACGGTAATCGGACTCACGATGCGACAATTACGTAGAGATTCGTACATAGGAAAAGGCTCCAGTTTAAAAGACCGTAAGTATCGGTACTTTTAGAGTTTCAAGAACCTGAATGATGGAACGGGAAGGTCATAACATATCTGATTATTCTACAGACTCAGATAAAGGATGCGAAACTGACCGGACAGTAATCGGACTCAGGATGCGACAAATACATAGAAATTTGTACACAGGAAAAGACTCCAGTTTAACAGACCTTAACTATCGGTACTTAAAGAGTTTCAGGGACACGAATGGAGAAACGGGAAGGTCATATGCTTTCTTATCATGATACAGACTCAGATAAAGGACACGAAGCTGACTGGTGGGTTATTGGACTCACGATGCGACAATGACGTAGAGATTCGTTCACAGGAAAAGACTCTAGTTTAAATGACCGTAATTATCGGTACTTTTGGAGTTTCAGGGACCCGAATGGAGGAACAGGAAGGCAATAAGGTATCTTATCATGCTGCAGACTCATATAAAGGATACGAAGCTGACTGGAGGGTAATCAGACTCACGATGTGACAATGACGTAGATATTCATACACAGGAAAAGACTCTAGTTTAAGAGACCGTAACTATCAGTACTTTTGGAGTTTCAGGGACCCAAATGGAGGAACGGGAAGGTCATAGGATATCTTATCATGATACAGACTCAGACAAAGGATACGAAGCTGACTGGAGGGTAATAGGACTGATAACGCAAGAATTACGTACAGATTCGTACACAGGAAAAGACTAAAGTTTTAGTGACCGTAACTATCGGTACATTTGGAGTTTCAGGGACATGAATGCAAGAATGGGAAGGTCATAAGGTATCTTATCATGCTATAGACTCCGGTAAAGGATACGAAAGTGTGTGGACAGTAATTGGACTCACGATGCGACAACTACGTAGAGATTCGTACACAGGAAATAACTCCAGTTGAAAAGACCGTAACTATAGATACTTTTGGAGCACCCAAATGGAGGAACGGGAAGGCCATAAGGTCTCTAATCGGACTCACGATGCGACAATTACGTAGAGATACGTGCACAGCAAAAGACTCCAGTTTAAAAGACTGTAAGTATCAATACTTTTAGAGTTTCAGGGACTCGAATGATGGAACGGGATGGTCATAAGGTATCTTATCCTGCTACAGACTCAGATAAAGGATATGAAATTGACCGGACGATAATTGGACTCACGATGCGACAATTACGTAGAGATTCATACACATGAAAAGAAAGCAAATTAAAAGATCGTAACTATCGGTTCCTTTTGGAGTTTCAACGACCCGAATGGAGGAACGGAAGGCCATAAGGTATCTTATCATGCTAACGACTCAGATAAAGGATACGAAGCTGACTGGAGGGAAATCGCACGGATAATGCGAGAATTACGTAGAGATTCGTTCATAAGAAAAGACTAAAGTTTAAAAGACCGTAACTATCGGACTTTTGAAGTTTCTGGGACCCGAATGGATTAACGGGAAGGTCATAAGGTATCTTATTATGCTATAGAATTAGATAAAGGATACGAAACTGACCGGACAGCAATCGGATTCAAGATGCGAGAATTATGTTGAGATGCATACACAAGAAAAGACTTCAGTTTAAAAGACCGTAACTATCAGTACTGTTTGAGTTTCAGGGAATCGAATGATAGAACGGGATGGTCATAAGGTATCTTATCTTGCTACAGACTCAGATAAAGGATATGAAATTGACCGGACGATAATCGGACTCACGATACGACAATTACGTAGAGATTCGTACACAGGAAAAGTCTCCAGCATAAAAGACCGTAACTATCGGTACTTTTGGAGTTTCAGTGACCCGAATGGAAGAACGGGAAGGTTATAAGGTATCTTATCATGCTACAGACTCAGATAAAGGATACGAAACTAACCGGATGGTAATCGGACTCCCGATGCAACAATTACATAGAGATTCGTACACACGAAAAGACTCAAGTTTAAAAGACCGTAACTATCGGTACTTTTGGAGTTTCAGTGACCCAAACTGAGGAACAGGAAGGTCATAAGGTATCTTATCATGCTATAAACTCAGGTAAAGTATATGAAACTGTCTGGACAGTAATCGGACTCACGATGACCGTAACTATAGGTACTTTTGGAGTTTCAGGGACCCGAATGAAGGAACGGAAAGGCCATAAGGTATCCTATCATGCTACAGAATAAGATAAAGGATACGGATCTGACTGGAGGGTAATCAAACTCATAATGCGAGAGTTACGTAGAGATTCGTACACGAGAAAAGACTCCAGATTAAAAGACCGTAAGTAACTAACAGTACTTTTGGTGTTTCGAGGACCCGAATGGAGGAACGGGAAGGCCGTATGGTATCTTATCATGCTAAAGACTCCGATAAATGATACGAAACTGACCGGACGCTAATCGCATATATGTGCACAGCAAAAGACTCCAATTTAAAAGACCGTAACGATCAGTACTTTTTGAGTTTCGGGGACCCGAATGATGGAACGGGATGGTCATAAGGTATCTTATCTTGCTACACACTCAGATAAAGGATACAAAACTGACAAGACGGTAATCGGACTCACGATGCGACAATTACGTAGAGATTCGTACATAGGAAAAGGCTCCAGTTTAAAAGACCGTAAGTATCGGTACTTTTAGAGTTTCAAGAACCTGAATGATGGAACGGGAAGGTCATAACATATCTGATTATTCTACAGACTCAGATAAAGGATGCGAAACTGACCGGACAGTAATCGGACTCAGGATGCGACAAATACATAGAAATTTGTACACAGGAAAAGACTCCAGTTTAACAGACCTTAACTATCGGTACTTAAAGAGTTTCAGGGACACGAATGGAGAAACGGGAAGGTCATATGCTATCTTATCATGATACAGACTCAGATAAAGGACACGAAGCTGACTGGTGGTTTATTGGACTCACGATGCGACAATGACGTAGAGATTCGTTCACAGGAAAAGACTCTAGTTTAAATGACCGTAATTATCGGTACTTTTGGAGTTTCAGGGACCCGAATGGAGGAACAGGAAGGCAATAAGGTATCTTATCATGCTGCAGACTCATATAAAGGATACGAAGCTGACTGGAGGGTAATCGGACTCACGATGCGACAATGACGTAGATATTCATACACAGGAAAAGACTCTAGTTTAAGAGACCGTAACTATCGGTACTTTTGGAGTTTCAGGGACCCAAATGGAGGAACGGGAAGGTCATAGGATATCTTATCATGCTACAGACTCAGATAAAGGATACGAAGCTGACTGGAGGGTAATAGGCCTGATAACGCAAGAATTACGTACAGATTCGTACACAGGAAAAGACTAAAGTTTTAATGATCGTAACTATCGTTACATTTGGAGTTTCAGGGACATGAATGCAAGAATGAGAAGGTCATAAGGTATCTTATCATGATATAGACTCCGGTAAAGGATACGAAAGTGTGTGGACAGTAATCGGACTCACGATGCGACAACTACGTAGAGATTCGTACACAGGAAATAACTCCAGTTGAAAAGACCGTAACTATAGGTACTTTTGGAGGACCCAAATGGAGGAACGGGAAGGCCATAAGGTCTCTAATCGGACTCACGATGTGACAATTACGTAGAGATACGTGCACAACAAAAGACTCCAGTTTAAAAGACTGTAAGTATCAATACTTTTAGAGTTTCAGGGACTCGAATGATGGAACGGGATGGTCATAAGGTATCTTATCCTGCTACAGACTCAGATAAAGGATATGAAATTCACCGGACGATAATTGGACTCACGATGCGACAATTACGTAGAGATTCATACACATGAAAAGAAAGCAAATTAAAAGATCGTAACTATCGGTTCTTTTTGGAGTTTCAACGACCCGAATGGAGGAACGGAAGGCCATAAGGTATCTTATCATGCTAACGACTCAGATAAAGGATACGAAGCTGACTGGAGGGAAATCGCACGGATTATGCGAGAATTACGTAGAGATTCGTACATAAGAAAAGACTAAAGTTTAAAAGACCGTAACTATCGGACTTTTGAAGTTTCTGGGACCCGAATGGATTAACGGGATGGTCATAAGGTATCTTATTATGCTATAGAATTAGATAAAGGATACGAAACTGACCGGACAGCAATCGGATTCAAGATGCGAGAATTATGTTGAGATGCATACACAAGAAAAGACTTCAGTTTAAAAGACCGTAACTATTAGTACTTTTGGAGTTTCATGGACCCGAATGGAGGATTGGGAAGGTCATAAATGATCTTATCATGCTACAGACTCAGAAAAAGGACACAAAACTGACCGGATGGTAATCGGACTCACGGTGTGACAGTTACGTAGAGATTCGTACATAGGAAAAGTCTCCAGATTAAAAGACCGTAAGTATCGGTACTTTTGGAGTTTCAGAGACCCGAATAGAGGAACAGGCAGGTCATAAGGTATCTTATCATTCTACAGACTCAGATAAATGATACGAAACTGACCGGACTGTAATCGGACTCACGATGCGACAATTACATAGAAATTCGTACACATGAAAACACTACATTTTAAAAGACCGTAACTTTCGGTACTTAAAGAGTTACAGGGACACGAATGCAGGAACGGGAAGGTCATATGATATCTTATCATGCTACATACTAAGATAAAGCATACGAAACAGACCAAATAGTAATCGGCCTCACGAAGCGACAATTACGTAGAGATTCGTACACAGGAAAAGACTCCAGTTTAAAAGACCGTAACTATCTGTACTTTTGGAGTTTCAGGAACCCGAATGGATGCACGGGAAGGCCATAAGGTATCTTATCATCCGACAGACTCAAATAAATGATTCGGAGTTGACTAGAGAGTAATCGGACTCATAATGCGAGAATTACGTAGAGATTCGTACATAGGAAAAGACTCCAGATTAAAGGACCGTAAATATCGGTACATTTGGAGTTTCGAGGACCCGAATGCAGGAACGGGAAGGCCATAAGGTATCTTATCTTGCTACAGACTCTGATAAATGATACGAAACTGACAGGCCGCTAATCGGACTCACGATGCGACAATTACGTAGAGATTCATACATAATAAAAGACTTCAGTTTAAAAGACCATAACTATCGATACTTTTGGAATTTCAGGGACCCGAATGGAGGAATGGGAAGGTCATAAGGTATGTTATCATGCTACAGACTAAGATAAAGGATACGAAACTGACCGGACGGTAATCGGACTCCCGATGCGACGATTACATAGAGATTCGCACATAGGAAAAGACTCCTATGTCATGCTATAGACTAAGGTAAAGGATATGAAACTGTCCGGACAATAATTGGACTCACGATGCGACAATTACGTAGACATTCGTACACAAGAAAAGACTTCAGTTTAAAAGACCATAACTATCGGTACTTTTGGAATTTCAGGGATCCAAATCGACGAACGGGAAGGACATAAGGTATCTTATCATGCTACAGACTCAGATAAAGGACACAAAGCTGACTAGAGGGTAATCGGATTGATAATGCGAGAATTACGTAAAGATTCGTACACATGAAAAGACTAAAGTTTAAAAGACCGTAACTATCGGTACTTTTGAAGTTTCAGGGACCCGAATGGAGGAACGGGAACGTCATAAGGTATCTTATAATGCGACAGACTCAGATAAAGAATACGAAACTGATTGGAGGGTAATCGGACTCATAATGCGAGAATTACTTAGAGATTCGTACAAAGGAAAAGACTAAAGTTTAAAAGACCGTACTATCGGTACTGTTGAAGTTTCACGGACCCGAAGGGATGAACGGGACGGTCATAAGGTATGTTATCATGCTACAGACTATGATAAAGGATTCGATACTGAACGGACGGTAATCGGACTCCCGATGCGACAATTACATAGAGATTCGTACACAGGAAAAAACTCCTGTTTAAAAGACCGTAACTATCGGTACTTTTGGAGTTTCAGGGACACGAATGGTGGAATGGGAAGGTGTTAAGGTATCTTGTCATGCTATAGACTAAGGTAAAGGTTACAAAACTGTCCGGACAGTAATCGGACTCACGATGCGACAATTACGTAGACATTCATACAAAAGAAAAGGCTTCAGTTTAAAAGACCATAACTATCGGTACTTTTGGAATTTCAGAGATTCGAATGGACGAACGGGAAGGTCATAAGGTATTTTATCATGCTACAGAGATAAATTATACGAAACTAGCCGGACAGTAATCGGACTCAAGATGCGACAATTACTTAGAGATTCGTACATAGGAAAAAACTCCAGTTTAAAAGACCGTAACTATTGGTAGTTTTGGAGTTTCGAGGACCCAAATGGAGGAACGGGAAGGCCGTTAGGTATCTTATCATGCTACAGAGTCAGATAAAGGATACGAAACTAACCGGACAATAACCGGACTCAAGATGCGACAATTACGTAGACATTCGTACATAGGAAATGTCTCCAGTTTAAAAGACCGTAACTATCGGTACTTTTAGAGTTTCAGGAACCCGAATGGATGAACGGGAAGGCCATAAGGTATCTTATCATCCTACAGACTCAGATAAAGGACATGAAGCTGACTGGAGTGTAATCGGATTGACAATGCGAGAATTACGTAAAGATTCGCACACAGGAAAAGTCTCCAGTTTAAAAGACCGTAACTATTGGTACTTTTGGAGTTTCGAGGACCCAAATGGAGGAACGGGAAGGCCGTTAGGTATCTTATCATGCTACAGAGTTAGATAAAGGATACGAAACTAACCGGACAACAACCGGACTCAAGATGCGAGAATTACGTAGAGATTCGTACATAGGAAATGTCTCCAGTTTAAAAGACCGTAACTATCGGTACTTTTAGAGTTTCAGGAACCCGAATGGATGAACGGGAAGGCCATAAGGTATCTTATCATTCTACAGACTCAGATAAAGGACACGAAGCTGACTGGAGTGTAATCGGATTGACAATGCGAGAATTACGTAAAGATTCGCACACAGGAAAAGTCTCCAGTTTAAAAGACCGTAACTATCGGTACTTTTGGAGTTTTAGGAACCCGAATGGATGAACGGGAAGGCCATAAGGTATCTTATCATCCTACAGACTCAAATAAATGATTCAGAGTTGACTGGAGAGTAATCGGACTCATAATGCGAGAATTACGTAGAGATTCGTACATTGGAAAAGACTCTAGATTAAAAGACCGTAACTATCGGTAGTTTTGGAGTTTCGAGTACTCGAATGCAGGAACGGGAAGGCCGTAAGGTATCTTATGTTGCTACAGACTCTGATAAATGATACGAAACTAACCGGCCGCTAATAAGACTCACGATGCGACAATTACATAGAGATTCATACACAAGAAAAGACTTCAGTTTAAAAGACCATAACTATTGGTACTTTTGGATTTCAGGGATCCGAATGGAGGAACAGGAAGGTCATAAGGTATCTTATCATGCTACATAGTCAGATAAAGGAAACGAAACTAACCGGACAGTAATCGAACTCAAGATGTAACAATTACGTAGAGATTCGTATATAGGAAAAGACTTCAGTTTAAAAGACCGTAACTATATGTAATTTTAGAGTTTCAGGAACCCAAATGGATGAACGGGAAGGCCTTAAGGTAACTTATCATCCTACAGACCATAAAGGATACGAAGCTGACTGGAGGGTAATCGGATTGATAATGCGAGAATTACGTAAATATTCGTACACAGGAAAAGACTAAAGTTTGAAAGACCGTAACTATCAGTACTTTTGAAGTTTCAGGGACCCGAATGGAGGAACAGGAAGGTCATAAAGTATCTTATCATGCTACAGACTCAGATAAAGGATACGAAGCTGACTGGAGGGTAATCGGACTAATAATGCGAGAATTGCGTAGAGATTCGTACACAGGAAAAGACCAAAGTTTAAAAGACCGTAACTATCAGTACTTTTGAAGTTTCAGGGACCCGAATGGATGAAGAGGAAGGTCATAAGGTATGTTATCAGGCTACAGACTATGATAAAGGATACGAAACTGACCGGACGGTAATCGGACTCCCGATGCGACAATTACATAGAGATTCGCACATAGGAAAAGACTCCGGTTTAAAAGACCGTAACTATCAGTACTTTTGGAATTTCAGGGACACGAATGGTGGAATGGGGAGGTCATAAGGTATTTTGTCATGCTATAGACTAAGGTAAAGGATATGAAACTGTCCGGACAGTAATTGGACACACGATGCGACAATTACGTAGACATTCGTACACAAGAAAAGACTTCAGTTTAAAAGACCGTAACTATCGGTACTTTTGGACTTTCAGGGACCTGAATCGATGAACAGGAAGGTCATAAGGTATCTTATCATGCTACAGACTCAAATAAAGGACATGAAGCTGACTGGAGGGTAATCGGATTGATAATGCGAGAATTACGTAAAGATTCGTACACAGGAAAAGATGAAAGTTTAAAAGACCGTAACTATCGTTACTTTTGGAGTTTTAGCAACCCGAAGGGAGGAACAGGAAGGCCATAAGATATCTTATCATCCTACAGACTCAAATAAATGATTCGGAGTTGACTGGAGAGTAATCGGACTCATAATGCGAGAATTACGTAGAGATTCGTACATAGGAAAGGACTCCAGATTAAAAGACCGTAACTATCGGTACTTATGGAGTTTCGAGGACCCGAATGTAGGAACGGGAAGGCCGTAAGGTATCTTTTTATGCTACAGACTCCGATAAATGATACGAAACTGACCGGCCGCTAATTGGACTCACGATGCGACAATTACGTAGAGATTCATACACAAGAAAATACTTCAGTTTAAAAGACCGTAACTATCGGTACTTTTTGAATTTCAGGGACCCGAATGGAGGAGCGGGAAGGCCATAAGGTGTCTTATCATGCTACAGACTCAGATAAATGATACGAAGCTAACCGGACAGTAATCGGTCTAAAGATGCGACAATTACTTAGAGATTCGTACATAGGAAAAGACTCCAGTTTAAAAGACCGTAAGTATCGGTACTTTTAGAGTTTCAAGAACCTGAATGATGGAACGGGAAGGTCATAACATATCTGATTATTCTACAGACTCAGATAAAGGATGCGAAACTGACCGGACAGTAATCGGACAGTAATCTGTTGCTACAGTATGGGATTTATCTCACCCAGGTGACACCACTGGGGATGGCCCGGATGGTGCACTTCGAGTTCGTCTGTCGGTCCCAGGACGTGGAGCCGACGTTCGATATGTTTAACGCTTTCTATCGGCTGACTCGCGGCGGGCCGCAATGGTTTTCGTTTACCCAGCGTAGCAGGATTAAGTCCGTCGGAAATGAACCTCCCCGCAACATGCATGACTGGAAATGGAAGTTCTTCTTTATAAAGCAGGGTGTCGTTCCCGCTCCGTTGCAGTGGTTGGCTGTGTCCGGGAAGTCGAAGTTGCAGGATTTCCCGGTGACCAACTATGAGGACTTCGACTGGTATGGCAAGTTGACGCAGCAAGTTACTTCCATTGAGATGGCGCATGTGAGACCTGAGGCTTTGTTGATGGCGGGGCTTAGCCGCGTGGGGGCTAGGACCGACACGAATCCGCACTTTTATGTGGATGGAGAAGGTATGTTTCCTTGTCGTTAGAGCGCTTGTTGTTGTTGTAATTGTTGTTGGTGATAATTTTGTTCCACGTTTTATGTTACAGAGAAAAGTTGTTTCTACTCAATTGTTCCTGGCGTTGTTGGCGAATTCCGCTGGGAGCCCCTACGTGCGGGGGAGGAGCCGTATGTGGAACAGAAGCGGGAGAATTTTCTTCCCGTGAACGTGAAGGATTTTCCTGGCCATGTGCTAATACCAGGTGACGTCCCTGTCAACCCCCGCCCGCTGAATGCGGTTTCCGTTAGCGGGACTAATATTATGTTTATATCTGACGATGAGTCTAAGGATGAATCCTTCTCTTTGACTCATCGCGCTCGGGATCGTGCAGGTCTTAGCGGTGGGGATGGTTCTTCTCAGAACCCACCCGCGACTGACGGGTCAAAGAGTAAGGGAGATTATGTCGAGGTGTTTACAACACCGCCTGTGACTGCGCGCGTCAGTGGAGATTCTGGCAAGAGCGGTCATGGCGTGGGGAAGAAGCTGAAGGATGTGATTTCAATGATGGACTCCTCGAAGCGGAAGGTTCCTGAGGGCGATTCATCCGCCTCCTCATTGAAAGTTAGATTAGGTGTGTCGTCGAAGCGCCCAAGGTTGGCATCGAAAATCGTGAAAGATGTTCACCCAGGTTAGTTTCTTTGTCATGACCTTGTATTTCTTGTCTGCCCCTTGTAACTTCTCGCCGTTTTCTGTTTTGTCTATAGGCGCAACGCTTCTCTTTCCTGGCGGCCCGAGACTGTCTGATGTGCGCGGCACTGGGCCGACGGATCCTGACCCGTCGTTGTCCACCGCGCGGACAGAGGATAGCGCTCAGACCGAACGGGTGGAGGACACCCAGATGCCCGGGGTTGATGACGATGCCTTAGCTGCAGATATGCGAAGGGAAGCCGAAGCTCGTGAAGCAGAGCGACAGCAGGCCATGGCATTGGAGGAGCTACGTAGGAGAGAGCGGGAGAAGGGAAAGGGTGTGGATACCGGTGTCTCCGGTGAAGGGTTTATGGCTAGGCCTACATCACCAGGTGGTGGTGAGCACCCTCAAGGTACAGGTTTTGAGGATGACGTGGTTGATGATGCTGGATATGACAAGGCATCGGTTGGTGATGGTGAAGGTGCGAAGCTGGGCGGAGGTGACGCTCAGAAGAATGATAACCCGGGGGTTACTTCCGCCGGGTTCAGGCTGGATGTGGCTACTGGTCCTGTTTATAGGCAAGAGTGGTCAGTGCATGAAGATGTTCGGTTCTTTCAAGTGGCTACGTGTGAGTCCTGGCTGGCTGGCTCCATTCCGCCCGCTGAGCGGGCGTATACTGCCAAACGAGACCGCCTAGCCCTTCTCCAGGACGAGGCCGCTGGTCTTGCGATGGCGGCTGCCACCATGAGCGAGATACGGCGTAGTGTTCAAGAGCTGATGGACGCTCAGCAAGAGCTTGCTGCACGCAAAGCACCCTTCAAGAATGTGCGCGAAAAGCACAACAAAGAATGCGTGGCGCAGTCTAAAGCTCTTAACGATGCCCTTGCCCAGGTGAAGATTGTTGAGGGTCGACATGCTAAGGCCGCCCAAGAGTGGAAGGCGTCTTGCGAAGCTACCAACCAGACCATTGCCAAGGAACGTGATCGTGTGCGTTCTCTTGAGGGTGAAGTTGATCAACTTAAGGCTGCGTTGGCGGGAAAGAACCGAGAACTCGAGGACGAGAAATCCAAGGTTGCTTCCGCAAATGCCGATTTGGCCAAGAAAGAGGATGAGGTGCTCTTGCAAGCGTCGCACCTCTCCCGTCTTGAACATGACGTCAACTTGTTGCAACGTGAAGTGGACGCCTTGCGGGATGAGAAACTGGCCTTATCTGCGGATGCAAAGAATTTCGCTGACGCGCGGGACCACGCCCTGGAAGCCTTGCGGGTCGCACAAGAGAATCAAGTCACGGTGGAGAATGATGTGCAATGGTTGATGACTACCGGTGTGCAAGGGGTATGTCCCTCCTTCGCTGGCCTGATGCTTTACTTATTCTTGTTTCTGACGTTTGTGTTTTTTCGACGTAGGTATTTGCTCGTGTTTGGGAAGAACCCGCGTTGGTGCAATCTGTTGCCCGCCTTCTTGAAAAGTCGAAGCAGTTTGGTACCGCCCTTGGATTTAAACAAGGGTTCGACGTTTGCCTTGGTGGTCATCCCTTTGAGAACAACCCGTTCCGCAACATTGATGCTGAAGCGGAGTATGACAAGGAGGTGGCGGCCTACGACGAGTTGACTTTCCCCGTGATGGATGTGGTTGCGGAGTGCGCTAAGCTTCCCAATGGTGTTCAGGTCCTGAGGGAAGCCTTTGAAGAGGCTGAGCAGGAACGCCAAGAGGAGGCGGATGCGGAAGCAAAAGAGGAGGCGGCCAGGGAGGCTGCGGCATTAAGAGGTGAAGGCTCGTCCTCCGCTCCGCCGCGTGATGAAGGTGATGATGAATTTTATCGACGACATCGACTTTGATGGGGAAGATTAGTTTGTGATGTTGACTTTGGTTGATCGTTGTTTGATGTTTGAACAATTTGTCTTTCTTAATTTCCTTTTCATTAGGTTTGAACTTGATGATTGTGAACGTCTTTTGGTTGTCTATGAACTTGCTTGTGTCTCTTGCTCTACTTCTGTCATTATTATTTGTCATAAAATCTGCGGTCATGATGTCAGCTGTCAGTCATTAATGACTGCTGACGGCGCAGCAGAGCACCTGAAGTGACACAAGTCACTATTGCCGATGTGTATGATTACTTCCGTTAATTGTCCTTCATAATTACCCTTAAGATGTTGGTTATAAAGGGGTGGCAAGGCCTTCTTTTTGAGCAGCTCTCTCCACCTCTTCCCCTAGTTCTTATGGATCCCGGTCAACCAAGGATGAAGACTCTTGCCGACTGTTATGACCATACCGCGGCCGTAGCTGCCCTTTTAGAACTCCGGCGACGTGTTCCCTCCGGTACTGTTCCGGTGGACATTGTGGGGCCCCCGCCTGCCAACCCAGTGGATCCTGAGAGGAAGATGAAGGCGCTGGCCGATTGCTGTGGTAGAGTCCTTGCTTGTCCTCCTCCGGTGGCTCCTGTTGGTGTCGACGGTGTTCGGCCGATCATCATTGCATGTCCGGCTGTTGGGGTTGTGAGGCCTACTCCCAAGGTTCGCTTTCGTCGGAGCGGTGGTGCTTGGGTTCACATGGTTGTCATAGATTAAGTATGCTAGGGGATCCTGTAAGGTAGTGTGGATATATGTATAACCACCGAAAAACCCAACTTTTGTATTTTATATGGGTTTAATTTTGTGTATGCATTTAAACATTTGCATTATCGTTGTTGAATGTGTAGTGAATATGTGTATGTGTTTTGTTGCTTTATCATGTAGTTGTAGCAAAATTTAATGACCTTGTTTTGCGGCCAAGGTGGCGCGTTCGGTGTGAAGACAGCGATGCCCCTTTCGGCTGCCTAGTCCGCGGGGTCGGCTAAGACAGCCTTGTCCGCGTACCTGGTTTGCACGTCTGTTGTGAAGACAGTGGTGCACCTCTTCGGTTGCTTAGTCTGCGGACTTGTTTTAGATAGCGTTGGCCGCCGACCAAGGTGGCGCATTCGCTGTGAAAACAACAATGCGCCTCTTGGGATGCTTAGTCTGCGGAGTTGCCTAAGATGGCGTTTTCCGCAAACCAAGGTGGCGCGTTCGCTGTGAAAACAACGATGCGCCTCTTGGGTTGCTTAGTCTGCGGAGTCGCTTAAGATAACGTCATCCGCCGACCAAGGTGGCGCGTTCGCTGTGAAAACAACGATGCCCCTCTTGGGCTGCTTAGTCTGCGGAGTTGCCTAAGATGGCGTTTTCCGCAAACCAAGGTGGCGCGTTCGCTGTGAAAACAACGATGCACCTCTTGGGTTGCTTAGTCTGCGGAGTCGCTTAAGATAATGTCGTCCGCCGACCAAGGTGGCGCGTTCGCTGTGAAAACAACGATGCACCTCTTGGGCTGCTTAGTCTGCGGAGTTGCCTAAGATGGCGTTTTCCGCAAACCAAGGTGGCGCGTTCGCTGTGAAACCGACAATGCGCCTCTTGGGCTGCTTAGTCTACGGCGTCGCCTAAGATGGCGTTTTCCGTGGACCAAGGTGGCGCGTTCGCTGTGAAAACAACAACGCGCCTCTTGGGCTGCTTAGTCTGCGGAGTCGCTGGAGACAGCGTTTTCTGCAGACCAAGGTGGCGCGCTTGCTGTGAGAGCAGCAATGCGCCTTGCACCTGGTTGTGCACCGTACTATGAACTAGTTTATGCGTAATATAAAGGCATGTAACATCATTCGATTCATTCATGGATAAGTTATAAAGACACAGAAGTACAAGTACGTTCAACTTTTACACAGACATGTTATAACGATACTAGGCCTATTCGATCACATGTAGCAAACCCTTAGCTATGCTGCATTCCAGGTCCTTGGGACTGGGGTGCCATCAAGGCGTTCTAGCGCATAGGCGCCTTTCCCCAGGACCTCCTGCACTCTGTATGGGCCTTCCCAAGTCGGTGCCAATTTGCCTGGTGCTTCTGCTGTGGAGGCTTCATTGTGGCGGAAAACGAAGTCACCCACGTTGAAAGTTACTTTCTTGACACGCGCGTTATAGTAACGCTCCAGCTGCCTTTTGTACTTGGCCTCTTTGAACGCGGCTAGTTCTCGGCGTTCTTCAAGGAGGTTTAGGTTTAGGCGGAGCTCTGAGTCATTTTCGCTTTTTAAGGCAAGGAAAACACGCGCGGATGGGCAACCGATTTCTGCTGGGATTACGGCTTCTGTGCCGTACGTTAGACTGAATGGGGTCTCCCCATTGCTTGTCTTTGTCAGCGTGCGGTGGGCCCAGAGAACGTTAGGTACTTCGTCTACCCACATTGATCGCTTCGTGTCCAGCCTTGCCTTGATCCCCTCAACAATGCTTCTGTTAGCCCGCTCTACTTGGCCGTTGGCTTGCGGGTGGGCTACGGATGTGAAAGTTTGACCCACTCCCATGTCTGCTAGCCAACTTTGTAACCCCTTGTCTGTGAATTGAAGGCCGTTGTCGCTGACGATGTCCATTGGAAGGCCGAAACGGCATATGATAAACTCCCAAATGAAGCGCTTGACGGCGCGCGCGTCAATGGACACCAACGGTTTTGCCTCCACCCACTTTGTGAAATAGTCAATTGCCACTATGAGGTATCGTATGTTTCCTGGTGCTGTGGGAAACGGTCCGACAATGTCAATCGCCCATTTCTGAAATGGCCAAGCGGAGGTGACAGGCACTAAATCGTTCTTGGGACGGAGTGTGCTTGGAGCGTGGCGCTGGCACGCGTGGCACTTGCAGAGTATTTTGACTGCATCGACGTGCATGCCAGGCCAATAATACCCCGCGTTCATTAGCTTAGCCACCACCATGCGCGGTCCTGCATGCAGGCCGCAGATTCCCTCATGTATTTCCTTAACCAGGAATGTTGCTTCTTCCGTGTTGACACGTCTTAGGAGGGGTCCCAAGTACGATCGACGGTAAAGCGTGCCTTCGACCAACTGGTAATGCATTGCTTTGTGCTGAATCTTCCTCGCCTCTTGCTTGTTGTCAGGAAGCGTTCCGTTGGTGAGATAAGAGATGATGGGCGCCATCCATGAAGGTGCGCCTGTTTGTATGACATTCACTTGGTGGGTGGACACGGATGGGGTGTCCAAGACCTCTACTCGTACTTCTTTTGCCAAGTGTTCGAAAACGGTGGCCGCCATTTTGCTCAAAGCGTCTGCGGGCTTGTTTTCGCTTCTATTGATGTGGAAGATCTTGCAGTATGAGCTTCTTTGTCTCCTCCCGGTATAGGGCCATTTTGCTATCTCGGGCCTCGTATTTTCCTTCTACTTGTGCTGCCACCAACATGGAGTCCACGTGTGCTTCTACGAAGCGGGCCCCCATCTTTTCCGCAAGGCGTAAGCCGGCGAGCAATGCTTCGTACTCCGCTTCGTTGTTCGTGCTTTCAAAGTTTAAGCGGATAGCGTACGTAAACTCCGAGCCGTCAGGGCTGATTAAGCGCAAGCCAGCTCCCGCACTGTCGTCGCTTTTGGCGCCGTCAGTGTATAGCAACCATTTATCTGTTGCGATTGTCGTGGGAGGCGGATCTTGCTCCACCAAGCATTCTGCAACTTTGTCCGTGGGGACCTCTGTGGTGAAGTCCGCGAGGATTTGTCCTTTAATGGCTGGCCTTGGCTTATAGAAAATGTCATGCTCTCCTAGCTCTATGGCCCACTTGGCTAATCTTCCCGAGGGTTCGGGTTTCTTCAGGACGTCATTTATGCGATAACCTGTGAGGACGTTGATCGGGTGCCCTTGGAAGTACCTCCTCAGCCGTCGTGAGGCGTGTACCAGGGCCAGTACCAATTTTTCCATTGTAGAGTAGCGGGTTTCCGCATCTAGTAGCGTTCGGCTTACATAACAAATTGGCGTTTGTACACCCTTGCGATCTACTAGGAGAACTGCACCGACCGCTCTGTCAGAGACCGCCAGGTATAACGTGAGCGGCTCTTTAGGAAGCGGTGCTGTCGGTGTTGGCAAGCTCATGAGGCACTGTTTCATATCCTGAAATGCCTTTTCTGCTTCCGCTGTCCATCGGAAGTTTGTCTTCTTTAAGCAGTTTCTGAGTGTGCTGACAAAAGGGAATGACCTTGAGGCATAGTTGGATAAAAAGCGGTTCAAGGCTACGAGGCGACCCATCAAGGTTTGCACCTCCTTTACGGACGCTGGTGATGGCATCCGCTCTATCGGTTGCACTTTCTCCAGGTTTGCGCGAAACCCATCTTTTGTGACGATGACACCCAGGAATTTACCCTCCTCCATGCCGAAGGAGCATTTGCTTGGGTTTAGTTTCATGCGGACAGCTCGCAGCTGCTCGAATGTCTGCTGGATGTCATTTAGCATTTGGTCTTCCTCCGCGCTTTTGATGACGAGGTCATCCACGTACACTTCTAGGTTGACGCCTATCTGTTTTGCGAACACCGAATCCATAAGGCGCTGGTATGTTGCACCCGCATTTTTGAGACCAAACGGCATTTTCGTGTAACAAAACGTCCCCATGTCTGTTCTGAATGCCGTTTTGTCCTCGTCGCCTTTAGCCATCTGGATTTG
Source organism: Ambrosia artemisiifolia (assembly GCA_032199755.1). Taxonomy (NCBI): domain Eukaryota; kingdom Viridiplantae; phylum Streptophyta; class Magnoliopsida; order Asterales; family Asteraceae; genus Ambrosia; species Ambrosia artemisiifolia. Next base: position 28,431,329 of record CM063524.1, on the reverse strand, counting down.
GTGGTATCCCTTATAGGCATCGAGGAAACACTTGAAGCGGAAGGGTGCCAGCGAGTCGACTTTCAGGTCTATTTCTGGCAATGGGTAACAGTCTTTCGGACATGCCTTGTTTAAGTCTTTGTAGTCTACGCACATCCGCCACCCGCCGTTAGCCTTGCCGACCATGACAGGGTTCGCTACCCAAGTCTGATATTTAACTGGGCGGAGGATGCCTGCGTTCAGGAGTTCGGTTACCTGTTCGTTCATTGCTTTAGTCTTTTCCGGCCCCATGCTTCGTTTTTTCTGTACCACTGGTTCTGCTGATTTGTATGTGGACAGTCTGTGTTCCGCAATGTCGCGTGGCACGCCCACCATGTCCGCGGGCTGCTAGGCGAAGATGTCCATGTTCTTAATGAGTAGTTGCTTTAAATGAGTCCGCACCGCACTTGAGAGTGCTGTGCCGATTGTGACCGTCTGCTCCGGGAAGCGGGGGTTGAGTGCCCATTTCTCCGGCTCTGTCAATGCTGGTTGCTTGGCGGATTTTGGTGGCTTGGATGCTTCGGTGGCATGGCATTGGCGATTGCCACGGATGAATGCCACGCCGTTCCTGGTCGGGAATCCGACCATTTGGTGCGGCGTGGAAGCATTACTGTTGAATTTAGCCAGGCCTTCTCTTCCTATGAGTATGTCGTGTGAGGAGACAACTGGAAGTACCATGAATTCACACTCCTCGGTTCGCGACAGGTTTCCGTCTGACCATGTCACTGGGAATGTGATTACCCCTCGTGGCATAATGGTTTCATGTATGAATCATGATATAGGTTCCGCGACCGGTATGAGGCGCTTCTTATCCTCGTCGTCCAGCTGATTGAAGCATTGTTCATACATGATGTCTGCGCTGCTGCCCGGGTCTAGGAACATGTATGGGGTGCGGTAGTGGCCAAATACCCCCGTGATGATTAGCGGGGATGTGGAGGAGGCTCCCCCTTTGACAGCGGGTAGAATGACTGGTTGTTCTTTCCAGGCGTCATCCAATGCGTCTGTCAATGGCCGCTTGTTTCGTCGATGGCTCGTAGTCCCCTTGTGTGTCATTTGGCAAGCGTGTCCGATTGCGCGGTTGATAGTGTGTGTTTGTAGATTACGGATGCGTTTGTTCGATCCGTCTCCCTTGTCCTCGTAATCTCTACCACGGCCGTTACGCTGTTCATTTTTTACTAAGTGTCCCAATTGTCCTGACTTCAGGGCTGCCTCGATTTCCATCTTTAGGCTGTAGCAGTTATCTGTGTTGTGGCCGAAGTCGTTATGATAGTCGCAACGCTTGCTCGTGTCCACGTTCTTTCGCTTGCCTAACGGTCGCGGCTCTTTGAAGTTGTGTTGTTCTGTTGCGAGCACTTGCGATGGTGTTTTTGTCAGCGGGGTCCACTCCGTATTCTTCTTCGACCCGCCCCTGTTGTCGCGGGCGTGTTTGCCGTTGATGATGTTGCGGGCGTCTTGTTGCGCGGAGTACTTGCCTTCTTCTGCGGACCCGGTGATGCTTGACCATACGGATTGTTTGCCTTTGTCCCTGCGACCATTATTGTGCCCTTGAGCGTATTGGTTCTGGCGTGAGTGGCGGAAGAATTTCTCTGAGGACGCGTATATTTTTGCCGCTTTAATTACGTCGTCCCATGACTCTGGAATCCCGTCCTTTCCTGTGAGGCATTTCATTAGGTCGTCATTGTTGACCCCATGAATGAACGCCGCACGCGTCAGTTCCTCGCTACATCCTATTTGCATTGCTTCTCGCGTGTAACGGGTGATGTAGTCTTCGACTGGCTCGTTGTCCCTTCTTGCGCAGAGCAGGATGTGCGCTTTGTCTTTCTTGTGTCGTCTCTGGTGAGAGAAGTGAAGGGAAAACTTTGACAGCAAGTCATCGAAGTCTAGGATGCTACCTACTGGGAGATTATCGAACCACACCCTGGCCGCGGATGTTAGAGTTTGCGCGAAGAGATGGCACCAGACTTGCACGGGCCAGTTCTGGCTGTGTGCTGCGGTCCTGAAATCGTGGACGTGATCGTCTGGATCGCGTATGCCGTCATATTTCCCGATGCTGCTTGGGAGTTTAGCTTTGGCGGGTATGGGTGCCATGGCGATTCGTGCGCAGAACTTGGATTTTTCAGCTAGGTCCTTCGGCCGATATGGTTTTACCAGGTCGTCGTCGCCGTCCGCGTGTGAGCTGGACTCATAGCCATCCTCTTCGTCTGTGGTAGCGCGGCCCTGGCTACGGGAACTCTTCCCGCGGCCTCCGCTGCGACTACCATGGGTGTTATCTTTTACAGTTCTGCTGTTTGCTTTGTTTTTAGCTGCTGTCCCCGAAGTCTTGTTATTATTTTCGAAGTTAAGTGTTTTTTGTACTCTTTGTTGTGCTTGTTTCATCACTCTCTTTTGGTAACCAGCGGTGACCTACGCCTACTGCTTGAAGAGCCACTCGTCTGGGTCTTCCTCAGCATTGTCTTCATCATCAGCCTCACCGTCCTCAACGTCGACGGTTTGCTGATTAGCGGCAGGGCCGGGGTTAGTCATTCTGACGGCTCCGTGTGCAACTTTGGTGATAGTAGCTGGAGTTCTTTCCTCGGTGTCGGCGTCGTCATCATCCTCGATGATGGGTTCGTCAACATTTCGCCGAGGGGCTTCCTCGTTTGCCATCTTGTCTAGCTGAAGGATTAAAAGGTTGTTGCTCTAGCCGGTACGGATGGCGTCAATGAAGAAACAAAAGTCTAACCTGGATCCAATAGTTAGGCTCGTCTCTGCAGGAGTGATCCTTCGCTATCCAACTGGATATGAAGGGAAGGGTACCTGATAACACACACTACACCGATGTGGGGCGACCGCCTCGAAACCCGAAGGAATCTACTTAGCAGACACAAAAACGTAATTGGCCTTGGTGTGTTCTTCAGGGAATTTCTGAATGGCCTATCCAAGAAGACTAAGTGCTCCTTAAATAGGTTCCACACGGGCCTCAACATCTACCGTTAACTCACCCAAGGGGCCGAGGCCCAAGTTAAGGGCTTGCCTCCACATCGGCCCAAAGTTAGGCCCAATAAGATAAAGTAAGACACGTGTTAAATCATGGAGAGAGATCGTACCGTCTTGCTGACGTGGCGTCCTGTGAGTGGCCGCAGGTCTGTGTCGATATGATTGGCTACCAGGTGGGCTCTTGTCCCCCCTACAGCCCTCCGAGTTAGTGGAGATCCTTGCTGAGGTGGTCCCATGCGTTCTGGTTGGCTGGCGCGTGCAGGGCATGTACTGTGTGTCCCCTGCGGGTTCCTTGGGAGACACGTGTTATCATCCGATGGGTAGATTGTGCAACATGCTCCCTGCCACACGTCCTCGTGCTCTGATTGGTGCGTACATCCCTGTACGAGCTTATAGTATGATGCCACGTGTCCGTTGCTGATCCTTCCCATTGTATTTAAGCGGACACTTTGTGGCGGCCAACCGCCCCGCGTACAGTTCGGAATCCGCGGGGGGATGTCCGCCTTGAACACCGCAATTGTCACGTTTGGGCCTTGTGGGCCTATTTCGGCATTTGGGCTGGATTTTTGGGGATGGGCCCATGTGGATTTGGGTCCCTACCCCTTCATCCTCTGATGCTTGATAGAGTTACAGCAGTTAGATGTGGTAAGAAAGAAGGAAGGGCTGGGTTTGCTAGGGTCCTTGTTGATGTTAAAGCTGATAGGAATTTGTCTGATTATGTTAATGCTTATTACCCAGAGGATGCTGGTCGTCCTGCATTCATTAAGAAGGTTAAAGTTGAATATCAGGTGAAGGTCAAAAGGTGTTCTGCCTGCAAAGTTTTTGGCCATTGATTTTCAGTCATGCAGTAAAAAGGAGTTGTCTGAGGATGAGGTGGCCCAGAAAACACAACAATTGCTTTCTGAGCTGTATAGGGCTGGTAGTGATGAGTATCCTGTATCTGGCATCAATAATGATGGGTTTATGACTGTGGGGAAGGGCAATAGGGTAGTCAGTAATAAGGAGAATGGTAGTGGCAGTGTTCAGGGGATTGGTAATTCTAGGAATCAGGGAGGTGGAGGTAATGGGAGGTTCAATGGTAATAGAGGTCTAGGTAACCAGGGGGGTTTTGTTGGGGGGAATAAAAATCAAGGGAATGGGAATGGGGGTAGACAATGGGTCCCAAGGAATGATAATAGGAGGAATGGTGATGTTAAAAAGCAGAATGATTTATCTAAAAATAATGATAATACAAAGCATAATGATAATAATAGTATCAGTCTAAAAAACACTTTTGCTATTCTTAAGGAGGATCTTTTGGGTGAGGGTTCAGGGGTCAAAGATGAAAAGGGAAAGAATATTCAGGTAGAGGTTCCTCAGGTGAAGTCTAGTAATGGTGATAAGAATTCAGAAGTTGAATCTAGTAGTAGGGCTGTTAAAGGGAAGAATATTAATGGGATGGGTTCTAAACCTGTTGTGCAGAAGACTATGGGGAGTGAGATTATTCAGAACAGTATTAAGGGAGGGGTTGTGAAGAGGGATGTAGTGGGAGCTTCTTCTAATGAATTAAATGTTGAAGTAACAGAAATGGATAATGTTAAAAAGAGTTCTATATCCAGAGAGAAGAGTATTCAGTCTAAAGTTAACACTAAAACTGGATACTTCAAAATGAATGATGAGCAGTTTAATGAGGTGGCTCACTATGTTTTAAACAAAACTTGTCCTTCCAATGATGTCTTGAGAAGCTGGAATGTGGGGTAGGTTAAACTTTTCTTTGAACAATGGCATAATCTGATGTTTGAGAAAATTAAGGAAGCAACTGAGGTACTTCCTGAGACTGATGAAACTGCTGTGTTTATGAGTTGTGATGAAAGTAATATGGAGGATCCCTCTAGTCTGGAGGAATCTCCTGTCTTGAATGAGTGTCATAATGAATAGTGTTCTTACTTGGAATGTGAGGGGGTGTCTTCACGTATAAAACAGAATTTGGTTAGAAAATTGGTTAATGATAATAATATTAGTATATGCTGCTTAGTTGAAACTAGAGTTTTGGATGAGAATTTGGATAAAGTGTGTTCTGGTATTATGAGGGGTTGGAATTGGAGTTCTAATGCTGAGTGGTGTAGTGATTGGGTTAGGATTGTTGTGGGTTGGGATGCTAAAGTTGTGGATGTAATTCTTTTAAGTATGACAGATCAGGTCATGCATTGTATGATTTGCCCTGTTAATGATAGCAGTAGATTCTTTTGCTATTTTGTTTATGGGTATACTAGGGTGAATGAAAGGAAGTTTTTATGGGAAAATCTGAGGAGGCATTCTAAGTTTATCAATGATGTTCCTTGGGCTATTCTGGGGGACTTCAATGCTATACTTGAGCCTGGAGATAAAAATGTTAGGGATAAGGTTGTCAATTATGGTATGGTTGACTTTAAAGAATGTGTGTCTGAGATTGCTGTTATTGATATTCCTTGGACTGGTATGAAATTCACTTGGAATCAAAAACCTGGCCAAGTGGATGGTATCATGGAGAAACTTGATAGGGTGATGGGCAATTTAGTTTTCCTAAATCAATTTTCTACAGCAGTGGTGAAATTTTTGCCATATTGTACATCTGATCACTCTCCAGCGATCTTGTCATGGCCTTCAGTCTTGAAATCCAGAGTGAAAACTTTCAGATTTTGGAACTATTTGGCTGAGAAGGAAGAGTTTCTTGATACTGTTAATAATGGATGGAAAGAGGAGGTGGAGGGGTTCAGAATGTTTGGAGTTGTTACCAAACTTAAAAGGTTGAAAAAACCTTTAAGGAAATTGCACTTTAGTAATGGGAATCTCCATTCTAAAGTGGAATCAATGAGGGCAGAATTGGAAAAGATTCAAGAGGCTGTGGGGGTAGATCCTGGTAATATAGAGTTAAGGGAAGAAGAGGGGGTATACCTAAAGTTGTATAATGAAGCTTTGGTTGAGGAGGAGTCTTTGCTCAAGCAGAAATCTAAAGTTCATTGGTTGAAAGTGGGAGATAGGAACTCTAAGTACTTTTTTCACTCAGTCAAGCAGAGACAAATTTTTAACAAGGTGAATCAGATTGAAGATATGGCAGGGATTGTTTATAATGATAATAGGGTTGGGAATGCTTTTGTGGGTTTTTATTATGGTCTTTTGGGAAAAAAGGGATCTGTTGGGTTGATGAATGAACCTGATTCTTTATTTCTGAACAAGTTGCCAGAGGGAGTTGCTGAATTTATGATTAGAAGGGTTACTAGTGAGGAAATTAAAGAGGCTATGTTTCAGGCGCTATTCGATAATGTCTGTCTAGCAAATCCCCCGCTAACCCGAGTGAAGATTCAAATAAATTGAAGACAACAAGGCCCCTGGACCTGATGGATACACTGCAAAAATTTTTATGGCAGCTTGGGGAGTCATTGGTGAAGACATCTGTGCTGCAGTCAAAGAATTTTTTGAAAGTGGCAAGTTATTAAGGGAATTGAATGCAACAGTGGTTTCTGTTATCCCTAAAGTGAAGAATCCTACTAAGGTTACTGAGTTCAGACCAATTGCCTGTTGTAATGTGATTTACAAGTGTATTAGTAAAGTCTTATGTAATAGATTTAAAGAATTCTTGGGGCTTATTGTTCACAATTCTCAAAGTGCCTTCATTCCTGGAAGGATGATTAGTGACAATATTTTAATGGCTCAGGAGCTAATTAAAGGTTATCAGTGGGTTAGGGGTGTGCCTAGGGTTGCTTTAAAGATTGATCTTCAGAAAGCATATGATTCTGTGGATCATGACTTTGTACATCAATGTCTTATTCAGTTTGGTTTCCATGAAAAGTTTATAGGTTGGATTATGGTCTGCTTAAGGACTGTATCTTACTCTATAAATGTCAATGGTGATCTCCATGGGTTTTTTAAAGGGGAAAGGGGTTTAAGGCAAGGGGATCCTATTTCCCCTTACTTATTCACTTTAGTAATGGAAGTGCTGAATTTGATGATAAGAAGGAAAGTTGAGAATGCTGAGAATTTTAAATATCATTGGAAATGTGAAGCTGTTAAATTGACACATCTATGTTTTGCTGATGATTTGATAATTTTTGGGGCAGCTGATATAGAGTCCATCAGGGTTTTAAAATCAGCTTTGGATGAATTTAGCTCTTGTTCTGGTTTAATTCCAAATCATAACAAGAGTGAAATTTTCTTTGGTAATGTGGAGAGGGATATTCAGGAAGATATTCTGGAGGTTATGCCTTTTAAAATTGGGACTTTTCCAGTTAAATATTTAGGTGTTCCTTTAGATTCTAAAAGATTGTACCTGAAAGATTGTGGAGTTTTAGTTGACAAAGTCAAGAGAAGAACTGAGGACTGGAAGAATAAATTTCTTTCATATGCTGGCAGATTGCAATTAGTACAGTCTGTGCTTTCTTCATTGACTGTGTATTGGTCATCTTTGTTCATTTTACCTAGTTCCTTGGCTGAGGATATTGATAGGGTGATGAGAAGTTTTCTTTGGAGCAATGGTGATTACAAACCAGGTGCTGCTAAAGTGAGTTGGGAGGGAGTTTGTTTGCCCAAAAGCCAAGGGGGTTTAAATATAGCTTCTCTAAAGGATAGAAATTTGGCTTTAATCTCTAAACATATTTGGAGTATTCTGAATAGAAGAGATTCTATTTGGGTCAAATGGGTTGTTCATTATAAGCTACAAGGTAAGAATTTCTGGTATATCAGTGAAACTAATGCTGACTCTTGGTTTTGGAAACAACTGTTGAGCTGTAGAAAGTTTGTTGAAGATAATTATGCAGCTGTATTGGGTAATGGTAACAAGATAAATGCTTGGTTTGACCCTTGGCATCCGAAAGGTCCTCTTATCAATCTGATTAATAGGAGGGATATTAAAGATTCTGGGTTGGGTTGGGATTGTAAGGTGTCTGAGCTGGTTGTTAACAATGACTGGAATGTCCCCATAGGATGGGTGGAAAAGTACCCTTGGTTAGTAAAAGAAGAGGTCCCTAGGCTGTGTAATAGTAGGGCTGATCATTTTATGTGGAAGGATGACAATGATAGATTGGTGGCTTTCTCCTCTAAAGAAGTTCATAAGAAATTGTGTAGGAAGGGGCCTAAGGTGAAATGGGGAAATTTTGTGTGGTACAGTCAATGTATCCCCAGACATGCTTTTATTATATGGTTAGCTTTCAAGTATAGGCTGCCTACTCAAGATAGAATGATACTGTGGAGTGGTAGGGATGATCTTAAATGTCTGTTTTGTGGTAGTGTTCCAGATAGCCACAATCATTTATTCTTTGAATGTGAGTATGCTAATGCGATTTGGAGAAAGCTGAAAATAATGGCAAGATTTGAACAGGTTCCTGATAGGTGGGAGGAGATAGTGAGTTTTATTGAAAATAGAATGTTTAATAATGAAGTGTGGTGTGTGATTCAGAGATTGGTTGTGGGTGCTACTATATATTTTATATGGCAGGAGAGGAATGCAAGGATATTTAAAAAGTGCAGTAAACCATCTCAAGTTGTGATTGGTCAGATATGTGAAGAAGTTAGAATGAGGATGAAGGGATTATCTTTTAAGAGACCTATTATAGGCTCTTTGGCTGCTAATGTTTGGAACTTATGATGAAGCTTCATTTGATCATAAGGAAATTAGAGGTGAGGTCTGAAGGAAGGGTGTGTATGGGATGCTTGTGCCTTGGGTGTATGATTTTCTATCTTAATAATAATAAATATAATAATAGTATTGATTATATTAATAATAATAATATTAGCAATAATGATAATAAAATTACTATGACTAATGATAATAGTCTCTTTTTGTTTCTGATGTTTATGGGGCTTTTCTGGGATGTTTGGGAACCTGCAGTAATCTGGAGTACTTATAAAGCTTGCGTAGTTTCCTGGCCTTTATGGCTTCCTGGTCCTATTTGCTTCTTGTTATCTTTTTGGTGTCTTTCTTTTTATTTCAGTAGTTTATTTTTATTTGTTTGGTCTTTTAGTCTTCTGTTATGTCCCTCTTCCTTAGGGATGGTTGGGCTTAACTGTGCGCTTTATGTTCGGTGGATAGGATTGTTAAGGCTTGGAGTAAGCCTGGTTCATGGAGTGATAAGGTTGGTCTCTTCCACTGATTTAGGTTCTTATTTTTGTTTCTTGTTTTTTGTATTTATTAGTGGTCATCAGTGGGTGAGAAATCTGCTTGAGTTCAATTACTGGTCTGTCCTGTTTAGTGTCAGTGAGTCATGGTCTGTTGTGTCTTTTAGGCTTTTGCCTATGGGGGTCTTGGGTTTTCATTTATGGGAATTTGCAGGAGTAAGGAGCACAAAAAACGTTTGGTTAGTGATCTGGCTTTTTAAGTCATCTGTTTTATCTCAAAATTTTAAAAGCTGATTATTTTTACTAAATGTTCTGTTGAGCCTTGTTTTACCTTTTGAAATTTGGCTCAATTCAGCGGTATGTGATTGGTGGATAGGCTTATGGAAGCTTGGAGTAAGCTCAAAACAGGGAGATATAAGGATGGAGTTGATCAGTGAATCTAGGACATATTTTTCCACCCTAAATTTTGCATTTTCTAGAACCATTCACTGGTCAGGAACCCTTTGGCTTTTATGGCCTTTGTTGAGCCTTGTTCTTTTGAGGTATGAGTCTGTTTTGAGTCTTAGGCAGTTGCCTATGGGTGGGATGGGTCATATATCTTGGGAATTTGCAGTAATAAGGTGCACAAAATACGTCTGGGTAGAGATCTGGCTGAAAAGGCTTCCTGTTTGCATTCATTTTTCTATTCTTTGTTTTTTATTTTTTATAGATCTGTTGAGCCTATCTCTATTATTTGGAGTTGGGTTCAATTCTGCCTGTTATGATTGGTGGTTAGGATTGGAGCATGGAGTATGCTTAACCCATGGAGAGATAAGGTTGGACCTATCCTTGTGAATAGGACATTATTCTACACAAGGATGGGAAACCCTTTCATTTTTAAGGTTGGACCCTATCCATGCTTAACCCATGGAGAGATAAGGTTGGACCCTCCCCTCAATTTTTAAAAATTTTTAGCTCTACACAAGGATGGGAAACCCTTTCATTTTTGATTTGTTCATTTCATAAACCTTTTCTTGTGTTTAGTTATAGGAGCTTTGGGGATCTTTTATGGGATGGGTTGGGTTTTCTGATGAAGAGGGTTGGCTGCACTTGGTTAAAGGGTTTTTTTGGATAACACTTTTGTTTCAGTGCTTGTCCAGAAATTGCTTTGTCATATTTTGTGAGTTAGTATGTATGAAATTTGATCAGATACATATTGTTTTTAAGGATTATGAAGAATGTCAGTTAGGTTCTTTATATGTTAGCTTTGATCATGTATGGGTTTTTTGTATTGGGGCTGGGATTGTAATCGAGAGTTGTATTGGTACTACATTTAGTATATTTGATATGGATTCTGGAAATGAAAGAATAAGTTGCTGGTCTGAAGACTGTTTTATTCAAGAAAAGGAAGCTGTACAAGAGGTGGATATAGAGAATCAAGTGAAGAATCAAGTGAAGAATCGGAAACCCTTTCATTTTTAAGGTTGGACCCTATCCATGCTTAACCCATGGAGAGATAAGGTTGGACCCTCCCCTCAATTTTTAAAAATTTTTAGCTCTACACAAGGATGGGAAACCCTTTCATTTTTGATTTGTTCATTTCATAAACCTTTTCTTGTGTTTAGTTATAGGAGCTTTGGGGATCTTTTATGGGATGGGTTGGGTTTTCTGATGAAGAGGGTTGGCTGCACTTGGTTAAAGGGTTTTTTGGATAATACTTTTGTTTCAGTGCTTGTCCAGAAATTGCTTTGTCATATTTTGTGAGTTAGTATGTATGAAATTTGATCAGATACATATAGTTTTTAAGGATTATGAAGAATGTCAGTTAGGTTCTTTATATGTTAGCTTTGATCATGTATGGGTTTTTGTATTGGGGCTGGGATTGTAATCGAGAGTTGTATTGGTACTACATTTAGTATATTTGATATGGATTCTGGAAATGAAAGAATAAGTTGCTGGTCTGAAGACTGTTTTATTCAAGAAAAGGAAGCTGTACAAGAGGTGGATATAGAGAATCAAGTGAAGAATCAGAAAGCGTGGGATATGAAGAGCAGGATTAAACCGAGTTATAGAGTTATGCTGTACATGAGCAGTTTGGCGACTTGTTGCAAAGGAGCTGAGTTCGTGTATTTGGATTTGGGAAAATGTTACGGGCTGGGTCTAGTTTTGTTTTTTGAAATGGGCTTAGATTTTGATCCAGGTTAAATGGGCTTTGTCATGTGGACTGAATAGTATGATTGTTTAGATGATTTTGTGGGTTGTATGGTTTGGGCCTTGATCTAGTTTGTTAGGTTATTTTTTGTAAAGATCTTGGCCCAAGTTTGGTTGTAAATATTTTTTATTATTAATAAATTTACCGGAGCAATGACTCCTTTATCAAAAAAAAAACGATAAGAAGCTGACTGGAGGGTAATTAGAGTGATAATGGGAGAATTACGTAGAGATTCGTACACTGGAAAAGACCTTCGTTTAAAAGACCGTAACTATCCGTTCTTTTGGAGTTTAAGGGACCCGAATGGAGGAACGGGAAGGCCATAATATGTCTTGTCATGATACAGACTCAAATAAACGATACCAAGCTAACTGGAGGGTAATCAGAGTGGTAATGGGAGAATTACGTAGAGATTCGTACACAGGAAAAGACTCTAGCTTAAAAGACCGTAACTATCGGTACTTTTGGTGTTTCAGGGACCCGAATGGAGGAACGGGAAGGTCATAAGGTATCTTATCATGCTACAGACACATATAAAGGACACAAAACTGACCGAATGGTAATCATAATCACGATGCAACAATTATGTAGATATTCGTACACAGGAAAAGGCTTTAGTTTAAATGACCGTAACGATCGGTACTTTTGTAGTTTCAGGGACCCTAATGGAGGAACAGAAAGGCCATATGATGTCTTATCATGCTACAGACTCAGATAAACGATACAAAGCTGACTGGAGGGTAAATAGAGTGATAATGGGAGAATTACGTAGAGATTCGTACACAGAAAAAGACTTCCGTTTAAAGGACCGTAGCTATCGGTTCTTTTGGAGTTTCAGGGACCCGAATGGAGGAACGGGAAGGCCATAATGTGTCTTGTCATGATACAGACTCAGATAAAGAATACGAAGTTAACTGGAGGGTAATCAGAGTGAAAATGGGAGAATTACGTAGAGATTTGTACACACGAAAAGACTCCAGTTTAAAAGACCGTAACTATCGGTACTTTTGGAGTTTCAGGGACCCGAATGGAGGAACGGGAAGGCCATAAGGTGTCTTATCTTGCTACAGACTCAGATAAACGATACGAAGCTGACTGGAGGGTAAATAGAGTAATAATGGGAGAATTACTTAGAGATTCGTATACAGGAAAAGACTCCAGTTTAAAAGACCATAACTATCAGTACTTTTGGAGTTTCAGGGACCCGAATGGAGGAACGGGAAGGCCATAAGGTGTCTTGTCATGCTACAGACTCAGATAAACGATACGAAGGTGACTGGAGGGTAATCAGAGTGATAATGCAAGAATTACGTAGGGATTCATACATAGGAAAAGACTCCAGTTTAAAAGACCGTAACTATCGGTAGTTTTGGAGTTTCAGGGACCCGAATGGAGGAACGGGAAGGCTATAAGGTGACTTGTCAAGATACAGAATCAGATAAAGAATACGAAGCTGTCTGGAGGGGAATCAGAGTGATAATGGGAGAATTACGTAGAGATTCGTACACAGGAAAAGACTCTAGTTTAAAAGACCGTAACTATCGGTACTTTTGTAGTTTCACGGACCCGAATTGAGGAACGGGATGGTCATAAGGTATCTTATCATGCTACAGACACATATAAAGGACACGAAACTCAACTGGATGTATCTTTATAAGATTAAAGGGGCTAATTTTTGGGAGATGGAGGAAACTAATGCTGATACATGGACTTGGAAGCAATTGTTGGGCTGTAGGAACCTTATTAGGAAGCACTGTGTGGCTAAGTTAGGTGATGGGAAGATTGCCAATGCTTGGTTGGATAAGTGGTGTGCACAGGGTCCTCTGATGCTTTTCTTGGATAGGAGGGATATTAGGGAAGCTGGGTTTAATTTACAAACTAAGGTTGCTGACCTTATGGATGTGAATGGGTGGAAAGTTCCTTAACATTGGAAGGTCAAATATCCTGGGATATTTGTGGATGTTTTGCCTAATCTGGTGAGTGGGAAGAAAGACAGTTTCCAATGGTTGAGTAATAATGGCAAGGTGATTCCTTTCTCTACTAAGGGGGTGTATGATGATCTTATTAGGAAAGGGCAGGTTGTTAATTGGCATAAGTTTGTTTGGCATGGTAATACTATTGCCAGACATACCTTTATTTTATGGTTAGCTTTTAAATTTAGGTTGCCAACTCAAGATAGACTGGCTGCTTGGAACAATAATCAGAAGTTCTTATGCAGTTTGTGTGGGATGTGTGCTGATAGTCATGATCATCTATTTTTCAGTTGTGAATTTTCTAAGCAGGTGTGGTGGAGAGTTAAAGTTTTGGTAAGAATGGAGAGAGTGCCAGATGTTTGGGTGGACATAGTGGATTATATTGGAAAAATGAGAAATGAGAAATCCATTTGGGGAGTTATTAGGAGATTGGCTCTTGCTGGTACAGTGTACAGTGTTTGGCAGGAAAGGATTAACAGAATTTTTAATAAGAAGAAGCTTTCTGCTCAGATGGTTAGCAAGCAAGTTGAGAATGCTGTTAAGCTTAGGCTTGTTAGTGTGAAGGGGAAAAGATATGCTAGAGATGAGCTGGCTAGTGCTGTTTGGAATGTTGAAGGTAACTGTAATGCTTAATATGGTTGCTATTTTTAGGAACTGGGTCATTTTGGGTCATGGGTTGTTTGATGGAGTTGGGTTTTCCTTTGTTTTGTGGGTAGTTTTATGGGCTGTTAAGCCTTTTTTCTGTTCTCAGTTTGTTTTCTTTTCTTTTCTTTTTTATTTTTCTTTGTTTCCTATATTTTTGTGCTCCCTTTGGGAGTGTCTGTTCTGTTCTCTTATTCTGTTGGGAGTATTAGGATTGGTATGGCTTGGAGTAAGCCTTTCCCAGGGAGACATAAGGATGGACTCTTCCACAGTGATTAGGCCTTGCTTTTCCTTTTCCAATTTTTATTTTTTAGAACAGATCTGTGGAAGGAAACCCTGCTCTTTGCATGGAGCTTGTTGAGTCTGATTCTTTTCTGGTTTGAGTCTGTTCAGTCTTTTTGGCACTTGTCAAAAAAGGGTGGGGGGAATCATTACTGGGAATTTGCAGGAGGAAGGAGACTTCAAAATGTTTGGGTAGTTCTTTGGTCCTCTGGGCCCTTCTGTTTTATCTCAAAACTACTGTTTTTTATTTCTGTTTTTGCATTTATTTTTAATTGATCTATTAGATTGCTTCCCTTCATCAAGGGATTGGTCTAATTCTGCTGATTTGAAAGGAGATTTAGGTTTTGTATGGCTTGGAGTAAGTCTAACCCTTGGAGTGATAAGGTTGGAACTGGCCAGTGAGATTAGGACACTTACTTCCACCCAAAATTTTGCATTTTATAGAACCTATCACTGGTCAGGAACCCTACGGCTTTTGTGGCCTTTGTTGAGCCTATTCTTTTGCAGTCTTGAGTCTATCATGAGTCCAGGGCATTTGCTCTATGGGGTGGTGGGCTTTAATATCTGGGTTTTTGATGTAATAAGGAGCACTAATAATGTTTGGGTGGTGGATAATGATAATAGTATTATTACATACAATTACAATAATAATAATAATAGTAATATTTCTATGATTAATGATAATAATAACTGTGTTTTTGTTATGGGACAAGGGCTTTTTGTGGGTTGGGAACTTGCTGTAATCTGGTGCACTAAAAGCGTCTGGGTAGTGATCTGGGCTTATAAGCCTTCTGTTTTTTCTCAAAATTTAAAAATTAATACTTTTATAAAAGATGATCTATTGGATCCTTCTCCATTTATGGGAGATAGATGCAATTCTGCTTATTATGATTGGTGGTTAGGATACTTGTGGCTTGGAGTAAGCCTTAAATCTGGAGAGATAAGGTTGGATTTGACCAGTGATTATAAGGCATTATTCTCTTCCCCTAAATTTTTATTTTGTAGTTCCCATCACTGGTCAATAGCCCTGATGCCTTTGTGGTATTTGTTGAGCCTTGTTCATTTCTGGTTTGAGTCTGTCTATTTTACTAGGCACTTGCCTACTGGGAGGGGTGGGTATCTTATAAGGGAATTTGCAGTAATAAGGTGCACATACAGCGGCTGGGTAGAGATCTGGGCTGTAAAGCCTTCCCTTTGTTTCATTTCTTTTCTGGTCAGAGTATTATGTGTGTCTTTTCTGCTGGTCTTGACCCTTCCCATTAGGGTTAAGTTCAGATCTGCGTATGAGGATTGATGGATAGGTTTTGAGCTCAGGGGGAGCATTACACCTGGAGTGATAAGGATGGACCCCATCTTTGCTGTTAGGACATTAATTTCCACTCTCAATTGTTTTGAATTTTTTAGTGCCAAGCAAAGATGGGAAACCTTTACAATAATAAGTTTTTTTCTGAGCCTGTTTCTTGTTTTTAGTTTAGGTTTGAGTCTGTGTCTTTGGGACTGTTATGGGATTTGGTTATCATGGGGTTGCGTGGATGATTCAGTTGATTGGTTAAAGTTGGTTATGATTTGTATGGTCATTGCTAGTAAGTTGTCATACTGTAACTGGAAGTTTTTTGAGGAATTGCTGGGAAAGGAAGAACATGGAATATGGGATTGGGAGCAACATGGTAGATTGTTAAAGCTGTGCAATGTGATAAAAAGGGTCAGCTGCTGCGAAGATTGGGCTGCAAATGAAGAAACAAAGATGATATTGCAGGCTGTTTTTGAAGATGCTGCTGAGATGGGTCAGAATGGTTCAAACTGGAAGATTTGCATGAAGGCTAATGATTGTAATGACATGAAGGATAGTATTAGAGCTGTCTATTTTTTGGTTTTCTGTATGTTCTGTTCTAGGCTGTGTAATGGATTGGTTGGTAATGCCTTGTTGGGCTGGATTGTGATTTTGGATTACGGGTAATGGGCTGGTTTTAGTTTGTTTGTATAGGGTGTTTTTGGTTTTGTTTTTTGGGCCAACGATCTAGTGTTTTGTTAGGCTTATTATTATTGTAATGATCTTGGCCTGGGTTTTGTTTGTAAATATTTTTTGTTAATGAAATTTTACCGGAGCTTAGCCTCCTTTATAAAAAAAAGAGGACACGAAACTGACCGAATAGTAATCGTACCCACGATGCAACAATTATGTAGAGATTCGTACATAGGAAAAGGCTTTAGATCAAATGACCTTAACGATCGGTACTTTTGTAGTTTCAGGGACCCGAATAGAGGAACGAAAAGGCCATAGGATGTCTTATCATTCTACAGACTCAGATAAACGATACGAAGCTGACTGGTGAGTAAATAGAGTGATAATGGGAGAATTACGTAGAGATTCGTACACAGGAAAGGACTCCAGTTTAAAAGATCGTAACTATCGGTACTTTTGGAGTTTTAAGGACCCGAATGGAGGAACGGGAAGGCCATAAGGTGTCTTATCATGCTACAGACTCAGATAACGATACAAAGCTGACTGGAGGGTAAATAGAGTGATAATGGGAGAATTACGTAGAGATTCGAACACAGGAAAAGACTTCCGTTTAAAAGACCGTAACTATCAGTTCTTTTGGACTTTCATGGACCCGAATGGAGGAACGGGAATGCCATAATGTGTCTTGTCATGATACAGGCTCAGATAAAGAATACGAAGCTAACTGGAGGGTAATCAGAGTGATAATGGGGGAATTAAGTAGAGATTCGTACACAGGAAAAGACTCCAGTTTAAAATACCGTAACTATCGGTACTTTTGGAGTTTCAGGGACCCGAATGGATGAACGGAAAGGCCATATGGTGTCTTGTCATGCTACAGACTCAGATAAACGATACTAAGTTGACTGGAGGGTAATTACAGTGATAATGGGAGAATTACGTAGAGATTCGTACATAGGAAAAGACCCCCGTTTAAAAGACCGTAACTATCGATACTTTTGGAGTTTCAGGGACCCGAATGGAGGAACGGGAAGGCCATAAGTTGTCTTATCATGCTACAGACTCAGATAAAGGATACGAAGCTGACTGGAGGCTAATCGGAGTGATAATGCGAGAATTACGTAGAGATTTGTACACAGGTAAAGACTCCAGTTTAAAAGACCGTAACTATCGGTACTTTTGGAGTTTCAGGGACCCGAATGGAGGAACGGGAAGGCCATAAGGTGTCTTATCATGCTACAGACTCAGATAAATGATACGAAGCTGACTCGAGGGTAAATAGAGTGATAATCGGAGAATTACGTAGAGATTCGTACATAGGAAAAGACTTCCGTTTAAAAGACCGTAACTATCGGTTCTTTTGGAGTTTAAAGGACCCGAATGGAGGAACGGGAAGGCCATAACGTGTCTTGCCGTAATACAGACTCAGATTAATGATACGAAGCTAACTGGAGGGTAACCAGAGTGAAAATGGGAGAATTACGTAGAGATTCGTACACCGGAAAAGACTCCAGTTTAAAATACCGTAACTATCGGTACTTTTGGAGTTTCAGGGACCCGAATGGAGGAACGGGAAGGCAATAATGTGTCTTGTCATGATACAGACTCAGATAAACAATACGAAGCTAACTGGAGGGCAATCAGAGTGATAATGGGAGAATTACGTAGAGATTCTTACACAGGAAAAGACTCCAGTTTAAAAGACAGTAACTATCAGTACTATTGGAGTTTCAGGGACCCGAATGGAAGAACGGGAAGGCCATAAGGTGTCTTATCATGCTAAAGATTCAGATAAATGATACCAAGCTGACTGGAGGGTAAATAGAGTGATAATGTGAGAATTACATAGAGATTCGTGCACATGAAAAGACTCCAGTTTAAAAGACCGTAACTATTGGTACTTTTGTAGTTTCAGGGACCCGAATGGAGGAACGGGAAGGCCATAAGGTGTCTTATCTTGCTACAGACTAAGATAAACGATACGAAGCTTACTGGAGGATAATCGGAGTGATAATGTGAGAATTATGTAGATATTCGTACACAGGAAAAGCTTCCAGTTTAAAAGACTGTAACTATCGGTACGTTTGGAGTTTCATGGACCTGAATGGAGGAACGAGAAGGCCATAAGGTGACTTGTCAAGATACAAACTCAGATAAAGGATACGAAGCTGACTGGAGGGTAATCGTAGTAATAATGCGAATGGTGGAACGTGAAGGTCATAAGGTATCTTATCATGCTACAGACACGATGCAACAATTACGTAGAGATTCGTACACCGGAAAATGCTTTAGTTTAAATGACCGTAACTATCGGTACTTTTGGAGTTTCAGGGACCCGAATGGAGGAACGGAAAGGCCATAAGGTGTATTATCATGCTACAGACTCAGATAAACGATATGAAGCTGACTGGAGGGTAGTCGAAGTCATAATGCTAGAATTACATAGAGATTCGTACACAGGAAAAGACTTCAGATTAAAAGACTGTAACTATCGGAACTTTTGGAATTTCAGGGACCCGATTGGAGGAACGGAGAGGTCATAAGGTATCTTATCATGCTACATACACATATAAAGGACACGAAACTGACCAAATAGTAATCATACTCACGATGCAACAATTACGTAGAGATTCGTACACATGAAAAGTATTTAGTTTAAATGACCGTAACTATTGGTACTTTTGTAGTTTTGGGGACCCGAATGGAGGAACGGAAAGGCCATAATGTGTCTTGTCATGATACAGACTTAGATAAACTATACGAAGCTTACTGGAGGGTAATCAGAGTGATAATGGGAGAATTACGTAGAGATTCGAACACAGGAAAAGACTCCAGTTTAAAAGACCGTAACTATCGGCACTTTTCAAAGCCTGGGAGTTATAAGGATGGAACAAGGTCATATCTTTAGGTTTATGCTCTTTGTTGTGTCTTTTATCTTTTCTAGATCTAGATATGGCCTTGAAACCTTGATAGTCTTTCTTTTTCAATACCTTTTCTTGATTTGGTGTCTTGAGTCTTTTACATCTGCTTGGATGTGGGGGAAGGGATGTTATGGGAATCAAGGAGTTATCTGGATGGTTAAAAGCCTGTGGGTAGTAACCTTAGTTTCTAGTACCAACCCTGTGTTATGTGTCTGGTGTGTTTTTCATACACCTATCGCTCTATTCTTGAGTTTAAGCTTTAGGGAATTAGGATATTGCATGCATAGTGGCTCTTCTTTAGCCAGTATGAATGTTTTCACCTTAGCCTATGGGGTTCTAGGTACTTTTGTGCAGGAGGTTTGCACTAACCTTGGAGAGATAAGGAAGCATTGTTCCTCTGTTTTTAGGCCATTATTCCCCTTCTTTTCTTTGTTTTTCATTTTATTTTTATTGTTTTCTAGATCCTGGCAGAGGAACAAAAACCTGTATAGTTTGAGTGTGTGTATTGGTGTTAGCCTGTGTGTGTCTTCTGAGCACTTGCTCAGGGGAGGGGGGATATTATTGGGTATTGGAGGCATACGGAGACTTATAATACGTTGGGTAGAGATCTTTATTCATTCTTTTCCTGCTCTTTCTCTTTTTTCTCTTGTCTTATTTTTTCTGCTTTTTATCCTGGGAGTATGGGATGGGTTGCTTAAACAATTATGGGTTGAGTCACTGATCAGAGATTTTGGTCCATTTTTGACACTCTGTTTCAGTTCTGCGTTATATGATTGGTGGTTAGGTTTTTTGAGGCTCAGGGGGAGCATTAACAAGGGAGACATAAGGTTGGACTATGCTGTTGGCAATAGGTCATTATTCTCAGTATATTTTTTATTTTTAGCTCCTTCCAACAGCATGGGAACCCTCAGAATTCTTTTCGTTTTCTTTGTCAGCCTTTTTGCTTGTTTTTTAGTCTTTGAGTCTTTTGAGTCTATCCCTCGTGGGATTATGATGGGATGGGTCAATATGAGTTGGGTTGAAGAAGGGTTGAGGAAGGTAGTTAAGGTTATGCAAATTGTAAAATGTGGCAGGATACCTGTTGAACAATGGTCTTGGTGGTGTTTGTGGGGTAATTGTATTAGGATCATGTGCAGGGGCAGTTTAGCCATTATAATTAGAGATGTGCAGATGTATCAATTGATGCAGAGGGTTAAATGGATTAAGGGGGCTGGTATGGTTGAATTTAAAGCTGTTGGTGCTAAGAACTGGATGTGGTTAAACAGGATATTAGAGTTTTGTTTGCTACTGCTGAGCTGGTATGTTTTTGGCTTGCTTGATATGAATGTTTTTGTAATGAGGTTGGAAGCTAATGGGTCTTATATGCTTAGTAATGCCACTATTTTGGTGGAGGTTTTTAAAGATTGCAGGCTTATTTGGATCCATGTTGCTGCAGCCTATGTCTTTGACATGCTGCATTTGTTCTCAATACTTAGTATTGAGAGGAAAGTCCACTCTCTCATTGAATGGCATTTTTGGGGAACTATAGGAGCTTACTTGGTTATGATCATTGTTTGTATGGAACTAGAAGGGATACAGATTGATGTTTATTATGATCCTATAGTTGCATATGAATTCGTGTTTCATATGTTTTTTCTGAACAAGATTTCTGGTGTTTGCAAGGCTTCTTTATGTCATCTGGTGTTTGGGAATTATGATAGGTGGGTTGGACAGTGGAGTATGCTAGGCTGGATGGAATACAAGTGTTTATGTGCTGGGATTTTAGATCATGAACATAGTATAGTTGGTGTGATAAATGGATGGGGAGTTAACAGAGTATGTCAATGGGCTGGGAACAAGAATCAGTGTGTTGTTAACAGGTTTGATGTTAATGGGAATGTTGTTACTGGATTCTGGTCAAAGATCTGGTTGTCTTATATTTCTGGAAATGGTAGTTTTAGGAGGAAGGTTATGGAATGGACTGGTAATATCGTCAAAGCTATGGATTGGAAGAAATGCTGGATGTGTGATTGGATCTTAATCGTTCGCTGTATTGGGTCTATAGGTTACTGGGCTGATATGGTTTTAATTTGCTTGATAGAAGGATGGTGGTTGGGCTGTTGTATCTGGTTATGGTTTAGCGGGCTTCGAATGTTTTCTTGGGATTTCATTTTGGAAGTTGGGCTAATGGAAGTTGGATTGAAGACGGAGCAGCCTAGTATGGAAGACGGGATTGTGTGGAGCGGATTTTGGGCTCTTGTTTCTTTTTGTTTATTTTTGATTTATGTTATTGGGCTTTGTTGGACCTTTTATATTTTTGTTTTTATTTTTGTTGGGCTTAGAATATCTTGTATAGGCTGGCCCGGGTTCTTAGTTCTATGTTTAGTCTTGTTTTTTTCTTTTTGGGCTAATTTAAGATCTTGGGTCTATGTCCCGGGTCTTGGTTAGGCTTTATCTTGTACTTGTTTTTTGATCAATAAATGTTTGCCGGGGTTTTTCCCCTTTTCCAAAAAAAAACTATCGGCACTTTTGGTGTTTCAGGGACCCGAATGGAGGAACGGGAAGGCCATAAGGTGTCTTATCATGCTACAGACTCAGATAAACGATACGAAGCTGACTAGAGGGTATTTGGAGTGATAATGGGAGAATTACGTAGAGATTCGTACATAGGAAAAGACTCCCGTTTAAAAGCTCGTAACTATCGGTTCTTTTGGAGTTTTAGGGACCCGAATGGAGGAACGGGAAGGCCAAAATATGTCTTGTCATGATACATACTCAGATAAACGATACGAAGCTGAGACTGGAGGGTAATGAGAGTGATAATGGGAGAATTACGTAGAGATTCGTACACAGGAAAAGACTCTAGCTTAAAAGACCGTAACTATCGGTACTTTTGGTGTTTCAGGGACCCGAATGGAGGAACGGGAAGGTCATAAGGTATCTATCATGCTACAGGCACATATAAAGGACACAAAACTGACCGAATGGTAATGATAATCACGATGCAACAATTACGTAGAGATTCATACATAGGAAAAGGCTTTAGTTTAAATGACCGTAACTATTGGTACTTATGGAGTTTCAGGGACCCGAATGGAGGAACAGAAAGGCCATAAGGTGTACTATCATGCTACAAACTCAGATTAACGATACGAAGCTGACTGGAGGGTAATTAGAGTGATAATCATAGAATTACGTAGAGATTCGTACACAGGAAAAGACTTCCGTTTAAAAGACCGTAACTATCGGTTCTTTTGGAGTTTCAGGGACCCGAATGGAGGACCGGAAAGGCCATAATGTGTCTTGTCATGAGACAGACTCATAAAAACAATACGAAGCTGACTGGAGGGTAATCAGAGTGATAATGGGAGAATTACGTAGAGATTCGTACACAGGAAAAGACTCCAGTTTAAAAGACAGTAACTATCAGTACTTTTGGAGTTTCAGGGACTCAAATGGAAGAACGGGAAGGCCATAAGGTGACTTATCTTGCTACAGACTCAGATAAATGATACAAAGCTGACTGGAGGGTAATTAGAGTGATAATGGGAGAATTACGTAGAGATTCGTACACAGGAAAAGACTCCAGTTTAAAAGACCGTAACTATAGGTACTTTTGTAGCTTCAGGGACCCGAATGGAGGAACGGGAAGGCCATAAGGTGTCTTATATTGCTACAGACTCAGATAAACGATACGAAGCTGACTCGAGGATAATCGGAGTAATAATGTGAGAATTATGCAGATATTCATACACAGGAAAAGCTTCCAGTTTAAAAGACCGTAACTATCGGTACTTTTGGAGTTTCAAGGACCTGAATGGAGGAACGAGGAGGCCATAAGGTGACTTGTCAAGATACAGACTCAGATAAAGGATACGAAGCTGACTGGAGGGTAATCGTAGTCATAATGCGAATGGTGGAACGGGAAGGTCATATGGTATCTTATCATGCTACAGACACATATAAGGACACGAGACTGACTGAATGGTAATCGTAATCACGATGCAACAATTACGTAGAGATTCGTACACCGGAAAATGCTTTAGTTTAAATGACCGTAACTATCGGTACTTTTGGAGTTTCAGGGACCCGAATGGAGGAACGGAAAGGCCATAAGGTGTATTATCATGCTACAGACTCAGATAAACGATACGAAGCTGACTGGAGGGTAATCAGAGTGATAATGCGAGAATTAAGTAAAGATTCCTACACAGGAAAAGTCTTCCGTTTAAAAGACCGTAACTATCGGTTCTTTTGGAATTTCAGGGACCCGAATGGAGCAACGGGAAGGCCATAATTTTTCTTGTCATCATACAAACTCAGATAAACGATACGAAGCTAACTAGAGGGTAATCAGAGTGATAATGGGAGAATTACGTAGAGATTCGTACACAGGAAAAGGCTTTAGTTTAAATGACCGTAACTATCGGTACTTTTGGCGTTTCAGGGACCCGAAAGGAGGAACGGAAAGGCCATAAGGTGTATTATCATGCTACAGACTCAGATAAACGATACGAATCTGACTGGAGGGTAATTAGAGTGATAATGGGAGAATTACATAGAGATTCGTACACAGGAAAAGACTCCCGTTTAAAAGACCGTAACTATCCGTCCTTTTGGAGTTTCAGGGACCCGAATGGAGGAACGGGAAGGCTATAATATTTCTTGACATGATACATACTCAGATAAACGATACGAAGCTGACTGGAGGGTAATCGGAGTGATAATGGGAGAATTACGTAGAGATTCGTACACAGGAAAAGACTCTAGTTTAAAAGACCGTAACTATCCGTCCTTTTGGAGTTTCAGGGACCCGAATGGAGGAACGGGAAGGCTATAATATTTCTTAACATGATACATACTCAGATAAACGATACGAAGCTGACTGAAGGGTAATCAGAGTGATAATGGGATAACTACATATAGATTCGTACACAGGAAAAGACTCCAGTTTAAGAGACAGTAACTATCGATACTTTTGGAGTTTCAGGGACCCGAATAATGGAACGTGAAGGCCATAAGGGGACTTATCAAGATACCGACTCAGATAAAGGATACGAAGCTGACTAGAGGGTAGTCGGAGTGATAATGCGAGTGATAATGGGAGAATTAGATATAGATTTGTACACAGGAAAAGACTCCAGTTTAAACGACCGTAACTATCGGTACTTTTGGAGTTTCAGGGACCAGAATGGAGGAACGGGAAGGCCATAAGGTGTATTATCATGCTACAGACTCAGATAAACCATACGAAGGTGACTGGAGGGTAATCAGTGTGATAACGCGAGAATTACGTATTGATTCGTACCCAGGAAAAGGCTTTAGTTTAAATGACCATAACTATCGGTACTTTTTGAGTTTCCGGGACCTGAATTGAGGAACGGAAAGGCCATATGGTGTCTTATCATGCTACAGACTCAGATAAACGATACGAAGCTGACTAGAGGGTAATTAGAGTGATAATGGGAGAATTACGTAGAGATTCGTACAAGGAAAAGACTCCAGTTTAAAAGACTGTAACTATCGTTACTTTTGGAGTTTCAGGGACCCGAATGAAGGAACGGGAAGGCCATAAGGCGTCTTATCATGCTACAGACTCAAATAAACGATACGAAGCTGACTGGAGGGTAATCAGAGTCATAATGCGAGATATACGTAGAGATTCGTACACGAGAAAAGACTCCAGTTTTAAAGACCGTAAATATCGGTACTTTTGGAGTTTTAGGGACCCGAATGGAGGAACGGGAAGGCCATAAGGTGTCTTATCATGCTACATAATCAGATAAACAATACGACGCTGACTGGACGGTAATCAGAGTGATAATGCGAGAATTAAGTAAGGATTCGTACACAGGAAAAATCTTCCGTTTAAAAGACCGTAACTATCGGTTCTTTTGGAATTTCAGGGACCCGAATGGAGGAACGGGAAGGCCATAATTTTTCTTGTCATCATACAGACTCAGATAAATGATACGAAGCTAACTAGAGGGTAATCAGAGTGATAATAGGAGAATTACGTAGAGATTCGTACACAGGAAAAGGCTTTTGTTTAAATGACCGTAACTATCGGTACTTTTGGAGTTTCAGGGACCCGAAAGGTGGAACGGAAAGGCCATAAGGTGTGTTATCATGCTACAGACTCAGATAAACGATACGAAGCTGACTAGAGGGTAATTAGAGTGATAATGGGAGAATTACATAGAAATTCGTGCACAGGAAAAGGCTCCTGTTTAAAAGACCGTAACTATCCGTTCTTTTGGAGTTTCAGGGACCCGAATGGAGGAACGGGAAGGCTATAATATGTCTTGACATGATACATACTCAGATAAACGATACGAAGCTGACTGGAGGGTAATCAGAGTGATAATGGGAGAATTACGTAGAGATTCGTACATAGGAAAAGACTCTAGTTTAAAAAACCATAACTATCGGTACTTTTGGTGTTTCAGGGACCCGAATGGATGAACGGGAATGCCATAAGGTGTCTTATCATGCTTCAGACTCAGATAAATGATACGAAGCTGACTGGAGGGTTATCAGAGTGATAATGGGAGAATTACATATAGATTCGTACACAGGAAAAGAGCCCAGTTTAAAAGACCGTAACTACCGGTACTTTTGGAGTTTCAGGGACCCGAATGGAGGAACGGGAAGGGCATAAGGTGTATTATCATGCTACAGACTTAGATAAACGATACGAAGGTGACTGGAGGGTAATCAGAGTGATAATGCGAGAATTACGTATTGATTCGTACACAGGAAAAGGCTTTAGTTTAAATGACCATAACTATCGGTACTTTTGGAGTTTCCGGGACCCGAATTTAGGAACGGAAAGGCCATATGGTGTCTTATCATGCTACAGACTCAGATAAATGATACGAAGCTGACTGGAGGGTAATTAGAGTGATAATGGGAGAATTACATAGAGATTCGTACACAGGAAAAGACTCCCGTTTAAAAGACCGTAACTGTCTGTTCTATTGGAGTTTCAAGGACCCGAATGGAGGAACGGGAAGCCTATAATATGTCTTCACATGATACATACTCATATAAACGATACGAACCTGACTGGAGGGTAATCGGAGTGATAATGGGAGAATTACGTAAAGATTCGTACACAGGAAAAGACTCTAGTTTAAAAGACCGTAACTATCGGTACTTTTGGTGTTTCAGGGACCCGAATGGATGAACGGGAATGCCATAAGGTGTCTCATCATGCTTCAGACTCAGATAAACGATACGAAGCTGACTAGAGGGTAATCAGAGTGATAATGGGAGAATTACATATAGGTTCGTACACAGGAAAAGACTCCAGTTTAAAAGACCGTAACTATCGGTACTTTTTGAGTTTCAGGGACCCGAATGGAGGAACGGGAAGGGCATAAGGTGTCTTATCATGCTACAGACTCAGATAAACGATACTAAGGTGACTGGAGGGTAATCAGAGTGATAATGCGAGAATTACGTAGGGATTCGTACACAGAAAGACTCCAGTTTAAAAGACCGTAACTATCGGCACTTTTGGAGTTTCACGGACCCGAATGGAGGAACGGGAAGGCCATAAGGTGCCTTGTCAAGATACAAACTCAGATAAAGAAAACGAAGCTGACTGGAGGGTAGTCGGTGTCATAATGCGAGAATTACATAGAGATTCGTACTTTAGGAGTTTCAGGGACCCGAATGGAAGAACGGGAAGGTCATAAGGTATCTAATAATGCTACAAGACACATTTAAAGGACACGAAACTGACCAAATAGTAATCGTACTTATGATGCAACAATTACTTAGAGATTCGTACACAGGAAAAGGGTTTAGTTTAAATGACCGTAACTATCGGTACTTTTGTAGTTTCAGAGACCCGAATGGAGGAACGGAAAGGCCATTGGATGTCTTATCATGCTACAGACTCAGATAAATGATACAAAGCTGACTGGAGGGTAATTAGAGTGATAATGGGATAATTACATAGAGATTTGTACACAGGAAAAGACTTCTGTTTAAAAGACCGTAACTATCCGTTCTTTTGGAGTTTCAGGGACCCGAATGGAGGAACGGGAAGGCTATATTATGTCTTGACATGATACAGACTCAGATAAAAAATACGAAGCTAACTGGAGGTTAATCAGAGTGATAATGGGAGAATTACATAGAGATTCGTACACAGGAAAAGACTCCAGTTTAAAAGACCGTAACTATCGGTACTTTTGGAGTTTCAGGGACCCGAATGGAGGAACGGGAAGGCCATAAGGTGATTTGTCAAGACACAAACTCAGATAAAGAATACGAAGCTGACTGGACGGTAGTCGGAGTCATAATGCTAGAATTACATAGAGATTCGTACACAGGAAAAGACTTCAGATTAAAAGTACGTAACTATCGGTACTTTTGGAGTTTCAGGGACCCGAATGGAGGAACGGGAAGGCCATAAGTTGTCTTATCATGCTATAGACTCAGATAAACGAGACGAAGCTGACTGGAGGGTAATAAGAGTGATAATGCGAGAATTAAGTAGAGATTCGTACATAGGAAAGGCTCCAGTATAAAAGACCGTAACTAACGATACTTTTGGAGTTTCATGGACCCGAATGGAGGAACGGGAAGGCCAAAAGGTGTCTTATCATGCTAAAGACTGAGATAAACGATACGAAGCTGACTGGAGGGTAATTAGAGTGATAATGGGAGAATTACGTAGAGATTCGTACACAGGAAAAGACAACAGTTTAAAAGACCATAACTATCGGTACTATTGCACTTTTAGGGACCCGAATGGAGGAACGGGAAGGCCATAAGGTGACTTATCAAGCTACCAACTCAGATAAACGATGCAAAGCTGACTGGAGGGTAATCAGAGTGATAATGAGAGAATTACGTAGCGATTCCTACACAAGAAAAGACTCCTGTTTAAAAGACTGTAACTATCGGTACTTTTGTACTTTTAGGGACCTAAATGGAGGAACGGGAAGGCCATATGGTGTCTTATCAAGCTACAGACTCAGATAAACAATACGAAGCTGACTGGAGGGTAATTAGAGTCATAATGGGAGAATTACGTAGAGATTCGTACACAGGAAAAGACTCCAGTTTAAAAGACCGTAACTATCGGTACTTTTGTACTTTTAGGGACCCGAATGGAGGAACGGGAAGGCCATAAGGTGTCTTATCATGCTACAGACTCAGATAAATGATACTAAG
Source organism: Ambrosia artemisiifolia (assembly GCA_032199755.1). Lineage (NCBI taxonomy): Eukaryota > Viridiplantae > Streptophyta > Magnoliopsida > Asterales > Asteraceae > Ambrosia > Ambrosia artemisiifolia. The sequence continues at coordinate 28,403,123 of CM063524.1, read as the reverse complement.
CTGACTGGAGGGTAATTAGAGTGATAATGGGAGAATTATGTAGAGATTCGTACAGAGGAAAAGACTACAGTTTAAAAGACCGTAACTATCGGTACTTTTGCACTTTTAGGGCCCTGAATGGAGGAACGGGAAGGCCATAAGGTGTCTTATCATGATACAGACCGAGATAAACGATACGAAGCTGACTGGAGGGTAATTAGAGTGATAATGGGAGAATTACGTAAAGATTCGTACACAGGAAAAGACTACAGTTTAAAAGACCGTAACTATCAGTACTTTTGCACTTTTAGGGCCCCAAATGGAGGAACGGGAAGGCCGTAAGGTGTCTTTTCAAGCTACAGACTCAGATAAACGATACAAAGCTGACTGGAGGGTAATCAGAGTGATAATGGGAGAATTACGTAGAGATTCGTACCCAGGAAAACACTCCAGTTTAAAAGACCATAACTATCGGTACATTTGTACTTTTAGGGACCCAAATGGTGGAACGGGAATGCCATAAGGTGTCTTATCATGCTACAGACTCAGATAAACGATACAAAGCTGACTAGAGGGTAATCAGAGTGATAATGGGAGAAATACCTAGAGATTCGTACACAAGAAAAGATTCCTGTTTAAAAGACTGTAACTATCGGTACTTTTGTACTTTTAGGGACCCGAATGGTGGAACGGGAAGGCCATAAGGTGTCTTATCAAGCTACAGACTCAGATAAACGATACCAAGCTGACTGGAGGGTAATTAGAGTTATAATGGGAGAATTATGTAGAGATTCGTACACAAGAAAAGACTCCTGTTTAAAAGACTGTAACTATTGGTACTTTTGGAGTTTCAGGGATCTGAATGGGGGAACGGGAAGGCCATAAGTTGTCTTATCATACTAAAGACTCAGATAAACGATACGAAGGTCAATGGAGGGTAATCAGAGTGATAATGCGAGAATTACGTAGGGATTCGTACACAGGAAAAGACTCCAGTTTACAAGACCGTAAGTATCGGTACTTTTGGAGTTTCAGGGACCCGTATAGAGGAACGGGAAGGCCATAAGGTGACTTGTCAAGATACAGACTCAGATAAAGAATACGAAGCTGACTGGAGGGTTGTTGGTGTCATAATGCGAGAATTACATAGAGATTCGTACACAGGAAAAGACTTCCGATTAAAAGACCGTAACTATCGGTACTTTTGCACTTTTAGGGACCCGAATGGAGGAACGGGAAGGCCATAAGGTGACTTATCAAGCTACAAACTCAGATAAACGATACAAAGCTGACTGGAGGGTAATCAGAGTGATAATGCAAGAATTACGTAGCGATTCGTACACAAGAAAAGACTCCTGTTTAAAAGACTGTAACTATCGGTACTTTTGTACTTTTAGGGACCTAAATGGAGGAACGGGAAGGCCATATGGTGTCTTATCAAGCTACAGACTCAGATAAACAATACGAAGCTGACTGGAGGGTAATTAGAGTCATAATGGGAGAATTACGTAGAGATTCGTACACAGGAAAAGACTCCAGTTTAAAAGACCGTAACTATCGGTACTTTTGTACTTTTAGGGACCCGAATGGAGGAACGGGAAGACCATAAGGTGTCTTATCATGCTACAGACTCAGATAAATGATACTAAGCTGACTGGAGGGTAATTAGAGTGATAATGGGAGAATTATGTAGAGATTCGTACAGAGGAAAAGACTACAGTTTAAAAGACCGTAACTATCGGTACTTTTGCACTTTTAGGGCCCTGAATGGAGGAACGGGAAGGCCATAAGGTGTCTTATCATGATACAGACCGAGATAAACGATACGAAGCTGACTGGAGGGTAATTAGAGTGATAATGGGAGAATTACGTAAAGATTCGTACACAGGAAAAGACTACAGTTTAAAAGACCGTAACTATCAATACTTTTGCACTTTTAGGGCCCCAAATGGAGGAACGGGAAGGCCGTAAGGTGTCTTTTCAAGCTACAGACTCAGATAAACGATACAAAGCTGACTGGAGGGTAATCAGAGTGATAATGGGAGAATTACGTAGAGATTCGTACCCAGGAAAACACTCCAGTTTAAAAGACCATAACTATCGGTACTTTTGTACTTTTAGGGACCCAAATGGTGGAACGGGAATGCCATAAGGTGTCTTATCATGCTACAGACTCAGATAAACGATACAAAGCTGACTAGAGGGTAATCAGAGTGATAATGGGAGAAATACCTAGAGATTCGTACACAAGAAAAGATTCCTGTTTAAAAGACTGTAACTATCGGTACTTTTGTACTTTTAGGGACCCGAATGGTGGAACGGGAAGGCCATAAGGTGTCTTATCAAGCTACAGACTCAGATAAACGATACCAAGCTGACTGGAGGGTAATTAGAGTTATAATGGGAGAATTATGTAGAGATTCGTACACAAGAAAAGACTCCTGTTTAAAAGACTGTAACTATTGGTACTTTTGGAGTTTCAGGGATCTGAATGGGGGAACGGGAAGGCCATAAGTTGTCTTATCATACTAAAGACTCAGATAAACGATACGAAGGTCAATGGAGGGTAATCAGAGTGATAATGCGAGAATTACGTAGGGATTCGTACACAGGAAAAGACTCCAGTTTACAAGACCGTAAGTATCGGTACTTTTGGAGTTTCAGGGACCCGTATAGAGGAACGGGAAGGCCATAAGGTGACTTGTCAAGATACAGACTCAGAAAAAGAATACGAAGCTGACTGGAGGGTTGTTGGTGTCATAATGCGAGAATTACATAGAGATTCGTACACAGGAAAAGACTTCCGATTAAAAGACCGTAACTATCGGTACTTTTGCACTTTTAGGGACCCGAATGGAGGAACGGGAAGGCCATAAGGTGACTTATCAAGCTACAAACTCAGATAAACGATACAAAGCTGACTGGAGGGTAATCAGAGTGATAATGCAAGAATTACGTAGCGATTCGTACACAAGAAAAGACTCCTGTTTAAAAGACTGTAACTATCAGTACTTTTGTACTTTTAGGGACCTAAATGGAGGAACGGGAAGGCCATATGGTGTCTTATCAAGCTACAGACTCAGATAAACGATACGAAGCTGACTGGAGGGTAATTAGAGTTATAATGGGAGAATTACGTAGAGATTCGTACACAGGAAAAGACTCCAGTTTAAAAGACCGTAACTATCGGTACTTTTGTACTTTTAGGGACCCGAATGGAGGAACGGGAAGGCCATAAGGTGTCTTATCATGCTACAGACTCAGATAAACGATACGAAGCTGACTGGAGGGTAATTAGAGTGATAATGGGAGAATAATGTAGAGATTCGTACATAGGAAAAGACTACAGTTTAAAAGACCGTAACTATCGTTAGTTTTGCACTTTTCGGGCCCCGAATGGAGGAACGGGAAGGCCATAAGGTGTCTTATCATGCTACAGACTGAGATAAACGATACGAAGCTGACTGGAGGGTAATTAGAGTGATAATGGGAGAATTACGTAGAGATTCGTACACAGGAAAAGACTACAGTTTAAAAGACCATAACTATCGGTACTTTTGCACTTTTAGGGCCCCGAATGGAGGAACGGGAAGGCCATAAGGTGTCTTTTCAAGCTACAGACTCAGATAAACGATACAAAGCTGACTGGAGGGTAATCAGAGTGATAATGGGAGAATTACGTAGAGATTCGTACACAAGAAAAGACTCCTGTTTAAAAGACTGTAACTATCGGTACTTTTGTACTTTTAGGGACCCTAATGGAGGAACGGGAAGGCCATAAGGTGTCTTATCAAGCTACAGACTCAGATAAACGATACGAAGCTGACTGGAGGGTAATTAGAGTGATAATGGGAGAATTACGTAGAGATTCGTACCCAGGAAAAGACTCCAGTTTAAAAGACCGTAACTATCGGTACTTTTGTACTTTTAGGGACCCGAATGGAGGAACGGGAAGGCCATAAGGTGTCTTATCAAGCTACAGACTCAGATAAACGATACGAAGCTGACTGGAGGGTAATTAGAGTTATAATGGGAGAATTACGTAGAGATTCGTACACAGGAAAAGACTCCAGTTTTAAAGACCGTAACTATCGGTACTTTTGTACTTTTAGGGACCCGAATGGAGGAACGGGAAGGCCATAAGGTGTCTTATCATGCTACAGACTCAGATAAACGATACGAAGCTGACTGGAGGGTAATTAGAGTGATAATGGGAGAATTATGTAGAGATTCGTACATAGGAAAAGACTACAGTTTAAAAGACCGTAACTATCGGTAGTTTTGCACTTTTCGGGCCCCGAATGGAGGAACGGGAAGGCCATAAGGTGTCTTATCATGCTACAGACTGAGATAAACGATACGAAGCTGACTGGAGGGTAATTAGAGTGATAATGGGAGAATTACGTAGAGATTCGTAAACAGGAAAAGACTACAGTTTAAAAGACCATAACTATCGGTACTTTTGCACTTTTAGGGCCCCGAATGGAGGAACGGGAAGGCCATAAGGTGTCTTTTCAAGCTACAGACTCAGATAAACGATACAAAGCTGACTGGAGGGTAATCAGAGTGATAATGGGAGAATTACGTAGAGATTCGTACACAAGAAAAGACACCTGTTTAAAAGACTGTAACTATCGGTACTTTTGTACTTTTAGGGACCCGAATGGAGGAACGGGAAGGCCATAAGGTGTCTTATCAAGCTACAGACTCAGATAAACGATACGAAGCTGACTGGAGGGTAATTAGAGTGATAATGGGAGAATTACGTAGAGATTCGTACCCAGGAAAAGACTCCAGTTTAAAAGACCGTAACTATCGGTACTTTTGTACTTTTAGGGACCCGAATGGAGGAACGGGAATGCCATAAGGTGTCTTATCATGCTACAGACTTGGATAAACGATACAAAGCTGACTAGATGGTAATTAGAGTGATAATGGGAGAATTACCTAGAGATTCGTACACAAGAAAAGACTCTTGTTTAAAAGACTGTAACTATCGGTACTTTTGTACTTTTAGGGACCCGAATGGAGGAACGGGAAGGCCATAAGGTGTATATTCAAGCTACAGACTCAGATAAACGATACCAAGCTGACTGGAGGGTAATCAGAGTGATAATGCGAGAATTACGTAGCGATTCGTACACAAGAAAAGACTCCTGTTTAAAAGACTGTAACTATCGGTACTTTTGTACTTTTAGGGACCTAAATGGAGGAACGGGAAGGCCATATGGTGTCTTATCAAGCTACAGACTCAGATAAACGATACGAAGCTGACTAGAGGGTAATTAGAGTGATAATGGGAGAATTACGTAGAGATTCGTACCCAGGAAAAGACTCCAGTTTAAAAGACCGTAACTATCGGTACTTTTGTACTTTTAGGGACCCGAATGGAGGAACGGGAATGCCATAAGGTGTCTTATCATGCTACAGACTCGGATAAACGATACAAAGCTGACTAGATGGTAATTAGAGTGATAATGGTAGAATTACCTAGAGATTCGTACACAAGAAAAGACTCCTGTTTAAAAGACTGTAACTATCGGTACTTTTGTACTTTTAGGGACCCGAATGGAGGAACGGGAAGGCCATAAGGTGTATCATCAAGCTACAGACTCAGATAAACGATACCAAGCTGACTGGAGGGTAATTAGAGTTATAATGGGAGAATTACGTAGAGATTCGTACACAGGAAAAGACTCCAGTTTAAAAGACCGTAACTATCGGTACTTTTGATGTTTCAGGGACCCGAATGGAGGAACGGGAATGCCATAAGGTGTCTTATCATGCTATAGACTCAGATAAACGATACAAAGCTGACTGGAGGGTAATCAGAGTGATAATGGGAGAATTACGTAGAGATTCGTACACAAGAAAAGACTCCTGTCTAAAAGACTGTAACTATTGGTACTTTTGGAGTTTCAGGGACCTGAATGGGGGAACGGGAAGGCCATAAGTTGTCTTATCATACTAAAGACTCAGATAAACGATACGAAGGTCACTGGAGGGTAATCAGAGTGATAATGCGAGAATTACGTAGGGATTCGTACACAGGAAAAGACTCCAGTTTACAAGACCGTAAGTATCGGTACTTTTGGAGTTTCAGGGACCCGAATAGAGGAACGGGAAGGCCATAAGGTGACTTGTCAAGATACAAACTCAGATAAAGAATACGAAGCTGACTGGAGGGTTGTTGGTGTCATAATGCGAGAATTACATAGAGATTCGTACACAGGAAAAGACTTCAGATTAAAAGACCGTAACTATCGGTACTTTTGCACTTTTAGGGACCCGAATGGAGGAACGGGAAGGCCATAAGGTGACTTATCAAGCTACAAACTCAGATAAACGATACGATCTGACTGGAGGGTAATTAGAGTTATAATGGGAGAATTATGTAGAGATTCGTACATAGGAAAAGACTACAGTTTAAAAGACCGTAACTATCGGTAGTTTTGCACTTTTCGGGCCCCGAATGGAGGAACGGGAAGGCCATAAGGTGTCTTTTCAAGCTACAGACTCAGATAAACGATACAAAGCTGACTGGAGGGTAATCAGAATGATAATGGGAGAATTACGTAGAGATTCATACACAAGAAAAGACTCCTGTTTAAAAGACTGTAACTATCGGTACTTTTGTACTTTTAGGGACCCGAATGGAGGAACGGGAAGGCCATAAGGTGTCTTATCAAGCTACAGACTCAGATAAACGATACGAAGCTGACTGGAGGGTAATTAGAGTGATAATGGGAGAATTACGTAGAGATTCGTACCCAGGAAAAGACTCCAGTTTAAAAGACCGTAACTATCGGTACTTTTGTACTTCTAGGGACCCGAATGGAGGAACGGGAATGCCATAAGGTGTCTTATCATGCTACAGACTTGGATAAACGATACAAAGCTGACTAGATGGTAATTAGAGTGATAATGGGAGAATTACCTAGAGATTCGTACACAAGAAAAGACTCCTGTTTAAAAGACTGTAACTATCGGTACTTTTGTACTTTTAGGGACCCGAATGGAGGAACGGGAAGGCCATAAGGTGTATATTCAAGCTACAGACTCAGATAAACGATACCAAGCTGACTGGAGGGTAATCAGAGTGATAATGCGAGAATTACGTAGCGATTCGTACACAAGAAAAGACTCCTGTTTAAAAGACTGTAACTATCGGTACTTTTGTACTTTTAGGGACCTAAATGGAGGAACGGGAAGGCCATATGGTGTCTTATCAAGCTACAGACTCAGATAAACGATACGAAGCTGACTGGAGGGTAATTAGAGTTATAATGGGAGAATTACGTAGAGATTCGTACACAGGAAAAGACTCCAGTTTAAAAGACCGTAACTATCGGTACTTTTGTACTTTTAGGGACCCGAATGGAGGAACGGGAAGGCCATAAGGTGTCTTATCATGCTACAGACTCAGATAAACGATACGAAGCTGACTGGAGGGTAATTAGAGTGATAATGGGAGAATTATGTAGAGATTCGTACATAGGAAAAGACTACAGTTTAAAAGACCGTAACTATCGGTACTTTTGCACTTTTAGGGCCCCGAATGGAGGAACGGGAAGGCCATAAGGTGTCTTTTCAAGCTACAGACTCAGATAAACGATACAAGCTGACTGGAGGGTAATCAGAGTGATAATGGGAGAATTACTTAGAGACTCGTACACAAGAAAAGACTCCTGTTTAAAAGACTGTAACTATCGGTACTTTTGTACTTTTAGGGACCCGAATGGAGGAACGGGAAGGCCATAAGGTGTCTTATCATGCTACAGACTGAGATAAACGATACGAAGCTGACTGGAGGGTAATTAGAGTGATAATGGGAGAATTACGTAGAGATTCATACACAGGAAAAAACTACAGTTTAAAAGACCGTAACTATGGGTACTTTTGCACTTTTAGGGCCCCGAATGGAGGAACGGGAAGGCCATAAGGTGTCTTTTCAAGCTACAGACTCAGATAAACGATACAAGCTGACTGGAGGGTAATCAGAGTGATAATGGGAGAATTACTTAGAGACTCGTACACAAGAAAAGACTCCTGTTTAAAAGACTGTAACTATCGGTACTTTTGTACTTTTAGGGACCCGAATGGAGGAACGGGAAGGCCATAATGTGTCTTATCAAGCTACAGACTCAGATAAACGATACGAAGCTGACTGGAGGGTAATTAGAGTGATAATGGGAGAATTACGTAGAGATTCGTACCCAGGAAAAGACTCTAGTTTAAAAGACCGTAACTACCGGTACTTTTGTACTTTTAGGGACCCGAATGGAGGAACGGTAATGCCATAAGGTGTCTTATCATGCTACAGACTCAGATAAAGTATACAAAGCTGACTAGAGGGTAATCAGAGTGATAATAGGAGAATTACCTAGAGATTCGTACACAAGAAAAGACTCCTGTTTAAAACACTGTAACTATCGGTACTTTTGTACTTTTAGGGACCCGAATGGAGGAACGGGAAGGCCATAAGGTGTCTTATCAAGCTACAGACTCAGATAAACGATACCAAGCTGACTGGAGGGTAATTAGAGTTATAATGGGAGAATTACGTAGAGATTCGTACACAGGAAAAGACTCCAGTTTAAAAGACCGTAACTATCGGTACTTTTGATGTTTCAGGGACCCGAATGGAGGAACGGGAATGCCATAAGGTGTCTTATCATGCTACAGACTCAGATAAACGATACAAAGCTGACTGGAGGGTAATCAGAGTGATAATGGGAGAATTACGTAGAGATTCGTACACAAGAAAAGACTCCTGTTTAAAAGACTGTAACTATTGGTACTTTTGGAGTTTCAGGGACCTGAATGGGGGAACGGGAAGGCCATAAGTTGTCTTATCATACTAAAGACTCAGATAAACGATACGAAGGTCACTGGAGGGTAATCAGAGTGATAATGCGAGAATTACGTAGGGATTCGTACACAGGAAAAGACTCCAGTTTACAAGACCGTAAGTATCGGTACTTTTGGAGTTTCAGGGACCCGAATAGAGGAACGGGAAGGCCATAAGGTGACTTGTCAAGATACAAACTCAGATAAAGAATACGAAGCTGACTGGAGGGTTGTTGGTGTCATAATGCGAGAATTACATAGAGATTCGTACACAGGAAAAGACTTCAGATTAAAAGACCGTAACTATCGGTACTTTTGCACTTTTAGGGACCCGAATGGAGGAACGGGAAGGCCATAAGGTGACTTATCAAGCTACAAACTCAGATAAACGATACGAAGCTGACTGGAGGGTAATTAGAGTTATAATGGGAGAATTACGTAGAGATTCGTACACAGGAAAAGACTCCAGTTTTAAAGACTGTAACTATCGGTACTTTTGTACTTTTAGGGACCCGAATGGAGGAACGGGAAGGCCATAAGGTGTCTTATCATGCTACAGACTCAGATAAACGATACGAAGCTGACTGGAGGGTAATTAGAGTGATAATGGGAGAATTATGTAGAGATTCGTACATAGGAAAAGACTACAGTTTAAAAGACCGTAACTATCGGTAGTTTTGCACTTTTCGGGCCCCGAATGGAGGAACGGGAAGGCCATAAGGTGTCTTATCATGCTACAGACTGAGATAAACGATACGAAGCTGACTGGAGGGTAATTAGAGTGATAATGGGAGAATTACGTAGAGATTTGTAAACAGGAAAAGACTACAGTTTAAAAGACCATAACTATCGGTACTTTTGCACTTTTAGGGCCCCGAATGGTGGAACGGGAAGGCCATAAGGTGTCTTTTCAAGCTACAGACTCAGATAAACGATACAAAGCTGACTGGAGGGTAATCAGAATGATAATGGGAGAATTACGTAGAGATTCATACACAAGAAAAGACTCCTGTTTAAAAGACTGTAACTATCGGTACTTTTGTACTTTTAGGGACCCGAATGGAGGAACGGGAAAGCCATAAGGTGTCTTATCAAGCATCAGACTCAGATAAACGATACGAAGCTGACTGGAGGGTAATTAGAGTGATAATGGGAGAATTACGTAGAGATTCGTACCCAGGAAAAGACTCCAGTTTAAAAGACCGTAACTATCGGTACTTTTGTACTTTTAGGGACCCGAATGGAGGAACGGGAATGCCATAAGGTGTCTTATCATGCTACAGACTTGGATAAACGATACAAAGCTGACTAGATGGTAATTAGAGTGATAATGGGAGAATTACCTAGAGATTCGTACACAAGAAAAGACTCCTGTTTAAAAGACTGTAACTATCGGTACTTTTGTACTTTTAGGGACCCGAATGGAGGAACGGGAAGGCCATAAGGTGTATATTCAAGCTACAGACTCAGATAAACGATACCAAGCTGACTGGAGGGTAATCAGAGTGATAATGCGAGAATTACGTAGCGATTCGTACACAAGAAAAGACTCCTGTTTAAAAGACTGTAACTATCGGTACTTTTGTACTTTTAGGGACCTAAATGGAGGAACGGGAAGGCCATATGGTGTCTTATCAAGCTACAGACTCAGATAAACGATACGAAGCTGACTGGAGGGTAATTAGAGTTATAATGGGAGAATTACGTAGAGATTCGTACACAGGAAAAGACTCCAGTTTAAAAGACCGTAACTATCGGTACTTTTGTACTTTTAGGGACCCGAATGGAGGAACGGGAAGGCCATAAGGTGTCTTATCATGCTACAGACTCAGATAAACGATACGAAGCTGACTGGAGGGTAATTAGAGTGATAATGGGAGAATTATGTAGAGATTCGTACATAGGAAAAGACTACAGTTTAAAAGACCGTAACTATCGGTACTTTTGCACTTTTAGGGCCCCGAATGGAGGAACGGGAAGGCCATAAGGTGTCTTTTCAAGCTACAGACTCAGATAAACGATACAAGCTGACTGGAGGGTAATCAGAGTGATAATGGGAGAATTACTTAGAGACTCGTACACAAGAAAAGACTCCTGTTTAAAAGACTGTAACTATCGGTACTTTTGTACTTTTAGGGACCCGAATGGAGGAACGGGAAGGCCATAAGGTGTCTTATCATGCTACAGACTGAGATAAACGATACGAAGCTGACTGGAGGGTAATTAGAGTGATAATGGGAGAATTACGTAGAGATTCATACACAGGAAAAAACTACAGTTTAAAAGACCGTAACTATCGGTACTTTTGCACTTTTAGGGCCCCGAATGGAGGAACGGGAAGGCCATAAGGTGTCTTTTCAAGCTACAGACTCAGATAAACGATACAAGCTGACTGGAGGGTAATCAGAGTGATAATGGGAGAATTACTTAGAGACTCGTACACAAGAAAAGACTCCTGTTTAAAAGACTGTAACTATCGGTACTTTTGTACTTTTAGGGACCCGAATGGAGGAACGGGAAGGCCATAATGTGTCTTATCAAGCTACAGACTCAGATAAACGATACGAAGCTGACTGGAGGGTAATTAGAGTGATAATGGGAGAATTACGTAGAGATTCGTACCCAGGAAAAGACTCCAGTTTAAAAGACCGTAACTACCGGTACTTTTGTACTTTTAGGGACCCGAATGGAGGAACGGTAATGCCATAAGGTGTCTTATCATGCTACAGACTCAGATAAAGTATACAAAGCTGACTAGAGGGTAATCAGAGTGATAATAGGAGAATTACCTAGAGATTCGTACACAAGAAAAGACTCCTGTTTAAAAGACTGTAACTATCGGTACTTTTGTACTTTTAGGGACCCGAATGGAGGAACGGGAAGGCCATAAGGTGTCTTATCAAGCTACAGACTCAGATAAACGATACCAAGCTGACTGGAGGGTAATTAGAGTTATAATGGGAGAATTACGTAGAGATTCGTACACAGGAAAAGACTCCAGTTTAAAAGACCGTAACTATCGGTACTTTTGATGTTTCAGGGACCCGAATGGAGGAACGGGAATGCCATAAGGTGTCTTATCATGCTACAGACTCAGATAAACGATACAAAGCTGACTGGAGGGTAATCAGAGTGATAATGGGAGAATTACGTAGAGATTCGTACACAAGAAAAGACTCCTGTTTAAAAGACTGTAACTATTGGTACTTTTGGAGTTTCAGGGACCTGAATGGGGGAACGGGAAGGCCATAAGTTGTCTTATCATACTAAAGACTCAGATAAACGATACGAAGGTCACTGGAGGGTAATCAGAGTGATAATGCGAGAATTACGTAGGGATTCGTACACAGGAAAAGACTCCAGTTTACAAGACCGTAAGTATCGGTACTTTTGGAGTTTCAGGGACCCGAATAGAGGAACGGGAAGGCCATAAGGTGACTTGTCAAGATACAGACTCAGACAAAGAATACGAAGCTGACTGGAGGGTTGTTGGTGTCATAATGCAAGAATTACACAGAGATTCGTATACAGGAAAAGACTTCAGATTAAAAGAACGTAATTATCGGTACTTTTGGAGTTTCAGGGCCCGAATGGAGGAACGGGAAGGTCATAAGGTATCTTATGATTCTACAGACACATATAATGGACACGAAACGGACCGAATAGTAATCGTACTCACGATGCAACAATTACGTAGAGATTCGTACACAGGAAAAGGCTTTAGTTTAAATGACCGTATCTATCGGTACTTTTGGAGTTTCAGGGACCTGAAAGGAGGAACGGCAAGGCCATAATATGTTTTGTCATGATACAGACTCAGATAAACGATACGAAGCTGACTGGAGGGTAATCAGAGTGATAATGGGAGAATTACGTACAGATTCGTACACAGGAAAAGGCTTTATTTTAAATGACCGTAACTATCGGTACTTTTGGAGTTTCCGGGACACAAATTGAGGAACGGAATGGCCATATGGTGTCTTATCATGCAACAGACTCAGATAAACTAGAAAAAGTTAACGGGAGGGTAATCAGAGTGATAATGCGAGAATTACGTACAGATTCGTACACAGGAAAAGACTCCAGGTTAAAAGTTCGTAACTATCGGTACTTTTGTAGTTTTAGGGACCCGAATGGAGGAACGGGAAGGCCATAAGGTGTCTTATCATGCTACAGACTCAGATAAATGATACGAAGCTGACTGGAGGGTAATTAGAGTGATAATGGGAGAATTACGTGGGGATTCGTACACAGGAAAAGTCTCCAGTTTAAAAGACTATAACTATCGGTAGTTTTGGAGTTTTAGGGACCCGAATGGAGGAACGGGAAGGCCATATGGTATCTTATCAAGCTACAGACTCAGATAAACGATACGAAGCTGACTGGAGGGTAATCAGAGTGATAATGCGAGAATTAAGCCGAGACTCGTACATAGGAAAAGGCTCCAGTTTAAAAGACCGTAACTATCGATACTTTTGGAATTTCACGTACCCAAACGGAGGAACAGGAAGGCCATAAGGTGTCTTATCATGCTACAGACTCAGATAAACGATATGAAGCTGACGGGAGGGTAATTAGAGTGATAATGGGATAATTACGTGGAGATTCGTACACAGGAAAAGACTCCAGTTTAAAAGACTATAAGTATCGGTACTTTTGGAGTTTTAGGGACCCGAATGGAGGAACGGGAAGGCCATAAGGTATCTTATCAAGCTACAGACACAGATAAACGATACGAAGCTGACTGGAGGGTAATCAGAGTGATAATGCGAGAATTAAGCAGAGATTCGTCCATAGGAAAAGGCTCCAGTTTAAAAGACCGTAACTATCGATACTTTTGGAATTTCACGGACCCAAACGGAGGAACAGGAAGGCCATAAGGTGTCTTATCATGCTACAGACTCAGATAAACGATACGAAGCTGACGGGAGGGTAATTAGAGTGATAATGGGATAATTACATGGAGATTCGTACACAGGAAAAGACTCCAGTTTAAAAGACTATAAGTATCGGTACTTTTGGAGTTTTAGGGACCCGAATGGAGGAACGGGAAGGCCATAAGGTATCTTATCAAGCTACAGACGCAGATAAACGATACGAAGCTGACTGGAGGGTAATCAGAGTGATAATGCGAGAATTAAGCAGAGATTCGTACATAGGAAAAGGCTCCAGTTTAAAAGACCGTAACTATCGATACTTTTGGAATTTCACGGACCAAAACGGAGGAACAGGAAGGCCATAAGGAGTCTTATCATGCTACAGACTCAGATAAACGATACGAAGCTGACGGGAGGGTAATTAGAGTGATAATGGGATAATTACGTGGAGATTCGTACACAGGAAAAGACTCCAGTTTAAAAGACCGTAACTATCGGTACTTTTGGAGTTTCATGGACCCGAATGGAGGAACGGAAAGGTCATAAGGTGTCTTATCATGCTACAGGCTCAGATAAACGATACGAAGCTGAATGGAGGGTAATCAGAGTGAGAATGCGAGATATACGTAGAGATTCGTACACAGGAAAAAACTCCAGTTTAAAGAACCGTAACTATCGGTACTTTTGGAGTTTTAGGGACCCGAATGGAGGAACGGGAAGGCCATAAGGTGTCTTATCATGCTACCGACTCAGATAAAGGATATGAAGCTGACTGGAGGGTAATCCGAGTGATCGAGAATTACGTAGTGATTCGTACACAGGAAAAGACTCAAGCTTAAAAGACCTTAACTATCGTTACTTTTGGAGTTTCAGCGACCCGAATGGAGGAACGGGAAGGCCATAAGGTGACTTTTCAATATACAGACTCAGATAAAGGATACAAAGCTGACTGGAGGGTAGTCGGAGTTATATTGCGAGAATTACATAGAGATTCGTACACAAGAAAAGGCTTCAGATTAAAAGACCGTAACTATCGGTACTTTTGGAATTGCAGAGACCTGATTGGCGGAACAGGAAGGTCATAAGGTATCTGATCATGCTATAGACACATATAAAGCACACGAAACTGACTGAATAGTAATCGTACTCACGATGCAACAATTACGTAGAGATTCGTACACAGGAAAAGGCTATAGTTTAAATGACCGTAAATATCGGTACTTATGGAGTTTCAGGGACCCGAATGGAGGAACGGAAAGGCCATAAGGTGTCTTATCATGCTACAGACTCAGATAAATGATACGAAGCTGACTGGAGGGTAGTTAGAGTGATAATGGGAGAATTACGTAGAGAAATGTACACAGGAAAAGACTCCAGTTTAAAAGACTGTACTATCGGTACTTTTGGAGTTTTAGGGACCCGAATGGAGGAACGGGAAGGCCGTAAGGTGTCTTATCAAGCTACAGACTCAGATAAACGATACGAAGCAGACTGGAGGGTAATCAGAGTGATAATGGTAGAATTACGTATAGATTCGTACACAGGAAAATACTCCAGTTTAAAAGACTGTAACTATCGGTACTTTTGGAGTTTCAGGGACCCGAATGGAGGAACGCGAAGGCCGTAAGGTGTCTTATCAAGCTACAGACTCAGATAAACGATATGAAGCTGACTGGAGGGTAATCAGAGTGATAATGCGAGAATTAAGCAGAGATTCGTACACAGGAAAGGACTCCTGTTTCAAGGACTGTAACTTTCGGTAATTTTGGAGTTTCAGGGACCCGAATGAAGAAACGGGAAGGCCATAAGGTGTCTTATCATGCTACAAACTCAGATAAACGATACGAAGCTGACTAGAGGGTAATTAGAGTGACAATGGGATAATTACGTAGAGATTCGTACAAAAGAAAATACTCCAATTTAAAAGACCGTAACTATCGGTACTTTTGTATTTTCAGGGACCCGAATGGAGGAACGGGAAGGCCATAAGGTGTCTTATCATGCTACAGACCCAGATAAACAATACGAAGCTGACTGGAGGGTAATCAGAGTGATAATGCGAGAGTTAAGTAGAGTTTCATACAAAGGAAAAGGCTCCAGTTTAAAAGACTATAACTATCGATACTTTTGTAGTTTCAGGGACCCGAATGAAGGAACGGGAAGGCCATAAGGTGTCTTATCATGCTACCGACTCAGATAAAGGATATGAAGCTGACTGGAGGGTAATCGGAGTGATAATGCGAGAATTACGTAGAGATTCGTACACAGGAAAAGACTCCAGTTTAAAAGACCGTAACTATCGGTACTTTTGGTGTTTCAGGGACTCGAATAGAGGAACGGGAAGGCCATAAGGTGACTTATCAAGATAAAGACTCAGATAAAGGATACGAAGCTGACTGGAGGGTAATCCGAGTGATCGAGAATTACGTAGTGATTCGTACACAGGAAAAGACTCAAGCTTAAAAGACCTTAACTATCGTTACTTTTGGAGTTTCAGCGACCCGAATGGAGGAACGGGAAGGCCATAAGGTGACTTTTCAATATACAGACTCAGATAAAGGATACAAAGCTGACTGGAGGGTAGTCGGAGTTATATTGCGAGAATTACATAGAGATTCGTACACAAGAAAAGGCTTCAGATTAAAAGACCGTAACTATCGGTACTTTTGGAATTGCAGAGACCTGATTGGCGGAACAGGAAGGTCATAAGGTATCTGATCATGCTATAGACACATATAAAGCACACGAAACTGACTGAATAGTAATCGTACTCACGATGCAACAATTACGTAGAGATTCGTACACAGGAAAAGGCTATAGTTTAAATGACCGTAAATATCGGTACTTATGGAGTTTCAGGGACCCGAATGGAGGAACGGAAAGGCCATAAGGTGTCTTATCATGCTACAGACTCAGATAAATGATACGAAGCTGACTGGAGGGTAGTTAGAGTGATAATCGGAGAATTACGTAGAGAAATGTACACAGGAAAAGACTCCAGTTTAAAAGACTGTACTATCGGTACTTTTGGAGTTTTAGGGACCCGAATGGAGGAACGGGAAGGCCGTAAGGTGTCTTATCAAGCTACAGACTCAGATAAACGATACGAAGCAGACTGGAGGGTAATCAGAGTGATAATGGTAGAATTACGTATAGATTCGTACACAGGAAAATACTCCAGTTTAAAAGACTGTAACTATCGGTACTTTTGGAGTTTCAGGGACCCGAATGGAGGAACGCGAAGGCCGTAAGGTGTCTTATCAAGCTACAGACTCAGATAAACGATATGAAGCTGACTGGAGGGTAATCAGAGTGATAATGCGAGAATTAAGCAGAGATTCGTACACAGGAAAGGACTCCTGTTTCAAGGACTGTAACTTTCGGTAATTTTGGAGTTTCAGGGACCCGAATGAAGAAACGGGAAGGCCATAAGGTGTCTTATCATGCTACAAACTCAGATAAACGATACGAAGCTGACTAGAGGGTAATTAGAGTGACAATGGGATAATTACGTAGAGATTCGTACAAAAGAAAATACTCCAATTTAAAAGACCGTAACTATCGGTACTTTTGTATTTTCAGGGACCCGAATGGAGGAACGGGAAGGCCATAAGGTGTCTTATCATGCTACAGACCCAGATAAACAATACGAAGCTGACTGGAGGGTAATCAGAGTGATAATGCGAGAGTTAAGTAGAGTTTCATACAAAGGAAAAGGCTCCAGTTTAAAAGACTATAACTATCGATACTTTTGTAGTTTCAGGGACCCGAATGAAGGAACGGGAAGGCCATAAGGTGTCTTATCATGCTACAGACTCAGATAAACGATACGAAGCTGACTACAGGGTAATCAGAGTGATAATGGGAGAATTACGTAGATTTTCGTACACAAGAAAAGACTCCAGTTAAAAAGACAGTTACTATTGGTACTTTTGGACTTTCAGGGACCCGAATGGAAGAACGGGAAGGCAATAAGGTGTCTTATTATGCTACAGACTCAGATAAACGATACGAAGCTGACGGGAGGGTAATCGAAGTGATAATCGGAAAATTACGTAGAGATTCATACACAGGAAAAGACTCCTGTTTGAAAGACTGTAACTATCGGTACTTTTGGAGTTTCACGGACCAGAATGGAGGAACGGGGAGGCCATAAGGTGTCTTATCATGATATAGACTCAGATAAACGATACGAAGCAGACTGGTGGGTAATCAGAGTGATAATGGTAGAATTACGTATAGATTCGTACACAGGAAAATACTCAAGTTTAAAAGACTGTAACTATCGGTACTTTTGGAGTTTCAGGGACTCGAATGGAGGAACGCGAAGGCCGTAAGGTGTCTTATCAAGCTACAGACTCAGATAAACGATATGAAGCTGACTGGAGGGTAAGCAGGGTGATAATGGGAGAAATACGTATTGATTCGTACACAGGAAAAGACTCCTGTTTCAAAGACTGTAACTTTCGGTAATTTTGGAGTTTCAGGGACCCGAATGGATGAACGGGAAGGCCATAAGGTGTCTTATCATGCTACAAACTCAGATAAACGATACGAAGCTGACTAGAGGGTAATTAGAGTGATAATGGGATAATTACGTAGAGATTCGTACAAAAGAAAATACTCCAATTTAAAAGACCGTAACTATCGGTACTTTTGTATTTTCAGAGACCCGAATGGAGGAACGGGAAGGCCATAAGGTGTCTTATCATGCTACAGACCCAGATAAACAATACGAAGCTGACCGGAGGGTAATCAGAGTGATAATGCGAGAGTTAAGTAGAGTTTCATACATAGGAAAAGGCTCGAGTTTAAAAGACTGTAACTATCGATACTTTTGTAGTTTCAGGGACCCGAATGAAGGAACGGGAAGGCCATAAGGTGTCTTATCATGCTACAGACTCAGATAAACGATACGAAGCGGACTACACGGTAATCAGAGTGATAATGGGAGAATTACGTAGAGATTCGTACACAGGAAAAGACTCCAGTTAAAAAGACAGTTACTATTGGTACTTTTGGACTTTCAGGAACCCGAATGGAAGAATGGGAAGGCCATAAGGAGTCTTATTATGCTACAAACTCAGATAAACGATACGAAGCTGACTGGAGGGTAATCGAAGTGATAATCGGAAAATTACGTAGAGATTCGTACACAAGAAAAGACTCCTGTTTGAAAGATTGTAACTATCGGTACTTTTGGAGTTTTACGGACAAGAATGGAGGAACGGGAAGGCCATAAGGTGTCTTATCATGATATAGACTCAGATAAACGATACGAAGCTGACTGGAGGGTAATTAGAGTGATAATGTGAGAATTACGTAGAGATTCGTACACAGGAAAATACTCCAGTTTAAAAGACTGTAACTATCGGTACTTTTGGAGTTTCAGGGACCCGAATGGAGGAACGCGAAGGCCGTAAGGTGTCTTAACAAGCTACAGACTCAGATAAACGATATGAAGCTGACTGGAGGGTAATCAGAGTGATAATGCGAGAATTAAGCAGAGATTCGTACACAGGAAAAGACTCCTGTTTCAAGGACTGTAACTTTCGGTAATTTTGGAGTTTCAGGGACCCGAATGAAGAAACGGGAAGGCCATAGGGTGTCTTATCATGCTACAAACTCAGATAAACGATACGAAGCTGACTAGAGGGTAATTAGAGTGACAATGGGATAATTACGTAGAGATTCGTACAAAAGAAAATACTCCAATTTAAAAGACCGTAACTATCGGTACTTTTGTATTTTCAGGGACCCGAATGGAGGAACGGGAAGGCCATAAGGTGTCTTATCATGCTACAGACCCAGATAAACAATACGAAGCTGACTGGAGGGTAATCAGAGTGATAATGCGAGAGTTAAGTAGAGTTTCATACAAAGGAAAAGGCTCCAGTTTAAAAGACTATAACTATCGATACTTTTGTAGTTTCAGGGACCCGAATGAAGGAACGGGAAGGCCATAAGGTGTCTTATCATGCTACAGACTCAGATAAACGATACGAAGCTGACTACAGGGTAATCAGAGTGATAATGGGAGAATTACGTAGATTTTCGTACACAAGAAAAGATTCCAGTTAAAAAGACAGTTACTATTGGTACTTTTGGACTTTCAGGGACCCGAATGGAAGAACGGGAAGGCAATAAGGTGTCTTATTATGCTACAGACTCAGATAAACGATACGAAGCTGACGGGAGGGTAATCGAAGTGATAATCGGAAAATTACGTAGAGATTCATACACAGGAAAAGACTCCTGTTTGAAAGACTGTAACTATCGGTACTTTTGGAGTTTCACGGACAAGAATGGAGGAACGGGGAGGCCATAAGGTGTCTTATCATGATATAGACTCAGATAAACGATACGAAGCAGACTGGTGGGTAATCAGAGTGATAATGGTAGAATTACGTATAGATTCGTACACAGGAAAATACTCAAGTTTAAAAGACTGTAACTATCGGTACTTTTGGAGTTTCAGGGACTCGAATGGAGGAACGCGAAGGCCGTAAGGTGTCTTATCAAGCTACAGACTCAGATAAACGATATGAAGCTGACTGGAGGGTAAGCAGGGTGATAATGGGAGAAATACGTATTGATTCATACACAGGAATAGACTCCTGTTTCAAAGACTGTAACTTTCGGTAATTTTGGAGTTTCAGGGACCCGAATGGATGAACGGGAAGGCCATAAGGTGTCTTATCATGCTACAAACTCAGATAAACGATACGAAGCTGACTAGAGGGTAATTAGAGTGATAATGGGATAATTACGTAGAGATTCGTACAAAAGAAAATACTCCAATTTAAAAGACCGTAACTATCGGTACTTTTGTATTTTCAGAGACCCGAATGGAGGAACGGGAAGGCCATAAGGTGTCTTATCATGCTACAGACCCAGATAAACAATACGAAGCTGACCGGAGGGTAATCAGAGTGATAATGCGAGAGTTAAGTAGAGTTTCATACATAGGAAAAGGCTCGAGTTTAAAAGACTGTAACTATCGATACTTTTGTAGTTTCAGGGACCCGAATGAAGGAACGGGAAGGCCATAAGGTGTCTTATCATGCTACAGACTCAGATAAACGATACGAAGCTGACTACACGGTAATCAGAGTGATAATGGGAGAATTACGTAGAGATTCGTACACAGGAAAAGACTCCAGTTAAAAAGACAGTTACTATTGGTACTTTTGGACTTTTAGGAACCCGAATGGAAGAACGGGAAGGCCATAAGGAGTCTTATTATGCTACAAACTCAGATAAACGATACGAAGCTGACTGGAGGGTAATCGAAGTGATAATCGGAAAATTACGTAGAGATTCGTACACAAGAAAAGACTCCTGTTTGAAAGTTTGTAACTATCGGTACTTTTGGAGTTTCACGGACAAGAATGGAGGAACGGGAAGGCCATAAGGTGTCTTATCATGATATAGACTCAGATAAACGATACGAAGCTGACTGGAGGGTAATTAGAGTGATAATGTGAGAATTACGTAGAGATTCGTACACAGGAAAATACTCCAGTTTAAAAGACTGTAACTATCGGTACTTTTGGAGTTTCAGGGACCCGAATGGAGGAACGCGAAGGCCGTAAGGTGTCTTAACAAGCTACAGACTCAGATAAACGATATGTAGCTGACTGGAGGGTAATCAGAGTGATAATGCGAGAATTAAGCAGAGATTCGTACACAGGAAAAGACTCCTGTTTCAAGGACTGTAACTTTCGGTAATTTTGGAGTTTCAGGGACCCGAATGAAGAAACGGGAAGGCCATAAGGTGTCTTATCATGCTACAAACTCAGATAAACGATACGAAGCTGACTAGAGGGTAATTAGAGTGACAATGGGATAATTACGTAGAGATTCGTACAAAAGAAAATACTCCAATTTAAAAGACCGTAACTATCGGTACTTTTGTATTTTCAGGGACCCGAATGGAGGAACGGGAAGGCCATAAGGTGTCTTATCATGCTACAGACCCAGATAAACAATACGAAGCTGACTGGAGGGTAATCAGAGTGATAATGCGAGAGTTAAGTAGAGTTTCATACAAAGGAAAAGGCTCCAGTTTAAAAGACTATAACTATCGATACTTTTGTAGTTTCAGGGACCCGAATGAAGGAACGGGAAGGCCATAAGGTGTCTTATCATGCTACAGACTCAGATAAACGATACGAAGCTGACTACAGGGTAATCAGAGTGATAATGGGAGAATTACGTAGATTTTCGTACACAAGAAAAGACTCCAGTTAAAAAGACAGTTACTATTGGTACTTTTGGACTTTCAGGGACCCGAATGGAAGAACGGGAAGGCAATAAGGTGTCTTATTATGCTACAGACTCAGATAAACGATACGAAGCTGACGGGAGGGTAATCGAAGTGATAATCGGAAAATTACGTAGAGATTCATACACAGGAAAAGACTCCTGTTTGAAAGACTGTAACTATCGGTACTTTTGGAGTTTCACGGACCAGAATGGAGGAACGGGGAGGCCATAAGGTGTCTTATCATGATATAGACTCAGATAAACGATACGAAGCAGACTGGTGGGTAATCAGAGTGATAATGGTAGAATTACGTATAGATTCGTACACAGGAAAATACTCAAGTTTAAAAGACTGTAACTATCGGTACTTTTGGAGTTTCAGGGACTCGAATGGAGGAACGCGAAGGCCGTAAGGTGTCTTATCAAGCTACAGACTCAGATAAACGATATGAAGCTGACTGGAGGGTAAGCAGGGTGATAATGGGAGAAATACGTATTGATTCGTACACAGGAAAAGACTCCTGTTTCAAAGACTGTAACTTTCGGTAATTTTGGAGTTTCAGGGACCCGAATGGATGAACGGGAAGGCCATAAGGTGTCTTATCATGCTACAAACTCAGATAAACGATACGAAGCTGACTAGAGGGTAATTAGAGTGATAATGGGATAATTACGTAGAGATTCGTACAAAAGAAAATACTCCAATTTAAAAGACCGTAACTATCGGTACTTTTGTATTTTCAGAGACCCGAATGGAGGAACGGGAAGGCCATAAGGTGTCTTATCATGCTACAGACCCAGATAAACAATACGAAGCTGACCGGAGGGTAATCAGAGTGATAATGCGAGAGTTAAGTAGAGTTTCATACATAGGAAAAGGCTCGAGTTTAAAAGACTGTAACTATCGATACTTTTGTAGTTTCAGGGACCCGAATGAAGGAACGGGAAGGCCATAAGGTGTCTTATCATGCTACAGACTCAGATAAACGATACGAAGCTGACTACACGGTAATCAGAGTGATAATGGGAGAATTACGTAGAGATTCGTACACAGGAAAAGACTCCAGTTAAAAAGACAGTTACTATTGGTACTTTTGGACTTTCAGGAACCCGAATGGAAGAACGGGAAGGCCATAAGGAGTCTTATTATGCTACAAACTCAGATAAACGATACGAAGCTGACTGGAGGGTAATCGAAGTGATAATCGGAAAATTACGTAGAGATTCGTACACAAGAAAAGACTCCTGTTTGAAAGAGTGTAACTATCGGTACTTTTGGAGTTTCACGGACAAGAATGGAGGAACGGGAAGGCCATAAGGTGTCTTATCATGATATAGACTCAGATAAACGATACGAAGCTGACTGGAGGGTAATTAGAGTGATAATGTGAGAATTACGTAGAGATTCGTACACAGGAAAATACTCCAGATTAAAAGACTGTAACTATCGGTACTTTTGGAGTTTCAGGGACCTGAATGGAGGAACGCGAAGGCCGTAAGGTGTCTTAACAAGCTACAGACTCAGATAAACGATATGAAGCTGACTGGAGGGTAATCAGAGTGATAATGCGAGAATTAAGCAGAGATTCGTACACAGGAAAAGACTCCTGTTTCAAAGACTGTAACTATCGATACTTTTGTAGTTTCAGGGACCCGAATGAAGGAACGGGAAGGCCATAAGGTGTCTTATCATGCTACAGACTCAGATAAACGATACGAAGCTGACTACACGGTAATCAGAGTGATAATGGGAGAATTACGTAGAGATTCGTACACAGGAAAAGACTCCAGTTAAAAAGACAGTTACTATTGGTACTTTTGGACTTTCAGGAACCCGAATGGAAGAACGGGAAGGCCATAAGGAGTCTTATTATGCTACAAACTCAGATAAACGATACGAAGCTGACTGGAGGGTAATCGAAGTGATAATCGGAAAATTACGTAGAGATTCGTACACAGGAAAAGACTCCTGTTTGAAAGACTGTAACTATCGGTACTTTTGGAGTTTCACGGACCAGAATGGAGGAACGGGAAGGCCATAAGGTGTCTTATCATGATATAGACTCAGATAAACGATACGAAGCTGACTGGAGGGTAATTAGAGTGATAATGTGAGAATTACGTAGAGATTCGTAAACAGGAAAATACTCCAGTTTAAAAGACTTTAACTATCGGTACTTTTGGAGTTTCAGGGACCCGAATGGAGGAACGGGAAGGCCGTAAGGTGTCTTATCCAGCTACAGACTCAGATAAACGATACGAAGCTGACTGGAGGGTAATCAGAGTGATAATGAGAGAATTACGTAGTGATTCGTGCAAAAGAAAAGACTCCTGTTTAAAAGACTGTAACTTTCGGTAGTTTTGAAGTTTCAAGGACCCGAATGGAGGAACGGGAAGGCCATAAGGTGTCTTATCATGCTACAAACTCAGATAAACGATACGAAGCTGACTAGAGAGTAATTAGAGTGATAATGGGATAATTACGTTGAGATTCATTCGTACACAAGAAAGGACTCCAATTTAAAAGACCGTAACTATCGGTACTTTTGTAGTTTCAGGGACCCGAATGGAGGAACGGGAAGGCCGTAAGGTGTCTTATCAAGCTACAGACTCAGATAAACGATACAAAGCTGACTGGAGGGTAATCAGAGTGATAATGAGAGAATTACGTAGTGATTCGTGCAAAAGAAAAGACTCCTGTTTAAAAGACTGTAACTTTCGGTAGTTTTGAAGTTTCAGGGACCCGAATGGAGGAACGGGAAGGCCATAAGGTGTCTTATCATGCTACAAACTCAGATAAACGATACGAAGCTGACTAGAGAGTAATTAGAGTGATAATGGGATAATTTCGTAGAGATTCATTCGTACACAAGAAAAGACTCCAATTTAAAAGACTGTAACTATCGGTACTTTTGTAGTTTCATGGACCCGAATGGAGGAACGGGAAAGCCGTAAGGTGTCTTATCAAGCTACAGACTCAGATAAACGATACGAAGCTGACTAGAGGGTAATTAGAGTGACAATGGGATAATTACGTAGAGATTCGTACAAAAGAAAAGACTCCAATTTAAAAAACCATAACTATCGGTACTTTTGTATTTTCAGGGACCCGAATGGAGGAACGGGAAGGCCATAAGGTGTCTTATCATGCTACAGACTCAGATAAACGATACGAAGCTGACTGGAGGGTAATCAGAGTGATAATGCGAGAATTAAGTAGAGTTTCATACATAGGAAAAGGCTCCAGTTTAAAAGACTGTAACTATCGATACTTTTGTAGCTTCAAGGACCCGAATGAAGGAACGGGAAGGCCATAAGGTGTCTTATCATGCTACAGACTCAGATAAACTATACGAAGCTGACTACAGGGTAATCAGAGTGATAATGGGAGAATTACGTAGAGATTCGTACACAAGAAAAGACTCCAGTTAAAAAGACAGTTACTATTGGTACCTTTTGACTTTCAGGGACCAGAATGGAAGAACGGGAAGGCCATAAGGTGTCTTATTATGCTACAGACTCAGATAAACGATACGAAGCTGACTGGAGGGTAATCGAAGTGATAATCGGAAAATTACGTAGAGATTCGTACACAGGAAAAGACTCCTGTTTGAAAGACTGTAACTATCGGTACTTTTGGAGTTTCACGGACCAGAATGGAGGAACGGGAAGGCCATAAGGTGTCTTATCATGATATAGACTCAGATAAACGATACGAAGCTCACTGGAGGGTAATTAGAGTGATAATGTGAGAATTACGTAGAGATTCAGGAAAATACTCCAGTTTAAAAGACTTTAACTATCGGTACTTTTGGAGTTTTGAGAATCCGGTTAAGGACCGAACTCGCGGATCGATTACGCGTAAACAACTCGTTTCAGACGGGATGTTCGAGACGAGACAGAAATATAACGATAACAACGTCATCACAGATTCGTATTAATACATAAACGGTTACAGACACTGTCATCAGTAGGATAAACGTCTATCTCGTGGCCGGGGGAGGTTGGGCATAACCTCCCCCTTGAGAGCATTCAAAGTACCAGCTCAAATCACCAAATGAATACAAACACATGAGATTGCTATTTATAGTCCAACACCCAAGTTTTACGTTCGCCCCTTTGGAATGGTCGAATGTGGAGCATTTCCACATTCGCCCATTTGTAATGGTCGAATGTGGAAAGCTTCCACATTCGCCCACTATGTTTAGGTCGAACGTAAACATGTATTTTGTCCTATATTTTACAAATGCGTCAGATCCATAAAATGCCCTTATGGATCACCACAATCTCATGTAACACTATACCCAGACTCAACCCTAGTCTATTCGACAGTGACGTCCACAGAAAGTGCATCAACAAGTTTCAGGGACACGAATGGAGGAACGGGAAGGCCGTAAGGTGTCTTATCAAGCTACAGACTCAGATAAACGATACGAAGCTAACTGGAGGGTAATCAGAGTGATAATGGGAGAATTACGTAGTGATTCGTACACTGGAAAAGACTCCTGTTTAAAAGACTGTAACTTTCGGTAATTTTGGAGTTTCAGGGACCCGAAGGGAGGAATGGGAAGGCCATAAGGTGTCTTATCATACTACAAACTCAGATAAACGATACGAAGCTGACTAGAGGGTAATTAGAGTGATAATGGGATAATTACGTAGAGATTCGTACAAAAGAAAATACTCCAATTTAAAAGACCGTAACTATCGGTACTTTTGTATTTTCAGAGACCCGAATGGAGGAACGGGAAGGCCATAAGGTGTCTTATCATGCTACAGACCCAGATAAACAATACGAAGCTGACCGGAGGGTAATCAGAGTGATAATGCGAGAGTTAAGTAGAGTTTCATACATAGGAAAAGGCTTGAGTTTAAAAGACTGTAACTATCGATACTTTTTAGTTTCAGGGACCCGAATGAAGGAACGGGAAGGCCATAAGGTGTCTTATCATGCTACAGACTCAGATAAACGATACGAAGCTGACTACACGGTAATCAGAGTGATAATGGGAGAATTACGTAGAGATTCGTACACAGGAAAATACTCCAGTTAAAAAGACAGTTACTATTGGTACTTTTGGACTTTCAGGAACCCGAATGGAAGAACGGGAAGGCCATAAGGAGTCTTATTATGCTACAAACTCAGATAAACGATACGAAGCTGACTGGAGGGTAATCGAAGTGATAATCGGAAAATTACGTAGAGATTCGTACACAAGAAAAGACTCCTGTTTGAAAGATTGTAACTATCGGTACTTTTGGAGTTTCACGGACAAGAATGGAGGAACGGGAAGGCCATAAGGTGTCTTATCATGATATAGACTCAGATAAACGATACGAAGCTGACTGGAGGGTAATTAGAGTGATAATGTGAGAATTATGTAGAGATTCGTACACAGGAAAATACTCCAGTTTAAAAGACTGTAACTATCGGTACTTTTGGAGTTTCAGGGACCCGAATGGAGGAACGCGAAGGCCGTAAGGTGTCTTAACAAGCTACAGACTCAGATAAACGATATGAAGCTGACTGGAGGGTAATCAGAGTGATAATGCGAGAATTAAGCAGAGATTCGTACACAGGAAAAGACTCCTGTTTCAAGGACTGTAACTTTCGGTAATTTTGGAGTTTCAGGGACCCGAATGAAGAAACGGGAAGGCCATAAGGTGTCTTATCATGCTACAAACTCAGATAAACGATACGAAGCTGACTAGAGGGTAATTAGAGTGACAATGGGATAATTACGTAGAGATTCGTACAAAAGAAAATACTCCAATGTAAAAGACCGTAACTATCGGTACTTTTGTATTTTCAAGGACCCGAATGGAGGAACGGGAAGGCCATAAGGTGTCTTATCATGCTACAGACCCAGATAAACAATACGAAGCTGACTGGAGGGTAATCAGAGTGATAATGCGAGAGTTAAGTAGAGTTTCATACAAAGGAAAAGGCTCCAGTTTAAAAGACTATAACTATCGATACTTTTGTAGTTTCAGGGACCCGAATGAAGGAACGGGAAGGCCATAAGGTGTCTTATCATGCTACAGACTCAGATAAACGATACGAAGCTGACTACAGGGTAATCAGAGTGATAATGGGAGAATTACGTAGAGATTCGTACACAAGAAAAGACTCCAGTTAAAAAGACAGTTACTATTGGTACTTTTGGACTTTCAGGGACCCGAATGGAAGAACGGGAAGGCAATAAGGTGTCTTATTATGCTACAGACTCAGATAAACGATACGAAGCTGACGGGAGGGTAATCGAAGTGATAATCGGAAAATTACGTAGAGATTCATACACAGGAAAAGACTCCTGTTTGAAAGACTGTAACTATCGGTACTTTTGGAGTTTCACGGACCAGAATGGAGGAACGGGGAGGCCATAAGGTGTCTTATCATGATATAGACTCAGATAAACGATACGAAGCAGACTGGTGGGTAATCAGAGTGATAATGGTAGAATTACGTATAGATTCGTACACAGGAAAATACTCCAGTTTAAAAGACTGTAACTATCGGTACTTTTGGAGTTTCAGGGACTCGAATGGAGGAACGCGAAGGCCGTAAGGTGTCTTATCAAGCTACAGACTTAGATAAACGATATGAAGCTGACTGGAGGGTAAGCAGGGTGATAATGGGAGAAATACGTATTGATTCGTACACAGGAAAAGACTCCTGTTTCAAAGACTGTAACTTTCGGTAATTTTGGAGTTTCAGGGACCCGAATGGATGAACGGGAAGGCCATAAGGTGTCTTATCATGCTACAAACTCAGATAAACGATACGAAGCTGACTAGAGGGTAATTAGAGTGATAATGGGATAATTACGTAGAGATTCGTACAAAAGAAAATACTCCAATTTAAAAGACAGTAACTATCGGTACTTTTGTATTTTCAGAGACCCGAATGGAGGAACGGGAAGGCCATAAGGTGTCTTATCATGCTACAGACCCAGATAAACAATACGAAGCTGACCGGAGGGTAATCAGAGTGATAATGCGAGAGTTAAGTAGAGTTTCATACATAGGAAAAGGCTCGAGTTTAAAAGACTGTAACTATCGATACTTTTGTAGTTTCAGGGACCCGAATGAAGGAACGGGAAGGCCATAAGGTGTCTTATCATGCTACAGACTCAGATAAACGATACGAAGCTGACTACACGGTAATCAGAGTGATAATGGGAGAATTACGTAGAGATTCGTACACAAGAAAAGACTCCAGTTAAAAAGACAGTTACTATTGGTACTTTTGGACTTTCAGGAACCCGAATGGAAGAACGGGAAGGCCATAAGGAGTCTTATTATGCTACAAACTCAGATAAACGATACGAAGCTGACTGGTGGGTAATCGAAGTGATAATCGGAAAATTACGTAGAGATTCGTACACAGGAAAAGACTCCTGTTTGAAAGACTGTAACTATCGGTACTTTTGGAGTTTCACGGACCAGAATGGAGGAACGGGAAGGCCATAAGGTGTCTTATCATGATATAGACTCAGATAAAGGAAACGAAGCTGACTGGAGGGTAATTAGAGTGATAATGTGAGAATTACGTATAGATTCGTACACAGGAAAATACTCCAGTTTAAAAGACTGTAACTATCGGTACTTTTGGAGTTTCAGGGACTCGAATGGAGGAACGCGAAGGCCGTAAGGTGTCTTATCAAGCTACAGACTCAGATAAACGATATGAAGCTGACTGGAGGGTAAGCAGGGTGATAATGGGAGAAATACGTATTGATTCGTACACAGGAAAAGACTCCTGTTTCAAAGACTGTAACTTTCGGTAATTTTGGAGTTTCAGGGACCCGAATGGATGAACGGGAAGGCCATAAGGTGTCTTATCATACTACAAACTCAGATAAACGATACGAAGCTGACTAGAGGGTAATTAGAGTGACAATGGGATAATTACGTAGAGATTCGTACAAAAGAGGAGACTCCAATTTAAAAAACCGTAACTATCGGTACTTTTGTATTTTCAGGGACCCGAATGGAGGAACGAGATGGCCATAAGGTGTCTTATCATGCTACAGACTCAGATAAACGATACGAAGCTGACTGGAGGGTAATCAGAGTGATAATGCGAGAATTAAGTAGAGTTTCATACATAGGAAAAGGCTCCAGTTTAAAAGACTGTAACTATCCATACTTTTGTAGTTTTGAGAACCCGAATGAAGGAACGGGAAGGCCATAAGGTGTCTTATCATGCTACAGACTCAGATAAACGATACGAAGCTGACTAGAGGGTAATCAGAGTGATAATGGGAGAATTACGTAGAGATTCGTACACAAGAAAAGACTCCAGTTAAAAAGACAGTTACTATTGGTACCTTTTGACTTTCAGGGACCAGAATTGAAGAACGGGAAGGCCATAAGGTGTCTTATTATGCTACAGACTCAGATAAACGATACGAAGCTGACTGGAGGGTAATCGAAGTGATAATCGGAAAATTACGTAGAGATTCGTACACAGGAAAAGACTCCTGTTTGAATGACTGTAACTATCGGTACTTTTGGAGTTTCACGGACCAGAATGGAGGAACAGGAAGGCCATAAGGTGTCTTATCATGATATAGACTCAGATAAACGATACGAAGCTCACTAGAGGGTAATTAGAGTGATAATGTGAGAATTACGTAGAGATTCAGGAAAATACTCCAGTTTAAAAGACTTTAACTATCAGTACTTTTGGAGTTTCAGGGACACGAATGGAGGAACGGGAAGGCCGTAAGGTGTCTTATCAAGCTACAGACTCAGATAAACGATACGAAGCTGACTGGAGGGTAATCAGAGTGATAATGAGAGAATTACGTAGTGATTCGTGCAAAAGAAAAGACTCCTGTTTAAAAGATTGTAACTTTCGGTAGTTTTGAAGTTTCAGGGACCCGATTGGAGGAACAGGAAGGCCATAAGGTGTCTTATCATGCTACAAACTCAGATAAACGATACGAAGCTGACTAGAGGGCAATTAGAGTGATAATGGGATAATTACGTAGAGATTCATTCGTACGCAAGAAAAGACTCCAATTTAAAAGACCGTAATTATCGGTACTTTTGTAGTTTCAGGGACCCGAATGGAGGAACGCGAAGGCCGTAAGGTGTCTTATCAAGGTACAGACTCAGATAAACGATACGAAGCTGACTGGAGGGTAATCAGAGTGATAATGGGAGAATTACGTAGTGATTCGTACACAGGAAAAGACTCCTGTTTAAAAGACTGTAACTTTCCGTAATTTTGGAGTTTCAGGGACCCGAAGGGAGGAACGGGAAGGCCATAAGGTGTCTTATCATGCTACAAATTCAGATAAACGATACGAAGCTGACTAGAGGGTAATTAAAGTGACAATGGGATAATTACGTAGAGATTCGTACAAAAGAAAAGACTCCAATTTTAAAAACCGTAACTATCGGTACTTTTGTATTTTCAGGGACCCGAATGGAGGAACGAGAAGGCCATAAGGTGTCTTATCATGCTACAGACTCAGATAAACGATACGAAGCTGACTGGAGGGTAATCAGAGTGATAATGCGAGAATTAAGTAGAGTTTCATACATAGGAAAAGGCTCCAGTTTAAAAGACTGTAACTATCGATACTTTTGTAGTTTCAAGGACCCGAATGAAGGAACGGGAAGGCCATAAGGTGTCTTATCATGATATAGACTCAGATAAACGATACGAAGCTGACTACAAGGTAATCAGAGTGATAATGGGAGAATTACGTAGAGATTCGTAACCAAGAAAAGACTCCAGTTAAAAAGACAGTTACTATTGGTACTTTTTGACTTTTAGGGACCAGAATGGAAGAACGGGAAGGCCATAAGGTGTCTTATTATGCTACAGACTCAGATAAACGATACGAAGCTGACTGGAGGGTAATCGAAGTGATAATCGGAAAATTACGTAGAGATTCGTACACAGGAAAAGACTCCTGTTTGAAAGACTGTAACTATCGGTACTTTTGGAGTTTCACGGACCAGAATGGAGGAACGGGAAGGCCATAAGGTGTCTTATCATGATATACACTCAGATAAACGATATGAAGCTGACTGGAGGGTAATTAGAGTGATAATGTGAGAACTACGTAGAGATTCGTACAAAGGAAAATACTCCAGTTTAAAAGACTTTAACTATCGGTACTTTTGGAGTTTCAGGGACCCGAATGGAGGAACGGGAAGGCCGTAAGGTGTCTTATCAAGCTACAGACTCAGATAAACGATACGAAGCTGACTGGAGGGTAATCAGAGTGATAATGAGAGAATTACGTAGTGATTCGTGCAAAAGAAAAGACTCCTGTTTAAAAGACTGTAACTTTCGGTAGTTTTGAAGTTTCAGGGACCCGAATGGAGGAACGGGAAGGCCATAAGGTGTCTTATCATGCTACAAACTCAGATAAACGATACGAAGCTGACTAGATAGTAATTAGAGTGATAATGGGATAATTACGTAGAGATTCATTCGTACATAAGAAAAGACTCCAATTTAAAAGACCGTAACTATCGGTACTTTTGTAGTTTCAGGGACCTGAATGGAGGAACGGGAAGGCCGTAAGGTGTCTTATCAAGCTACAGACTCAGATAAACGATACGAAGCTGACTGGAGGGTAATCAGAGTGATAATGGGACAATTACGTAGTGATTCGTACACAGGAAAAGACTCCTCTTTAAAAGACTGTAACTTTCGGTAATTTTGGAGTTTCAGGGACCCGAATGGAGGAACGGGAAGGCCATAAGGTGTCTTATCATGCTACATGTAGATGCCGTTTTGCGACTAATGATTAGATACTAACATGTGTTAATGGGCGAAGGAGTATCAGAAGGGGCGAAGGAAGAAAAGAAATGGGCGAAGGTACTTTGTCATGGGCGAATCTGGAACAGGGATGCACAGAAGAATACATTCGACCAGTTCACCTGGGCGAATGTAGAACAAGCTTACATTCGACCAGTGTGACTGGGCGAACGTACAGCTACTATATATAGATTTCAAGTTTTTGTAATGTATAACGAGTCATAGAGAGTGTGTGTTTAGTGTGTGTGTTCCTGAGAGGTTTGAGAGTGATAGCTTGAGTTCTAGATTAACTGTATTGAGTCTGTAAACGTTTATTTGAACAAGTTAATCTATGAAAAGCCTTTAAAATGATCTTGATTGTGTTTTGATTGAGTTTATATCAGTTTGTTCTAAGCTAGGGTTTCCGCACCTGGTTTAGCAACTTGTATGATCATATAATCCTGTAATTGTTGTCAAATTTCATCCTCTACAAAGTGGTATCAGAGCGTAGAGGATCATACAACAACAAATTGATAAACTCAGAGCTGATTTGGACATAATTTTCATCAATTCACATCTGTTTTCAACTAAAAATGGTTTTTGAGTGTTTTTGAAAGAATTAGAGGTGATTTTGTGGTTAAAATTCAAAATTCCAAGTATTAAAGTTGTTCCAAATCATCTCCGAAGCATAACCTGATCAAAATCAATCAAATCCACAAACTTTTGAAAATCAGTGATCAAAATAACAGTTTTTCAAAGTGTAACCGTTTTTCAAAAGTTCAGATATGGGCGAACCTGAGTATTGTGGGCGAATGTGTGAGTTTTAGGTCGAAGGAGAGAGGTTTTCTGGGCGAACCAAGGTGTTTTAGGACGAACCTAGAATTTTTTGTTTGAATATTGTTCATTCGGGTCACAAAGTTTACCTTCGGGAGGTCGGGGGTACGAAGGTGAAGTAGAAACGGACGAAAGTAGAAGGTTTTTGTTTCTTTTTCACATTCTGTTGAGAATTTACCTTCGGGTGAGAGATTTTTGGACGAACCAACAACAAAAGGGACGAACCTGAATACAACTGGGCGAACCTAGGATAAGTTTTGGAAAATTTTTCTAAGTGTTGAATTTCTCGAAGTGCGTGATAATGTGGCGTTATCAGACTACTCCTACACCAGCAACTACACAACCACAACAGCAGGTGATGGACCCATGGACAGTGGCAGCACAGAAGACTAGCACACAGTCTTCACAGCCGGTTAACTACATGACTCAGAGTGCACCTACAGTACCACAGTCTGACTACTGGGGAGTAGCAGCAGCGGTGGTAAACACTCAAACTACTAATGCTATTTCCACACTGATTAATGATTTGTCTTCAGGTAGCGGGACTCGGCCACCAAAGCTTATGGAGATTCAAGAATACAATCAGTGGCAGAAAAAGTTCAAGATACACTTGGAAGGCATGGGAGTAGAAGGTGCTGAAGCATGGAACATGATTGCTAAAGGATACACACCACCAGTTCTGGAGAACACGGGTGAACCAGTGCCATTGGAGAGCATGGCGGAGGATGAGAAAAAGAAGTTTGCTGTGGAAAAGAAGGCGTTCTCTCAACTGACACAAGCCATTACAAATGATCTTTTGCATCAGTTTGGGACGTGCACAACTTCTAAGGCTTTGTGGGATATGCTTAAAAGGAAGCATGATGGAAATGAAAAGACTCGAAATTTGAGGATGGAAGAACTTGTTAAGGAGTTTGAGAATTTTTCTTATGTTGGAAATGAAACTTTGAAAGAACTAACTCCTAGATATAATCATTTGATATCTGAATTGTCTAGCTATGGTGTACAGATTCCTATGGCAAAACAGGTAGACAAGTTTGCTGAAGCATTACCACCAAACTGGGATCAGCATGTGGATGTTCTGAAGGAGAAGGATGCTTTTCAATACTGGTCTCTTCAAGAGTTCGTTGAGAAGCTGGAAAACAAGGAATTGGAAGAGAAGAGGAAGGCTAGGAGAGCACAGATTCCTCAGAATCCAAATTTGTATTTTGGAGGATCTTCAATTCCAGTGAGTACAAGCTCAGGAGGACTCGTTACACCACATGTTGCTTGTATATCCAATGCTGTAGAATCACCCATCATTAACTACCATCAACAAACTTCATCTTTATCACAACCACAACCACAAGTTCCATATCAATATTCATACATTCCACCATTCTCCCCAAAACAACAAGCAGCTTTTTACACTGCTGGTCAAACTCAACCACAACCAATGAACCAACCTAATCAACCAACTGTGGTTTTGGAGACTTCCAATCTTGGAAATGTGACAGTTGAAGTTGCTCAGCAACACATTGCATTAGTCTCTGCAATGGTTTCTTCCTACAATGGATTAGTTGCTAGTCAAATTGGTAATAACAACTTGACCAATGAAGACTACGCACAAATTGATAAGGAGGAAATGGAACTCATTGATATTCAATGGGCATTTGCGAGCATAATGCGAAGAGCGACTGAGTTTATTGAGAAAACAGGTAGAACAGATTTGGGAACTTCTCCTAATACAACCTACGGGTTCAATAAGGAGAAAGTGACTTGTTTTAATTGTGGGGGTAAAGGTCACTTTAAACGTGAATGCACACAGCCACCGAAACAAGGAAACAGAAATCCATTTAATGCTACCTATCAGAACCGTCAACAACAAAACCAAAACCAAGTTTCTTCCCAAAACAACAACAACAACTACCAAAATCGTCAAACCAACTTTAATAACAACCAAAATAGACAACCAACCACACCAAACCAGACACAAAACCAAACACCAAACAATACTAACCGAACAGTCATACCAATCACTACACCAGCTGAACAACAGAATACCAATCAAGCATTGGTTACTCAACAAGACGAGAGGTTTGACTGGTCGAGTATTCAGATAGGTGTTGAGGAGATAACTACTGGGGGAAATGTGGCTTGTGTTGCATATCAGGTTGATCTTGAAGATTCTGTGACGATGGAGGAGAAGGTTGAAACTGAGGTTGTTAGTGATGAGTCTGAGGCTGAGATGGATGGGGATTTTGAACCTGTTACAGTTAATTCTGAGGTTAATGTTGAGGTTGAAAATGAAGAGACTAATTCAGGAGTGGTAATTGATACTGTTTCTGACATTCCTGAGGAGTGTGAATCGGTTTATTCTGATTCAGACAGTGACTCGGATACAGAAGCTAGTGTTAATTCTCTTGATGAAGATATTGATCAGTTACTTGCAGAGGCAGATTTTCTGATGACAAGGAAGTCGTGCATTGCAGATGATGCTTTCACAAAGATTGATTATTCCAGATTCTTTGCAGGAAAGGAAGCTCATTTCGCATTGATGGCCATGACTGATCCGCCAAAACCTGTAAGTTCTGCATGTAGTACTGATAATACTAGTGAAAAGTATTGTGGTGGATGTGATAGATTGACTGAGGAGGTTAAACAACTCCGTGTTCAACGTGATAGTGCTATCATGAACAGTCAATCTACTCGCAAAGAGTTGAATGCTTTTAACAAAGTATTAGATGGCTACAAAAAGGACATTTCCGACTTGAAAAATACTTTGTCTTTAAAACAATTGGCAATTAACAACTATATCAATGAAATTGAAAATACCAAGTTGGAAATGGCTGCCATCAAATGCTTTGCTGAGAAAGTAAACAAAAAGTTGGAAAGCTACAAGAATGTTGCTTATGTGGTAGACCACATCATTGATGACAAAACAACCAATTATCGGGCTGTACCATCTCCGGTTCTCTTTGAAAACCATAATTGTCACCAAGTGACACCGGAGAGTTCGGTAAAATCTGATTCAGCATCGGAAAATGAATCTAACACTTCAAGTGTTGGTGATCCAAATTCCGATGTTAGACCGATTTTGGGAATCAATGATGAGGGTGTTACTGCTGAAAGTGTTGACTCAGATTCAGAGAGTGATGAAAATGGTTGTAACCAAACTGTTAATGCATGTGAAATTCCAAAAGAAAATCACATCATTACAAATGAACCAGTTTCATCATCTCAAATTGTTCCAATGAGAAACATTCATCATGTGAATAAGTCTGAGAAGAATGTTGTGAAGAAAGATCTTAATGTGGTTAAGAAAGATCTTGAGAGAAATGAGAAAAACGAACAATGTGACAAACCTGTCAAGGTGTTCTATCGGATGGAAGGATCCGATAAGATCATCTCGGACGAGGACTTTCCGATAAAAAATGCCAATTATGCTAAAATAGAAAAGATTTGGCAAGAAAGTACTATTTGGTTCCCTAAACATGAGAGAACAAATGAAATTCCACCAGCTTTGTTAAAGAAGTTGTACTTGGATGTTCCTCAAGAACCAAAGGTCCATGTCACAGAGTTTGTTAAACCCAAAAACAGAGCTAATGGTTTTAATGAGCCGACTTACTCGAAAGGGCCACTCCCTGAGAGTTTAAGGAAGCAACAGTACAATGATCAATATCCTGTTAGATCACTTGCTCAACCAAATGCTCCAAATGTTTTTGAAGAGTACCGTGCGTGCTTTAAGTGTGGGGAACGTGGGCATTTGCTTGCTCAGTGTCCATATGTTAGGCACAAGAGGCACGAGGTAGAAGTGAGGAATTCCATGAGGAAACCGATTGATCATTATGTGCCACCTCATAGGAGAGTTGTTCCTCAACAAACACAACCGTTTTATAATCATAACAATTTTCAAATGAGGAACACTCGTCCAATGCACTATGATAGAAGAAATCGGATTGCGATGGAAAACTCGTGGAGGAAGCCTGTGGTGAACTCAACAGTTGATAGGCAAAAGGTTCCACCAAAACCGATTGTTAAATCAAATGTTGGACCTAAGTCTGTTAAATCAGATAAGGTTACCAAGAAAGTTACCTTTGCTAACAATGTTCAGAAACCGACTGAGAATCCAAAGTCTCAGATTCGTATCCTGAAAAGGACTGAACAATCTTGGACACCTAATGGTACTCCAGGAGCCTCAACTTCAAAAGTTAATGAGAGAAAGGAAACTGTTTTGAGCAAACAGAAAAAGTTTGATCAAAAAGTTGTTGAAAATGTTTGTGATAATGTTACTGTGAAACCTGATGTTGAAAGACCCAAGACTCAGGCTTGGGTCCCCCGAAAGAACTAACTGATTTACTTTTTGTGTGCAGGGAGCTTCAGCTGGCCCTATTAGCAGTCTTTGGATTGTTGATAGTGGAGCTTCAGGCCACATGACAGGGGATCTTGCGTTGCTGTTCGACGTGAAGAACATCAATGGCGGGTATGTAGCGTTTGCGGGAAACAAAGGCGGATATATCACGATGGAAGGGAGTGTGAGCAATGGGATAGTGAGTTTTGAGCGGATATCGTATGTGAAGCAGATAGACTACAATCTGTTGAGTGTCAGTCAAATATGTGACAAGAAATTTAC
The DNA here is from genome assembly GCA_032199755.1 of Ambrosia artemisiifolia. Lineage (NCBI taxonomy): Eukaryota > Viridiplantae > Streptophyta > Magnoliopsida > Asterales > Asteraceae > Ambrosia > Ambrosia artemisiifolia. The sequence goes on along the minus strand of CM063524.1, from coordinate 28,364,938 downwards.
TGTGCATTTTGATGACAAATCCTGCTATATCTTGAAACCGGGCTTTACAATTCCTAAGGAGTGGATAATGTTGAAGGCACCTCGCGTCAACAATCTATACATTCTTGATATGTCCAAGGCGATGACATCACAAGGGCAAATAACATGCTTTTTGTCCAAGGCGACTGAGAAAGAATCGATAATGTGGCACCGAAGAATGGGGCACATTCATCTGAAGAAAATGAATCAACTTGTGAGGAATGGACTTGTCGAGGGAGTAAATGTGAAACATTTTCATTTGAATGACAAGTGTGTGAGTTGTAAAAAGGGGAAGCAGCACAAACAGTCCCACAAAGTGAAAAAGGTTAACTCTGTAGAGATGCCACTAGAGCGATTGCACATGGATCTTTTCGGACCGGTCAAGCGCCATAGTCATCTTGGAGAGCTTTATTGTTTAGTCGTCACTGACGATTACTCAAGATTTTCATGGGTGATGTGTTTGCAGAATAAAAGCGACACTTTTATTAATCTAAAAGTTCTGTTCACTCGATTGGAGAATCTCTACAATGTGAAGATAAAGAGGATTCGGAGTGACAATGGGACGGAGTTCAAAAATGCCAAGATGGATGAACTTTGTGAAGACAAAGGGATACATCATGAATATTCGGCTCCGTACACCCCTCAACAGAACGGTGTTGCTGAACGAAAGAATAGGACTCTAATTGAAGCGGCTAGAACAATGCTCGCTGATTCAAATCTTCCAGTAATGTTCTGGAATGAGGCGATCTATGCAGCAAATTACACACTTAATCGGGTTCTAACAGTGAAGAAGTTTGGCAAAACATCTTATGAACTGTTACACCGAAGAAAGCCGAACTTAGAGTATCTAGAACCTTTCGGGGCGCCTTGCACTATGTTGAATCCAAGCGAAAAGTTTAGTCCCAAAGCCGAGGAGGGTTACTTTGTTGGATATGCAACCCCGCTCAAACGGGTATACAACAAACGAACTCGTCGTGTGGAAGACTGGGCTAACGTGGAAGTTCAACGATATACTCAAAATATTCAAGGCACGGGTCCTGATTGGATGTTTGATTACAAAGATTTCTTTGAATCATTCAATCTAGATAGCTTGGTTGAAGAAGCTGTTATTCGATTACTTTACGAGTGTGAAAATGCAACAACTTCACCGTTGGTGCGTCCGATCACTGTGAACCCCCTACCAGCTTCTAATGATACCAATGCTCCTATACAAGAAGAAGAGATATTTCAAGAGGCTTCAACTTCATTAGACACTTCAGAATCTGAAGATGAACAATTTGAAGAAGCTATTCTTGATCAAGCTGAAGAACAGGAGGCACCACCAGTGAACCCAACTCCAACTACTGATGTGGCTTCATCATCAAATACGGGTCATGATCTGGATGCTGTAGAGAACTTGACTGTTCAGACGGGAGTGCAAGTACCTGATTATCCGGAATCTCGGATACATCGTATTCACCCGCTGGAGCAAGTTATCGGTGATCCTGGAAGTAGTGTTATGACCAGAGGGCAGCTTAAAAGCGTTAATTCGCCAGAGAGTTTTGGTGCTTTAGCTTTATATGCCAAAATTCAACAATCTGGTAGTCAAAATGATTGGTCGTTTGCGTGTTATGTGTCGCAGGTAGAGCCAAGGACATACAAGGACGCTTTGAAGGATGATGCCTGGGTTGAAGCTATGCAGGAGGAGTTATTACAATTCCAGAAATTGGGAGTTTGGACGCTCACGGATTTGCCGCCGGATAGAAAGAAGATTGGCACCAAATGGGTGTTTAAGTGTAAGAAGGATGATCGTGGGGTAATTGTTCGGAACAAAGCCAGATTGGTCGTGCAGGGTTTCCATCAAATCGAAGGGATTGATTATAATGAGATCTATGCACCGGTAGCAAGAATCGAAGCTATTCGGATGTTCCTTGCGTTTGCTTCTTATAAGAAATTCAAAGTTTACCAGATGGACGTGAAAAGCGCATTTCTGTACGGGAAAGTCAAGGAAGAGGTGTATGTCGGGCAGCCACCAGGCTTTGAGGACCCAATCCACCGGGATAAGGTCTACGTGTTGAACAAAGCTCTTTATGGCTTGCACCAGGCTCCGAGACAGTGGTACGAGGAGCTGAGTACATACCTCATCACCAAAGGATTTAAGCGCGGCCTCGTCGATTGCACCCTCTTTACGAAAAAGACGGGAGATGACTTGCTTCTAGTACAGATATATGTTGATGATATAATATTTGGTTCAACTAACGAGCTTTTATGCAGGGAGTTCGAAACTGTCATGCAGGAAAAGTTCGAAATGAGCGCAATGGGGGAGATGCAGTTTTTCCTAGGCTTGCAGGTGGACCAAAGACCCGACGGGATCTTCATTCACCAGACGAAATATGTCTCCGACATCTTGAGCCGATTCCAGATGGAGGACTCAAAGCCGATGGATACCCCGATTCAACCCAATCACGGGATTGGAGTGGACGCTAAGGGGGAGCTGACGGATCCTTTTACATACAGAGCAATCATCGGATCTCTGATGTATTTGACGGCGTCTCGACCAGATATTATGTATGCAACGTGTCTCTGTGCCCGTTATCAATCGAAGCCGAAACAAAGTCATCTGACGGCGGTCAAGCGTATCCTTAGATATCTGAAGGGTTGTCCCTCAAAAGGACTTTGGTACCCTAATGATGATAATTTTGATTTCATATCTTTTAGTGATGCAGATTGGGGCGGCTGTGACAAAGATAGCAAATCTACTACAGCTGGTTGCCAGTTTTTCGGGAGCAGGTTAATCACCTGGCAATGCAAGAAACAGACTTCCGTAGCACAATCTACCTGTGAAGCCGAGTACATTGCAGCCTCGAGTTGCTGTTCGCAAGTACTCTGGATTCAACAACAAATGGTGGATTACGGTTTGCAGTTTCTAAAAACTCCTATTTACTGTGACAACGAAGCCGCAATAGCATTAACTAAAAATTCGGAAAATCATTCTAAAGCGAAACACATCCGGATCAAATATCATTTTATCCGTGATTGTTACGCTAAGGAATTGATCGATATGATCAAAATACATACTGACTACCAACGTGCAGATCTGTTTACTAAAGCCTTTGACCGTTCACGCTTTGAATATCTTTTAAAAGTAAACAATATAAAGGAAAAACAGGACTAATCGGCACCTCGGTTTATCGCTTTTTAGTTTTTAGTTTTTATATTTTTTGCTAATTGGGAATTTCTCTTTGCTAATTGGGAATTTCTCTTTACTTTCATAATTCTCAAAGAAGTTGATGCTTTCGAGGGGATTGTTTAATCCTCAAAGAAGTTGATGCTTTCGAGTGGATTGTTTCTTTCAAATTTTTGTTTTTTTTGTTTTTCATAAAAAATTGAAAATACCAAAAATATGTTCTTTATTTTAGGGGGAGCCATTTTTTCAGAAAAACCAAAAACAATATAAAATTCAAAAAGACCTAAAAATTAGAAAATCAAAAATGATTTCCTGGTAAAACAGAGGAAATGATAGTACATCAGTGGGAATCTGACACAGGCTAAAGAATTGTATAGTTTATGAGGCGTGTGTTGATTACGTGTGATATGCTGATAGGCTTCGTAGACTAAATATTGCGTGCATTAGTGATACAAACATAACGAACTACGCGTTCGTGGCTGAACACCTCATGGGCATATGGTCTTAGTACCGTAATTTCGTTTGATAGGATTGCCAAAATCTGAGGTTTCGGGTCGTTATGTTATGGTTATCCGGGATATTCTGATAAACTTTTGTCGTATTGATTTACGGACCTAGTTTTATCAGAATATTTGCTAAAAGAGCTTAATTGCCAAACCCGGAAGTTACCGAATTGAGGAACTTTATGTTTTAATTGATCATAGATCATTATTACATCGTATTGATCATCTGATGCAAATCAGTGATTAATATCAGCCTCAACCTAGTGTATACGCACATGTTACTCTGCTGCATTCATTTGCTGACCTGTACACCTCTGTGCTATATACTTTGTAACTTTTACGGATAACTCTGGCATAATCACGCGTTACGACGAAGCTTTGTGCAATTACTTGATACGGGAGTATGTCGTGTGTGTGGGCACCACATCGTGTTAGTCTAATACATCTAACTCGTATCATTTTAAAGCATTGCGTAATTGTCTGCATGTGAGCTTACGTGGACCACAATATCAGCAATTGCCGTATCACATACTGTTTCTAATGATAATATTAAACAAAAAGATCAACGCTGTGATCAGATTTCTCAGAAAACTGATATGATCCTCTGACCGGATTTCACAAAATGTTTACTGTTTTAATTTTATTTTGATGCATTTTATTTTGTTGCAATTTACTTTTAATGCCAAAAAGATACAAAATCCAAAAAGATTTTAGGTGTGTTTTGATAAATTTTCAGAAAATCCAAAATTTTTGCATTTCTGCTTTATTTTTGATAACCGGGGATGCTTGATAGTCAATTTCTGAGATTTGACAACACCATCTGGGCTTTGTATCATTCTAAATGTGAAAATTTGTGTTTTGGAAACTTAACGGATTGAAAAATGTTGAACGGGATTTGAATTTGTAATTTGGCAAAATTTTTCAAAATTCCCATTTTACATTCGCCCTTAATTTGGGACGAATGTGGACTTTTTGTTTCACCTTCGGCCGTTCCAGTTTGGGCGAATGTGGCTGTTACCTAAATTTCACATTCGGGTAAAATCCTTTTACCTTCGTGCCTTTCATTAGGGGCGAAGGTGAAAACTTTGTTCATTCGGCCAGAGGAAACGGACGAATGTGGAAGCCTATAAATAACCCAAACCAGGTTCGACCAAACAGTTCTACTTTTTCAAAATTTTCTTCAATACAAGACCTTGTTGATTTTGATTTCCCTGCTTGTGTATTTTGTTCTCTGGTTGATTCTAATCATTTTCATATAAAGATTACAGGTAATGGTCAAGGATTCAAGCCGGAATCGTTCGTTTTCTAAACCGACCTAGGGTTTAAGGGTTTCGGATTTTCAGTGATTCTTTGTGAATGATTTTGTTAGACATTCATCCCACATCAGTTTTAGGGGGAGAATGTGTTAGGAATTAGTATAAAAACATGTTTTAAATACTGATTGAGCGATTAATACAATAAAAACCTAATTCCTTTTAAAAACTGATGTTGAATGAATTTTAAAGTCAATTGATGATGCACGAAGCTTGATCGGCCATATTAGATTATGATTGAATCAAAATTAGGGGTTAAAAACTTGTTTGGAAAATTTTCAAAATTTGGGTTTGAACAGATTCCACCTTCGGTCCATCGAAGTGGACGAAGGTGAATCAGTGTGGACGAAGGAGACCTTAAACGGGCGAATGAATCTTTTTAATCAAATCAGTTTACATTCGACCAGATATTTTATACCTTCGACCACAATTACTTACATTCGACCATATTGTTTTGGAAGAATGTAGAATTACAAAAACCTAAAATTTTGAATTTTTGACGATTTTGTGTTTTGACGTTTTATTTTGATTTTTCATTTCAGATGGCTGAAGAACAAGCAAGTGTTGAGATTCCAGTGGAGACTACAGTGACTGATCCAATTCCAGAGAATGTGCAAGAAGAAGGATCATCTAGCGGTAGCAAATGGCCGTTTGAGAAGACCCATAATTGCTGTGCATATCTTGGAGATGTGGAGAAGAATGTGGAGTTCACAGAAATCATAAAGTTCTTGAAGAGATGTAGAGTGGTTTATGCATTGGCAACACCAACTATTATCTACAAGGATATAGTTGAGGATTTTTATAACAACGCCAAGTATGATTACTTTGATAATCAGACTATCATCCGAAGCAAGATTCAGGGAATGGAGATGTTTATCACTGAAGCTGATATTAGAGAAGCACTCCAGATCCAGTTTGAAACAAGTGAGGATCCTAGAGAATTATCATGGACTGAGCAGAAAGCGTGTTTTCTGAGGATGAAATACAAAGGACCGATTACTGATGGTTCTATGTATAAAGGGAAGCTGGGAGTACAGTTCAAGTATTTTGCTCACGTCATCATACTAGTATTTGGATGTGTTAGTGGTGGTTATGACGTGATGAGAAAGAGTTTAAGCTCGTTAATGGTTGCTTTGACTCTCAATAAACCATTTAACGTTGCTGGGATGATCTTAGATCATATGTTGGAGATGTTGAAGGGTTTGAAGAAGAAATACTTCATGCTTTATCCTAGATTTTTGATGATGATCTTCGATCACAAATATCCAAACTTGAAGAAGGATCCGACACAGATTCTTGCTATGGATCATATGAATGTGAGAACTTTGGCAAGAATGAAAGCTTATAAAGGTGTGCCTGAAAATGAGAGACCACCTTACAGAAGGTTATTTGGAGCTTTGGCTAGAGAGGATTACATGGATCCTGGAAAGAATCTAGCAAGGCATCCTGACAGTGATAGTGACAATGATGATCCACTTGTTTATGCTGATGCAAGCACGAAGAGGAAAAGGCAAGTTGTCAATCCCGGAGCCAAAGGGAAGGGCAAGGGAAAGACAGATCAGGGAAGTTCAAAACAACAGGCGGTGAGGAAGAAGACTACTGCAAAGAAGGGTACGGGTTTGGTAGATGAGGAGTCTGTTGATTCTGAGGAGACAGAAACTGAGGAACAGTGGGATTCGGATGCTGAAGATGTCCAGACTACCAAACAAAAGGCCACTTTGGTTGGAGAGTCTGAATCACTTAACAGATCGATTGAGGAAGCCAAGAAGGGCAAGCAATCTGTTGGTGCTGAAGATGAAGGGTTGACTATTAATTTGGATGAGTTGAATGAGGGTGAAACAGTTGTTGTGAATTTGCCCAAGCCCAAACACAAGACCATGGCCAAGAAGACCAGTTCAAAGCAGCTGAGAGAGAAAGAACTGAATTTATTGTTGAAAGGAAAGAGATTACCTGATGCTGGTACATCATCTAAACAATCTTCACCAGCAGCTAAGAAACAAAAGACTGTGGAGGCAACGACATTACCAGTGGATAAGTTCAACATTGCACTGGATAATGTTCTTGATATGTTTACTAAGCCTCAGAAAGGAAAAGTAGTTGAGGATGAGCCATCTAAGTCTAAGTCCAAGTCTAAGAGAGTCACTGTGGATGATGATGTGATGAAACAGATGAATAAAAGAATGGATGATATGATGAAGATGCTTGTGGCTCAACAAGCTGAGATTGCCAAGTTTAAACAGAATGAAGAGAAAATGCTTCAGATCGTTGTTGCTTCTAAATCTAATCAAGATGAAATAGATGAGAAGGTAAAGAAGCTTGAAGCAAAGAATCAGAAGCTTGAAGGTAAAGTTCTGAGAAATAAGAACAGATACAAGGCAATTAAGGAAGATAACAAAGAGCTAAGGGCTGAAAACAAACGCCTTAGTGATCTGATTGATGATTTGTACAACATAGCACCCAAGCTGAAAGAGGGTGAAGAAGATACTGAGAAAGAGGTTGAACAAGTAGATTTTGAACCATCTGAATCTGACAAAGAGGAGGATGAGGATGATGAGAATGAAGAATCTGAGAAAAGTGATGATGAAGATGATAACAATGATGATGATGATGATGCTGAAGGTTCAGGAAGCCAAAAGGATGATGATAGTAGTAGCAGTGATGATAATGATGGAGGAGATGATACTGCTAAGTTCACATTTGAGAAAAGACCACCTTCTAAGAAGAAGAAAGACACAGGTGAGTCTAGTTCGAAGAAGAAGGGAGAGAATGTAGATGATGAAACTGTATTTTGGAATGAGAAGGTGAGGTCCTTATCTGATGATGCAAAACAAGTTTATAAGGACATGTTAGAGAAGAGAGAGTGGACCATTGAGTTCACAGGTCGTTTTGCAGAAATATTCCAAACAGATGACATGAGATATGAATTGGAATATAACGATCCTGATCTTGAAGAAGGGGAAGTACCTGCTTCTGTGGCAAAGGAGATACTGGATGGTCTTGCACAGAGAGTAGGGAAAACTTTTGAAGAGTTCATTGTTGATGAGTCGATTCCACCTATTTCTGAAAAGGATGTTGGAACTCACTCTGATGATAAAGAAACCCCTGAGTTTGAGGAAGTTGAGATTGAGGATATTACACATGAGGAATATCCACAGTACTTCAGACAAAATGATGAAGATGTGGTGTTTCCTGATTTTACTGAAAGGCATAATACGTCTGCAAAGAGAAAGGCAAGAAAAAGAAGTGCTGAGTTTGTTGAGAAAGTACTTGGAGCTGATTTGCCAGAATCTTCAAATAAGTCTGATGAGTTGAAAGAGTATTTGAAGAAATTAAGATTGATGGATGAAAACCGACCTAAACCTGAAGCTCAAGGAAACTTCTATAGGTTTCATAATGCAAAGTTCAGAGGCAGAGCTCTTGGGTGGACATACTTGAGCAGGCTGAAGTGCTTAGCTGCCAAGTGGGAATCAGGGATCTTGTATTTCTACAGATTCATTGATTTGCTAACTCTACCGTACTGGGCGGTTAGAGATCTATGCAGATTCCCAATGTCAGGTGCTTCAGTGAATAATACTCATGTTGGTTGGTGTGCAGACAAATTGGTTTGGGAGAGTAGGACGAGATGGAATAGATTCAAGCCACAGTATCCCCGGAGGAAAGTTCACAGGGATACTGATCCTCGAACCAAGTTGAAAAGGGTTACCTTGATTTATAAGGCACCTGAAGTTATGAGGAAGATACCTTTGATGCCTATGCCTCAACACTTCAGTGCTGACTTCATATTTTGGTATTATGATTGGAGGAAGGCAGAAGCGGTGATCGTGTTGAGAGATGGAAAGGATAAATACAAGCATGTACATGTATTTGATCCTATGTGGCTGATCAATTGCACCTTCGAAGACATCATCATGTTATTCTATAATCCGATTCATCATGAGCCAAACGATGCAGATCAAGCAAGGAAATACACACAAGTTGTGGGTGTTTGCTTTGCTTATGACATTAACGCTGGAAGCAATTTGGAAGGGAAGCTTGGCAAGAAGGTTAAGATGGCGAATGTGTCAAAGCCGGTAAAGAGAAAGTTAGAGCCGGAAATGACGAAAGAACAGAAGAGTATTCTTAGAATCAAGCTGCTGAATAAAGCCATGGATGAAGATAGGAAAAGATCTAATCAATAGTCGAGGGGGAGTTTGTAGATGCCGTTTTGCGACTAATGATTAGATACTAACATGTGTTAATGGGCGAAGGAGTATCAGAAGGGGCGAAGGAAGAAAAGAAATGGGCGAAGGTACTTTGTCATGGGCGAATCTGGAACAGGGATGCACAGAAGAATACATTCGACCAGTTCACCTGGGCGAATGTAGAACAAGCTTACATTCGACCAGTGTGACTGGGCGAACGTACAGCTACTATATATAGATTTCAAGTTTTTGTAATGTATAACGAGTCATAGAGAGTGTGTGTTTAGTGTGTGTGTTCCTGAGAGGTTTGAGAGTGATAGCTTGAGTTCTAGATTAACTGTATTGAGTCTGTAAACGTTTATTTGAACAAGTTAATCTATGAAAAGCCTTTAAAATGATCTTGATTGTGTTTTGATTGAGTTTATATCAGTTTGTTCTAAGCTAGGGTTTCCGCACCTGGTTTAGCAACTTGTATGATCATATAATCCTGTAATTGTTGTCAAATTTCATCCTCTACACTACAAACTCAGATAAACGATACGAAGCTGGCTAGAGGGCAATTAGAGTGATAATGGGATAATTACGTAGAGATTCGTACACAAGAAAAGACTCCAATTTAAAAGACCGTAATTATCGGTTCTTTTGTAGTTTCAGGGACCCGAATGGAGGAACGCGAAGGCCGTAAGGTGTCTTATCAAGCTACAGACTCAGATAAACGATACGAAGCTGACTGGAGGGTAGTCAGAGTGATAATGGGAGAATTACGTAGTGATTCGTACACAGGAAAAGACTCCTGTTTAAAAGACTGTAACTTTCGGTAATTTTGGAGTTTCAGGGACCCGAAGGGAGGAACGGGAAGGCCATAAGGTGTCTTATCATGCTACAAACTCAGATAAACGATACGAAGCTGACTAGAGGGTAATTAGAGTGACAATGGGATAATTACGTAGAGATTCGTACAAAAGAAAAGACTCCAATTTAAAAAACCGTAACTATCGGTACTTTTGTATTTTCAGGGACCCGAATGGAGGAACGAGAAGGCCATAAGGTGTCTTATCATGCTACAGACTCAGATAAACGATACGAAGCTGACTGGAGGGTAATCAGAGTGATAATGCGAGAATTAAGTAGAGTTTCATACATAGGAACAGGCTCCAGTTTAAAAGACTGTAACTATCGATACTTTTGTAGTTTCAAGGACCCGAATGAAGGAACGGGAAGGCCATAAGTTGTCTTATCATGTTACAGACTCAGATAAACGATACAAAGCTGACTACAGGGTAATCAGAGTGATAATGGGAGAATTACGTAGAGATTCGTACACAAGAAAAGACTCCAGTTAAAAAGACAGTTACTATTGGTACTTTTTGACTTTCTAGGACCAGAATGGAAGAACGGGAAGGCCATAAGGTGTCTTATTATGCTACAGACTCAGATAAACGATACGAAGCTGACTGGAGGGTAATCGAAGTGATAATCGGAAAATTACGTAGAGATTCGTACACAGGAAAAGACTCCTGTTTGAAAGACTGTAACTATCGGTACTTTTGGAGTTTCACGGACCAGAATGGAGGAACGGGAAGGCCATAAGGTGTCTTATCATGATATAGACTCAGATAAACGATACGAAGCTGACTGGAGGGTAATTAGAGTGATAATGTGAGAATTACGTAGAGATTCGTACACAGGAAAATACTCCAGTTTAAAAGACTTTAACTATCGGTACTTTTGGAGTTTCAGGGGCCCGAATGGAGGAACGGGAAGGCCGTAAGGTGTCTTATCAAGCTACAGACTCAGATAAACGATACGAAGCTGACTGGAGGGTAATCAGAGTGATAATGGGAGAATTACGTAGTGATTCGTACACAGGAAAAGACTCCTGTTTAAAAGACTGTAACTTTCGGTACTTTTGGAGTTTCAGGGACCCGAATGGAGGAACGGGAAGGCCATAAGGTGTCTTATCATACTACAAACTCAGATAAACGATACGAAGCTGCCTAGAAGGCAATTAGAGTGATAATGGGATAATTACGTAGAGATTCGTACACAAGAAAACACTCCAATTTAAAAGACCGTAACTATCGGTACTTTTGTAGTTTCAGGGACCCGAATGGAGGAACGCGAAGGTTGTAAGGTGTCTTATCAAGCTATAGACTCAGATAAATGATACGAATCTGACTGGAGGGTAATCAGAATGATAATGGGAGAATTACGTAGTGATTCATACACAGGAAAAGACTCCTGTTTAAAAGACTGTAACTTTCGGTAATTTTGGAGTTTCAGGGACCCGAAGGGAGGAACGGGAAGGCCATAAGGTGTCTTATCATGCTACAAACTCAGATAAACGATACGAAGCTAACTAGAGGGTAATTAGAGTGACATTGGGATAATTACGTAGAGATTCGTACAAAAGAAAAGACTCCAATTTAAAAAACCGTAACTATCGGTACTTTTGTATTTTCAGGGACCCGAATGGAGGAACGAGAAGGCCATAAGGTGTCTTATCATGCTACAGACTCAGATAAACGATACGAAGCTGACTGGAGGGTAATCAGAGTGATAATGCGAGAATTAAGTAGAGTTTCATACATAGGAAAAGGCTCCAGTTTAAAAGACTGTAACTATCGATACTTTTGTAGTTTCAAGGACCCGAATGAAGGAACGGGAAGGCCATAAGGTGTCTTATCATGCTACAGACTCAGATAAACGATACAAAGCTGACTACAGGGTAATCAGAGTGATAATGGGAGAATTACGTAGAGATTCGTACACAAGAAAAGACTCCAGTTAAAAAGACAGTTACTATTGGTACTTTTTGACTTTCAGGGACCAGAATGGAAGAACGGGAAGGCCATAAGGTGTCTTATTATGCTACAGACTCAGATAAACGATACGAAGCTGACTGGAGGGTAATCGAAGTGATAATCGGAAAATTACGTAGAGATTCGTACACAGGAAAAGACTCCTGTTTGAAAGAGTGTAACTATCGGTACTTTTGGAGTTTCACGGACAAGAATGGAGTAACGGGAAGGCCATAAGGTGTCTTATCATGATATAGACTCAGATAAACGATACGAAGCTGACTGGAGGGTAATTAGAGTGATAATGTGAGAATTACGTAGAGATTCGTACACAGGAAAATACTCCAGTTTAAAAGACTTTAACTATCGTTACTTTTGGAGTTTCAGGGACCCGAATGGAGGAACGGGAAGGCCGTAAGGTGTCTTATCAAGCTACAGACTCAGATAAACGATACGAAGAAGACTGGAGGGTAATCAGAGTGATAATGGGAAAATTACGTAGTGATTCGTACACAGGAAAAGACTCCTGTTTAAAAGACTGTAACTTTCGGTAATTTTGGAGTTTCAGAGACCCGAATGGAGGAACGGGAAGGCCATAAGGTGTCTTATCATGCTACAAACTCAGATAAACGATACGAAGCTGACTAGAGGGTAATTAGAGTGATAATGGGATAATTACGTAGAGATTCGTACACAAGAAAAGCCTCCAATTTAAAAGACCGTAACTATCGGTACTTTTGTTGTTTCAGGGACCCGAATGGAGGAACGCGAAGGCCGTAAGGTGTCTTATCAAGCTACAGACTCAGATAAACGATACGAAGCTGACTGGAGGGTAATCAGAATGATAATGGGAGAATTACGTAGTGATTCGTACACAGGAAATGACTCCTGTTTAAAAGACTGTAACTTTCGGTAATTTTGGAGTTTCAGGGACCCGAAGGGAGGAACGGGAAGGCCATAAGGTGTCTTATCATGCTACAAACTCAGATAAACGATACGAAGCTGACTAGAGGGTAATTAGAGTGACATTGGGATAATTACGTAGAGATTCGTACAAAAGAAAAGACTCCAATTTAAAAAACCGTAACTATCGGTACTTTTGTATTTTCAGGGACCCGAATGGAGGAACGGGAAGGCCATAAGGTGTCTTATCATGCTACAGACTCAGATAAACGATACGAAGCTGACTGGAGGGTAATCAGAGTGATAATGCGAGAATTAAGTAGAGTTTCATACATAGGAAAAGGCTCCAGTTTAAAAGACTGTAACTATCCATACTTTTGTAGTTTCAAGGACCCGAATGAAGGAACGGGAAGGCCATAAGGTGTCTTATCATGCTATAGACTCAGATAAACGATACGAAGCTGACTACAGGGTAATCAGAGTGATAATGGGAGAATTACGTAGAGATTCGTACACAAGAAAAGACTCCAGTTACTATTTGTACTTTTTGACTTTCAGGGACCAGAATGGAAGAACGGGAAGGCCATAAGGTGTCTTATTATGCTACAGACTCAGATAAACGATACGAAGCTGACTGGAGGGTAATCGAAGTGATAATCGGAAAATTACGTAGAGATTCGTACACAGGAAAAGACTCCTGTTTGAAAGACTGTAACTATCGGTACTTTTGGAGTTTCACGGACCAGAATGGAGGAACGTGAAGGCCATAAGGTGTCTTATCATGATACAGACTCAGATAAACGATACGAAGTTGACTGGAGGGTAATCAGAGTGATAATGAGAGAATTACGTAGTGATTCGTGCAAAAGAAATGACTCCTGTTTAAAAGACTGTAACTTTCGGTAGTTTTGAAGTTTCAGGGACCCGGATGGAGAAACAGGAAGGCCATAATGTGTCTTATCATGCTACAAGCTCAGATAAACGATACGAAGCTGACTAGAGAGTAATTAGAGTGATAATGGGATAATTACGTACAGATTCGTACATAAGAAAAGACTCCAATTTAAAAGACCGTAACTATCGGTACTTTTGTAGTTTCAGGGACCCGAATGGAGGAACGGGAAGGCCGTAAGGTGTCTTATCAAGCTATAGACTCAGATAAACGATACGAAGCTGACCGGAGGGTAATCAGAGTGATAATGGGAGAATTACGTAGTGATTCGTACACAGGAAAAGACTCCTGTTTAAAAGACTGTAACTTTCGGTAATTTTGGAGTTTAAGGGACCCGAAGGGAGGAACGGGAAGGCTATAAGGTGTCTTATCATGCTACAAACTCAGATAAACAATACGAAGCTTACTAGAGGGTAATTAGAGTGATAATGGGAGAATTACGTAGTGATTCGTACACAAGAAAAGACTTCAGATTAAAAGACCGTAACTATCGGTAATTTTGTAGTTTCAGGGACCCGAATGGAGGAACGGGAAGGCCATAAGGTGTCTTATCATGCTACAGACTCAGATAAACGATACAAAGCTGACTGGAGGGTAATCAGAGTGATAATGCGAGAATTAAGTAGAGTTTCATACATAGGAAAAGGCTCCAGTTTAAAAGACTGTATCTATCGATACTTTTGTAGTTTCAAGGACCCGAATGAAGGAACGGGAAGGCCATAAGGTATCTTATCATGCTACAGACTCAGATAAACGATACGAAGCTGACTACAGGGTAATCAGAGTGATAATGGGAGAATTACGTAGGGATTCATACACAAGAAAAGACTCCAGTTAAAAAGACAGTTACTATTGGTACTTTTTGACTTTCAGGGACCAGAATGGAAGAATGGGAAGGCCATAAGGTGTCTTATTATGCTACAGACTCAGATAAACGATACGAAGCTGACTGGAGGGTTATCGAAGTGATAATCGGAAAATTACGTAGAGATTCGTACACAAGAAAAGACTCCTGTTTGAAAGATTGTAACTATCGATACTTTTGGAGTTTCACGGACAAGAATGGAGGAACGGGAAGGCCATAAGGTGTCTTATCATGATATAGACTCAGATAAACGATACGAAGCTGACTGGAGGGTAATTAGAGTGATAATGTGAGAATTACGTAGAGATTCGTACACAGGAAAATACTCCAGTTTAAAAGACTTTAACTATCGGTACTTTTGGAGTTTCAGGGACCCGAATGGAGGAACGGGAAGGCCGTAAGGTGTCTTATCAAGCTACAGACTCAGATAAACGATACGAAGCTGACTACAGGGTAATCAGAGTGATAATGGGAGAATTACGTAGAGATTCGTACACAAGAAAAGACTCCAGTTAAAAAGACAGTTACTATTGGTACTTTTTGACTTTCAGGGACCAGAATGGAAGAACGGGAAGGCCATAAGGTGTCTTATTATGCTACAGACTCAGATAAACGATACGAACCTGACTGGAGGGTAATCGAAGTGATAATCGGAAAATTACCTAGAGATTCGTACACAGGAAAAGACTCCTGTTTGAAAGACTGTAACTATCGGTACTTTTGGAGTTTCACGGACCAGAATGGAGGAACGGGAAGGCCATAAGGTGTCTTATCATGATATAGACTCAGATAAACGATACGAAGCTGACTGGAGGGTAATTAGAGTGATAATGTGAGAATTACGTAGAGATTCGTACACAGGAAAATACTCCAGTTTAAAAGACTTTAACTATCGGTACTTTTGGAGTTTCAGGGACCCGAATGGAGGAACGGGAAGGCCGTAAGGTGTCTTATCAAGCTACAGACTCAGATAAACGATACGAAGCTGACTACAGGGTAATCAGAGTGATAATGGGAGAATTACGTAGAGATTCGTACACAAGAAAAGACTCCAGTTAAAAAGACAGTTACTATTGGTACTTTTTGACTTTCAGGGACCAGAATGGAAGAACGGGAAGGCCATAAGGTGTCTTATTATGCTACAGACTCAGATAAACGATACGAACCTGACTGGAGGGTAATCGAAGTGATAATCGGAAAATTACCTAGAGATTCGTACACAGGAAAAGACTCCTGTTTGAAAGACTGTAACTATCGGTACTTTTGGAGTTTCACGGACCAGAATGGAGGAACGGGAAGGCCATAAGGTGTCTTATCATGATATAGACTCAGATAAACGATACGAAGCTGACTGGAGGGTAATTAGAGTGATAATGTGAGAATTACGTAGAGATTCGTACACAGGAAAATACTCCAGTTTAAAAGACTTTAACTATCGGTACTTTTGGAGTTTCAGGGACCCGAATGGAGGAACGGGAAGGCCGTAAGGTGTCTTATCAAGCTACAGACTCAGATAAACGATACGAAGCTGACTAGAGGGTAATCAGAGTGATAATGGGAGAATTACGTAGTGATTCGTACACAGGAAAAGACTCCTGTTTAAAAGACTATAACTTTCGGTACTTTTGGAGTTTCAGGGACCCGAATGGAGGAACGGGAAGGCCATAAGGTGTCTTATCTTGCTACAAACTCAGATAAACGATACGAAGCTGACTAGAGGGCAATTAGAGTGATAATGGGATAATTACGTAGAGATTCGTACACAAGAAAAGACTCCAATTTAAAAGACCGTAACTATCGGTACTTTTGTAGTTTCAGGGACCCGAATGGAGGAACGCGAAGGTCGTAAGGTGTCTTATCAAGCTACAGACTCAGATAAACGATACGAATCTGACTGGAGGGTAATCAGAATGATAACGGGAGAATTACGTAGTGATTCATACACAGGAAAAGACTCCTGTTTAAAAGACTGTAACTTTCGGTAATTTTGGAGTTTCAGGGACCCGAAGGGAGGAACCGGAAGGCCATAAGGTGTCTTATCATGCTACAAACTCAGATAAACGATACGAAGCTAACTAGAGGGTAATTAGAGTGACATTGGGATAATTACGTAGAGATTCGTACAAAAGAAAAGACTCCAATTTAAAAAACCGTAACTATCGGTACTTTTGTATCTTCAAGGACCCGAATGGAGGAACGGGAAGGCCATAAGGTGTCTTATCATGCTACAGACTCAGATAAACGATACGAAGCTGACTGGAGGGTAATCAGAGTGATAATGCGAGAATTAAGTAGAGTTTCATACATAGGAAAAGGCTCCAGTTTAAAAGACTGTAACTATCCATACTTTTGTAGTTTCAAGGACCCGAATGAAGGAACGGGAAGGCCATAAGGTGTCTTATCATGCTACAGACTCAGATAAACGATACGAAGCTGACTACAGGGTAATCAGAGTGATAATGGGAGAATTACGTAGAGATTCGAACACAAGAAAAGACTCCAGTTACTATTTGTACTTTTTGACTTTCAGGGACCAGAATGGAAGAACGGGAAGGCCATAAGGTGTCTTATTATGCTACAGACTCAGATAAACGATACGAAGCTGACTGGAGGGTAATCGAAGTGATAATCGGAAAATTACGTAGAGATTCGTACACAGGAAAAGACTCCTGTTTGAAAGACTGTAACTATCGGTACTTTTGGAGTTTCACTGACCAGAATGGAGGAACGGGAAGGCCATAAGGTGTCTTATCATGATACAGACTCAGATAAACGATACGAAGTTGACTGGAGGGTAATCAGAGTGATAATGAGAGAATTACGTAGTGATTCGTGCAAAAGAAATGACTCCTGTTTAAAAGACTGTAACTTTCGGTAGTTTTGAAGTTTCAGGGACCCGAATGGAGAAACAGGAAGGCCATAAGGTGTCTTATCATGCTACAAGCTCAGATAAACGATACGAAGCTGACTAGAGAGTAATTAGAGTGATAATGGGATAATTACGTACAGATTCGTACATAAGAAAAGACTCCAATTTAAAAGACCGTAACTATCGGTACTTTTGTAGTTTCAGGGACCCGAATGGAGGAACGGGAAGGCCGTAAGGTGTCTTATCAAGCTATAGACTCAGATAAACGATACGAAGCTGACCGGAGGGTAATCAGAGTGATAATGGGAGAATTACGTAGTGATTCGTACACAGGAAAAGACTCCTGTTTAAAAGACTGTAACTTTCGGTAATTTTGGAGTTTCAGGGACCCGAAGGGAGGAACGGGAAGGCTATAAGGTGTCTTATCATGCTACAAACTCAGATAAACAATACGAAGCTTACTAGACGGTAATTAGAGTGATAATGGGAGAATTACGTAGTGATTCGTACACAAGAAAAGACTTCAGATTAAAAGACCGACTATCGGTAATTTTGTAGTTTCAGGGACCCGAATGGAGGAACGGGAAGGCCATAAGGTGTCTTATCATGCTACAGACTCAGATAAACGATACAAAGCTGACTGGAGGGTAATCAGAGTGATAATGCGAGAATTAAGTAGAGTTTCATACATAGGAAAAGGCTCCAGTTTAAAAGACTGTATCTATCGATACTTTTGTAGTTTCAAGGACCCGAATGAAGGAACGGGAAGGCCATAAGGTATCTTATCATGCTACAGACTCAGATAAACGATACGAAGCTGACTACAGGGTAATCAGAGTGATAATGGGAGAATTACGTAGAGATTCGTACACAAGAAAAGACTCTAGTTAAAAAGACAGTTACTATTGGTACTTTTTGACTTTCAGGGACCAGAATGGAAGAATGGGAAGGCCATAAGGTGTCTTATTATGCTACAGACTCAGATAAACGATACGAAGCTGACTGGAGGGTTATCGAAGTGATAATCGGAAAATTACGTAGAGATTCGTACACAAGAAAAGACTCCTGTTTGAAAGATTGTAACTATCGGTACTTTTGGAGTTTCACGGACAAGAATGGAGGAACGGGAAGGCCATAAGGTGTCTTATCATGATATAGACTCAGATAAACGATACGAAGCTGACTGGAGGGTAATTAGAGTGATAATGTGAGAATTACGTACAGATTCGTACACAGGAAAATACTCCAGTTTAAAAGACTTTAACTATCGGTACTTTTGGAGTTTCAGGGACCCGAATGGAGGAACGGGAAGGCCGTAAGGTGTCTTATCAAGCTACAGACTCAGATAAACGATACGAAGCTGACTACAGGGTAATCAGAGTGATAATGGGAGAATTACGTAGAGATTCGTACACAAGAAAAGACTCCAGTTAAAAAGACAGTTACTATTGGTACTTTTTGACTTTCAGGGACCAGAATGGAAGAACGGGAAGGCCATAAGGTGTCTTATTATGCTACAGACTCAGATAAACGATACGAAGCTGACTGGAGGGTAATCGAAGTGATAATCGGAAAATTACGTAGAGATTCGTACACAGGAAAAGACTCCTGTTTGAAAGACTGTAACTATCGGTACTTTTGGAGTTTCACGGACCAGAATGGAGGAACGGGAAGGCCATAAGGTGTCTTATCATGATATAGACTCAGATAAACGATACGAAGCTGACTGGAGGGTAATTAGAGTGATAATGTGAGAATTACGTAGAGATTCGTACACAGGAAAATACTCCAGTTTAAAAGACTTTAACTATCGGTACTTTTGGAGTTTCAGGGACCCGAATGGAGGAACGGGAAGGCCGTAAGGTGTCTTATCAAGCTACAGACTCAGATAAACGATAGAAGCTGACTAGAGGGTAATCAGAGTGATAAAGGGAGAATTACGTAGTGATTCGTACACAGGAAAAGACTCCTGTTTAAAAGACTGTAACTTTCGGTACTTTTGGAGTTTCAGGGACCTGAATGGAGGAACGGGAAGGCCATAAGGTGTCTTATCATGCTACAAACTCAGATAAACGATACGAAGCTGACTAGAGGGCAATTAGAGTGATAATGGGATAATTACGTAGAGATTCGTACACAAGAAAAGACTCCAATTTAAAAGACCGTAACTATCGGTACTTTTGTAGTTTCAGGGACCCGAATGGAGGAACGCGAAGGTCGTAAGGTGTCTTATCAAGCTACAGACTCAGATAAACGATACGAATCTGACTGGAGGGTAATCAGAATGATAACGGGAGAATTACGTAGTGATTCATACACAGGAAAAGACTCCTGTTTAAAAGACTGTAACTTTCGGTAATTTTGGAGTTTCAGGGACCCGAAGGGAGGAACGGGAAGGCCATAAGGTGTCTTATCATGCTACAAACTCAGATAAACGATACGAAGCTAACTAGAGGGTAATTAGAGTGACATTTGGATAATTACGTAGAGATTCGTACAAAAGAAAAGACTCCAATTTAAAAAACCGTAACTATCGGTACTTTTGTATCTTCAAGGACCCGAATGGAGGAACGGGAAGGCCATAAGGTGTCTTATCATGCTACAGACTCAGATAAACGATACGAAGCTGACTGGAGGGTAATCAGAGTGATAATGCGAGAATTAAGTAGAGTTTCATACATAGGAAAAGGCTCCAGTTTAAAAGACTGTAACTATCCATACTTTTGTAGTTTCGAGAACCCGAATGAAGGAACGGGAAGGCCATAAGGTGTCTTATCATGCTACAGACTCAGATAAACGATACGAAGCTGACTAGAGGGTAATCAGAGTGATAATGGGAGAATTACGTAGAGATTCGTACACAAGAAAAGACTCCAGTTAAAAAGACAGTTACTATTGTTACTTTTTGACTTTCAGGGACCAGAATGGAAGAACGGGAAGGCCATAAGGTGTCTTATTATGCTACAGACTCAGATAAACGATAAGAAGCTGACTGGAGGGTAATCGAAGTGATAATCGGAAAATTACGTAGAGATTCGTACACAAGAAAAGACTCCTGTTTGAAAGATTGTAACTATCGGTACTTTTGGAGTTTCACGGACCAGAATGGAGGAACGGGAAGGCCATAAGGTGTCTTATCATGATATAGACTCAGATAAACGATACGAAGCTGACTGGAGGGTAATTAGAGTGATAATGTGAGAATTACGTAGAGATTCGTACACAGGAAAATACTCCAGTTTAAAAGACTTTAACTATCGGTACTTTTGGAGTTTCAGGGACCCGAATGGAGGAACGGGAAGGCCGTAAGGTGTCTTATCAAGCTACAGACTCAGATAAACGATACGAAGCTGACTAGAGGGCAATTAGAGTGATAATGGGATAATTACGTAGAGATTCGTACATAAGAAAAGACTCCAATTTAAAAGACCGTAACTATCGGTACTTTTGTAGTTTCAGGGACCCGAATGGAGGAACGCGAAGGTCGTAAGGTGTCTTATCAAGCTACAGACTCAGATAAACGATACGAATCTGACTGGAGGGTAATCAGAATGATAATGGGAGAATTACGTAGTGATTCATACACAGGAAAAGACTCCTGTTTAAAAGACTGTAACTTTCGGTAATTTTGGAGTTTCAGGGACTCGAAGGGAGGAACGGGAAGGCCATAAGGTGTCTTATCATGCTACAAACTCAGATAAACGATACGAAGCTAACTAGAGGGTAATTAGAGTGACATTGGGATAATTACGTAGAGATTCGTACAAAAGAAAAGACTCCAATTTAAAAAACCGTAACTATCGGTACTTTTGTATTTTCAAGGACCCGAATGGAGGAACGGGAAGGCCATAAGGTATCTTATCATGCTACAGACTCAGATAAACGATACGAAGCTGACTACAGGGTAATCAGAGTGATAATGGGAGAATTACGTAGAGATTCGTACACAAGAAAAGACTCTAGTTAAAAAGACAGTTACTATTGGTACTTTTTGACTTTCAGGTTCCAGAATGGAAGAATGGGAAGGCCATAAGGTGTCTTATAATGCTACAGACTCAGATAAACGATACGAAGCTGACTGGAGGGTTATCGAAGTGATAATCGGAAAATTACGTAGAGATTCGTACACAAGAAAAGACTCCTGTTTAAAAGATTGTAACTATCGGTACTTTTGGAGTTTCACGGACAAGAATGGAGGAACGGGAAGGCCATAAGGTGTCTTATCATGATATAGACTCAGATAAACGATACGAAGCTGACTGGAGGGTAATTAGAGTGATAATGTGAGAATTACGTACAGATTCGTACACAGGAAAATACTCCAGTTTAAAAGACTTTAACTATCGGTACTTTTGGAGTTTCAGGGACCCGAATGGAGGAACGGGAAGGCCGTAAGGTGTCTTATCAAGCTACAGACTCAGATAAACGATACGAAGCTGACTACAGGGTAATCAGAGTGATAATGGGAGAATTACGTAGAGATTCGTACACAAGAAAAGACTCCAGTTAAAAAGACAGTTACTATTGGTACTTTTTGACTTTCAGGGACCAGAATGGAAGAACGGGAAGGCCATAAGGTGTCTTATTATGCTACAGACTCAGATAAACGATACGAAGCTGACTGGAGGGTAATCGAAGTGATAATCGGAAAATTACGTAGAGATTCGTACACAGGAAAAGACTCCTGTTTGAAAGACTGTAACTATCGGTACTTTTGGAGTTTCACGGACCAGAATGGAGGAACGGGAAGGCCATAAGGTGTCTTATCATGATATAGACTCAGATAAACGATACGAAGCTGACTGGAGGGTAATTAGAGTGATAATGTGAGAATTACGTAGAGATTCGTACACAGGAAAATACTCCAGTTTAAAAGACTTTAACTATCGGTACTTTTGGAGTTTCAGGGACCCGAATGGAGGAACGGGAAGGCCGTAAGGTGTCTTATCAAGCTACAGACTTAGATAAACGATACGAAGCTGACTAGAGGGTAATCAGAGTGATAATGGGAGAATTACGTAGTGATTCGTACACAGGAAAAGACTCCTGTTTAAAAGACTGTAACTTTCGGTACTTTTGGAGTTTCAGGGACCCGAATGGAGGAACGGGAAGGCCATAAGGTGTCTTATCATGCTACAAACTCAGATAAACGATACGAAGCTGACTAGAGGGCAATTAGAGTGATAATGGGATAATTACGTAGAGATTCGTACACAAGAAAAGACTCCAATTTAAAAGACCGTAACTATCGGTACTTTTGTAGTTTCAGGGACCCGAATGGAGGAACGCGAAGGTCGTAAGGTGTCTTATCAAGCTACAGACTCAGATAAACGATACGAATCTGACTGGAGGGTAATCAGAATGATAACGGGAGAATTACGTAGTGATTCATACACAGGAAAAGACTCCTGTTTAAAAGACTGTAACTTTCGGTAATTTTGGAGTTTCAGGGACCCGAAGGGAGGAACGGGAAGGCCATAAGGTGTCTTATCATGCTACAAACTCAGATAAACGATACGAAGTTAACTAGAGGGTAATTAGAGTGACATTGGGATAATTACGTAGAGATTCGTACAAAAGAAAAGACTCCAATTTAAAAAACCGTAACTATCGGTACTTTTGTATCTTCGAGAACCCGAATGAAGGAACGGGAAGGCCATAAGGTGTCTTATCATGCTACAGACTCAGATAAACGATACGAAGCTGACTAGAGGGTAATCAGAGTGATAATGGGAGAATTACGTAGAGATTCGTACACAAGAAAAGACTCCAGTTAAAAAGACAGTTACTATTGTTACTTTTTGACTTTCAGGGACCAGAATGGAAGAACGGGAAGGCCATAAGGTGTCTTATTATGCTACAGACTCAGATAAACGATAAGAAGCTGACTGGAGGGTAATCGAAGTGATAATCGGAAAATTACGTAGAGATTCGTACACAAGAAAAGACTCCTGTTTGAAAGATTGTAACTATCGGTACTTTTGGAGTTTCACGGACCAGAATGGAGGAACGGGAAGGCCATAAGGTGTCTTATCATGATATAGACTCAGATAAACGATACGAAGCTGACTGGAGGGTAATTAGAGTGATAATGTGAGAATTACGTAGAGATTCGTACACAGGAAAATACTCCAGTTTAAAAGACTTTAACTATCGGTACTTTTGGAGTTTCAGGGACCCGAATGGAGGAACGGGAAGGCCGTAAGGTGTCTTATCAAGCTACAGACTCAGATAAACGATACGAAGCTGACTAGAGGGCAATTAGAGTGATAATGGGATAATTACGTAGAGATTCGTACATAAGAAAAGACTCCAATTTAAAAGACCGTAACTATCGGTACTTTTGTAGTTTCAGGGACCCGAATGGAGGAACGCGAAGGTCGTAAGGTGTCTTATCAAGCTACAGACTCAGATAAACGATGCGAATCTGACTGGAGGGTAATCAGAATGATAATGGGAGAATTACGTAGTGATTCATACATAGGAAAAGACTCCTGTTTAAAAGACTGTAACTTTCGGTAATTTTGGAGTTTCAGGGACTCGAAGGGAGGAACGGGAAGGCCATAAGGTGTCTTATCATGCTACAAACTCAGATAAACGATACGAAGCTAACTAGAGGGTAATTAGAGTGACATTGGGATAATTACGTAGAGATTCGTACAAAAGAAAAGACTCCAATTTAAAAAACCGTAACTATCGGTACTTTTGTATTTTCAAGGACCCGAATGGAGGAACGGGAAGGCCATAAGGTGTCTTATCATGCTACAGACTCAGATAAACGATACGAAGCTGACTGGAGGGTAATCAGAGTGATAATGCGAGAATTAAGTAGAGTTTCATACATAGGAAAAGGCTCCAGTTTAAAAGACTGTAACTATCCATACTTTTGTAGTTTCGAGAACCCGAATCAAGGAACGGGAAGGCCATAAGGTGTCTTATCATGCTACAGACTCAGATAAACGATACGAAGCTGACTAGAGGGTAATCAGAGTGATAATGGGAGAATTACGTAGAGATTCGTACACAAGAAAAGACTCCAGTTAAAAAGACAGTTACTATTGGTACTTTTTGACTTTCAGGGACCAGAATGGAAGAACGGGAAGGCCATAAGGTGTCTTATCATGCTACAGACTCAGATAAACGATACGAAGCTGACTACAGGGTAATCAGAGTGATAATGGGAGAATTACGTAGAGATTCGTACACAAGAAAAGACTCCAGTTAAAAAGACAGTTACTATTGGTACTTTTTGACTTTCAGGGACCAGAATGGAAGAACGGGAAGGCCATAAGGTGTCTTATTATGCTACAGACTCAGATAAACGATACGAAGCTGACTGGAGGGTAATCGAAGTGATAATCGGAAAATTACGTAGAGATTCGTACACAGGAAAAGACTCCTGTTTGAAAGACTGTAACTATCGGTACTTTTGGAGTTTCACGGACCAGAATGGAGGAACGGGAAGGCCATAAGGTGTCTTATCATGATATAGACTCAGATAAACGATACGAAGCTGACTGGAGGGTAATTAGAGTGATAATGTGAGAATTACGTAGAGATTCGTACACAGGAAAATACTCTAGTTTAAAAGACTTTAACTATCGGTACTTTTGGAGTTTCAGGGACCCGAATGGAGGAACGGGAAGGCCGTAAGGTGTCTTATCAAGCTACAGACTTAGATAAACGATACGAAGCTGACTAGAGGGTAATCAGAGTGATAATGGGAGAATTACGTAGTGATTCGTACACAGGAAAAGACTCCTGTTTAAAAGACTGTAACTTTCGGTACTTTTGGAGTTTCAGGGACCCGAATGGAGGAACGGGAAGGCCATAAGGTGTCTTATCATGCTACAAACTCAGATAAACGATACGAAGCTGACTAGAGGGCAATTAGAGTGATAATGGGATAATTACGTAGAGATTCGTACACAAGAAAAGACTCCAATTTAAAAGACCGTAACTATCGGTACTTTTGTAGTTTCAGGGACCCGAATGGAGGAACGCGAAGGTCGTAAGGTGTCTTATCAAGCTACAGACTCAGATAAACGATACGAATCTGACTGGAGGGTAATCAGAATGATAACGGGAGAATTACGTAGTGATTCATACACAGGAAAAGACTCCTGTTTAAAAGACTGTAACTTTCGGTAATTTTGGAGTTTCAGGGACCCGAAGGGAGGAACGGGAAGGCCATAAGGTGTCTTATCATGCTACAAACTCAGATAAACGATACGAAGCTAACTAGAGGGTAATTAGAGTGACATTGGGATAATTACGTAGAGATTCGTACAAAAGAAAAGACTCCAATTTAAAAAACCGTAACTATCGGTACTTTTGTATCTTCAAGGACCCGAATGGAGGAACGGGAAGGCCATAAGGTGTCTTATCATGCTACAGACTCAGATAAACGATACGAAGCTGACTGGAGGGTAATCAGAGTGATAATGCGAGAATTAAGTAGAGTTTCATACATAGGAAAAGGCTCCAGTTTAAAAGACTGTAACTATCCATACTTTTGTAGTTTCGAGAACCCGAATGAAGGAACGGGAAGGCCATAAGGTGTCTTATCATGCTACAGACTCAGATAAACGATACGAAGCTGACTAGAGGGTAATCAGAGTGATAATGGGAGAATTACGTAGAGATTCGTACACAAGAAAAGACTCCAGTTAAAAAGACAGTTACTATTGTTACTTTTTGACTTTCAGGGACCAGAATGGAAGAACGGGAAGGCCATAAGGTGTCTTATTATGCTACAGACTCAGATAAACGATAAGAAGCTGACTGGAGGGTAATCGAAGTGATAATCGGAAAATTACGTAGAGATTCGTACACAAGAAAAGACTCCTGTTTGAAAGATTGTAACTATCGGTACTTTTGGAGTTTCACGGACCAGAATGGAGGAACGGGAAGGCCATAAGGTGTCTTATCATGATATAGACTCAGATAAACGATACGAAGCTGACTGGAGGGTAATTAGAGTGATAATGTGAGAATTACGTAGAGATTCGTACACAGGAAAATACTCCAGTTTAAAAGACTTTAACTATCGGTACTTTTGGAGTTTCAGGGACCCGAATGGAGGAACGGGAAGGCCGTAAGGTGTCTTATCAAGCTACAGACTCAGATAAACGATACGAAGCTGACTAGAGGGCAATTAGAGTGATAATGGGATAATTACGTAGAGATTCGTACATAAGAAAAGACTCCAATTTAAAAGACCGTAACTATCGGTACTTTTGTAGTTTCAGGGACCCGAATGGAGGAACGCGAAGGTCGTAAGGTGTCTTATCAAGCTACAGACTCAGATAAACGATGCGAATCTGACTGGAGGGTAATCAGAATGATAATGGGAGAATTACGTAGTGATTCATACATAGGAAAAGACTCCTGTTTAAAAGACTGTAACTTTCGGTAATTTTGGAGTTTCAGGGACTCGAAGGGAGGAACGGGAAGGCCATAAGTTGTCTTATCATGCTACAAACTCAGATAAACGATACGAAGCTAACTAGAGGGTAATTAGAGTGACATTGGGATAATTACGTAGAGATTCGTACAAAAGAAAAGACTCCAATTTAAAAAACCGTAACTATCGGTACTTTTGTATTTTCAAGGACCCGAATGGAGGAACGGGAAGGCCATAAGGTGTCTTATCATGCTACAGACTCAGATAAACGATACGAAGCTGACTGGAGGGTAATCAGAGTGATAATGCGAGAATTAAGTAGAGTTTCATACATAGGAAAAGGCTCCAGTTTAAAAGACTGTAACTATCCATACTTTTGTAGTTTCGAGAACCCGAATCAAGGAACGGGAAGGCCATAAGGTGTCTTATCATGCTACAGACTCAGATAAACGATACGAAGCTGACTAGAGGGTAATCAGAGTGATAATGGGAGAATTACGTAGAGATTCGTACACAAGAAAAGACTCCAGTTAAAAAGACAGTTACTATTGGTACTTTTTGACTTTCAGGGACCAGAATGGAAGAACGGGAAGGCCATAAGGTGTCTTATCATGCTACAGACTCAGATAAACGATACGAAGCTGACTACAGGGTAATCAGAGTGATAATGGGAGAATTACGTAGAGATTCGTACACAAGAAAAGACTCCAGTTAAAAAGACAGTTACTATTGGTACTTTTTGACTTTCAGGGACCAGAATGGAAGAACGGGAAGGCCATAAGGTGTCTTATTATGCTACAGACTCAGATAAACGATACGAAGCTGACTGGAGGGTAATCGAAGTGATAATCGGAAAATTACGTAGAGATTCGTACACAGGAAAAGACTCCTGTTTGAAAGACTGTAACTATCGGTACTTTTGGAGTTTCACGGACCAGAATGGAGGAACGGGAAGGCCATAAGGTGTCTTATCATGATATAGACTCAGATAAACGATACGAAGCTGACTGGAGGGTAATTAGAGTGATAATGTGAGAATTACGTAGAGATTCGTACACAGGAAAATACTCTAGTTTAAAAGACTTTAACTATCGGTACTTTTGGAGTTTCAGGGACCCGAATGGAGGAACGGGAAGGCCGTAAGGTGTCTTATCAAGCTACAGACTCAGATCAACGATACGAAGCTGACTGGAGGGTAATCAGAGTGATAATGGGAGAATTACGTAGTGATTCGTACACAGGAAAAGACTCCTGTTTAAAAGACTGTAACTTTCGGTACTTTTGGAGTTTCAGGGACCCGAATGGAGGAACGGGAAGGCCATAAGGTGTCTTATCATGCTACAAACTCAGATAAACGATACGAAGCTGACTAGAGGGCAATTAGAGTGATAATGGGATAATTACGTAGAGATTCGTACACAAGAAAAGACTCCAATTTAAAAGACCGTAACTATCGGTACTTTTGTAGTTTCAGGGACCCGAATGGAGGAACGCGAAGGTCGTAAGGTGTCTTATCAAGCTACAGACTCAGATAAACGATACGAATCTGACTGGAGGGTAATCAGAATGATAATGGGAGAATTACGTAGTGATTCATACACAGGAAAAGACTCCTGTTTAAAAGACTGTAACTTTCGGTAATTTTGGAGTTTCAGGGACCCGAAGGGAGGAACGGGAAGGCCATAAGGTGTCTTATCATGCTACAAACTCAGATAAACGATACGAAGCTAACTAGAGGGTAATTAGAGTGACATTG
Source organism: Ambrosia artemisiifolia (assembly GCA_032199755.1). Lineage (NCBI taxonomy): Eukaryota > Viridiplantae > Streptophyta > Magnoliopsida > Asterales > Asteraceae > Ambrosia > Ambrosia artemisiifolia. The sequence continues at coordinate 28,336,205 of CM063524.1, read as the reverse complement.
GGATAATTACGTAGAGATTCGTACAAAAGAAAAGACTCCAATTTAAAAAACCGTAACTATCGGTACTTTTGTATTTTCAAGGACCCGAATGGAGGAACGGGAAGGCCATAAGGTGTCTTATCATGCTACAGACTCAGATAAACGATACGAAGCTGACTGGAGGGTAATCAGAGTGATAATGCGAGAATTAAGTAGAGTTTCATACATAGGAAAAGGCTCCAGTTTAAAAGACTGTAACTATCCATACTTTTGTAGTTTCGAGAACCCAAATGAAGGAACGGGAAGGCCATAAGGTGTCTTATCATGCTACAGACTCAGATAAACGATACGAAGCTGACTACAGGGTAATCAGAGTGATAATGGGAGAATTACGTAGAGATTCGTACACAAGAAAAGACTCCAGTTAAAAAGACAGTTACTATTGGTACTTTTTGACTTTCAGGGACCAGAATGGAAGAACGGGAAGGCCATAAGGTGTCTTATTATGCTACAGACTCAGATAAACGATACGAAGCTGACTGGAGGGTAATCGAAGTGATAATCGGAAAATTACGTAGAGATTCGTACACAGGAAAAAACTCCTGTTTGAAAGACTGTAACTATCGGTACTTTTGGAGTTTCACGGACCAGAATGGAGGAACGGGAAGGCCATAAGGTGTCTTATCATGATATAGACTCAGATAAACGATAAGAAGCTGACTGGAGGGTAATTAGAGTGATAATGTGAGAATTACGTAGAGATTCGTACACAGGAAAATACTCCAGTTTAAAAGACTGTAACTATCGGTACTATTGGAGTTTCAGGGACCCGAATGGAGGAACGGGAAGGCCGTAAGGTGTCTTATCAAGCTACAGACTCAGATAAACAATACGAAGCTGACTGGAGGGTAATCAGAGTGATAATGGGATAATTACGTAGAGATTCGTACACAAGAAAAGACTCCAATTTAAAAGACCGTAACTATCGGTACTTTTGTAGTTTCAGGGACCCGAATGGAGGAACGCGAAGACCGTAAGGTGTCTTATCAAGCTACAGACTCAGATAAACGATACGAAGCTCACTGGAGGGTAATCAGGGTGATAATGGGAGAATTACGTAGTGATTCGTACACAGGAAAAGACTCCTGTTTAAAAGACTGTAACTTTCGGTAATTTTGGAGTTTCAGGGACCCGAAGGGAGGAACGGGAAGGCCATAAGGTGTCTTATCATGCTACAAACTCAGATAAACGATACGAAGCTGACTAGAGGGTAATTAGAGTGACAATGGGATAATTACGTAGAGATTCGTACAAAAGAAAAGACTCCAATTTAAAAAACCGTAACTATCGGTACTTTTGTATTTTCAGGGACCCGAATGGAGGAACGGGAAGGCCATAAGGTGTCTTATCATGCTACAGACTCAGATAAACAATACGAAGCTGACTGGAGGGTAATCAGAGTGATATTGCGAGAATTAAGTAGAGTTTCATAAATAGGAAAAGGCTCTAGTTTAAAAGACTGTAACTATCGATACTTTTGTAGTTTCAAGGACCCGAATGAAGGAACGGGAAGGCCATAAGGTGTATTATCATGCTACAGACTCAGATAAACGATACGAAGCTGACTACAGGGTAATCAGAGTGATAATGGGAGAATTACGTAGAGATTCGTACACAAGAAAAGACTCCAGTTAAAAAGACAGTTACTATTGGTACTTTTTGACTTTCAGGGACCAGAATGGAAGAATGGGAAGGCCATAAGGTGTCTTATTATGCTACAGACTCAGATAAATGATACGAAGCTGACTGGAGGGTAATCGAAGTGATAATCGGAAAATTACGTAGAGATTCGTACACAAGAAAAGACTCCTGTTTGAAAGATTGTAACTATCGGTACTTTTGGAGTTTCACGGACAAGAATGGAGGAACGGGAAGGCCATAAGGTGTCTTATCATGATATAGACTCAGATAAACGATACGAAGCTGACTGGAGGGTAATTAGAGTGATAATGTGAGAATTACGTAGAGATTCGTACACAGGAAAATACTCCAGTTTAAAAGACTTTAACTATCGGTACTTTTGGAGTTTCAGGGACCCGAATGGAGGAACGGGAAGGCCGTAAGGTGTCTTATCAAGCTACAGACTCAGATAAACGATACAAAGAAGACTGGAGGGTAATCAGAGTGATAATGGGAAAATTACGTAGTGATTCGTACACAGGAAAAGACTCCTGTTTAAAAGACTGTAACTTTCGGTAATTTTGGAGTTTCAGAGACCCGAATGGAGGAACGGGAAGGCTATAAGGTGTCTTATCATGCTACAAACTCAGATAAACGATACGAAGCTGACTAGAGGGCAATTAGAGTGATAATGGGATAATTACGTAGAGATTCGTACACAAGAAAAGCCTCCAATTTAAAAGACCGTAACTATCGGTACTTTTGTTGTTTCAGGGACCCGAATGGAGGAACGCGAAGGCCGTAAGGTGTCTTATCAAGCTACAGACTCAGATAAACGATACGAAGCTGACTGGAGGGTAATCAGAATGATAATGGGAGAATTACGTAGTGATTCGTACACAGGAAATGACTCCTGTTTAAAAGACTGTAACTTTCGGTAATTTTGGAGTTTCAGGGACCCGAAGGGAGGAACGGGAAGGCCATAAGGTGTCTTATCATGCTACAAACTCAGATAAACGATACGAAGCTGACTAGAGGGTAATTAGAGTGACATTGGGATAATTACGTAGAGATTCGTACAAAAGAAAAGACTCCAATTTAAAAAACCGTAACTATCGGTACTTTTGTATTTTCAGGGACCCGAATGGAGGAACGGGAAGGCCATAAGGTGTCTTATCATGCTACAGACTCAGATAAACGATACGAAGCTGACTGGAGGGTAATCAGAGTGATAATGTGAGAATTATGTAGAGTTTCATACATAGGAAAAGGCTCCAGTTTAAAAGACTGTAACTATCCATACTTTTGTAGTTTCAAGGACCCGAATGAAGGAACGGGAAGGCCATAAGGTGTCTTATCATGCTGCAGACTCAGATAAACGATACGAAGCTGACTACAGGGTAATCAGAGTGATAATGGGAGAATTACGTAGAGATTCGTACACAAGAAAAGACTCCAGTTACTATTTGTACTTTTTGACTTTCAGGGACCAGAATGGAAGAACGGGAAGGCCATAAGGTGTCTTATTATGCTACAGACTCAGATAAACGATATGAAGCTGACTGGAGGGTAATCGAAGTGATAATCGGAAAATTACGTAGAGATTCGTACACAGGAAAAGACTCCTGTTTGAAAGACTGTAACTATCGGTACTTTTGGAGTTTCACGGAGCAGAATGGAGGAACGGGAAGGCCATAAGGTGTCTTATCATGATACAGACTCAGATAAACGATACGAAGTTGACTGGAGGGTAATCAGAGTGATAATGAGAGAATTACGTAGTGATTCGTGCAAAAGAAATGACTCCTGTTTAAAAGACTGTAACTTTCGGTAGTTTTGAAGTTTCAGGGACCCGAATGGAGAATCAGGAAGGCCATAAGGTGTCTTATCATGCTACAAGCTCAGATAAACGATACGAAGCTGACTAGAGAGTAATTAGAGTGATAATGGGATAATTACGTAGAGATTCGTACATAAGAAACGACTCCAATTTAAAAGACCGTAACTATCGGTACTTTTGTAGTTTCAGGGACCCGAATGGAGGAACGGGAAGGCCGTAAGGTGTCTTATCAAGCTACAGACTCAGATAAACGATACGAAGCTGACCGGAGGGTAATCAGAGTGATAATGGGAGAATTACGTAGTGATTCGTACACAGGAAAAGACTCCTGTTTAAAAGACTGTAACTTTCGGTAATTTTGGAGTTTCAGGGACCCGAAGGGAGGAACGGGAAGGCTATAAGGTGTCTTATCATGCTACAAACTCAGATAAACAATACGAAGCTTACTAGAGGGTAATTAGAGTGATAATGGGAGAATTACGTAGTGATTCGTACACAAGACCGTAACTATCGGTAATTTTGTAGTTTCAGGGACCCGAATGGAGGAACGGGAAGGCCATAAGGTGTCTTATCATGCTACAGACTCAGATAAACGATACAAAGCTGACTGGAGGGTAATCAGAGTGATAATGCGAGAATTAAGTAGAGTTTCATACATAGGAAAAGGCTCCAGTTTAAAAGACTGTATCTATCGATACTTTTGTAGTTTCAAGGACCCGAATGAAGGAACGGGAAGGCCATAAGGTGTCTTATCATGCTACAGACTCAGATAAACGATACGAAGCTGACTGGAGGGTAGTTAGAGTGATAATGGGAGAATTACGTAGAGAAATGTACACAGGAAAAGACTCCAGTTTAAAAGACTGTAACTATCGGTACTTTTGGAGTTTCAGGGACCCAAATTGAGGAACGGGAAGGCCGTAAGGTGTCTTATCAAGCTACAGACTCAGATAAACGATACGAAGCAGACTGGAGGGTAATCAGAGTGATAATGGTAGAATTACGTAGAGATTCATACACAGGAAAATACTCCAGTTTAAAAGACTGTAACTATCGGTACTTTTGGAGTTTCAGGGATCCGAATGGAGGAACGCGAAGGCCGTAAGGTGTCTTATCAACCTACAGACTCAGATAAACGATATGAAGCTGACTGGAGGGTAAGCAGAGTGATAATGGGAGAATTACGTAGTGATTCGTACACAGGAAAAGACTCCTGTTTCAAAGACTGTAACTTTCGGTAATTTTGGAGTTTCAGGGACCCGAATGGAGGAACGGGAAGGCCATAAGGTGTCTTATCATGCTACAAACTCAGATAACGATACGATGCTGACTAGAGGGTAATTAGAGTGATAATGGTAGAATTACGTAGAGATTCGTACACAGGAAAATACTCCAGTTTAAAAGACTGTAACTATCGGTACTTTTGTAGTTTCAGGGACCCGAATGGAGGAACGGGAAGGCCATAAGGTGTCTTATCATGCTACAGACTCAGATAAACAATACGAAGCTGACTGGAGGGTAATCAGAGTGATAATGCGAGAATTAAGTAGAGTTTCATACATAGGAGAAGGCTCCAGTTTAAAAGACTGTAACTATCGATACTTTTGTAGTTTTAGGGACCCGAATGAAGGAACGGGAAGGCCATAAGGTGTCTTATCATGCTACAGACTCAGATAAACGATACGAAGCTGACTACAGGGTAATCAGAGTGATAATGGGAGAACTACGTAGAGATTCGTACACCAGAAAAGACTCCAGTTAAAAAGACAGTTACTATCGGTACTTTTGGACTTTCAGGGACCCGAATGGAAGAACGGGAAGGCCATAAGGTGTCTTATCATGCTACAGACTCAGATAAACGATACGAAACTGACTGGAGGGTAGTCGGAGTGATAATGCGAGAATTACATAGAGATTCGTACACAGGAAAAGACTTCAGATTAAAAGATCGCAACTATCGGTGCTTTTGGAATTGCAGGGACCCGATTGGAGGAACGGGAAGGTCATAAGGTATCTTATCATGCTATAGACACATATAAAGCACACGAAACTGACTGAATAGTAATCGTACTCACGATGCACCAACTATGTAGAGATTCGTACACAGGAAAAGGCTTTAGTTTAAATGCCCGTACCTATCAGTACTTTTGGAGTTTCAGGGACCCGAATGGAGGAACGGAAAGGCCATAAGGTGTCTTATCTTGCTACAGACTCAGATAAACTATACAAAGCTGACTGGAGGGTAATTAGAGTGATAATGGGAGAATTACGTAGAGATTCATACACAGGAAAATTCTCCAGTTTAAAAGACTGTATTTATCGGTACTTTTGGAGTTTCACTGACCCGAATGGAGGAACGGGAAGGCCGTTAGGTGTCTTATCAAGCTACAGACTCAGATAAATGATACGAAGCTAACTGGAGGGTAATCAGAGTCATATTGGAAGAATTACGTAGAGATTCGTACACAGGAAAAAAACTCCTGTTTAAAAGACTGTAACTATCGGTACTTTTGGAGTTTCAGGGACCCGAATGGAGGATCGGGAAGGCCATAAGGTGTCATATCATGCTACAAACTCAGATAAACGATACAAAGGTAACTGGAGTGTAATCAGAGTGATAATGCGAGAATTACGTAGGGATCCGTACACCTGAAAAGACTCCAGTTTAAAAGACCGTAACTATCGGTACTATTGGAGTTTCAGGGACCCGAATGGAGGAACGGGGAGGCCATAAGTTGACTTGTCAAGATACAAACTCAGATAAAGAATACGAAGCTGACTGGACAGTAGTCGGAGTCATAATGCTAAAATTACATAGAGATTCGTACACAGGAAAAGACTTCAGATTAAAAGAACGTAACTATCGGTACTTTTTGAGTTTCAGGGACCCGAATGGAGGAACGGGAAGGTCATAAGGTATCTTACCCTGCTACAGACACATATAAAGGACACGAAACTGACCGAATAGTAATCTTACTCATGATACAACAATTACGTAGAGATTCGTACACAGGAAAAGGCTTTAGTTTAAATGACCGTAACTATAGGTACTTTTGTAGTTTCAGGGACCCGAATGGAGGAACGAGAAGGCCATAATGTGACTTGTCATGCTGCAAACTCAGATAAAGGATACGAAGCTGACTGGAGGGTAATCGGAGTGATAATGCGAGAATTACGTAGGGATTCGTACACAGGAAAAGACTCCAGTTTAAAAGACGGTTACTATCGGTACTTTTGGACTTTCAGGGACTCGAATGGAGGAACGGGAAGGCCATAAGGTGTCTTATCATGCTGCAGACTTAGATAAAGGATACGAAGCTGACTGGAGGGTAATTGGAGTGATAATGCGAGAATTACGTAGAGATTCGTACACAGGAAAAGATTCAAGTTTAAAAGACCGTAACTATCGGTACTTTTGGAGTTTCAGGGACCCGAATGGAGGAACGGCATCGCCAAAAGGTGTCTTATCATGATATAGACTCAAATAAACGATACGAAGCTGACTGGAGGGTAATTAGAGTGATAATGGGAGAATTACGTAGAGATTCGTACACAGGAAAAGACTACAGTTTAAAAGACCGTAACTATCGGTAGTTTTGCACTTTTAGGGACCCGAATGGAGGAACGGGAACGCCTATCATGCTGCAGACTCATATAAAGGATACGAAGCTGACTGGAGGGTAATCGCAGTGATAATGCGAGAATAACGTAATGGTAACTTGTCAAGATACAGACTCAGATAAACAATACGAAGCTGACTGGAGGGTAATCAGAGTGACAATCGGAGAATTACATAGAGATTCGGACACAGGAAAAGACTTCAGATTAAAAGACCGTAACTATCGGTACTTTTGGAATTTCAAGGTCTCGAATGGAGGAACGGGAAGGCCATAAGATGTCTTATCATGCTACAGACTCAGATAAACGATACGAAGCTGACGAAGGGTAATCAGAGTGATAATGCGAGAATTACATAAAGATTCATACACAGGAAAAGTCTCCAGTTTAAAAGACCGTAACTATCGGTACTTTTGGATATTCAGGGACCCGAATGGAGGAACGGGAAGGCCATAAAGTGACTTGTCAAGATACAGACTCAGATAAAGGATATGAAGCTAATTGGAGGGTAGTCGGAGTCATAATGCGAGAATTACATAGAGATTCGTACACAGGAAAAGACTCCAGTTTAAAAGACGGTTACTATCGGTACTTTTGGACTTTCAGGGACCCGAATGGAAGAACGGGAAGGCCATAAGGTATCTTATCATGCTACAGACTCAGATAAACGATACGAAGCTGACTGGAGGGTAATCAGAGTGGTAATGCGAGAATTACGTAGAGATTCGTACACAAGAAAAGACTCCAGTTTAAAAGACCGTAACTATCGGTACTTTTGGAGTTTCAGGGACCCGAATGTAGGAACGGGAAGGCCATAAGGTGTCTTATCATGCTGCAGACTCAGATAAAGGATACGAAGCTGACTGGAGGGTAATCGGAGTGATAATGCGAGAATTACATAGAGATTCGTACACAGGAAAAGACTCCAGTTTAAAAGGCCGTAACTATCGGTACTTTTGGAGTTGGAGGGACCCGAATGGAGGAACGGGAAGGCCATAAAGTGACTTGTCAAGATACAGACTCAGATAAAGGATATGAAGCTAATTGGAGGGTAGTCGGAGTCATAATGCGAGAATTACATAGAGATTCGTACACAGGAAAAGACTCCAGTTTAAAAGGCTGTTACGATCGGTACTTTTGGACTTTCAGGGACCTGAATGGAATAACGGGAAGGCCATAAGGTATCTTATCATGCTACAGACTCAGATAAACGATACGAAGCTGACTGGAGGGTAATCAGAGTGATAATGGGAGAATTACGTAGAGATTCGTATACAGGTCCAGTTTCAAAGACTGTAACTATCGGGACTTCTAGAGTTTCATGGACCCGAGTGGAGGAACGGGAAGGCCATAATGTGTCTTATCATGCTACAGACTCAGATAAACGATACGAAGCTGACTGGAGGGTAATCAGAGTGATAATGCAAGAATTACGTAGAGATTCGTACACAGGAAAAGACTCCAGTTTAAAAGACCGTAACAATCAGTACTTTTGCAGTTTTAAGGACCCGAATGGAGGAACAGGAAGGCCATAAGGTGTCTTATCATGCCGCAGACTAAGATAAAGGATACGAAGCTGACTGGAGGGTAATCGGAGTGATAATTCCAGAATTACGTAGACATTCGTACACAGGAAAAGACTCCAGTTTAAAAGATCGTAACTATCGGTACTTTTTGGAGTTTTAGGGACCCGAATGGAGGAACGGGAAGGCCAATAGGTGACTTTTCAAGATACAGACTCAGATAAAGGATACGAAGCTAATTGGAGGGTAGTCGGAGTCATAATGCGAGAATTACATAGAGAGTCGTACACAGGAAAAGTCTCTAGTTTAAAAGACATTTACTATCGGTACTTTTGGACTTTCAGGGACCAGAATGGAAGAACGGGAAGGCCATAAGGTGTCTTATCATGCTACAGACTCAGATAAACGATACGAAGCTGACTGGAGGGTAATCGGAGTGATAATGGGAGAATTACGTAGAGATTCGTACAAAGGAAAAGATTCCAGTTTAAAAGACTGTAACAATCTGGACTTTTGGAGTATCAGGGACCCGAATGGAGGAACGGGAAGGCCATAAGGTGTCTTATCATGCTACAGACTCAAATAAACGATACGAAGCTTACTGGGGGGTAATCAAAGTGATAATGCGAGAATTACGTAGAGATTCATACACAGGAAAAGACTCCAGTTTAAAAGACCGTAACTATCAGTACTTTTGGAGTTTCAAGGACCCGAATGGAGGAACGGGAAGGCCATAAGGTGTCTTATCATGCTGCAGACTCAGATAAAGGATACGAAGTTGACTGGAGGGTAATCAGAGTGATAATGAGAGAATTACGTAGAGATTCGTACACAGGAAAAGACTCTAGTTTAAAAGACCGTAACTATCGATACTTTTGGAGTTTCAGAGACCCGAATGGAGGAACGGGAAGGCCATAAGGTGACTTGTCAAGATACAGACTCAGATAAAGGATACGAAGCTAATTGGGGGGTAGTCAGAGTCATAATGCGAGAATTACATAGAGATTCGTACACAGGAAAAGACTTCAGATTAAAAGACCGTAACTATCGGTACTTTTGGAATTTCAGGGACCCGATTGGAGGAACGGGAAGGTCATATGGTATGTTATCATGGTACAGACACATATAAAGAACACTAAACTGACCGAATAGTAATCGTACTCACGATGCAACAATTACGTAGAGATTCGTACACAGGAAAAGGCTTTAGTTTTAATGACCGTAACTATCAGTACTTTTGGAGTGTCAGGGACCCGAATGGAGGAACAGAAAGGCCATAAGGTGTCTTATCATGCTACAGACTCAGATAAACGATATGAAGCTGAAGCTGGTTTTCTTTTTTCTCTCTTCTTTTGGCGTTTTCCGGCGATTACACTGTTTCATCCATTCGTTCCTTCTCCCGCCTCTCTTAACCCTTCCTTTTCGTTTCTTCTTCTCGTGTTTCACTGTTCCGGCAACTTTGCAGGTGCCGAAATCTTCTCAGTGCACGATTAATGAGTTCTTTTGTGAATACGGTGGTTCCGGACCACCTCCGATAGATCCTCATGTTGTGAATAAGGAGGATAGGGTTTCGTCTGATATTGGAGTGACTAATGTGCCTATGGATGCGGAGCTGTCAAAGGATAGTTCAGGAGTTGATGTATCTTCTGGGGATTTGAAATCAGATGTTAAGGTGAAATTTGGTGAAACTCAGGTAACTCTTATTCCTGATTTTAATGGCCGTAAGATTTCTATTGTGTTTAGTGAGGATATAGTTGAATTTCTTAGGTCTGTGTTTGGGGATAATTGGAAGTTTCATTTGATTAATGATCAACTTGAGTTAATTAAACTTGCTGGGATTGGGGAATTGGATTTGGTTAACTCGTTAGTTGATGTTGAGTTCTCTGGGAAGAATTTGAAGTTTGTGGAGAAGCTTAAAGGACAGTATGGTCGAATTTTGGGCATTATTGCTAATTTTCTGGGGAAAAGGGTATATTGGGAATATGTTCATAGTAACACTATAGGTAAGGATGGACTAATGGGAAAGGAGGAAAAGGGGTTGAAGTTCCCTCAGTTGGATTCTGAGTTAAATGTGTTTGACTGTGGTATAGAAGCTAGATATGTTTTTTTAGATAAAAGGAAGAAAAGGTCCCTTATGAATGAGGGAGCAAAAGGTTAAGTCAGTTAAGGCTATGTGGGATGATAACATGTATGTGAGGGTGAGAAACGATGGGGGATTAGTCAATTCTGAGGAGGTGTTGCCTGACAATATCACTTCTAAAGAGTTGTTTTCTGTGCTTAATGATGCAGATTTTGCTAAGAAACATGTGAAACTGTTAGTTGGTAAGAAAGGGGATGAATCTGGTTTGGGGTATAATGGGGATATGAAGATGCAATCGTCAGTAAATACTCAGCAGTTTGAGTTTGCTCATGGCACTGGAGGTGGGTTGGCAATAGATGAAGAAGGTGTTATACTGACTGGTGGTAAAAGTGATTTAGTTCTTAAGGACCTGGCTAAGTCTAAAGCTGAAGCTGAGGTTAAAGCTAAAGCTGAAGCTAAAGCTAAAGCTAAAGCTGATGTTAAGGGTGGGGTGAGTAATGGGGAGCAGTCTTTTATGGAAGTGGAGAAGGAGGACATTGGGAAAAAAGGGGAAAGTAAGGTGAAATTACCTTGGAGGGGCAACTTGAAAAGCCCTTCTATGATGAAGCTGATCAAAAAGAAGTCTGATGAGCTGGGTTTTTATAAAGTCACTAAGGAAGATATTACTTATATTGGTAACTTGAAGCCTTTACCTAAGTCTATCATGAATTCTGTAAGTCTTATCAAGCTACAGACTCAGATAAACGATACGAAGCAGACTGGAGGGTAATTAGAGTGATAATGGTAGAATTATGTAGAGATTCGTACACAGGAAAATACTCCAGTTTAAAAGACTGTAACTATCGGTACTTTTGGAGTTTCAGGGACCCGAATGGAGGAACGCGAAGGCCGTAAGGTGTCTTATCAAGCTACAGACTCAGATAAACGATACGAAGCTGACTGGATGGTAATCAGAGTGATAAGGGGAGAATTACGTAGTGATTCGTACACAGGAAAAGACTCCTGTTTAAAAGACTGTAACTTTCGGTAATTTTGGAGTTTCCGGGACCCGAATGGAGGAACGGGAAGGCCATAGGGTGTCTGATCATGCTACAAACTCAAATAAACGATACGAAGCTGACTAGAGGGTAATTAGAGTGATAATGGGATAATTACGTAGAGATTCGTACACAAGAAAAGCCTCCAATTTAAAAGACCGTAACTATCGGTACTTTTGTTGTTTCAGGGACCCGAATGGAGGAACGCGAAGGCCGTAAGGTGTCTTATCAAGCTACAGACTCAGATAAACGATACGAAGCTGACTGGAGGGTAATCAGAATGATAATGGGAGAATTACGTAGTGATTCGTACACAGGAAATGACTCCTGTTTAAAAGACTGTAACTTTCGGTAATTTTGGAGTTTCAGGGACCCGAAGGGAGGAACGGGAAGGCCATAAGGTGTCTTATCATGATACAAACTTAGATAAACGATACGAAGTTTGACTAGAGGGTAATTAGAGTGATAATGGGATAATTACGTAGAGATTCGTAGACAAGAAAAGACTTCAGATTAAAAGACCGTAACTATCGGTACTTTTGTAGTTTCAGGGACCCGAATGGAGGAACGAGAAGGCCATAAGGTGTCTTATCATGCTACAGACTCAGATAAAGCACACGAAACTGACTGAATAGTAATCGTACTCACGATGCAACAATTACGTAGAGATTCGTACACAGGAAAAGGCTATAGTTTAAATGACCGTAACTATCGGTACTTATGGAGTTTCAGGGACCCGAATGGAGGAACTGAAAGGCCATAAGGTGTCTTATCATGCTACAGACTCAGATAAACGATACGAAGTTGACTGGAGGGTAGTTAGAGTGAAAATGGGAGAATTACGTAGAGAAATGTACACAGGAAAAGACTCCAGTTTAAAAGACTGTAACTATCGGTACTTTTGGAGTTTCAGGGATCCGAATGGAGGAACGGGAAGGCCGTAAGGTGTCTTATCAAGCTACAGACTCAGATAAACGATACGAAGCAGACTGGAGGGTAATAGGAGTGATAATGGTAGAATTACGTAGAGATTCGTACACAGGAAAATACTCCAGTTTAAAAGACTGTAACTATCGGTACTTTTGGAGTTTCAGGGACCCGAATGGAGGAACGCGAAGGCCGTAAGGCGTCTTATCAAACTACAGACTCAGATAAACGATATGAAGCTGACTGGAGGGTAAGCAGAGTGATAATGGGAGAATTACGTAGTGATTCGTACACAGGAAAAGACTCCTGTTTCAAAGACTGTAACTTTCGGTAATTTTGGAGTTTCAGGGACCCGAATGGAGGAACGGGAAGGCCATAATGTGTCTTATCATGCTATAAACTCAGATAACGATACGAAGCTGACTAGAGGGTAATTAGAGTGACAATGGGATAATTACGTAGAGATTCGTACAAAAGAAAATACTCCAATTTTAAAGACCGTAACTATCGTTACTTTTGTAGTTTCAGGGACCCGAATTGAGGAACGGGAAGGCCATAAGGTGTCTTATCATGCTACAGACTCAGATAAACGATACGAAGCTGACTGGAGGGTAATCAGAGTGATAATGCGAGAATTAAGTAGAGTTTCATACATAGGAGAAGGCTCCAGTTTAAAAGACTGTAACTATCGATACTTTTGTAGTTTCAAGGACCCGAATGAAGGAACGGGAAGGCCATAAGGTGTCTTATCATGCTACAGACTCAGAGAAACGATACGAAGCTGACTACAGGGTAATCAGAGTGATAATGGGAGAACTACGTAGAGATTCGTACACAAGAAAAGACTCCAGTTAAAAAGACAGTTACTATCAGTACTTTTGGACTTTCAGGGACCCGAATGGAAGAACGGGAAGGCCATAAGGTGTCTTATCATGCTACAGACTCAGATAAACGATACGAAACTGACTGGAGGGTAGTCGGAGTCATAATGCGAGAATTACATAGAGATTCGTACACAGTAAAAGACTTCAGATTAAAAGACCGCAACTATCGGTGCTTTTGGAATTGCAGGGACCCGACTGGAGGGTACTCACGATGCAACAACTATGTAGAGATTCGTACACAGGAAAAGGCTTTAGTTTAAATGCCCGTACCTATCGGTACTTTTGGAGTTTCAGGGACCCGAATGGAGGAACGGAAAGGCCATAAGGTGTCTTATCTTGCTACAGACTCAGATAAACTATACGAAGCTGACTGGAGGGTAATTAGAGTGATAATGGGAGAATTACGTAGAGATTCGTACACAGGAAAATTCTCCAGTTTAAAAGACTGTAACTATCGGTACTTTTGGAGTTTCACTGACCCGAATGCAGGAACGGGAAGGCGGTAAGGTGTCTTATCAAGCTACAGACTCAGATAAATGATACGAAGCTGACTGGAGGGTAATCAGAGTCATAATGGAAGAATTACGTAGAGATTCGTACACAGGAAAAAAAAACTCATGTTTAAAAGACTGTAACTATCGGTTCTTTTGGAGTTTCAGGGACCCGAATGGAGGATTGGGAAGGCCATAAGGTGTCTTATCATGCTACTAACTCAGATAAACGATACGAAGGTGACTGGAGTGTAATCAGAGTGATAATGCGAGATTTACGTAGGGATTCGTACACCTGAAAAGACTCCAGTTTAAAAGACCGTAACTATCGGTACTTTTGGAGTTTCAGGGACCCGAATGGAGGAACGGGAAGGCCATAAGTTGACTTGTCAAGATACAAACTCAGATAGAGAATACGAAGCTGACTGGACAGTATTCGGAGTCATAATGCTAGAATTACATAGAGATTTGTACACAGGAAAAGACTTCAGATTAAAAGAACGTAACTATCGGTACTTTTGAAGTTTCAAGGACCCAAATGGAGGAACGGGAAGGTCATAAGGTATCTTACTATGCTACAGACACATATAAAGGACACGAAACTGACCGAATAGTAATCGTACTCATGATGCAACAATTACGTAGAGATTCGTACACAGGAAAAGGCTTTAGTTTAAATGACCGTAACTATAGGTACTTTTGTAGTTTCAGGGACCCGAATGGAGGAACGAGAAGGCCATAATGTGACTTGTCATGCTGCAGACTCAGATAAAGGATACGAAGCTGACTGGAGGGTAATCGGAGTGATAATGCGAGAATTACGTAGAGATTCGTACAAAGGAAATGACTCCAGTTTAAAAGACCGTAACTATCGGTACTTTTGGAGTTTCAGGGACTCGAATGGAGGAACGGGAAGGCCATAAGGAGACTTGTCAAGATAAAGACTTAGATAAAGGATACGAAGCTAATTGGAGGGTAGTTGGAGTCATAATGCGAGAGTTACATAGAGATTCGTACTCCGGAAAAGACTCCAGTTTAAAAGACCGTAACTATCGGTACCTTTGGAGTTTCAGGGACCCGAATTGAGGAACGGGAAGGCCATAAGGTGACTTGTCAAGATACAGACTCAGATAAAGGATACGAAGCTAATTGGATAGTAGTCGGAGTCATAATGCGAGAATTACATAGAGATTCGTACACAGGAAAAGACTCCAGTTTAAAAGACCGTTACTATCGGTACTTTTTGAGTTTCAGGGACCCGAATGGAGGAACGGGAAGGCTATAAGGTGTCTTATCATGCTGCAGACTTAGATAAAGGATACTAAGCTGACTGGAGGGTAATCGGAGTGATAATGCGAGAATTACGTAGAGATTCGTAACAGGAAAAGTCTCCAGTTTAAAAGACCGTAACTATCGGTACTTTTGGAGTTTCTGGGACCCGAATGGAGGAACGGGAAGGCCATAAGGTGTCTTATCATGCTGCAGACTCAGATAAAGGATACGAAGCTTACTGGAGGGTAATTGGAGTGATAATGTGAGAATTACGTAGAGCTTCGTACACAGGAAAAGATTCCAGTTTAAAAGACCGTAACTATCGGTACTTTTGGAGTTTCGGGGACCCGAATGGAGGAACGGCATGGCCAAAAGGTGTCTTATCATGCTACAGACTGAGATAAACGATACGAAGCTGACAAGAGGGTAATTAGAGTGATAATGGGAGAATTACGTAGAGATTCGTACACAGGAAAAGACTACAGTTTAAAAGACCGTAACTATCGGTACTTTTGCACTTTTAGGGACCCGAATGGAGGAACGGGAACGTCATAAGGTGTCTTATCATGCTACAGACTCAGATAAACGATACGAAGCTGACAAAGGGTAATCAGAGTGATAATCCGAGAATTACGTAAAGATTCGTACACAGGAAAAGTCTCCAGTTTAAAAGACCGTAAGTATCGGTACTTTTGGATATCCAGGGACCCGAATGGAGGAACGGGAAGGCCATAAGGACTCTTATCATGCTACAGACTCAGATAAACGATACGAAGCTGACTGGAGGGTAATAGGAGTGATAATGTGAGAATTACGTAGAGATTCGTACACAGGAAAAGACTCCAGTTTAAAAGAATGTAATTATCGGGACTTTTGGAGTTTCATGGACCCGAATGGAGGAACAGGAAGGCCATAAAATGTCTTATCATGCTACAGACTCAGATAAACGATACGAAGCTGACTGGAGGGTAATCAGAGTGATAATGCGAGAATTACGTAGAGATTCGTACACAAGAAAAGACTCCAGTTTAAAACACCCTAAGTATCGGTACTTTTGGAGTTTCAGGGACCCAAATGTAGGAACGGGAAGGCCATAAGGTGTCTTATCATGCTGCAGACTCAGATAAAGGATATGAAGCTGACTAGAGGGTAAACGGAGTGATAATGCGAGAGTTACGTAGAGAATCGTACACAGGAAAAGACTCCAGTTTAAAAGACCGTAACTATCGGTACTTTTGGAGTTGCAGGGACCCGAATGGAGGAACGGGAAGGCCATAAAGTGACTTGTCAAGATACAGACTCAGACAAAGGATATGAAGCTAATTGGAGGGTAGTCGGAGTCATAATGCGAGAATTACATAGAGATTCGTACACAGGAAAAGACTCCAGATTAAAAGCCCGTAACTATCGGTACTTTTGGAATTTCAAGGTCTCGAATGGAGGAACGGGAAGGCCATAAGATGTCTTATCATGCTACAGACTCAGATAAACTATACGAAGCTGACCGGAGGGTAATCAGAGTGATAATGCGAGAATTACGTAAAGATTCGTACACAGGAAAAGTCTCCAGTTTAAAAGACCGTAACTATCGGTACTTTTAGATATTAAGGGACCCGAATGGAGGAACGGGAAGGCCATAAGGTGTCTTATCATGCTACAGACTCAGATAAACGATACGAAGCTGACTGGAGGGTAATCAGAGTGATAATGCGAGAATTACGTCGAGATTCGTACACAAGAAAAGACTCCAGTTTAAAAGACCGTAACTATCGGTACTTTTGGAGTTTCAGGGACACGAATGTAGGAACGGGAAGGCCATAAGGTGTCTTATCATGCTGCAAACTCAGATAAAGGATACGAAGCTGACTGGAGGGTAATCGGAGTGATAATGCGAGAATTACATAGAGATTCGTACACAGGAAAAGACTCCAGTTTAAAAGACCGTAACTATCGGTTCTTTTGGAGTTGCAGGGACCCGAATGGAGGAACGGGAAGGCCATAAAGTGACTTGTCAAGATACAGACTCAGATAAAGGATATAAAGCTAATTGGAGGGTAGTCGGAGTCATAATGCGAGAATTACATAGAGATTCGTACACAGGAAAAGACTCCAGTTTAAAAGACGGTTACTATCGGTACTTTTGGACTTTCAGGGACCTCAATGGAAGAACGGGAAGGCCATAAGGTATTTTATCATGCTACAGACTCAGATAAACGATCCGAAGCTGACTGGAGGCTAATCAGAGTGATAATGCGAGAATTACGTAGAGCTTCGTACACAAGAAAAGACTCCAGTTTAAAAGACCGTAACTATCGGTACTTTTGGAGTTTCAGGGACCCGAATGTAGGAACGGGATGGCCATAAGGTGTCTTATCATGCTGCAGACTCAGATAAAGGATATGAAGCTGACTGGAGGGTAATCGGAGTGATAATGCGAGAATTACGTAGAGAATCGTACACAGGAAAAGACTCCAGTTTAAAAGACCGTAACTATCGGTACTTTTGGAGTTGCAGGGACCCGAATGGAGGAACGGGAAGGCCATAAATTGACTTGTCAAGATACAGACTCAGATAAAGGATATGAAGCTAATTGGAGGGTAGTCGGAGTCATAATGCGAGAATTACATAGAGATTCGTACACAGGAAAAGACTCCAGATTAAAAGACCGTAACTATCGGTACTTTTGGAATTTCAAGGTCTCGAATGGAGGAACGGGAAGGCCATAAGATGTCTTATCATGCTACAGACTCAGATAAACGATACGAAGCTGACCGGAGGGTAATCAGAGTGATAACGCGAGAATTACGTAAAGATTCGTGCACAGGAAAAGTCTCCAGTTTAAAAGACCGTAACTATCGGTACTTTTGGATATTCAGGGACCCGAATGGAGGAACGGGAAGGAAATAAGGTGTCTTATCATGCTACAGACTCAGATAAACGATACGAAGCTGACTGGAGGGTAATCAAAGTGATAATGCGAGAATTACGTAGAGATTCATACACAAGAAAAGACTCCAGTTTAAAACACCCTAAGTATCGGTACTTTTGGAGTTTCAGGGACCCAAATGTAGGAACGGGAAGGCCATAAGGTGTCTTATCATGCTGCAGTCTCAGATAAAGGATATGAAGCTGACTAGAGGGTAAACGGAGTGATAATGCGAGAGTTACGTAGAGAATCGTACACAGGAAAAGACTCCAGTTTAAAAGACCGTAACTATCGGTACTTTTGGAGTTGCAGGGACCCGAATGGAGGAAAGGGAAGGCCATAAAGTGACTTGTCAAGATACAGACTCAGACAAAGGATATGAAGCTAATTGGAGGGTAGTCGGAGTCATAATGCGAGAATTACATAGAGATTCGTACACAGGAAAAGACTCCAGATTAAAAGACCGTAACTATCGGTACTTTTGGAATTTCAAGGTCTTGAATGGAGGAACGGGAAGGCCATAAGATGTCTTATCATGCTACAGACTCAGATAAACTATACGAAGCTGACCGGAGGGTAATCAGAGTGATAATGCGAGAATTACGTAAAGATTCGTACACAGGAAAAGTCTCCAGTTTAAAAGACCGTAACTATCGGTACTTTTAGATATTCAGGGACCCGAATGGAGGAACGGGAAGGCCATAAGGTTTCTTATCATGCTACAGACTCAGATAAACGATACGAAGCTGACTGGAGGGTAATCAGAGTGATAATGCGAGAATTACGTCGAGATTCGTACACAAGAAAAGACTCCAGTTTAAAAGACCGTAACTATCGGTACTTTTGGAGTTTCAGGGACACGAATGTAGGAACGGGAAGGCCATAAGGTGTCTTATCATGCTGCAAACTCAGATAAAGGATACGAAGCTGACTGGAGGGTAATCGGAGTGATAATGCGAGAATTACATAGAGATTCGTACACAGGAAAAGACTCCAGTTTAAAAGACCGTAACTATCGGTACTTTTGGAGTTGCAGGGACCCGAATGGAGGAACGGGAAGGCCATAAAGTGACTTGTCAAGATACAGACTCAGATAAAGGATATAAAGCTAATTGGAGGGTAGTCGGAGTCATAATGCGAGAATTACATAGAGATTCGTACACAGGAAAAGACTCCAGTTTAAAAGACGGTTACTATCGGTACTTTTGGACTTTCAGGGACCTCAATGGAAGAACGGGAAGGCCATAAGGTATTTTATCATGCTACAGACTCAGATAAACGATCCGAAGCTGACTGGAGGCTAATCAGAGTGATAATGCGAGAATTACGTAGAGCTTCGTACACAAGAAAAGACTCCAGTTTAAAAGACCGTAACTATCGGTACTTTTGGAGTTTCAGGGACCCGAATGTAGGAACGGGATGGCCATAAGGTGTCTTATCATGCTGCAGACTCAGATAAAGGATATGAAGCTGACTGGAGGGTAATCGGAGTGATAATGCGAGAATTACGTAGAGAATCGTACACAGGAAAAGACTCCAGTTTAAAAGACCGTAACTATCGGTACTTTTGGAGTTGCAGGGACCCGAATGGAGGAACGGGAAGGCCATAAATTGACTTGTCAAGATACAGACTCAGATAAAGGATATGAAGCTAATTGGAGGGTAGTCGGAGTCATAATGCGAGAATTACATAGAGATTCGTACACAGGAAAAGACTCCAGATTAAAAGACCGTAACTATCGGTACTTTTGGAATTTCAAGGTCTCGAATGGAGGAACGGGAAGGCCATAAGATGTCTTATCATGCTACAGACTCAGATAAACGATACGAAGCTGACCGGAGGGTAATCAGAGTGATAACGCGAGAATTACGTAAAGATTCGTGCACAGGAAAAGTCTCCAGTTTAAAAGACCGTAACTATCGGTACTTTTGGATATTCAGGGACCCGAATGGAGGAACGGGAAGGAAATAAGGTGTCTTATCATGCTACAGACTCAGATAAACGATACGAAGCTGACTGGAGGGTAATCAAAGTGATAATGCGAGAATTACGTAGAGATTCATACACAAGAAAAGACTCCAGTTTAAAACACCCTAAGTATCGGTACTTTTGGAGTTTCAGGGACCCAAATGTAGGAACGGGAAGGCCATAAGGTGTCTTATCATGCTGCAGTCTCAGATAAAGGATATGAAGCTGACTAGAGGGTAAACGGAGTGATAATGCGAGAGTTACGTAGAGAATCGTACACAGGAAAAGACTCCAGTTTAAAAGACCGTAACTATCGGTACTTTTGGAGTTGCAGGGACCCGAATGGAGGAAAGGGAAGGCCATAAAGTGACTTGTCAAGATACAGACTCAGACAAAGGATATGAAGCTAATTGGAGGGTAGTCGGAGTCATAATGCGAGAATTACATAGAGATTCGTACACAGGAAAAGACTCCAGATTAAAAGACCGTAACTATCGGTACTTTTGGAATTTCAAGGTCTTGAATGGAGGAACGGGAAGGCCATAAGATGTCTTATCATGCTACAGACTCAGATAAACTATACGAAGCTGACCGGAGGGTAATCAGAGTGATAATGCGAGAATTACGTAAAGATTCGTACACAGGAAAAGTCTCCAGTTTAAAAGACCGTAACTATCGGTACTTTTAGATATTCAGGGACCCGAATGGAGGAACGGGAAGGCCATAAGGTTTCTTATCATGCTACAGACTCAGATAAACGATACGAAGCTGACTGGAGGGTAATCAGAGTGATAATCCGAGAATTACGTCGAGATTCGTACACAAGAAAAGACTCCAGTTTAAAAGACCGTAACTATCGGTACTTTTGGAGTTTCAGGGACACGAATGTAGGAACGGGAAGGCCATAAGGTGTCTTATCATGCTGCAAACTCAGATAAAGGATACGAAGCTGACTGGAGGGTAATCGGAGTGATAATGCGAGAATTACATAGAGATTCGTACACAGGAAAAGACTCCAGTTTAAAAGACCGTAACTATCGGTACTTTTGGAGTTGCAGGGACCCGAATGGAGGAACGGGAAGGCCATAAAGTGACTTGTCAAGATACAGACTCAGATAAAGGATATAAAGCTAATTGGAGGGTAGTCGGAGTCATAATGCGAGAATTACATAGAGATTCGTACACAGGAAAAGACTCCAGTTTAAAAGACGGTTACTATCGGTACTTTTGGACTTTCAGGGACCTCAATGGAAGAACGGGAAGGCCATAAGGTATTTTATCATGCTACAGACTCAGATAAACGATCCGAAGCTGACTGGAGGCTAATCAGAGTGATAATGCGAGAATTACGTAGAGCTTCGTACACAAGAAAAGACTCCAGTTTAAAAGACCGTAACTATCGGTACTTTTGGAGTTTCAGGGACCCGAATGTAGGAACAGGATGGCCATAAGGTGTCTTATCTTGTTGCAGACTCAGATAAAGGATATGAAGCTGACTGGAGGGTAATCGGAGTGATAATGCGAGAATTACGTAGAGAATCGTACACAGGAAAAGACTCCAGTTTAAAAGACCGTAACTATCGGTACTTTTGGAGTTGCAGGGACCCGAATGGAGGAACGGGAAGGCCATAAATTGACTTGTCAAGATACAGACTCAGATAAAGGATATGAAGCTAATTGGAGGGTAGTCGGAGTCATAATGCGAGAATTACATAGAGATTCGTACACAGGAAAAGACTCCAGATTAAAAGACCGTAACTATCGGTACTTTTGGAATTTCAAGGTCTCGAATGGAGGAACGGGAAGGCCATAAGATGTCTTATCATGCTACAGACTCAGATAAACGATACGAAGCTGACCGGAGGGTAATCAGAGTGATAATGCGAGAATTACGTAAAGATTTGTACACAGGAAAAGTCTCCAGTTTAAAAGACCGTAACTATCGGTACTTTTGGATATTCAGGGACCCGAATGGAGGAACGGGAAGGAAATAAGGTGTCTTATCATGCTACAGACTCAGATAAACGATACGAAGCTGACTGGAGGGTAATCAAAGTGATAATGCGAGAATTACGTTGAGATTCGTACACAAGAAAAGACTCCAGTTTAAAAGACCGTAATTATCGGTACTTTTGGAGTTTCAGGGACCCGAATGTAGAAACGGGAAGGCCATATGGTGTCTTATCATGCTGCAGACTCAGATAAAGGATACGAAGCTGACTGGAGGGTAATCGGAGTGATAATGCGAGAATTACGTAGAGATTCGTACACAGGAAAAGACTCCAGTTTAAAAGACCGTAACTATCGGTACTTTTTGGAGTTTTAGGGACCCAAATGAAGGAACGGGAAGGCCAATAGGTGACTTTTCAAGATACAGACTCAGATAAAGGATACGAAGCTAATTGGAGGGTAGTCGGAGTCATAATGCGAGAATTACATAGAGATTCGTACACAGGAAAAGACTCCAGTTTAAAAGACGGTTACTATCGGTACTTTTGGACTTTCAGGGACCCAAATGGAAGAACGGGAAGGCCATAAGGTATTTTATCATGCTACAGACTCAGATAAACGATACGAAGCTGACTGGAGGGTAATCAGAGTGATAATGGGAGAATTACATAGAGATTCGTATAAAGGAAAAGACTCCAGTTTCAAAGACTGTAACTATCGGGACTTCTGGAGTTTAATGGACCCGAATGGAGGAACGGGAAGGCCATAATGTGTCTTATCATGCTACAGACTCAGATAAACGATACGAAGCTGACTGGAGGGTAATCAGAGTGATAATGCTAGAATTACGTAGAGATTCGTACACAGGAAAAGACTCCAGTTTAAAAGACCGTAACAATCAGTACTTTTGGAGTTTTAAGGACCCGAATGGAGGAACGGGAACGCCATAAGGTGTCTTATCATGCTGCAGACTCATATAAAGGATACGAAGCTGACTGGAGGGTAATCGTAGTGATAATGCGAGAATTACGTAATGGTAACTTGTCAAGATACAGACTCGGATAAACAATACGAAGCTGACTGGAGGGTAATCAGAGTGATAATCGGAGAATTACATAGAGATTCGTACACTGGAAAAGACTTCAGTTTAAAAGACCGTAACTATCGGTACTTTTGGAATTTCAAGGTCTCGAATGGAGGAACGGGAAGGCCATAAGATGTCTTATCATGCTACAGACTCAGATGAACGATACAAAGCTGACCGGAGGGTAATCAGAGTGATAATGCGAGAATTACGTAAAGATTCGTACACAGGAAAAGTCTCCAGTTTAAAAGACCGTAACTATCGGTACTTTTGGATATTCAGGGACCCGAATGGAGGAACGGGAAGGCCATAAGGTGTCTTATCATGCTACAGACTCAGATAAACGATACAAAGTTGACTGGAGGCTAATCAGAGTGATAATGCGAGAATTACGTAGAGATTCGTACACAAGAAAATACTCCAGTTTAAAAGACCGTAACTATCGGTACTTTTGGAGTTTCAGGGACCCGAATGTAGGAACGGGGAGGCGATAAGGTGTCTTATCATGCTGCAGACTCAGATAAAGGATACGAAGCTGACTGGAGGGTAATCGTAGTGATAATTCGAGAATTACATGGAGATTCGTACACAGGAAAAGACTCCAGTTTAAAAGACCGTAACTATCGGTACTTTTGGAGTTGCAGGGACCCGAATGGAGGAACGGGAAGGCCATAAAGTGACTTGTCAAGATACAGACTTAGATAAAGGATATGAAGCTAATTGGAGGGTAGTCGGAGTCATAATGCGAGAATTACATAGAGATTCGTACACAGGAAAAGACTCCAGTTTAAAAGACGGTTACTATCGGTACTTTTGGACTTTCAGGGACCTGAATGGAAGAACGGGAAGGCCATAAGGTATCTTATCATGCTACAGACTCAGATAAACGATACGAAGCTGACTGGAGGGTAATCAGAGTGATAATGGGAGAATTACGTAGCGATTCGTATACAGGTCCAGTTTCAAAGACTGTAACTATCGGGACTTCTAGAGTTTCATGGACCCGAGTGGAGGAACGGGAAGGCCATAATGTGTCTTATCATGCTACAGACTCAGATAAACGATATGAAGCTGACTGGAAGGTAATCAGAGTGATAATGCAAGAATTACGTAGAGATTCGTACACAGGAAAAGACGCCTGTTTAAAAGACCGTAACAATCAGTACTTTTTGAGTTTTAAGGACCCGAATGGAGGAACAGGAAGGCCATAAGGTGTCTTATCATGCTGCAGACTCAGATAAAGGATACGAAGCTGACTGGAGGGTAATCGGAGGGATAATGCGAGAATTACGTAGAGATTCGTACACAGGAAAAGACTCCAGTTTAAAAGACCGTAACTATCGGTACTTTTTGGAGTTTTAGGGACCCGAATGGAGGAACGGGAAGGCCAATAGGTGACTTTTCAAGATACAGACTCAGATAAAGGATACGAAGCTAATTGGAGGGTAGTCGGAGTCATTGTAACACCCCGATTTTTCAAAACCCATTAATAATAATAATAAAAATAATTTAGCTATGATGAGATGATTGTAATAATAGTTTTTAAAAATAACGATTTTATTTTCAATGTAAAATTGAAATTTGAGATAAGAAAATTATTATTATTATTATTGTTTTGTTTGTCGTAAAATTTGTAAATAAACATGTACTTGCCATGTGAACCTTAAAGCCTTAAAGCATGTAATTAAGAAGGAATTTACATTGTCAGTCATAGAAACGTATATCATTTTAATTGAATATGATATAAATTTATTGAATTAAATGAGAGTATTTTAAAGGCATTTATGGGATTGATGCATATATAATCGATTATGGGTTTTCCTCAAAAATTCAAGCCTCCATCCACCTTATAAACCAATTTTATTGTTTTAGTTTACAAAACCGAAGCCATTCTATTGCTCAATTAAATAATAATTCACTTGTTTTCTTATGGGTAGATCTAAATTAACTAGCTTCTGAATTTATACTTCGATTGTCGGCACCACCGTATTTAGTATTTACCAATCACACATTAGCCTCCGGTTTGAAGAAGGTTGACTCACGCGTAGGAATTCTTTTTGGATACCGCATTCACCATAATTAAGGTATGGACTCTAAACAACATTGCATGACGGGTTTGGGTTCTTTACTACTTCGTAGTCAAGAATTCAAATTCGATATTGATTGATATATTACATAGTATTGTTTGTATATGAATATTGACTGTACCACTAAACCACTGATATCACTGAAAGGTGACCACTGAACCTGTATGTCCTTCATATACACCGGTCGAGGGGGAAACGAAGCCTTCCTTATAAAGGGGTTGATACCCTTTCATGTTAGGATGCGTTTCACCTGGGCGAGCAACTCGTCGGGTGAGCCGTGAGCTTCTGGATGGGCAACCCATCGGGGGCAAAATGGTAGCGTCCTAAACCGGTTACATGGGATGTTACAGAAAAGTGATCATTGAACTACTGCACCGAAAGGTGACCACTGAATCTATTGATATCACTGAAAAGTGACCACTGAATGTGCTACTGAATGTGAACCACTGAATGTGTTATGTGAACTACTGAACATGCTACTGAATGTGCTACTGAAAGTGAACCACTGAATATGAACCACTGAATGTGCCACTGATTGTTTATATATATATATATATAGATATTGTTAGGAATTGTATTGTTGTTGTCCCACTGAGTAAATTTTACTCAGGCGTGCATATGTGTTTTATGTACGTTAGGTTCAGGAAAAATCTAAGAAGACATGGAAGCGGGCTCAAGGGAACAAAAGACTCACAGGGATTTAAAAAAAAAAAAATTCAATGTTTTGTACTGTACTTTAATTTTATTGAGAAATTGTAAAGTTTTTATGATAAATGGATTGATGTATTGAATTCTGTTTACCGTTATAGTGACACGTCAGCCCAAAAACGGGCGGGGTGATACATTTATGGTATCAGAGCTCAGGCTCTTTCCTGTCGAAAAACTTTTCTCAAAATAAAACCTGTGGGTACTGGGTTGACGTGAGTTAAAATTGCATCTTTTGAATTGATCTTTCGCTAGAAATTCTTTGATTTTCTGGTCTATGCGTTAAATGACATATCGCTGCTCTCAAATATTTCCATACAAAAAATGTAATAGTTATATTGCTTAAAGAAATTGCCTTCCGTTTTTCTAAAGTTAGTATTTGAAACTCAAGAATCTTGTGATCGTTTAAGTAGATCACAATTTTGTATACTTTTCAATTTTGAGGACAAAATTATTTTTTTAGTGGGGTAGTATTGTAACACCCCGATTTTTCAAAACCCATTAATAATAATAATAAAAATAATTTAGCTATGATGAGATGATTGTAATAATAGTTTTTAAAAATAACGACTTTATTTTCAATGTAAAATTGAAATTTGAGATAAGAAAATTATTATTATTATTATTGTTTTGTTTGTCGTAAAATTTGTAAATAAACATGTACTTGCCATGTGAACCTTAAAGCCTTAAAGCATGTAATTAAGAAGGAATTTACATTGTTAGTCATAGAAACGTATATCATTTTAATTGAAATTGATATAAATTTATTGAATTAAATGAGAGTATTTTAATGGCATTTATGGGATTGATGCATATATAATCGATTATGGGTTTTCCTCAAAAATTCAAGCCTCCATCCACCTTATAAACCAATTTTATTGTTTTAGTTTACAAAACCGAAGCCATTCTATTGCTCAATTAAATAATAATTCACTTGTTTTCTTATGCGTAGATCTAAATTAACTAGCTTCTAAATTTATACTTCTATTGTCGGCACCACCGTATTTAGTATTTACCAATCACACATTAGCCTCCGGTTTGAAGAAGGTTGACTCACGCGTAGGAATTCTTTTTGGATACCGCATTCACCATAATTAAGGTATGGACTCTAAACAACATTGCATGACGGGTTTGGGTTCTTTACTACTTCGTAGTCAAGAATTCAAATTCGATATTGATTGATATATTACATAGTATTGTTTGTATATGAATATTGACTGTACCACTGAACCACTGATATCACTGAAAGGTGACCACTGAACCTGTAAGTCCTTCATATACACCGGTCTAGGGGGAAACGAAGCCTTCCTTATAAAGGGGTTGATACCCTTTCATGTTAGGATGCGTTTCACCTGGGCGAGCAACTTGTCGGGTGAGCCGTGAGCTTCTGGATGGGCAACCCATCGGGGGCAAAATGGTAGCGTCCTAAACCGGTTACATGGGATGTTACAGAAAAGTGATCATTGAACTACTGCACCGAAAGGTGACCACTGAATCTATTGATATCACTGAAAAGTGACCACTGAATGTGCTACTGAATGTGAACCACTGAATGTGTTATGTGAACTACTGAACATGCTACTGAATGTGCTACTGAAAGTGAACCACTGAATATGAACCACTGAATGTGCCACTGATTGTTTATATATGTATATATAGATATTGTTAGGAATTCTATTGTTGTTGTCCCACTAAGTAAATTTTACTCAGGCGTGCATATGTGTTTTATGTACGTTAGGTTCAGGAAAAATCTAAGAAGACTTGGAAGCGGGCTCAAGGGAACAAAAGACTCACAGGGATTCAAAAAAAAAAATTCAATGTTTTGTACTGTACTTTAATTTTATTGAGAAATTGTAAAGTTTTTATGATAAATGGATTGATGTATTGAATTCTGTTTACCGTTATAGTGACACGTCAGCCCAAAAACAGGCGGGGTGTTACATAATGCGAGAACTACATTTAGATTCGTACACAGGAAAAGACTCCAGTTTAAAAGACATTTACTATCGGTACTTTTGGACTTTCAGGGACCCGAATGGAATAACGGGAAGGCCATAAGGTGTCTTATCATGCTACAGACTCAGATAAACGATACGAAGCTGACTGGAGGGTAATCGGAGTGATAATGGGAGAATTACGTAGAGATTCGTACAAAGGAAAAGATTCCAGTTTAAAAGACTGTAACAATCTGGACTTTTGGAGTTTCAGGGACCTGAATGGAGGAACGGGAAGGCCATAAGGTGTCTTATCATGCTACAGACTCAAATAAACGATACGAAGCTTACTGGGGGGGTAATCAAAGTTATAATGCGAGAATTACGTAGAGATTCATACACAGGAAAAACTCCAGTTTAAAAGACCGTAACTATCAGTACTTTTGGAGTTTCAACTACCCGAATGGAGGAACGGGAAGGCCATAAGGTGTCTTATCATGCTGCAGACTCAGATAAAGGATACGAAGTTGACTGGAGGGTAATCTGAGTGATAATGCGAGAATTACGTAGAGATTCGTACACAGGAAAAGACTCCAGTTTAAAAGACCGTAACTATCGATACTTTTGGAGTTTCGGGGACCCGAATGGAGGAACGGGAAGGCCATAAGGTGACTTGTCAAGATACAGACTCAGATAAAGGATACGAAGCTAATTGGAGGGTAGTCAGAGTCATAATGCGAGAATTACATAGAGATTCGTACACAGGAAAAGACTTCAGATTAAAAGACCGTAACTATCGGTACTTTTGGAATTTCACGGACCCGATTGGAGGAACGGGAAGGTCATAAGGTATGTTATCATGGTACAGACACATATAAAGCACACTAAACTGACCGAATAGTAATCGTACTCACGATGCAACAATTACGTAGAGATTCGTACACAGGAAAAGGCTTTAGTTTTAATGACCGTAACTATCAGTACTTTTGGAGTGTCAGGGACCCGAATGGAGGAACAGAAAGGCCATAAGGTGTCTTATCATGCTACAAACTCAGATAAACGATATGAAGCTGAAGCTG
Organism: Ambrosia artemisiifolia; assembly: GCA_032199755.1. NCBI lineage: Eukaryota > Viridiplantae > Streptophyta > Magnoliopsida > Asterales > Asteraceae > Ambrosia > Ambrosia artemisiifolia. The sequence goes on along the minus strand of CM063524.1, from coordinate 28,307,140 downwards.
GTTTTCTTTTTTCTCTCTTCATTTGGCGTTTTCCGGCGATTACACTGTTTCATCCATTTGTTCCTTCTCCCGCCTCTCTTAACCCTTCCTTTTCGTTTCTTCTTCTCGTGTTTCACTGTTCCGGCATCTTTGCAGGTGCCGGAATCTTCTCAGTGCATGATTAATGGGTTCTTTTGTGAATACGGTGGTTCTAGACCACCTCCGATAGATCCTCCTGTTGTGAATAAGGAGGATAGGGTTTCGTCTGATATTGGAGTGACTAATGTGCCTATGGATGCGGAGCTGTCAAAGGATAGTTCAGGAGCTGATTTATCTTCTGGGGATTTGAAATCAGATGTTAAGGTGAAATTTGGTGAAACTCAGGTAACTCTTATTCCTGATTTTAATGGCCGTAAGATTTCTATTGTGTTTAGTGAGGATATAGTTGAATTTCTTAGGTCTGTGTTTGGGGATAATTGGAAGTTTCGTTTGATTAATGATCAAATTGAGTTAATTAAACTTGCTGGGATTGGGGAATTGGATTTGGTTAACTCGTTAGTTGATGTTGAGTTCTCTGGGAAGAATTTGAAGTTTGTGGAGAAGCTTAAAGGACAGTATGGTCGAATTTTGGGCATTATTGCTAATTTTCTGGGGAAAAGGGTATATTGGGAATATGTTCATAGTAACACTATAGGTAAGGATGGACTAATGGGAAAGGAGGAAAAGGGGTTGAAGTTCCCTCAGTTGGATTCTGAGTTAAATGTGTTTGACTGTGGTATAGAAGCTAGATATGTTTTTTTAGATAAAAGGAAGAAAAGGTCCCTTATGAATGAGGGAGCAAAGGTTAAGTCAGTTAAGGCTATGTGGGATGATAACATGTATGTGAGGGTGAGAAACGATGGGGGATTAGTCAATTCTGAGGAGGTGTTGCCTGACAATATCACTTCTAAAGAGTTGTTTTCTGTGCTTAATGATGCAGATTTTGCTAAGAAACATGTGAAACTGTTAGTTGGTAAGAAAGGGGATGAATCTGGTTTGGGGTATAATGGGGATATGAAGATGCAATCGTCAGTAAATACTCAGCAGTTTGAGTTTGCTCATGGCACTGGAGGTGGGTTGGCAATAGATGAAGAAGGTGTTATACTGACTGGTGGTAAAAGTGATTTTGTTCTTAAGGACCTGGCTAAGTCTAAAGCTGAAGCTGAGGTTAAAGCTAAAGCTGAAGCTAAAGCTAAAGCTGATGTTAAGGGTGGGGTGAGTAATGGGGAGCAGTCTTTTATGGAAGTGGAGAAGGAGGACATTGGGAAAAAAGGGGAAAGTAAGGTGAAATTACCTTGGAGGGGCAACTTGAAAAGCCCTTCTATGAGGAAGCTGATCAAAAAGAAGTCTGATGAGCTGGGTTTTTATAAAGTCACTAAGGAACATATTACTTATATTGGTAACTTGAAGCCTTTACCTAAGTCTATCATGAACTCTGTAAGTCTTAATGAGCATGTTGCTTTTACAGCTACTAAAGAAGGTGACAAGGGTATTGATAGGTGTAAAAAGGTAATTTACTTTGCTGATATTGCTAGGGATCAGAACAATGAGGTCTTAGCCACTGAGGTTACTTTCTATCCTCCTAAGGTGCTGGAGTCTGGTGAGGTTGTGGCTGTAATAAAACCTGAGAAGCTGTCTGAGGCAAGAGTGGCTTATAAAAATTACTTGTATGGGTACTTTGTAGGGCATAGCCTGTCTATTGGAATGGTTAGATACAACTTGTTCAGAATGTGGAAGAAGTTTGGGTTAGTTGACATTTCTTCAAATGGTAATGGGGTGTTTTTCTTTAAGTTCAAATCTGAGGAAGGTATGTTAGATGCTATTCATAAAGGTCCTTGGCTTATCAATGATATTCCTCTTTGTTTAAGGAAATGGGAAATAGGTATCAATCTGGAAAAAGTTGAACCTTCTTCAATTCCCATGTGGGTTACTATTCCTAATATGCTCATGGAACTTTGGAATAGGGAGAGTATTTGTAGTATGGTTAGCTGCATAGATGTAATAAGAAGGAAGGCAGAGCTGGTTTTGCAAGAGTTTTGGTTGAGGTAAAGGCTGATAAAACTTTACCTGAGTTTGTCAATGCTTTTACCCTGAGGATGCTGGTAGACCTGCTTTTATTAGAAAGGTGAAGGTTGAATATCAAATGAAAGTTAAGAGGTGTTCAGGGTGTAAGGTGTTTGGGCATGATTTTGAGACTTGCAAACATAGAGTGTTGACTAATGAGGAAATGGCTGATAAAGCTCATCAACTTCTCAATGAGCTTAAGAATGCTGAGGAGGCTCAATTTCCTGTGTCAGGTGTAAATGGGGATGGGTTTGTTTTGATGGGTAAGTATAATAAACCAGCTAAGAATTTTAATGGGGCTCTAAGTTCAAGCCAGCTGGGGTCTAGTCAGGTTGTTAGGACTGGGGTTGGCCATAAAAGTAGTGGTCCTTCTGTTAAGAATAATGGGGGAGGGAATGGTAGCAATGGGAATGGGGTTAGAATTAGTTCTGGTCAGAATGTTGCTGGTCAGGTTGGGGGGCAAAACAAGGGTGGTCAGGGCAAGAATGGTGGGCAGGGTAAATCTGGGCAACTTAAGAAGGGTCAGCAGCAGTGGATTGCTTAGGGTGAGGGCCAGGGTAGTTCAGGAGGGAATACTATTAATCTTAAAAATAGTTTTGAGATTTTAAAACAAGATTTGGTTATGGAGTCTGTAGATGAGGGGGATGTTAAGGGTAAGTCTATTAGTAGTGAGAATGCTGTTGAGGGTTTTAGTAAGAGCAAGGGGGAGACTAAGCTGCAGACTAATGACTCTCCTAAAAAGAGTCAGGTTGAGGTTAAAGCTGGTGTGATTCATAAATTAGATTCTAAAGTTAATGTTAAATCTGGCTACTTCAAAATGACTGATGATCAGTTTAATGAAGTGGCTCATTATATTATTAATAAACAGTGTCCTTCTAATGATTTGATGAGAAAATGGAATGTAGGACAAATAAAATTGTTTTTTGAGCAATGGGATAAAATCATGTTTGAAAAACTGATGGAATCAAATGATGTCTTGTCTGAGGGGGGTGATACTGCAGAGTTTATGAAATCTGAGGGTGGTAATCTTAATGAGGGGGGGGGGGTAATTCTGGTATGAATGACTCTATTCAGGTTGATGAATGTTTATAATGTCTGGAATTATGGCTTGGAATGTCAGAGGGGTGAATAGAGGGATTAAGCAAGGGCAGGTTAGAAAGCTTATTATGGACAATAAGGTTAGTGTTTGTGGGATTATTGAAACTCATGTTAATGCTGAGAACCTTGACAAGGTTTGTTCTGGAATTATGAGGGATTGGGTTTGGGTGTCAAATGCTGAATATTGTGCTGATTGGATTAGAATTCTGGTGGGCTGGGATAGTTCAGTGATGAATGTTTTTGTCTTGGGTAAATCTGATCAAGTTATTCATTGCCTTATCTGACTGGAGGGTAATCGGAGTGATAATGCGAGAATTACGTAGAGATTCGTACACAGAAAAAGACTCCAGTTTAAAAGACCGTAACAATCGGTACTTTTGGAGTTTCAGGGACCCGAATTGAGGAACGGGAAGGCCATAAGGTGACTTGTCAAGATACAGACTCAGATAAAGAATACGAAGCTGACTGGAGGGTAATTAGAGTGATAATAGGAGAATTACGTAGATATTCGTACACAGGAAAAGACTCCCGTTTAAAAGACAGTAACTATCTGTTCTTTTGTAGTTTCAGGGACCCGAATGGAGGAACGGAAAGGCCATAAGGTGTCTTATCATGCTACAGACTCAGATAAATGATACGAAGCTGACTGGAGGGTAATTAGAGTGATAATGGGAGATTTGCGTAGAGATTCGTACACAGGAAAACACTCCCGTTTAAAAGACAGTAACTATCTGTTCTTTTGGAGTTTCAGGGGCCTGAATGGAGGAATGGGAAGGCCATAAGGTGTCTTGTCATGCTACAGACTCAGATAAAGGATACGAAGCTGACAAGAGGGTAATCGGAGTGATAATGCGAGAATTACGTAGAGAATCGTACACAGGAAAAGACTCCAGTTTAAAAGACCGTAACTATCGGTACTTTTGGAGTTTCAGGGACCCGAATGGAGGAACGGGAAGGTCATAAGGTGTCTTATCATGCTACAGACTCAGATAAACGATACGAAGCTGACTGGAGGGTAAATAGAGTGATAATGGGAGAATTACGTGGAGATTCGTACACAGGAAAAGACTCCAGTTTAAAAGACCATAACGATCTGTACTTTTGGTGTATCATGGACCCGAATGGAGGAACGGGAAGGCCATAAGGTGTCTTATCATGTTACAGACTCAGATAAACGATACGAAGCTGACTGGAGGGTAATCACAGTGATAAAGCGAGAATTACGTAGAGATTCGTACACAGGAAAAGACTTCAGTTTAAAAGACCGTAACTATCGGTACTTTTGGAGTTTCAAGGTTCCGAATGGAGGAACGGGAAGGCCATAAGATGTCTTATCATGCTACAAACTCAGATAAACGATACGAAGCTGACCGGAGGGTAATCAGAGTGATAATGCGAGAATTACGTTGAGATTCGTACACACAAAAAGACTCCAGTTTAAAAGACCGTAACTATCGACTTTTGGAGTTTCAGGGACCCGAATGGGGGAACGGGAAGGCCATAAGGTGTCTTGTCAAGATACAGACTCAGGTAAAGAATACGAAGCTGACTGGAGGGTAGTCGGAGTCATAATGCGAGAATTACATATAGATTCGTACACTGGAGAAGACTTTAGTTTAAATGACCGTAACTATCGGTACTTTTGGAGTTTCAGGGACTCGAATGGAGGAACGAAAAGGCAACAAGGTGTCTTATCATGCTACAGACTCAGATAAACGATACAAAGCTGACTGGAGGGTAATCAGAGGGATAATCGGAGAATTACGTAGAGATTCGTACACATGAAAAGACTCCAGTTTAAAAGACCGTAACTATCGGTACCTTTGGAGTTTCAGGGAACCGAATGGAAGAACGGGAAGGCCATAAGGTGTCTTATCATGCTACAGACTCTGATAAATGATACGAAGCTTACTGGAGGGTAATCAAAGTGATAATGGGAGAATTACGTAGAGATTCATACACAGGAAAATACACCAGTTTAAAAGACCGTAACTATCGGTACGTTTGGAGTTTCAGGGAACCGAATGGAGGAACAGGAAGGCCATAAGTTGTCTTATCATGCTACAGACTCAGATAAACGATACGAAGCAGACTGGAGGGTAATCACAGTGATAATGCGTGAATTAGGTAGAGATTCGTACACAGGAAAAGAATCGAGTTTAAAAGACCGTAACTGTCGGCACTTTTGGAGTTTCAGGGAGCCGAATGGAGGAACGGGAAGGTCATAAGGTGTCTTATCATGCTAGAGACTCAGATAAACGATACGAAGATGACTGGAGGGTAATTAGAGTGATAATGTGAGAATTACGTAGATATTCGTACACAGGAAAAGACTTTAGTTTCAATGACCGTAACTATCGGTACTTTTGGAGTTTCAGGGACCCAAATGGAGGAATGAAAAGGCAATAAGGCGTCTTATCATGCTACAGACTCAGATAAACGATACGAAGCTGACTGCAGGGTAATCAGAGTGATAATCGGAGAATTACGTAGAGATTCGTACACAGGAAAAGACTCCATTTTAAAAGACCGTAACTATAGGTACTTTTGGAGTTTCAGGGAACCGAATGGAAGAACGGGAAGGCCATAAGGTGTCTTATCATGCTACAAAATCTGATAAACGATACGAAGCTTACTGGAGGGTAATCAAAGTAATAATGGGAGAATTACGTAGAGATTCGTACACAAGAAAACACTCCAGTTTAAAAGACAGTAACTATCTGTTCTTTTGGAGTTTCGGGGGCCTGAACGTAGGAACGGGAAGGCCATAAGGTGTCTTATCATGCTACAAACTTAGATAAAGGATACGAAGCTGACAGGAGGGTAATCGGAGTGATAATGCGAGAATTACGTAGAGATTCGTACACAGGAAAAGACTCCAGTTTAAAAGACCGTAACTATCGGTACGTTTTTAGTTTCAGGGACCCGAAAGGCGGAACGGGAAGGCCATAAGGTGACTTGTCAAGATACAGACTCAGATAAAGGATACGAAGCTGACTGGAGGGTAGTCGGAGTCATAATGCGAGAATTACATAGAGATTCTTACACAGGAAAAGACTTCAGATTAAAAGACCGAAACTCTCGGTACTTTTGGAATTTCAGGGACCAGATTTGAGGAACGGGAAGGTAATAAGGTATCTTATCATGCTACAGACACATGTAAAGGACACGAAACTAACCGAATAGTAATCATACACACGATGCAACAATTACGTAGAGATTCGTACACAAGAAAAGGCTTTAGTTTAAATGACCGTAACTATCGGTACTTTTGGAGTTTCGGGGACCCGAATGGAGGAACGGAAAGGCCATATGGTGTCTTATCATGCTACAGAATCTGATAAACGATACGAAGCTGACTGGAGGGTAATTAGAATGATAATGGGAGAATTACGTAGAGATTCGTACACAGGAAAACACTCCCGTTTAAAAGACAGTAACTATCTGTTCTTTTGGACTTTCGGGGGCCTGAATGGAGGAACAGGAAGGCCATAAGGTGTCTTATCATGCTACAGACTCAGATAATGGATACGAAGCTGAGTGGAGGGTAATCGGAGTGATAATGCGTGAATTACGTAGAGATTTGTACACAGGAAAAGACTCCAGTTTAAAACACCTTAACTATCGGTACTTTTGGAGTTTCATGGACCCGAATGGAGGAACGGGAAGGACATAAAGTGTCTTATCATGCTACAGACTCAGATAAACGATACGAAGCTGACTGGAGGGTAATTAATGTGATAATGGGAGAATTACGTGGAGATTCGTACACAGCAAAAGACTCTAGTTTAAAAGACCGTAACGATCGGTACTTTTGGAGTTTCATGGACCCGAATGGACGAATGGGAAGGCCATAAGGTGTCTTATCATGCTACAGACTCAGATAAACGATACGGAGCTGACCGGAGGGTAATCAGAGTGATAATGCGAGAACTACGTAGACATTCGTACACAGGAAAAGACTCCAGTTTAAAACACCGTAAACACTTCAGATTAAAAGACCGAAACTGTCAGTACTTTTTGAATTTCAGTGACCTGATTTGAGGACACGAAACTCACCGAATAGTAATCGTACTCACGATGCAACAATTACGTAGAGATTTGTACACAGGAAAAGGCTTTAGTTTAAATGGCCGTAATTATCGGTACTTTTGGGGTTTCAGGGACCCAAATGGAGGAACGGAAAGGCCATAAGGTGTCTTATCATGCTACGGACTCAGATAAATGATACGAAGCTGACTGGAGGGTAATTAGAGTGATAATGGGAGATTTGCGTAGAGATTCGTACACAGGAAAACACTCCCGTTTAAAAGACAGTAACTATATGTTCTTTTGGAGTTTCGGGGGCCTGAATGGAGGAACGGGAAGGCCATAAGGTGTCTTGTCATGCTACAGACTCAGATAAAGGATACGAAGCTGACAGAAGGGTAATCGAAGTGATAATGCGAGAATTACGTAGAGATTCGTACACAGGAAAAGACTCCAGTTTAAAAGACCATAACTATCGGTACTTTTGGAGTTTCAGGGACCCGAATGGAGGAACAGGAAGGTCCTAAGGTGTCTTATCATGCTACAGACTCAGATAAACGATACGAAGCTGACTGGAGGGTAAATAGAGTGATAATGGGGGAATTACGTGGAGATTCGTACACAGGAAAAGACTCCAGTTTAAAAGACCGTAACGATCGGTACTTTTGGAGTTTCAGGGACCCGAATGGAGGAACGGGAAGGCCATAAAGTGTCTTATCATGCTACAGAATCAGATAAACGATACGAAGCTGACTGGAGGGTAATCACAGTGATAATGCGAGAATTACGTAGAGATTCGTACACAGGAAAAGACTCCAGTTTAAAAGACCGTAACTATCGGTACTTTTGGAGTTTCAGGGACCCGAATGGAGGAACGGGAAGGCCATAAGGTGACTTGTCAAGATACATACTCAAATAAAGGATACGAAGCTGACTGGAGGGTAGTCGGAGTCATAATGCGAGAATTACATAGAGATTCTTACACAGGAAAAGACTTCAGATTAAAAGACCGAAACTCTCGGTACTTTTGGAATTTCAGGGACCCGATTTGAGGAACGGGAAGGTAATAAGGTATCTTATCATGCTACAGACACATATAAAGGACACGAAACTCAGCGAATAGTAATCGTACTCACGATGCAACAATTACGTAGATATTCGTACACAGGAAAAGGCTTTAGTTTAAATGGCCGTAACTATCGGTACTTTTGGGGTTTCAGGGACCCGAATGGAGGAACGGAAAGGCCATAAGGTGTCTTATCATGCTACAGACTCAGATAAATGATACGAAGCTGACTAGAGGGTAATTAGAGTGATAATGGGAGATTTGCGTAGAGATTCGTACACAGGAAAACACTCCCGTTTAAAAGACAGTAACTATCTGTTCTTTTGGAGTTTCGGGGGCCTGAATGGAGGAACGGGAAGGCCATAAGGTGTCTTGTCATGCTACAGACTCAGATAAAGGATACGAAGCTGACAGGAGGGTAATCGGAGTGATAATGCGAGAATTACGTAGAGATTCGTACACAGGAAAAGACTCCAGTTTAAAAGACCGTAACTATCGGTACTTTTGGAGTTTCAGGGACCCGAAAGGAGGAACGGGAAGGTCATAAGGTGTCTTATCATGCTACAGACTCAGATAAACGATACGAAGCTGACTGGAGGGTAAATAGAGTGATAATGGGAGAATTACGTGGAGATTCGTACACAGGAAAAGACTCCAGTTTAAAAGACCGTAACGATCGGTACTTTTGGAGTTTCAGGGACCCGAATAGAGGAACGGGAAGGCCATAAAGTGTCTTATCATGCTACAGAATCAGATAAACGATACGTAGCTGACTGGAGGGTAATCACAGTGATAATGCGAGAATTACGTAGAGATTCGTACACAGGAAAAGACTCCAGTTTAAAAGACCGTAACTATCGGTACTTTTGGAGTTTCAGGGACCCGAATGGAGGAACGGGAAGGCCATAAGGTGACTTGTCAAGATACAGACTCAGATAAAGGATACGAAGCTGACTGGAGGGTAGTCGGAGTCATAATGCGAGAATTACATAGAGATTCTTACACAGGAAAAGACTTCAGATTAAAAGACCGAAACTCTCGGTACTTTTGGAATTTCAGGGACCCGATTTGAGGAACGGGAAGTTAATAAGGTATCTTATCATGCTACAGACACATATAAAGGACACGAAACTAACCGAATAGTAATCGTACTCACGATGCAACAATTACGTAAAGATTCGTACACAGGAAAAGGCTTTAGTTTAAATGACCGTAACTATCGGTACTTTTGGAGTTTCACGGACCCGAATGGAGGAACGTAAAGGCCATAAGGTGTCTTATCATGCTACAGACTCAGATAAATGATACGAAGCTGACTGGAGGGTAATTAGAGTGATAATGGGAGAATTACGTAGAGATACGTACACAGGAAAACACTCCCGTTTAAAAGATAGTAACTATCTGTTCTTTTGGTGTTTCGGGGGCCTGAATGGGTAACGGGAAGGCCATAAGGTGTCTTATCTTGCTACAGACTCAGATAAAGGATACGAAGCTAACAGGAGGGTAATCGGAGTGATAATGCGAGAATTACGTAGAGATTCGTACGCAGGAAAAGACTCCAGTTTAAAAGACCGTAAATATAGGTACTTTTGGAGTTTTAGGGACCCGAATGGAGGAACGGGAAGGTCATAAGGTTTTTTATCATGCTACAGACTCAGATAAACGATACGAAGCTGACTGGAGGGTAATTAGAGTGATAATGGGAGAATTACGTTGAGATTCATACACAGGAAAAGACTCCAATTTAAAAGACCGTAACTATCAGTACTTTTGGAGTTTAAGGGTCCCGAATGGAGGAACGGGAAGGCCATAAGGTGTCTTATCATGCTACAGACTCGGTTAAAGAATGCGAAGCTGACCGGAGGGTAATCAAAGTGATAATGCGAGAATTACGTAGAGATTCGTACACAGGAAAAGACTCCAGTTTAGAAGACCGTAAACACTTCAGATTAAAAGACCGAAACTCTCAGTACTTTTGGAATTTCAGTGACCTGATTTGAGGAACGGGAAGGTAATAAGGTATCTTATCATGCTACAGACACATATAAAGGACACGAAACTCAGCGAATAGTAATCATACTCACGATGCAACAATTACGTAGAGATTCGTACACAGGAAAAGGCTTTAGTTTAAATGGCTGTAACTATCGGTACTTTTGGGGTTTCAGGGACCCGAATAGTGGAACGGAAAGGCTATAAGGTGTCTTATCATGCTACAGACTCAGATAAACGATACGAAGCTGACTGGAGGGTAATTAGAGTGATAATGGGAGATTTACGTAGAGATTCGTACACAGGAAAACACTCTCGTTTAAAAGATATTAACTATCTGTTCTTTTGGAGTTTCGGGGGCCTGAATGGAGGAACGGGAAGGCCATAAGGTGTCTTATCATGCTACAGACTCAGATAAAGGACACGAAGCTGACAGGAGGGTAATCGGAGTGATAATGCGAGAATTACGTAGAGATTCGTACACAGGAAAAGACTCCAGTTTAAAAGACCGTAAATATCGGTACTTTTGGAGTTTCACGAACCCGAATGGAGGAACGGTACGGTCCTAAGGTGTCTTATCATGCTACAGACTCAGATAAACGATACGAAGCTGACTGGAGGGTAATCACAGTAATAATGCGAAAATTACGTAGAGATTCGTACACAGGAAAAGACTCCAGTTTAAAGACCGTAACTATCGGTACTTTTGGAGTTTCAGGGACCCGAATGGAGGAATGGGAAGGCCATAAGGTGTCTTATCATGCTACCGACTTAGATAAACGATACGAAGCTGACTGGAGGGTAATCTCAGTGATAATGTAGAGATTCGTACACAGGAAAATACTTTTGTTTAAAAGACTGTAACTATCAGTACTTTGGGAGTTTCAGGGACCCGAATGGAGGAACGAGAAGGCCATAAGGTGTCTTATCATGCTACAGAATCAGATAAACTATACGAAGCTGACTGGAGGGTAATCACAGTGATAATGCGAAAATTACGTAGAGATTCGTATACAGGAAAAGACTCCAGTTTAAAGACCGTAACTATCGGTACTTTTGGAGTTTCAGGGACCCGAATGGAGGAATGGGAAGGCCATAAGGTGTCTTATCATGCTACAGACTTAGATAAACGATACGAAGCTGACTGGAGGGTAATCACAGTGATAATGTAGAGATTCGTACACAGGAAAAGACTTTTGTTTAAAAGACTGTAACTATCAGTACTTTGGGAGTTTCAGGGACCCGAATGGAGGAACGGGAAGGCCATAAGGTGTCTTATCATGCTACAGACTCAGATAAACGATACGAAGCTGACTGGAGGGTAATCACAGTGATAATGCGAAAATTACGTAGAGATTCGTACACAGGAAAAGACTCAAGTTTAAAAGATGACGTGCTTGTCGTGGTACACGTAAAATTTCCCAATTACAACTAATAAATAGTGGCAAGAAGGTATCGAACACAGGGAGTTTGTGGAATGTGTGTAAACTAATAACTTTGCGAATTAACTAAATTTAATCTACTAAATAAAAATAAAGATCAAGAGTTGTTGATTGTTTTAGATTTGAACTAAATTACAAACTAATTACTTAATCAAAGTGAGTTTGTTTCTTAAGATTACAAAAGCAATGACCATTCCAGGATCCGTTTTCCCTAAACTCTTATGCAAAAGTTCCAACTAGAAAGAGTTACATAGACATAACTTATGCATAAACAACTGTTGTGATAAAAGGGAACAAAGTACCCGGATTATATTAATGCGAGGTTGTTTCCCGATGACCAATTAATCAATTAACCAACCCAAATCCTACCCGCAATATCTCGATTGTTAGCAACACCAAGAACGCACGATTAAGACTAAATATTGGTAAAATAATTAACTACAAACAATTGTTCAAACACCACAATAATCAAGCAAACATACTAGATTATCATTCTAGAAATTCAAAGGAACATACATAAGAGTTCAAGAAAAACTTCACCAAGGAATGATCACCAAGAGTTCTAGCCAAGCATGATTTGGTGAATCATCATCACAATCAAAGACACGTTCATAAACATCAAGAACATAAACCAAATGTTTAGAATTGTTCTTCAATGGTAAAACCTAGCCAAAATCGCCCAAAATAGTCTCTAGAAACGTTCTCAAGTGAAAAGTATGTGAAAAGACCAAGTAAAACCGCTTAAATGGATGGGAGTTACAAAAAACGTGCAGTGGCCACCGTACCTTACGGTGCCACCGTAAGGTACGGTGGAGTCCATAAGCTGACGGTGGTTTGAGCCTTTAGAACGGTAGCCAAATGTGCCCAGAAGCCACCGTACCTTACGGTGGCACCGTAAGGTACGGTGGGGCTCTCCAAAATTTAATTTTTTCTTCTTTCAAATCCTCCTCGTCCCAATCCGTTTCAGTCCGTTCCAAAGCTCGGATTTCTTCATTTTTAGCTCCTTTAAGCACCTGCAACCAAAGCATTCGTAGGCACCCAATTCCAACCAATAACATGATAAAATGTGGGAAAAATAGGCGTTTTAACAATATAAAGGGTTGTTCCTTGAACCACCCGTCACATCCCCACACTTACCCATTGCTTGTCCCAAGCAATCTACTACAAGTCATTTTCACAAATAAGCGATCATTTCAAAGTCATGTTTAATGTGTAATCCTCGTACTAACCCATCCTCAACACCCCAAATCAACACACCCCTCACAATATCTCTCCTCTCGGTATCAAGTAAGCTCTAGCAAAGATAAGCTAGACACACAAAAGGCAAACGGGTAGTTGCACAACCATAAGCTTGTATCTAAATCAATCATCCTCCTATCCTGAACATGAGTATAAATCAAAGGGGCTTAACGGTTGTAACTTGGCTAAGTGTGAAGGTAGGGAATAGGATATATATAAGTAGCGCAAACTTTACCCAGTCTTTTTATTACAAAACAAACACACACGAACAAAGAAACACCACTATATACAAACACATAACATAACTTTACTTGCTTTTTCTTTTCTTTTTCTCCCTTTTTTTTCATTTTTTTCATTTCTTTTCTTTCATTTTTTTTGTCATCTTTTTTTTTTCAAACAAATTACATAAACAAACTAAAGCATACTCAACTCAACACTTCAATAATACTATAAACACAAGAATAGACTAAACACAAAAGACCGGGTCAAGTTGGGTAAAATTTAGGAGCTAGTTTAAGGGTTACCAAACAATAGGCTTTAAGGCTCAAAAATGGGCAACTAAATGTCCAAACCCCCGCCCCTCTCGCTACCGTGCTCATATATGTAATGTATGAGGTCCAACCCCCCAAAACCCACACTCGCACTCACATGACGAGGCTACCTAATGCCCTTATCATCTCTACACCCATGTCCAATTAAAGATTCAAGTTGTATTCAAGCACAAGTTCTAGTGCACCCCTACCCGTTGCCACTCTCTCAAAGAAAGAATTTATTTATTTACATATGTGGCTTCAACTCTCACCAAGAAAAAGAAACGGGTATTAAGGGTTGCCGGTGTGTCTAATGGGGTTAAATCAAGGTGTTTCAATTTTTACAACATTGCACTTGACCTCAAAAATTTTCAAAAATCTCCAAAAATTTCCTCCCATCCCCACACTTGGGATGCATTGTCCCAATGCATGGTTTTGGAGAGGAATGATCGCAAATTTCAACCACAAGACCAATGTCTTTTAACTCCACCACAACTTTCTTTTTGGAATTTTTCATTTTTTTTTTGGATTTTTAATTTTTTTTTAACACACCACCTACTCTCACAACCCAAACAAATCATCAACAATTCAATACACCACCCAACCACCCGAAAACCAAAAGCACAAACAAAAACAAAAACAAACAAAATACAAAGCTATGTACAAGAAGCACGACCTGATTAGTAGTAGCACGGCTGAGGCGGCCCGAACACCGAAGTGAACAAATCATTCCATTCGCCGAAACCAAACGCTCCATCACCGCTTCCTCCTTGGTCCGTGGGTTGTTGTTGCTGCTGTGGGTCGACCCATTGGGAGTGATGAAGTGGTGGGGTCAGATAGGAGATGCTTCCATCATATGGCGGTAGGGACCCGTAATCCACCGGTTGTGGATTTGCAACGACGGGCCTCCCCGCATGCCAGTCATTGTTCATGCGCCTATTCTGATCATCGATATATCTATGGTTAATCTCCACTTGCTGAGAGTAAGCATGTGCCCTGTTCCACATTTCCTGACGATCAAAGCCTTGCTTCATCGTCCTCTCCATACTGGCACTCATCATTGTTTGATGATCAAATAGTGTGCGTTCCGACCCCGACCAAGTGTCAAATATCGAGGCTGGGGGACGTTGGTTTTCAATTACCTGTTGCATCGGTCCCCCAAAGGCCCAATTCTCCTCATACGACCTCTCAGTAAAATCATAAAAGCTTCCACCATGCGCATGACCCGAACTGCCTTGACCCAAATCCATATGCTTACCCCGCGGCTCTTCCACATAATCCTCTTCTTCACTTGGTGGCTCATTCTCACTTTCAGGTTCGTCTTGCTCTCCTGGTAAGAGCCTCCTAGCATCTACCTTCAATGCTCTCCACCTCTGACCCTCAGATTTCAGCTTGTGATACCTATCTGACTCGGTGTATGTCCACCCTAGTCCCAATGTCTTCAACTCAAACGGTTTGTACCTTTTATATCTTCCAACATCATCAGCTGTAATGGCTTTTTGTTGCATCAGAAGGGCAGCAATGAGTCGACAGTAAGGAATAATCCGCCTCCCGACCGAATTCCGACACATCCAAACATGATTTAAAATTAAGTACCGGAGTGGAAATTTTGGAGACCCCTTCATCAAGGAGTAAAGGACTGGAATTTCTGGAAACCTCACCTCTTGCTTATCCGCTCTCCTTGGTATCACATTCACAATGATGATAGCTAATAACAACTTTGCTTCAATCTTCAAGTTTCTCCTATACAAAGTTCCATGATATGTCCCTGGAATGAACAAAGCATCCAACATTTCGGTCCACTTCGGGTGCTTATCGGGCTTATACAACAAATCATCTAGACTAGGGAGCATGTACTCCCTAGATGACAGACTATCAAACTTTGCCAACTTTCGCAATGTCTCAAAAGACATTTCCACCTCTATCCCATTCACTTCACCGATTAACTTCATCTTAGACGGTGAATCATATCTTGGACATCTCAATGTTGCCATCCATTCCTCGATCTCATCCAAATATAAATATTTACTATTTCCATCATAGCAATGCAATGCTGCCTCCCAACCCAAGGCCCGAAATCGATCAACCACATTAAATGGTGCAAATTGCACTTCTTTAACATCCCTCTCACAAATGAAAGCACCCGCTTTATCTTTCAAATTCTTCATTTGATCATGAAAAAGCATAGCTTGCCATTCCCTTGGTTTTTCATTCAGAGGACCCGATTCCCACTTGGGTTTATCATGTATGTTTAGTTCCTCCACTGGCGTTGGCGTTTCCTCCTCAGAATCTTCATCTCTACCAACATATTTCCTTCTTTTATACTATTTCTCCGCCTGCTTGCCCTTTGCCTTTGCCTTTGAAGATGAACTCGCCCCATGAGCCTCACCAGTTTTCACCATTTTCCTATCTCAAACAAACACAATCAAAACAAACAACACAAAATCAGTTTCATATGTTCAACACCTCCCCACACTTGCTTGTTATCATGGTAGTAAGTGTTTGTGAACAAAAATACCGCCTTTGGTTCGACAAAAATTGGGCATGACGCCTCTACAATGTTAATATCACCAAAAGTTCACAACTTCCATCTCAAAATTTCATCTACTACCACATTATTACTCAAAATAACAATATTTACACACTACATTAACTAACAGGCAAGTGGGTATGAACTAGTAAGAACAAGAACCTCAATTTTTCACAATGTAGCATCAAAATCAACAAATGAGAACACATACCTTTGAGTGGATGATGCTAGAACACAAGAAAAACAAAAAACTTGAAAAGCCCCAAAATTTTTGGATTTAGGGTTTGTTATTCGACCCACTTAACGTGTTTTTCTTGCAATTTCCTTCCCACAATCGGAATCCTTGTGAAATTTTAGGCAAAATGGACTCAAGAATCAAGTGATTTGGTTAGAAATTGGAGAAGTTATGAAGATTTTAAGATGAAGAAGAGTTATGGGTTTATTGAGTTCTTTTGAAGGAGAAAGAAAGATGAAAGTGGAAATAGAATATGTGTGTGTTCAGGAAAGAGTCACGATGGTTTAGAAATTCTTTTTTTTTATAACGTAAAAAAAAACGCTGCACATTCCCAGACCCTACCGTTCCTTACGGTAGGGCCGTAACAAACGGTGGCTTGTTGACACTACTCCCCGGCAACGGCGCCAAAATTTGACGTGCTTGTCGTGGTACACGTAAAATTTCCCAATTAAAACTAATAAATAGTGGCAAGAAGGTATCGAACACAGGGAGTTTGTGGAATGTGTGTAAACTAATAACTTTGCGAATTAACTAAATTTAATCTACTAAATAAAAATAAAGATCAAGAGTTGTTGATTGTTTTAGATTTGAACTAAATTATAAACTAATTACTTAATCAAAGTGAGTTTGTTTCTTAAGATTATAAAAGCAATGACCATTCCAGGATCCGTTTTCCCTAAACTCTTATGCAAAAGTTCCAACTAGAAAGAGTTACATAGACATAACTCATGCATAAACAATTGTTGTGATAAAAGGGAACAAAGTACTCGGATTATATTAATGCGAGGTTGTTTCCCGATGACCAATTAGTCAATTAACCAACCCAAATCCTACCCGCAATATCTCGATTGTTAGCAACACCAAGAACGCACGATTAAGACTAAATATTGGTAAAATAATTAACAACTACAAACAATTGTTCAAACACCACAATAATCAAGCAAACATACTAGATTATCATTCTAGAAATTCAAAGGAACATACATAAGAGTTCAAGAAAAACTTCACCAAGGAATGATCACCAAGAGTTCTAGCCAAGCATGATTTGGTGAATCATCATCACAATCAAAGACATGTTCATAAACATCAAGAACATAAACCAAATGTTTAGAATTGTTCTTCAATGGTAAAACCTAGCCAAAATCGCCCAAAATAGTCTCTAGAAACATTCTCAAGTGAAAAGTATGTGAAAAGACCAAGTAAAACCGCTTAAATGGATCGGAGTTACAAAAAACGTGAAGTGGCCACCGTACCTTACGGTGCCACCGTAAGGTACGGTGGAGTCCATAAGCTGACGGTGGTTTGAGCCTGTAGAACGGTAGCCAAATGTGCCCAGAAGCCACCGTACCTTACGGTGGCACCGTAAGGTACGGTGGAGCTCTCCAAAATTTAATTTTTTCTTCTTTCAAATCCTCCTCGTCACGATCCGTTTCAGTCCGTTCTAAAGCTCGGATTTCTTCATTTTTAGCTCCTTTAAGCACCTGCAACCAAAGCATTCGTAGTCACTCAATTCCAACCAATAACATGATAAAATGTGGGAAAAATAGGCGTTTTAACAATATAAAGGGTTGTTCCTTGAACCACCCGTCAAAAGACCGTAACTATCGGTACTTTTGGAGTTTCAGGGACCCGAGACTCAGGTAAACGATACGAAGCTGACTGGAGGGTAATCACAGTGATAATGTAGAGATTTGTACACAGGAAAAGACTTTAGTTTAAAAGACCGTAACTATCGGTACTTTTGGAGTTTCAGGGACCCGAATGGAGGAACGGGAAGGCCATAAGGTGTCTTATCATGCTACAGACTCAGATAAACGATACGAAGCTGACTGGAGGGTAATCACAGTGATAATGCGAGAATTACGTAGAGATTCATACACAGGAAAAGAATCCAGTTTAAAAGACCCTAACTATCAGTACTTTTGGAGTTTCAGGGACCCGAATGGAGGAACGGAAAGGCAATAAGGTGTCTTATCATGCTAGAGACTCAGATAAATGATACGAAGTTGACTGGAGGGTAATCAGAGTGATAATCGGAGAATTACGTAGAGATTGGTACATAGGAAAAGACTTTAGTTTAAAAGACCGTAACTATCAGTACTTTTGGAGTTTTAGGGACCCGAATGATGGAACGGGAAGGCCATAAGGTGTCTTATCTTGCTACAGACTCAGATTAACGATACGAAGCTTACTGGAGGGTAATCAAAGTGATAATGGGAGAATTACGTAGATATTCGTACACAGGAAAAGTCTCCAGTTTTAAAGACCGTAACTATCGGTACTTTTGGAGTTTCAGGGACCTGAATGGAGGAACGGGATGGCCATAAGATTTCTTATCATGCAACACACTCAGATACAGGATACGAAGCCGACCGGAGGGTAATCGGAGTGATAATGCGAGAATTACATAGAGATTCGTACACAGGAAAAGACTTTAGTTTAAATGACCGTAACTATCGGTACTTTTGGAGTTTAAGGACCCGAATGGAGGAACGGAAAGGCAATAAGGTGTCTTATCATGCTACAAACTATGATTCAATCAAGAACAAAAACAAACAATGTCCATATAAAAGGGTTATCCGAACACAATATCCAAAAACGACTAGTAAGACAACTAGTTAAAAAGCGTATATTGTGCACACAATCATATATTATTTTGTAACACATGGACTTGTACAAAGACTCTTCTTAACATCTAATCATAATATGTGGCCAAGTATTTGTACTAGATGTGTATTAAAATGTTCAATATATATATATAT
The DNA here is from genome assembly GCA_032199755.1 of Ambrosia artemisiifolia. NCBI lineage: Eukaryota > Viridiplantae > Streptophyta > Magnoliopsida > Asterales > Asteraceae > Ambrosia > Ambrosia artemisiifolia. Next base: position 28,288,135 of record CM063524.1, on the reverse strand, counting down.
ATATACACATACATGTATGCGACGGCATACACATACACATGTGGGTGTATTGTGATTTTCAAAGATCAAACTCTTACACATTAATGAACCATCATCTCAAGTCACCTAGATTCCACCCCATTTAGCAAAATACTTTACTACTTATCCAACCCATAATAGTTGACTTGCCAAAAATAAACACCCTATATATATATATATATATACACGACACACACATGCATAAGTGTGTAGTATTTGTGTCTTTCACTCATGCACAAGTCCTATCTTTACATTCTTCCACCAAGATTCATCCAACACTGTAGATGCACGTTTTGCGACTAGTGATTGGATTAGGTTGATTAACATATGTTAGTGATGTTTTGAAGTGGGCGAAGGTGAAAGAATGTGGGCGAATGTATGGTTGACTGGGCGAAGGTGATTTAGAATGGACGAAGATGGAAGACAGAAGACCTGAAGTCCAGGTTCGTACCTTGTAAGTGGGCGAATGTGGACAATGTCCACATTCGCACCATGAAAAGGGGCGAACCTGCAGTATCTATAAATAGATTTTGGTCATTTTCATGTTAAGTAGAGTTTTAGAAAGTGTGTGTTGAGAGGTCAGGTTCAGGTCTAGATAGTGAATGTTTATGTGATCATTAGATTAACGTGTGTGTTGATTGTAAACAAGTTTTGAGAAAGTTAATCTATGAAATGGTGATTAAAAGGTGTCTTACGTGTGTTTGATTTGCGTATTATCATTTTGTTCAGTTCTAGGGTTTCCGCACCTAGAATTATGACTTGTATGATCATTACATCCTGTTTTAGCTAAATTCTTTCAACTACAAAGTGGTATCAGAGCCGTACGGATCATACAACAACAAAATTGATAATATCAGAGCTGATTTGGACTTAATTTTGGTAAATATTCATCTGTTTTTGATTGAAAATGGTTTTTGAGTGATTTTCAAGGATTTCGAATTGAATTTGTGGTTAAAATCAAGTTTTCCAAGAATTAAAGTTGTTCCAAATCAATTCCGAATCAAAACCTGATAAAGATCATCAAAATCTATAAACTTTTGAAAATCTCAGATCAAAATAACCGTTTTTCAAAGTGTAACCGTTTTTCAAACAAGAAATGGGCGAATCTAGATCACTGTGGGCGAACCTGACCTTGCTAGGGCGAATCTGAGATAGTTTTGGACGAACCTAGAGTGTTGTGTTAAGATTTTCCACATTCGGGTGAGATTTTCCACCTTCGACTGATCGGGCGGGCGAAAGTGGAAACGGAGTGAGCGAACGTGAGACATTGTGGACGAACGTGGATAAGGTCAAGAGTTTTTCTACATTCTGGTGACTATTCTACATTCGGGTGACACTGTTTGGACGAAAGTGAAAACTTTGGACGAACGTAGAACAGTTTAGGGCGAACGTAGAACTGTGTTTGGAAAATTTTCTAAGTTTTGTGATTTTCGAAGTTCGTGAACATCATGTGGAATTTTCCGACTACACCGAGACCAGCAACGACACAACAACAACAGCAAGTGACGATGGACCCATGGACAGTGGCAGCTCAGAAAACGAGCACTCAGTCTGCGCAACCGATTAATTACATAGCGATGACTAGCTCGATGCCTCAGAGTGTTGCACCTTCACCACCACAACCTGTGACAGACTATTGGGGAGTAGCAGCTGCGGTGGTAAATACTCAAACTACCAATGCTATTTCTACACTAATAAATGACTTATCTTCAGGTAGCGGGAATCGTCCACCCAAGCTAATGGAGATGCAGGAGTATAACCAGTGGCAGAAGAAATTCAAGATCCATCTGGAAGGCATGGGAGTGGAGGGCGCAGAGGCGTGGCGAATGATAGCTAAAGGGTATGTTGCACCGGTTCTGGAGAACACCGGTGAACCAGTTCCTTTGGAGAGTATGTCAGACGAGGAGAAAAAGAAATTTGCTGTGGAGAAGAAAGCATACTCCCAGTTGACTCAGGCGATCACAAATGATTTACTACATCAGTTTGGAACGTGTACTACGTCGAAGCAATTATGGGATGTGCTTAAGAATCGTCATGATGGGAATGAAAAGACGAGAAGGTTGAGGATGGAGGAGTTGAGAAAAGAGTTTGAGAATTTTACTTATGTTGGAAATGAGACATTAAAAGAGTTGACTCCTAGATATTGTCATTTACTAAATGAATTGTCTAGTTATGGTATACAGATTCCAATGACAGATCTGGTGGACAAGTTTGCAGATGCTTTACCACCGTACTGGGATCAACATGTTGAAGTGCTCAAAGAGAAGGATGCTTACAGATTTTGGACTATCAATGAGTTCGTACAGAAGCTGGAGAATAAAGAGCTCGAGGAGAAGAGGAAAGCCAAAAGATCTCAGATTCCTCAGAATCCAGATTTATACTATGGTGGTACTTCAGCAACAGTTGAAAACTCGAGTGCAGGTGGAACAGTGGCACCTCACATTGCTTGTATTTCTAGTGTCATGGAACCACCAAAACCAACCATCAACTACATCGCACAAACCTCATCCTATTCACAACCATCATACACACCTCCACCACAACAATACACTAATTCCTACATTTCACCATTCTCTTCGATGCAGCAAGCAGCATTCTACACTGCTAGCCAATCACAACAATCACCTCAACAACCACAATACATGACTCAAGTGAATCAACCTAATCAACAACCAGTGGTTTTGGAGACTTCCAATTTGGGCAATGTGACTGTTGAAGTTGCTCAGCAACATATTGCATTAGTCTCTGCAATGGTTTCATCATATAACGGTTTGGTTGCAAGTCAAATTGGGAACAATAACTTGACCAATGAAGACTATGCACAGATAGACAAAGAGGAGATGGAACTGATTGATATTCAGTGGGCTTTTGCTAGTATAATGAGAAGGGCAACTGAGTTTATTGAAAAGACTGGTAGGACTGATTTGGGAACTTCTCCAAATACAACCTACGGGTTCAACAAGGAGAAAGTGACATGTTTTAACTGTGGAGGTAAAGGTCACTTCAAACGGGAATGCACTCAGCCACCTAAACAAGGCAACAGAAACCCTTTCAACTCAAACTACCAGAACCGTCAACAACAAAACCAAAATCAAGTTTCTTTCCAAAGTAACAACAACTATCAAAACCAAACCAATTACCAAAACCGACAAAACAACTCAAACAACAACCAAAACAGACAACCAAACACTACCAACCAGAATCAAAACCAATCACCAAACAACACTAACAGAACAGTTATACCGATCACTACACCAAATGAGCAGCCACAGAATACGAATCAGAATCAAGCTCTGGTGATCCAGCAGGATGAAAGGTTTGACTGGTCTGGGATGCAAATTGGTGTTGAGGAGATTACAACTGGTGGGAATGTGGCTTGTGTTGCCCGACAGGTTGAAACTGAGGAGTCGGTGATAGTTGATCAAGATAAAGAAACTAAGAGTGAAGTTGATGAATCTGTGGAAGAGGTGAATGTGGAGACTGATCTTGTTGAGGTTCAAGCTGAGGAAGCAAGTTCTGGAGTAGTGATTGACACAGTTTCTGATGTTCCTGAGGAGTGTGAGTCTGTTTATTCAGATTCAGACAGTGAATCAGACACAGAGGCGAGTGTTACATCGTTGGATGATGAGATTGATCAGTTGCTGGCAGAAGCAGATTTTCTTAAGACGAGGAAGTCGTGCATTGTGGATGACGCTTTCACCAGGATCGATTATTCGAAGTTTTTCGCTGGAAAGGAAGCTCATTTTGCTTTGATGGCCATGACAGATCCTCCTAAACAGGTAAGTTCTGAATCTAGCACTGATGTTACCAGTGATAAATACTGTGGAACTTGTGATTGAATGACAGAAGAAAACAAAGAACTTCGCGTTCAATGTGATAGTGCTATAATCAATTGTCAATCTACTCGCAAAGAATTGATTGCTTTCAACAAAGTACTCGATGGATATAAAAAGGACATTTCCGACCTTAAAAACACTCTTTCATTAAAACAATTAGCCATTAATAACTATATTAATGAAATTGAGAATACAAAGTTGGAAATGGCCACCATTAAGTGTTTTGCTGAAAAAGTCAATAAGAAATTGGAGAGTTATAAGCACATTGCTTATGTTGTAGACCACATCATTGATGATCAAACCACTAACTATAAGTATGTGCCTTCTCCGGTGCTTTTTGAAAATCATAATTGTCATCAAGTGACACCGGAGAGCTCAGTAAAATCAGACTCATCATCGGAAAATAAATCCAATACCTCAAGTGTTGGTGATCCTCATTCCGATGTGAGGCCGATTTTAGGTTTGAATGATGAAGGTGTTACAGTTGAAAATGTTGATTCAGACTCAGAGAGTGATGACTCTGGAAGTTACCAAAGTGCTAATGTGTGTGATATTCCAAAAGAAAATCACATCATTACTACTGAACCAGTGTCATCGTCTTAGCATGTGCATCCGATGGCTAACGCACATCGTGAGAAAAAGGCTGAAAAGAATGAGATTAAGAAAGAAGTTAAGAATGAACCGAGTGACAAACCAGTCAAGGTGTTTTATCGGATGGAAGGATCCGATAAAATCATCTCTGACGAGGAATATCCAATTAAGTTTGCCAACTATGCTAAAATTGATAAAATTTGGTAAGAAAGTACTATTTGGTTTCCAAAACATGAGAGAACAAATGAGATTCCACCGGCAATTTTAAAGAAATTGTATTTGGATGTTCCTCAAGAACCAAAGGTTCATGTCACAGAGTTTATTAAGCCCAAAAACAAAGCAAACGGTTTTCATGAGCCTGCATACTCAAAAGGGCCACTCCCTGAGAGTTTGAGGAACAAACAGTATAATGATCAATATCCTGTTCGATCATTTGCTCAACCGAATGCTCCAAATGTTTTTGAGGAATACCGTGCATGCTTTAAATGCGGGGAGAGAGGGCATTTACTTGCTCACTGCCCGTATGTAAGGCATAAGAGGCACGAGGTTGAAGTTAGGGAATCCATGAGGAAACCGGTCGATCATCATTACGTTCCACCACACAGACGTTTTGTTTCTCAACAACAACAATTTTATAATCAAAACAATTTTTATCAAACGAGGAACAATCGTCCTTTTCAGTATGATCGTCGAAACCGGATTGCTATGGAGAATTCATGGAGAAAACCAGTAGTGAACACAACAAATGATAGGCAAAGGGTTCCACCAAAACCTATTGTCAAGTCAAATGTTAGACCTAAATCTGTTAAATCAGAGAAGGTGCCCAAGAAAGTTTCTTTTGCAAACAATGTTCAGAAAACGACTGAGAATCCAAAATCTCAGATTCGTATCTTGAAACGATCTGAACAATCTTGGACACCAAATGGTTCTCCAGGTGCCTCAACTTCAAAATCAAATGAGAAAAAGGAAAATGTTTTGAATGATCCCAAAAAGATCGATCCAAAACAAAATGCTGAAGTGTATGTTTCTTTGAACAATGATATTCAAAGACCCAAGACCTCTCAGGCTTGGGTCCCCCGAAAGAACTAACTGTTTTACTTGATGTGTGCAGGGAGCTTCAGCTGGCCCTATTAGCAGTCTTTGGATTGTTGATAGTGGAGCTTCAGGCCACATGACCGGGGATCTAGCGTTACTGTTTGATGTGAAGAACATTAATGGTGGATATGTTGCATTTGCCGGGAATAAAGGCGGATATATCACTATGGAAGGGAGTGTGAGTAATGGGATTGTGAGCTTTGAGAGGATTTCATATGTGAAGCAGATAGATTATAATCTGTTGAGCGTCAGTCAAATCTGTGATAAACAATTCACTGTTCATTTTGATGACAAATCCTGCTATATTCTCAAACCAGGCTTCAAAATTCCAAAAGAGTGGGTAATGTTGAAGGCACCTCGCGTCAACAACCTTTATATTCTTGATATGTCCAAGGCAATAATTACCCAGGGGCAAATAACATGTTTTCTATCAAAGGCGACCGAGAAGGAATCGATAATGTGGCACCGAAGAATGGGGCACATTCATTTGAGGAAAATGAATCATCTTGTGAAGAATGGACTTGTCGATGGAGTGAATGTGAAGCATTTCCATTTGAATGACAAGTGCGTGAGTTGTAAGAAGGGGAAGCAACACAGACAGTCCCACAAAGTAAAGAAAGTTAACTCTGTAGAGATGCCACTTGAACGATTGCACATGGACCTATTCGGACCTGTCAAACGCAAAAGTCATCTTGGGGAGCTTTATTGTTTAGTTGTCACTGACGACTACTCAAGATTTTCATGGGTGATGTGTTTGCAGCATAAAAGTGACACCTTTAACAACTTGAAAGTTCTGTTCACTCGATTGGAAAATCTTTATAATCTCAAAATCAAGAGGATTAGGAGTGATAATGGGACGGAGTTCAAAAATGCAAAGATGGATGAACTTTGTGAAAACAAAGGAATTCATCATGAATATTCGGCTCCGTACACCCCACAACAGAACGGTGTTGCTGAACGCAAAAACAGGACTCTAATTGAGGCGGCAAGAACAATGCTCGCAGACTCGAATCTTCCAGTAATGTTCTGGAACGAGGCGATTTATGCAGCAAATTATACACTCAATCGGGTTTTAACTGTGAAGAAGTTTGGTAAAACTTCTTATGAGCTGTTACACCGACGAAAGCCGAACTTAGAGTATCTAGAACCTTTTGGGGCACCATGCACGATGTTGAATCCAAGCGAGAAGTTTAGTCCGAAAGCTGAAGAGGGATACTTTGTTGGATATGCAACCCCGCTTAAACGGGTATACAACAAGCGAACTCGTCAGGTGGAGGATTGGGCTAACGTCGAAGTTCAACGGTATACACAAAATGTGCAAGGGATTGGTCCTGATTGGATGTTTGATTACAAAGATTTCTTTGAATCATTCAATCTAGATAGCTTGGTTGAAGAAGCTGTTATCAGATTACTTTACGAGTGTGAAAACGCGGCGACTTCACCGTTGGTACGTCCGATCACCGTAAATCCCCCACCAGCTTCTAATGATACCAATGTTCCTGTACCGGAGGAAGAAGTGTTTCAAGAGGCTTCTACAACTTTAAATTCTTCAGAATCAGAAGATGATGAACAATTTGAAGAAGTTATTCTTGAAAACGCAACAGAACCAGAGGCACCACCAGTGAACCCAACTCCAGATGTTGCTTCATCGTCTAACACGGGTCATGATCTTGATGCTGTAGAGAACTTGACTATTCAGACGGGAGTTACTGTACCTGAACATCCGGAATCTCGGATTCATCGTATTCACCCACTGGAGCAAGTTATCGGTGATCCTGGAAGTAGTGTGATGACAAGAGGGCAGCTGCGAAGCGTTAATTCGACAGAGAGTTTTGGTGCTTTAGCTTTATATGCCAAAATACAAAAATCTGGTAGTCAAAATGATTGGTCGTTTGCATGTTATGTGTCTCAGGTCGAGCCAAGGACATACAAGGACGCTTTGCTGGAGGACGCCTGGGTTGAAGCAATGCAGGAGGAGTTATTACAATTTCAGAAATTGGGGGTTTGGACGCTCACTGATTTACCGCCTGGAAGAAAGAAGATCGGCACCAAATGGGTATTTAAGTGTAAGAAGGATGATCGTGGTGTTATAGTTCGAAACAAAGCCAGATTGGTCGTACAGGGTTTCCATCAAATCGAAGGGATTGATTATAACGAAATCTATGCGCCTGTAGCACGCATTGAGGCAATTCGGATGTTTCTTGCGTTTGCTTCCTATAAGAAGTTCAAGGTATATCAAATGGACGTCAAGAGCGCATTTCTGTACGGGAAAGTCAAAGAAGAGGTTTATGTCGGGCAGCCACCAGGCTTTGAGGACCCTATCCACCGGGATAAGGTGTATGTACTGAAAAAAGCGCTGTATGGTCTGCACCAGGCTCCAAGACAGTGGTACGAGGAGCTGAGTACATACCTCATGGCAAAGGGATTTAAGCGCGGTCTCGTCGACTGCACCCTATTCACAAAGAAATCAGGGGATGATTTGCTTCTAGTGCAAATATACGTTGATGATATAATATTTGGCTCAACTAACGAACTTTTATGCAGGGAGTTTGAAACTGTCATGCAGGAAAAGTTTGAGATGAGTGCAATGGGGGGGATGCAGTTTTTCCTAGGCTTGCAGGTGGACCAAAGACCCACGGGGATCTTCATTCACCAGACGAAATACGTATCCGAAGTCTTGAGCCGGTTCCAGATGGAGGATTCCAAGCCGATGGATACCCCGATTCAACCCAATCACGGGATTGGAGTGGACGCTAAGGGGGAGCTGACGGACCCATTTACATACAGAGCAATCATCGGATCTCTGATGTATCTTAACGCATCTCGACCAGATATTATGTTCGCAACGTGTCTCTGTGCTCGCTATCAATGGAAGCCGAAACAAAGTCATCTGACGGCGGTCAAGCTTATCCTTAGATTTCTGAAGGGTTGTCCCTCGAGAGGACTTTGGTACCCTAATGATGATGATTTTGATTTTATCGCTTTTAGTGATGCAGATTGGGGCGGCTGTGACAAGGATAGCAAATCCACTACAGCTGGATGCCAGTTTTTAGGGAGCTGGTTAGTCACCTGGCAATGTAAGAAGCAGACTTCGGTCGCACTGTCTACCTGTGAAGCCGAGTACATTGCAGCCTCGAGTTGCCGTTCGCAAGTGCTCTGGATCCAACAGCAGATGGTGGATTACGGTTTGCAGTTTCTTAAAACCCCTATACACTGTGATAATGAAGCCGCAATCGCATTAACTAAAGATACGGGCAATCATTCTAAAGCGAAACATATCCGGATCAAATACCATTTTATCCGTGATTGTTACGCTAAAGAATTGATAGATATGGTCAAAATCCATACTGACTATCAACGTGCAGATTTGTTCACTAAAGGTTTTGACAGATCCCGCTTTGAATATCTTTTAAAAGTTAACAACATAAAGGAAAAACAGGACTAATCAGCACCTCGGTTTATCGCTTTTAAGTTTCAAATTTTCTTTCAAGTTTTTATTGTTTTTCAGAAAAATTCAAAACCCAAAAATATGTTTTACATTTTAGGGGGAGTCTTTTTATCAGAAAAACCAAAAACATTGAAAAATCAAAAAGACCTAAAAATTAGAAAAACCAAAAATGATTTCCAGGATAAAAAGAGGAAATGATAGTACATCAGTGGGGATCTGACACAGGCTAAATATTTGTATAGTAATATGAGGCGTGTGTTGATTACGTGTGATGTGCTGATAGGCTTCGTAGACTAAATTTGCGTGCATTAGTGATACAAACATAACGAACTACGCGTTCGTGGCTGAACACCTCATGGGCATATGGTCTTAGTACCGTAATTTTGTTTGATAGGATTGCCAAAATCTGAGGTTTCGGGTCGTTATGTTATGGTTATCCGGGATATTCTGATTAAACTTTTGTCGTATTGATTTACGGACCTAGTTTCATCAGAATATTTGCCAAAAGAGCTTAAATGCCAAAACCGAAAGTTACCGAATTGAGGAACTTCATGTTTTTACTGATCGACGATCATAATTACATCGTATCGATTTACTGATGCAAATCAGTAGTTGATATCAGCCTCAACCTGGTATATATGCACAAGTTACTCTGCTGCATTCGTTTGCTGACCTGTACACCTCTGTGCTATATAACTTGTAACTTTTACGGATAACTCTGGCATAATCACGCGTTACGACGAAGCTTTGTGCAATTACTTGATACGGGAGTATGTCGTGTGTGTGGGAACCACAACGTGTTAGTCTAATACACCTAACTCGTATCATTTTAAAGCATTGCGTAACAGTCTGCATGTGAGCTTATGTGGACCACAATATCAGCAATTGCCGTGTCACATACTGTTTCTAATGATAATATTAAACAAAAAATCAACGCTGTGATCAGATTTCTCAAACAACTGATATGATCCTCTTACCGGACATCACAAAATGTTTACTGCTTTATTTACTTTGATGTATTTTACTTTTATTGTCAAAAAGATACAAAACCCAAAAAGATTTTAGGTGTGTTTTGATATAAATTTCAGAAAAACCAAAAGTTTTGCATTTCTGCTTTATTTTTAGATAACCAACGGTGTTTGATGGTCAATTTTTGAGATTTGATGAAACCATCTGGGCTTTGTATCATTCTAAAAGTGAAATAATGAGTTTTTGAGACTTAACGGGTTGAAAAATGTTGAACGGGATTCGAATTCGTGATTTGGCAAAATTTTCAGATTTTTCCATTTCACATTCGCCCCTTAAATGGGTCGAGTGTGGAAAAATCTCTACATTCGTGCGTTTTACAAAGGGCGAAGGTGGGTTTTATATAACAACTTTTCACCTTCGGGTAAGTATTTTACATTCGCACCATTGGTTTGGGGCGAATGTGGAATAATACCACATTCGTCCAGAAGAAACGGGCGAATGTAAACTCTTTAAATAGCCAGACACAGGTTCGACCCATCATTCTGCACTTTTTCAAAATTTTTCCAAGTAACGAGACCTTGTTGCCTTTATTCCTTTTGCCTTCGTTTATTAATCCTTGCTATTTCCTGATCATTTTAACCTGATTTTCACAAGTATTGGATGCATAATCAGATCAGAAATTGGGTTTTTAGTTTACGAAACCTAGGGTTATCAAACTGGACATTTTGGATTGTTTTTAATGGAAATTTTTGATAAGGATTCAATCATTATCAGTTTTAGGGGGAGAATATTCAAGGAATTAGTTTGATTCAATGTTTATGATGTTTAATCGATTGTTCTTTGTTTAAAACCCTAATTCCTTTTTTAAAAACTGATAATAATTGAATGTAAATGCAAATTGGTTATAGACGAGTGTTATTCGGACTCATTAGAACATGTTTCAATCAAAATCAGAAGTTAAATAACAAGAATGAAAAATTTTAAATTTTAGGGCATAACTGTTTTACATTCGTCCCTTTCAAAACGGGCAAATGTAGAAATTTGAGGGCGAATGTAGTGTTATTTGGACGAATGTAATTTTTAATCAAAACATTTCCACATTCGTGCCAAAATTTATACTTTCGTACCTTTAATTCCACATTCGGCCAAATAAAAATGGGCGAAAGTGGAATCTGTGAAAACCTTAAAACTTTTAACTTTTGTCGTTTTTGTGTTTTGACGTATTTTTTGATTTCTGTGTTGCAGATGGCTGAACTACCAGAAAATGTTGAGTTACCAGTGGAGAATGTCGTACCAGATCCAGTACCAGAGGCAGAAAACATTCCACAAGGATGGCCGTTCGAACCTACGCATAACTGTTGTGCGTATGTTGGCGATGTGGCGAAAAATACTGAATTTTCTGGAATTGTGGAGTTTTTAAGGCGAAGCCGTATCATTCATGCCTTAGCCACACCAGCTATTATCTACAAAGATATCGTGGAGGACTTTTACAAGAATGCGAGATATGATTTCTGGGAAGATCAAACAATTATCAGAAGCAAGATTCAGGATATGGAGATGTTTTTGACAGAAGCAGATATCAGAGAGGCTTTACAGATCAAGTTTGAGTCTAGTACTGATCCCAGAGAGGTTTCATGGACCGAGCAGAAAGTTTGTTTTCTTAGAATGAAGTATAAAGGTGTAATTGAAAGATTTTAGCTAAAACAGGAAGATATGATCATACAAGTCACAAAACCAGGTGCGGAAACCCTAGTTATGAACAAAAAGATAATACTCGGATCAAAACACAGAAAACATCATTTCAAAGGCTTTTTCATAGATTAACTTTGATAAAAACGTGTTACAATCAATCACCTAGTCAATCTAATGAACTCACACACTATCACAAATTAACCTTGAACCTGACCACAATACACACACAAACTAAACTCTCTCTAACTTGAAAACACACAAAAACTATATATAATGTCTGCACATTCGCCCCTTTGTATGGTGCGAATGTGGAACTTTTCCACATTCGCCCACTACAAGGTACGAATGTGTTTGTCTTGGTCAGCTTCTTTCACCTTCGCCCAAAACCTCTTCTACATTCGCCCACTATTCCACTTTCGGCTCATCAGGAACTTTCTAACATACGTTAATTAGCTAATCCAATCACTAGTCGCACTTCGTGCATCTACAAACTCCCCCTCGACTATTGATTGGATTGTTTTCGATCTTCGTCCATCGCCTTGTTCATCAAATAAATTCTCAGCTGCTTCTTCTGTTCTTTTGTCATTTCGGGCTCCAACTTTCTTTTCACCGGCTTAGGCACATCGGCCATCTTCACCATTTTACCAAGTTTGGTATCCAAGTTGCTACCAGAGTTTATGTCATATGCAAAGCAAACTCCCACAACTTGTGTATACTTCTTAGCCTGTTCTGCATCATTGGGATCATGATGAATCGGATTGTAGAAAAGCATGATGATGTCTTCAAATGTACAGTTTATCAACCACATAGGATCAAATACATGAACATGCTTGTATTTGTCCTTCCCATCTCTCAATACTATCACTGCTTCTGCCTTCCTCCAATCATAATACCAGAAGATAAAATCAGCACTGAAGTGTTGTGGCAAAGGCATCAAAGGTATCTTCTTCATCACTTCAGGTGCTTTGTAAATCAAGGTCACCCTCTTCAAACCAGTTTTAGGATCAATATCCCTGTGAACTTTCCTTCTAGGATACTGAGGCTTAAACCTGTTCCATTTCGTCCTGCTCTCCCAAACCAACTTATCAGCAAACCAACCAACCGCTGTACTGTTCACCGAAGCTCCAGACATAGGGAATCTGCAAATGTCTCTGACCGCCCAGTACGGTAGAGTTAGCAAATCAATGAATCTGTAAAAATACAGAATTCCTGATTCCCATTTAACAGCTAAACACTTCAATCTTCCCAAATATGTCCAGCCGAGAGCTCTGCCTTTGAACTTCTCGTTGTGAAATCTGTAAAAACTACCTTGAGCTTCAGGCTTTGGTCGGGTTTCATCCATTTCCTTCAACTTCTGCAAGTATGTCTTCAATTCATCATTCTGACTTGAAGATTGTTTCTTTTCAGTACCAAACACTGTTTCAACGAACTCCTCACTTCTTTTCTTAGCTTTCCTCTTAGCTGATACGTTTGGTAACTCTGTGAAGTTTGGGAAAACTACTTCTTCATTATTCTGTCTGAAATATTGTGGATATTCCTCGTGAGTAATATCCTCAATTTCCACTTCATCCATCTCAGGAGTATTCTTATCATCTGAGTGATTTCCAATATCCTTTTCAGGAGTATCTGGAATCGACTCATCCATCATAATCTCCTCAATTGATTTCCCTACTCGCTGTGCAAGACCATCCAGAATTTCTTTAGCAACAGCAGCAGGTACTTCACCCTCCTCTAAATCAGGATCATTATATTCCAGCTCATATCTCATATCATCAGTCTGGAAGATCTCAGCAAATCTGCCTGTGAACTCAATGGTCCATTCTCTCTTCTCTAACATATCTCTATACACCTTCTTCGCATCATCATTCAAAGACCTCACCTTTTCATTCCAGAATATGCTTTCATCTGAGTCTACATTCCCACCTTTCTTCTTCTTAGAACTAGACTCTCCAGCATCCTTCTTAGGTGTTCTCTTCTCAAATGTGAACTTACTAGTGTCATCTCCCCCATCATCATCATCACTGTCATCACTATCATCATCATTCTTACTACCTGATCCCTCAGCATCATCATCATCATCTTTATCGCTTTTCTTGCTTTCCTCATCATCACTCTTCTCAGAATCATCATCCTCCTCATCATCCTTTTCTTCTTCATCATCAGAAGGTTCAAAATCTACCTGTTCCTCCTCTTTTTCCTTATCCTCCTCACCTTCTTTCAGCTTCGGTGCTTCATTGTATAAGCTGTCCAACAAATCACTAAGGCGTTTGTTTTCAGCCTTAAGTTCTTTATTGTCAGCCTTAATCACTTTAATCATACTCCGATTTCTGGAACACTTAACCTCAAGATTCTTATTATCAGCTTCAAGTTTCTTCACTTTCTGCTCAATCTCATCTTGGTTATTCTTTGAAGCTACCACAATCTGAAGCATCTTTTCTTCATTCTGCTTAAACTTAGCAATCTCTGCCTGCTGAGCTACTATCACTTTCATCATATCATCCATCCTTTTGTTAACCTGCTTCATCACATCGTCAGAAACAGTAACTTTCTTCGACTTGGATGGCTCAGCTTCTTTGGCTTTCTGTTTCTGAGGATTCTTAAACACGTCTAAAACATTATCCAGTGCAACATTGAACTCATCAACTGGTAATGCTTCAGCCTCTTTACTCTTTTTCTGTTTCTTGGCTACTGGTGAAGATAGCTTTGATGATGTACCTGCATCAGGTATCTTTTTGCCTTTCAGCAACTGAGCTATTTCCTTCTCTCTCAACTGCTTAGTGCTAGATTTCTTTGCCATTGTCTTATGCTTTGGTTTAGGCAAATTCACTACCACAGTCTCACCTGTTTCCAATTCATCCAGGTTAATACCCAAACCTCCTTCATCAACATCAACAGACTTCTTCTTCTGTGACACTTCTTCTATTGTCTTGTTCAAAGATTCAGACTCACCAACCATAGTGGCCTTACGTTTGGTGGTCTTTACTCTTTCTTCATCAGAATCCCACTGCTCATCAACCTCTGTCTCCTCAGAGTCAACTGATTCTTCATCAACCAAACTTGTTCCCTTCTTTGCAGTAGTTTTCTTCCTAACAACCTGTTGCTTCGAACTCCCCTGATCAGTCTTTGCTTTGCCCTTCCCTTTGGCTCCAGCATTGACTACCTGCCTCTTCCTCTTAGTGTTTGCATCAGCATACACCAAGGGATCATCATTATCAGAATCACTGTTGTCATGTCTTGCTTTGTTCTTGCCATAATCAGTGTAATCCTGACTAGCCAAAGCTCCAAAGAGTCTTCTGTGAGGTGGCTTTTCATTATCAGGCACACCCTTGTACCCTTTCATCCTTACCAATGTACGAATGTTCATGTGATCTTGACCTAGGATCACAGTTGGATCCTTATGCAATTCTGGATACTTGTGGTCAAAAATCATCATGAGAAACCTCGGGTATAACATGAATTGCTTCTTCTTCAACCCCTTTAACATCTCTAACATGTGGTCTAATATCATCCCAGATACGTTGAATGGTTTGTTAAGAGTTAACGCAACCATCAATGAACTCAAACTTCTTCTCATCACGTCGTATCCACCGCTCACACATCCGAAAACATGAATAATGACATGTGTAAGATACTTAAACTGCACACTCAACTTCCCTTTATGCATTGATCCATCAGTAATCGGACCCTTGTACTTCATCCTTAAAAAGCAAGCTTTCTGTTCAGTCCAAGATAGCTCTCTGGGATCTTCACTGACTTCAAACTTTATCTGCAATGCTTCTCTGATGTCTGATTCTGTCAAGAACATCTCCATCCCCTAAATCTTGCTCTTGATGATAGTCTGATTCTCCCAGAAATCATACTTAGCATTCTTGTAGAAATCTTCAACTATATCTCTGTAGATGATTGTTGGTGTAGCTAAAGCATGAACAACTCTGCTTCGCCTCAGAAACTCAACAATCCCAGAAAATTCTGTATTCTTTTCCACATCTCCAAGAAACGCACAGCAATTATGTGACGGTTCAAATGGCCAACCATGTGGAACAGATGCTTCAGCTTCCTGAACAGGATCTGGTACGACATTTTCCACTTGTGCCTCAACGTTTTCGGGTTGTTTAGCCATCTGCACATCAAAATCAAAAAAATACGTCAAAAACGACAAAAATTGAAAATTTTAAGAATTTAGATTCCACATTCGCCCCTTTTTATTAGGTCGAATGTATATATTTTGGTACGAATGTAAAGATTTGGTACGAATGTGAACATATATAGATTAAAAATTACATTCGCCCAACTTAAAGTTTCATTCGCCCGTTTAACTTTCACATTCGCCCGTTTTGAGGACCGAATGTGAAAACTGTAAAGCCCCAAAATTTAAAATTTTTCAAAGTTTGCTTTTAACAACTGATTTTGATTGTTTTGTATCCTACTAAGGCCGATTAACATTTGTGAATCAACAATTGTTCTTATTTTTCAATTTACATCAGTTTTAAAAAGGAATTAGGTTTTGTTTGTTTCAATCGATCAATTAACCCACTAAATGATGTTGTAATTCTAATTCCTTGATTATTCTCCCCCTAAAACTGATGTGGATTGAAATACTATCAAAAACAAACATTAACAAACGCCCTATAACCACAGATTGTAAAACCCTAGGTTCGAAAATAAAAACGATGATTCTGATCTGTTCTTGGCTCCATTACCTGTGTAATAAGGCTTAAAATGATCGGTATATGACAAGGAACAATAAACACAAGCAAAGGAAATCTCAGCAAGAAGTCTAGGTATCGTTGAAAAATTTTGAAAAAAATTATGAATGAGGGTCGAACCTGCTCATTGGCTTTTATAGGAGATCCACATTCGCCCGTTCATCTGGTCGAAAGTGGGTTAGTTCCACATTCGCCCCAAGCGAATGACCCGAATGTGGATACTGTTTACCCGAAGGCGGATTTGGTTTAAAAATCCCACATTCGCCCAAAGATAAACACCCGAATGTGATGATTTTTCCACATTCGACCCAATTAAGGGGCGAATGTGAAATGGAAAAATCTGAAAATTTTGCCAAATCACGAATTCGAATCCCGTTCAACATTTTTCAATCCGTTAAACTTCAAAAACTCATAATTTCACTTTTTGAATGATACAAAGCCCAGATGGTTTCATCAAATCTCAGAAATTGACCATTCAAGCACCGTCGGTTATCAAAAATTAAGCAGAAATGCAAGAACTTTGATTTTTCTGAAATTTTATCAAAACACACCTAAAATCTTTTTGGATTTTGTATCTTTTTGACGATAACAGTAAAAAGCATCAAAGTAAATGAAAGCAATAAACATTTTGTGATATCCGGTAAGAGGATCATATCAGTTTTCTGAGAAATCTGATCACAGCGTTGATCTTTTTGTTTAATATTATCATTAGAAACAGTATGTGACACGGCAATTGCTGATATTGTGGTCCACATAAGCTCACATGCAGACTGTTACGCAATGCTTTAAAATGATACGAGTTAGGTGTATTAGACTAACACATTGTGGTGCCCATACACACGACATACTCCCGTATCAAGTAATTGCACAAAGCTTCGTCGTAACGCGTGATTATGCCAGAGTTATCCGTAAAAGTTACAAAGTATATAGCACAGAGGTGTACAGGTCAGCAAACGAATGCAGCAGAGTAACATGTGCATATACACTAGGTTGAGGCTGATATCAACCACTGATTTGCATCAGTAAGTCAATACGATGTAATAATGATCTTTGATCAATAAAACATGAAGTTCCTCAATTCGGTAACTTTCGGTTTTGGCATTTAAGCTCTTTTAGAAAATATTCTGATGAAACTAGGTCCGTAAATCAATACGACAAAAGTTTAATCAGAATATCCCGGATAACCATAACATAACGACCCGAAACCTCAGATTTTGGCAATCCTATCAAACGAAATTACGGTACTAAGACCATATGCCCATGAGGTGTTCAGCCACGAATGCGTAGTTCGTTATGTTTGTATCACTAATGCACGCAATTTTTAGTCTACGAAGCCTATCAGCATATCACACATAGTCAACACACGCCTCATATTACTATACAATTCTTTAGCCTGTGTCAGATCCCCACTGATGTATATCATATCCTCTTTTTATCCAGGAAATCATTTTTGGTTTTTCTAATTTTTAGGTCTTTTTGACTTTTTCACTGTTTTTGGTTTTTCTGATAAAATGACTCCCCCTAAAATAAAGAACATATTTTTGGGTTTTTAATTTTTCTGAAAAACAATAAAAACTTTAAAGAAAATTTTAAACTAAAAAGCGATAAACCGAGGTGCCGATTAGTCCTGTTTTTCCTTTATGTTATTGACTTTTATAAGATATTCAAAGCGGGATCTGTCAAAAGCTTTTGTAAACAAATCTGCACGTTGGTAGTCAGTATGGATTTTGACCATATCTATCAATTCTTTAGCGTAACAATCACGGATAAAATGGTATTTGATCCGGATATGTTTCGCTTTAGAATGATTTTCAGTATGTTTAGTTAATGCGATAGCGGCTTCGTTTTCACAGTGTATAGGGGTTTTAAGAAACTGCAAACCGTAATCCACCATCTGCTGTTGGATCCAGAGCACTTGCGAACAACAACTCGAAGCTGCAATGTACTCGGCTTCACAGGTAGACAGCGCCACGGAAGTCTGCTTCTTGCACTGCCAGGTGACTAACCTGCTCCCTAAAAACTGGCAACCAGCTGTAGTGGATTTGCTATCCTTGTCACAGCCGCCCCAATCTGCATCACTAAAAGCAATGAAATCAAAATCATCATCATTAGGGTACCAAAGTCCTTTCGAGGGACAACCCTTCAGATATCTAAGGATACGCTTGACCGCCGTCAGATGACTTTGTTTCGGCTTCGATTGATAGCGGGCACAGAGACACGTTGCAAACATAATATCTGGTCGAGATGCCGTCAAATACATCAGAGATCCGATGATTGCCCTGTATATAAATGGGTCCGTCAGCTCCCCCTTAGTGTCCACTCCAATCCCGTGATTGGGTTGAATCGGGGTATCCATCGGCTTGGAATCCTCCATCTGGAACCGGCTCAAGACTTCGGATACGTATTTCGTCTGGTGAATGAAGATCCCCGTGGGTCTTTGGTCCACCTGCAAGCCTAGGAAAAACTGCATCTCCCCCATTGCGCTCATCTCGAACTTTTCCTGCATGACAGTTTTGAACTCCCTGCATAAAAGCTCATTAGTTGAACCAAATATTATATCATCAACGTAAATCTGCACCAGAAGCAAATCATCCCCTGATTTCTTCGTGAATAGGGTGCAGTCGACGAGTCCGCGCTTAAATCCTTTTGCCATGAGGTATGTACTTAGCTCTTCGTACCACTGTCTCGGAGCCTAGTGCAAGCCATATAAAGCTTTGTTCAGCACATAGACCTTATCCTGGTGGATTGGGTCCTCAAAGCCTGGTGGCTTCCCGACATAAACCTCTTCCTTGACTTTCCCGTACAGAAATGCGCTCTTGACGTCCATTTGATAAACTTTAAACTTCTTATAGGAAGCAAACGCAAGAAACATCCGAATAGCTTCAATGCGTGCTACAGGAGCATAGATTTCGTTATAATCAATCCCTTCGATTTGATGGAATCCCTGCACAACCAATCTGGCTTTGTTACGAACTATAACACCACGATCATCCTTCTTGCACTTAAACACCCATTTAGTGCCAATCTTCTTTCTTCCAGGCGGTAAATCAGTGAGCGTCCAAACCCCCAATTTCTGAAATTGTAATAACTCCTCCTGCATTGCCTCAACCCAGGCGTCCTCCAGCAAAGCGTCCTTGTATGTCCTTGGCTCTACCTGTGACACATAACACGCAAACGACCAATCATTTTGACTACCAGATTTTTGTATTTGGCATATAAAGCTAAAGCACCAAAACTCTCTGGCGAATTAACACTTCGCAGCTGCCCTCTGGTCATCACACTGCTTCCAGGATCACTAATAACTTGCTCCAGCAGGTGAATACGATGAATCCGAGATTCCGGATGTTCAGGTACAGTAACTCCCGTCTGAATAGTCAAGTTCTCTACAGCATCCAGATCATGACCCGTGTTAGATGATGAAGCAACATCTGGAGTTGGAGTTGGGTTCACTGGCGGTGCCTCTGGTTCTTCTGCATGTTCAAGAATAACTTCTTCAAATTGTTCATCTTCAGATTCTGAACAGTCTAATGAAGTAGAAGCCTCTTGAAACACTTCTTCTTCTGGTATAGGAACATTGGTATCATTAGAAGCTGGTAGGGGGTTCACGGTGATCGGACGCACCAATGGTGAAGTCGCCGCGTTTTCACACTCGTAAAGTAGTCTAATAACAGCTTCTTCAACCAAGCTATCTAGATTGAATGATTCAAAGAAATCTTTGTAATCAAACATCCAATCAGGACCCATCCCTTGCACATTTTGAGTATACCTGAATTGCCCTATTTCTTGCGTGTACCAACTGATTACTTCTTGGGTTGTGCCCAATACACCGGCAACTCCCATCATATGAAATGGGTTGTTGAACTTCCACGTTAGCCCAATCCTCCACCCGACGAGTTCGCTTGTTGTATACCCGTTTGAGCGGGATTGCATATCCAACAAAGTATTCCTCTTCAGCTTTAGGACTAAACTTCTCGCTTGGATTCAACATCGTGCATGGTGCCCCAAAAGGTTCTAAATACTCTAAGTTCGGCTTTCGTCGGTGTAACAGTTCATAAGATGTTTTACCAAACTTCTTCACTGTTAAAACCCGATTGAGTGTATAATTTGCTGCATAAATCGCCTCATTCCAGAACATTACTGGAAGATTCGAGTCTGCAAGCATTGTTCTAGCCGCTTCAATTAGAGTCCTATTCTTGGGTTCAGCAACACCGTTCTGTTGTGGGGTGTACGGAGCAGAATATTCATGATGAATTCCTTTGCTTTCACAAAGTTCATCCATCTTGGCGTTTTTGAACTCCGTCCCATTATCACTCCGAATTCTCTTTATCTTCAAGTTGTAGAGATTCTCCAATCGAGTGAACAGAACTTTCAAGTTGTTAAAGGTGTCACTTTTCTTCTGCAAACACATCACCCATGAAAAACGCGAATAGTCGTCAGTGACAACTAAACAGTAGAGCTCCCCAAGATGACTTTTGCGCTTGACCAGTCCGAATAGATCCATGTGCAATCGCTCAAGTGGCATCTCAACGGAGTTAACTTTCTTCACTTTGTGGGACTGTCTGTGTTACTTCCCCTTCTTACAACTTACACACTTGTCATTCAGATGGAAATGTTTCACGTTTACTCCATCGACAAGTCCATTCTTCACATGATGATTCATTTTTCTCAGATGAATGTGCCCCATTCTTCGGTGCCACATTATCGATTCCTTCTCGGTCGCCTTGGATAGAAAGCATGTTATTTGCCCCTGGGATGTCATCGCCTTGGACATATCAAGAATATAGAGATTGTTGACGCGAGGTGCCTTCAACATTACCCACTCCTTTGGAATTTTGAAGCCCGGTTTGAGAATATAGCAGGATTTGTCATCAAAATGAACAGTGAATTGTTTATCACAGATTTGACTGACGCTCAACAGATTATAGTCGATCTGCTTCACATATGAAATCCTCTCAAAGCTCACTATCCCATTACTCACGCTCCCCTCCATAGTGATATATCCACCTTTATTCCCAGCGAATGCAACATATCCACCATTAATATTCTTCACGTCGAACAGTAACGCAAGATCCCCTGTCATGTGGCCTGAAGCTCCACTATCAACAATCCAAAGACTGCTAATAGGGCCAGCTGAAGCTCTCTGCACACATAAAGTAAATCAGTTAGTTCTTTCGGGGGACCCAAGCCTGAGTCTTGGGTCTTTGAACATCAGCTTTCAAAGAAACATTCTCATCAACACTTTGTTTTGGATCAATCTTTTTAGGATCATTCAAAACATTTTCCTTTTTCACATTGGATTTTGAAGTTGAGGCACCTAGAGAACCATTTGGTGTCCAAGATTGTTCAGTTCTTTTCAAGATACGAATCTGAGATTTTGGGTTCTCAGTCGGTTTCTGAACATTGTTTGCAAAGGAAACTTTCTTGGTTACCTTATCTGATTTAACAGGCTTAGGTCCAACATTTGACTTGACAATGGGTTTTGGTGGAACCCTTTGCCTATCATTTGTTGTGTTCACTACTGGTTTTCTCCATGATTGTTCCATAGCAATCCGATTTCTGCGATCATACTGAACTGGACGATTGTTCCTCGTTTGATAAAAATTGTTTTGATTATAAAACTGTTGTTGTTGAGGAACAACTCGTCTATGAGGTGGAATGTAATGATCAATCGGTTTCCTCATAGAATTCCTCACTTCAACTTCGTGCCTTTTATGCCTTACATACGGGCATTGA
Organism: Ambrosia artemisiifolia; assembly: GCA_032199755.1. Lineage (NCBI taxonomy): Eukaryota > Viridiplantae > Streptophyta > Magnoliopsida > Asterales > Asteraceae > Ambrosia > Ambrosia artemisiifolia. Next base: position 28,266,047 of record CM063524.1, on the reverse strand, counting down.
GCAAGTAAATGCCCTCTCTCCCCGCATTTAAAGCATGCACGGTATTCCTCAAAAACATTTGGAGCATTCGGTTGAGCAAATGATCGAACAGGATATTGATCATTATACTGTTGATTCCTCAAACTCTCAGGGAGTGGCCCTTTTGAGTAAGCAGGCTCATGAAAACCATTTGCTTTGTTTTTGGGTTTAATGAACTCTGTGACATGAACCTTTGGTTCTTGAGGAACATCCAAAAATAATTTCTTTAAAATGGCAGGTGGGATTTCATTTGTTCTCTCATGTTTTGGGAACCAAATGGTGCTTTCTTGCCAAATTTTATCAATTTTAGCATAGTTAGCATTTTTTATTGGAAATTCCTCGTCAGAGATGATCTTATCGGATCCTTCCATCCGATAAAACACCTTGACTGGTTTGTAACAAGGTTCATTCTTAACATTTTTCTCAATTTCTTTCTTAATCACATTCTTTTCAGACTTTTTCTCGCGATGTGCATTTGCCATCGGATGCACATGCTGAGATGGTGAAACTGGTTCATTAGTAATGATGTGATTTTCTTTTGGAATTTCACATGCATTAACGTTTTGGTGACAACCAGAATCATCACTCTCAGAGTCTGAATCAACACTCTCAACGGTAACACCCTCATCATTCAAACCTAAAATCGGCCTCACATCAGAATGTGGATCACCAATACTCGAGGTATTAGATTCATTTTCCGATGATGAGTCTGATTTTACCGAGCTCTCCGGTGTCACTTGATGACAATTATGGTTTTCAAAAAGCACCGGAGAAGGCACAGACTTGTAATTAGTGGTTTGATCATCAATGATGTGGTCTACCACATAAGCAATGTGCTTATAACTTTCCAACTTCTTATTAACTTTTTCAGCAAAGCACTTAATGGCGGCCATTTCCAATTTAGTGTTCTCAATTTCATTAATATAGCTATTAATTGCAAGTTGTTTTAATGAAAGAGTATTTTTAAGATCAGAAATGTCCTTTTTATAGCCATCTAGTACCTTGTTGAAAGCATTCAACTCTTTGCGAGTAGATTGACAGTTGATGATAGCACTATCACGTTGAACGCGAAGTTCTTTGTTCTCCTCTGTCAATCTATCACAAGTACCACAATATTTATCACTAGTAATATCAGTGCTACACTCAGAACTTACAGGTTTAGGAGGATCTGTCATGGCCATCAAAGCAAAATGAGCTTCCTTTCCAGCGAAAAACTTGGAATAATCAATCCTGGTGAAAGCATCATCAGCAATGCACGACTTCCTCGTCTTCAGAAAATCAGCTTCTGCTAGCAACTGGTCAATATCATCATCCAAGGAAGTAACACTCGCTTCTGCATCTGATTCACTGTCTGAATCTGAATAAACTGATTCACACTCCTCAGGATCATCAGAAACTGTGTTAATCACCACTCCAGAACTTGACTCCTCAGCTTCAACCTTAACAGGTTCAGTTTCCACTTCCACCTCTACCTTAAATTCATCAACTTCAACCTCAGTTTCTTCCTTCTCATTAACTATCACCGACTCCTCAATATCAACCTGTCGGGCAACACAAGCCACATTTCCACCAGTTGTAATTTCCTCAACCCCAATTTGCATACCGGACCAGTCAAACCGTTCATCCTGTTGAATCACCAATGCTTGATTCTGATTGGTGTTCTGTTGGGTTTCATTTGGTGTAGTAATCGGTATGACTGTTCGGTTAGTGTTATTTGGTGATTGGTTTTGAGTCTGGTTTGGTGTGTTTGGTTGTCTGTTCTGGTTGTTATTCGAGGTGTTTTGTTGGTTTTGGTAGTTGTTTCGGTTTTGATAGTTGTTGTTACTTTGGTAAGAAACTTGGTTTTGGTTTTGTTGTTGACGGTTTTGGTAGCTTGCGTTGAAAGGGTTTCTGTTACCTTGTTTAGGTGGCCGGGTGCATTCTCTTTTGAAGTGACCTTTCCCTCCACAATTAAAACAAGTCACCTTCTCCTTGTTGAACCCGTAGGTTGTATTTGGAGAAGTTCCCAAATCAGTTCTACCCGTCTTCTCAATAAATTCCGTTGCCCTTCTCATAATACTCGCAAAAGCCCACTGGATGTCAATAAGTTCCATCTCTTCCTTATCAATCTATGCATAGTCCTCATTGGTCAAGTTATTGTTCCCAATTTGACTAGCAACCAACCCATTATAAGATGAAACCATTGCAGAGACTAGTGCAATATGTTGCTGAGCAACTTCAACAGTTACATTGCCCAAGTTAGAAGTCTCCAAAACCACCGGTTGTTGACTGGTTTGATTCATTGGGTTCATTTATTGTGTTTGTTGAGGTGGTTGTTGTGATTGGCTAGCAGTATAGAATGCTGCTTGCTGCATTGGAGAGAATGGTGAAATGTAAGAATTGTTTTATTGTTGTTGTGGAGGTGGTGGTGTGTATGATGGTTGTGAGTAGGATGAGGTTTGTGCAATGTAGTTGATGGTAGGTTTTGGTGGTTCCATAACATTGGAAATGCAAGCAACATGTGGTGCCACTACTCCCCCTGAACTCGAGTTTCCAACCGGTACTGAAGTGCCTCCAAAATATAAGCTTGGATTCTGAGGAATCTGTGATCTTTTGGCCTTCCTCTTTTCCTCAAGCTCTTTGTTCTCCAGCTTCTGCACAAACTCATTAATAGTCCAGAATTTGTAAGCATCCTTCTCCTTGAGAACTTCCACATGCTGATCCCAGTATGGTGGTAAAGCATCTGCAAACTTGTCTACCAAATCTGTCATAGGAATCTGTATACCATAACTAGACAACTCAGTTAGCAAATGACAATATCTAGGAGTTAATTCTTTTAAAGTTTCATTTCCAACATAAGTAAAATTCTCAAACTCCTTTCGCAACTCTTCCATCCTCAACCTTCTAGTCTTTTCATTCCCATCATGCCTATTCTTGAGCACATCCCATAGTTGCTTAGACGTAGTGCAAGTCCCAAACTGATGTAGCAGATCGTTTGTGATCGCCTGAGTCAACTGGGAATAGGCTTTCTTCTCCACAGCAAACTTCTTTTTCTCCTCTTCTGACATACTTTCCAATGGAACTGGCTCACTGGTGTTCTCCAAAACCGGTGCAGTGTAACCTCTAGCAATCATCCTCCATGCCTCTGCACCCTCCACTCCCATGCCTTCCAAGTGGATCTTGAACTTTTTCTGCCACTGATTATATTCTTGCATCTCCATGAGCTTAGGTGGCCGATTCCCGCTTCCTGAAGATAAGTCATTTATCAGTGTGGAAATAGAATTGGTAATTTGAGTATTTACCACCGCTGCTGCTACTCCCCAGTAGTCAGGTTGTGGTGCTGGAGGTGCGACACTCTGAGGCATCGAGCTAGTCATCGCTATGTAATTGATCGGTTGCGAAGACTGTGTGCTCGTCTTTTGTGCTGCCACTGTCCATGGGTCCATCACTTGCTGTTGTGGTTGTGTTGTTGCTGGTCTCGGGGTAGTCGGAAAATTCCACATGATGTTCACGAACTTCGAAAATCACAACACTTAGAAAATTTTCCAAACTTAAGTCTAGGTTCGCCCAAAATATCTACTTTCGTCCCTTTTAGTCCACGTTCGTCCAAAATGGTAACACCCGAATGTAGAACTTCAACAGAATGTAGAATCAGTATAAACCCTTTCCACTTTCGTCAAATAAAAGCTACGTTCGACCACTCTAATTCCACGTTCGCCCGCCCGACGAATCGAATGTGGAAATTCTTACCCGAAAGTGAAAAATTCAAACACAAATTTCCAGGTTCGCCCAGAATAGCTCTACGTTCGACCAGAAACTACACACACTCGCCCACACTAGGTCAGGTTCGCCCACAGCAAGTCACATTCGCCCATTTTACTTTTGAAAAACGGTTACACTTTGAAAAACGGTTATTTTGATCTCTGATTTTCAAAAGTTTATGGATTTGAATGATCTTTATCAGGTTTTGATTCGGAATTGATTTGGAACAACTTTAATTCTTGGAAAACTTGATTTTATCCACAAATTCAACTCTAAATCAATCAAAAACACTCAAAAACCATTTTCAATCAAAAACAGATGTATTTTGACCAAAATTATGTCCAAATCAGCTCTGAGATTATCAAATTTGTTGTTGTATGATCCGTATAGCTCTGATACCAGGAAGGAGGTTGAGAAAGGAGGAAATTCGGGTGACAAGAGAAAATGTTAAGATATCAGGAAAGGTAAAAATGGTGGAAATCAGTTTGGAAAGAAGCAAGAGGTTGCAAAGGCATTTGCTGCAACCACTGCTGCTGTTGCTGAGCCTAGAAAGAAGTATAATGAACCACACCCTCTTCCCGATGTCAGCATCCGTTGTGACCATTGCTAGAAGATTGGTCACCAGACTTCCCGATGTCGTGCTAAGGCTGCTGGTACTCCTGCCGGGAAACCAGGATGCTATGAGTGTGGTGCTGCGGATCATTTCAAGAAGGACTGTCTGAATTTGAAGAATCAGGCTCGCGGTAGAGCTTTTGTGATAGGAGCTAGTGATGCTCGTGAGGATCCCAACGTCGTTACTGGTACGTTCCTTGTTAACAACACTTATGCTTTCGTACTCTTCGATACTAGTGCCGATTTAAGCTTTGTGTCGACCGACGTTAAGAAAACCCTAGGGGTAGACTCTAGTAGGTTGGGCACACGCTATTCTATGGAATTCGCTAACGGTAAGGTTATCGAGTCGAAAGAAGTAGTTGAAGGATGATACCACTTTGTAATTGAAAGATTTTAGCTAAAACAGGAAGATATGATCATACAAGTCACAAAACCAGGTGCCGAAACCCTAGTTATGAACAAAAAGATAATACTCGGATCAAAACACAGAAAACATCATTTCAAAGGCTTTTTCATAGATTAACTTTGATAAAAACGTGTTACAATCAATCACCTAGTCAATCTAATGAACTCACACACTATCACAAATTAACCTTGAACCTGACCACAATACACACACGAACTAAACTCTCTCTAACTTGAAAACACACAAAAACTATATATAATGTCTGCACATTCGCCCCTTTGTATGGTGCGAATGTGGAACTTTTCCACATTCGCCCACTACAAGGTACGAATGTGTTTGTCTTGGTCAGCTTCTTTCACCTTCGCCCAAAACCTCTTCTACATTCGCCCACTATTCCACTTTCGGCTCATCAGGAACTTTCTAACATACGTTAATTAGCTAATCCAATCACTAGTCGCACTTCGTGCATCTACAAAAGGTCCTATCACCGATGGTGCAATGCACAAGGGAAAGCTAAGTGTGCAATTCAAGTATTTCGCACACGTGATTATTCATGTGTTTGGGTGTGTGAGCGGTGGATATGATGTAATGAGGAAGAGTCTAAGTTCATTAATGGTTGCGTTAACACTTAACAAACCATTTAATGTTTCTGGTATGATTTTTGATCACATGCTCGAGATGCTGAAAGGTTTGAAGAAGAAGCAGTTTATGTTATATCCGAGGTTTCTAATGATGATCTTTGACCATAAGTATCCTAATTTGAGGAAGGATCCGACTATGATTCTAGGTCAAGATCACATGAACATTAGAACACTGGTGAGAATGAAGGGATATAAAGGTGTGCCGGACAACGAGAAGCCACCTCATAGGAGATTGTTTGGAGCTTTGGCTAATCAGGGTTACATTGATCCTGGTTTGAACAAAGCAAGGCACGACAACAGTCACTTCGATAATGATGATCCCTTAGTTTATGCTAATGCAAACACTAAGAGGAAGAGGCAAGTGGTTAATGCTGGAGCCAAAGGGAAGGGCAAGGCAAAGGTTGATCAAGGTAGTTCTAAGCAACAAGTTACTCGTAAGAAGACGACTGCGAAGAAAGGCACGAGTCTAGTTGATGAAGATTCTGTAGATTCAGAGGAGACAGAAGTTGAGAGCAGTGGGATTCAGAGGAGGAAAGAGTAAAGACCACCAAGCGTAAGGCCACTATGGTTGGTGAGTCTGAATCTTTGAACAAAACTGTTGAGGAAGTTTTACAGAAGAAGACTGCTAATGTTGATGAGGGTTTGAGTGTCAACATTGATGATCTTGAAGTAGGATCGACTGTGGTTGTTAATTTACCAAAACCAAAACACAAGTCGATGGCAAAGAAGTCAAGTACTAAGAAGCTGAGAGAAAAGGAAATTGAACAGTTGCTTAAAGGAAAGAAGATACCTGACGCAGGTACATCATCTAAGCTATCTTCACCAGTTGCTAAGAAGCAGAAGAAAAGCAAAGAAGCTGAAGCAGTATCTGTTGCTGATTTTGAGACTGCTTTGGATAATGTGCTTGATATGTTTAAGAATCCTCAAAAGGAGAAGGCTAAAGAAGTAGAAACATCCAAGTCTTCAAAAGTTACTGTTTCAGATGATGTGATGAAACAGGTTAACAAAAAGATGGATGAAATGATGAAGATGATTGTAGCACAGCAAGCTGAAATTAGTAAGTTCAAGAAGAATGAGGAGAAAATGCTACAGATTGTTGTTGCATCCAAAACTAACCAAGATGAGATCGAGAAGAAAGTTAAACAACTTGAAGAGGAAAATAAGGATCTTGAGGTTAAGTGCAACAGAAATCGTAGAATGATTAAGATTGTGAAAGCTGACAACAAAGAACTTAAGACAGAAAACAAACGTCTAAGTGATTTGTTGGACAAGCTATATGGTGAAGCCCCGAAGTTGAAGGAGGGTGAGGAGGATAAAGAAAGAGAAGAAGAACAGGTTGATTTCGAGCCTTCTGATGAAGAGAAAGAGGATAATGAGGAGGATGACGAATCAGAGGAAAGTTCTGATGATGAAGGCAAGAAAGATGATAAAGATGATGATGATGCGGAGGGATCAGGTAGTAAAGATGATGATAACAATGATGAGAGTGATGATGATGATGGAGGAGACGATACAAGTAAGTTTTCTTTTGAAAAGAGAACGCCAAAGAAAGATGCTGGAGAGTCTAGTTCGAAGAAAAAGAAAGGAGGTGAGAATGTAGACTCAGATGAAAGCATTTTCTGGAACGAGAAGGTTAGATCTTTGACTGATGATGCGAAGAAAGTGTATAGAGATATGCTTGAAAGAAGAGAATGGACCATTGAGTTCACAGGAAAGTTTGCCGAAATCTTCCAAACGGAAGACATGAGGTATGAACTTGAATATAATGATCCAGACTTGGAAGAAGGTGAAGTACCTACTGCTGTTGCTAAAGAGATTTTGGAGGGGATTGCACAGCGAGTAGGGAAGTCGTTGGAAGAGATTATGATGGATCAGTCGATTCCAGATATTCCTGAAAAGGATATTGGAGATCACTCTGATGATAAACAGACACCTGAGATGGAAGAGATAGAGATTGAGGATATTACTCACGAGGAATATCCACAATATTTCAGGCAGAATGATGAGAATGTGGTTTTCCCAAACTTTACTGAGATACCAAACAGACTTGCTAGAAAGAAAGCAGAGAAGAGAAGTGATGAGTTTGTAGAAAAGGTGTTTGGTGATAATCAGCAGAAACCTTCAAATCAGAATGATGATTTGAAGACTTTATTACAGAAATTGAAAGAAACTGATGATAAACGACCAAAGCCTGAAGCTCAAGGTGGTTTTTACAGATATCACAACGAGAAGTTCAAAGGCAGAGCTCTTGGTTGGAAGTAGCTGGGGAGATTGAAATGTTTAGCAGTCAAATGGGAATCAGAAATCTTATACTTTTATAGATTTCATGATCTTTTAACTCTACTGTACTGGGCGGTCAGAGACATTTGCCGATTCCCTATGACTGGAGCTTCTGTAAACAACACGGTTGTTGGTTGGTTTGCTGATCGGTTAGTTTGGGAAAGCAGAACCAAATGGAATATGTTCAAGCCTCAGTACCCTAGAAGGAAGGTTCATCGAGATGTTGATCCGAGAACAGGGAAGAAAAGGGTTACTTTGATATATAAAGCGCCTGAAGTGATGAAAAAGATTCCATTGATGCCTTTACCTCAACACTTCAGTGCTGACTTTATCTTTTGGTATTATGATTGGAGGAAGGCAGAGGCAGTGATTGTGTTAAGAGACGGAAAGGATAAGTACAAGCATGTCTATGTGTTTGATCCTATGTGGTTGATCAATTGCACGTTTGAAGATATCATCATGCTTTTCTACAATCCGATACATTGTGATCCCAATGATGCAGATCAGGCAAAGAAGTATCAACAAGTTGTTGGAGTTTGCTTTGCTTATGATATAAACTCTGGAAGCAACTTGGATACTAAGCTGGGTAAGATGGTGAAGATGGCTGATGTGCCTAAGCCGGTAAAACGGAAGCTTGAGCCTGAAATGACAAAGGACCAGAAAAAGCAACTGAGAATCAAGATTCTGAACAAGATCATGGACGAAGAACGAAGACAATCCAATCAATAGTCGAGGGGGAGTTTGTAGATGCACGTTTTGCGACTAGTGATTGGATTAGGTTGATTAACATATGTTAGTGATGTTTTGAAGTGGGCGAAGGTGAAAGAATGTGGGCGAATGTATGGTTGACTGGGCGAAGGTGATTTAGAATGGACGAAGATGGAAGACAGAAGACCTGAAGTCCAGGTTCGTACCTTGTAAGTGGGCGAATGTGGACAATGTCCACATTCGCACCATGAAAAGGGGCGAACCTACAGTATCTATAAATAGATTTTGGTCATTTTCATGTTAAGTAGAGTTTTAGAAAGTGTGTGTTGAGAGGTCAGGTTCAGGTCTAGATTGTGAATGTTTATGTGATCATTAGATTAGCGTGTGTGTTGATTGTAAACAAGTTTTGATATGAAATGGTGATTAAAAGGTGTCTTACGTGTGTTTGATTTGCGTATTATCATTTTGTTCAGTTCTAGGGTTTCCGCACCTAGAATTGTGACTTGTATGATCATTACATCCTGTTTTAGCTAAATTCTTTCAACTACAAACACACATGCATAAGTCTTGTCCATCACATTCCTAGGACTTATACCAACATGGAAATAAACTTTAACAACTTACTTGAAAGTCCTAAGTTGACTTACCCCATTTGTAAGCCAACACATCCATCAAGATCCTACCAAATCAACCTAAGACACCTCTAATTACCCTAGACATCATAATTATCACTTATCAAATCCTTGTGAAGTTGACTAATCCTAACCTCCCAACACCTCCCAATTTTTGGCCCACACTAACCAAGGCAAGCATGCACACATCACCTCCATAATCTCTTCCAAATCCATCCAAGATCACCTTTAGTATATCTTAAACTATATTTAGAAAGATGCTTTCTTTTACCTTTCTTGAGGCATGATGCTTTGCCATCCATAACAATTATATAAGACCAAGGTTTAGGAGGATTAGTGCACCCAAAACAACTAACACACCACCCTCTACCCCTCCCTCTCTCTCTCGACACCCTACACTACCGCCGCACCATCACCACCACTTGGCCACACCACCACCAAAAACCACCACCCACACCCTCGTCAGTAACAACAACCATCAACTTTCAAGGGATCATTAGGGGTACAAGGATCATAATCAAGGTTGTACAAGGCCCCTAACTCCTTTTCTTAAGACACTAGGAGGTATAACATTTGTTTTCTTAAACTTGTGTCTTTATTTTTACATAGTCTGTTAAATACAAAAGTTGTTTACTAGTATATTACTCTTGTAACTAAAACCAAGTAAAATAAGTAAACTCACTATGTTAGTTGGAAACTGCAGGTATATACATACACTTAGTGCCGAAATATATATATGTATACATATCCATAAAGCCAAAAGTTTTGTAAGAAAAATTGTATGCTTTGTAAACTCACTAACATAAGACATAGTGTTGATAAGTTGTTAGTCATGTGTGACAAGTTTAACACCATAACAAAGCTTACAAAGACACATATGCTTTCAAGAAAGTAACATTTTGACATGGAATATTATTATTTTCACAAAGTTGTCAAGCTATGAAAATAATAAGTGAAACATACTTAAACATCGTAGATCTATACACATGGCAAGATAAAAGTTGTAAGACCTAAAACACATGAAAATGTACTCCATCAAAAGGGTATAAAACATATGTTTTCACAAGTAAAGGTGGTGTTTTTCCAAGAAACAAAACTATCTTTTGTCAAGATCACTAGTTTACATAAAGATGGTGAATCTTGTAACACAAAACCATGAAGTTCATATTTTGGAAAATACTACATTAGGAACCCTAATGTGGGACATTTAAAAGGTGAACATTGTATCTTTTGACAAATAAGTCATTAAATACGCAAATCTTTACATCAAAGACACATCTAACTTAAAGAATTAAGTTACAAGGTTAAGCGTAACAAGAGAACAACTTTTAAGCAGTACAAGTAACATAGACCTAAAATGCCACTTTTTACATAGGGCCCATAGGTCGATCTCTCTAGCTCAGACTCATTAGTTCATACCCAGACATACCACAAGGTGAGTTTCACTGCCCCTTTTCATTGTTTTACATTTTTCCGGGGGAAAAACATGCGTACAGTTTTCAGTTTTCAGTTACATACATGACTATTATGTGAACATTAGACAGTAAGGTTCAGGATCCATTAAGCCCTCATGTCATACATCATACCATAACCATTAGCTATGGACTTAGCCATGAAACACCGGAATAGATCTATTGGGTTGACACCCCCACTCTTGGTCAGTCGCTCTAACCGGATGACAGATATCAGAAGAGTGCTAGTATTTCACATTTATTCATTGTCTTGAGTGTACAATGGGCGAGGCACAACATGTCAAGGTATGGGCTCATGTCAGATCACATATTAATTATTGCCCTAGCTAGGCAGTAATTTAGTCGGATTTGGGATTACAGGTCCAACATCCAAAACCCGTGAACTCACCAACTTTGTGTTGACCTATATTTTTCATGCATGTTTTTCAGGAAATTAGCATGGAGCATGGAACTTGGGAAGGTCGCGTGTTAGCATTTAAGGGATACCATCTATTGAACTATTGTTGTGATGTTTTGACCTAAACACTTTAAACAATGGTTTCTAATCCAAAAAATTAATGTTATGTGTTGTAAGACTTGAATGTTTTAAATGGTAATTCCTGTTTTATTTAATAATGCTCGTGTGACTTTTGTGCTTGGAAATCATTTCAGTTGCACCACGTGTTTCCGCCTTAGGTGTGGTGTGACAACTGAAACGGAACAAAACAGGAATTCAAAAGAAGAGGAAACTGATAGTGACAGGGAAGCGAATCCTAAGGCCACTGGAGATTCTACTTCACTTACATTGATGGATGAATTAGTTGCAACACAGTTATAGAAAGGATATGATAAAGATCCGAACTGTGATCCGAATGAAGAATTGATAGTAGACGCTGATGCAGATTTACTTGGTTCTCCTCAACCAACAAAGTCAATTGAACATGGTGTAAGACCCCCAAAACCGGCGTCAAACAGTTGGGTTAATATTCTTAAATATTGAAAAACATGAGTAACTTTTTTTTTCTTTTAAAAAAGTATATTTGAATCAAATTGTACGCAGCGGAAAATCCATTAAATAAAATGTACAAAGCACATGAAAATGCTTTTTCAATTGGAACTCGAAACTAAAATTTATCACGAGTATACAAAAATCGTCTTCTACTAGAAATGCCTTCAATTGCCAGGTAGCTTCTCGCATCGCCAAGCAGTCATCCATCCATCTCTTTATTAACCTGAAATAAATCTAACGTGTATGCAAAAGTCAGCTACGCTGAGTGAGTTCAAGTTTTATAAATTGATATAAATAAGTATTTTGTCAAAATAAGAATTAACAAAATACCTCAACCTTAGAGTTAACAATATGCGCAATCCGCTAATTTGTTTTCCCCAAGCAAAACAAAAATCAAAGTCTAGGATAAGCGAAATCCGCCTATTTATCTCAAAACTTCAATTAACAAATATTATAAGCGCATACCGCCTATAAACACAAAGTACAATCAAGTCTATCTAAGCGCATTCCACTCGCTAGACTCAAACCAAAACTACAGATCAGAGCAGGCACATCCCACTTCCTGTCATAGCTCATGTTATAATATTAGAGCAGGCATATCCCACCTCTAATAACACAAAAGAAATAAAATATGAAACAACCCTGACTCAAAACCAAGACCAGAGATCAGAGTAGGCATATCCAACTTCCGTCATAGCTGAGTTCGACATATCAGGTAGCCATCAAACATAGTCTATTTGTATATAAAATAACACAAATAACCTAAACAGGTAACAATCAAGACAAAGCCTGATCTAACAAGAAAGGTTTCAAATACGTGGCCAAGACATTAAGCGTTCCGTTTATTAAATAAAAACTTAAGCCACACTTTAATCAAAACAATAGTCTATAACTTTATATATAATGACACATATAACTCAAACCATTTAATAACACATTAGGCGCATTCCGCCTATTCACGTTTCAAACCAAAATAATATGTATGAATTAATATGGATCTCATTCGTACACAAAAATATTTATAACTTCGTAAAAATATTTTGTGACATTAATAAAAATAATCTTGCTAGCTTATCATGCACGTCAGCCCAAAAATATTTAGAAAAACAATAACTAAAAGAGTGGGCGCAAGAACTCACCACTTACGAAGTTTCTAATCCACGAGTTAAGTCGTCTAGAATCGCCCATCGTCTCATAAAAGTCGGCAATTAACTCACAGCCCAACGTGTCAAACTTGCAGAGTGTATTTCTATATGAACCTTAACCCAAAGAACCCCACCTAATCACCAATTTGATCAGGTCTTGGTTCTCATACATGTCATCATAACCAAATGATTAGATATCATTCAAATACTATCCCATGCGAAGAACACTACTATCAACGTACAGCCACATGATACCATCCTCTTCATTCTACTTGAACATTAAACCTTTTTTTTTTCTATCACTCCATGTAATATAAAAAGCCATCATCTTACACCATGTATCCAACCCAATCATGATTTAGACAATTAGACGTCCAAGCTGCCCATTGAAATACCTATCAAAATTTGAAGCAAAGTTTTCAATCATATGTATTTAACACAACCGGTCACCACCTTCATCTCCAAAACCATGACTGAAGTTTTGTAACCCCGCCATAAGCCATTATCATCACTACTCGACACCTCCTCCTCCATTATCATCGAGCACCATAACGTCCACCAACACCGACCCTTACACCATTACACGCCTCCAAAACCATCTCTACTTTCGACTCAAGAAAATCATCCCAACATCGATATCATGCGAAAACGAAACACGTACAGATTGAAACATAAACAGGGAGTACATGATTCATGATTTGATCTCGGGGAGCCACGAATCACCTCTCACCACCACAGTGGTCGTCCTCTTCGTTCCCCTCTAGTTCTCTGCCGTCAAAATTCCTAGAATGAATGCGCACTAGGGTTTTGCAATAATATGTATTTATACCTCCAAACTTTACATTAAGACCCTTGGATTTGCATTAGTTGGTAACTTATTTCCAAAGTTATAAAAAAATATAAAACTTTAAACAATTACAACCGGGCCCTTCTAGATCTACCTCGTGCTTTTATCTAAAAATTTAATTTAAAATGATAAAACTTGGTCCGGTAAGTCACTATATAAGAACTCTTATGCCACATTTGGATTATCGCCTTGGTGCATATGACTACGAACAGTGCATCTGTTCGTTTTGTTAAATGATGAGAAGTTGGGATGTTACACGTGGACCTCTGAAGTCCATGTCAAAGAAGAAGAGCAAGAGATCGAAGAGAAAGAAGGATGTTGAAAGTTTATTGAAAGGAATGAGTTCTTCAACTGTTCCTATAGCCTCAACAAATGTTACACCAACAAAATCCCCAGCAAAAGAACATGAGAAGAAGAAACAGAAGGTTGTTATAGAAGTAGAGATTATGAAGAAGAAGCCAACAACATCAACAACACAACAGAACCCATCGGACGTTTCTAAATCTTTGAAGAATTTGTTACACAGTGTTGAGAAACCAACATCTTCATCCCAACCACAACCTGAATCCAGTTCATAACCTGTTGCTACTGTATCCTAGGATGCATTGAATCTGATGCAACAACAGATAGCAAGGTTGATGAAATCCTTTGACTTACAGAAAGCTGCTACACTGAAGAATCAAGATGAAATCAAGCAGCTCAAAGAGAACGAGAAATATATGCTTCAGATTATTGTTAAGTCAAAGGAGAAACAAGACAAGTTGGAAGAGGAGGTTACTAGTCTTTAGCTTGAGAACTCCAAACTGCAGTTATCTAATGTAAACAATGAGAAGAAGATTGTGGCAGTTGAGAAGGAAAACAAGAAGCTGAAAAAAGATTACTAAAAGTTTATATCAGGAAGCTCCACAAGTGAAGGGTACTGAGCAATCTGATGAAGAAGAGGATGACGATGATGATGAAGAAAAAAATGATGATAAGTCTGATGATGATGGTTCTGATGATGATGGAGATGATAATGATGATGGTAAAGATAAAGATGCTGAAGGTTCTATCGATTCAGATGATGTTGATGATGATATAGAGATTTTTTCATATGAAAAGAGACTGAAGAAAGAAGAAGATAAGTCAGTTGGTCCCAGTCAAAGTGAATCAGGGAAAATGACAGAAGCTGATAAAAAAAGATTGAAAAGAATGTTGAAGAGAGGATATGTCTCAACTAGATTCACATCCAGGTTTAGGGATATTTTTGTTAATGAAGACATGAAGTATTGTTTGGAGTATACAGAACCTGAACTGGAGAATGGTGAAGTCAGCGCCACGATTGCTAAAGAGATAATTGAAGGCGTGGCACAACAAGCTGATACATATGTCTCTTAATGATCTAATGAAAAAGAAAGAGATACCAAACATACTAGTTGTTGAACCAGGAAAGCATTCAGATGATACAAACGTGAACGATTTTGATGAAGCTGAGATTGAAGACATTTCACACGAAGAATATCCTGAGTATTACAACATGAAGGATATTTCTAGTGTTCCGTTTGTTGATGAACAAGTCCTGTGTGAAGGTGAGAAAGTTGCTGATAGGAAGGGGAAATATGTGATTGATGAAATTCTTGCAGAAGGTGAAAAAGAAGATGTAAGTAAAAGGTTAGATGCTTGGATGAACTTTCTAAGAAGGTTAAGAGAAGAATCAGATAATCGTCCATTGCCACCAATTCAGGGAGACTTCTATCGCTACCACAATCAAATGTTCAAGGGTAGAGCGATTAGCTGGAAGTTCTTTCCTCAACTGAAATGTGTTGGAATCAAGTGGGAGAGAGGGATTTTGTATTTCAGTCGATTCTTTGATATAAAGAGAATTCCGTATTGGGCTGTGAGAGATGTATGTCGTCACAAGTTGATCGATGCAACACATTCAAGCTTATTGGAATGGATGGCTGACAAGATGACTCGTGAAAGTGTGACGAAATGGGATATGTTCGAGCCACAATATCCACATGGCATAGTTAACAAGAAGATTAATCCAGCGAACAATTTACCGTTTGTGACTTTGAGTTACAAGCCACTAGTTTGCATGAACAGAATGCCCCCAATGCCTATGGAACAAGATATCAGCAAGAACTTTGCTTTCTGGTATTATGATTGGGGAGCTGGTGAAGTGATTATTGTAATGGATAATGAAGACAAGACGAAGTTATGCAAGAAGCTTAGAATCTTTGATCCGATGTGGCTTATCAACTACTCAAGAAACGACATTGAAACGCTATATTTCAATCCTATTCACTTTGATGCGTTAGATATTGAGCAGGCATGGAAATTTCAAGAAGTGGTGAAGTTTTGTTTCTCATTTGAGATTCATTCTAACTATGATTACAAAGGGTTCCTGGGAAAATACGCGTTGAGGTTGAGGAAGCCGATTCAAATCAAAGAAGCTGGAAAGACATTGAAGGCAAAACAAAAGCTGAAGTTTGTTGAACAAGCAAACAAGAACAGATAAAGCACCCAAGCTACAGACAAGGAGGGGTCTATAGATGCATATTTCATATATGTGTTTGTAGCTTTCGGGTCGTCTAGATGATAATACGTCGTTTGTAATGTTATGTTTTGTGTCTAAAGTTTGAATTTGGGTAATCAAAGGTTTTAGTTTTGGTTCGAGACAACGATGGGATGAATCAACTGATTCGTACCCACGATAGCACGAATGGGATTTGTTTGAAAATAGGAGTTAGTTATTGACGGTTATTCAATTAGTGGTCATTTGTGTTGGGTTCCATTTGTGTCCAAACTCTGTCCAAAGAGTTCCAGAAGTCTATTTTATCATTGACGGTATCTATAACGGTTATATTAAAGCTAATGATTAACGAAAAGCTTGAAAATGAAATCTTTCGTAGTTTGATCTAGATTTTTATCATTTTGCATGAGTGTTAGGGTTTTTGCACCTAATGGTTCAGTATTCATGTTGATTACGTATTGATTGATTGAAAACCGATCCTACAGTATTTCTCAACATGCAATCTAAAATAGCATCTGAAGAAAGTGATCAGTGTGTTTAAAAAATAATCACATATATAATGTAGTTCATACACATAGCACAAAATAACTAGAAAAATATATACTTATATGTATTTTCCCAAAAATCAACATGTATCGCCGCATCTTCAAAATCAACACGATGACTTGCCTATAAGTTTCCAAGATATTTTTTATGTCCAAATAGTTTCAAAATATATATTTTTAGCTCATAATATAGTAAATATACCAAGACTTGTATCTCTTATAAAAATCTCGTTTTTCACATAAAATGACGGTTTTTATCGAAATACACATATACTTTTTCGAAAATGCCTTTGTATGAAAATAACCATTTTTAACAACAATTTAGCCAAGTCTTAGGTTAGTTTTCTGAAATAACAATTTCTAACATAGAGACACACAATCACGTTTCATGGCAAAATCACTTAACACTTCGCATTCTAAGCACCCTTAACGTATCAATGAGTTCAAGAACACGTAGTTTGACATGTTCTTCCCAATTTTCCATATAAAACACTTTTATTAACCTCTAATAACATTTAGGGCTGTTTTAACATGTCAACATAATCCCTGTCTTTTCAACACACCAATTTGCAAGATTATGGTAAAGGGTTGTCATACATATCATGAACATGTTTAAACTTCCTAGGATCATTCTAATCATGGTGAAAGACATTTTTACACTTGTTTTTAACTTAAAATGACACATTTTAATGTAAAAAGTCAGATTCAT
Organism: Ambrosia artemisiifolia; assembly: GCA_032199755.1. Classification (NCBI taxonomy): domain Eukaryota; kingdom Viridiplantae; phylum Streptophyta; class Magnoliopsida; order Asterales; family Asteraceae; genus Ambrosia; species Ambrosia artemisiifolia. Next base: position 28,248,788 of record CM063524.1, on the reverse strand, counting down.
CTTCAAATCAAATTCCTTTCATTTTTCAAGTTTCAAGCATCCTACTAACTAGTTTTTAATCCCAAGATGATCTAAACTTTAAGTCATGATTTTTATAACTAGTTTCATATGTGAACATGTATTAATCATCATTAACATCATTTAACAACAATCAAAACATTTCAAACCAATAATCATGTTTAGATCACTGTACAAGTTACATGAGTAACTTTTTAATCAAAAAACAAGTGCACCTACCCTCATCACCCACGACCCTTATCCCCTCAACAAACCACCATTTTAAGCACCTTTAATCCATGCTAAAAAACTGACTTAAACCATTATTAAGATTCTCATGTAGGTTCTACAACTTGCATAAACAAGACACTTTTAAGCACTAAAACAAAGATCAAAGTGTCTTATCACTAGTGTAAAGCTAGGGCTTAATTAACCATGGACTAGTGGGGTTTTAAGCTAGGTTTTAAGGTATATGATCACGATTAAGCCCCAAGCCATCCTTCCTTACCTTAAAACCTCTCGATTTAGGGTTAATTTAGTGTGATTTAAGGCTATTTAGTGGTTGTTTTGTGGTGTTTCATGGTTGATCGAAAATGGGTAGCGAGTATAAGGGTTCAAATGCTGCCCAAAATGACTCATAAAACTCATTTAATTGACTTTAAGGGTAACTATAATGGAAAGTGAGGGATACTTTGGGGAATTTATAGATATTTTGTGGGGTAAAAGTTGTTGTCCAGAAAGTTGCTGCTGCATTTTAGGGTTTTCTTTGGCTCAAAATGATCTTAAAAACTCATATAAACCACCTAGGGTTAGTGGAAAATAAGAAGATTAGTTAGGTATACTTTGGAACATTCAATAACAGTCAAAACTTGGTGGCCAAGGGATCAAAAAGAGGGGGGGGGGGGGGATGCCCCCTTATCAACCTACGGTCAAGGTTCCTTCTCCCCAAGCTTGATTAATTAGAGTTAATCCAAGCTTAGTTAGGGTTTTAGGATGTCCGGGTTCATTTGCGAGTGATTAGGGAGTAATTAGGGTTAGTGATTGATTAACAACGTGTGACACCCGTTGAAATCAAAGGTCATAACCGTACACTCACTTACACATTATACATTGTGCATAGCATTACATGTCATGTATTTCATCGTAATTGGGCTATACAGGGTTCCAACGAGTCAATCCCGAGGCATGCAGTCTAACAGTAGACACACTAGTTAGTACAAGGTCTCAGCTAGTCAAATAATTCATGCTAGATTGTAGGAAATCCATGCAAAACCCTAGTTGTGGAATCAATGCAATTGCGCACAAGATTGCAATTTGTTGCCCCGACAAGAACAAAAACAAACAACGTTCAAGAACAATAGATCAGCCGATGTAAAATCCATGGGAAACTAGTACAAACCACAAACAATGTGCCAACTTATAAACCTAATTCGGCCATGTAAATATATATATATATGGGAGTATATATATACCCATACGATTACAAGCGTGTTAGAATGTCAATTAACATGTGTACATAGACATCATTCGATAACTAAACACCTATTAACACATAGAGATAGGTAAATATTAAACAAAATCTCAAGACTACTTATCTATGTATATATGTATGCGAAAGGTATATGCATGTGTATGAATGCTTGTATCAACAAAAGTCCATCCCCACACATCTGTATCTCTATGTATGTATTCACAATCACACACATACATAAGTCTCTTGATTGAACATCTTATCCACAATATATATATACATATATCGCGACACACATGCACAAGACCAACATAAGCTTCCAAAACATCCATCACCACACATTACACCATTTTAGAACCCTAGCAAACCTATTACATATTTCCATGCTTGGTTGACTACCCCCTAGTATTCTCATTTCAATGCCCAAAGTCGGCTATATACCTATGTGTATATACATTGATAGAAACAACTTGCATTTACCGTATACACACACACATACGGCATACATACACACATCACCAACTCACCATTCCTATCCTCACATTTCCAATATCTAGACACTTATACAAACATAGAAACAACATAAAACATTTGAACCTCCAAATCTTGTTGACTTACCACACAAATCTTGCCCTTTCCCCATGTATAGCGACCGAACACCACCCCTACAAAACCCAACAAAGATCCAATGTCAACTAGTTTCACCAAGATGGATAAGCCTTTTCATTCCATGAAAGCAAGGTGTTGACTTGCCACAATTGTGAACCAATCATCCATGGCCTCCACCCACACCCCTCGGCTATAAATAGGCAACAAGGAAGACAAGGAAACACACCACAACATATCTCAAAGTCACTAACACTTGAAAGCTACCCTTTTCCCTTGGAGACCCATCGGCCGACCCCAAACCACCCCCACCCGAGCCCCATTTCGAACCCACAACACATAAATAGCCTCTACACTACATTACTTGCAAGATTGAAGGTTGTGGAGAGGAGAAACCGGCACTAGATCGACCACTTCTTAGCCCTAACACTTGTTATAGTGGCATGTTCACAAAACCATCATATAATACTTTTTATATATGATCCGGTCCATGATAGGTGTCACCCGACCCTCACTCACACTCACACACCTATACTCGAACCACACAAACAGAAAACAACCAACCAACACCCTCACAAGTCATAGAAATCTTGTAATTAACACACTTGTATTTACACACACATATGGTATATGTCTACACGTATAAGTACCCATGAATGGACACACGTACACCCACACATACACACGAGTGTATGCGTGTGTGTCTGGACATGATTAAAGGTGGTAATAATCGTTTTTAGAACACCAAGTCGATACATACACAAAAAGGTGATTTTATAAACATGTGTTAAAAAGCCTTAAACATGTGTTAATTAGCTTTAACATTAGCCTTTCTTTTAAACATGTTTTAATTGTCTAACTATATGTGTTAACAAGGACAAAATACATAAAAATGGCATTTTATACACACTAGCCGAAACATGTGTCAATATTTCCACTTTCGGGAACAAATAACTGACATATGTACAATATGATAACACGAGATAAACCAAGGCATTGGTTTTACCATAAAGGGTAATAATAGCCACACATAACGGCAAACGAAGATTTCCCAACACATACAGTGTGTGACACATATGGACTGTGGTACAGAAACACACAGTCCATAGGTGTTCACGTCGGGTGAACAAATGCATGGTAGATAGGACAAAAGATAGACCTAAGTTGCCTTTAAATTGAATTTAGGGCATCCTAGACCAGACATTTCCATGTCAAATTCAGTCCAGTCTAGCATCGGGTGAGTTTTACATGGCCCCTTTTTATAGTTTTACATTTTCTGGGGGAAAAACATGCGTACAGTTTTCAGTTACAATTATGACTATAATGTGAACATGAAACATTAAGGTTCAGGATCCATTAAGCCCTAGTGTCATGCATCACACCGTAACCATTAGCTATGGACTTATCCATGAAACACCGGAATAGATCTATTGGGTTGACACCCCCACTCTTGGTCAATCGCTCTGACCAGATGACAGATATCAAAAGAGTGCTAGTATTTCACATTATTTCATTGTCTTTAGTGGGCAAGGCAAAACATGTCAAGGTTTGGTTATGGGTTCATGTCAGATCACATATTAATTATTGCCCTAGCTAGGCAGTAATTTATTCGATTTTGGATTACATGTCCATTATATACAAACCCGTGAACTCACCAACTTCATGTTGACCTATACTTTTTAAATGCATGTTTTTCAGGAAATTAGCATGAAGCATGGAACTTGGGAGGGTCGCGTGCAAGCACTATGGGATACTACCTTTTAAGCCGTTGTGTTGTTTTAATCCAAACATTTTCATACAATGGTTTTTATCTTAAGACAATTAACGTTATGTTTTGTGAAATTTAGTTGTCTAATGGTACTTCCTGTTTTATTTTAATTAATGCTCGTGTGACCTTTGTGCTTGGAAATCATTCGAAGTCGCATCCCGTGTTTCCGCCTTGGTGGGGTGTGATAGATTGGTACCTGAGCACGAGGTTATAGTGATTGATTAACAACGTGTGACACCCGTTGAAATCAAAGGTCATAACCGTACACTCACTTACACATTATACATTGTGCATAGCATTACATGTCATGTATTTCATCGTAATTGGGCTATACAGGGTTCCAACGAGTCAATCCCGAGGCATGCAGTCTAACAGTAGACACACTAGTTAGTACAAGGTCTCAGCTAGTCAAATAATTCATGCTAGATTGTAGGAAATCCATGCAAAACCCTAGTTGTGGAATCAATGCAATTGCGCACAAGATTGCAATTTGTTGCCCCGACAAGAACAAAAACAAACAACGTTCAAGAACAATAGATCAGCCGATGTAAAATCCATGGGAAACTAGTACAAACCACAAACAATGTGCCAACTTATAAACCTAATTCGGCCATGTAAATATATATATATGGGAGTATATATATACCCATACAATTACAAGCGTGTTAGAATGTCAATTAACATGTGTACATAGACATCATTCGATAACTAAACACCTATTAACACATAGAGATAGGTAAATATTAAACAAAATCTCAAGACTACTTATCTATGTATATATGTATGCGAAAGGTATATGCATGTGTATGAATGCTTGTATCAACAAAAGTCCATCCCCACACATCTGTATCTCTATGTATGTATTCACAATCACACACATACATAAGTCTCTTGATTGTGAATTTGTAAAGGAAATGACTGAAGATTGAAGAATTCAAAATTGTTTTCTGTCTTCATCCCTGGACCAACAAATGACAAAGCCAAGATTTCTTGAGTATATCTGAGATTTCAAAGCTTACTACAGAGATAAACAAGAACCTTGACACAAACATGCAAGAAAATGGGAAGTTTTCAAGTTGTTCAAGATGATGAATGCACGACTTGAAGAATTGATAGCTTTCTAGTTTTGTACATCACTAGCTAGGTCCAAGGGGGAGATTGTAAAGCATTATTGATATATGTCCCCAGCTAGTGATCCGGTACTAAATGTCGAGGAAATTTTTAGGTCAAATGAAAAAGTAGAGGGCTTCATTCGAACCCTGAAAGGGTCGAATGAAACCCGTTCGACCTTTGCAAGGGTCGAATAGGTATGCCTATATAAAGGGAAAACTTAGTTATTTTGTAAAGAAGTTGATCATTTGAGCTTTTCCTAGTTTGTGTGATTCTCTGTATTAGGTCTAGGTTTTTGATCTGTAATGTTCTTGATTTGATCTAATACATGAGTAAAGTTATGGAAATTGCTCGGCGATTCGTATTCTGTTTTCATCATGATCGTTACTGATTATTTCTTACTTGGTTTGCACAACCGGAGGGGATTCCGCACCCTACCGTTGGTATTCGTGAGATCACAGTTCGTGTTTACGATCCTAAAACCAGAGGGGATTCCGCACCCTAAGGTTGGTATTCGTGAAATCACAGTTCGTGTTTATGATCCTAAAACGAATTTTCACAAACAACACAGGCGCACCCCAAGGGGAGAAACTTGGTATAAAGCCCTTATCCAACAGTTCTTGCAGCTGACTTGAAAGTTCTTGAATCTCTGATGGCGCTAGGCGATACGGAGAACGGGCGATAGGTACTGCTCCAGGAACCAAATCAATACGGAACTCCACCAGTCTCGGAGGCGGCAATCCTGGAAACTCTTCAGGAAAGACCTCTGGAAAATCTCTCACGACAAGGATGTCTTCAATCTTCAACTCCTTCGACTTCTTCTCGATCACGTGTGCTAGAAATGCATAATAGCCCTTGCGAAGGCACTTCCACGCTTTCATGCAAGATATAATCCGTAACGTGGCTCGACTGTTCTCTCCTTTGACCGAGAGAATTTCACCACTAGGGATGGGAATATGGACAATCTTTTCACGGCACACGATCTTCGCATGGTTCTTTGACAACCAATCCATGCCAACTACCACATTAAAACTTCCCAACTCGATGGGCAACAAATCTATGTGAAACTCATGGTCTCCCAAGTTTGGGGTACATCCTTCAACTACTTCTTTCGACTCGATAACCTTACCGTTAGCCAATTCCATAGAATAGCGTGTGCCCAACCTACTAGAGTCTACCCCTAGGGTTTTCTTAACGTCGGTCGACACAAAGCTTAAATCGGCACTAGTATCGAAGAGTACGAAAGCATAAGTGTTGTTAACAAGGAACGTACCAGTAACGACGTTGGGATCCTCACGAGCATCACTAGCTCCTATCACAAAAGCTCTACCGCGAGCCTGATTCTTCAAATTCAGGCAGTCCTTCTTGAAATGATCCGCAGCACCACACTCATAGCATCCTGGTTTCCCGGCAGGAGTACCAGCAGCCTTAGCACGACATCGGGAAGTCTGGTGACCAATCTTCTAGCAATGGTCACAACAGATGCTGACATCGGGAAGAGGGTGTGGTTCATTATACTTCTTTCTAGGCTCAGCAACAGCAGCAGTGGTTGCAGCAAATGCCTTTGCAACCTCTTGCTTCTTTCCAAACTGATTTCCACCATTTTTACCTTTCCTGATATCTTAACATTTTCTCTTGTCACCCGAATTTCCTCCTTTCTCAACCTCCTTCTTAAGCAATGAAACCATATGCGCGTCATCAGTCAGACTATGAGCTAGAGTGACAATTCCTTGAATGGTGGTGGGTTCAGCAGCAGTTACCGTACTGCGTATCTTAAGGGAGAGACCCCAAATGTACCTTTCAACCCTTTTGTAGTCCGGCGTGACCATAAGAGTTACCAAACAAGATAGCTCATGAAAACGAGTAGTGTAGGAAGTGATCTCCGCTCCGGACATAGTCAGATTCCAGAACTCCGACTCGAGCTTCTGAAGCTCACTTCAGGGACAGTACTTCTCCATCAACATGGACTTCAAATCATTCCATGAGAGACCATACGCCGCGTCTCTACCCAGAGTCTGGACTTGCAGGTTCCACCAAGTCAACTCCTCATCCTGGAAGGTGCAGGTAGCATACTTAACCTTCTGATCTTCAGCGCATCCACTAATATCTAAGACTGATACCATTTTCTCAATCCAACGACAAATACCGATTGCTCCTTCAGACCCACGAAAACTCCATGGTTTACAAGCCATGAAAGTCTTATAGGAACAGCCATGTACCGAGTTCTAAACTTCTGTGTCATAGATAATGTGGCATCATTAAAAACAGCAAGTGATCACAAGGCCATAGGAGGTATAGCAATTCGATATCTTACCATTGTCATTTCCGCTTGTCCTTCGCTGGCCATTTCCACCAGATCCACCACTGGAGTCTGTGCGGTTTGCGTCATACTGCGCAATAGCATGCGCAATCATGCAGGCTAGCTCTTCGGGCATGGTTGGGAATGTGTTGTCCTCGGTATTGCGGGTGTTCTTTCGAGGCGGCATGACTTCTTTCTATCACATCAGATATAAAAGAATGAGACACATATTTATCGAAAATATTGTCAATCATGTGCGCTCAAATAAATAACCATGATATTCACAATAACCATGACATGCGTTATCACACAACCATCGGATGCAATGATAATCATGCATAATCATATAAACAGACAACAAGAATAACTAACTAAATCATAGCATATACAAATAATAATAGAGAGAAATCAATAAACCATAACATCGTCATTTCATTAACTTGTTTCAGTTTTTAGTACATCGGTTTGTGATAAAGATACAAAATAAGTAGAGCACAACAACCCCATACAAGCCATACAATGAAATGACCCAAAAGAGACTACTAGGTTAGCATAGATAATAAAAGCTACAAACTAAAACAACTACAACCTAGCTACTGAGGAGGTGGGGGAAATGCAGCAACTAAAGGAACGACGGCAACCCTCATACTACGATCTATCTCATCCCAACGGTGCTCAAGGATGTCCACACGCCTCCATACCTTGGCTCGGCCATGCTCGGCCTCCATGCGCTCACGCTCAGCCACCATACGTCCTCGCTCGACGTCGTCCAAGCGCACTCGTAGGCTAGTAAGGTGCTCAATGATGGCAGCATTTGTCTGACTCTCAGCCTCCACATTGGCCCCTAGCTCATCCGCTCACTCACGGAGGTCGCAAATGATACCATCATGCGTACCTACCATGACACGCACCATGAGGACCGGGTAGGAAGGTCCGCTTGCGGGCCTGGGACCTCCTAAGCAATTTCTTCCGAGGGGGCTCGAAAGACTCAGTGGTATGGCTAGGCTGGACTGGTGCTTGAGCACACGCTTCCAGGCAGTGCAGATGATGCGCGTAATGCCAAGAATCACACGACGGGGCGGGAAGAAGACTCCGACACATCGGCAGGCAGTGCCTTCTCCACGCGAGGGACCTCAGCTGCGTGTCGTCTCCCACAATTTCCACCACATAATCCTAATCGCGCTCCAAATCCGCGAAGTAACCGTCAACGTCGTCGTCACTAGATGTTTCGGGGACCATAGAGGAATCATCCTCCGAATCCGAGAGAACAATCGAGTGAGTATAGGTAGCCATGATCCTGTCAAAATCCAAGGTACACATAGACACATATGTAAGCGTCATGAACTCGTATACTATGCTCGCGTGAATGCATTGTATGAAAAAGGGCATGGAACTTGGGCAGTGCAGTGTGATGAAATTTTTTTTCATGCAATGAAAACTTTTCATTTGAAAAATCGTTGTAGTTATAGTTTAGTTTTTAGAGAAAACTAGTTCACTATAACCTTGAGCTCTGATACCAATCTGTCACACCCCGCTTAGGCGGAAACACGGGATGCAACCATGAAAGGTTTTTAAGCACAAGATTCGAGCAAACATTCATATTTCATTTAATAGTAAAAGTACCAAACATGTTCAACGATAACAACCATCACAAAGTACAGTTTAAACCCTTCACGGGATCAGAAGTTTTGAAAACGCCAAAAGTGATAGTCGTGAATGAATGCTCAAACATATCCCAAGTTCCATCCATAGCTTAGTTACCTGAAAACATGCATAAAAACTTTGTCAACAAAAGTTGGTGAGTTCACAGGTTTTGAAATAGTTGAAAATGTAAAGTTTAATGAAATCCGTGAATGACCCGTCATTGTCTAGCTAATATCACTGACAATTAATGTTCATGAGCCCATAACCAAACGTTGACGAGTGGTGCCTCGCACATCGCACAATTAAGGCAATGTATCGTCATAAAAGAAATGCAAGCACTCTTATGTCGTATGTATCCGGGTTAGAGCGACTAACCAAGAGTTGGGGTGTCAACCCAATAGATCTATTCATGCGTTTCTAGGCTAAATCCGTAGCTAATGGTTACGGTAAACTATCACACAAAGGCTTTAGTGAGTACTCTAAACACATCGTCTCATGTATACCGGTCTAGTAGGAATTCATTCTAAAAACAAGTAAAAAATGCATGCTTTTCCCCAAAATATAAAACAACAAAAAGGGGTCGTGAAACTCTCCTCAAGTCCGCGCGTAGTCTAGCAAGAATGTATGTCTGACAACTAGGTATCCCGACCTACACGTCATTATACAAGAGGCCAAGGAACGGAAGCTTGTGGACATCCTAGTGGTGCGAGACTATCCTGAAGTCTTTCCAGAGGACCTGCCAGGACTGCCACTGCCACGACAGATCGAGTTTCGCATTGATCTTGTCCCGGGAGCTGCCCCAGTAGCCCGTACTCCGTACCGGCTAGCACCATTAGAAATGCAGGAACCGTCTAACCAACTCCAGGAGTTGTTGGACAAAGGCTTCATTCGTCCGAGCTTTTCCCCGTGGGGAGCGCCAATTCTGTTCGTGAAGAAGAGAGTCGGAAGTTTTCGCATGTGCATCGACTACCGGGAGCTGAACAAGTTGACGATCAAGAACAAGTATCCGCTACCAAGGATCGATGATCTGTTTGATCAGTTGCAAGGATCCAGCTACTACTCAAAGATCGATCTGCGGTCAGGATACCACCAATTGCGGATTCAGGAAGACGACATCCCGAAGACGGCATTTCGAACTCTTTACGGACATTACGAATTCTCAGTCATGCCATTTGGGTTGACAAATGCACCTGCCGTTTTCATGGACCTCATGAACCGCGTCTGCAAACCCTATCTAGACAAGTTCGTTATTGTCTTCATAGATGACATCCTGATTTACTCGCGAACTCAAGAAGAGCATGAACAACATCTCAGGTTGATTCTAGAGTTGCTCAAGAATGAAAGATTGTTCGCCAAATTCTCGAAATGCGAGTTCTGGATTCAAGAAGTCCATTTCCTCGGTCACATTGTGAACGAGAAGGGTATACAAGTTGATCCCACAAAGATTGAAGCAATCAAGGATTGGGCTGTGCCCAAGACACCCACCGAGGTGCGACAATTTTTGGGATTAGCTGGTTACTATCAACGATTCATCGAGAACTTCTCCAAGATTGCCCAACCACTGACTGTCTTGACGCAAAAAGACAAGAAGTTTGATTGGGGAGTCAAGCAGGAGAATGCGTTCCAAGTATTGAAGGACTGTCTATGCAATGCTTCAATCCTTTCCCTTCCGAAAGGCACCAATGATTTCGTAGTCTATTGCGATGCTTCGCATCAAGGTCTTGGATGTGTACTCATGCAAAGGAGTAAGGTCATTGCCGACGCATCCCGACAACTCAAAGTTCATGAGAAGAATTACACAACGCATGATCTAGAGCTAGGTGTAGTAATCTTTGCTCTCAAGATTTGGAGACACTACCTTTACGGCACCAAGTGCACCATCTTCACCGATCACAAGAGCTTACAACACATCTTTAATCAGAAAGAGCTGAACATGCGGCAACGCAGATGGGTTGAATTGCTGAACGATTACGATTGTGAGATTAAATACCATCCGAGCAAAGCCAACGTTGTGGCTGATGCATTAAGCCGGAAGGAACAAGTTAAGACCTTGCGTGTGCGCGCACTAGATCTGACCATCCATACGAATCTCACTACCCATATTCGTGATTCTCAGCAAGAAGCTCTGAAAGGTGAGAACCTAAAGAGTGAATCGTTATTCAAGATGGTGAATCTGTTGGAACCAAGATCTGACGGCACAGTTTGCTTTGCCAATCGGATCTGGGTGCCACGTTTTGGTGGATTACGCGACCTAATCCTAGAGGAAGCCCATAAGTCTAGATACTCGGTTCACCCTAGTGCTGACAAGATGTACAAAGATGTGAAGGAACTTTACTAGTGGCCCAACCTGAAAGGTGAAATTGCTACGTACGTCAGCCGATGTCTTACCTGTTCAAAGGTCAAGGCTGAGTATCAGAAACCATCTGGTTTGCTTCAGCAACCAGACATTCCTGTTTGGAAATGGAAGCAGATTTCCATGGACTTTATCACCAAGCTACCCAAGACGTCCAGTGGTCATGACACAATCTGGGTAATTGTCGACAGACTGACATAATCCGCGCATTTCTTGCCAATTAAGGAGACCAACAAATTAGAGAAACCCGCCAAGCTGTACATCAAGGAGATTGTAACTAGGCATGGAGTGCCTATTTCAATCATTTCCGACCGAGATAGTCGATTCACTTCCCGATTCTGGCAAACATTGATGGACGCATTAGGCTCTCGCTTAGACATGAGCACAGCCTATCATCCTCAAACAGATGGCCAGAGTGAGCGCACAATCCAGACATTGGAGGACATGCTTCGAGCTTGTGTAATCGATTTCGGTGGAAACTGGGATTCCCACCTGCCATTGGTTGAGTTTTCCTACAATAACAGTTACCATACCAGTATCAAGGCTGCTCCGTTCGAAGCCTGGTATGGTCGTAAGTGTAGATCTCCTCTGTGTTGGGCAGAAGTTGGAGACAAATACTTGACTGGCCCCGAGCTTATTCAAGAGACCACCGACAAGATCTTTCAGATCCGTGATCGCTTGAAAGCCGCTCGAGATCGTCAAAAGAGTTACGCCGATCGCCACCGCAAACCCCTCGAGTTTCAGGTTGGCGATAAGGTACTCTTAAAAGTCTCACCCTGGAAGGGTGTACCACGATTTGGCAAGCGTGGAAAACTTAATCCCCGATACATTGGTCCGTTCGAGATACTTTCTAGGGTTGGTCCCATGGCATACAGGTTTAAGTTGCCAGAAGAACTAAGCGGTGTCCACGACACTTTCCATGTATCCAACCTTAAGAAATGTCTGTCCGACGAATCTTTGATCATTCCTCCAAACGAAATCCACATCGATGATCAACTCCATTTTGTCGAGGAGCCAATCGAGGTGACTGATTGGAAAGTCCAGAAGTTGAGAAGGAGCCGCACCAGACTTGTGAAAGTCAGATGGAATGCAAAGCGTGGTCCCGAATTTACATAGGAACGCGAAGACCAGATGAGACACAAGTACCCAGCTCTCTTCCCTAAGACTACAGAAACTAGTAGGGAAACTCGATTTCAAGGACGAAATTCCCAAAACAAGGGGAGAATGTGACACCAGTTAACAATCGTACATGTTTCATTAGTTTCTATCTATAGGTGCACATTTAGACATTTTAAATGCACTATGCCCCCCCCCCCCCCCAATCTAGTAAAGCCAAGAGTTAATCAGAAAACTCAACATTGGACACTTGTGAACAATAATCACCACAAACCTTACATGAGGTTATTAAACCCTAACACATGATAACTCACTGTTAACACACGAACACAAGAAACACCATGGAATATCACTTAACAAACACGTGATACCTATGAAACAAAATACATGTTAATGTCGTCATCAAAAGGCCTGGAACTTAACCAACTCTTACCATTTCTAGACCGGATGATATTCCTATATCATGTTAATGCATTCACAACACTATTAACATGTGTAGGACGATTAATTCATGTAAAATATTGAGTCTAGGATCATAATAGAGCTATCTTAGCCACAAGACTCCATGGATCATGCTCACATACACTCGGCTTGGATATAATGTTCATGTAACCATCCAAAGAACTCGTGGGAACCTCTCTCTTGTTCTATTAATTCGGCCAAAAATCCCTATCCATCCATATAATAACTAACACACTAAGTACATTGAAACACCACCATCACATGAAAACACTACTCAAGGTACATTCCTATCACTAGTAACTTATAGGAAATTGGCCCACATGAAACACATGAAAAACAAGAGTTAACATATGAAGCTACCACTTACACACATTTAGATATCAAGATAAAGATAGCCACCTTCTAACATGAAGTCAACTAACCCTATGTAGGAACACTACAAAAATCGGCCTAAGAGAAACCAAAGCCAAAGGAATAACCACACTTGCTTAAACATGATTGGTATAGCTAAAGACAAACACTAATCCATCACATGCTTACTAATGGAGACAACAACCTCTTACACCAAAATAGGACCTATAATTAGACTACCATCCTTCTCCTTTGCTTCCCCCTTCCCCGAATACACTCCCTAGGATCGGCCAAACATGAACAAGCACACATCACTATCACTATGACAACCTAGGATCCTTGGAACTATCAACGTCTAGCAAGAATGTTCTAGGACAAGTCACCATCAAGTCCATACTACCATGACTAGGTTACGGCCCCCAAGTAAGGAAACAAGATAGTGATAGCTCAATAAGATCTCAAACCTATGGGATATGGATCGACTAGAGTGATAAGGAGACATAGAACTTGCATACAAATGGATTAAAGCCAAAAAAACAACTAACTAACTACCGATGTCAACCTTTCCCCTTTCATACTAGTCTTCCCATCAAATGACATTGCAAGAATCCATGAAACCTTCCTCAACCCATGCTTCGGCCGAGAAGCATGAGACTACCACAAATGTTTTTTCATCTTCTCATTTGAACTCCTATATAAGGACCTCCACCCTCACCCTCATTCCTTGCACCAACTCTCAACACAAACACCTAATCCCTCTCACTCAAACCCATCGGCCAAACACTTGGGACACCAAGCCGAAGCCATCAAGAAACAAAGGAGCAAACACAAGACTCTCTAACTTGGAATCATTCTAGGTAAGACACATTGCACCTTTAAGCTTCTTTCTTTCAATATACCCTCTTGTTAGATCCAATACTCGGCCTTAGAACACCACGATTAGGCACATAACACTTTACAAGAAAACAGATTTCAAAACAACACCTTTTAGATATAAATCTTAGGCACATTTTCTTAATACTAGTATTTGTTCACGTAATCTTGCTTTAACAACATTATAATCGGCTTTGTTATAATCTAGAGTAGTTGAATTGTATTTTGGAACCATATACAACTTAGATCACTTCGGGTTTCATGAGTCCAAGCTTACTTGGCTTAGGTTTAAAGCTAAGGTTAATAACATAATGATAAAAGCTTAAACTTGTTACAAGACTCACAATATATCATGAGCTAACACTACAAGACTCGAATAAGCTTAAAACAACCAAATTGATCCACTAGATAATCGGCATTATCCTTTACACCATAAGAACACATCGGCTACCATAAGCTAACATGTTTTAAGCTGTGTTAACCTTGAATTGTGTAGTATAGAGGTCTAAACATATGTTAAGGTACTTATTTATCACAAGTCAATCGCACAATAACAAACGTTGGGTGAACAATTTGTATGATAAACAAGGCTAGACAACTTACCATGTCCATAATGATCATAGGGTATCATTTGTCAGGATGGTGATCATCTAAAGTTTTCCCTATACCACTTACACTGCTATCAGGTGAGTTTTCATGGCCCCAATTTACTACTTTTCATTTTGGGGGAAATACATGCATCAATACTTGTGTCATTTTCAAGTGTGTGTACATTCTATCATGACTGCCATGTGGAACATGAGACATTTTGGTTCATGAGCTCACTAGTACCCGTACATCGTTTACTGTAACCATTAGCTAAACATATAGCCATGGAACACTTTAATAGATCTATTGGGTTGATACCCCCACTCTTGGTTAGTCGCTCTAACCGGCACATACAAAAGAGTGTTAGTATTCTATAATACATACATTTTCTTTAGTGTACAATGCGCGAGGCACAACAGTCAAGAGGTTTGGTTACAGGACTCATGGTTTGTACAGTGATCATTTGCCTAGCTAGCTTATGATTGGTCATACACGAATTACACATTGGTTTCACACATTACAAGCAAAACCCATGAACTCACCAACATTATTGTTGACAAAACTCGTTATGCATGTGTTTCAGGTAACTAGATGGAGGGCCACAGGGATTTGAGGGAAAGGTTCGAGCAAGCACTGTGTGGTACCACTATGATGGTTTTACCTTGTTGTCCTATTATTATTTAGTCACAAAAGTAATAGACACGTATTCTCTTTTGTTAACGCCATGGTGACGTTTTTAAATAATTAATGACAATGTCCATCTTACACGGTGGTACATTTGAATAAAACTACGTGTTGCTTGAACCTTGTGCTTGAAAACTTTTCGGTCGTTGCATCCCCGTGTTTCCGCCTTGGCGGGGTGTGACATGTATATACGCGCATATACCCACGAGTACACACATACATGTTCTACTTTCATACATATGTACACTTATAGGTTAAACAATTCATTATACTAGCACTTGTGACAAAACATACATATGTATGCATACATACATATTGCATACACACATATCTATTTAAGTTCCAATGTGTTTTCATAAAACTAGTTTTTATAAGTTGAGATCTAAAGTAGTGTACGCCTAAACATTGCATCTATATCATAAGCATGGGTGAACACTATTATGTAAATGAACTAAGACTAGTGTATGAAGATAAACAATAACTATAGAAGCATAAAGATAGGATGGATGTTCATACCTTACTAGGTGAGCTTGGAAACTAGGGAGAGGTTGAGTGTGTGTGTGTGTTTAGGGAGTGAGTTAGTGAGTGGTGTGAATGAAAGTGATCATCCAAGGTCTCTATTAATATGGGAAGAGAAGAGAAAAAGGTAGTGAGAGAGAGGGACAGGGAGAGAGTGAGGACGAGAGAGAGACGGGGGAGGGAAAGAGAATGGTGCTTAGTAGGGTGTTTAATCCCAAAGAGGTAAGTCAATTTTCATAGATTAGTGGGAGATTAAGAATCTTACCATGTTTGGATAATATCTTACCTTATGTCATCGTGTGCGTAACTAGGAGTTGACCAAGATTAAAAAAAAAAAGAATTAGGGGTTACAAGGGGGGCGACAGTTTGGGGTTCTCAAGGGGGGCAACGGTTTGGGGTTCTCAAGGGGGATCAACAAGTTTGTTTTGGTAAGTATCTTGAAATAGGGTGGTGAGGTTTAGGAAATTTATCCACTTTGGTGCTAAATCTCTTTGATTAAACCTTGACATAACACTAGGTTTTAGTCATCATGATGTTGCTTAGATAATGGAATGGTGATTTGATCCTACATGGGACAAGAGGGGGGCGGCTCACTAGTTCCCACGAGGGAAGTATCTTACTAGTTGTGGAAGGATATCTCTCATGGTTCTAAGTGATTAAGGAATATTACTATACTTAGGTAAAGTCTTGAAAGGTTGACTAGATTTGCGTGGGATTAGGGAAACATAATCATATCTCTTTGTCAAGCTTAAACAAGTCAAGTGAGGTGACTAGTCATGGATTATGTTGGAATATAATCTCCTACAATTTGTGCATACATAAGATCATTCAAGGACCTTAATTTAACATGTGTCTTAATAATATTTGACTTAAAAAAAAAGATTAGTTTAGATATGGGGGGGGGGGGGGGGGTTGGCAGCCGAAAACAAGACAAAGGGGAAGGAAAAGACATATAACTATTGTGGTAATCCAACTTTATAGATCCAAGAAGTTTAAGGAATCTTACTAAATATGTTAAGTCCACCAAATATTTGGTTGACTAATCTTAGGAACAATGTGAAAGATTGACACTTTATTAAAGATGTTCTAGTATCTTGAAACAGTGGGACAAAAAGGAAGGTGGTGGTAGTTATATAAGGTTAAGATACTTTATAAATCCTTGTGTTGATTAGTGGTTTAGCCATTTTTAGTTAGTCAGAAAGTGGTGGAATAGTTCATTAATAAGACTGACCGTTGTGGCCCGCGAGCAGGCTGCCGCGAGCCACAAATTTTTCCACGTGGCTGACGCGATAGGACGTGACCGACAACGAAGCGACGCGAGCCAGTCAGCAAACAGTCTCCCGCGATAGGATGTGACTCGGCTCGCGTCCGTTAGCGGCCACTTCAAATTCAAAAATTAAATTTTCACCCACTATATTTATTACCCTCCCCCTATATATTTACTCCAAAAAAATTTTTTTCACACAACCTCCTCCTTCTTCTTCTTCTTTTCTTTAAAATTCTCTAACCCTAACCTTCAATTTTCACAATCCAACATAAATATGGCGCCATGGACCCAAGAGGAGGAACTTGCACTCGTGATCATTTACATGGAGTACCATCGCGTTCGTGGCCACAACTTTTCCAACGAATCGGCATGGCAAATGATGCGCTCGGCAAATCTTCTATGTGGCTAGGGTTTTTTATTTATGATCATGTGCTTTGTTTTTTTTAGTAGTGTAATTTTTTTTGTCTAGTGTAATTTTCTTTTTTAGTGTAATGTTTGTGTTTTTTATATTATTTTAGTTTAATGCTTTTTTTATAAAAAATTGTGGTAAATAATTAAATATAATTGGTAAAAAAAACCGCTAGCCCTTACCCATTACACCCTCACGCATGCAGTCGCCGGCCGCTAACCAGTGCCACGTATGCGTTGACGTGGAAAAATATTATTGGATAAAGCCCTCGCTCACCTCTACCCACAACGGATAGTCTAATGGGACAAAATGCATGTAAGAACTTGTATTAAATGTGTCTTTCAGTTTCTTGCACTTGTGATACTTATATATGTAGATATATAAGTTAGTAAAATACTAGTTCTTATACAAGAAATTCTATGATATTCTTTAACACATTGTTGATCAAAGAAACATTTACACATGTATTAAAAAATGGTTTATAGTCGTTTAAACTCGTGTCACCAATGTTCGTTGATATGGGTGAAATTATACTCGTTCAAGCCTTGCTAGACTTTCTCGGGGGACTTATGCATATAAAATGTTATAAATCAAGCATAGAAAGTAAATGTTGGCTAAAATGTGTACGGATTTTGACCTGGTAAAATGGCGGGTGTCACACCAGTGATTCCGATGTTGAGGAGGACCACATGCAGATGGACCCTGTTGTTTCTGATGACGAGGATGTTGTGCCTACTGGAGAGGCACAGGAGGAGGAGGAGGATGCACCTCCACCACCGCCAGAGCCTAGAGTGCCTTCTTTTCGTCCATATCGCTCGTGTCCGGGTGGGGTACGTATGATGTACACCCCTCGGAAATGTGGGCTCCCTCCACCCGCTCCTATAGCGCCAGTCGAGGTTCCTGTTCAGGAAGACCCCGAGCCCCCAACGCCAATAGATTCCCAGCCCCAAGCTCTAGAGCAAACGGAGCCACCAAAGAAGAAACTGCTCAGAAGGTCGGATGCTCGTAAGAGGACTTACCTGCCCACTGTTGATGGATTCTTAGCTGACTCCAATGAGGATTCTGATGCTGAGGTTCCCTCTACTTTCGAGACGGGTGGTCCATCCCAACCACCCTCTGACACTCCACTACCCACTGGCTTCCGCCCGACCCCCGTACGTCACGCTCACTATACTGTGCCGGACAAGATTGGTTTCCGTGACACACAGCTAGGGGTGTTACGTGAGAGGGTCCAGGAGATTGAGGATGACCTATATCTGACAGGTAAGACCAGGGATCCTATTCTCTATCGATTGGCTGAGTTGGGTACACGTGTGTATGAGGCTGAGCAGGGACGTGCCGCAGCCGAGGAGCGTGTTTCAGAGCTTGAAGCTAGAGTTGATGATCTTAAGGCGAGGATGACTGCAGCTATTGCAGCCTTGTCAGCTGCTTTCCCACCCCCATCCCCGTAGGATATCATATGTTGTACTTTTATGTAGTCGTTTAAAACTTGTGAGGTAGTATGCCGATTTATTTTGTATGCAGAGACAAAATTCGTATCAAGTATGTTGAACTTTCTATGAAAAGTGTGATGTTTGATTTCCAATATTGTTGTTGTTGTGTTGTGTTATGCCTTTGTGATCTTGTTTGTCGTTTGTCTTGATTGTATAGTTGTGTGGTTGATGCATATGTTGACAATATTATACAGTGATATGTTGACAATAATATCATGCATCAGAAGAACATGCCTCCCAAAAGGACTACTCGATCGACTTCTAAGGAAGAAGCTTTTCCAACCACCTCAGCGGACCTAGCCAGCGTAATTGCATAGGCTATCGCGCAACATGAAGCGAACCGTGCCTATTCCAGTGGTAGTCGGGCGTAACAGGCCGACGCAGAACCCAGGATCCCGAGACTGGTAAAGCTTTTGCACATTCCTTCCTAGTCTTGATCTTGTATCAATCCTATCATTGATAATCCCATCTTTCATGACATGTAAGCCCTGGAACTTCCATGGTTCAGAAGGAGCAATTGGAATTGTCCATTGAATCGAGAAAACCAAGTCAATGCTTGATATCAGCGGTTGATCAGAAGACCAGAAGATTAAGTATGTCACTTGCACCTTCCACGACGAGGCGTTGACGTGGTGGAATTTGCAAGTGCAGACCTTGGGTCGTGATGCTGCCCATAATCTTTCTTGGGCTGAGTTGAAGACGATGCTGATGGTCAAGTATTGTCCGCGAAGTGAGCTTAAGAAATTGGAAACAGAGTTCTGGAATCAGTCCATGAACGCGGCGGATATCACTGCCTATACCACCCGATTTCATGAGCTTTCTCGATTGGTTCCACACATGGTTACCCCCGAGTACAAGAGGGTATAGAGGTACATCTGGGGTCTCTCTCCTAAGATCCGAAGCATGGTCACCACTATTACTCTAGCTTCCTTCCAGCATGCTGTCGCCTAGCCCACAGCCTTACCGACGATGCGGTACGCATGGTTTCACTGACACAGAAGGAATCAGACAAGGGTGGAAATTCTGGAAACAAGCGTAAGTGGTCTAGCTTCAAGAGAGGAATGAGAGCAGAGGGTCAGACCAACAAGAAGCCCGAAACCGTCAAAGCCTTCGTTGTCGCTGCTACTGAACCTCGCAAGCCATAGAATAGGCCCACCCACTCTACAACAAGTGCAAGTATCATCATGTGGGGACGTGTGACAGTATCAAGTGCGAGAAATGCAAGCGGATGGGTCATCCGACAGTGCAGTGTCGGACTAAAGCGGTTGAGAATCCTGATGGTAAACCGGGATGTTTCGAGTGTGAAGCTACCGACCATTTCAAGAAAGAGTGCCCCAAGTTGAAGGGTCAAGCTCGTGGCAGGGCTTTTTTCATGGGTGTGGATGATGCGCGCAAGGATCCCAGCGTTGTCACGGGTATGTTCATCATTAACAATCATACTGCGTCTGTACTTTTTGATACTGGTGCCGAACCAAGCTTTGTGTCGACCGACTTTAAGTGAGCCCTTGGATTAGAGTCAGATAAGTTGTACACACCTTACTCAATAGAATTGGCCAATGGTAAGACAATTAAGTCCGAAGAGGTAGTTATGAATTGTGCGTTGAAGTTGAAAGATCATGAGTTCTACATCGATCTTCTTCCAATTGATCTTGGTAGTTTCGACATTGTTGTTGGCTTGGATTGGTTATTGAAGAACCGCGCCGAGGTTATTTGCTTCGAGAAGGTAGTTCGATTTCCAGTGCCCAACGGAGAGGTTCTGTCTATACAGGGGGAGGGCAGGAAGGCCCCATTGCGCCTCATATCTTGCATAAAGGCCCAAAAGTGTTTGTGGAAAAGTCATTTTGCATTCCTAGCGCATGTTATTGAGAAGAAATCAGAGGGGAGAAGAATCGAAGACATCCCAGTGGTGCGAGATTTTCAAGAAGTCTTTCCCGAAGATCTGTCAGGATTGCCACCCCCGGGGCAAGTTGAGTTTTGTATTGATTTCATTCCCGGAGTCGCTCCCATAGCTCGTTCGCCTTATCATTTAGCTCCGTCAGAGATCCAAGAATTGTCCAGCCAGCTGCAAGAGTTGCTCGAAATGGGATTCATCCGACCAGGCTCTTCACACTTGGGAGCTCCAGTGTTGTTTGTCAAGAAGAAGGATGGACCGTTTCGAATGTGCATCGAATATAGAGAGTTGAACAAGCTGACTGTGAAGAACCGTTATCCTCTTACCAGGATAGATGATCTGTTCGAACAATTGCAGGGCTCCAGTTTCCACTCAAAGATTGATCTAAGGTCAGGTTATCACCAGTGGTGTATCCATGATGAGGATATTCCCAAGACTGCTTTCAGGACGCGGTATGGCCATTATGAGTTTCTGGTTATGCCATTTGGCTTGACAAACGCACCAGCGGTATTCATGGATTTGATGAACAGGGTGTTTACGCCCTACCTCGACAAGTTCGTGATTGTGTTCTTTGACGATATTCTGATCTATTCTTGAAGAAACGAGTATATCGGTGATCAAAGATAATCACCGAGTGGTAAATACACGTGTTCGCTCAGGTACAACCCTTTGCTCACACCGGTGGACTAACCAAAACCCAAGACAACGATGAGACTAGTGTGTGTGGTGAAAGTGAGAACACGAGAATATAAGTGGTTCGGTCCTTAAAGACGTAGGTCCACTGAAAAGAGCCGAATGTTATTACTTTGGAGATTACAAGATAGTTACAAGGATTATTACTATTCTAGCTCTTGCATACAAATGGTGATTTTCGGATTCTTTGCAAAGGAGAAGAAGTCTTCTATTTATAGGAGAGATCATGGGCCATGGGAGATGACCCACGAGAAGCCATGTGTTCGAAAACTGTTGATGCCATTTTACTCAGCGCGTCGGCAAGTTTATTTTCACTGCGCCTGATGTGCTCAACGGTGTAGGAGTCAAACCTGCGCATGAGTTTTTTGGCCTGTTCCAAGTAGAGGGCCATGGTTTCGTCTCTCGCGTCATAGGTTTTGTTTATCTGTCTTGCAACAAGTAAGGAGTCCACATGTGCTTCCACGTGCCTCGTCCCCATTTTTTCAGCGATGCGGAGGCCTGCCAGCAGCGCTTCATATTCCGCCTCATTATTGGTACTTTTGAAGTCCATGTGGATAGCATATGTGAACTCGTGATTATCTGGGATGATAAGGCGAAAACCTCTCAAGGGATGAGATAAAGAAGACATGCGACGTGGGAGTGGTAGGAGGTTCCAGCACGTCGGAGTGGAAGAGACGATTGGAAAGATGAGGCAACTAAGATGAGCGATGTTACAAGTTTTTGTCGCAAATCTTCCGGATAAGTGCTCGGGGGAAGATCTCAAGAAGGCATTAGGGGAGTTTGGTTCCATCCAAGGGGTGTATGTAGCGAGAAAACAGAATAAGATCAGTCAAAGGTTTGCATTCGTTAGTTTTGGAGGAGTCCGAGATAAAATCAACATGGAGGTGAATGTGAGGTACATACACATTGGGGATGAAAGATTATTCATCACATTGGCAAAGTTTGTTGATGGCAAGATCATGGGTAGGGAGAATATGGTGGATAAAGAGTAAGAAGATCATGGAGAATAAACAATCGATGGTCGAGAGCGATGATCAAGGAAAGACTGGTGGGAGTAGGGATGCAGCTATAGTGCTTGGGGGTAAATCTTTTATGGATTCTTTATTGAACAAGGCGCCGGAAGTCGATTTGGTCGTTGATCCGAATATCCATGCCTTCTTTATATGGCATGATAGGGCTATTATCGGTAGAGTTCTTGATTTTCAATGCTTGATCAAGTTAAGGGGGTGTTTGATTAGGAAGGAGATGAAAGATGTGGTGATTAAATACATTGGTGGATTGTCGGTTATGTTAGTTTTTCCCATCGACGTCTTATCCGAGGAGGTGGTGTGGAAGGAGTGTTTTTCTCGAGCTGATATGTGGAGAGGGCAAGTAGTAGTAAATGAACGTATTGAATGGCTGAAGATTTTTGGTGTCCCGATCGGTATAGCGAATAATGTGGTATTTAACCAAATTGGAGGATTGTTTAGTGTTGTGGTTCAACCAGCACAACTATCTGAGGAAGATGGTGACTATACATATGTTTGCATTGGTGTTCTTGTGGGTGAAGGTGAAAGGATAAACATGTCGGTTGCTATTAGTTTGGGTGATAAGGTATTCAATGTTGGAGTTGTGGAGGAACAAAATGACCGGATACCGGATTGTTTGCTGGAGGATGATGAGGATTCAGTGTGTTTTGAAGACGTCGTTCATGTTAGTGAGAATGAAATGGATGAGGGTAACCAGAATGTGGGCACGGAAGGGGTGAATTCCGATGATACTCCGGTGGGTCTTGATAAGGAAAGTACGTCTATTATGGAAGGTATTAATATCATTAACAATGACTTAAATGTCGAAGGTTCCAATGTCAATAAAGTCGATATGGTTTCTGAAAGTATGTTGAGTATAATGGAAATTTCTATTGAAGAAACAAATAGTCTAACATCCTTTAGGGGATGATAGACTAGGGTTTCCACAGGGTTGATCCTTCACTAGCACTTCCTGGATTGGACTATCCTGCAAGTAAAGAATGATGTGGGTAGGGAGACGACTACACAAGGTAGTAGTTTATAACAAAAACGGGGTGAATGGGGATACTTTCAAAAGTGATAGCTCTTTGGGTTAGCAAAAAGTGTCCTCTCTATTAGGGATGTGATCCCTTATATAGAGGTGGACGTATGCCACCATTACCCAAAACCCTAATCGTAATGGGCCAGGCCCGATTAGGGTTGTCTCCACTACCCTAAGACTATATTAGTAAAGTAGTTAAGAGAAAGCTATAAATAAGGAAACATGGAACGATTACCGCTTTTACCGTTCCGCGCGCGTGCAACATCCATGGTTGTAGGAGAGCCTTTATTGCCTTTCTTGCTGGAGAAGCTTCTCTTGTGCGCGGAGAGTTGCTCCGCGGGGTCATATTCCGGGTTTGGGTATGCTTTGCACAGTGACAAGTACCCAATCCCATCAAGTCCCCCCAGTCCAGTGTGTACCCTTTCCTTGAGTGTTTGAGTGGAGGGGGTGGATGCTGGACTTAAGCGTTTGGAGATTGATGACAGCTCATCGTGATTTGGTAGTGGAAACTAGGCTCTGGTGTCAAATGTTAGTGGATGAGAGAGGTTTGTGCGGAGTGTTGAAGACGCGGAGTGTGGAAAATGCGGAGTGCGGAGAACGGTAATTTATTTGTCGTAAGTTCTCCGCAGCTAAGGGACACGTCACATTGGTGTAGGACAGTTGTCTTTCTCCGAGCATCATTTGGAGAGAGAATGATTGGTAGCGTCTGTGACAAGCTGTATGCCTTGTCAGTTGGTGTCACATCAGGCGGAAAAACATACAGATGTGTCAGGCGCGTGAGAGTGTGAGGCGCATGCGTCGTCTGTGTAACTGCTCCTGAACACGTGTCACAGCCTCAGTGGGTGGGTTTCCCAAAAGTCGTTCGCAGTTATCCATGCTGACGTCATCCGCATTTATTGCACACGATATATATTGATTTCAAAATGGCAGTTTTCCATTTTCCCACTTCTATCTCTCCAACCTTTCATTTTCCTCTCTTTCCACACATCCTTCTCACCCACTTCTCTGTATTTTTTAAAATGTCTCAAGATTCCTCAGTTCCTGTAGATCAGTCCAAGCTCACTGAGAAAGTGGAGAAGGGGATTGACACCACTGTTGTCAAGTGGGATGCGACTTCCTTTGCCACCTTTGTTGATCATTATGGCCTTGAGGCTGATTGGGAGCCGGAGTTGCCGGCGATTGGTAAGACGGCATTGGAGGCCTCGCCGGGAACGATTACTCTGTATGAGGCCTTCTTTACCAGATGCTGCTTCCGTCTCCCAATCACAAAGTTTCTGGTTAGTGTCTTTATGAAATATGGAGTTCATCCTACACAAATGACTCCGTTTGGTCTGTCTAGAATAATCCATTTCGAGGCCACGTGTCGATCTTTAGACATGGAACCGACCTTCAAAATGTTAAATCTATTCTATGTTCTTAAAGAGGCTCGTGGTGGCCCAAAATTCTCTTTCCCCTGGTGTTATGGACAGGCCCAAGAAGAGGGCAAGAAGTGGAGACCCTTTTGGGATCAATGCTTTATTGGGCCTATCTGATGGTGGACCAAAAGAGATTGTGGATATTGATATGGAAAATGAAGCCCAGTCAGGCAACTCGTGATATGTTATTCCAAATGGATCAAAATCAATTAGCAGGTGAAAAAAACCATTATGGGAAAAGAGGATGTGGGGAGCCATCATGAGGATAAAACCCAGTCTGACCATGCCGATAAAAATAAGGAGAAGGCTTTGATTCAAGAAGAAACTAAGTCAATAATGGAGCTATGGGAAGTCCCCAGAGTATCATCGATTGGTCAATATCAAAAGTAGGTAACAAATTTGATTATTAATGAAGGGTTACAAATGGGGAATCAATGAATTTTTTAATGTTGAATGTTCGAGGGTTAGGGGTGGTAGGGAAAGCCAATTGGTTTAAAGGGGTTAAGAAGGAGAATGAAGTTGGGTTTTTGTTGTTTCAAGAAACATTGTGCAATGGAGTGTCCGAAAATGACATAGAACATTACTGGGTCCGGGTGATTTTGGTTATGATTATGTTAATCCGGAAGGGAGGTCATGAGGAATTGTGTGTATGTGGGATAAGAAATTGTTTGAGGTTACTGGAATGGTTAAGGACCGAAACATCTTGATGGTTAAGCGTGTCTTGAAAGGTATGGGGATCGGGTGTAATGTAATAAATGTGTATGCTCCTCAACGGGACATTGAAAAATGTCGGTTATGGAGCAAAATTGTGACACCCACCACTTAGTCAGGTCAAAATCCGTACACTTTCTAGTCAACGTTTAATTTTCAATGCATAATTCATATCATTTTATATGCATAAGTCCTCCGAAAAAGTCTAGCAATGTCCGAATGAGTATAATTTCACCCATATCAACGAATCTTGGTGACACGAATTTAAACGTTTACGAACTGCTTTCCAAAAACATGTATAAATGCCCATTTATTTATAGAAATATAGAAGATCATTAGCCCAAAGTAGCTAACCTTGATTTCTTGGAACCACCCTTCCGTCGCCTCCCATTTGTGCACACACCAAATCTTTTTATTGCACATCACAACACCTCTTGTCACATTATTGAAAGGTGTAGAACCTTAAGCTCTTGGATTAGTCCCATTA
The DNA here is from genome assembly GCA_032199755.1 of Ambrosia artemisiifolia. Taxonomy (NCBI): domain Eukaryota; kingdom Viridiplantae; phylum Streptophyta; class Magnoliopsida; order Asterales; family Asteraceae; genus Ambrosia; species Ambrosia artemisiifolia. The sequence goes on along the minus strand of CM063524.1, from coordinate 28,222,532 downwards.
TGAGATGTTGATCCAACATAATCTAGTGTAATGTCACCATCATGTATCTTGGTTAAGCTAAGACATCCTTTGATTAGAAAACCTTAGGTGATGGGACCACACACTAAAATAGATAGATTTTCCAATGCACCATAAAACCATGCTTAGATACTTGTCTAAAACAAAGTATGGTGGCCCTTTCCTTGTTGCCTCCAAACCGCCCCCCCCCCCCCCCCCATACCATTACTAATTCTTTTTTTTTAATCCAAGTCAACCTCTAATTAGGCATGTGTTGATTTGATCCAAGGTTGACCTTCATGTAGTGTCACATATGCTTAGCAGCTAACCAACATAATCATGAGGTTTCTCCCATCTAAGACATGATTTGGACTTTGGATATGTTGTTAAGATTTGAGACAAAGTAGATTATTAACCAAACAAGGTAAGATTCTCTTAATCTCCAAGATCCATAGAAGTTGACTTACCCAAAGTGTTAAGCACCTTCCTAATCCCTTATCATCTCCACCTCTATATAAGGAGCCCTTGTGTAAGAGTTTCACCACACCACAACCTCTCTTTCCCCTCTCCTAGTTTGCAAAACACACATACACATCCATCAAGGTTCTAGGAGCAACTAAGGAACTCTAGCATCTTGCACTATATCTTGGATCCACTAAGAGGTATAAACCTTAATACATTTACTTCTTTACTTTGTTTCATTATTACAAGGTTCACCTTAGTTCATGGTTTCTCCTTCATAATAAAACATCCCCACCATATGTGGATATGTATGTATGCATGTGTGGATATGTATGTATGTGCTCATGAATATACATACATATGTGAGTGTATACGCATGACATATATATACATGTACACGTGTGTATGTGTATGTGTATGTGTTTAGACATGTAAGAACCTAAGTTATAATGGTGCTTTACTCTAGTAATGAAAACCAAGTCCAAGTGTAGATCCCATAGACATCCCTATCTATGGTTATGTGTGGAAATACACATATGTAAATATAAGTATAGAGGTACGCATATGTAGGTGTGAATACATGTGTATATGATACTTGTGTATAGTAAAGACTAAGTGTATTTGTGAACTAAATAACTCTTTTTCAAAAGGAACATATGCTTTATGGAAAGTAACATGTGTTAGGAAATAAGATCTATTTTTCCAATCCAAACTATTTTTTCAAACAATATATAGTTGTCACCAAGGAAAGCTAAACCAACATACCACTAAGGATTGGGTGAACCACAAGTACCATGGATTACCTATTTGTATAAATCTAAGGTACCCATGTATGTATATAAGACGAGATACCTAGTTGTCGGACATACACTTTTGCTAGACTACACGCGGACTTGAGGTGAGTTCTCACGGCCCCTTTTTACTGTTTTATGTTTTCTGGAAAAGCATGCATTGTTTACTTATTTTTAGAATGAATTTCTAACCGACCGGTGTACATGAGACGATATGTTTAAGAGTACTCGCTAAAGCCCTCGTATATTATTTTATCATAAGCATTAACTATGGATTTAGCCTAGAAACGCATGAATAGATCTATTGGGTTGACACCCTCACTCTCGGTTAGTCACTCTAACCTATATACGATATGAGAGTGCTTGCATTTATTACATGATGATTCATTGCCTTTTGTTGTGCAATGTGCGAGGCACCACTCGTCGAGGTTTGGTTATGGACTCATGATGGTTTATCATCACTGTTCTTGGCTAGACAATGATGGGTCATTCAAGGAATTTCATTAAACTTTACATTTTACAAAACCCGTGAACTCACCAACATTTTTTTGACAAAGTTTTTATGCATGTTTTTTAGGTAACTAAACTATGATTGGGCATACATTCACGACTATCACCTAACGTGTCATCAAAACTTTTGACCCCGAGAAGGGTTTTAAAATGTATGTTTGGAAGTTCGTTGTTGTTGAACACGTTTGTACTTTATAAATAAATAAATATGAATGTTTGCTCGAATCATGTGCTTGAAAACTTTTCGTGGTTACACCCCGTGTTTCCGCCTAGGCGGGGTGTGACAGATTGTATTAGAGCTCAAGGTTATAGCGAACTAGTTTTCTCTAAAAACTAAACTATAACCACAACGATTTTCAAACGAAAATTTTTCCTTGCATGAAAAATGTTTTCATCAGGATGCAATGCCCAAGTTCCATGCTCTTTTTCTACATTGCATTCACGTGAGTATAGCACATGAGTTCATAACGCTTATCGATGTGTATATGTGTACTTTGGATTTTGACAGGATCATGGCTACCTATACTCACCCAATTATCCTTTCGGATTCGAAGGATGATTCCTCTGTGGTCCCCGAGACTTCTAGTGACAGCGACGTTGACGGTTATTTCGCGGATTCGGAGTCTAAGGAGGATTACGAGGTGGACATTATGGGAGATGACGCGCAGCTTGACCTCGTCGTCTCGGATGAGAAGCCGGACGTCTCTGCTGGTGAGACCCAGGGAGTCGATGCGGATGCCATAACCCAGCCCCTAAGGTTACGGGATCATCAGCTGACATCCCTCGCCTAGAGGAGGCACCGCCCGCTGATGTGCCGGAGTCTCCTTCCCGTCCCCGTCGCGTCATTCTTGCCGGAAGCATTTGCGCAGGCCCCAGGCCGTGGAGCCTGTGGCGCCAGTCCAGTCTAGCCATACCACTGAGTCTTCCGAGCCCCCTCGGAAGAAACTGCTTAAGAGGTCCCAAGCCCACAAGCGGGCCTTCTTACCTACAGTTGGTGGCTACTTGGCTCATAGCGACGACGATTCCGACGAAGACATCTTTATCTCTGCTCATGGCGTTGAGTCCTCCCAGCCCCCTGCTGACCATCCTGCACCTTGTCCTCTTGGTACCTTACCCATGCGTCGTTCCCTTCACACGGTGCGTGGTATGGTAGGTACGCATGATGGTATCATTTGCGACCTCTGCGAGCGAGCGGATGAGCTAGGGGCCAATGCGGAGGCGGAGAGTCAATCCAACGCCACTATCATTGAGCACCTTCCTAGCCTACGAGCACGACTGGACGACGCCGAGCAAGGACGTATGGTGGCTGAGCGTGAGCGCATGGAGGCCAAGCGTGGGCGAGCCAAGGCATGGAGGTTTGTGGACATCCTTGAGCATCGTCTGGATGAGATAGACCGTAGTATGAGGGCTTCCGTTTCCCCTTTAGCTGCTGCATTTCCCCCACCTCCTCAGTAGCTAGGTTGTAGTTGTGGTAGTTGTAGCTTTTGTTATCTAACCTAACCGGTAGTAGCATCTTTTGGGTCATTTCATTGTATGGTTTGGGTTGTAGCGATCTACTTATCTTGTATTATTATGACAAACCGATGTACTAAAAACATAAACGAATTAATAAAATGACGATGTTTTGATTTACTGATTTCTCTCTGTTATTATCTGTTTATGCTATGGTTTAGTTAGTTATCCTTGTTATATGTTTATATGAGTATGCATTATTGTTATTATATTCACTGATTGTGTGAAAACGCTTGTCACGGGTATTGTGAAATTCATGGTTGTTTATTCGAGCGCACATGATTGACAATATTTTTGATAAATATGTGTCTCATTCTTTTATATCTGTTATGATAGAAAGAAGTCATGCCACCCGAAAGAACACCCGCAATACCGAGGACAGCACATTCCCAACCACGTCCGAAGAGCTAGCCCGCGTGATTGCGTAAGCCATTGCGCAGCACAACGCTAACCGCACAGACTCCAGTGGTGGATCTGGCGGAAATGGTAGGCGAAGGACAAATGACAACAACACTGGTAAAATATCGATTCGCTATGCTCCCTATGGCCTTGTAACCACTACTGTTATTGATGATGTCTCATTATCTATGACACAGACGGTGAGAACACGGTTCATGGCTTTTCCTACAAGACTTTCATGGCTTGTAAATCATGGAGTTTCCGTGGGTGGAAAGGAGCAATCGGTATTTGTCATTGGATCGAGATAATGGAATCAGTTCTGGATATCAGCGGTTGTGCTGAGGACCAAAAAGTCAAGTACTCTACCTGCACCTTCCCGGATGAGGCATTGACTTGGTGGAATCTGCAAGTTCAGACTCTGGGTAGAGATGCCACATATGGTCTCTCGTGGAGCGATTTGAAGTCCATGCTGATGGAGAACTACTGCCCCCGTAGTGAGCTGCAGAATCATGAGTCAGAGTTTTGGAATCTGACTATGTCTAGAGCGGAGGTCTCCGCCTACACTACTCGTTTCCATGAGCTGTCTCATCTGGTACCCCACATGGTTACTCCGGAATACAAACGGGTTGAAAGGTATATATGGGGACTCTCCCCTAAGATTCGTAGTATGGTAACTGCTGCTGAACCCATCACCATTCAAGGAGCCGTCACCCTTGCTCATAGTCTTACGGATGACGCAGTGCGTATGGGTGCATTGCTTAAGAAGGAGATTGAGAAAGGAGGAAGCGCGGGTGACAAAAGGAAGTGGTCGAATACCAAGAAGGGTAAGAAACCGGAGACGGCCCAGGCATTTGTTGCAACCACTACTGCTGCGGCCAAGCCCCGCAAGAAGTACAGTGGACTGCATCCACTTTGCAACAAGTGTAACTGTCACCATGTTGGGTCATGTGACAGCATTCGTTGTGACTACTGCAAGAAGATCGGGCATCAGACTTCCCGCTGCCGTCCAAAGGCTGCTGGTAACCCTCCCGGGAAACCAGGATGCTTTGAGTGTGGTGCTGCGGATCACATCAATAAGGATTACCCGAAGTTGAAGAACCAAGCTCGCGGTAGAGCTTTCATGAGTGGAGCTAGTGAAGCTCGTGAGGATCCCAATGTCGTTACCGGTGTGTTCCTCATTAACAACACTTATGCTTACGTACTCTTCGATACTGGTGCCGATTTAAGCTTTGTGTCAACCGAATTTAAGCGTACCCTAGGGGTAGACTTTGGTAGGTTAAGCACTCGCTATTCCATAGAATTGGCCAACGGTAAGGTTATTGAGTCGGAAGAAGTCGTTGAAGGATGTACCCTAAACTTGGGAGATCATGAGTTCCGTATCGACTTTCTGCCCATCGAGTTGGAAAGTTTCGATGTGGTGGTTGGCATGGATTGGTTGTCAAAGAACCATGTGGAGATCGTGTGCCGAGAAAACATTGTCCGTATTCCTCCCTAGTGGTGAAACTCTCTCGGTCAAAGGAGAGAACATTCGAGCCACGTTACGGATTATATCTTGCATGAAAGCACAGAAGTGCCTTCGCAAGGGCTACTGTGCATTTCTAGCACACGTGACGGAGAAGAAGTCGAAGGAGTTGAAGATCGAAGACATCCCTGTCGTGAGAGATTTTCCGGAGGTCTTTCCTGAAGAGTTGCCAGGATTGCCGCCTTCCATTTTGAAAGCCGAGACCGAAACACTTCCACAACCGGGTCCCAATTACCCGCTTTACAACCCATACTTGACGCCATTCTCCTAATCTCCTCATCCTCCACACTAATACCATAAAGAGTACACTTGTTTAAGTTGATTTTCAAACCGGAGCATAGGTAGAAAATACTCAGAATACGTTTCACATTATTGAAGTTATAAGTAGACCAGTCTCCTACAATCATCGTGTCATCGGCGAATAACAGATGATCAACTTTAGGACCGTTATTTGGAAGTTGTATCCCGTCAAAAGCACCTACTTGACTCGCTTTTTAAACAGCCCCGTGAATGCTTCAATCACAATCAGGAACAGAAAAGGTGACAATGGATCACCTTGGCGGAATACCTTTCTCACAATTAAATTCGAAGGTAGGAGACCCATTGATCAACACAGAGGATCTGGCCGATGCAAGAATACCCCGAATCCAATTACACCAAACCTACGGGAACCCCATTTGAATCATGATATCTAAAACAAATTCCCAATTTAAATTGTCGGATGCTTTATCGAAATCAATTTGGAACAACAAAATCTTCTTTCCAGCACGCTTCGTCCACGACAATGTTTCATTAAGAACTAACGGGCCATTAAGAATGAACCTTCCTGATAAAAATGCTCATTCATTTCCAGCCGTGATATCACCTAACACCTTCTTCAACCGATTAGCAATCGTCTTAGAAATAACTTTACTAATCGCCCCAATCAGATTGATTGGTCTGTATTTGGCCAAACCCACTGGAGCTTTGTTCATTGGAACAAGAGTAATAAAAGAAGATCCCACGCCAGAACAAATCTTCCCACAACTACGAAAGTGACGCAGAATCTCCGTAAATCACCTGCAAAGAAACTCCAAAACCGCTTAATAAAACTAAAATTGAATCCATCCAGCCCCGTGCTTTATCACTCCGACACCCAAATACCGCCTCCTTGACTTCCCTCTCCATGAACGGATCAACATAGCCGCCTGAGTAACAATCAATTGTTTTATACCATGGCACTATAGCTTCGGCCTACACTTCATATCCTCAATGAACTTGTTTCTAAAGAACTTGTTAACCTCTTTCTTGACCAAAATCGGTTTAGTTTCCCAATTCCCGTTAATAATAAGTCCCGGTAAACTATTAAACGCCTTCCTTTTGTTAATAAGACCATGGAAAAATTTGGTGTATTCGTCCCCCTCCATCGCCCGTCTACACCTTGCCTTTTGCATTAAATCCGAACATTTGCAGTCCTCAATTTCCCGTAAACGAACCTTGCTGTCCTCCCAAACCCATTTTTCTTCCTCGGTAAAGTCCCTTTGCTCAAGAACTCTATCCAACCGTTCAACGTCTCCTTTCAATATCTTTTCTCCTCATCTTCTTTATTTTTAATATCTATCTTCCACATAATGATAGTGTTTCTAAGTCTTTTAAAATTTTCCATCAGACAACTATCCGGGTTTCCCACAAACTAAAAATCTACAAAAACTGAATTAATAATATCTTCTAAAGCTTTCCGTTCCATCCATAAGTTAAAAAATCTGAATGGTTTAGGACCGAAATTATACGAAATCGTCTATAAGATAACTGAATTATGGTCTGGATGACCTTTTGGAATAATTCAATATTCTGCAGCCGGCCATTTTGAAAAAAACTCCATGACACCAGAATCCTGTCAATGCGGCTAAGTTTGTTACCAGTCGCGAAGGTAAACTTACCCCCTTTAAGACTCGTTTCATGTAACACCACGTTGTCAATGAAACAGTTAAAATCTCTAGCATCCAAAGGATTGAAGAAAGAGTTCATCCTCTCTTCTGCGTATCTAACCGAATTGAAATCACCCTTACCACCCATAAACCATCCGTATTCTGCATTAAACCTTCAATTTTTGTCACACCCCGCCTAGGCGGAAACACAGGGTGTAACCACGAAAGGTTTTCAAGCACAAGATTCGAGCAAACATTCATATTTATTTATTTATAAAGTACCAAACGTGTTCAACAACGACGAACTTCAAAAGATACATTTTAAAACCCTTCTCGGGGTCAAAAGTTTTGATGACACGATAGGTGATAGTCGTGAATGTATGCCCAATCATATCCCAAGTTCTATCCATAGTTTAGTTACCTAAAAAACATGCATAAAAACTTTGTCAACAAAATGTTGGTGAGTTCACGGGTTTTGTAAAATGTAAAGTTTAATGAAATTCCTGGAATGACCCATCATTGTCTAGCCAAGAACAATGATGATAAACCATCATGAGTCCATAACAAAATCTCGGCGAGTGGTGCCTCACACATTGCACAACAGAGGCAATGAATCGTCATATAAGAAATGCAAGCACTCTCATATCGTATATATATCCGGTTAGAGCGACTAACCGAGAGTGGGGGTGTCAACCCAATAGATCATTCATGCGTTTCTAGGCTAACCCATAGTTAATGGTTATGATAAACTAATATACGAGGGCTTTAGCGAGTACTCTTAAACATATCGTCTCATGTACACCGGTCGGCTAGGAATTCATTCTAAATACATGTAAACAATGCATGCTTTTCCCCAAAATATAAAACAGTAAAAAGGGGCCGTGAGAACTCACCTCAAGTCCGCGTGTAGTCTAGCAAAAGTGTATGTCTGACAACTTGGTATCTCGTCCTATATACATACATGGGTACCTTAGATTTATACAGATAGGTAATCCATGGTACTCGTGGTTCACCCAATCCTTAGTGGTATGTTGGTTTAGCTTTCCTTGGTGACAACAATATATTGCTTGAAAATAATAGTTTGGATAGGAAAAATATATCTTATTTCCTAAAACATGTTACTTTCCATAAAGCATATGATCCTTTTGAAAAAGAGTTATTTTGTTCACAAATATACTTAGTCTTTACTATACACAAGTATCATATACATATGTATTCACACCTATATATGCGTACCTCTATACTTATATTTACATATGTGTATTTCCAAACATAACCATAGATAGGGATGTCTATGGGATCTACACTTGTACATACATACCCAAAATTCGCACTTGGAGAACTTAGCATATAACTTCACTTGTGTTTTCCCACTGAACTAACACTTGCGTTTTCCCATTCGTATCCAAGCATACATCCAAGATACTTTCTGGAAGGAAGCCAAGTTCCTTTTCGGGACCTAAATTGATCAAGTCGCCACGGTTAGTTTCATCATTTCCCTTGCTCAGCTTCAAAAGCGATACATGGAAAACAGGATGTATACGAGATCCCATTGGCAACTCTAGCTTATAGGCCACTTTACCGATCCTTTGCAATATCTTATATGGACCGTAAAATCATCGAGACAGCTTTTGATTAGCTCGAATAGCAACCGAAGATTGGCGATACTTGTGCAAACGAAGATAAACAAGGTCGCCAACTTGAAACTCTTTTTCTGATCGATGACGATTTGCATACTTGATCATCTTGATTTTTGCGTTCTCCATGGATCCTTTCAATCTAGCAATGAGTTTTTCATGTTCTAATAGTGAAGATTCGATTGAGGCTGATTTTGTCGAACCCGGAATGTAGGGGTGAGCAAAATTAACCATAACCGACATAACCGAACCATAACCGACATAACCGAACCGATTTTAACCGATAACCAACATAAACAATGGTTATGGTTATGAAATTTCTTTAACCGACCGAGCGGTTATGGTTATGGTTATGAAGCTTTGGTTAACCGATATAACCGAACCGAACCGAACTTGTATTGTTAAGTTTATGTAATAGATTTATGTTCTATATTAACTATATAGAGGTTTTTTTTACTATAATAAAAGTATGTTATTAACAAAATGATATTGATGTAGTATTCTTTTTTTTATGATGAATTAAACTTGTAACCAAGGGGTTAGTATCTTATTAAAATGGATCCGACATTCGTACTTTAACTAGAAAGTGTAGTCATGATTAACTTATAAATAATAACCCAAGCTAAGTCTATCATTGTAGGTTCTGAGTTTTTAAGACCCTTGGGCTTTTAATTTTATAATTTAGCCGAAAGTTAGCTTTGGTTGATTTTTTTGGTTAATAACCGAAATAACCATAACCGATTAACCATAACCGAAGTTTGGTTATGGTTACAAAAATCCCATAACCGAAATAGCGGTTATGGTTATGGTTAATGGTAAAAACCGACCCATGCACACCCCTACCGGAATGTATTCGTGCAATGAAGTAACATCACGACCATACACGGCTTTGAATGGCGACATTTGGATAGTTGAATGATAAGCCGTGTTATATGAAAACTCTGCCAGATAAAGATATCGCTCCCATTTCTTTGGTTCATCAAACACGAAGGCACGTAAATACATTTCAAGACCTCGGTTAACCACTTCGGTTTGACCGTCGGTTTGCGGGTGATAAGCACTTAAATGTAACAGTTGGGTTCCCATGACTTTAAAGAGTTCCTTCCAAAAACCACTGATGAACACTCGATCACGATCCGAAACGATGGATTTAGGCAATCTATGAAGGCGGTAAATCTCCTTCATAAAAATCGAAGCCAAGGAGGCCGATGTATACCCCTGAGATAAAGCGATAAAATGTGCAAACTTCGACAGCCTATCAACGATCACCCAGATAGCCGTTTTACCCTTTTATGGTGGAAGAATGGTAATCAAATCCATGGATATATCATGCCACGGATGTTCCGGGGTTGGTAACGGTTGTAGTAAACCATATTGTTTATGGGTGGGAGTCTTTATTGCTTGACAAACCAAGCATGAGTTAACAAAATTGGCAACGTCTTTTTTTAAACCGAGCCATGTGAATGTACCCGAGAGGCGTTTGCTCATTGCATTGGCCCGAATGGCCGCCTAAAAATGATGAGTGAAATTCCTTCAGAAGTCGGGTTCTCAAATCTGAGATTGATGGAATCAGTAACTTGTCATGAATGTATACCAAGCCATCTTGAAATTTGTGATTTGGAAAGGACTGTGGATCAACCAAGATGTCTTGAACCAATTGGCGGCCATTATCATTAGTAGAAAAATAGGCTCTAAGCTCATTTAGCCAAGTTGCTGTGGGGTGGGATATGGCTAACATGGTAGGAATGTCGACTCGACTCAAGGTGTCGGCGACTTGTTTTCCCTTTCTGGGTTTGAAATGGATTTCAAAATCGTAACCCATTAATTTTGTAACCCATTTTTGTTGCTCGGGCGTCTGGATAGTTTGGGTAAGAATGTGTTTGAGGCTGTGGTGATTAGTAAAAATTCGGAATTTTCAGCCAAGGAGGTATTGTCTCCATTTTTTTACTGACTCGGTTATGGCAAACAGTTCTTTGGTGTAAGTGGATTGGGCTTGTATTGTGGGACATAATTTCTTGCTAAAGAATGAGATTGGGTGGTTGTTTTGGGACAAAACAGCGCCAATGATGGTGCCCGATGCATCAATTGTGACGTCGAAAGGTTCGGTAAAATTAGGGAGGGCTAAGGTGACGAGGGATTTCATGTGGTTTTTGAGTGTGTTGAAGGCATGGTTGGCTTCGGCAGTCCATTCAAAATCTTTGGTTTTGAGGAGGTCGGTTAACGGGGCGGCTATACGAGCATATTCTGAAACAAACCTCCGGTAATAACCGGTGAGGCCCAAAAATGCCCGTAAGGTGGTGAATGAGGTCGGGGGTGGCCAATGTTGGATGGTATGGATTTTTTCTGGTTCGGGAGACACACCTTTTGCAGAAATAATATGAACAAAAATGAAAGTTCCTCCACTCCAAACACACACTTAGAAGATTTGGCATGAAAGTTGTTGCTAGACAGTGTGTGGAGAACAATTTGCAAATGCTCGTAATGCTCCGTTTCGTTAGTACTACAAACGAGAATATCATCAAAAAATACAAGAACAAATTGCCTTAGTACCTTCCAAAATAAATCGTTCATGGCGGCCTGAAAAGTTGATGGAGCATTTGTTAAGCCGAATGGCATAACAATGAATTCATAGTTATCGTCATTTGTGCGAAAAGCCGTCTTGTGTACATCCTTTTCAGCCACGCGAATTTGATGGTAACCGGACCGGAGATCAATTTTGGAGAAAATTGTGGCACCATGGAGTTCATCAAGGAGTTCATCGATTGTAGGGATTGGAAAACGGTCACGAATAGTGGCTGCATTTAAGGCTCGATAATCGACACAAAAACGCCACGACCCGTCCTTCTTCTTAACCAAAAGAACTGGAGAAGAAAATGGACTTTGGCTGGGTTGAATGATTCCATTTTGAAGCATTTTGGAGATGAGTTGTGACATGATTTGCTTTTGGTATTGAGGGTATCGATATGGTTTGACATTAACGATTGTGGATTTGGACAATAATGAGATGTGATGGTCATGGAATCGAGTAGGAGGTAAAGATGTTGGCTCTTGGAATAAGGTTTCAAATTGGGACAGAAAGTTTGAAATGGTTTGGTCCGATTGGCATAGGAGTGTTTCAGGAGGTTTGGTGGTTTGAGGGTCATAACTGAGGGTCTGCAAGGAAGCTACCGAGTGGTGGCGAATTAAAGAGGATAATGAACTTGATGTGCGAATACGACCCAAAGAGTCACCACGTATGGTGTGTTGAACGCCATCTTTCGAGAAGGAGATTTCGGGGATTGAAAAATCAGCCGATAAGCGGCCCAGAGCTGCGAGCCAAGTCACCCCTAGTACCACATCAATCCCTTCGACTGGTAGAACATAGAAAGGAATGTCAAAAAAAGCTTTTTGGACCTGTATGTTGACCGTAGGGCAGAAACCTTCACATTTGATAAAATCGCCATTACCGACCACGACTTTGAATTGTTGGATCGGTGTGATTACCAACTGTAATAAGGCTGCGATACGCGGCTTGACAATATTATGCGTACTCCCGCAATCGATCAGGATGGTAACCGGGTGGCCGTTGATGTAACCGGTAGCACAGAGTTGAGGTGCGGATAATCCAAAGTAAGCGGCATCCGAAAGTGATAACAGTTGAGGTGGTGGTGTGGTTATGGTTTTGGGTTTCATCGATTAGAGATTGCATTTGGGCTGCTTGATGGGTTGCGGCGTTGGACGAATTGGTGATGAGTTGTTGGATAAGATCATTGAGCGAAGGTTGTTGTTGGTCTTCGGATGAGGTGTCTTTTCGAGGGGCCATGGGAGGTGAGTTGGTGAATGAAAGCACCAATGATAGTTAATCCTTAGAGGGGATTAGGCTCTTGAGAAAATAAGATTAGAGAGATAATTTTTGGAACAATTTTCTGGATATTTTCATTAATCAGAACATTACATTTATAAATAAGTAAGCAAACTAGATGGAACTACATGTCCACTATGCCACTAAGGCATATACACCATGTCACTTCCTTATTTTTAGCCATGACTACCCACTACTTAAGATCATGGGGTTACTACTAAATAAAACAAACAAACAATAACTAATGCAAAAAAGAGAAATGGTCGACCAGTGGTGCCAAGAATTGCGGATCAATCCAAATAACAAGTTGGGCCTCTGATCATTCTCTTGGGCCTGTCTCATGAATTGGGCTAGTGGCTTGAGGTATTCCTGAGGTATTGGGCTGGTCCATAACACTTAGTTTATATATGTTTATGTCTATTCTTGTATCTCGCCTATGGTACGTGGTCCTAATCGTACAAGTGACCAGTTTATGCACTGTATCTCTTTTCTAATGCATAGTTTGTATTATTCCTTTTTTCCAAATAATGCGCCTCAAGTCTATTGCCATATTGTCATTAGGTCGTCTATGACACTAGTATATCCAAGTCCACTGTCTTTTTGATATTATAACTGTTATACTACTCATCTTATGTCGAATGTTCATGCGCCTAATCCGCATACAAGGTACCTTTGCTAATTCCCTATGATCCACTTAAACATTAACATGCTATTTATATATGGTTAAATAATCATAACACTCAAATATATGTATATTTGTAAATTCATTCTCTTGGTTTATTAATTTCTAATATTACATAGGTTTGCTCAACGTGTCGGGTCCGAGTCCAAGACGCTCACTAAAGTCCCACATATGTCACGCGAGATGAGTATAATACTGTAACTTAGATTACTCGGGTTCTTGTCCATACCTCTCGAGTATTCACCTTTTGACTGGGTTTGGCCTCGTTGACCAAATCAAACCCTCTTGACTGGTGTTGACCGGGTTTGACCGAGTCAGTCCCTAACTCGACTCTAGCATCCCCATCCTTCTCCACTGTTAGTGTTATACTTAAAATACACAAACTGACAACCGAAGCCTTTTTCTTCTAATTCTACCATCACTCCTATTCCATTCTTTAAAACCAGCATCTATGGTTAACTCATCATTTTCTAATGACTAGACTAGTGAATAAAACATGAATGAGAATAAAGAAAGGTCTCTTAGCTTACCAGCCTCATCAATACCTCAGGACTAACCCCCACTAGAACCCTAGATCCCCAACCGTCGTCGCTGGGCTTCCACCCGAAGACACCATCACCTGCAACCACCATCCTTTGCACTAAACCTCTGGCCTCTAAACTTCTGGAACCAAAACCAAACCATCATCATGGTATCGATCATTGATCATAACCACCAGAGCTCATTCATTTATAGAGAATAATAATAGTAATCTTACTAGGCCTGTCGAGTCCTTAATCCACCATCACCTTTAACATCAAGCGTCATCTCTATCACGGTTTCCTTAAGCTCTAGATCAGAACCCTAGTTGGTAGCCTAGAGCCGCCGTCACTGTGCAGTTCCGGCCGGTAGGAGATCAGACCGGTTCTCCTCTTTCCTCTCTCTCTTTCTTTAGTTTCTCCATCTTTATCTCTTTCGACAGTGTACGGGTTTTGAAGGTGAAGGGGGTGGTGAGTGATAGTTGTTTTGTTGGGAGCAGCACCGTCGGTTTCGCCGGAGTCGTGCCGGAGATCCGCCCTTGTGCCCCCTGCTCCGCCCTCTCTAACTCTCTCTCTAACACTCTGTTCCAGAGTTTCATTAAAGGATGCAAGAGAAAGGATCCCCCTCCTATTCCTTTCTCTTCAATTCCTTCCAAATTGGAAAGATTAAAAATCACCCTAAAAACCTCTTTATTATCCCTCTCATTCCCTCCTACAAATAACTCTGGAACACATTTTTCCCCCACTTCCCTCCCAATCCTTTCTCTTCCATCCTTTAATGAAACTCTGGAACAGAGTGTTTGTGTGTTTGTTGAACACAGACAAATATGATGGGTTATGGTTTTATCATGGGTAAGGGATAAGGGATGCGTGTGAGAGAAGTTGTGGAGGGGTGTTTTGTGAAGCCAACGATGGGGACAAGTGTCCCCATAATAGTAGTTACTAATCAAATTAGTTAATAGTAGTTACTAATCAAATTAGTTACGGGTGGGTTCATTATCAGGTGTTGGTTCGGTTACGTAACTTACGCCCACGTATATATATATATATATATATATATATATATATATATATATATATATATATATAGTGTTAGGTTATTTTCAGAAGGGGGTTTTAGTATGAGAAGTGCGAGAAGAAACCTAGATCTTACTTTTTATTAGTAATTTTTTATATATTTTTGAAGTTTTTACTTTTTTTATATCATTGTTTATACAAAAACTCATTAAAGTAATGCAATCAAATATTTTTTTAAGATTTAAACCTTTTCCTACACATGTGTGATATTATGCGTATGTATTGTTCTTACACAAAATTTGTACATGTGTAGATTATATAAATTAATGAATTTGCTTCATATATTTGTTTTATTTTCAAGATAGATGAATAAACAACACATTTCAACAATTTTCTTATGTTCTTATTTTTTTAAAAGTGATAAAAATGAATTATTAATCTTCTTCTCGCACTTCTCGCATTAAAACCACTTCTGACCAGGTGTTGGTTCGGTTACGTAACTTACGCCCACATATAATATATATATATATATATATATATATATATATATATTGGTTCGGGTTTCAGTTTCGTACCAAAGCATATGGTTTATTATTTATCTTTGGTTATTAATAATTATATATATTAATAATATGTTGCGTAAAAATCTGGGCCCTACAACAGGGGTGTTACATTCTCCCCCCGTTACTGGAATTCCATACTCGGAATTATTTTCTGCCTACCTCTGGTTGTACATCCAGTACATTCTGGGTGTGCTGATTGTATTTTCAATGTAATCTATACTCGGATTCTATTTTCGGATTCACATGCCTGAGCCCTCTAATTATAATTATATTGGTTTCATACTACTCTCCTATTACGTTTCCCATGGTTCTTACATAATAATGTTTACCGTGATTGTATTTACTCTCCTCGTTAGAGCGTACTTATTTACCTCCAATGAGTTTTACCGGTTTCTTTCCTTTATAAAATTTGCCAAAATCTCTTGGGATTAAACGGATGGTAAAGGCTTCACAAAACCTAATCCCATGCTCGAGGGATAGAAGTCTGCTTAGACATTAGATTTGAAAGAATGGTTTTAACTATCGATCGATTAGGGTTTGTTTTTTTTGTCCAACTTCCGGTCTCATTTCCGAAGCACCATTGATGTTTATATAAAGGGTGTACAGCTTACCCACTACACCTTTGATGCCTCGAAAACGTACTGAAAATCTTCCCAAAAACCCTTAAAAAACGTACTTAAAACCGTACATTGTCAAGATATCTTACGTGTGCTTTGTAAGTTATTCGTTTTGAAGGGCTTTGCTAAGTGTAGGTTAAATGCTCAAATGTAAGTCTATATAAGGTTATAAGCTATTTTCTCAAGTTTTTATGCCTAATATTGGAGTTTGTTTTGTTTCTATCATCAGTTAAGATTGTTGTATTCTTAAGTCCCCAAAATTTCTAAGATACATGGTGCAAAGTATGGTGACAAACTGTCAAGAAACATGAGAAGGGCAAACATCCAAACGTAATATGTTGCTCTTAGACATAATACTAATGGCACACAAAATGTATTTGGTATCATAAATCTTATCTTCTTGTATGATCAACTTTACTATCCATGAATTTTCCTATTATCCTCAGAGATGCTTATTTATCGCGAGCATTCCTTTTAACGACTACCACGAATGCCCACTCCCCCCTTTAGGGTCTATCTATACATTTGAAACTATTTTTACTAGTAACTAGTGGTATTGATGCGCGCGCGATGCGCGCGTTGTAACGATCTCCTCGCGCGCCTTGTAATTTGGTCACAACAAAAACGCATACCTGATCTCTTTCATTAAACCCACCACCACCATATTCAGCCAGAA
This sequence comes from Ambrosia artemisiifolia, assembly GCA_032199755.1. Lineage (NCBI taxonomy): Eukaryota > Viridiplantae > Streptophyta > Magnoliopsida > Asterales > Asteraceae > Ambrosia > Ambrosia artemisiifolia. The sequence continues at coordinate 28,205,881 of CM063524.1, read as the reverse complement.
ATCAAGTCAACAAAAGACAAATTCGTCTACCAAAAACCGATAAAATAAGTGTTCTTACAACTTAATCAAAATAAGGTCTAGCATTTGGAAAACATAATAGCACTACTTATTAAATGCCTACCCTTCAAATCGTCAAAATGCGATCAAACGACGCCTTCGTGCATGATAACGCCAAGAAAGTTAACTAAAATGTATATTTCTACGTTTAAGTGTGCTTACACCAACCGGAGAGGGGTTTGGTCTTGGCAACAGTAGTTGTTATTGGGTTGCAACTCGCTCAAACAGTCGAAAGACTGGTGTGGTCCGAGGTCATGATAACTGGAACTTCCAGGCATCAAGTTCATGTGCTGCATCAAAATCGACCCTCAGAGGCATCCTCCCATCTGAGATACAGAGGGCATAAAGACATACACGTGTTGAGTTAAAGGGCAAGCCTGTTAATGAAGAAGAAACTAAAAAAATATAAAATGGAAGGGTAAGGAATCGAACCTGATGACAATTATAACATATAAGTTATCCTAAAAACAATTATAACACATCAACACCCTCATATAAGTTACCAAAATGAAGAACAACAACATACCTTAGCCAAGAATTATTACATACAGCATCAAAGATATTCATATCACAACCAATCATTTCCAACCCAGCATTCCAACCCAGCATTCCACACTAAAAAGGAGAAGGAAATGGTTCTAGCAAGTAGATTTACATTATATATAGAATTATATATTCCGCGAATCTCTTTATAACTAAACTTACCATTTTCATAAGACCATCCGTTGTGGGCCGCGAGCAACTAGACGCGAGCCACCGACTTCACTGTCAAGTAACCACATCGTTTGACCCCACTGTGGCTAGGGGTGAGCAACGGGGCGACCTATGCTAACTTTCTCCCGTTAACACACGCGAGCATCATCGTGTGTGCTTGCGCCGGGACTGTTTTGGCTAGAGGTGAGCACCAGGGTGAAACTTTGCTCACGCCGGGGCCCAGGGGTCGCTCGCGACTCACAACGGACAATCTAACCAGTAACATCATATGTTTTAAAATTAACATATTTGCAAAATCTGTATTATCATAGTAATTTGTGTTGTTTTTCATACTAAATATTTCAAAGATATAAATAAAAGCGAGATATTACCTTTCTAAACGGGTTCCAAGTCACGCAACCTGAAAAAAAAAACGAAAAAAGATTGTGGAATCAGTGAAAGCAGAACCACCAGAAACCGTGAATCTGAATTATGAAACTAAACCTGAAGCAAATAATGTTAAGAAACCAGGTGACGTTCATCCAAAGCTTCCTGACTATGACTCGTTGGCTGCTCATATCCAAGCTTTAAGTCAAATGCATTGATAATCAGTAATTACAGGGGTTAACCCAAGCTTATCGTGAGCCTGAGCCCGAGCTTGGACTTGTTCAAATCGTTTGACTGATCGTTTGAGTGATTAAACTGAGCCTGAGCTTAATGTGGTTCAAGCTCTATAGCTAACAGTTTGATGTTCTCCCCTATTCATTGCTTTCTTTGATATAAATAAATTGCAGTTCTCCCTATTCATATTCTTTATTCCAATTCCTTGCTCTAAGGAATTGATTGTTGTTATACAGTTCAAGTTCCTGCATTAAAAAAATGTTTAGAAAGGATTGGAATTTATGTTTTGTTTTATTTTAAAATATACCAAATGTAGTGCTTATCTTGACGGGTTATTGTGCCTGGAAACAAATACCTGATCCACTTTTTTATGTTTGACAAATCCCAAAGGGTGAAACAAAATTCTGAAAGTTATTGTTGGCATGTAGCAATTAATTTACCAATAGTTTTAAGATTTCCAAGTGAAAGTCACCTTGGTGTTTGTAGGGTTAGACAACTGTTGAAGCATAAATGCCATACTGATCCCCATGTTCCCGGATGTTCCCGGATGTTGGCTCGACCAACACCGTCTAGCACAATGCATAAAGCACAAATTAATGTTAATCATAAGTTGTTATTTTTATGTTATTCATAAGATTGCATACTTTTCCAGGTGTAATCAGTTTTTTCGCTTCGGCATCGTTTATCATAGAAAGTGCAGGCCTGATTAATGATGAATACATAACAAATTCAATGTGATTAGCAGCGTTCAATCATAGCGCCCGGCTATGGCTCAAGTTTGGTTCGGAGGGTGATCAGTGTACCGCTTTGGCCCATTGATGATTTTGATATTATGACCGCTACAAAACGGTCAAATTCATAAAAAAAAACCAATATATCTTCTACACCAAAAAATCCAAACCAACTACATATATTTATCTTCTACATTAAACAAAACCCATTCTTTATAAAAAAATCACCATACACAATGTCGTCTCAAGATTCGTTTATGACGACAGCGTGGAAGAGGAAGAAGCGTTTCCGAGTGCGTGTACGCTAGCATGCAAATGTAAAATCCTTTTTATAGGGTGATTTTACAAATAGTATGTAAATTAGGAACATAACCAATATATCTTCTACACCAAAAAATCCAAACCAACTACATATATTTATCTTCTACATTAAACAAAACCCATTCTTTATAAAAAAATCACCATACACAATGTCGTCTCAAGATTCGTTTATGACGACAGCGTGGAAGAGGAAGAAGCGTTTCCGAGTGCGTGTACGCTAGCATGCAAATGTAAAATCCTTTTTATAGGGTGATTTTACAAATAGTATGTAAATTAGGAACATAAATAATAAATATAATATTTAAAATATGTCGGCTAAGACTCCCCCGCAGTTTGAGCGGGTGTAGGACATACTAATAGGTAGCCGGTTAGGGCTGTTCAAAACGCTCGGCGCTCGCCGATCGCTCGCCGCTCGCTCGGAATTTGCTCGGAAATTGCTCGCTCGATTTTCCGCTCGGTTGTATATGAGCCGATCGGCTCGGTTCGGTTTGTAAATGAGCCAAGCACGAGCAAAGGTACGCTCGGCTCGGTTCGGCTCAAATAAATTTTTATTTATTAATTAATAAATATACACACAATTTACAGACAAATTTATGGATTAATATATAAGATTCTATTGGATTTGAGTCAGTATATGCAAAAAAAATATAACCAACCCACTTAACACAATAAAAAAATTAACACTAGATTTAATAGTAAAACAATAAGTCATGAGGTGACAGTATTGACTTCTTTATGTTAACAGTCGTCCATCGCTAATTGTCGCTTGATATCACACCTACGTCACAATGCAACAATTGTTGTCTGACGTATGCTCATCACGTCACCAGCCTTAATCTAAGCCTCATCTTTGGACACTGGTTCTCAATATTAGTGTTATCATCGGACATTTTGACCTTAGTTGTCACCCGACAACGAAAACATCGAAGGAAACATCCCAATTTTATAATCGTCCATATTATTCTCTGCTCGATTCTCGCTCGGCGCTCGCTCGGAAAATTTTCGCTCAAAGAATGCTCGTTCGGTTTTTGGCTCGATTATAAACAAGCCGCTCCGCTCGGTTCGGTTTGTAAACGAGCCAAGCACAAGCAAAGCCCCGTTCGGATCGGCTCGGCTCGTGAACAGCCCTATAGCCGGTATCAAGCCACGTGTATGCACAGTGAGTTGTCACAGACACTTCCACGTGGAACCTAGTATACCAAGCATGTGGAATAGGGGAATGTTTGTTTGTGGGGATGGAGAAAAGGAGATGACGAGGATGTGGGGAATAGGGGAAGGTTTGTTTGTCAAAAGTAACATGACGAGAGATAGAGATCTTCCTGGGAGTTGGATAACCAAGGAAGATGCAGCGAACGGCTCATGGTTCAGTTTGTGGGGTGAAGTGACGGAGGTGTTTGGATAGCAGGCGCACCCAAACACACGAAGGTGGTCATAAGTGGGGTGGCGAAGGTATAAGACAAATAATAAATTAAATAGAAAAAAAAATCTAAATAATACCCATTCTATGACAACTCTTAACTTTCCCTCTGTTTTGGTCCCTTTAGTAGGCCTAATATTTCCGGCAATCGCAATGGCTTCTTTATTTCTTCATGTAGGTGTGATGTAGTTGAGCCGTTCAGTTGGTAATAGGTGGTGATATGAAGTGCTTCAACCCAAAAAGATAGGTGGCAGGTGTGCCCATGATGAGCAAGGAGCGAATGATGTCATTTTGGTATCAACTAGGATATCCGTGCAGGATACTTCTAAACTACATCGAGACCCCCTTGAAAACGTAGCATTAAGACCATGAGATTACCTAGTTACAAAATGCCCGGAAGTGTTTAAGAAAGGTCTAAGGATGAACAAACATGAGTTAAAACTGAGGTACCTGAACGCGGTGCGAGACCACACGGTAGTGACCCGAGACGATTAAGTGTTGGTATAACATACCATGATATGATTTGGTAATGATAGGAATACGACTACAAAGGAGGCTATTTGTCACATGAGGTAAATTGACGATTACGGTCCGGAACGTAATCATGAATTTACAGGCATGTGATATAAAAACCCTTACCGTAGTACATTCACATCTATAGAACTATGCCCTATGCCGTACACAGGTTTTGATATGGTTTAAAAGGCAGTTTTGACATGTGTAAATGATATAAATTCACTCGATAATGTAATTTTACACATAATAAAAGCAATAAAGGATCCTCTGCACCGCTCCTTGATAACAAGCCAACAATCATGAAAAATAAAGCCAGGAGTCTAAAAATGAAAAATAAGCACCATTAGATAAAGTCATCTACCTGATTCACTTGATCGAGCTTACTCTTTTAGAAGTGATAAAAAATATAAGCTCTGTTGATCAATAGTTGAATCCTGTCTTTTAGAAAGATACAAAATCTTGAATAAGTTAAACTAAAAACGGAAATAAGAAGATTACTGAAAAAAAAGAGTCGCATCTGTTTATGCAACTGTGATCATTCTCTTTTTATGTTATGTTCTGCGTTATAAATTAGTCTCTACCAAGGTTTTAAATATAGGGAATAAAAAACTGAAATTAGGCATAAAGAAATAATTAAACTTAAACAACCCTATCAACCCAGCCTATTTTAAACCAATAAAATTACTCTTTTGACACCAACCTAGCCCATTTTAAACCCAAACAAAATAACACTTTCATACCAACCCAACCAACCTGACCAGCTTAAAATCCATAAACGTTGACAGCAACCCGACTCGTTTAGACCCAAAAACATACACTTCCACAACAACCCACCCTGACCCATTTTTTACCCTAAAGATATACACTTTGATCCCAACCCAACCCGGCCTGTTCTAGTTTAGGACATGTATTATAAGAAAAATGAATGCTTTTAGCTTCACCTACCCTCTCCACTCAAAATGCCTCCTTGAATAGCAGCACCAAAGACAACTTGGATGGGTGTCTCCATGTGTGGCAAGAACCTAAGAAATACCATTTTAAATTGTTAACATTAAATATCCCAACCACCGGGGTCGAAAACAAGAATGTTCTTCTCAACGTCTTCCTTGTCCAGACTAGACTGTATGCGATAGCAACAGCCATAGGTTCGTTGACGATTCTAACAACGTTCAAACCGGCAATCACACCAACATCCTTGTTGGTACTTGGGCATCACTGAATTCATAAATCAAACCATCAGCAACATGTTTCATTTCAATGATATATCACTACTAAATCCTGTTGAACAAACGGGTGTTGTTCACGGGTTGTCGGGTCGAACCTGACACGAACCTGGAAATTTTACTTGAACCCAAACATGACAGGAACCCAAATATGTCACCCACATGAAATATTAACAAAATTAAAACATAATTTATTTATTTTCTATTAATTTGTTTTAATAAATCGATTTTATAAAAGTTTAAATAATTTAAAAAATAATCATGCCAGTAAAACTAGTTGGATAAAAATGATAAAGATAGAGCCATCCCGTATGTATACCATAACTAAGACAACAATCATTAGTTTATATATTAAACTAATGTCATGTTTTGGTGGAGACCCATTAAATTCTCTTAGTTCATTTTCAAAATTGATAACCTTTAGGATATAGTTGATGACAAATATTTTTACACAGATAGGTCAGCAGTACCCAACCTTTTGTATACCATAGCTACAACCAACAATCCTTTTGCCACTAAGCGTATGATTCAATCACATCTGACTTTTGACAGCAACTTCTCTCCTAATATATTTCACTTTTATTTATTATGAACTTAATTTAACTATATGCTACTTCTAAATTGAGACCCGACCATGAGGACATCATCAGCAAACACCTCTATACTTTGACAATGTCGTCTCTGGTTATAAACTAAATGAAAAGTCGAATTTAACCTACTCATAAACATATCCCTATAAAGACCTAAGGGGTCTTCATTTTTCTAATGAGACCCGACCGTACGTGAGCTCAAACCTTAAACTGATATAAATTAATAGGCACACGCATAAAATAATAACAAACACAGAAAACACTAAATTAAGAATTCTTACTTAGCAAGAATGCGAGAAAATTTAATGACTTTACTATCTTTCTTCAATTTTCACCAAGTCTTCATATATTCTCCATTTTCCTTTCCGGACGGCTTGTTTATTCATCAACTACTATAAATTCACCGAATAAACAAATCAGCATCAAATCAAGTGAATTTATATCAAAAGCTATCAAAATCGGGGAAAAATTAAAAGGTCACAGAGGGGCTGGTGTGTGTGGTCTGATCATGGACATCCACATCTATAGCACTATGCCCTATGCCGCCGTACACGGGTTTTCATATGCTTTAAAAGGGATCAACAAAGTGCACAAAATACTATTATTTTTTACTGTAATTTTACACATAAAGCAATAAAGCTTAATCCACCATGCACTAGTCTGTAATTGCATGATGGAAGAAGTTCATTCTTCATTGTTATCAGGCAAGTAACAACCATTGGTGGCTTTTTATACACATTCTATTACCCAAATTGAATCAAAATATCTGAATCAACAAATTTAAACAATGCTAGCAACAAATCAAAACCTTATATAATCAAGATCAAATGTCTTACCCAATAAACACCAAGTGAATGCTCAGAGTGCACCGCTCCTTGATATATAACACGCCTGTTTAATCATGAAAAATAACAGACATCCACCACATCTGGATCCTCTGCCAGGTGGCAGCTTCTCTATGGAGTTAATCTGCAGATGGACAAACCCATTAACAAACAATAATATAATAAGAGTATTGATTCTACCAAATAATAATGTAGTCTAAAAATGAAAAATAAGCACCATTACATAAAGTCATCTACCTGATTCACTTGATCGAGCTTACTAATAATATAAACGCGCGCACATTTAGAAACTCGTATTTTAGAAGTGAGAGAAATATAGGCAGAAGTTGATCAATAGTTGAATCCTGTACTTTCAACACAGTTAGATATAATCATGAAAATTTAATCAAACAAGAAAGATACAAAATCTTGAATAATTTATTTTTATAAAGCACTACCTTGAGACATGGAAGCTATGCTGAACACCAAGTTTCGGGAGTAAAAATGTGAGAGATTTTGATGACTTCACCAGCGGCTGCTGTACGTACTTCGGCTTCATTGTCGCGAAGCAGCCTCACGTATGCCGGAATCAAATCCGTCCTAACTTTGGTGCAATCAAAATCAGATTAGTAAGAAACTAAAAAAACAGAAATAAGAAGATTACTGAACGATCTTATTCAGCAAATGATTTTCAAAAACAGAAACATCAAGACATACTTGGTAGGTTTGAGGCCCATAGCTTCACGTAGCTAGCTCATACAACTGATTTGAAATCAGCCGAAACATCACAATGATATCTTTTTATTTAACAGCCAAACCAAACCTTTATACAATCCACCAAAGCGAATAGGCCTACAAACCGCCAACAAATATAACCCACCAACTACACTATCGTGAATCGTGATCCAAGTTCTACCCAAATGAAAAAAAACACCATCCCACCGTATTGTTTGCATGCCACTCCTTTTCCTTTCTACCTTCCATTCTTGCTGCGACTGCAAAACTGTAAGTCTTCAGTGTATGTCGCGTGCCTGCTTTCAATCCCACAGCTTTGGTGACCTGTTTGATGCTGCTCTTGTTTGCCGCAATCCCACCCACGACATCATCATGCTAACTGCCATCCTGTACATGTGCCTACCTCCATATTTTACTGCCCTACCAGAGATCCCATCTTGAGACCTTTACAATGGTGTCCAACAATTACTTGGTGGCTTTGAAGCGACATATAGAACCTGTAATTGTACACTCCTCACCAGAAAACAAAGTACACGAATAGAAACTATACACGACAAAAACATTATTTCGACCCTGCCCCAGCAATTCTCTAGATCAGCAAATCTCAAGTACTCATACCAATCCACTTATAAATTCCTCCACAGTATACAACCTGAACAGTGCCAATTGACCAGCCAAGTCATATTCGATGCCATAAAAAATGTACCGACTTACCACCTTTTCTTTAAACGAACCTAACTAAACTTTCATTATTATCAAATTTCATTCTCTTGCACATCCCCTACCTGTTTAGATTTTACCACTTTGTTTAGCTTTTTCTTTATTATCAAATCTCATTCCTTTTGACCCTTCTACCAACCTCCCACAGCTTAGTACTTGTTGTACTGATTCTGCTTCTGTGAATACCACAGAAGTTGGGATGCACACAATATATTACACTGAATACACCCCCCCCCCCCCCAACTGTTCTGCGTTTTAAATTAGTCTCTACCTAAATTAACAAACCTGTTCCAGATATTGAATTCGATTTAACCAGGTTTACAACAAAAGACTAAGGTTGGGTATAAAGTAAATAAATAAACAAGGTTTACATATTTAAATATAGGAAATAAAAAACTGGAATTAGGCATAAAGAAATAATTCAACTTAAAACCCTATGAACCCAGCCTATGTTAGACCAATAAAATTACTCTTTGACACCAACCTAGCCCATTTTAGACCCCATCAAAATAACACTTACACACCAAACCAACCAACCTAACCAGCTTAAAATCCATAAACATTGACAGCAACCGACTCGTTTAGACCCAAAAAAATACACTTCCACAACCCACCCTGACCCGTTTTTAACACTTTGATCCTAACCCAACCCGGCCTGTTTTATACCCATTTAAATGTATACTTTGACAATGACCTGACCCGACCCGTTGTAACCCTCTTGTTCAGGGCATGTATTATAAGAAAAATGAACAACCTTTCGTTGACGATTCTGAGAACGTTCAAACCGGCAATCACACCAGCATCCTTGGTAGTTGGGCATCACGGAATTATGCTGCAAAGTGAATAATAAATCAAACCATCAGCAACATGTTTCAAATTTTAATGATACATTACTAAATTCTGTTTAACAAAATGTCATGTACATTATGACTTCTAAACGGGTCTTGTTCACGGGTTGTCAGGTCGAACTTGACACGAACCCGGAAATTTTACTCGAACCCACATGAAACCAAATAAAACATGAGTGACCCGTTTAGCCCAAAAGGTGTACATCTTGCATATTAATACTTTAAATTCTATATTTACATTCTATTAAATTTTTAATGAAGCAGATATGTTTAAACTATGGCAACTTATTTATAAATTTAAATTTTGGCATAGAAAAAAACTGAAAATACATGCTCACTTGCGGGCAAACATATATTCCAGAAAGCCCATGGCCACAACCAAGCTATGATTGAATGTGGTTTACGATCCCACCTTTAGTACTTTCATACCAGCCAACTCCTAAATAAGTTGTTGTATTCAACTTCTGACCGAAGATTCCTGACCAGATCTGATGAACCTTCCCATAGCTTTAGCCCACCGCCCCGCCTAGCCCACACAATGACAGACCCATAAGCACATTAACACATATGATCGGCTGTTTAAGACACTTGTGATAAGCTTGGTTTTTAATTGGCACTCCGAGAGGTTTTATTCCTAAAATCCAAGGTATGAGGCGCAGGCTTCACATCCAAGGTTTCTGGTCAAGTTTCATTTGAAAAGTCAATTCAAATTTCAGTTCAATTTATAGAATCCTATAATCACTTGTTTCTTAACTCACAAACTAATTCATTGATAATTCATGTTGGATTTCAATAAATGAGACGATGGGGCTGCCACACTCGAAAATCACCGGCTCTTTACTGCCTTATTTGATAGTTACGACTGTGGAAGCGCCCCTACCCGCCTCAAGTACCAATTTAATCAATACAACCCTACCCGGATAGTGTCTCTTATTCAAATTTACCTCTAATCCAGATGCTAAGTTGAAACACCTAAGGATAGTGTTCAGATTCTTGATGTTATTTTCCTCCCAAACCAACAAACAAAGCGTCATGCCGTCATCAGCATAGAACAAGTGAGATGTTGTTGGCCCCCCATTTGATATATTCACCCCCCCCCCCCCTAAACTTCCCTTCATTCACTGCCCAACGCCTCCACACTGATATCTATTGTTCCTATAACTGAAATAACACTTGCTCGACATGAAATAACACACATTGAAGGATAATAATCACATTTTATAATATGAATTAATTTAAATACTAAAATTTTAGCATGGTTATGAAATTGCTAAGAACTTTTTCCAGGTGAATATCAGCAAGTAAAGCATTTATATTCACCGATTTCCTTTCCGATCGGCTTGTTTATTCATCAACTCCAATAAGTTCAGCAAATAAACAAATCAGTATTAAAATTTAGTGAAGTTATACCAAAAGCTATCGAAATCGGGGGTAACATACGATAAAAAAAAACATGTGTTTAACAACACATCAAACATCCCCACATCTTTTAAGCTTTGTGTGCCCATAAGCAAAGTCTCATGCAAAGCATCCAACAAAGAACTCAAACACGAAAGCGATCCCCTCAGGTAAGGTCAATCAGTGGCTACGACATCCATTTACACAGTTAATTCCCAAGACATACATCATTGAACAACCTGGTCAGGCGAGGTGGTACAATGTTAAAAACATGGGCACACCTATTCAAGTTTCACCAACCTTCAAGAACCTATCCGTACATGGCTTGTACCCCTCACAATATCACTCATCCCTCGGCTAGTTTTCTGATATTTGGGAGTGGTTCTCTCATACCAAACAGTAAAACGTCACTATCATATGCTTGTACATTCATCAAATCTGCACCTACTTGTCAAAACCCAACACAGATCAAGAGGTCTTTATTCGGGTAGGCTAAGGCTAAGGTAGGGAAATATTTGGGAAAAGGTGGCGAAAAGTAAAAAAATTCCGGTAAAAACTAACAACTTCCGAGTACACAAATGGTGGACTTTTTATGTCCCCACTTTCACACAACTTTCTTTATTTCTCATTTTTCTCATACAACTTTTTTATTTGCATAACAAATCAGCTAATTTTTTGCTCATTTGTATTTCACAAACTAAGTAGATTAATAAATATACAACAACAACAAACAGGGAAAATACCTCGACCACATAACTTTCTCTCTTCTCACTTTTTTCAACTTCTTTTTTCATAACGAATCAGCTTTCTTTTTTTTTTTTTTTTTTTTTTTTTTTTTTTTTTTTTTTTTTTGCTGATCATAATCTTAAACAGGAAAATACCGCGCTATCACATAACTTTCACTTTCTCTTTCTTTTCTCATTTTTATCAACTTCAATTTTTTTCCAGAACGAACCAGATAATTATATGCTGATGAACTCAATAGATAAATAAGAATGAAGAGGAAGAATACCGGATTTGTAATTCTTGGGTAAACAAAGAAAAAGGTTTAAGGTTCAAAGTGGTTTTCTAGGGGTAAATCTTTAAACGGGTCAAATGGATAAAAGCAAAAAAAAAAAAAAGAGAGAAAAGGCTATAATGTGGGTAAAACCTAATGCCTCAATCACCTCTGCGTCAAATCCCGACCCAAGGTCTCAAAATGTATACAATGTACAAGTTCTAAAATAACGAGTCATGTTGGTTATCATCACACAGAGTCAAACGAAAACAGATAATGAATCTATAAATAATGGCTCAAAGTCTCACCGGAAAGGTGTGGATAAAAGGTTACCGACACAAGCCATGCATCGTTTTAAACTCTCAGGTGGCTTACACTATCCTAAGCATCCCAAAGCAAGTATGCATGTATTTATGAAAACAGCCAAACCAGGTGATGTTTATCGAGGAAAAACGTGGTAGAGACTCGCAAACCCTTGACGGACCCATCTTTAGTTCACAGAATTCAATGAAAGGGAACTCGTCTTTTGCTGGCAAAATGATTTTGCTTTATTGGGGGACTTGCACAAAGCTTTTCACAGACAGACTAAGTTTAATTTCAATCATTTTGTTTTATTTATTTTTGTTTTGTTGTTTTTTGTATTTATATTATATATATCATAGATTATTAGTACCCTACTAGCTAGCCCATTCCCAGAGTTGAAAGAAAGACAGAATTTAATAATGTATTTAGATAAGAGAAACTCCCCTTCCCCTGATGTTTTGCAGTTCAATCAATCTCCAGGAAGGAGCCAAATCGTCAATCTGCAATGAAGACATCAAGAAGACATAAACAATGACTAATTAAGAACAGAACAGAACAGGGGTTATTAAAACTTAAAACAAACAATAATAATAATAATAATAATGATAATAATAATAATAATAATAAATGAATGAGGAATTACGAAACAGAGTTGTGTTTGAAAATAAGGGCTATATATATGAAAACGGAATAACTTACAGTCAGTCAGAACAGAAGAATCATCCAACCATGAAGACAATCAACCTCAACACTGGTTCTTGCACAATATTCTGATGTGTGTGTTTGGACTGTGGAGAAATAGAGAGACGATAATAAATCAACGAGGAGACAGACAATATTCTTATGGTTGATGGGTTTGTGTTTGTGTTTGTCTTTGTCTTTGTCTTTGTGTTTGTGTAGAGAGAGACAAATGATGATGATGATGATAATTTGGGATATTTTCTAATTAGCCGTTAGGGTCAGGTTTTTAAGAGTGTTTCTCCAGGGTAATCAACAGTTTAGTAGAAAATATATGGGTATGTGTGTGTGGAGGGATATTTCAAGTGATTCAAACAAATAAATTGTGATATGGTAGCTATCATATACGGTTTCAGGTTTTTGTTCATTTTTCAAACCAACTAAACTAGTTTCGTTGTTATAACATTCCTCAATCTGTTGTTATTTTGAAATAGCCGACAATAGTAGTCGGTTTGTAAGAAAAAAAATATCTAAGTTCTTTAATATACTAGTCGGTTTGTTACACAATTTCCTACACTATCATTATGTCTTCGTATTTAAAATCACCCTATCCGACTGAATTGGTTTAGAAATCTTCAAAGATTATCTCTAGCACATATCACGTGAACTTTACATAGATATTATAATAATTGTTGTTGTATTATCTCCGGCCAATAATGTTGTAGCCTAGTGGTTGCAATTGAGGTAGGAAAGTTTACCCACTTTATGAGGTTCCAGCATTGGGAGGTCACAGGTTCGAATCCCACTCAGAGTAGAGTTATTCTGAAATGAGGGACTGGACCTTAGGGGGGTCCGGGGACCGAACCTGAAGGGTGCGGGGCTTTATTATGGGCGGTACCGTTAGCCGTTCAAAAAAAAAAGAATAGTGTCAACCCCTCTCTTATTGGTTGAGAGAGTGGTGGCAATATATAATTTTTTTTTTGTTTTTTAGCTCTATTTAATAATAAATATTTTCATTCCAAAACTAAGGGGACAAGGGTTGCTTCTAGAGTTTTTAGTTTATTTCACTTATTTTAACCAATCATGCTTTACCACATTACTTCACTGATTTACTTTACTGAAACACGTATTGTAGGCAGTACTTCACTGATTCTTTTATTTATTTTCATTTAAATACCCAAACTTTTTTTTTATATTTTTACACGGTTTTAACAATTAATTTTACTATTTCAACCGTCTCACCAAACGATCAACCAAATTTAATTGTTTATCTTGGAAACCGTCGAGTTAATTGAATTTTGCTCACCTAAACGGTCAGTGAATTAATTTTAACAGTGCCACCGTCGTATATATAAAGTGATCAAACCGTGGGGTTAAAAGCCACAATTTACCACGGTTTAAAAAACGAAACACACAAAAAATGAACCCGTGGACCGACGAGGAAGAGATGACCCTTGTGGTTTGCCACAAGGATGCGTCGAACGACCCGGAGATTCAACAACTCCATCGGGAAGAAGGGTCCAACTACCCCCGGAGGGGTTTTGGGCTCGGGTTTATAGCGACTTCATCGAGCACGTTGGCAGCAACACAATCAAGACCGTCCAAGACCTCCAGCTCAAGTGGGCCGACCTCAACATCAAGTGTGAGAGGTGGACCACCCTATACGAGCAAACGGTGAAGGATGATCCGGAGCTTGATAAGGAATTGGCTATCGGCTTCACTAACTATGAGTATGTGGCGTGATACGGCAACGATTTCGACCATGTCGAAGCATGGCGATTGTTGCGCCAACTTTAAGTTTTTTTATCTATGTTTTAATGTATTTTTATTTTATGTTAATTTTTATGTTTTAATGAAATGTTTTTTATTTATGTTTTTTATTTCTTTAAACGGTAAACATAAAACAAACGGTTAAAATAAAAAAACACTAAAACATACGGGGGGTAAACTGAAAAATTTGCATTTATAAAAAAAAACCCAAAAAACTTGTACCAGTACGGTAAACAGAACCAGCAAAACGGTCCACGGGACCACTACCAGCGTGTATGGCAGCGGTGATACTGTGCTGGTAGTTGGTACCCGTGGACAATTCGGGTGGCGCCTCGTCCCCCCTAAAGTTGTGTTGGTGATGAAGTGGTTTGATATGTAGTTCTCTTTCTTAGGAGTAAGGTCATGGGTTCGGGATGGGTGGAGTGCATTTATTTATATTAATTGTATCGACTCCTTCTTATTGGTTGATAGGGGCGGTGCAAATTTTATATCTTTTTCCTATTAGAGAACGCTATTAATAATAAATATAAATGGTTTCATTTTATAACACAACTTAGGTTGGTGGTTGAGTGTTTGGGGTTGAGTTTTGAAAGGAATTTTTTGGCTAACAAAACGCAATAATCTAAAAGCGGTTCCACCCTTGCTTTTCGAAAGCTGATTTGAAAATTCAATCCCAAACACTCTCTAAATAAATTATAGTATTTCAATTCTAAAATACTTTTGTCCATCCATCATGAATATAGGATAACTATGTATTCATAGTCTCTATATAAACCACCACCCAAATATTAACACTCATACCATCATCGTATATGGCTGATTTAAGTTATTGATTCACAAAGTCAAGAAGATATGTGGAAACTGAAGATAGCACAAGGAAATGATCCTTACTTATTTAGCACCAACAGTTTTGTTGGTAGGCAAATTTTGGAATATGATCCCAATGCTGGAACTCCAGATGAACATCAAGAAGTTGAAGATGCTCGCCAAAGTTACCGAAACAATCGAATCAACGGTGTCCGTCCATGCGCTGATTTACTGATGCGAATGCAGGTTAGATTACGAAAAATATTGTAGTAAAGTTAACGTATTAGATTAATTTCGACTAGATTGTATGTCACATGCATACCATGCATGGGTTTCTTCATGAAACACAAACCCATGTGCTCTATATGTCTCACTTTGTGTCATCTGAAGTCGTTCATTTATATTCTATGCATCATGATATGGTTGTATAAAAATAGAAATGTCAAGTAAACATATCGACGTGTGCATAAAAGAACCGTGTATATTGCATTATACATGTGTGTATATAACAATTATACATATGTGTATGTTACATTTTCAGTTATATATATGTGTACATTTCAGTTATACATATGTGTATATTACATTATACATATGTGTATATTGCAATTATACATATGTGTATATTGAAAAAAATTTTAAAAAAAAATCCTGCATAAAAAGCAGCGATTAAAGATTTATTTTTTTTCTTAGAAAACTGTGTGGTCCAGAATGGTTCTCTCAGTTCTCAATTTGGCCAAAGGTTCTCATTTGGACCAATTCGATCCTATATGTATATATATATATATATATATATATATATATATAGTAAAGATCAAATACAAAGTGTTTATTTTTGGTAAGAACTGTGAGAATCAAAGGGGGTAAAAAAATTTATTATTTTTTTTTAGAATTTTTTTTCCATGTGCTTAAAACATACTTTCTAGATGAATAATACAAAAAAAAAATTAGTGTAATTACGTCATTAAAGTAAATACATTAGTTTACACTAGAGTAATTATGTAATTACTCTACACGTAATTACTCTACACCAATTTTTTTTTTCAATACTATAATACATGTTTAACAATATGGGAAAAAAATCGAAAAAAATACCTCCTTTGATTCTCACAGTTCTTACCAAAAAAACACTTTATACAAGATCTTTACTCTCTCTCTCTCTCTATATATATATATATATATAATAAAAATATCTGTATTTTTTTCACAAAGAAAAACAAAATTTATATAATTTGAATTGGAATAATTAGGTAGGCTAGTATCGAAATGTATAGATTCTAATTCGATTCAAAAACATATTTCTAATTCGAATATCTGAAAATTTATGAAGTCCTTACCGATCTAAATTCAAATCATTTTTTTGTGTCTTTCTAGATATATTCGAATAATGAACACCCTTAGTCGTACCCTTAGAGGCTGTTTGGTTGATTAAGTGCTGAATGGTTGAGAGGTCTGAATGGTTACGTGCTGAAACATTAAGTTTGACCTCTTAATAGTTAGTTTTCTTGTCCCATATTGGTAGGGGAACCTCATTAAGGTTCAACCTAGTTCAGTGCTTAATGGTTCAGCAACATCCCAAGTCTTAATGGTTTAGCCTTAACCATTCCAATAAGAAGCTGAAACAAACGCGCTGAAAATCATTCAGCGCTGAATTGTTCAAAGCCTCATTAAGAGGCTTACCAAACAACCCCGTAGTTGTATAAATGTACATTACTACACAATCTTAATGACATGTATTATGTAGTTGCTTAAAGAAAATGGAATTGATGTATTGAGCATACCTCCGGTGAGGTTATGTGAGAATGAGGAAGTGAATTATGAAGCAGTGACAACGGCTGTTAAGAAAGTCGTTCGACTGAACCGTGCGATCCAAGCAAGTGATGGTCATTGACCATCAGAACATACTGGCCCCTTGTTTTACACTCCTCCCTTGGTAAGTTCATAACGTCTTTAAGCTCTACATGTTCATTATGATTTATTCAAAAAATCAATGAATGAATTCCATGATAAGAATATATGTAAGTGTATATAAGCATTATTGTAAGGACAAATGTATTGTTAGAGTGTAGAGAGTTTTTTAGAATCAAATAACCAATATAATATGTTGATAATTCTAAGAACCACGTTATTCCTTTACTCTGTCCATATCACCAATCACTGCTTCAAGCTGCAACAAACAAAGTATATGAGTAGGGCTCCTAGGTGGCGCGTTCGTGGAGGCAACCCGAAGGAAGAGCAAAAAGAAGGTTGGGTGCTTGTGGGGCAAGGCCACCAATTCTAGTTGCGTTAACCGCCGCGCGTTGCGGCGGCGTTATACGCGACATGATAAATTAGAGACCATAATCAACTGATTTGTTTTCGAACTAAATTTACGTTGAAATGTAAAGCAACACAAAACATACATAAAAAACATGTAAAACGTATACGATGGTGTCGTACACGATGTGATAAAGTATAGGAATACTCGTTTCCTAACCTTAATGTAACAATCATAAACAATTGAAGTTATATTGATTTAGAAATTAGTTTTTTTTTATAAAAGTGTTGACATAAAGGCGCATTTGCTGCACCATTACGTAACTACACCTTGATCAAGGCCATTTGCATTTTCAAGACCCAAAATTAACACTCAAGACTCATAATTAACACTCGGCCTGAGTACTGCACAGACAAAACCGAAAAAAAAAGATATCGATTTGGTTCTTTATAATTTTTTACTTTTCAAATATCAAAACATCCCAATTTGACCCAGCAGCACATGCCGAACTTTTTTGTCTAGTTATTTAATTTTCAATACATATATTTAGGAAATATAAAAGAGATTGTCAATTGAGATACAAAAAGTCAAAATGAAAAACGATGCAGATGACTATCCCTTTCTTTTCCACCTACAAGTTTATCTCATTCCCAAAGCAGCAGCAATGCCATTAAACTTTCACCAGCATACCAAACCGGCACCACCACGTAATCGTGTTGTCATTGTTTGTCTTTTCCTCCACAAAACCGACCCAACAGCGCAACACAGTAGGGGTGAGCAAATTTGGCCCGGACCGAAAAAACCGAGAACCGACCCTAAAATACAAGAAAACCGAACCGGGTCTGCAATTTAGGTTCTGGATTCGGTCCATTATATTTGATCCACCCGGTTCTCGGGTCGGGTCGGTCCAAAACAATAGTGAAACCGAACAAAAACATATGGACCGAAAATAAGTCTTAATTTTAACAAACCTGCACTATTTTAGGAATCATGGGCCTAACCTAAATACTTACAATGGTCGACAGAAGTTGTTATACACGTATTTAAAGGCTTTGTTGACCTATTATACTAATCTTCAAGAATAATAAGGCTTCCTGCAACCTGCAACCTGCAAATTACAGGATTCAGAACCTGCAATCAGAAACAATCTTTTCACTTTACCTGGTACCTTGTTTCTTCTATATTAATAAACATATTGCATACATTATATATATCACCAACTCTTGATTCTTTTCAGTTATGTGCTTTTAGGATACAATTTAGACAAATTCATATAAAACAAAGTAAAGCACGTGTGTATTACATTAATAATATTATCATGGATGCACTCAGCACTTAGACTAGGGAACATGTACACGTTTGGCTGGATTCACCCCTGGTTAGGGTCAGTATAGTAACAACGTTGTGGCTGCAAAATATTAACCTCGCCGCAACGCTATGGCTGGATTCAAGTAAAGAGTTGGGATTTTAGTTACTAAGTTTTTGGTTCTTTATGAAATATAAACGACGTGATGGCAATATACATGGCTGCACATATGCACAATGAATCTGTGCAGAGTTTGATATGAACAGCGGACCAATTATTGTTTTACTTATTCGCTTAGGAATTCTATCGAACACTTGGTGTGCAAACATATTATGCATACCAATCAAGCACAATCAACCCATCTAATTAGCAAACAATCTACCATAAGTTCATAACTCAAAACATCAACAACTAATCTGAATACAACATACAAAAGTACAAAGTGAAAAAAAGAAATTTTACCTGGACAGTTGATGATGAGTTCCTGATGCAAAGTTCAAAAATGAAATCTGTTGTTTATGTATTGCTGCTTGTGTAATCGGTTCTGCACATTGTCTACTCAACAACAACTTAGCAAACAACTTAATTACATCAAATCGTTGGTTTCTTTCAGTTAAGATGATGTTACATCGGGTTCGGGTCTTGTCTCTTGGACCGAATGAACCGACGATGACCGAACCGATGACCGAACCTACTTTTAGGGTATGACTTCGGTTCTGCAATTATATACAGATCGGGTCTTGGGTCGGGTCGGGTTTTCTCGGGTCGGGTCGGGTATGGACCTTTGCTCACCCCTACAACACAGCCACGTAGCCGCCACCACTACAACCATCAAGCAACTAAAATCCGGCGACGCTGCTTGCGGAGTAACGCAACCGCCTAGCCACCGCATCGGAAGCACCTAGTCACCACCATTACAGAACCATATAGATGTTGGAAAGCCACCTCTTGCGAAGTTAATGGTCTTGCCGGAACCGTAATCGAAAGCCATGACGATAAGCGCCGGACACGGCCGTTGGTTAAGAATAGTCGCTGGCAAAGCTAGGACTGAAAAAACGGTAAAACTGAAAAAACATGTGAAAGGAAAAAAAGACAACCTGATACTCATGGATGTCGATACGGCAAAGATTTCCGGCAACCTTCTTCGATTTAGTTGCAAAAGGTTTGAGAGAAATAGAGAGATGGTTATAGAAAGAGTGAGAAAGCTTTCGCAGAAGCCAGAAGGTGTCAAAACACAGCACGTGAGCCGGGAAAACACAAACGTGAGAAAGAATATTCCGTTAACTTTAGCTGATGTTAAATCACTATTCATGAAGTTCCAAAACTAATATATAGGTAATACTAACTTAACCTAGCCGAATTCAATTAGTATTACTTCCGTTCATGACGCTACCAACATAGAACTAAAAAATATTATCATGTTATACTAAAAAAGATATTGACAAACACATTAAAATGTAAAAGCTTATGCCATTTTTTTCTTAAGAAGAAATCAAGGAGGCGGTATATGCGTGTGGGGTGCCCGGGCTCCAGGACTTCATGGTTTTACTTTTAAGTTTGTGAAAACATATTGGTCAACCTTTGATTTGAACCGTTTGTGGAAGCAATGCTGGAGCAGTTTCATGCCAAGCCGTTTATCGTAAAAGGGTCACTAATTCTGAAGGTTCGTGATCCAAGTGTCGTGAATGAATTCATTCCGATTTTGATGATTGGATTCTTGTACAAGATCATTGCTAAAATCCTTGCTAACCTGGTTAAGCGATGATTCCAGATCTAGTGACCCCAACTCAAACAGGTTTTGTGGAATGCAGATCAATCCTGGACGTCCTAATTGTTGTTAGTGAAATTATTTTGTGGGCAAGTACTCAAACAGAAACTTTTTGTCTTTAAAGTAGATTTTGAAAAACACTTCGATTCACTAAATTGGAATTTTCATGTGGCAAATTTGAAAGCAACGAATTTCCCGCTGTTATGGAGAAAGTGGGTAGGCGCATACTTTAAGTCTATTGGGGCGTTGGTATTAGTGAAAATTTCAAGTGACAAGAGGTTCAAGCCAAGGTGGTCATTTATCCCCATTTATGTTTGTTCTCGCTCTAGAGGCTTTAGATGTTATAATGCAACGGGTGGTTAATCGTGGTATTTTTAACGGGCCCTACCTAATAACGGTCCTAGAGTACTCCACTTACGTTATGCCGATGATGTAAGTTTTTTAGAAGAACGGTCCGAGAAGAATATAAAAATTTTGAACCGACGTCTTAGATGCTTTTATTTTTGTTGGGGGTTGAAAGTTAATTTGGTCAAGTCTTGCTTGTTTGGGATAAAGGTGGACAACGAAGAGGTGGAATGTATGGCTAGGTCATTAGACTGTAAAGTAGGGGCATGGCCATTTACTTTCGTAAGGGTACCGATGGGGGTGAATATGAAGAGAGTAAAACATTGGAAGACCATGGTGGATATATTTAACACAAAGCTATCGGCTTGGAACGCAAGAGTTTTGTCTTTCACGGTAAATACAAAGAAAATCCTAGTCTTTATGAGTTAGAGTTGTTACGTCTATTCATAGCTCCCAAAGGTCGGTGCAATTCATTAGCCTCTGGATTGATTCTTGGCTGGGTTTTTCAAATTCAAGATATATGTCACCAACAAACATCAGTTATTTTAGGGTATAAATGTTGTGAAGTTAAAATTAATAATATAAATGACAAATGACAAAAATTTGTTTCTTTGCCAACTTTGATGGAAGTAAGGCCAACCCTTTTGACATATTTAGTTAAATATGTTAAAACCGTAAGGGTACTCATTGTACTTATGATACAAAAGAAATAATTTATTTTAAACACAACTTCTTTTTTCACAAAATTTATTTACAAATGTCAAAATTTATTTATAAAAGTAGTAGTAACAGCTGTAGCAGTAGTAGTAGCAGCAGGAGGAGGAGGAATGGCAGCAACAGTAATAATAATAGTAGCAATAGTTATAAAACTCGTAAAATTTTAGGTCTTTATTTCAATAATTACCTCACACAACACTTTATTCAGTACCATCAATTACTTAGTTAAAATGATCTACATTTACAATTAATCTTCTTGTGTGGTTAGAACAATGCATGGACGTTTATATTACATGGTCAATGTAAAACCCACTAGTATGTGACTCGAACAAACACAAAACTTGGTTATAAATATTCGTTTCAACTTGATTAACATTAACATCTTCAAACATCAAAATCTACATCGTTGTATTTTAATTCTACAATGGTTTTTTTATTATTGTGTCATCTTACTATCATATAGTAAACTTCAATGTAATTAAGACTTGTGGATTTATGTGTTTTTACATTACTATTACCTACACGTTATATTTTTAGGACTCATTACATCGACATATATGAAGTTCGTATATGTACGTTAAAAAGTTAGTACCACACCTCTTGATTTGATTGGTCCTTGTGATGGCAAAACACACAACCATGTATACTTGAGTACACTACACACCCATACAAGATATGATAACTTTGACTCCTCAAACTTTTTAAAACTCATAGAATATAGTACATATCTCCCTTATTTTATGTTAAAATTCTTATGATAATATTTAAACCTTTTAGAAGTCAAAACTAAGACTTGTTACCTCATTTTTTTTATTCATCTCAATCCTTATCTATGATTTCTTACGAAATCAAGAATTCCTTGAATGCTTGCCATATTTGGCTAGTGGGTGTGGAGACAACCCAAATGGCTTGTTCTCCTTACCGCATAGGATATCACCTAAGTAAGGTGGGTTATTCTCTTTTCTGAGACAACCCAAGAGTGCGGAGACAGCCCTCCAACTTTTATTATTAATAACTAGTGGGAATGCCCGCGCGTTGCTGCGGGTGTCCCGACTGACATCAGATTCAATTATGATACATATTACGAACCATAACCCATTCCGGGTTTAACATTTTATTCATTCAGCGAAAATAGCTGTAGATGTTTTTGTTCTGCAGGAAACCCGTATGATGTTGCAGGGGCAAAAATTTTGGTGTGGGTTGGACTGACTTAAGCGCCTGTTGTTCGAACACTTCAGATTTTCTATATGTAATCAGTTTGTACTTTATTAACATTATATTAGCAGCATGTAAGCTTGGCTGCATTCAGTGTCACTGACACACGGACAATGGGTTAAAAGTCTATTTATTTAAAAAATAGGAGGTTTCATGCATTGGTGCTTACGCATCGCTAAAATACTAAGAGCGATTTTCATCTTTTTCCTTTAAAGTTGTTTTTTAATCCATTTGACCCGTTATAGAGAACTTAACCCGAATCGACCATTTTTAATGGGTTAAGATTGGGACCACTACCTAAATTAAGTAGCATTGGTGCTACATAATTTTCCTTTTTAAACATTTCAACTTGATAGCTTAAGTCAAAGATAGACGTGTAAAGCTGGCAGCCTGAAGCTATGACTGATAGGATGAACACCATCGTGAACATACTTGAAATTAACACACACTTTAGGAACACTGTGTGTAATAACACACATTTGTCAATTACAATATCTAATAAACTCCTAGGTGAATGAACCTGGAGGTTAATACGTGTACGATTGTGCGTGCTCTGACCCTAGCAATCGGATGAGTAATTATATGTGCTTTGACCCTACCTTCTGGTTAAACAGGACTAAATTATCAAGATGACATATTTTTAAACCCATTAAACAAACTTCTTTTTTTTCATTAATACCTGGTGTGTCAACTATATCATTACAAAAATTAGAATATTGAAGTAAATATTAAACTGTAAATAAAATGAGTATGGTTTTATGTTAGAAGTACAGGTTGAACAACTTTCGATCTGTTTCTTTATATACTAAACTTTTTAAGTTTATCCATTTGACTTTTTCACATTAAACATACACAAATCAACCTAATCACAAGCAAATTGACCAAATCGTCACCTCTACATATTACATACTGACAGTGAAGTGTGTGAACAAACTCGTTCACGAGAATTTCAACACAAAATAGCTGGAGTAGGAAGATTCTTAAGAGCCGATAATTGCACTGAAGTGACGTCTAACGTATCTAGTTTTTCGTGAATAACCTACTGAGCATTAAGAAAATTGTTTCAATATTGATTAATAAATGGGAACAAGAAGCAAAAAAGAATTCTTAACTTATAAAACTAAATCTCTAAGCAGTTAATGCGGTAAAATATCGGTTATCGGTCAAGCACCGATATTTGGGATATCGGTTATCGCGGTGAGATATCGGTAATTAAAGAATACATATATATATATATAATAATATTCACCGATACAACCGATATATCACCGATACAACCGATATATCACCGATATTATCACCGATACAACCGATATATCACCGATATCGGCCGATATATCACCGATATCGGCCGAGATTATCGAAACCGAGATAGGGACCGATATTTGTGACCGAGATAAGCCCCTATGACCGATAACCGAGATAGCACCGATATATCACCGAGATATCACCGATATTGACTGCTTAGCTAAATCTTATGTGACCCCAATCAATGAGAGGAAATACTCACTGTTATGCTTGGACACGAGCTAGTCCACACTTCAGACCCCTTATCATAAGGTGTGGCTAACTACATGGCATATATATACTTCCTGTCCATTCTTCATAAGCCTTTCTACTTAACAAAAATTTATCTTGTAAAATGGATAAGACTGTGTCTACTAATTTATCCCCCTACAAATAGCCAGATAAATGAGAAGTTGTTTTGCACTTAGGAGATCACTTACATTGATCTTTATTTCATTATCAGGCGCCATATCCTCATTCATATCAACAATCATAGGAGTAAACATCCAGTCATGTTCAGATAATAGTCTCCAAAACCTGTTTACCAAATGAACCTCATAATACATTTTACAAGTGAAGCCACACGATATATATACACACATTTCCAAAAATGTAATTAAATGAAGAGATGAAACCTTAAACATCCAGCTATCCGTGTACAAGGAGCCGGAAATGGCAAGGCCTTCTAAAAGATACATGCAACTATAAGCAGTAAGCTCAATCACTTCCTCCATGATAGATATAAGCTAAGAAGAGGTGTGCAGCAACCCATCGCTTTGCCAACCTTCGTGGTAATAAACAAGATTTATAATAAAACAAAACAAGTTTTTTTTTTTCATTTTAATATCTTTGTTTCCGTGTGTGATAAAAACCAGGATTGAAGTTTAATGTTGAAAAATGTTCATCTAATAACATGTGTATATAGTGGATGATGACCAGAAAGACCATTAATCATGCTCGAATGCTGACTTCTGAGAAATAGATATTTATCTGTTGAGAAACCCTTTTTACTTGGTAACTTTCATCTGCATTTGAAAGAACCAGTATCATTCGATATTGGAACCTAATTATTAAGGGTGACATTTTCAACACAATAACATTTTTGTCTTCTATTTAAAATGGTGAAATAGAAAGAAACTTAAGATAAAAGGGGAACACATAAACCAGGTTGAAAGTTACTTGAATTCAAATTTAAATGCATTTATTTCAAAGATCTAGACAATAATGCATCAAAAGTACTTTTGTACTATTTATAAAAATAACAAAGGCTGTCAATGGGTCAACCCTATACCCCACCCATACCCTAACGACCCATTTCAACCTAACCAGTGTTCATTGATTTTCAAAGGATGATAAACAACTATACCCTTACCATGTCCATTTAACAAGTCGAGACCGTTTCATGCAAAATTTTGAGGCGGAAAAGATATACAGACAAGAAAACATCCACCTTCCTCTAAAGGACAGTATTTCATTCCATAATCCTTCTGAAGGCTATTAATTATTATTACAACACAATCAGAAACAATATTTTAATACATTACTAAAGAACACAATATGTATCAACTTACCACTATCTAATCCTTAGCAAGAAAGCAGCTTTAATTTTCTCAATTGCCGCATCATCCATTGGCCAGTTTCCTGAACCTTCCAACTACATTATAAAGAGCTAATTCCACAAAATGTTGCAAATATTTTCAATAGACAATTTCAAGGCAAACCTAATAATCCAACAAATAATCATCAAAACCATTCTTCAAAGGTTTAACTATTCTAATATTAATCTATTTTGGTCTGCAAAAGTTAATTTGGGTTTCACAAGTTTAAGTCATAAATGGATATGGCATTTGCCAGAAATGGGGATGGCATATATAAATCCGTTCTACCCTAAGACCACACGTTACTTGGCCGAATTTCTCTTGAGGTTGGGGGTGGCATATACAAATAGCTTTAACACAAGGTAACATTTAACGTAAAATCCCAAGCTACTTCAGGCGACAACACTGGTACAAAATACGAAAATGGAGCGATTTACAAAAAAAAAATTACTTTTGAACAAGGATGGATAAACAAGCCTAGTGTGGTTGGGGTTGGGTATGTGAGCTTAGCTTGTATATGTGTATGACATGTCTATAGAATGTTGCACTCAGGAGGTACAAAAAGGTTGATGTTCGCTTTTATTTTTCACAAAAGAAATTCGTCTTTAATTTAGCTCTTTTTTTATTAAATCAACTTTCTCTGCATCAGCTTCTTTTAAAGGCTTTTCTATGCTCTTCTACCTCTTGTTTTTTTATTTAACACAACACCGTGTAAAAGTTGCCGAATCGAGTAAGCTAAGCTTACATACCCAACCCCATTTTGACGCGAGTTACTGGCTCGGCCCAATTTGACATGTACACAATATGACACATTTCAACTAAAACCGTGTTGACCTACTTGCCCAACCCGTCAACCCATCCATCTTCCACCTATACTCTTTACAAACAGGCTCATAACATAGGATTTACATTGGTAGTCTTTATACTTTCTAAAAGATAGATAGAAACTTACTTAAAACTTGAGTCTTTCGTCTATGGTCAGGTGTCCAAGAGACGGTAGATGGCGATTGTAGCTGGCCCACCCCTGGGCCAGCAAAGTGAAGTTTTTGGGCAGTTTTACACTTTGGTTTGAAGTACCAACCACTCCACCTTTACAGCAATTCACGATTTGCTGGTTATATGATACTCATGGAAGTAAATCAACAACAACTGGGTCGCGCTTGCAACAATGCGGCACGTTTCCTCCTTTGAACTTGGAACAGTCACCTTGTTCTGTTGTTTGGGCTCCTACCATTGACCAGATAACTTTTTTCTAACTCAGTTCCATCCCAAGGTCCATCTGGGATTCATTATATGTGTATACATTTGGAAGTTGTTCATTGTAACCAATGCCTAAATGATGTTTAATTTGTTAGTTTACTTATAAATAGGATGACTTTAGTGGTGTTTTTATTCTGGTAAAGGTCAAACATTTAAAAAGCGCATAATGGGTCGAATGGGTTGAAAGTTGCAAAAAATGTATATTTAAGACATAAATCTTGTAAATTGTTTTATCGATTTTGCACTAAAAGTGTTCCGAGTCAGCTATCTGTATATAGGAATGGAGCTAGAAGATTGTTTATCATACGAGATCTAAGGCTCAAGCTTGGCTCGTTTCGCGCTCAACTCGTGAGCAATAAGTTCGACTCGGGCATGCCTTGCTTATTGTTTATTAGTTATTTTATTAATTTATGTGTGTGAATTTTTTTCCATCACAACGTACCATATAGTAATTATTATTATGTAAACATATCTTGTACTTAGTGTTCTATGCTCTTCTACCTCTTTTTTTTATTGAACACAACGCCATCTAAAACTTACGGAATCGAGTAAGCTAAGCTTACATACCCAACCCCATTTTGACATGAGTTACTGGCTCAACCCAATTTGACATGTACACAATATGACACATTTCAACTAAAACCGTGTTGATCTACTTACCCAGCCCGTCAACTCACCCATCGTGCCATCTATACTCTTTAGAAACAAGCTCATAACATAGGCTTAAGATTGGTAGTCTTTATACTTTCTAAAAGATAGATAGAAACTTACTTAAAACTTGAGCCTTTCGTCTATGGTCAGGTGTCCAATAAACGGTAGATGGCACAGTTGTAGCTGCCCCACAAGTGTAGCCCACCACCTTCACTACAATTTGCGATTTGCTGGTTATATGGAACTCCTGGAAGCAAATCAACAACCGGGCCGCACTTACAACAATGTGGCACGTTTCCTCCTTTGAACTTGGAATATCACCTTGTTCTGTAGTTTGGGCTCCTACCATTGACCAGATCACTTCTTTTTTAGCTTAGTTCCATCCAAGAGTCCATCCAGGACTCATTGTACGTCTATGCATTTGGCAGTTGTTAATTGTAACCAATGGCTGCATGATGGTTAATTTGTTAGTTTACTTATAAATAGGTTGACTTTAGTGGTGTTTTTATTCTGGTAAAGGTATCGTCTCATATTTTCTTGTATAAATTAAGCATGGAGTTGTAAGAAAGTTTTTTCATCATACCCGTTTGCTTCATCTTCTCTGCAGTAGCTTCTGATTTTTTTCTACTGATTTTGTGGCTTCATAACAATTCAGAAGGGCACCATAAACTTGAAGGGTCTTGACATCATCTGGAATGCTGTTGAAATACTCCTCTACTTGTTCTACCCCTTGAGCTTTTGATACCAAATCCAAATGAACTACAACACCCAACGGTGTTAGTCTACCCTTTTTATTAGCCATCCATTATAAAAAGTTACAGTTAATGATCAAGAAATATAGAAACAACGTTTAGTTCATCTTTTAAAGATGGCTTTCAGCAACCAAGCCACGACTTTTATCACAAAAGATATAATCATAACATCACAAATTGCTGCTATATAAACCCCAAAACATAATAAAAATTTAACCTTTTCAATTATTAAACCATACCCGCAAAGGTTTCAACCCAATAACATTAACCTATAAAAACACAACTTAAAACCATACCTGAAAGGTGAAGGTGTAGCGATTGAACTTCCTAAGGCTTTTGATTTAAACCTTCACAGGCTCAAAATTTGGTTACTTTAGCTGTTACAAAAGCACAAGGGATTGGAAACTTATATCACATTCATTGCCGAATTGAAGACAAAGTGGATTGATTTTCCTAATAGTGCAAATTGTAAATCAAATAAATGGATTAATACTAGAATAGATTAATAAATTTTGACTCATGAAATTCCTATCGATCAATTGACATTCAACAAGTGGGGGTGGGGTTGGAAGAATGAGGGTAGCATTGTAAAAGTGTTTTCATATTGTAAAGAAGGAGGTGGGTAAAATGTCTATATTACCCTCATAAGTGTCTTAATGTTCCACAAAGTTCCAATTATACCCTCATTATGTAAGCATAAATCACTTGTGCATGTTGCTTCTTAAGTTGTACGGAATTGAAAATTACTATCCTAGCCGTCACTCCTCCTTAATAACATAATATAGATATAGATTAATTTTTTCAACTTTATTATTAACTAGGTGTTAGTTGGCCCGCGCTTCGCCGCGGGCGCCGCTGTTGTGCATACATGTTACGCACAATGGGCGGCGGTTCGCTGCCGGGCGCTTCGCTGCGGGACGCCGGTAATAAGTGTCGTACCGCTATCCAGCAATTTTCGTCAATTACGTGGATCAATAATCTTCAATTACGTTAGCAATTTTCTTTAAATAGGTGGGCCAACTACGTAGGCCAATAATCTTCAATTACGTGGACCAATAATAACGAAGAATATTCCGTCAGTCTAAACATCTTAATACTCTACAAAACCTATCCTAAATTTCATAGCCATTCATCTCTCTAATAATAAAACAATAACATAACATTGAAATAAGAAAATAAATAAAATATTAATAAACTAAATAGTAACATAAGATGGTGGTAGGCGGCGTAATGTGGTTGTCAGAAGGTAAATTACATGTGTGCTAGGCAGATGGCGCATATTAGAATTTGCACACTATTAAACTGTCTTACAATTAATATAGAGATAATTTTAATTATATTTCAAAATTAACAAATAATCAATATAAACTTAAAATTAGTAAAAAAAAGGTAAATCGGATTTTAATAATCCAATTTTTCTCTTTTTCGCAGATAATAATCCCACCTAAGTTTTTTCCCTCCACCAATCCCGCCTTTCAAACATTTTGCTCTCAATGGACGGTGGACCCCCTGTTAACTCACACTAACGCTGTTAGTTGAAACTCACAATTTTAGGCGATTATTCACCAGGTTTGAAGAGGTAACCGAGACGATGATATTGGTATGTTCAAATGCAGAACTGAGCATGATTCGATGGTTTAATCGTCGGTTCCAGCCATCCCAACCGAGGAGAACATCAACCTACAATTGGCGAACCATGGTTATTTACTGCAATTGAACATACCAATATCATCGTCTCAATTCCCTCTTTCAAATCCGTGAATAATTGCCTAGAATTGTGAGTTTCAGCTAACGGCGTTAGTGTGAGTTAACGGGAGGTCTATTGATAGCAAAATGTCTAAAAGGTGAGACTGGTGGAGGGAAAAAACTCAGGTGTGATTATAATCGGCCAAAAAGAGAAAGGTTGGATTATTAAAATCCAATTTGCCTAAAAAAACTAACAAAAAAAAACATAACGTCAAAAAAAAAAAAAAACACGATATCCTAAATTTTTAATAATCTACTTCCATTTTTGAATAATTTTTTGTTGCATTTTTTGCAACATTTGACGTTGTTCTTCGGGAAAAGTCGAAAGGTCGGTCGACATAATTTTGAATTCTTCGACCGCTTTTGATTCCTCTATCAACCTAGCTTTTCGTTCTTGATCTTCGGTTTGTGCCCGGTTGTTTCCATTTGGGTCGTAAACTGTCAAGCATTGAACCGCTCCCGCTCCCTCTACCTGATGCGATTTTTTTCCCAGCCGCCGCTTACTTTCGAGCTTTGTCTCGACCTATTTTAGTACCAAAATATTTATGTATTAGAAAAAAACGTAAAAAATATGTACAAAAATAAAAATACAAATTTAACAACCTATGGGGCGTGCCTCCTCCTCAACCGGTGACTCTTCAAACTCTGCCTCCTTGTTGATATCGATGTGAATCGGCCCGGGCGTGCCTCTCGCGGATGGACCTCCTTCGTGGGTGGGTTTACTACGTTTGACGCATTGAACCTCATTTGGGACCGTCGCCCATTTTCGATTTGTTTTCAAAATCGACTAAGCCCGCATGAACCTGAAAGCCTTTCTATGCTCGTTTTTATACTTGCGCAAAGCCTCCTCGAAATTTTTTTGCTCATTCCACCCACTAGGTTAGGTTCGATTTTATTTGGTTATAATAACCATTAAATCGACCGCAAAATTTGTTCATCTTTCTCCACTTCGAGCTAACATAATCCACCACTAGATACAGCTCTTGTTGCATGAACTTATGAAAGTTTTCAACCGCATTGATCCAAAAACCCTATGAGGATTGGTTAGTACCTACATTTTTTACAAGTATATTATATTAGTAAAAAAATAAACAATATATAAATTATACGCAAAAAAATATTACCAACATCGACGCGTTTTGACGTAGCAAGCCACGCCTTAGCCAACGCCTCCTCTTCGACATCGGTCCATGGCTTCGCTATTCCATCTTTTGGTTTACCCCGCCTAGGACTTTAGCTTTACTTTTACCTTTACCTTTACCTTGGGGTGGTGAAGGTTGAGTTTCTGGAACGATCTCTTCGCCGTCACTATCCTCATCGATGGGTTGGGATAGACTGATAGGTGATGATGCGGGAGGTGCTTGTGGAGAAAATTGTTGGCTTGTTTGAAAAGGAGTGGGAAACGATTGTTGCATTTACATAAATTGTTGCATTTGCATATATTGCGTTGGATTAAATTGGGAGAAAGTGTTCGGGCTTTGTTGGTATTGTTGCAACGCCCTAAACGGTTGTACTTGTTGCGAGATTGGTGGATCTAGTATCGGGGTCTAACAACCCACCGTTGAATTCCGGTTGTTTGGGTTGAAGGGATTGAATGGATCCATGAGTATTTTGTATAAAAAAGGGTTGACTTTATAAAAATTTAGAGAGAAATGAGGTGAGTTGAGAGTGGGTTTTTTTTTATAAAAAATGAGGTGAGAGAGGTTGGTAATATAATTTAAAAAAATATATTTTTTTTAAATATAACCATTTGCGATACAGCGGTTGAATTAATTAATATGTTTAGCCCGTCTTCAACGTCTCAAACGTCAGACGTTTGGGATGGAGACGTGAGGGGGGTTGTTTGGGACGGGGGACGAGGTGGGACGATCCGAGACAATCCACCACACCCATTAGCCTTTTAATGGTAATCATCCCTATCCAAACCAACCCAACCATGTCAGTTCATTTCACAAATTCCCTAACTAAATGAAATGATATTTGGCCAGAACTAAGTAGCTCACTACCCTATAAAAACCTCTGTTAGTTTCACCTTCAAACTACACTCAATACACTACCCCCTCTATGATCAGTTTAAAAACTACTTAGTTTTATCTTGTTATTTTTATCATTTTGGACCAAAGTAGAGTCACCCAATAGATGCAAAAACTAATCTAAAAACTTATAGCTAAGTGATCAGTTTTAAAAACTACTTAGTTTTATCTTTTTATTTTTATCATCTTGGACTAAAGTAGAGTCACCCAATACATGCAAAAACTAATCTAAAAACTTATTACCATTTTCATTAATATATTTTGTTAATTTTGAAAAAATATAACAAGGCTTAATGTAAGTATGAATTTTTGTGCATATATATTCACGCATTCTACATACACACATATTTATATTGTTTGAATCAAGTTTTAAACTACATGCTTCCATACATATGGCTATAAATAGTATAGTAAGTGATTACTCACATATATAGAGAATCATACATATCTAAGATTGGATTATACTTTTATGCATACGACACCATATGCAACACATATACTCGTTGGGGAAACTTTGTGCATTTATCCATAAAACTCATATATGTGTGAACATTTATTTAGTAGTTATCATAAACAATTTACTAAATTAGTTTATCGGGATAATTTTTGGTAAAATATAAGTATGATTTAATCATATCTTTCAAAACCCAAAACTTTTTGGTTATACATGATGCAAATATACAACGTGTTTCTTTAAAGTTGCTAACTTGCTATTTTGTCTTTAACTTGAAGAGTTTCATACATGGATTCTTGAATGTATTATACTATGTATAATTAGAAACATAAGATGAATGATATATGGGTAATACCGTCATTTACTTTATCTGTTTGCGTAACTGTTTCCCAGTTTCATCACCAGGCTTGACACATGTTTTGTACCATGTACGTGTTGTTTATCTTTTGCTTTTAAACTTTTGGTCTTTGTTGCATCTCATCTCCTCTCACACACAAGTTTAGAGAGAGAATGAGAGAGGCAGAGGAGCTGACAAAGGTGCAGGAGGCCGACAACATTTTTTCTATACAAAGAGAGGGAGACGCGTCAGAGGCAGGGAAGGAGAGAGAGAGAGGCACCGGAGGTCCTTCACACCCGTCATCGACGTAGTTGCCGGTCATTCGACCGTCGCAGATGCTTTGTTTCGATACGATTTGTCTCTCTATCTTCTTCGTTTGTTGTGTACTCTGAACTCGCTATTGTCGATTCTGATCACCGTTGTTGGTTTTCCGATTTTGGATGCATGTTACGGTTACCTTGTGCAACATGTCAGAAACCCTTGGTAGTGTTGGTTTGTTTGCTTTGTCACTGGTTTTATTTTGTTGGCCGACTTTTATGGGTCTAAACCCTGATTTTGAACAACGTTCTTTCCCAGTTTGGGAGTTAGGGTCTAAGGCTTTTTCTTTGATGTTGAGGTATGTCTGAGCCTCAATTTTGTTTGTAATTATGGTGTAAGAAATCCATTTTTTTGTGGTTGATTTATAACTTTATGTTTACAGTGTTGAAAATCATGTTTATATCATTTCTGAACCGCTATAATTGCTATGCCCCAATTTTCAATTTTAATTCTGTTGAAGTTTTTGATAGGGATCAAGAACAGAGAGATGTGAGGGCAAGGAGTTCAACTGAAGCTTTCAATTACTCACAATGCTTTCCAATAATCATATGTATTTAAACCTTTACCTCTTTGCGTACAACCTGTCATGGTTTTTTTACCATCAGATGGGACAAAAGTCCAAAAATTTCAATGATTTCTTTGAATTATATGAGATAATATTATATAATATTGTAGGTTGGGCGACCGATTGTGTATGGGTTGACAGCAACGGGTGAGTATGAAGTTAAAACAATGATCGAGAAGTTAAAACAATGACCCAGTTTGTTTTTCATGATTTTCTTCATTTGGTACTAATACTCTATCAAGTGCCATTGATGCAAATGTGCCAACCAATTATTTTATTTACCAAAAGTTTGTTCCTCTAATTTCTAGAGTTTTTGCTCAGTATTAACATCATATCATATATATAGGTCAATTATAAATTGAAAACCCGCTTGAGTTGAGAAAACCTTCGAAAACCCATGTAAAAAACAATTTTTTTCTTTGAAAAAAATAACAAATGTAAAATACATGTTTTTAAGCGTTTTGGACCAAAAAAATAAAAAAAGCGCCGATGGGATTTTTTTTAAAAAAATAAACAAAGTTGCTAAAAACATAGGTAAATAGCTGAAAACATATGTTTTTTTAGCAACTTTGTTTATTATTTTTTTAAAAAACCCCATCGGCGCTTTTGTTATTTTTTTGCCCAAAATGCTTAAAAACATGTATTTTACATTGGTTATTTTTTTTATAAAAAAAATAATGGTTTTCAAAGGTTTTCTCAACTCAAGTGG
Source organism: Ambrosia artemisiifolia (assembly GCA_032199755.1). Lineage (NCBI taxonomy): Eukaryota > Viridiplantae > Streptophyta > Magnoliopsida > Asterales > Asteraceae > Ambrosia > Ambrosia artemisiifolia. The sequence goes on along the minus strand of CM063524.1, from coordinate 28,171,314 downwards.
GTTTCCAAAATATCCTTTCCTATATATATATATATATATATATATATATATATCTATACTATATTAATAAGCATATAGGAAGGGTAGAAATGGTCATTTGCCACTTTACAACTCTCAAAAGCATATTGTACAATGGGTTGATGCACTATTACTTAAGGGTTACAAGCTATAATGCCTTATGTACAACCCTAATGCAAAAGAAAAAAAAAACATGGGATACACATACACATTAGGGTTTCTATTCTTCATTATCCGCCTCCATGCTCTCTCTCCAGTCCAAGTCCAGGCGATTCAAGATCTAGGGTTTTATCCAAGTCAGATTCAAGATCTAGGCATTCTTAATTATACCAGATGGATGAATCTCTTATCTCTCTCAATCCAACACCAGATCCATCGGTTTTGACCTGTCGGTATCGTTTTTCCCTAACCATATCTCTTTCTCTTTATGATATTAATATTTCTCTTTGAACTCAAAGATAAAGAAGATGGTGTCAACTGAATTCGATGAAGAAACCGTCAACAGAAGCAAGGGTTACTCGTGTTTTTGACCAAAGGTGCTGGACGTATTGGCTCTTGCGGATCGTTTCAGGTAATAATCATACCTTAGTTTACTATTATGTAGGTTTACCTCATTGTTTTGTCAAGCATATATTTGAGGAATCAGATGTTGTTTTAACCTCAACAAAACAGATTGACAGATTTTGTGGCGTTTCCTGATAAGAGAGAGAGATATATGACGGCTGAGTAGGAGATCACATCCAACAGTTATGAAGAGGCTCATAAGCAACAGCTTCTTGAGAACAAAAAGCGATTCGAGGATTTGGGAATCTTGAATATCTCTAAAACTCTATCTGACCTTTCAAAACCTGAGAAAAAGTCCAAGGTTATTTCCGCACCTTTTATTATTCCCAACTTGTATGCCAAAAATAATTTATTATATGATGATTAATGTTTTTTTTTAATTTTGTTTCAAGCAGCAACGTGAAGTTAAACCAAAAATCAGAAATGGTCCTGTAACAGAACCAAGGCGATCAACTCGTGAACGCAATCCCATTGTTTCATATCAAGATGATGTATGTTTAGCAGCAGCATCTGTGTTGTTTAGTCGATACTTGGTACCAATGTAGGGGTGTTCATTATTTGGTTAGATTCGTATAAACCAAAATCTGAACCGGATCGAAACTAAAAAAACGAAATGTGTTATAATTCGGTTATTCGGGTTGTAGCAGTAACCTACTGGGTTGCTCAGTTATTTGGTTCATTTATCAGTTAGTTATAGACAAAGATGACCTAGCTGCTAGAATTATGATCCAGGTTATGACAACGATTACTCGATCTGATTTAATTTATGTGCATCTATTTCAGGAGGTTATACCGATTTTAAATTGGGAAACCAAGACATTCAGCAAGCCCGTGTTAGCAGTGATAATATTTTCTTCAGTGGCAATATTCCCGAGCGTGTTTATGCCATCTACTCCCTCTATGTGGGTTGCAGGGATGAGTTTCGGTTATGGGTTGGGATTTTTACTGATAATTTGTGGTGTTAGTATCGGTGTATCACTTCCTTATTTCATTGGTTCCCTGTTTTACCACAAGATTCAAGTGAGTAACCTCCTATCATTACAACTATCTTGATTCTCCATCAATGATTGTTTAAGGTGTTATCTTTGTATGCTATGCAGGCATGGTTAGAAAGATATCCAAATAAAGCGTCAATTATACGGTTAGCAGGTGAAGGAGACTCGTATGATCAATTTAGAGCTGTGACGTTGTTAAGGATATCCCCGTTTCCATACGCTATTTTCAACTACTGCGCTCTTGCTACTGGTGTTAAGTATGTTCCTTACTTGATTGGCACACTTCTCGGATTGTCTGTAGTGGTGGCAAAATGGGTTGCTTGGGTAACGCGTAAGCCTGGTTTTGGGTCGAAACTGGTATTCGGTACATGTTGGGTTGTCCCAGAACAATATTTGTTCAAGTTATACTAATTTACTTTTTGATAAAAATAATTTTGGAGGCTTGATCTTTTACTCATGCAAAATACACTTTGGGTGACTACCTTGACTGTTTAATACATTTTCTTTTAACCTAAGTTTTGGATTTGACCAATCAACGATGAAACATAACCTGAATCGTTAGTATATGGGTCAAAATTACAGCTTCAGGTGATCATCATCTCAGCTTCAACATGTTATATTTTTAAGGCTTTCGATGTTGGAACAAATTTATAATATTACATTTTGATGTTTATATGCAGTTCCCAGAGGGAGATTCAGCCTCGAGAGCACCACCAGCAAGTAAAGAAGTGGTTGAAAAGCTTCCTCATTTTATTGGTTAGGTCTTAACTCGGGTGTGTCGCTCCAAAAACAAACTCGACTTTTTTGAATCGTGGAACCAAAAAATAGCCAAAAGTACATAAGGAATGGTGGTGGAACCTTTGAAGATCGATCGTGACGAAGTCTAGGCGTGAAATGTGTTTTAAGACTTTTCTGATGAGTCAACTATATCTCTGTTACAGATCTTGTTGAAGTCATTAACAGGTAAGAACAGACTTCGTCTGTTCAACTTAATTATTTTATGATTTGTTTTGGATGAACCGTGATGTATACGTTGGTTTCAAGGCTGCTCAACTTTATTTATTAAGCTAAAAAATAAATGGAATTACTTTTATTTGTTCAATATGTCTTATACAATGGATTTACTTTGCTTTGTTCAAAACACTTCGTAGACTAACAAAGGTGTTTACCAACAACACATCAAAAACACCCTAAACCACCTGAGGCGCAGATTTTCTTAGCGCCTCAGCCCTTAGAGGTGTTTATATAAACAGAATCCCATGAGGCGCGAGGTGTGTGTACCAACAACACATCTAACATGTAGGTGATCTTTATCAATATTGGTCTACCTCGTGTCAAAATGCAAATAAGTGTTGTGTAAAAACTTTTCCGAGTTAAACGATCAAGTTTATGTAACAAAAGGTGGGTATTTACCGTAGAAACTTTAAACGGGTCAAACAATCCTTTGTTACCCTTATCGGTTTTCAATAACCAAACCAAAATGACTATATTTCAAACAATGACCCATTTGGATCCGATCCCAAATCTGTAGAAAGGAATGATGGGCGGCTTACATGAAAATGAGCTAAATGTTTTTTACTTTGTATGTAGTTGGATATGCAGAAAGGAATGATGGGTGGCTTACATGAAAATTGATTCCTCTTCTTGTATTAATCGCTGGATCTGTTCATTCATTGTTAACAGGTATGATCTTTGATAATCATTTTCGTATCTTGATTTCAGAATTTTTATGCTGTTTTTGAGTGAATCTTTTTCATCATTTGAAAATTAGGGGTTGATTCAATTGCGCGTTAAGTTTTCAACTCTTGTTTGTATAGATTTCGTTTCATTTGTATTCTGTTAAGAATTTAAGGAATTGATCGATGAGTTTGTTTTCATGATCTAGACCAAGACTAAATAAAAAAATTTATATATTCAAATTCAGTTTCCGGTTGGGAGAATCCACCGCCATCTAAAGTCAAGAGCATCCGCCAATGGACGGTAGGAGTGACTGTTGCAGTTTATTAGGTTGTAATACTTGAATACCTGATAGCCAGGGTCCTTGAATGATGACACTTAATACACAAAGTACAAGTCGTTTAAATGACGACACTTTTTTCTCTGATGTTTTGAAATCAAAACGCATATGTGATGCACCATATGGCGGAGGAGCTTGATACTTAAATGTTGCAGGAGCGTTAGGTTGGGCGCAGGAAATGGACGGTTGGTGCCAGATGGTTGTTTTGGTAATTGTAAAAATGGTTATTATAGTAATACTATTGGTCAAATTTGTTAATCCGGTAATTTTCACTAATTTACTCTCAAATGATTTATGCAGACTATCAGTTGGCGCTTTGACCAACGTATATCTATTCCGCTACCGGATATGAAGGTCCGACAACAAACGTTTAAATTAATGAAGGCCCTCTATAAATATATTCAATTCTTGGATAAAAGATCTTAGGCAGTTGCGTGCATTTACATTTTGAAAGAAGCAACCCATTTCATTTTTTTTCAAAAGTCAACTGAAGAAAGACGTTTCATCTATGATGAAGTCACTGGTCGATGAGGTAATATAGTATAATTCACATTCTCATATTATTTAGATCAATGTTAATATGAAACGGCACTTGGTTTAAAAAAGCGCGCCTCAGGCGCGCTTGAGGCGCCCGAGGCACTAGGAAAGCGCTTTTTTTGGCCCGAGGCGCTAAACTACATGAAGCGCTATGAGGCGCTGTGAGGCGCCCGCCGCCTCAGACAAAATTAGGGTTTTTTTGGGCCAAAAATTCAAATCAGGGTTTTTTTTTAAAGTTTTTTAAGTGTGTTTCGGCTTAAGTGTTTGTTTAATGAAGTGTTTAAGTGTGTTTATAATTATGTTATTGTTTTTAGGATTGATTAACAAGTAGAATATGTAGTATTGACTTGTATAAATATTTTTTTACTCTTTTTTACCTTGGGCGCCTCACATACGTGAAGCTCTCGCCTCGCGCTTTAAGCCCCGCGCCTCGGATTTTGGAACCAAAACGCCTCGGAGCGCCTCACGCTTTTTTAAACCAAGAAAAGGCATCATCATTTTGAAAGGCGCCTTTCAGGGCACAACGGAAAACCATCCCGTGTGTAATTGTTGTTAGTTCTTATTGGTTAACCCATTTAAAATTAGATCAATGCAATAATTAGTTATGTCATTATCTTCTATCACTTTCGTTAAAACGGGTTGTGTCAAATCAAAATTAGCTAAAACGGGATTGGTTCTTATAGGATGAAAAGGCGCCTTTCAGGGCGCAAAGCAAAACAAGTGCTAGGGTGCACTTCAGCGCCTATGCCGCCCCTGGTCTAAGTTGCTATAATAATAAAGTATTAAATTTTTTATTTGTCCAAAAAATGAAAAATAATTACGATGATTGTGTTCACTATTTAGCAAATCGTCTACTATGTGATAAATTATATTCAGATCATCATCATTTTTACTTTCGTGTTAATTTCCTAATATGCAGAAGATGACATCTATTTGGCATCATGTGACTTTCATTCATATTTTCTTGCTGATTTAACTTATATGAAAGAGTTAAATCAATGATTTGGTTAGCAACTTGACACGGTAAACACTATACATATGTCTGTGGTTTGCACTTGTATTTTCCAAATTAGTCATATGATTGGTCCCAAACAGGTCAAATATTAGTATTTTGCTAAAACCAAAACCCATTCAAATGGCATATGGATTTCCCTTTTAGCTAAAATTTTTATATACTCATATGCATAATAAGTTAAAATTTGCCTGGCTAAAGTATACTTTAATGCATATAGATTTCCCTTTTAGTTAAAAGTTTATTCATTTTACCCATTTGGGATAAACCAAAACCCGAATTGACACAATCTTATTTTTAATCCAATTTGTTATTTATTGCTTTTGAATTCAGGGATTTGATTCCTTTCAGATGGCAGAAAATGGTGAAGAGGGTAGAGGGTACAATATGGTGAAAGAGTGTTCTGTGCAGAAATGGTTTGGCTTTCCCAAAATTACCAAACACTGGAACTGGAAAATGCCCTGCTTACACTGTTTCACAGGCTTTTCTGCCCCACAAGGCAGATCACAAAAGAAGGGTCAAACAAGAGAAAACAAAAATGCTTTATCCATAGGGTCAAAGGGTCTATCTAATAAAGTGTGTGTGTGCATTGTGTGTGTAAAAGAGTGTGTGTACTGGCTGTATGTATTTGTAGTGTGTGGTATGTGCAATTTGCTGAATTTTTTATGTTTGTGTTGTATTGGTGAGTGTAGGTATGCATTGCCCTACATTGATGATTTCACTTCAATTTTGTTTGTGTTGCTTTTGATTCTATCTTAAATTTGTGTATACATGTATATATTTGTAGTATGTATTATATATAAGAACACAGGTTATGATGTATGATGTTTACGACAGGGCTAAAAACAAAGTATGGTATTTTCGTTTTTCATTGAAAATCCTGTTGCAAATAAAATGAAAAGCTGATAATTTACATTTACGGTAAAATACTATTCAAGGGCTAACAAGCCGCTACATAGAAGGATCCTCGGTTACTATTCAAGGGCTAACAAGTCGCTACATAGGAGGATTCTAGGTTAGAATGGCCTATTGTGCATTCTGCTATTGAACAAGAGTTTATTTATATAAGTTGTTGAAGTTACCTATTTTTTGTATACAACACTTTTGCGTAACATATTTGGTAGACAATTTAGAAGCACACAATCTTGCTTGTGGGAATTTTGACTAACTATTAGTTTCGGTAATATTTTTACCAATTAAAGGCCATGAAATTTAATGTAGCATATAAAGATATAAAAAGCTAATGAATATCATAAGGGCATAAATGATATTTATATTTTTATTAACAATGCTTTCTTTATTAACCTTATATAATTTACAACCCCGTTGCTTAATAAAACAATTTTCTTAGGTATTCGTATTCATCCGCGTATACTATTACCTCAATTTTGTGACATTATTGATCAACCATCCATTCAAGATGAGAAGATCGAAAAGCTTAATTTATTATGGAATACCCATAGACAATGTTCTTATTGTGGATTGAATTCGTGTTTTTTTTGAAGTGTTTGTATCTATATTTTTACACCTTGCGTCTTATTTTCTTGCTCTTCATATATGTTATGGGTACATTTTATAGAGCCGATAATGCGTAGCATAAAGTTTGGTATCCTATGCTATTTTGTTTGGGTAAGCTTTATATGGTCGGTCATCGATGAAGGCAACTATTACTTGTGTTTCTTGTAGTGGCACAACTTACCTGGGACCAGGGCCCCCCTGATCCCCAATATTTTTTTGCTACGTAGTGTAATTTTACATTTTTTCGACGAAAAATCCCCTAGCCCCCATTGTTTTTTTCTACGTAGTGTAATTTTACATTTTTCGACCGAAAATTTTATACGTATTGAGTTTGGTCGCCTAATTTAAGGTTCGGATGACTCCCCCCCCCCCCAATTTAAGGTTCCAAGAATATTACGCATGGTGGATGTAGCACGTGATGAATGATCAGTCAAATTAATTGAGTTGTAACAACTACACAAATAAGTAGACTAACTTAAGTACTATACAATATGTCATGAGACGATTGATAAACTAATAAACAATAGTACCGCGTTGTAAATTATTGCCGCTGCATCGCGCGGGTTTCCTACTAGTATATATATATATATATATATAATTTAAGGTGCTTATCTTCGAATATGTACTTACTTGGTTCTTTATATTACTTTGCTTTTTGTAGGATAGGAAAAAAATGAAAGTTTACCTTACGGATAAAAAAGTGCTGATTGAGAAGTCTGCAAATATTGTGGGTAAGGCTAAGCATGTGAAACTATGTTCTAATTGTTGATCAATTATGGGTGTGATGGTGATGAGACACGACAACCTGCTCTTGCTCTTCTCATCTGGTATATAATGCTCTTCTCATCCATCTATTTTGGGTAAATAAATGGATTGTTAGTCGTTGGTTATTTGGTAATTTCGTTGACAATGTAAGACGCTTACTACGTATTCTTCATTTTTGCCAATGTCGAATTAACTCTAATGTCATGAGTTGTTTTTCCCTCATCGAAAGGGCATTGTCGCTAAGTGTAGATGTATGTGAAATTGTAAATGTAAGCGTAAATGTTTTTTTTTTCATGTTTAGCACCACACAATGAGCATGGGAAAAACATCAGTGCTACTAGAGAAGCAATAAAGCACGTGTTTTAGTTTTTTAAACAAGGTTTTACATGCTTCATTTATTAGCAATATCAATTTATGTCAGTTATGATGTTTCATTCTTATTTGCAGGTATGTTGTCGATTTTGTACTCAATCTATGAGTGTTTAGTTATTTAAAAGCTCTTCGTAATGTGCAATCTATGAGTATGACTACAAACTATTAGGAATCTTTTGTATTTTTCCAACTCTACTTTGAATGTTTGTTTAATTTAGCAATTGATGTCCTGCAAATGAAATAAAAAAATATATATGTTGTTTGAATTTGTATAAATTTTTAGTTTTACCATCACGTTGCGTACCAGTTCTTACAGAAATGATCTCTAATGAATTGCGTCAATAATGATCGAATCCCGTCGCTAAGCGCGGGCGATTATACTAGTTCATATAATATTTGGGTCCTTAAAATACTAAATAAATTGTTTCTTTTGATACGCCACACACACACATATATATATATATATATGTATGTTTATAATTCATAATTTTCGAGCTTTCAACTCACCGGTTCAACTTTATTTAACTTTACAAGTTATATTATACTAAGTTACAATTGGTTTTTATGGATCTCACACACTTTTTTTGGTTTAATGTATTAATTAAAGTAGTTTCTGTGTTGATTACTTCGGCAATATTTTGATTAGTAACTTCGGTAGTTTCTGATTATTCAATTCTTTGTTTATTTAGTATTAACAACACATTCATTTTCATGTTTATACTTTGTATGTGATTTTCTGTTTATACGTATGTTTATGCGAATCTATATGTACATTTAAAATTCATGTTCTATTTGAACAATTCAAACCGATCGTTATATTGAATTCATCATTTGTCAACCACCAGTGCTCGAATATCAAATAATTGATATATTGTCAACCACCAGTTTGTTCCTTATATTGTTCCTCATTTATTATATAAACCACCATTGTTCATTTAGATTTTACATATGCAAGAACTGTGATAAGATTTTAACAACCTTTTTGTTGGGTTTATATTGTCTATACTGACAACAATCAAATTCTTTTTCCTTTCATGTTATGGATCTACAAAAAACTAAAGTTTTTGATCTAACATATAGTTAGTTTTGAGTAAAAATGATAAGAGGACCAATATGGCAGGTTTGTAAATAAATTTAGTAGTAAAATGGGTGGGTCACATTCTCCCTTTGTTTTTGGAATTTCGTCCGCGAAATCGAGTTGAGTCGTTGAATTTTGAAGCTTCCGAAAAAAGAGCGGAAGACTTGCGTTTAATCTGGTCTTCACGTTCCAAAGTGAATTCGGGTCCGCGTTTTGCATTCCTTATGACTTTAACAAGCTTGATTCAGCTCTGTCTAAACTTTTGGACTTTCCAATCATTCACTTCGATTGGCTCCTCAATGAAGTGGAGTTGATCATCGATGTGAATTTCTTCGGGAGGAATGATTAGTGACTTTTCGGATAAACACTTCTTGAGATTTAGACACGTGAAATGTGTCATGAACACCACTGAGCTTTTTAGGCAACTTGAGCTTGTAGGCCACGTGACCAATCATGGGAAGGATTTCAAAAGGGCCTATGTATCGTGGGTTGAGCTTGCCAAGTTTGCCAAATCGTGGTACACCTTTCTAAGGTGAGACTTTCAAGAGAACTTTGTCGCCAACTTGAAATTCGAGTGGCTTGTGTCGGCGGTCGGCATAGCTCTTCTGGGGATCGCGAGCAGCTTTCAAATGATCACGAATCTGGAAAATCTTGTCGGTCGTTTCTTGAATTAGCTCATGTCCCGTCAAGTACTTGTATCCAACTTATAACTAGCACAAAGGAGATTTGCATTTGCATCCATACAAGGCTTAAAATGGGGCGACCTTGATAATGATGTGTTGGTTGTTGTAGGAGAATTAGATGTGCGTCCCAATTTCCATTGAAATCGATTACACAATCTCGGAGCATGTCTTCAAGATCTTGAATCGTCCGTTCGCTCTGGCCATCCGTTTGTGGGTGATAGGTTGTACTCATGTCCAAACGAGAACCTAAAGCATCTTAAAGAGTCTTCCAGAATATGGAAGTAAATCAACTGTCACGGTCAGAAATGATTGAGACATGCACCCCATGCCTAGTCATAATCTCCTTGATATACAGCTTCGCTAATTTTTCCATCTTGTCAGTTTCCCTGATTGGCAAGAATTGTGCAGACATGGTCAGTCGATTAACAATTACCTAAATCGTGAGACCACTTGACGTCTTGCGTAGCTTGGTGGTGAAATCCATGGAGATTTGTTCCTATTTCCAAACAGGAATCTCTAGCTGTTGAAGCATACCTGACGGCTTTTGATACTCGGCTTTGACCTTCAAACAAGTGAGACATCGGCTGACATATGTTGCAATATCACCCTTGAGGTTGGGCCACCAATAAAATTCCTTCATGTCCTTGTACATCTTGTCGGCTCCAGGATGAACCGAGTACTTGGACTTGTGAGCCTCCTCAAGAACCAAATCCATCAGACCTTGGCTCCAAGAGCACAACCATTTTGAACAAAGATTCGCCCTTCAAATTCTCGCTCTTGAGAGCTTCCTGTTGAGCTTCGCGAATGCGAGTTATGAGATTGGTGTGAATTGTTAAACCTAGCGCACGAACACACATGGTTTTGACAAGTTCTTTCCGGCTTAAGGTGTTTGCCACAACGTTTGCCTTACCCGGATGGTACTTGATCTCACAATCGTAGTCGTTCCGCAGTTCCACCCATCTGCGTTGCCTCATGTTCAGATCCTTCTGATTGAAGTTGTGTTGTAGAATCTTGTGATCCGTGAAGATGGTGCACCTAGTGCCATATAAGTAGTGCCTCCAGATCTTGAGGGCAAAGATTACCGCACCTAGTTCCAAGTCATGTATGGTATAGTTCTTCTCTTGGACCTTGAGTTGATGAGAAGCATAGGCGATAACCTTATTCCTCCTCATGAGTACACATCCAAGACCTTGATGTGAAGCATTGCAGTAAACCACGAAATCATCTGTACCTTCACGAAATCACTACACAGCTTATGCTTCAAATCCTGAAATACCTCCTCTTGTTTGGTTCCCCAATCAAACTTTTTATCCTTCTGTGTCAAGACTGTAAGATGTTGGGCAATATTTGAAAAACTCTCAATAAACCAACGGTAGTAACCAGCCAAACCCAAAAATTGTCATACCTCAGTTGGGGTTTTAGGCACTTCCCAATCTTTAATCACCTCTATCTTGGTGGGGTCGACCTGAATGCCTTTCTCATTCACAACGTGACCAAGGAGGTTAACCTCTCGAATCCAAAACTCACATTTAGAGAACTTGGCAAACAACTTCTCATTCTTAAGCAATTCTAATATCAACTTGAGATGATGTTTGTGCTCGTCCTTTGATCGCTAGTATATCAAAATGTCATCGATGAAAACAATCACAAACTTGTCCAAGTAAGGCTTGCAGACGCGATTAATCAGATCCATGAAAACGGCTGGTGCGTTCGTCATACCAAAAGGCATAACCAAAAACTCATAATGTCCATAGCGAGTTCTGAACGCGTTCTTGGGTATATCCTCCTCTTGAATACGCAACTGGTGGTACCTTGATCTTAGATCAGTCTTCGAATAATAACTGGAACCTTGCAATTGATCAAACAGATCGTCAATCCTTGGCAGTGGTGATGTGTCTTAAAACGCATCTATTTTCCTATGTATTTTGAGTTATAATTAAGTCTTTTGTATATAGTTTTTAGTAGTTTTAGGCATGTATAGTTTATTTGTCTACTTTTATCATTTATTAGGTTTTTATAAGTTATTATATATTTTTTATATTCATGTAGTCTTTTTTATATTTTGTTAGGTGTTCATGGAGTTTGAAGCGTAAACGAGGAACTTTGGTCAAGCCACGGACACTCGATATGAGATTATGAAGTTATAATACTATATATAAATAATAATAATAATAATAATAATAATAATAATAATAATAATAATAATAATAATAATAATAATAATAATAATGAAAAAGATGATCTTCTCGTGAGTCTATAAAAAGAAAAGAAAAAGAAAGATAAGAGAAAAATAAAAGGTTAACACAACATAAATGCACTTGATTCAAACTTGCGCAACCAATGCGGCCCATGTTATTTTTAAGCCCAGGTCGTTGCTTTTTATTTATATAAACCTAAGATTGTGATCATAAGAGGCACGACCAACATTACGGAAAAAAACCATATTTTCAACCCAAAGCTTATGTGATAGATTGCTAGGAGTTTGAGGCGAGTTTGAAGAGGAGAATGTCTCGGGAACGTTAAAGATTAATATTCAAGGAACCTCGGGTTTAGTTTAGTTTTCGTTTATATTTTTATAGACATGATGAACATTATTTTTATTTATTTTGTGATGATGTTTATGAATATTATAAACTAAACCTTTTATAGGTGACTTGGGATGATGAACTAGATTTTGGTTTTTAACTAAAGACTTATGTTTTCCATTTTGGATGTGTTCAGTTACATGATTTAATTTTTATGTTTGATTTTGAGTATTTGTGTACTGGTGTTTGATGACTTGTTTGTTGTTTTTGATGCTCTAGGCATATAGGAATATCCCCTAGATCTAGAAATCATTCTAGTTTGATTAACTTTTGTTGTCGAGCTAGTTCTTGCAGATAGGAATAGCGCAAGTTTAACAGGTTTTTAAAACAGTTAGCTAAGGTGTGCAATCCCTTCTCGAAGGTTAGGAATATAATTCGGGATTGCTAGGTTGACTAACTAGGCATTGTTTGGTAGCTTGGTTACCGCTGGGCGAGACTGGTTACTTATTCGTATTTAGGGTTTTCCTAGGATTTCATTCATATTAGTTAAGTCTGCTTCACAGTTTGGGAGTTTTCGATAAAAAAATAAAATAAAAATAAAAATTATAAAAAAATTAAAGGATTATTGTGGGATTTGGTTTCACTGCGGCGATCCACTTTCATTTTAGCATCTCAATACTTGCCCGCCTTGCGTCTAGTCGGCTATCCTTGACAGGAGGTTTATTAAGTGAGAACAGGGTCTCCAACCAGATTACATAGGTCAAGTTTTAGTACCACAGTCTAGTGATTCTACCCAGGTTACCAGTCTTCTCCTTATTAGAGTTCCAAACCTGTTCTTTAGCATTCGTTTATTTTCAGTTTCTAAGTTAATTAGTGATTTAGTTTTAATTAGTTTATTTTAATTTCAGCTTAAACCCCCTCCCCAATCAACAAATAAATTTAATAATAATAATAATAATAATAATAATAATAATAATAATAATAATAATAATAATAAATCAGGTAATTCATTAGGAGTAATCTCAAAAGTGTTAGATAAAGTCCTTAGGTTCGATACCTGATCTTGGCTACTTGCTACTTGCGATGAGTACACTTGCCGATAGTGTGTGGTTTTAGAAGAGTCTAGGATTTTAACTTGGTCAATTTATTTATATACTTATTTGCACACATCAAGTTTTTGGCGCCGCCATTGCCGGGGAATTTTTACTTGCACTTTTTGATTTTAATTGTTTTGTTTTGCTTGTTTACTGCTTGCTGGATTTACCTTCGATTATCTGTGCTACTTATGCTTTTAGTCTTAGGTTATTTGCTATCCATTAGTAACTCCAGCGTGGTTTGCGCTTTCAGTGTATGCCACATACTCTCTCACAAGGACCACCTGAATTCACCACCTACACGGATCCCAACCTCGACATCCACGAGCGCCCTAACGAGTTTCGGACGGTCATCCGAAAGAAAATTGATCAGGTACGCTCGTCCTCTCCACTCTCTTCATCTTTTTCTTTTTCTGAACCCAAACCCACCATCCATTCTCCACTAAAACCCATTCCTTTGCCACCACTCACTGCTGAAATGGCTGAAGGAAATGTCAGAAGCACTGTGCACTCTCATGCCACTGAAGGACTTACTAGGATTCGTTCTCCCATTGCTCGCCTTACTACTGCTGATGCCAACAATTCGTAAATCCCGTCCCATGTCATGACCACTATTACTAATGCCACTCAATATCATGGTCTTGAGGAGTATGATGCTCATGGACATCTGTCCTGTGACACCCGCCAGATTTCCAGGTTAAGATCCGTACACACTCTCACCATTTTGTCAATTCTAGTTATGCACTAGACATTTTATTACAATATGTGTGTCACCCCGAGTCTAGCAAGACCCATGATAGTTCGGGAATCCATTTCAGTGACCCGTATACCCATGCAAACCCGGACATTCATGGAACATTTTGTGAATGCTCATCACATGAAATCATGGAATTTCACCATTCATTGATTGAACTCTCAAAACATAAGTATCATGAGTTAACAAAACAATTCAAAACATGTTTAAAAGAGAATTAACACATGACATATTGTGAGGATAACACATTATCAATAACATTTCACTAGCCACACATATATAATTGATGGGATTGGGTGCTCATCACTGCGTAGAGCATACCCAAACCCGGAATACAACCCCGCGGAGCAACTCTCTGCGCACGAAAGAAACTTCTCCAACAAGGAAGGTAACAACGGACTGCCTACCATCATGGAGCAATATACGCGCGTGTTAACGGTAAAAGCGGTATCCGTTCCAACCTTTCCTTATTTATAGTTATCTCTTAACTACTTTACTAATATAGTCTAGGGTAGTGGAGACAACCCTAATCGGGCCTGGCCCATTACGATTAGGGTTTTGGGTAATGGTGGCATACGTCCACCTCTATATAAGGGATCATATCCCTAATAGAGAGGACACTTTTTGCGAACCCTAAGAGCTATCATACTTGATAGTATCCCCATTCACCCCCGTTTTTGTTATAAACTACTACCTTGGGTAGTCGTCTCCCTACCCACGTCAACTTTACTTGCAGGTTACTCCAATCCAGGAAGTGCTAGTGAAGGATCAATCCCGTGGTAACATCTGGTCTATCATCCCTACCAGGAGGTTAGACTATTTGTTTCTTCATTGGCACCATCACTTACGGTCTACTAATCTTTCAAACTAGTACCAATGGATTCTGGAGCCGAACAATGTGCCGACCCCATCACTATCGACGATGGAGTGCAGCAGAATCAAGACACAGGAGCACCAACCACGGTGACCAAGAACGTGAATCAGAAACAAGCTGCTACGAATTTTCAACTGTTTGCATCAAGAAAAGCGGCGTTAGCAGCACAAAAGAAGCCAACTGAAGAACCTGTGGAAGACCTGGACGAGTGGCTGGCCCAAGAAAGTGCTAAGACAATAGCAGAATACCAAAAGAAGTTAATAGCAAAGGCCAGGTTGGAGTCAAGAAAAACTTTAAGTTTCGACACTGAAGAAGACTCTCAGGACGACGAACAGCCTGTTGTTCGTCCTACAGCCAAAGCTCGTCAGGCGGTACGTGGTGGAGAACGTGGTAGGAATACTCACGTTCAGGACCACGTCAACCTGAACGGGGAACCCGATGGCTATGAGTCAGAAAACGAGATCAATTCTGATCCAACTTGGAAACCGCGTTCTAAGTCTGTAGCCAGCAACCAGGCCCACCCAGATGATGACCTCAATAAACCACATCGTCCAAAGTCGTTTGCGGAAAGATCCAAGTTCTGCGCAAGAATCGCGCTGGCACCTATGCCAGTCGAATGCAAGCTGCCGAACACAATTGGAAAGTATGACGGCCTACGTGATCCAGACGACCATTTGCATGCATTTGACTGCGCAGGCAGTTCTAAGCCGTGGCCGGTTCAAGCTTGGTGCCACCTATTTGTCCAAACCCTAACGGGAGCGGCAAGGATCTGGTATGAAAGTTTACCGGTAGGAAGTCTAGTAGACTTTGATGATTTGATAAAAAAGTTCAAGAATCATTTCTCCCATCTTCGGAAGCACAAGAAAGACAAGGCTCAAATTTTACTATGTTCTCGGAAAGATAATGAAAGTCTGGAAGATAATATCATTCGATATAACAAGGAAGCCCTACAACTGGGGTGTGGCGAAGAACTTACCAGGGCCGCATTCATTCACGGAGTGCGGAATGATGACCTCATGAGATGCCTAACCGGGAAGGAAGGCGTGCCCGAAGCTTGGGATGAGCTCATAGAAGCTGCAAAGGTGTATGCATCATCAGAGCGCTCGTTTACGCGCTCGAAGAATTTCCATCATAACGGAAACCAAAGTGCAAACACGCACGACAAAGGGAAGGGGAAACAGTCCGTATGGTCCAGAATTTCAGGTGCAGCAGATGAGGGGAAATACTCCTCAGGGCAAGATGCGCGGCACTATCTTAACAACAAGCACCCGCGTGACTCGAGACCACCGAGTAAGAAGAATTATGATTGGACCCCACTATCCAAAACACCCTCGGAAGTCCTAAAAACCGAACAAGTCCATTTTCCCAAGCCTAGGTAATTAAAGCAAGACAGAAGAAATGTGGACACAACAAAATATTGTGAGTACCACGAAGATTACGGCCATCTAACGGACAACTGCTATAGCTTGAGGATGGAGATTGAGAATGCAATCAAATCGGGTCAGCTATCTCACTTAGTGAAGAATATGCGGAAGAAACCGAGAGACCCACAGGGGGAAGTTGATCCCAATCATAAAAAGATCAAGAACCTCAATGCGCATCATGTGCAGCGCTCAGATCGTCACCACTGTTACATGACTCACAACAGGAGTCAACGGAAGAGATCTTATTCCGTTGCTCAAGATGACTCCTGGAAAGAGGCACCTGTCATCATGCCGCGCGTTAAAGGAGGGGCGTCCTCCACAACACCGCTGATCATAATAGGAGTCATAGGGCATTACCGCACAAGATACATGTTCCTTGATAATGGGAGCAGTACTGATATTATGTACAAATAGTGTTTCGATCAACTAGATGCCGAGGATAAGGAAAAGCTTGTTTCGGCCATAGAGCCGATATCGGGATTCATCCACGAGGTAATCATCCCCCTTGGTATGCTCACACTCCCCGTCACATGGACAGACGGACAACTCTCCCGAACGGAGATTTGTGATTTCATGGTCCTACCAGTGAACTCATCGCATGATGTTCTCATTGGAAGGGAAGGACTGGCTAAGTTTAACTGCAACGCGTCCACACCGCACCAGATGGTTGGTTTCCCAACGCGAGGAGGTGTGGCCTTCATACGCGGAAACAAAAATTGTCACGCAACCGAAACACACAAGCCCCCCAAGATAATGAAGCCAGCAAACCGCACTGATCCTGAAAAGTGGGTTATTAACCCAAAATTCCCGGATCAGACGGTTGTCATAGGCCCAGTAATCTCCGACACCATTCGTGCGCATTTGAAACAACTATTGACTAAGTATATGGATGTATTCGCTTTCCAACCCGCAGATATGGTTGGTGTTCCGCGCCACATTGCGGAACACAAGCTCAACGTGTACATATCCGTTGAACCAATCGTCCAGAAGAAGCGCAGCATGGGGCCGGAGAAAACAAAGGCCATGAACGAACAAGTAGCTGAGCTGTTGGACGCAGGTATCCTGCGCAAAACAAGATACCAAACCTGGGTTGCTAACCCAGTCATGGTTGGAAAGTCCAATGGAGGTTGGCGGATGTGCGTGGATTACAAAGATATAAACAAGGCTTGTCCGAAAGACTGTTATCCGCTGCCCGAGATTGACTTGAAGGTGGACTCCCTGGCACCATTCAGATTCAAGTGTTTTCTTGATGCTTATAAGGGATATCACCAAATTCAAATGGCAAAAGAGGATGAAGACAATACATCTTTCCGTACGGACATGGGCACTTATTGCTATACAAATTGGGGTCAATCTTGAAGTCTATGTGGACGATTTGGTCATCAAAAGCACAGAAGAGGACCAAATGCTCTTGGATATCCAAAAAACTTTTGATCAACTCCACACAGTCCGAATGAAGCTTAATCCGAGTAAATGCTCTTTTGGCATGGAAGAAGGCAAGTTCTTGGGAGTAATTGTAACCAAAGACGGTTTTCGCGCAAATCCCGATAAAGTACAGGCAATCGAGCGCATGCCATCCCCATCTTCCGTCCGGGAAGTTCAAACACTAATGGGATGCTTAGTAGCTTTAAACCGCTTCCTCTCAAACTATGCGTCCAAGTCATTCCCTTTTGTAAACACATTGAAAAGTTGCCTCAAGAAGTCAAATTTCAGATGGACGGAGGAGGCGGAGGCTGCCTTCAAAGAAATGAAAGAATGCTTGAGTAACTTGCCTACGCTCACAGCACCATTTCCAAAAGAGCCATTGACGTTGTACTTGTCAGTAACTGAAAAAGCAATCGGTGCTGTCCTCTTGGTTGATCGAAAAGGCGTTCAAACTCCAGTTTATTATGTTAGTCGAACTTTGCTTGATGCGGAGACTCGTTACTCCATGATGGAAAAGCTGGTGTTAGCATTGGTACACGCGTCGAGGAGACTGCGGAGATACTTCCAAGGACATCCCATAAATGTCCTAACGGATTTCCGCATTAATGACATCCTGCGCAAACCAGAACTATCAGGACGCCTGGCCAAGTGGGCCATTGAGTTAGGAGAGCACACGATTGAGTACAAATCCAGAACATCCTTCAAAGGACAGATACTCGCAGATTTTTCCGCAGAGGTCCCTTCTGAGAGCATAACTGAATGCCAGCAAGCACATATCACTACTCCCACTCCTGAAACAGCGGAGAAATGGGAGCTATACACAGATGGGGCATGCAATGATGACGGCGCGGGAGCGGGTTTGCGTTTAATCACACCGGATGGGAAGGATTTTACGTATGCAATTCGCCTTGATTTCCCCACAACGAACAATGAAGCGGAGTACGAGGCATTGCTAGCAGGGTTGCGCATTGCGAAGAAAATGGGTGTGCAACACTTGGAAGCCCATGTCGATTCTCAGTTGGTGGCCAACCACATCGACGGCTCATACGAAGCACGCGAGGCATCTATGATCTTGTACTTGGAACAAGCTAAAACTCTCATGCGCGAGTTCGCTTACTGTAAGGTCAATCACATCAAGCGAAGTCAGAACAAGCCAGCGGATGCGTTAAGCAAGATGGCATCAACGGTTTTTGACCATCTGGCAAAGGACGTACGGGTGGAAGTACTAGACCACCCATCAGTGCCTCAGAAACAGGTAAATGTCGTTCAAACCGGCAAGGCATCTTGGATAACACCCATCAAGGCTTACCTCACGCATGGGACGCTTCCGGATAACAAGGCAGAAGCCCGCAAACTCCAAAACAAAGCACTGCATTACCAAGTTATTGACGGAGTACTGTATCGGCGCTCATATCTCGGGCCATTGCTACGATGCGTCGATTCCGCAGAAGCAACTCACCTTATCAAAGACATACACGAAGGGTCATGCGGACTACACGCCGGCCCAAGAATAATTGTGGCTAAACTAATGAATGCGGGGTACTACTGGCCTGGAATGCACATGGACGCCGTGACGGAGCTGCGCAAGTGCAAGTCCTGTCAGCGCCATGCGCCAGGAACTTTGCGACCAAAGAATAATTTGATACCTATCACTGCGGCATAGCCATTCCAAAAATGGGCCATTGACCTCGTAGGTCCATTCCCCACAGCTCCCGAGAACGTGAAATACTTGGTAGTGGCAATTGACTACTTCACCAAATGGGTAGAAGCAAAAACCCTGGCGTCCATCGACGGACGAAGCATTAAAAAGTTTATATGGGAATTCATTATCTGTCGCTTTGGCTTACCGATGGAAATTGTAAGTGATAATGGCACGCAGTTTGCGGATCAACACTTACAAGAATGGTTATCTTCCATGGGTGTCAAACAGATATTCACCTCCGTAGCGCATCCGCAGGGTAACGGGCAGGTTGAGCGCGCAAACAGAAGCATCGTGGAAGGCATAAAAGCCAGGCTCGGTACAAAGCGCACTGGTTGGGTAGATGAACTCCCCCACGTCCTATGGGCTCACCGCACGCTGTCCAAGACAAGCAACGGAGAAACACCGTTCAGCCTCACATACAGGACGGAGGCCGTCATACCCGCGGAAATGCATTGCTCATCACCAAGGATTCTGCTAGCAAATCAACAAGGCAATGATGCGGAGTTAAAGCTAAACCTAGACCTGCTGGAAGAGCGCAGGGACATGGCCTCTATCAAAGAAGCTAACTACAAACGACAGCTCAAAAAGTATTACAACACTAAGGTCAAAGCAGAAGCTTTCCGCGTCGGGGATTATGTTTTCCGGAATAACGAAGCATCTAACGCGGAAAAGCCAGGCAAGCTCGCGCCAAATTGGGAAAGCCCGTACAAGGTGCAAGAAGTATTGGGGAAGGGTGCCTATGCTTTGGAACGCTTAGATGGCACCCCAATCCCATGCACATGGAACGCAGCCCAATTGCGCATTTGTTACCTGTAAGGTCTTATTTCATGCTTGTAATAAACAGCCTATGGCTACGATAATTTCAGTTTCAATAAAGTGGATTTCCATTTTCTTTTATATTCATTCAATACGGATTACATACAACGATGATCATGTTCAAAAAGCATTACATTTAACGAGTAGCATAAACTAGATTACAAAGAAAATCCTGGTACTACAAATATGCCACTAATAAAAAAAAAGGGATGGCATAATCAGTACAATATATGCATCATATGACTACATAGCAAAACAGCAAAAATCCATGGTTACTATCCCTATGCACCAATAATACTACTAAGAGGCATGCTGCCAACCAGTGGGTGTTCGACGAAGCCTAAGTTTGGGAGTTTTTGGAACATCACCAAGCTCATCCAACTTCTTCACCTTCAGAGAAACACCAGAGGGACCTTGTTCTCTTGACTGGTCCACTTGATCTTCAGTCAACAATAAATAGCCACAGTAAGTGGCCAACTGATGCAAAGCAGTCGGAGGCACTTTCATCACAGGAGGATGATCGGATAACATCATCATCCCTTGGAGTGCCTCAACCTCAGCCTTGGTGATTCTTAAAGGAGAGGCCATGAGAGTAGAAGATAAAAGGAGAAGAATGAAGTTGTAAAAAAATCAATTAGAGATTAGCCTTTTATAGGAGAGACAAGACAACCCATTAATTACCATTAATGGTTAATACTCGTGTAGGGATGCCAACCGTCACATCAATCAATTGGGGCGCCGTAAAATCTGTTAGAAGACGTCAGCAAGACTGACACAGGTGGCATCCTTTCCAAGACTGACGTCAGCTAATCATTACATGCATATATACATCACGCAAAACAAAGAAGTTAACAGAATTTGAAAAGGCAGAATTCAAAGGATCAAATATTGTTCAACAAGTTAACAAGAACTAAAGCAATAAGGGGAGCTAACAACAATCACTCATAATCTATGAGATCTATGTAAGTATCGTCTTCAACTTCTTCGTTCAGTGCGCCAGAGCCTGCGCCCGCAGCGGACGTTTCACCACCTCCTTGCGCAGCAGCAGCTTTCCGTGCCTCCTCCTCTCTCCGCTCTTTCTCTTCCAGTTCCGCACCAAGGCAGTCAGACTCTTCAAAATAAGCGCGAAGCTTCCCAATGGGATCCTCCGTCTTCAAGCATTGATCAACCACATCGAAGACATCAAAAGTGAGTGTCTCAAACTCTTCCTGCGCAGCAACGGCTTCATCCTCATAAGGCTTGCCAAAGTGTTCTCCATCTTCGAGGGCCAAGCCAGCAGCATGATGATGATAGCCCTCAGCAAATCCTTGCTGCAAACCACTCTGCAAGGATGTTGCCCCGATCTTCGCCACAGCATCACCAAATTTTGGCTCATTCCATATACGCTTAAAGACCTATTGGTTACACAACAACCAGTCAAGAAACAGAATAAAAACAAACAATGAAATAGAAATTAAGAGAGATCTTACCCCATGAAGACCATGCTGCATCATCCATGATAATCGTTCACGAGCAGCTTGGGAGGTTTGCACAGCATTTTGAAGCTCATTCTGAGTTTGTTGAAGGCTCACTTCCAGTTGCACGCGCGAAGAATCCAGCAGGGCGTTTGTTTCACCAAGCTGTGCCTTTTCACCAGCAAGGACTTTCACCTGCTCTTCCAACTCTGATATCCGCGTCGTGGCAGTTACAAGTGCCTCATGTTGATCCTTCAACTTGATAATGGTGTCTGACAACTCGGCTTGTCTTGCATCAAGTGTCTTCTGTTTCTCCTCTGCCTCGAGAACCACTCGGGCAAGATCATTCTTCAACTTTTCAACGGCCTTTCGACCACGCTCAAGGTCTAGGTTGGTACGCTCACAAGATTCCTTCCATAACTTCGCAGCTTCAACCTTCTCAGTCTTCAACTTCTGGATCTCACCCTCAGCAGTTCGGAGTTGACCCCTCAATTGCTCAACTTCCGCCCGAGAGTTCGCGCGGACGCGCTGGAACTCCTCTTCTCTCTTCATTTGTGCATCCTCTGCACTCTTCAAAGCTTGCCATGACCGCTGGAACTCCTCTTCCCGTCGCATCAGTGAACCATAGTTACTGAAGCAGAGAGCTAAGTTCAAGCTCATATCTGATAGCTGCGAACGACGGTCAATGCCATCTTGGTAATCCCGTTCGCTAGGCGGCACAGCGTAAGCAATGAACTCTTCCGCGTCCAGCGGATTGGTAAAACGAGTTGTCTGCCTTACATCCCATCGGGGTTGGTAGGGCCTGTTTGGATCATAATCCGGGGGAGCCACCCTCCCTCTGCTACCACCTAATCTTCCTGATCCTCGAGACGTCTCAGTTGCAATCCTTTTAGGGGTTGACGAGGATAACACCACATCTGCGGGCACCTTTTCCGCAGGGACCTCCGTGGAGACGGGTTTAACTGATTCGGGGGGTTGGTCAAGTTGAGTACTTTTCCCCTCACGCGAGATGTCCGTCGCCACATTTGTCGCATCAACATCCATAAGCAAAGGATCAATCAACGGGCGTTTCTCCGCTTTCTTACTTGTCTCTGGAGACAACACTACTCCTTCCACATGTGGAGAGGACTTGGTCTCCAACACTGACAAGTTTGTTCCTTCCACACTTTTCGGGATAGGTTCCTTGGTCTTTTTCACGATCACAACCGGTTTTTTAAAGGTCCCTTGCGTAGCAGGACCTTTGCCTGAAAAATAAAACAGGAGAAAGTAAACATTTCGTGTTCTCCGTCAGGAAAGCAATAAATAATTCTAATTAAGAGACTCACCAGTGGTTTGCTTCACAGACTTTACAAACAATGGTTGGCGCCTAGGTGGAGGTTTCACAACCATCGTCGCGTCAAGAGGCATGACGCTCGTATCCCCGCCAGCTGATGGATCCACATTAACACTTGACGAAGCAGCCTTAACGTTCTCCATGGAAGGTTTAGGGACCTGCACTTGCGTCTGCGCAAGGTCCTCAAGACGCTTCTGATACAACTCAGCTGACACCTCGGTGGACCCACCAGTAGGTGTTGGCCCGCGGGTACGCTGACGTTTAACCTCCTCATCAGACTCCGTCGCTTCATCATCTCCTTTAGAGATTGCGGAAGTGGAAGCCACTTTTTTCCCTTTTCGAGACTCCTTTCGCTGGCGTTTTGGCCCAGTACCTAAAGCCACATAAAACAAAGGCTTAGACGACATCATTACTAAAATAACCACAAATACGTTTACCTGTACAAGGCATCTTTTTACGACCTGGGGAGGTCTCCCCCTAGTCAACCCCAGTTTTCTTCAAGGGGTGGATCCCTGCGCCTGAAATAAAGGGCACGTCGGATCAGTGTATGAACTACGCGGATTACAACGCACCCCTCAGGCGCAGGAGCTTTCCGCAACAATAACGGAATTCACAATGAAACACAAAAGATCAAAGAGGAGGACAACCTGTACGCATATAATGACGTGGCGCATCTTTGAGTTGAGGCATCAGGAAGTTGCGTTCCAACCGCTCAATCACTGAAGGAGCCCCAGGGGGTAAGGCCGTGTAACTCAACTTCGCAGCACCCCGAGCGTCAAACAAATCAAACTTTGTCATTCCTACAAAGGCAATAACATAAAGGGAAGGCACAAAACCCAAATAAGAGGTTAAGCAAAGACGGAATAGACATGTTACTTACTTGCGTCAGCCGCAGTAGGTTCATAACCTTCCGGGTTCCCCAAACGACTGAGACCCAGCATCACAAGCACTCCTTCAGGGCATTTCTCCATCGACAGCGGAGTAGAGTGGGAACACAAGGTTTCGTACCAAGGTTGGTTCTTGTAATCCTTCATGGGTGGAAATTCTGCAATCCTCTCCTTCACCCCAACATTCATCCACTGTAGAGCAGCAGGAATCACACCCCTATGGATATAGAAAAATTTTTCCTTCCAATCATACATAGACTTCGGACTCTTTGAGACAATCTGAGTCCGATTCCTCCGGGGAGAAACACTATACCACCCAGGGCCCCAACGGGCCTCTTCAAGAACGTATAACACGTTCAGCATGTCAAAGGTGGGCTCCAAGTCTAGTGACCGGCATGTTGCCTCAAAATGAACAAGCCTAGACAAACCAAACGGAGTCATCTGTGTGGGATGAACTCCATACTTCATAAAGGCGTTTACCAGAAACTTGGTAACAGGAATACGGAAGCAACATCGAGTAAAGAATGCTTCATACAGGGCAATTTTTCCAGAAGGGGCCTCTAACGCCGTTTTGCCAGCAGCCGGTAATTCTGGCTCCCAGTCGGCCTCAATACCATAGTGATCAATAAACGTGGAAAAAGAAGAGGAATCCCACTTGACAACGGTAGTATCAATACCCTTCTCTGTTTTCTCAGTAACTTTTGATTGATCCAGGGGACGAGATGTTTCTTGAGACATTCTCAGAAGAAGTGAAGTGGTTGAGAGAAGAAAAAGAACAAGAAGTTGAGAGGCCTGGAGTGCAAGGAATGGGAAAGGTGCAAGTTGAAAATCTTTGAAATGACTTTATACTGTGTGCAATAACTGCTAGTGACGTCAGCCTGGGTAAACGGAAACGACTTTCCATGCAACACGTGGCACTGAACAGCTAATTAGGCGGCACACGCGCCTAACACGCGCCCACCACGCGTCTGACACAGCCGTCTGTCATAACCGATGGGACGCTCACTGACATAACGTAGCTTGTGACAGACGCCACCCACCATCCTTCGCTCAGAGACAGACAACTGTCCCCCACCAACATGACGCGCCCAACGACTGCGGAAAATTAACGTCAAATAAATTACCGTTCTCCGCACTCCGCGATTTTAACACTCCGCATCCTCAGTAATCCGCACAGACTCTCCGTTCCACTCTTACCCAACACCAAAAGCCCAGTTTTCACTACCAAGGAAGGATGAGCTATCATCCGAGAATCACTAATATGAGTCCAGCATCCACCCTCTTCCCTCATACACTCGAGAAAAGGGTACACACTGGACTGGGGGGACTTGATGGGATTGGGTGCTCATCACTGCGCAGAGCATACCCAAACCCGGAATACAACCCCGCGGAGCAACTCTCCGCGCACGAAAGAAACTTCTCCAACAAGGAAGGTAACAACGGACTGCCTACAATCATGGAGCAATATACGCGCGTGTTAACGGTAAAAGCGGTATCCGTTCCAACCTTTCCTTATTTATAGTTATCTCTTAACTACTTTACTAATATAGTCTAGGGTAGTGGAGACAACCCTAATCGAGCCTGGCCCATTACGATTAGGGTTTTGGGTAATGGTGGCATACGTCCACCTCTATATAAGGGATCATATCCCTAATAGAGAGGACACTTTTTGCTAACCCTAAGAGCTATCATACTTGATAGTATCCCCATTCACCCCCGTTTTTGTTATAAACTACTACCTTGTGTAGTCGTCTCCCTACCCACGTCAACTTTACATGCAGGTTACTCCAATCCAGGAAGTGCTAGTGAAGGATCAATCCTGTGGTAACATCTGGTCTATCATCCCTACCAGGAGGTTAGACTATTTGTTTCTTCAATAATCTATGCCAAAACACAAGGATACTCACTCATGAACATATACCAATTGATCTTTACAAGCGTGTTGGTTAAATGGGTCTCGAAACATGTGTATATATGCACCCATATACAATTGGCCTACACACGAATACACTTGATGATATGGGGTTAATTCACTAGATGAACATCATGTACATGTAACTCTATGTCCTCTACAATATCAATACAAGTGATAACATCTCAAAACAAAACAAAACAAAATTAAATTAAATATATATGTATATATATATATATATATAAGTATGTTTGTATGTGAAGAGATAAAACAAAACTAACCTAGATACGTACATCTATGTATACATACCTGGCTACACATTGGATAAGAGCATGAGTACATGTATAACACACACCATGAACATCTATATATGCACACACACACAACGCACAAGCATATATATATATATATATATATATATACTAGTAAGAAACCCGCGCGATGCGGCGGGTAGCGACCATTTGCAACACGATACTCGTTTTCTTTTAGTTTATCAATCGTCTCGTAATATATTAAGTAGTACTTTAAGTTTTCTTTTTTATCAGGAAAAAGTTAGTTTTCTTATTCATGGAATATGTTACAATTCAATTAAGTTCATTTATTATCCACCACGTGCAACATCTGACGTGTAAAATGTTGTAATAGTTCATATCCACAACACATAATTTTTTTTATAAGTCTTTCTTGAATAAAGGAAACACAAAAGGTTACTACTATACGATCAATTTGACTCACTCGCTTTGTCACTATACAACGGCGAACTCATTTTACAATGTAGTAATCGTTTTCTATAAATTTATCAATTATCTCGTGATATATTATATAGAACGTACATTAATTTTCTTATCCGTAGCTTCGGTGTGGTCTATTTGTGACATAAGCCTTACCCATATGTTGTAACATATGGGCGGGAAATGTTGGATTGTGTCGATCCAATACGTATTACTTGTAGGTAGTTACCATTTCTCATGTATTACAGGTTGTTTAATACTTAATTTTTATATTATGATGAATTACTACGTAACACCCATATTTTCCGTAAACCTTTTAAAAGATAACTTCGATTCCACACTATTTTCCGTAAACCTTTTAAAAGATAACTTCGATTCCACACCAGTGTTGCTAATTCTATTGTGTGTGTTAGGATGAACGGGTGACTTTGTCAATCATGCACTCGTTTAGTTTAAGCAAATGATTAACAGAAAAATTTACATGTAATTCAATTATTTCGGGTTACAATTAACATTATGATTACAAATATGGTATAAATATCCCAATTGATTTATCTAGAGCCATTTGAAATGCTTTAATTTTGTAGTAGGTATATGTCATGTTTTCGTATTGTGCCAAATGTCGCACACCTATTGTCCTCTTAATTATTAATTTCTACCTCACTCTCCTCGTATTTTGTACCCTTCATTTCAGCCCACTAAAAAGTTATGTATCCAAAATAACCTAACATGTTCCAATAAACACTCAAATTTTGATATGTAGGTCTGTTTTGCCAGGAAAACATTGAAGCTGGTAATTATGTGAATTTTTTACAAAATTTACCTTGTACAAAGCATGACTTTTTCATCAAACAGTACCAAAACAACAAACGCGTTTAGTATTGGGACAATGTAGAACTACCTAATCATCTAGCTTGATTGTTGATGAACAGTACATACATGAAAAACAAAATGTCCTTGAACACCATCGAGTATGTTCACCCTCCAACTTTAATTAGGTCTTGAAAACATTGAATAGTGTGCCCAACATAATAGTTGTCATCAAAGCAGCCGTTGCTTCCCCGTTAGAGAATCAACAATGAACTTGTAACCAGAAAATCCTCAAATACATTTAAGAGAATTGTACGTAAACAAAAGCCAAATGTAATTTTAATTATCTAGGCTCTTATTCCTATTGCTTACTTCTTACATTAATTTTTATCAAGTTTTGAATGCATAAAATTGATTACTTCACTACTTTTAATTTCAGCATGCTATTTTTCTAATTCTGCACTCAAAATTAATTGCATAATCACTTTAATGATTCATTATCAAGGACCCAAACCAAGTAATTAATGATTCAACCTTTTAGTTCTAATATCAAGGACAAAGAGTAGAGGGGAGACCAAAGAGAGTAAGACCTTCACTTACGGATGTTGACATGTACTCCATTTATTTCGATAGCAGTAAGACCTTGACTTATTTGTAAACAAAAAAAAAGATGGCTTAGGTTAGCATAACTTATAAAATGTTCCAAATTAAATATTAGAAGATTTCCAATTGCAAACACAATCCATTATACTATCTTCAAAAACTTCTTTTCAAAGTGAAGAAAATGTATTTTGAAGAATAATTAAAAACATCCTTTATTAGGGATGCTCTTTTGGAGTTGAGATTTTGTAGACATGACATTAAGTGTCATACTCTACGTCTGCTATCATCTAATCGAGTCAAGATCAATCAATTTCTAAACGGGTCAAAATTGTCATCACTATGGAATATCCTAGTAACAAGTTTTTCAAAAGATGTTATTGTCTAACAACCTTTTCTGAACTGAATGCAGAGACATGATCATAAGCCTTTTAAAGTTGTGGTAAAATGTAAAAACTCTGAAACTTGCAAAAAAAAATTAATTAACATTGAAGCATTAACAATTTTAAAACAGGTATTAAAAGTTAGATTGAACCTAAGGAAGAAGTTGTAGTAACTTTAATTTCCAAGTTTATATAGTGTTAAATCACGCACATACAATCTAAACCCATCATTCTATCGCTTTCTAATATATAGGTTCAGATGGTGTACCTTTTGTTATAGCTATAAAACGGATAATATAGTTACTTTTGACCCCATTAAAACATTGATCCAATGCAGTGAGCAGTATGAGCAGACCATTTTAGCCTTTCACCACTTTAGGAAATCAGTTTGAACAGAGCATTTCTTGAGCCTACACTCTTTCACCATTTTGTAACATTGCACCAATTTAGCTATTATCTGTATGATATTATTAAAATACATACCATTTTAATTATTTCTAAATTTAAAATTTAGAAAAAAATATGACGTCCAAAAGTAAACAAATTTGTAATTAAATATTTTTGATAAACAAGTTGAGCGCGCATAATATAATCAAATACAAACTGATAAGTGACTAATAACTCTTTTACTCATATTTATATGACATTTGATAAATCAAAACCATAAGGACTATGGTGAAATATGTTGTTGACAATAAACAATTTGAGGTGTCATATTTTAAATAAATTATTTGAGTGTAAAAAACGACTATGAGCATCAAGTGTGGTACCAATTTGGTCAACAGAGACTTCAACAACAACTAACCTAAAAACTAATATCTTAATTATTTCACATACGAGTAACAAACCTCAAACCTAACATCAAAGCATAAATACACAGCCATGGAATGCAATAATATGAACATGTTTAGGTAGTTACCTTATTCGGCAGGCGAGATGGTTCGAAGGCTGCAGATAAATAGCCTGATCTGACTACAAATGTGGTGCTTTTGCTGGTCATAACAGCAGTGAACATCTACAAGTGTTATCCGAACTTATTAAAATCAAAAGCAAAACCTGTTCCTAAACACCCTTACTTTACCAATACTTCATTTACTAAATTTGTGAAGCTCACCTCTCATCATATTGGCATAGCCATGGCATACACATGCAGGTTGTCCAAAATCTTCTCTTTGTAAGCCGTAATAACATCAATAAATGGTAATAATAAGTTGTAGTATCCATCCACATTTAGCAAAGCAACCTACAAGATTTTCCAACATTTCTATTACCTTTTGACAGTAAATGGTTTAAATTTTGAAAAGGGTATTATAGAGATTTTACCTGCTTATCATGAATGCCGAGTTGAGCTGATGTTATCACTTCAAGAAGATCTTCTGTTGTGCTAGCAAGCAAATTACATAAGTCGATTGCTTGCCACAAGACTGTCAAATTTAGCTGACAAAAAATAAAAAGCCACGCAAATCCTTGGTTCTTGAATTGCCAGCCATATTCCCTGTCAGTTACAACAACAAAGATGCGTACGTATAAAAATACCCATCGAGGCGCTGCCCCATATTTTTCCTGCGTTTCGCCTTGAGGCGCGCCTCAATACGGACGCCTCAATCGTTTTTTAAAACCATGCATACATTAAATACTAACTATGTGATTTTTTCCATTAACTATTCATAGCCACGGATAATGTAGATGTAATTGCAACTTTAATGGCATGTATGAATGAATTAAAACAATTAACATGACAAACATACATATATACGCATCTAGGTTAATCCTTTCGGCATACTATGTGTGAGTCAAAGAATGGAGATTTTCCTTAGGTTTTGTCCATTGTGAATACCAAGTTAACCCTGTCCAAAAAGAAACAGGAGTATGGAATGCTGCACTGCCATGTATCATGGTAACAAATTTAAACAGTTTCAAAAATTTAATACCACACACACCACATCATCACTAATCGCATTTTAGCAACTGTCCTAGATGCTAAAACAAAATACAACAAATTCATGATTATTAACAGAAGCGCAAAATCAAAACAAAACAATGAAAATATCTGAAGATTAATTGCAAAACACACAAGCAAGACCAACTTTGGTTCAACAAACATAACTTCGTCAATAAAGCAAATTGGGTTAAATCCTAACGCATAGCACATATTGTATAGTTTGCGAACAAATTATTCAAACAAATTTGTTCAATTATATTCAGCGTCAGCCTTTCTTAAACAAAAATGTGAATCTCTCCGGCCGAGCATGAGCACCGTTTTAAAACCAAGTACCTGACCTACACATTTTGCCTACCTGACCCACAAATGTTTATGTCTTCATCAAACAGCTTACTGTTGTTGCAACTGTAGAGCACTTCTCCTTTTATGAGAAGGTTCCACTCTCTGTCTAAATCCAATATTTTCCAAAGTCCCTGCATGAATACACACCTCGGTTCAAACCTTCTTTTAGTTATTTTTTTTACAAATTACCAACAAAATTTAACTTATTTTCGGTTATACCTTGGGCCATATCCATGTGGGTTTTTCAACAGACGCATATTGATTCTCCAAAATAGCTTGTTCATCTTTAACCAGCTATGATACTCCTCCTTTCCATACATGGAGATAAATGGCGCCTGATACAACGGGAAAGATACTAATTTCACACATCCACTTCAAAAGAAACCTAAAACTATACGTCAAACCAAGCATAAGTATATTACATGGGCTGACTTTCTACCTATTCAAGTAGGAAGATATGGAAAGAATCTATATATCTTGATGAAAAAAATACCAAGAACCAATATAGTAGCTTCTTGTTCACTCCAACGACCATCTCTCAGAATCTAAATAAAAACTATAAGATTACACAAGATTCTTTATGGTACTTTTTCCGAGCTTAGACCTTCTCCCCTTCACAGCTATCTTTCAACTTTTCAAACCTCTTTGGTTGGTAGTTTTTCCTGTATTTGAACAAATGTAGGATTAATAATATTTCAAAGAAAAGCTGTAATCGTCAAAATTTACATGCAAACTTCTGCCCAACAACATACCTCAAGGCCAGTTATACCCAAAGTTGCAGCACAGTCTGCATCTGTAACAATTTCTATTGATGCCAAAACAATCTTGGAACTAAAGATCTGACCAAACACCTTTCAATAAAAATACAGAATTTTATAACATTAATCCAAAAAACAAGTAAAACCAAAAAAGAACAAACTTATATAATAACCAGGGCACTCTACCATATTAGCCGTAAAAATCTCACATTTCATCTTCCTATCGATGGTCCAAAGCCTAGGATCACCAAGTCTTGCTACCTTAGGTTGCCCCACTCAATCGTACCATGCTCTATATGCACAACATAAATTTGACCCTGTAAACAGAAAAATAAAACAAAATGAAATTTTAATTGTTCCACTGACCTTCTGTCCTACAAGATAAATAAATTAAATGTGAATCCAAATGAAATTGCTACAACTCAGAATCAGTAAACAAATTTATCAGATCTGAGCTTGTAAAATTACTAAATGTAGCTAGAAAACTCATGCCTGCAAAGTTTTGCTTATCATCTTCCTCAGTCTTGTAACCTATATGGTTCGTGTGGATCTGAAAACAAAACAAGCAACCATCTTCATCCAAAACGACCTCACAAAACAACCAAAATGTTAAATAATGACAGTAGATCTGAGAAAATATTGAGCAAGAAATA
Source organism: Ambrosia artemisiifolia (assembly GCA_032199755.1). Classification (NCBI taxonomy): domain Eukaryota; kingdom Viridiplantae; phylum Streptophyta; class Magnoliopsida; order Asterales; family Asteraceae; genus Ambrosia; species Ambrosia artemisiifolia. The sequence continues at coordinate 28,139,336 of CM063524.1, read as the reverse complement.
AAAGGTATACCTACCGGGATCTTTTTTACAACTAATTGAAACCAAACCGAAGCCTCATGCTTCTGATTTTAGCAAGGATATTTGTCTGTAGTGGATCTTCTCGACATTATGATGTCTCTTCTTAGGGTTTACAAAAGAAGAGGGAAATATTTGTGGCTAGAGGGAAAAGGGAAAGGAGAATGAAGAAAAGTGAAATGGTTTAGGGTTTTCTCTTGCTATGAGGTGACCCGACCCGTGTTTTTTTCTGGAGCACGCGTAATAGACAGGTTTGAAGACATTCTGAGTGTTTATACGCTTTAAATATTTGTACATGTGCTTTAGATGTACACACAACGACCATCTAAAGCCACCAAAACCAGTCAACCACCATCTAAATCTGCCTGTGAGAGCTAAATCAGAACTAAGAGGTCAAAATCTTCATTGATAGCATGGAATCACCAGAGAGAGAGAGAGAGTTTTGGTGAGATGTAGAAACCCTAATCAGATGGAGGCGGAGGCGGAGAGTTTAGGAATGTGAGATATGTTGACGAAGAAACCCTAATCAGTAGATGTGATGTTTTAGGGCTTAAAAGGAGTTATTGTAAGAGAGTACATAGAGTCCTTGTACAATATGCTCTCATGTCTTGTAAATCTCTTAAATGTGGCAAATGACCAAACTTGCCTTTCCTATATGCATATTAATATAGTATATATATATATATATATATATATATATATATATATATATATATATATATATATATATATATTCACCACCACACACACACCATTGCATCTCATCACCTAAGTCTTGCACCAATATGGAATCAAGACCACTATGCAAGAAATCTACACATGTTGGACTATCCTAAACCACCTATTTCCCTTCCCCATGTTTCAGCCATAGTTAACCTACGCAAACAAACATAAACATTCCCAATCATGCTCACTAACTCCTAGGATACACACCAACATGGCAAGCCACTTTATCACCTCACTTGGATCTAGGATGGTTGACTACTAAAACTCCCACACTAGCCCTAAAAATCTGCCCATGCATTTCCAATGCAAACTTCACAAGCTTCAAGGTCAACTCTTTTCACACTAATGGAAACCACCTTTTCATCACCTAAACCCATAAGTGTTGACTTGCCACAAATAAAACCAACCCACTACACTTCTCTCTCTCCCTCGACATGTATATATAACTGGCCCCAAGCTCACAAAGGTGCACACAACATTTAAACTTCAAAACACAAAGCAAAACTCACTTATCTTTGATCCTACCCATCGACCGAACCCATAACACCCCTATTCAACTTGTTTTGATCGCACCACACCTCTACTAACCCTCATTGAACCTTGATCAAGAACTAAAAGCCTTGGAGTGGAAGGATTCGGCTGGAACAAGTCTCATCTCTCTCGGTTTATATACATCCAATTTGTGGTAAGGAACCTCGATTTCATTTACCTATTGTTCATTATTCTTGGCTAATACATGGTCACCCAAACCCAAGACCCTCAATCACACACATATACATTAACCACAAGAGCTACAATCGGCTAAACACTTAAGCTATGTGTCGAAATGCTTGTGTACATACACGTATATACACACATACCACACATGAGATCACACACATAATTGCATGAATAAACAGACGGACACTCTCATTGATACACCTAGGAGGGTATGCGAGTGTGTTTAGGGCCGAACATCGCCCATACATTTCGTTTTTATACTCAAAATATAAACATATACCAAATGGTGTTTTTGTAAACATGTGTTAAAAACCTAAAACATACGTTAAATAGGCTTAAACACAAAGTTTTTGGAAATTCATGTGTTGACAACCAAAGAACGTGTGTTAACAAGGGTAAAACATGTGTAAATGACATTTTTACATGAAAAGGGCCAAAACATATGATAACATGCCATAAATTATGCAATTATTTAACATACATATCACGTGGTAACATATAGAATACCAAGACACCGGTTTTGCCACAAATGGTTAATCATAGTCCCAAATAACAACAAAAACGAGTTTTATCAACACATACAGTGTGTGACAACCATACAAAGCACAGTCCATAAACATACAAGTCGGGTGAACAGTTGCATGGTATATAGTATAACACAGACTTAAGTTGTCCTTACTTGAATCTAGGGCACTTTAGTTCAGACATTTCCCCGTCAGGCCCAATCAGTAGTTAGCACTCGAACATCAGGTGAGTCCTCACGACCCCATTTTTACCGTTTTCATGCTTTTGGGGGAAAAACATGCATACAAATTCAACTGCATTTGGACTATTATGTAAAAATGAGGCAAAAAGGTTCAGAGTACTCATAAGACCCCGTGTCATACATTTTACTGCAACCATTAGCTGTGGACTTAGCCATGAAACACCGGAATAGATCTACTGGGTTGACACCCCCATTCTTGGTTAGTCGCTCTAACTGGATGACAGATATCAAATGAGTGCTTGTATTTCACATTACATTCATTGTCTTTAGTGTACAATGGGCGAGGCACAACATTCGTCAAGGTTTGGTTATAGGCTCATGACAGTCACATAATGATTATTGTCTTAGCTAGGAAATGATCCAGTCACCCATGGTTTACATAGAATCCAAAACCCGTGACCTCACCAACATATTTGTTGACATAATTTATTTGCATGTTTCTCAGGCAATTAAATCGAGCATCATGGAAGTTGGAATCGCGCATGAGCATCTTGGGGATATTATGAACCTTGTTTTGATTAATTGATTTTAGACAACATCATTTTAACTATGGTTCTTAAGATAATATTTTGGTTGTTTTTGTTAAACATGTCGTCTTTTAATATATCTCTTATTTTATGAAATTGATGCTTGCGTGACTTGTGTGCTTAAAAACCTTTCGAAGTTACATCTAGCGTTTCGGCCTTGGCGGGGTGTGACAGATTTGTATCAGTGCACAAGGTTATAGCGAGCTAAGATTCTTTTTTGAGTAAAACTATAACTTAAATAAAACGATTTTTGAAATGTTTTCCTGAGATGGAAAATATCCCACATCCCGATGCGCTCCGCAAGTTCCATGCCAGATACATCATACATTTAGATATGTTTAGTAATTAAGTTGCATGATTATTCACACCCGCGTGTGCTATTGATTTACATGATCATGGCGCCACGCATTGACCTCGTTAACCTAACCGACACCGAGGAGGACATCCTAGTCGTACCCGACAGCTCACATGACGAGGAGCCTGGTTATCTAGTCTCAGACCCAGAGGAGGATGTTCAGGAGGAGGATGCACAGAGATATCACCCAGGCTTAGAGGACGACGACATACCAGTCTTAGAAATTCACAATGGGGTACGTGTGATGTATACCCCCAAGAAGCGAGCTCACCCTCCACCTGCTCCAGTTGCTCCACCAGCCCTAGCCCCGTACTAGTACCAGCTCCAGTACGGATTTAGCACCGGCACCAGCGCCAGTAAATCCAGAGCCACCTAAGAAGAAGCTATTAGGGAGATCTCAGGCACAGAAGAGGACCTGTTTGCCTACTGTTGACGGGTTCTCGCGTTCAATGGTGAGGAGTTTGATGATGAGATCCCTTCTACCTTCGAGATTGGTGAGCCGTCTCAGCGGTCCCCTGACACCCCCTCTACCCACTGGACATGGGCCGTTAATGGTCCGTCATACCCTTCATACTGTGAGGGACATGGTTGGACGTCATGACACCCAACTGCGAGCTCTTTGTGAGTGGACTAAGGAGCTGGAGGACGACCTATATATATAGGGCAGGGCCAGGGATTCCGTGCTGTGCACCATTACGGACTTGACAACTCGCATGCATTAGGCGGAGCAGCAACGTGAGGATGCAGAGAGTAGGATTGCAGCACTTGAGCAACGTCTTGAGGACATGGAGCAGAGGTTGAGAGCTTCCATTGGCGCCTTGGTTATCACATTTCCACTCCCAGCCCATAGGATCATGATGTTTGTACTTTATTTATGATGTTTTAAAAACTTTTAAGGCGTGGTGCTTAATTTCTTTTGTTTCCAGACAAAAACTATGATGAGTATGTCAAAACTATGAATGGATGTATGGATGTTGTGATTTCCTTATGACTTGTTTATGTTCTTGTTGTCGTTGATTATTGTGTTATGCTTGTTATGGTTGTTTTGTTTGCGCACACATTGACAATATTATACAGTGATATGTGTCTTACTCTTTTAATTTGGACTATTAGAAGAACATGCTGCCAAAAATAACTACCCGATCGAATTCAACAGATGAAGCTTTCCCGACCAACTCAGTGGACCTAGCTAGGGTTATTGCAGAGGCCATTGCACAACATGAAGCGAATCGCGCCGATTCCAGCGGGGGTTCAGGTGATGCAGGCTGACGCAGGACCCAGGAACTTGAGCCTGGTAAAGCTTTCATCTATTCCTTTCCCAATTTTGTCTTATGTCAATCAACATTAGCTAATAATCCTTTCTTGTTATGTCTCAGAAGTAGAAAACACCGTGCGTGGGTGTTCCTACAAAATGTTCATGGCATGAAAGCCATGGAACTTCCACGAATCAGAAGGAGCAGTGGGGATTGTTTGCTGGATTGAAAAGACAGAATCAGTACTTGATATCAGTGGTTGTTCAGAAGACCAGAAAATTAAGTATGTCACCTGCATGTTCCAGGACGACACTCTGACCTGGTGGAACCTACAAGTGCAAATTCTGGGAGAGATGCTACCTACAGTCTCTCCTGGATTGAACTCAAGGCTATGTTGATGGAAAAGTATTGCCCTCGTAGCGAACTGTAGAAGCTAGAGGCAGAATTCTGGACCTTGTCCATGAGTAGTGCCGAAGTCACAACCTATACCACTCGATTCCATGAACTTTCCCGATTGTTTCCACATATAGTTACTCCTGAGTACAAGTGGGTCGAAAGGTATGTATTGGACTCTCACCAAGATCCGAAGCATGGTCACTACCGCAGGCCCGACACAAAAGGAATCTGAGAAAGGTGGGACATCTAGTAAGAAGCGGAAGCGGTCTAATTTCAAGAAGGTTAAGAGTTCAGGGAGCCATCCTGCCAAGAAGCCCGAGACAGTGAAGGCCTTTGTCGCCACTACAGCTGAGGGTCGTAAGCCATACAATGGACCTCATCCCCTGAGTGACAAGTGCAAGTATCATCACGTGGGGTCCTGTGACAGTGTCAAGTGCGACAAGTGCAAAAGGATGGGTCATCCTACCGCTCAGTGCAGATCCAAGGTTGTGGACAATGCCGGTACAAAACAGGGTTACTTCGAGTGTGGTGCCACAGACCACTACAAGAAGGACTGGCCGAAGCTCAAGGGTCAGGCACGTGGAAGTGCTTTCATCATGGGAGTTGAGGAAGCTCGTGAGGAGCCGAATGTGGTTACCGGTACGTTTCTTGTTAACAACCATTTTGCATCTATGCTTTTCAAAACTGGCGCCGATTTAAGTTTCGTGTTAACCAATGTCAAACGATCCTTTGGATTAGAAACCAGTAGGTTGCACACACCCTATGTTATAGAATTGGCCAAGGGTAAGACAGTCTCATCCGAGGAAATTGTACATGACTACACCTTGAATCTTGGCAATCATGCGTTTCACATCGATATACTGCCGATTCAGCTACGTAGTTTCGATATCTTAGTCGGCATGGACTGGTTGTCCAAGAGCCACGCCGACATTGTTTGTCATGAGAAAATTGTTCCAATCCCCTTGTCCAATAGCGAGACCCTTTCAGTCAGAGGCGATAGCAGTGGATCTACATGTCGGATCATTTCAAGCACGAAGGCGCAGAAGTGCTTAAGGAAGGGTTGTGTTGCGTTCCTAGCACACATCGTCGAGAAGAAGACTTAGGATTGGAAACTCGAAGACATACCAATAGTGTGGGACTATCCAAGAGTTTTTCCTGAAGAATTTCCAGGATTGCCGCCGCCACGTCAGGTTGAGTTTCGCATCGACTTAGTCCCGGGAGCTGCCCCAATAGCTTGTATCCCGTATCACCTTACACCTTCCGAGATGCAGGAGTTGTCTAAACAGTTGTAGGAACTGTTAGATAAAGGTTTCATTCGACCGAGCTTTTCCCCGTGGAGAGCCCCAGTACTGTTTGTGAAGAAGACGGATGGTAGTTTCCGGATGTGCATCTACTACCGAGAGTTGAACAAGCTGACCGTCAAGAACAAGTATCCCCTACCCAGAATCGACGATTTGTTCGACCAATTGCAAGGTTCCAGCTACTACTCCAAGATTGATCTGAGATCAGGATACCACCAGTTGCGCGTTCAAGAGGAAGATATACCCAAGACTGCATTTAGGACTCGTTATGGGCATTATGAGTTTCTAGTTATGCCTTATGGTCTGACCAACACACCGGCTGTGTTTATGGATTTGATGAATCACGTCTGCAAGCCCTATTTGGACAAATTTGTGGTTGGTTTCATCGATGACATCTTAATATACTTGCGAACAAGGGACGAGCACAAACATCATCTCAAGTTGATACTAGAATTGCTCAAGAACGAGAAATTGTTTACCAAGTTCTCGAAGTTCGAGTTTTGGATACGAGAGGTTCAATTCCTTGGCCACGTTATGAACGAGAAAGGCATATAGGTTGACCAAGCTAAGATAGATGCGATCAAAAATTGGGAAGCGTCTACTACTCCGGCTGCAGTACGCCAATTTCTGGGTTCAACCGGTTATTACCGACGATTCATTGAGAACTTTTTGAAACTTGCTCAACCCCTTACCATTTTAACTCAGAAGGACAAGAAGTCTAAATAGGGAGTCAAACAAGAGGAGGCATTTCAGACACTGAAGCACAAGCTCTATAACGCACTGACTTTTTCGCTTCGAGAAAGTACAGATGATTTTGTGGTATATTGCGACGCTTCACAGCAAGGACTTAGGTGTGTACTTATGCAGAGGAATAAGGTCATCGCCTATGCTTCATGCTAGCTTAAGGTTCATGAGAAGAACTACACGACACACGATTTGGAGCTAGGTGCGGTAATCTTTGCCCTCAAGATCTAGAGACACTATCTGTATCGTACCAAGTGCACTATCTTCACATATCACAAGAGCCTACAACACATCCTCAATCTGAAGGATCTGAACATGAGATAACGCAGATGGGTGGAATTGCTAAACGATTACGACTGTGAAATCAAGTATCATCCGGGTAAGGCAAAAGTGTTAACAACCAAAGAATGTGTGTTAACAAGGGTAAAAAATGTGACGATATTTCAATCTATCTAACATCTTGGTGCAAATGGTTGACCAAAACGCCTTCATTGCCATCCCCTATTTTCAGAAGCCATTCTGCAAAATCATTGAGAAGATGTTCTGTATTAAATCCACTAACAGCTGCGGCGACACGCATGTTCTGACTTAACTTGTAAACTGTTAAGTGTTTCCACAGGTATGATCTTGGAAGGCAAGAGTCTAAAATTTCATTTTTAGTGCATTTGGGTTTTACCAGTAACGTTTTCCAGAAATCGCCTCCTAACAAAACTGACTTACCACTAAAAGGCTTGCAGGTGTTTCCAGTCAAATCTTGAAGTGTTTTATCCAGAGCATCAAAACACCTGCGATCACTCATTGGCGCTTCATCCCAAATTAGGACAGTTTCTAACAACAATTGACATAGGTTTGACTTTTTTTTTTGTATGACACACAGATTCTTCTGTCAATTCTAAGGGATTTTAAATCGTGAGTGCGTAGTCCTGCCTGCGGCAGTAAAAGCGAAGCAATGCCGGAAGCAGTCCCAGGAAGCACAACCTGTCCAGCAAATCTTAGAGCAGTGATGAGCGTCTTCCACAAATACATCTTTCCTGTCCCACCATGACCGTATACAAACAACAACACTTGATCACATGTGCTGATAGAAGTGATAACAACATCATATATTATCAGCTGCTCTGACTTTAGCCTAGCATGTAGGGTTGAATGCTCATCAGCTAATGCGCCTCTGTCATACATCTTTTCTTCCAGCAGCAAAGTGTTTTCTAAGACATCAACAACAGACGAATCGGGTAAAGGTAAACCAAAATCCGTTCACGTGTGAGGTGTAGAATTTGAATTCAGCAATTTTCAAGCTCACTAAGAACATTGTTGCAGTTCCACGTCATTTAAAATGGTCGCTTTTCCTTTCAGCAAGTTATGAAGGTTGTGACTGATATCGTCAGGCATACATCTCCAATTCTCCTCCCAAAGTTTTAGTGGGTTTGCAAAATCACAATAAAGAAGTAATTATATAAATAACTGTCTAAGCTCTCTTGCTGTACCCCATTCAGCAGCCTCAGAAATCGTCGTGTTCCATTCTTTATCATTTCCAATAAGCCCTAACCTTTCGCACGCTTCCCTGAAAGTAGGAACAACACCACCACCTACTGTCCTTACATCAGCATAACAGCAACACCCCCGTTGATACGTGAGGAGAACGCGCAGATAAAAGAGTTCTCCATATGTTGGGTGAACATAGGCAAGCCTGCCAATGGGAGGCTTATTCTTAGATATGCGACACATCCTTTTCTTCCCACTTATATCCCAGCGATATTTCATAAGGTAATCCACGAGGCGAAGATCGCGACTGATCATATCAGGCGTCGCCACACTAGATGCCTCAGTCTGATTATTAACAAACCATTCTGTAAGTGTCGGTTTGCATGCATTTGAGTTTTCAACAACCTCAATTAACTTTGCTGACTGTTTAAAGGTAACGTTCTGTTTCCCTTCTAAATGGACTACTAAAATCTGAACACTGGGATTTCGGTGATGTATTGGGAATTTGAATATTCTCCAAGCAGCCTCATCGACATAGTTACCAATTTCATTAATGACAACGCTCTCTGCAACAGGCACATCTTCAAATGTGTTGTTTTCGGGAGTCAACAAATAGCGTATTTTGTCAGCTCCTTTAGATATGTATTTAAAGAGGTATTTGATCAACATTATCCAACCACAGTACTCAACATTGATGTGCGCATCAAAACCCAACAATAACTTTACATTGTAGGGAACGACAAAACCATTGTCCAAAGGGACGCCATTTTTCATAAAACCAGCGTTATAATGCACACAACCAGCGTTATCAAAATGTGTAAACAGCTCATATGGTTTTGGAAAGTTCTTGCTGCAAACACCTTCTTTCATGCAAGGTGATCCGAGCCTGGCTAACCCGCATGGACCATGTAACACAAAATCAGTTACAATCCTATGCAGAACAGGCTGCGCTGTTCGGTCCAGAAGCTTAACAGATATGTAATGATCAACTTGTTCAGGACCCTATATGCTATGTGTAGCAAAAACCAAAATAAGTGTGCGACAATATGGAAGTTCTCTTTTTTGGAATTCTATTGTGTAAAGATCTGCACAACAGAAGAATACCTAATGTTAAAAAAACAAACGCAACTAAAATGAAAACGATTATGGAAAAACTCAGGAGAAGGACTTGCTTGTTGTAATCTCTGCAAAAGGCTTTGAATTCCTTAAATATTTAATGAATGATTGAACTTTCATTTGAATAACCCGTGCAATTATATCAGGCCTATCTTGTGGACTGTTAGCGCCAACGCGACTCCTTTCTCTAACAATATCTGGCCTCGAACATTACATGTAAATGTTATGAAGTACTGTGGGTTACCATAAACACGACAAAGCGCAAGCGCGTCCTGATAATGTTTATACATGTACCTAGTCCCACCTGTGAATGAAGACGGCAAGAAAATACGCTTACCAACATCACAACAGTTAGTGTCGCCTTTTGATATGGCATCATGTACCCCATCCAGAAACTCACAATGCAGTTTAGCCTGATTCGCACGAAAATACTCCAAACAACAATGTTCAACACAAACATTAGCGTCGACCAAATATTGTTGATACAACCTAGATGCCCTTAGCAAATGTGTATACACATTTTGACGATCATGAAACCGAAAACTATAAAACATTAAAGCAGTCAACTTTTGCTCCTGTGAAATAGGGGCCTCCACATGCTCAGCATCCACATCCTTTGGATCCGGCACTGCATCACCAGTTAAAGCGAGTTCAGGCGACCACCCTTGTTCACCACGCAGGAAAAGTAGTGGATACTGAAGACGCATGTAAGAATGCAGGTTGCTAACACGATCGATAACCACACGGTTGTAAAGTTAAATGGCAAAGTCTGGCACCTCTTCCTCTAAACAGAGTTCACTGGCTAATCTAAAAAGACGCACATACTCATTCTCATATTTAAGCATGATGACCAAAGCGAAGAAAATCACAGGCTGCAACTGCACTGAGCTATTGTTTGAGAAAAACCGCAACATGTTTTGAACGTCATTGCCAGAATCAAAGATGTACATTTGCAAAAAGCGAGGACTTGCTCCAGCTGGGGGGCACAAAGACCCTATCCAATGAGATATTTGGCCTGCAACTTTAAACACATACGGACCCGACCCTTGGTTAACAACATAATCAACAGCTGCGCCAAATAATTTCATCGCAAACATTGAATTGTAGGCGCAAATGTTAAGCATAAATTGAGAATTCAAAACCAACTTTTTTAAAAGAGAAGGCAGGTCAACAGGGTTTTCAATGTCTATTCTTCCACCCTTACAACATTTATTATAGCAAGGCCTAACACTTAAAGGGAAAGCTGTAAGACGCTCCTGGAGCCAAAAGAAGGCGCTGCAAAACTCACGTACTTGTGTACAACTTCCAAATCCACATAATGAGGAGATCTCAGGTCAACATTCACTGGCACCTCAACATCTATAGACACACCTCTTCATTGCAACATTGATGCTCGGTAAGAAGACTGTCTCCGTGATGGGCGATCATCAGGCAAAGCGGCGCCTGAAGAAGACGCCATATCAACATTATCATTGTCAGGAGGGGAAGCGGTGCTGGAAGAAGACACAACATCGACGTTATCATTGTCAAAACGCCTGCACTTAGAACGCGGTGTACGCGTGCTCAGAAAACTATCTCAACACGAAGCATAACAAAGTCATTGACAAAAGAAAACAACAAAAAATCGTAAGTAACAACATCATCATCCCAAACAACAACAAATCATAACTAACAAAATCATTACTTTATCAACCAATAACATAACCGAAACATCACATAAACTATATTTGTAACACATTACAAAGAAATTATAACCACATATTCCAGCAAAACTCAAATAAAATCTTTAACTAACAAACATAGCACTTACAAATATCGTCACAGACAACATACAAACAATTAGCACCAACAAAAAATAAACCAAAAGTGCCTTAAATTTTAAAAGGATCGATGAGCAACAACCTTAACAATCAAAACATTGATAATTGATAATCTTTGCACACTACACATAAACAAACCAAAGCGATGCATGCATGCATGCAACACAATGTAAAACAATAGCACCGGCAAAACATGCAAGCTACATGTAGCACAGAAAGCATTCCTTTATAAAAGAAAGAATGGAAAAAACAACCATAACCTTTATGATCAGGAATTGTCTAAGCAAAAGCAGCAGGTGTGTTGGCAGTGTCAAAGCTTGAAAATCCAGATCGGGGGGTCAGAAGTATATAACTAATCTTTTTTTTTATAAAAAACGGGGGCCAAAACCGTATATACCAAAAAATTTCTATACGAATACTATATAATCGAAACTTCTGAGCGAAAATTGGGGGGGGGGGGGGGTGTTTGCCGTCCCTCCCTGCCCCAAGGAAGCTACGCCATTGTGTGTTGGCAAGCCCGCTCGAAAGCAGAAAAAGGGGGTAAAACCCAAGCGTGTGAAGATTAGTGGGTCTCGGCTCCAACTCCTCCCAAGCCGATTTTCACGTTTCCTTCACCGTATCCGCCTTGATGCGTTTGGGCGGTGTTTTTTTTTTTGTGTTGCTAGAGGCTACATCACAAAAGATCCAGCCTGGTCCCAATACGATGAAATCATAGATTTGGTCGTAAAATCCCAATACTACACAACGTTCACTATTGACCCACCAATCCATACTGAAACTCTCAACGAGTTCTGGGCAAACGCTGTTGCAGTAACTGTTGATGATAAGGTCATGTCCCTGAAGACGATGATCAAAGGGAAGACCATTGCAATCACACTTGAAACCCTGGGGATAAGTTTAGGTCTTATTGATGCTCAAGCCCCAGAACAAATTTCTACTGGAACTGTCCAGTTAACCATGATAGAGTGTGGCTACCAAGGTACTCTTTCACATGCCACTATTTACAAAAGATTTTTTTAATGCAAAATACAAATTGTTGTTTCATTACAGTATCATGTGTTTGAGTCCCAAAACTGGCTCTTATGATCAAGTGCCCTCTGCTTTACAACAAATTTTCCATTCCATAGTGAATGAAACCTCTTTCAGGGCATCTTCATACTTTTTCAATGAGTTGGTGTTACATCACCAAAATGATAAAAAGAAATTTTTGCTATACCCAAGGTTCCTAATGTACTGTATTATCAAGGAACTTGGTGAAGAGGTACTTGTGGGCAAAGTCTCAAAACTAAACCCCTTAACCTCACAAGTATTCTCAAGGCATAACAAACCGGCTTCAATGTTAGAAGATGACCAAGGGGAACAAGAAACAGTCCCCATGGAACCCACATCTTCCAAACCCATTTATCCTAAAACCAAAAAGCCTAAGAGGCAAAAATCCAAAACCACCAACCCAAAAAGAAAAGCAACTCAGGAGGTTGAGATGCCTGAGGATGCTGATTTGCATTTTGCATTTGGTAAAGATATAACTAAAACTTCCTCTCAGTTACATCCATCTCAATCACCCCAAAGAGCAAAAAGATTTCTATCCAGTTTTCAAGGAAGAAATCCAAAAAGACTAAAACTTCTGAAACACTTCTTGAAACTACCGAGCCTATTACAACTACTGATCCCAAATCCACTGAACATGAACCATCACAAACACAAACAACAGTGGAGATTACACATTTTCTCTCTAGGCTGAAAGAATAGATCCCATCAGTTAGTGGCACTCCCTGATCACCACATAAAACAGGGGAAGAAACAACTGACAAAGCCACCGATGAGGAGATTATCAGCCGTAACCCAAGAGATGAGGAGGAACCAAGGTCTCTAAGCCCAATCTTTGAGACGTTAGGTATAAATGAGGCTGCCACTACTCTTTTACCATCCCTTGATGGATCAGAGGTTGTAGTAACATAACTAAGACCTCATTTGTGGAAACTGCTAATGAAGGCCTTGTGCCTGAGGTAGGAAATCCCTACAACCAAGACAAAGGGGTTCATGAGGCTACTAGGATGGGCCTAGCTCGTGATACAACTGATGACTTCATCATTGATGATGTCACTAGGGATTCAGATGATTCCATTAATTTAGATGATGATTCAAATATCCAGGTTTTGATGGCTGACTGTGAAGGTCCTGAATCTGATGTATCCAAACTCAAAGAGTTGGTCACAAAAGATCAGGTTAAAGACCACTTAACCCCTAATTCCCCAAAAGTGGCATCCCCAGTCTTTACTGAGGATCACCCAAAAACACCTCCTTCTCACTCACAAAAGCCTACCCAAACATCTTCCACTGGTGCTAGCATAGACCTGAACCAGCTATGCAGCCCAGAAGGACATTTATACCAGATGGTAAACCAACTCCTTTCTGGTCATCTCCAAACCTTTACCACTGCCATGGAACTTAAAAACAGAACCCAAATGGAGATGATCAACAATGCCATAGACCATAAACTGCGAGAGATGTCAAGAAAGATTGAAGATAATAGAAGACAGCTTGAACATCTTACTAGTTTTGCACCTCCTGCTCTCTGGTTTCCCGAGATTGATGAATCTAAAAGGGGGGGGGGGGGGAGAAAGGCAAGGTTCCCGAGAAGATTGACCTTGAGCAAAGTAAGAAAGCTCATGTGGCTCAAAGACTTAAGGAGGCCAACAAAAGATCTCAACAGACTAAACAAGAAGAAGCCTTGAAAGAAAGACATTTATATCAAGAAAGGCAAGAAAGGCTCCCTAAAGAACAAGCTGAAAAGACTTTCCATGAAAAAGACACAACTACTTATAAGGTTTTGAAAAATGCTGAAGCAACCCTTCAGTAGTTTCTACTGAGAAACAACCTTCAGTAGTTGCAACTCAGACCAAACAACCAACATCTGCTACAACCACAACTCTAAAAGTCCAAACTCAAACTGCCCTATCTAAACCTCCAACTATTTTAAACCCTGAACCAATTGCCTTCAGTTCAGATGGACTTGAAAAGGAATTGAAGGAAATGAAGAAAAAGGCAATAGAAGGTGAGTTATGGGAGAAAATTGATGAAAGGGAAGACTTGGGCTATGAAGCCAAGCTAAAATTATGGGAAAAAGAGCTAAATGAGCTGGAGAGAGCTGAAGAAGAACAAATACAAATTGCTGAGAATGACAAGAGACAACAACTGATGAATTACATTATCAAGAACAGCAAAGCCAAGAAACACTTTCTCAAGGGTCTCTCAACTGCTGAACCAGAACATAGAGCCAGACTCACCTCATAAAGACAAAATGCTGAGAAAGACAGAAGGTTGAAGAGAACCCAGATTATTGAAGAATTGGCAGCCAATGACTATGGCAGAAAGGCTCAACTAGCAAGATGGAAGGAAGATGACTTGAATGATACTTATAAAAGATTCAAAGCATTGCAGAAGTCTAACCCAGAGAAATTCAAACCATTAGAAGTTTGTGAAAACTTCTGATTATGCAAGAAAGAAGCCTGCTGCCAAAAGAAAAAAGACATCAGAGGAACATGTTAGAACAGACTTCAAGATGGTTGTTGTCCAAAAACTTGCTGCTGCATTTTGGGTGATGTTTTGTGGGGTGAAAGTTGTTGTCCAGAAAGTTGCTGCTGCATTTGGGGTTTTCTTTGGCTCAAAATGATCTTAAAAACTTATATAAACCACTTAGGGTTAGTGGAAAATAAGAGGATAAGTTAGGTATAATTTGGAATTTTCAATAACAGTCAATGCTTGGAGGCCAAGGGATCAAAAAGAGGGGGGATGCCCCCTTATCAACCTACGGCCAAGGTCCCTTGTCCCCAAGCTTGATTAATTAGGGTTAATCCAAGCTTAGTTAGGGGTTTTAGGATGTCCAGGTTCATTTGCGGGTGATTAGTAATTAGGGTTAGTGATTGATTAACAACGCTTAGACATGTCGTCACTTCAATTAGGGTTTCCTAACCCTAATTCCCAATTCTATGTCTTTAATTGTCTTCAATAAACATTGTTTAACAATCCTCGGTAAGATTTTATGTTTCTGGATAATAACTAATGTATTTAGGACAAAGGTTTATTGTTATGCAATAGAATGACGAACCAGACGTCTAAATGCAAAACAATGCATATAATTGAGCTTTGCTAGACATACGATGTCTTAATTAATAGTAATTAAGTCTCTAATGCATGAAATTAATGTACGTATGCTTAATCTCGTGTACAAATAATGTCTTGGATTTACCAAGTGTCACAAAATTTTACCATAAGAAAAGAGGTTTGTGAATGTATGCGAGAATTTGGTTGGGAGAGAGAGTGTCGAGAGATAGAATCCAATGTATGTGTGTGTTAAGTAGATTGAAGTTTGGATGGTGTGGTGAAAATTGTATTAAGTGTGGGTTTAATGCTCAAATGTAATTGTATTTTTGTGGGCATTGTCTAGTGGATTTGTAAGGCATGGGGAACAACTTTGTTGGGATAGTACAAGGCACAAAAAATACGTACATAAAAGAAGCTATATAGGGTGGCGACGACTTGTTGTCATGGGATAGGAGGTGATTTTGAGTGTTTCATTATTATGCTACACACTTGCACATGGCTGCAAAGTCAACCAAAAATTGGAAAGATATTGGGGTTGGTTGGAGTGTGTGATCCGTAAGGGATGGAAATGATATTGGTTTTGCATTTTAAATATTGAAAAAAATATATCCTACTTGTAACCTATTTTAGGTACATGATGGTTTGCTCTCCTTATGTTATGGGGATATGTGGGTGGTTATAGATAACCAAAGGGTAGTAAGCATATGGATTATCTCTTTTATCATTGTGTGCATGGGAATAAGCAATTAAAGGGCTGTTTGGTTTACCTCATATGGTTCCATTAAGAGGCTACCTCTGAATCAGTCAGAGGTATGATTGTTTGGTTAACCAAACAACCACCTCTTAATAGTTCCATTCAACTCTGAGTGGTTCAGCTTTGTACACATGCTGAATGAACAAAAAAAAAAAAGAAGACTCTCTTTACCCTTCCTCTCCTCCTTCCTTCTTCTCATCTCCTCTTTCCTGCTCCTCATATCCTCTGGCCTCCAACAACCCATGCTCTTCCACCCACCACCACTCATCCCAAACCCACCCTCATCCTCCCATCTCCTTCTGCTCCGACCACCGGCCGTCGCCCCCACCCCTTCTCCTCTCTTCATAAACGCCGCTACCCACTCTTTTCTTCTCTCCTCCTTGCTCCTCTCCTCCCCTCCCTGTTCCGACCACTAGGTAGTCAAGAAATGACAGCCCATAAAATTAATTTAACCTGCAATAATAATAATGATGATGATGATGATGACGATGTTGTTAAGTAAAGAAGAAAGCAAACTGGTCACGGTTGAAGACGACAATTAAGATGGAATGAATGCCTTTTTTGTTTAACCCTTGCATAACAATTTCTTCTTGAAAGATGTAGGAAACGAAAACGAGTAATTTTTTTTGTCATGTTCTACAATTATACCCCACTACTTGTTATTAGTATACAATTTGATCTATAATGTTATTATTATTTTGCAAGAACACATTAAATTTATATATCTTTTTAGGGGTTAAATAGTCATTCTGCACAATCGTTCAGAGATACAACCAAACAGTGCTTAATGATTCATTACTTTATTGGTTCAGAGTCTCTTACTATTGGGTCAAAGAGGATTGATAAGCATTTCAACCTTAGTCTAATATCCTCCCTGCAACTTTTGTTAGAAGTATTACAAGTGCTGAAGAAGAAATATACAAGTACTGAAGAAGAATTGACACTGAAACACAAGTGCTGAAGAGTAAGTTCTGAAGATGAACTAGACAGAACATCTGAATAACAACTACTGAAGAGCAACCTTTGAAGGTTTACTCATCAGCAGTTTCACACCCAATCAACAGTTTCTGATAGAAGCTTCTAGCCGTAATCTTCAACAATTTATAGTTTATATTGTATTCTAATAGATATTGTGTACAAGTTTCAATACTACAGCCTGATGTAGTATTATACTATTATTGTTATCTTTCTATGTACGTTTTGTAGTCTATAAATAGAAGGGTTCAAACTTTCTATTTATTAACTTGGAAATATACAAACTTTGAATCAAAATTCCATTGTCCATTTTATGAGAATCTTCACTTGAATTTATTTCAACTATTTTGATCATTAACTGCTTAGATTCTCATATATACTTATTGCACTTTGATTAATCATTTGAGGGGGTGCATTAACTGATATAAAAAAGTGAACAGTTAACTTAGAACATTTACTATTTTCGCTGTACATTAACTTTGATATAAACTGTTCTAAAGATCTGTTCAAAAGCAACCTTTGGTCCTATACTTACCTATTCAGGCCTCTTAGGGATTCAACACTTATTGGTTAAGCACTTTCCAAATAGCCCCTAAGTAACTTAGTGGAATTAGGATCCAACTAAAACTAGAAAATTAGCTTGATCATATGGGGATCAAATCCGGTTACAGGTGGGTTTTATAGGTGAATGTTAATCAAGTAACATGTAACTAGTTTAAGTTAAAACAAAAAGACCCTTAGGTTCTTATAATTATAGAGAACAAATCCATATATTTCACTGTCATTTAAAAGATCATATCGTTGTCAAGAAGTTGTCTTGAAGCATATATACAGTTATTCATTAATAAACAGCATGGTTTGAAAAAATATATTGCAAGATAAAAAGTATAGGGGGTGTTTGTGTAACTGTTTGATAGTTGTATTGTATTAGGACTATTATTGTAATAAGCAAATAGTATAGGGACCAATGTAATAGGCGGGAAATAGTTTGAATGGTTGTTATGGTCGTTATAAATGGTTGAGCAGGGGAACAACTTCCTCAGCTTCGTTTTCGTCCTATCTTTCTCTCTCTCTCTCTCTCTCTTTGTTTCTCTCACTACAAACTTAGCTCATCAATTGGTATCAGAGCTCTTTTGATCTGAGCTCCGGTGACCACAGTTATCCAGCATTAACCACCATTCGCCATCGTAACTCCGATCATCTTCTTCGTTCTTGTTCTTTCTGTTATTCATTTCTTTCCATCATTCGTTTCATTTCTGTACCTGGATTGATCTTTGGAGATCAGTCTATTCTTGGATTTGATTAATTTGTGATTGAATCCTTCCTATTCTTTGTTTCTGATTCAGTTTCATTCGTTCAAATCACCATTAATGGCAGCCAACACTCGTCAACAAGAAATGGATAAACTCGAAAAAACCTTGGAAGGCCATGCACAATCCATTAAAAATACTCAGACCCTTCAAGAAGATAACAGGACAGCCATCAATCAATTGAACCTTAACCTACAAACTATGTTTGATAGCCTTAAACAACAGTTGGACACTCTCCAATTGCAGAATAATAATAATCAAAATGATAATAATAATCACCTACAAATTAACCACCATGATCAAACAATGTCTAGAATTGCCCGTTTAGATTTCCCTAAATTCAACGGTGAATATGTCAATGGTTAGGTCAATAAGTGCAATCATTTCTACATGAAGGTCCAATTTGCAGTCACTAATCTTGTATGAATTGCCTTGAAATGGCATCAAGGGTACTTGTCCGATTCCAATAGACCCATTGAGATGATTACTTGGGATGAGTATCCATTAAAACCAGGTTCTCTGAGAGCTTTTGGGAAGATGCAATGGAGGAAATGAAGAATTTGCAACAGACTGGTTCGTTGGATGACTACTGCAACTCTTTTGACTTGTTAATGACTAAAGTCACCTTGTCAGAAGAGTATGCTGCTAGCCTTTTTGTTGGAGGGTTAAAACCTGAGATTAGATGTCTAGTCAAGGTTTACAAAACAAGAACACTAAGGGAAGCCATTGCAATGGCTAAGCAGCAAGATACGGTTCACACTACCTTATTTGGAGCCAACGATTTCAAGAAAACAAATTGGAACAAAACTGCTTCTACCAACAATGGAAGTAAGGCCAATTATGGAAACAAATCAATAAATGTAAGTGCTGCAAACCCACCTTTATTACCTACACCTAATAATAATAAATTTTGCCCTAAAAGTGTGAGGAGATTGTCCACTAAAGAGGCCGATGAGAAAATGGCAAAATGAGAGTGTTTTTTCTGTCCTTAAAAATACTCTGCTACTCATAAGTGCAAGAATACACAATTATTTGTAATTGAGATTGTTGATGATGATGAATGTGATGTAGAAATGGGTATTGAGGCGATAGAATTGGCTAAGATATTGGGACAGCCTCAAATTTCCATTCAAGCAATGAATGGGATTTCCATCTTATTATACAATGAAAATTGTAGGATCTTTTGGAACAAGAGAGTTGTATATACTAGTGGATTCTGGTTCCACTCACAACTTCATTAGTGAGAAACTGACTAGATTGTTACAAATGATTACACAAGATGTTCCAGCCTTAAAGGTTTATATGGCCAATGGTAATCAAATCAGTTTTGCTCAAATGTGTAAAAAATTCAAGTGGATGATGCAGGGCATGTGGTTTGAGGCAGATGTTATGGTGATACCGTTGGATAGTTATGACATGGTGCTGGGAATTCAACGGTTGTCTCCTTTGGGTGACATTGTTTGGAACTTTAATCAAATGACCATGGAGTTCAAAGTAAATGGTGAGAAAAAGTTGTTAAAAGGGGTCAATAATAATAATAAGATGACTGTTTGTTCTATAGAACAAGTGGATCATATGTTGAGTTACCCAAGTCAGTTAGTTGGATCTCAAATGTTTGAATTTAGTTGATGACCTTAGAAGGGCAGAATGGTTAAAGTACAAATGTGACAAAAGAAGTGGTTGATGATAGAATTCAGGAACTGATTGGCCAGTATAAAGAAGTGTTTGATTAACCAAAGGGGCTACCCCCTTCAATAAGTTATGATCATAAGATTGAGTTAAAGAATGAAGATCAGGTCATCAACTTAAAACCTTATAGGTATCAATCCATTCAGAAGGTTGTAATTGAAAAAATGACTAATGAGTTGCTGAAATCAGGAGTTATAAGGAACAATAAGAGCTCTTTTGCTTCTTCTGTTGTTTTAGTAAAAAAAAAGATGGTTCTTGGCGTATGTGCATTGATTACAGAAAGTTAAACAATGCAACAATTAAAAACAGCTTCCCAATACCCTTAATAGATGAATTATTAGAGGAACTCAAGGGAGTAGCTATCTTTTCTAAACTGGATCCGAGGTCTGGCTACCATCAGGTTAGAATGTTTGAAAAAAACAGTTATAAAACTGCTTTTAGAACTCACCAGGGGCTTTTTGAATTTTTGGTTATGCCCTTTGGTTTAACCAATGCCCCTGCCACTTTTCAAGCATTAATGAACCAATCCTTCAAACCATTTTTGAGAAAATTTGTACTTGTCTTTTTCTATGATATTTTGGTTTACAGGCAAGATATCAATCAACATTTGGTTCATTTAAAACAAGTTTTGCAAGTATTAAAGAAACAACAATTGTTTGCTAAGCAATCAAAGTGTTCTTTTGGGGGTCAACAAGTGGAATACTTAGGCCATATAATCATAAAGGAAGGGGTTGCCATTGACCCAAAGAAAATTGAAGCAGATAAATCTTGGCCTGTTCCTAGTAATGTGAAATAGTTGAGAGGCTTCCTAGGGTTGGCAGGGTATTACAGGAAGTTTATTAGGTCCTTTGGCATTATTGCCAAACCTCTAACTGAGCTTACCAAGAAAGACTCATTTAGATGGAATGAATTAGCACAACAGGCCTTTGAGCAGCTAATCATGCTCTAACTGAGGCTCGTATGTTGGCCCTACCTAATTTGGATAAACCCTTTATTATTGAGACAGATGCATCAGCTAAAGGTGTTGGGGCAGTTTTAATACAAGATGATCACCCTTTGGCATTTTTCAGCAAGGCTCTTTTGTCCTAGACAAATGGTGCTTTCTGTGTATGAAAAGGAGCTTCTAGCTTTTATAATGGCCATGAAACAGTGGCATTATTATCTAGTAGTCAAGCCCTTTGTGATTAAGACTGACCAGAAAAGTCTTACACACTTGTTAACTTAGAAAATAACAACCCCCTCCAACACTCTTGGCTGTCTAAGCTAATGGGTTATAACTATGTAATTCAATACAAAAAGGGTGTAGAAAATGTGGCAGCTGATGCATTATCTAGAGTGGAAAGTTCATTAGTTTTTACAATGGTTTTATCTTCTTTTGACCCATTAATGTTGGAGGAAATTAAAAGGAGTTGGGAGCAGGATGCAACCTTGTAGACTGTGATCAACCAACTTTCACAAGGGCAGGAAGTTCCTAAGTATACTTGGCAGGATGGGTTATTAAAGAGAAAACAAAAGTTGGTAGTAGGGGCAGTTTTGGAATTAAGAAAAAATTAATTCAAATATGCCACTCTTCTGCCATGGGGGGTCATAGTGGAGTTCATGCCACTCATCAAAGATTGAAGCCCTATTTTATTGGAAAGGGCAGGTTAAACAAGTTAAGGAGTTCATAAGAGCTTGTACTGTTTGTCAGCAAGCAAAGTATGATAATGCTGCTTATCCAGGGTTGTTACAGCCTTTACCAATTCCTACTGAAGTATGGGCTGATATTAGCATGGATTTTATTACTGGGCTCCCAAAGTCACAAGATCTTATTATGGGTTATTAAATGGGAAAAGAAATCAAAATTATAAATTGGAAAGCCTGTTCCTAAGGGGCCCAACGAATTCCTAATTGGAATTAGGGGGTCCTTTTTGATTGATTCTTTTATCACATTGGGAGATTTTACATGGGCCTATTCGATAACAATTGGATGATGACAAAATTATCAAAGATTGAGATTCCTTATTTCGATTCAACAATGTATGAATAGTTCCTTGATTTGTATTAAGGGATTCTTGAATCCTTGCCTTGGAATAGGAATAAATGGAAGAAAACGGATTGACATTAGCGCGGACGCCCGGTAGCGGAAGCTATTTTGGTGATTGTGGATAGATTGACCAAGTATGGTCATTTTATGGCCTTGTCCCATCCTTTTTGTACACAAACTGTGGCTCAACTGTTCCTGGATAATGTTTATAAACTGCATGGATGGCCCTCAACAATAGTGTCTGATAGAGATGCGGTATTTTCTTAGCCATTTTTGGAAGGAGTTTACCAAATTGCAAGGTGTCACCTTGGCAAAGTTAACTGCATATCATCCTCAGTCTGATGGCCAGACTGAGGTGGTGAACAGATGTCTTGAGACCTACTTAAGGTGTATGACAATGGAAAGGCCATCATCTTGGGTCAAATGGCTTTCATTGGCTGAATTTTGGTACAATACCAACTTTCATAGTGCCATCAACACAACACCTTTTCAGGCTCTAATGGTTATGCACCTCCCTTGCACGTTCCCTATGTGCACAGGGATTCTATGGTAGCCACAGTGGATGACTTAATGATTTCAAGGGAAGAGACCATCAAGTTATTAAGGGAATCACTATTGAAGGCACATAACAGAATGAGGCAACAAGCTAACAAGCATAGGAGTGAAAGAGAATTTGCAGTAGGGGATTGGGTGTTTTTGAAGCTGCAAAGTTATGTGCAGAGCTCAATTCATGGTCATAGTTATAATAAGCTCTCCCCTAAGTATTTTGGACCCTACTTGATAGTTCAGAAGAAGATTGGACCTATTGCTTACAGACTGGACCTGCTGATGATGCCAGTAATCACCCAACATTCCATGTGTCACTCTTAAAGAAGGCCAATGGCCCACCTACTGCAGTGATCCCTATTCCTAAGGGTCACAGGTTCTCCATGGTTCCTGAAAAGATTCTGGATTCAAGGCTTATAAGAAGGGGAAATAGAGCAGCAGGTCAAGTTTTGGTGAAACGGACTGGGTTGCCAGATTTTGATTCAACATGGGACTACAGGGATGAATTGCAACTAAGATTTCCAGATTTCCAGTTTATGGATCTTTGAGGACAAAGATGTTAATAACCAGGGAGTATTGATGCAAGATAAATAGTATAAGGGGTATTTGTGTAACTGTTTGGTAGTTGTATTATATTAGAAGGACTATTATCGTAATAAGCAAATAGTATAGGGACCAATGTAATAGACGGGAAATAGTTTGAATGATTGTTATGGTCGTTATAAATGGTTGAGCAGGGAAACAACCCCCTCAGCTTTGATTTGGTCTTCTCTCTCTTTCTCTTTATTTCTCTCACTAAAAACTTAGCTCATCAAAATAATAATTACTGATTCCACTTGTTGTTGGTTAAAAAATAATGTATATAAATATGACCATATATTAATGTACGTCGGTCATCTTTGTTTTTTTTTCTTGAATATTAACTTTAATTCAAAACCGAGGATTTCCAAAAACACATCAATGGAGGAACGGGAAGGTCATAAGGTGTCTTATCATGCTACAAATTCAGATAAAGGATACGAAGCTGACTGGAGGGTAATCAGAGTAATAATGCGAGAATTACATAGAGATTCGTAAACAGGATAAGACTCAAGATTAAAAGACCGTAATTATCGGTACTTTTGGAGTTTCAGGGAACCGAATGGAGGGACGGGTAGGCCATAAGGTGTCTTATCATGCTACAGACTCAGATAAAGGATACGAAGCTAACTGGAGGGTAACCAGAGTGATAATGCGAGAATTACGTAGAGATTCATTCACAGGAAAAGACTCCAGTTTAAAAGACCGTAACTATCGGTACTTTTGGAATTTCAGGGACTCGAATGGAGGAACGGGAAGGCCATAAGGTGTCTTGTCAAGATACAGACTTGGATAAAGGATACGAAGCTGACTGGAGGATAATTGGAGTGATAATGCGAGAATTACGTAGAGATTCGTACACAGGAAAAGTCTCAAGTTTAATAACCCGAACTATTGGTAATTTTGGAGTTTCAAGGACCCGAATGGAGGAACGGGAAGGCCATAAGGTGTCTTATCATGATACAGACTTAGATAAGGGATACGAAGCTGACTAGAGGGTAATCAGAGTGATAATGCGAGAATTACGTGGAGATTCGTACACTGGAAAAGACTTCAGTTTAAAACACCATAACTATCGGTACTTTTGGAGTTTCAAGGACCCGAATGGAGGAACGGGAAGGTCATAAGGTATCTTATCATGCTACAGACACATATAAAGGACACGAAACTGACCGAATAGTAATCGGACTCGCGATGCGACAATTACATAGGTATTCGTACACAGGAAAAGACTCCAGTTTAAAAGACAATAATTATCGGTACTTTTGGAGTTTCAGGGACCCGAATGGAGGAACGGAAAGGCTATAAGGTGTCTTATAAAGCTACAGACTCAGATAAACGATACGAAGCTGACTGGAGGGTAATCAGAGGGATAATGCGAGAATTACATAGAGATTCGTACATAGGAAAAGACTTCAGTTTAAAAGACCGTAACTATCGGTACTTTTGGATTTTCAGGAACCCGAATGGAGGAACTGGAAGGTCATAAGGTATCTTATCATGCTACAGACACATATAAAGACACGAAACTGACCGAATAGTAATCGGACTCACGTTGCGACAATTACGTAGATATTCGTACACAGGAAAAGACTCCAGTTTAAAAGACAATAACTATCGGTACTTTTGGAGTTTCAGGGACTCGAATGGAGGAACGGAAAGGCCATAAGGTCTCTTATCATGCTACAGACTCAGATAAAGGATACGAAGCTGACTGGAGGGTAATCAGAGTGATAATGCAAGAATTACGTAGAGATTCGTACACAGGAAAAGACTCCAGTTTAAAAGACCGTAATTATCTGTACTTTTGGAGTTTCAGGGACTCGAATAGAGGAACGGGTAGGCCATAAGGTGTCTTATCATGCTACAGACTTAGATAAAGGATAGGAAGCTGACTGGAGGGTAATCAGAGTGATAATGTGAGAATTACGTAGAGATTCATTCACAGGAAAAGACTTCGGTTTAAAAGACCATAACTATAAGTACTTTTGTTGTTTTAGGGACCCGAATGGAGGAACAGGAAGGCCATAAGGTCTCTTGTCAAGATACATAATCGGATAAAGGATACGAAGCTGACTGGAGGATAACAGGAGTGATAATGCGAGAATTACGTAGAGATTCATACACAGGAAAAGACTCAAGTTTAAAAACCCGTAACTATCGGTACTTTTGGAGTTTCAGGGACCCGAATGGAAGAACAGGAAGGCCATAAGGGGTCTTATCTTGATACAGATTTAGATAAGGGATACGAAGCTAACTGGAGGGTAATCAGTGTGATAATGCAAGAAATACGTAGAGAATCGTACATAGGAAAAGGCTTCAGTTTAAAAGACCGTAACTATCGGTACTTTTGGAGTTTAAGGGACCCGAATGGAGGAGCGAGAAGGCCATAAGGTGTCTTATCATGCTACAGACTCAGATAAAGGATACGAATCTGACTGGAGGGTAATCACAGTGATAATGCAAGAATTACGTTGATATTCGTACACAGGAAAAGACTCCAGTTTAAAAGACCGTAATTATCTTTACTTTTGGAGTTTCAGGGACCCGATTGGAGGAACGGGTAGGCCATAAGGTGCCTTATCATGCTAAAGACTCAGATAAAGGATACGAAGCTGATTGGAGGGTAATCAGACTGATAATGCGAGAATTACGTAGAGAGTCATTCGCAGGAAAAGACTTCAGTTTAAAAGACCGTAACTATCGGTACTTTTGGAGTTTCAGGGATCCGAATGGAGGAACGGGAAGGCCATAAGGTGTGTTGTCTAGATACAGAGTCGGATAAAGGATACAAAGCTGTCTGTAGGATAATTGGAGTGATAATGCGAGAATTACGTAGTGACTCGTACACAGGAAAAGACTCAAGTTTAAAAACCCGTAACTATCATTAATTTTGAAGTTTCAGGGACCCGAATGGAGGAACAGGAAGGCCATAAGGGGTCTTATCTTGATACAGACTTAGATAAGGGGTACGAAGCTGACTGGAGTGTAATCAAAGTGATAATGCAAGAAATACATAGAGAATCGTACATAGGAAAAGACTTTAGTTTAAAAGACCGTAACTATCGCTAGTTTTGGAGTTTCAGGGACCCGAATGGAGGAACGGGAAGGTCATAAGGTATCTTATCATGCTACAGTCACATATAAAGTACACGAAACTGACCGAATAGTAATCGGACTCGCGATGCGACAATTACATAGGTATTCGTACACAGGAAAAGACTCCAATTTAAAAGACAATAATTATCGGTACTTTTGGAGTTTCATGGATCCGAATGGAGGAACGGAAAGACCATAAGGTGTCTTATCATGCTACATACTCAGATAAACGATACGAACCTGACTGGAGGGTAATCAGAGTGATAATGCGAGAATTACATAGAGATTCGTACACAGGAAAAGACTTCAGTTTAAAAGACCGTAACTAGCGGTACTTTTGGAGTTTCAGGGACTCGAATGGAGGAACGGGAATGCCATAAGGTGTCTTATCATACTACAGACTCAGATAAAGGATACGAAGCTGACTGGAGGGAAATCGGAGTGATAATGCGAGAATTACGTAGAGATTCGTACACAGGAAAAGACTCCAGTTTAAAAGACCGTAACTATTAGTACTTTTGGAGTTTCAGGGACTTGAATGGAGGAACGTGAAGGTCATAAGGTATCTTATCATGCTACAGACTCAGATAAAGGATACAAAGCTGATTGGAGGGTAATCAGAGTGATAATGCGAGAATTACGTAGAGATTCATTCACATGAAAAGACTCCAGTTTAAAAGATCGTAACTATCGGTACTTTTGGAGTTTCAGAGACCCAAATGGAGGAACGGGAATGCCATAAGGTGTCTTATCATACTACAGACTCAGATAAAGGATACGAAACAGACTTGAGGTTAATCGGAGTCATAATGCAAGAATTACGTAGAGATTCATACACAGGAAAAGACTTCGGTTTAAAAGACCGTAACTATCGGTACTTGTGGAGTTTCAGGGACCCGAATGGAGGAACGTGAAGGTCATAAGGTATCTTATCATGCTACAGACACATATAAAGGACACGAAATTGAACGAGTAGTAATCGGACACACGATGTGACAATTACGTAGATAATCGTGCACAGGAAAAGACTTCAGTTTAAAAAACCGTAACTATCGGTACTTTTTGAGTTTCAGGGACCCGAATGGAGGAACGGGAAGGCCATAAGGTGTCTTATCATGCTACAAACTCAGATAAAGGATACGAAGCTGGCTGGAGGGTAATCAGAGTGATAATGCAAGAATTACGTAGATATTCGTACACAGGAAAAGAGTCAAGTTTAAAAGACCGTAATTATCGTTACTTTTGGAGTTTCAGGGACCCGAATGGAGGAACGGGTAGGCCATAAGGTGTCTTATCATGCTACAGACTTAGATAAAGGATACGAAGCTGACTGGAGGGTAATCGGAGTGATAATGCGAGAATTACGTAGAGATTCGTACACAGGAAAAGACTCTAGTTTAAAAGACCGTAACTATCAGTACTTTTGGAGTTTCAGGGACCCGAATGGAGGAACGGGAAGGCCATAAGCTGTCTTATCATGATACAGACTTTGGTAAGGGATACGAAGCCCACTGGAGGGTAATCGGAGTGATAATGCGAGAATTACGTGGAGATTGGTTCATTGGAAAAGACTTCAGTTTATAAGACCGTAACTATCGGTACTTTTGGAGTTTCAGGGACCCGAATGGAGAACGTGAAGGTCATAAGGTATCTTATCATGCTACAGACACATATAAAGGACATGAAATTGACCGAGTAGTAATCGCACTCACGATGCGACAATTACGTAGATAATCGTACACAGGAAAAGAATTCAGTTTAAAAGATCGTAACTATCAGTACTTCTGGATTTTCAGGGACTCGAATGGAGGTACGTGAAGGTCATAAGGTATCTTATCATGCTACAGACACATATAAAGGACACGAAATTGACCGAGTAGTAATCGGACTCACGATGCTACAATTACGTAGTTAATCGTACACAGGAAAAGACTTCAGTTTAAAAGACCGTAACTATGGCCTGAAACATCAAGACTAGAAAACAAGCATTACGAGCAACGTAACGATAAACGAATCACTAATAAAACAATTGTTCGATGTGAAGCCCTACAATGGACCTTCACAAATTTAAAGAATCCAAACATACAATGGTTGACACGTGTACAATACACGTGTCTAGTTCTGTGAAAAGAATAAGGAATTAACAAAAATTAGATTCCTTTTCGATTGAATGTTGAAGGCCACAAACACAAAAGGATAGAGATGTAAATCATACCCAAAAGATATAACTAGGTTCCACAGCATGAACCTTAGAAGCTCAAGAAACAAGATCAACATGATCTTAAACTGGTTTAAGAAAAGCGAAGTCACAAATGACACGAAATGGGAGAATTGGCAATCACGTCCGCAACAACAAAAGAATGAATAACATTTATCCATTATTTATATACATACAACACATAACAATATAGATACCCTCATGATAGGAATTCTTAGAACTATCAAGTGCCTGTAAATTTGCAATAACGTGACGTCTGCGTTATCAAAAATTTACCTCACAAGATCATCCTATTAACCTCCATCATGAGTTGTATCACTAGCACTCGTCACATTTACATAATAGCACGTATATATCACATAATATAATGTTTGTCGTGCGCGCCACTTTTCCCAGTGCTCTTCCTGTCTGCATTCCAGCTTCGCAGCATCATCGCCAAAACGAGGTGCCTCATCAAGAAGTTTCTGACCCAAGTCGACCTTGACTACATAGCATACTCCGAACCCGGGATGCGAGACCGCAAATGCTAAAACAATCCCTTTTCCAACTCGTTCAAATAACGTGACACGTGTGAGCGTTCCCATTAAGTCCAAGCTTGAGTCGACAACCATTGGCTATACGTACTATATATACTTTAAGTAAATGCACACAGTATATAAACAAGTAAATTGTTTCTCATACCAAGAAACAATGACTCAGCTAACTCTATGTGAATAACCACTCTGATATCTAAAGTGATGACTCGTCAGTCCCAGTGAGGTATGCCTAACCACCACGTGTTATTGCCCTTTCTATATACCATTATAGAAAATCCTGACTTCCTATTCACATAAGAAAACAAATGTTCCTTTCGACAAAGAAACGTACGCTGAGCTAGAGTAATTAAATACACTAATAGTCATGTAACACACTTGGCAGCGGTTGGAATTTCAGTTCCTAGGCGTTCGTGCTAAATACTTTGTCTTAGAAATTTTGGTCCCTACTTCAAAACAAACTCAGGTTAAAGCCTAGATATCTACCCAGATACCTAATTCGCTAAAACCTATGGCTCTGATACCAAACTGTCACACCCCGACTTTTCCCTCGTCGGTTGTGACGTTCGGTAGCTTCACCACGCAACGGAAAGATGCTTCTAAGACCTTTGGTTCCCTGAACGCCAATTCTAACCCTCTAAGATCCCCGATCCCAAGACGTTGCCCACTCCAACCATGCCGTTACCAAAGTTTAAACCTGAAAGACATACTTAAAAAGTCAACATAAAGCTGGTGAGTTCATAAGTTTAACAAAACGTTTCCAAAGGTTACCAAATGTTACCAAAAGTGTTCCAAGTTCAAACCCGTCAATACTATGAAATGTTCAAACCAAAGTACGCTAGCTAGGCGTATGTTTTGTTACTACTACGATTAAAAACCATTACTGGACACGTCATAAGTTACCAATGTTACAGCCCGAATAATGTTACAACTTACAAGGTCGAGACAATATGCACCCGCCCGGCCCTCCAAGCCATCGAGTGGGGCAGCTCACGCCCAATAGATCTATCCACATTTCCCCCGTTGTGCTACACCGCACATTCATGGTTTCCCCCGGGACTTTAAAAGATCGTATAGTAACCCGTAATAACCCATAGTATGACAATAGTTCTCAAAACATAGTTCAACACATGTTTTCTCCCCCAAAAGTAAAACCAAAGAAAGTGGTGCCGTGAACTCACGCACCCGTTTCATTTATCAAAACTTGTTTCGTTTTAAATTCCTCAAGTTTGCATAAAAGAAGTATGTCTTTCCCCCGAAAACCTTTACAAAAACAGTAAAAAGTGGGGTTATGAACTCACCTTAATGTCCATGCTAAGCTAGCAACCAAAGCCTGAAACCTCGACCGACTTCCTCGTGCCCTAATTACCAACAAGGACACCTTAACAGTCTATCACACATAAGCCTAGCTTATCAACCGCTTAAAAGATAGTCTACTCGACTGCCTAGACTCGTGTGTACCAACACGAGTCTTAAAACGTTTCAACTCGACGAACCGATCATGACTTACCTTAATTCACAAGTTACATACAACATAGTACCCAAGTTTCACACTTGTCACTATTCGTGTGTAAACCTTGTTGGACTAGCACCCCGAAACGTATAATTATCCTAAATCGTAGCTCGTCTCGTAAATCATTTATAAATATATTTTAGAAAATACTCTTTAAAGAAATACAGGTTTAGTTATTAAAACCGTTTAATAACAATTGTCACTTTTTCTCAAATATTGTTTGAAAATCATCTTTATTGTTACAAAGAATTAATCCTCGGAAAACATTTCGATTTCGTATAACGCACTTGTCCAAAACACTTAGAGAAATTTATTTATAGAAATAGCAGTTCGTTACGCTTCGATTTTATAAAAATTCGGGCAGAGTTTCCTCTGTTTTTGCACAAACCAGACAACACCCGTTGTCTACAATTTTCCCCCAAAACAACTTTCAAACACAAGTCACCAAGTCATTTTATCCAAAGTTCCGATTCACGAGATTCTATATGTTTCGATACCTAAATACACTTAATTATATAAATATATATATATATATACCAATATATATATATAATATAGTCCAACGACATAGTCCAATATTATTTAGTCCGATGTCCGATATAAGTTACGTCAAATCAACCGTTTACCAAATCATCCGTTTATAATATATAGTTACCGATTATTATTCTTGTTCGGTCCGTTCGCGAGTCAAAACTAGTTCGTCCGTATCAATATATTTATAAATATCTAATATTCATAAATATATAATATTTACAAATATACAATATTTATAAACATATAAACAATAATAAATACAAATCTAAAGTATACCGAATCACACGCGTATAACCCGAAGCCACCTCGAACCACGTGCAGACCGGAACGCTGACCCGTTGACCAGCAGTTGACCAGCTTTGACCGGGTTGACTCGGTTTGACCGAAGCTTGACTGACTTGACCAGCACCGTGCTCCGTACCCCGAAACCCGAGCCGACCAGACCTGACCCGAAGCCAATCAACCCGGTCAGGACCCAAAACCAAATCTGACCCGCTTTGACGTGACCCGCAACAGACCCACCTTGACCCGAGCCGAACCATCCATGACTGAATCTGACTCGAACCAAGGTTCACCCAAAACAGACTGGTGCCGGACCACCACCATCTCCGATCGTCACCCTTCACCTGAGCAAAACCACCACCGTCGGCCTTCACCCAACCCGTCACAACCACCACCTGATGTGAACCAGCACCCAAATACGAAGCCAAACCACCACGAACCAGACCACCACAGCCGCCATCAACAATAAAACCACCACTACCTGGAAGACCCCTTGACCAGAACCTCCATCGTGACCTCAACTGGACCACAACCGAACTTCACAACCCCCCCCCCCCCCTTACACGAGTCTGAAGCAGCGCCACCTTGAACCACAGTCATCTTCCCAGCATTATCGTCGTCATCAGGTGACCACCATACCTTTAACCCGACCCTATCAGCTCTGCAACCATCCGCTGTCACCATCGATCCCACCGACAACCTACCCTCAAAATGAGACCTAACCTCCTCGAACTAACACCACTTGACGCCATTACAGCCCTTATCGGCCTCCACGGATCACAATCAACCCATTTCAGGGTCGGAAATCACCTCGCCGCCACCACCAAGGATGGTGGTGGTCGGCTGCCATAAGGAGAGAGAGGGATTGCGGAGAGAGAGTAGAGAGAGAGAGACAGGTCTAGAGAGAGACAGTAGTGAGAGAGAGAGCATGTTGTGGCTGCAACTCAATGAAGAAGAAGAAGGATTATGCCCTTTTATACTTAGGGTTAGGTTAGGTGGGTTATTACCGCGTATCGAACCCGTTTTAAACGTAAACGTCTCGGTTTCTATTTAGGCTCCATAATTAACTATAAAAATTTGTCGGTTTCGTTCGAAATTAAAAACAATAATAAACCGAGCAAAAATATAAATATTTTCATTACCAGATGCGTGCTTTCAGAACACGCGTTTAAATCACGTTAATTAAATCGTTCGCAGTTTCCATTGTTAAAACGATCCGTAAACTTCCGAAACTCAATAATTAACAATATTTATAATAAATAATTATTTAATATCACGTCGGTATTAATCGAAAGTTGCCGGTTGTCACAACCCGAGTGGGGAACAGGAAGGGCATAAAGTGTCTTATTATGATACTGTCTTAGATAAGGGATACGAAGCTGACTGGAGGGTAATCAGAGTGATATTGCAAGAATTACGTAGAGAAATCGTACACAGGAAAAGACATCAGTTTAAAAGACCGTAACTATTGGAACTTTTGGAGTTTCAGGGACCCAAATGGAGGAACGGGAAGGTCATAAGGTATCTTATCATGCTACAGACACATATAAAGGATACGAAACTGACCGAATAGTAATTGGACTGGCGATGCGACAATTACGTAGGTATTCGTACACAAGAAAAGACTCCAGTTTAAAAGACAATAATTATCGGTACTTTTGGAGTTTCAGGGACCCAAATGGAGGAACGGAAATGCCAAAAGGTGTCTTATCATGCTACAGACTCAGATAAAGGATACGAAGCTGACTGGAGGGTAATGAGAGTGATAATGCTAGAATTACATAGATATTCGTACATAGGAAAAGACTTCAGTTTAAAAGACCGTAACTATCGATACTTTTGGAGTTTCAGGGACTCGAATGGAGGAACGGGAAGGTCATAAGGTATCTTATCAAGCTACAGACACATATAAATGACACGAAACTGACCGGATAGTAATCGGACTGATGATGCGAGAATTACGTAGAGATTCGTACACAGGAAAAGACTCCAGTTTAAAAGACGGTAACTATCGGTACTTTTGGAGTTTCAGGGACCCGAATGGAGGAACGGGAAGGCCATAAGCTGTCTTATCGTGATACAGACATAGATAAGGGTTACGAAGCTGACTGGAGGGTAATCGGAGTGATAATGCGAGAATTACGTAGAGATTCGTACACAGGAAAAGACTTCAGTTTAAAAGACCGTAACTAACGGTACTTTTGGAGTTTCAGGGACCTGAATGGAGGAATGTGAAGGTCATAAGGTACTTTATCAAGCTACAGACACATATAAATGACACGAAACTGACCGGATAGTAATAGGACTCATGATGCGACAATTACTTAGAGATTCGTACACAGGAAAAGACTCCAGTTTAAAAGACCGTAACAATCAGTACTTTTGGAGTTTCAGAAAAAGGATACGAAGCTGACTGTAGGGTAATCGGGGTGATAATGCGAGAATTACGTAGAGATTCGTACACAGGAAAAGACTCCAGTTTAAAAGACAATATTTATCGGTACTTTTGGAGTTTCAGGGACCCGAATGGAGGAACGGAAAGGCCATAAGGTGTCTTATCATGCTACGACTCAGATAAAGGATACGAAGCTCACTGGAGGGTAATGAGAGTGATAATGCTAGAATTACATAGATATTCGTACACAGGAAAAGACTTCAGTTTAAAAGACCGTAACTATCGGTACTTTTGGAGTTTCAGGGACCCGAATGGAGGAACGGGAAGGTCATAAGGTATCTTATCAAGCTACAGACACATATAAATGACACGAAACTGACCGGATAGTAATAGGACTCATGATGCGACAATTACTTAGAGATTCGTACACAGGAAAAGACTCCAGTTTAAAAGACCGTAACAATCAGTACTTTTGGAGTTTCAGGGACCCGAATGGAGGAATGGGAAGGCCATAAAGTGGCTTATCATGCTACAGACTCAGAAAAAGGATACGAAGCTGACTGTAGGGTAATCGGGGTGATAATGCGAGAATTACGTAGAGATTCGTACACAGGAAAAGCTCCAGTTTAAAAGACAATATTTATCGGTACTTTTGGAGTTTCAGGGACCCGAATGGAGGAACGGAAAGGCCATAAGGTGTCTTATCATGCTACAGACTCAGATAAAGGATACGAAGCTGACTGGAGGGTAATGAGAGTGATAATGCTAGAATTACATAGATATTCGTACATAGGAAAAGACTTCAGTTTAAAAGACCGTAACTATCGATACTTTTGGAGTTTCAGGGACTCGAATGGAGGAACGGGAAGGTCATAAGGTATCTTATCAAGCTACAGACACATATAAATGACACGAAACTGACCGGATAGTAATCGGACTGATGATGCGAGAATTACGTAGTGATTCGTACACAGGAAAAGACTCCAGTTTAGAAGACCGTAACTATCGGTACTTTTGGAGTTTCAGGGACCCGAATGGAGGAACGGGAAGGCCATAAGCTGTCTTATCGTGATACAGACATAGATAAGGGATACGAAGCTGACTGGAGGGTAATCGG
This sequence comes from Ambrosia artemisiifolia, assembly GCA_032199755.1. Classification (NCBI taxonomy): domain Eukaryota; kingdom Viridiplantae; phylum Streptophyta; class Magnoliopsida; order Asterales; family Asteraceae; genus Ambrosia; species Ambrosia artemisiifolia. Next base: position 28,104,441 of record CM063524.1, on the reverse strand, counting down.
AGTGATAATGCGAGAATTACGTAGAGATTCGTACACAGGAAAAGACTTCAGTTTAAAAGACCGTAACTAACGGTACTTTTGGAGTTTCAGGGACCTGAATGGAGGAATGTGAAGGTCATAAGGTACTTTATCAAGCTACAGACACATATAAATGACACGAAACTGACCGGATAGTAATAGGACTCATGATGCGACAATTACTTAGAGATTCGTACACAGGAAAAGACTCCAGTTTAAAAGACCATAACAATCAGTACTTTTGGAGTTTCAGGGACCCGAATGGAGGAATGGGAAGGCCATAAAGTGGCTTATCATGCTACAGACTCAGAAAAAGGATACGAAGCTGACTGTAGGGTAATCCGGGTGATAATGCGAGAATTACGTAGAGATTCGTACACAGGAAAAGACTCCAGTTTAAAAGACAATATTTATCGGTACTTTTGGAGTTTCAGGGACCCGAATGGAGGAACGGAAAGGCCATAAGGTGTCTTATCATGCTACAGACTCAGATAAAGGATACGAAGCTGACTGGAGGGTAATGAGAGTGATAATGCTAGAATTACATAGATATTCGTACATAGGAAAAGACTTCAGTTTAAAAGACCGTAACTATCGATACTTTTGGAGTTTCAGGGACTCGAATGGAGGAACGGGAAGGTCATAAGGTATCTTATCAAGCTACAGACACATATAAATGACACGAAACTGACCGGATAGTAATCGGACTGATGATGCGAGAATTACGTAGAGATTCGTACATAGGAAAAGACTCCAGTTTAAAAGACCGTAACTATCGGTACTTTTGGAGTTTCAGGGACCCGAATGGAGGAACGGGAAGGCCATAAGCTGTCTTATCATGCTACATACTCAGAAAAAGGGAACGAAGCTGACTGTAAGGTAATCGGAGTGATAATGCGAGAATTAGGTAGAGATTCATACACAGGAAAAGACTCCAGTTTAAAAAACAATAATTATCGGTACTTTTGGAGTTTCAGGGACTCGAATGGAGGAACGGAAAGGCCATAAGGTGTCTTATCATGCTACGACTCAGATAAAGGATACGAAGCTGACTGGAGGGTAATGAGAGTGGTAATGCTAGAATTACATAGATATTCGTACACAGGAAAAGACTTCTGTTTAAAAGACCGTAACTATCGGTACTTTTGGAGTTTCAGGGACTCGAATGGAGGAACGGGAAGGTCATAAGGTATCTTATCAAGCTACAGACACATATAAATGACACGAAACTCACCGGATAGTAATCGGACTCATGATGCGACAATTACGTAGAGATTCGTACACAGGAAAAGACTCCAGTTTAATGGACCATAACAATCGCTACTTTTGGAGTTTCAGTGACCCGAATGGAGGAACGGGAAGGCCATAAGGTGTCTTATCATGCTACAGACTCAGAAAAAGGACACGAAGCTGACTGGAGGGTAATCGGAGTGATAATGCGAGAATTACGTAGAGATTCGTATACAGGAAAAGACTCTAGTTTAAAAGACCGTAACTATCGGTACTTTTGGAGTTCCAGGGACCCGAATGGAGAAATGGGAAGGCCATAAGCTGTCTTATATTGATACAGACATAGATAAGGGATACGAAGCTGACTGGAGGGTAATCGGAGTGATAATGCGAGAATTACGTAGAGATTTGTACACAGGAAAAGTCTTCAGTTTAAAAGACCGTAACTATCGGTACTTTTGGAGTTTCAAGGACCCGAATGGAGGAACGTGAAGGTCATAAGGTATCTTATCATGCTACAGACTCATATAAAGGACACGAAATTGACCGAGTAGTAATCGGACTCACAATGCGACAATTACGTAGATAATCGTACACAGGAAAAGACTTCAGTTTAAAAGATCGTAACTATTGGTACTTTTGGAGTTTCAGGGATCCGAATGGAGGAACGGGAAGGCCGTAAGGTGTCTTCTCATGCTACAGACTCAGATAAAGGATGCGAAGCTAAAAGGATATGAAATTAAAGGATACTAAGCAAGGGTTTCTTTCTGTTTTGGGCGATTTCAGGCGAAATAGTGCTTTCTTCCCCGTTTTCTTTTCCGGTCATTTTTCTAACCCTATCTCCTTCTTCGTTTCACCGTGTTTAATTGTTCCGACTGCTTTGTAGCATCGGAATCTTCACATTTCACGGTTTTTGGTTTTTATGGCTTCATTTTTCATGGTTTCGGATCCGGACCCACCTCCAGCTGATCCTCCAGATTCGTTGGTGGTCGAATTGGATGTTATGAACACTGATGTGGTCACTGAGGTTATTGATGATGGAGGGCTTATGAGAAGTTCTGATAATGTTGTTATTGAGGAGGATTCTGCTGTTATTAAGAAACCGGTGGATTCTCAGGTAATTTTGTCTCGTAATTTTAATGGTCATTCAGATTCTATTATGTTTAGTGTGGAGATTGTTGGTTTTATGAAGGCTATGTTTGGGGATAATTGGAAGTTTAGAATGATTAATGAGCAGCTGGAGTTGATTAAGTTGGCTGGTATTGGGGAGGTTGACTTGGTTAACTCATTAGTGGATGTTGAGGTTGAGGGGAAGAACTTTGAGTTTGTTAAGAGTCGGAAGGGTCAGTATGGTAGGATACTGGGAATTATTGCTAATTTCTTGGGTAAAAGGGTGTATGGAGATTATGTTACTGGGAAATCTATTGGGAAGGATGGGTTGATTGAGAAGGGGAGTAAGGGTGTTAAGTTTCCTCAGTTAGATGTTAATTCTAATGTCTATGATTGTGGTATGGAAGCTCAGTTTATGTTTTTAAACAAGAGGAAGAAAAGATCTGTTATGAATGAGGGAGCTAGGGTGAAGTCTGCTAAAGCTCTTTGGGATGATAGTAGTTATGTTAGGGTGAGAATGGATGGTGGATGTCCTAATGCTGAGGATGTTCTACCTGATGTGGTTAATACTAAGGAGATATTGAATGAAGTGGAAGGGGCTAAATCTGCTAAGAAATGTGTTAAACTACTTGTTGGGAAGAAAGGTGATGAGGGTGTGTATGTTAAGAATGGGGATCTGAGGTTGCAACTCTCTGTAAATGCCCAGAAGTTTGAATTTAGTCCAGGTGCAGGGGGTGGAGTAGCTGTTGATGATGATGGCTCTTTTTTACTGGGTGGGAAGTGTGATTTGATTTTGAAAGATGTAGCTAAAGCCAAGGCTATTGCTGAGGTTAAAGCTAAAGCTAAAGCTATGGCAGAGGCTAAGGGCAAATCAGGGGATGTTGAGGCTGTTAAGGCTAGTGCTGATAAGAGTAGTATGGAAGTTGAGAAGGAGGAGACTAGTAAAAAAGGGGATACTAAGGTGAAGTTGCCATGGAGGGGTAAACTGAAAAGTCCCTCAATGAAGGTTCTGATTAAGAAGAAATCTGATGAGATGAGTTCTTATAAGCTCTCTAATGAAGATATGGATAATGTTAATAAGCTAAAGCCTCTACCTAAGTCTATTTTGAATACTGTGGTTTTAAATGAGAATTTTGAGTTTGCTGCTAATAAAAATGGAGGGAGAAATGAGGCTCAGAAGTTGAAGGGAGTGTCTTTTGCTGATGTAATGAAGGAGCAGAATGTTGAAGTTTTAAACACCAAAGTTACTTTTTATCCTCCTAAGGTTTTAGAGACAGGGGAGGTTGTTGCTGTGATAAAACCAGAGAAGTTAGTGGAGGCTAAGGCTGCCTATAAAAACTATCTATATGGTTACTTTGTGGGGCAAAAGTTGTCTTTAGGAATGGTTCGATATCATTTGTTTAGAATGTGGAAGAAGTTTGTGTTGGTGGAGATTTCGTCTAATGGGAATGATGTGTTTTTCTTTAAGTTCAAGTCTGAAGTAGGGATGTATGAGGCCATTCATCAGGGGCCTTGGCTGATTAATGATATACCTTTATGTATTAAAAAGTGGGAAGTTGGTATTAACCTGGACAGGGTGGAACCTTATTCTATTCCCATTCGGGTTACTATACCTAACATGGCAATGGAATTATGGAATCGGGAGAATATTTGTAGTATGGTGAGTTGTATAGGGAATCCTATAATGTTGGATAAGATAACTGCATTGAGGTGTAGTAAAAAGGAAGGGAGGGCTGGTTTTGCTAGAGTATTAGTGGAGGTGAAAGCTGATAAAACACTGCCAGATTTTGTGAATGCTTATTATCCTGAGGATGATGGTAAGCCTGCATTCATTAAGCAAGTTAGAGTTGAATATCAGGTTAAAGTTAAAAAATGCTCTGTATGTAAAGTTTTTGGGCATGACTATGAGGGATGTAAATCAAGGGTGTTGTCTGAAGAGGAGATGGCTGGAAAGACTGAGCAGTTGCTGAAGGATTTGTTTAGGGCTACTGAAGCTAATTTTCCAGTGTCTGGTGTTGATAATGATGGGTTTGTAACAGTTGGGAAGAATAATAGAGTGGTTACTAATAATGAAGCTGTGGTTGGTAGGCAGGGTGGAGGTCAGGGTTTTGGGAATTTTAGAAGATATGGTGGGGGATATGGGCAGAATGGTAGGTCTAGGTATGGACCTGTTAACAGAAACAATACAGGGGTTGGGAATAGAGTGAATGCTAATGGAGATGGGGTTGCTAGTGGAGGGAACAAGGCTCAGAATAATGGTAAGAATAATGGGGTTTGGAATAGTGGTCAGTCTACTGGTGAAGGTATGAAGGGTGGAGAGAATAAGAGTATTAGTGGGCAGAAGAGTAAGAATGCTAGGTGGGTTAAAAAAGATGAGACTAATGTTAGTGGGGAGGCTAGTAAGATTATTTTGAAGAATAGTTTTGAGGCTTTAAAAGGGGATTTGGGTATGGATACAAAGGCTGATTCTGGGGTTAAAGGGAAGGCTGTTATGCAGGAGAATATGGAGGTTAGGCAAGGGGATGGGGTTGGTTGTTCTAGTGATGCTGGTATGGTTCCTGAATGCAACAAAATGGATTCTAATCCTACTGCTGTGAAGGCGTCTAGTTTGGAGACTAAGGTTAATGTGAAAACTGGTTATTTTAAGATGAGTGATGATCAATTTAATGAAGTGGCTCATTATGTTATTAACAAAACTTGTCCTTCAAATGAAGTTATGACGAAGTGGAATATTGGGCAGGTTAAACTATTTTTTGAACAATGGGACAAAATAATGTTTGATAAGCTTATGGAGACTAATGAGGTTTTATCTGAAAGTGATGAGAATGCAGTGTTTATGAAGTGTGATGGGGCTGATATTGATGGGGTTGGGGGTTCTTCTGGAATGAAGACCTCTTCTGTTTTGAATAGTTTTTAATGATGAATAGTATTATGGTTTGGAATGTTAGGGGGTTGTCCAAGACCTCCAAGCAAAGTCATGTTAGAAAGCTGATTTTTGAGAATAATATTAGTATTTGTGGTCTTCTTGAGACTAGAGTAAACTCTGTTAATTTGCCTAAGGTGAGTTCTGGTATTATGGAAAAGTGGCAGTGGATTTCTAATGCTGATGTTTGTCATGATTGGACTAGAATTTTGGTGGGATGGGATAGCAGAGTGGTTGATGTTGTTTTATTAAGTATGACTGATCAGGTAATTCATTGCTTGATTTGTCCTCTTAATAATGATCAGAAGTTTTTTGGTTCATTTGTTTATGGCTGTACTAAGATTCCTGGTAGGAGACCTCTTTGGGATAATTTGAGAAGTCATGCTAGTCTTTTGCAGAATAATCCTTGGGCCATCTTAGGTGATTTTAATGCTATTCTGGATTCCTCTGAGAAGAATATTAAGGCTGAAGGTACTAATTATGGTATGGTTGATTTTAAAGACTGTGTGAATGATATTTCTGTGGTGGATATTCCTTGGACTGGTTTTAGATTCACTTGGAATCAAAAGCCAGGTAAGGTTGATGGTATTCTTGAAAAATTGGACAGAGTTTTGGGAAATGTTGATTTTTTGAGGATATTTCCTGCTGCTGTGGTTAAATTTCTCCCTTTCTTTTCTTCTGATCATTCCCCTACTGTTCTTTCTTGGCCTTTGAATCTAAAGGCTAGGAATAAAACTTTCAGATTCTGGAATTATTTGGCTGATAAAGGGGAGTTTCTTCCTCTTTTCAAGAACTGCTGGTCTATGGAGGTTCAGGGTTATGAGATGTTTGGTATTGTTTCTAAACTTAAGGCTTTGAAGAAGCCTTTGAGGAAATTGCATTTTAATAGTGGTAATCTGCATAACAAGGTTGAAAAGCTTGAGCAGGAGTTAAAGAAAATTCAAGCTGATATTGTTAATGATCCTACCAATGAGGAGTAGAGATTCGTACATAGGAAAAGACTCCAGTTTAAAAGACCATAATTATCGTTACTTTTGGAGTTTCATGGACCCGAATGGAGGAACGGGTAGGCCATAAGGTGTCTTATCATGCTACAGACTCAGAAAAAGGATACGAAGCTAAAAGGATATGAAACTAAAAGGATACTAAGCAAGGGTTTCTTTCTGTTTTGGGCGATTTCAGGCGAAATAGTGCTTTCTTCCCCGTTTTCTTTTCCGGTCATTTTTCTAACCCTATCTCCTTCTTCGTTTCACCGTGTTTAACTGTTCCGACTGCTTTGTAACATCGGAATCTTCACATTTCACGGTTTTTGGTTTTTATGGCTTCGTTTTTCATGGTTTCGGATCCGGAGCCTCCTCCGGCTATTCCTCCTGAGATTTTCATCTCTGAAACTGGTGCTGCTCTGAAGGGTATTGATGCTCTTGGTTTTTCTGGTAACTCGGTGGAAGATGTGTTGATTAGAGATTCAAAGGATGAGAAGGAGATCGATTTTGTGGCTTTTCTGAAGGATGAACAGGTAATTCTTAATAGATGTATATCTGGTCGTTCTGATTCTCTAGTTTTCTCTGCTGAGGTGGTTGGTTTTATGAGATCTATATTTGGGGATAATTGGAAAATTAGAATTCTGAGTGAGCAGTTAGAATTAATCAAGTTAGCTGGTATTGGAGAGTTAGATATGGTTAATTCTCTTGTTGAAATGGAGTTGCAGGGTAAGGAATGTGGTTTTACTAAGAATTTGTCTGGTCATTATGGACGAATTGTTAAAACTGTTGCTGGTTTTCTTGGTAAGAGGGTGTATGGTGAGTATCTGAGTAGCAGGGCTGGGGGTATTGATGTTGTGATGGAGGGGGGGTTAGGGTGTTAGGTTTCCTCAATTGGTGCCTGAGATTAATGTTTTTGATGTTGGGATGAAGGCTCAGTTTGTTTATCTTGACAAGAGGAAGAAGAGATCTGTAAGGAATGAGGGTGTTAAAGTCAAAACTAGGAAAACAATGTGGGGTGACAGTTTGTTTGTGAAGTTAGGGGTGGATGATGCTAATTTAAAGTGTGAGGAGTTGTTGCCTGATATGGTAACATCTCAGGAGTTGAGTTCAGCTGTGGAAGTTAATAATGGAGGGGCTAAGTCTTTGAAGTTATGTGTGGGCAAAAAAGACGGTGGGCAGGATATTGGTGAGGCAAATGAAATGAGGCTGAAACTTTATACTTCTATTCCACAGTTTGATTACAGTCCAGGGATTGGTGGTGAAGTATTATTGTTTGATGAGAATGGCTTGAAAACTAAAAACAGAAAAGGTGCTGAAACAAGTAAAGATTCTAAGGGGAAATCTATTGGCTCTTCTGATAATAAGGGGTCTGCTGGGGGGCTTGGGACTGATGCTTCAAAAGAGAGTTTAGAGACTTCAAGAAAGACAGAGGGTAATAGTGATGAGAAACCTGATAGTCAGGGGGTTCAGGTGAAGATGAAGGATGGTGAAAATGAGGGTAAGCAGAAGGGGGACATTAGGACAAGATTACCTTGGAGGGGTATTATAAAAAGTCCCTCTATGAGGAAATTAATAAAGGAGAGGTTTGATAAATTGGGGTCTTATAAGGTTTCTAAGGCTGATATGCCTGTTATTAACAACTTGAAGCCTTTGCCTAAGTCTATCTTGGGAGCTGGTCCAGTGGAGGATAATGTTGTGTTTACTGCTTCAGGTGCTGGTATTAAGAAAGGTTTAGAGGGGAAACAGGTGGTGTCTTTTGCTGATATGGCAAAGGACAAAACTAACTCTGTTTTGGTGACTAAGATGGCTTTTTATCCCCCAACAGTATTAGAGAATGGTGAGGTGGTTGCTGTTATTAAGCCAGAAAAGATTGCTGAGGCTAAGATTGCATATAGCTGTTACTTATATGGCTATTTTGTGGGTCAGAGTCTGTCTTTAGGAATGGTTAAATACCATTTATTCAGGATGTGGAAAAGTTTTGGGGTGATGGATATTTCTTCAAATGGGAGTGGAATTTATTTTTTCAAGTTTAGGAATGAAGTGGGTATGTTGGAAGCTATCAATAAGGGTCCCTGGTTAATAAATGATATTCCTCTTTGCTTAAAAAGATGGGAAGTTGGTATCAATATGGAGAAGACTGAACCTGAATCTATTCCTATATGGGTGACAATCCCAAATATGCCCATGGAGTTGTGGAATCGTGAGAGTATATGTAGTATGTTGAGTCTTATAGGTAATCCTATCATGCTTGATAAAGTCACTGCTGAGAGATGTGAAAAAAAAGAGGGGAGGGCTGGTTTTGCTAGGGTGTTAGTTGAAGTCAAAGCTGAGAAGGTGCTTCCTGAGTTTGTTAAGGCTTATTATCCAGCTGAGGATAGTAAACCTGCTTTTTTTAAAGATGTGAGAGTTGCTTATCAAGTTAAAGTTAAGAGATGTTCTAATTGCAAGGTGTTTGGGCATGATTATGAAACCTGCAAGAATAAGGTGTTGTCTGAAGAGGAGATGGCTTTAAAAACTCAGCAACTATTGCAAGATTTATATGATGCTGGCACAGCTGAGTATCCTATTTCTGGGGTAATGAATGATGGGTTTGTTGTGGTTGGGAGGAATAATAAGGTGATCAAAGGGAACAATGGGGGTGGGAATAAGGGTTGTAATGGTTCCAGTGGTAGTGGAATTGGAGGGTATAACAGAAATGGGGGTAGTTTTATGAAGAAAGGTTTTGGGGATAAAGGCCAGAATTCTTTTCAAGATGGTAATTTGAATGGGAGGAATAGTGTTTTTAATAGAAATCCTAAGAATGTTAATGTCAAAAAATGGGTTAATAAGTAAGGAAATGGGTCTGATATTAACCTTAAGAATAGTTTTGAGGTGTTAAAAAAAGAGTTGGCTGGGGATAATGGTATTCTAGAAGGGGATAAGGGAAAGAATATTATTGGGGATGTTAAGGGTGGTTCTGGATTAAGTGGTCAGGGGAATAAGAAGGGGGATTCAGGGCAAAGTTCTTCAGGGGGGGTTAAGAGGGATTCTGGGTTGGGTGTTTCTGGTGCAAGTAAGGGGAATTCTGGGTTGAATGATTCCGGAGGGGATAAGACAGATAGTGGTATTTTTTCTCAGGGGAATAAGGCTAGTAATTTGAATAAAGTTGTGGGGGATAATGGGAAGGAATCTGAGGGGATAGGGAGCCTAATCCAGGCGGAGGAGGCGCCCCTATCCCCATAAACAGGAATCCCGGCGCCATGCTCTGGCACCAGGCTTCCTCCGCAGCGCTGGCGAGGTAAAAAGCAATGCAACGCGCGACGTGGCCAAGTGATAAAGAACACACAACAGCTGATAAGCGCGTAAGCCCACGCGCGGTATCTTCCCTTATCACTTTTGGTACGAGGTACAGAAGATAACAAAAGGAAGATTCAGCAGGATCTCTGACACAGTACGCGCCAATGAGAAGGCGACAAGTGGCAAGAGTGGTCCAACCACCACTGACAGGGACGGCGACATGACTGTGCCCACGTTCCACCATGCCGTCGTCAACAGTGACCAGCAGACATCCCCTGCTGATGTCAGACGTCGTATCAGGTGGCAGAGGCATGATCAACGACTGTAGCCAGGGTAAGGCCGTCGTCCGCCAATCAGAGCCTGCCACGTGTCCGCCTCGAGCAACGACCATGCTGCAGCCTGACGTCATCCATAGTGATCTGCCTTTTCCCGCCATTTTCATGGGGAGCTTGGACTTGGGCTTTGACCAGACCCAAGTAAGGATATATTCTCGTGGGCTTTTCTACTAAGCCCACGAGTTCCCCTATAAATAAGAGAAGTCATCTCCTTGCGAAAGGATCCAAAATTATTCATTGGAACTTAGCATTAATCTCTTGTAACTCTTTGTACTCCGTCATTAATAAGATTCCGGCCAGTTACAGTGGACGTAGGTCATACTTTGACCGAACCACTTACATCTTGTGTCTCTACTTACTTAACACACACACGTTTTCACTCTTATTTCTCATACGGGTTAAACCAAGAGGTTTGGGTAAAGGATTACTCTTGACGTAACGTAAGTATAAACCTCACGGGGATTAGTGATAATCACCGTGATACTTATTGTTTCTTCATTGGCGCCATCCAACGGTTAGAACAGCTCTTTTCTTCATCTTTTAAACCCACCCATGGCTGAACCCAACCCTAACACTTCTGTCATTAACCGGGCCGGGGAGGTTGACACTCAACCCCCGGAGAACCAAACCACACCACGCACTGTCGTCAAGCAACCCACCTCACGACTCGAGAAGCCAGCTATCGAGGTCCGTGATGTGGACTCTGACGACAACAGTAGTGCCAGCTCAGAGGAAGACCCAGACCAGTGGCTCCTTCGTCAGAACACCAAGAGCGCTGTGATTTACCAACGAAAGCTCTTACAGCAAGCCAAAAAGAAGGGCAAGGCCCTCACTTATGATACTCCATCGAAAAAGGGGTACAGAAACAAAGACTCGACCATCCAAGGTGATGGTCGTAGCGGGGAGCTCGGCGGAGACGCCAGAGCTCGGGGCTACGCGAGACGAGTCAGATGGCTACGAGTCATCCAGTAGTGGCTCCAGCCACAAAGGAAGGAAACACAGTCATCGTTCACGCCACAACGACGAGGACGATGACTTGGTCAGGCCATTCAAACCAAAGGCCTTCGCCGAAAAATCCAAGTTTGTCGCTCGCATAGCGACGGCCAAAATCCCAAGGAAAGCTAAGGTTCCTAGCAGCATCGGTAGATATGATGGCCTGCGTGACCCTGATGATCATGTGCATGACTTTGAGTGCGCGAGAATGTCGGTCGACTGGCCCGTCCAGGTCTGGTGCCACTTATTCGCCCAAACCTTGACGGGCGCAGCTAGGGTCTAGTTTGATAACCTCCCCGCGGGGAGCGTTAAGGACTTTGATGACCTCACCGACAAGTTCGCAGTCATTTCTCACACTTGCGCAAGCATAAAAAAGATAAGGCGCATATTCTGTTATGTCGCCGACATGATCATGAGACAATAGATGATTTCGTTGTCCGATTCAACAAAGAAGCCTTGCAAATAGGCTGTGGGGAGGAACTCACGCGGGCAGCGTTCATACACAATGTGCGCAGCCCAGAACTCATGAAGTGCCTCACGAGCAAGGATGACATTCCGGAGTCCTGGGACGAACTCGTTCACTCCGCCAAAATATACGCCTCCTTCGAGAAATCCTTCAACCAGATGCATGGCTTCCAACCGCAGCACCATAATAATAATAGTAATAAACACAAAAAATAAATCTGTTTGGAGCCGCATCTCAGGCACCGCCGACGAGGGAAAGTACTCCCCAGCTGGCGATGCCCGCCAAATCATCAGCCCAAAACAATCGCGGGACCAGCGTGGACACTCCAAGAAAAACCACGACTGGACCCCGCTAACAAAGACACCATCTCAAGTCCTAAAAACAGAGCAGGTCACGTTAAAGGAGCCCAATCCCCTTGGGAAAAGAAGGAACGTGGACAGAAGCAAGTTCTGTGAGTATCACAATGACTTCGGTCATCTCACAGACAACTATTACAGTTTGAAGATGGAGATTGAGGCCGCGCTGAAGTCTGGTCAGCTCGGTCACTTAGTAAAGAATGTCCACCGCACTGGCAAGGGCCGAGCAGGTGAGGAGAACCAAGCGGAGGGGTCACGAAAGAAAATCCGAGACCTCAAAACTCATGCCGCCACGCTGATTCCTCGTCACCACTGCAATATGACAAGGCGTGGCAAAAACACACAATACGGAAAGCGCACCCGCGCACAACCGCTTGACGACTCATGGAAAGAGGCCGACGTCCTCATGCCAAAGGTCGGGGGCGGCGCTTCCTCTACAGCCCCACTTGTCATAACCGCAGTCTTTGGACATTACCGCACGCGGTACATGTTCCTGGACGGCGGCAGCAACACTGACATCATGTACGAGCAATGTTTTCAACAACTGGATGAAGAAGACAAAGCAAAGCTCGTACCAGTCAATGACCGCATCTCTGGTTTCATTCATGAGACCATCATGCCGCGGGGCATGCTCTCCATGCCAGTCACGTGGTCCGACGGCACCCATGAGCGCACGGAGGTATGCGACTTCATGGTCTTGCCAGCCACCTCCAATCATGATATACTCTTGGGACGGGAAGGCATCGCGCGCTTTAACGCCAATGCCTCCACGGGGCACGCGATGGTCGGCTTCCCAACCAAGACAGGCATCGCTTTCATCAGAGGTAATAAAGACTGCCATGTCACGGACACTGCCAAGCCTCCAAAAATGGTCAAGACAAGCGCTCGCACTGAGCCGGAAAAATGGGTACTCAACCCTAAATTTCCGGAGCAAACGGTGGTCATTGGCCATGAAATCTCTGAGACCATACGCAATCATCTGAAGCAGCTCCTAATCAGCAACATGGACGTCTTCGCCTGGCAGCCGGCAGATATGGTCGGTGTCCCCCGTGAAATAGCGGAACACAAGCTTAATGTCTACCGCTCCATAGACCCAATAGTGCAAAAGAAGCACAGTATGGGCCCGGAGAAAACAAAGACCATGAACGAACAGGTCACCGAGTTGCTCAACGCGGGCATTTTCCGCCCCATCAGGTACCAAACTTGGGTGGCTAATCCTGTCATGGTCGCAAAAGCTAATGGAGGGTGGCGCATGTGCGTCGATTACAAGGATATCAACAAGGCGTGCCCTAAAGATTGTTATCCTTTACCGGAAATCGATCTAAAGGTGGATTCTCTTACCCCTTATCGGTTCAAGTGTTTCTTGGACGCGTATAAAGGGTACCATCAGATCCAGATGGCGAAGGAGGACGAAGACAAGACAACGTTCCGCACTGACGTGGGCATCTTTTGTTACACCAAGATGCCCTTCGGCCTGAAAAACGCGGGCGCCACGTACCAGCACCTGATGGACACAACCTTTATCAACGAAATCGGCGTACGGCTTGAAGTATACGTCGATGACCTTGTAATCAAAAGCAAGGAAGAGGGTGACATGCTCCGGGATATTCAGCAAACGTTCAATCAGCTGCGTAAATTGCGCATGAAATTGAACCCGAGCAAATGTTCATTTGGGATGGAAGAGGGCAAGTTCCTTAGCGTCATAGTAACGCGGGATGGTTTCTGCGCCAACCCAAAAAAAGTACAACCATCGAAAGAATGCCATCACCCGCTTCCGTCAAAGAGGTACAAACACTGATGGGCCGCCTTGTCGCCCTCAACCGATTTCTGTCCAACTACGCTTCAAAGTCGTTCCCGTTCGTGGACACTTTGAAGAACTATTTGAAGAAGAGCAACTTCCACTGGACCCCAGAGGCGGAATCAGCATTCCAAGCAATGAAGCAATGCTTAATGAACCTTCCGACACTAACAGCGCCTCTTCTCAAAGAGCCGCTCACGCTCTACTTGTTTGTCACTGAGCGAGCAATAGGCGCGGTCCTAATGGTCGATCGCAAAGGCATGCAAACACCAATCTACTATATCAGCCGCGCCCTGTTAGATGCGGAAACAAGGTACACAATCATGGAAAAGCTGGTCCTCGCCCTCGTCCATGCATCTCGAAGACTACGCAGGTACTTCCAAGGCCATCCGATAAACGTTCTCACAGACTACCAGATAAACGATATACTCGCCAAGCCCGAGCTATCGGGCCGCCTGGCGAAGTGGGCCATCGAGCTGGGGGAACATACGATCAATTACAAACCCCGGCCCGCAATTAAAGGCCAAGTCCTCGCGGACTTCGCCATGGAGATACCTGCGGATAAAGTCAAAGAATGCCAAGCGGCAGAATCACCCGCGCCGGTACAAGACCTGTCGCAAAAGTGGTCCCTCTACACAGACGGGGCTTCCAACGACGACGGCGCCCGCGCAGGGTTGCGCCTCATCAGCCCAGTTAAACACGAGTTCACATACGCCATCCGCCTCGACTTCAAAAGCACAAACAATGAGGCGGAATATGAAGCGTTGCTGGCAGGCCTCCGCATTGCGGAAAAAATGGGGGCCAGGCACGTAGAGGCACACGTGGACTCGTTACTTGTCGCGCGTCAGATCAACGGATCCTACGATGCAAAGTACGAAATCATGGCCTTATACCTGGAACAAGCCAAACAACTCATGCGCCGATTTGACTCATGCACGGTCGAACACATCCGGCGCAGTGAGAACAAGCCAGCCGATGCGCTGAGTAAAATGGCATCCACGGTCTTCAAACATATGCCCAAGGAAGTCCGAATTGAGGTCCTGGATAAACCATCTGTTCCGCCGCGGCAGGTCAATGTCATCCAAACAGGCAGCGCGTCCTGGATGACTCCAATCAAGGCCTTCCTATCCTCTGGCACCTTGCCTGACAACAAATCAGAGGCCCGGAAGATCAAACACAAAGCTTTACATTATCAAGTTGTAGACAGTACCCTGTACCGCCGTTTGTAGAGGATGATTTTGACAACAATTACAGGATTATATGATCATACAAGGTGCTAAACCAGGTGCGGAAACCCTAGCTTAGAACAAATTGAAGTAAACTCAATCAAAACACAATCAAGATCATTTTAAATGCTTTTCATAGATTAACTTGTTCAAATAAACGGTTACAGATCCAATACAGTTAATCTAACACACAAACTCTTACTCTCAAACCTCTCAGGAACACACACACAAAACACACACTCTTAATAACTCGTTCTGGGCTCTCTTTTGGGCTCACTAACTCTCAAAAACTCACAAAACCTATTTATAGGCTCTGCACGTTCGCCCAGTTGGAATGGTCGAATGTGGAACACTTTCCACATTCGCCCCTTTGTAGTGGTCGAATGTGGAATCTTTCCACATTCGCCCAAACTGATTCTACATTCGCCCAGTTTGTTCCACGTTCGCCCACTTTTTCTGTGTAATTTCCACGTTCGCCCACTTTTTCCACCTTCACCCCATCAGCATTCCACTTTCAACCCATCAGCACTTTTTAACACATGTTAACTTTGTAGATCCAATCACTAGTCGCAATACGTGCATCTACAAACTCCCCCTCGACTATTGATTGGATTGTCTTTGGGTTTAAGACTTTGTCGTTCTCTGATTATCTGAACCTTCGACATTCTGTACCGGATCACTAGCTAGGGACATACATGAATAATGCACTAACAATCTCCCCCTTGGACCTAGCTAGTGATGTACCAGATCAGAAAGTTATCAATTCTTCAAGTCTTGATTGAAAACTTTCCATCTTCATGCACGTTTGTGTCAAAGTTCCTGTCTATCTCTCAGTAAGCTTTGAAATCTCAGACAGACTCAAGAAATCTTGGCTTTGTCATTTGCTGATTCAGAGATGAATATGGACGATAATCTTGATTTCTTCAATCTTCATCATTTCTTTAACCTTTTACTAACTTCTGTTGTTCTGGTGATCTTGATGTTCAGGTTGGGTCTTGTTCAATTACATTCTTTGTCGATGAGTCATGAGAAGTGCACCTGTTGTATTTGATTCTGCAGAAAAAATTTACTAAAAACTGCACAAACTACAACCGGCGTTAGACACGACAAAAAACTTGGAAGTACTTTTCACATTCCTTTTGACCCTCAATAGCTCCCCCTGAACTATTAAACATTTTCAATATATACCAGAAACTTGAAAATTTATAATCTTTTTCAGCTTTTAAGTATCTGAGCCTTCACATTCAGTATCCCAACATCGGTTATCGAAAATAAAGTTGAAACAAAACTTTTTGATTTTTCAAAATTTATGCTAAAACACACCAAAAATTTTTTTGAATTTTCAAATGTAATTGTATAAAAGTAAATTCAACATATTTTTGTGAATTTTCCGGTTAAGAGGATCATATCAGTATTGAAACAGTCAGTCATAACTCTTTTTGATTAATTTTCTGTTTTTGTCATTGAGCATCCTACAACCATTACCAGTATGTTTATCCACTTAAACTCAAAATCATCATTCATTGCTCAGCACTTTAGATACGTTATGGTAATATTAGTTTCTGAGTAATCTATGGTCCCCGCACTCGCGACACATTCCCGTATCAAGAATTGCGCAAAGCTTCATCGTAACGCGTGATTATATTGAAGTTATCCGTTAGTTACAAGGTATGAGGCACAGTGGTGACAGGTTAGCAAATTAATGCTTCAAAGCGACTTGTGCACTCTACCAGGGTGAGGACTAATATCATACATGACTTTCATCATAGTATTGATACGATGCATTAGATAATCTTTGATTATCATCACACATGTTAAGTTCCTCATTCGGTAACTTATGGTTTTGTCATTAAAGATCTTTTTAAAAAGATACCCTGACTGAATCTAGGTCTGTAAACTAATACAGCAAAAGATCAGTTAGGCCATCCCCAGATAACTTTCAATATAACGACCCGAAACCTCTGATTTTGGCAATCTATCAAACGAAATTTCGGTACTAAGACCATATGCCAACGATACGTTGATCCACATGATGATCAGTTATTGATTTTAAGTTTATATCACCATGCTGAACTTTAAACTTTGATTTCAAGCCTACCAATATATAATTGTAGTGGCTACTCAATGTTTATCAATTCATTTTTGTTTTTAGAGTAGTCTGACAGTCCACTGACGTACTATCATCTCCTCTTTTTCTCCAGGAAAACTCATTTTTGATTTTCTATTTTTTTTTTTTTATTTTGATTTTTCTCAAATTTTTCTCCCCCTAAAAATCTCAAAATAAGCATATTTTTGGATTTTTAAACTTTTTGAAGAAAAACAAAATAAAATGATATCCGATGCGGTTTACTTTTGAGTTTCAAAAACCATTTTCCTCTCAGATTACTAGACTTATTAAGATTTTTCAATTAGCAAACCATTTTGTCGTATCTGTTATTGAAATCCAACACCTGAGAGCAATTGCATGAGATTGCAACTTTTTCCGGCTTCACAGGTTGGAAACAGACTACAAACACTCTTCTTTCTGTTGAAATCACGTTTTCCTTCTCCAATAACCCTTCCTTGACCTTCACCTCTCCAATAAATAGCTTGTATACAGATGCTCCACTATCAACTTATCAAAGAATAGCTAATAGGTCTGTCTGGAACAATCTGCACACTTATTAAACAATTAGCATGAGAGAGGTACCCATCCCTTGACAATGATGGGTCGTCCAAGGTCATCAATTCTTGGAACATCAATCCATTCTCCTTTTGAAAAATCAATTGGTTTTTCAATGGATTGATTTGAAGTAGAAATTGCTATTGATTTAGAAAGTGCTTTGGGTTTCCAAACACGTTCAGAGTTTATTTTGGATTTTGTTGAAATTGTTTTACTTTTTGACTTTTCAGATTTCTTATTTGAAACCTGCTTCTGAACGTTGTTTGGAATCTTCTCAGACTTAACTGATGAAGACCCAGGTTTAGAGTTATTCTTAGGCTTAGCCTTCGAACTCCCCCTTACCTCAGCAACCCGTCCACAATCTCCATTTTTCTTCAAGGCAATTTTGTTACGATTGTCATACACAACCTGTTTCCCTTTTTGCTTCTTGATTGATTTTGGGGATACAGGCTTTCTGACATTGCCTGAATTTCTAGCAAATTTCACTTCGGTCTTTTTCTGTTTAACATACGGACAGTAAGCAATTAAATGCCCACACTCTCCGCAGTTATAACAAGACCTATATTCAACAAAATCATATGCATACCCGTCATCCCAATACCAATAGGGACAATGAGCAGCAATATGACCAACTTCACCACATTCAAAACAGTTTCTCCATTCAACATAACCATGAGAATACTGTGGTGAGTTGTTTCCCCAATAACCATCAAATCGAGAGTTATATGAATAATCATAATAGTCATATGATCTAGATGAAAAAGTTCTTGAATTCTTTTGATAAGAATTTTTCATCTGATCATTTCCTTTCGATTTGTTTGGTTTTGGTTCTTTTACTTTAGAACCCCTTTTATTTTCAACATTTTTGTTTTGATCCTCTTTATTCTCATGTTGGTTAGGACTGAGTTCAAAATGAAGATGATCAAATTGATTTCTAAACTGATTTAACAAATCGATATTATCAACAAAAATACATTTAAGTAGAGATTGTTCGATATTCTCAATTAGAAAATCTTTGTTGAAAATCAATTTGTCACGTCCTTCCAACATGTAGGATCCTTCAACTCCTTCAGGAAAACTGAATATGGGTTTTTCTTCAGATTCAGATTCTGAAGTTGTTTCAACATTTTCAGTTTTCTTTTCAAGCATTTGTTTCACTTCAGAATCAGAATTAACAACGCAAGGTGTTGTAATTTCCAATTCTGATGTGGAAGTATTCTTAGAAACACTTTTATTCATTTCTAACAATTCCTTCTTTAAAGACTCAATTTTATTTAACAAATCTTTTTCATTGTTTTCAAAAACTTTAATTTGGTTTTTACAATTTTCTAGATCATTTGCTAGTTTCTGTTTGTCCTCAATAAGTGTCATCATTTCACATTTCAACTTGACACAATTAGAACAACTAGCACTTACCTCATCATCTGATTTATTACCATTATCAGATTTTGCATCACCATTTGAGGTATCACTCTGTTCTGATTTACTTTGTTCTGAACTCGTATCAGAACTCAAATCACTCTTTGACAATTCACTGGAATCATCATGTCTCATTTGTTTGACTAAACACGCAACATTCCTATGAACACCTTCTCTGTTAACACACTTGTTAACATGTACCATTGCATCAGTTGGTTTCGGTGTCAATGAAAATCTCCACATGTAGTCATCTTGAGAATTTTGTCTCGGTAATCTCTGTCTCTTTTTATCAGCTTCTATTAAAGCTCTGATATCCTCTTCCGTTCTATATAAGTACTCCATCGTTTTTCCAACAAAAAATATTTCAAAAATTTTCTAAAATCAGGCTTACGAAATTTTTTAGGCCCTAAATTCTACGTTCGCCCCTGATACTTATACTTTCGCCCAAAGTAGTATACCCGAATGTAGAATTTGACCAGAATGTAAAATATCCAAAATCAAGTTCTAGGTTCGCCCGTTATCTCTCACTTTCGTCCCTTTCTGGTTCAGGTTCGCCCAAACAGTGTTCCCCGAATGTAAAACTTCACCAGAAAGTAAAACACACTAACACACTTTTCACGTTCGCCCAAAATAGTCCAGGTTCGCCCGTTTCTGTTCCAGGTTCGTACCCCCGATGAACCGAATGTGAAAAATGTGACCCGAAAGTGAAAAATTCAACAGAAATTTTCTAGGTTCGCCCAAAATGCCCTAGGTTCGCCCAAAAAGTCACTCAGGTTCGCCCAAAACTTACACCTTCGACCAAACAGATCCAAGTTCGCCCATTTTTACCTTTGAAAAACGGTTACACTTTGAAAAACGGTTATTTTGATCTCTGATTTTCAAAAGTTTGTGGATTTGAATGATCTTGATCAGGTTATGCTTCGGAGATGATTTGGAACAACTTTAATACTTGGAATTTTGAATTTTATCCACAAAATCACCTCTAATTCTTTCAAAAACACTCAAAAACCATTTTTATATGAAAACAGATGTGAATTGATGAAAATAATGTCCAAATCAGCTCTGAGTTTATCAATTTGTTGTTGTATGATCCTCTACGCTCTGATACCACTTTGTAGAGGATGATTTTGACAACAATTACAGGATTATATGATCATACAAGGTGCTAAACCAGGTGCGGAAACCCTAGCTTAGAACAAATTGAAGTAAACTCAATCAAAACACAATCAAGATCATTTTAAATGCTTTTCATAGATTAACTTGTTCAAATAAACGGTTACAGATCCAATACAGTTAATCTAACACACAAACTCTTACTCTCAAACCTCTCAGGAACACACACACAAAACACACACTCTTAATAACTCGTTCTGGGCTCTCTTTTGGGCTCACTAACTCTCAAAAACTCACAAAACCTATTTATAGGCTCTGCACGTTCGCCCAGTTGGAATGGTCGAATGTGGAACACTTTCCACATTCGCCCCTTTGTAGTGGTCGAATGTGGAATCTTTCCACATTCGCCCAAACTGATTCTACATTCGCCCAGTTTGTTCCACGTTCGCCCACTTTTTCTGTGTAATTTCCACGTTCGCCCACTTTTTCCACCTTCACCCCATCAGCATTCCACTTTCAACCCATCAGCACTTTTTAACACATGTTAACTTTGTAGATCCAATCACTAGTCGCAATACGTGCATCTACACCGTTCCTACCTAGGGCCACTGCTGCGCTGTGTAGATTCCGCAGACGCATCCTTCCTCATCAGAGATATGCACGAAGGAACATGCGGGTTGCACGCGGGCCCAAGAATGGTTGTAGCAAAGTTGATGAACGCAGGGTTTTTTTGGTCGGGCATGCACGTGGACGCAGTCAATGAGTTGCGCAAATGCGACAGTTGTCAGCGCCATGTCCCGAACACCTTGCGCCCCAAGAACAACTTGGTGCCTGTCACGGTGGCTTGGCCATTTCAGAAGTGGGCCATTGATCTGGTAGGCCCATTCCCGGCAGCTCCAGGCAACGTAAAATACCTGATCGTCGCCATTGACTACTTCACTAAGTGGGTCGAGGCAAAACCTCAGGCCAAGATTGATGGCGCGCATGTCCAGAAATTCATTTGGGAGTTCATTATCTGTAGATTCGGCCTACCAATGCAACTGGTAAGTGACAATGGCACACAATTTGAGGACCAATCCCTACAAGAATGGCTGGCTCAAATGGGTGTTCACCAAATATTTACATCAGTCGCTCACCCGCAAGGCAATGGTCAAGTGGAAAGTGTCAATCGAACAATAGTAGAGGGCATCAAAGCACTGTTCTGAACCAAGAGAACCGGGTGGGTAGACGAAATCCCTCATGTTTTATGGGCCTACCGCACCCTCACAAAAACTAGTAATGGCGAAACGCCATTCAGTCTGACATATGGTACTGAGGTGGTCATCCCCGCAGAAATAGGTTGCCCTTCCGCAAGAGTGTTAATGGCCGAAACAAGGGACAACGATAAAGAACTCCGCTTGAACCTTGACCTACTAGAAGAACGCCACGATCTTGCTGCCATCAAAGAAGCCAAATACAAGACACAACTGGAGCGCTATTACAATAAGCGCGTCAAAGAATCCGTGTAACACCCCAACCGATGGCGGAAACATCGAGGTGTCACGTAGTGACGATTGTTCAATAGCTCATGGACTAAAAGTGTAAATATTGATATATTGATTACATAGTTTATTACATTGAATTGAAGTACAACGATTCTAAATGCCAACTAACAGAATACAATGAATCCAAAATCAATGTAAAATTCCAAAAGCTTAAAAGTCATCTCATAAGAACCTGAAACATGTACGAAAATAATTTGGTCAATACAAAAATGTATACGTGAGCATACCCTGTTTGAATATATATAATAGAAAAGTGTTTAGCAATTCATGTGTTGTATACCGTTTTCAATTATGTATTAAGTAGTATCAGTCAAAGTCAACCCTAATGATAAATGATTCAATGATTAAATGATTCACACAACATTGACCAAGGTCTCTCAACAGAGTCACAAGGAGTATATACCATAGTACTATTCATTGAAATGCCAGGCCCTCAAAGGTTAATGGTTTTGACAGTCATAGACACACAAAATAACATAACACAAACACACATGAGAATTGCCATTAATGATAAAATAACATTTGATAATAGTGTATATGTATAGCCCCAAAAATAAAATGAAAAAAGGGGAAAGATATACTCACATTGATTGTGAGGTTAAGATTGAGAGAGCTCAATGAGAGAGGGAGTAGTACTATTCACCTAGTTACGAATTAATACATAGTTAATAAATAGATATATTACTAATAAATATGTGTAGTATACGAAACGTGTTTTGATACATTATATAACAAAATCTATTAAACTTAATTATTTTAAAAGGTTGCGCATAAAGAAGGAATGTGTATTATATATATCATATAATTTTATTTACTCAACATATTAAACTTAATCTGTATTATGTTATGATGAAAACTCATGAATCTCACAACAGATTTTGGTTACTGGTACGATCATGACAATGTATAAGTTTCAAAAACTTAGTTTATAAATATTATGAAACTAATATTATAGTTCTTTAAAATCATGAAACTAAATAAAAATTGTAGTAAAATTGTTGATGCTATCTTTGATCAAAAGGTCCATCTTGTTGTATAACAAGGTATATGAAAACCATGATTCATTTCTTTTTTTACCAGAGTGATACCATTTATTTTCCCACTGTTAATAAAACAACCAGGATCCCACCTCGCCTTAAGGAAATTTAACCCAACCCAATTCTCGAGTGAAACGCATGACCAAAGTCGGAGTAATTACCTCACGATCCGAACAGAGATGAATCCGGAGGATCCGAAGTGGTGGTGGTAAACGGTACATGCCGGTGGCTAAGTCATTAACCAGAACTTATCCGGTGATGCAGTAATGACTGGGTTGGCTCGCGGAGGCTAGGTGGTGCGACTTTGACGTCATGGTGACTTGTATCCGGAAGTAACGAACAAGTCGGATGAGTTTTAGAGGCGAAGCCAAGAGGAGTTTGGGTGATGATTCTATGATTGGTTTCGTTTGTTATAAATCGTGTGATGGGGTATTGTTTTTTTTGGGAAAGAGGCTACGCCCCGGCAAACATTTATTAATATTTAAAAAAGTACAAGACACAGACTAACCCCAACCCGGGACATAAACCCAAGGTCTAGGATTAGCCCAACAAAAAACACAAAATAAAATAAAAGCGGGCCAACCTATACATCTTTTACTAAGCCCAAAACTAAAAATGTTAAACGACCAACACAAACCCATTAAGTAAAACCAAACTATCCCTCTATCATAATCGGGCCACATAGCAGCCCAATACATCCAAAGCCCAAAGGGCCCCTTCACTCCAGCTTGTTTCCATAGCCCACTCAAAAGATCCAATGCATCCCACTTGATAACAGTCATACCAGACTCTTCAGCCAATTCAGCCCACCAAAAATACCATTGCTGGCCTAAAACACTAACCCATCTAACGCATATCATCACATCGCTGCTGGTCCAGACATTCGCAATCAGCCCAATCACACCTGGTCCAATACTCCAATCCCAATCATCCCTCTTGCAGAGCCTTTGAGATCTTCGGCCCCTCACAACATTGTCTGCTGTACTTGAATTACTCAACATAACCATAATCAATCCACCCAGCCAAATGCCATGCCCAACACAATCAGACAACAACACTATTCTTAATCCCATAAAGCTTACCAGTCTACTTAATGTCCACTTCCAAAAGACAACTTCTAAAAACCAGATCCACTTACAAGATAACTCAAGAGAATTAAACCAGATCAAACCCAGCACTCTGCTGCAATACTTATAACCCAGCCAGAACAAAAGATTTACAAGAATTTTGATGTCTACTTCAAAAGCTTCCATCAAATGCATACAATATAGGCTATCATAAGCATCTAAAAGAGTTAGTATCATCTCATGGCCTTTCAAAACTTCCATCAGTGTAATGGCACCATTAAGATGAACCACTCTTTTATCATTCCTGTTAAACCAGACTATGGCAATGAGTATTCTGACTTTGACAGGAACTATCAAAGTCAAACATAGCAGAAAGCTATCAGTAAATAATAAGACTAAACTGCATTCATAATCTTTAAAAACTTCCACCAGATTGATGGCATTATTAAACACAGCTAGTCTATTAATTTTCATACAGTACCATAGTTCAGTATCCAAACAACCATCCCTCAACCCATAACACAGAAATACCCAAACATACTTTAAAAAAGAGAATACCTTCCAATCCTGAACACATCTCAGCAACCTACCAAATTCTAAACAACCCTGCAGCTTTGAGATTGCAACCCAATATATAAACTTCCAGTAATTCTCCAACTGAACTCCCATATTGCCCATCTGCTTGTGAAAATATAAATGTATCCTTCTAATACTCCATCTACCAATCAAAACATTCCATGACCTCTGTCTAGACACCATTTGCATTTTATTCCATAATATCCATAAAAACCAGCAATACACTATCATCCTCAGCAGCTGACCCATATCAACTCCCTTATCACTTACCTGCAGTTCATCTTGAGAAAAGACTAAAGTGCCCCTAAACACATTTAAGCTGTTAACCATCCTTAAGCCCAGATCCTTACTCCAATTACCCTTCCTAACTGATTTCTTATCATGATTTCTACTTATACCCACTGCCACCATACACTTCCATTTGATGTAAACCCAACCCAAAATCCCCAGCCCCAGACTTATCCCAAGTGGGATAGACACACTAGACTCAATAATGCAAAAGCAAGAAAAAAGGCCAACAAAGATTACCAAAAAAATGAATTGGGTTTCCATACTGGTATGAAGTTCTAAAACAGAAAAAAGAGCACAGAAAAATATTGTCCTACTAATACCAGTATGGTCCAGCCTTATGTCTCCCTGGTGCAAACTCCCCTTGAGTATAAAAACACCTAATCCCCTTTCAAATAACGCATACCTGGCCCAGAGTGTCAAAAATAGACCAAGTTCTCTGATCAGGATAGAATCCCATAACAATAACATCCCAATCCCACCCAGACTATCCCAAAAAGACAAGAGAGAAAGAAACCAGGATAAGAATTGAATACAGAAATCTACCCAAAACGCTTTTAGTCTCCATTCAACACCTTGTTCCCAGAAATTCCCATCCCACATGAGCAAGTGCTCAGACACAAACACACACAGGCCAGTAACACCAAAACTCACACCAATGTTTAACCGGTTCCCATACCACTGCCAGGATCTAAAAAATGCAAAAATTATAAGGGAGGGGAAATATGTTCTAAAGACAGTGGTACAGTGCCTCCTTATCTCTCCAGGTTGAATGCAAATCTCCTGCATATCCATTCCTATATTCCACCAGGTTAAGGTAAAAACAGACCAAATAGCAAAAAATATACTAATATGGCTGCAAATTCCTAATTCCCTATGGTTTAAACACAGAAAAAACCCCATTGGTGTATGAAAACACACCTTTTAAAATAGAAAAGGAACGTACTACTACTAAGGTTATCTACCCAAGGCTTTATCCAGTTCCATAAACCACCTTGATTACCCAATAACCCCCCACCCCAACTCCAAGTGGAGTAAAATGACTCAAGACTCAAAAACAAGAAAAGGTTAAAACAATACAGATAAACCAAGGTTCCAAGGCCATATCTGGTGCTAAAAAATGATAAAAACCAGAAAAACAATAGGAACCTAAAGACATGACCTTGATCCATCCTTATATCTCCCATTGTTTGTCATATCCCAAGACCACAAACACCTAATCCCTTATTAAGAATAGCAGAATTGATACCAGGTTTATGAATAAACCAAAGCATCAACAGATCAGACACAAAAACAGGAATAAAAACAAACCATAAAACCCTCAACTCACAACCATTTTTATACCACTCATGACATACTGAAAGAGTATAAGGAAGCCTTAAAGGCCAGATCTCTACCCCAAGCTGAATAGAACACCTTATAGCTCCCAAAGGCCCAAAAATACCCCCATCCCATTTATTAAAAGATTTCATAAATAAATTACCCACACCTCCCCTGTACCACCCTAAGCCCATAAGATTACCAGACCATTTATTAATCAGATTAACTCCCCCATCACCCCACTTAGATCCCTTCCCATACCTCACCCAGCCAACCCAAAAAACAGTAAGTAGGAAAATAATCAACATTGGTTAACCTGTTTTGCAGGGTCCCTCCATACCACCTTAAATCCCCACAGCTTGCTAAGCTTGATGCTGCTTCTAGTAGCATAGATCTTTAGCCCCATAAGCTTTAGTCTAACTGTTTCCCTGATGAGGTTACAAACACCCTCCACACTCCTACTCTCATTTTGAAACAACCTTAAATTTCTCTCTTGCCATATAAAGTACACCATGGCAGCCACACACAACCTCTTAATTATACTCCCCACAGATTTTCCAAGATGCTCACTAGCCAGCTCATTAACACAACTAAAAATATTAGGGGAGCACTGAGATAATCCTCCCTCTTCCTTCAGAGTTTCCCACACAGCTTTGGGATAATCACATTCAAAAAACAAATGATTATGACTATCCTTAACTTTTCCACAAAACACACACTCTAAGACATTATGCACATCCCAATTCAATAATCTATCCTGAGTCAAAAGTCTACCTTGAACAGCCAGCCAAAGTGTAAAAGAGTGTCTAGGGATTGCCTGACTATACCAGATAACTCTAGCCCAAACAACTTCAGGCTTGTCTTCACTCAGATCATTAAACACAGTCCTAATAGCAAAGCCCTCATAAGTCTCCTTCTTAGTTCTCCAGAATGTTATATCTTTGTTGTCAGGAACAATAAAAGGAGGGGACAAAGAGAATAGACAAGGAAACTTAATTCTCCACTCCTCCGGCCATAACCATCTACCATTACTAATAACCTCAGAAACTGTAGTCTTAAGAGTAAATCCAGCATTATGAATATCCCTTGGTGTGATGAATAAACTGAGGGGACTCAATGGACACCAATTATCATACCAGACAGAAGTGGAACATCCATCACCTATACTCTGCACACAATGACTCCAGAGAGCATCCCTACTGTCCAAGATACTCTTCCAACTCCAACATGGCCCCTCTTTCCTAACAAAGCCCCAAAAACTAAGACCTTTAAGCCTATAAGTTTTGATCCACTTAGTCCAGATAGTCTTCTTACCAGAAATAAGGCTCCATATATGTGTAGCTATTAAAGCCTTATTCTGTATTCTTAGGGATTTTATCCCCAACCCCCCCTGACACTTTGGATGGCACACATTCTCCCAGGAGACTCTAACCCTTCCCTTGCTAGAATCACTTTGACTCCAAACAAACCTACACATTAGCCTCTCAATATCTTCAATAACACTGACAGGCAGTAAAAACACAGAAGCCCAATACACTTGCAAAGAACAAAGGACAGATTTAATAAGTTGTAATCTTCCAGCAAAAGACAAAGAAGAGGTCTATTAAGAATGAGGGGATGGTTGTTAAATCTACTAAAGCTATGTGGGATAATAATAGGTATGTTAGAGTGAGGAAGGAGAGTGGTTTGGTGAATCCTGAAGAGGTACTTCCTGATGCTATAACTCTTCAGGAGTTGGCTAGTGTGATGGATGAGTCTAAGCATGGAATGATCATGCTAGATTGATTGTGGGGAAGAAGAGTAGAGGATCTAATTTGGGAAAGGAAGGGGATCTTAAATTGAAGCTATCAGTGAACTCTAATAAACCTGAGTTCAGTCCTGGGAATGGTGGAGGTATAGCTGTTGATGAAGAAGGGGTTATTTTACAGGGTGGTAAATGTGATCTGGTATTAAAAGAGGTTGCTAAAGCTAAAGCTAAGAAACTTGCTGAAAAGAAAAATGAGGATCCAGTGGAGAAAGGGGATATGGAAGTGGAGAAGGATAATAGTGAAAAGAAAGAAGAGGTGAAGTTGAGGCTTACATGGAGGGGTGCTCTGAAAAGCCCTTCTATGAAGAAGCTTATTAAGGATAAGTCTGATGCAATGGGCTCTTATAAAGTTACAAAGGAGGACTTGTCTTATATTGGTAATTTGAAGCCATTGCCAAAGTCCATTATGGGTACTGTTGATGTTAATGAGAATGTGGTTTTTACAGCCTCTAAGGATGGGAATAAGGGTGCTGGGCAGGCTCAAAGGGAGGTATCGTTTGCTGATATAACTAAAGAAAAGTCCAATGAGGTCCTTGTAACTAAGTTGTCTTTTATTCCACCAAAAATCCTTGAATCAAGTGAAGTTGTTGCTGTAATCAAGCCTGAAAAGTTAAGGGATGCTAGAGTTGCTTATAGTACCTACTTGTATGGGTACAATATTGGACAATTTATTTCTCTTGGGATGGCCAGATATCATTTGCTGAGAATGTGGAAAAAGTTTGGGTTGGTTGAGGTGTCTTCTAATGGAAGTGGTATTTTCTTTTTCAAATTCAAAAATGAACAAGGAATGTTGGAAACAATTAATCAGGGGCCTTGGTTAATCAATAACATTCCTTTGTGCATAAGGAAGTGGGAGGTTGGGTTGATTATGGAGAGGGTTGAACCTAGTTCCATTCCTATTTGGGTCACTATACCAAATATGCCTATGGAACTGTGGAATAGAGAAAGTATTTGTAGCATGATGAGTTGCATAGGGGATCCTTTAATGTTGGATAGAGTGACAGCTTTAAGGTGTAACAAGAAAGAGGGGAGGGCTGGTTTTGCTAGAGTGTTAGTAGAGGTTAAGGCTGACAAGGTATTCCCAGACTTTGTTAATGCTTATTATCCTGCTGACATTGGTAAGCCAGCATTTATACAGGCTGTTAAGGTTGAATATCAAGTTAAAATTAAAAGATGTTCAGCTTGTAAGGTTTTTGGGCATGATTTTGAAGGCTGTAAATCCAGGGTGCTGTCAGAAGAGGAGGTGGCTGGGAAAATAGAACAGTTATTAAAAGAACTTTATCAGGCAACTGAGGCAGAGTATCTTGTTTCAGGTTTAGATAATGAAGGGTACCAAACAGTGGGTAGAAATAACAAGGTGGTTAATAATAAGGGGAATAAGGGAGGGGGTTTACAGGGTGGGGGGAGTTGGTAGAAATCAGGGGGGTGGTAATGCTGGGAGATTTAATGGGAATGGGGGGATGGGCTATCAGAATGGTAATATTGGTGGGGGTAGGAATGGGTAAGGGAATAATAATCAAAGGGAAAAGATGGGTAATAGGTGGGTGAAAAAGGGTCAAGGGAACAACAAGCCTGAGAAAAATAAGATTGACTTGAAAAACACTTTTAATGTCTTGAGGGAGGAGTTAAATGGTGAGGGGAGTGGTGTGAGGACTGAGGAAAAGACTAGGAATCAGGGAGGAGGTGCTACTGTGAAGCCTAAGGAGGGTAATGGGGGGGTGTTTAAAAAAAGGGATGAGAAGAAAATTGGGGGGATTGAAGGGGAGAAGAATGAGGGGGGAGAGATTGGTGTTAAGAAGACTGGTTTGTCTAAGGGTGGGTCTGTAGATAGTGTAGGTAATAGTATGGGTAGTTTGGTTAATTCTGGTGGGAATTCTGAGGAAAAGATTGTTAAGGAGAATGTAGTTGTTAGAAATAAGGAAGTTATATCAAAAGTAAATACTAAATCTGGTTACTTCCAATTGAATGATGCTCAGTTCAATGAAGTGGCTGATTATGTGTTAAACAAGAAATGTCCTTCTAATGATGTTTTAAGAAAGTGGAAGATTGGTCAAGTCAAATTGTTTTTTGAACATTGGGACAAGATTATAATGGATAAAGTGATTAATGAGGAAGAAGTTGCTTTAGAAATTGATGAAACTGCTGAATTTATGAAGTGTGATGATGTGGGAAATGTGGGTGATGGTAGTGGTCCTTCAGGATTGAAGGATCATAATGGTGATCATGTTGGTATAGATGAAGATTAACCTGTTATCATGGAATGTTAGGGGTATTTCAAGTACCTCTAAGCAAAGACAGGTTAGTAGATTTTTGCCTGAACATAAAATTAAGATGTGTGGACTTTTAGAGACTAGGGTGAATAATTTGAAAATTGGGGAAGCTGGTAATGGGATTATGAGGAACTGGAAATGGATTTCTAATGTGGATTTTTGTTCTAGTTGGGTTAGAATTTTGATTGGATGGGATCCTAGGGCCCTTGATGTTTTTGTTCTAAGCATGACAAATCAAGTTGTCCATTGTTTTTTATGTCCTTTTAATAGGGATAGAGCTTTCTTCTGTTCCTTTGTTTATGGGGTCACAAATGTTACTGGAAGAAGATTATTGTGGGATGGGCTAAGAGAGCATTATAAGATGATTGGTGATAATTCATGGCTTGTTTTGGGAGATTTTAATACTAATCTGGAAAATTGTGATAAGAGTGTTAATCTGGGGCCTAGTGTGTATGGTATGGAAGATTTCAGGAAGTGTGTTGATGATCTGGGAATTTTTGATATTTCCAGTACTGGGTTTCATTTTACCTGGAATCAAAAACCTGGTAACAGGGGTGGTATGTTAGAGAAATTGAACAGGGCTATGGTGAATGGGAGGTTTAATTCTTCTTTCCCATCTGTTATTGCTGAATTTCTTCCATTCTTGTGCTCTGATCATTCTCCTATTCTTATAACTTGTCCTGTGTCTAATGGTTGGGATCCTCAGCCTTTTAAGTTTTGGAATCATTTAACTGATAAGGCTGAGTTTACTCCAATTGTGAAAGGGGTGTGGGAGAAGAAGATTGTGGGTTGCAAAATGTTTGCTTTGGTAAGTAAGCTTAGGGAATTAAAGAAGCCATTGAGAAAGCTGAATTTTAGTTTGGGTAATTTTCATAAGAAGGTGGAATTTCTGAAAACTAAACTGGGAAGGATACAGGAGGAGGTGTGTAAGGATCCGAATAATGTTGATCTTAGAGATGAGGAGGCTGTGTATGCTAAAGCTTATAATGAGGCATGTTTGAATGAAGAATGTTTTCTTAAACAGAAGTCTAGAGTGCATTGGCTTGCTGTTGGAGATCAGAATAACAAGTATTTTTTTCATTCAGTTAAGCACAGACAGACCAGGAATAGAGTTGTTCAAATTGAAGGGGTTGATGGGAATGTTTATGATGAGGGTAATCTGGGAAATGCTTTTGTGGATTTTTTTTGTTAGTATGATGGGGAAAAAAGATAATGTGGATCTTGTTGATGATGTTGATAGTTTATTTGTTAAGAAGATAAATGTGGCTGATGCTGAATATATGGTAAGAAAGGTTACCAAAGAGGAAATTAAGGAAGCAATGTTTCAAATAGATGATAACAAAGCCCCTGGACCTAATGGGTATACTGCAAAAATTTTTAAGGCTGCTTGGGGGACAATTGGGGATGATGTGTGTAATGCTATTGAGGAATTTTTTGAGAATGGGAAGATTTTGAAGCAGATTAATGCTACTATAATTACATTGATCCCAAAGGTGAAGGCCCCTGTTAAGGTTAGTGAATTCAGACCTATAGCATGTTGCAATGTGTTATATAAATGCATTAGTAAGGTGATTTGTAATAGAATGATGAGGTACTTAGATCAGGTTGTGGATAAGGTACAGAGTGCATTTGTGCCTGGCAGGTTAATTAGTGATAATATCCTTTTATCTCAGGAGCTTGTGAAGGGGTATGACTGGGTTAGGGGGATTCCCAGGGTTGCTATGAAGATTGATTTGCAGAAAGCTTATAATTCTGTTGATCATGAGTTTTTGTTC
The DNA here is from genome assembly GCA_032199755.1 of Ambrosia artemisiifolia. Classification (NCBI taxonomy): domain Eukaryota; kingdom Viridiplantae; phylum Streptophyta; class Magnoliopsida; order Asterales; family Asteraceae; genus Ambrosia; species Ambrosia artemisiifolia. Next base: position 28,072,849 of record CM063524.1, on the reverse strand, counting down.
AGATGTATGGAGGGGTTTGGGTTTGATTCTAAATTTATTGGGTGGGTTAGGACCTGTGTTTCTAGTGTTTCCTACTCAATTAGTTTGAATGGTCAGTTGCATGGATATTTTAAGGGGGAGAAAGGGTTAAGGCAAGGGGATCCAATGTCACCTTATTTATTTACTCTTGTGATGGAAATGTTGAATTTATTTCTTATCTGAAGAATTAGAAATGATGGTAAATTTGTTTACCATTGGAAATGTGAGAAGTTGAGGTTGACAACATTTATGTTTTGCTGATGATCTTTTTGTGTTTAGTAGTGCTAATTGTGGTTCTATAAGATGCATTAAGGAGGCTTTGGAGGAGTTTGGTAGATGTTCTGGGCTCAAACCAAATTTAATGAAGAGTGAAATTATTTTTGGAAATGTGAAGAGGGAGTTGCAAAATGAGATTTTAGAGGTGATACCTTTTAAGGTAGGGAAACTCCCTTTGAAGTATTGTGACACCCGGCAACTTCCGGTAACTAACTTTTGAAAACTTAGTAAGTCTACCTTAGCGAGTCGCGCATACGTTACACAAAACAAGGTCGGTCGAGTCGAGTCGCACGTCATTAGAGTTTTAACATACGCAAGTCTCGAGTCCCGGGGATTGGTGAACGAGTGTGAACGTGTTTACTTTCATGTATTATGTGTTTAGAATCATTATGTGACTTGTCGGTACGTGAAAATGTGTTAACATATGTTAAAACGGAGCTTAACGCGCCAAATACACCACACCTGACCTGATAGGCGATTAGCCTGATCTGGTAGGCGATTAGCCTGACCTGGTAGGCGATTAGCTTGTTTTCTTAGGCGATTAGCTTGTTTCTTTAGGCGATTAGCACCCTAATCGCCTGATAGAACTTCATAATCGCCTGCAACATGTCTGACGACTAAAAACACCTATAAATACCACCCTTGACCTCCAAAACATTATTTACACAACCCTAGCCGTCCCATAACATATCTCAACCCACAAACACCCTCTGGAACCCATTTTTACACACAAACAACCATTTCCAAGCTTATTCCATCATCTACTCTTACATACAAGGTGTGTTCTTCAAACCCAAACCTTTAAATGATTATGTTTTACTCCCTAAATGTCCAGACCTGACTTATAAAGGTTTTTGTCTTTGAAAATCCATTTAAAACCGTTTCTAAACAAACCCACACCTTTACATGTGTTATATGTGTTGTATGTGATTAAAGATAGAGTTTTTGGGATTTAATCAAGGTTGTTTTTGTGATATTATGATGTTTTTAGCTGTTACAAGTTAGTATGATAATGTCCTAGGAGTTTGAATGGTTTTGGTCGTGTATTGTTGATACTTGATGTTTTGACCCGTTTGAAGGATTTTGGATGATTTAGGATGATATGAGGTGTGTTGTTGATTGTTTGATGTTAGGGTCTGCTCTAGGATGATGTTAGAACAGTAGGATGCTTTCGGACAACGTGATTATGTGATTAGATCTGGATATTTGCTATTTAGGGCAAGTTCTTGCATGTTGATGTGATGTTTTCATGTTAAATTGCTATTTTGGGAAAACGCTCGCATTCGGGACTGTTAGAATGATGAAAACTTAGAGGTTTTGCTTGATATATGTTTGTTAATATGTTAGGATGATTATTGGGTGTTTGCGCACGTTTCGGATCTGATTTGGAGGGTTAAACGCGCGAAAAACCACATTTGCTGCACTATAGGCGATTAGCAATCCTAATCGCCTATGTTATAGGCGATTAGGGGCATAATCGCCTAAGACAAGGGCTACTCGTGTGATGTAGTAGGCGATTAGCCTCATAATTGCTATCAGTCCATGCAATTGTGATCCTAATTGCCTTCATGTCATGCAATTGTGACCCTAATCACTAGTTAAGCCCTGAATTGCATACCACATGACCATAATCGCCTATAATGCATGTGATTAGCCCTAATCACCTAACATATGAGGCGATTAGCACTTGTAATTGCCTGTTGACCATCCCTAATCACGTGTTGACTTTCCTAATTGCATGCTAAGTTCCTAATCGCGTGTAATGCTGCTATAAGTGTATTTTAACATCCCGAAACCCGATTTGACACCTAGGAACATGATAGGAACCCCGTGACATGCCTAGTAACATAGTAACACGTGTTCGGACTTGTTCGTACGTTATTTGACCTATGTGTTAGAATCGTTGAACTTTAACGCATGTTAAGTGCTAAGCGCATGTTTTGTGTATGTTTGTGTATGAGATGAACACGTGGAATGTCGGGTCACCAATGGGATGTCGAGTCTTGTCTTACGTGGTCTGGTTGTCGGTCAAACACGCTTTTCGGACACATAATGGTCATGGACTGGACTTAGGGACTAAGGAACCCGACGGGTTATTAGTCTAACTTAACGCGTATCTTATGATAGGTTGCCACTAGTTGGGGCTATCATATCATATAAACGGTTTACTTATTTAACAGAAGACGCAACCTAAGGTGAGTTTCACGGCCCCACTCTTTACAGTTTTCGTTTTCGGGGGAGAAACATGCTTAGTACTTCGTTTTGTAAAAGATCATGTTATGCTGGGTTGGTTGTACGTTTCATTTATGTTCTATGTTCATATGGCTCACGTTGTGACAGTTCGTTAACCGTTATGGCGGTAGTTCGTTAATTGTGAATGCACAGTTCGTTGACCACGAAGTGACAGTTCGTTGGACATATTTGGATGGTTCGTTAGTCGTGGAAAACGATAGTGCGTTGGTCGTATTAACGATAGTTCGTTGGTTGGTTCGTCTTGGAGTCTACACGTCAAACAAGTATTTTCTTCATTCAGTAGTAACATGATAGTTCTTTCAAAAGCTCGTGAAACATTTTTCCTTAAAAACCTGTGAACTCACCAGTATTTTATACTGACGTTTTTAGCATGTTTTCTCAGGTCGCTAAGGTAGCAGCTGTCATCTAGGCGCACGGAGTCGCGCTGGAGTCGTCTCGCGTCTAGGATCATTATGCATGTTTTCTTGGAAATGTTAAACTCTTAAACTTATGTTTTGATTTCATTTGACTTTTGTAAACTTATACGCTTCCGCGCTTTCAAATGATGGTTTTTAAATCTTATGCTTGGTTTTATTTATGTATGTTTTACATTTAGACGTCGTTTATTGTGACCGTTGACTTAGATCCTGGTATGTCACACGCCTCGCGGTAGAACTCCGCAGGTGGATATTTGAGGGTGTGACAAGTATTTAGGTATTCCATTAGCTTCAAGGAAGTTATATTAAAAAGATTGTGGTCTTTTAAACTGGAGTCTTTTCCTGTGTACGAATCTCTACGTAGTTCTGGCATTTTAAGTCAGATTACCCTCCAGTTAGCTTCATATCATTTATCTGGGCCTGTTTCATGATAAGATACTTTATGGTCTTCACGTTTCTCCTTTCGGGTCCCTGAAACTCCAAAACTACCGATAGTTAGGGTCTTTTAAACTGGAACCTTTTCCTGTGTACGAATCTCTACATAATTGTCGAATCATGAGTTCGATTACCGCCCGTTCAGTTTCGTATCCTTTATATGATTTTGTATCAAGATAAGATACCATATGGCCTTCCCGTTCCTCCATTCGGGTCCGGGAAAACTCCAAAATTACCGATAGTTACGGTCTTTTAAATTGTAACCTTTTCTGTGTACAACTCTCTACGTAATTCTTGCATTATGACTCCGATAGCCCTCGAGTCAGCTTCGTATCATTTATCTGAGTCTGTAGCATTATTAGACACCTTATGCCTTCCTGTTCCTCCATTTGGGTCCCTGAAACTCCAAAATTACCGATAGTTACGGTCTTTTAAATTGAAGTCTTTTCCTGTGTACGAATCTGTACGTAATTGTCGCATTATGACTCCGATTACCCTCCAGTCAGTTTCATATCTTTTATTTGAGTCTGTAGCATGATAAGACACCTTATGGCCTTCCCGTTCCTCAATTCGGGTCCCTGAAACTCCAAAAGTACCGATAGTTACGGTCTTTTAAACCGAAGTTTTTTCATGTGTACGAATCTCTACGTAGTTCTCGCATTATAAGTCCGATTACCCTCCAGTCTGCTACGTATCATTTATCTAAGTCTGTAGCAAATAAGATACCTTATGGCCTTCCCGTTTCTCCATTCAGGTCCCCAAAAATTCAAAAATACCGATAGTTACGGTCTTTTAAATTGTAGTCTTTTCCTGTGTACGAATCTCTGCGTAATTGTCGCATCGCGAGTCCGATTACCATCCAGTCAATTTTGTATCCTTTATCTAAGTCTGTAGCAAGATAAGATTTTTTATGGCCTTCTCGTTCCTCCATTCGGTTCCATGAAACTCCAAAGGTAAGGATTGTTACGGTCTTTTAAACATATTCTTTTCCTGTGTACGAATCTCTACGTAATTCTTGCATTATGACTCCGATAGCCCTCCAGTCAGCTTTATATCCTTTATCTGAGTCTGTAGCATGATAAAACACCTTATGGCCTTCCCATTCATCCATTTGGCTTGATGTGTCGCAAAACACATCTCTTTTCTCGTGGTTGCTAGACGTAGTAAACCCTAGAAACAAGTTAATTAATTATTGGTAATTTAGCATTCTACCACCTTTGAGACCGAGAGGAGATTAGGTGTCAGTGTGTCTAGCTTGGTAGGTATTCGGGACCGTGGTCTGCACGAGAGTGAGTCACCCCTAGCGTGCCTGTTTTGTTAGCATACTGTGTTAGAAACCTGTTAGAATAACTATCCCTTGCATCCCTTACACATCCCGGATGTATTGTTTTTGAGGGGGCCGAGAGGACATTTAGATTAAGGATACCTTAGCATAGTTTGGAGAGACCGAGAGGTGATCTGAACCCGAGACCGGTGAGTTTACACACTTCCCTAGATTCAGTATTGCGACATGTTGGAGAGTGATTCGCGTTCCAGTGTTGGTCTAGTGTAGTGTATCTTAAGATCCCAGTAGCCAAAACCCATTTATCCAATCCCGAGAGCTATAAGCTAGTCATCTTGATTCTTACCTAGGTAGCCATTTTCTCATTACTTGATCTCATCTAGTTCTACTTGTTCGTTTGGTTTGTTTGAGTTGTTGCATTTTATTTACTTTAATTTTATTTATTTTTAGTAATTTAATTAAATCACCATCACTTCAATCTATTAGACTAGGACTCGACGAAAGTTTAGTACCGAGAGCCGCTATTACTGTGTCCATGGTTCGATACTCGGACTTATTTACTTTACTACTTTCGACCGGTACACTTGCCGGTAGTGTGTGGTTTCCCATTTAAAACTTGTTTTGAAATTAATTAGACTTAATATATGTTTATCACACATTTCACGCATCAAGTGTTTGGCGCCATTGCCGGGGATAGAATGGAATCATAACCAGAACTTTCGGTTTCCAAACTCTGTTAACACTTCTTATTAATTAGGTAAAACAACATACTAACTGCAACTGCTGGTACTGTGATCCACCTAAACCCAACCACCGACTGATCAAGCCCTTTTTGTGTTTTATTAATTAGGTTCAATTTAGCTCAATCATCTAAGGGTCTCACACTCAAGAATCATAACTCTATCCTAATCCCGAATCCAGCTTATAAGGTAAAGATTAATATGTACCACTTTATATAAACGCCCTTATGTATTTAGAATCAAATATGATGGAAGATGGATGAAGTTTATGAGCTTAGACACATTTATTTTTTTCATACCTAACCCAGAGGTTGTCTCAATCAGAGTCACCATCCCCAAGAGCGACAGCATGAGCTTCGGTATATTTTTTTTTTGTTTTTTTTTCTTTTGTAGTCTAGCTCAATTGATGGATATGTGGATTTTTTTTCGGGCGCCACTTTTAACCGGATTTATTCTCATAAAAAGGATCAAGTGTGCCATTTGACTCAAAATACTTATAGGCATTTACTTATAGTGGTACCTCTTATACTATCAACGGTTTCAGACTCGGCCAATCATCCTAAGGTGAGAACCCACAAGATTTCATGATTATATTATTTCGTATATTATAACACTACTCGGGAAACTATCACAGTCGGTTGGGCTTACCAACACATCACAGGCAACATGTTCTCTACCATTATATTTTCTTATGTATAATATTGAATAACCGAAAATCCCAATTCTACCTATCACTTTCCATTTAAAAGCACACAAAATCAGGGACTTTTTTTTTCAAATTTTTTTTTTTGGATTTTCTTTTTGACTCAACCTTCAACTAAACAAAATAAAGACGAAGTCTCCCATCCCCACACTTAGAAAGGCACAATGTCCACAATGTGCACCAGGATACAACGCAAACTAAAAAAATAAAAATGCAAAAATAAAGCAGAAATGAAAAAAAAATATATAACAACAAAGTAAATGGAACAAACTCCTCTGGAATATGTGGTGATAGCTCGCAGAAAGTGTCCCGTCCGTCCATCATCTACAGCCGTATAGCATTTCTTTCGCGGCCATAGTCAGAATCCTGCAAAAATAAACTACAAAGAAAGTGAAAGTAAAATGACTCAATGACAAGTGAGATGCCTGTTTACAAAAAATAATTTTAAGATCGACCCCCACCCGAATGGAGATTGAGTACGGGCGGGGGAGATCCATTAGTTAAAAAGTCCAAGGCAATCCCACAAGACTCGATAAACTAAAAAAAATATATAAATATATAAAAAATAAAGAAGAATGAAAATAAAATAAAATAAAAAAAAAACCTGGCAAATGATGATACAAAACCCTACACTTAGGTTCTTACTCAAAGAACCTAACCTCTACAATCGGAATGAGGCTCGAGGCAAATAACCTCAACCTCATCCTCCTCCTCATTAGCTCTTCCTATGTAGAGCTTCAACCTATGTCCATTCACTTTGAACATCTCTCCATTCTTCCCCTCAATGGTAACCGTTCCATAAGGGAAAATTTCCTTCACCACAAACGGTCCTGACCACCGGGACTTCAACTTACCATTGAACAATCTCAAACGGGAATTGTACAGGAGTACTTGATCCCCACACTTATAATCCTTGTTCCCCTTCAACTTCCAATCATGCAATGCCTTCGTACGAGCCTTATAGTCATGAGTGTACTCGTATGCATGATCTCTCAACTCCCATAACTCAAGAAACCATTTTCTCTTGGCCAAAGACATGTCAAGATTAACGGATCGTAATGCCCAATATGCACGGTGCTCTAACTCTACCTGGAGATGACACACCTTCCCATAGATCATCCGAAATGGTGTAGAACCGGTCAGTGTCTTATAAGCTGTGCGGAAGGTGCAGAGTGCATCATCTAGCTTCTCAGCCCAATCAATCCTACTTGCCCCTACAGTTTTCTCTAGGAACCTCTTGATCCCTCTATTATTCACCTCCACTTGCCCACTTGTTTGTGGGTGTTAGGCTATAGCAAGCTGATGGGTGACCCCATAGCGTTGCAAAGCCTTCTCCATCAATGAATTACAGAAGTGGGTGCCCCTATCACTAACTAAGGCTTTTGGAGTACCGAAACGAGCAAACAACTTTCGTAGGAATCCAACTACAACTCTTGTATCCTTTATCTGAGTCTGTGGCATGATAAGATACCTTATAACCTTCCCGTTCCTCCATTCGGGTCCCTGAAACTCCAAAATTACCGATAGTTACAGTCTTTTAAACTGGAGTCTTTTCCTGTGTACGAATCTCTACGTAATTGTCGCATTATGACCCCGATTACCCTCCAGTCAGTTTCATATCCTTCATCTGAGTCTGTTGCATGATAAGACACTTTATGGCCTTCCCGTTCCTCAATTCGGGTCCTTGAAACTCCAAAAGTACCGATAGTTACGGTCTTTTAAACAGAAGTTTTTTCCTGTGTACGAATCCCTATGTAGTTCTCGCATTATAAGTCTGGTTACCCTCCAGTCTGCTCGTATCATTTATCTGAGTCTGTAGCATGATAATATACCTTATGGCCTTCCCGTTTCTCTATTCGGGACCCTGAAAATTCAAAAATACCAATAGTTATGGTCTTTTAAACTGGAGTCTTTTCCTGGGTACGAATCTCTGCGTGATTGTCGCATCGTGAGTCCGATTACCATCCGGTCAATTTTGTATCCTTTATCAAAGTCTGTAGCAAGATAAGATTATTTATGGCCTTCCCGTTCCTCCATTCGGTTCCATGAAACTCCAAAAGTAACGATTGTTTCGGTCTTTTAAACTAGATTCTTTTCCCGTGTATGAATCTCTACGTAATTCTTGCATTATGACTCTGATAGCCCTCCGGTCAGTTTCATATCCTTTATCTGAGTATGTAGCATGATAAGACACTTTATGGCCTTCCTGTTCCTCAATTCGGGTCCCTGAAACTCCAAAATTACCGATAGTTACGGTCTTTTAAACTGAAGTTTTTTCCTGTGTACGAATCTCTATGTAGTTCTCGCATTATAAGTCCGATTACGCTCCAGTCTGCTTCGTATCATTTATCTGAGTCTGTAGCACGATAAGATACCATATGGCCTTCTCGTTTCTCCATTCGGGTCCGGGAAAACTCCAAAAGTACCAATAGTTATGGCCTTTTAAACTGGAGTCTTTTCCTGTGTATGAATCTCTACGTAATTGTCGCATTTTGACTTCGATTACCCTTCAGTCAGCTTCGTATCCTTTATCTAAGTCTTTGGCATGATAAGATACCTTATGACATTCCCGTTCCTCCATTCGGGTCCCTGAAACTCCAAAATTACCGATAGTTACATTCTTTTTAACTATAGTATTTTTCTGTGTACGAATCTCTACGTAATTGTCGCATTATGACTCTGATTACCCTCCAGTCAGTTTATATCCTTTATCTGAGTCTGTAGCATGATAAGGCACCTAATGGCCTTCCTGTTCCTCAATTCGGGTCCCTGAAACTCCAAAAGTACCGATAGTTACGGTCTTTTAAACTGAAGTTTTTTCCTGTGTACGAATCTCTATGTAGTTCTCGCATTATAAGTCCGATTACCCTCCAGTCTACTTCATATCATTTGTCTGAGTCTGTAGCATGATAAGATACCTTTTGGCCTTCACGTTTTTCCATTCGGGTCCCTGAAACTTCAAAAATACTGATAGTTACGGTCTTTTAAACTGGAGTCTTTTCTTGTGTACGAATCTCTACGTAGTTCTGGAATTTTAAGTCTGATTACCCTACAGTCAACTTCATATCATTTATCTGAGCCTGTTTCATGATAAGATACCTTATAGGCTTCCCGTTTCTCCATTCAGGTCCCTGAAACTCCAAAACTACCGATACTTAAGGTCTTTTAAACTGGAGCCTTTTCCTGTGTACGAATCTCTACGTAATTGTCGCATCGTGAGTTCGATTACCGCCTGTTCAGTTTCTTATCCTTTATCTGAGTTTTTATCAAGATAAGATACCTCATGGCCTTCCCGTTCCTCCATTCGGGTCCGGGAAAACTCCAAAATTACCGATAGTTACGGACAAATGACCAAATTGATTTTTAAGTTGATTTAATAAATCGAGATTATCAACATATATACATTTGAGTAAAGATTGTTCGATATTATCAATTGGAAAATCTTTATTGAGAATCAACTTGTCATGTCCTTCCAACATATAGGATCCTTCCATTCCATCAGGAAATTTAAATATGGTTTTCTCATCAGACTCAGGTTCTGAAGTGACTACCACATTTTTAATTTTCTGACTAGAATCGGACTTCACCTCAGAGTTTGAAACTTCAACACGAGACGTTGTGTCTTTCAACTCTGAGGTGGTGTTATTTATTAAAAAACTTTTATTCATTTCTAAAATTTCTTGCTTTAAAGATTCAATTTTATTTAACAAATCTTTTTCATTCTTTTCAAAGACTTTATTTTGGTTTTGACACTTTTCTAGTTCATTTGCTAGGTTCTGTTTGTCCTCAATAAATGTCATCAATTCACATTTCATCTTGACACATTCAGAACAACTAGCACAGTCAATACTAGATCTTACCTCAGCATCTGATTCATTACCATTATCAGATTTTGCATCAACATTTGAGATATCACTCTCTCTTGATTCACTCTGTTCTGAATTCATATCAGAACACAAGACACTCTATGACAATTCACTGGAATCATCATGTCTCATTTGTTTGACTAAACACATAACATTTCTATGAACACCTTCTCTCTTAACACACTTGTTAACATGTACCATTTCATCAGTTGATTTCGGTGTCTTTGGAAATCCCCAAATGTTGTCAACTTGAGAATTTTGTCTTTGTAATTGCTGTCGTTCAGCTTCTATCATAGCTCTTATCTGCTCATCCGTTCTTGATATGGTCAAGTAATTCATCATTTTTCAACAAAAAAAATATTTCAAAAATTTTCTGAAATCAGGCTTACGTTCGCCCCTGACAAGTCTACTTTCGCCCAAATATGAGACCCGAATGTAGAATATCTGACCCGAATATAGAATATCACCTAACACTTTTCACGTTCGTCCGAGATTCTTCGCTTTCGTCCACCCAATTTCCACTTTCGCCCGCCCGTAAAACCGAAGGTGGAAAAATAGACACCCGAATGTGGAAATAACAACACAACACACCTAGGTTCGACCTGAAATAAGCTACGTTCGCCCAAAAAATCTCAGGTTCGCCCTAAAATGGTCCAGGTTCGCCCACTCTCTCTAGATTCGACCCATTCATCTTTGAAAAACGGTTACACTTTGAAAAACGGTTATTTTGATCTGAGATTTTCAAAAGTTTGTGGATTTTGATGATCTTTATCAGGTTATGATTCGGAATTCATTTGGAACAACTTTAATTCTTGGAAAACTTGATTTTAACCATGAATTCAAATCAAAAACCTTCAAAATCTATCAAAAACCATTTTCATTCAAAAACAGATGAAATTTGATCAAAATTAAGTCCAAATCAGCTCTGATATTATCAATTTTGTTGTTGTATGATCTGTATGGCTCTGATACCACTTTGTAGATGAAGAACTTTAGCTAAAACAGAATAATATGATCATACAAGTCACAATTCCAGGTGCGGAAACCCTAGAACTGAACAAAATGATAATACGCAAATCACAACACGGATAATACCTTTTCAATCACCATTTTTATAGATAACTTGTTCAAAATATCTTTACAATGACCTTACAAGTTAATCTAAAACAACTTAACACACTTTCACTCTAGAGAGAAACCTGACCACAAAACACACACTCTCAAAAACTACTCTCCCTTACAAAACAAGCTAAAGCCTTATATAGGGTCTGCACATTCGCCCCTTTCTAAGGTACGAATGTGGAATTCTTCCACATTCGCCCATTACTTTGGTACGAATGTACAATACATCTAAGTAGCTTTCCACATTCGCCCTTTAGCTTTCACCTTCGCCCTCTAGATTCTACCTTCGACCACTTCTGACTTCACATTCGCCCATATAAAGCCACCTTCGCCCTTCTAACTGGTCGAATGTATCTTCATGTTTAAGTCTTGGTCGTTTTCTGATTATCTGGACCTTCGACATTCAGTACCGGATCACTAGCTAGGGACATACATGAATAATGCACTTACAGTTTCGTATCCTTTATCAAAGCCTATAGCATGATAAGGTACCGTTTGACCTTCCCGCTCCTCAATTCGGGTCCCTGAAAGTCCAAAAGTACCGATAGTTACAGTGTTTTAAATTGAAGTTTTTTGCTGTGTACGAATCTCTATGTAGTTCTCGCATTATAAGTCCGATTACCCTCCAGTCTACTTCGTATCATTTATCTGAGTCTGTAGCATGATAAGATACCTTATGGCCTTCCCGTTCCTCCATTCGTGTCCCTGAAACTTCAAAAATACCGATTGGTACGGTCTTTTAAACTGGAGTCTTTTCCTGTGTACGAATCTCTACGTAGTTATCGCATTTTAAGTCCAATTACCCTCCAGTCAGCTTCATATCATTTGTCTGAGTCAGTTGCATGATAAGATCCCTTATGGGCTCCCGGTTTCTCCATTCGGGTCTGTGAAACTCCAAAAATACCGATAGTTACGTTCTTTTAAACAGGAGCCTTTTCCTGTGTACGATTCTCTATGTAATTGTTGTATCATGAGTCCGATTACCGCCCGTTCAGTTTTGTATCCTTTATCTGAGTTTTCATTAAGATAGGAAACCTTATGGCCTTCCCGTTCCTCCATTCGGGTTAAGGAAAACTCAAAAAGTACCGATAGTTACGGTCTTTTAAACTAGAGTCTTTTCCTGTGTACGAATCTCTATGTAATTCTCACATTATGATTCCGATTACACTCCAGTTAGCTTCGTATCCTTTATCTGAGTCTATAGCATGATAAGATACCTTATGGCCTTCCCGTTCCTCTATTCAGGTCCATGAAACTCCAAAAGTACCCGATAGTTATGGCCTTTTAAACTGGAGTCTTTTCTTGTGTAGGAATCTCTATGTAATTCTCGCTTTATGAGTACAATTACCCTCCAGTCAGCATCATATCATTTATCTGAGTTTGTAGCATGATAAGATACTTTATGGCCGTCCCGTTCCTCCATTCGGGTCGCTGAAACTCCAAAAGTACCGATAGTTAAAGTCTTTTAAACTGGAGTCTTTTCCTGTGTCCGAATCTCTACGTAGTTATCGCATTTTAAGTCCGATTACCCTCCAGTCAGCTTCATATCATTTATCTGAGTCAGTTGCATGATAAGATCCTTAATGGCCTTCCGGTTTCTCCATTCGGGTCCGTGAAACTCCAAAACTACCGATAGTTTAAACAGGCGACTTGATCAATGTTAATGATTGTACTGTGTCTTTTTGTTACAGTCAAATGATAGAATGAGTAAATGATAGTGTAATTGAATCACAAGTTCCAACAATGTAAGAATGATTAAAGGATAGTGTATAAAATGTTTAAACATGTTTCACCCCAAAATGTAAAACAGAAAAAGGGGCTATGTATACTCACCTTAGCAAGTCTCAAGTCCTTTGTAATGGAATAGATGTGGTCCAAGCGTTGCAAAGTATTACCCTATGTTTAAGGCAATAAATAAGTCTAATTTTTTCTAGTCTACAAGTATTCTAGGGTTTCTAATTTGGCCATTGACAATCGTTTAATTGTTAATTTAGATAAATTGTTAATGAACAAATAAAATAAGAAATTTTGGAAAGTAAATAAATAAAAGGACTTTTTGTAAAATCTTGATTAAAGTTGGTTGTGTTACAATCTTGTAAATGTGAAAATAATTTTATAAAATTATTTTCTTAATTATTGAATATATAGTATATTAATATTTATTTAAAATATAGTATTAATGTTAAAAATATTTAAATTCATAAAATTTCAAATAAAAAATTATGTTTCTGTTCTAAATGAACAAAAATAATTTATGTAAAATTTTGATGTCAAGATAGTGTAAAATGAATTTATTATGAATTATTTATGATTAAAATAGAAATAATTTAATTAAAAATACTAAATAAATGTTTTTATGAAATAAAAATTAGTTCGGAAAAGTTTATTGATTTATAAGTTTAAAATAATTTTTAGACTGAATTACAAGTTTTGTCCTTTAGGTATATACCTGATTGCAAAGAATGTCCTTTAAATTCAAAATTGATTGGTTTTGTCCTTTATCTTTTAAAATCTTGCACGTTATGTCCTTTATGCCTAACTCTGTTAGTTTTCTCAGTTAAATCATGTCACATGACCTGCACATGAGGGTATTATAGTAAAATCACCCACCCCTCTTATGTTCTTCCCCATATATGCAAATTATAAACCCTAGACTAGATTGCCACCATCACAACCACTCACCATCCAAACAATCCTAAAGATAAAGCCCATAACTTTATCATATTTAAACAAAAAATCAAATTCAACAAAATAAGAGGGATATCTTACCGATTGTCTGGAATCATGATCTGACCCATCACTGGTTTGAATATCAGGTAAATACCCAGAAGGGACAACACCTGGATCAGTGAAAACAAAGACAAAAACCGAGAAAAGAGTGAAAGAGGCCAACATGGTGAAGATCACAACGTGGGTCAAACCTGTTGGGCTATGAAAAGCCTACCCAATCATCAAGAAATATGAAAAGGGTGCTGTAGTTTTTTCAAAAAAGAAGAAACAGGAAGTGAATCATTGGATCATTTGATTAATATATATGTGGAAAAAAGTTATATTATATGGAGACTCCCCGAGCTGCATAACTTTTTAAAAGAAATAGCGCTATCAGTGATTGAGAAGATGGAAATTAATCAAAGTGAAGCTCAGGGTTGGGCATGTGTGAGAGAAGAAGCATTCGCATCCAATAAGAACGAGTGAGTAGGCCCTTTTTTTTTAACTTTGAGCTATCTAGTTCTTGATTATATATGCCAAAAGTGATGATTATGATCGTTTTTTTTGCAGGTATTCATATTTTATGGTTGATCCAATACCCTAGTCTAGTTTAGGGTTTATAATCTGCATATTTGGGGAAGAACATAAGAGGGGTGGGTGATTTTACTATAATACCCTCATGTGCAGGTCATGTGACATGATTTAACTGAGAAAACTAACCCAGTTAGCCATAAAGGACATAACGTGCAAGATTTTAAAAGATAAAGGACAAAACTAATCAATTTTGAAGTTAAAGGACATTCTTTGTAATCAGGTATATACCTAAAGGACAAAACATGTAATTTTTATGAAATTTTATAAAACTGTTTAGATATATTTTTATAGAATTTTTAATTTATTAATGAATAAAATTGTAATATATTTTATATATATTAAATAAATGATTCTTGTTAAACTAAAAATTGGATAATAAAGTTAAACATTTGAATAATATGAAATAAATTTTATAGAGTTTATAAATCATATTTGGTATTTTAAAACTATTTTAAAAGATAATGTCATAAATATACAAAGAAAAGGATAAAAAAATAAGTGCGGGATGTGGGTATCGAACCCTAGTCAGTGGCCTGTCTGAAGTTTAATCACAAGCCCAGCCACCAACTGGGCTGGACCCTGAGAACGAGAATAATAAGACTTAATAACTTATATAGTGTGTTTGAAGGGTAATGTGATTACATATTAAAAAAAAACGGTGGGGCTCAGTATCGAACCCAAGACCATACGCTTTAACAACAGCGGACATAACCATCTGATCCAGATCAGATGGTTGTGTTATTTTGTTTCTAAAATAGTTTTAAACACAAATGACCAGTTATCATCTTCCCCAAATAAACCTTAGAACCCTAATTTACTAATTGAAACAAATAACAAACGATAGCCCCAGATTGGACAGGGCTATCATTCGGATAAGGATGAGGAATAAAATCATAAGCTTAATCAAGACTTACAGGTATGAATCGAATATGAATTGCTAGTCAACCCACAAAGTCAAACGCAAACTAATCTTGCTTAAAGATGAATTCTTTACAGAAATTGAGAGAGGGGTGGTGATAGTCGGCAGGTTTAGGTTCTAATGAAGGGTCTAATTTATAGATTAACATACGGATTTATCGATTTGGAAAGTTTACTAAGCCTTTAATAATAAACGCGTTAATTGGTTCGTATTAGGAATGATTTCTTCACAATTGTTAGCTGTAATCGACGATAATTGTTTGCTTGTTCACCAATCCGTCTAGATCATTGCCTTAATTAGCCAAATCACGCGTTGATTGATATAAATTGTAGATTTGGCAAGTGGGTGTTGACTTCCTAAGTTTGACTGACCGTAAGGAAGGGTTAAGTTTATTTTTGTCTGAACAAAAACACCAAATGACAAATTGGCTTAGTGGTTTGTGTGGTTGTTTGAGTTGGTTTGGACGCGGGCTCGAGTCCCGATTCCAACATTTTTTTAGCACATTACATATATAACTTTATTATATATATACATATATATATATATATATATATATATATATTATGATTATACTAGTTTAAAAACGTTATGAGAAATTTTTAAAACACATTAAAACGTTCCGGACCGCAATCACCAATTTACCTTACATTAGGGTTTTGTGTCCTTCTATGACCCTACACACACATGTAAAATAACCTTGTGATTGAATCTTTTAATGTACAATGTATCCAAAAAATAAGTCCAACTGTCGAGCAGGAAAAAGACCTCTACCAGTCAGTGAGTAAGAACCTCTACCGATTGTTGAGCAGGTGCGACAGCCTCTACCAGTCGTTGAGCAGGTTGTTAGGGCCTCTACCGACTGTTGAGCATGCATGATGACCTCTACCAATCGTTGAGTAGGTTATTTGGTACTCTACTAACTGTTGAGCAAGTACTTCATCCTCTACCAGTTGTTTGATTAAGTGTACCAATTATTACACACATAAATTGCAAATTGATAATATGTATATGCAAGAAAGTTTGTAAATGCAACAAGTATCAAGTATAGTATGCGACTTGTAATTGAGTTGCTTTAGACAAGGTTAATGACTCTAGGTGTGTCTATAGCAAATAGTTTATGTTCCATGCTTTCAAGTATCATGAATAATCAGATGTTCAAGTAGATAATCAAATCCTCATGTATAACTAAGGATTAAGTTTGATGCAACACACAATCAAGTTTCAATAGTTTGGTCATCATGAGTATCTAGTTCATGTTCAAGAAGGTGAAGAATATGAATTTAGATCTTGAGAGGATGATGAAAAATCTCGAAGTAGAATCAAGGTTGTGAGAGATAGTGAATGTGAAGATGGTTGATAAGGAGTTTATTTTATAGTAAGGAGATTATGTAGCAGTGTAAATTGTGGGGTTTGGATCAAAGGTTAGAATCAAGTGTATGAGAAAACACGATTGTGGTATACGCCAAATATTGTAAAAATTTGAACAAGTTGAAAATAAGTAAGTGTCGATGGAGAATTTAGAGACTAAGTATTGTTCCTATGGATTGGAAGATATTATTTTTCAAAATTGCTTTTGTACATAAAACAAAAGTCGTTAAATAGTAAAACCTAAGTGAGCTTTGATTAACATATTCGAGTTAGTTGGAGATTTTAAACACGACATTAGGTTTTGAAGATCAAGGTTCTATTAAGTGATTTTTAATAGATTAAAGCATTATATAGAAAATCGTTTGTTACATCAATAAACAATTGAATTTAAGTTCGAGGACATCTTTTGACAAAAATATGTATTTTGTAAAAAAATTCTAGGTAATAAAAATTCAACTAAATTTAGAAATCTTTAGTTTTGTGCTGGGTATACTCAGGTTATGAGGGTATAGTTTAAAAATATGTACCATGTTGAAACAGGCAATAATACGATGTGGGTAGGGTGTTGAAAATAATCAAACATGTGGCTAAGATGGTAAGATAAGTATGATTGTGAAATCCATATATGGTTATGAAATGGGATTGATTTAAGCTGTAAAATTTTGAGATTTTAGAGCTTAGTTTTGAGGAAAGTGAGTGTATTCATTTATTCATTAATTAAAACGAATAAACGAAAACGTTGACTTATCGAAGCTTCTAGATTCTAACAACATAGTGAAGACATGCTTTAGCCTATAAGTGAATACACATCCCGAGAATTCCCAGGTAGGCATCTGGGTCCCTCGTCTGATTGGGATTTATGCACAATGCCAGTGCTAGACAGAAAAACTCAGAATACAGGCGTTCACCCTTCCAGATTGCACGTGTTCGTTATTAGAATATAGAAGTCCGACGAGATAAACAAGGTAGTTAAGGTTAGGACCTGAGAATTTTGTCCTATTAGTCTAAGGGTAGATCCAGTAATGGAGAGCAATCATCTTGCAGAGGCTAGAGTAGGGATAAGAAGTAGGATGAAGATAGAGAGTAGAAACAAGTAGAGTTGCAAGTAAGAGGGGCAAGTACTGGTTAAAATCCTAAGGTTATAGACTAGATTATTTTTCTAATAACCTAATTCCCTATAACCATGGCTCTGATACCAATCTGTAACACCCTAACCGATGGCGGAAACATCGAGGTGTCTCGTAGTGAAGATTGTTCAATAGCTCATGGTACTAAATGGAAGTTGAATATTACTAAACAATTAACAATTTGTCATACAATTTAATAAATACATAAACTTGATTTACATAAACTAGGTCCAAAGCTCCTATGTGATCCAAGACTTGTACACTTTCCAATAGCAAGTAAGACCTGAAACATGTTAAGTTGGAAAGATGGGGGGTCAACTATAAATAGTTGGTGAGAATACATAGGTTTTTGAATATATTAGATAACAATAGTTTGTACAACAATAACAGTTGTATAATGTAAGAGTATGAGTCCGACATGTAACAATGCGTCTTTTGTACAATCAAACCTTGTGTCGACTGAGACCTAACTCGCAAGTTAGTAAAAGTGTAACTGTTATCGATCATCCCTAAATTTATGCGGGGGGATGGGTTTATCAGACCTATAGCGCTATAATCTAAACAGGCGGCTTGATCAATGTTAATGATTGTACTATGTCTTTTTGTTACAGTCAAATGATAGAATGAGTAAATGATAGTGTAATTGAATCACAAGTTTCAACAATGTAAGAATGATTAAAGGATAGTGTATAAAACGTTTAAACATGTTTCACCCCAAAATGTATAATAGAAAAAAAGGGCTATGTATACTCACCTTAGCAAGTCTCAAGTCCTTTGTAATGGAATAGATGTGGTCCAAACGTTGCAAAGTATTACCCTATGTTTAAGGCAATAAATAAGTCTAAGTTTTTCTAGTCTACAAGTATTCTAGGGTTTCTAATTTAGCCATTGACAATCGTTTAATTGTTAATTTAGATAAATTGTTAATGAACAAATAAAATAAGAAATTTTGGAAAGTAAATAAATAAAAGGACTTTTTTTGTAAAATCTTGATTAAAGTTGGTTGTGTTACAATGTTGTAAATGTGAAAATAATTTTATAAAATTATTTTCTTAATTATTGAATATATAGTATATTAATATTTATTTGTCAAAATATAGTATTAATGTTAAAAATATTAAAATTCATAAAATTTCAAATTAAAAATTATATTTCTATTCTAAATGAAGAAAAATAATTTATGTAAAATTTTGATGTCAAGATAGTGTAAAATGAATTTATTATGAATTATTTATGATTAAAATAGAAATAATTTAATTAAAAATACTAAATAAATGTTTTTATGAAATTAAAATTTAGTTCTGAAAAGTTTATTGATTTATAAGTTTAAAATAATTTTTATGAAATTTTATAAAACTGTTTAGATATATTTTTATAGAATTTTTAATTTATTAATGAATAAAATTGTAATATATTTTGGAGTGCAGGCCCCGCAAGCAATTAAGCTCCTCGAACGCGTGGAGAAAGTTGTGCAAAGTAATTCTCCAGTTGCTAAGGGCCAATGTTTTATTTTCGATAAAGTAGGTTTTGCAATACAAAATGGGGTAGCGGCGCAACTTGTGGCCCGTTTACCTACGTATCACGTGTAATTGGCTGTCTTTGGAAGACAACTGAAATGAAATATATTTTGTATGTATTAAATAAATGATTCTTGTAAAACTAAAAATTGGATAATAAAGTTCAAAATTTGAATAATATGAAATAAATTTTATAGAGTTTTAATCATATTTGGTATTTTAAACTATTTTAAAAGATAATGTCATAAATATACAAAGAAAAGGATAAAAAAAATAAGTGCGGGATGTGGGAATCGAACCCGAGTCAGTGGCCTGTCTGAAGTTTAATCACAAGCCTAGCCACCAACTGGGCTGGACCCTGAGAACGAGAATAATCAGATTTAATAACTTATATAGTGTGTTTTAAGGGTAATGTGATTACATATTAAAAAAAAAACGGTGGGGCTCAGTATCGAACCCAAGACCATACGGTTTAACAACATCGGACATAACCATCTGATCTAGATCAGGTGGTTGTGTTAATTTGTTTCTGAAATAGTTTTAAACACAAATGACCAGTTATCATCCCCAAATAAACCATAGAACCCTAATTTACCAATTGAAACAAATAACAAACGATAGCCCCAGATTTGACAGGGCTATCATTCGGACAAGGATGAGGAATAAAATCATAAGCTTAATCAAGACTTACAGGTATGAATCGAATATGAATTGCTAGTCAACCCACAAAGTGAAACGCAAACTAATCTTGCTTAAAGATGAATTCTTTACAGAAATTGAGATTGGGGTGGTGATAGTCGGTGGGTTTAGGTTCTAATGAAGGGTCTAATTTATAGATTAACATACGGATTTATCGATTTGGAAAGTTTACTAAGCCTTTAATAATAAACGCTTTAATTGGTTTGTATTAGGAATGATTTCCTCACAATTGATAGTTGTAATCAACGATAATTGTTTGCTTGTTCACCAATCCGTCTAGATCATTGCCTTAATTAGCCAAATCACGCATTAATTGATATAAATTGTAGATTTGGCAAGTGGGTGTTGACTTCCTAAGTTTGACTAACCGTAAGGAAGGGTTAAGTTTATTTTTGTCTGAACAAAAACACCAAATGACAAATTGGCTTAGTGGTTTGTGTGGTTGTGTGAGTTGGTTTGGACGCGGGTTCGAGTCCCGATTCCAACATTTTTTTTGAGCACATTATATATAACTTTATTATATATATATATATATATATATTATGATTATACTAGTTTAAAAATGTTATGAGAAATTTTTAAAACACATTAAAACGTTGAGATCCAACAATTTTATTGAATAAATATTATTACAAAAATTACGAAACGTTATACCAATTACCCTCTAGTCAGCTTCGTATCCTTTATCAGAGTATGTGGCATGATAAGATACTTTATGGCCATCCCGTTCCTCCATTCGGGTCTCTGAAACTCCAAAAGTACCCGATAGTTACGGTCTTTTAAAGTGGGGTCCTTTCCTTTGTAGGAATCTCTATGTAATTCTCGCTTTATGAGTCCAATTACCCTCCAGTCAGCTTCGTATCCATTATCTGAGTCTGTAGCATGATAAGATACTTTATGGCCTTCCCTTTCCTCCATTCAGGTCCCTGAAACTCCAAAAGTACACGATAGTTCCGGTCTTTTAAACTGGAGTCTTTTCCTGTGTAGGAATCTCTATGTAATTCTCGCATTATGAGTCCGATTACCCTCTAGTTAGCTTCGTATCCTTTATCTGAGTCTGTAGCATGATAAGATACCTTATGGACTTCCCGTTACTCCATTCGGGTCCCTGAAACTCCAAAAGTAACGATAGTTACGGTCTTTTATACTTGAGTCTTTTCCTGTGTACGAATCTCTATGTAATTCTCGCATTATGACTCTGTTTACCCTCCAGTTAGCTTCGTATCCTTTATCTGAGTCTGTAGCATGATAAGATACCTTATGGCCTTCCCGTTCCTCCATTCGGGTCCCTGAAACTCCAAAAGTACCCGATAGTTACGGTCTTTTAAACTTAAGTCCTTCCCTATGTACGAATCTCTACGTAATTGTCGCATTGTGAGTCCGATTACCGTCTGGTCAGTTTCGTGTCTTTTGTCTAAGTCTGTAGCATGATTAGAATCCTTATGGCCTTCTTGTTCCTCCGTTCAGGTTACTGAAACTCCAAAAGTCCCGATAGTTACGGTCTTTTAAACGATAGTCTCTTCCTGTGTACGAATCTCTACGTATTTGTCGCATTGTTAGTCCGATTACTGTCTGTTCAGCTTCGTATACTTTATCTAAGTTTGTAGCATAACCAGATTCCTTATTGCCTTCCTGTTTCTCCATTCGGGTCCCTCAAATTCCAAAAGTACCGATAGTTACGTTCTTTTAAACAGGAGTCTTTTCCTGTGTACGAATCTCTACGTAGTTCTCGCATTTTAAGACCGATTACCCTACAGCCAGCTTCATATCATTTATCTGAGTCTATTGCATGATAGGATACCTTATGGGCTTCCCGTTTCTCCATTCGGGTTCTTGAAACTTCTAAACTACCGATAGTTACGGTCTTTTAAACTGGAGCCTTTTTCATGTGCACGATTCTCTATGTAATTGTCGTATCATGAGTCCAATTACCGCCCGTTCAGTTTCGTATCCTTTATCTGAGTTTGTATCAAGATAAGATACCGTATGGCCTGCCCGTTCGTCAATTCTGGTCCGGGAAAACCCCAAAATTACCGATAGTTACGGTCTTTTAAACTGGAATCTTTTCCTGTGTACGAATCTCTACGTAATTCTTGCATTATGACTCCGATAACCCTCCAGTCAGCTTCGTATCCTTTATCTTAGTCTGTAGCATGCTAAGACACCTTATGGCCTTCCCGTTCCTCCATTTGGGTCCCTAAAGCTCCAAAAGTACTGATAGTTACGATCATTTAAACTGGAGTCTTTTCCTGTGTACGAATCTCTACGTAATTGTCGCACTATGACTCCGATTACCCTCCAGTCAGCTTCGTATTCTTTATCTAAGTCTTTAGCATGATAAAACATCTTATGGCCTTGCCGTTCCACCATTCGGGTCCTAGAAACTCAAAAAGTACCGATAGTTATGGTCTTTTAAACTGGTCTGTTTCCTGTGTACGAATCTCTATGTAATTGTTGCATCGTATGTCTGGTTAACGCTCGGTCAGTTTCTTATCCTTTATTAGAGCCTGTAGCATGATAAGATACCATATGACCTTCCCGTTCCTCAATTCATGTCCCTGAAACTCCTAAAGTACTGATAGTTACGGTCTTTTATACTGGAGCCTTTTCTTGTGTACGAATCTCTATGTAATTGTCGTATCGTGAGTCCGATTACCACCCGTTCAGTTTTGTATCCTTTATCTGAGTTTGTATCAATATAAGAAACCTTAAGGCCTTCCCGTTCCTCCATTTGGGATCTGGAAAACTCTAAAAGTACCGATAGTTACGGTCTTTTAAACAAGAGTTCTTTCTTGTGTACGAATCTCTATGTAATTCTTGCATCATATGTCCAATTACCCTCCAGTGACCTTCGTATCCTTTGTCCGAGTCTGTAGCATGATAAGATACCTTATGGCCTTCCCGTTCCTCCATTCGGGTCCTTGAAACTCCAAAAGTACCGATAGTTACGGTCTTTTAAATTAGAGTCCTTTCCTGTGCACGAATCTCTACGTAATTCTCGCATTATGTTTCCGATTACCCTCCAGTTTGCTTCGTATCCTTTATCTGAGTCTGTAGCATGATAAGATACCTTATGGCCTTCCCGTTCCTCCATTTGGGACCCTGAAACTCCAAAAGTACCCGATAGTTACGGTCTTTTAAACTGGAGTCTTTTCCTGTGTCGAATCTCTACGTAGTTATTGCATTTTAAGTCCGATTAACCTACAATAAGCTTCATGTCATTTATCTGAGTCAGTTGCATGATAAGATCATGTTTGACATCCCGTTCCTCCATTCGGGTCCCAGAAACTCCAAAAGTACCGATAGTTACGGTCTTTTAAACTGGAGCGTTTTCCTGTGTACAAATCTCTACGTAATTGTGGCATTGTGAGTCCGATTACCACCCGTTCAGTTTCGTATCCTTTATTTGAGTTTATATCAAGATATGATACCTTATGGCTTCCCGTTCCTCCATTCGGGTCCGGGAAAACTCCAAAATTACCGATAGTTATGGTCTTTTAAACTTGAGTCCTTTCCTGTGTACGAATCTCTACGTAATTCTCGCATTATGAGTCCGATTACCCTCCAGTCAGTTTTGTATTCTTTATCTGACTCTGTAGCATGATAAGATACCTTATGGCCTTCGCGTTCCTCAACTTGGGTCCCTGAAATTCCAAAAGTACCGAAAGTTACGGTCTTTTAAACTTGAGTCCTTTCCTGTGTACGAATCTCTATGTAATTCTCGCATTATGAGTCCGATTACCCTCCAATCTTCTTCGTATCCTTTATCTGAGTCTGTAGCATGATGAGATACATTGTGGCCTTCCCGTTCCTCCATTCGGGTCCCTGAAACTCCAAAAGAAACTGTAGAGGATGTGATTTGACACGAAAACAGGATTATATGATCATACAAGTTACTAAACCAGGTGCGGAAACCCTAGCTTAGAACAAACTGATATAAACTCAATCAAAACACAATCAAAGTCATTTTAAAAGCTTTTCATAGATTAACTTTTCCAAATACTTGCTTACAACTTGATTACAGTTAATCTAGCACACAAAATAACACTCTCAGACCTCTCTGGAACACACCTCAAAAACACACACTCTAATTGACTCTCTTAAACTTACAAAAACACGAAATCTATATATAGGACCTGCACGTTCGCCCAGTTGTGATGGTCGAACGTAGGCCTTTTCCACATTCGCCCACATCAGGTGGTCGAATGTGTCTTCTTGTCAATCTTTGTTCCAGATTCGTCCAACTCTCTATACCTTCGCCCATTGTCTATTTCTCCTTCGCCCTTCTATTCTTCCTTCGCCCCTTAACACATGTTAACATATCTAATCATTAGTCGCAAAACGCATCTACAAACTCCCCCTCGACTATTGATTAGATCGTTTTCTGTCTTCGTCCATGGCTTTGTTTAGCAGCTTGATTCTGAGCTGTTTCTTTTGCTCTGTCGTCATCTCAGGCTCTAATTTCCTCTTTACCGGCTTTGACACATTTGCCATCTTCACCTTTTTGCCAAGCTTTCCTTCCAAATTACTACCAGCATTAATGTCATAAGCAAAGCAAACACCAACAACCTGTGTGTATTTCTTTGCTTGATCTGCATCGTTCGGCTCATGATGAATCGGATTATAAAAGAGCATGATGATGTCTTCGAAGGTGCAATTGATCAACCACATAGGATCAAATACATGAACATGCTTGTATTTGTCCTTTCCATCTCTCAACACGATCACCGCTTCTGCCTTCCTCCAATCATAGTACCAGAAAATGAAGTCAGCACTGAAGTGTTGAGGCATAGGCATCAAAGGTATCTTTCTCATCACTTCAGGTGCCTTATAAATCAAGGAAACCCGTTTCAACTTGGTTCTGGGATCAATATCCCTGTGAACTTTCCTCCGGGGATATTGTGGTTTGAATCTGTTCCATTTAGTTCTACTTTCCCAAACCAATTTGTCTGCACACCAACCGACATGTGAATTATTCACTGAAGCACCCGACATTTGGAATCTGCACAAATCTCTAACCGCCCAATACGGTAGAGTCAGCAAGTCAATGAATCTTTAAAAGTACAAGATTCCAGATTCCCACTTAGCAGCTAAACACTTCAGCCTGCCTAAGTATGTCCACCCAAGAGCTCTGCCTCTGAACTTCTCATTGTGAAACCTATAAAAGTTTCCTTGAGCTTCCGGCTTCGGTCGGTTTTCATCCATCAGTCTTAACTTCTTCAAATACTCCTTCAACTCATCAGTCTTCTTTGAAGATTCTAGCAAATCAGCTCCAAGTACTTTCTCTACAAACTCAGCACTCCTCTTCTTTGCCTTTCTTTTAGCAGACGTATTATGTCTCTCAGTAAAATCAGGAAACACCAAGTCTTCATCAGTTTGTCTGAAGTACTGTGGATATTCCTCATGTGTGATATCCTCTATTTCAACTTCTTCAAATTCAGGGGTGTTTTTGTCATCAGAGTGACTTCCAATATCTTTTTCAGGAATATGTGGAATCGACTCATCAACAATGAACTCTTCAAACGTTTTCCCTACCCTCTGTGCAAGTCCATCTAAAATCTCCTTTGCCACAGAAGCAGGTACTTCCCCTTCTTCTAGATCAGGATCGTTATATTCCAATTCATATCGCATGTCATCAGTTTGGAATATTTCAGCAAAACGACCTGTGAGCTCAATGGTCCATTCTCTTCTTTCTAACATGTCCCTGTATACTTGTTTAGCATCGTCAGACAAGGACCTCACCTTCTCATTCCAAAACACAGTTTCATCATCAACATTCTCTCCTTTCTTCTTTGAACTCGACTCACCTGTGTCTTTCTTCTTCTTTGAAGGTGGTCTCTTTTCGAATGTAAACTTCGAAGTATCATCTCCTCCATCATTATCATCACTACTACTACTATCATCCTCCTTTTGACTTCCCGAACCTTCAGCATCATCATCATCATTATTATTATCATCTCCATCATCACTCTTTTCCGATTCTTCATCCTCATCATCCTCATCTTCCTCTTTATCAGATTCAGATGGTTCAAAGTCAACCTGTTCAACCTCTTTCTCTTTATCCTCCTCACCCTCCTTCAGTTTGGGTGCAACATTGTACAGATCATCTATCAGCTCACTAAGGCGTTTGTTTTCAGCCTTCAACTCTTTATTATCTTCTTTAATCGCCTTGTATCTGTTTTTGTTTCTCAGACACTTTCCTTCAAGCTTCTTATTCTTTGCTTCTAGCTTCTTCACCTTCTCATCTATCTCATCTTGATTAGACTTAGAAGCTACTACAATCTGAAGCATCTTCTCCTCATTCTGCTTGAACTTGGCAATCTCAGCTTGCTGAGCCACTAACATTTTCATCATGTCGTCCATCCTTTTATTCACCTGCTTCATCACTTCGTCATCCACAGTGACTTTCTTTGACTTGGACTTTGACTTTGATGGCTCAATCTCAGTTTCTTTTCCTTTCTGAGGCTGTGTAAACATGTTAAGAACATTATCCAGGGCAATATTAAATTGATCCACTGGTAATTTCGTTGCCTCGACAGTCTTTTGTTTCTTAGTGGCTGGTGAAGATTGTTTAGATGATGTACCAACTTCAGGTAATCTCTTCCCTCTCAAAAGTAGGTTTAATTCTTTCTCTCTTAGTTGCTTAGTACTTGTTTTCTTGGCCATGGTTTTGTGTTTGGGCTTGGGCAAGTTAACAACTATGGTTTCACCTTCATTCAACTCGTCCAAATTTACTGTCAACCCTTCATCTTCAGCACCAACAAACTGCTTGCTCTTCTTAGCTTCTTCTATTGATCTGTTCAGTGATTCAGACTCACCAACCAAAGTGGCCTTTTGTTTGGTAGTCCGGACATTTTCAGCATCCGAATCCCACTGTTCTTCAGTCTCAGTCTCCTCTGAATCAACAGACTCTTCATCTACCAAACTAGTACCCTTCTTTGCTGTAGTTTTCTTCCTCACAGTTTGTTGTTTTGAACTCTCCTGCTCAGTCTTTCCTTTGCCCTTCCCTTTGGCTCCAGGATTGACTACTTGCCTTTTTCTCTTTGTACTTGCATCAGCATAGACCAACGGATCATCATTGTCGCTATCACTATCAGGATGCCTTGCTGTATTCTTTCCAGGATCCATGTAATCCTCTCTAGCCAAGGCTCCAAACAATCTCCTGTAAGGTGGTCTCTCATTATCAGGCACACCTTTGTAACCTTTCATTCTAGCTAAAGTTCTGATGTTCATATGATCCATAGCAAGTATCTGTGTTGGATCCTTCTTCAGGTTTGGATATTTGTGATCGAAGATCATCATCAGAAATCTAGGATAAAGCATGAAGTATTTCTTCTTCAACCCTTTCAACATCTCCAGCATGTGATCTAAAATCATCCCAGCAACGTTAAATGGTTTGTTGAGAGTCAACGCAACCATTAACGAGCTCAAACTCTTTCTCATCACGTCATAACCCCCACTAACACATCCAAATACTAGTATGATGACGTGAGCAAAATACTTGAACTGTACACTCAGTTTCCCTTTGTACATAGAACCATCAGTAATCGGTCCTTTGTATTTCATCCTCAGGAAACAGGCTTTCTGCTCAGTCCATGATAATTCTCTTGGATCCTCACTGGTTTCAAACTGGATCTGGAGAGCTTCTCTGATATCTGATTCAGTAATAAACATCTCCATTCCCTGAATCTTGCTTCTGATAATAGTCTGATTATCAAAGTAATCATACTTGGCGTTGTTATAGAAATCCTCAACTATATCCTTGTAGATAATAGTTGGTGTGGCCAAAGCATAAACCACTCTGCATCTCTTCAGAAACTTGATGATCTCAGTAAATTCCACGTTCTTCTCCACATCTCCCAGATACGCGCAACAGTTATGAGTCTTCTCAAACGGCCATTTATTACCGCTTGATGATTCTCCTTCTTGTACAGTCTCTGGAACTGGATCAGAAACAGCAGTCTCAATAGGAATATCTATATTTGCTTGTTCTTCAGCCATCTGAAACATAAAATCAAAACAAACGTCAAAACACAAAATCGTCAAAAATTCAAAATTTTAGGGTTTTGGAATTCCACATTCGCCCATAATGAACTGGTCGAATGTAGAATATTGTGGCCGAATGTGTAAACTTCTGGTCGAATGTAAAAGGATTTCTGAATAATCATTACATTCGTCCGTTTACAAATACCTTCGTCCATTTATTTCCACCTTCGTCCAAACGCTTGCCCGAAGGTGAAATTTGTTTGTCCCCAAAATTTAAAAATTTTCAAACTTTGTTTTCAAGCCTTGATTTTGATCAGAATCTACCCTAACATTGCCGACTAGAACTCGTCTATCATCAATTGCCCTAAATTGTCATTCTATATCAGTTTTCAATAGAAATTAGGTTTTATTATTTACATTCGATCAATCACTACTTTAAACAATGTTAAAACCTAATTCCTTTAATCTTCTCCCCCTAAAACTGATATGGAATGATTTTCTATCAACATTGATCATTAACAATCACTGGAACATCAAGAACCCTAAAAACCCTAAGGCCGTTTATAAAACAAACGATTCCAGCTTTGTTACGTCTCCATTACCTGTAATCAATGTATGAAAATGATCAGAATACACTAGGGAATAAAAGACCCAAGCAAAAGATTCAAAAGCAACAAGGTCTGGTTATGAAGAAATTTTGAAAAAATTTTGAAGTGAGGGTCGAATGTGCAAGAGGCTTATATATAAGCTCTACCTTCGCCCGATTCGTTTGGTCGAATGTAAAGGTTTTCCACCTTCGCCCCTAGTTAAAGGCACGAAGGTAAAAATATTTCACCCGGAAGTGGATATTGTGCCAAAAGCCACATTCGCCCGTTTTTGAAACAGCCCGAAGGTAGAAAGAATTCCACATTCGTCCCAATTAAGGGCGAATGTAAAATGGAAAACTTGAAAAATTTTGCCAAATTACAAATTCGAATCCCGTTCAACATTTTTCAATCCGTTAAGCTTCCTAAACACAAATTTTCACTTTTAGAATGATACAAAGCCCAGATGGTGTTGTCAAATCTCAGAAATTGACTATCAAGCATCCCCGGTTATCAAAAATAAAGCAGAAATGCAAAAATTTTGGATTTTTCTGAAATTTTATCAAAACACACCTAAAATCTTTTTGGATTTTGTATCTTTTTGACATTAAAAGTAAATGCATCAAAGTAAAATGCATCAAAGTAAATGAAAGCAGTAAACATTTTGTGAAATCCGGTCAGAGGATCATATCAGTTTTCTGAGAAATCTGATCACAGCGTTGATCTGTTTGTTTCAATATTATCATTAGAAACAGTATGTGATACGGCAATTGCTGATATTGTGGTCCACATAAGCTCACATGCAGACAAGTACGCAATGCTTTAAAATGATACGAGTTAGGTGTATTAGACTAACACGATGTGGTGCCCACACACACGACATACTCCCGTATCAAGTAATTGCACAAAGCTTCGTCGTAACGCGTGATTATGCCAGAGTTATCCGTAAAAGTTACAAAGTATATAGCACAGAGGTGTACAGGTCAGCAAATGAATGCAGCAGAGTAACATGTGCGTATACACTAGGTTGAGGCTGATATTAATCACTGATTTGCATCAGATAATCAATACGATGTAGTAATGATCTATGATCAATTAAAACATAAAGTTCCTCAATTCGGTAACTTCCGGTTGTGGCAATTAAGCTCTTTTAGCAAATATTCTGATAAAACTAGGTCCGTAAATTAATACGACAAAAGTTTATCAGAATATCCCGGATAACCATAACATAACGACCCGAAACCTCAGATTTTGGCAATCCTATCAAACGAAATTACGGTACTAAGACCATATGCCCATGAGGTGTTCAGCCACGAACGCGTAGTTCGTTATGTTTGTATCACTAATGCACGCAATATTTAGTCTACGAAGCCTATCAGCATATCACACGTAATCAACACACGCCTCATAAACTATACAATTCTTTAGCCTGTGTCAGATCCCCACTGATGTACTATCATTTCCTCTGTTTTACCAGGAAATCATTTTTGATTTTCTAATAATTTTTTTTTTTTTTTAGGACTTTTTGGATTTTATAATGTTTTTGGTTTTTCTGATAAAAAGGCTCCCCCTAAAATAAAGAACATATTTTTTGAATTTTGATTTTTATAAAAAAATTGAAAGAAACAATCCACTCGAAAGCATCAACTTCTTTGAGGATTAAACAATCCCCTCGAAAGCATCAACTTCTTTGAGGATTATGATAGTAAAGAGAAATTCCCAATTAGCAAAGAGAAATTCCCAATTAGCAAAATATAAAAACTAAAAACTAAAAAGCGATAAACCGAGGTGCCGATTAGTCCTGTTTTTCCTTTATATTGTTTACTTTTAAAAGATATTCAAAGCGTGAACGGTCAAAAGCTTTAGTAAACAGATCTGCACGTTGGTAGTCAGTATGTATTTTGATCATATCAATCAATTCCTTAGCGTAACAATCACGGATAAAATGATATTTGATCCGGATATGTTTCGCTTTAGAATGATTATCCGAATTTTTAGTTAACGCAATTGCGGCTTCGTTGTCACAGTAAATAGGAGTTTTTAGAAACTGCAAACCGTAATCCACCATTTGTTGTTGAATCCAGAGTACTTGCGAACAGCAACTCGAGGCTGCAATGTACTCGGCTTCACAGGTAGATTGTGCTACGGAAGTCTGTTTCTTGCAATGCCAGGTGATTAACCTGCTCCCGAAAAACTGGCAACCAGCTGTAGTAGATTTGCTATCTTTGTCACAGCCGCCCCAATCTGCATCACTAAAAGATATGAAATCAAAATTATCATCATTAGGGTACCAAAGTCCTTTTGATGGACAACCCTTCAGATATCTAAGGATACGCTTGACCGCCGTCAGATGACTTTGTTTCGGCTTCGATTGATAACGGGCACAGAGACACGTTGCGTACATAATATCTGGTCGAGACGCCGTCAAATACATCAGAGATCCGATGATTGCTCTGTATGTAAAAGGATCCGTCAGCTCCCCCTTAGCGTCCACTCCAATCCCGTGATTGGGTTGAATCGGGGTATCCATCGGCTTTGAGTCCTCCATCTGGAACCGGCTCAAGATGTCGGAGACATATTTTGTCTGGTGAATGAAGATCCCGTCGGGTCTTTGGTCCACCTGCAAGCCTAGGAAAAACTGCATCTCCCCCATTGCGCT
The DNA here is from genome assembly GCA_032199755.1 of Ambrosia artemisiifolia. NCBI lineage: Eukaryota > Viridiplantae > Streptophyta > Magnoliopsida > Asterales > Asteraceae > Ambrosia > Ambrosia artemisiifolia. The sequence continues at coordinate 28,041,576 of CM063524.1, read as the reverse complement.
CATTTCGAACTTTTCCTGCATGACAGTTTCGAACTCCCTGCATAAAAGCTCGTTAGTTGAACCAAATATTATATCATCAACGTATATCTGTACTAGAAGCAAGTCATCGCCCGTCTTTTTCGTAAAGAGGGTGCAATCAACGAGGCCGCGCTTAAATCCTTTGGAAATGAGGTATGTACTTAGCTCCTCGTACCACTGCCTCGAAGCCTGGTGCAAGCCATAAAGAGCTTTGTTCAGCACGTAGACCTTATCCCGGTGGATTTGGTCCTCAAAGCCTGGTGGCTGCCCTACATACACCTCTTCCTTGACTTTCCCGTACAGAAATGCGCTTTTCACGTCCATTTGATAAACTTTGAATTTCTTATAAGAAGCAAACGCGAGGAACATCCGAATAGCTTCGATTCGTGCTACCGGTGCATAGATTTCATTATAATCAATCCCTTCGATTTGATGGAAACCCTGCACGACCAATCTGGCTTTGTTACGAACAATTACCCCACGATCATCCTTCTTACACTTAAACACCCATTTGGTGCCGATCTTCTTCCTATCCGGCGGCAAATCCGTGAGCGTCCAAACTCCCAATTTCTGGAATTGTAATAACTCCTCCTGCATAGCTTCCACCCAGGCATCATCCTTCAAAGCGTCCTTGTATGTCCTTGGCTCTACCTGCGACACATAACACGCAAACGACCAATCATTTTGACTACCAGATTGTTGAATTTTGGCATATAAAGCTAAAGCACCAAAACTCTCTGGCGAATTAACACTTTTAAGCTGCCCTCTGGTCATAACACTACTTCCAGGATCACCGATAACTTGCTCCAGCGGGTGAATACGATGAATCCGAGATTCCGGATAATCAGGTACTTGCACTCCCGTCTGAACAGTCAAGTTCTCTACAGCATCCAGATCAGGTACTTGCACTCCCGTCTGAACAGTCAAGTTCTCTACAGCCTCTGGTTCTTCAGCTTGATCAAGAATAGCTTCTTCAAATTGTTCATCTTCAGATTCTGAAGTGTCTAATGAAGTTGAAGCCTCTTGAAATATTTCTTCCTCTTGTATAGGAGCATTGGTATCATTAGAAGCTGGTAGGGGGTTCACGGTGATCGGACGCACCAATGGTGAAGTTGTTGCATTTTCACACTCGTAAAGTAATCGAATAACAGCTTCTTCAACCAAGCTATCTAGATTGAATGATTCAAAGAAATCTTTGTAATCAAACATCCAATCAGGACCCGTGCCTTGAATATTTTGAGTATATCGTTGAACGTCCACGTTAGCCCAGTCTTCCACACGACGAGTTCGCTTGTTGTATACCCGTTTGAGTGGGGTTGCATATCCAACAAAGTAACCCTCCTCGGCTTTAGGACTAAACTTTTCGCTTGGATTCAACATAGTGCAAGGCGCCCCAAAAGGTTCTAGATACTCTAAGTTCGGCTTCCTTCGGTGTAACAGCTCATAAGATGTTTTACCAAACTTCTTCACTGTTAGAACCCGATTTAGTGTGTAGTTTGCTGCATAAATCGCCTCATTCCAGAACATTACTGGAAGATTTGAATCAGCAAGCATTGTTCTAGCCGCTTCAATTAGAGTCCTATTCTTTCGTTCAGCAACACCGTTCTGTTGAGGGGTGTACGGAGCCGAATATTCATGATGTATCCCTTTGTTTTCACAAAGTTCATCCATCTTGGCATTTTTGAACTCCGTCCCATTGTCACTCCGAATTCTCTTTATCTTCACATTGTAGAGATTCTCCAGTCGAGTGAACAGAACTTTTAGATTGATAAAAGTGTCGCTTTTATTCTGCAAACACATCACCCATGAAAATCTTGAGTAATCGTCTGTGACGACTAAACAATAAAGCTCTCCAAGATGACTTTTGCGCTTGACCGGTCCGAAAAGATCCATGTGCAATCGCTCTAGTGGCATCTCAACAGAGTTAACCTTTTTCACTTTGTGGGACTGTTTGTGTTGCTTCCCCTTTTTACAACTCACACACTTGTCATTTAGATGGAAATGTTTCACGTTTACTCCATCGACAAGTCCATTTCTCACAAGTTGATTCATTTTCTTCAGATGAATGTGCCCCATTCTTCGGTGCCACATTATCGATTCTTTCTCTGTTGCCTTGGACAAAAAGCACGTTATCTGCCCCTGTGATGTCATCGCCTTGGACATATCAAGAATGTATAGATTGTTGACGCGAGGTGCCTTCAACATTATCCACTCTTTAGGAATTGTAAAGCCCGGTTTCAGAATATAGCAGGATTTGTCATCAAAATGCACAGTAAATTTCTTGTCACAAATTTGACTGACACTCAACAGATTATAGTCTATCTGTTTCACATACGAAATCCGCTCGAAACTCACTATCCCATTGCTCACACTTCCTTCCATTGTGATATATCCGCCTTTGTTTCCCGCGAAAGCTACATATCCTCCATTGATGTTCTTCACGTCGAACAGCAACGCAAGATCCCCTGTCATGTGGCCTGAAGCTCCACTATCAACAATCCAAAGACTGCTAATAGGGCCAGCTGAAGCTCCCTGCACACAAAAAGTAAATCAGTTAGTTCTTTCGGGGGACCCAAGCCTGAGTCTTGGGTCTTTGAACATCAGGTTTCAAAGTAACATTTTCACAATCATTTTGAACAACTTTTTGATCAATCTTTTTCTGATTGTTCAAAACATTTTCTTTTCTCTCATTAACCTTTGAAGTTGAGGCTCCTGGAGTACCATTGGGTGTCCAAGATTGTTCAGTCCTTTTCAGGATACGAATCTGAGATTTTGAGTTCTCAGTTAGTTTCTGAACATTGTTAGCAAATGTAACTTTCTTGGTAACCTTATCTGATTTAACAGACTTAGGTCCAACATTTGATTTGACAATCGGTTTTGGTGAAACCTTTTGCCTATCAACTGTTGCGTTCACCACAGGCTTTCTCCATGAGTGTTCCATAGCAATCCGATTCCTTCTATCATAGTGCATTGGACGAGTGTTCCTCATTTGAAAATTGTTTTGATTATAAAATGATTGTTGTTGTTGAGGAACAACTCTCCTATGTGGTGGCACATAGTGATCAATCGGTTTTCGCATAGAATTCCTCACTTCAACCTCGTGCCTCTTGTGCCTTACATATGGGCACTGAGCAAGTAAATGCCCTCGTTCCCCACATTTAAAGCATGCACGATACTCTTCAAAAACATTCGAAGCATTTGGTTGAGCAAATGATCTAACAGGATATTGATCATTGTACTGTTGCTTCCTTAAACTCTCAGGGAGTGGCCCTTTTGAGTAAGTAGGCTCATTAAAACCATTAGCTCTGTTTTTGGGTCTAACAAACTCTGTGACATGGACCTTTGGTTCTTGAGGAACATCCAAATACAACTTCTTTAATAAAGCTGGTGGAATTTCATTTGTTCTCTCATGTTTTGGGAACCAAATAGTACTTTCTTGCCAAATCTTGTCAATTTTAGCATAGTTAGCATCTTTAATTGGAAAGTCCTCGTCAGAGATGATCTTATCGGATCCTTCCATCCGATAAAACACCTTGACAGGTTTATCACATTGTTCGTTTTTATCATTCTTTTCAAGATCTTTCTTAACCTCATTAAGATCTTTCTTCACCACATTCTTTTCAGACTTCTTTTCACAATGAATCTTTTTCATTGGAATCACAATTTGAGATGATGAAACTGGTTCATTTGTAATGATGTGATTTTCTTTTGGAATTTCACATGCATTCACGGTTTGGTTACAACCAGTATCATCACTCTCTGAGTCTGAATCTACACTCTCAGCAGTAACACCCTCATCATTGATTCCCAAAATCGGTCTAACATCGGAATTTGGATCACCAATACTTGAAGTATTAGATTCATTTTCCGATGCTGAATCAGATTTTACCGAACTCTCCGGTGTCACTTGGTGACAATTATGGTTTTCAAAAAGAACCGGAGATGGTACAGACCGATAATTGGTGGTTTTATCATCAATGATGTGATCTACCACATAAGCAATATGCTTGTAGCTTTCTAGCTTTTTGTTTACTTTCTCAGCAAAGCATTTGATGGCGGCCATTTCCAACTTGGTGTTTTCAATTTCATTGATATAGTTGTTAATTGCCAATTGTTTTAAAGACAAAGTGTTTTTCAAGTCGGAAATGTCCTTTTTGTAGCCATCTAATACTTTGTTAAAAGCATTCAACTCTTTGCGAGTAGATTGACTGTTCATGATAGCACTATCACGTTGAACACGGAGTTGTTTAATCTCCTCAGTCAATCTATCACATGTACCACAGTATTTTTCACTTGTATTATCAGTACTACATGCAGAACTTACAGGTTTTGGCGGATCAGTCATGGCCATCAATGCGAAATGAGCTTCCTTTCCTGCAAAGAATCTTGAATAATCAATCTTTGTGAAGGCATCATCTGCAATGCACGACTTCCTTGTCATCAGAAAATCTGCTTCTGCAAGCAACTGATCGATATCTTCATCAAGAGAATTAACACTTGCTTCCGTATCCGATTCACTGTCTGAATCAGAATAAACCGATTCACACTCCTCGGGAATATCAGAAACAGTATCAATCACAACTCCAGAATTTGTTTCTTCAGTTTGAACGTCAACATCAACCTCAGCATTAACATTAACAGGTTCAAATTCCACATCCATCTCAGCCTCAGACTCATCACTGTCAACCTCAGTACCTTCCTTCTCCTCCATCGTCACTGAATCTTCAATATCAACCTGATATGCAACACAAGCCACATTTCCCCCAGTAGTGATTTCCTCAACACCTATCTGAATACTCGACCAGTCAAACCTCTCATCTTGTTGAGTAACCAATGCTTGATTGGTATTCTGTTGTTCATTTGGTGTAGTGATTGGTATGACTGTTCGGTTATTATTGTTTGGTGTTTGGGTTTGTGTCTGGTTTGGTGTGTTTGGTTGTCTATTTTGGTTGTTATTAAAGTTGTTTTGACGGTTTTGGTAGTTGTTGTCGTTGTTTTGGTAAGAAACTTGGTTTTGGTTTTGTTGCTGACGGTTCTGATAGGTAGCATTGAATGGATTTCTGTTGCCTTGTTTTGGTGGCTGAGTGCATTCTCGTTTAAAGTGACCTTTACCTCCACAGTTAAAGCAAGTCACTTTCTCCTTATTGAACCCGTAGGTTGTGTTAGGAGAAGTTCCCAAGTCCGTTCTACCTGTCTTCTCGATAAACTCTGTTGCTCTTCGCATTATGCTTGCAAAGGCCCATTGAATATCAATGAGTTCCATCTCTTCCTTGTCAATTTGTGCGTAGTCTACATTGGTCAAGTTGTTATTACCAATTTGACTAGCAACTAATCCATTGTAGGATGAAACCATTGCAGAGACTAATGCAATGTGTTGCTGAGCAACTTCAACTGTCACATTTCCAAGATTAGAAGTCTCCAAAACCACTGTTTGTTGGTTAGGTTGAATCACTGGTTGTGGTTGAGATTGACTAGCAGTGTAAAAAGCTGCTTGTTGCTTTGGGGAGAATGGTGGAATGTATGAATATTGATATGGAACTTGTAGTTGTGGTTGTGATAAAGATGAAGTTTGTTGATGGTAGTTAATGGTAGGTGATTCCACAACATTGGATATACATGCAACATGTGGTGTAACAAGCCCTCCTGAACTTGTACTTGCTGGAACTGAAGATCCTCCAAAGTATAAGTTTGGATTCTGAGGAATCTGTGCTCTCCTAGCCTTCCTCTTTTCTTCCAATTCTTTGTTTTCCAGCTTCTCAATGAACTCCTGAAGAGACCAGTATTGATAAGCATCCTTCTCCTTCAGAACATCTACATGCTGATCCCAGTTTGGTGGTAATGCATCTGCAAACTTGTCCACCTGTTTTGCCATAGGAATCTGTATACCATAGCTAGACAATTCAGATATCAAATGATTAAATCTAGGAGTTAGTTCTTTCAAAGTTTCATTTCCAACATAAGAAAAATTCTCAAACTCCTTTATAAGTTCTTCCGTCCTCAAACTTCGAGTCTTCTCATTTCCATCATGCTTCCTTTTAAGCATATCCCACAGTGCCTTAGAAGTTGTGCAAGTCCCAAACTGATGCAAAAGATCATTTGTGATTGCCTGTGTCAGTTGGGAAAACGCCTTCTTTTCCACAGCAAACTTCCTTTTCTCATCCTCAGCCATGCTCTCCAATGGCACTGGTTCACCTGTGTTCTCCAGAACTGGTGGTGTGTAACCTTTAGCAATCATGTTCCATGCTTCAGCACCTTCCACTCCCATGCCTTCCAAATGTATTTTGAACTTTTTCTGCCACTGATTGTATTCTTGAATCTCCATGAGCTTCGGTGGCCGAGTCCCGCTACCTGAAGACAAATCGTTAATCAGTGTGGAAATAGCATTTGTAGTTTGAGTGTTTACCACCGCTGCTGCTACTCCCCAGTAGTCAGACTGTGGTGCTGGAGGTGCACTTTGAGTCATGTAGTTAACCGGCTGCAAAGACTGTGTGCTCGTCTTCTGTGCTGCCACTGTCCATGGGTCCATCACCTGCTGTTGTGGTTGTGTAGTTGCTGGTGTAGGAGTAGTCTGATAACGCCACATGATCACGAACTTCGAGAAATTCAACACTTAGAAAAAAAATTTTCAAAAACAAGATCTAGGTTCGCCCCAAAATAGCTTCAGGTTCGTCCCTTTCTGACTCAGGTTCGCCCGCACGATGTCCCGAAGGTAAAAAATGTGACCCGAATGTAAAATATTCAACTGAAAAACTCTACGTTCGCCCAGAAATTTCTAGGTTCGCCCACAAAACCTCTCACCTTCGACCAAAAACTCTCACATTCGTCCTACACACTCCAGGTTCGCCCATTTTAACTTTTTGAAAAACGGTTACACTTTGAAAAACGGTTATTTTGATCTCTGATTTTCAAAAGTTTGTGAATTTGAATGATCTTGATTAGGTTTTGCTTCGGAGATGATTTGGAACAACTTTAATACTTGGAATTTTGAATTTTATCCACAAAATCAACTCTAATTCTTTCAAAAACACTCAAAAACCATTTTTATATGAAAACAGATGTGAATTGATGAAAATAATGTCCAAATCAGCTCTGAGTTTATCAATTTGTTGTTGTATGATCCTCTATGCTCTGATACCACTTTGTAGAGGATGTGATTTGACACGAAAACAGGATTATATGATCATACAAGTTACTAAACCAGGTGCGGAAACCCTAGCTTAGAACAAACTGATATAAACTCAATCAAAACACAATCAAAGTCATTTTAAAAGCTTTTCATAGATTAACTTTTCCAAATACTTGCTTACAACTTGATTACAGTTAATCTAGCACACAAAATAACACTCTCAGACCTCTCTGGAACACACCTCAAAAACACACACTCTAATTGACTCTCTTAAACTTACAAAAACACGAAATCTATATATAGGACCTGCACGTTCGCCCAGTTGTGATGGTCGAACGTAGGCCTTTTCCACATTCGCCCACATCAGGTGGTCGAATGTGTCTTCTTGTCAATCTTGGTTCCAGATTCGTCCAACTCTCTATACCTTCGCCCATTGTCTATTTCTCCTTCGCCCTTCTATTCTTCCTTCGCCCCTTAACACATGTTAACATATCTAATCATTAGTCGCAAAACGCATCTACAGAAACGATAGTTACGGTCTTTTAAACTAGAGCCTTTTCCTGTGTACAAATCTCTATGTAATTGTCGTATCATGAGTCCGATTACTGTCCGTTCAGTTTCGTATCGTTTATCTGAGTTTGTATCAAGATAAGATACCGTTTGGCCTTCCCGTTCCTTAATTCGGATCCGGGAAAGCCCCAAAATTACCGATAGTTACGGTCTTTTAAACTGGAATCTTTTCCTGTGTACGAATCTCTACGTAATTCTTGCATTATGACTCCGATAACCCTCCAGTCAGCTTCGTATCCTTTATCTTAGTCTGTAGCATGCTAAGACACCTTATGGCCTTCCCGTTCCTCCATTTGGGTCCCTGAAGCTCCAAAAGTACTGATAGTTACGATCATTTAAACTGGAGTCTTTTCCTGTGTACGAATCTCTACGTAATTGTCGCACTATGACTCCGATTACCCTCCAGTCAGCTTCGTATTCTTTATCTAAGTCTTTAGCATGATAAAACATCTTATGGCCTTGCCGTTCCACCATTCGGGTCCTAGAAACTCAAAAAGTACCGATAGTTATGGTCTTTTAAACTGGTCTGTTTCCTGTGTACGAATCTCTATGTAATTGTTGCATCGTATGTCTGGTTAATGCTCGGTCAGTTTCTTATCCTTTATTAGAGCCTGTAGCATGATAAGATACCATATGACCTTCCCGTTCCTCAATTCATGTCCCTGAAACTCCTAAAGTACTGATAGTTACGGTCTTTTATACTGGAGCCTTTTCTTGTGTACGAATCTCTATGTAATTGTCGTATCGTGAGTCCGATTACCACCCGTTCAGTTTTGTATCCTTTATCTGAGTTTGTATCAATATAAGAAACCTTAAGGCCTTCCCGTTCCTCCATTTGGGATCTGGAAAACTCTAAAAGTACCGATAGTTACGGTCTTTTAAACAAGAGTTCTTTCTTGTGTACGAATCTCTATGTAATTCTTGCATCATATGTCCAATTACCCTCCAGTGACCTTCGTATCCTTTGTCCGAGTCTGTAGCATGATAAGATACCTTATGGCCTTCCCGTTCCTCCATTCGGGTCCTTGAAACTCCAAAAGTACCGATAGTTACGGTCTTTTAAATTAGAGTCCTTTCCTGTGCACGAATCTCTACGTAATTCTCGCATTATGTTTCCGATTACCCTCCAGTTTGCTTCGTATCCTTTATCTGAGTCTGTAGCATGATAAGATACCTTATGGCCTTCCCGTTCCTCCATTTGGGACCCTGAAACTCCAAAAGTACCCGATAGTTACGGTCTTTTAAACTGGAGTCTTTTCCTGTGTCGAATCTCTACGTAGTTATTGCATTTTAAGTCCGATTAACCTACAATAAGCTTCATATCATTTATCTGAGTCAGTTGCATGATAAGATCATGTTTGACATCCCGTTCCTCCATTCGGGTCCCAGAAACTCCAAAAGTACCGATAGTTACGGTCTTTTAAACTGGAGCGTTTTCCTGTGTACAAATCTCTACGTAATTGTGGCATTGTGAGTCCGATTACCACCCGTTCAGTTTCGTATCCTTTATTTGAGTTTATATCAAGATATGATACCTTATGGCTTCCCGTTCCTCCATTCGGGTCCGGGAAAACTCCAAAGTTACCGATAGTTATGGTCTTTTAAACTTGAGTCCTTTCCTGTGTACGAATCTCTACGTAATTCTCGCATTATGAGTCCGATTACCCTCCAGTCAGTTTTGTATTCTTTATCTGACTCTGTAGCATGATAAGATACCTTATGGCCTTCGCGTTCCTCAACTTGGGTCCCTGAAATTCCAAAAGTACCGAAAGTTACGGTCTTTTAAACTTGAGTCCTTTCCTGTGTACGAATCTCTATGTAATTCTCGCATTATGAGTCCGATTACCCTCCAATCTTCTTCGTATCCTTTATCTGAGTATGTAGCATGATGAGATACATTGTGGCCTTCCCGTTCCTCCATTCGGGTCCCTGAAACTCCAAAAGAAACGATAGTTACGGTCTTTTAAACTAGAGCCTTTTCCTGTGTACAAATCTCTATGTAATTGTCGTATCATGAGTCCGATTACTGTCCGTTCAGTTTCGTATCGTTTATCTGAGTTTGTATCAAGATAAGATATCGTTTGGCCTTCCCGTTCCTTAATTCGGATCCGGGAAAACCCCAAAATTACCGATAGTTACGGTCTTTTAAACTGGAATCTTTTCCTGTGTACGAATCTCTACGTAATTCTTGCATTATGACTCCGATAACCCTCCAGTCAGCTTCGTATCCTTTATCTTAGTCTGTAGCATGCTAAGACACCTTATGGCCTTCCCGTTCCTCCATTTGGGTCCCTAAAGCTCCAAAAGTACTGATAGTTACGATCATTTAAACTGGAGTCTTTTCCTGTGTACGAATCTCTACGTAATTGTCGCACTATGACTCCGATTACCCTCCAGTCAGCTTCGTATTCTTTATCTAAGTCTTTAGCATGATAAAACATCTTATGGCCTTGCCGTTCCACCATTCGGGTCCTAGAAATCAAAAAGTACCGATAGTTATTGTAGATGCGTTTTGCGACTAATGATTAGATGCTAACATGTGTTAAGGGGCGAAGGAAAACAAGAATGGGCGAAGGTGACACAGTAGTGGGCGAAGGTAGAATAGACATGGACGAATCTGGAACCAAGACTGAAGGAAGACACATTCGACCACCTTCAGTGGGCGAATGTGGACAAGGCCTACATTCGACCAGTGGAACTGGGCGAATGTGCAGCTGCTATATATAGATTTTGGGTTTTTGTAATGTATAGGGAGTCATTCAGAGTGTGTGTTTTTGGTGTGTGTTCCAGAGAGGTCTGAGAGTGTTAGTTTGTGTGCTAGATTAACTGTAATCAATCTGTAACCAATTATTTGGAAAAGTTAATCTATGAAAAGCTTTTAAAATGACTTTGATTGTGTTTTGATTGAGTTTATATCAGTTTGTTCTAAGCTAGGGTTTCCGCACCTGGTTTAGTAACTTGTATGATCATATAATCCTGTTTTCGTGTCAAATCACATCCTCCACAAAGTGGTATCAGAGCGTAGAGGATCATACAACAACAAATTGATAAACTCAGAGCTGATTTGGACATTATTTTCATCAATTCACATCTGTTTTTACATAAAAATGGTTTTTGAGTGTTTTTGTAAGAATTAGAGGTGATTTTGTGGATAAAATTCAAAATTCCAAGTATTAAAGTTGTTCCAAATCATCTCCGAAGCAAAACCTAATCAAGATCATTCAAATCCACAAACTTTTGAAAATCAGAGATCAAAATAACCGTTTTTCAAAGTGTAACCGTTTTTCAAAAGTTAAAAATGGGCGAACCTGGAGTGTGTGGACGAAAGTGAGAGTTTTTGGTCGAAGGTGAGTGATATTCTGGGCGAACCTAGAGATTTTAGGGCGAACGTAGAGTTTTTCACTTAAATATTTTACATTCGGGTCATACTTTTTACCTTCGGGAGATCGGGCGGACGAATGTAAAACTGAAACGGTCGAACCTAGGTATTTTGGACGAACGTAGAAAAATGTTTGTGTAATTTTTACATTCTGGTGAGATTTCACATTCGGGTGAGTGTTTTGGGCGAATCTACTTCAAAACGGACGAACCTGAATCACTTTTGGGCGAACCTAGGACAGTTTTTGGAAAATTTTTCTAAGTGTTGAATTTCTCGAAGTGCGTGATTATGTGGCGTTATCAGACTACTCCTACACCAGCAACTACACAACCACAACAGCAGGTGATGGACCCATGGACAGTGGCAGCACAGAAGACGAGCACACAGTCTTCGCAGCCGGTTAACTACATGACTCAAAGTGCACCTCCAGCACCACAGTCTGACTACTGGGGAGTAGCAGCAGCGGTGGTAAACACTCAAACTACAAATGCTATTTCCACACTGATTAATGATTTGTCTTCAGGTAGCGGGACTCGGCCACCGAAGCTCATGGAGATTCAAGAATACAATCAGTGGCAGAAAAAGTTCAAGATACATTTGGAAGGGATGGGAGTGGAAGGTGCTGAAGCATGGAACATGATTGCTAAAGGTTACACACCACCAGTTTTGGAGAACACAGGTGAACCAGTGCCATTGGAGAGCATGGCTGAGGATGAGAAAAAGAAGTTTGCTGTGGAAAAGAAGGCGTTTTCCCAACTGACACAGGCAATCACAAATGATCTGTTGCATCAGTTTGGGACGTGCACAACTTCTAAGGCATTGTGGGATATGCTTAAAAGGAAGCATGATGGAAATGAGAAGACTCGAAGTTTGAGGAAGGAAGAGCTTATTAAGGAGTTTGAGAATTTTTCTTATGTTGGAAATGAAACTTTGAAAGAATTAACTCCTAGATATAATCATTTGATATCTGAATTGTCTAGCTATGATATACAGATTCCTATGGCAAAACAGGTGGAAAAGTTTGCAGATGCACTACCACCAAACTGGGATCAGCATGTGGATGTTCTGAAGGAAAAGGATGCTTATCAATACTGGTCTCTTCAGGAGTTCATTGAAAAGCTGGAAAACAAAGAATTGGAAGAGAAGAGGAAGGCTAGGAGATCACAGATTCCTCAGAATCCAAATTTATATTTTGGAGGATCTTCAGTTCCAGTGAGTACAAGCTCAGGAGGGCTAGTTACACCACATGTTGCATGTGTATCCAATGTTGTGGAATCACCTATCATTAACTACCAACAACAAACTTCATCTTTATCACAACCACAACCACAAGTTCCATATCAATATTCATACATTCCACCATTCTCCCCAAAGCAACAAGCAGCTTTCTACACTGCTGGTCAATCTCAACAACAACCAATGAACCAACCTAACCAACAAACGGTGGTTTTGGAGACTTCCAATCTTGGAAATGTGACAGTTGAAGTTGCTCAGCAACACATTGCATTAGTCTCTGCAATGGTTTCTTCCTACAATGGGTTAGTTGCTAGTCAAATTGGGAATAACAATTTGACCAATGAAGACTACGCACAGATTGACAAGGAGGAGATGGAACTCATTGATATTCAATGGGCATTTGCGAGTATAATGCGAAGAGCAACTGAGTTTATCGAGAAGACAGGTAGAACAGACTTGGGAACTTCTCCTAACACAACCTACGGGTTCAATAAGGAGAAAGTGACTTGTTTTAACTGTGGAGGTAAAGGTCACTTTAAACGAGAATGCACCCAGCCACCAAAACAAGGCAATAGAAATCCATTTAATGCCAGTTATCAGAACCGTCAACAACAAAACCAAAACCAAGTTTCTTACCAAAACAACAACCATCAAAACAACTTTAATAACAACCAAAATAGACAACCAAACACACCAAACCAGACACAAACCCAAACACCAAACAATACTAACCGAACAGTCATACCAATCACTACACCAAATGAACAACCGAATACCAATCAAGCATTGGTAACTCAACAAGATGAAAGGTTTGACTGGTCGAGCATTCAGATAGGTGTTGAGGAAATCACCACTGGGGGAAATGTGGCTTGTGTTGCATATCAGGTTGATATTGAAGATTCGGTGAAGATGGAGGAGAAGGTAGGAACTGAGGATGACAGTGATGAGTCTGAGGCTGAGATGGATGTGGAATTTGAACCTGTTAAAGTTAATGCTGAGGTTGATGTTGAAGTTCAAACTGAAGAAACAAATTCTGGAGTTGTGATTGATACTGTTTCTGACATTCCTGAGGAGTGTGAATCGGTTTATTCTGATTCAGACAGTGAATCGGATACGGAAGCAAGTGTTAATTCTCTTGATGAAGATATTGATCAGTTGCTTGCAGAAGCAGATTTTCTGATGACAAGGAAGTCGTGCATTGCAGATGATGCTTTCACAAAGATTGATTATTCCAGATTCTTTGCAGGAAAGGAAGCTCATTTCGCATTGATGGCCATGACTGATCCGCCAAAACCAGTAAGTTCTGCATGTAATACTGATAATACAAGTGAAAAATACTGTGGTACATGTGATAGATTGACTGAGGAGGTTAAACAACTCCGTGTTCAACGTGATAGTGCTATCATGAACAGTCAATCTACTCGCAAAGAGTTGAATGCTTTTAACAAAGTATTAGATGGCTACAAAAAGGACATTTCCGACTTGAAAAACACTTTGTCTTTAAAACAATTGGCAATTAACAACTATATCAATGAAATTGAAAACACCAAGTTGGAAATGGCCGCCATCAAATGCTTTGCTGAGAAAGTAAACAAAAAGTTGGAAAGTTACAAGAATATTGCTTATGTGGTAGACCACATCATTGATGATAAAACCACCAATTATCGGGCTGTACCATCTTCGGTTCTCTTTGAAAACCATAATTGTCACCAAGTGACACCGGAGAGTTCGGTAAAATCTGATTCAGCATCGGAAAATGAATCTAATACTTCAAGTATTGGTGATCCAAATTCCGATGTTAGACCGATTTTGGGAATCAATGATGAGGGTGTTACTGCTGAAAGTGTTGACTCAGACTCAGAGAGTGATGATACTGGTTGTAACCAAACTGTTAATGCATGTGAAATTCCAAAAGAAAATCACATCATTACAAATGAACCAGTTTCATCATCTCAAATTGTTCCGATGAGAAGTGTTCATCATGTGAATAAGTCTGAGAAGAATGTTGTGAAGAAAGATCTTAATGTGGTGAAGAAAGATCTTGAAAAGAATGATAAAAACGAACAATGTGACAAACCTGTCAAGGTATTTTATCGGATGGAAGGATCCGATAAAATCATCTCTGACGAGGACTTTCCAATAAAAAATGCCAACTATGCTAAAATTGACAAGATTTGGCAAGAAAGTACCATTTGGTTCCCAAAACATGAGAGAACAAATGAAATTCCACCAGCTTTGTTAAAGAAGTTGTATTTGGATGTTCCTCAAGAACCAAAGGTCCATGTCACAGAGTTTGTTAAACCCAAAAACAGAGCTAATGGTTTTAATGAGCCTACTTACTCAAAAGGGCCACTCCCTGAGAGTTTAAGGAAGCAACAGTACAATGATCAATATCCTGTTAGATCATTTGCTCAACCAAATGCTCCAAATGTTTTTGAAGAGTACCGTGCGTGCTTTAAATGTGGGGAACGAGGGCATTTACTTGCTCAGTGTCCATATGTAAGGCACAAGAGGCACGAGGTGGAAGTGAGGAATTCTATGCGAAAACCGATTGATCACTATGTGCCACCACATAGGAGAGTTGTTCCTCAACAACCACAACCGTTTTATAATCAAAACAATTTTCAAATGAGGAACACTCGTCCAATGCACTATGATAGAAGGAATCGGATTGCTATGGAACACTCATGGAGGAAGCCTGTGGTGAACACAACAGTTGATAGGCAAAAGGTTCCACCAAAACCAATTGTCAAATCAAATGTTGGACCTATGTCTGTTAAATCAGATAAGGTTACCAAGAAAGTTACATTTGCTAACAATGTTCAGAAACCGACTGAGAACCCAAAGTCTCAGATTCGTATCCTGAAAAGGACTGAACAATCTTGGACACCCAATGGTACTCCAGGAGCCTCAACTTCAAAAGTTATTGAGAGAAAGGAAACTGTTTTGAACAATCAGAAAAAGATTGATCAAAAAGTTGTTAAAAATGTTTGTGACAATGTTACTGTGAAACCTGATGTTGAAAGACCCAAGACTCAGGCTTGGGTCCCCCGAAAGAACTAACTGATTTACTTTTTGTGTGCAGGGAGCTTCAGCTGGCCCTATTAGCAGTCTTTGGATTGTTGATAGTGGAGCTTCAGGCCACATGACAGGGGATCTTGCATTGCTGTTCGACGTGAAGAACATTAATGGCGGGTATGTAGCGTTTGCTGGAAACAAAGGTGGATATATCACAATGGAAGGAAGTGTGAGCAATGGGATAGTGAGTTTCGAGCGGATTTCGTATGTGAAGCAGATAGACTACAATCTGTTGAGTGTCAGTCAAATTTGTGACAAGAAATTTACTGTGCATTTTGATGACAAATCCTGCTATATTCTGAAACCGGGCTTTACAATTCCTAAAGAGTGGATAATGTTGAAGGCACCTCGCGTCAACAATCTTTACATTCTTGATATGTCCAAGGCGATGACATCACAGGGGCAGATAACATGCTTTTTGTCCAAGGCGACTGAGAAAGAATCGATAATGTGGCACCGAAGAATGGGGCACATTCATCTGAAGAAAATGAATCAACTTGTGAGAAATGGACTTGTCGATGGAGTAAACGTGAAACATTTCCATCTAAATGACAAGTGTGTGAGTTGTAAAAAGGGGAAGCAACACAAACAGTCCCACAAAGTGAAAAAGGTTAACTCTGTTGAGATGCCACTAGAGCGATTGCACATGGATCTTTTCGGACCGGTCAAGCGCAAAAGTCATCTTGGAGAGCTTTATTGTTTAGTCGTCACTGACGATTACTCAAGATTTTCATGGGTGATGTGTTTGCAGAATAAAAGCGACACTTTTATCAATCTAAAAGTTCTGTTCACTCGATTGGAGAATCTCTACAATGTGAAGATAAAGAGAATTCGGAGTGACAATGGGACGGAGTTCAAAAACGCCAAGATGGATGAACTTTGTGAAAACAAAGGGATACATCATGAATATTCGGCTCCGTACACCCCTCAACAGAACGGTGTTGCTGAACGTAAGAATAGGACTCTAATTGAAGCGGCTAGAACAATGCTTGCTGATTCAAATCTTCCAGTAATGTTCTGGAATGAGGCGATTTATGCAGCAAATTACACATTAAATCGGGTTTTAACAGTGAAGAAGTTTGGTAAAACATCTTATGAGCTGTTACACCGTAGAAAGCCGAACTTAGAGTATCTAGAACCTTTTGGGGCGCCATGTACCATGTTGAATCCAAGCGAAAAGTTTAGTCCTAGAGGGTTACTTTGTTGGATATGCAACCCCGCTCAAACGGGTATACAACAAGCGAACTCGTCGTGTGGAAGACTGGGCTAACGTGGAAGTTCAACGATATACTCAAAATATTCAAGGCACGGGTCCTGATTGGATGTTTGATTACAAAGATTTCTTTGAATCATTCAATCTAGATAGCTTGGTTGAAGAAGCTGTCATTAGACTACTTTACGAGTGTGAAAATGCAACAACTTCACCGTTGGTGCGTCCGATCACCGTGAACCCCCTACCAGCTTCTAATGATACCAATGCTCCTATACAAGAAGAAGAAATATTTCAAGAGGCTTCAACTTCATTAGACACTTCAGAATCTGAAGATGAACAATTTGAAGAAGCTATTCTTGATCAAGCTGAAGAACCAGAGGCACCGCCAGTGAACCCAACTCCAAATTCAGATGTGGCTTCATCATCAAATACGGGTCATGATCTGGATGTTGTAGAGAACTTGACTGTTCAGACGGGAGTGCAAGTACCTGATTATCCGGAATCTCGGATTCATCGTATTCACCCGCTGGAGCAAGTTATCGGTGATCCTGGAAGTAGTGTTATGACCAGAGGGCAGCTTAAAAGCGTTAATTCGCCAGAGAGTTTTGGTGCTTTAGCTTTATATGCCAAAATTCAACAATCTGGTAGTCAAAATGATTGGTCGTTTGCGTGTTATGTGTCGCAGGTAGAGCCAAGGACATACAAGGACGCTTTGAAGGATGATGCCTGGGTGGAAGCTATGCAGGAGGAGTTATTACAATTCCAGAAATTGGGAGTTTGGACGCTCACGGATTTGCCGCCGGATAGGAAGAAGATCGGCACCAAATGGGTGTTTAAGTGTAAGAAGGATGATCGTGGGGTAATAGTTCGTAACAAAGCCAGATTGGTCGTGCAGGGTTTCCATCAAATCGAAGGGATTGATTATAACGAAATCTATGCACCGGTAGCACGAATCGAAGCTATTCGGATGTTCCTCGCGTTTGCTTCTTATAAGAAATTCAAAGTTTACCAGATGGACGTAAAAAGCGCATTTCTGTACGGTAAAGTCAAGGAAGAGGTGTATGTCGGGCAGCCACCAGGCTTTGAGGACCCAATCCACCGGGATAAGGTCTACGTGTTGAACAAAGCTCTTTATGGCTTGCACCAAGCTCCGAGGCAGTGGTACGAGGAGCTAAGTACATACCTCATCTCCAAAGGATTTAAGCGCGGCCTCGTCGATTGCACCCTCTTTACGAAAAAGACGGGAGATGACTTGCTTCTAGTGCAGATATATGTTGATGATATAATATTTGGTTCAACTAACGAGCTTTTATGCAGGGAGTTCGAAACTGTCATGCAGGAAAAGTTCGAAATGAGCGCAATGGGGGAGATGCAGTTTTTCCTAGGCTTGCAGGTGGACCAAAGACCCGACGGGATCTTCATTCACCAGACGAAATATGTCTCCGACATCTTGAGCCGGTTCCAGATGGAGGACTCAAAGCCGATGGATACCCCGATTCAACCCAATCACGGGATTGGAGTGGACGCTAAGGGGGAGCTGACGGATCCTTTTATATACAGAGCAATCATCGGATCTCTGATGTATTTGACGGCGTCTCGACCAGATATTATGTACGCAACGTGTCTCTGTGCCCGTTATCAATCGAAGCCGAAACAAAGTCATCTGACGGCGGTCAAGCGTATCCTTAGATATCTGAAGGGTTGTCCCTCAAAAGGACTTTGGTACCCTAATGATGATAATTTTGATTTCATATCTTTTAGTGATGCAGATTGGGGCGGCTGTGACAAAGATAGCAAATCTACTACAGCAGGTTGTCAGTTTTTCGGGAGCAGGTTAATCACCTGGCAATGCAAGAAACAGACTTCCGTAGCACAATCTACCTGTGAAGCCGAGTATATTGCAGCCTCGAGTTGCTGTTCGCAAGTACTCTGGATTCAACAACAAATGGTGGATTACGGTTTGCAGTTTCTAAAAACTCCTATTTACTGTGACAACGAAGCCGCAATTGCATTAACTAAAAATTCGGATAATCATTCTAAAGCGAAACACATCCGGATCAAATATCATTTTATCCGTGATTGTTACGCTAAGGAATTGATTGATATGGTCAAAATACATACTGACTACCAACGTGCAGATCTGTTTACTAAAGCCTTTGACCGTTCACGCTTTGAATATCTTTTAAAAGTAAACAGTATAAAGGAAAAACAGGACTAATCGGCACCTCGGTTTATCGCTTTTTAGTTTTTAGTTGTTATATTTTGCTAATTGGGAATTTCTCTTTGCTAATTGGGAATTTCTCTTTACTATCGTAATCCTCAAAGAAGTTGATGCTTTCGAGGGGATTGTTTAATCCTCAAAGAAGTTGATGCTTTCGAGTGGATTGTTTCTTTCAAAATTTTTGTTTTTTTTGTTTTTCAGAAAAATCAAAAATACCAAAAATATGTTCTTTATTTTAGGGGGAGCCATTTTATCAGAAAAGCCAAAAACATTATAAAATTCAAAAAGACCTAAAAAATTAGAAAATCAAAAATGATTTCCTGGTAAAACAGAGGAAATGATAGTACATCAGTGGGAATCTGACACAGGCTAAAGAAATGTATAGTTTATGAGGCGTGTGTTGATTACGTGTGATATGCTGATAGGCTTCGTAGACTAAATATTGCGTGCATTAGTGATACAAACATAACGAACTACGCGTTCGTGGCTGAACACCTCATGGGCATATGGTCTTAGTACCGTAATTTCGTTTGATAGGATTGCCAAAATCTGAGGTTTCGGGTCGTTATGTTATGGTTATCCGGGATATTCTGATAAACTTTTGTCGTATTGATTTACGGACCTAGTTTTATCAGAATATTTGCTAAAAGAGCTTAATTGCCAAAACCGGAAGTTACCGAATTAAGGAACTTTATGTTTTAATTGATCATAGATCATTATTACATCGTATTGATCATCTGATGCAAATCAGTGATTAATATCAGCCTCAACCTAGTATATACGCACATGTTACTCTGCTGCATTCAATTGCTGACCTGTACACCTCTGTGCTATATACTTTGTAACTTTTACGGATAACTCTGGCATAATCACGCGTTACGACGAAGCTTTGTGCAATTACTTGATACGGGAGTATGTCGTGTGTGTGGGCACCACATCGTGTTAGTCTAATACATCTAACTCGTATCATTTTAAAGCATTGCGTAATTGTCTGCATGTGAGCTTACGTGGACCACAATATCAGCAATTGCCGTATCACATACTGTTTCTAATGATAATATTAAACAAAAAGATCAACGCTGTGATCAGATTTCTCAGAAAACTGATATGATCCTCTGACCGGATTTCACAAAATGTTTATTGCTTTCATTTACTTTGATGCATTTTATTTTGTTGCAATTTACTTTTAGTGTCAAAAAGATACAAAATCCAAAAAGATTTTAGGTGTGTTTTGATAAAATTTCAGAAAAATCCAAATTTTTGCATTTCTGCTTTATTTTTGATAACCGGGGATGCTTGATAGTCAATTTCTGAGATTTGACAACACCATCTGGGCTTTGTATCATTCTAAAAGTAAAAATTTGTGTTTTGGAAGCTTAACGGATTGAAAAATGTTGAACGGGATTCGAATTTGTAATTTGGCAAAATTTTTCAAAATTTCCATTTTACATTCGCCCTTAATTGGGACGAATGTGGAATTTTGTTCACCTTCGGGTTGTTTCAATTTGGGCGAATGTGGCTTCTAGCCAATTTCCACTTCCGGGTGAAATACTTTTACTTTCGTGCCTTTCACTAAGGGCGAAGGTGAAAAATTTTTACATTCGACCAAACAGAACGGGCGAAGGTGGAGGCTTTATATAAGCCAAACCCAGATTCGACCCTCACTTCAAATTTTTTCAAAATTTCTTCAATAACAGACCCTTGTTGATTTTGATTTCCCTGCTTGTGCGTTTTGTTCTTTGCATCTTACTGATCATTTTCATATAAGTTTTACAGGTAATGGACAAGAATTGAAGCTGGAATCGTTTGTTTTCGAACCGGACTTAGGGTTTAGGGTTCTTGATTTTCTAGTGTTTGTTAATGCTTACTGTTGATAGTAAATCATTCCATATCAGTTTTAGGGGGAGAGTTTAACAAGAATTAGGATATTAACAGTGTTTAAGGGTTGATTGATTGTTTGAACATATTAAAACCCTAATTCTTTATAAAAACTGATATAGAATGACAATTAATGACAATTGATAGTATACGAAGCTTAGTCGGCCATAATAGAATATGTTTTGATCAAAATCAAGGCCTGAAAACACAGTTTGAAAATTTTTAAATTTTGGGAATGAATCAGTTCTACCTTCGGTTCATCGAAGTGGACGAAGGTGAACTAGTTTGGACGAAGGTAAAACTAAAATGGACGAATGTATCATTTTAATCAACATTACTTTACATTCGACCAAAAGTTTACACCTTCGGCCACTAAAACCTTCATTCGACCAGTTCATTTTGGGCGAATGTGGAATTCCAAATTTCTAAAATTTTCAAGTTTTGTCGATTTCGTGTTTTGACGTTTATTTTGATTTTATGTTTCAGATGGCTGAAGAACAAGCAAATATTGAGATTCCAGTGGAGACTGTAGTTACTGATCCAGTTCCAGAGACTGTGCAAGAAGGAGAATCATCAAGCGGTACTAAATGGCCGTTTGAGAAGACTCATAACTGTTGCGCGTATCTTGGAGATGTGGAGAAGAACGTGGAATTTACTGAGATCATTAAGTTTCTGAAGAGATGCAGAGTGGTTTATGCTTTGGCCACACCAACTATTATCTACAAGGATATAGTTGAGGATTTCTACAACAACGCCAAGTATGATTACTTTGATAATCAAACTATTATCAAAAGCAAGATTCAGGGAATGGAGATGTTTATCACTGAAGCTGATATCAGAGAAGCTCTCCAGATCCAGTTTGAAACAAGTGAGGATCCAAGAGAATTATCCTGGACTGAGCAGAAAGCCTGTTTCCTGAGGATGAAATACAAAGGACCGATCACTGATGGTTCTATGTACAAAGGGAAACTAGGAGTACAGTTTAAGTATTTTGCTCATGTCATTATACTTGTGTTTGGATGTGTTAGTGGAGGATACGACGTGATGAGGAAGAGTTTGAGCTCGTTAATGGTTGCGTTGACTCTCAACAAACCATTTAACGTTGCTGGGATGATTTTAGATCATATGTTAGAGATGCTGAAAGGGTTGAAGCTTAAGAAGTTCATGCTTTATCCGAGATTCCTTATGATGATTTTTGATCACAAATATCCACACCTGAAGAAAGATCCAACACAGATACTAGTTATGGATCACATGAACATTAGAACCTTAGTGAGAATGAAAGGTTATAAAGGTGTGCCTGAAAATGAGAGACCACCTTACAGGAGGTTGTTTGGAGCCTTGGCTAGAGAGGATTACATGGATCCTGGAAAGAATACAGCGAGGCATCCTGATAGTGACAGTGACAATGATGATCCATTAGTTTATGCTGATGCAAGTACAAAGAGAAAGAGACAAGTTGTCAATCCCGGAGCCAAAGGGAAGGGTAAGGGAAAGACAGATCAAGGGAGTTCAAAACAACAAGTGGTGAGGAAGAAAACTACTGCTAAGAAGGGTACGAGTTTGGTAGATGAAGAATCTGTTGATTCAGAGGAGACTGAGACTGAAGAACAGTGGGATTCGGATGCTGAAAATGTCCGGACTACCAAACAAAAGGCCACTTTGGTTGGTGAGTCTGAATCACTTAACAGATCAATTGAGGAAGCTAAGAAGAGCAAGCAGTCTGTTGGTGCTGAAGATGAAGGGTTGACAGTGAATTTGGACGAGTTGAATGAAGGTGAAACCGTAGTTGTTAACTTGCCCAAGCCCAAACACAAAACCATGGCAAAGAAAACAAGTACCAAGCAGCTTAGAGAGAAAGAATTGAACCTACTTTTGAAAGGAAAGAGATTACCTGATGCTGGTACATCATCTAAACAATCTTCACCAGCCACTAAGAAACAAAAGACTGTGGAGACAACAAAGTTACCAGTGGACCAATTCAATATTGCACTGGATAATGTTCTCAACATGTTCACACAGCCTCAGAAAGGAAAAGAAACTGAGATTGAGCCATCTAAGTCAAAGTCAAAGTCTAAGAAGGTCACTGTGGATGACGATGTGATGAAGCAGGTGAATAAGAAAATGGACGACATGATGAAGATGCTAGTGGCTCAGCAAGCTGAGATTGCCAAGTTTAAGCTGAATGAAGAGAAAATGCTTCAGATAGTTGTAGCTTCTAAATCTAATCAAGATGAGATAGATGAGAAGGTGAAGAAGCTGGAAGCAAAGAATAAGAAGCTTGAAGGAAAGTGTCTGAGAAACAAGAATAGATACAAGGCAATTAAAGAAGACAATAAAGAATTGAAGGCTGAAAACAAACGCCTTAGTGAGCTAATAGACAATCTGTACAACGTTGCACCCAAGCTGAAAGAGGGTGAGGAGGATACAGAAAAAGAGGTTGAACAGGTTGACTTTGAACCATCTGAATCTGACAAAGAGGAAGATGAGGAAGATGAGGATGATGAGGATGAAGAATCGGAAAAGAGTGATGATGGAGATGATAATAATGATGATGATGATGATGCTGAAGGTTCGGGAAGTCAAAAGGAGGATGATAGTAGTAGTAGTGATGATAATGATGGAGGAGATGATACTTCAAAGTTTACTTTTGAGAAGAGACCACCTTCAAAGAAGAAGAAAGACACGGGTGAGTCAAGTTCAAAGAAGAGTAGTGAGAATGTTGATGATGAGACTGTGTTTTGGAATGAGAAGGTGAGGTCCTTGTCTGATGATGCAAAACAAGTATACAAGGACATGTTAGAGAAAAGAGAATGGACCATTGAGTTCACAGGTCGTTTTGCAGAAATATTCCAAACTGATGACATGCGATATGAGTTGGAATATAACGATCCTGATTTAGAAGAAGGGGAAGTACCTGCATCTGTGGCAAAGGAGATTTTAGATGGGCTTGCACAGAGGGTAGGGAAAACGTTTGAAGAATTCATTGTTGATGAGTCGATTCCACATATTCCTGAAAAGGATATTGGAAGTCACTCTGATGACAAAGACACCCCTGAATTTGAGGAAGTTGAGATAGAGGATATTACACATGAGGAATATCCACAGTACTTCAGACAAACTGATGAAGATGTGGTGTTTCCTGATTTTACTGAGAGACATAATACGTCTGCAAAAAGAAAGGCAAAGAAGAGGAGTGCTGAGTTTGTAGAGAAAGTACTTGGAGCTGATTTGCCAGAATCTTCAAATAAGACTGATGAATTGAAAGGGTATTTGAAGAAATTAAGACTGATGGATGAAAACCGACCGAAGCCTGAAGCTCAAGGAAACTTTTATAGGTTTCATAATGCGAAGTTCAGAGGTAGAGCTCTAGGTTGGACATACTTAGGCAGGCTGAAGTGTTTAGCTGCTAAGTGGGAATCTGGAATCTTGTACTTTTACAGATTCATTGACTTGCTGACTCTACCGTACTGGGCGGTTAGAGATCTATGCAGATTCCAAATGTCAGGTGCTTCAGTGAATAACTCACATGTCGGTTGGTGTGCAGACAAATTGGTTTGGGAGAGTAGAACTAAGTGGAACAGATTCAAACCACAATATCCCCGGAGGAAAGTTCACAGGGATATTGATCCCAGAACCAAGTTGAAACGGGTTACCTTGATTTATAAGGCACCTGAAGTGATGAGAAAGATACCTTTGATGCCTATGCCTCAACACTTCAGTGCTGACTTCATTTTCTGGTATTATGATTGGAGGAAGGCAGAAGCAGTGATTGTGTTGAGAGATGGAAAGGACAAATACAAGCATGTTCATGTATTTGATCCTATGTGGTTGATCAATTGCACCTTCGAAGACATCATCATGCTCTTTTATAATCCGATTCATCATGAGCCAAACGATGCAGATCAAGCAAAGAAATACACACAGGTTGTTGGTGTTTGCTTTGCTTATGACATTAATGCTGGTAGTAATTTGGAAGGAAAGCTTGGCAAGAAGGTGAAGATGGCAAATGTGTCAAAGCCGGTTAAAAGGAAGTTAGAGCCTGAGATGACGACAGAGCAGAAGAAACAGCTCAGAATCAAGTTGCTGAATAAAGCCATGGACGAAGACAGAAAACGATCTAATCAATAGTCGAGGGGGAGTTTGTAGATGCATTTTGCGACTAATGATTAGATGCTAACATGTGTTAAGGGGCGAAGGAAAACAAGAATGGGCGAAGGTGACACAGTAGTGGGCGAAGGTAGAATAGACATGGACGAATCTGGAACCAAGACTGAAGGAAGACACATTCGACCACCTTCAGTGGGCGAATGTGGACAAGGCCTACATTCGACCAGTGGAACTGGGCGAATGTGCAGCTGCTATATATAGATTTTGGGTTTTTGTAATGTATAGGGAGTCATTTAGAGTGTGTGTTTTTGGTGTGTGTTCCAGAGAGGTCTGAGAGTGTTAGTTTGTGTGCTAGATTAACTGTAATCAATCTGTAACCAATTATTTGGAAAAGTTAATCTATGAAAAGCTTTTAAAATGACTTTGATTGTGTTTTGATTGAGTTTATATCAGTTTGTTCTAAGCTAGGGTTTCCGCACCTGGTTTAGTAACTTGTATGATCATATAATCCTGTTTTCGTGTCAAATCACATCCTCCACAGTTATGGTCTTTTAAACTGGTCTGTTTCCTGTGTACGAATCTCTATGTAATTGTTGCATCGTATGTCTAATTAACGTTTGGTCAGTTTCGTATCCTTTATCAGAGCCTGTAGCATGATAAGATACCATATGACCTTCCCGTTCCTCAATTCGGGTCCCTGAAACTCCAAAAGTACCGATAGTTACGGTCTTTTAAACTGGAGCGTTTTCCTGTGTACAAATCTCTACGTAATTGTGGCATTGTGAGTCGGATTACCACCCGTTCAGTTTCGTATCCTTTATTTGACTTTATATCAAGATATGATACCTTATGGCTTCCCGTTCCTCCATTCGGGTCCGGGAAAACTCCAAAATTACCGATAGTTATGGTCTTTTATACTTGAGTCCTTTCCTGTGTACGAATCTCTACGTAATTCTCGCATTATGAGTCCGATTACCCTCTAGTCAGTTTCGTATTCTTTATCTGACTCTGTAACATGATAAGATACCTTATGGCCTTCGTGTTCCTCAACTTGGGTCCCTAAAATTCCAAAAGTACCGAAAGTTACGGTCTTTTAAACTTGAGTCCTTTCCTGTGTACGAATCTCTACGTAATTCTCGCATTATGAGTCCGATTACCCTCCAATCTTCTTCGTATCCTTTATCTGAGTCTGTAGCATGATGAGATACATTGTGGCCTTCCCGTTCCTCCATTCGGGTCCCTGAAACTCCAAAAGAAACAATAGTTACGGTCTTTTAAACTAGAGCCTTTTCCTGTGTACAAATCTCTATGTAATTGTCGTATCATGAGTCCGATTACTGTCCGTTCAGTTTCGTATCCTTTATCTGAGTTTGTATCAAGATAAGATACCGTTTGGCCTTCCGGTTCCTTAATTCGGATCCGGGAAAACCCCAAAATTACCGATAGTTACGGTCTTTTAAACTGGAATCTTTTCCTGTGTACGAATCTCTACGTAATTCTTGCATTATGACTCCGATAACCCTCCAGTCAGCTTCGTATCCTTTATCTTAGTCTGTAGCATGCTAAGACACCTTATGGCCTTCCCGTTCCTCCATTTGGGTCCCTAAAGCTCCAAAAGTACTGATAGTTACGATCATTTAAACTGGAGTCTTTTCCTGTGTACGAATCTCTACGTAATTGTCGCACTATGACTCCGATTACCCTCTAGTCAGCTTCGTATTCTTTATCTAAGTCTGTAGCATGATAAAACATCTTATGGCCTTGCCGTTCCACCATTCGGGTCCTAGAAACTCAAAAAGTACCGATAGTTATGGTCTTTTAAACTGGTCTGTTTCCTGTGTACGAATCTCTATGTAATTGTTGCATCGTATGTCTAATTAACGTTTGGTCAGTTTCGTATCCTTTATCAGAGCCTGTAGCATGATAAGATACCTTATGGCCTTCCCGTTCCTCCATTCGAGTCCCTAAAACTCCAAAAGTAGTGATAGTTACCATCTTTTAAATTAGAGTCCTTTCCTATGCACGAATCTCTACGTAATTCTCGCATTATGTTTCCGATTACCCTCCAGTTAGCTTCGTATCCTTTAACTGAGTCTGTAGCATGATAAGATACCGTATGGCCTTCCCGTTCCTCCATTCGGGTCCCAGAAACTCCAAAAGTACCGATAGTTTCGGCCTTTTAAACTAGTCTTTTTCCTGTGTACGAATCTCTATGTAATTGTCGTATCGTGAGTCCGATTACCGCCCGTTCAGTTTTGTATCCTTTATCTAAGTTTGTATCAAGATAAGAAACCTTATGGCCTTTCCGTTCCTCCATTCGGGTTCAGGAAAACTCTAAAAGTACCGATAGTTACGGTCTTTTAAACTAGAGTCTTTTCATGTGTACGAATCTCTATGTAATTATCGCTTTATTTGTCCAATTACCCTCCAGTGAGCTTCGTATCCTTTATCCGAATCTGTAGCATGATAAGATACCTTATGGCCTTCCCATTCCTCCATTCGGGTCCCTGAAACACCAAAAGTACCGATAGTTACGGTCTTTTAAATTAGAGTCCTTTCCTGTGCACGAATCTCTACATAATTCTTGCATTATGTTTCCGATTACCCTCCAGTTAGCTTCGTATCCTTTATCTAAGTGTGTAGCATGATAAGATACCTTATGGCCTTCCCATTCGTCCATTCGGGTCCATGAAACTCCAAAAGTACTCGATAGTTACGGTCTTTTAAACTGGAGTCTTTTCCAGTGTACGAATCTCTACGTAGTTATTGCATTTTAAGTCCGATTACCCTCCAGTCAGCTTCATATCATTTATCTGAGTCAGTTGTATGATAAGATCCTGTATGACCTCCCGTTCCTCCATTCAGGTCCCGTTCCACCATTCGGGTCCCTGAAACTCCAAGAGTACTGATAGTTACGGTCTTTTAAACTGGAGCCTTTTCCTGTGTTCAAATCTCTATGTAATTGTCATTTTGTGTGTCCGTTTACCGCCCGTTCAGCTTCGTATTTTTATCTAAGTTTTTTTAAAGATATGATACCTTATGGCCATCCCGTTCCTCCATTCGGGTCCGGAAAAGCTCCAAAATTACCGATAGTTACAGTCTTTTAAACTTGAATTTTTTCCTGTGTACGAATCTCTACGTAATTCTTGCATTATGACTCTGACAACGCTCCAGTCAGCTTCGTATCCTTTATCCGAGTCTGTAGCATGCTAAGACATCTTTTGGCCTTCCCGTTCCTTCATTTGGGTCACTAAAGCGCCAAAAGTACTGATAGTTACGGTCTTTTAAACTGGAGTCTTTTCCTGTGTACGAATCTCTACGTAATTGTCGCATTATGACTCCGATTACCCTCCAGTCAGCTTCGTATTCTTTATCTGAGTTTGTAGCATGATAAGACACCTTATGGCCTTCCTGTTCCTCCATTCGGGTCCCAGAAACTCCAAAAGTACCGATAGTTACGGCCTTTTAAACTGGTCTTTTTCCTGTGTACGAATCTCTATGTAGTTGTTGGATCGTATGTCTGATTAACGTTCGGTCATTTTCGTATCCTTTATCAGCGCCTCTAGCATGATAAGATACCATATGACCTTCCCGTTCCTCAATTCGGGTCCCTGAAACTCCAAAAGTACCGATAGTTACGGTCTTTTAAATGGATGATTTTTGTTGTATACGAATCTCTACGTAGTTCTCGCATTATAAGTCTGATTACCCTCCAGTCTACTTCGTATCATTTTTTTGAGTCTGTAGCATAATAAGATACCTTATGGCCTTCCCGTTTCTCCATTCGGGTCCGTGAAACTTCAAAACTATCGATAGTTACGGTCTTTTAAACTGGAGTCGTTTCCTGTGTACGAATCTCTATGTAATTCTAGCTTTATGACTCCAATTACCCTCCAATCAGGTTCGTATTTTTTATCTGAGTCTGTAGCATGATAAGATACCATGTGGCCTTCTCGTTCCTCAATTCGGGTCCCTGAAATTCCAAAAGTACCGATAGTTACGGTCTTTTAAACTGGAGTCCTTTCCTGTGTATGAATCTCTACGTAATTCTCGCATTATAAGTCCGATTACACTCCAGTCTGCTTCGTATCCTTTATCCGAGTCTGTAGCATTATGAGATACATTGTGGCCTTCCCGTTCCTCCATTCGGGTCCCTGAAACTCAAAAGTAACAATAGTTACAGTCTTTTAAACTGGAGCCTTTTCCTGTATACAAATCTCTACGTAATTGTCGCATCGTGAGTCCGATTACCGCCCGTTCAGTTTCATATCCTTTATCTGGGTTTGTATCAAGATAGATACCTTATGGCCTTCCCGTTGCTCCAGTCGGGTCCGGGAAAACTCCAAAGTTACCGATAGTTACGGTCTTTTAAACTGGAATCTTTTCCTCTGAACGAATCTCTACGTAATTATTGCATTATGACTCTGAAAACCCTCCAGTCAGCTTCGTATCCTTTATCTGAGTCTATAGCAAGCTAAGACACCTTATGGCCTTCCCGTTCATCCATTTAGGTCCATAAAAATCCAAAAGTACTAATAGTTACGGTCATTTAAACTGGAGTCTTTTCCTGTGTACGAATCTCTACGTAATTGTCGCACTATGACTAAGATTACCCTCCAGTCAGCTTCGTATTCTTTATCTAAGTTTGTAGCTTGATAAGACACCTTATGCCCTTCCCATTCCACCATTCGGGTCCTTGAAACTCCAAAAGTACTGATAGTTACGGTCTTTTATACTGGAGCCTTTTCTTGTGTACGAATCTCTATGTAATTGTCGTATCGTGAGTCCGATTACCACCCGTTCAGTTTTGTATCATTTATCTATGTTTGTATCAAGATAAGAACCCTTATGGCCTTCCCGTTCCTCCATTCGAGTTCAGGAAAACTCAAAAAGTACCGATAGTTCCGGTCTTTTAAACTAGAGTCTTTTCTTGTGTACGAATCTCTATGTAATTCTCGCTTTATTTGTCCAATTACCCTCCAGTGAGCTTCGTATCCTTTATCCGAGTCTGTAGTATGATAAGATACCTTATGGCCTTCCCGTTCCTCCATTCGAGACCCTAAAACTCCAAAAGTACCGATAGTTACCATCTTTTAAATTAGAGTCCTTTCCTGTGCACGAATCTCTACGTAATTCTCGCATTATGTTTCCGATTACCCTCCAGTTAGCTTCGTATCCTTTAACTGAGTCTGTAGCATGATAAGATACCGTATGGCCTTCCCGTTCCTCCATTCGGGTCCCAGAAACTCCAAAAGTACCGATAGTTTCGGCCTTTTAAACTGGTCTTTTTCCTGTGTACGAATCTCTAAGTAATTGTCGTATCGTGAGTCCGATTACCGCCCGTTCAGTTTTGTATCGTTTATCTAAGTTTGTATCAAGATAAGAAACTTTATGGCCTTTCCGTTCCTCCATTCGGGTTCAGGAAAACTCTAAAAGTACCGATAGTTACGGTCTTTTAAACTAGAGTCTTTTCTTGTGTACGAATCTCTATGTAATTCTTGCCTTATTTGTCCAATTACCCTCCAGTGAGCTTCGTATCCTTTATCCGAATCTGTAGCATGATAAGATACCTTATGGCCTTCCCGTTCCTCCATTCGGGTCCCTGAAACACCAAAAGTACCGATAGTTACGGTCTTTTAAATTAGATTCCTTTCCTGTGCATGAATCTCTACGTAATTCTCGCATTATGTTTCCGATTACCCTGCAGTTAGCTTCGTATCCTTTATCTAAGTGTGTAGCATGATAAGATACCTTATGGCCTTCCCGTTCGTCCATTCGGGTCCCTGAAACTCCAAAAGTACTCGATAGTTACGGTCTTTTAAACTGGAGTCTTTTCCAGTGTACGAATCTCTACGTAGTTATTGCATTTTAAGTCCGATTACCCTGCAGTCAGCTTCATATCATTTATATGAGTCAGTTATATGATAGGATCCTGTATGACCTCCCGTTCCTCCATTCAGGTCCCGTTCCACCATTCGGTCCCTGAAACTCCAAGAGTACCGATAGTTACGGTCTTTTAAACTGATACCTTATGGCCATCCCGTTCCTCCATTCGGGTCCGGAAAAGCTCCAAAATTACCGATAGTTACAGTCTTTTAAACTTGAATTTTTCCTGTGTAAGAATCTCTACGTAATTCTTGCATTATGTCTCCGACAACCCTCCAGTCAGCTTCGTATCCTTTATCCGAGTCTGTAGCATGCTAAGACATCTTATGGCCTTCCCGTTCCTTCATTTGGGTCCCTAAAGCTCCAAAAGTACTGATAGTTACGGTCTTTTAAACTGGAGTCTTTTCCTGTGTACGAATCTCTACGTAATTGTCGCATTATGACTCCGATTACCCTCCAGTCAGCTTCGTATTCTTTATCTGAGTTTCTAGCATGATAAGACACCTTATGGCCATCCTGTTCCTCCATTCGGGTCCCAGAAACTCCAAAAGTACCGATAGTTACGGCCTTTTAAACTGGTCTTTTTCCTGTGTACGAATCTCTATGTAGTTGTTGGATCGTATGTCTGATTAACGTTCGGTCATTTTCGTATCCTTTATCAGCGCCCCTAGCATGATAAGATACCATATGACCTTCCCGTTCCTCAATTCGGGTCCCTGAAACTCCAAAAGTACCGATAGTTACGGTCTTTTAAATTGAAGATTTTTGTTGTATACGAATCTCTACGTAGTTCTCGCATTATAAGTCCGATTACCCTCCAATCTACTTCGTATCATTTATTTGAGTCTGTAGCATGATAAGATACCTTAAGGCCTTCCCGTTTCTCCATTCGGGTCCGTGAAACTTCAAAACTACCGATAGTTACGGTCTTTTAAACTGGAGTCGTTTCCTGTGTATGAATCTCTATGTAATTCTAGCTTTATGACTCCAATTACCCTCCAGTCAGGTTCGTATCTTTTATCTGAGTCTATAGCATGATAAGATACCATGTGGCCTTCTCGTTCCTCAATTCGGGTCCCTGAAATTCCAGAAGTACCGATAGTTACGGTCTTTTAAACTGGAGTCCTTTCCAGTGTATGAATCTCTACGTAATTCTCGCATGATAAGTCCGATTACCCTCCAGTCTGCTTCGTATCCTTTATCTGAGTCTGTAGCATTATGAGATACATTGTGGCCTTCCCGTTCCTCAATTCGGGTCCATGAAACTTCAAGTATCCTCGCATTATATGTTCGATTACCCTCCAGTATCCTTCGTATCATTTATCTGAGTCTGTAGCATGATAAGATACCTTATGGCCTTCCCGTTTCTCCATTCGGGTCCGTGAAACTTCAAGACTACCGATAGTTACGGTCTTTTTAACTGGAGTCTTTTCTTGTGTAGGAATCTCTATGTAATTCTCGCTCTATGAGTCCAATTACCCTCCAGTCAGCTTCGTATCCTTTATCTGAGTCGTAGCATGATCAGATACTTTATGGCCTTCTCGTTCCTCCATTCGGGTCCCTGAAACTCCAAAAGTACCCGATAGTTACGGTCTTTTAAACTAGAGTCCTTTCCTGTGCATGAATCTCTACGTAATTCTCGCATTATGATTCCAATTACCCTCCAGTTAGCTTCGTATCCTTTAACTAAATCTGTAGCATGATAAGATACCTTATGGGCTTCCCGTTCCTCCATTCAGGTCCCTGAAACTCCAAAAGTACCCGATAGTTACGGTCTTTTAAACTGCAGTCTTTTCCTGTGTAGGAATCTCTATGTAATTCTCTCTTTATGAGTCCAATTACCCTCCAGTTAGCTTCGTATCCTTTATCTTAGTCTGTAGCATGATAAGATACTTTATGGCCTTCCCGTTCATCCATTCGGGTCACTCAAACTCCAAAAGTACCGATAGTTACGGTCTTTTAAAGATGAGACTTTTTCTGTGTACGAATCTCTACGTAGTTCTCGCATTATGAGTCCGATTACCCTCCAGTCTTCTTAGTATCCTTTATCTGAGTCTGTAGCATGATCACATACATTGTGGCCTTCCCGTTCCTCCATTCGGGTCCCTGAAACTCCAAAAGTAACGATAGCTACAGTCTTTTAAACTGGAGCCTTTTCCTGTGTACAAATCTCTACGTAATTGTCGCATCGTGAGTCCGATTACCGCCCGTTCAGTTTTGTATCCTTTATCTGAGTTCATACAAAAATAGGAAACCTTATAGCCTTCACGTTCCTCCATTCGGGTTCAGGAAAACTCTAAAAGTACCGATAGTTACAGTCTTTTAAACTGTAGTCTTTTCCTGTGTACGAATCCCTATGTAATTCTCGCTTTATGAGTCCAATTGCCCTCCAGTCAGCTTTGTATCCTTTATCTGAGTTTGTATCAAGATAAGAAACCTTATGGCCTTCCCGTTCCTCAATTCGGGTCCGGGAAAACTCCAAAATTACCGATAGTTACGGTCTTTTAAACTGGAATCATTTCCTATAAACGAATCTCTACGTAATTCTTGCATTATGACTCCGATAACCCTCCAGTCAGTTTCATATCCTTTTATCTGAGTCTGTAGCATGATAAGATACCTTATGGACTTCCCGTTCCTCCATTCAGGTCCCTGAAATTCCAAAAGTACCCGAGAGTTACGGTCTTTTAAACTAGAGTCTTTCCTTGTGTAGGAATCTCTATGTAATTCACGCTTTATGAGTCCAATTACCCTCCAGTCAGCTTCATATCCTTTATCTGAGTCTGTATCATGAATGGATACTTTATGGCCTTCTCGTTCCTCCATTCGGGTCTATGAAACTCCAAAAGTACCCGATAGTTAAGGTCTTTTAAACTAGAGTCCTTTCCAGTGCACGAATCTCTATGTAATTCTCGCACTATGATTCCGATTACCCTCCAGTTAGCTTCGTATCCTTTATCTAAATCTGTAGCATGATACGATACCTTATGGGCTTCCCG
The DNA here is from genome assembly GCA_032199755.1 of Ambrosia artemisiifolia. Taxonomy (NCBI): domain Eukaryota; kingdom Viridiplantae; phylum Streptophyta; class Magnoliopsida; order Asterales; family Asteraceae; genus Ambrosia; species Ambrosia artemisiifolia. The sequence continues at coordinate 28,007,862 of CM063524.1, read as the reverse complement.
TTCCTCCATTCAGGTCCCTGAAACTCCAAAAGTACCCGATAGTTACGGTCTTTAAAACTGGAGTCTTTTCCGGTGTAGGAATCTCTATGTTATTCTCGCTTTATGAGCCCAATTACCCTCCAGTCTGCTTTGTATCCTTTATCTGAGTATGTAGCACGAATCTCTACGTAATTGTAGCAACGTGAGTCCAATTACCGTCCGGTCAGAATCCTTATGGCCTTCTTGTTCCTCCATTCAGGTTACTGAAACTCCAAAAGTCCCGATAGTTTTTTTTTGGAAAAGGGGAAAAAATCCCCGGCAAACATTTATTTATCAAAAAAGAGGTACAAGACAAAGCCTAATCAAGACCCGGGACATAGACCCAAGATCTTAAATTAGGCCCAAAAAAGAAACAAACATAAAAATAAAAACGGGCTAAATCTAACAATAAACGCCTAAGCCCAAATACAATATTAAAAGCCCAACAAAGTTTCTGAACATAGATCAAAAACAGGTACAGTCCTTCACAGGCCCAATCACAAGACCTTCTTCTCCAGCAACGCAGCCCCATTTCTCTTCTTTGATGTGCTCTAAGCCCACACTTTCTGACCCATTTCTTCAGACAATTTTGTCCAGCAGACCAAGTAAGGTCCATTCTCCCTAAGATCCACTCCTCCATAAACCGGCCAACAACAAACCAAATCTGCTCAAGTAATTCCAGCCCAACCTTAATAGTTCCGAATCCCACATTTCCATGCCTTCCAAGCCTATTAATACCATTATTGCCCAGCCCATTATTCCCCAAAACATCTATCTAGTCCATCAACTTAATAAGCCCATCATTAATACGTCTCCAGCCAGCCCAATCCAACAACAAAAATAACCCAATAATCATCCTTAAAAAACCACATTTAGCCCATATAGACTCCACCATACTCCCTCTAGTCCAAACCATCTGAACATAAACCATACCTCCAACAGTCAGCCATACTTCAATCCAGCATCTACCTAACCTCCTCTGTATTAATTCTGTTCCCTTACTATAATATCCAAGCTCATTGCCAAACCAAACACAATTTCTCTTACTCCCATCAACATAGTCATGATCAAACCTCTCCTGCCATAATCCTAAAACTACAACACTAACACTTTTCAAAGCCACCCATAATAATATGATTAATAAAACCAAATCATAACTCAAGATTCTAAGGAACAACAGACATAATGAGGCCTCCCAGATATCAACCAACCTGACTAGGAAGGTCATATGGAACAGGCATCCATATGCATCTATAGGAATAACAGAAGCAACAGTCTTTAAGAATAATAGCACACCTGAGAACAAAGACAAAAACACTCCTATAGACCCCCAAATATGCCAACAAGATAGAGTATAGACAATCCTCTTGATACCAACTATCAAGAACAAAGGCAGCTTGCTAAAAGCACAGACTGCAACTAACAAGCACCAAGCATACTTGTACCCTTTACAAACCTCCACCAGTTTAGTGGCAGTACTAAGCACCTTAGAGCCATTAATTTCTAACCCCACTATGTTCCCTTTAACATACACTAACAAAACACCATACCTTACCAGCAGCTGCACAACAGAATTAAAAACTTTACTCCATCCTCTCCATCCCCTTAAACCATAAGTCTTGTAATACGCCAAACTAACCCCTTGTATAATGACAGATCTGTCCCTAAGAATCTCCCGAGCCTCTTTATCCCACAGCTGCCCCCATATATGATCAAAACTAATCTTTATACCATAAATAAGAACATCCACAACTTCAATGCAGCAATTCCTTATGCAATCTTCCCAACCCAAAATGACCCACCCCTGACAGATCCCAAGTGGGATTGACACAACAGACTCAAATATAAGAAAACAAGAAAACAGGCTCAGAAAGATTACCAAAAAGATTTTGAGGGTCCCATACTGTTGGATAGTGCTAGAAACAAAAAATAAAGAGATAATAATGTCCTATAACCAACAGTACAGTCCAGCCTTATATCTCCCTTGTGTATGCTCCCCATGAGCCTCAAAAAACCTAACCACCAATCATATAACGCAGACCTATGCCAAAGTGTCAATAATGGACCAAGTTCTCTGCACAGGATAATCACCCACAAATAATTGTGTAACCCACCCCCCTTTCCCAGAACAGAAAGCAAGAAAGACAAAACAGACAAGGAAAGAAAGAGAATAGAAAAGAAATGAAACCAGATCTCTACCCATCGTTTTTTAAGTCTCCAGATGCCATCATAACCCATAATAGACCCCCCTCCCATGAGCAAGAGCTCAAAAAACTCACACAGGCTAACACCAAGACACACACCATTAATACATTGGTTTTTGTTCCTCTGCATAGTTCTAGAAATCAATAAAAACAACACAAAAAACCAAGAAATGAAGGGGAAATGTGTCCTAAAAGCAGAAGAACAATGCTTCCTTATCTCTCCATGGCTGGTGCAAGCCTCCTGCACACAAAAACCTAAAGCCCCAAAGGCTAAGGTGAAAACATTCATGATAGCTAAAGAGGAGCTATCATGTATGCAATATCCTATATTCCTAAGTTTTAAACACAAAGTTATATCCACAGGTGTATGAAGAACACACCAAACACAGAACAAAGGGTTGGTACTAAGGTCTAAGGCTACTACCCATAGGCTTTTAGTCCACCATATAACTCCTTGATTCCCATATAAACCCTCCCCCCACATCCAAAAGGATGTAAAAGACTCAAGACACCAAATCAAGAAAAGGCTTAAGAAGGAACAAATTATCAAGGTTTCAAGGTCATATCCGGATCTAAAAACAATAAAAGACATAACAAAGAACAGGAACCTAAAGATATGACCTTGTTCCATCCATATAACTCCCAGGCTTTGTCTTATCCCAAGACCATACAATCCTAACCCCTTAACACAGACATCAAAATTGATACTAGACCTGTCACCAGGCACAAGCATCAACAGAAGAGAACTCCAAAAGTATAAGTTGACACACCAAAACCAATACAGACACAAAAGAAGAAATAGATCAAACCAACAGGAAGTATGGGTTATCCCATACCAGATCTCTACCCATCGCTGAAATGACCACCATATGACTCCCAAAGCTCCCTTAGACCCTCCCTTCCCATCATCATTCCTGATCAAGTTATCAGACTGACTCAGCAATAATAAAATCATGATCACCCAGCCCAGAACCAAATTCACCATATGTACCATTATATTATAGTTAACTTTATTAATAAATACTAACCCCCATGGCCTTAGACCATCCCTAAAGAGAAACCAAACCCAGCCAACCTCCCTCACAACCCTGACCCATAAAAGAATAATTATGAACAACATTGAGAAACCTGTTTAAGAGGGTCCTTCCATACCACCTTAAAGCCCCACATCCTGCTGAATTTGACACTGCTAACAGAAGCCTGAATCCTCAATCCCAACAATTTAAGCCTTACAGTATCTCTGATAATAGCACACAGAGTTTCAGCAGTTCTGCTTTCCTTTCTAAAAATTCTAGCATTTCTTTCTTGCCATATAAAATATACCATGGCAGCCAAAACAAGCCTCTGAATAATACTTTTAGCAGACCTCCCAAGTTGAGCAGATGACAAAATTTGCACACAATCCAACAGCTTAGCAGGAACCTCCTCCAAACCAGCCATCCCCTTCATTCCTTCCCAAACCACTGTTGAAAAAGGACATTCAAAAAATAAGTGTGAGTGACTATCTCTTATTTCCCCACACAGATCACATAAAAGGTTATCCCTGGCATCCCAACTCAATAACCTGTCCTGAGTAAGAAGCCTTTGATGGCAAGCCAGCCATAGAGTAAAAGCATGCCTAGGGATAGCTTGGCTATACCACACCACTTTAGCCCATGGAACCTCTTCCCTGTGCAGACTCAAATCCTTAAAAACAACCTTAGTTTCAAAGGCCACTAGAGTCTCTTCCTTAGTCTTCCAAAAAACACTATCCTTCTTCCCTTCTATCAGAAAAGGAGGCTTCATCTGAGAGAGACAAGGATACTTGTTGTTCCACTCCTCTGGCCAAACCCAATCTCCATTACTAATAACATCAGCAACTGTAGAGGTAAGAGACAAACCACTCCTATGAATATCTCTGGGAGAAATGAAGGAGCATAAAGGACTTAATGGGCACCAATAATCATACCAGACAGAAGTAGTTCTACCATCCCCTATACTTTTCAAACAGTGAGCCCAAATAACTTCCCTATTTTTCAGAAGACTTTTCCAGCTCCAACTAGCCTCACCCTTTTTGAAAAAACCCCAAAAACTCATCCCTTTTAATCTAAACAACCTGATCCACTTAGTCCATATAGTGTCCTTCCCTGAAACTAAATTCCAGATATGTTTAGCCAAAAGAGCTTTATTCTGGAATTTAAAGGACTTAATACCAAGCCCCCCCTGACTCTTAGGACAACATACAGACTCCCATGACACTCTAACCTTCCCCTTAGCAGAATCAGACTGTGTCCATAAAAATCTATTCATAATCCTTTCAATATCCTCTATGACACCACTAGGCAATAAGAAAACAGAAGCCCAATAAATGTGCATAGAGGACAAAACAGATTTTATTAGCTGCAACCTCCCAGCAAAAGAAAGAGATTTATTCTTCCAGTCATCCACCCTTTTCCTCACCTTCTCCACTAGCACTGAACAGTCCCTAGAATACAGCTTTTTAGACAGTAAAGGAACTCCTAAGTATCTAACAGGAAGAACCCCCACTTTAAAAGGAAGCAAAGTTTTCAATCTATTTTGCATCTGTACAGACACATTCCCAAAGTACATAGTACTCTTACTCAGGTTAGGAATAAGCCCAGACACTGAACTAAACTCCTCCAAAGCCTCCTTTACCACCCTCACAGAAGCAGCATCTACATGAGAAAACACCAATAAGTCATCTGCAAAACAAACATGAGTCAAGTTTAGTTCCTTGCAGCACCAATGATATTTAAAATTTCCACTTTCAGCAATTCTTCTATCAAGAATCAGCTTTAAAACCTGCATCACAATGGTAAACAAATAAGGAGACATAGGATCTCCCTGCCTTAACCCTCTCTTACCCTTGAAGTATCCAAACATCTCACCATTAACATTAATAGAATATGCAGCAGACCTGATGCATGTCATAATCCATGCAATCATGCAAGGGTGAAATCCAAAGTTCACTAGACAGGCTTCCAAAAAATCATGATTAACTGTATCATAGGCCTTCTGAAGATCAATCTTCAAGGCAACCCTAGGGGCTCTAACCTTTCTATGATAATTCCTAAGAAGCTCCTGAGTGATTAAAATGTTATCACTAATCTGCCTTCCCGGAATAAAGGCACTTTGACACTCATCTACAATTAAATCCAACGACCCCTTAATCCTCTCACAAATGATCTTAGTTATGCACTTATAAAGCACATTACAACAAGCTATGGGTCTGAATTCAGTAACACTCCTAGGATTGGAGCATTTAGGGACCAAGGAGATAATAGTAGCATTCACCTCCTTCAATAACTTCCCATTATAGAAAAATTCCTTAATAGCACAACACACCTCATTCCCTATGATAGGCCAAGCAGATCTAAAAAACTTAGAGGAGTATCCATCAGGTCCAGGGGCTTTAGTCCCGATAGTTACGGTCTTTTAAACGAGAGTCTTTTCCTGTGTACGAATCTCTACGTATTTGTCGCATTGTTAGTCCGATTTCCGTCTGTTCAGCTTCGTATACTTTATCTGAGTTTGTAGCATAACCAGATTCCTTATGGCCTTCCTGTTTCTCCATTCGGGTCCCTCAAACTCCAAAAGTACCGATAGTTACGGTCTTTTAAACATGAGTCTTTTCCTGTGTATGAATCTCTACGTATTTCTCGCATTTTAAGACCGATTACCCTACAGCCAGCTTCATATCATTTATCAGATTCTATTGCATGATAAGATACCTTATGGGCTTCCTGTTTCTCCATTCAGGTCCCTGAAACTCCAAAACTACGGATAGTTATGGTCTTTTAAACTGGAGCCTTTTTCCTGTGCACGATTCTCTATGTAATTGTCGTATCATGAGTCCGATTACCTCCCGTTCAGTTTCGTATCCCTAATCTGAGTTTGTATCAAGATAAGATACCTTATGGCCTTCCCGTTCCTCAATTCGGGTCCGGGAAAACTCCAAAATTACCGATAGTTACGGTCTTTTAAACTGGAATCTTTTCCTATGAAAGAATCTCTACGTAATTCTTGCATTATGACTCCGAGAACCCTCCAGTCAGCTTCGTATCCTTTATCTGAGTCTGTAGAAAGCTAAGACACCTTATGGCCTTCCCGTTCCTCTATTTTGGTCCCTAAAACTCCAAAAGTAATGATAGTTACGGTCATTTAAACTGGAGTCTTTTCCTTTGTACGAATCTCTACGTAATTGACGCACTATGAGTCCGATTACCCTCCAGTCAGCTTCATATTCTTTATCTAAGTCTGTAGCATGATAAGACACCTTATGGCCTTCCCGTTCCACCATTCGGGTCCCAGAAACTCAAAAAGTACCGATAGTTACCGTCTTTTTAAACTGGTATTTTTCCTGTGTATGAATCTCGATGTAATTGTTGCATCGTATGTCTGATTAACGTTCGGTCAGTTTCGTATCCTTTATCAGAGCATGTGGCATGATAGGATATCATATGACCTTCCCGTTCCTTAATTCGGGTCCCTGAAACTCTAAAAGTACTAATAGTTCGGTCTTTTAAATTGAAGATTTTTGCTGTGTAAGAATCTCTACGTAGTTCTCGCATTATAAGTCCGATTACCCTCCAGTCTACTTGGTATCATTTATCTTAGTCTGTAGCATGATAAAAATACCTTATGGCCTTCCCGTTTCTCCATTCGGGTCCCTGAAACTTCAAAATTACCGATAGTTACGGTCTTTTATACTGGAGCCTTTTCCTGTATACGAATCTCTATGTAATTGTCGTATCGTGAGTCCGATTACCACCCGTTCAGTTTTGTATCCTTTATCTGAGTTTGTATCAAGATAAGAAACCTTATGGCCTTCCCGTTCCTCCATTCGGGTTCAGGAGAACTCTAAAAGTACCGATAGTTACGGTCTTTTAAACTAGAGTCTTTTCTTGTGTTCGAATCTCTATGTAATTCTCGCTTTATATGTCCAATTACCCTCCAGTGAGCTTCGTATCCTTTATCCGAGTCTGTAGCATGATAAGATACCTTATGGCCTTCCCGTTCCTCCATTCGGGTCCCTGAAACTCCAAAAGTACCGATAGTTACGGTCTTTTAAATTAGAGTCCTTTCCTGTGCATGAATCTCTACGTAATTCTCGCATTATGTTTCCGATTACCCTCCATTTAGCATCGTATCCTTTATCTGAGTGTGTAGCATGATAAGATACCTTATGGCCTTCCCGTTCCTCCATTCGGGTCCTTGAAACTCCAAAAGTACTCAATAGTTACGGTTTTTAAACTAGAGTCTTTTCCTGTGTACGAATCTTTACGTAGTTATTGCATATCAAGTCCGATTACCCTCTAGTCAGCTTCATATCATTTATCTGAGTCAGTTGTATGATAAGATCCTGTATGACCTCCCGTTCCTCCATTCGGGTCCCTGAAACTCCAAAAGTACCGATAGTTAAGGTCTTTTAAAGTGGAGCCTTTTCCTGTGTATAAATCTCTACGTAATTGTCGCATTGTGAGTCCGATTACCGCCCGTTCAGTTTCGTATCCTTTATCCGAGTTTGTATCAAGATATGATACCATATGGCCTTCCCGTTCCTCCATTCGGGTCCGGGAAAACTCCAAAATTACCGATAATGAAGGTCTTTTAAACTGGAATCTTTTCCTGTGTACGAATCTCTACATAATTCTTGCATTATGACCCCGACAACCCTCCAGTCAGCTTCGTATCCTTTATCCGAGTCTGTAGCATGCTAAGACACCTTATGGCCTTTCAGTTCCTCCATTTGGGTCTCTAAAAATCCAAAAGTAATGATAGTTACAGTCTTTTAAACTGGAGTCTTTTCCTGTGTACGAATCTCTACGTAATTGTCGCCTTATGACTCCGATTACCCTCCAGTCAGCTTCGTATTCTTTTTTTTTTTTTTTTTTTTTTGATAAAGGAGTCATTGCTCTGGTAAATTTATTAATAAAAATTATTTACAACCAACTTGGGCCAAGATCATTACAAAAAATAACCTAACCAAACTAGATCAAGGCCCAATATCCATACAACCCACAAAACCATCTAAACAATCAAACTAATGGATCCACATAACACAGCCCATTATCCAGGATCAAAACCAAAACCCACTTCAGAAAATACCTCTAAACCCAACCCGTTGCATTTTCCCGAATCCTTTGACATAAGACCAGCTCGTTTGCAGCAAGTATCCAATCTTCTCATACATAGCATAACTCTATGACTTGATTTCATCCTGTCCATCATTGCAAAAACTTCCTGGCCCATCAATTGCTTCTTTATCCTCCTGCCTTCATGACTATCAGTAATATCCAGCTCTTGTGCAGCCTCCTTGTCTTGATTAAAACAGACTTCAAACTAGCAGCTCTTTCTTTCATTTCCAGAATCCATATCCAGTATACTGAATGTGTTACAAATACAACTCTCAATTAAGTTCCCAGCCCCAGTACAAAAAACCCATACATGATCAAAACTAACATATAAAGAACCTAGCTGACACTCTTCATAATACCTATAACCTATTTTAATCTGATCATAACTCATGCATACAGACTCACAAATTATGACAACACAACTCCTTGACAAACACTAAAACAAAAACATTTGTCTAAAACAATTCAACCATGTCCAGCCATCCCATTTCTGAAAATAGCCCAGCCCACCCCATAAAAGAACCCCGAAACTCCTAAATCTAAACACAAGAAAAGGTTTATGAAATGAACAAATCCAAAATGAAAGGGTTTCCCATCCTTGTGTAGATTTAAAAAGTTTAAAAAATTGAGGGGAGGAGAATAATGTCCTACTCACAAGGATAGGGTCCAACCTTATCTCTCCAGGGGTTAAGCATACTCCATGCTCCATACCTATCCACCAATCAAATAGAGCAGAATTGAACCCATCTCCAAATAATAGAGAGAGGCTCAACAAATCTTTTAAAAACATAAAACAAAGTAAAGAAAAATGAATGAAATCAGGAAGCTTTTCCAGCCAGATCTCTACCGAAACGTATTTTGTGCACCTTATTACTGCGAATTCCCAAAATATATGACCCATCCCACCCACAGGCAAGTGCCTTAGACACAATATAGACTCAGACTTCAAAAGAACAAGGCTCAACAAAGGCCATAATAGCCAAAAGGTTCCTGACCATTGAATAGTTCTAGAAAATGCAAAATTTAGGGTAGAAAAGAATGTCCTAGCTAGATTCACTGATCAGCTCCATCCTTATATCTCCCTGGTTTGAGTTTACTCCAAGCTTCCATAATCCTATCTTCCAATCACATAACGCAGAATTGAGCCTAATTTCAAAATGCAAAATAAGGCTCAACAGAACATTTAGTAGAAAAAAACATCTTTTTGTTTTTTGAAATAAAACAGATGGCTTATAAAGCCAGATCACTACCCAAATGTTTTTTGTGCTCCTTATTCCTGCAATTTCCCATAAAATAAGACCCAAACCCCCCTTAGGCAAAAGCCTAAAAGACACAACAGACCAAGACACACTGACACTAATCAGGACAGACCTAAATATATAAACAAGCATATTTCTCACCCACTGATGACCACTAACAAACAAAACCAGCAAGAATCAAAGATGAGAATCTAATTCAGTGGATGAGACCAACCTTATCACTCCATGAACCAGGCTTACTCCAAGCCTTAATATTCCTAACCTCCGAACACAGAGAGCACAGTTAAGCCCAACCATCCATAAGGAAGAGGGACATAACAGAAGACTAAAAGACCAAACAAATAAAAAGAAAATAAAAAAACTGAAAGAATAAGTAAGACACCAAAAAGACATCAAGGAAAAAACAGGACAAGGAAGCCATAAAGGCCAGAAAACTACACCAGCTGTATAAGTTCTCCAGATTTCTGCAAGTTCCCAAACACCCCAGAAGAGCCCCATTTCCAATAGAAACAAAGAGTGACTATTATCAATAATCATAGTAATATTTTTATCATTAATACTTTTATTATTATTATTATTATTATAAACAATACTATTACTATATTTATTATTAATAAGATAGAAAACCATAAACCCATAACACAAGCACCCCATACACACCCTTCTCTCAATCCACACCTCTATTTTCCATATGATCAAATAAAGCTTCATCATAAATTCCAAACATTAGCAGCCAAAGAGCCTATGATAGGTCTCTTAAAAGATAATCCATTCATCCTCATTCTAACTTCTTCACATATCTGACTAATCACAACTTGAGTTGGTTTACTGCTCTTTTTAATTATCCTGGCATTCCTCTCCTGCCATATAAAATAGATTGTAGCAGCAACAACCAATCTCTGAATCACACACCACACTTCATTATTAAATTTCCTGTTTTCAATAAAACTCACTATCTCCTCCCACCTATCAGGAGCCTGTTCAAATGTTGCCATTATTTTCAACCTTCTCCAAATCGCATTAGCATACTCACATTCAAAAAACAAGTGATTGTGGCTATCTAGAACACTACCACAAAACAGACATTTTAGGTCATCCCTACCACTCCACATTATCATTCTGTCTTGAGTAGGTAGCTTATACTTGAAAGCTAACCATATAATAAAAGCATGTCTGGGGATACATTGACTGTACCACACAAAATTTCCCCATTTCACCTTAGTCCCCTTCCTACACAATTTCTTATAGACCTCCTTTGAAGAGAAAGCCACCAATCTATCATTATCATCCTTCCACATATAATGATCAGCCCTACTATTACACAGCCTAGGGACATCTTCTTTTACTAACCAAGGGTACTTTTCCACCCAACCAATAGGGACATTCCACTCATTGTTTACAACCAGCTCAGACACCTTACAATCCCAACCCAACCCAGAATCTTTAATATCCCTCCTATTAATCAGATTGACAAGAGGACCTTTCGGGCGCCAAGGATCAAACCAAGCATTTATCTTGGTACCATTACCCACTACAGCTGCATAATTATCTTGAACAAACTTTCTACAGCTCAACAATTGTTTCCAAAACCAAGAATCAGCATTAGCTTCACTGATAGACCAGAAATTCTTACCTTGTAACTTATAATGAACAACCCATTTGACCCAAATAGAGTCTCTTCTATTCAGAATACTCCAGATGTGCTTAGAGATTAAGGCCAGATTTCTATCCTTTAGAGAAGCTATATTTAAACCCCCTTGGCTTTTAGGCAAACAAACTCCCTCCCAACTAACCTTAGCAGCACCTGGTTTGTAATCACCATTACTCCATAGAAAAATTCTCATCAACCTATCAATATCCCCAGCCAAAGAACTAGGCAGAATGATCAAAGATGACCAATACACAGTCAATGAAGAAAGCACAGATTGTACTAATTGCAGTCTGCCAGCATATGAAAGAAATTTATTCTTCCAGTCCTCAGTTCTTCTCTTGACCTTGTCAACTAGAACTCCACAATCTTTCAGGTATAGTCTTTTAGAATCTAAATGTACACCTAAATAATTAACTGGAAAAGTCCCAATTTTAAAAGGCATAACCTCCAGAATTTCTTTCTGAATATCCCTCTCCACATTACCAAAGAAAATTTCACTCTTATTATGATTTGGAATTAAACCAGAACAAGAGCTAAACTCATTCACGACTGACTTTAGTACCATGATGGACTCTATATCAGCTGCCCCAAAAATTATCAAATTATCAGCAAAACAGAGATGTGTCAATTTAACAGCTTCACATTTCCAATGATATTTAAAGTTCTCAGCATTCTCAACTTTCCTTCTTATCATCAAATTCAGCACTTCCATTACTAAAGTGAATAAGTAAGGGGAAATTGGATCCCCTTGCCTTAAACCCCTTTCCCCTTTAAAAAACCCATGGAGATCACCATTGACATTAATAGAGTAAGATACAGTCCTTAAGCAGACCATAATCCAACCTATAAACTTCTCATGGAAACCAAACTGAATAAGACATTGATGTACAAAATCATGATCCACAGAATCATATGCTTTCTGAAGATCAATCTTCAAAGCAACTCTAGGCACACCCCTAATCCACTGATAACCTTTAATTAACTCCTGGACCATTAAGATATTGTCACTAATCATCCTTCCAGGTATGAAAGCACTTTGAGAATTGTGAACAATATGACCCAAGAATTCTTTAAATCTATTACACAAGACTTTACTAATACACTTATAAATCACATTGCATCAGGCAATTGGTCTGAATTCACTAACCTTAGTAGGATTCTTCACTTTGGGAATAACAGAAACCACTGTTGCATTCAGTTCTCTTAATAACTTGCCACTTTCAAAGAATTCTTTGACTGCAGCACAAATGTCTTCACCAATGACTCCCCAAGCTGCCTTAAAAAATTTTGCAGTGTATCCATCAGGCCCAGGGGCCTTATTTTCTTCAATTTGAAACATAGCCTCTTTAATTTCCTCACTAGTAACCCTTCTAATCATGAATTCAGCAACTCCCTCTGGCAACTTGTTCAGAAATAAAGATTCAGGTTCATTCATCAACCCAACAGATCCCTTTTTTCCCAATAGGCCTGAATAAAAACTCACAAAAGCATTCCCAACCCTATTATCATTATAAACATTCCCTTCCATATCTTCAATCTGGTTCACCTTGTTAAAAATTTGCCTCTGCTTGAATGAATGAAAAAAGTACATAGAGTTTCTATCTCCCACTTTCAACCAATGGACTTAGATTTCTGCTTAAGCAAAAACTCCTCCTCAACCAAAGCTTCATTGTACAACTTTGGGTACACCCCCTCCTCTTCTCTTAACTCTATATTACCAGGGTCTACCCCCACAGCCTCTTGAACTTTTCCAATTCTGCCCTCATTGATTCCACTTTAGAATGGAGATTCCCATTACTAAAGTGTAATGTCCTTAAAGGTTTTTTCAACCTTTTAAGTTTAGTAACAACTCCAAACATCCTGAACCCCTCCACCTCCTCTTTCCATCCATTGTTAACAGTGTCAATAAACTCTTCCTTCTCAGCTAAATAATTCCAAAATCTGAAAGCTCTCAATCTGGATTTCAAGACTGAAGGCCAAGACAAGATAGCTGGAGAGTGATCAGATGTACAATATGGCAAAAAAATTCACCACTTCTGTAGAAAATTGATTTAGGAAAAATAAATTCCCCATCACCCTATCAAGCTTCTCCATGATACCATCCACTTGGCCAGGCTTTTGATTCCAAGTGAATTTCATACCAGTCCAAGGAATATCATTAACAGCAATCTCAGACACACATTCTTTAAAGTCAACCATACCATAATTGACAACCTTATCCCTAACATTTTTATCTCTAGGCTCAAGTATAGCATTGAAGTCCCCCAAAACAGCCTAGGGAACATCATTGATAAACTTAAAATGCCTCGTCAGGTTTTCCCATAAAAACTTCCTTTCATTTACCCTAGTATACCCATAAACAAAAGAGCAAAAGAACCTACTGCTATCATTAACAGGGCAAACCATACAATGACTTGATCAGTCATACTTAAAAAAATTACATCAACGACTTTAGCATCCCAACCCACTACAATCCTAACCCAATCACTACACCACTCAGCATTAGAGCTCCAATTCCAACCCCTCATAATACCAGAACACACTTTATCCAAATTCTCAGGCAATACTCTAGTTTCAACTAAGCAGCATATACTAATATTATTATCATTAATCAATTTCCTAACCAAATTTTGTTTTATACCAGAAGACACCCCCCTCACATTCCAAGTAAGAACACTATTCATTATGGCACTCATTCAAGACAGGAGACTCCTCCAGACTAGAGGGATTCTCCACATTACTTTCATCACAACTCATAAAAACAGCAGTTCATCAGTCTCAGGAAGTACCTCAGTTGCTTCCTTAATTTTCTCAAACATCAGGTTATCCCATTCTTTATCTGAGTCTGTAACATGATAAGACACCTTATGGCCTTCCCGTTCCTCCATTCAGGTGCCAGAAACTCCAAAAGTACCGATAGTTACGGTCTTTTAAACTGGTCTTTTTCCTGTGTAAGAATCTTTATGTAATTGTTGGATCGTATGTCTGATTAACGTTCGGTAAGTTTCGTATCCTTTATCAGCGCATGTAGCATGATAAAATACCATATGACCTTCTCGTTCCTCAATTCGGGTCCCGGAAACTTCAAAAGTACCGATAGTTACGGTCTTTAAAATTGAAGATTTTTGTTGTGTACGAATCTCTACGTAGTTATTGCATTATAAGTCCGATTACCCTCCAGTCTACTTCGTATCATTTATTTGAGTCTGTAGCATGATAAGATACCTTATGGCCTTCCCGTTTCTCCATTCGGGTCCGTGAAACTTCAAAACTACCAATAGTTACGGTCTTTTAAACTGGAGTCTTTTCCTGTGTACGAATCTCTATGTATTTCTCGCTTTATGACTCCAATTACCCTCCAGTCAGGTTCGTATCCTTTATCTGAGTCTGTAGCATGATAAGATACCTTATGGCCTTCTCGTTCCTCAATTCGGGTCCCTGAAATTCCAAAAGTACCGATAGTTACGGTCTTTTAAACTGGAGTCCTTTCCTGTGTACGAATCTATACGTAATTCTCGCATTATGAGTCCGATTACCCTCCAGTCTGCTTCGTATCCTTTATATGAGTCTGTAGTATTATAAGATACATTGTGGCCTTCCCGTTCCACCATTCATCCTTGAAACTCAAAAGTAATGATAGTTACAGTCTTTTAAACAGGAGCCTTTTTCAGTGTACAAATCTCTACGTAATTGTCGCATCGTGAGTCCGATTACCGCTCGTCAGTTTCGTATCCTTTATCTGAGTTTGTATCAAGATAAGATACCTTATGGCCTTCCCGTTCCTCCAGTCAGGTATGGGAAAACTCCAAAATTACCGATAGTTATGGTCTTTTGAACTCGAATCTTTTCCTGTGTATGAATGTCTACGTAATTCTTGCATTAAGACTCCGATAACCCTCCAGTCAGCTTCATCCTTTATCTGAGTTTGTAGCATGCAAAGACACCTTATGGACTTACCGTTCCTCCATTTGGGTCCCTAAAACTCCAAAAGTACTAATAGTTAAGGTCTTTTAAACTGGAGTCTTTTCCTGTGTCCGAATCTCTACGTAATTGGCCCATTATGACTCCGATTACCCTCCAGTCAGCTTAATATTCTTTATCTGAGTCTGTAACATGATAAGACACCTTATGGCCTTCCCGTTCCTCCATTCGGGTCCTAGAAACTCCAAAAGTACCGATAGTTACGGTCTTTTAAACTGGAGTCCTTTCCTGTGTATGAATCTCTACGTAATTCACGCATTATGAGTCCGATTACCCTCCAGTCTGCATCATATCCTTTAGCTGAGTCTGTACCATGATGAGATACATTGTGGCCTTCCCGTTCCTCCATTCGGGTCCCTGAAACTCCAAAATTGACGATAGTTACGGACTTTTATACTAGAGTCTTTTCCTATGTACGAATCTCTATGTAATTCTCGCATTATGAGTCCGATTACCCTCCAGTCAGCTTCATATCCTTTATCTGAGTCTATAGCATGATAAGATAACTTATGGCCTTCCCGTTCCTCCATTCGGGTCCTTGAAACTCCAAAAGTACCGATAGTTACGGTCTTTTAAATGGAAGATTTTTGTTGTGTACGAATCTCTACGTAGTTCTTACATTATAAGTCTGATTTCCCTCTAGTCGACTTTGTATCATTTTTCTGAGTCTGTAGCATGATAAGATACCTTATGGCCTTTCCGTTTCTCCATTCGGGTCCGGGAAAACTCCAAAATTACCGATAGTTACGGTCTTTTAAACTGGAGCCTTTTCCTGTGTACGATTCTCTACGTAAATCTCGCATTTTGATTCCGATTACCCTCTACTAAGCTTTGTGTCCTTTATTTGAGTCGGTAGCATGATAAGATACCTTATGGCCTTCCAGTTCCTCCATCCGGGTCCCTGAAACTCCAAAAGTACCCGATAGTTACGGTCTTTTAAACTTATGTCCTTTCCTGTGTACGAATCTCTACGTAATTGTCGCATCATGAGTCCGATTACCGTCCGGTCAGTTTCGTGTCTTTTATCTAAGTCTGTAGCATGATAACATAACTTATGACCTCCCGTTCCTCTGTTCGGGTCCCAGAAAATCCAAAAGTACCGATAGTTATGGTCTTTTAAACTGAAGTCTTTTCCTAGTACGAATCTCTATGTAGTTGTCGCATTGTTAGCCCGATTACCGTCTGGTCAGCTTCGTATACATTATCTAAGTCGGTAGCATGATCAGAATCCTTATGGCCTTCTTGTTCCTCCATTCAGGTTATGGAAACTCTAAAAGTCCCGATAGTTATGGTCTTTAAAACTTGAGTCTTTTCCTGTGTACGAATCTCTACGTATTTATCGCATTGTTAGTCCGATTACCTTCTGTTCGGCTTCGTATACTATATCTGAGTTTGTAGCATAACCAGATTCCTTATGGCCTTCCTGTTTCTCCATTCGGGTCCCTAACACTCCAAAAGTACTGATAGTTACGGTCTTTTAAACTGGAGCCTTTTCCTATGTACGAATCTCTACGTAGTTCTCGCATTTTAAGTTCGATTACCCTCCAGCCAGCTTCATATCATTTATCTGAGTTTGTTGCATGATAAGATACCTTATGGGCTTCCCGTTTCTCCATTCGCGCCCCAGAAACTCCAAAACTACCGATAGTTACGGTCTTTTAAACTGGAGCCTTTTTCTTGTGTACAATTCTCTATGTAATTGTCGTATCGTGAGTCCGATTACCACCCGTTCAGTTTTGTATCCATTTTCTGTGTACGAATCTCTATGTAATTCTCGCTTTATGAGTCCAATTACCCTCCAGTCAACTTCGTATCCTTTATCTGAGTCTTTACCCAGATAAGATACCTTATGGTCTTCCCGTTCCTCCATTCGGCTCCCTGAAATTCCAAAAGTACCGATAGTTATGGTCTTTTAAACTGGACTCTTTTCCTATGTATGAATCTCTACGTAATTCGCGTATTATGAGTCCGATTACCCTCCAGTCTGCTTCGTATCCTTAATCTGAGTCTGTAGCATGATAAGATACCTTATGGCCTTCTCGTTCCTCAATTCGGGTCCCTGAAATTCCAAAAGTACCGATAGTTACGGTCTTTTAAACTGGAGTCCTTTCCTGTGTACGAATCTATACGTAATTCTCGCATTATGAGTCCGATTACCCTCTAGTCTGCTTCGTATCCTTTATATGAGTCTGTAGTATTATAAGATACATTGTGGCCTTCCCGTTCCACCATTCGGGTCCTTGAAACTCAAAAGTAATGATAGTTACAGTCTTTTAAACATGAGCCTTTTTCAGTGTACAAATCTCTACGTAATTGTCGCATCGTGAGTCCGATTACCGCTCGTCAGTTTCGTATCCTTTATCTGAGTTTGTATCAAGATAAGATACCTTATGGCCTTCCCGTTCCTCTAGTCAGGTATGGGAAAACTCCAAAATTACCGATAGTTATGGTCTTTTGAACTCGAATCTTTTCCTGTGTACGAATGTCTACGTAATTCTTGCATTAAGACTCCGATAACCCTCCAGTCAGCTTCATCCTTTATCTGAGTTTGTAGCATGCTAAGACACCTTATGGACTTTCCGTTCCTCCATTTGGGTCCCTAAAACTCCAAAAGTACAAATAGTTAAGGTCTTTTAAACTGGAGACTTTTCTTGTGTCCGAATCTCTACGTAATTGGCCCATTATGACTCCGATTACCCTCCAGTCAGCTTATATTCTTTATCTGAGTCTGTAACATGATAAGACACCTTATGGCCTTCCCGTTCCTCCATTCGGGTCCCAGAAACTCCAAAAGTACCGATAGTTATGGTGTTTTAAACTGGAGTCCTTTCCTGTGTACGAATCTCTACGTAATTCACGCATTATGAGTCCGATTACCCTCCAGTCTGCATCATATCCTTTAGCTGAGTCTGTACCATGATGAGATACATTGTGGCCTTCCCGTTCCTCCATTCGGGTCCCTGAAACTCCAAAATTGACGATAGTTACGGACTTTTATACTAGAGTCTTTTCCTATGTACGAATCTCTATGTAATTCTCGCATTATGAGTCCGATTACCCTCCAGTCAGCTTCGTATCCTTTATCTGAGTCTATAGCATGATAAGATAACTTATGGCCTTCCCGTTCCTCCATTCGGGTCCCTGAAACTCCAAAAGTACCGATAGTTACGGTCTTTTAAATGGAAGATTTTTGTTGTGTACGAATCTCTACGTAGTTCTCACATTATAAGTCTGATTTCCCTCTAGTCGACTTCGTATCATTTTTCTGAGTCTGTAGCATGATAAGATACCTTATGGCCTTTCCGTTTCTCCATTCGGGTCCGGGAAAACTCCAAAATTACCTATAATTACGGTCTTTTAAACTGGAGCCTTTTCCTGTGTACGATTCTCTACGTAAATCTCGCATTTTGATTCCGATTACCCTCTACTAAGCTTTGTGTCCTTTATTTGAGTCGGTAGCGTGATAAGATACCTTATGGCCTTCCTGTTCCTCCATCCGGGTCCTTGAAACTCCAAAAGTACCCGATAGTTACGGTCTTTTAAACTTATGTCCTTTCCTGTGTACGAATCTCTACGTAATTGTCGCATCATGAGTCCGATTACCGTCCGGTCAGTTTCGTGTCTTTTATCTAAGTCTGTAGCATGATAAGATAACTTATGACCTCCCGTTCCTCTGTTCGGGTCCCAGAAAATCCAAAAGTACCGATAGTTATGGTCTTTTAAACTGAAGTCTTTTCCTAGTACGAATCTCTATGTAGTTGTCGCATTGTTAGCCCGATTACCGTCTGGTCAGCTTCGTATACTTTATCTAAGTCGGTAGCATGATCAGAATCCTTATGGCCTTCTTGTTCCTCCATTCAGGTTTTGGAAACTCTAAATGTCCCGATAGTTACGGTCTTTAAAACTGGAGTCTTTTCCTGTGTACGAATCTCTACGTATTTATCGCATTGTTAGTCCGATTACCTTCTGTTCGGCTTCGTATACTATATCTGAGTTTGTAGCATAACCAGATTCCTTATGGCCTTCCTGTTTCTCCATTCGGGTCCCTAATACTCCAAAAGTACTGATAGTTACGGTCTTTTAAACTGGAGCCTTTTCCTATGTATGAATCTCTACGTAATTCGCGTATTATGAGTCCGATTACCCTCCAGTCTGCTTCGTATCCTTAATCTGAGTCTGTATCATGATAAGATACCTTATGGCCTTCCCATTCCTCCATTAGGGTACTTGAAACTCCAAAAGTAATGATAGTTACGGTCTTTTAAACATCAGTCTTTTCCTATGTACGAATCTCTATGTAATTCTCGCATTATGAGTCCGATTACCCTCCAGTCAGCTTCGTATCATTTATCTGAGTTTGTAGCATGATAAGATACCTTATGGCCTTCCCATTCTTTATTCGGGTCCCTGAAAATCCAAAAGTACCGATAGTTACGGTCTTTTAAATGGAAGTCTTTTCCTTGTACGAATCCTTACGTAATTGTCCGATTGTTAGCCCGTTTACCGTCTGGTCAGCTTTGTATACTTTATCTAAGTGTGTAGCATGATCAGAGTCCTTATGGCCTTCTTGTTCCTCCATTCAGATTACTGAAACCCCAAAACTCCCGATAGTTACGGTGTTTTAAACTGGAGTCTTTTCCTGTGTATGAATCTCTACGTATTTGTTGCATTGTTAGTCCGATTGTTGTCTGTTCAGCTTTGTATACTCTATCTGAGTTTGTAGCATAAGCAAATTCCTTATGGCCTTCCTATTTCTCCATTCGGTTCCCTCAAACTCCAAAAGTACCGAAAGTTACGGTCTTTTAAACTTGAGTCTTTTCCTGTGTATGAATCTCTACGTAGTTCTCGCATTTTAAGTCCGATGACCCTCCAGCAAACTTCATATCATTTATCTGATTCTATTGCATGATAAGATACCTTATGGGCTTCCCGTTTCTCCATTCGGGTCCCTGAAACTCCAAAACTACAGATAGTTACGGTCTTTTAAACTGGAGCGTTTTCCTATGTTCGAATCACTATGTAATTGTCGCATCTAATTTTGTATCAAGATAAGATACCTTATGGCCTTGCTGTTCCTCCATTCGGTTCCCTAAAACTCCAAAAGTATTGATAGTTACGGTCTTTTAAACAAGAGACCTTTCCTGTGCACGAATCTCTACGTAATTCTCGCATTATCATTCCGATTACCCTCCAGTTAGCTTCGTATCATTTATCTGAGTCTGTAGCATGATAAGATACCTTATGGCCTTCCCGTTTCTTCATTCGGGTCCCTGAAACTTCAAAAATACCGATAGTTACGGTCTTTTAAACTGGAGTGTTTTCCTGTGTACGAATCTCTACGTAATTGTTGCATCGTGAGTCCGATTGCCATCCGGTCAGTTTTGTATCCTTTATCTAAGTTTGTAGCAAGATAAGATTCTTTATGGCCTTCCCGTTCCTCCATTCGGTTCCATGAAACTCCAAAAGTAACGATTGTTACTGTCTTTTAAACTGGATTCTTTTCTTGTGTACGAATCTCTATGTACCTCTCGCATTATGAGTTCGATTACCCTCCAGTCAGCTTCGTATCCTTTACCAGAGTCTGTAGCATGATAAGATACTTTATTGCCATCCCGTTCTTCCATTCGGTTCCCTGAAACTCCAAAACTACCAATAGTTACGATCTTTTAAACGGGAGTCTTTTCCTGTGTACGAATCTCTCTGTATTTGTCGCATTGTGTAAAGGACCGATTTTATAGAAAACAACTAGATAATCATACAAATGGAAAAATCCAGGTACGGAAACCCTAGATCGTATGCTAAATGATAGAAAACAAATCAGAAAACAGTTAAATCCATTTCAATAATCATTTTCATGAATAAACAACTTAATTACACTTGATTAGATTAGGCTTACAACGAAAAAGACCAAATAAAAAACTTCAAATACTCAGAGAGAACACACACTCTAGACCTCTATTAAAATGACCAACAACTTATGCATAAAATAAAATCAAAACTATTTATAGACTCCTCATTCGACCCCCCGTCCTGGTTGAATGAGTCCTTCGACCTCAGCATAAGCTCGAACCAACAAATCTTTTAATCCATACTTCCTTCTACCACTATAAGCTTCCTTCGACCCCACGACTAGGTCGAATGGACCTTTATGAACATCAAAATCTACATTAAACACTATTTTGTCAATGTAAAAGCGGTAGTCACATTCCGTGCACTTACAAACTCCCCCCTTGACTATTGCTTGGATTGTTCATGTCCATAATCAAGCGCCTTGTTCAACAGTTTGATTCGGAGAATCTTCTTTTGCTTTTTGCTCATCTCTGGTTCTAATTTTCATTTGTTTGAACTTTTCTCCATTTCACGAACCTTCACGTACTTTCCCAGCTTCTTATCATAATCACAACCCGCGTTCACATCCCACGCAAAACAAAAACACACCACTCTGTAAAACTTCATCGCTTGCACCACGTCTTGAACTTCAATGTGGATCGGATTATAATCAGAGATGGAGGAACTGTCTAATCAACTCCAGGAGTTGTTGGACAAAGGCTTCATTCGTCCGAGCTTTTCTCCGTGGGGAGCGCCAATTCTGTTCGTGAAGATGAAAGATGGAAGTTTCCGTATGTGCATCGACTACCGGGAGCTGAACAAGTTGATGATCAAGAACAAGTATCCGCTACGAAGGATCGTTGATCCGTTTGACCAGTTGTAGGGATCCAGCTACTAATTGAAGATCGATCTACGGTCAGGATACCACCAGTTGCGGATACAGGAAGAAGGCATCCCGAAGACGGCATTTCGAACTCGTTACGGACATTATGAATTCTTAGTTATGCCATTTTGGTTGACAATCCACCTGCCGTTTTCATGGACCTCATGAACCGCGTCTGCAAACCCTATTTAGACAAGTTCGTTATTCTTCATAGATGACATTCTGATCTACTCGCGTACTCAAGAAGAGCACGAACAACATCTCAGGTTGATTCTAGAGTTGCTCAAGAACGAAAGACTGTTCACCAAATTCTCGAAATGCGAGTTCTAGATTCGAGAAGTCCATTTCCTCGGTCACGTTGTGAACGAGAAGGGTATACAAGTTGATCCCGCAAAAATTCAAGCAATCAAGGATTGGGCTGTGCCCAAGACACCCACCGAGGTGCGACAATTTTTGGCATTAGCTGGTTACTATCGACGATTCATCGAGAACTTCTCCAAGATTGCCCAATCACTGACTGTCTTGACGCAAAAAGACAAGAAGTTCGATTGGGGAGTAAAGCAGGAGAATGCGTTCCAAGTATTGAAGGACTGTTTGTGCAGTGCTCCAATCCTTTCCCTTCCGGAAGGCACCGATGATTTCGTAGTCTATTGCGATGCTTCGCATCAAGGTCTTGGATGTGTACTCATGCAAAGGAGTAAGGGTCATTGCCTACGCATCCCGACAACTCAAAGTTCATGAGAAGAACTATACGACGCATGATCTAGATCTAGCTGCAATAATCTTTGCTCTAATGATTTGGAGACACTACCTTTATGGCACCAAGTGCACCATCTTCACCGATCACAAGAGCTTACAACACATCTTTAATCAGAAAGAGTAGAACATGCGGCAACGCAGATGGGTTGAATTGCTGAATGATTACGATTGTGAGATTAAATACCATCCGGGCAAGGCTAACGTTGTGGCTGGTGCGTGAAGCCATAAGGAATGAGTTAAGACCTTGCGTGCGCGCGCATTAGGTCTGACCATCCATACGAATCTCACAACCTGCATTCGTGATGCTCAGCAGGAAGCTCTGAAAGATGAGAACCTAAAGAGTGAATTGTTTTTCAAGATGGTGAATCTGTTGGAACCAAGGTCTGACGACACAGTTTACTTTACCAATCGGATCTGGGTGCCACGTTCTGGTGGATTACGCGACCTAATCCTAGATGAAGCCCATAAGTCTAGATACTCGGTTCATCCTGGTGCTGACAAGATGTACAAAGATGTGAAGGAACTCGGTTCATCGCTATGTACGTCTGCCGATGTCTTACCACTTCAAAGGTCAAGGCGGGGTACCAGAATCCATCTGGTCTTCTTGAGCAACCAGACATTCCTGTTTGGAAATGGGAACAAATTTCCATGGACTTTATCACTAAGCTACCCAAGACATCCAGTGGTCACGAGACAATCTGGGTAATTGTCGACAGACTGACAAAATCCGCGCATTTCTTGTCAATCAAGGAGACCGACAAGTTAGAGAAACTTGCCAAGCTGTACATCAAGGAGATTTTAACTAGGCATGGAGTGCCTGTTTCAATCATTTCCGACCGAGATAGTCGATTCACTTCCCGATTCTGGCAAACACTGATGGACGCATTAGGCACTCGCTTAGACATGAGCACAGCCTATCATCCTCAAACGGATGGCCAGAGTGAGCGCACAATCTAGACATTGGAGCACATGCTTCGAGCTTGTGTTATTGATTTCGGTGGAAACAGGGATGCCCACCTGCCATTGGTTGAGTTTTCCTACAATAAGAGTTACCATACCAGTATCAAGGCTGCGCCGTTCGAAGCCTTGTATGGTTGTGTTGGGCAGAAGTTGGAGACAAATACTTGACTGGCCCCGAGCTTATACAAGAGACCATCGACAAGATCTTTTAGATCCATGATCGATTGAAAGCCGCTCGAGATCGTCAAAAGAGCTATGCCGATCGCCACCGCAAACCCCTCGAGTTTCAGGTTGGCGATAAGGTACTCTTAAAAGTCTCACCGTGGAAGGGTGTGCCAAGATTTGGCAAGCGTGGAAAACTTAATCCCCGATACATCGGTCCATTAGAGATACTTTCTAGGGTTGGTCCCATGGCATACAAGCTTAAGTTGCTATAAGAACTAAGCGGTGTCCAAGACACTTTCCATGTATCCAACCTTAAGAAATGTCTGTCCGACGAGTCTTTGATCATTCCTCCCGACGAAATCAACATCGATGACCAACTGTATTTTGTCGAGGAGCCAATCGTGGTGACTGGTTGGATAGTCCAGAAGTTGAGAAGGAGCTGCACAAAACTTGTGAAAGTCAGATGGAATGCAAAGCGTGGTCCCGAGTTTACATGGGAACGCGAAGACCAGATGAGACACAAGTACCCAGCTCTCTTCCCTAATACTACCGAAACTAGTAGGGAAACTCGATTTCGAGGACGAAATTGCCAAAACAAGGGGAGAATTTGACAATAGTCTACAAACTAGGTCAACATTCGTACATAGTTCAGTTATTGCTTTACCATATGTGCATATCTAGATAGTTTTTCATACACTATACCCCCCTAGTCTAGTAAAGCCGGAGTTAATCAGAAAACTCAACATTGGGCACTTGTTTAGTCATACAACACCCGGATAATCTATTAAACAAGACTTTCAAGAGATTAATACACCCTAAAACATGACAAGTTCATCTCTAACACATGTACGAGAAAACAAGAACTATCAAGGGCTATCAATTACTAAACATACGATATTTAGTAAACAAAATACATGTTAATGTCGTCATCCGACACCCAAGAGACATTCCTATGTCTTAACTTAACAAACTAACAACAACCATAACCAAAGAGGTATGTATACACATATATATACACATACATGCACACGACACCTCACTAGACCAAACAAACATAAGGCAAGACACTCCTACAAACCTTGGCACCTTTTCCTTTCTTTTTAACCTTTGTTGAAGGTTCAAAAGCCAAACAATGGATTTAGGACTCACAACAAGACAATAACCTATCCTACACATTACCATGAATAGGTATTAACTTGATCTAGACACTCACTTGGACACCCTAGCCGAATTCCACAACCATGACATGTCTTTATCATCCTAAACCTTCCAAACATTTCACCTAGTTGGTAGGACACTAATCCCACTTCAACTTCCTAGGATAACTACACTACCTTAATTGGAAACAAACAAACATTCCTACACTACTTGGATTTGCAGCTACTATGAGAACTCAAGGACACATGGAGACAATCTTGGAACTAGGAAATGTCACTATCCATACTAAAACCCTAGACCTACCCTTAGCCGAATCTATGTAAGGAAACAACACATGAATCGGATCCAACTCATCCATTCTACATGATGTCATGGAACTAGAAGGGTGATGAGGTATGAACTTGCACCATTTTGGTAAGAAACACAAAGAGGAACAAGCCCCTTCCCAATGTCAACTTTCCTTAACTAATAGCCCATGTGCACCAATCGCCCCCCCCCCCCCTCATAAGCATGCCTTATACTAGAATAGTCCTAACCTATAGAATTCACAAAGATCTAAGCTTGATTGGCTACCAAAAACACTTTCCCTATGAATTGCGGCCGAGAACATCAAGGCACAAGTCCCATCACTCTTGGACAAACATACACCAAAATAGAAGGTCAACTCACCCTCAACACACTCCCATGCAAGCTAGGACTTCCTCTTCTTCCATTTGACACCGAATCGGCTAGCAAGAGACAAGAACACCTCATGCCTTGCACCAAACTAGTAAGAAAACTTTATACATGAAGTCCAATCCATAGAGGATGGCTTGCCATTCAAACTAGTATACAAAGGCCTCACCATTCACTTCATTCACTTTATACATGAAACTCAACGGTTGGAAGCTTCAACCAATCGGCTCACAAGGTTTGGCATAGGAAGCTATCTAAGCCTAGGGGTCACTAGCACTCACAAGCACTTAAGGTAAGTCCTAACCCACCCTATTAGATGCACAAACCCCTTTGTGAACCCGATACCCAAGCACATTGATCACACCCATCGGCCTTAAGTAATCATTGATTTTAGATCGACTTACACACACCTAGAGAATGCATACTCATGTGAATAGAGTTATTATGTGATCACATTGTAATGATAACACATCTAGTTAACCAACCATCGGCCCTTATATTACTAGACTAAGTTGTGTAATGTTATTGAATCTAAACTAGACACAATCACTCAACAAGTAATCGGCCATGTTAACTTTAGTCAATCGGTCCTTGTTCAAAGGATTAAAGCTTTCCATGAATCACTATATAATTGGTTTTATCACAAAAGTTGCTATAATACCTTAAAAACTCTAGGTACCATCTTTACCAACTTAGATCGAGCACTTTTAATACAAGTAACCATCAAATTCGAGGCACATAAAGGGCATTGTTTCGGCTATAGCTAATAAACATGTGTTAACAAGAGCCGAAACATGTGTTACGTCACAAATGGTTTCAAAAGAGGAAATAAACATGTGTTAAGTAATATTTTCTCAAAAGCCAACCACACATGGTGAATTGGTGCTAACATGCGGCTCATAACAACATATGGGGCCCATTTTAGTTTACAATGGATACTACCTTTCAAAACAACAAAGTTTTAGAACTATATGTTTGTTAGAACATTAACAAGTATCACGTGCACTAAGACACACTGAACCAAACAATCCACAAGTATCGGGTAAACAATTTGTATGATAAACAACCTCCAGATGACTTACCGTGTCCATAATGATCATAGGGTATCATTTGTCCGAACGGTGACCATCTACCAGCCACTAGACCACTTACATAATCATCAACTGAGTTTTCATGGCCCCATTTTACTACTTTTCATTTTAGGGGAAATACATGCATCAATACTTGTATCATTTTCAAGTGTGTGTACATTCTATCATGACTGCCATGTGGAACATGAGACATTTTTGGTTCATGAGCTCACTAGTGCTTGTACATCGTTTACTATAACCATTAGCTAAACATCTAGCCATGGAACACTTTAATAGATCTGTTGATGCATAATGTGCGACTAGTGCTTTGGATTGCTACATAAACATGTTTTGATAAAAACGTAAGGGCGAAGGTGGTTTTGGAGTGGGGCGAATGTGGAATTTGGAGGGCGAAGGTAGAAGTGACTAAAGAAGATTTCCAGGTTCGTGCTATACTGGAGGGCGAATGTGGAAAAGTTTCACATTCGACCTTACGCCAGGGGCGAATGTGCAGTAGTATAAAAGGAAAAACTTTATTTTATGATGTAACTTTGATCATTTGAGTCGTGTGTGTCAGAATAGAGCTCTCTAGTGTTTGTGTTTATTCAAAGTCGGTCTGTATTGCTTGTAAACCTTATTGTTATCATATTTCTACAAGTAATTAATGAGAATGGTGATTGAAAAGCATAATCTGTGTATTTGATTCCTAAACTATCACTTTGTGTCTGTTGTAGGGTTTCCGCACCCGGAATAGAGACTTGTATGATCAACTCTTACTGTTTTACATAAAACGATCCTTTACAAAGTGGTATCAGAGCCAATAGAGATCATACAACTACAATTTGATAGTTTTTGAACTGATTTGGACACAAATTTGATCAAAATTTTGCTGTTTTCAAAGAACAATGGTTTTTGATGAAAATTGAAGGATTTGGATTAGATTTCATGGATAAAATCAAGAATTCGATTTATTAAAGTTGTTTCAAATCAATTCCGAAACAAAACTTGATTAAGATCATCAAAATTCATCAACTTTTGAAAAATTAAGATCAAATTAACTGATTTTCAAAAAAATAACCGTTTTTCAAATGGGTCGGTCGAACCTAGAGAGCATAGGGTCGAAATTGTGTTTTTAGGGTCGAACCAAGGATTTCAGTGGTCGAAAGTACCTTTTAGTGGTCGAACCTAGGATTTTGTTGTGTTGAATTTCCACTTTCGGGTCAAAGTTCCACATTCGACCAAACGGGAGGGCAAAAGTGAAAAGATAGAGGGACGAAAGTGAGATTGGTCTGTTGATTTCTACATTCGTATCTTACAAAGAGGACGAAAGTGAAGATTTTGCCACATTCGACCTCACGTAAACACAGAAGGGGACGAACGTAGATTCTGATTTGTGAGATTTTCAAGTGTGTCGTATTTCCAACTTCAAAAACAACATGTGAGGATTTCCGACTACACCTAGGCCTGGTACGACACAACAACAGCAAGTTACCATGGACCCTTGGACTGTAGCTGCTCAGCAGTTGAATACTCAGTCTTCGCAACCAATCAACTACCTTGCAATGACGAGTTCGATTCCTCAGAGTGTTGCTTCATCTTCACAACAACCAGCAGCTGATTACTGGGGCGTAGCAGCAGCAGCGGTACATACTCAAACTACTAATGCTATATCTACTCTAATCAATGATTTGTCTTCAGGTAGCGGGAACAGACCACCCAAGCTGATGGAGATGTAGGAGTATAACCAATGGCAGAAGAAATTCAAGATTCATTTAGAAGGAATGGGACTTGAAGGAACTGAGGCGTGGCAAATGATTGCAAATGGATATGTGGCACCAGTGTTAGAGAATACCGGTGAACAGATTCCACTTGAGAGTTTGTCTGATGACAAGAAGAAGAAGTTTGCGGTGGAAAAGAAGGCGTATTCTCAACTAACCCAAGCGATTACTAATGATCTTTTACATTAGTTTGGATCGTGTACTACTTCGAAACAATTATAGGATATGTCGAAGAATCGTCATGATGGGAATGAGAAGACGAGGAGGCTAAGAATTGAAGAACTGAAGAAAGAATTTGAAAACTACAGTTATGTTGGGAATGAAACACTGAAAGAGTTGACTCCTAGATACTGTCATTTGTTAACTGAATTATCAAATTATGAAATTCAGATTCCAATGTCAGATTTGGTGGATAAATTTGCTGATTCTTTACCACCATACTGGGATCAACACATTGAGATACTTAAGGAGAAAGATGCTTACAAGTACTGGACCATCAATGAATTTATTCAGAAATTGGAAAACAAAGAGCTTGAGGAGAAGAGGAAAGCAAAAAGATCACAAATTCCTCGGAACCCAGAGTTGTATCATGCAGGTACATCATCTACTGTGGGTAACTTAAGTATTGGTGGGACAGTTGCTCCTTATATTGCTTGTGTTTCTAGTGTAATGGAACCACCCAAAGAACCCATCAACTATCTTGCTCAAACTTCATCTTATACACCACCATCATATACATCACCACCACAATCATACACAAATTCTTTCATTTCACCATTTTCTCCTATACAACAAGCGGCGTGCTACTCTGCAAACCAAACAACCTCAACAACAACAATACATTTCTCAGAAGAATCAAGCTAATCAGAGACCAATAGTGTTGGAGACATCCAACATGAACAATGTGACAGTGGAAGTTGCTCAGCAACACATTGCTTTGGTTTCAGCAATGGTTGCCTCATACAATGGTCTGGTAGCTAGTCAAATTGGTAATAACAATCTAACCAATGAGGACTATGCTCAAATTGACAAAGAAGAAATGGAGCTTATTGATATACAGTGGGCTTTCGCAAGCATCATGAGGCGAGCAACAGAATTCATTGAGAAAACCGGGAGAACTGACTTGGCCACTACACCAAATACAACATATGGCTTCAACAAAGAAAAAGTCACACGTTTCAACTGTGGTGGTAAAGGTCATTTTAAAAGAGAGTGTACACAGCCAGCAAAACAAGGTAACCGAAACCCATTCAACTCAAATTACCAGAATCGTCAATCTCAAAACCAAGTAACTTATCAAAATCAACACAACAACAACTATCAAAATCAAAACAATTACCAAAACCGACAAAACACCTCTCAGAACAATTCTACTAGACAACCAAATACACCCAACCAGAATCAAACTCAAACACCAAATAACCCAAACAGAACTGTCATTCCTATCACAACACCGAATGATCTTCCATAGACTAATAATCAAAATCAAGCTTTGGTGATTCAAAATGATGAGGGATATGACTGGACTGATATACAACTTGGTGTTGAAGAGATAAAAGCTGGGAATGTAGCTTGTGTTGCTCAGCAGATTGATTTAGAGGAGTCGGAGATAGTTGAGAAAGTTGAAGAAACTGAAAGTGAGATTGAGGAGTCAAGTGAAGAGATGGATGTTTCAATGACTGATTCAGTTGAAGAACACCATGAGGAGAAGAGTACGGGAATCATTATTGACTCAGTCACAGATGTTCCTGAAGAGAGTGAATCAGTGTATTCAGATTCGAAGAGTGAATGAGATTCGGAAGCAAGTGTGAACTCTTTAGATGATGAAATTGATCAACTGTTGGCCGAAGCTGATTTTCTGATGACTAGGAAGTCGTGTATAGTGGATGATGCCTTTACCAAAATCGACTATTCAAAGTTCTTTGCTGGGAAGGAAGCTCATTTTGCTCTCATGGCTATGACAAATCCTCCGAAGCAGGTAAGTTCTGAACCCACAACTGGTATTCATAGTGATAAGTATTGTGGTACTTGTGATAGATTGACAGATGAGAACAAGCAACTCAGGGTACAACTTGAGAGTGCTGTAATTAACTGTCAATCTTCTCGCAAGGAAGTTAGAGAATTTAACAAAGTGCTTGATGGTTACAAAAAGGACATTTCTGACTTAAAGAAAACACTTTCTTTAAAACAATTGGCAATTAACAGTTATATAAATGAACTTGAAGAAACTAAGTTAGAAATGGCCACCATCAAGTGTTTTGCAGAAAAGGTCAACAAAAAGCTTGTAACCTATAAAGACATTGCATATGTGGTTGACCATATCATTGAAGAACCATCACAAACCAGTAATGCAAATTACAAAGCTGTGCCATCTCCAGCGTTGTTTGAAAATCACAATTGTCATCAAGTGACACCGGAGAGCTCAGTAAAATCTGACTCTGCATCGGAAGATGAATCTAACACTTCTAGTGTTGGAGATCCTAATTCCGATGTACGACCGATTTTGGGTTTGAATGATGAAGGAGTTGTTGCTGTAACTGATGATTCGGACACTGAGAGTGAGAAAACTGAGAACGTGAGTGATATTCCAAAGGAAAATCACATTATCACAAATGAACCAGTGTCACCTTCTCAGCTTTGTCACCCGGTGCTAACGCACACTGTGTCAATCAATCAGGGAAGAAAGAGGTTAAGAATGAATCAGTTGACAAACCTGTCAAGGTATTTTATCGGATGGAAGGATCCGATAAGATTATCTCTGACGAGGAGTATCCAATAAAATTTGCAAATTATTCTAAAATTGAGAAAATCTGGCAAGAAAGTACTATCTGGTTTCCTAAACACGAAAGGACCAATGAAGTACCACCAGAAATTTTGAAGAAACTATATTTGGATACTCCGAGAGAACCAAAAGTTCATGTTACTGAATTCATTAAACCAAAGCAAAAAAGCAAACGGTTTTCTTGAGCCAACTTAATCTAGGGACCCAGCTCCTGAGAGTTTAAGGCGCAGATGTGTTGATGATCAATATCCCATCAATACGTTTGCTAAGCCGCATGCTTAGAACGTGTTTGAAGAATACTGTGCATGTTTCAAGTTTGGGGAGAGAGGGCATTTACTTGCTCACTACCCGTACGTGAGGCACAAGAGGCACGAAGTTGAGTTGAGGCAAGCCATTAGAAAGCCGGTCGATAATCAATATTATCCTCAAAGACGTTTTGTTCCTCAACAAACACAGTTTTATAATCAAAACAATTTTTATCAAAAGAGGGATAATCATCAATTCAATTATGATCGTCGAAAC
Source organism: Ambrosia artemisiifolia (assembly GCA_032199755.1). NCBI lineage: Eukaryota > Viridiplantae > Streptophyta > Magnoliopsida > Asterales > Asteraceae > Ambrosia > Ambrosia artemisiifolia. Next base: position 27,976,031 of record CM063524.1, on the reverse strand, counting down.
CGGATTGCAATGGAAAAACCGTTGAAGAGACCTATGGTGAACACAGTGGTTGATAGACAAAAGGTTCCACCAAAATCTGCTGTTAAGTCAAATGTTGGACCTGTTTCTGTTAAGTCAGAAAAGGTAACTAAGAATGTTTCATTTAAGAACGCTATCAAGAAATCGATTGAGAATCCAAAAACTCAGATTCGAATTCTAAAACGTTCTTAACAATCTTGGTCACCTACGGGTTCTTCAGGTGCTTCTAGCTCAAAATCAATTGGTAAATCTCAAGAAGAGAAAGTTTTGAATGGACAGAAACAGATCAACTCAAAATAAAATGTTAATGTCAATGAATCTTTGAAAGCTGATATTCAAAGACCCAAGACCACACAGGCTTGGGTCCCCCAAAAGAACTAATGTGTTTACTTGATGTGTGCAGGGAGCTTCGGCTGGACCTGTTAGCAGTCTTTGGATTGTTGACAGTGGAGCTTCAGGCCACATGACTGGTGATCTAGCACTATTGTTTGACGTGAAGAATATTAATGGAGGATATGTTGCTTTTGCGGGAAATAAAGGAGGTTACATCACAATGGAGGGAAGTGTGAGTAACGGGATAGTGAGTTTCGAGAGGATTTCCTATGTGAATCAAATCGACTACAATCTGTTAAGTGTCAGTCAGATATGTGACAAACAATTTTCTGTCCATTTCGACGACAAATCTTGTTATATCCTCAAACCAGGCTTTAAGATTCCAAAAGAGTGGATTATGTTGAAGGCACCGAGAGTCAACAATCTTTACATTCTTGATATGTCGAAGGCGATGACAACTCAGGGCCAAGTGACGTGTTTTCTATCAAAGGCTACAGAGAAAGAATCTATCATGTGGCATAGAAGAATGGGACATATTCATCTTAGAAAAATGAACCATTTGGTGAAGAACGGGCTTGTCGAAGGCGTTAATGTCAAACATTTCCATTTGAACGACAAGTGTGTGAGTTGTAAGAAAGGCAAACAACACAAACAATCCCATAAACTGAAGAAAGTAAACTCTGTTGAGATGCCACTTGAGCGGTTGCACATGGATCTATTCGGGGACCTGTCAAACGTAAAAGTCATATCGGAGAGCTTTGTTGTTTAGTGGTTACAGACGATTTTTCATGATTCTCATGGGTGATGTGTTTACAACATAAGAGTGACACTTTTAACAATCTGAAAGTTCTGTTCACTCGACTAGAGAATGTCTATGGTCTAAAGATCCAAAGAATTCGGAGTGACAATGGGACGGAGTTCAAAAATGCGCATATGGATGCTCTTTGCGAAGACAAAAGAATTCATCATGAATATTCTGCTCCATATACCCCTCAACAGAACGGTGTCGCTGAAAGGAAAAACAGGACTCTCATTGAAACGGCAAGGACAATGCTCGCAGATTCAAATCTTCCAGTAATGTTCTGGAACGAAGCGATCTACGCAGCTTGTTATACACTGAATCGGGTCTTAACAGTGAAGAAATTTGGCAAAACTTCTTATGAGCTGTTGAACCGAGGAAAGCCAAACTTGGAGTATCTAGAACCATTTGGGGCTCCATGTACGATGTTGAATCCAGGAGAAAAGTTTAGTCCTAAAGCTGAAGAGGGATATTTTGTTGGATATGCAACCCCGCTCAAATGGGTATTCAACAAAAGAACTCGACAGGTGGAGGATTGGGCAAATGTTGAAGTTCAACGGTATACTCAAAACGTGCAAGGAAATGGTCCTGATTGGATGTTTGATTACAAAGACTTCTTTGAATCATTCAATCTAGATAGCTTGGTTGAAGAGGCTATCATAAGATTACTTTACGAGTGTGAAAACGCAGCGACTTCAACGTTGGTGCGTCCGATCACCGTAACTCCTCCAGCAGCTTCTAATGATACCAATGCTCCTGTAGCAGAAGAAGAAGTGTTCCAAGAAGCTTCAACTACACTTGATACTTCAGAATCGGAAGATGATGGAGATTTTGATGAAGCTATTCTTGATCATGCAACAGAGGCACCGCCAGTGAACCCAAATTCAGATGTTGCTTCATCGTCTAATACGGGTCATGATCTGGATGCAGTGGAGAACTTGACAACTCAGACGGGAGTGATCGTACCTGAATATCCGGAATCTTGGATTCATCGTATTCACCCCGCTCGAGCAAGTTATCGGTGACCCTGGTAGCAGTGTTATGACTAGAGGACAACTACGTAGTGTCAACTCACCAGAAAATATTGGCGCTTTAGCTTTATATGCAAAAATACAAAAATCTGGTTGTCAGAATGATTGGTCGTTTGCTTGTTATGTTTCGCAGGTTGAGCCGCGGACATACAAGGAAGCTCCTTTGGATGATGCTTGGGTCGAGGCGATGCAGGAAGTGTTGTTGCAATTTCAGAAGTTGGGCGTCTGGACACTGACGGATTTACCTCCTGGTAGGAAGAAGCTTGGTACTAAATGGGTATTCAAATGCAAGAAAGATGACAGAGGCATGATCGTGAGAAACAAAGCCAGATTGGTTGTTCAAGGATTTCAACAAGTTAAAGGAATTGACTACAATGAGATATATGCACCTGTGGCACGTATAGAAGCTATCCGCATGTTTCTAGCATTTGCCTTGTATATGAAATTCAAGGTGTACCAAATGGATGTCAAAAGCGCGTTTCACTACGGTGTGGTCAAGGAAGAGGTCTACGTCGGTCAACCTCCAGGCTTTGAAGATCCTATCCACTGGGATAAGGTTTATGTTCTCAATAAAGCGCTATACGGGTTGCACCAGGCTCCATGCCAATGGTATGAGGAGCTAAGCACGTACCTGCTATCCAAAGGATTCAAACGAGGCTTGGTCGACTGCACACTGTTTACGAAGAAAATAGGGGATGATTTGCTTCTTGTCCAGATTTATGTAGATGATATTATTTTTGGCTCTACTAACGAACTTCTTTGCAGAGAATTTGAACGTGTAATGCAGGAAAAGTTCAAGATGAGTGCGATGGGAGAAATACAGTTTTCCTCGGCTTGCAGGTGGATCAAAGACCAACTAGGATCTTTATTCATCAAACCAAATACGTATCTCAAGTCTTGAGCCGGTTCCAGATGGAAGATTCGAAGCCGATGGACACCCCAATACAACCTAATCACGTGATTGGTGTTGACGCTAAGGGGGAGCTGACAGACGCATTTACATACAGAGCAATCGTCAGATCTCTGATGTATCTCACTGCATCAAGGCCAGACATAATGTTAGCTACATGCCTCTGCGCACGTTTCCAATCGAAGCCGAAACAAAGTCATCTGACGGCGGTCAAGAGTATCCTTAGATATCTGAAGGGTTGTCCGTCGAGAGGACTATGGTACCCTAATGACGATAATTTTGACTTTATCGCGTTTAGTGATGCAGATTGGGGCGGCTATGACAAAGACAGCAAATCCACAACGGCTGGATGTCAGTTTTTAGGGAGCAGGCTCATGACCTGGCAGTGTAAGAAGCAGACTTCGGTCGCATTATCTACTTACAAAGCAGAGTATGTAGCAGCCTCGAGTTGTTGCTCACGGTTCTCTGGATTCAGCAGCAGATGGTCGATTACGGCTTGCGATTTCTTAAAACCCCTATTCACTGTGATAATGAAGCCGCAATTCCATTAACTAAAGACACGGTCAATTACTCGAAAGCTAAGCATATCCGGATTAAGTATCACTTTATCCGTGATTGCTATGCCAAAGAGTTGATCGATATGGTCAAAATCCACACTGATTATCAGAGAGCGGAACTTTTCACAAAGACTTTTGATAAATCCAGATTTGATTATCTTTTAAAAGTAAATGGTATAAAAGAAAAACAAGACTGATCATCACCTCGGTTTATTGCTTTTAGTTTTCAATTTTTTTAGTTTTTACAGTTTTTCAGAAAATTCAAAAATCCAAAAATATGTTTTGCATATTAGGGGGAGTCTTTATTTAGAAAAACCAAAAACATTGAAAAATTCAAAAAGCCATAAAAACAGAAAACCCAAATGATTTCCAGGATTAAAAGAGGAAATGATAGTACATCAGTGGGGATCTGACACATGCTAAAGATATGTTATGCAATATGAGGCGTGTGTTGATTTTGTGTGATGTGCTGATAGGCTTTGTAGACTTATTACTGCGTGCATTAGTGATACAAACATAACGAACTACTCGTTCGTGGCTGAACACCTCATGGGCATATGGTCTTAGTACTGTAATTTCTTTTGATAGAGTTGCCAAAATCTGAGGTTTCGGGTCATTATGTTATTGTTATCCGGGATATTCTGATTGAACTTTTGTCGTATTAATTTACGGACCTAGTTTCAATCAGAATATTTGCTAAAAGAGCTTTAATGCCAAAACCTAAAAGTTACCGAATTGAGGAACTTCATGTTCATTATTGATCAAAGATCATTAATTGCATCGTATCAATCCACTGATGAAAATCTGTGATTGATATCAGCCTCAACCTGGTATATATGCACATGTTACTTTGCTGCATTCATTTGCTGACCTGTACACCTCTGTGCTATATATCTTGTAACTAAACGGATAACATAGGCATAATCACGCGTTATGAGGAAGCTTTGTGCAATTTCTTGATACGGGAGTATGTCGTGTGTGTGGGAACCACAACGTGTTAGTCTAATACACTTAATATCATATCATTTTAACGCACTGCATAACAGTCTGCATGTGAGTTTATGTGGATAACAATATCAGCAATTGCCGGACCACACATTGTTTTTAATGATAATATAAAAACAGATCAACGATGTGTTCAGATTTCTCAATAACTGATATGATCCTCTTACCGGAAATCACAAAACATTTACTGTTTGTGTTTACATTTCAGCATTTTACATTTGTTTTACAAAAAGATACAAAAACTCAAAAAGATTTTAGGTGTGTTTTAAAATAAATTTCAGAAAACCAAAAAGTTTTACATTTCTGCGTTATTTTAGCTAACCAATGGTCTGTGATGGTCAATTTCTGAGATTTGATGAACCAATCTAAGTTTTGTATCATTTAAAATTGAAATAATACGTGTTTGAGCCTTAAAATGTTAAAAAAATGTTTGAACGGGATTTGATTTTGAGATTTGGTAAATTTTTAAAATTTCCATTTTTACTTTCGAACCTTACAGAATGGTCGAATGTTAGTGTTCTGTTGTAATTTGTACTTTCAAACCTTGTATCCCCATTCGAACCTTTAACTAGGGTCGAATGTAGACACAATTTCACATTCGTCCATAGCAAACGGTCGAAAGTGGGATCTATATATATACCATTTCTTCATTCGACCTCTCATTCGTTCAGTTTTCAAAATTTTTTCAAATCACAAACCCTTGTTGCCCTGGTTTTTCTTATTGTCGATTATTGTTCCCTGATTGTTTCCTATCATTTTCACATCAATTTTACAGGTAATAGACAACAAACAAAGCCTGATTAGGGTTTTTATTCGACGAACCCTAGAACTGATCTGTTGGACCATTTTAGGACTGTTTTTGTTAAAAACATTTATTAGGTTTTAGTTGTTATTGATTTTAGGGGGGGGGGGGGGGGGGAATGATAGTTAATCTAGGGTTAACTCATCGAAATTAGGTGTTAATTGACTGATTGAACTTGACGAACCCTAGATTACTTATAAAATCAATAATAACTAAATCTATGATGAAATTAATTGATGAATAAGGTTATTCGGTCATATTAGAAGGTGTTTGAATCAAAATCAGTGTTTAAAACATCTTAGGTTACAAATTTGAATTTTGAAGAATACACTGATACATTCGACCAGTTCTAATGGGGCGAACCTGGAAGATTAGGACGAAACTATCATGTTAACGGACGAAAGTGGGATTTCAAGGACGAAAGTGCATTTTGTATTAAAATTCTTCACATTCGAACCTTAAATGCCACATTCGAACCTATTAGATTTCACATTCGAACTCACGTAGGGGCGAATGTGGAATTTATAAAATCCAAAAATTCAGTTTTTGTCGTTTTTGATTGTTTTAACGTATTTTTCTTTGTTTTGTGATACAGATATTCTAATGGCTGAACAACAAGCTGAGAACGTTGAGATACCTGAACAAGAATCTCCAGTTCAGAATGTGGTAGAAGCGTGGCCATTCGAACCTCCTCATAACTGTTGTGCTTTTGTGGGAGACGTACAGAAGAACACAGAATTCTCCGGAATAATAGATTTTCTCAAGAGAAGCAGGATTATTCACGCTATTGCAACACCTGCTATTATTTACAAAGACATTGTTGAAGAGTTCTTGAGAAAATCTATTATTCTGCTATTATTTACAAAGACATTGTTGAAGAGTTCTTGAGAAATGCTCGATATGACTACTGGGATTCTAAAACTGCTATTGTTAGTGAGATTCAGGGTGAATTCGCTATGGTAACGGAAGACGATATCAGAGAAGCATTGATGATCAAAGATGATGATTGTACTGATCCAAGGTGTTTGTCATGGACGGAGCAGAGAGTGTGTTTTCTGAGAATGAAATACAATGGTCCGATTACTGATGGAGCATTACACAAAGGAAAGCTGAGCGTTCAATTCAAGTACTTTGCTCATGTTATAATTCACGTGTTTGGGACAGTGAGTGGAGGTTATGACGTTATGAGAAAGAGTTTGAGCTCGTTGATGGTTGCTTTAACGTTGAATAAACCATTCAACATAGCTGGGATGATTCTGGATCATATGTTAGAGATGCTGAAGGGTTTGAAGTCAAAGAAATTCTTATTATATCCCAGATTCTTAATGATGATTTTTGATCATAAATATCCGAAGTTGAAGAAAGATCCTACAATGGTTTTAGGGCAGGATCATATGAATATTAGGACGTTGGTGAGGTTGAAGGGATACAAAGGGGTTCTTGACAATGAGAAGCCTCCACATAAGAACCTGTTTGGTCATTTGATTAATCCGGGTTATACTGATGATCCACTAGTACATGCTGATGCAACAACAAAGAGAAAGCGACAAGTTAAAAATGCCGGAGCCAAAGGGAAGGGTAAGGCAAAGATGAGTGAAACTGGACCCGCTAAGAAGCAGAAGACTAGAAAGAAGAGTATAGCAAAGAAAGGTACTCAGCTAGTTGATGAAGAATCTTCTGTAGTTTCGGAAGAAACAGAAGAAGATGAGCATTGGGATTCGGATGCTGAAACGCTGAAAAAGAACTCCAAGCGCAAGGACACTGTTGCCGGAGAGTCTGAATCTTTAAACAAAGCTGTTGAAGAACAATTACAGAAGGAAACAGTAGATCTGGAAGGTGATCTAGGACTTGATGTTGAAGATTTTGAGGGTTCTACAGTTGTTGTAAATCTGAAGAAACCCAAGCACAAGTCGATGGCAAAGCGAGATGTGAAAGAGAGCACTAAGAAGTTGAGAGAGAAAGAGATTGAGATGTTGCTAAAAGGGAAGAAAGTTCCAGATGCAGGCACATCCTCACAAGTTTCCTCACCAATCACCAAGAAGCAGAAAAAGACTACTAAAGAACCTGAAGTAGTTCCTGATCTAGATACTAGTTTAGAGAATGTATAAAACTTATTCAAGAAGAAAGAGAAAACTCCTGTAGCAGAATCTTCCAAACCTAAAGTAACAGTTTCTGATGATGTTATGGAGAAGGTGAACAAATAAATGGAAGAGATGATGAAAATGATATCTGCACAACAAGCACAGATAGAGAAATTTAAAAAGAATGAAGAAAAGATGTTGCTGATTGTTGTTGCCTCTAAAGCTAATCAAGATGAACTGGAAAAGAAATTGAAACAACTAGAAGAAGAAAAGAATGAGATTGATGAAAAGTGTAATGGGAACAGGAGGATGATTAAAGGAATAAAGATTGAGAATAAAAGATTGAAGAAAGATAACAAGAGAATGAGTAAACTGCTTGATAAACTTTATAATGAGGCTCTTAAGTTGAAAGAGGGAGAGGAGGATGAAGAAGAAGAAGAGAAATTAGACTATGGTGATTCGTCTGATGATGAAGAAGATGATGATGAATCTGATGGATCTGATGATAATGATGATGCTGAGGGGAAATCGGATGAGAAAAAGGATGATGAGGATGATAGTAGTGATGATGATGACAATTATGATGGAAGTAAGTTTACTTTTGAAGAAAGACAGACTAAGAAGGGTAGTTCTGGTCAGTCTAGCTTGAAGAAATCTGGAGAAAACGTTGATGCTGATGATGACATATTTTGGACAGAGAAGATAAGATCGTTATCTGATGATGCTAACAATGTCTACAGAGAGATGTTGAATAAAAGAGTCTGGACGATTGAATTCACTGGAAAGTTTGCTGAAGTATTTCAAACTGACGATATGAGGTTTGAATTAGAATACAACGATCAAAATCTTGAAGAAGGAAAGGTGTATGCTGCAGTTTCCAAAGAAATACTAGAAGGTATTGCGCAGCAAGTTGGAAAGACACTGGAGGAGATCATGGCTGATCAGATGATTCCAGACATTCCTGAAAAGGATGTTGGTAATCATTTTGATGATAAGCAGACTCCTGAGACTGAAGAGATTGAGATAGAGGATATAACACACGAAGAATATCCTGAATACTTCAGAGATACTAGTAATGAAGTTTTCCCAGATCTATCTAAAGTGAATCTGAAAGATGTTGAATATAAAGGAAAGATGAAAAGCAAAGAGTTTGTGGAGAATGTGTTTGGTGATAGCAATCAGAAACCATCTTCGGAACAAAGTGATGAATTGAAGACTTTGTTGCAGAAACTGAAAGAAACGGATGAGAAAATACCTAAACTTGAAGCGCAGGGAGGATTCTACAGATATCACAACCAGTTGTTTAAAGGAAGAACATTGGGTTGGAAATTGTTGGATCAGTGGCTTAGTTTTATGAACACTTATGTGTTATCAGATTTATATATGAGTTATTAAGCAGCAGAAAGACAAGTGTTCAAAGGTCTAAAAGATCACTTTGATGAGGAGTTATTACTCCCCCTTGACTGAATAATAAATGAGAAACAGTAAATACAGTTAAGTGTAAAGCAGTAAAGCAATTTATGTTTCTCAGATGTGAAATGGAATTATAAGTTTAAAGCCCAAAGGATTTCAATTTAAGATCAAAGATATTACGCAAAATCACATATCAAAATAGATGAACAAACTCATCTATTTATAGACTAAAGTACTAAACTGTTGTCTGAAGTAATCTAAGATATTTAACAAAGATATTATGCTAAGATAAGCTTACAACAGTCTGTACATTGAAACTTGAAATCTAGACTTTAACAAAACAATATAATAATCAAACTGCTGATCTTTAAGTCGGTTAGAAGCTTCTGATGCAAAGTGTTGATGAGTGACAAACTGCTGATGAGCAGTTTGTCTTCAGCAGTTCTTCAGTGAAATGTCTGGTTAGACTTCAGAACTTCTGATGAGCTTACTCTTCAGTACTTTGGTGTTTGTTCTTCAGTACTTCTTCTTTTGTTTTTCAGCAGTTCTATACTTAGGCAGATATGAATTAGACTAAGGTTATCAAAAGGTGGTTTCGTCAATCCTCTTTGTCCCAACAATCTCCCCCTGGATTGATGAAGCCAAAACCTTATCTATTCTTTATTGTTGTCCTTTTCTCTCTTCTAGTATCCTCTAGATCTCTGCTGTCATCCGGGTAGTAAGAGTACATCTCTGTTGCTCAGTGAGAGGACCAAGTTCAGGTGTTAAATGTTGAATGGTGAGAAGGTCTTTGGACGATAAAACACTCAACTCCTTTGAGTTTCTATAGACCTTACTTGAACGGTCTCTCCTGGTCACAAGTACTGAGTTGGATTCAGTAAATGACCACTTAATAATATTTACCTTTGACCTGTCAAAGTCAGAGGCATAGGAAATTAAGCCAGTTTCCTTAGGTTGACCTGATTGAAGAATGTCTTCTATTTCAGTGACTCTCAGGTGAGATTCTTGACTACCTTGAAGTTCAGCAGTACCTTGAATAGGCATGTTGGGCAGGTGATGCTCTGTAACAACCCTTGTATGTGTCTTCTCTTGGATGGATTGTTGTAACTGATAAGCATAAGTAGCCTTGTCTCTGAATTGGGTTAAGAGGGGTTTCTCTTCAACATCAAAATCACCATGTACCAACTGATCTCCTTCTAAGAGTATCATCTTGAAGTCAGTCTTGACAATGGGTCCACCCTCTGCTTTTCTCTTGGTGGCTGGCCTCCTTAATGCACCATATGATCTCCTAACAATAGAAGTTGTTTGGACTTCTGGAGTTTCAAATCTCTCTGGTTCTGCAACTTTCTTTGCCTTGAATTTCTTGTAAGCCTCATAAAGAGTTTGTTCCTTCCATTTGGAGATTGAGGCCTTTGAACCATAGCCATTTGCCACTAATTCTTCAATCACTTCAGCTCTTTTGGCTTTCCTCTCATCTTCTGTTGCTATTCTATCAGATAGCATTTGAGCTCTTCTGGTCAGCTCTTGTGTTGAGAGTCTTTTGAGGGCCACTTGTTTTGATTTGGAGTTCTTTGTAATGAATGCTATAAGCTGTGCTCTTTTGTCTTCTTCAGCAGCAGCATCAAGTGCTCTCTCTTCAGCCTCAAGCTCATCAAGTTTTTCTTGGTACTTGATTAACTTTTCTTCAAAACTCAAATCATCTCTAGTCTCTAGGCTGTTCCATACTCTGTCTTCTTTTGCCTTCTTTGCAGCCTCTTTTAAACTCTTCTCCAATAAATCTTTTGACATGCTGATGGGAGTAGGGTTTAAAACAGTTGTGGAAGTTGTTGTAGGCAAAGGAGTGGGAGCAGGTTCTCTTTCTGTTGCCTTAGGAACTTCTGATGTTGGTTTAGGAGGTAAAACTGCTGATGAGGTAATTGGAGTCACAACTGCTGAAGGATTGCCTTCAGTAGTTTGAGAAATGGGATCAGCAGTTTCCTCTGATGCCTTAGACAATTTGAATTCTGGTGCTACTTCTTTTCCTGGTCTTTGGGATGGTCTATTAGCTTCAGGATCTGGAGTTTGTCTTTGTGTAGTAGCAACTTCAGTTGGTTCCTTAATCATCTCCCCCTTTTTGGCTTCATCCACTTCTGGAAGCCTAATAGAATGAGATGTTGCAGCAGACAACCTTGCCAGTTGATCTTGTGTTTGGTCCATTTTTTTTTCAACTCAGCAAGTCTCGAATTGATCAACCCAAACTGATTGTTAGCTTTTAACTCCCAAGCAGTTGTGAAGGGTTTGAGTTGATCAGCAATAATTTGTTTGAGTGCCTGATACAGGGGACCATCTGAGCTGCATAGTTGGTTCAATTCTATGCTTGTGAGCCCAGGGAATTGGGTAGGTTGTTTTGGTGAAGGGGTGCTTTTTGGGTGATCCTCAAATTGCTCTGAAGATGCCAGTTTTGGGGAACTTTGGGTTAACTGGTCTTTAACCTGATCTTTGGTGACCAGCTTCTTGAGCTTGGATACCTTAGATGCAGGACCTTCAATATCTATCGGCAATTCAGTTTGTGGAATGTTTGATTCATCAACCAAATTAATGGAATCATCTGAATCCCTGATAGTGTCCTCAGAGAGGGCAGGATCAGTTATATCATGAGCTGGACCCAAACCAGTAGTCTCATGAACCTCTTTGTCTTGGTACTGAGGTTTTCCTACTTCTGGCCTTAGGCCTTCATCAGTAGTTGCCAAGTTTGAGGTCTTAGCTATGTTACTACTGTCCTCAGGTTCACCACTGGGTGATAAGTGAGTAGTAGCAGCCTCAAAAGTATCAAAAGTTTGTAAGTTTGGGCTTATAAACTCTTGTTCATCCTCATCTCTCTGGGTTGGGCTAACAGGATCCACATTCATGTCAACTTCTGAAGGCATCTCCCCAATTTGATGTGTTGCTAGGGGAGTGACATGTGGTGAATGGGTTCCTTTTAGTCCTGAGAGAAGTTGGGCAATATCTATTGTTGTGTGTGAGGGTTCAGGTTCAGTAGTTGTGAGGGGTTGGTGTTCAGGAGTTTTGATGGGTTCAGGGTTGGTTTCAGCAGTTTCAAAAGCAGGGTCAACAGTTATTGGTTTCTTAAATCTTTTTCTTTGAAAGATAATTGTGACAGGTTTTCTTTTGGTTGGTGGAGAAGGAGTGTGCTGAGAGGATGTTTCAGCCACTTCCTTTTCAAGTGCAGATTGCACATCAGTAGTTTCAGGTTTCTCCACTTCCTGAACTTTCTTTTTCAGTGACTTGGTTTGTTTTGGTTTTTGTTGTTTAGGCTTTTGAGTTTTCTTTTTGGGTTTGGAAGATGTGGGTTCCTTGGGGATGGGTTGTTCTTCCCCTTGGTCATCTTCTAGCACAAGTGCTGGTTTGTTGTGCCTAGAGAATACTTGAGCAGTTAAAGGGTTTAAAGTTGTTGCTTCTCCCTCAAGTACTCCCTCTCCAAGCTCTTTTATTATGCATTGCATAACAAATCTTGGATACAACAAAAATTTCTTTTTATCATTTTCATGATGTAAAACCAGTTCATTGAAAAATAATTTTGATGCCTTGAAAGGAGTTTCATTTATGATGGAATGAAAAATAGGTTGAAAAGTAGAAGGCATCTGATCTATTGACCCAGTTTTTGGACTAAGACACATAATAATATAATGAAATAATAGTTTATATTGAGGGTCAAAATATTTCTTATAAACTGTTGCTTGTGCCAAAGTACCTTGATAACCACACTCTGTCATGGTTAGATGAATATCTGAGTTTGGAATATGCTCAGGTGACTCAGAATCCTTCAAACCAAGCCTGATGCTTAGTGTTTCTGGTGAGATGGCCATCATTTTCCCTTTTATGGAAGATTTGAGGGAAATCACTTCATTGTTCACCTTCACTGTCTCTGAATTAGCCCAGAACTTATTAAGAGTTTGTTCATGAATGGGTGGATCGATGGTGAAAGCATCATAGTATTGGGATTTCATGATGAGATCAATCATCTCATCATACTGGGACCAGGCTTCATCTTTAACAAAGTAGCCTCTTTGGTTGTGTCCCTGTTTTAACACAAGAGCCATGGTTGTTTTTGATCGAACAGTAATTTTTAGGTTAGAGAAGGGGTTTTGCTTTGAATTTGAGAGAGAGAGAGAGGGAATTTTGCTTTTTGAATGGATAAGTGTTGGAACAGGGTATTTATCAGAAGTTTTTAACCGACTAGGTCAAACTTCTGATGAGTGAAAAGTCTGTTTTACCCTTTTTAGTCAAACTGCTGAAGAAGAAGGTTTCTTCATCAGTGGTTTTAGTCATCTCTTCAGCAGTTTTAACTGCTGATGCAAATGACTTTCAGAACACTTTACTAACTTCTGATTTTCATCAGTAGTTATATCCATTTTGAAAATATCCCATTTTTGATGTTTATCAGTACTTTTCAAAATTTGTTCATCAGAACTTTCTCTTTCTCAAATTTTTGGTCTTCAGAGGTTTGTGACAGATAAGTATGTAAGTGAAAAATAAAATATGTGCAGAACTAAAAAGTGAAACACTTACAGACTTTCTTCTTAATTTAACATCCCAAGCATGGATACTAACCTCTGAAAAGTTGTTGAATCAAGGGGTTTGGTGAAAATGTCAGCTATCTGATTAGCTGTTGTGACATGCTTCACCTCAATCTTGCCTTTTTCATAGCAATCTCTTATGAAATGATACCTGATTTCAATATGTTTAGTCTTTGAAAACTGAACAGGATTTTGAATGATGCTAATGGTAGATTTGCTGTCTACTAAAAGTGGGGTCTTGGTCTCTTTGATTCCATAATCAAGCAGTTGATATTGGAGCCATTGTATCTGTGAAGTACAGCTTGCAGCAGCAATGTATTCAGCTTCAGCTGTTGAAGTTGCCACAGATGTTTGTTTCTTTGATTGCCAGGACACCAGACAGTTTCCTAAGAATTGACAACCACCAGATGTTGATTTTCTTGACATTTTGCAGCCTGCATAGTCACTATCTGAAAAAGCAGTTAACATGGTATTGCTTGAAGCAGGATACCAAATTCCTAAAGTAGGAGTTCCTTTCAGATATCTGAAGATTCTTTTGACTGCAATTAGATGTGATTCTCTTGGTGCAGATTGGTATCTAGCACAGACACAAGTTGAAAACATGATATCTAGTCTAGAAGCAGTTAGATACAAAAGAGAACCTATCATACATCTATACATGGTTTGATCAATGTGTTTCCCTTGATCATCTGGTTCAACTTGTGTGATTGGTGTCATGGGAGTGGAACATGTTTTACAGTCTTGTAAAGAAAATTTGTTCAATAATTCTTTAACATATTTTGATTGATGTATAAATGTTCCATTTGACTGTTGCTTGATTTGCAGTCCCAAAAAGTACTGCAATTCTCCCATTGTACTCATTTCAAATTTTGATTGCATGAGTTTCTTAAATTCTTCACACAGTTTTGAATTTGTTGAACCAAATATGATATCATCAACATAGATTTGAACAAGTAAGACATGATTTCCAACATGTTTTATGAAAAGAGTTTTATCAATGGATCCCCTTGAGAAGTGATGCTTAAGTAAAAAGTTTGAAAGTGTTTCATACCAGGCTCTTGGAGCCTGTTTTAGCCCATAAAGAGCTTTGTCAAGTCTGTAAACCCAATCAGGATGAAAAGGATCCTCAAACCCTGGAGGTTGACAGACATACACTTCCTCTTTTATTTTTCCATACAAAAATGCACTTTTGACATCCATTTGATAAACTTTAATATTGTTGGAAATTGCATAAGCTAAAAATAACCTGATAGCTTCAAGTCTTGCAACTGGTGCAAAGGTTTCATCATAATCAATTCCTTCCTCTTGGGAATAACCTTGTACCACTAGTCTTGCTTTGTTCTTGATGATCATACCAGCCTCATCTGATTTGTTTCTGAAGACCCATCTTGTTCCAATTGGTTGCTTGTTTTCCGGTAAGGGACAGATTTCCCAAACCTGTTGTTTCTTGAATTGAAGCAACTCTTCTTGCATTGCTTGCACCCAATTGTTGTCTTTAAGGGCTTCTTGATACTTCTTTGGTTCCAACTGAGAGATGAATGCTGAGAATAAGCAAAAGTTGGAAAGCTGGTTTCTTGTGAGTACCCCTGATGCAATATCACCCATGATTTGATCCAATGGATGATCCTTGTGTTCAATCAGTTGTTGTAAACCTGTACTGGATAATGGCTCTACAGGTTCTTCAAATAAACCACTGAGATTGATAATATCTGGTTCAGCTGTTATTTGAACTTCAGGAGTTTTAGGTTTAGCTGAATCAGTAGTTTCAAAATGTTCATCAGTAGTTCCTGAAGTTGAAGCTATTGAAACTTCTGAAGGTTTAATAGTTGATCTTCTGACTGTGTTTGGAGTCCATGGTGCAGGACTATCATCTTCAAATCCTTGAAAACCATTTTGAGGAGGTTTGGATGATTCAACAGTCTTTTCAGGTCCGAAATGAAAATTGTCAAGATCAAATAATTCAGCAGGATTTGCTGGAATAAGAGTGTGTTTTAATTCATTGAACTTGACATTCAGTGTTTCTTCTACTATCTTGGTTCTTGAATTGAAAACTTTGTAAGCTTTTCTCAAAGGAGAATAACCAAGAAAATAACCTGTGTCAACTTTTGCAGCAAACTTAGAAATAGAGTCTTTGATGTTGAGGATAAAACATTGACATCCAAAAGCCCTGAAGAAGGAGATAAGGGGCTTTATGCCATGAAGAATTTCATAGGCAGTCTTGGTATGTCTCTTGTTGATAAGAACTCTATTCTGAACATAACATGCAGTGTTGACTGCTTCAGCCCAAAAGTACAAAGGTAGGCCTGAATCAGCTAACATTGTTCTGGCTGCTTCAATTAATGTTCTGTTCTTTCTTTCTACCACACCATTTTGTTCAGGAGTTCTGGGAATGCTGAACTGTCTAACAATCTCTTTAGACAGACAGAATTCATCCAGAGTTTTGTTCCTGAACTCTGTCCCATTGTCACTCCTGATGACTTTGACAGATAGAGAGTATTGCTTCTCTACTTGTAGAATAAAGAACTTGATGATTTCAGCTGCCTCATCCTTGGAATATAAGAAGAAGACCCATGTGAATCTTGAGTAGTCATCAATGATGACCAAGCAGTACTTCTTCTTACCAAGGCTCATAATCTTGACTGGTCCAAATAAGTCCATATGGAGTAGTTGAAGACATGCAGTTGTTTTTGATTCTTCAATAGACTTATAGGAGGACTTATGCTGTTTACCTTTAAGACAGGAAACACAGTGTTCTTTGCACTGATATTCCTTGAAAGGTAGACCTCTGACCAAGCCCATTTTTGTGACTTTATTGATGGTTTTAAAGTTCACATGGCCAAGTCTCCTGTGCCAAAGATCATTTTCTGAAGTTGATGCCTTTGAGAAGAAACAGGCAGTCTTGTTCAATACTTTGTCCTTTTCAATGTCCACTGCATAGACATTGCCACATCTTTTGGCAATCAGCAAAGTATGATCTTCAATAATCTTCTCTATCAACTTCTGGCCTTCTGGTGATATGATCTTGCATGCTGTCTTGGTGAAAAAGGAAGAATATCCTTTGTCACACATTTGTGAGACACTCAGCAAGTTGTACTCAAGGTTTTCAACCAGATTGACCTTGTCAAACTGCATTTTGCCTGAGGATACATTGCCATATCCTAGCACATATCCCTTGGCATTGTTCCCAAAGGACACAGATCCTTCTCTTTGGCTGATAAAATTGTTTATCAGGTATCTGCATCCAGTCATGTGCATTGAGCCTCCACTATCCAATACCATATGCTATTCAAACCTCTGGAGACCCTCTGCACAAGATAGCAAATTAGTTAGTTTTGGCAACCCAAGCCAGTTTGGCTTTGGGTTTGCTCTTGAGAACAGGTGCAGCTTGTTGTGGACCATTTTTAGTAATCCATGTCTTTTTGGCAATGGATTTGTCATTAAGAACAATGGTGGGTTCTTTTTGGTTTCCACCATCAACTTTGGTCATCAGAAGTTTAACCAGGTTTATCAAATCTTTAACTTTAGCAGTTTGTGAAACTGCTGATGAGTTAGGTGAAACTTCTGAAATTGAACTTTGAGAAGATGACCTGTGTTGAGATAAAGGCCTCTTCTTAGAAAGGGTTTTGTTTGATTGTTGTTTGTTGGGAAAAAAGGTATTTTGATAATCTTGTTTTATCTGTTTTCCCACAATCAGTTGTTGTCTTTGTTTATTTAACTGATTTACCTTTCTAAATCTGCAAAGTTCAGTTATGTGGTTAAACAGACCAGAAATTTCACATGCTTTTGCCTTCTCTTTCTTTTTAGATAAATCAAGAGAGCTGGAAGGCAATTTACTGACAAAATCTGATTTTTGAAATAGGTCATCAGCAGTTTTCAGGGTCTCAACTCCTGATGTAGTTGAAACTGCTGATGGCTTATTGTCAGTAGTTTTAACTTCTGCAGTACTTCCCTTTTTGAGGAAGTTTTGATGGTAGGATGTGCATTCCTCCATATCAGAAGTTTGAATCAATTTCTTCCCATCATTATTAGTTTTGTGGGTGAAATCTGTTGGTGATTCAGTGTGGGTATATCCAATGCCAAACTTAACATTGGCTGCAGTTTGTTTGTTAAGTAACATTTGATACCCTTTACAAGACTCAACCCATTTTTCACAATCAACCTTGGTGTCAGCAAGCTCTTGTCTGACATTTCCTAGGCTGTCTATCATAGTTTTAATTTGTGCTTCTGTTTCAATGGATTTATCATTCAGTTTGGAAATTTCTTTGTTTTTCAAAACAATTTTCCAAATCACACTTCATTTGTGTGAATTTTCTTTCCATGTCATTGGATTTGCCTTGTAAATGCACATTAGTTTCTCTAATTAAAGCAAAAGATTCTTTGCAAGATTTAGTGCAAAGCTTTAACAGAGATTGTTGTGATACCTGTGTGAGAGCAGAATTTGAAGAGTATCCTTCAAAAGCCATTAAGGCAAAGTTCTTTCTGCCATTATCAGGTTCTCCCCAGTTGACATCATAGACCTTATTGTCTGCATCCTGACTGCATTCTAATGTGTCATAAGGAAGACTGCTCCAGCCAACATACCCTGAGGTAAATAAGCTTTGTTGCTGAGGGGGTTGTTGAGTTTGTGCAGGTTGTTGAGCAGTTGGAAATGGAGGCATGAGCTGCTGTTGTTGTTGAGCAGGCATCTGAACATATTGTACTTGTGGCACATATTGAACATGTGGAGCTTGTGCCTGTACAAAATGAGCACTCCCTTGAGTTCCATTATTCCTATTATATGAGGGATTAAATTGATTTCCAGAGGACATTGGTTGGTTGTAGCTAGAGCTTCTACATTCTCTAGCAAAGTGTCCCAACTTTTGACACTTATGACATCTAAGTTTAGATTTGTCAAAACCAACTTTTGTTGAATTGTTTAGTCCTAGAAATTTCCTTCCTGACCTTTTATAAAATTTGTTAGTTTTTAAGCTTAACAAGGCCAGTTGGTGCAATATTTCCATTTCTTCTAAGTCATCACTGCTAAAATATTTTAAATCATCCATGATGAAACACATGTTGTCAGCAGTTTGACTCAGTTCTTCATTGTCATAAGCTGGGAAAGATCCATCTGATGAGATCCCAGCTGTTATGTCAATGTGGTCAAAAGAACCAAAATTATTAGAAAAGGATGGTGAGTCATGTCCTAATAGGGCTGTGCTACCCGGAGTATAGTCATCAGCAGTTTTACCAGATTCTTGCAACTTTTTCTTTTGATTGATTTCTCTCTCAAAAGTTAGTAATTTACCATGTAACCTAGTTAGGTTCAAGGTGTTAAAATCTGAACTTGTTCTGAGGACTATAGAGTAAGTTTCCCATTTTGAAGGTAAAGACCTTAAAAATCTATGCAACATAGACTCATTTGAATAGGTCTGATTGTTTATTTTTAACTCAGAGATGAGTGAAGAAAATCTTTCAAATTGTTGTGTTAAAGATTCACCCTCTATGTGAGTAAAAGTTTCATATTGTTGAGCCAATATTTCTCTGATGTTGGCCATCACCTCAGCAGTTCCTGCAAACTGCTCTTTTAGGCAGTCCCACAACTCTTTGGCACTTTCACAGAGTAAAAGGCCAGCATAAATTTCGTTTGGGAGAGCCATAGCCAACATGGAGAAAGCTTTTGCATCGAGCTCAAACTTTTGGAAATCTTCCTCCGTGTATTCTTTTGGATCTTTTGGTCTTTCAGTCTTTCCCTCTGGATCACAAACAACTAGTTTGTGAGGTCCAAAAACTACAGACCTCCAACATCCAGTGTTTGTTTGGGAAATAGTATGTGCCAACCTCTTAGACCATATGTTATATTCATTTCTGACTAACATAGGAGGTTTGTTGGCAGATCCAGTATTGTAGGGGTCCATTTTTAAGAAGTTTGGATTTGTCAATACTTCCTTAAAGTGATGGATTAAAAAGTGAGCCTTTTATCCTTTATTGAATATCAATATTGAGCCTGTGTCTGAATCTCAATTTGTTAGTGTGACAACTCGGGTAAATCTCTCTCTTGGTTTCTATCTTTTGTTTGTTTCTTTTGTTACTCCTTTTGGTACTTGTGCAATTTTCGGGACGAAAATTCTTCTAACGTGGGGATGATGTGACACCCGACAAATTCAGGTTGACAACATTGTCTAGGTCAAAGTATACCTTAGCGAGTCACGCGTATATTATACTTAACTGGGTCAGTTAAGTCGTGTTATGGTTCGGGAACTGTTATAATTAATTATCGGGCCTAAAATAAAACCGAGACGTTTTACGTTTATACGGGTTCGATACGCGGTACAAGTCACCTACCATCAAACCCTAGGTATATAAGCATCTTATTCTTCTTCTTCTTCTCATTTTTCATCCAACACACAAACCCTAGCCACACTCTCTCTCTAAAAACCGGTTTCTCTTTCTCTCTACCATCTCTCTCACTCTCTCGTCTCCCTCTCTCTCTCTCTTGCTGGATATGAGCCGGCCGACCACCTCCCTTGGTGGCGGCGGCGTGTCATTGCTGGAACCAAGGAGGAAGGCGGCGGATCTGTAGGTTTTTCAGGTTGGAGATCGAGGTGGAGATGGGGGATCGAGTCAGATCTGGTTGTTTCAGTTGCTCAGGTGATGTCGGGGGTGGTTGTGGTGGTTTCGAGGCTGGTGGTCGACGGGGTGTGTCTGCAGGTTAGTGGAGATGGTGTCGGTTCAGGGTGGTCATCGGTGGTTTCTTGGTGGTGTCGCTGGATGGTGGTCGTTGGGGCCCGGTGGTGAGTTTGAGAGGTAGGGGTTTTGTTTCAGTTGTGGTCCGATGGTGACGGTCTTGATCGTGGTGGCTCTCAGGCGGTCCGATGGGGTTGTTGGCTCGGGTCAGTCATGGTTACTCGGGAATCGGGTGCAGCAGGTCGAAGGGTTTGGGATCAGATCTGCTCGGGTTTGTTTTGGGGCGCTGGTTCATAGGGTCGGGTTATGGTGACTGGTTGTGTTGGTGGTCTTGGCTCGGGTCTTGGTCAGAAATGGTTACGGTTCGAACCTGGTCAACTCGGTCTTACGCGCATACGATTCGGTATAACTTGTATTCGAGTTTCCTATTTATTTATTTGTAGATATTATGTATTTATAAATATTGTATATTTGTAAATATTATGTATTTATGAATATTATATATTTATAAATATATTGATTCGAATGAATTAGTTTTAACTCGCGAACGGACCGAATAATAATAAACGTTAACTATATAAACGGACGATTTGGTAAATGGTTAACTTGACGTGACTTATATCGAACATCAGACTAAATATAATTGGACTATATTGTCGGACTATATTATATATATATATTGGTATATATATGTATTTATATAATTAGGTGTGTTTAGGTATCGAAACGTATAGAATCTCGTGAATCGGAATGTTTGGATAAAATGAATTGATGAATTGTGTTTGAAAGTTGATTTTGCGGAAAATTGTAGACAACGGGTGTTGTCTGGTTTGAACAAAAACAGAGGAAACTCTGCGCAAATTTTTATAAAAACCAAAACGTAACGAACTGCTATTTCTATTAAATAAATTCCCTTCAGCGTTTTGGACAAATGCATTATTATATACAAAATCAAGGTGTTTTCAAAGACTAGCTATTTATAACAGTAAAGCTGATTTTCAAGCGATATTTGAGAAAAAGTAACAAATGTTATTAATCGTTTTTAATAACTAAACTTGTTTTCCTCAAAGAGTATTTTCTAAAATGATTTACGAGATGATCTTCGGCTCAGGATAGTTATACGTTTCGGGGTTATAGTCCAACAAGGTTTACACACGAATAGTGACAAGTGTGAGACTTGGGTACTATGTTGTGTGTAACACGAGAATTAAGATGAGTCATGTTCGGTTCGTAGAGTTGAAACGTTTTGAGACTCATGTTGGTGCACACGAGTCTAGGCAGTCGGGTAGACTATCTTTTAAGCGGTTAATAAGCTAGGTTTATGTGTGATAGACTGTTAAGGTGTCCTTTGTTGGTAACTAGGGCACGAGGAAGTCGGTCGAGGTTTCAGGCTTTGTTTGCTAGCTTAGCATGGACATTAAGGTGAGTTCATAACCCCACTCTTTACTGTTTTTGTAAATGTTTTCGGGGGGAAGACATGCTTCTGTTATGAAAAACTGAGGAACTTAAAGCGAAACAAAGTTTTGGAAAATGAAACGGGTTGCGTGAGTTCACGGCCCCACTTTTAACTGGTTTCACTTTTCGGGGGAGAAAACATGTGTTAAACTAATGTTTTGGTAACAACTGTCATACTATGGGTTTTCTATGGTTTACTATACGATCTTTGGAAGTCCCGGGGGGAACCATGAATGTGCGGGTTTGCACAACGGGGAAATGTGAATAGCGCTATTGGGAGTGACCAACCCCACTCGTCGGCTTGGAGGGCCGGGCGGGTGCATATTGTCTCAAACAGGAACAGGTTTACTATTCGGGCACAACATCTGGTTTGCGAGTTAGTAATGGTTTTCCAATCGTAGTAGTAACAAAACATACGCCTGGCTAGCGTACTTTGGTATACATTTTGCATAGTATTGACAGGGTGAACATGGTAACACTTTTGGAACTTGGTAACATTTGGTAACATTTTTGCAAAACTTATGAACTTACCAACTTTATGTTGACTTTTTAAGTATGTCTTTCAGGTTTAAACTATGGTAACGGCACGGTTGGAGTAGGTGACAGTTGGGACCGGGAATCCTAGAGGGTTAGCAATGGCGTTCAGGAAACAAGAGTTTTAGATGCATCTTTCCGCTGCGTTGGCAAAGGCACCAAACGTCACAACCGACTAGGGGAAAAGTCGGGGTGTGACAGTTAGATTGATTTTGATCAGATTAACCAGATGCTCTGATACCAATTGTTGGATCAGTGGCTTAGTTTTATGAACACTTATGTGTTATCAGATTTATATATGAGTTATTAAGCAGCGGAAAGACAAGTGTTCAAAGGTCTAAAAGATCACTTTGATGAGGAGTTATTACTCCCCCTTGACTGAATAATAAATGAGAAACAGTAAATACAGTTAAGTGTAAAGCAGTAAAGCAATTTATGTTTCTCAGATGTGAAATGGAATTATAAGTTTAAAGCCCAAAGGATTTCAATTTAAGATCAAAGATATTACGCAAAATCACATATCAAAATAGATGAACAAACTCATCTATTTATAGACTAAAGTACTAAACTGTTGTCTGAAGTAATCTAAGATATTTAACAAAGATATTATGCTAAGATAAGCTTACAACAGTCTGTACATTGAAACTTGAAATCTAGACTTTAACAAAACAATATAATAATCAAACTGCTGATCTTTAAGTCGGTTAGAAGCTTTTGATGCAAAGTGCTGATGAGTGACAAACTGCTGATGAGCAGTTTGTCTTCAGCAGTTCTTCAGTGAAATGTCTGGTTAGACTTCAGAACTTCTGATGAGCTTACTCTTCAGTACTTTGGTGTTTGTTCTTCAGTACTTCTTCTTTTGTTTTTCAGCAGTTCTATACTTAGGCAGATATGAATTAGACTAAGGTTATCAAAAGGTGGTTTCGTCAATCCTCTTTGTCCCAACAGAAATATCTGAGATATCTGAAATGTATTGCTGTGAAGTGGGAGAAGGGAATTCTATACTTTTATAGATTCCATGATTTACAAACTCTACCGTACTGGGCGGTGAGAGATATTTGTAGGTTTCGAATGACCAGTGCTTCAGTGAATAACAGTGTGGTTGAATGGTTTGCTGATAAACATGTCTGGGAGAGCAGGACGAGGTGGGATATGTTTAAACCTCAGTACCCGAGAAGGAAAGTTCATAAAGCTATTGATCCAAAGACGGGTAGAAAGAAGGTGACTTTGATATACAAATCTCCGGTTGTTATGAAGAAGATACTGCTAATGCCAATACAACAACATTTCAGTGCAGACTTTGTTGTTTGGTATTATGATTGGAGAAATGCTGAAGCTGTGATCGTATTGAGAGATGGGAAGGATGCTTACAAGAAGATATATGTTTTTGACCCAATGTGGCTCATAAACTGTACTTTTGAAGACATCATCATGTTATATTACAATCCGATCTACAGTGACCCCAATGATGCAGAACAAGCAATGAAATATCAACAGGTGGTTGGAGTTTGTTTTGCATATGATATAAATTCTGGTAACAATCTTGAGAAGAAACTTGGTGAGCGTGTGAAGGTAAATAAAGTGCCAAAGCGTTCGACGAAGAGAAAATTGGAACCAGAAATGACTAAAGATCAACATAAACAACTTCGTCTGAAGCTGATGAACAAAGGTATGGATGAAGCGCGAAGGCAATCCAAGCAATAGTCGAGGGGGAGTTTGTTGATGCATAATGTGCGACTAGTGCTTTGGATTGCTACATAAACATGTTTTGATAAAAACGTAAAGGCGAAGGTGGTTTTGGAATGGGGCGAATGTGGAATTTGGAGGGCGAAGGTAGAAGTGACTAAAGAAGATTTCCAGGTTCGTGCTACACTGGAGGGCAAATGTGGAAAAGTTTCACATTCGACCTTACGTCAGGGGCGAATGTGCAGTAGTATAAAAGGAAAAACTTTATTTTATGATGTAACTTTGATCATTTGAGTCGTGTGTGTCAGAATAGAGCTCTCTAGTTTTTGTGTTTATTCAAAGTCGGTCTGTATTGCTTGTAAACCTTATTGTTATCATATTTCTACAAGTAATTAATGAGAATGGTGATTAAAAAGCTTAATCTACGTATTTGATTCCTAAACTATCACTTTGTGTCTGTTCTAGGGTTTCCCCACCTGGAATAGAGACTTGTATGATCAATTCTTACTGTTTTACATAAAACGATCCTTTACAAGATCTATTTGGTTGACACCCCCACTCTTGGTTAGTCGCTCTAACCGCTCACATACAAAAGAGTGTTAGTATTCTACAATACATACATTGTCTTTAGTGTACAATGCGTGAGGCACAACAATCAAGAGGTTTGGTTACAGGACTCATGGTTTGCATAGTGATCATTTGCCTAGCTAGCATATGATTCGTCATACACGAATTACACGTTGGTTTTACTCATCATAACCAAAACCCATTAACTCACCAACATTATTGTTGACAAAACTCGTTATGCATGTGTTTCAGGTAAATAGATGAAGGGCCACAGGGATTTGAGGGAGAGGTTCGAGCAAGCACTGTGTGGTACCACTATGACGGTTCTATCTTATTGTCTTAATGTTATTTAGTCATGAGATTAATATACATGTATTCTCTTTTATTAACGCTATGGTGACGTTTTTATAATATTAGTGACAATGCCCATCTCATACGGTGGTACTGTTTTGAATAAATTTATGTGATTGCTTGAACCTTGTGCTTGAAAACTTTTCGGTCGTTACATCTCGTGTTTCCGCCTTTGCGGGGTGTGACAGTGACATCCTAAGTGAAGTAGAGTATGATGTACAACAATTAAATGAAAATTTGGAAAAATGGACTTTATACACTAATGGTGATTCAAACCTGAGAGGTACAGGGTTAGGAACACTACTAAAAAGATTTGGGGCTTCGTCTTGAAACCAAGATCCCTCCACCCCAAACCATTGATTGTTCAGACATACATATAGCAAATTGTTCAGAACCTAAATTATTTAAAATCCTAACGTACCATTTTCCGAATATAACTAAGCTGTTACCATATTTATACATATCTAGCACTCTACCTCACTTTTTCTGATTTGGAAAACAAAATTATTTTTACCAAGTAATATTTGACCAAAACAACAACATTGCAAGATATCAAAAGAATAAAGGAGGAACAGAAGGATGTAGAGCCAAAAGATTATTAATTATATTTATTCATAAGGGATGTCAACCCCTAGCTTCATCCCAAACCAGGACCCATCCACCAGGGGTCAACATTTATAGTCCAGGTCTAAAAAGATGTGGGGATTCGTCTTGAAACCAAGATCCCTCCACCCCAAACCATTGATTGTTCATACATACATAAAAGCAAATTGTTCAGAATTGTTCAACTAACAGAATACCACAAAAAAACTACCACAAACTCTAAAAGTGGGCTCCGGCCTAGTCATCACATCTCTCATCGCCCACTAGTGTATCCACCTGGAACTCTTTCGCCACCTCAGGCTCCTTCACCTCAGCATCCTCAAGATTTGCGGTAGGAACAGGCTCATGGACCACCTCTTTTCCGTCTAGGCTCTTTATCTTTCCCTGCCAGGCCTTGACATCCCACTCTTCTTGGTTGAAGTTAGGATCCTTAGCTTGCGGGGCCATCCTCATCCTAGCCTGAGGATAGAAACTGTGGCAGACTTCATGAGACCCTGCCTGTACTCCTCCATCTCCTTCTCATTTCACTGCACCATCTTAGCCTGCTCAGATTTCACCAGCTTTAGCTCAGCCTCTACCTTGGCCAACTTCTTCTCAAGGTGTTTACCCTTGTCATGGGAAACCTTCTTCACATCCTCAAGTGTGGCCTTGGTGTCATTGAGCTCTTTGGCGACGTCATCCAGGGTCTTTAGCAAATATTCATGTCCCTACAAGGAAAGAAAAACAAGTAAGTGTTTCATCCTTAACGTTTATTCAAAAATTATTGTTGTCATCCTCAGGATAACACTATACCTGGAGAATAAACAGGGAAATCTTGGCCAAGACATCCTCAGAGCTGAGACCTTGAAAGGGAGAAGTCTCTTGGGCTGAGGCAGCATCAGTCTTCTTCTTCATAGAGGATGCCTGGGCCCTAGGCTTAGGAGAAGGATTGGTCATCCTGGAGCTGGATGGTGAAGTGATCTTAGCATCCTTGACATCTTGGCTATCAATCTCATCCAAGTCAAAGAAGGCAGATTTCTTTGCTGAAAAATATAAAAAAAATAGGTTTAGACAGGGATACATGAAATAAACATCCTCAGGATGTAAAAGGTAATACTTACCAGACATCTCGGTGGCTTGGCTAGTGGTGTAGCTTTCCTCTACCTCAAACGTCCTTGCTGAGGGAGGTAACTCAATTACTTCCTTATATCTTATTAAAGAATCGTCGAAAGGAGGAGCAAGTTTAGCAAAAGAAGCACCTATAACACAAAAAATTTCAAAATGTTAGGGGCTGTTTGGTAGGATCTGTCTGATTAAGTGCTGAATCATTAAGAGGGTCTGAATGGTTAAGAGGCTCTGAATCAATAAGTGCTGAACCAATAAGTGCTGTTTGGTTGAACCTCTGAATGACTGTGTAGAATGACCTTTTCACCCCAGCACATTTTTTTACAGAATAAATGTATCTGTTTGATCAGAGTTGTGAATGATTGTACTAAATAATGAAAGAAAAATATATAACATCATAGAAATTGAAATGACACATAAATATTCAAAATCCTAGGAAACAAACCCAAATCCAGATAGAAAATAATACATGGCGTCCAACTGTAATTTTAATTATGTGAAATTAGCTGATTCCACAGGATATAACTACAAAAAATTTTATCCTCAAAATAAACATTAACATATGTATACCTATTTTTATCTAAGACATAGAGATATCATCCCCATAAGGAAGGGAATCCCTCCTCACAAAGAAAAACTTTGACTTTCAGGACCTATCAGATTTTATGACATTGAACAGGAAAGGAGGTTCTTTATTGACAAGCTGAAGAACATAACAGTTTGACCCGTGTGTTTTCAACTTATATATACTAGTAGGCAACCCGCGCGATGCAGCGGTGGCAACAATATAAAACTCGGGTGAATTTGGTTTTTCACGTTGCAACAGAAGCTTCATGCCCGAAAAAGATTGTTTACAATAATGCTAAGATTTTTTGCGGTGTACATGAATATAAACATTTTTTATATTCATGGTAGGAGGAATATGATTTTAAACATCGGTAAATTTGATTAGGGGTGTTCAGAATTCGATTCGGATTCGAAAAATTCAAAATTCGACTTAGTTCGATTCAATTACCAAGAATTCGATTCGATTATTAAGAATTCGAATTCGATTAAATTCGAATTCGAGTCCAGTAAATCGAATACGAATCGAATACGAATTTATGATTTTAAATTCGATTCGATTCGAAATTCGAATAAAAACTATACACGTATATTTTTTAAATATATATACACATGTATACATTATATACACAAATATACATGTTGAAAAAAAAACTTTTAAATTTTGGTGAAACTATAAGAACTCATAGTCTCTACAACTTTTATCATAACCATATTTTACATATTTACCTTATACATTACAAAACTCTAACGGACTATACACTCTACTGTTTTTACTATTCTCGTATTTGACATATTGTTGTTTATCAATGTTGTAGATTAGTATTTTATATTTTAAAAATGATGAGTTTGTGTTAGTTTTAAAACTAAAACTAAAAAACTTCTTATTTATGCTGAATTTGAACTAAATCGAATTTATTTGAATTCGATTCAAATTCGAGTTACTTATTCGAATCGAATAAATTGAATTTTAAACGAATACGAATCGAATACGAATTTAGGTAAAAATATAAAAAAATCTAGAAATTCGATTCGAATAATTCAAAAATTCGTTATTCGATTCGTTAAACACCCCTAAATTTGATTTGTAAAGCCAATAACTTTATTTATATTCATGTACTGTATCATGGTAGAAGGAATTTGACTTGACCATCATAAAAAAATTAAATTTTATTTGTAAAGACATTTCATTAATTACATATATGTAGCATAACTTCATATGTAATAAGTCATTCACAAAGTTGAAGTATTGAGTACATGTATAAGGCTATATCAATCAAACATCTTATGTCTTAATCTAGGCTATGTCCATAGTTATGAAAAATTAATGAGTTCAGGAACATGGAAATTTCAAAAGCAAAAAGACAATCAAAGGAGCCTGAATCTATTTCTAGTCAATCTCCAAATTTCAACCTCGCTAACATGTGACATCAATTGAGATAATTACACACGCAAGCTCTAAGGTCTCATGATTTGGCTTGCTTGTTTAAGCTCATGCTCAAGTTGTGTAAGGTTGATTCAACTATTTTCATGCCACAATGACCTCTCATGGGCCTGTTGTAACATATTAAGAACACACTTGGTGGCTTTATTAACTCATATGCGATGGTCATGCATCCAACTTCCTAAGTTTAATATGAACAACATAACTCGTATGCATTGTTTTGACTTAATTAATTTGAGATTAATGTCAATTTCTAAAGATTATCTAAAAATATATACTTTACAACGTTTTTATTAGGATGCTTTATTCAATGGTTTTGGATGAATTCAACTTAGATTACAAAATCCCATATAAAATGAGGCTTATATAATCCATAGTTGCATACAGAGCACTAACTGGTGACTTTATTAAATGTTATGCGGTGGTCATGCATTCTATTTGGGTTTTAAGTTATTACTCATGAGTCAAACGGATAAACTTAAAAAGGCTTAGCTAAATAAGAAATAGGTTGAATGAGGCGTATTTGGAAAAGAAAAAGTAATGAAACTAAAACCCGAATACATACTGATGTCTATGAAATAGTTGGATTAAAACAAAA
Source organism: Ambrosia artemisiifolia (assembly GCA_032199755.1). Taxonomy (NCBI): domain Eukaryota; kingdom Viridiplantae; phylum Streptophyta; class Magnoliopsida; order Asterales; family Asteraceae; genus Ambrosia; species Ambrosia artemisiifolia. Next base: position 27,946,957 of record CM063524.1, on the reverse strand, counting down.
TAAAATGTTTTTCAAATCATAAGCAATAGAAAAGGGACATATATTCAAGCAAAAAAAAGTATAAAGTAGAATTTGGGTAGTCATTAATGTATGTGCAAAGGATCGATTAAACAATGAAGAATATGATCAAACAAGTTCAATTCAGACGCAGAATCTCTGAATTGATCACGAAATGATAATAAAACTAGCAAAACACACAAATCATCATTAACACATCCATTTCATTCATTAACATAACCATTAATCTCTTGAAAAGCTTGTTTACAATGATATAACTAAATACAGACTCAACAAGAACCCTAGGGAGAAACACACACTGAGAGGGAAACAAAATGATCAACTACTTAACTCAAAAACTGATTCAGCCTTATATAGACCTGCACATTTGACCATTTGATTGGGCGAATGTGCACGTTCGACCAAACATACTGGGGGAATCAGCATAATCAACAATAACAAACTACATTTCGACCTCTTAGCATCTCCTTCGACCAAACTAAAACACCTTCGACCAATTAAGCTTCACCTTCAACCTTCTAGAAACAACAAAACATAATATGATTGGCAATTCAATAGCACTAGTCGCACTTTCGTGTATCTACAAACTCCCCCTCGACTATTGCTTGAATTACTTCAACCTTCGTTCTTCATCCAAACTTTTATTCATCAGTTTGATATGCAAACGCTTCTTTTGTTCTTTCGTCATTTCTGGTTCACGAGTTTGTTTTTGTTTCTTCTTCTCAACATTCTGAATCTTAACAAACTTCCCCAGTTTCTTATCGTAATCACATCCCGCATTGACATCCCATGCAAAACACGTAAATACCACACGTTGGTATTTAGCTGCCTGTTCTTTGTCATTCTCTTCACAGCAAATCGGATTATAATAAAGCATGATGATATCCTCGTGTGAGCAATTAATCAACCACATCGGGTCAAAGATATGAATCTTCTTGTAATTTGTCATACCATCTTTCAGAACAATAATAGCCTCTGCTGTCTTCCAGTCATAATACCACCACATAAAATCTTTCGAAAAGTGTTGTGGAATCGACATCAAAGGAATATGCTTCAACACTTTTGGTGGTTTATACTTCAAAGTCACCTTGCATAACCCCGTTATCTCATCTTTCTCTTTCTTAAGCACTATCCTCTTTGGATACTGTAGGGTAAAAAAATTCCATTTCGTTCTGCTTTCTCTAGCCATACGATCTGCAAAGTAACTAACAGCACAGTTGTTTACCGAAGCACTTGACAATTCATGTCTGCAGATATCTCGAACAGCCCAATAAGGTAGTGTTTTAATGTCATGGAATCTGCTGAAATACATAATTCCTTTCTCCCATTTCACTGCAACACACCTAAGCTGTCCCAAATACTTCCATCTGAGAGCTCTTCCTTTAAACAATTCGTTGTGAAACTTGTAGAAACTACCTTGTATTTCAACTTTCGGACGGTTAGCTTCTTTTTCCTTTAGTTTTCTAAGCATTCGTTCAAGTCATCAGATTGTTCATTATTTGGCTTTTGACAGTCTGAATCTTTAAACACTTCTTCAACGAACTCCTTACTCTTTTCACGAGCAAGTTTCTCAGCCTGAATCAATACTTCTTCAGAAAATTCAGGAAATCCAGAATCTTTATCATTCTTAAAGTATTCTGGATATTCCTCACTAGTAATATCCTCAATCTCCACTTCTTCAAACACTGGAACATCTCTATCATCAGAGTGATTACCTGCTTCTTTCTCAGGTATATTTGGTATTTGATTCTCTTTCATCAACTCTTCAAGAGATTTACCAACCTGTTTAGCCAGTCCTTCCAATATTTCTTTAGACACGGCTGCAGAAACTTCTCCATCTTCCAAACCAGGATCATTATATTCAAGCTCAAAACACATATCATCTGACTCAAATATCTCTGGAAATCTACCAGTCATTTCAATCGTATAAGCTCTATTAGTCAACATCTGGCGATATAATCTTTTATCTTCTTCAGATAAAGCTCGAATTTTCTCATTCCAGAAGATACTGTCATCATCAGTATAGCCACCAGGAGCTTTTGAACTAGACTCTCCTTTGTTCTTACCTGATCCTCTCTTCTCATACTTATACTTATCAGTATTGTCATCATCATCACTATCAGCAGAGCTATTATCATCACCTGAATTATTATTTGAACCATCATTATCATCATCATCTTTCCTTTTATTCTTATCACCAGCATCATCATCTAATTCATCATCATCTTCTTCATCCGATGGTTCAAAATCAACCTGTTCTTCTTCACTTTCTTTATCTTTCTCTCCATCTTTAAGTTGTGGAGGTTTTAAGTATAAATCGTCAATGAGACTCTTCATACTTTTGTTGCTTGCTCTCAGCTTCTTGTTTTCAAGCCTCATAGTGATAAACCTTCGAGTGTTTCTTTGTTCATGCAATAACAACTTCTGATTTTTATCCTGAAGTTGTTTGATCTTTGCTTCTAATTCCTCTTGACTTTCCTGTGAAGATACAACCACTTCTAACGTATTTTTATCATTATTTTTCAACTGTTCAATCTCTGCTTGTTGCTGATTAATGATCTTCATCATATCTGCAAGCTTCTGGTTAACTGCTTTCATCACATCACTATCAACAGTAACCTGTGGTGTTGAAGCTTCAGCAACTGGAGTCTTTTGTTTCTTAAACTTCTTCAAAACTCTATCCAACGCAGCATTAAAATCATCTGTTGGAAGTTCAGTTTGCTCAGCAGCAAATGTTTTCTGTTTCTTCGCTGCTGGGGATGTCATAGGAGATTTAGAGCTAGAAGCTTCAGGCACTTTCTTTCCTGCAATCAACTTCTCAATATCTCTAGCTCTTTTCTACTTTGGCTTTAGAATCACATCAGCCTTTGCTTTATTCTTGTAAATTGGCTTTTTCTGTTTCTCTCCAGTCTTAGGTGATCCTTCAAAATCTTCAGCTCCTAGACTTAAACCTTCATCAATATCATCTAACTCTATTGATCCTTTCATCCTCTATTCCTCTAATGTTTTGTTCAGACTTTCAGATTCACCAGCCACAGTGGCCTTGGGCGTCGTGCTCTTAACAGTCTCACTATCAGAATCCCATCTCTCTTAAATTTAAGTTTCTTCTGAATCAACTGAATCTTCATCCACCAAGTGTATTCCTTTCTTCGCAACAGTCTTTTTCCTTCTAGAAACTTTCTTTGGTGGTTCCGCATCATCTTCTTTCTCTTTTCCTTTACCTTTACCACTCTTTGCACCAAAATTTACCACTTGTCTTTTCCTTTTAGCCTCAGGATCAACAGGAAATAATGGATTGTCATTATCAGATTCACTGTTGTCATTTCGTGCTTTATCAACACCCGGATCTTTATAACCTCGATTGATCAGGTGACCAAACAGATTCTTAAAAGGTGGTTGTTCATCCTTTGACAAACCTTTATAACCCTTCATTCTTGCTAATGTAAGACCCGCAAAACCGGTGTCAAACAGTTGGGTTAAAACTCTTAAATATGCAAAAACATGAGTACATTTTCTTTCGAAAGAGTATGTTTGAATCAAAGTGTACGCAGCGGAAAATCAATTAAATTAAAATTTACAAAACCCATGAAAATTATTATTCAATTGTAAATCGAATTTAATACTTATCATGAGTATAGAAAAATCGTCTTCTACTAGAAATGCCTTCAATTGCCGGGTAGCTTCTTGCATCGCCAAGCTGTCATCCATCCATGAATCTTTTAACCTGAAATCAATCTAACGTGTATGCAAAAGTCAGCTACGCTGAGTGAGTTCAAGTTTTATAAATTTATATAAACAAGTAATTTGTTAAAATAAGATTTAACAAAATACCTCAACCTTAGAGTTAACAATAAGCGCAAACCGCTAATTTGTTTTTCCCCCAAGCAAAATCAAAGTCTAGGATAAGCGAAATCTGGCTATTTATCTCAAGACCTCAATTACCAAATATAATAAGCGCATTCCGCTTATCAACACAAAGTACAATCAAGTCTATTTAACTCAACCAAGCTAGAGATTAAAGTAGGCATATCCCACTTCTGTCATAGCTCAGTTTATAAAAAAATACACATAATATAATTCAAACCAAAGCCAGAGATTAAAGCAGGCATATCCCACCTCTGTCATAGCTTAGTTTATAAGAATACATCTAATATGACTTATGTAACAATCCTGACTCAAAACCAAGACCAGAGATCAGAGCAGGCATATCCCACTTCTGTCATAGCCTAGTTCGACATATCAGGTAGCCACTAAACATAGTCTATTATATTTAATAACAGGTATAACATAAACTAAGTACAACCATGACACAAAACCAATACGATAGATTAGAGCAAGCATATCCCACTTCCATCATAGCCCAGTTTATAAGGTCATGTAGTTGCCAAATACAGTTTACGAAAATATATAAATATATATAACCTAAACAGGTAGCAAGTCAAAACAATACCCGATTTAACAAGTAAGGTTTCAAATACGTGACCAAGACATTAAGCGCATTCCGCTTATTAAATAAAAACTTAAGCCACACTTTAATCAAGACAATAGTCTATTCATATATATATATATATATGTGTGTGTGTGTGTGTGTGTATAATAACACATATAACTCAAACCATATAGTATCACATTAGGCGCATTCCGCCTATTCACGTTTCATGCCAAATATTATATATGAGTAGATATGGATTTCTATCGTACACAAAAGCTATACCATAAATCGGAGTAGGCCTATCCCACTTCTAACAACACATATAACTCAAACCATATAATAACACATAGGCGCATTCCGCCCACTTACGTTTCATGTGCCAAAATAATATATATGAGTTAATATAGATTTCGTTCGTTCACAAAAATTTTTATAACTTCAAAAAAATATTTTGTGACTTCATAAAAATAATGGTTTAGCATGCACGTTAGCCCAAAGTATTAGAAAATAATAACTAAAAGAGTGGGCACAAGAACTCACTGGTTACAAAGCTTCCAAATCCAAAAGCTAAATCGCCTTGAACCGCGACTCATCTTGTCTAACACCGGGATAAGTTCTCCATATGCATGGCCAACAACAATATCCTCATCACACCCCACACCTACGTGACTATTAATCCTCATCACAAGATGGTAAAATTCCATCCACTCTCTTCTGTGCAAAACACACATATTTACATATTCATTTCCATGCATCGATGCCCATGTATAATAAGCCATGCACACCTTACTTTTCAGTATTTAATACTAATATGTATCACCTTCAACTATGGGATAACATTCTGACCTCCCATTTAATCTTTATCAACATCCAATTCTAAAACAAGAGAGGTATATATATACAAACCTATATATAAACTCGTGCATAGATAATCTGCTCAAGATCCCATGCAACATGATTATCTACTTAAGCACAAACCCATCACCATAAACCTTTAACAACTCACCAAGTTCATCAACGCCCTACACTATTATCACCAACGTGTTCCGTCATAACTGTGATCATTACCGATTACTAGAACCGCGTTGTACGCCGCTTCAGGACAACTGGCCATCACCATCGCTTATGACCACCATATGCCGCCACCCTCATCTTCACAGCTACTATTTAACACAATAATGAACATCGAGATAAGTAATCGGGTTTTCGCGAGCCTGAATCATGAAGGAGACGGTGGCGAGTGGCGGTTCTTTTTCGGTTGTGTGACCCCTTTTCTTGAGCAAAATGAGAGGAAGTGCTATATAGAATTTCGGAGTGTTTCCATACTAGTGGAACCTCAAACTTTAATAGAGTTTAAATTAACGATTTCCATATTAATGGAAAATAACAAGCATTCAAAGGTGACAGCATAAATCTCGTAACCCCGGGTCATATGCTGTGTTTAATAAGGACACACACTCATTGCCTTTTTAAGTTTCAAACTATTTCCATTATTTTGATAATTGCCTCCCAAAACCATTTAGTTTCGCAAACATGCCATTCTTTTCTCATTTGCCTTTAAAATAGCGAATTAAACTTATTTTAATTAAAATAAGTTTGTATACTAATTGCAAAAGCGTTTGAAAAAAAATTTATGACCAAAGAAATTTGATGAACTCTTATATCGACATATTTAAATAAACTATTACGTTAAAACCTGTCAACGTATCCGATCAATAATCATCTGGGTGACCGATTCGGTAAGATAATTAATCGGCGAATTTTCGGGATGTTACAGCTAATGTGTTTAGATTCATATGATCCTGAAAAACAATCTGAATAGGATCTCTTTTCAAATTCTTGTACTTCTCATCAAAAATCATTTGCAAAAATCTCGGATAAAGTAAAAACTTCTTGTTCTTCAATCCTTTCATCATTTCTAACATGTGTTCAAATATCATTCCAGATATGTTAAAGGGTTTGTTCAAGACTAGGGCAACCATCAAAGAGCTAATACTCTTTCTCATTACGTCATAGCCTCCTCTCACCGATCCAAAGACATGTAGCAAAACGTGAGCAAGGTACTTGAACTGCGGGCACAATTTTCCTTTGTGTAATGAACCATCAGTAAGCGGTCCATTGTATTTCATTCTCAGGAAACACTTTCTTTGTTCAACAAATGACAAAACTCTTGGATCAGTCGACTTGTCTTTTAACTTCAAAGCATGTCTAATATCATCTTCAGAAACATTCACTTCCTCCCCTGAATCTTAGATGCAATAGTTGTTACATTGTTTCTGAAATCCAACTTTGCATTTGTCCAGAAATCTTTCTGATGATCTCGGTATATAATAGCCGGAGTAGCAATAGCAGTAACAACCCGACATCTCTTCGAAAACTCAATGATGCCAGTGAATTCAGTATGTTTCTTCAGTTCTTCGAGATAAGCACAGCAGTTATGTGCCTCTTCAAATGGTAACTCAATCTCTGGTTTCTTTCCTGCTGCCTTTTTTGTCAAATCATCAGGAATATTGGAACTCTGGGGCTCAGACATGATTAGACTGCAAAACAAATCAAGAAAACACGTTAAAAATAATCAAAATATGAGATTTTGAATTTTGGATTTCCACATTCGACCAAACAGAAGGTTCGAATGTGAGAATTAGAGGTTCGAATGTGGAAAATGGATCGAATGTGAAAAATTAACTTCAAAAATTTTCATTCGACCATTTAGTCCACTTTCGACCATATGAAAAACTACATTCGACCAAAAAGTTACATTCGACCCTTAAGAGATGGTCGAATGAGTCTGTTCATCTTCTAAAATTACAGACTTTGATTTAAAGTGTTTTAACATGCCATTTTGATTTGTAAAGCACCTAATATCTCCGATTAACCTTTTCCAATCAACAATTGTAATAATCATTCAATTTTTAAGTGTTTTCCATTAAAAACTAGGGTTCGATGGTTTTAAACAATCAATCCAACAAACAATTGTGTTTAAACCCTTGTTTTTGTTATCTTCTCCCCCTAAAACACTTAAATGTTGAATCTGTATTATCTATTAACAATGAAACAGTCCAGAATTCGAGTCATGATCCTATTTAGGTTTCGGACACAAAAACAACAATTCTGGCTTGAATAATGATCGAATACCGGCAAATGATGACTTAAAATGATCAGTATTAAGCAAAGAACACAATGATAAGATTTTAAAAACACGAGCAACAAAATCCCTTAATGTTAGAAATTTGAAAAAAAATTGGAATGAGAGTCGAATGAACAAATGGGTTATATATAGGCTCCACATTCGACCAATTATGTGGGGCAAATGTGAAAATTCGTCCACCTTCGACCCTACCGAAAGGTTCGAATGTAGACAAATGGTTCGAATGTGAGTAACATTAGAACACTCACATTCGACCGTTTGAAAGGGACAAATGAGCAGCAAAAATTCCACATTCGACCAAACTAATGGGCGAATGAAATTTGGAATTTTTGAACGTTTTCCCAAATCTCAAAAACGAGTCCCGTTCAATATTTTTCTCAACTTTTAAGCATCTGACATTCGTTATTTCTCATTTAAAGATGACAAAACTCAAATGGTCCATCAAGCTTCCGAAAATCACCATCAACTACCATCGGTTATCAAAAAGAAGATAGAAATGTAAAATCTTTTAGATTTTCTAAAGTTTTTTGTTAAAAACACACCAAAAATCTTTTTAAAGTTTTGTATTTTTGACGAGAAATGTAGATTGCAAAAATGTAAAGATAAAACAGTAAATGTTTTGTGATATCCGGTAAAGGGATCATATCAGTTTCTGAGAATTCTGATCACATCGTTGATCTGTTTTATATATTAGCATTAGAAACAATGTGTGATCCGCCAATCGCTGATATTGTTGTCCACATAAACTCACATGCAGACTATTATGCAATGCGTTAAAATGATACGATATTAGGTGTATTATACTAACACGTTATGGTTCCCACACACACGACATACTCCCGTATCAAGAAATTGCACAAAGCTTCCTCGTAACGCGTGATTATGCCAAAGTTATCCCTTTAGTTACAAGATATATAGCACAGAGGTGTAAAGGTCAGCAAATGAATGCAGCAAAGTAACATGTGCGTATATACCAGGTTGAGGCTGATATCAATCACAGATTTTCATCAGTGAATTGATACGATGAAATTAATGATCTTTGATAAAAAAATAAACATGAAGTTCCTCAATTCGGTAACTGTTAGGTTTTGGCATTAAAGCTCTTTTAGCAAATATTCTGATTGAATCTAGGTCCGTAAATTAATACGACAAAAGTTCAATCAGATTATCCCGGATAACAATAACATAACGACCCGAAACCTCTGATTTTGGCAACACTATCAAACGAAATTACGGTACTAAGACCGTATGCCCATGAGGTGTTCAGCCACTAACGAGTAGTTCGTTATGTTTGTATCACTAATGCACGCAGTAATAAGTCTACGAAGTCTATTAGCACATCACACGAAATCAACACACGCCTCATATTGCATAACATCTCTTTAGCATGTGTCAGCTCCCCACTGATGTACTATCATTTCCCTTTTTTCTCCTGGAAATCATTTTGAATTTTCTAGTTTTTATGAGTTTTTGATTTTTCCAATGTTCTTGGATTTTCTGAAAAAAAAAACTTTACCTAAAATGTAAAACATCTTTTTGGGTTTTTGTATTTTTATGAAAAGCAATAAAAACTAAACTAGAAAACGATAAACCGAGGTAGTGATAAGTCTTGTTTTTCTTTTTTACCATTTGCTTTTAAAAGATATTCAAATCTTGATTTATCAAAAGCTTTGGTAAAAAGATCTGCACGTTGATAGTCAGTGTGGATTTGACGATGTCAATCAACTGTTTTGCATAACCATCACGGATAAAATGATATTTAATCCAGATATGTTTAGCTTTCGAGTGATTGACTAAATCTTTTGTTGATGCAATTGCAGCCTCATTATCATTGTAAATAGGGGTTTTAAGAAACTGCAAACCGTAGTCCACCATCTGTTGTTGTATCCAGAGAACTTGTGAGGAGCAGCTTGATGCTGAAACGTATTCTACTTCACATGTGGATAGGGCAATTGCGGTTTGTTTCTTGCATTGCCAGGTCACGAGCCTGCTCCCCATAAACTGGCATCCAGCTGTTGTGGATTTGCTCTCTTTGTCACAGCCTCCCCAATCTGCATCACTAAAAGCAATTAGGTTAAAATTATCATCATTAGGGTACCATAGTCCTCTCGACGGACAACCCTTCAGATATCTTATGATTCGCTTGACCGCTGTCAAATGACTTTGTTTCGGCTTCGATTGGAAACGTGCGCAGAGACATGTAGCGAACATTATGTCTGGCCTTGATGCAGTGAGATACATCAGAGATCCGACGATTGCTCTGTATGTAAATGGGTCTGTCAGCTCCCCCTTAGCGTCAACACCAATCCCGTGATTAGGTTGTATTGGGGTGTCCATCGGCGCTGAATCTTCCATCTGGAACCAGCTCAAGACTTCAGAAACGTATTTGGTTTGATGAATAAAGATCCCCGTTGGTCTTTGATCCACCTGCAAGCCAAGGAAAAACTGCATTTCTCCCATCGCACTCATCTCGAACTTTTCCTGCATTATATTTTCAAATTCTCTGCAAAGAAGTTCGTTAGGAGAGCCAAAAATAATATCATCTACATAAATCTGGACGAGAAGCAAATCATCCCCTGTTTTCTTCGTAAACAGTGTGCAATCGACCAAGCCTCGTTTGAATCCTTTGGATAGCAGGTACGTGCTTAGCTCCTCATACCATTGGCGTGGAGCCTGGTGCAACCCGTAAAGTGCTTTATTGAGAATGTAAACCTTATCCCGGTGGATAGGATCCTCAAAACCTGGAGGTTGACCGACGTAGACCTCTTCCTTGACCACACCATAAAGGAACGCGCTTTTAACGTCCATTTGATACACCTTGAATTTCTTGTATGATGCAAACGCCATAAACATACGGATAGCTTCTAAACGTGCAACCGGTGCATAAATCTCGTTATAATCGATTCCTTCCACTTGATGAAAGCCTTGTACGACCAAGCAAGCTTTGTTTCTAACAATCACTCCTCTGTCATCCTTCTTACATTTAAACAACCATTTTGTTCCTATCTTTTTCCGTCCTGGAGGTAAATCCGTCAGTGTCCACACACCAAGTTTTTGAAATTGTAATAACTCCTCTTGCATAGCCTCTACCCAAGAGTCATCCAAAAGAGCATCCTTGTATGTCCGCGGCTCTACCTGCGAAACATACAAAGCAAACGACCAGTCATTTTGAACACCTGGTTTTTGAATTTTGGCATACAAAGCAAGAGCGCCAAGGTTTTCTGTTGAGTTAGCATTCCTCAATTGACCTCTAGTCATCACATTGCTACCAAGATCACCGATAACCTGTTCTAGCGGGTGAATACAATGTACCCGAGATTCCGGATAATCAGGTACTTGCACTCCCGTCTGAGTAGTTAAGTTCTCCACTTCATCCAGGTCATTACCCATGTTAGACGATGAAGCAACATCTGGATTTGGATTCACTGGAGGTGTCTCTGTAGCAATCTCTGGAACAGCTTCACTTGTAACCTCATCATCATCTTCAGATTCTGATGAATCAAGAGTTGTGGAAGCTTCCTGAAATATCTCTTCTTCAGCTACAGGAGCATTAGTATCATTAGAAGCTGTTTGGGGATTTATAGTAATCGGACGTACCAACGATGATGTCACTGCGTTTTCACACTCGTAATATAATCGTAATACAGCCTCTTCAACCAAGTTATCTAGGTTGAATGATTCAAAGAAATCCTTGTAATCAAACATCCAGTCTAGACCGCTACCCTGTAAATTCTGAGTATACCGTTGAACTTCAACGTTAGCCCACTCCTCAACCTGACGAGTTCGTTTGTTGAAAACCCGTTTAAGCGGGGTTGCATATCCAACAAAGAATCCTTCTTCAGCTTTTGATGCGAACTTCTCAGATGGATTAAGCATAGTACACGGTGCTCTAAACGGTTCTAGATACTCTAAATTCGGCTTTCGTCGGTGCAACAGTTCATAAGAAGTCTTCCCAAACTTCTTCACTGTTAAAACACGATTGAGAGTATAACAAGCTGCGTGAATTACTTCATTCCAAAACATTATTGGAAGATTGGAATCCACAAGCATTGTTCTAGCCGCTTCAATTAGAGTCCTCTTTTTGCATTCTGCGACACCTTTCTGTTGAAGGGTATACGGAGCAGAATATTCATGATGAATTCCTTTGTCTTCACAAAGAGCGTCCATCTTTGCGTTTTTGAACTCTGTCCCATCGTCACTCCTAATTCTCTTGATCTTCAGACCATATAAATTTTCCAATCGAGTGAACAGAACTTTCAGATTATTAAACGTGTCGCTCTTATGATGTAAACACATAACCCATGAAATCTGGAATAGTCGTCGGTAACCACCAGACAGTACAATTCACCTGCATGACTTTTACGCTTGACTGGTCCGAACAGATCCATATGCAAACGCTCAAGTGGAATTTCAAATGAATTGACTTTCTTTGGCTTATGGGATTGCTTGTGCTGCTTTCCTTTCTTACAATTCACGCATTTATCGTTCGAATGAAAATGTTTAACATTCACGCCTTCGACAAGTTCATTTTTCACCAGATGATTCATTTTTATAAGGTGAATGTGTCCCATCCTCCTATGCCACATGATTGATTCTTTTTCAGTAGCCTTGGAAAGAAAACACGTGACTTGACCTTGTGTAGTCATAGCTTTTGACATGTCGAGAATGTACAGATTGTTCACTCTCGGTGCTTTTAGCATGACCCACTCTTTTGGTAGAACGAAACCTGGCTTGAGTATATAGCAAGATTTGTCATCAAAGAATACCGAAAACTGTTTATCACATATCTGACTGACACTGAGCAGATTATAATCAATTTGCTTTCCGTACGAAATCTTCTCAAAACTCACGATCCCATTACTCAAACCTCCTTCCATAGTAATGTATCCACCTTTATTCCCTGTAAATGCTATGTATCCTCCATTGATATTTCTGATGTCAAACAGTAGCGAGAAATCCCCTGTTATGTGACCAGAAGCTCCACTGTCAACAATCCAAAGATTGCTAACAGGGCCAGCTGAAGCTCCCTGCACATATTAAGTAAAAAGATTAGATTTTTCAGGGGACCCAGGCCTGTCTGGTCTTGGGTCTTTGAATATCATCGCTCAAAGAATCATTTACATCAACACATGGTTTTGAATTGATCTTTTTTTGTTCATTCAAAACTTTCTCATCTTGAGATTTTCCAATTGATTTTGAAGTAGAAGCGCCTAAAGAACCCGTAGATGACCAGGATTGTTCAGAACGTTTTAGAATTCGAATATGAGATTTTGGAGTCTCAGTCAATTTCTTAGTGTCATTCTTATATGTGACTTTCTTTGTTACCTTTTCTGATTTAACAGAAACAGGTCCAACAGTTGACTTAACTGCAGGTTTTGGTGGAACCTTTTGTCTGTCAACTATTGTGTTCACCATCGGTCTCTTCAACGGCTTTTCCATAGCAATTCGGTTTCGACGATCATAATTGATCATCAACACATCTGCGCCTTAAACTCTCAGGAGCTGGGTCCCTTGAGTAAGCCGGCTCAAGAAAACCGTTTGCCTTTTGCTTTGGTTTAATGAATTCAGTGACATGAACCTTTGGTTCTTTTGGAGTATCCAAGTATAGTTTCTTCAAAATTTCTGGTGGTACTTCATTGGTCCTTTCATGTTTAAGAAACCAGATAGTACTTTCTTGCCAGATTTTTGCAATTTTAGAATAATTTGTGAATTTGATTGGATACTCCTCATCAGAGATAATCTTATCGGATCCTTCCATCCAATAAAATACGTTGACGGGTTTGTCAACTGAATCATTTTGAACCTCTTTCTTCACTGATTGAGTGACACAATGTGCATTAGCCATTGGATGACAAAACTGAGTAGCTGACACTGGTTCATTTGTGATAATATGATTTTCCTTTGGAATATCACTCACTTTCTCAGTTTTCTCACTCTCAGTGTCAGAATCATCAGTTACAGCAATAACTCCCTCATCATTCAAACCCAAAATCGGTCGTACATTGGAATTTGGATCTCCAACACTAGAAGTGTTAGATTCATCTTCCGATGCAGAGTCAGATTTTAGTGAGCTCTCCGGTGTCACTTGATGACAATTGTGATTTTCAACTAACACTGGAGATGGCACATCTTTGTAATTTGCATTACTTGTTTGTGATGGTTCTTCAATGACATGGTCAACCACATATGCAATGTGTTTATAGCTTTCAAGCTTTTTGTTGACCTTTTCTGCAAAGCACTTGATGGTAGCCATTTCAAATTTTGTATTTTCCAAATCATTGATATAATTGTTAATGGCTAATTGTTTTAAAGATAAAGTCTTTTTAAGATCCGAAATGTATTTATTGTAACCATCAAGCACTTTATTGAATTCTCTAACTTCTTTGCGAGAAGATTGACAATTAATTACAGCACTCTCAAGTTGTACCTGTTGTACATGATGTCCCTAGGCTAGTATATAGGATGTTTGGACGTATTTCGGGGTGTTTGGAGACGTTTATATGCGTTTTCGGGTGTGAAAATAGCTATAGGCGATTACAGGGTGGGTATAGGCGATTAGGACTCTATACCACATCACTGTTCATGCGATTAGGGACATCCCATAGGCGATTAGGCCCAATCGCCTATGTTAGCATGTCTTATAGCCTGCCTAATCGCCTATAAGGGTCTGTTCGTATCCGGGAGGTATAAATAGACCTATTCACAACCCTAATGTTTAGTTTTTTGCCACACACACTCTCCAAACACCCTCCCCTGGTCTGAGATTGCTTGGATTGATCATTGTACACCTGCGCTCTGTTTTAATGATATAAAAGTTAATATTTTGACCCGTTTGTGTGTTGTAACTACTCGTTTATGTTAGTTTCATCATTGTTTCTGTTATTAAAGCATATTCAAGGGATTTCGCACCTTGAGTATAAACCTCGTGATTGTCGGGTGACGCGTTCGTCGGTCCTAACAAGTGGTATCAGAGCCGAGGCTCTTATCACGGGTGTTTTAATAACAAAAACGAGTGAAAACAGGTTGGTTTTGGTGTAAAAGTTGAGATTTTTAATCAAAAACCTGTTTAAACTTTGAAACTTTGAGTTTTTATCAAAAACCCATGTTTTTCAAAATCTTAGTGTTTGTTTAAGGTTAAAAACGTGTGTTTTTGATCAGGTTTTGTTCTAAAACTGTTTTGGTAACTTGTCTAATCATTTGGGATCAAAACACAATGTTTTAGAAAAGATTTTGAGGCAAAATAGGTGATTTTTGAGCAAAAGTGCGGCTGCAGATCAGATCAGGCGATTACGCAGACCTAATCAAATGAAACTTTCAGGCGATTAGGAATATACACGATTAGACCTTCTAATCGCATTTAGGGAACACGATTAGCCTCGTAATCGCATTCAGTTCTTGGATCACCACACGATTAGGGAGCTAATCGCTTATACAGTAGCACGATTAGTCCTAATCGTCTGTTCTAAACCCTAATCGCCCTCAGACCCCTAATCGCTCAACTGTTCACTAGAAATTACGCGTAATCACGTGTAATATTCCCCTAATCGCCTATAATATTAGTAATTACGTTCCTAATCGCCAGTAAGGTTTCGAAACCGAAAATTTGACTAAGTATCGGACTTTTATCGAACTTTAACATATGGCAAACCCTTGGGGACATCTGAATCAACCGAGACCTCAATATAATCAACAAATGAACAATCCAATGAACAATCCAATGAACAATCAAACAAACGTACCCACGAACCCTTGGCAGTTCTCAGCAGAACGTAACGCGCAACGGATGCAGCAATCACAAATGCAAGCGAATGTTGCCGGAATCAATCCGTGGGCGCTAGCTGCTCAACAACAGGCAATGAATACGAATCCTTGGGCACTCGCAGCTGCTGCAAACTCACAGAAAAATCATCTGTCTTCCGTTCTCATGAGTGACTTAGAGACGGGTAGTTCTAACAGGGCACCGAAACTGCAATACATGTCAGACTACCATGGATGGAAGGGAAGATTTCAGACGCATGTTGAGGGTATCGATGGTTTAGTATGGTCAGCTATCGAAAACGGGTACACGAGGCCGTTGGTTGAGAATTCAACTACTCCGATCTCACTAGAAGATATGACTGAAGATCACAGGAAGAAGTACAATTATGAGAAGAAGGCGATGGCAGTGTTAAAGCAAGCACTTCCCAAAGACATACTTCATCAGTTTGCACAGTGTACTACTTCGCAGATGCTTTGGCTGGCGCTTGCTGAGCGAAATGAGGGTAATTAGAAGACGCGAAAGGTTAAGGTAGATCAGTTGAAGAAAGAGTTCGAGAACTTCAACGCAATGGGGAATGAATCACTAAGAGATCTGACTGCTAGATACTATCACCTGATGTCCGAGATGTATCAGTATGGGGTTATATATTCTTCTGCAGAACTTGTGGAAAGATTAGCAGAGGCGCTTCCTTCACACTGGCATCAATGGTTGGACATCCAGAAAGCCAACAATGTTTATCAGACAATCTCCATAAATGATTTCGTGGCAGAGCTGGAGAACAAGGAGATCGAAGAGATCAAAAGAGCGAACAAGCCGTCCGTTCCACAGAATCCCAATATCTACTACGGGAATCCAGCTCAGGACATCAGTGTGGGTGGATCCAAACCACAGACTGCTTTCGTGGTTAATCCTGATCCAGTCTTTGCGTTTGACAACTATGGTCCCCCATCTGACGTTCCTCCGCCAGTCCTTCCTTGGGGTCAACGAAACCAGTATCCTTTGAATTATAATACTAACCAATTTGGTGTTAATCCTTTTTCTCATCTTGCAGCACCAGCACAGGCAACCTCCAACTTTGGTGGATCTTCTTCGTCAGGGTTTGGTGGTGCTCCATCTACTAACTATGGTGGATATGGGGATGCTTCTACTTCAAATCAAGGTGTCTATCGGACCAATCCAGTCACAGAGCAGCTGAACACCGTAGGTTTTGAGAAGCTGACTGTAGAGTTAGCCCAAGAACACATGGCTCTACTGTCAACCTTGGTCAATTCCTATAGTGGACTAGTTGCCGGGCAGATCGGGAATCCTTATCTCACACAAGAAGACTATTCTCAGATCGACAAAGATGATATGGATTTGATAGACATCCAGTGGCACTTCGCTAGTGTTGTGAGAAGGGCAAAGGATTATATGGACAGAACTGGTAGGAGAGATGTGCTGATCAACAACAACACTAAGTTCAGGTTTGATAAATCAAAGGTCACTTGCTACAACTGTGGCAACAGAGGACACTTTGCCAGAGAATGTGACCGGCCTAAGCAACAGGGGAATCAAAATCCCTTCAACAACAATACAAGCAATCAGAATCAGAGGCAACCGGCTCAGACACAACCTAACCAAAATACTGAACGAGCTCTTGTCCTAGTAAACAACCAGAACCAGAGGCCTCCTGCAAACAACAATCAAGCCCTGGTAATTCAAGAAGATGAAGGTTTTAACTGGCTTCACCTCATCAATTCAACCACTGGTGAGCAAGCTCCGCAGGGTGGTGCAGCGTGTTTTGCCCAAATAATGTCTGATGCTCAAGAAGAAGTTGAAGAGTGTCCGAGTCAGTCTGAAGTTGTTATTCCTGAAGTTGAAGCTTCTGACTGTGACTCCGACTGTGATTCTGATATGGGGATGGATTTGGAAGATTTGTTAGCTGAAGCAGATGCCTTGATCAGCAAAAGGTCGATTCTTGTTGATGCTGACTGTACAAAGAACAACCTTGCTGAATTCTTCAGAACTGTGAAGACGGCTGCTCATTATGCTTTGATGGCTATTACAGATTCGTCTGAAAAGGTATGTTCCTCTTCCAATTCTAAACCTGAGTGTGTAGAATGTGGCAAGCTTAAGTACAGAATTGATGTCTTAACAGACGAAAATCTGAACTTTAAAGCTGACTTAAGTCAATGCCAACAGAGCAATGATGTTTTGAGAGCTAATGAGAGGGCACTCAAAATCACCATTCATACTCTGAAGAGAGAATCTACTGAGTGTGATCAGCTTAAACTCAGAATCAAAGAATTAACTGATGAGAATCTGAATTTAAAAGCTGATGTAGGTCCGTTACAAAGGTCAAATGATTCCTTAAAACAATAGGAGAAAAGTTTTCTAAGTACTGTTGAAAACTATAAAAAGGATGTTTCTGAATTGTCCAAAACTCTAGCTAACAAGCAAATCGCTATCAATAATTACATAAATGAGTTAGAAGACACTAAGAAACATTTGGCCATTGTTAACTGTGACTATGAGAAGATCAAGAAGAAACTTGAAAGTTACCTGAACTGCAAGTATGTTCTTGATCATATCATTGAACACTCAGAAGAGGATAGCAACTCCACCCGTCCCAAATACTCTCAGTGTCCACCTCCGGTGAGATTCGAAAATCATAACTATGACACCTTACCGAAAGAAGAGTTTGTGGACTTGGCAGCAGAAGCAGCTAAAGCTGCAGAAGCGCCCAAAGTGATTGAAGCAGCTAAACCTGCCAAAGTCACTAAGGCTGCTCCTACTGCGCCCAAAGTGATAGAAGCAGCTAAACCTGCTAAAGTCACTAAGGCTGCTCCCACTGCTGTTGCTGCCAAAGCTGGTGAGATTGCTGATGATGCTAGTGTCTGCGAGACAAACTGTTCTGATGATGAGCTTGATGAACCAGAGAGGTATGCACCGATAAAGAATGAGGATATTCCTATCCAAAATCACATCCTGTGTGATCCTGAACCGAAAGTGCAAACCCCTGTTGGTAAAAATGTCAAAGTGTTCTATAAATTAAAAGGATCTGATAAAATCTTTGCTGATGAGGTATGCCCTCTAAGATTTAGAGCACCTGGCTGTGTTGATAAAATCTGGAAAGAGTCCACATTACTATTGAGAAAGAACAATGGGGACACAGGAAACAGGGTCAGGGTAA
Source organism: Ambrosia artemisiifolia (assembly GCA_032199755.1). NCBI lineage: Eukaryota > Viridiplantae > Streptophyta > Magnoliopsida > Asterales > Asteraceae > Ambrosia > Ambrosia artemisiifolia. The sequence continues at coordinate 27,928,428 of CM063524.1, read as the reverse complement.
TCAGTCCAAGAAAAACAAAAATAAAAATCAAAAGAAGAACACTTTGAACCCTAAGAATCAAGCTCAGGAGAGATCTCCTAAAAGGCATGTTACTCAGTTTGTCAGATCTTCAGGCAATGAGTATGATAATTATCCTGAAACTGATTGGCAAAAAGAATGTTTGAAGGATTTAAAACACAAAAACTCATTTGCCACGAAGTTTAACAAAAGGAGTAAGGATGCAAATGCTCCACCATTTGAGGAGTATAGATCCTGTCACAAGTGCGGGGAACATGGGCATTTAGTTGCTGCGTGCCCCGAATTGAGACGCAAGAGGATCGAGGCAAATGAGGCTCCAAGTTCTAGCAACTCTAAACCGCCTGTTTCTCCTAAAATTTCTGAGAAACAACAAGGTAAGCAGGTAGTTTATGACAACCGAAACAAGATTGCTATGAACCAAAAGCCAGTTGATGGCAAAGGTCCGCAGTCGAGGGGGAGCCCAGTTCCCACAAAGGTTCAAGCAGCGCCTAAGCCACAAGCAAAGGCTGCAGCTAAACCTCAGGGCAACCCTAACACTGCTCCACGTGCAGTTAAGTCTGAAGTGGATCCAAAATAAGTCCCACCAAAGGAATCTGAGGCTGGACCTTCTATCCCCAAGGCAAAGAAGAAGCCCAAGCCAAAGAGACCAGAACAGATTTGGAGACTCAAGTCACCGACCAAAAATGGAGAATCATCTGCTAGTGCTGAAACTGCCGGACCATCGGAAGCAACACCAACTCCTAACGGAAAGTGGGTTGACTTTCCGACTTTGGATGTAGATGGTAGACCCAAGACCGTGAAGGCTTGGGTCCCCCTTAACCACTAAACTTTGAATGTTGTGCAGGGAGTTCCACAGGGCCTTATCAGCAACCTCTGGATTGTTAATAGTGGAGCTTCTGGGCACATGACAGGTGATTTATCCCTGCTATTTGACATCAAGAATATCAACGGGGGGTATGTTGCTTTTGCTGGTAACAAAGGGGGATACATCACGAAAGAAGGCAGTATGGGGAATGGAATAGTAAGCTTTGAAAAGATAAGCTTCGTGAAACAGATAGACCACAACTTGCTGAGTGTCTCACAGATCTGTGACAAGAAATACACAGTGTTCTTTGATGACGATGCTTGCTTCATTCTGAAGCCTGGCTTTAAGATTCCGAAACAATGGATCATGATCTTAGCTCCAAGAGTTAACAACTTGTATGTTCTAGATATGAGTCAAGCCATAATAGCTAAGGTGGAGGTCACTTGTTTTCTGTCTAAAGCTACAGAGAAGGAGTCTATTATGTGGCACAGACGAATGGGGCATATACACTTGAGAAAGATGAATCATCTGGTTCAGAATCAACTTGTGGAAGGTGTCTCAGTCAAGAATTTTCATCTAAATGACGTCTGTGTTTCATGTAAGAAAGGGAAGCAGAAGAAGAAATCTCACAAGCCCAAGAAGGTCAACTCAGTCACTATGCCTCTCGAGCGGTAGCACATGGATCTGTTCGGCCCAGTCAATCGCAAAAGCAAGAATGGAGATTTATACTGTCTGGTTGTCACAGATGACTATTCAAGGTTCTCTTGGGTTGTATGCATGCAGCATAAAAGTGAGACTTTTGAGTATTTGAAAGATCTGTTCACTAAGCTAGAAAATATCTATGGACTGAAGATCCACAGGATTCGAAGCGACAAGGGAACAGAATTCAAGAACAATGCTATGGAGTCGTTATGTGCAGAAAAGGGTATTCATCATGAATTCACAGTTCCATACACCCCTCAGCAAAACGGGGTTGCAGAAAGAAAGAATCGAACTCTTATTGAGGCAGCCAGGACAATGCTCACAGATTCAAACTTGCCTGTCATGTTTTGGAACGAGGTAGTTTACTGCGCGTGTTACACTCTAAATAGGGTTCTTACGGTTAAGAGGTTTGGTAAGACATCCTACGAACTTCTGAACCGGAGGAAACCGAACTTAGAGTTTCTGGAACCTTTCGGAGCTCCATGCACAATGTTACATCCCGATGGGAAGTTTGGTGCGAAGGCAGAGGAAGGTTTCTTTGTTGGATACAGTACTCCTAACAAGAGAGTATACAACAAAAGAACCAATAACGTTGAAGATTGGCTTAATGTCGATGTTCAACGTTACACTGTCAATGCGCCCGGTGTTGGACCCGATTGGTTGTTCGACTATAAGAGTCTGTTTGATTCTTTCAACGTGGATAATGTGGTAGATGATGCTGTAGCGCAAATGTATTATGAGTGTGAAAACGCGGCTAGCTCACCGCTAATGCGTCCGATCGTAGTTAATGCACATGCGCCTGCCGCATCTGATGCCTCTGCATCCACGAGTCCCCCTGGTAAAACCGCTGCAGTTGAAGTTGAGGAAGTCTTTCAGGAAGCGTCAGAGATTATTGAATCTTCTTTAGATGAAGAATATACTGAATCTCGTGAAACTCTCACTGAAGAACTGGCTGGAAATGGTGAATCTGCCAATACAGCTCTAGTTCCTCCTACAGGGAATGATCAAGCTGGTCCTTCTACTTCAGCAGTACCTGGAATTGGTCTACAGATTGATTTCTCCGGGTTTAATTTGCAACCCACTGCTCCCTCTAGTTCAAGCGCCGCAGAGACAAATATTTCTCAGGGACTTGAAAATCTCAATTTGCGTTCGGATGATCCAGTGCCGGCACATCCGGAATCTCGGATTCACGACACTCATCCACTGCAGAATGTGATTGGTGATCCGGCTGGCAGAGTAATGACACGTAGTCAACTCAGGAATGCTAGTCCAAGTGACAATTCAGCAACCCTAGCTCTTTATTCGGAAATCCGGAAAGCAGGTCATCAGAACGATTGGTCTTTTGCTCTATATGTTTCTCAGATGGAACCAAGAACCGTCCAAGAGGCTTTGAGAGAAGAACCATGGATTGATGCAATGCAGACAGAGCTTCAGCAGTTCCAAAAGCTAGGAGTGTGGGACTTAGTTGACTTACCTCCAGGCGCGAAGAAAATTGGAACAAAGTGGGTCTACAAGTGTAAACGGGATGATCGCGGGGTAATTATCAGAAACAAGGCTCGATTAGTTGTCCTCGGCTTCCGTCAAATTGAAGGAATAGATTACATCGAAGTACACGCTCCAGTTGCACGCCTTGAAGCTATCCGGATGTTCTTAGCTTACGCTTCGTACAAACGGTTTAAGGTGTATCAAATGGACGTGAAAAGTGCTTTTCTGTATGGTATCGTGAAGGAAGAGGTGTATGTTGCTCAGCCACCGGGTTTTGAGGATCCGCTTCATCGTGATAAAGTTTAAAAATTGCACAAAGCGTTGTACGGACTCCATCAAGCACCGCGTGAATGGTATCAAATGCTCAGCAACTATCTTATATCCAACGGGTTCAAACGTGGACTTGTGGATTGCACCTTATTCACCAAGGAAAAGGGTGGTGACTGTCTTCTGGTACAGGTTTATGTCAATGGTATTATTTTTGGGTCCACTAATGATGCTATGTGCAGGGATTTTGAAAAGCTTATGCAGGAAAAGTTTGAGATGAGCTCGATGGGGGAGATGCAATTCTTCTTAGGTCTACAAGTAGAACAACAAGAGTCGGGGATCTTCATCCACCAGACCAAATACGTTGCTGACATCTTGAGCCGGTTCCAGATGGAAGACTCTACTCCAGTAGGCACCCCAATTCAGCCCAATCACTTATTTATCTCACAGCATCAAGACCTGACATTATGTTCGCGACATGTCTACTATCCAGATACCAGTCAAGGCCGAAACAGTCCCACCTGGTTGCTGTGAAGAGGATCTTACGTGATCTAAAGGGTTGTCCGACCAAAGGTCTATGGTACCCTAATGATGATAAGTTTGACCTCGTCGCCTTTAGTGATGCTGACTATGGCGGATGCAAACAAGGCTTGAAATCCACATCGGCTGGATGCCAGTTTTTGGGACCAAGACTAGTCTCGTGGCAGTGCAAGAAGCAAGCCTCAGTCGCCTTATCCACCTCCGAGTCGGAATACGTAGCTGCTTCTAGCTGCTGCTCCGAGGTTCTTTGGATACAACAACAAATGAGAGACTACGATTTGATATTTTTAAATACTCCCATTCATTGTGATAATGAGTCCGCTATAGCTCTCGCTAAGGAATCTGTTAAACATTCCAAGGCGAAGCATATCTTGGTTAAGTATCATTTCATACGCGATTGCTATGAAAAGAAACTTATCGATATGGTTAAAATCCACACGGATTACCAACGTGCCAATTTATTCACCAAAGTTTTTGACGGACCTCGTTTTGAGTATCTGTTAATCCTAAATGACATTAAAGAAAAGAAGGATTAGATCCTCATCGGTAATCGTTTTTGTAAATATTTTTCTTCAAAAACAGAAAAATCCAAAAATATTGTCTTTCTGCAAATTTTTAGATTTTTAGGGGGAGAAAATTCAGAAAAATACAAAAACAACAGAAAATGCAAAAATAAAAAAAATGAGAAAAATTCAAAAATCAAAAAAAATGAAAAATGCAAAAATGAGTTTCTTTGGTGAAAATGGGGAAGATGATATTAACCTATCAGTCGTACTGTATGGACCTTTATCATCTTAAATACATAGGATCTGATAAGTAGCCTCTACAATGATGTGTTGGTAGGCTTGAAATCATTTCCAAGCTCGGCACGGTGTTATAAACCTAAATCAACTGAGAATTGTGTGGATTAACGTCGCGTTGGCATATGGTCTAAAAGCCTCTTGTTGATAGAATGCCAAAATCCGAGGTTTCTGGTCTTTAAGAGGTTGATACATCCGGGGTGAACAAGACGTCTCTCAGAATAAAATGGGGTGGCATAAGTGACGTACGTTGGGTTCGCAGCCTACAACTGAGACACCTCTTTGCCATTCCCAGAGAAAAGGAAAAGAAAAAAAAAACAAAAACAGAATAAATGCTGATTAGGAGACATCTGGGAATCCTATAAGAGCAAAAAGATCATGAATGCCAAAACCCTATTCTCGAAGAGAATCGCTCTAAGGTATCAAATCATATACCTAAAGCATCGTACCGTGAAAAATCAAAATATACGGTATTTGTCTTGAACCCTGGTCTGGATCTCACTGGTCTCTCTGCTGCTGCGTTCTTGCAGACCTAATCACCACAGAGTCCATTCCTTGTAAATACGGATGACAACAGCTTATTCACCGGTTACGAGGAAGCTTAGTGCATTCCTTGACGCGGGAATATGTCGCGTGTGCGGGGAACACCTTTAATCAGTCTTAATATTACCTTAGCATATCTAAAGTGCCTAGCGATAAAACTTGATTTTGAGTTTAGGTGGACAACAATACTGACAGTTGTTGTAGGATGCTTATTGGTAATTTAATCTAAAACTGATCATATAAGGGTTCTAGTATAGTCCATACACTGATATGATTCCCTAACTATTGAAACTCGTAAAAATATGATAGTGTATAGTTAGTTATTTTCATGTTTTCGCTTATTTTGTATTTAATTTTATTAGATTAGCTATTCTTGATTGCCGATGATGGAAACTTAATCCATTGTAATCTTACTTCTTCAAGAATAAAACGCCGAAAATCAACTAATTGAAAATTGTGTTTTTGCCGGGTCAAAACCGTACTTTCTCTCAAGTACAGGGGTGGAATATGAAACATTTTCAAGAATCTGAGTCATCATCTGAGTCATGTATTAAAACGGGTTGAAAAACGCATGTTTTAAACCTTAACGGGTCAAAATGTGAGATTTGGTGCTGCAGGGGCAATTTGGTAATTTGTGTGAAAACTTCAAGGCATTTAGAGTCTAATCGCCTGTATGTATAAGCGATTAGTCGGTAATCGTCCTAAATTTAAGAACGATTAGGCTCTATTCGTGTACAACTATAAGCGATTAGACAAGGTGCTGATTAGACAATCTTAATATGTAATCGTGTGACACTCTAGGCGATTAGTCCTAATCGTTTGAACTCTTAAGCGTTTGGGACCCTATTCGCTTGAGATATCAGGCGATTACACCATTCCATCACACGATTACGTTCCTAGTCGCATCACTGTAGCAGCGATTAGGATCAGGTATATAAGGAAACAGTTGGTTCTTTTCTTCTTCATTGTTTCAAAAATATCAACTGTTGAACTTGCTCCCTCTAATCTCCCCATAACCAAACCTTGTTGCCCGATTTCCTTTGATCCCAAAATCTTATTCTACAACATCAAGGTAATCTTTTCACAACATTTCAGATCCAAACATCACCGTTTTAAGGGACAAATCTGTGTTCTTTATAACCGAAACCCTAAACTTAAACTTTTGAATGATTAACATCTTTAACGGGTTGTATGTGATAAATGTTGATGGGGGTTATCTAATCGGGGCTTTTCGGTACTGTGGGTACCAAAACATTGACCTAAAACAACGAGAATCAAAAAGCCCCAAAATTTTTGAACCAAGAACCCTAATTTTCTTAAACCGTTCAATTACCCGAAATTTGAACCTGAAAATGGACAATCTTTTAGGGGTTTTGTTAACCGGTTGTATTAGGTTCCACTGTGACAAGATTTAGACCCAATCCGACCCATTTCATGAAGGACAAATTATTGGTGAACATAGGCACTGTTCACGCGATTAGCAAGCTCTAATCGTGTGAACAGTAACACGAGTGGGTGATATAGGCTTCTAATCGCCTATAACATCATGCGAATGAGCCTAATCGCCTGTGTCTATAGGCGATTACAAGGCTAATCGCCTGTACCATTCGTTTGACCAATTTTTGTCAAAGTTTGTCCGTTTTTGTCAGTTTTTCGCATTTTTGATATGTTTGTGATTAATTTGTCGTATCTTGTGATATAGAAACATGCAGTACGGTACGTCTCCTAAGCATAACTGTTGTGCCTTTCTTGGACCCATCAAGAAGGCGAATTGCAAGAAGTATGAAGGCGTGATCGAGTTTCTGAAGCGCTCAAAGATCAATTATGCTATATCTGTTGAACACGCGGCGTACAAGAATATTCTCCAGGAATTCTATCAGAATGCAAGCGTTGATGTCAACACGAAGCCGCCTACCATTAAAATCACAGTGCAAAGAAAGGACGTGGTAATCACTGAAGACATGGTTCGTGATATTCTCAAGTTCAAAGATGATAAAGAAGACCCGATAGTGTTTGACTCCATTCTGATTCGTGGCGGGTTTCTGAGAATGAAGTATACCGACGATGTTAGAGCGCAGAAGATGCTGCAAAAGGGGAATCTGCCACCAGAGTTGAAGTACTTGACTCATGTAGTGCTGAAGTGTATCGGTCCTCGCAAAGGAACCTTTGATGCGATCCGAGACACTCTAGCTTCAGCTATTGTTGCCTTAACGCTGAACAAGCTTTTCAACTTCTCGGGCATGATTATGCATCACTTAAAGGAAGTGATTCTGCAGAAGACGACTAAGAAACCGTTCATCGTCTATCCTCGTTTTCTGCAGATGATCCTCGATAATCAGATTCCCAACTTGGTGAAAGATCCTAGAGAGCTTATTACAATCAAGAAGATAGATGAAGTAGAAATGAAAAGAATGTCGTCATACAAGAATAGGCCGAAGTCTTAATATCCACCAAGCCGACGTTTGTATGGGCTTCTAGCAAAAGAGGATTACGAGGCAGCACCAGGCAACAGGTGGAGACATGATGAGAGTGAATCAGAAGATGACATCTTTATTCACAGACAGGTTTTCAAAGATGGTGATAATATTAGCAGACCTACTGAGGTTTTGGGAGCCAATACTCCGGGGAATACGGCTGACGCAGAATTGAGACACGACGATGACATGTTTGATCCTGCGTCTCTAGCTGTTGATGAACCCTCTAGTTCAGTCAGAGGAAAAGAAAAGATAGATGAAGGCCCAGTTAATATCACAGATGTAGATGATGACGACGACTCAGAAGATACAGATGATGATTCCCCTGAGACATTTGCTGCAAAGCAAGAGAGAATCAAGAAACAGGTAGAAGAGGAGAAAGCTCGCGCAGCTGAGGCGAGAGATCTTGCACAGGATCCCACGTTCACTCTTGAACATGGTGATATTATTGCTGACATTGATGCAGAACTCAGCACTCCTCCTCCGCAGAAGAGACAAAAGTCAAAGGAAACTAAAGAAGGTAGATGACAGAAGAGAATGGAAGCGAAACAACTTGCGGCTGAAAAGACTCCCAAGAGATCCAAGTCAAGACGTGCGACTTTGAATCTCCTAGAAACTTTCGGTACTCCTTCTTCTCCTGCCGTTACAACAACAACAGCAACAGAAACAACAATAGCAGCAGCAGCAAGCACTACATTACCAACATCAATCAGCGCAGCTATGCCTACGAGAGTCACAATGTCAATGCCTTCCTCGGTAATCTTCACTGAGCAAGTCTTAGTTACTGTAGAAGCGACTAGCTCACAGATTGTCTCAAATCCGGTTGGTGACAGAATCCGGAAGTTAAGGGAAGAAGCGAGATCATCAGCTTCTAAGCCTACCGATCAGCCTACATCATCTTCTGCTCCAGCATCAAATGAACAACTGCAACGCCAAGTCAGCGAACTTACTTCTATAGTAGCTGCACAAGCGCGTGAAATGGCTGAGCTTCGAAGCAAGAATGCCACTATAGAAGAAAATGAAACGGCTATGTTAGAGTTGATCGGGGAGACAATTCACTCAAACAAAGAGCTGCAAGCTACTGTCGACGCTCTTACTTTGTCTAACTAGCAGATCATAGAGTCGAACAGGCAGCTGATGGAATCACACCAGCAGTTAATTCAGTCAAACAGAAGTGCTCTTGAGAGACTTACGGGTGTTGAATCTCAGTATAGCCAACTACAGCCTCGCTAATGTCAACAACGAGCGACGAATCACCAAGTAAAAGAAGCAGAATACAAGACTGAGGACTAGGTTAAATGAGTTAGCTGGAACTCAACCTAGACTCACCGGTGGTTCGGAAGCTGGGGCTAGTACTGGTGCTGGTGGTGATGATGATGAAGATAGTGATGAAGAAGATGATGATGAGGATGACGATGATGAGTCTGATGATGAAGGTGACGATTCTGGTAAAGGTGGAGATGGTGGTGATCCTGGAGCCACAGATGGTGGCGGATCATCAGGTGGATCTGGGTCAAGGCGTTCCAAGAAGAGTCATGATAGAAAAAGCAATGATCCCGAAGCAGGTTCTTCTGCTCAAGGGGAGCCTACGCCTGTGAAAAGCAAGATTCAGGAGCCTACGCTTATGATGATGAAGGAAACTTGCTTCCTCCACCCGCTATGCCAGAATATGATCTAGAAGAAGGTGAGATACCTCCTGAGATGACATCTGATGACATGGAAAAGGTGTACGGCTTCGCACATGGAGAATCTTCCAGTGCAAGTCAAAGTATTCCACCAGAGATGCATCCAGAGAACAACGAGGTGAATCTCAAAAAAGGAACCAGTGTGCCGACTCCTGAGTATGTTGTGGATGATTCGGGCGCTGGAATTCCTAATATCATTGAAGAGATGATACATGAGGCTGAAGAAAAGTTGAAGTCTGATTCTACTGCAGTTCCTGATGAAGTGAAAACAAGACAGGACAAGATCAGAGAACGATATCCCCAGTGGTTTAAGCCTGAAGAGAAAAGAAAGTCTGTCGAGCGAGCATCAATCTTTAAGAAGCGTTTGTCGAAGATGTCTGGCAATGTGATCAGTTGGGCTTATGTGAGTCATATTAGGATGCTCGGGGTTAAGTGGCAGGAAGGTGTATTATATTTTCAACCATTCAAGAATGTTCTGAGTCTACCCTTCTGGTATGTCCGTGATCTAGTTCGACTTGATTATCCATTGTACAAAGAAAAGGCTCCTCCACTTCAGGATTACAACACAAAGCTGAAAAGAGAAAGCATAGAAGGATGGGATGAACTCATGCCTCAGTATCCAAAGTCCTATCAGACAGACAGGATTCATCAGTTCACTTTGAAGCCGATCTGGGAACATAAGATCAAGCCACCACAATGTGTTTCGAAGATTCCAATCGTCCCAGTTGAACAAGACTTCTCCTCCAAACTGTATTACTGGCATTATGATGCAGCTACTACCGAGGCAGTGGTCGTCTTGAGCAACAGTCCGAAGCCGTGCAGGAAGATCAGGATTTAGGACCCGATGTGGCTGATTAATTGTTCAGAGAAGGATGTGGAAACGTTGTACCTGTATCCTATCCAGCATTTACCTGATGAAGCGGATCAAGCAATGAAGTTTCAGAGAGTGATTCATTTCTGCTACGCCAACAAAGTCCATGCTGGATGCGACTGGTCAAGAATTACGAGGATCAGGACAACGTCAAGTTAAAGAGAAGACTGAAGATGCTGCTAGTTATGTTTAGCTATGTTTGTTTTTCTGGTTTCGAGTCAGTAAAGTTGTTTGCTTTTGTATAAACATTGTCTTTTGCTATCTCTGTACGTATACTAGCCTGGTCCAAAGGGGAGTCTGTTAGAACATGATGTCCCTAGGCTAGTATATAGGATGTTGGACGTATTTCAGGGTGTTTGGAGACGTTTATATGCGTTTTGGGGTGTGAAAATAGCTATAGGCGATTAGGACTCTATACCACATCACTGTTCATGCGATTAGGGACATCCCATAGGCGATTAGGCCCAATCGCCTATGTTAGCATGTCTTATAGCCTGCCTAATCGCCTATAAGGGTCTGTTCGTATCCGGGAGGTATAAATAGACCTATTCTCAACCCTAATGTTTAGTTTTTTGCCACACACACGCTTTGTTTTAATGATATAAAATTAATCTTTTGACCCGTTTGTGTGTTGTAACTACTCGTTTATCTTAGTTTCATCGTTGTTTCTGTTACTAAAGCATATTCAAGGGATTCCGCACCATGAGTATAAACCTCGTGATTGTCGGGTGACGCGTTCGTCGGTCCTAACAGTACCCTGAGTTGCTTGTATTCATCTGTCAATCTATCACAAGTACCACAATATTTATCACTATGAATATCAGTTGTAGATTCATGACTTACCTGCTTTGGAGGATCTGTCATGGCCATGAGAGCGAAATGAGCTTCCTTCCCAGCAAAGAACTTGGAATAGTCAATTCTGGTAAAAGCATCATCCACAGTACATGATTTTCTTGTCATCAGAAAATCAGCTTCAGCAAGAATTTGATCAACATCATCATCTAGTGAATTGACACTAGCTTCAGAATCAGAATCACTCTCCGCATCAGAATAAGCTGAATCACACTGTTCAGGAACATCAGTAACAGAGTCAAGAATCAATCCCGACTTCTTATCTAGACAAATATCATTCAACTCTTCAATCTTCACTCTAGACATCTTCTCAGTCACCAAAACATCTTCAACAGACACTGGCTCATCCAAATCCATTTTCTGAGCAACACACGCCACATTTCCAGCTGTAATCTCCTCAACACCAAATTGCATACCAGTCCAATCAAATACCTCATCTTTCTGAATAACAAAAGCCTGGTTTTTGTTTTCTGATTGAGTTTGGTTGTTTGATGTTGAAATAGGAATGATGGTTCTGGTTGGATTGTGTGATATTTGATTCTGGTTTTGGTTAGTAGTACGGTATTGTTTGATGATGTGTCTTGGCGGTTCTGGTAATTGTTTTGTGGTTGAAAATTGGAGTTCTTTTGGCTTTGATATGATACCTGATTTTGACGGTTCTGGTAGTTAATGTTAAAAGGATTCCTATTACCCTGCTGTGCTGGCTGTGTGCATTCTCTCTTGAAGTGACCTTACCCACCACAATTAAAACATGTCACTTTTGCTTTGTTGAAGCCATATGTGGTGTTTGGAGAAGTAGAAAGATCCGTTCTGCCTGTCTTCTCAATGAGCTCAGTTGCTCGCCTCATAACGCTAGCAAATGCCCACTGAATGTCCATGAGCTCCATCTCTTCTTTGTCAATTTGTGCATAGTCTTCATTGGTCAAATTGTTGTTACCAATTTGACTAGCAACTAAACCATTATACGAAGCGACCATGGCAGAAACCAATGCTACATGTTGCTGTGCAACTTCAACAGTAACATTGTTCAAGTTTGAAGTCTCCAACACAATTGGACTTTGATTAGGTTGACTTGGGTTCATTTGGTTTTGATTCATTTGAGGAATGTAGGATTGTTGTTGAGAATGGTTTAAACTTGCTGAATAACATGCAGCTTGTTGCATTGGTGAAAATGGTGGAATGTAAGTAGTAGAAAATGATGGTGGTGTATAGGATGAGGTTTGAGCAAGGTAGTTTATGGGGGTTTTGGTTGGTTCAACATGACTTGAGACACAAGCAATGTGTGGAGCAACAGTAGTAGTAGAGCTTGAACTAGCTAGAGATGAAGATGTACTACCATGGTATAACTCTGGATTCTGAGGAATTTGTGCTCTTTTCGCCTTCCTCTTTCTTCCATCTCTTTATTTTCAAGCTTCTGGATGAACTCATTGATGGTCCAGTATTGATACGCATCTTTTTCTTTAAGTACCTCGATGTGTTGATTCCAGTATGGTGGCAGTGCTCAGCAAATTTATCCACCAGCTCAGTCATCGGAATATTGATCTCAAAACTCGAAAGTTTGGTCAATAAATGGCAATATCTTGGAAACAACTCTTTCAGCGTCTCATTTCCCATATAGATGAAATTCTTAAACTCTTTTCGTAACTCCTCCATTCTAAGCTTTCTCGTTTTCTCATTTTCTCATTCCCATCATGACGATTCTTTAACATATCCCACAATTGTTTAGAAGTAGTGCACGACCCAAACTGATGTAAGAGATCAGTGTTAGTGGCTTGGGACAATTGGGAAAACGCCTTCTTTTCTATTGCAAACTTCTTCTTTTCATCATCAGCAAGACTCTCTAACGGAATCGGCTCACCTGTGTTCTCCAAAATCGGAGCAACATACCCCTTAGCAATCATTTGCCAAGCTTCTATTCCTTCTAATCCCATACCCTCAAGATGAATCTTGAACTTGGTCTTCCATTGGTTGTAGTCTATCATTTCCATCAACTTTGGTGGACGGCTCCCACTACCCGAAGATAAATCTTGAATAAGTGTTGAAATCGCATTGGTAGTCTGAGAGTGTACCGCCGCTGCTGCAACTCCCCAGTAATCAGCCATAGGTTGTGGTTGAGATTGTGCAACTTGTTGGGGCATAGAACTAGTCATCGCCAAATAGTTAATTGGTTGAGATGATTGGCTAGTCTTTTAAGCAGCTACCGACCAAGGATCCATAGTTGTCTGCTGTTGTGGTGTTGTATTAGGTCATGGTGTCGTAGGAAAGTTCCACATATCGATACCGAAAATTACAAAACATGAAACGATTAGAAAAATTTTATAACAGTTTCTACGTTCGACCCTTTTCAGTTTTAAGTTGGTCGAATGTGAAATTTGAACCAGATTCGACCGTTTCCAAACACTCGAATGTAGAAAATAACAAACACGTTTCTCTTTCGACCACTATAACCCACTTTCGACCCCATAGTTTGGTCGAATGTATCCACTTCTGGTCGAATGAACACACCACACTAAAACTTTCTAGGTTCGACCAAATAAAACTCCACATTCGACCGTTTAAACCTTGGTTCGACCTAAAAATTCCACACTCGACCAATTCTCCCTAGGTTCAACCCTTTCATTTTGAAAAACAGTTACACTTTGAAATTATGTTATTTTGATCTTAAACTTTCAAATGTTGATGAAATTTGATGATCTTATGCAAGTTTTGCTTCTGATTGGATTTGGAACAAGTTTAATGAAGAGCATTTTGAATTTTATCCATGAAAACAAGTTCAAATCAATCAATTATCATCAATTTCAAATGTTCAACGAAAAATAGAAATTTTTTGATCAAAATAGGGTCCAAATCAGCTGTAATATTATCAATTCGTGGTTGTTTGATCCTTAAAGCTCTGATACCACTTTGTATGTGCAAAGGATCGATTAATCAATGAAGAATATGATCAAACAAGTTCAATTCAGATGCAGAATCTCTGAATTGATCACGAAATGATAATAAAACTAGCAAAACACACAAATCATCATTAACACATCCATTTCATTCATTAACATAACCATTAATCTCTTGAAAAGCTTGTGTACAATAATATAACTAAATATAGACTCAACAAAAACCCTAAGGAGAAACACACACTGAGAGGGAAACAAAATGATCAACTACTTAACTCAAAAACTGATTTAGCCTTATATAGACCTGCACGTTCAACCATTTGATTGGGCGAATGTGCACGTTCGACCAAACATACTGGGCGAATCAACATAATCAACAATAACAAACTACATTCGACCTCTTAGCATCTCCTTCGACAAAACTAAAACACCTTTGACCAATTAAGCTTCACCTTCGACCTTCTAGAAACAACAAAACATAATATGATTGGCAATTCAATAGCACTAGTCGCACTTTCGTGTATCGACAATTAATGTGTAGAAGTAACTTGAATCACAACATCCATATCACCAAAGTAGCAAAATCATCATCATCATCATCATACTCAGTTAATCCCACATCTAGCAAAAAAGAAGTTATAAACATGAGAACAAAATTGGTGGCATTGTTATATGAAAATTAAAAAAAAAAGTACTAAGAAGAACCTGAACATCAAAATACAAAGTCCTAAACTTGTATGACGTAAAAGAAAAAAATTAAGCTCAAAAATCAGTTCTAATGCTGAAGTAAAAAATATTACAAAAAGTATCCTCGAGCCAAAATTAGTTCTAAGGCTGAAGTAAAAAAAAAGTATTTAGCCTTTGCCTTTTGGAAATTGTACCAGTGCTCAAATGTGTAAATGAAAAAGTGAAGCAATGGCATACCATTTTAAGCTCTTCTAGGATTATACAGCAATCCCCGTCATCAAATTTCTCAAAAACCAACTATAATAAATGTAATCAGAATTAGAACGTTAACCATTTAGGAAGACAAACAAAAAGTTGTTTGTGTGTTGACATGACCCGTTCCGGTTACAACCCTTGCTAAGAACATCACCCGAGACCTCTTTTTTACCCCTTAACCAACCCACCAATATTCCACCTCTAGCTTCCAAGAATAGGAGTTTGAAAGCTTGTTATTTAACCAATTCAAGAAGCTCTTCACCACCACATTGTCACACCCTCAAATTTCCACAAGCGGAGTTCTACCGTGAGGCGTGCGACACACCAGGATCCAAGTCAACGGTCACAATAAACGACGTCTAAATGTAAAAACATACGTAAATAAAATCATGCATAAGATTTAAAAACCATCATTTGAAAGCGCGGAAGCGTTTAAGTTTACAAAAGTCAAAAGTAAATGGAAACATAAGTTTAAGAGTTTAACATCCCGAAGAAAACATGCATAATGATCCTAGACGCGAGTACGACTCCAGTGCGACTCCGTGCGCCTAGATGACAGCTGCTACCTTAGCGACCTGAGAAAGCATGCTAAAAACGTCAGTATAAAATACTGGTGAGTTCACAGGTTTTTAAGGAAAATGTTTCACGAGTTTGAACTTTGATAAACCTTTACCAATGCTGAAGCTAGGATACACGAATACCTGAGTTCACAATGTATGAGTACATGGGTACACGACTACACGGATGCACGAATACACAAATACACGGATACACGGTTTCACGAATGCACTAATACACGGATACACTATTTCACGAATACACGACTACACTATTTCACGAATACACGTTTGCAAGAATACACCAAACTACCGTCATCCCCGTTTCCCCGTTATGTGTCACCGAATGTTCACAGTTTTATCCAAACTTAAAAGAATTGTTTAATAAGCCGAACACTTTTGTATAAGCAAATCAGGTTTGTGTGTAAGTTTTTTAGAACACAAGTGTGTAGCATGTTTCTCCCCCGAAAACCACAACAGATAAAAGTGGGGCCGGGAACTCACCTTAGGTTGCGTCTTCTGTTAAATGAGTAAACCGTTTGTATGATATGATAGCCCCAACTAGTGGCGACCTATCATAAGATATGTGTCAAGTTAGACTAATAACCCGTCGGGTTCATTAGTCCCTAAGTCCAGTCCATGACCATTATGTGTCCGAAAAGCGTGTTTGACCGACAACCAGACTACGTAAGACAAGACTCGACATCCCGTTGGTGACCCGACATTCCACGTGTTCATCTCATAAACAGACATATACAAAACATGCAACTTAGTACTTAACATGTGTTAAAGTTCAATGAATCTAACACATAGGTCAAATAACGCACAAATAAGTCCAAACACGTGTTACTATGTTACTAGGCATGTCACGGGGTTCCTAGAATGTTCCTAGGTGTCGAATCAGGTTTCGGAATGTCAAAATACACTTATAACAGCAGTACACGCGATTAGGAACTTAGCATGCAATTAGGAAAAGTCAACATGTGATTGGGGATGGTCAACAGGCGATTGTGAGGCTAATCGCCTACCTTAGCATGCGATTGAGATGCTAATCGCATGTTAAGAGGGCTAATCGCCTGACTTAGCATGCGATTAGGAAAGCTAATCGCCTGCTAAGGAGGCTAATCGCCTGCAGCTGCTGCGCGGCGCAATTTTGCGCGTTTAACCCTCCAAATCAGTTCCGAAACATGTGTAAACACCCAAAATCAATCCTAACACATTAACAAACATATTTCAAGCAAAACCCCTAAGTTTTCATCATTCTAACAGTCCCGAATGTGAGTGTTTTCCCAAAATAGTGACTTAACATGTAAACATCACATCAACATGCAAGAACTTGCCCTAAATAGCAAATATCCAGATTTCATCACATAACCACGTTGTCCGATAGTATCCTACTACTCTAGCATTATCCTAAAGCAAACCCTAACATCATACAATCAACAACACACCTCATAGCATCCTTAATCATTCAAAATCATTCAAATGGGTCAAAACATCAAACATCAACAATATACAACCAAAACCATTCAAACTCCTAGAACATCATCATACTAACTTGTAACAGCCATAAACACCTTAATAACACAAAAACAATCATGTTTCAATCCTAAAAATCCTACCTTTAAACACACATAACACACATAAAGGTTTAAGTTTGTTTAAAAACGGTTTTAAATGGATTTTCAAGGACAAAAATATTTATAAGTCAGGTCTGGACTTTTAGGGAACAAAATATAATCATTTAAAGGTTTGGGTTTGAAGAACACACCTTGGATTTAAGAGAAAGTGATGGAATAAGCTTGGAAATGGTTGTTTTGATGTAAGAACGAGTTCCAGAGGGTGTTTGTGTGTTGGTATGGGTTATGGGACGGCTAGGGTTGCACAAATGGTGTTTTGGAGGTCAAGGGTGGTATTTATAGGCGTTTCTAGTCGTTTAAAACACGTTAGGCGATTGTGTAGCCTTATCAGGCGATTAGGGCTGCTAATCGCCTTCACTATCATGCGATTAGCCCCAATCGCCCCTTAACACTGCCTAATCGCCCCTTAATTTATGTGATTAGGCCTAATCGCCTGATACTACATGCGATTAGGGCTAATCACCCCTATCAGCATGCAATTATGGCTAATCACCCCCTATCAGCATGCAATTAGGGCTAATCACCCCCTAAGTCATGCAATTAGGGCTAATCACCCCCTAAGTCATGCAATTAGGGCTAATCACCCCCTAATATCATGCAATTACGCGTAATCACTTATAATGTCATGCAATCGCGTGTAATCACCGTTTTAACGTATGTAAACACGTATACACATACCGATAAATCACATAATGATTATAAACACATAATACATGAAAACAAACACGTTCACACTTGTTCACCAATTCCCGGGACTCGAGACCTGCGTGTGGTAAAACCCCAATGATGCACGACTCGACTCGACTGACCCTGTCATGTGTAATGTATGCGCGACTCGCTAAGGTAGACTTACTAAGTTTTCAAAAAAGTTAGTTACCGGAGTTTGCCGGGTGTCACATCATCCCCCTGTTGAAAGAATTTTCATCCCGAAAATTTCCCGAAGTCAAAGAGAGAGAACAAATAAGAAGAAAAATTTTCCGGGTCGTCACATCATCCCCCCGTTGAAAGGAATCTCGTCCCGAGATTCTTTCGGCTTCAACAGTGATGAGTGTCGACCTCTATGTGTGCCCAAGTAACGTTTCCCCAAAATACAACGAGTGGAGGTCATGAATCAAAACGCGACAGTAACAACCGGGAAACCACTTCCCCAAATATGAATATGAGACAATAGACCCACGATCGAAGGCCTACTGGAGACTACTATGATCGGTATAACTAACCCACCGGTACCGTCCAAGTAGCATCTCCAAAGGGCCCTCATCGACCCAAAGGATGAGAAATAGAGACCAAACCACAAAGAAAACACCCGAAGATACGAACGCACAATGATGCGGATAAAAGTAAAACCAAAGCGTAACAAGAGATAAGAGAGAGTACGTACGGGTAACAGTGTCTGGGTCCACCTGGTTCTCCCTAGCACCGATCACAAAGACACGAGCAGTCGGACCACCACCCTCGTTGTTCCCACCGCCACCTGCGGCCCCAGCTTCAGCCTGGTTCAGTTTCGGGCAGTTGCGCTTGAGATGTCCTGCTTCGCCGCAAATAAAACACTCTCGATTTCCCCGAGGAACAGGAGTGGGGGTAACCGCTTGAGTCTGCCCTGGTTGCAGATTGACTCTACAGTCCTTAACATGATGGCCAAACTAATGACAGCAGGACTTACCACAACTACCTGTGTGATGAAACCCACACTGATTACACCTTGGGAGGTTTCCCGCATACCCTCCCTGTTTCTGATCAGACGCTGACCCCGAAGCTTCAGCCTTCTTCGCTGCCGACTGCCGCTGAACTGCAGTTAAACTATTCTCAACACTCTCCCATTTCCTTTTGTTATCCACCGGCGCCTTCACAGAAGAGCCCCTAGGAGGCAAGACACCTTCAGTAATCTTCAAGTTGGTCATCTTGGTATCCGACCGCACAGCATCAGACATGGTAGTAGGATCCCTCGCAGACACCAACCCAGCAATCTCTGGCACCAACCCTGCAAGATACTGCTCTATCCTCCTGTACTCCGGTGTCGATAAACCTGGACACATCAATGCTAACTCGTTGTGCCTGATTGTGTACTTCTCAATCTCAGAACCCACCATCTTAAGATTCCCATATTCTTTTTCCAATCTCTTGATCTCCTCTCGCGGGCAGTACTCATCCTTCAACCTATGCACGAAATCCGCCCAAGGCATAGCGTTGGCCTCCCCGAGACCAAGTGTCTGAGTGACGCAATTCCACCACGTCAAGGCGGGTCCTAAAAAGGTTCCCGAAGCAAACTTCACCCAATCCGTTGCTGGAGTCTCACATAAAGCAAACACCGACTCCGTCTTCTCCAACCACCTGAGCAACTCCACAGCTCCCTCCGTACCACGGAAGTTGAGGGGCTGACAATCCTTAAACCGCTTATAGGCAACTCCCGCCTGCACCGGAGGAGCGGCAGCACCCATGAAAGTCTGCTGGGCCGCCTGAAAGGCAGCTAGTGCAACGCCCAACTGTTGCTGCATCATCTCATTGAGCTCATCATACGTCAGGGTGATGTTACCACCACCTCTACCCCCGCCAGTGCGGCCTCCACGTCGTCCCCTAGTACGTCCACCAGTGCTTCCTGACATCTTCTGAGAAAGTAAGAAACAAACACTCAGACCCATCACCAACGCTAAACCAAGAGAATACGAAAAGTCCAGGATTGGGTCCAAATGTGACCATTAATCCCAACCCGAGATCCACCAAGTCTTCCATGCATTTCAACTTATGATTTCATGTGCACCCGAAATGATAAATTGCTCTACATGGTCCTCAAGGCGTGCCCCGAGCTCGAACCTCAAGTCACCGATACCCCCATCTTAGGAAGATACAGTCAACACAGATCAACGAATGAAACTAGGAATAACCAAGAATGAGATAGAAAATATGACACTGTGTGATAAGGATACCGACACCCCAACAAAGTTAGTATGTTTACCAAAAGACACGACTCAAAAGTATGTGACCGTCTAGTGTGTGAGACTCGGCTATAGTCTAGACTCTACATGCAGTCCTAGTTCACTATAACCATTGGCTCTGATACCAATCTGTCACACCCTCAAATTTCCACAAGCGGAGTTCTACCGCGAGGCGTGCGACACACCAGGATCCAAGTCAACGGTCACAATAAACGACGTCAAAATGTAAAAACATACGTAAATAAAATCATTCATAAGATTTAAAAACCATCATTTGAAAGCGCGGAAGCGTTTAAGTTTACAAAAGTCAAAAGTAAATGGAAACATAAGTTTAAGAGTTTAACATCCCGAAGAAAACATGCATAATGATCCTAGACGCGAGTACGACTCCAGTGCGACTCCGTGCGCCTAGATGACAGCTGCTACCTTAGAGACTTGAGAAAGCATGCTAAAAACGTCAGTATAAAATACTGGTGAGTTCACAGGTTTTTAAGGAAAATGTTTCACGAGTTTGAACTTTGATAAACCTTTACCAATGCTGAAGCTAGGATACACATAGAATACCTGAGTTCACAATGTATGAGTATATGGGTACACGACTACACGGATGCACGAATACACAAATACACGGATACACGGTTTCACGAATGCACTAATACACCGATACACTATTTCACGAATACACGACTACACTATTTCACGAATACACGTTTGCAAGAATACACCAAACTACCGTCATCCCCGTTTCCCCGTTATGCGTCACCGAATGTTCATAGTTTTATCCAAACTTAAAAGAGTTGTTTAATAAGCCGAACACTTTTATATAAGCAAATCAGGTTTGTGTGTAAGTTTTTAAGAACACAAGTGTGTAGCATGTTTCTCCCCCGAAAACCAAAACAGATAAAAGTGGGGCCGTGAACTCACCTTAGGTTGCGTCTTCTGTTAAATGAGTATACCGTTTGTATGATATGATAGCCCCAACTAGTGGCGACCTATCATAAGATATGTGTCAAGTTAGACTAATAACCCGTCGGGTTCATTAGTCCCTAAGTCCAGTCCATGACCATTATGTGTCCGAAAAGCGTGTTTGACCGACAACCAGACTACGTAAGACAAGACTCGACATCCCGTTGGTGACCCGACATTCCACGTGTTCATCTCATACACAAACATATACAAAACATGCAACTTAGTACTTTACATGTGTTAAAGTTCAATGAATCTAACACATAGGTCAAAATAACGCACAAATAAGTCCAAACACGTGTTACTATGTTACTAGGCATGTCACGGGGTTCCTAGCATGTTCCTAGGTGTCGAATCGGGTTTCGGAATGTCAAAATACACTTATAACAGCAGTACACGCGATTAGGAACTTAGCATGCAATTAGGAAAAGTCAACATGTGATTGGGGATGGTCAACAGGCGATTGTGAGGCTAATCGCCTACCTTAGCATGCGATTGAGAGGCTAATCGCATGCTAAGAGGGCTAATCGCCTGACTTAGCATGCGATTAGGAAAGCTAATCGCCTGCTAAGGAGGCTAATCGCCTGCAGCTGCTGCGCGACACAATTTCGCGCGTTTAACCCTCCAAATCAGATCCGAAACATGTGTAAACACCCAAAATCAATCCTAACACATTAACAAACATATTTCAAGCAAAACCCCTAAGTTTTCATCATTCTAACAGTCCCGAATGCGAGCGTTTTCCCAAAATAGTGACTTAACATGTAAACATCACATCAACATGCAAGAACTTGCCCTAAATAGCAAATATCCAGATTTCATCACATAACCACGTTGTCCGATAGTATCCTACTGCTCTAGCATTATCCTAAAGCAAACCCTAACATCATACAATCAACAACACACCTCATAGCATCCTTAATCATTCAAAATCATTCAAATGGGTCAAAACATCAAACATCAACAATATACAACCAAAACCATTCAAACTCCTAGAACATCATCATACTAACTTGTAACAGCCATAAACACCTTAATAACACAAAAACAATCATGTTTCAATCCTAAAAATCCTACCTTTAAACACACATAACACACATAACACACATAAAGGTTTAGGTTTGTTTAAAAACGGTTTTAAATGGATTTTCAAGGACAAAAATATTTCTAAGTCAGGTCTGGACTTTTAGGGAACAAAATATAATCATTTAAAGGTTTGGGTTTGAAGAACACACCTTGGATTTAAGAGAAAGTGATGGAATAAGCTTGGAAATGGTTGCTTTGATGTAAGAACGAGTTCCAGAGGGTGTTTGTGTGTTGGTATGGGTTTTGGGACGGCTAGGGTTGCACAAATGGTGTTTTGGAGGTCAAGGGTGGTATTTATAGGCGTTTCTAGTCGTTTAAAACACGTCAGGCGATTGTGCAGCCTTATCAGGCGATTAGGGCTGCTAATCGCCTTCACTATCATGCGATTAGCCCCAATCGCCCCTTAACACTGCCTAATCGCCCCTTAATTCATGTGATTAGGCCTAATCGCCAGATACTACATGCGATTAGGGCTAATCACCCCTATCAGCATGCAATTATGGCTAATCACCCCCTATCAGCATGCAATTAGGGCTAATCACCCCCTAAGTCATGCAATTAGGGCTAATCACCCCCTAAGTCATGCAATTAGGGCTAATCACCCCCTAATATCATGCAATTACGCGTAATCACTTATAATGTCATGCAATCGCGTGTAATCACCGTTTTAACGTATGTAAACACGTATACACATACCGATAAATCACATAATGATTATAAACACATAATACATGAAAACAAACACGTTCACACTCGTTCGCTAATTCCCGGGACTCGAGACCTGCGTGTGTTAAATCCCCAATGATGCACGACTCGACTCGACTGACCCTGTCATGTGTAATGTATGCGCGACTCGCTAAGGTAGACTTACTAAGTTTTCAAAAAAGTTAGTTACCGGAGTTTGCCGGGTGTCACACACATCTTTGCTCAAAGACCATGTCCACCCATAAACCACAAATGATATAAATACCTCTTTCATTACCCCCTGCCTGACATTTTTGCAATAACCAACAAAGAATATAAAAAGTTGTGTAATTGGATAGTTGTGAGATTAAACACAATTTTAATGGACTGTCACCTATCTCGTTCTGCATTTGCTATTGGATTAACCAATCAAGTCGCCCTCCTGATTGTTGTTCTCTGACCATCATAGATTAAAACATTACATAGGGTATTTGATAATATGTAAATAATACACGGTTGACATGTTTTGAGTCCAATAACTTGGTCATTTGATGTGGGCCAATTGCAGATTCAAACATGCCATAGTGCATGGTAAAAATAAGATTAGATGACTTACCCAACGTGCTTCTGGTTATGGTCACCGGAACCCTAAATTCTGTCATCGTCACCGTCTGCTACCACCAGTAACATGGTTGAAGTTTGAATTTAAATAAACATGAAAATAGATTTCAAGACTTTAGTATAAGATCCCAATGAATTTGTGCAAGCTGAATCTAAATACCATTTACCTTAATAGTAGCTAGTGCTTCAACAACAGCAGCAGCCCTAAGCAGATGACCTACCATGGATTTTGTAGAGTTTATCTTCAACTTCAAGATTTAATAAAACCATATTAAAACCCACAATTAAGCCATTGAAGCCAGGGGCAGATCTACTTGTCCGGGAATGGGTTCCCGAGAACCCACTCGGTTTTGAAATTTTAGTGTAAATATATAGAAAAAATCACAAGGAACCCATAGATAAATTTAGAAAGGAACCCATAACAAACTATGTGAAGTGGTCCAGTGGTTTTCGGCGCCTATTTTAACCTCAAGATTGTTGGTTCGACTCCCACAAGAAGTTAGCTTTTTTGATTCCTATTTTTTTGTTTAAAACCAACATTAGGGTTTTATTTTTATTTAAGAGCAAAACTTCCTTGCATCCTCAAACTAACCTGTCTCCTACTTTGCCCAACTCAGCCCCCGCCACCCTCTCTGCATCCACCCTCGACTCCTCCTCCACGGCCTCCGCCCTCTCCAGCCCCTGAACTCCGGCCGCCTCTAGCGCATGTTGTTGCCGGTGCATCCATCTCAGGTATGGGACTATCTTTCAATGCTAGATCCATATTTTTTTGTAGCTTATAATATGTTTTATAGGTGAAATAATTGGGCGGAACCGGAGATCTTTGAGTTTGATTAATAATAATTTGGTTAACCTCGGTGGGGTAAGCGTCCAGGAGGCCAACCACAATGTTGTGTTGCTAGCAAGAGAGCTTTGTCATAGTATGTTTAATTTTTTGTTTTATTTTTTAAGTTGTTTATTTATTGACTTGCTGCTGCAGAAATTGCTAACAAGTAGGAGTGTGTACAAGAGGTACTAATAATTTAAGGATCACAATTATGTTGACTTTTATTTAGTTTGCTAAAGAATTTTTGACATATGGTTTGAATTATAAATTACTAGGAGATTAAATGAGGGATTTAGTGTATGGGAAGATGAAGATCAACCTGTGCCAATGTTCTTGGAAACATCAAATACAATGATGGATGATAATTAAATGGAAACTTAAGCTACACCAAAACTTATAAAGACCACCGATGATGGCAGCCATTCATTCACCGAGATGAAAAACGGATTTTTGAGTTTAAAACTTATCAAGATCAACCTGTACCAATGTTCTTAGTTATTAACTATTGTTATGTTTAGACTTTAGTGTTAATTGTTCGGCCTTGTTGGAACTTTTATGCTTACTAACGATTGTCAGAACAGTTTTTGGTGATTTCTTGTGGAGATTCAAGAGTTTTCCCTTCGTATATCTTAGGATTTCAACCTGGTGAAGCTTTTGTGGTCCGTAATGTGGCTAATCTTGTTCCACCACATGAGGTATTCTATACATTGACACCAAGTTTTTGCTTTAAGTTGATATTCCTCTTGTTCTTTTTAGAATTTTCAAATGCCGACCCGAACCGATAAACCGAACCGAAATTTTTATTTTTGGTCATATGAGTAACACCTAAAAAAGACAAATGATACCTTTATCTCCTTTCACCAATTAGTCTTCAAAGTGTGATGAAATCATTCTTGACATCTTAAGGATGTCCCCAGTTTTTCTTCTTTTGTCATCCTCGGGATGGTCTTTTTCATTCTAAGGATGTCCCCAGTGTAATATCTTCAAGATAGACTTTTATCCTTTTTCAAGAAAGGATTAACAAACTTTGATAATAACCTATATAAAGGCAAACATTGTTATTATACTGGCGACTAGGCCTTAAATAAACTGGGGTCAAGCCCATATGCAATCTTAAGGATAACTCGGTAACGAGACCAAATGTAGCATCTTGAGGATAACTGGCGACAAGGACTATTGTAATATCTTAGGAATAACTGGCGATTAGGTCAGATACGAGAAAGAGACATTGAAAAATGTCTAAACCTTAGGGATTCAATGTATATTCCAAAAATGATGAAATTGTCAGCCACTTTTACATATACTGGTCCCACCATCCTGAAAATATACACGAATAACGTGCGCTCCAGGCGGGATTGCTAACCCAATGTGAAAGGTGAAAACCTTTAAACTTAGGAAGGTGTCAGACACCTTAACGTAGGAGAGGGTGGCCAACCCTCTAGTCTTCAAAGTTTTCCATCTTCAGGATGGTACTGTAAAATTCTCAGGATGGACTATTTCTAGACCATGTTTAGTTATAATATCGATAAAATGATTGAAACA
This sequence comes from Ambrosia artemisiifolia, assembly GCA_032199755.1. Classification (NCBI taxonomy): domain Eukaryota; kingdom Viridiplantae; phylum Streptophyta; class Magnoliopsida; order Asterales; family Asteraceae; genus Ambrosia; species Ambrosia artemisiifolia. The sequence continues at coordinate 27,902,698 of CM063524.1, read as the reverse complement.
AATTAAGGGTAGATACCTGTATATGGAGATAATTCATCTCTGTAAGCCTTTGTCACACCCCACCAAGGCGGAAACACGAGATGTAACGACCGAAAAGTTTTCAAGCACAAGGTTCAAGCAATCACATAATTTTATTCAAAATAGTACCACCGTATAAGATGGGCATTGTCATTAATTATTTAAAAACGTCACCATAGCGTTAACAAAAGAGAAACTTGTCTATTACTCTCATGACTAAATAACAATAGGATAGAATGTAGTCCCAAAAATACTAGATCTTAAGTGTGCACTAGATTGTTATCAACTAGAAACACCTATTTGTTAGGTGTTTTAGTTGATTAATCAAGACAAGTTAAAGAACTAGATGAAGATTATAAAAACCGACACACAAGAAACATAAAGACACGATTCCATTAATGATTTCAGCAGTGAACAACCATGGATTCTCTAGATAAGTTCGCACCTTTAAACTTGTGCTCTCAAAGATACAACAAAAACCCTAACCCTAGCTGCACATATGAGGTTCTATTTATAGGAGAACCTGATGGACTGCGAACTTAACATTAAGTTCGCAGTCTCCGTCTAATAAGTGCGCAGACTAGGGTTTGCTTACTACAACTATGCTTTAATTACATAACTAGCCCTCCAACTCTAACACATAACTAAACATGATTAAACCTGGTAACTGTGGTCTCATATTAACCCAACAATACTCCCCCTAGACCACAGCTACCAGTTCTACAAAATCAGTCTATCTCAACATCACTCAACTCCCCCTCTTCTCTTGCTTGATGTGCTGGGAGTGCTTGAACTATGCTGTCTTCAACGGTTGGTTCTTCAGTATGAGGTGCTTCAGCATGTGTTACTTCAGCGTGTGGTTCTTCAGTGGATGGCTCTTGGATGAATAACTCAGCTAGATCTACAGTTGCTTGATCTTGCTGAGTTTCTGGGGCTGTAGTTGGAGAGACTGGTGGGGCTTGAGAAGACTCAGACTCAGGATCAGCTGTTGCTGTAGAAGCTTGTGTTTGAACCTCTGGAATAACTTCAGCTTCTGATATCTTTGCAGCTGCAGCAGCAGCAGCTATCGCTCTGTCATCTTTAGCTTTGTCAGCTGCATTGATCCTCGCCACCAAATCAATCAGTTCTTGCTTTCGCTTCAACGCTCTTTCCACAGCCCTTCTAAACAAGACAGCTTCCTCAAATAGCACATTACCAGCACCCACATTTATCTGATTTGCAAAAAGAGTAGTTAAATCAGAAGGATTCAGAGCAAACACATCTACTGGGTCAACTATTCTCAAAGCCTCTGTATCATCTCTTAGTTTGATCACAGCTTCACCGGTTCGGCTGTCATAAAACCACTTTTTGAAATCCGATAAAATCACAGGAAGCTCTGGACGGATGGGAACCCTAGTGACGACCTGGGGAGGGTCTATCACGTAGGTTATCATTCCCCGTCCGGTGGCTGGATCTATTCTCTTCTTTGACATTCTTCTCCTCGGCTTCTGTGGCTTCCAGTTCTTGAAGTCACGGGCACACTCGTCTTTTATGAACACAGAAACCATGTCAGCTGTGGAGTCTTGAGAGTGGTTGATAAAGGGGGTTCTGCACATCTCCCTAATGTCCCATCTTGGGAGAGTCTTCAGGTTTGGTCTGCCCTTGAAGTACTGGATCACACCTCCCCTTCGCTTCACAAAGAATAGACGTTTAAACCCATCATAACCCCAACAAACAACTCTTTCTTGGTGAGATGCACGAGTGTGGTGGATGTTCTGGTGCAAAGCAGGAATAGTGATTGGTCTTCTTGGAAACCAGCTTGATCTTTCAGGATCCAATCTGTACCCATCATCCATTTCATAGACTGTGTTTTCTCCCGCACCCATTTCAACGAACGTCTCCGGCATCTCGTCCTCACTGATTTCATCGACATCACTTTCTTCCTCCTTTCTTTCTTTCTCTTTTTCCTCTTCCATGAATTTCCCGAAATCAAATGCTTCATCAAAAGTCATTCTTGGAGCATCTGTACCCTGATTCTTTAACTCCTGAAGCATATCAAACATCTTCATTTGTACCTCAGTCTGAAACTTTATCAGATAACGCTGATCTTCAACCACCTTTTCAAGACTTGGGTTTTTGTGCTTTAATTTCTTCAGCTTCTTCCTCAACTCCTGATTATTGTAGATCTGATTCTTTAACATACAGATTTCCTTAGCAGCATTCTTTCCCACTTCCTTAGATAGTGTCTCGTACAATTCTTGATGCACTGGTTTTCGACGTGGTGCACCAGGAACAGACGAGGAAGGTACTGATTGTTTCTTTGCAGGAGGCTTGGGAATAGGAGGTCTTTCAGAAGAAGGGCCAGGCCTGGCAGTAGAGGGCCCTGGCCTGTCAGTGGAAGGCCCAGGTTGACCCTCCACACCAAACATTGATTCCAGTATCGCTTCGTTTTCCTGATCCTCTTCTGTCACAACCCGTGGCCTTTCAGACTCGAGCAGCTGTTCTCTCCTTCTTCTTCTCTCTGCCTTTGCAAGTTCAGCATTCTGTCTGGCAGCTTCAGCCATTTCAAGTTCCTCAGGAGTTAATGATTCTCTCCCTTGCTGCAATAAACCAGTAGGCCTGTTTCGTTTAGTCGGCCTTTGAGGAACAGGATCAGATGCCGCCCTTTTTCCGACAGATCTTTCTCGTGTAACTTCCTCTGCAGTATGCTGAGGTACTGTAGCAGCAGGTTCAGTAGGAGCAGGTTCAGTAGGGGTAGGAACAGGTTCAGGTTCGGTTGCAGTTGGTTGCTGAGTTCTAACAGCAGCTTGTCTTCTTCTCTTCATCTCATTGTACAGCTTCATTATAACTGGATAGCGTTGAGCAGCATACATACTTTCCAGCAGGGGTTCCCAGTCAGGTGTGTTGCACTCAGTGAAGAATCGTGCACCTTTGGCGAAACTGTATTTATCACCAAGGGGCAGATCCTCATGTTGTGAGTTGATCATCATCTGAACAAATCTGGGATACATCGTCCACTTTTTCCTTTCAGCTTGAGCATTCTTCACCATACAATCAAACACCAATCCAGACAGATTAAAGGGTTCATTCTTGCAGACTTTAATCATGGCAGTTGCCCAGTCAGGACTGAGTGCATTGTAACCCCCTTTTCTGTGACACAGAGACATCAGAAATACGTGACAAATAAGCTTCCAATCTCTGGTCAGCTGGCTCTTCTTGATATCACCCCTTGCGTCAAAGTCTCCTTTGTATCCAAAATTCAGGAACTCTTGATGAATCTCAGTCTTTGGTAAAGATCTAACAGCTGCTGGTTGATCTTGAAATCTCAGAACATTTCTCACTGTGTCTTCTGTAATGATTACTGCCACGGTCTCTACTCTAGCAGATCGCCAGAAGTCTTCAATGTGAGAGCTGTAGACTTGAACGTGCTGCTCTACTGCATATCCAATTCTGCTTCTTCTGATCCATGCAACAACGTCTCGAAACTTTGTATCATCAGTTTCCAGAATCATCGGTTGGTTGTGCATTCCTCTTGGATCCCATTCAAGAGCCATCTGTGTGGGACACGTGCACGAAAAGTGAGTTAGAACTTTGATTTTGAATTGACTAATGACAGACACTTCATTTACTTTGACGGACGACGTACTTAGACTAGGTTTGATTTTAAGTTGGTTTTGCGTGTGTTATTCATTTTATGGATTAGATTTTAAAGTGTATATGATATGTTTTGTTTTTCATTTTAATAGTCATTTGAGTCCAGTTTCGGTTTACGGATGAATGAGTCAAGGTACGTAGTCCGGTCAAATGTCGTGAATAGTCAAGTCAATGGTCAACATTTTGGTCCGATATTAAGTCCACAGATTCATTAAGTTCGCAGCCCAAGTCAAGACTGAGTACTTATTGCTTGGTACGCAGTCATTAAACATGAGGAAATCAAGTACGCAATATGTGACTCGGGCATGGTAACGGCTTAGAGTGAGATATCAAGTCTGCGTACTAGACTAGTACGCAGACACTTAAACTTCCGTTTAAGATTTTAGTTCACACATTTGGTACGCAGTTAGTTAGGGTTTTCAAAACTTTGAATCATATGATGCAAGTGCGCAGTCATATGAAGCAAGTGCGCAGTTCATCAAGATTTTAAGTACGCAGTTCATCAAAATCCCAAATATTCAACTGTTTTCACTGATTTCGCCCTCAGATCCTGTTAATACACGAAGAAATTTGTTAGAATCTTTGAACTACCTTCAACAATCACACAAACACTCAAAGAAAAATAGAAGATATGGATCAAAGGTGGTGTTTAGTGATGGTGTTACGGTGGATTAATGGTGGTTGAGGATGAGGATGGAAGAAGACGGTGGTGATGACTGATTAGGGTTTCTTGAATTTTGATAAAAAGATAAAATGTAAAATTAACATCAGTATATATAGGTAAATTTGTTTGGGCTGCGTACTTGACCCATAAGTGCGCAGGCCCAAAAGCCTAGTCAAGTACGCAGGCCCATTAAAGAAGGAAAATAAGTATGCAAGCCCAAATACTTAGAAAATAAGCTTTAAACCAAAAATTTGGGTTTAGAGATCAACCGTTTCTCACCTTTTGCATCAAGGTCATACCAGTCATACCTGCCAGACCACATTTCAACTTTCCGTTGGATAGCTGTAGCCCAAGAAAAACTGTCGGTATATTTGTCCACTTAAATCCATGCCTCTCGTCTTTCAACATACTTTATATGATGATCTTTATCATGTTTTGGTAATGTTGACGACATGTTAATGGACCCCACTTGTGCCACGTGTAAGCCTACCAATCCTCAAGGTTTATTGAGATATAATGATGAGAGCTTCAGGTCTATGTTTCCATAAGCAGAGAAGATGATCATTATGTCAATCAGATGATGAGAGCTTCAGGTCTATGTTCCCATAAGCAGAGAAGATGATCATCTGATTGCTTTTTGAGCTATCTATATGTTTGCACGTCACTAACATTGCGTGTCTTTTGTTGCTCATTTTGATTTTAATAGCCCCGCTTTGGTAGCTTGCACTCTTAGGTGTCTTTTGATTACTTATGCACAAAATTTTCTGTCTCTTTTGATCTCTCAACCTGTGTATGACCGGACTCAGCTTGTGCAAGCCTGAAGCACAGTGGGAATCCAGCACCTCGTGTAGACTTTTTAGTTTGTCATCTTTTAGCAGTTTACTCAATTCCAGGCTGAATCTACCGACATGTCGTTGCTTGAAGCCACAACGTCCTCTGGGTCCTATTCACATGCTGACAAATATGATTAGTCCCTATCATTTCTTGATTGTTTTTGAAAAAGTTTTTAAAACTTGCAAATTTAGGGATCTACCGGTTTATTTCTCCCCCAAAAATCTTTATTTTATTTTAAAACAAAAGATTTTTTTATAGTTTATTCACAAAGGTTTTTTTTTTTTTTTTTTTTTTTTTAATATCATTCAAAGTTGATCATCTCTAACCATGTTACCAACTGACGAAAACGGGTTTTGTCGAAAGCTTTGGTAAAGATATCTGCCTTTTGATCAGCAGTATCTATAGGCAACACCTATATGTACCCCTTGTCGTGCGCATCGCGAATTGAATGAATCCGAATTTCAATATGTTTAGTTTTCGAATGATCAATTGGATTCTTCACGATGTCACGACAGGCATCATTATCAATGTAGATAGGGGTTCTCATGATATTCAAACCGTAATCCAACAGCTGATTTTGGATCCACAACACTTGACAGCAACAACTGGATGCGGCTGTGTACTCGGCTTGAGCGGTAGATATAGACACAGTGGTCTGTTTCTTGCTCTGCCATGACACGAGCCTGTTTCCTAGAAATTGACAGCCACCAGAGACAGACTTTCGGTCAATCCTGCAACCTGCATGATCACTATCAGAGTACGCAATTAGGTCAAAATTGTCACTCTTAGGATACCATAAACCAAGTTTTGGTGTTCCTTTGAGGTAGCGGAAGATTCTTTTGACTGCAGTCTCATGAGATTGCTTTGGATTTGACTGAAAGCGAGCACAGCATCCAACTGCCCACATGATGTCCGGTCTGCTGGCTGTGAGATACATCAAGGAGCCAATCATAGAACGGTAAGTGTGCGGGTTCACAGAAGGTCCTTCAAGATCTGGTACAAGTGTTGTTTGAGCTGCAAAAGGAGTGTTGGACGGTTTGCAATCCGACAGGTTGTACTTCGCCAGAATGTCTCTTGTGTATTTTGCTTGATGGATGAGAATACCGTCTTCTTTTTGTTGGACTTCGAGACCTAAGAAAAATGATAGTTCTCCCATCATGCTCATTTCAAATTGAGACTTCATGATGCTTTCAAATTCCCTGCACAAATTTTCGTCAGTTGAACCAAAGATAATATCATCAACATAAATCTGAACAAGGATAGAATGTTTGTTGACTTCTTTGGTGAACAAGGTCATGTCGATCTTCCCTCTCGTGTATCCATTTTGTAACAGATATGAAGACAAGGTCTCATACCAAGCTCTAGGAGCTTGATGGAGACCATAGAGAGCCTTGTCCAACTTGTAGTATCTGTTTGGATGATGAGGGTCTTCGAATCCTGGCGGTTGGCACACATAGACTTCTTCTTTGATCTTCCCATATAAGAAAGCACTCTTCACGTCCATCTGAAAGACTTTAAAATTTTGATATGAAGCATAAGCCAAGAAGATGCGTATGGCTTCAAGTCGAGCGACTGGAGCGAAGACTTCCTCATAATCAATCCCCTCCTGCTGACGAAATCCTTGAACAACCAGACGAGCTTTGTTCTTGATTACCACGCCGCGTTCATCCATTTTGTTGCGAAAAACCCATCTTGTCCCAATAGGATATTTTCCTTCAGGCAGATCCACGAGCTCCCACACTTTGAGCTTTCTGAACTGAAATAGTTCTTCCTGCATTGCCTCTACCCAGCTTGCATCTCTAACTGCATCTTCAATGCTGAAAGGTACTGTTTGAGATAAGAATGCTGAGAGAGCGGTGTTGAGCTTGTCTGTCTGATTTCTTGTAAGAACACCCTCACTGATTGGTCCAATGACATTTTCAATTGGATGGTTCTTAGAAGATTTGAATCCCATATTTTCTTCTTCTTGCACTTGTAGAGGAAGGTTCGAAAGATGATCTCCAGGTGTAGAAGAGCTGGATGGTTCATTTACAGACTGCTGATTTGATTGTGTTCTTTCAGCATTTGACGTGCTTTCAGGAATGTTAGAGGTTTCAGTAGTAGTATCACCATTATTAAGTTGAGGAACAATTGGATCAGCGACAAGAGGAGAGAAACGGGTGGTAAACGGTGCGACTTCATCATCATAAGAGTAGAGAATATTTCCAAAGGGAGATGAGCTTGTGGCTTGATTTTCAGGAGCTTGATCTGCATGAGCTTGCTGTTCAGGAATGACAAAGTGATTGAACACAACATCCACATCAAAGAACCAGTCAGGACCGGTTCCAACATTAGTAGAGTTGGATTCTTGCCAGTCAACATAAAAGGATTCCAGAACCATCTTGGTACGTTTGTTGTATACTCGATAAGCCTTTTGACTAGACGAGTATCCAACAAAGAAACATTCGTCTCCAACAGCATCAAACTTCATGATATTCTCAAAGTTGTTTAGAAGAGTGCAGGAACATCCAAACGGCCTGAAATAATCAATGAGAGGTTTTCTTTTGAAAAGCAATTCATAAGCTGTTTTCCCACGAGGCTTGACAATCAAGACCCTGTTAAGAACATAACAGGCGGTATTCACAGCTTCTGCCCAGAAGATGATCGGTAACTTAGAGTCAATGAGCATGGTTCTGGCAGCTTCAATAAGTGTACGATTCTTCCTTTCAGCCACTCCATTTTGCTGAGGAGTCCTTGTAGCACTGTATTGGAGATGAATTCCTTTTCCGCTGCAGAACGTCACAAAAGTTTGGTTCTTGAATTCTGTTCCATGATCACTTCTGATTGACTTTACTTTTAGCTTGATTATATTCTCGATCAAAGGAATGAACAGCATCAAGGTCTCAGCAGCCTCACTCTTGAATTCCAAGAAGTACACCCATGTAAAGCGAGAGAAGTCATCTATAATCACCAAACAATAAGACTTTTTACCCAGGCTTTTTATACTGATAGGACCAAAAAGATCCATATGTAATAATTGAAGAGGAGAGTCAATTGAGTTCACTGTTTTGGACTTATGCGATTTCTTATGTTGTTTACCTTTGGCACATGCTAAACATTTTTCAGAAAAAGGAAACTCCTTAGAAGGAAGACCTCTGACTAGATTAAGTTTAGAAAGTTTGTTTATATTTTTAAAGTTAACATGACCTAATCGCCTGTGCCATAACAGTGACTCTGACTCGGATGCCTTTGACAGTAGACAAGTCATTGGTTGTTCAGACTTGGCATCCCTCATGTTTATCACATAAGTATTGTTTTGTCTGGGGGCTTTTAGCATGATCATGTCAGTGGATGGTTTAAATCCTGGCTTTAGGAAGATGCATTCCATGTCGTTGAACAACACTGAGATTCCTTTGTCGCAGACTTGTGATACACTCAATAGATTGTAGCACAGTTCTGGAACATAGTTGACGTCCTCAAGTGTTAGCGCGTCAGAAACTACATCTCCTATGCCAACGATCTTTCCACCCTTTTCATTCCCAGCGAACGCTACAAACTCTCCATCGATGAACCGATAGTTCTTGAGGAGTTCTTTCAGTCCTGTCATGTGTCTTGAAGCGCCGCTGTCGACATGCCATAGATATCTCATGAGAGCTATCAGCCATTTTTGTAATTTATTCTGCACATACAAAAACAAAAGAGAAACAAAGCTAAACTAAAGACAATCTATGTACAGTGGTGATTTTGCCTGAAACTTAAGTAACTTTGGGAATCCAAGTTTGTTTAATTTTTGATCTGTCATGGTTTTCTCCCAAAATTGGCTCTTGTTTCTTCCAAATTTGTGTATTTTTAACAAAACTTTTTACGGTTTCTTGAAGATTTCTTAATTGATCCGAAAAAGAGTTTTGTGTTTTGACATCTTTTTGTGATTTAGGTTTTATGTGACAGTTCTTGACCACGTGACCCTCTTTTCCACATCTGAAGCATTTTGAATGCTTAGGCTTGATCTTAGGAGAAGATCTGGATGATGATGGTTGTGATGTTCTTTTCTTGATCTTGTTTGATCTTGAGCTTTCGGTTGAGCTTGATTCTTCCCTGTTGCTACTTGATTCTTCATTGGAGTCCAGATTATTTAAGCTGGAGCTGCTCTCTGTATCACTCAGTGATTCTTCAGAACTTGAGGTACCTGTTTCACTTTGTGATTCTTCAGAACCTGATACATCTGTGGATGAGGGGATAAATTCTGGGATTTCCTCAGTGAGAAATTTCCCAAACCTGTTACGCTTAAGTTCTGGCACAAACACAGATGGTTTGAGCACATGATTATCATCAGAGAATGCTGCATTAAGATCAACACACATAGGAATAACATTTTCAACACAAACATTAGATCGTTTGATAGGAGGCTTCCTATCATCGGGAGCCACGGCCCCTTTCAAATCAAGTTTAGAAATACAGTCATCCATCCTAGTTAAACTATTACAGTCATCCACCCTAGGCAAACTATTACAGTCATCCGATTTAGTTAAAGTTTTACAGTCATCCAAAATAGAATTGTTTTTTGAATTTTCATTGTTCCAGATGAACCAATTGACTGTTGAGTAATTGGCACCCGGATGTCCTAAACCCACTGTCTGGCCACCACAACATTCATCATCCTTCACCTGAGCCTGTTGGGTCACATCTGCATTGCTTTTACTTATGTTAGTATTTGACTCAGATTCATCACATTTATTTTCAAAAAGGTCATTTTTTGGATGAGGTGATGGAATGGGTATGTATTCACTTTGGCTCAAGGGTAAGAATAGAGATCTTTCGATTCCATTCTTATCCTTATACCCAATTCCATCTTTTACGAATGATTGTCTCCCACAATCGATTATATCAGCATGAGCCCGTTTGCTCACATTCCATTTATCCACAACAATTTGAAGACGAGTTGTCTCATTTCTAGATTTCTCTAGTTTTGAGGTTAAATCATTTATCAGAAAATCTTTCTTAAGCACAAATTCTTTTAAAGTTTGCATTTCAGCTAAAGTTGCATTTAACTTTCGCTGATATGCCCACTCATTTTCTTTCATTTCAGAATTGATTTTACGAATGTCATCCATTTCTCTTAAAACTCGTCTGTTGTGTGATAAACAGTATGCGACAGCTGTAACGCACCGAGGTGAGCACAGTTTTTATTTAATTTCTAAAGGAATATTTACCATGTCTCTTTCCTCAGCTTTCTTAGAAGAACTTTTCACCTCTTCAGCGACCTTCTCTGATGGAGTCTTCTCAGCTATCAACGCCTCCTCCCTTTTCTGATCATTCACCTTCTCATCAATCAACACACTCTTCAGCCCGGCATTCTTCTGCATTTCCCCCTTTAGAACCTCAGTAGATGATCCTTCAACAGAGTTCACACCATTAGAAGATTTGGTGCAGATTGTGGCCATCAGGGCTTTGTTAACTTCAACTTCAGCAGCAGCTGCCTCTTCTCCCCAGTCGAAATCTTCAACAACCAAAGCCTTTTGTGGTTCCTTATCGTTTCCCTCATTTCCATCGGTTATGGCCACCAACCTCTTTGCAGGCTTGATTTCAGCTTGGTTCAGTGTGGGGCATTCATACTTAAAATGCCCGAGGACCTTGCAGTTGTAACATCTGATTTTCGACTTGTCAAACCCAGCCTTTCCCATTCCCACTCTTCTACCGGTTCTGTCTTGAAAACGCTTAACTCGTAGAGTGATCATTGCCATCTGCCACTTCAGATCCATCTCTTCCATGTCATCTGGGTCAACCTGGTACATATCCTCTGGGGACATCATCTCATTCTTAATCTCTCCTGTCTTCAAAGCTTCAAAACTGCTCATGAAAGAGTTGAAAAGTTCCACATGTTCAGCAGCCAGTTTAGCAGCCTGTGGAGTTAGTGTCTTTGCAGCCTTTTCAGAATACATTGGAGCTTTGCCAGAACTTGAACTACCCATCCCTGCAGAATCCACATAAGAATGCAACGAACTTGAACTCATATCACCAATGGGGGCCATCAAAGCCAGATTCTTCATAGCACTGCTGGGAGTCACCTTCGGGACAGTCTGATTCATTTCTCTCTTTGTGATGTCCATCTCGAATGATTTCAGAGTGTTTATGAGATCAGCCAAAGTAGACTGAGCATCCAAGTAGTCCTTTTTGATCAACATACATTGGACACTCCACTCCTTTGGGAGAGAATCGAGCAGTTTCTTGATGGAATTGCGGTTGTTTACAGGAATACCGGCTTTCTTCATCTTGGTCAACAAATTCATGAACCTGTCAATGTGTGAAGACAGACTCTCACCACGGATACTTCCAAACATGTCGTATTCCTTTTGAATCATATCCTGTTTGTTTTGCCTCATTTCTGCATTTCCTTCATAATACTCACTCAGAGCAAACCACAGATCGTGCGCTGATCCGTACTCTTCAAACATATTGTACACATCGTTTGACAGAGCCATGGTGAGAGCACCGTAGGCTTTGTGATCTCTCTGCAACAGTTGTTTGTCGAGATCAGTGTATGTAGTGGGATCAGTGTTGAACACTTCTCCTGCATCAGTGGTTCTGGTGGGAATGTGAGGTCCGAGCTGGACTGAGTTCCATTGGGTGTGATCGTTAACAAAGTAGAAAGCTTTCATTCTGTTCTTCCATGTGCCATAGTCCTCAGCACCCATCAACTTGGGAATACGTGTTATAGTGCCGGTTTCAAGTTCAGCTTGAGTTATGGGGTTAACTTGGAATGAGTTGTTACCAGACATGATTTAAGATTGATTTTAGATGGATTTTAGATTGATTTTAGGGTTTTTGTTGGGACGAAGAGGATTGACGAAACCACTTTTTGATAACCTTAGTCTTTTCCATATCTGCCTAAGTATAGAACTGCTGAAGAACAAAATGAAGAAGTACTGAAGAACAAACACAAAGTACTGAAGAGTAAACTCATCAGAAGTTCTGAAGTCTAACCAGACATTTCACTGAAGAACTACTGAAGACAAACTGCTCATCAGCAGTTTGTCACTCATCAGCACTTTCACTCAGAAGCTTCTAACCGACTGAAGATCAGCAGTTTTACTATTATATTGTTTTGTTAAAGTCTTGATTTCAAGTTTCAATGTACAGACTGTAGTAACCTTATCTTTGCATAATATCTTTGTTAAATATCTTAGATTACTTCAGACTACAGTTTAGTACATTAGTCTATAAATAGATGAGTTTGTTCATCTATTTTAACATGTGATTTTGTGTAATATCTTTGAACTTGTATTGAAATCCTTCGGGCTTTAAACTTATAATTTCCACTTCACATCTGAGAAACATAAACTGCTATTACTGCTTTATACTTAGATCATTTATTGTTTCTCATTTATTGTTCAGTCAAGGGGGAGTAATAACTCCTCATCAAAGTGATCTTTTAGACCTTTGAACACTTGTATTTCCGCTGCTTAATAACTCATATATAAATCTGATAAACACATAAGTGTTCATATAAACAGCCACTGATCCAACAATTGGTATCAGAGCATCTAGTTAATCTGATCAAAATCAATCTAACAAATTGAGATTCAGACACAGGCTCAAAATTGATATTCAATAAAAAGGATAAAAGGCTCACTTTTAGAATCCATCACTTTAAGAAAGTATTGACAAATCCAAACTTCTTAAAAATGGATCCCTACAATACTGGATCTGCCAACAAACCTGCCATGTTAGTCAGAAATGAATATAACATATGGTCTAAAAGGTTGGCACACACTATTTCACAAACAAACACTGGATGTTGGAGGTCTGTAGTTTTTGGACCTCACAAACCAGTTGTTACTGATCCAGAGGGTAAGACTGAAAGACCAAAAGACCTAAAAGAATACACGGAGGAAGATTTCCAAAAGTTTGAGCTTGATGCAAAAGCTTTCTCCATGTTGGCTATGGCTCTCCCAAACGAAATTTATGCTGGCCTTTTACACTGTGAAAGTGCCAAAGAGCTGTGGGACTGCCTAAAGGAGCAGTTTGCAGGAACTGCTGAGGTGATAGCCAACATCAGAGAAATATTGGCTCAACAATATGAAACTTTTACTCACATAGAGGGTGAAACTTTAACTCAACAATTTGATAGATTTTCTTCACTCATCTCTGAGTTAAAAATAAACAATCAGACCTATACAATTGAGTCTATGTTGCATAGATTTTTAAGGTCTTTACCTTCAAAATGGGAAACTTACTCTATAGTCCTCAGAACCAGTTCAGATTTTAACACCTTGAACCTAACAAGGTTACATGGTAAATTACTAACTTTTGAAAGAGAAATCAATCAAAAGAAAAAGTTGCAAGAATCTGGTAAAACTGCTGATGACTATACTCCGGGTAGCACAGCCTTATTAGGACATGACTCACCATCCTGTTCTAATAATTTTGGTTCTTTTGACCACATTGACATAACAGCTGGGATCTCATCAGATGGATCTTTCCCAGCTTATGACAATGAAGAACTAAGTCAAACTGCTGACAACATGTGTTTCATCATGGATGATTTAAAATACTTTAGCAGTGATGACTTAGAAGAAATGGAAATATTACACCAACTGGCCTTGTTAAGCTTAAAAACTAACAAATTTTACAAAAGGTCAGGAAGGATATTTCCAGGACTAAACAATTCAACAAAAGTTGGTTTTGACAAATCTAAATTGAGATGTCATAAGTGTCAGAAGTTGGGACACTTTGCTAGAGAGTGTAGAAGCTCTAGCTATAACCAACCAATGTCCTCTGGAAATCAATATAACCCCTCATACAATAGGAATAATGGAACTAATGGGAGTGCTCATTTTGTACAGGCACAAGCTCCAAATGTCCAATATGTGCCACAAGTACAATATGTACAGATGCCTGCTCAACAACAACAGCAGCTCATGCCTCCATTTCCAACTGCTCAACTTCCTGCACAAACTCAACAACCCCCTCAGCAACAAAGCTTATTTACCTCAGGGTATGTTGACTGGAGCAGTCTTCCTTATGACACATCAGAATGCAGTCAGGATGCAGACAATAAGGTCTATGATGTCAACTGGGGAGAACCTGATAATGGCAGAAAGAATTTTGCCTTAATGGCTTTTGAAGGATACTCTTCAAATTCTGCTCTAACACAGGTATCACAACAATCTCTGTTAAAGCTTTGCACTAAATCTTGCAAAGAATCATTTGCTTTAATTAGAGAAACCAATGTGCATTTACAAGGCAAATCCAATGACATGGAAAGAAAATACACACAAATGAAGTGTGATTTGGAAAGAAAAGTTATGTTGAAAAACAAAGAAATTTCCAAACTAAATGATAAATCCATTGAAACAGAAGCACAAATTAAAACCATGATAGACAGCCTAGGAAAAGTCAGACAAGAGCTTGCTGACACCAAGGTTGATTGTGAAAAATGGGTTGAGTCTTGTAAAGGGTATCAAATGTTACTTAACAAACAAACTGCAGCCAATGTTAAGTTTGGCATTGGATATACCCACACTGAATCACCAACAGATTTCACCCACAAAACTGATAATGATGGGAAGAAATTGATTCAAACTTCTGATATGGAGGAATGCACATCCTACCATCAGAACTTCCTCAAAAAGGGAAGTACTGCAGAAGTTAAAACTACTGACAATAAGCCATCAGCAGTTTCAACTACATCAGGAGTTGAGACCCTGAAAACTGCTGATGACCTATTTCAAAAATCAGATTTTGTCAGTAAATTGCCTTCCAGCTCTCTTGATCTATCTAAAAGGAAAGAGAAGGCAAAAGCATGTGAAATATGTGGTCTGTTTAACCACATAACTGAACTTTGCAGATTTAGAAAGATAAATCAGTTAAATAAACAAAGAAATCAACTGATTGTGGGAAAACAGATAAAACAAGATTTTCAAAATACCTTTTTTCCCAACAAACAACAATCAAACAAAACCCTTTCTAAGAAGAAGCCTTTATCTCAACAAAGGTCATCTTCTCAAAGTTCAATTTCAGAAGTTTCACCTAACTCATCAGCAGTTTCACAAACTGCTGAGGTTAAAGATTTGATAAACCTGGTTAAACTTCTGATGACCAAAGTTGATGGTGGAAACCAAAATGAACCCACCATTGTTCTTAATGACAAATCCATTGCCAAAAAGACATGGATTACTAAAAATGGTCCACAACAAGCTGCACCTGTTCTCAAGAGCAAACCCAAAGCCAAACTGGCTTGGGTTGCCAAAACTAACTAATTTGCTATCTTGTGCAGAGAGTCTCCAGAGGTTTGAACAGCATATGGTATGTGGATAGTGGAGGCTCAATGCACATGACTGGATGCAGATACCTGATAAACAATTTTATCAGTCAAAGAGAAGGATCTGTATCCTTTGGGAACAAGGCCAAGGGATATGTGCTAGGATATGGCAATGTATCCTCAGGCAAAATGCAGTTTGACAAGGTCAATCTGGTTGAAAACCTTGAGTACAACTTGCTGAGTGTCTCTCAAATGTGTGACAAAGGATATTCTTCCTTTTTCACAAAGACAGCATGCAAGATCATATCACCAGAAGGCCAGAAGTTGATAGAGAAGATCATTGAAGATCATCCTTTGCTGATTGCCAAAAGATGTGGCAATGTCTATGCAGTGGACATTGAAAAAGACAAAGTATTGAACAAGACTGCCTGTTTCTTCTCAAAGGCATCAACTTCAGAAAATGATCTCTGGCATAGGAGACTTGGCCATGTGAACTTTAAAACCATCAATAAAGTCACAAAAATGGGCTTGGTCAGAGGTCTACCTTTGAAGGAATATCAGTGCAAAGAACACTGTGTTTCCTGTCTTAAAGGTAAACAGCATAAGTCCTCCTATAAGTCTATTGAAGAATCAAAAACAACTGCATGTCTTCAACTACTCCATATGGACTTATTTGGACCAGTCAAGATTATGAGCCTTGGTAAGAAGAAGTACTGCTTGGTCATCATTGATGACTACTCAAGATTCACATGGGTCTTCTTCTTATATTCCAAGGATGAGGCAGCTGAGATCATCAAGTTCTTTATTCTACAAATAGAGAAGCAATATTCTCTATCTGTCAAAGTCATCAGGAGTGACAATGGGACAGAGTTCAGGAACAAAACTCTGGATGAATTCTGTCTGTCTAAAGGGATTGTTAGACAGTTCAGCATTCCCAGAACTCCTGAACAAAATGGTGTGGTAGAAAGAAAGAACAGAACATTAATTGAAGCAGCCAGAACAATGTTAGCTGATTCAGGCCTACCTTTGTATTTTTGGGCTGAAGCAGTCAACACTGCATGTTATGTTCAGAATAGAGTTCTTATCAACAAGACACATACCAAGACTGCCTATGAAATTCTTCATGGCATTAAGCCCCTTATCTCCTTCTTTAGGGCTTTTGGATGTCAATGTTTTATCCTCAACATCAAAGACTCTATCTCTAAGTTTGCTGCAAAAGTTGACACAGGTTATTTTCTTGGTTATTCTCCTTTGAGAAAAGCTTACAAAGTTTTCAATTCAAGAACCAAGATAGTAGAAGAAACACTGAATGTCAAGTTCAATGAATCAAAACACACTCTTATTCCAGCAGATCCTGCTGAATTATTTGATCTTGACAGTTTTCATTTCGGACCTGAAAAGACTGTTGAATCATCCAAACCTCCTCAAAATGGTTTTCAAGGATTTGAAGATGATAGTCCTGCACCATGGACTCCAAACACAGTCAGAAGATCAACTATTAAACCTTCAGAAGTTTCAATAGCTTCTACTTCAGGAACTACTGATGAACATTTTGAAACTACTGATTCAGCTGAACCTAAAACTCCTGAAGTTCAAATAACAGCTGAACCAGATATTATCAATCTCAGTGGTTTATTTGAAGAACCTGTAGAGCCATCATCCAGTACAGGTTTACAACAACTGATTGAACACAAGGATCATCCATTAGATCAAATCATGGGTGATATTGCATCAGGGGTACTTACAAGAAACCAGCTCTCCAACTTTTGCTTATTCTCAGCATTCATCTCTCAGTTGGAACCAAAGAAATATCAAGAAGCCCTCAAAGACAACAATTGGGTGCAAGCAATGCAAGAAGAGTTGCTTCAATTCAAGAAACAACAGGTTTGGGAAATCTGTTCCTTACCTGACAACAAGCAACCAATTGGAACAAGATGGGTCTTCAGAAACAAATCAGATGAGGCTGGTATGATCATCAAGAACAAAGCAAGACTAGTGGTACAAGGTTATTCCCAAGAGGAAGGAATTGATTATGATGAAACCTTTGCACCAGTTGCAAGACTTGAAGCTATCAGGTTATTTTTAGCTTATGCAATTTCCAACAACATTAAAGTTTATCAAATGGATGTCAAAAGTGCATTTTTGTATGGAAAAATAAAAGAGGAAGTGTATGTCTGTCAACCTCCAGGGTTTGAGGATCCTTCTCATCCTGATTGGGTTTACAGACTTGACAAAGCTCTTTATGGGCTAAAACAGGCTCCAAGAGCCTGGTATGAAACACTTTCAAACTTTTTGCTTAAGAATCACTTCTCAAGGGGATCCATTGATAAAACTCTTTTCATAAAACATGTTGGAAATCATGTCTTACTTGTTCAAATATATGTTGATGATATCATTTTTGGTTCAACAAATTCAAAACTGTGTGAAGAATTTAAGAAACTCATGCAATCAAAATTTGAAATGAGTACAATGGGAGAATTGCAGTACTTTTTGGGACTGCAAATCAAACAACAGTCAAATGGAACATTTATACATCAATCAAAATATGTTAAAGAATTATTGAACAAATTTTCTTTACAATACTGTAAAACATGTTCCACTCCCATGACACCAATCACACAAGTTGAACCAGATGATCAAGGGAAACACATTGATCAAACCATGTATAGATGTATGATAGGTTCTCTTTTATATCTAACTGCTTCTAGACCAGATATCATGTTTTCAACTTGTGTCTGTGCTAGATACCAATCTGCACCAAGAGAATCTCATCTAATTGCAGTCAAAAGAATCTTCAGATATCTGAAAGGAACTCCTACTTTAGGGATTTGGTATCCTGCTTCAAGCAATACCAAGTTAACTGCTTTTTCAGATAGTGACTATGCAGGCTGCAAAATGTCAAGAAAATCAACATCTGGTGGTTGTCAATTCATAGGAAACTGTCTGGTGTCCTGGCAATCAAAGAAACAAACATCTGTGGCAACTTCAACAGCTGAAGCTGAATACATTGCTGCTGCAAGCTGCACATCACAGATACAATGGCTCCAATATCAACTACTTGATTATGGAATCAAAGAGACCAAGACCCCACTTTTAGTAGACAGCAAATCTGCCATTAGCATCATTCAAAATCCTGTTCAGTTTTCAAAGACTAAACACATTGAAATCAGGTATCATTTCATAAGAGATTGCTATGAAAAAGGCAAGATTGAGGTGAAGCATGTCACAACAGCTAATCAAATAGCTGACATTTTCACCAAACCCCTTGATTCAACAACTTTTCAGAGGTTAGTATCCATGCTTGGGATGTTAAACTTAGAAGAAAGTCTGTAAGTGTTTCACTTTTTAGTTCTGCACATATTTTATTTTTCACTTACATACTTATCTGTCACAAACCTCTGAAGACCAAAAATTTGAGAAAAGAGAAAGTTCTGATGAACAAATTTTGAAAACTACTGATAAACATCAAAATGGGATATTTTCAAAATGGATATAACTACTGATGAAAATCAGAAGTTAGAAAAGTGTTTTAAGAGTCATCTGCATCAGCAGTTGAAACTGCTGATGAGATAACTAAAACCACTGATGAAGAAACCTTTCTTCTTCAGCAGTTTGACTAAAAGGGTAAAACAGACTTTTCACTCGTCAGAAGTTTGACCTAGTCGGTTAAAAACTTCTGATAAATACCCTGTTCCAACACTTATCCATTCAAAAAGCAAAATTCCCTCTTTCTCTCTCAAATTCAAAGCGAAACCCCTTCTCTAACCTAAAAATCACTGTTCGATCAAAAACATCCATGGCTCTCGTGTTAAAACAGGGACACAACCAAAGAGGCTACTTTGTTAAAGATGAAGCCTGGTCCCAGTATGATGAGATACTTGATCTCATCATGAAATCCCAATATTATGATGCTTTCACCATTGATCCACCAATTCATGAAGAAACTCTTAATGAGTTCTGGGCAAATTCAGAGACAGTGAAAGTAAACAATGAAGTGATTTCCCTCAAATCTTCCATAAAAGGGAAACTGATGGCCATCTCACCAGAAACACTAAGCATCAGGCTTGGTTTGAAGGATTCTGAGGCACCTGAGCATATTCCAACCTCAGATATTCATCTGACCATGACAGAGTGTGGCTACCAAGGTACTTTGGCACAAGCAACAGTTTACAAAAAATATTTTGACCCACAATATAAACTGTTATTTCATTATATTATTATGTGTCTTAGTCCAAAAACTGGGTCAATAGATCAGATGCCTTCAACCTTTCAACCTATTTTTCATTCCATCATAAATGAAACTTCTTTCAAGGCATCAAAACTGTTTTTCAATGAACTGGTTTTACATCATGAAAATGATAAAAAGAAATTTTTGTTGTATCCAAGGTTTGTTATGCAGTGCATAATAAAAGAACTTGGAGAGGGAGTACTTGAGGGAGAAGCAACAACTTTAAATCCTTTAACTTCTCAAGTATTCTCTAGGCACAATAAACCAGCACTTTTGCTAGAAGATGACCAAGGGGAAGAACAACCCATCCCCAATGAACCCACATCTTCAAAACCCAAAAAGAAAACTAAAAAGCCTAAACAACAAAAACCAAAAACAACCAAGTCACTGAAAAAGAAAGTTCAGGAAGTGGAGAAACCTGAAACTACTGATGTGCAATCTGCACTTGAAAAGGAAGTGGCTGAAACATCCTCTCAGCACACTCCTTCTCCACCACCAAAAAGAAAACCAGTCACAGTTATTTTCCAAAGAAAAAGATTTAAGAAACCAATAACTGTTGACCCTGCCTTTGAAACTGCTGAAACCATTCCTGAACCCACCCAAACTCATGAACACCAACCCATAACAACTACTGAACCTGAACCCTCATATACAACCATAGAAATTGCCCAACTTCTCTCAGGACTTAAAGGAACCCATTCACCACATGTCACTCCCCTTACAACACATCAAATTGGGGAGATGCCTTCAGAAGTTGACATGAATGTGGATCCCTTTAGCCCAACACAGAGAGATGAGGATGAACAAGAGTTTGTAAGCCCAAACTTGCAAACTTTTGATACTTTTGAGGCTGCTACTACTCACTTATCACCCAGTGGTGAACCTGAGGACAGTAGTAACATAGCTAAGACCTCAAACTTGGCAACTACTGATGAAGGCCTAAGGCCAGAGGTAGGAAAACCTCAGAACCAAGACAAAGAGGTTCATGAGACTACTGGTTTGGGTCCAGCTCATGATATAACTGATCCTGCCCTTTCTGAGGACACTATCAGGGATTCAGATGATTCCATTAAGTTGGTTGATGAATCACAAATTCCACAAACTGAATTGACGGTTGACATTGAAGGTCCTGAATCTAAGGTCTCCAAGCTCAAGAAGCTGGTCACCAAAGATCAGGTTAAAGACCAGTTAGCCCAAAAATCCCCACAACTGGCATCTTCAGAGCAATCTGAAGATCACCCAAAAAGCACCCCTTCACCAAAACAACCTACCCAATTCACTGGGCTCACAAGCATAGATCTGAACCAACTATGCAGCCCAGATGGTCCCCTGTATCAGGCACTCAAACAAATCATAACTGATCAACTCAAACCCTTCACAACTGCTTGGGAGTTAAAAGCTAACAATCAGTTTGGGTTGATCAACTCGAGACTTGCTGAGTTGAACAAGAAGATGGATGAAACACAAGATCAACTGGCAAGGTTGTCTGCTGCAACATCTCATTCTATTAGGCTTCCAGAAGTGGATGAAGCCAAAAAGGGGGAGATGATTAAGGAACCAACAGATGCTACACAAAGACAAACTCCTGATCAAGAAGCTGATAGACCAACACAAAGACCAGGAAAAGAAGTAGCACCAGAGTTCAAGTTATCTAAGGCATCAGAGGGAACTGCTGATTACATTTCTCAAACTACTGAAGACAATCCTTCAGCAGTTGTGACTCCATTTACCACATCAGCAGTTCTACCTCCTAAACCATCATCAGAAGTTCCTAAGGCAACTGAAAAAGAACCTGCTCCCACTCCTTTGCCTACAACAACTTCCACAGCTGTCTTAAACCCTACTCCCATCAGCATGTCAAAAGACTTATTAGAGAAGAGTTTGAAAGAAGCTGCTAAGAAGGCAAAAGAAGACAGAGTATGGAACAGCCTAGAAACTAGAGAAAACTTGAGCTTTGGAGAAAAACTGATCAAGTACCAAGAGAAACTTGATGAGCTTGAGGCTGAAGAGAGAGCACTTGAAGCTGCTGCTGAAGAAGACAAAAGAGCACAGCTTATAGCATTCATAACAAAGAACTCCAAATCAAAGCAAGTGGCCCTCAAAAGACTCTCAACACAAGAGCTGACCAGAAGAGCACAGATGCTATCTGATAGAATAGCAACTGAAAATGAGAGGAAAGCCAAAAGAGCTGAAGTGATTGAAGAATTAGTGGCAAATGGCTATGGTTCAAAAGCCTCAATCAGCAAATGGAAAGAACAAACTCTCTATGAGGCTTATAAGAAATTCAAAGCAAAGAAAGTTGCTGAACCAGAAAGATTTGAAAGCCAAGAAGTCCAAACAACTTCTATTGTCAAAAGACCATCTGGTAC
The DNA here is from genome assembly GCA_032199755.1 of Ambrosia artemisiifolia. Lineage (NCBI taxonomy): Eukaryota > Viridiplantae > Streptophyta > Magnoliopsida > Asterales > Asteraceae > Ambrosia > Ambrosia artemisiifolia. Next base: position 27,880,712 of record CM063524.1, on the reverse strand, counting down.
ATTGAGAAGGCCAGCCACCAAAAGAAAAGCAGATGGAGATCCCATTGTCAAGACTGACTTCAAAATGATTTTGCTAGAAGGAGATCAGCTTGTACATGGTGATTTTGATGTTGAAGAGAAACCCATCTTGACCCAATTCAGAGACAAGGCTACCTATGCTTATCAGTTACAACAATCCATCCAAGAGAAGACACATACAAGGGTTGTTACAGAGCATCACCTGCCCAACATGCCAATCCAAGGTGCTGCTGAATTACAAGGAAGTCAAGAATCTCACCTGAGAGTCACTGAAATAGAAGACATTCCTCAATCAGGTCAACCTAAGGAAACAGGCTTGGTTTCCTATGCCTCTGACTTTGACAGGTCAAAGGTAAACATTGTAAAATGGTCATTTACTGAATCCAACTCAGTACTTATGACCAGGAGAGACCGTTCAAGTAAGGTCTATAGAAACTCAAAGGAGTTGAGTGTTTTATCGTCCAAAGACCTTCTCACCATACAACATTTAACACCTGAACTTGGTCCTCTCACTGAGCAACAAAGATGTACTCTTACCACCCGGATGACAGCAGAGATCTGGAGGATGCTAGATGAGAGAAAAGGACAACAATAAAGGATAGATAAGGTTTTGGCTTCATCAATCCAGGGGGAGATTGTTGGGACGAAGAGGATTGACGAAACCACTTTTTGATAACCTTAGTCTTTTCCATATCTGCCTAAGTATAGAACTGCTGAAGAACAAAATGAAGAAGTACTGAAGAACAAACACAAAGTACTGAAGAGTAAACTCATCAGAAGTTCTGAAGTCTAACCAGACATTTCACTGAAGAACTACTGAAGACAAACTGCTCATCAGCAGTTTGTCACTCATCAGCACTTTCACTCAGAAGCTTCTAACCGACTGAAGATCAGCAGTTTTACTATTATATTGTTTTGTTAAAGTCTTGATTTCAAGTTTCAATGTACAGACTGTAGTAACCTTATCTTTGCATAATATCTTTGTTAAATATCTTAGATTACTTCAGACTACAGTTTAGTACATTAGTCTATAAATAGATGAGTTTGTTCATCTATTTTAACATGTGATTTTGTGTAATATCTTTGAACTTGTATTGAAATCCTTCGGGCTTTAAACTTATAATTTCCACTTCACATCTGAGAAACATAAACTGCTATTACTGCTTTATACTTAGATCATTTATTGTTTCTCATTTATTGTTCAGTCAAGGGGGAGTAATAACTCCTCATCAAAGTGATCTTTTAGACCTTTGAACACTTGTATTTTCGCTGCTTAATAACTCATATATAAATCTGATAAACACATAAGTGTTCATATAAACAGCCACTGATCCAACAGTTTTGATTGAATTGATTAGCAAGTTATAGTCCAAAGTCCTTGAAAAAACAAAACAGTCCACAAGTTCGCAGTCTTAAGTACGCAGCAAGATCAAGTTCGCAGTTTCACAAGTTCGCAGTCTAAGTTCGCAGTTCCTTGGAAACCTGAAACAATAAGAAGCAAAGATGATAAGTCCCTGATTCTCCTGTTAAGTACGCAGTCCCTGAAGCACACTCTTTGGCTTAAGTTCGCAGTTCAGCCAAGTCAGAGCAGCACAAGTGCTCAGTCTTTGACTGATCAGCCTGCGCACTTGTATAAGTACACAGACACTTAAACTCTCGTTTAAGATTTAAGTTCGCAGTAACCCTAGCCAAGTGCTCAGAAAATGCACCTTTTAAGTAAGTTCGCACACCAACTAGAGATTTCAGATAAGTATGCAGAAACCCTAGTTGTGGTGCCAGGAGAGAGAAAGCTGTAAAGCCTTGTGTAAATTTAAGTGCTCACACAGACACAAGTGCACACACTTTTGGCTTAAGTGCGCAGTTGTGGCTGTTAATAAGTGCACACCTTGAAATATCAAGTATGCAACTTATGAGCTAAGTACTCAACTCTTGAAACAAGTACTCACAAGCAAGAAACAAGTTCACACTCTATGAGCTAAGTTCGCACTTTAAGTGCGCAACTTCGGCTGATATAACCTTTAATCTTACCAGAAACAAGTCCAAGAGATTTTCAATTGTTTTGAAGTTCTTGAATGATGTTTCTACTGAAATTAATACCTTTTAAACACCTTAGAAACACTTGTTCACGAGATTTTAAGGGAAAACTAATGAAAATATTCAAACTTTGATAAACACTAAATTTTTTGAAAAACTTGATAGTAAAAACTAACAAGGAGGGTTTTGATATCTTTAGATAGATACAATCTCGAGCACAGAGGCTCTGATACCAAATTGTAGTCCCAAAAATACTAGATCTTAAGTGTGCATTAGATTGTTATCAACTAGAAACACCTATTTGTTAGGTGTTTTAGTTGATTAATCAAGACAAGTTAAAGAACTAGATGAAGATTATAAAAACCGACACACAAGAAACATAAAGACACGATTCCATTAATGATTTCAGCAGTGAACAACCATGGATTCTCTAGATAAGTTCGCACCTTTAAACTTGTGCTCTCAAAGATACAACAAAAACCCTAACCCTAGCTGCACATATGAGGTTCTATTTATAGGAGAACCTGATGGACTGCGAACTTAACATTAAGTTCGCAGTCTCCGTCTAATAAGTGCGCAGACTAGGGTTTGCTTACTACAACTATGCTTTAATTACATAACTAGCCCTCCAACTCTAACACATAACTAAACATGATTAAACCTGGTAACTGTGGTCTCATATTAACCCAACATAGAACCATCATACTGGTACCACACAGTGCTTGCTCGAACCTCTCCCTCAAATCTCGGTGGCCCTCCATCTAGTTACCTGAAACACATGCATAACGAGTTTTGTCAACAATAATGTTGGTGAGTTCATGGGTTTTGTTTATGATGAGTAAAACCAACGTGTGATTCATGTATGACCAATCATATGCTAGCTAGCCAACTGATAACTGTGCAAACCATGAGTCCTGTAACCAAACCTCTTGACTGTTGTGTCGCGCGCATTGTACACTAAAGACAATGTATGTATTGTAGAATACTAACACTCTTTTGTATGTAACCGGTTAGAGCGACTAACCAGGAGTTGGGGTGTCAACCCAATAGATCTATTAAAGTGTTCCATGGCTAGATGTTTAGCTAATGGTTACAGTAAACGATGTACGAGGACTAGTGAGCTCATGAACCAAAATGTCTCATGTTCCACATGACAGTCATGATAGAATGTACACACACTTGAAAATGACAAAAGTATTGATGCATGTATTTCCCCCAAAATAAAAAGTAGTAAAATGGGGCCATGAAAACTCATCTGATAGCAGTGTAGGTGGTCTAGGAAAAACTGTAGATGATCACCGTCCTGACAAATGATACCCTATGATCATTATGGACATGGTAAGTTGTTTAGCCTTGTTTATCATACAAATTGTTCACCCAACGCTTGTGATTTCGGTTATTGTGTGATTGATTTGTGATAAATAAGTACCTTAACATATGTTTAGACCTCTATACTACACCATTTGAGGTTAACACATGCTTTGGCCTAGCTTAACACACGTTAGCTCATGGTAGCCAATGTGTTCTTATGGTGTAAAGGATAATGCCGATTATCTAGTGAATCAATTTGGTTATTTTAAGCTTATTCGAGCCTTGTAGTGTTATATCATGACATATTGTGACTATAGCGAACTAAGATTCTTTTGAGTCAAACTATAATTTATGTAAAAACTTTTTCAAAATATTTTCATGAAAAACATCTATCATCACAATGCACTTCTCATATCCCAAGATATCACACGACTGCATATTAGTATAGTGTATCATTTACTGATATACATATACGTACATGTACACATGGTTTTGACAGGATTATGGCCATTCATGTTGACCTTTCAATTCTTTCCAACTCTAAGGAGGACGATAACTTCGTTCCGGCTTGCCTAGGGACGACGAGGCAGACCCTCTCTTAGATGTACCGACTCCTAAGGATACCAAGCTATTCGAGGCTTCTGATTATGCACACAGTGAGGTCTGGTTCACTGCCAGTGACACTGAAATAGAGTTGGACGTTCTACACGTGGATAATCACATGTCAGGCGACGATGATGATGACTTTTTAGGTGGTGACATCCATGGTGACGCCCTAGACGCTACTGACCATGTCCTTAATGATGAACCTGTCCCTGCTGAGATCCAATCTACCGTTGAGGTCCCACCTGCTACTCAGGCACCGCCTGCTGTTAAGCGCATGCCCACATTTTGACGTTCAAACATTTCATGCGTACACCCCTCAGAAATGTGTGCTACGTCATGCTGTTATTCCTGTTCCTACTCCTATTCCCGAATCCGTTGAGCCTGTCGACCAAGCTGACCTTGTTATATCTGTCGAGCCCGATGTCCCTACAGACCTTATTCCTGTGGAGCCAGTGTTGAGGCTCATGTGTCCGATGACGAGCCACCTCGGAAGATACGTCAGAGGTCTTAGGCTCGCAACAAAACATTCTTACCCTCCCTAGCTGGTGACTTGGTATACCATTATGAGGAGTCTGATGACGAGGCTATGAAATTGGGTGGACCCTCCCACTATTCATTGAGCGAGCTGTTATTATTTCTCATGATTCCCAGCTTGTTAGTCTCTCAGATCGAGTTCGAAGCTTAGAGGAAGTGTTCAGGCGAAGAGGCGTGTAGAGATTCTTAAGCGGATGGTTTGTGATCTTGATCAGAGGATGCCCACTGCTATAGTTGCCCTTGCTACTTCCTTTCCATCACCTTCGCAGTAGTTTGTTATATGCATGATTGTACGTTGTATTTTCTACTTAGATTTGGACTTGTACGGAATTACCAATTATCTTTTGTAGTTTTCAAAATTAATGTAACAAGACCAAAAATATTGGAAAATTGCAAGTATTTTGATTACTGTGTATCTTATTTATTCTTGTATCATGTGGTTGTGATTGACTATGCTTATCATGGTTACTATGATTGTTGTATTTGTGTGCATGCTTGACAATATTTTGATGAATATGTGTATTATACTTTTTGAAATGATGTATTAGAAAGACGACATGACATCAAGACGATTAACCCAAACCACCAATGTTGAAACATTCCCGACCACACCAGCTTATCTGGCCCGAGTCATTGCGCAGGATATGGCATGACATGAAACAAATAACGCTGATTCCAGCGGAGGGTCTGGAGGTTCCAGATGACTTAGGACCAATGATGCAGAGAATGGTAAAAGTCATAGTTCAATTCTTTATTTATTGGCCTCAATCCAAGTAATGTGTTATCAATGTCTGAATATTGCCAGTACAGAACTCGAGAATTTTGGTTGAGGCTGCTCATACATTACATTCATGACGTGCAAACCTTTGACGTCTCGAGGTTCTTAAGGAGTTGTGGGAATTGTGCACTGGATTAAGAAGTTGGAATCTGTACTGTATATCAGTGGCTGCACGGAGGACCAGTGAGTCAAGTACTCCACATGTACTTTCCAAGACGAAGCTCTGACTTGGTGGAACTTGCAAGTCCAAACCATGGGTAAAGAAGCGGCTTACAACCTTGGGTCGAACTAAAGACATTGATGGATAAATACAGCACAAGAATTGAGCTACAGAAACTAGAGGCGGAGTGTTTGAACATGGCCATGGTTAGCGCTGACATCACTGCTTACACTACTCATTTTCACGAGTTGTCTCGACTAGTGCCTCATATGGTGACAGCTGAATACAAGCGAGTCGAGAGATACATTTGGGGTCTTTCTTCGAAAATCCACAGTATGATCACGACGTCTGCTTCAACTACTATTAGATATTTTCCATAAATATGATATTCTATTTATACATAAACATATTTTCTGGGTTTGGGCGTTGGACTATTAGTGAATATAGGCAAATAGTGAAGATAGCTATCCTCACTAACTATCCATATTCACCTATGACTAATTTCACCTACCACCATGTTCATTAATTACAATATAGACGATTACACGTTATATAAAATGCCTATCTACTAAACTATTCTATCTAGTAAGTTGTTGTCACACAGAAACGCACCAACTGACTCCCCTTTGACAATAGCTTCTATATGTCTTCGTCTATATGCAACTTGATGACTGTAAGTCATTGGATTGCTTCAACTTCAATGTACTAACAGACTCCCCTAAGCTGATGAATCCAATTTGTATGAGTGAGCATAAATGTAGATGGAGATCTTGTCATTAAATCCTGATTTATGCACTTCACTTTGACATCAGCATCAATCTGTGCACTATCACAAATAACACCTCGAAAGACACATTAGTCTAATTCACATTTAAGATAAACCAATATTTTATCCCGATATGCCAATGCATAAGCAAAAACACAATTTACCAGTTCAAAATGGAAGACTCTGAAAAGAAAATATTTTTTGTATTTTGGTTTTTTAAATATAATAACACAAACTAAAACTATTTACAATACATCTTTTTGTGAGATTCATGTTCAAGAAGATCATACCAGATCACACTTTCAGGTAATTTTCATAATTTAATTTTGTGAAAAACTGTCCAAACGATTACCGATATGGTTTATCCACTTAAACAAACTACAAGATAGTTTCAAAGCTTTTACCTTGTGATTTGATTAAATGTATTTTTACCGTGATACCAGTGTGTCCCACAACATGACATATCCATGGGATCAAGGTATGCCCAAAGTTTCATCATAACATGTGAGTATGTTGTTGCCATCCGTATAATTTACAAGGTACGAGTCACATCGGTGTACAGGTCAGTATATATCTGGATTTAACAAAGTGAACAATGTGAACTCAACCAGGGTTAGAACAAATACTATTTGGTACGCATATTTGCTTGAGGCATTTTTGAGTTTGCCATCAGCATATAAGGGTTTTGGCATTATCCTTTTTATTTTTGCTCTTTTAAGATATCTTGACTGTGCCTAGGTCAGCATGTTTTTGGATGCAACAGAAGGACATCTAGGTTATCCCTAGATGTCGTAACAATTTAAAGAACTGAAACCTCAGATTTTGGCAATCAATCAACACAAGATTTAAGATTATGAAATCAGACGCCAATGATATGTTACCCACTTGGTAACAGTCCTTTATGTTTATATCACTTAGCAAGCTGATTTATTCGTGTTTCTTGCAATAACGATGGAGTTGTTATCACCTTTGGCACATGTACGTTTATTTTTCAGTGTGATAATCCAATGGCTAACATGCCATCATTTCTTTTCTTTCACACCATGATTTCTCATTTTCTGATTTTTTCAATGTTTTTGTATCTTCAAAATAAATTATATTACTCCCCCTAAATGCACACACACATCTAAAATATTTTTGGCTTAGGGAAATTTCTCCTCCTAAATTTTTGTTTTTCTTAAACTAATGATCAAAAACAGAAATTTAAATTAGTCTCCCTATTAAACTGATAAAAAGTATCTCAATGTTAAAGAAGAAGAATATGTAAAAAGTAAAGTTCAAATATAATGTATCACCAAAGTAAATCATTCATTTCCATATGGAACCTATAATTCACTTCAGAAAATTTACAGGAACAACCATTGTCGAACAAATCAATAGTCCTCCACAGTCGCCCTGCACTTACTCAACAATTCTGTTAGTAAGAGGAACCCAAACTTTAGTAGTAATGGTTTGACCTCTTTCATTAACATAAGTAAACTCATTTAAGTGTCCATTACACCTTGCAGGTGACTTGGATCTATTGCTCATTGATTTTTGAGACTAATAATTGGAACCACTTTGAGAGTTATTTCTTGGATAATATTGATTCCGATTATCATACCCTGAATTTTTTAAAATTCTTGGTTGATTATTTGAGTTATGGAAACTCCTGTAATCATCTCTTTGAGAGTTTACTTGTTGATTTTGAAAAATTCTTTTATGAAAATGTCGATAACCAGTGTTTTGGTATTGATTTTGATGTTGGAACCTATTTGATTGATCATTGTAGTTATTGTATCTTGGGGATTGACTTCTTGGTCCATCAAACTGTCTTGAACATGAAGTCTTAGGATGAGATTTTGATTGAGTTTTTGAACATGGTACTTCATTTTTACGCTTATCAACTCAATTTCCATCCTTTTCAACTCCCTCTTGTTGCTTTTGAACAGACTTCATATGCAACCTACTATCACCAGACTTTTCTGTTATCTTAAATGGGCAACAACTAGCCACATGTCCTCTAATTCGACAATTGAAACATGATCTTTTCTTAAGGTTTGATTGAGGTGTAGATTATGAAGTAAATGATTTAGAGTCATGAACCACATTGGAGACTACTTCAGTAAAAACTGATAAATTTTTCGTTGAGCAATACACGACATTAGGAATTAACTATCAGAAAATATCTTGTCATTATCCTTAGGCTTATACAACTTTTTAACAATAGTTTTCTAATTTTATTTCCTAACTCTAGGATCAAAGTTGCTTTGAACAGTCTCTCTTTACAACAGTTTAAATCAAAGTTAATGTGCAGTAAATGTTCTAAGTTAACAGTTCAATTTTTATATCAGTAAATGCTCCCCCTCAAATGATTATTCTAAGTGCAATAAGTGTATATGAGAATCTAAGCAGTTAATGATCAAAACAGTTGAAATATATTCAAGTAATAATTCTCATATAATGGACAATGGAATTCTGATTCAAAGTTTGTATATTTCCAAGTTAATAAATAGAAGGTATTAACCCTTCCATATATAGATTACAAAAGGTACATAAGAAGTATAACAATAATAGTATAATACTACAACAGGCTATAGCATTGGTACTTGTACAAAATATCTATTAAAATACAATTAAAATATAAACTGCTGAAGATTGCGGTTGGAAGCTTCTATCAAAACTGTTGATTGAGTATGAAACTGCTGATGAGTAAACCTTCAGAGGTTGCTCTTCAGTAGTAGTTATTTAGATGTTCTGTTTGGTTCATCTTCAGAACTTTGCTCTTCAGCACTTGTGTTTTAGTATCAGCTCTTCTTCAGTTCTTGCATATTTCTTCTTCAGCACTTGTAATACTTCTAACAAAAGTTGCAGAGAGGATATTAGACTAAGGTTAAAATGCTTATCAATCCTCTTTGACCTAACAATCTCCCTCCGGATTGATGAAGCCAAAACCATATCTAATTTATTTATAGTTTCCAATCCTTCTTCTGCTGTCAAGGATTCTCCATATTTCTTTTGTCATTGAGATCTTGAGTTCATTGACTTGTTGGCCTCTGAGAACTTGTCCCTGTTCTGGTTCCATGAACTGAACAGTGAGAAGATCATCATCTGATAATTTGTTCAGCTCACTCTTGTGATGTAAAACTTTGTAGGAGCAGGCTTCTCTTTCTAGAATAATAGAATTTGACTTGTGAGTGAAGTACCATTTCACTATCTTAGAATTGGATCTATCAAAGTCTATCTTGTAAAGAATTATTTGTTGGTTTGAAGATAAGCCTGATGTTGATTGATCTTATACTTTAGTGATGATCAGGTTGGATCTTCTTCTATGTTCAACTTGTATAGTACCAGGGGTATCACTAGGATTGGAATGTGGTGTTCAGTGATTACCTTGGTCTGTTTTTGATCAATGATGGTTTGTTTAAGTTGATAGGCAAAAGTAGCAGGATCCCTATCTTATGTGATCAGAGTTTTTTCTTTAATCATGAAGTCATCTTCAACTATTGTGTTGCCTTCAATCAAAACCATCTTGAAGTCTGTTTTAACCTGTTCCTATGATGTCTTTTGTTTCTTGGTAGCAGGCTTTGTTGTTGGCCTTCTTGCAAAATCAGAAGTTTGTGAATCTTCTGATGGTTTAAATTTTTCTGGATTTGTCTTCTGCAAAGCTTTGAATCTTTTATATGTATCATTCAAGTCAGCTTCTTTCCATCTTGATAATTGAGCCTTTGTGCCATAGTCATTAGGTGCCAATTCTTCAATGATTCAGGTTCTCTTCAACTTTCTTTCTTTCTCAGTAGTTTGTCTTTCTAAGATAAGTCTTGCTCTGCGTTCAAGTTCAGCAGTTGAGAGACCCTGGAGAGAGTGTTTCTTGGCTTTACTGTTCTTGACAATAAATTTCATCAATTGTTGTCTCTTGTCATTTTCAGCAATTTGTATTTGTTCTTCTTCTACTCTCTTTAGCTCATTCAGCTCTTTTTCCCATAACTTCAGATTGGCTTCATAGCCTAAGTCTTCCCTTTCATCTATCTTCTTCCATAACTCATCTTTGTTTGCCTTTTTCTTCACTTCCTTCAAGTTCTTTTCAAGTTCCTCTGAACTGAAGGCAATTGGTTTCGGATTTAAAACTACTAGATGTTTAGATGGGGCAGTTTGATTTTTGTCCGTTTGGACAGTTGGAGTTGTGGTTGTAGAAGTTGTTGGTTGTTTGGTTTGAGTTGCAACTGATGAAGGTTGTTTCACAGTAGAAACTACTGAAGGTTTGTCTTCAGCACTTTTGTCACACCCTTGAATTTCCACTTGCGGGGTTTTACCACGAGGTGAGTGACACACCAGGACCCCATAGCCATAAGTCACATGAACGAATCTAAATGCCCAAACCATTTAGTTCGTTATCAAAAACCAAGTTTAAAAGTCAACCATAAGTTTTAAGTAAATGCGGAAGCGTAACCAAACCAGTTAAGTAAATTGTTATGAGCAAAACAAACGCGACCAAAACAAACATAAATAAGTAAATGGCGAAAATAATTTAAAGTGTTCTTTATCCCATGACACATATGATGTCTGACCTATTCGTACTCCAATCTAGCGACCTGCAAAAGCATGCTAGCGTATGTCAACATAATGTTGGTGAGTTCACAAAGTAAGTATGGTAAATGTGTAGGTTCCAAAACCAGTAACCACTAGATAACTAAACACAGGTATACAGAACTGCTAATGTACGTGCACTCACAACAGTGAGCAAAAATGCCTTGCATCATTGCCTATCAACAATGATAATGTGTTAAGTCACAGTTCACTCCCGAACTCCCCCGAGTACGGTGTGAGGTTTGTCAAACCTAATAGTGCTATCAACTAGTAAACCGCTTGCCAACCCGGCAACTCATTCGGTACATGAAGGACTTCAATGATAATGTTGGTTTAGTTCATCAAGGACAAAGATTGCAAACTAGCAAACCCCGACCCACACAAGGAGTCAAAGCACCCCAAAACTTGGGATGTAAAAGTAGTCTCAAACCGGACTAGAAAAGTTAAATGTTTTGTCTCAAACCTAAGAAAAGAGTAGTGAAACTCACCTTAGGTTGCAAGCTAAAAAATCAAACTTCACAATAAGGACATGCGACCGACTCCCTATTATATGTTTCATTGTTTCATCATGTGAGTACGTGTGTACATACCAATACACCACATAACTCGTTTGTCCAAAACATTTAAGAATGTTAAAACATTTAAGTGACAACTATTGTATCTCTATGCACAAGTAAACCCTACGAACCCGTTGGTGAACGTTATGATTAATATTAGTTATACACTTCCAATACATCTCATACAAGTGTACACGCAAGTTCAAGTCATAATCAAGTCATATAAGACTCCAAATAAGCAAATATGCACATATTTCACAATCTGCGTTTTTAGGACAGATTATGCACTGCCAAGACGATTTTTCTAAAAATACTTGAACAATGAATTAGACCACCAGAGTTTTACTGAATATTCCTATGAGTCCATTTGTCGTTTAATATTTTTGTTTCATGCCAAAACCTCATTGAAAATATATGAAATATCAATTACTACAGCTAGGTTCTGAAAACTTTCACAACAGGTCAGTTTACGATAAAAATTCCCAAACATTGTGTACTCATCCTAACGGAATGAATCCACTTGGAAAATCTGAATTATTCCCATATCAATCTACTGACCAAATTTCATGACCTAACTCGTTATAGAACTCGAGTTATAGCCGATTAATGTTTACCTATGTTTTTAATCCGAAAATCAGTTTAGACCTTTATTCACATAAAATTCCAAAAACATATCAAATGACAACTAAATTGCATTATTTTACCCATTCCAAAAAGTTAAGACCATGTATGACATGCACATAATAAGAATCGATCAAAAAAAATACTTTTAAGTCACATTACAGAGCCTATAAGTCGACATTCACATTCTGTCCAGATTTTAAACCTACAATATTCTCAACTATATCAAACCCTAGGTGTATACTATCGATCAAGAACATCCAATAAGCATCATACAGGACCTACCATACATTAATATGATCAAAACATGGTAGATTCATCGTAAATAATACCATGTATAAACCCTAGACACTCAAACATCATAAACACTCAATAACATGCATGTATATCGAATAATCAATCATAAAACCTTATGTTTATCATGTTAATCTTTTAGAAAACTCATGTTTTAATCTTTATAAACATGTATCAGATCTAGCCAAACTTGTTCATGGTGTTCTAAAACATAATAGAGAAGATTAAAACACAAGGAATCAATTATCATACCTAAGGCTCTTCAAACAATCAAACCAAGCAACTTTAATCCTTCTCGGATGATATTCTTGAGCCTTAGCAGGTGTATAAGGTTATATTTTTCGTATGGGGGCTGTTATGGACGATTAGGGTTCTGATTATAAGAAGTATGGTTCTTAAGATTGCTTAAATAGTTGATTAAAGTCGGTTTCATGCGTCTGTCATTCCGATCGCCCATTCGGTCAATCTAAACGACCGTTCGGGTTGACAAGATTCATTTCGGGCGGCCCAGTTCAGCGTATTGCATGTTTTCTTCGATGTACTTGTTATTTTGGACCATACGAAGCGTAACCCCATGTATTTAGACCCCAACCATCCTAACGGTTCATCGGTTACGAGTTTAGTAACACATTTGCTATAAATCACATAATCACTTAGTAGTTTACACATAGTTTCACCGAAACACGAAATTGCAAATAATATCAAACAATTAATTCACAATTATCTATTTTCTCAATTCACCAACGTTCTGGGTTCGATACTCATGTACGTAGTTCGGTAATTCCCTGAATTACCTTTTTATGTAGTTATTAGCCTATAACTGTGCAACGTGTGACTCACCTAACTAACCCTAGTTAAGTAACATGTTGTGTATCTAAGTAAAGTTAACTACAGTTTAGTTAATGTGTTAACCTGAAAATGCGGGGTGTCGCATCATCCCCATGTTGAAAAGAATTTCGTTCCGAAATTCAGCAAGTAAACAGTGAAGCCAGTGTAAAAATGTACGCTTGGTTATCGTATGTCACATCATCCACAAGTTGAAAGGAATTTCGCCACGAAATTCACTTTGAGTGAACCGCTTCAAGTTTAGAGTTTGGTTTGTGTACAGTTTCAGGTTCAGTAAAGAGATGTTGGTATTTGAGCTGCAATTGATCCCTGCGTTCACACATGTATTCCGGTCCTTGACGGGAATTACATTGTACCTTGGCAATAGGTGTAGTGCTCTGTCTGAGTTTCTTGACGCCCTGCTCAAGAATCTCCACTGGTTCTTCCACGAACAATAACTGATCGTCCACCTGGATTTCCTCCCGTGGAACCACTAATGTCACACCAGACAGATATTTCTTAAGGTTCGATATGTGGAATACATTATGCACTCCACTGAGTTCATCAAGTAGGTTTAACCTATAAGCCACTGGACCGATTGTTTCCACAATCTCAAATGGTCCGACATATCGCGGGTTAACCTTTCCCTGTTTCCCAAATTGTATCATGCCTTTCCAAGGCGACACCTTTAATAGTACCTTGTCCCCAACCTGGAACTCCAAAGGTTTCATACGCTTATCAGCGTAGCTTTTCTGTCGATCACGAGAAGCAACCATACGGTTTCTGATTTGCACTATATTCTCAGAAGTTTCATGCATGAGTTCAGGACCTGTCAGCTGGCTATCCCCAACTTCAGTCCAGCATATGGGAGACCTACACTTGCGTCCATACAATGCCTCAAAAGGCGCACTCTGAATAGAAGTGTGGCAACTGCTATTATACAAGAATTCGATCAAAGGCAAGTGTTTATCCCAACTGTTGCCAAAATCCACCACACACGCCTGTAGTAGATCTTCCAATGTTTGGATGGTACGCTCACTTTATCCATCCGTCTGACGGTGATAGACTGTGCTCATGTCTAAGCGAGTCCCCAATACGTCTTGAAGAGTAGTCCAAAAATGAGAAGTAAATCGCGAGTCGCGATCAGATATCATGGAAGTAGGCACCCCATGCCTAGAGACGATTTCCTTGATGTAGATGTTGGCCAACCTCTCCAGCTTTTCTGTCTCCTTAATTGCCAAGAAGTGTGCCGATTTGGTCAACCAATCAACAATGACCCAAATCATATCATGCCCACTAGGTGTTATAGGGAGTTTAGTGATAAAGTCCATAGAGATTCCATCCCATTTCCACATAGGGATTTCTGGTTGCTGGAGTAGGCCCGAAGGTTTTTGATATTCGATCTTAACCTTGGCGCACATCAAGCACTTACTAACATAAGTGGCTATTTCATCTTTCATGTTCGGCAACCAATAAAGAGTCTTGAGGTCTTGGTACATCTTATCCGAACCAGGATGTACCAAATAACGACAGGTGTGAGCTTTATCGAGCACAAGTTATCTAAGATCCCTAAAGTGTGAAATCCAGACTTGATTCATGAAGTACTCAAGACCATCAGACATCAGTTGCAAGTGCTTATCAGCACCATGCAAAGTTTTGAGCTCGATATTTTCTTCCTTCTAAGACTCGACCTGAGCTTCACGAATCTTATCAGGAAGATTTGAATGGATAGTGAGTTGTAAAGCTCGCACCCGCTTGGGCTTCGTTTCTTTACGACTAAGGGCATCCGCTACTACATTAGCTTTCCCTGGATGGTATTTGATAGCACAGTCATATTCGTTCAGTAGCTCGACCTAACGATGTTGTCGCATGTTCAAATCCTTTTGATCAAATATGTGTTGTAGGCTCTTATGGTCAGTAAAGATCGTACACTTCGTTCCATATAAATAATGCCTCCAAATCCTTAGAGCAAATACCACTGCTCCCAGTTCCAAGTCATGAGTGGTGTAATTCTTCTCATGAACCTTCAGTTGGCGAGATGCATACGCAATGACCTTATCACGCTGCATCAATACACACCCCAAGCCCTGGATAGAAGCATCACACTACAGCACGAAGTCGTGTGTGCCCTCAGGTAATGATAGAATTGGTGCACTATAGAGTTTTGACTTCAACAACTGAAAAGCAGATTCTTGGGCATCTCCCCACTTGTAAGCAATACCCTTCTTCATCAAAGAAGTGAGGGGTTGAGCGATCTTTGAGAATCCCTCAATGAATCTATGATAATATCCCGCAAGACCAAGAAATTGGCACACCTCAGTAGGAGTCTTAGGAACCTCTCATCATTTGATAGCATCTATCTTAGCCGGATCGACATGTATACCAGCCTCGTTAACCACATGTCCAAAGAATTGGACTTCCCGAATCCATAAGTCACACTTAGAGAATTTAGAATACAATTGCTCCTTTCTCAGAAGTTCCAAGATTAGCTGTAGGTGTTGCTCATACTCCTCCCTGCTCTTGGAATAAATCAATATGTCATCAATAAACACTATGATGAATTTGTGCAAATAGGGTTTACAAACGTAGTTCATAGGATCCATGAACACCGCCAGTGCATTGGTTAGCCCACATGGCATCACCAAAAATTCATAGTGTCCATAGCGAGTTCGAACAGTCACCTTGTTCAGCTAAGAACAGTCACGTTGTTTAGCTACCGATAGTCAATACACATGCGGAAACATCCATCCTTCTACTTAACAAACAGGACTGGGGCTCCCCAAGGTGAAGAACTAGGTCTAATAAAACCCCTATCCAACAGTTCTTGAAGTTCACCTGGTGCTAAGCGATATGGTGCGCGTGCAACTGGGACTACTCCAGGTGCAAGATCAATTTGGAACTCTATTTGACGAACAGGTGGAAGTCCATGTAGTTCTTCTGAAAGACATATGGGAAATCACAAGCTACAGGGATGCCCTCAATCTTCATTTCAACTTCATCTCGAGTGTTAGAAATGTTAGCCAGAATGACTGGATAGCTCTTTCGAATGCACTTCTGTGCTTTCAAGAATGAGATGATACATACCATGGAACCACCACGATCACCCTTAATAGTTAAAATTTCTCCACCAGGAAGAGGGATATGAACGATCTTCTCCTGATAAAGAATTTTCAGCACGATGCTTAGACAACCAGTCCATGCCAAGCTTCCCAGTGTAAATGGTATAAGATCGAGGACAAATGATTAACCATCTAGCTCGAGCTTACAGTCTCGATGGATGTGGGTTGCCTCAACAGGCTTTCCATCAGCTAACTCTATAGAGTGTGGGGATTCAAAAAGAGTAGGGGCTAACCCTAGGAGTTTGCTAAGTTTTAAAGACACAAAACTGAAATTTGCACCAGAATCGAAAAGAACAACAGCAAGATTATCGTTCACAGAAAACGTACTTGTCAACACATTGATGTCGCTCTTGGCTTCTCCCGGGCCAATTACGCATGCTTTTCCTCGAGTACCATTGAGGTTGTTGTTGCCATTGTTGCTGTTGTGGTTGGGCTGGGGATAGTTCCTCTTGAAGTGGGTTTCACTCTCACCGAAGGAATCGCCCTTCCCCGCACTTCGTTGTCAGTGTTAGGCAAGCTGAGGTTGTTGGAGAACTTATATTTCACACCATTCTACATTCTCTTGCTATCACAACAAACAGATGCTTCGGAAAAGTACCATGCTCAACAACCTCAATAGGATGTTTGTGAGCTAGGTGAAAGATTTGTTAGATTCTGGGTAGGTGAGCTGCAGTGACCATGCCACGAATCTGTGGGACCCACCCTTTTGGTGTAATTCTCAATCCGCTAGTAAGGTAGGTTAATTAGATTTGAGCATATTTTAGCTAACTCATTTGATCGGTAGTGTATGCGTCAATCTCAGACCTAACCGTCTTTAGGTAATAGTGTTCGATTCCAAATTTCTAAACTCCATCACAGGGTGTTACATTCTCCACCCAAAGGCCTTTGTCAAAAATGGATACGATCTCATCAACAAAGGCTGGTTGACATGTCTGAAGGCCAAAAAGTAGTTTAGCAACCCCCATACATGAACATAGCAACATAAGTTCACTTGGGGGTCCCCCAATTTCAGCAGAGAAACCATCAGATCCACTACCCGCTGAGCCCTTTTAACACATAAAGAGCTAATATATCCCCCATCCCGACTAACAGCACCTCCTAAGACTTTCACAACTCCCTCTGGTCACTCGATCTCGTTAGGAAATAAACCCAGTTTCAATTTTGCTCCGTTGCACAATGGCTAAAAAGTTTCACATTTCTTAATATTAAGCGTAAGGCCCGAATTTGGACCCACAACTTGGATAGCATCAAAAGCCTTAGCCACTTCCCCTGCCTCTCCCATAATAGTGCCATCATCGAGGTACCAAGTATGAAATGGGAGGGAACAACATTCTTCTAGCCGACGAACTAAAAGATCCAGAACATGAGCGAAAAGAAACGGCCATAAAAGGTCCCCTTGCTGGTCCCTCGGTGGAGGCCCCAATACATAAAGCCTGACAGATTGGGCATATAGAAACCCAACCCAAGGGTAGATGGATAGGCATCAGAGGCTCACTTCTTGCAGGAGAATCATGCTATCAGCAAGGCTGAACGCATTCAAAAACCTATTTGTGCTATGGAGAATGCCCTCCGCCCCATTGGGGACCCCCACCCCAAATTGATAATCACCTAAGTAAGCCGCCATCTCCTTCCCTACTTTACACATCGCGGCTTTAAAGATTAACCTTCTCCAAATGGCCCCAACATCGATAGACCAAGTTCTGTTATCGGGCTTGAGCAACGGTGTTAGGGGGCAGGCACGATAAACTCCACAAGAACCACTAGGCAAAGCCCCCTAACCAAATGTTAACCACTTCCGTGATCACCAACAACAAATCAAAGGAAGACGAGAACCTTTGCCCACAAAGGGTATCTAAAATATGTTGACCTCTGAGGCCATCCCTCCTACACAAACTTCTTTAGGAAAGGATTTAATTCTCCTCAGCAAACAATCAGCAACAACCTGAATGGCACCCTCGGAGGGTAAGACATTAGGCAGTGTATGGGGGGTCGGTGATGTGAAGTTTATCAATCAGGGCCTTCATTGTGGAATCCCCAACTGGAGCAACCCCCGAGGATTGACTATGGCTGTAAAATGGCCATCGGTAACCTTCTGCAAACACTGCTTTACATTGGCCATGTCATCTGAATCAAGCTGGGCGTTTGGCCCCCTAACTAACGCTTCATCAGATGGGGTTAGAAGTAGGAGGACAAGCTCCTCTATCCGAGCCTCGCCTTTCCAGATAGCAAAAGGCCACATGATATTGTTGTACTATAATGACTTGCGGTTCGCAGACTGTTTCTCCTGCATAGAGGGCGGTTGCATAACACGTAGGGTACAACAGAGCAACAACAACTTAACACATGCCTCCATTGATCCAGAGGCAGCCACAACTCTACGAAAGGTCACCGTTAATGCCTTGGCAAATGCCATCCAACAAGAAGATGTAATGCTTTTGGTAGTCGCTATCGGCTGAGCGAACAATTGTTCTAGAAGGCTAATATCTAATGCTACCCTCCCACCGTGATCAGGATCAGGAACATTTTGGGATGCCGGTGGGCAGGGTTTAGGGATCCCCAAAATGAAGTCATCGACACTATTGGTAGTATGGGAGAACTTCACGACACCATCTTCATGATGACAGCAACTGCTGAGAGCATGCAGGGACATGCACAACGCACATAACCACTGATCAATACCCTTCAAGGTTTCCCCTAACTCCCTAATGAGGTATCGATCCTTAGAAATTGCACTCCACATAAAGGCCCTACCATCATACCACCCTAGACGGTCACATTTTAGGTGGCTAGTAGCGGGGAACTGCTTGAAATACCGAAATGACAAGAGTGAAAAACATTAAGGGGCATAGCTGTGTTGCAACAACAATGCAAGGACTGGCCACAGTACTAGAATGCTGACAGCGCCTACGAGAAAAAGAGATGGGTTTTGGCCGTTCATGCATATGGAATGTAAAGGGATTACGAAATAGCTATATTATCATTATAGATATAAAGCTAATAAACGATGGACCAAGATAGCTAATAAGATGACATGTTATAATAATAATAATAATAATAATAATAATAATAATAATAATAATAATAATAATTATTATTATTATTATTATTATTATTATTATTATTATTATTATTATTATTATTATAATTATACTAGAAAGGTATACGGAACGGTTCTTTTGTTGGTTTCCGGTTATATTGGGTTTCCAAGTCATATTAACATATCATCTTTGGGTTTCTAAATCAAAGTGGGGTTTCCGAGTTCATATTAGATCATTAGGGTTTCCGGGTTAAATTTGTCTTTCCAGAAAGAATTTGAAAACCAAAGAAAGTCGTTACAGGTCTTCAGAGCTCAAAGGAGTTCCGATCAAATTAACACATCAACGGTCCCCAAATTTCAATTAACACATCAACAATTTTGTGTTTACCAGTGGCCCAACAGAATCAAACGTAGGATGTTTAGATTCAAGTGTTGCTACAGCCACAGAGATGGTGAATTGTACAATTTGTTGCCAGAAGAATCAAAATCCTATTTTTCTTCATTTATCGCTTGCACAATGGCCATTAACGTAAAATCACAAAACGATTGTTTTGCGGTTGATGACAATAGCCGTAATTTGGAAAACATCGTCGTTGCGGTTGAAAGGAAATGAACCTTACGGCGCCGCCATTATAAAGTGGGAACGGAACTTACCAGATCTTCATCGGGATCAAACTAAGGAAGACGAGGAGTATCAATCTGAGATGGAAGTGGAGGTGGAGGTGGGAGTAGAAGGAGTTGGAGGTGTAAGTAAACGTCGTCTTTCACCACACTTAAAGCAGGCTCGGTACTCTTCATTGTACCTTTGTCATGGACCATAGCGAGAGTGTTTACTAGGTATGATCATCAACACACTTTCTTCTTAAACTCTCAGGAGCAGGCTCCAATGAGTAAGACAACTCAACACTATTGGTCGGTTTAAATAAACTCAGTAACATGAATTTTTGACTTCATTGAATGATCTCCATACGGTTGTTTGATCAACTCAGGTGGTACATCATTGTTTTTTTTAGTTTTTGGAAACCATATGTTACTTTCTTGCCAAATTTTTAAAATTTTAGAGTAGTTAACAAACTGTATGGGACATTCCTCATCAGAATATATTTTATCGGATCTCTAAATCCGATAAAATATTTTCACCCCTTTCTCAGACTCTTTTGGTTCAACCTTTTGAACTGTTGATGTAGGTTTTTGAGTGTTTTCAACCTTGGGATTAACTTGAACCGTAGGAGTGGATCGCAAGCAATGTGATTCTCCAATGGAATCTCAACTGAAGGTTCAAGTTCCTCTTTATCATCTGAGTCCAAATCAGTAACTGGGACCACATTCTTATCATTGATACAATGTATTGGTCTCACATATGAATACGAATCACACACACTTGAAGTGGTTGATTCGGTTTCGGATGTGGAATCCTCCTTATCCACCATGTCAAAATTATGATTTTCAAAGAGCACTGGTGATGGAACAGAGATTTATAACCAATACTTGTAGGTACACCTTCCTTATTGGGTACCTCCACAATGTGGTCCAAGACGTACCTCACATTCAAATAGCTTTTAAGCTTTTTGTTAATTTTCTGTATACATGTATTTGACTTTGGCTATTTCAAGTTTTGTGACTTTAATGTCATTTATATAATTGCTAATTGCCACTTGCTTGTTTGCAAGTGTTTTGTAAGTTCAGACACACCCTTTTTATAATTTTCAAGGCTTTTCAATAATCATTTCATTAATAATTAGAGTAATCTAGGATCGGATTGTTAAAAATCAATGAATTTATCACACAAGTAGAGTAATCTAGGTGCGGAAACCCTAGATCAAATGAAAAATGATAATCAACAAATCAGAACACAAAGAAATCCATTTCAATAATCATTTCATTAATAATTAATTGATGTTTTAACTTTAAAGACCTTTGATTACCATGAAAAACCTAACACAAAAGGTTCTAGACACTCTCTGAAAACACACACTTTCACACACAAAATGACACAACTAACTAACTTGAAAAACAAACTAAATCCTTATATAGACTTGCACATTCGACCCTTGCAGTGGTCGAATGGCCTCGTTCGAGCTATACCAGGCTCGAACAAACACATTAATACATAAACCTTTTCGTTCGACCAACTTTGATTCTCATTCGACCCCACGATGGGTCGAATGGACTTCATTGTCTTCTAAACTTCAACTTTAAACATCGTTTATTGTAGAATCCAAAGCGATAGCCACACTTATGCATCAACACTTTCTCATTTTTCCTGAAAGTTTCATTTGCAGTTCTTGCACTAGCCAATTCATATTGCAAGTTTAACACTTGTTCCTCAAGCCTATCACTTTTACTTAGCAGAGAAATACACCCAGGACATTTAGGCAAAGTGTTAAAGCTTACCAATGTAGAAGATTCAGTCATCGCCATGAGAGCAAACTGCGATTCCTTCCCATAAAAGAACTTTGAATAATCAATCCGAGAATACGCATCATCAATCATGCATGACTTCTTGCTGATTAAAAGTCTGCTTCAGCAACCAATTGATCCACGTCATTATCCAAAGAGTTAAAGCTAGCTTCATAATCATCATCCCTTTCTGAATAAGAACTATCGGAATCTTGAATGTCTTCATCAACTTGATTCACTTGAATCTCTTCAACCACCTCTTCTTTCTCAAAAACCTCCTCCATGACTTTTTCCACTTCTTCAGAAACATATTCAACTACTTCTTAAGAAATACACGACACATTCCCACTAGAAAGCTCTTCAGCTCCCAATTGTATGTTGTTCCAATTGAAACCCCCATCTCACCGAATTACCAAAGCTTTATTTTCAATTTGGGTTTGTGTAGCAGGAGTGGTCACTGGAACAAGATTTCTTTCAGTGTTTGGAGTACTTTGAGTTTGTTGGGGTGGTGTTGTTTTGTCTCTGAATATTGTTGAATGGAGTTTGTTGTTGGTTTGTTTTTGCTGACTGTTTTGGTGATTCTGGGTGTTTTTGTTGTTAAACGGGTACCGGTTACCTTGTTGCTTCAGGTTTGTGCATTTTCGTGAAAAGTGGCCGTTTGTACCACAGTTGAAGTAGGTAACTTTGGCCTTGTTAAACCCATATGTTGTGTTCGGTGTTGTCGCCAAATCAGTCCTACCAGTTCTCTCTAAAAATTCATAAGCTCTTCTAACAACACTTGCGAAAGCCTATTGTATATCAATCAACTCCATCTCATATTTATCAATTTGTAGATAGTCTTCATTGGTGAAATTGTTGTTTCCATATTAACTTGACACAATTCCATTGTATGAAGCAACAAATGCAGAGACTAAAACTACATGCTTTTCAACAGTAACATTGTCCATATTTTAAGTGTTGAGGACAATGGGACTTGAGCTTGACAAAGCTTGACCATAGTTGGATGAAGGTGATTGTTGGTTTGAGTCCATAACAGGAGCTGCAAGCCATGGAGTAGCTTGTTTCATTGGAGATTGAGGAGGTGCAACATATGAAGATGATGTTGGAATGCCATAAGTGTTTAATGGATTTGTTGGTTCCATACTTAAGACAAAAGCTGTCTGAGATGTAGAACTAACACCAATATTCGGCACTGAAGAGGAAGAAGAACTAGCAAAATATAAATCAGGATTTTGTGGGATTTGGGCTCTCTTTGCCTTCCTTCCCTCTTCTGCATCTTTGTTTTCCAAATTTTGGATAAACTCATTCAATGTTAGATAACTAAAAGTGTCCATCTCCTTAAAAACTTCCAAATATTGACTCCAATAAGCAGGTAGTGCATCTGCAAAGTATTCAACACATTCAAACATTGGATACAAAATATTATAATTTGAAAACTCAGAAAGTAAATGGTAAAATCTTTTTGTGGAAACGGTTTGGGACCAAATCCATTGATCGATTAAATGATTGCAGCTCGGTTTTAGACGGAGATTGGAGACAAAACATAAATAGATGAAAACAATGTCAGCACAGATTATTATAACATCAGAATCGATTACAGACACTGACATCAATAGGATAAACATCTATCTTGGGGCCAGGGAGGTCGGGCATAACCTCCCCCTTGAGAGCATTCTAAGCACAAACGCACAATATTAATGAAACACAACACATGAGATTGCTATATATAGACCCAGTTGGTTCGACCCTTGCAGGGTGCGAACCAACTGGTTAGACCTTGGGTAAGTACGAACCAACACATAATGTGTTGGTTCGACCCTTCAATTATTGGATCGACATCTCGATGGTACGAACCAACTAGGTTAACCCTAAACAAATACGTCAGATCCATAAAATGCCCTTATGGATCACCATAATCTCATGTTATACAACACACGACTTAACCCTAGTCTATTCGATAGCGACGACCACACATAAAGTGCATCAAAACTATTAGTGAGCTCTTTTAGAGTCTCATTTCCAATGTTGCTAAAGTTTTCAAACTCTTTCGTCAATTGATCCATTTTTTTTTCTTTAAGTCCTCTCATTCCCATCATTCCTACTTTGCAAAGAAACCTACAATTGCTTAAAAGTTGTGCAAGGCCCAAACTGATGTAACAAGTCTTAGGTCAGCGCTTGAAAAAGCTGAGAGTATGCTTTCTTTTCAGCTGAATACTTCTTCATCTATGCATCAGTCATATCATCTAGAGAAACCAGTGTTGTAGAGTTTTCAACCATTGGCCTCACATACCCTTGTTTTAACACTTGCCATGCCTAGACCTTCCAAATATATTTTGAAACACTTGTGCCATGATAGATATTCCGACATATCCATTACCATTATCCACTTATAAATCATTCATCAAAAGATTGATAGATGAGGTTGTATGATTTTGAGCAATGGTTACACCCCAACAATTTAGAGTCAATTGAGGTTTAATAACAAGTTGAACCAGGGCCGCAACCGCTGAATAATTCACCATCAGTTGCTGAGGTTGTGTAACTTGCAAATGGATAGGATTTGATTTGGAAAGTGTTTAGAACAACTTTTGTGAAACAATTTTGGAAAATGACATCAAATTCAACTTCAAATCAATCAAAAACCATGTTTTTCTGAAAAACTTTGAAATTAGTTAGGGTTTGAACAATTTTAGACTGAAATATGTGAAAAATTACCAATTTGCAATCATGAGATTGAGCAGAAGGCTCTGATATCACTTTGTAGGATTGAATATTCTCAAATCACAACGTATCTCAACGATATATAAATCGTCAAGTGCAAAATTCCCTTAGGTATAGCAAAATGAGATAAAACTATGATATAACGCACACGAAATAATTCCACATGTTTATCTTAATCATTAATATCAAAATAAAGTTTACAGACTCAAATAAGATAAACTGAACAACCTAGGGTTTTTGAACGGCGTTTTGGCGCTAAACAATAACAGACCAACTGACCAACTACTACCTAAATGAATTCCCAACCCACATATATATAATGATACCTCATTCGCCCTATCGTGAGTGTGAATTGTCTCATTCACCCCTACATAACCACGAATGAGAAACATTCCTTCTCATTTGCCATAACAAGAACATGAATGAGAACTTTTCCATCTCATTCGCCTCTTCGACACCAACAATAAAGCTTATATACAAAACCAAATTCAACATATGACTATCTGTGAATCGTTTAACCCGAAAGCAACAGACACAGATGAATATGCATTTACAGAAGCACATTCAAGACATCCTTTGTTGACCTTCTCAGAACCATCTGCCAACTTAACCCGACAAGTCTGAATCTGATGACCTGGTTTTCCAAATCTCAAACACACACCACCTTTGCAATCACCAACATGCTAAGTGTTACATATGTTACATTTTCGTTGTGCACCCATATCTCTCTTGGAATCTGATGTATAAGCAACATACATTTTACTAGAACCCAGATTCTTGTTTCTCTTGTCTCCAGATCTATCTTGGAAATTTCTGGACCTCTTCTGCTAGTTATCAACTTGCTTCACCTTTGGATCCACATCTTTCTTACCTTGATCCACTGGTTTCTTACCCGAGTAACCGTTGTTAGTCATGATACCCATTCAAACTGCATCATCAGTCAATGATTGCGCTAGGGTAATGCCTTCATGAATAGTGGTAGGTTTTGATGATGTAACCTTTCCTCGAATCTGAGGCACCAACCCATAAAGATACCTCTTGATCCTCGCATACTCGGGGGTAACTAAACGTGGAACGAGTCTTGAAAGTTCATTAAATTGGGTGGTATAGGCTCTAATCTCAGCACCTACCATAGACACTCTCCAAAATTCTTCTTCAATCTTCTGCAATTCCGTCCTCAAACAATATCCTCTCAGCAACATTTCCTTCAACTTGTCCCATGTGAGATTATATGCAGCAGTATCACCAAGGAAATGAATTTGGGTGGTCCACCATGTCAAGGCTTCATTCTCAAAAGAACATATGGCATACTTAACCTTTTGGTCGCTTGAGCACCCATTGATGGCTATAATAGCTTCCATTTTCTCTATCCACCTCACAATATCAATTGGACCTTCAGCCCCTGAAAAGATTCTTGGGTGGCATGATTGAAAAGTCTTGTATGTGCAACCATTAGTCTAGCTCCCTATTTATTTGTTAAAATCAAGCATTAGAATAATGATGTAACTATAAACAGTAACCCTTAGAATCACATAAACAACGTTTTAAATGTTCATTACCTGATGAACTACCAATTTGCACTCAGCCAGGCCTTGCCTGCGGTACACCAACATCGCACTGATTCAAAGCGTTATTAACATGCTAAGCAATAAGAGCGGCTAGTTATTCTATTGGAGAAGGTAAACCATCGTCTCCAGAGCGAGCATTTTTTTAGGTGGCATGATTGTTTTCTATTATCAAAAATAATAATACAGAAATAAGACAATATTCGTATAACAAAAATAAAGTCAAATGCACACGAATTATCTAAATAATTACAATAATGCAACAACCAAAATATAAAACACAAAATAGCATTCCAATAATGGGAAATGAGTCAATGTTTAGATACAACTAACATTCAAAAGACCATAAAAGTAGTTTTTCCAAATACTAATATGCTAAAGGGGCACAACCTGCCCTCATAGGTATCACAAAAGAGAAAGAAACCACAAGATAACATGTACTGGCCAGGGAATAGCATAGTGTATGCCACAACCATAGTGAACATAGCGAGGGCCCTAACTGCCTCGAGCCTCTGCATAGCCTGCACCAGATCCTGTTGTGTCAACAGTCGGCTGGTCTCAGCTACATCCATCCTCGCATCCGCCAAATCCAAGCTCGCTGTCAAATCCTTTTTCCAACACCCTAGCCTCTATATCATTGATCTTGACAGCCTGCTCACCAATCACTTGCTCCTCCATAAACTTCTCACCATCCATCATCCCTAATCTCTTCTCCATAGCATCCAAACGCTCCATGTCGTTAACAGCCCGACCTTTCAGTGCCAGGATGTTACTCTCAAACATCCCGCACTGTCTTGTCAAAGACGTAACCATCTGCTGTAGCGGTCCACCCTCTCTAACAGAGCTTCGTACAACACATCATGACTACCCACGCTCCCGAGTAGATTGCATAACATCAGCTCGAAACCTCTTTAGTGGTGGCTCCTCTACGACCACCACTGCAAGCTATTCGGTACACCTATCATACTGGGGTACCCTACCTCTACGGATGTAGAAGAGCCTGAAGTCTCGTGGTGTAGTGGAACGGGTGCCACTAATGGTACTGTCTCCTCTGGTGCGGCCAATGGCACAACTGGCGGGGAAGTAACCAAAGAAGTTACATCGTCATCATCGTCGCATAGCCATCCATTATGGAGGATACATGGTACAACAAGGATTTCCACAAGGGGGAATATACCAGGATGGAGTAGGGTCGTCAGCTGCATCAGATACTGGAACACCATGTTTGGAAATCGACAACTGTACACAGATATATCCGTACTATAAATTAATTTTATGCATTAAAGATAAAAATAAGATATCTTAGTCACACATAATTTTTTTTCAAAATGTATGCAAATAGTAGCATCATTTTTCAAGTACATGTCACGTATGATTTACAAGCATATACACATCACGGGGAAATAATGTTGCTTTTGGTGTCCGAAAATATTTATTTTTTATTATAGTCTAGTTTCTTTTCAAAAGTTTTTCTAGTTCGCTATAATCATTGCTCTGATACCAACTTCTGTCACCCCCAAAAATCGCAACGGAAATTAAGTGTGTGTGGTGGTACAGAAGTCGTTGATAGTACTGACATAAGTAAACATAGATAGTCGTTTGGATATCAAATATTTAAAAAGATAGTAGTTAAGTACATAAAGTTGTCTTAAATCATAATTTATTTAAAACTGATTTAACAAAACAAGTTGTAACACAAGGTCCCCTGATCGTCGATACCCGAAACAACACTCCCATGCTTGTCCCAAAAGCTACAATCATCCATATATGGTTCATGTACCTGAAAAAACATGAATAATTTAAAAAGTATAGTTAGCTTAAATCTAGAGAGTTTCACGGGTTTTTATACTTAGGAGATAACCTTTCTATATAAAAAAACAAAATTATGATAAACACTAAACATATGAACCGCTTCTAGATTAACTAGATCTCCCGATATGATAGCAACCAGAGCCCTAATCAACCCAAAACAATAAGTGGTTCCTCTACTTATAACTGTTAAGATATATTCCATCGTCTAGAAGACCAGCGCAACTAATCGCGAGTGTGGGCGGTCAAACTCGATAGATCTACCAATATGCCATGCAGTTCCCTCTAAGAACTAGTGATTATGACTGGGGTGGGAGACACCGTACACGAATGCACAGGAAAAATCGCACTTACTATGGCCATCACATGATTACGAAATGAACTAGTATACTTACCATAATTATAAAAGCATATTAATCCTCCAAAGTTTAAATACGTTAAACTATTAAAAGGGGGTGATTAAAACTCACGTCAACGCTTAATAGTTAAGCTAGCAATTTAATATCTAAGTTTATTTCCGACCTAACTGTTCCCTATACAAAATAGACATTTTATTTTCAATTTATAAGTCATCCTTGTGAGTTATTTTACCTAACTCACTTGAATATCAAGTCTATTCCCACAAGTTATTCACCTCAACTTGTTAGACTTAAAATATTTTATCTTTTAAGGAAAAGACGTTTAACCTATGCGACACATTGGTGATCCAAACCCTCGGCTTCATACTTTAGTTAATTTTCTTAGCACCAAATATGTATCCAAATATATGTATTATCCATGTAATTCACATACTCAACATGCAAGTTATCAAAATATACATATACGTACTCATAAAAATGTTATAAGATGAAATTTTACTATCTAACAAATTTGGATAATAATTACGCAACAACGTGATTTCTAGCCATACTGTAATTTTCTAGGCGTCAATTTACACATATTCACAAATATAAACACCAAGATATTTATAAATAGTTTTAGACACTTATTTTAAACATGAAACAGGTCCAAAGTTACTGATCTAAATAAGTTTTAAAAACTTACGATTTAAGCGCTAAAATTACCGTTTTAACAGCTAGTTTTGCGTTTAAGACATGTGTAAACAAATAGCAAAACACTAAACTTATTAAATACCTAAAAAATCATTTTTATTTTTAAATATGTTGTGAAAACCTGTTTAGAATGATTTTTGAAATTTTAAGTTCTCGGGTGTTGATATTTGCGAAAACCGCACTTTTTACACGGAGAAAGCGGTTTGAAACACATAGTTTGAATTCCAAACATTATCATAGATTATTTTGGGCATTAGAGAGCCAAAATAACCTGTTTATTTCTGATTAAAAATTATATTTTTAAAAACTTCCATTTATGCAAAATTTTAATTATCATAAGCCATCTTTAAGCATTTTCACTTATTCTAACACAATTCTAGCATACAATTTCATGTTCTTAACCAAGAACATAATATTCCAATCACCATGTATCATATATTATGAAAATACAACTGATCTTAAACATGCAATTATACACTTATATAAAATCATCAAAACTTGAATTTTTGAATCTAAAATCACAAAAGAAATCTGCATTGAAGTCTAGAATCATAACATGCAAAATGATTTAATTTTTTAACAATATTCCTTTTTACATCAGATTGTATTGTACCATTTTATATCAAAAAACTTTCATAAAAATAACTTTTAACGATAAACTACATTTCAAGTAACAAGTTTTCAAGAACACATAACACTTACACATAAAAACACACACACATGTATTCATAACACCTCATTCTCATCCATTTTTATCTATGAAAATGTTGTTTAAATAAACTCATTTCTAAAGATTTGAAGTTATTGGTGAACCTTCTTACAAAAACCCACTTAAAGAAACGATCAAAAATCAAAGAAGATGAAGATAAGTGGAGTTCATACCATTGATGAACTTGAGTTTTAGAGAGAAAAAAAAGATGATGGATCTATTTAGAATAGCTTCCTTATTGCTTGAAAATACTTAAAACTTCACCAAACCGTGATGTACCTTAACAATATGAAAGTTTTACACCATGATTATTAGATGAGAATTGAAATAAGAATGGTTTGGGTTTGGATAGAACATTTTATAGAGAGAAGAGTGGGGTGAGGGTTTGTGGGTGCATTCTTGGTTATAAAGATAGTGGATTTTTGTGATAAGTGTGTTTGGACACTTGCAATTACCCAAGCTCATATTAGTGGCAAAGTAACTTTGTAATGTCTACATTTTATGATTTAAAACCGTGGGTCGGGTGGGTTTAAGATGAGTTGGGTTTATTTTATAATTAGGAGGTATTTTAGGTGATTCAAGGGTATAAAAAGAAAAAAATATCTACCCGATAAATTAAGGATTAATAATACCCACTAAATCTTATAATTTTTATTGTACGATAATTATTTTAGGTTCTAGATGCTTAAATAGATCGAATTTCTCAACTAAAAGCGTGCATACGCATTGTATAGGACACTGTGCGACAAAATTTGAAATCACCGTTTTTACTTGTTTTAACTAAACTTTCACTTATAAAATATCATTTTATGATATTCTAAGCCTATGTGTCCATTTTTTGGATATTTAAAGTTCACAGGGTTGTCACCAACGCTCAATTTGGTTAATTTATCGCACCGCGATACCTTATTTTCTAAAACTTAACAAATACAAATCCATGTATTTAGGGACTTTGCTAGACTATAAAAAGACTATAATTTACCAAAATTAAATCTTATTACTGCTTAATTTATTAATACATTTGATTACAATACGGATTAGGATCTAAAAATTACGAGTTCTCACAGCGTGTTACGGATTCACTCATCGTTCGTCTACCGCTCACCATCCACAAACAAACTTTCAAGTAGAGAATGCAAATTGAGGAGTGAATATAATTCTTGAGAGAACCGTTGAAAAAAGTCGAAAGGATTGGTCCGACAAGTTGGATGATACGCTTTGGGCATTTAGAACTGCATATAAAGCACCCTTAGGAACTATACCATTTATGATTATTTATGTTAAAGCGTGTCATCTCTGTAATACCCCAACCCATAAACACGTGATTAAACGTTTAAACTTATGAGTTTTGGCCTTAATCAAAACCTGACCGATGAAAACTTTAATCTTTATAAACGACAATCCATTAAAGACTTTGATTTGATTAGAACATTCAACTTTCCATTTTTAAGTATTGCAAACCTATACTGTGGTTTGTGTTTTAAACGGAAATCCATTACGGAAGCGTATGAGTGTTCGGGTATGTTCGGCTCTTCTCGCGACTTGATCCGTGCTCCATAAATCCTAACGAATGTGTACTTAGCACCATTACACAAATAATTGTTAGTGGGGTTGCCAATAATGCGTTTACCATAGTGGAAGTGTCATTGCACGTAGAAAACGAAATGAACTAGGCCAGATGGCCAAAACAACATTTTCGGGAATGATCCCGCCATAGGCTATGGCCATGGGCCGTAGCTTATGGTCTTGGCATTTTGTCTGTCACACCCCGACAGCGCACAACGGAAAGCAAGTCGTGAGGTAATGGAAGTTGTTACCACAAAGTTTAGCAGATCACATGTAGTTACGTATGGACATCTTGCTAACACTCTCTAGTGAAACATTGTTTTAATTTCGTGGATAACGAAAGTTGTTAAAAACAGGAAAACATGTTTTACCAAGATGAAGCGAAATTTAAAGTTAACATTGTATTACAAAACACAAAGAAAACATAGTTTTAGATAATTAGATTGGTCCCAACATCATGTCCACCATAGTACCCAGCTAAACCACTCTCTAACAACCTATGCATCAGTACCTGAAAAACATGCTTAAAAATATCAACATTATGTTGGCGAGTTCACAGGTTTAAGTGCAATAATAAACTTTCAAGTTTAATGGTAACGTATGATCAATTATCACTAAAAGATAACCAAGTAGACTCGCGAAAATCTACAAGTATGATGTATCCTAAGGCTCATAATCAAACCATAACTTTGTTCCCGTGGTGATCTCTAGTCCAAGAGGTGCCTTTTGGAGCTTACATTCTTTTCCCACAAACATCGCATTTGCTAGTAAGGAAAAAGGGGGCGTCAACCCAATAAATCTACAATATAAACAACGGATCTAGGCTAGGAGCTAATGATTAAAAAGTGCTGGGAGTGTGTCAACCTGCCGGGACACTGGTGTCACATAAACATTCCATCGGTGCACGAACCTAAGGCCATCAAATGTTCTATGTTTATAGTCTAACTAATCATACAAGCATGTTAATCCCGGGATTTATAAAACGTTCAAAAACATTTAAAAAGAAAAGGGTCCGTGAACTCACCTCAATGCAACAATCTTGAGTATTTTCCAATTCCAATTTACAATCTTTCACCTATGTACATCAAATACCGTAGGGCCAATTCAGTAATCATACTAAGTCTAATTAAGCTATTCACCAAATTACCTCGACTTAGTTAACTAATAATATTGAATTTTCGTTATCCCTTACCCTATTAACCCATCGGCGACATGTGACGAATGGCTAAGTCTAAACATCGCATGGTTCATTTAACATTTAATTGCCTATCATTTAGATCTTCACATACACTTTTACGGTGTCACATTACTATCGTATATCATACTTTAACAATTAGTTTCAACATGCAATTCAATCTTAGGCATAGATAGCATACTAGAACATATTTACACATATTTCCACATCAAATTTCTACCAATATCTCATATCAACTTATGAGTCTCCTATAGATTCTGTTTAGGTCATAAAACATGCATATAATTCATGTAACAAAACTATTTTTGCTGCTCTACTTTTGCTACAATATGTTAACATTTTATGCCTTATAATCACGTTTCGGGCCACTTTCAGGGCATAGTTTTGCACTGTAAGCGTCCCTTATCAAGGTAAACATCTAATGTACCTTGATTAGTGATTTTTATACTACATTTAGAACTTATGTATTTATTTTTCATCAGATCTATATGCATGCGTTCTAAGTGTACAATTTCATCGAAATCATGCATTTTAACGTGTCTTTTGCAATTATTCTTAAGTTGTTGTCTTAGGTCTTTCATGTTAACTTTATTACACCTTATTTATCACCAAAATAAGTCATAAAAACCTATTTTAAATCAGATTTAGAAAATTATCTTCCAAAGCTTAGTTTTTGGCGTTTTAAGCCAAAAAACGGGTTCCGATCATACATGCAAGGTTTCCCAATCATGTAGATCCTATCAGAACTTGTTTTGCACTATTTTAGGTTTATGAAATCCATCAAAATATTATTATGATCAGATCTGAGTTTATGACTAAAATCATTGCAAACTTATCAATAAATAATACCCATTTCAAGTCTAAACATGTCAACAAGTCACATTTCACATATATCATCAAAATCTCATTTATATAAGCTATGAATAACATTAATATATGATAAATTTCCAGATTTAAAGTTACTTACAAAAACCCTCTTGCATGAACTTAAAAACAAAAGATCTTACTCATCCATACATCAATACCAACAAAACACACATTCCAAGAACTCATACACACACACACTCGTAAACACACACACACGTATACATACTCACGCATACATAAACACACATCTATTCAATCTCCTTTCATATTCCCCATTATTTTTAGTTTAGAAAACCCTTGTTTATTTGGTGAATACTTGTATAAAAACTAAAAGTAATGAAAGTTTTCTTATAGTTTTAGTTATATACTCACCTTATAAAAGATTTGTAACCTTCAAGTATTCTTGCTCATTTTGATAATAATGGGATCAAAACAAGGAAAACTGGTGGTGAAGAGGGGGTTTTCGGTTGGGAGGGGATGAAGAAAGGGAGATGGATGGTTTTTTGTTAGAGTGTAAGAGTGAAATTGAGAGAGAGAGAGAGAGAGGGAGGTGGAGTGTAAGAAGAAGAGTGTGTCTTGGGAATAATAATAATAATAATAATATATGAGAGTGGGAGAGGGGGCGGGCCGAAGGGGGGTATATATTTTTTTTTATAAAAACTAATACATAATATACACAATCTAACCTTTTGTAAAACCTACAAATATTAAATATTTAAGGTTTTCACCCCTTTAGCCAATAATAATATTCCCCAATAAAAATTATTCACTTTGGACTAATTAAGTCATACCGGAGATTTCCCCACCGTACCGGGTCTCAGTTTTGCATCATAGCTTCGAAAACGCGCAACTACTAGACTTGGAAAATTTAGAAATCACCGTTTAATCCCTCAAACAATTTTAATAATCATATTCACCCATAAAATAATATCTTACGTTAATTCACGCATTACGAGTTAACTAGACTTTCTACCATTAGTCAGGTCGTCACCTAGGTTTAATACGGTAATTTATCACTATGTGATACGGACCACTAAAATTCCCACTAAATCTCTAACAATATTCATTCCCAATAGTATCTCTCTAATGATTGCCAAATTAAATCTAACACATAACATCCAATCATATTTACAGTTATTATACTTGTACGGATAGTACATGGATTTTCACCGGTTGTCACACTGTCCCTGTGCTTCTTTTCAGCTTTGGTCATCATTTCCTCGCTCGTTTTCCCCAATCTTTGAATGCTTTTAAAACCAAGTTCAAGGCCCTTCCTATGGACACTTGGTAACCTGGTTAATACCAATTGGGCTTGAAAGATGCCCGTTTCCCATGGTTTATAACCCCTTTCGGTTTAACTACAATCTACAGGATTTTCACCCAAATCGACCCGTTAAGGCCTTAGGTTATACAAAACCATATTTGACAATTTTTACCCAAACACATATTCTTTGTTAATAACACAATTTTCATAATTGTCAAAGGTTTACACGATCCTTTTGGTTTCTACGGGACGTATTTAGGATAAGTCACTTACCTTGGCCACAACTCATGCGTTCCTTTACCCGTCTGATCATTTGATCCTTTCCTCCCCAAGCTCCCACCTAGCTTAATAAGATAAACTTCACTATACTCAAGATAATTCAAGTTAGTCATCATATCAATAACTAACTCATGTCATGAGTTTTTTCACACACCGATTCATTCAAATCTCATATTTGAATTAGATTAACTTTTAGAAGTCAAACTAGTCTTTTATACATAGTATGCACTAATCATAAGGCAATAGTCCTAATTATGAACCATCCCCTTTTTATTTATCATAGCCACTTACTAAGTATAGTGCACATTTCAACTTCCTAATAATCATTAGGCAATCCTATTTTATCAATTAGTTTCATTCCTCACCTAACTTCTTTGTTTGTAAGGTACTTTCACCTAACTTTATGTATTCATATCAACTATGCATTTCGTCAAACACCTAGTGTGCGCACTATACTTTTCATGATTTTACCACTCACTAGACATTTAGCAAGTACCCGATTCATGAATTCATCCTCAAGAATCATTCTAGTCATTATGCTAGGCTACTTCATGTTCAACTAATATACATGATTCATGCAATACATATAGATTACCATTTTTACACAACCCATGCCTAGACATAGGTTTTTTTTTACTATGTTAGTAACATCAAAACTACTAATGAAAACTAAAATCATCATCTTTGCATAAAAGCAAGTTTCTGACAATTCTAACTCATTCCTAACCATTATGGATGATTAATATCACTACTAATCAACAATATCATGAATTTAACATGTTTTGCTAAAAACCAACAAGTGGGTCTTGAATCCTACACAACATTGGGTTTTGGGTTCTTACCAAAGGCTTAATCCTTGAAGATTAACTCTTCAGAACACACCCTCCATCTTGTATTCACAATTTCTAGCTTGAATATATTCAATTTAAGGATTTAGGGTATAGGGAAGAATCTCCCCTTTTCTTTTCTCTGAAGTGTGTGTGTGTGTGTGTGTGTGTGTTCACACCCATTTCTACAATTAATACATCTTATTTGGCTAGTTGTCAACTATAGTCCCTCAAGTTATCACAATGTCTTTTTTCATATAGAAACTAACTAATTAAGCTAGTTTCTTATACCTTGTATTCATTTATACAAGTAATATTATTAACTAGGTTATTTCCACATTAGAACATAACCCATATTCCTATCGTCTAAGCCCCTTTTTAATATTTTGTTAATCATGCCTAATGGCTTAATTAAGCGAAACAGGTTTTGGGGGCATTACAATCTCCCCGTTGAATTAGAACATAAAGATTTATAGGCTCTTAGAACAGTTAATCTTGATCTTACCGAAGTGGCAAAGAGTTGTTATTGTTAAATTTCTGAATTGGAAGAACTCCGGGATTCAACGTACGCACAGTCATTAAGTATCAAGGAAAAGACAAAAGCGTTGCATGATAGGAGGTTAAAAGGGTGTGAAGAAGTTTAAGAAAGGTGAAAAGGTGTTAATGTATAAATCCCGTGTAAGGACAAAAAGGATTGAAGAAACCACTTTTGTTACCAAAGTTCAAATCATATTTCTGCTAAGTATAGAACTTTTGAATAGTAAAGACAGAAGTTCTGAAAAAGAAAAAGCAAAGTGCTGAAGAGTTATCTCGTCAGAAGTTCTGAAGTCTAACTAGACATTTCACTGAAGAACTACTGAAGACAAACTACTCATCAGTAGTTTGTCACTCATCAGTACTTTCACACCAGAAGCTTCTAACCGACTCAGTCACTTCAGTAGTTTAATATTAAATTGTTTTGTTAAAGTCTTTGTACAAGTTCCAATGCTACAACCTGTTATAAGCATTATCCTAAGTAATATCTTAGCTAAATCTTATCTTGTATTACTTAGTACAACAGTTTGTACTCGTCTATAAATAGATGGGTTCATCCCGCTATTTTAGACATGTGATTTACACTTGATTTTAATTGAAAATCGTTCGAAGCTTTTATAACTTATTATCCATTTCACATCTGAGAATCATTCAATACTTGTGCTTACTGCATTCAATACTTGATTCTCATTAACTGCTATAGTAAATGGGGAGTAATAACTCCTGTAAAAGTGATACTTTAACTTAGAACATTTATCATTCCGCTGTGCAAATAACTTTGATATAACTGCAAACACATAAGTGTTCTATAACTTAACTGTTATAAGAGACCACTGATCCAACAATTGGTATCAGAGCATCTGGTTTATCTGATCAAAAATCAATCTAACAAATTGAGAATCAGACACAGGCTCTTATTGATATCCAATAAAGGATTAAAAGTTCACTTTATTCTGCATCCATCACTTTAAAGAGGTATTGACAAATCCAAAACTTCTTAAAAATGGACCCTTATAATATTGGATCTGCCAATAAACCTCCTATGCTGGTCAGAAATGAATATATTATCTGGCAAAGAAGGTTGGCACACACTATATCTCAGGCCAATACTGGGTGTTGGAGGTCTGTCATCTTTGGACCTCACAAACCAGTAGTAACAGATCTAGAAGGAAAAACTGAAAGACCAAAAGACCCTAAAGACTACACTGAAGAAGATTTCCAAAAATTTGAGCTAGATGCAAAAGCTTTTTCTATGTTGGCTATGGCTCTCCCAAATGAAATTTATGCTGGACTTTTACATTGTGAAAGTGCCAAAGAGCTGTGGGATAGTCTAAAAGAACAGTTTGGAGGAACTGAAGAGGTGATAGCCAACACTAGAGAAATCCTAGCCCAACAATATGAAACTTTTACTCATATAGATGGTGAAACATTAACTCAACAATTTGAAAGATTTTCATCACTCATCTCTGAGTTAAAATTAATAGTCAGACCTATTCAAATGCATCTATGTTACATAGATTTTTAAGGTCTTTACATTCAAAATGGGAAACTTATTCTATAGTCTTCAGAACAAGTTCAGATTTTAACACCCTTAACCTAACAAGGTTACCTGGTAAATTACTTACTTTTGAAAGAGAAATCAATCAAAAGAAAAAGTTAAAAGAATCTGGTAAAACTGCTGATGACTATGCTCCATGTAGCACAGCTTTATTGGGACATGACTCACCATCTTGTTCTAATAATTTTGGATCTTTTGATCGCATTGACATAACAGCTGAGATCTCATCAGATGGATCTTTCCCAGCTTATGACAATGAAGATTTAAGTCAAACTGCTGACAACATGTGTTTTATCATGGATGACTTAAAATATTTTAGCAGTGATGACTTAGAAGAAATGGATATTTTACACCAACTGGTCTTGTTAAGCATAAAAACTAACAAATTTTATAAAAGGTCAGGAAGGAAATTTCCAGGACTTAACAACTCTACAAAAGTTGGTTTTGACAAATCTAAATTGAGATGTCACAAGTGTCAAAAGTTGGGACACTTTGCTAGAGAGTGTAGATGCTCTAGCTTCAACCAACCAATGTCAGGAAATCAATTTAACCCCAATTATAATAGGAAAAATGGAACTCAAGGGATTGCTCATTTTGTACAGGCACAAGCTCCACAAATCCAATATGTGCCACAAATACAATATGTTCAAATGCCTGCTCAACACCAGGGCCAACAACAAATGCCTCCTTTTCCAGCTGCTCAACAACCTCCACAAACTCAACAACCCCCTCAAAAAAGTCTATTCACATCAGGGTATGTTGACTGGAGCAGTCTTCCTTTTGATACATCTGAATGCGGTCCAGATGCAGACAACAAAGTCTATGATATCAACTGGGGAGAACCTGATAATGGCAGAAACAACTTTGCCTTAATGGCCTTTGAGGGATACTCCTCCAATTCTGCTCTACCTCAGGTATCATAACTATCTCTGCTAAAGATTTGTTCAAAATCTTGCAAAGAATCTTTTGCTTTAATTAGAGAAACTAATGTGCATTTACAAGGCAAATCAAATGATATGGAGAGAAAATACACACAGATGAAGTGTGATTTAGAAAGAAAACTTGTTTTAAAAAATAAGGGAATTTCTAAATTAACAGATAAATCCATTGAAACCCAGGCACAAATTAAAAGCTTGATAGACAACCTAGGCAACGTCAGAAAAGAGCTTCCTGACACTAAGGTTAACTGTGAAAAATGGGTTGAGTCTTGTAAGGGTTACCAAATGCTTCTTAACAAGCAAACTGCTGCAAATGTTAAGTTTGGCATAAGGTATACCCATACTGAATCACCAACTGAAAACAACTGATAACCTATTAAAAAATACTGATATTGTCAGTAAATTGCCTTCCAACTCTCTTGCTGTATCTAAAAGGAAAGAGAAGGCAAAAGCATGTGAAATATGTGGTCTGTTCAACCACATAACTGAACTTTGTAGATATAGAAAGGGAAATCAGTTTAATAAGAAAAATCAACAACTGGTTGTTGGAAAACAAATAAGACAAGATTATGAAAACACTTTCTTTCCGAACAAACAACAACCAAACAAAACCTTTTCTCGAAAAAAGATATCTCAACAAAAGCCTTTTTCTCAAAGTTCATCTTCAGAAGTTACACCTAACCCATCAGTAGTTTCACAAACTACTGAAGTAAAAGATTTGATAAATTTGGTTAAACTTCTGATGACCAAAGTTGATGGTGGTCACCAAAAAGATACCACCATTGTCCCAAATGAAAAATCCATTGCCAAAAAGACATGGATTTCAAAAATTGGTCCTAAACAAGCTGCACCTATTCTCAAGAGCAAACCCAAAGCCAAATTGGCTTGGGTTGCCAAATCTAACTAATTTGCTATTTTGTGCAAAGGGTCTCCAGAGGTTTGAATAGCATTTGGTATATTAACAGTGGAGGCTCAATGCACATGACTGGATGCAGATACCTGATAAACAATTTTATCAGCTAAAGAGAAGGACCTGTGTCCTTTGGGAACAATGCCAAGGGGTATGTGCTAGGATATGGCAATGTATCCTCAGGCAAACTGCAGTTTGACAAGGTCAATCTGGTTGAAAACCTTGAGTACAACTTGTTGAGTGTCTCACAAATGTGTGATAAAGGATATTCTTCCTTTTTTCACAAAGACAACATGCAAGATCATATCACCAGAAGGCCAGAAGTTGATAGAGAAGATCATTGAAGATCATACTTTGCTGATTGCCAAAAGATGTGGCAATGTCTATGTAGTGGACATTAAGAAAGACAAAAAACTGAACAACACTGCCTGTTTCTTCTCAAAGGCATCAACATTAGAAACTGATCTCTGGCACAGGAGACTTGGCCATGTGAACTTTAAAACCATCAATAAAGTCACAAAAATGGGCTTGGTCAGGGGTCTACCTTTGAAGGAATACCAGTGTAAAGAACACTATGTTTCCTGTCTTAAAGGTAAACATCATAAGTCCTCCTATAAGTCTATTGAAAAATAAAAAACAACTGCATGTCTTCAACTACTCCATATGGACTTATTTGGACCAGTCAAAATCATGAGCCTTGGTAAGAAGAAGTACTGTTTGGTCATCATTGATGACTCAAGATTCACATGGGTCTTCTTCTTATATTCCAGGGATGAGGCAGCTGAAATAATCAAGTTCTTCATTCTACAAATAGAGAAGCAATATTCTCTTTCTGTCAAAGTCATCAGGAGTGACAATGGGACGGAGTTCAGGAACAAAACTCTGAATGAATTCTGTTTGTCTAAAGGGATTGTTAGACAATTCAGCATTCCCAGAACTCCTGAACAAAATGGTGTAGTAGAAAGGAAGAACAGAACATTAATAGAAGCGGCAAGAACCATGTTAGCTGATTCAGGCCTACCTTTGTATTTTTGGGCTGAAGCAGTCAACACAGCTTGTTATGTTCATAATAGAGTTCTTATCAACAAGAGACATACCAAGACTGCATATGAAATTCTTCATGGCATAAAGCCCCTTATCTCCTTCTTCAGGGCTTTTGGATGTCAATGTTTTATCCTCAACAATCAAAGACTCTATCTCTAAATTTGCTGCTAAAGTTGATACAAGTTATTTTCTTGGTTATTCTGCAATGAGGAAAGCTTACAAAGTCTTCAATTCAAGAACCAAGATAGTAGAAGAAACACTGAATGTCAAGTTCAATGAATCCAAACATATTCTTATTCAAGCAAATCCTGCTGAACTCGTTGACCTTGACAACTTTTATTTTGGACCTGAAAAGACTGTTGAATCATCCAAACCTCCTCAAAATGGTTATCAAGGATTTGAAGATGATGGTCCTACACCATGGACTCCAAACACAGTCATCAAATCAACTTTTAAACATTCAGAAGTTTCACAAGCTTCTACTTCAAAAACTGCAGCTGAACATCTTGAAACTACTGATTCAGCTGAACCAAAAACTCTTGAACCTCAACAAACAGCTGAACCAGATATTATTAACCTCAGTAGTTTATTTGAAGAAATACCAGAGCCATCCTCAAGTACAGGTCTACAACAACTGATTGAACACAAGGATCATCCATTGGAACAAATCATGGGTGATATTGCATCAGGGGTGCTTACCAGAAACCAGCTCTCCAACTTTTGCTTTTTCTCAGCATTTATTTCTCAGTTGGAACTAAAGAAGTATCAAGAAGCCCTCAAAGATAACAATTGGGTTCAAGCCATGCAAGATGAGCTGCTTCAATTCAAGAAGCAACAGGTTTGGGAAATTTGTCCCTTACCTCCAAACAAACAACCAATTGGTACTAGATGGGTCTTCAGAAACAAACAAGATGAAGCTGGTATGATCATCAAGAACAAGGCAAGATTGGTGGTACAAGGTTATTCTCAAGAAGAAGGCATTGACTATGATGAAACCTTTGCACCAGTTGCAAAACTTGAAGCTATCAGGTTATTTTTAGCTTATGCAATTTCCAACAACATAAAAGTTTTTCAAATGGATGTCAAAAGTGCATTTTTGTATGGAAAAATAAAAGAGGAATTGTAGGTCTGTCAACCTCTAGGGTTTGAGGATCCTTCTCATCCTGACTGGGTATACAAGCTTGACAAAGCTCTTTATGGACTAAAACAGGCTCCAAGAGCCTGGTATGAAACACTATCCAACTTTTTACTTAAAAATCACTTCACTAGAGGCTCCATTGATAAAACATTTTTCATCAAACATGTTGGAAATCATGTCTTACTTGTTCAGATTTATGTTGATGACATCATTTTTGGTTCAACAAATACCAAATTGTGTGATGAATTTAAGAAACTCATGCAATCAAAATTTGAAATGAGTACAATGCGAGAACTGCAGTACTTTTTAGGACTGCAAATCAAGCAACAAACAAATGGAACATTTATACATCAATCAAAATATGTTAAAGAATTATTAAACAAATTTTCTTTACAAGACTGTAAATCATGATCCACTCCCATGACACCAACCACACAAGTTGAACCAGATGATCAAGGAAAACAGGTTGATCAAACCATGAATAGATGTATGATAGGTTCTCTTCTATATTTAACTCCTTCTAGGCCAGATATTATGTTCTCAACTTGTGTCTGTGCTAGATACGAATCTGCACCAAGAGAATCACACCTAATTGTTGTCAAAGATATCTGAAAGGAACTCCTACTTTAGGAATTTGGTATCCTGCTTCAAACAATACCAAGTTAACAGCTTTTTCAGATAGTGACTATGCAGAATGTCAAGAAAATCAACATATGGTGGTTGTCAATTCTTAGGAAACTGTCTGGTGTCCTGGCAATCAAAGAAACAAACATCTGTGGCAACTTCAACAGCTGAAGCTGAATATATTGCTGCTGCAAGCTACACATCACAGATACAACGGCTCCAATATCAACTTCTTGATTATGGAATCAAAGAGACCAAGAATCCACTCATAGTAGACAGTAAATCTGCCATTAGCATCATTCAAAATCCTATTCAGTTCTCAAAAACTAAACATATTGAAATCAGGTATCATTTCATAAGAGATTGCTATGAAAAAGGCAAGATTGAGGTGAAACATGTCACAACTGCTAATCAAATAGCTGATGTATTCACCAAACCCCTTGATTCAACAACATTTCAGAGGTTAGTATCCATGCTTGGGATGCTAAATTTTGAATAAAGTCTATAAGTGTTTTCACTTTTTCCTTCTGCACATATTTTATTTTCACTTACATACTTATCTGTCACAAAACCTCTGATGAATAATTAAGAGAGAGAGAAACAGCTGATATTTTGAAAAACATCAAAATGGGAAATTTCAGAAAAGAAATAACTACTGATGATTATCAGAAGTTATTTAAGTGTTTTAGAAGTCATTCTCATCAGCTGTTGAAAACTACTGAAGAGATGACAAAACCCACTGATGAAGAAA
This sequence comes from Ambrosia artemisiifolia, assembly GCA_032199755.1. NCBI lineage: Eukaryota > Viridiplantae > Streptophyta > Magnoliopsida > Asterales > Asteraceae > Ambrosia > Ambrosia artemisiifolia. Next base: position 27,837,735 of record CM063524.1, on the reverse strand, counting down.
CCTGCTTCATCAGTAGTTTCATTAAAAGGGTAAAATTGACATTTTACTCATCAGAAGTTTTGACCTAGTCGGTTAAAAACTTCTGATAAATACCTTTTTCAAACACTTATCCATTCAAAAAGCACAATTCCCTCTTTCTCTCTCAAAGTAAAGACAAAACCCCTTCTCAAACCTAAAAATTACAGTTCGATCAAAAGACACCATGGCTCTTGTACTGAAATAGGGACATAATCAACGAGGCTACATCGAGAAAGATGAAGCCTGGTCCTAATACGATGAAATCATTGATTTGGTCGTTAAATCCCAATATCACACAACTTTCACCGTTGATCCTCCCATTCATGTAGAAACTCTCAATGAGTTCTGGGCAAATGCAGAGTCAGTCACAGTGAACAATAAGGTGATTTCGCTCAAATCAAAAATTCAAGGGAAGCACATGGCAATCACACATGAGTCACTAGGAATAAAGCTTGTCCTTAATGATGTTGATGCTCCTGAGCATATTCCCACTTCTGACATTCATCTAACCATGACTGTGTGTGGTTATCAAGGTACTTTAGCACAAGCAACAGTTTATAAGAAATATTTTGATCCATAATATAAACTGTTATTTCATTATATTATAATGTGTTTAAGTCCCAAAACTGGATCATATGATCAGATGCCTTCAACCTTTCAACCTATTTTTCATTCTATAATAAATGAAACAACTTTTAAGGCATCTTCATTATTTTTCAATGAGTTGGTGTTGCATCACCAAAACGACAAAAAGAAGTTTTTACTGTACCCAAGATTTGTTATGCAATGCATAATAAAGGAACTTGGTGAGGGAGTACTTGTGGGGGAGTCAAAAACTTTAAATCCATTGACTTCACAAGTATTCTCAAGGCATAACAAACCGGCACTTTTGCCAGAAGATGACCAAAGGGAACAAGAACCAGTCCCTGAGGAACCCACACCTTCAAAACCCAAGACTAAGAAAGCCAAAAAGCCTAAATAGCAAAAACAAAAACCCACCAAACCAAAGAAAAAGGTAGTTCCGGAAGTGGAGATCCCTGAAACTACTGATGTGCAATCTGCACTTGAAAAGGTAGTGGCTGAAACATCCTCTCAGTCCACTCCATCTCTACCACCCAAAAGAAAACCTGTTACAGTTACCTTTCATAGAAAAAGACTTTGAAAAACTGTAACTACTGATCCTTCTTTTGAACCTACTAACCCTTTACCCATAACTACTGATCCCTTACCTACAACTAATGAACCTGAACCCTCCCATACAACCATTGAAATTGCCCAACTTCTCTCAGGACTAAAAGAGAAAGTCCCATCCAAACATCTCACTCCCCAAGAAACACATCAAACAGGGGAGATGCCTTCAGAAGTTGACATGGATGTGGACATCATTAGTCCTAACCAGGGAGATGAGGATGAACCAAGGTTTCTAAGCCCAAACTTAGATACCTTAGGTACATTTGAGGCTGCTTCTACTCATTTATCACCCAATGGTGGATATGAGGACAGAAGTAACATTCCTAAGACCTCAAATGTGGCAACTACTGATGAAGGCTTAATGCCTGAAGTAGGAAACCTCTGTACCAAGACAAAGAGGTTCATGAGACTACTAGTTTGGGTCTAGCTCATGATTTAACTGATGCTGCCCTCATTGAGGACACTATCAGGGATTCAGATGATTCCATTAGTTTGGATTATGATTCACAAATTCCACAACATGAATTGACGGCTCATATTGAAGGTCCTGAATCTGATGTCTCTAAGCTCAAAGAGCTGGTCACAAAAGATCAGGTTAAAGACCACTTAAACCCTGATTCCCCTAAAGTGGCATCTTCAGTACATTCTGAAGATCACCCAAAAACACCCCCTTCACTTAAAAAGCCTACCCAATTCTCTAGGATATCTAGCATAGACTGGAACCACCTATGCAGCCCAGATGGTCCCCTGTATCAGATGGTGTCTACTCTAACCAAAGACCAACTCAAAGCCTTTACAACTGCTTGGGAGTTGAAGACCAACACTGAATTTGAGTTGATAAACACCAAACTTGCAGAGCTGAACAAGAAGATGGATGAAAATACAAGATAGCTTGCAACAATTTCTGCTACAACTTCTAAACCTTTGAAGCTTCCAGAAGTGGATGAAGCCAAAAAGGGGGTGAAGATTAAGGAACCAGAAGTATCTCCTAAAGCTCAAAAATCAACGCCAAAGAGAAAAGGAAAAGAGATAGAGATGCTTCAAACTGCTGATCAAACCCAAGGCATTCAAGAAATTGCTGAAGAACAATATCAAACTGCTGAAGATAATCCTTCAGTAGTTGTGACCAAAATTTCTCCTTCAGTAGTTATATCTTCTGAAAACATACAAGGAAAGACTTCTCAGGCACCTCAACAAATTCCAGCTCAGATTCCAAAGCCAGCAACAATAACAACAGCTGTTTTAGACCCTTCTCCAATCTCAATGTCCAAAGAATATTTAGAGAAGAGTTTGAAAGAGGCTCAAAAGAAGGCTAAGGAAGATGAAGTATGGAATAGCCTGGAAGCAAGGGATGATCTCAGTTTTGATAAGAAGCTAGCTAAGTATCAAGCCAAGTTGGATGAGTTAGAGGCTGAAGAAAGAGCCAAAGAAGAAATTGCTGAAGAAGACAAAAGACAACAACTCATCTTAATGATTACAAAGAATTCAAAGGCCAAGAAGGCTTCTCTGAACAAACTCTCAATAGAAGAACTTACAAGAAGAGCACAACTTGTAGCTGACAGGTTGGCAATAGAGAAAGAGAGAAAAGCCAAGAAGGCAGAGATAATTGAAGAACTAGTTGCAAATGGTTCTGGTTCAAAGGCCTCAATATCCAAATGGAAAGAAGACACTCTGTATGAAACATACAAAAAATTCAAGGCCAGCAAAGCTGCAAATCCAGAGAAATTCAAAAGTGCTAAAGTCCCAAAAACTTCAGTAATCAAAAGATCATCTGGTGCATTACAGAAACCTGCTACAAGAAAGAGGAAGCAAGAGGAAACTGTAAAGACTGACTTCAAGATGGTGCTATTAGAAGGAAGTCAGGTAGTACACTCAGACTTTGACATTGAAGAAAAACCTCTGCTTATACAATTCAGGGATCCTGCTACATTTGCTTATCAGATACAACAAACTGTTAAAGAAAAATCTCACATCAAAGTTGTAACAACACATCACTTACCAAACTTTGCAATTCAAAGTGGTGTGAACCCTGAAGAAAGCAGGAAATACCACCTGAAGGACTGAAATAGAAGACATTCCTCAATCATCAGGTCAAACCCAGGAGACTAGCTTGGTTTCCTATGCCTCAGACTTTGACAGGTCTAAGGTAAACATTGTTAAGTGGTCATTCACTGATTCCAACTCTGTGAAAGTGACCAGAAGAGATCGTTCAAGCAAGGTCTACAAGAATTCAAAGGAGTTGAGCATACTGTCAACCAAAGACCTTCTCACCATACAACATCCAGAGCCTGAACAAGGATCTTTCTCAAAGCAACAACTAAATATGCTTAGTATCAAGATGACTGCAGAAGTCTGGAGAATACTAGAAGCGAGAAAGAATGAAGGTAAATTAAGATTTGGATTTGGTTTTGGATTCATCAATCCAGGGGGAGATTGTAGGGACAAAAAGGATTCAAGAAACCACTTTTGTTACCAAAGTTCAAATCATATTTTTGCTAAGTATAGAACTACTGAAGAGTAAAGACAGAAGTTCTGAAGAAGAAAAAGCAAAGTGCTGAAGAGTTATCTCATCAGAAGTTCTAAAGTCCAACAAGACATTTCACTGAAGAACTACTGAAGACAAACTACTCATCAATAGTTTGTCACTCATCAGTACTTTCAATTCAGAAGCTTCTAACCGACTCAGTCACTTCAGTAGTTTAATATTATATTGTTTTGTTAAAGTCTTTGTACAAGTTCCAATTCTACAACCTGTGGTAAGCATTATCCTAAGTAATATCTTAGCTAAATCTTATCTTGTATTACTTAGTACAACAGTTTGTACTCGTCTATAAATAGATGGGTTTATCCCACTATTTTAGACATGTGATTTAAGCTTGATTTTAATTGAAAATCCTTCAAAGCTTTTATAACTTATTATCCATTTCACATCTGAGAGTCATTCAATACTTGTGCTTACTGCTTTATACTTTGAATTGCTTTTGATTCTCATTAACTGCTATAGTAAAGGGGGAGTAATAACTCCTGTAAAAGTGATACTTTAACTTAGAACATTTATCATTCCGCTGTGAAAATAACTTTGATATAACTGCAAACACATAAGTGTTCTATAACTTAACTGTTATAAGAGTCCACTGATCCAACATCCCGCTTGAAACTGTTTGGAGGAAAGCTTAAATCTAAGTGGGCAGGGTGAAGTGGGTGTTTCCATATTGCAGGATCGAGATTCAAAATGACGTCGTGAGACATACGTGGTAGGTAAATAGTCCCAAACTAAAACATTAAGCGGGAGGACCATTATATCCGAGCAAGAAGGAGGAAACTCCTATCGAACCTCCCACCAAAATGAGCGTTTAGAGTTCTTGGTGAAAACCTTAGTGTAGAGTTTGTAGAGGTTTTTACGTTCTTAATTTTTTTCGGCCATTTTCGGTTATATTTTATATTTTTTATGTTTGTGTTTTCTAGTCTTTATGCAGGGATTTATAACCAATGGGGAGTGGAGAACACTAAGAAAAAGAATTCCAGGTAAGTCCTCTTGAAAAGTTTTGCTTCATAATGGGTTTTGGGGAAGGTTTGGTGAAACTAAAAAATTTTCTAAGGCAAAAACCATCAAAACACACCAAACTTTCTGGCGAAATACCCCTCTCGCGTCTAGCGAGGGGGTCCTCCTGAGAATGTCGTGCAGCGTGACAATAGCAGGTAATAACCCAATCAAATAAGCCTGTAGCGCTACACGATGGGTGACCAGGATTTCCTCCCACCCGCGAGGGTGCGCTACTACTGGAAACCATTTAAAATGCCTAAATCAGTCTCCTTCTTCATCATCCTAATTCCTCGTCCACAACCCAACCATCACATATACCACCACCCTCACATGTCTTGAAAAAAAAATCCTCCACCCTAATCAATTGTCGTCACCCCTCTCAACCCACAAACCCTCTGCCGCAGTCCTCATTATCTGCCGTCACCCACCCCCCACAACATGTTTCCACAATCACTACACCTACTGCTACACCTCCACCACCGAAACCCCTATCCGCAATACCACCATAACCCACCACAGTCATTACCCACAACTCCCCCTCCAAACAAAATAAATAATTTAGTCAGTATTTAGATAGGTAATCGAGTCTAGTTACATTTTCCATTATAGTCTCAATATCCAGACTTACTTTAGCTTTACTAGTGTCGATAGTTTCACTGGCCTGTCAGTAGTTTTGTTTTACAGAGTCTAGAGTATTACATAGTGTTTAATTTAGTTTTGGTCGAGTCGAGTCTTTATGTAATGTTTTGGATATTTGACCAATTTTCCTCACATGTTGGTTACGAGCCCATTGGTGCGGGTTGGTTTGGTTAGTCTTGATATATATTAGCGTTTTCCTGAATATATTTGGTGCGCTTAGTTGCTCTAAGTTATATTTTTTAAGCTTTTTGTTCGGTTGGATTTATTTTTTAAAGTGCCTTTTAAGGCGCTTTTGTTCGTCAGGCGAGCCGTCATCCAACTCGGGTCAGAAATGGAGACGGAGACAGGCATCACCTCCACAGCAGGAACCAACAGAGCAAGCAAACATTCCGAACCTGAACTAACATCATCGACAAATTAAATATTTAGATCTAGAGAAACTTGCACAAAAATGACACTAAGGCAACACACATTATTTTACAGTTCTAGCTAGGTACTGCTGAAGCAAAGAACTGTGATGTGTTTGTGGATAATTAGTTGCCGTTTCTGCATACTATAAATTGTGACTTGTTAGATAAGATATTCTCAGCGGGACAGAATGGAAAGAATGTTAGGACTTTGATTTAAGGCAATTTTAGAATGTCATAGCCCCCAGTATGAAGAGTTAACTCTCGAGTTTCACTTGACATTTAAGAATAAGGAGGGGGCGTTTTAGAGTCTGATGCAGTGCCTTTTTCATTAGCAGAGTTTGCTATTGCTAGTGGGTTCTATACGAGAAAAGTTATTTTTCATTCTATTTTGAGGGGAGCCTATACAACAAAGAGAGAGAACAGTTTAAAGGAGACTGTCCTGGCTGAATTTTGGGGTACCATTGCTATACACTGTTATCTAACAACATGGTTGGATATGATATTAAGGACTCGTTGTACAGGTACACCCATAAGATTCTCTCATGTACTTTGGTGGGAAGAAAGTCAGGGAAGAACAAGGTGAACTGGGTGGATTTGTTTTGTTTGTAAAGTATGGTTCAGGGATGAGAGGCCAATTTAGCATGTCTTATGGTGTGGTCTTTTACTAGAGTTAGGAGACAGGGAGGGTATAATTCTTTAGCTATGGGTCCATACATCACTAAGTTGGCAGAGGGTTTGAAGGCGTTTGATAGGTATAGAAGGTGCTGGGACATAAGGTAGAGTATTTTGGGGTGAAAGAGCTGAGAAAGGCAGGCATTTTGACTTTGACTAATATATTTGTGACATATTTTGGGATATGGGATGGATGGTTGGTGATGTTACGATTATACACATACACACATATATATATAGGGGATGGTTTAACAGAAAACTCATTTCACTGAGAGAACTCGAGAACTCCTAATTAAATGCAAAAAAAACAATAAAAAATCATAACTCAGAATAAGTAAAAAAAATAGAAAATTAGTTCGGAGCTTCACTTTCCCACATAATCTCCGTTTAGGGAAAAAAACAAAATAAAATAAAAAAAATCCTAAAAACCGCTACTGCATATGTGTAGTATAACCTAAAAACCTAAAACTCCCACCCCAACTTTCCCCCACCCAAAAACCTAATTACACCCCACCCACCCCCACCCCCACCCTCATCCAAAAACTTAAATAGCTTATACAAAAACCTAAGCCACCCATCCACACCCACCTGAAAACCTAAACCCACCCCACCCATTGCCAACCTAAAAATCTAACCCCCACCCACCACACCCAAAAACCTAACCCCCACCCAAAAACCTAAACCCACCGTACCCACCCCCACCCCACCCCCAAACTTAAACCTGTGTGTGTGATACTCCGCATTCTTTGGTTATTACTTTAACATAACTCTCGTTAATTTAAACGTACGTTCATACATTTACACTTGACTAGGCTTACTTAATTTGGTCAGACAATACTCTATAGTGTGTTAGAAATCGAATAAATAGTAATACATGGAATTATCAGATCACATATACGCGTCTTGAACCCCGAACATTGGTGAAATAATAATAAACATATATTGTGTATTAATTCGTGTGAAATTATGTGCTAATATGTCACAATGTGAAACTACGTGAAAGTTTATGATTTAAGGTAATCGAGTCCGGCTGACCCGGGAATCGAATACATAAATAACATTACCTTGTTGGTATTTTGGATTAATAATAATAATAATAATAATAATAATAATAATAATAATAATAATTGTCATAATTATTATTGGATTTATTACATAATAAATTATATAAAGAAATTAAAAACAAAAACATGAATAAATGGTCTCCGCGGACCATAGAGGGGAAAGGATATCCCCCGCACTCCGTGGGAGGCTAATGCGGTAGGTGAGATTAGTGCTGCTGGGGACCGCAGGCGGCAAGCCTTAGGCTCCGCGGTCCGCGAGAGCAAGCTATACGACTCCTTTTCATTTTCTTTATAAAAAATCGTTTTTGATAAATTATTTCGGAAACTTTGCTTCCTGGTTGATTATAATCACCAAATCACCAATTTTGATCATTCCAAACCTTTTATAATCAAAGATTTGCTAGTGATTTCAAGTGTGTTCTTGAGGTATAACACTTTATAACTTGTTATTCTTGTTATGTTTTTATAAAAAAGCGTGTGATAAACTGATCAAGAAACTTATTAACATGTTTGAAATGAATCAATACTTGATTACACATGTTTAGATGATGTTTTTATGGTCAATAAACAGTAAGTTACATGCTAGAGTATTTAGCTTGTTTAACTTGATAAATGATGGGATAAAATTTGATTATGAAATTTGTTATTTATGTTTTTGACAAAATCTAATCTTAGACAACTTGTATATGCTTGATCATGTTGACTTTTGATGGGTTTGTGTCAATAGAAGTCTTGTTAATAAGCTTAATTCATGGATTAAAGAGTTGGCAAATTCAAAATCCGATTATTTTGTGTTATAACATACTGATTTCATATCAAAATTTAATATTTTTTATCTTAAAACATACTACATGAAATAAGCTTTCCAGAAAGCCCAAGTTTATTTGATTTTAATGAGTCTAGATAATTCTTTTGGAACTTCAAAAATCGGATGTCAAGTCTAAATTCAGACAGGAAATTTTGGTCAAATTTAAAGAGCCATAACTTGTGTTTTACAAATCCTTTGATCATGAAATTTGATCAGTAGTTACATATATGAGCTTTTTATCTTCTCCAAGTGGACTCCACTCATTTGGAGAAACACATGATTTTTAATGATCTTTCTGCTAAACTGTCACAAACAGCTCGTTTTTGATACCTTGTCGTATTTACGAATTTTTCATAATTTTTCAGAAGGATATTATCACTAAATAAAAATAGTGACAGTAAGACCAAACATATAGGAATCTCCGGTACAAATTTGGAAGTCTATTATGCTTGTTCAGTATTTTATAAAAATTCATTTTGATGACCCAAAAACTGTCCAGAAAACACAGATTTGGAAAACTTAAGATGTATACATATTTGTATGTTTTCTTGACTTGTATTGTCACACCCCGCCTAAGGAGGAAACGCGAGGTGAGACGAACATGGTGATCACAAACATTGTTTATCAGAAATACTAATGACATTATTTCATCAAACACATAAGTCATGTAGTCGAATACATATTTCAAATCTTAGCAAATCTTTCAAGTGGCTACATCAAAATAACAAAACAAGAGACTTCTGCAGGCATTCCTAAGCTTGCCTCATTATTATCCTTACTTGGTTCCTGAAAAACATGCTTAAATGTGTCAACTAAAAAGTTGGTGAGTCCGTAGGTTTTGTTGAATCGATAAAATACTTTGTTGCTCAGAAAGTTGCGTTGTCTGTGTCAATGCAGAATATAGTTACCATGAGCACCATAACCAAACCACGATATTCGTGTACACCCTGCCCCAATGCCTTGTCACGGGACATTGTAAAGTAGGATAATATGCATTCATATGTGTTTGCGCGACTAATAGTGAAAGGGTTGTCAACCCAAATAGTACTATTCATATAATCCACGGCTTATTGCTAAGCTAATGCTTATAGTTGTCTGGGGAATTTGTTGTCTGTGACAATTGTGGGTCTAACTCATGTAACACATATTGTTGTCATGTACATATGTGGTTCTGTAGCATGTTTCTCCCCCGAAGTTTTAAAACAATAAAACAGTAAAAGGGACCACGAAACTCACCTGATGTCTTGTTATGTAGTCTAGCAAAGCAGAAAGATTGAAGCAACTACTGTCCTAACAAATAATGTCCTATTACGTCAAAGACATCTTAAGTTTTATCTACTTGTCGTTTACCATACAAGATGTTCACCCGACTTGTGGACCTTGTGCCATGTATATGTGGTGCCATTGCACGTGATAATTACTACGCATCTTAATTGTACCTTTGCAAAGTATATTGTTTTGTGTAATCCGGGAGTTTTGAATATGTGCAACATTATATGTGACCGTGTATGTTTTGAATCAAAAATCGGCTCCTTGAAAACTATTAAAGCCGAGAGGGGTATATAAAACATTAATCATGATGTGGGTGTCTTCACTAAATTTATTTGTGTCACAAAAGTGTGTGGTATTCATACATGCAATTATATATAAGTGTACATGTATGTGTTTCAAAATCAATCAACAATAAATAAGACAATGCCTTTAGAAATCGTTAACTTATATTTAAGATAGCGTCGATTACTAGACGATTAAGGGTCGTAGGTCTGGTAGACATGATAACCAATGGGTTTACAATAAAACTAGATGTTTCGGTTAGTCGAATTGGTACCTAGTTGATGCAAGGGTATGACCAAATGATTGAACCTTCTAGCCTCCAATTGAGCTTCCAAATTTTGAGTCTTGAAGCTTAAGGGAAGATGGGTTATGGTTTTGGTGTGTGGTGATCGGCCAAGAATAAGAACAATAGAAAAAGAAAGGAGTTGTGAGAGTTTGATTGTGAGTTTATGTGTGTTGGTGCAAGTGATCAAGGGGTCTTTCATCCTCTTTATATAGGCTATCTTGTGGCAAGCAAAAAGCATGATTCTTTGGTGTTTGGATAGTACAACATCTTGTTTTGTGAAATGTCTTGACAGTGTGAGTTGGCGTGAGGACTGAACTTTCACTTTCTTACTTGAACTCATAGCTCTTTCTCTTTTTCTCTTTTGAGATTTGGTTGTCTTAGTCGATCATCATCATCATCATCACTATCATCCTAAGAATCTTTCGGCCGCTTACTATCCATCATAGAAGAGGTACGTGATCTTACTTAAGGAAAACAATCAAGGAAGTACATTCCACTTTGGTTAAAGACAATGACATATCATGGGGCAATGATAGCTAAATGATAGTGATGTTTCCTTGTTTCTTCACTTGGTCGATTGGTGGAGGTGTCAACAACAAGAGTTGTGATCAAGTCTTTGGACCACACATATCTTGTCTTTTCCCTTTGTGTGTGTGTGTGGTCGATTGTAATCAAGAAAAAGAAAGAGTACAAAGTGTCATCACTCATGTCAAGTCCCTTTCAAAGATGAATGTCTACATTCTTGTCACCTAGTTGTCTTATGCTAATTTCCTATCATCTAGAAGGTCTTAGTTGTCATGAAAAAGGACATGTCAAAGAACAAGAATTGTGCACATGTTTAATGCATTCTTGGTAGTTTGTCATGCCTGAGAATTGTTTTAGGAAATGGTTAAGGCCTATAATGGTATAATGTAGGTTTAGTTGTAGTTTTTGTCTTCTAATTACATGCATGTGCCACTTTGGTTGTCATTTCCTTACTTATTCATATGCATGTATGTGTATATATATGTATATGTTTGTATTTGCCTTTGCACACACATTCGTACATTTACATGTGTATATATATATATATATATATATATGGTTGTATGGCTTTTTTCACATATGGTTCAAGTGTGTATACGTAAAGCATGTGTGCATGAATAATAGTGTTTTCATGTTTTGATCATGCACAAAAAAAATGTAGTTTTGGCAAAATAAAATATTATGTGAAAATACATACACATGTTTACTTTTGTTGATCCATATGATGGTCATGGTGTTTGGGTAGGGTTTATTTCCACATGATTATTCAAATGATGAGGCGCACCGATACACTCATTCTAAACACACAGTGAAGCAAAACCAGTAAATTGTACGATCTCGACTAGTGGATTTGGCGGGTGTCACATTCTCCCCCTGTTGAGAAAATTTCGTCCGCGAAATTCAGGTCGTTTTGTCTATATGGTAGTTATCTAGGGGTATCCAAGCTTCATCTGCTTTTCTACTGATTAGTGGTCTACACTTAATTGTAGCAAGGTCTATGCACACATAGAAGGAAAAATGCAGTCTTGTTATGAACATGAAATGTACAGTGACTCTTGCCTAGCGTCCCTTGCTTCCATCACGAATGCTCTACCACGAGGAGGGCTGACATTGCGATTCTGGTCCTTCAGCTTCGGACAGGCTCTCTTTAGGTGCTCCGTACTACCGCACTCATAACATTCCCATCGGGCTTCCTTGTTCGTGCAATACTTGGACAGGTGGCCTGGTTTTCTACACTTGTGGCAAGTAAAACTTTCGCATGTTCCCTTATGGTGAAAACCGCATTTGTCACACTTAGGATGCGCCCCTAGGTACGGTCTCTTTGCCACTGCCGAATACGTATTTGCAACTTCCTGCTTCTTACTTGGATATTTCCCTGATTCCTGGACATCCGGCTTCCGTTTCTCACCCGTACCGGCCTTCTTGATCAAAGCTCGAGATTGTACAACATCGTCCGTTAGGCTATGCGCCAAAGTCATAGCATTTTGGATAGTGGCGGGTCGTGATGATGTCACCATGCTTTGAATATGAGGTACAAGACCCCAAATGTACCTCTCAATCCTCTTGAACTCAGGTGTAACCATGTGCGGGACAAGTCGAGAAAGCTCGTGAAATCGAGTGGTGTATGCCGATATTTCTGCTCCATCTATGGCCAATTTCCAGGACTAGGTTTCAATTTTTGTAGTTCGTTGGGGGGACAGTACTCTGCCAAGAGCATGGATTTCAGATCATTCCATGAAAGTTGATACGCAGTTTCTCTTCCCAGTGTCTGGACTTGTAGATTCCACCACGTCAAGGCTTCATCTAGGAAGGTGCAAGTAGCATACTTGACCTTGCAGTTCTCAGCACAGTCACTAATGTCAAGCACGGACTCCATCTTCTCGATCCATCGAACTATTCCTACTGCTCCTTCAGTACCGTTAAAACTACGTGGATTGTTTGACACCCCGCATTTTTAGGTTCATACTTTAACTAAAGTCTTGTTAACTTATACATATATTGGAAGCATTTTACTTGACTAGAGTTAGTTAAGTGGGTCACACGATACATGGTTATAGGTGAACAACTGCATACACGAGTCTTGAACCCTGAACGTTGGTGAAACAATAAAACAAATAATTGTAGAATAACTCGTTTGATACTCTTTGCAACTATGTGCTTATGTGAATTTATTTGTGAACTTATGTGACATTACATGTTATTACGCGAAACACGGTACCGAGTACGTAACCGACACTTGACATGAAATTATTTAGAATTAAGCGAAACTAATTTTTATATGCGAGTATACGTGGTTGGATCCGTAACCGATTTTAGCCAACACACTTAATAAAATATTTGGGTAGAATATTTATTAATTAAGATTATTATTATATTCGTTGAATACAAAATAATATAAAAAAGGTATATACATTGTGTTAGTCTTGGTTCGTTGCTAACAACCCCATAGAGGTGAAATAAATGTCTGCTCAAAATTAAGAACCAAATTCTTAAGTGGCGACAAAAAAAATTAAATAAACAAATAGGAACTCTTGAAGTTAGATATAAGTTCATAAAAAAACAAATAACAAAGGGGAACGCAGCTGCAAGCCTGCTAAATTTCGTGAGGCAACGAGGCCCAACAAGGCTCCCAGGCCCATTTCGCCGGTGACTTTTATGTAAAACGTCTTTCACTTAATCATTAACCTATTAACCAACTCTAAAGCACCCTTAATTGCATAATTACGAAAATTAAACCCCTACCCTTTGCCATAAACCTAATCTAAAGATCCTAGGAGCTTGAGAAGGCATAGGATCAATTGGTTTAAGAGCTTAAAGTAGGTATATTAATCCTTCTTTTATGTGTTAATCCTTTTTAATCATGTTTTATACCACCACAAATTTATTTTTCCAGATCTGATGTGGGTCTATAATGATTAAAACATAAGTTTTATAAAAGATTACCATGTTAAACATTAAGCTTTGTGATTATTATGTGGTGTGTTACACATTGATGCATGGATTTGATTTATAAACATGTAGGGTTTATAAATAATAATATTTTTGACATAAACTTGCATGTTGGGACTGTTATGTTGTATGATCATGTTGTGTTACATGTTTATGGAAATATTTTGGCGATAATATGGTCATACGATGCGTTATTGATGAGTTCTTAACATAACTGAAAACGGATAGAATCTGATTGTCAACTTGTAGGCTCTATATCATGACTCTTATGTATCTTTTTTTATCGGTTCTTGTTATGTACATGTCGTACATAGTCTTAGCTTTCTGGAATAGGTAAGATCATGAGATTTGGCGTTCGTTTGATATGTTTTTGGAATTTTATTTGAATATGGGTCTGAACTGATTTTCGGATTTGGACAGTAGGTTGATATAGGAATAATTCGTCATTTCCAAGTAAATTCATCCCATTTGGATGAATACACAATTTTTGAGAATTTTTATCGTAAACTTACCTAATGTGAACGTTTTCAGAACTTAAGTCTAGAAATTGATTTTTCATAATTTTTCAACAAGTTGTGGCGAAACAAAAATAGTGGAACGTCAAATGGACTCGTAGGAATATTCTGTAAAATTTTATTTATCTAATTCTTTGTGCAAGTATTTTTAGAAAAATCATTTTGGTGGTGAACAATCTATCCTAAAAACACAGATTGTGACGTAAATGCATATGTGCTTATTTGAGGTCGTATATGCTTTGATTATGACTTGAACTTGCGTGTACACTTATATGAGATGTAAATGATGCGAAAGATTGATGATAAACATAATGTTCACCAATGGGTTTGTAGGGTTTACTTGTACATGTAGTTACACTTTCGGTCACTTAAATGGTTTCACAACATTAAACGTTTTGGACAAATGGTTTATGTGGTGTATTGCATGTACACACGTACTCACATGATATCATATGTAAAAGGGAGTCGGTAGCACATCCTTATTTGCGAAGTATGGATTTTTAGCTTTCAACCTAAGGTGAGTTTCACTTCTTTTTCTCAAAAGCATGTGTCTCTAGTTGGAGACATGCATAATAATTCCTGGTTGGGAATTACTTACTTTTCTAGTCCGGGTTGGGACTACTTTTACATCCCGGCTTTTGGGGTGCTTTGACTCCTTGTGTGGGTCGGGTTTTGACTCCTTATGTGGGTCGGGTTTTGCTAGTTCGCAATCTTTATCCTTGATGAACTAAACCAACACTATCATTGTAAGTCCTTCACATACCGAATGAGTTGTCGGGTTGGCAAGCGGGTTACTAGTTCATAGCGCTATTAGGTTTGACAAACCTCACACCAGCTTAGGGGAGTGCGGGAGTGAACTGTAAGTTAAAATATTATCATTGTTGATAGGCAATGACGTATGGCAATATGCTCACATTTGTGACAACACGTACATTAGCAGTTCGGTATATCAGTGTTAGTTATCATGAGTGGGTTAGCTACCCCTGGCATGCGATAAACTAGTGGTTACATGGTTTTGATAACCTACACTCTTACTTACTTTGCTTTGTGAACTCACCAACATTGTTTGTTGACCCACTATGTACATGCTTTTGTAGGTAGTTAGCTTCCGATGCCACGATTAGACAGCACTGCACGTTTCACTGCATTTGGGTCTAGTGCATACACCTAAACTACATTTTATGGTTTTATGTCTTCTTTCATATGGTTTTATCTTTGGCGCGTTGTTTTGCGCATGGTTTTGAAACGTCTATGTTTGGTTTACGCTTCCGCAAGTTAACCAAAATTTTTGGTTAAACACTAAACTTGATTTTCAAAAACGAACTAAATGGTTTGGGCATTTAGAGTTCGTTCATATGACTAATGCTATGGGATCATGGTGTGTCAAGTGCCTCACGGTATAAACTTCGCAGTGGAAATTAAAGGTTGTGACAGATTGGTATCAGAGCCATTGGTTATATGGAACTAGGACTGCATGTTGAGTCTAGACTATAACTATCATAGCATAAGGATTGCATTAGTTACACTCACAGCTCAAGTTCACTATTAGCTTTTGGCTACATATATCTACAACACATGATTTCAGGAAATGTGAAATGTTCTAGCCCTACACCTGATTCTGAGCACGTCACTGGTGAGGGCCATGGGTTACATCTGGTGGCGCATTAATGGAATTAGTATCCAAACAAACTTCATGGATGAGAAATCGGCAAGGTGCAGGGGAGAGAACCCTTGGGGGAGTTGTAGCGCATGTACACGGAAAGCTGCATGACGCCTTTGGCGTGTACCACTGAAAGAGTAATCAAAGTAGAAATCTAAACCAGCTGAACTCGGAGAGATCAAATACTGAGACGTAGCCTTTTTCACTGAGCAAGGAGACAAATGATTCTTGTCCATTGTTGCTTGATCTTTCATACTTTCATTTGAAACTCAGACGAGACTGGGTTACCCACATGCAATTCCATTCTTGCTCTAGTTCCTTTGCGCCAAGTGCGAGCGATAGCATGACATGGATATCCCTGTTTCTCATGAGTAAATGGTGGATTCATGGGATCCCACCGGATCAGGACTTGTGATTCACACTCTTGAGGAGTTACGCAAAGCCTATGACGCGGTGCAACATTTCAAACGAAGATGAAACCTAAAAGTGACTAATAGCCACAATTGGAGGAATGGGTCGTGCAGCCGACCACTAAACTAGCTGACATACGACTGGAGTTGGAGCTGTATGCGATGAGATCCACATAACACTGACACTCGCAAAAGAGGAAGAAGAAGGAATGGAAATGAAACCTGAGTAGGATGAACACATGAAAAGTGAGGATGAAGGCTCTACTATCACGACAGAGCGTGGCGGTGATTGGATCCTACATTTTTCTTGTTTGTCTTTCTTTTCTTTTCTTTTCTTTTGTGAACTTAGATAAGATTGAAGCCCTCGCATCTTTCCAAGTAGGTAAAAATCTATTCTACTAAATCATTCTTTTACCTTGACTTTCGCCATTGAACTTTCTTACTTCTTGAATGCACATGCCTCACTGCACACAACAACAATGATCTGCCAGCATGCACTTTCAAGGCTTTTATGGATTGTAAGCCTCAAAACTCCAGCAGGACTAAAGAAGGCTATCTTTCTAACCCACCTTACAAGTGGATTGAGCTTTACACCAAAAGGGTTGGTTCCACAGATTCGTAGCATGGCTACTACAGCTCACCTACTCGGAATCTAAGAAATCTTTCACCTGGCTAACAAACTCACTGACAAGGCTGGCGAGCATGGTACTTTTCTAAAGCATGGTGCTTCATCTTATACCTTTGGTGATAGCAAGAGAACGTGGGATGGTGTGAATTATAAGTTCTTCAACAGCACCAGCTAGCATAGCAACAACGACGAGGTGCTAGGAAAGAGTGTTCCTAGGGTGAGAGTCCACTTCAAGATGAACTATCCCCAGCTCAACCACAATAGCAACAATAGCAACAAACACCTCAACGGTGCTCGGGGAATAGTTTACGTAGTTGGCTCGGGAGAAGCCAAGAGCGCCAACAATGTGTTGACAAGTATGTTTTCAGTGAGAGACAATCTTGTTGCTGTTCTTTTTGATTCCGGTGCGAACATCAGTGTTGTGTCTTTAAAACTTAGCAACTCCTAGGGTTAGACCCTACTCTTCTTGAATCGTCACATTCTCTAGACTTAGCTAATCGGATGCCTGTTGAGATAACTCACATTCATCGAGACCGTAAGCTCGAGCTAGATGGTTAAATATTTTCCATCGACCTCATACCCATCACCCTGGGAAGCTTTGATATCGTAGTTGGCATGGACTGGTTGTCCAAGCATCGCGCTAAAATTCTCTGTCAGGAGAAGATTGTTCGTATCCCTCTCCCTAGTGGAGGACTTTTATCTATTCAGGGTGATCGTGGTGGTGCCCTGGTGGGCATAATCTCATTCTTGAAAGCCCAGAAATGCATTTGAAAGGCTTATCCAGCCATTCTGGCTAACATTTTTGACACTCAAAATTGATCTTGCACCTGGAGCGGCCCCAGTTGCATGCGCGCCATATCGCTTATTACCAGGAGAACTTCAAGAACCGTCTACCCAACTCCAAGAGCTGTTGGATAGGGGTTTTACTAGACCTATTTCTTCACCTTGGGGAGTCCCAGTCTTATTTGTTAAGAAGAAGGATGGTAGTTTCCGCATGTGTATCGACTATCGAGAGTTGAACAAGGTGACTATCAAAAATCGTTACCCATACCCCGTATTGATGACTTGTTGACCAGCTTCAAGGGTCGAGTTTCTACTCTAAGATTGACTTGAGGTCAGGGTACCATCAGTTGAGAGTCCGAAAGGAGGATGTAGCCAAGACAGCCTTTCAAACTCGCTATGGACACTATGAGTTTTTGGTGATGCCATTTGGGCTAGCCAATGCACTGGTGGTGTTCATGGATCTTATGAACCACGTGTGCCAGCCCTATTTGGACAAGTTCGTCATAGTGTTTATTGATGACATATTGATCTATTCCAAGAGTAGGGAGGAGCACGAGCAACACCTGAAGATGATCTTGGAACTTCTGAGAAAAGAGCAGTTGTATGCTAAATTCTCTAAGTGTGACTTTTGGATTTGGGAAGTCCAATTTCTAGGACATGCGGTTAAGGAGGCTGGTATACATGTCGATCCCGCGAAGATAGATGTTATCAAACGGTGGGAGGCTCCCAAGACTCCTACTGAAGAGCGCCAATTTCTTGGTCTTGTGGGATACTATCGCAGATTCATTAAGGGATTCTCAAATATCGCTCAACCCCTCACTGCTTTAATGCAGAAGGGTATTACTTACAAGTGAGGATATGCCCAAGAATCTGCTATTCAGTTGTTGAAGACAAAGCTCTGCAGTGCACCAATTCTATCATTACCAGAGGGTGCAGACGACTTCGTGGTGTACTGTGACGCTTCTATCCAGGGCTTGGGGTGTGTATTGATGCAGCGTGATAAGGTGATCAGGTATGCATCTCGCCAACTGAAGGTTCATGGGAAAAATTACACCAATCATGACTTGGAACTGGGAACAGTGGTATTTGCTCTAAAGTTTTGGAGGCATTATCTATATGGAACAAAGTGTATGATCTTTACTGACCATAAGAGCCTTCAACATATATTCCATCAAAAGGAGTTGAATATGCGACAATGTTGTAACGACCCTAGCTGTCGGAGCCGGGTCGTCGGGTCGGGTTATCGGAGCTACGCAGCGGAACTCAGGATATTGACAGTCTTGACTCTTCCAGGATCCACGTCATCATATCTGTTGGGTTACCTGAACACATGCCAAAAATAGTTTCTGTCAACATAAAGTTGGTGAGGTCATGTATTTTATAAAGTGAATGGCCAATTCGTTTATTTATAATTCTTTTATAATGTTCTTTTATAACATGCTTTACTATTCTAATTCTGGAGGGGAAAATATATTCTATTATACCAATTCGATTAAATTATACCGATTATATGTCAATCTATTATATTCTATTAGTTGCCATTCCTATCGATGGTACCACTCTGCTTGTGGTAAATATAATTATTCCTATCCTCTTCTCGGGTAAGACTGGTTCTTGTCCTCTAGTCGGATAAGAAAGGAAATGGCAATATACCGGTCAGTACTGTCCTAGTCGTTTCTATTATCCCCTTTTCTATTATATTTCTTTTATAAAATCTATTATGTAAAGCATTTCTAGGTTTTCTAATAAATGACATGTATTTCCCCTAAAACGTTTAATAAAACAGTAAAAGTGGGGAGTTCACGATACTCACAGGTTTGCGTATAATCTTCTATAGTCTCTTTTATTACAATTATATGTCATATAGATATCGATACGTTTTACGCGAGGGACTTGTTAGATTGTAATACTTAGGATATATATCATATATACAATTTATACATATAGAATTCGGTATATATTAGATAGTCCTAAATTCGGGGTTTATTATTGACACGACACGGACATCCTAAATCTAGCTAGCCATTACAGCTTGGCACTCGTAGCTAATAAAGCTGGCCATTACAGCTTGGCACACGAACCTACAGGACTCTAGACACGTACTTACCCGGATGCTGGTTCGGCTGAGCATATTATTATTAACCCGAGTCTAGTATATCGTTTTATATATCGAATCGTATATATATAAACGTATATATTTTATATAAGTTTATTATTCTCTTATTATTATTATCAAGTCCGTACGTTATTCGTATTATATATATATTCGTATAATTCTAATAATCCTCGTCTAGCTATTGGACCGGGTTCTATTCCGGGTGTTGACCGAGTCACTGAGTTGACTCGGTATCAGTTTAAGCTCTCTAGTTCAATTAACGGTACCTCGCAATCAAATATAATCACTATATTAGTATTAGATTATAAGATTGTAACCATTAATCCAATGGATTGATACTTACCGGACGAATAACCGGATAGTGATCGGAATGATGCCGGGATATGATTCAGAGACTGCTCGGGAATTAGCCCAAACCCAGACCTCAATTATCAACCAACAACATCAACCACGCCTTTTTAAGTAACAAGACATAATACCACCTACACCTCAATAGATGGTTATGTGAAGTAAAGGTTCGATAGATTGTTTCGGTTAACAGTAATTGATATATACCATAGACAGAAAAGGAAGTAGGCTCGGTGAGGAATATCAAGCGCTGATGACAGTCGCCGGAACCGGTGACTGTCCGATTAACGAATAACACATGGTCACGGGTTTGGTTTATCAAGTATTATAACAGAAAACAGTAGGGTTCACGAGTACAAACCGGTAATCGAAGGATAGCTCTCGGGTTCATACTAGAAATAGAGAGGAAAAGGGTTACTTGTTGAGTTCTATCAGAAGGTTATAGAGGCTCGATAACAGTCACTATGACTTGGTGCCTGTTCTGATTACAAGAACACCAGGAAGGTTATCGATATGGTAATGAAGGGTTATAATAATAGAAATAGAGGAGGATTCACGACGGTCACCACACCCTGGTGACCGTCCGGTTATGATAACAGAGAGGTTAAGACGGTGTTGATGATGATTCGATGATTATTACCAGAGCAGAGGGTTTATCGGATTTGTAAAGGAAACAGAGAGAAGGTTGTGGTGGTTAACTGTGATAAAGACAGAAGGTGAGGAGCTCACCGGAGAAGATGGCGGCGGCCGGCGGCGCCGGCGCCGGAGGTGGTGACCGGTGTGGTTGCTCTCTTTAACACACATATGTGTGTGTATATGTTCGTGAGTTTGCAGACAAAGAGAGAGAGAGAGAGAGGAGGGTTTATAAAAGATAAATATAATAAGGGGCGTTTGGCAACGAGGATAATAACTGAGATTTGCGATGTTTGGTAACGATTATTACAATTAAATAAGAAATGTTTGGCAACGTTTTAATAGAAGATAAGGAGCGTTTAACCGAGATAATAAAAATCCAATAATTATTATCTATATAATCGATTGAAACGGTTAGTCGCAAGATTCGAACTTAAATAATTTATTAGATAATCGGGTGGTCGGGTATGATCCGACCCGTTTAAGAGACCCGTAACACCTCGGGGTGTTACACTCTCCCCCCCCTTAGGAAATTTCGTCCCCGAAATTTAAGTGATCTTGTCCTTTACACCCTTAATCTATAAGGATGTCACAAATCTAAACCGAACATTTATCAGTGAGACATGATCAGTTTTTGTGGTTTACAAGGAACTTGATCTTATATCAATTCAAATCTACGTTTTAACTTTTCTTGCTATAGTCATGTTAATACAGATATATGGACTATCTATATTTTCAGATATGACTATTAAAGGTTTTTCGGTATAGATAGATATCTTCTTTATACGTTGAAAATTCTTCTTATCTTATTCCTCATTAGAGTGAGAAACAGACTGAATATTATTCTTATATAAGGATAATTTGAACATACTTTGAGATTCTAATCGTTTTTCTTCTGAAAAATTTACAAACTTTCAGCAAACATCGCTAGAGTCTCAAATCGATACGATTTATTCATCGCTTGATATTCGGATTCATTTACAATGATGGATTCTAGATAGTTCTTAAGAGATAGATACGGAAGTCCCATCCATTCATTGTCATATTGACTCGAATGGTATCCGAGCTACTACCTCTTTTATTCGAACGTTAGAATTTACCATCATTGTAATTCCGATTCTGAAAGAGTAGGAATGATTTCTCAGATCATTAGATGTATCTTATCCGGAGTCTAAAGGTGCCGGAAAAGACTAATTAAACTTGTGGAATTACACGGTTTCAACAGTTCCTTTTTATTATCTTGATCTACCGAAATCGGTTATTGAGATTTCTCTTAAATCATGGACAATAATCTTACTGACTATTTCATTGATGATTGACTGCATTGTATTTTATTACATATTATTTGACTTTTCTTATGGTATTATTGTGAATGAGGTCTTTCACAATTCTACAGTCAATATATGTAATTTTATCTTTATAGTCTCGGATTCTACTGGTAACAGTCGTTGTTACGATTCTTTTGACTTTAAAATTCTAAGAACAATGCATCATTCATTCTTTCTCAAAATCATGATTATCATTCAGGTTTAATGCATAAGTACTTATTGCGTTAAGTATTTCTGCAATTATTCCTTCTTGATATCACTTCGGGATTCGATACACTCTCGGTAGAATATATAATTTCTTCTTTATAACATTTTCTTTACAAAAATTTTAGTCGTTCTTCTTACGACTAATATTCTTATCTGATAATTATATTTCTTGGCATATCGGATGCCTTTCTATTATTCAGACATATCGGATGTCTTTCTGAATTATAATTCTTTTTACTTTTCGATTTATATTCTTTTATTTATCTATTTATATTCTTTTATATCCAAGCGAATACTAATACTTATTTATAGCAGACACTATAAATCCAGTATTTCTATAATATATGCTTGCTTGGAATAATTCTTTTATATTTATGTATTCGATTAAAGTCTATACTTTCAGTGTTTATTGATGACATATTGATCTATTCCAAGAGTAGGGAGGAGCACGAGCAACACTTGAAGATGATCTTGGAACTTCTGAGAAAAGAGCAGTTGTATGCTAAATTCTCTAAGTGTAACTTTTGGATTTGGGAAGTCCAATTTCTAGGACATGTGGTTAAGGAGGCTGGTATACATGTCGATCTCGCGAAGATAGATGTTATCAAACGGTGGGAGGCTCCCAAGACTCCTACTGAAGAGCGCCAATTTCTTGGTCTTGTGGGATACTATCGCAGATTCATTAAGGTATTCTCAAAGATCGCTCAACCCCTCACTGCTTTGATGCAGAAGGGTATTACTTACAAGTGAGGATATGCCCAAGAATCTGCTATTCAGTTGTTGAAGACAAAGCTCTGCAGTGCACCAATTCTATCATTACCAGAGGGTGCAGACGACTTCGTGGTGTACTGTGACGCTTCTATCCAGGGCTTGGGGTGTGTATTGATGCAGCGTGATAAGGTGATCACGTATGCATCTCGCCAACTGAAGGTTCATGGGAAAAATTACACCAATCATGACTTGGAACTGGGAGAAGTGGTATTTGCTCTAAAGTTTTGGAGGCATTATCTATATGGAACAAAGTGTATGATCTTTACTGACCATAAGAGCCTTCAACATATATTCCATCAAAAGGAGTTGAACATGCGACAATGTTGTAACGACCCTGGCTGTCGGAGCCGGGTCGTCGGGTCGGGTTATCGGAGCTACGCAGTGGAACTCATGATATTGACAGTCTTGACTCTTCCAGGATCCACGTCATCATATCTTTTGGGTTACCTGAACACATGCCAAAAATAGTTTCTGTCAACATAAAGTTGGTGAGGTCGTGTATTTTATAAAGTGAATGGCCAGTTCATTTATTTATAATTCTTTTATAATGTTCTTTTATAACATGCTTTACTATTCTAATTCTGGAGGGGAAAATATATTCTATTATACCAATTCGATTAAATTATACCGATTATATGTCAATCTATTATATTCTATTAGTTGCCATTCCTATCGATGGTACCACTCTGCTTGTGGTAAATATAATTATTTGTATCCTCTTCTCGGGTAAGACTGGTTCTTGTCCTCTAGTCGGATAAGAAAGGAAATGGCAATATACCGGTCAGTACTGTCCTAGTCGTTTCTATTATCCCCTTTTCTATTATATTTCTTTTATAAAATCTATTATGTAAAGCATTTCTAGGTTTTCTAATAAATGACATGTATTTCCCCTAAAACGTTTAATAAAACAGTAAAAGTGGGGAGTTCACGATACTCACAGGTTTGCGTATAATCTTCTATAGTCTCCTTTATTACAATTATATGTCATATATATATCGATACGTTTTACGCGAGGGACTTGTTAGATTGTAATACTTAGGATATATATCATATATACAATTTATACATATAGAATTCGGTATATATTAGATAGTCCTAAACTCGGGGTTTATTATTGACACGACACGGACACCCTAAATCTAGCTGGCCATTACAGCTTGGCACTCGTAGCTAATAAAGCTGGCCATTACAGCTTGGCACACGAACCTACAGGACTCTAGACACGTACTTACCCGGATGCTGGTTCGGCTGAGCATATTATTATTAACCCGAGTCTAGTATATCGTTTTATATATCGAATCGTATATATATAAATGTATATATTTTATATATGTTTATTATTCTCTTATTATTATTATCAAGTCCGTACGTTATTCGTATTATATATATATTCGTATAATTCTAATAATCCTCGTCTAGCTATTGGACCGGGTTCTATTCCGGGTGTTGACCGAGTCACTGAGTTGACTCGGTATCAGTTTAAGCTCTCTAGTTCAATTAACGGTACCTCGCAATCAAATATAATCACTATATTAGTATTAGATTATAAGATTGTAACCATTAATCCAATGGATTGATACTTACCGGACGAATAACCGGATAGTGATCGGAATGATGCCGGGATATGATTCAGAGACTGCTCGGGAATTAGCCCAAACCCAGACCTCAATTATCAACCAACAACATCATCAACTCCTTTTTAAGTAACAAGACATAATACCACCTACACCTCAATAGATGGTTATGTGAAGTAAAGGTTCGATAGATGGTTTCGGTTAACAGTAATTGATATATACCATAGACAGAAAAGGAAGTAGGCTCGGTGAGGAATATCAAGCGCTGATGACAGTCACCGGAACCGGTGACTGTCCGATTAACGAATAACACATGGTCACGGGTTTGGTTTATCAAGTATTATAACAGAAAACAGGAGGGTTCACGAGTACAAACCGGTAATCGAAGGATAGCTCTCGGGTTCATACTAGAAACAGAGAGGAAAAGGGTTACTGGTTGAGTTCTATCAGAAGGTTATAGAGGCTCGATAACAGTCACTATGACTTGGTGCCTGTTCTGATTACATGAACACCAGGAAGGTTATCGGTATGGTGATGAAGGGTTATAATAACAGAAATAGAGGAGGATTCACGACGGTCACCACACCCTGGTGACCGTCCAGTTATGATAACAGAGAGGTTAAGACGGTGTTGATGATGATTCGATGATTATTACCAGAGCAGAGGGTTTATCGGATTTGTAAAGGAAACAGAGAGAAGGTTGTGGTGGTTAACTGTGATAAAGACAGAAGGTGAGGAGCTCACCGGAGAAGATGGCGGCGGCCGGCGGCGGCGGCACCAGAGGTGGTGACCGGTGTGGTTGCTCTCTTTAACACACATATGTGTGTGTATATGTTCGTGAGTTTGCAGACAAAGAGAGAGAGAGATGAGGGTTTATAAAACATAAATATAATAAGGGGCGTTTGGCAACGAGGATAATAACTGAGATTTGCGATGTTTGGTAACGAGTATTACAATAAAATAAGAAACGTTTGGCAACGTTTTAATAGAAGATAAGGAGCGTTTAACCGAGATAATAAAAATCCAATAATTATTATCTATATAATCGATTGAAACGATTAGTCGCAAGATTCGAACTTAAATAATTTATTAGATAATCAGGTGGTCGGGTACGATCCGACCCGTTTAAGAGACCCGTAACACCTCGAGGTGTTACACTCTCCCCCCCCCCCCCTTTAGGAAATTTCGTCCCCGAAATTTGAGTGATCTTGTCCTTTACACCCTTAATCTATAAGGATGTCACAAATCTAAACCGAACATTTATCAGTGAGACATGATCAGTTTTTGTGGTTTACAAGGAACTTGATCTTATATCAATTCAAATCTACGTTTTAACTTTTCTTGCTATAGTCATGTTAATACAGATATATGGACTATCTATATTTTCAGATATGACTATTAAAGGTTTTTCGGTATAGATTGATATCTTCTTTATACGTTGAAAATTCTTCTTATCTTATTCCTCATTAGAGTGAGAAACAGACTGAATATTATTCTTATATAAGGATAATTCGAACATACTTTGAGATTCTAATCGTTTTTCTTCTGAAAAATTTACAAACTTTCAGCAAACATCGCTAGAGTCTCAAATCGATACGATTTATTCATCGCTTGATATTCGGATTCATTTACAATGATGGATTCTAGATAGTTCTTAAGAGATAGATACGGAAGTCCCATCCATTCATTGTCATATTGACTCGAATGGGATCCGAGCTACTACCTCTTTTATTCGAACGTTAGAATTTACCATCATTGTAATTCCAATTCTGAAAGAGTAGGAATGATTTCTCAGATCATTAGATGTATCTTATCCGGAGTAAAAGGTGCCGGAAAAGACTAATTAAACTTGTGGAATTACACGGTTTCAACAGTTCCTTTTTATTGTCTTGATCTACCGAAATCGGTTATTAAGATTTCTCTTAAATCATCGACAATAATCTTACTGACTATTTCATTGATGATTGACTGCATTGTATTTTATTACATATTATTTGACTTTTCTTATGGTATTATTGTGAATGAGGTCTTTCACAATTCTACAGTCAATATATGTAATTTTATCTTTATAGTCTCGGAATCTACTGGTAACAGTCGTTGTTACGATTCTTTTGACTTTAAAATTCTAAGAACAATGCATCATTCATTCTTTCTCAAAATCATGATTATCATTCAGGTTTAATGCATAAGTACTTATTGCGTTAAGTATTTCTGCAATTATTCCTTCTTGATATCACTTCGGGATTTGATACACTCTCGGTAGAATATATAATTTCTTCTTTATAACATTTTCTTTATAAAAATTTTAGTCGTTCTTCTTACGACTAATATTCTTATCTGATAATTATATTTCTTGGCATATCGGATGCCTTTCTATTATTCAGACATATCGGATGTCTTTCTGAATTATAATTCTTTTTACTTTTCAATTTATATTCTTTTATTTATCTATTTATATTCTTTTATATCCAAGCGAATACTGATACTTATTTATAGCAGACACTATAAATCCAGTATTTCTATAATATATGCTTGCTTGGAATAATTCTTTTATATTTATGTATTCGATTAAAGTCTATACTTTCAGTGTTTATTGATGACATATTGATCTATTCCAAGAGTAGGGAGGAGCACGAGCAACACCTGAAGATGATCTTGGAACTTCTGAGAAAAGAGCAGTTGTATGCTAAATTCTCTAAGTGTAACTTTTGGATTTAGGAAGTCCAATTTCTAGGACATGTGGTTAAGGAGGCTGGTATACATGTCGATCCCGCGAAGATAGATGTTATCAAACGGTGGGAGGCTCCCAAGACTCCTACTGAAGAGCGCCAATTTCTTGGTCTTGTGGGATACTATCGCAGATTCATTAAGGGATTCTCAAAGATCGCTCAACCCCTCACTGCTTTGATGCAGAAGGGTATTACTTACAAGTGAGGATATGCCCAAGAATCTGCTATTCAAAGTTTTAAACCATCAGTTTTAAGCTTGTCAGGGGTAGCTAACCCACTCAATGTAACTAAACATGAGATTATTGGGAAACATACAGATGATACAGTGCCTCAGTACTAGTGTCTATCAACACTAGTAAGAAAATGTGGTTAGAAGTTCATGCCCGTGACCCAAACACCTCAGGCATGAGGTTGCTGCACAACCTAATAGTGCTACTAACTAATACCCCGTTCGCCTCCAGCGATTAACCCAATGATATTGTAAGGACTTTCAAAAGATAGAGTGTGTTTAGTTCACAAAGGACTGTTGAAGTACAAAACTGATAAAAATCCGATCCACACAAGGAATCGAAAACCCGACTCACACAAGGAGTCAAAGCACCCCAAAACCCGGGATGTAAAAGTAGTCCCAAACTGGACTAGAAAAAGTTTAATAAGTTGTCTCAAACCCAAGACACTTGAACACTCACATTCGTCCGAATTTAAAGGTTCGAATGTACAAAAAATTCCACATTCGACCCAACGAAGGGGCGAATGAAAATTGGAATTTTAGAAAATTTACCAAATCTCAAAATCAAATCCCATTCAATCATTTTCAATCATTTTCAAACATTTTAAGCTTCAAACACTCATTATTTCACATTTAAATGATACAAAACTCAAATTGGTTCATCAAGTTTCATAAAACAACCATCAAACACCATCGGTTATCAAAAATAACGCAGAAATGTAAAAATTTTAGTTTTCTGAAATTTATGCTAAAACACACCTAAAATCTTTTTGAGTTTTTGTATATTTTGCAAAAACAAATGTAAAGTGCAGAAATGTAAACATAAAGCAGTCAACTTTTTGTGATTTCCGGTAAGAGGATCATATCAGTTTTTCAGAAATCTGATCACACCGTTGATCTTTATTGTATATTATCATTAAAGACAATGCGTGATCCGGCAACTACTGACATTGTTGTCCACATAAACTCACATGCAGACCGTTATGCAGTGCTTTAAAATGATACGCTATTAGGTGTATTATACTAACACGCTTATGGTTCCCACGCACACGACATACTCCCGTATCAAGGAATTTGCGCAAAGCTTCATCGTAACGCGTGATTATGCCAAATGTTATCCGTAATATTACAAGATATACAGCACAGAGGTGTACAGGTCAGCAAAGTAACATGTGCATATATACCAGGTTGAGGCTGATATCAATCACAAATTTTCATCAGTGAATTGATACGATGCAATTTATGATCTTTGATCATTAGTATACATTAAATTCCTCAATTCGGTAACTTTTAGGTTTTAGCAATTAAGCTCTTTTTAGCAAATATCCTGATTGAATCTAGGTCCGTAAATCAATACGACAAAAGATCAATCAGGATACCCCGGATAATAACTAACATAATGACCCGAAACCTCAGATTTTGGCAACCCTATCAAACGAAATTACGGTACTAAGACCATATGCCCATGAGGTGTTCAGCCACCAGCGCGTAGTTCGTTATGTTTGTATCATTAAGGCACGCAGTAATAGGTCTACGAAGCCTATCATCACATCACACGCAATCAACACATGCCTCATATTGCATTACATTTCTATAGCATGTGTCAGATCCCCACTAATGCACTATCATTTCCCCTTTTCTCCTGGAAATCATTTTGTGTTTTTCTATTTTTATAGCTTTTTGATTTTTTCAATGTTTTTGGTTTTTCTGAATAAAGACTCCCCTAAAATGTAAAACATATTTTTGGGTTTTTGGATTTTTCTTAAAAACAGTAAAAACTTAAAAATTTGAAAACAAAAAGTGATAAACCGAGGTGATGATCAGTCTTGTTTTTCTTTTATACCATTAGCTTTTAAAAGATAATCAAATCGGGATTTATCAAAAGCTTTGGTAAAAAGATCCGCCCTCTGATAATCAGTGTGGATTTTGACCATATCAATCAACTCTTTTGCATAACAATCACGGATAAAGTGATACTTAATCCGGATGTGCTTAGCTTTTGAGTGATAGACCGTGTCATTAGTTAATGCAATTGCAGCTTCGTTGTCACAGTGAATAGGGGTTTTTAGAAATTGCAAACCGTAATCAACCATCTGCTGTTGAATCTACATAACCTGTGAGCAACAACTTGATGCTGCTACATATTCTGCTTCGCAGGTAGATAGTGCGACTGTTGTCTACTTCTTACACTGCCAGGTCACGAGCCTGCTCCCCAAGAATTGACATCCAGCCATTGTGGATTTGCTATCTTTGTCACAACCGCCCTAATCTGCATCACTAAAAGCAACAAAGTCAAAATTATCATCATTAGGGTACCAAAGTCCACTCTAAGGATAACCCTTCAGATATCTAAGGATTCGCTTGACTGCTGTTAGGTGACTTTGTTTCGGCTTCGATTGGAAACGTACGCAGAGACATGTGGCGAACATTATATCTGGTCTTGATGCAGTGAGATACATCAGAGATCCGACGATTGCTCTGTATGTAAATGGGTCTGTCAGCTCCCCCTTAGCATCAACTCCAATCCCGTGATTAGGTTGAATCGGGGTATCCATCGGCTTCGAATCTTCAATTTGGAACCGGCTCAAGACATCAGATACGTGTTTGGTTTGGTGAATAAAGATGCCTGTTGGTCTTTGATCCACCTGCAAACCGAGGAAAAACTGCATTTCTCCATCGCACTCATCTCGAACTTTTCCTGCATTACTTTTTCAAAATCTCTGCATAAAAGTTCGTTAGTAGAACCAAAAATAATGTCATCTACATATATCTGGAGGAGAAGCAAGTCATCCCTTGTTCTTTTGGTGAACAGTGTACAATCAACCAAGCCGTGTTTGAATCCTTTGGATAGCAGGTACGTGCTTAGCTCCTCATACCATTGGCGTGGAGCCTGTTGCAACCCGTAAAGTGCTTTGTTGAGAACGTAAACCTTATCCCGGTGGATAGGATCTTCAAAGCCTGGAGGTTGACTGACGTAGACCTCTTCCTTGACCACACCATATAGAAACGCGCTCTTAACATCCATTTGGTACACCTTTAATTTCTTATACGAGGCAAATGCTAGAAACATGCGGATAGCTTCTATTCGTGCCACAGGTGCATAGATCTCATTGTAGTCAATTCCTTCAACTTGATGAAAACCTTGAACTACCAACCGAGCTTTGTTTCTCACTATTACGCCTCTGTCATCATTCTTGCATTTGACAACCCATTTAGTTCCTATCTTCTTTCTTCCCGAAGGTAAATCTGTAAGTGTCCAAACACCTAGCTTCTGAAACTGCAACAACTCTTCTTGCATCGCCTCTACCCAAGCATCATCCAAAAGAGATTCCTTGTACGTCCGCGGCTCAACCTGCGAAACATAACAAGCAAAGGACCAATCATTCTGACAACCAGATTTTTGAGTTTTTTCATATAAAGCTAAAGCGCCAAGATTTTCAGGTGAGTTTGCACTACGAAGTTGTCCTCTAGTCATGACACTGCTTCCAGTGTCACCAATAACTTGCTTGAATACGATGAATCCGAGATTCCGGATGATCAGGTACTGTAACTCCCGTCTGAGTAGTCAAATTCTTTGCCGAATCCAGATCATTACCCGTATTAGAAGATGAAGCAACATCTGGATTTGGGTTCACTAGTGGTGCCTCTGTTGCATGATCTAGAATAGCTTCACTAAAGATTTCTTCATCATCTTCTGATTCTGATGTATCGAGAGTAGTTGAAGCTTCCTGGAACACTTCTTCTTCAGCTGCAGGAACATTGTTATCATTAGAAGCTGTTGGAGGAGTTACGGTGATCGGACGCACTAACGGTAAAGTCGCTGCGTTTTCACACTCATTAAATAATCTTAGAACAACCTCTTCAACCAAGTTATGTAGATTTAATGATTCAAAGAAGTCTTTGTAATCAAACATCTAGTCAGGACCATTTCCTTGACATTCTGAGTATATCGTTGAACTTCAACATTAGCCCACTCCTCCGCCTGTCGAGTTCTTTTGTTGAATACCCATTTGAGCGGGGTTGCATATCCAACAAAGTATCCCTCTTCAGCTTTCGGACTAAACTTTTCAGTCGGATTCAACATCGTACATGGAGCCCCAAATGGTTCTAGATACTCCAAGTTTAGCTTACGTCTGTTCAACAGCTCATAAGAAGTTTTACCAAACTTCTTCACTGTTAACACACGATTCAATGTGTAATAAGCTGCGTAGATAGCTACATTGCAGAACATTACTCGAAGGTTGGAATCTGCGAGCATTATACGTGCCGTTTCTATTAGAGTCCTGTTTTTCCTCGCAGCGACACCGTTCTGTTGTGGGGTATACGGAGCAGAATATTCATGATGAATTCCTTTATCTTCACAAAGAGCATCCATCTGTGCATTTTGAACTCCGTCCCATTATCACTCCGAATTCTTTTAATCTTCAAACTGTAGAGATTTTCTAATCGGGTGAACAGAACCTTTAAGTTATTGAACGTGTCACTTTTATGTTGTAAGCACATCACCCACGAGAATCTCGAATAGTCGTCAGTAACCACAAGACAGTAAAGCTCTCCGACATGACTCTTACGTTTGACAGGTCCGAATAGGTCTATATGCAAACGAGCAAGTGGCATTTCAACATAGTTCACTTTCTTCGGTTTGTGGGACTGTTTGTGCTGCTTACCCTTCTTGCAACACACACACTTATCGTTAAGATGAAAATGTTTGACATTAACGACTTTAACAAGTCCATTCTTCACCAAATGATTCATTTTTCTGAGGTGAATGTGTCCCATCCTCTTGTGCCACATAATAGATTCTTTCTCTGTAGCCTTTGATAGGAAACGCGCGACTTGGCCCTGAGTTGTCATCGCTTTAGACATATCAAGAATGTAAAGATTATTCACTCTTGGTGCTTTCAGCATGATCCACTCCTTTGGAATAACGAAGCCGGGTTTGAGGATATAACAAGAGTTGTCGTCGAAGTGCACAGAAAACTGTTTGTCGCATATTTGGCTCACACGTAACATATTGTAATCAATTTGCTTCACATACGAAATCTTCTCAAAACTCACTATCCCGTTACTAACGCTTCCCTCCATCGTGATATAATCGCCTTTATTACCAACAAACGCTACATATCCTCCATTGATGTTCTTTATATCGAATAGTTGCGTCAAATCACCAGACATGTGACCAGAAGCTCCATTGTCAACAATCCAGAGACTGCTAACAAGGCCAGCTGGAGCTCCCTGCACATATCAAGGAAAACATTAGTTCTTTCGGGGGACCCAAGCCTGCTTGGTCTTGGGTCTTTGAACATCAGATTTCAAAGATTCATTTACACAAACATTAGGTTTTGAATCGACCTATTTCTGATCGTTCAAACCTTTCTCACTTTGAAATTTTTCATTTGTCTTTAAGGATGAAGCACCCGGAGAACCCGATGGTGACCAAGATTGTTCCGAACATTTTAGAATCCAGATCTGAGACTTTGGAGTCTTAGTCGGTTTCTTAGTATCGTTCTTGAATGAAACCTTCTTAGCTACCTTTTCTGATTTAACAGAAACAGGTCCAACTGATGACTTAACAGCAGATTTTGGAGGAACCTTTTGTTTGTCAATAGTTGAGTTTACCATTGGTCTCTTCAACGGTTTTTCCATAGCAATCCAGTTTCGACGATCATAATTGAATTGACGATTATCCTTCTTTTGAAAATATCGACTTTGATTGTAAAATGGTGTTGGTTGAGGGACAAAACGTCTTTAAGGATAACTATGATTTTCAACCGGATTTCTATAGATTCGCCTCATCTCAACTTCGTGCCTCTTATGTCTCACGCACGGGCAGTGAGCAAGTAAATGCCCTTTCTCCCCGCACATGAAACATGCACGGTATTCCTCAAAAACATTATGAGCATGTGGCTTTGCAAATGAATTGATGGGATATTGATCATCCACACATCTGCGTCTTAAACTCTCAGGAGCTGGGTCCTTTGAGTAAGCCGGCTCAAGAAAACCATTTGCCTTCTCTTTAGGCTTAATGAACTCAGTGACGTGAACCTTAGGTTCTTTTGGAGTATCTAGATATATTTTCTTTAAAATTTCTTGAGGTACATCATTGGTCCTCTCATGTTTAGGAAACCAGATTGTACTTTCCTGCCAGATTTTCTTGATTTTCGAATAATTGGCAAATTTTATCAGATACTCCTCGTCAGAGATAATTTTATCGGATCCTTCCATCCGATAAAATACTTTGACGGGTTTGTCAACTGATTCATTTTTAACTTCTTTCTTTACTGACTGATTCACACGATGCACATTTGCCATCGGATGTGAAATCTGAGAAGGTGATATTGGTTCATTTGTGCTAATGTGATTTTCCTTAGGAATATCACTCACTTTCTCAGATTCCTCATTTTCTGTGTCAGAATCATCAGTCACAGCTGTTACCCCCTAATCATTCAACCCCAAAATCGGTCTCACATCGGAGTTTGGATCTCCAACATTAGAAATGTTAGATTCATTGTCCGATGGAGAGTCTGATTTGACTGAACTCTCTGGTGTTACTGAGTGTAAGTTATGATTCTCCAACACTAGAGCTGGAACAGCCTTGTAATTTGCATTACCGGGTTGTGAAGGTTCTTCAATGATATGTTCAACAACATAGGCAATATGTTTATAGCTTTCAAGCTATTTGTTAACCTTTTCAGCAAAACACTTGATGGTGGCCATTTCAAACTTTGTTTCTTCAAGTTCATTTATGTAACTGTTTATTCCAAGTTGTTTCAAAGAAAGAGTTTTCTTTAAATCAGAAATGTCCTTTTTATAACCATCAAACACTTTGTTAAAATCTTTGGATTCCTTGCGATAAGATTGACAATCGATTATCGCACTCTCAAGTCAAACCTTGAGTTGCTTGTTTTCCTATGTCAACCTATCACAAGTACCACAATACTTGTCACTTTTTATATCAGTAGTTGATTCAGAACTTACTTGTTTCGGAGGATCAGTCATAGCCATGAGAGCGAAATGTGCTTCCGAATTCTGGTAAAGGCATCATCAAAAATACATGACTTTCGAGTCATTAGAAAATCAGCTTCGGCCAAGATTTGATCAATCTCATCATCTAATGAATTGACACTTGCTTCCGAATCTGTTTCACTCTCCGAGTCTGAATACACCGAATCATGCTCTTCAGAAATATCAGTGACTAAATCAATAATAATTCCCGAAGTCTTCTCAACTTGTGATTCTTCAATGGGATCAGCAACTGAAACATCAACTTCATCTACCAACTCCTCAATTTCATCTTCAGAAGCCTTCTCAGTCTCCAAAACCTCTTCAACTATCACCGACTCCTCTAAGTCAATCTTGTAACATCTGGCAAAAATCGATGTGATTCCGTACGTAATTAGTATATGTAATTAACGGTTTAAGTGCGTATTTAAATTAATTGGATTAATTTAGCCTTAGAGAATAGCAAATTCCCCATAAGATGCATAGGAATGCATGTGTTTAATCTGAAGCACGGCGAAATCGCGTGCAAATTAACTTGTGTTGGAACGGACGTTGGTGATTACTTGGTAAAAATTAAATAAACGAAAAGGATCCCGGACACCCAGGATATAAAATAAAGGGTATTTTCACAAATATAATGTGTTTTGGAACTCCAAAACCATAAGTGAAAACATTCCATACAAGTCTCCCGGTAACGAATAAAGTGCGTGTACCGCACCCGGTACACGTATAACTTATAATTTCACCCGACAAGAGCCTAAATAACCAATCAACACTTAAACCAGGCTATGTTTAAGGGGTATTTGAGGTTATTTTAATGTCCAAATAACGCGTAAATAAAATCCGATTAATACCCGAACGTTAAAGTATGAAGCTAAACATATTATGTAACAAATATTTTGTGTTGTGAACCCACTAAAACCCACCCAAAATCGGCCCTAACCCCTCCCCATGATTAAAATCTTCTTTTTTGTACACATGATCTAAGTTAGATATGAGGAGATATGGTGCAATCTATAATATGATTTTATAAAAGATTGTATGTCCTTAATAGATCTATGCAATTCTTTTTTTTCTTTAAACTCACGGCTACAAACATCCTGTATCAATCACCAAAGATCATCTAAATCTCCTAGTACACACATGTGCTTATTATATGAGATAAAAATCTAATATTGGATACCTTATGATCTTGGAAGATTATTTAGAGATATGGAAAGATTATAAAAAGATCATAAGACTCAAACACTTGATCAAAACTCTTTCTTTTCTTTTCTTTGAGCCGTGAGCAAGCAACAAACATACCCACACCTCTTTCAAGTTCAAACACTTCAAATTCCTACACAAAACATCCATCTTCCAAACCCCCATTGTGTGTTTCAAGCTTGGAGCTTAACCACATAGGAAGAACACACAAAACTCCATCAAAACCAAGCATTTTTAGCTTCCCTAGCCTTGTGCTAGTTGTAAGTATCTTTCATCTTGATCTTGCTTTTAAAAGTTGATGTTTTGGGGTTTTTGATGCAAGTTGTACACAAGTGTTTAACAAGGTATTTAAAATAAGATGTGATGTGTTTTATCAAGTTAAAATGGGTGTTTAAAACTAGTGTTTTGGGCCGTGGGTTTGATGATGATGGATGATGATGTTTTGAGTTTATAAAAGTAACATAATCATGTTTAAAATGTTAATCAAAGCATAGATTGTTATGGTAACTTGAATACACTTGAAAGTGATGTTGATCATCTTAAAATGATTATCTAAAGCTTAATATCATGTTGATCTTGTAAGAAATGTTGAAATATAAAGTTTACATAACATAAGAAACAAACATAATGTTAACATTTTGGGCAAATTGGACTTAATACCCAAATTACACCTATTATTATCCTTAAGTAAGTTATTATGGACTTTGGACAAAGTTAGAACATAATAATAACCTTCCATGACAAAGTTGATTTAATCAAGATTACTAGTTTTGTAAGAAATTGTCACTTTTGGAAGTTCAAGGATAAAAATGTAACTTTTGAAAGTTTTGGGTGTTATTTGGAAGCTTTAAAAGTTAAAGGGTGAAAAGTGTTATTTTAGAAAGTTAAGTCCAAAAATGTGACATTTAAAAGTTTGGTGTTGAAAATGTAAACTTGGATAGTCAAAGGTGGATTATGGAAAATATTTC
Source organism: Ambrosia artemisiifolia (assembly GCA_032199755.1). NCBI lineage: Eukaryota > Viridiplantae > Streptophyta > Magnoliopsida > Asterales > Asteraceae > Ambrosia > Ambrosia artemisiifolia. Next base: position 27,800,968 of record CM063524.1, on the reverse strand, counting down.
CAAGACTTACAAAAATAATGTATTTTTGTATTAAATGTTATTTTTATAAAATTAGGATTTTATAAAAATACAAGTTACCAAAGGTTTTGGAAAAATAAAAACTAGGGATTTTATTACAAAAATTGGTCATTTTAAAGACTTAGTAAAGTTTTATAAAAATGAACATTTTTATATTTATGGGAATATAAAAATGTTAGAGCGTTTTGGGGTTAAAACAACTAAGTCTTGGTTTTGAAAATACAAAAGTTATTTTATAAATTTCCAAATAAAAATATGGTGAAATTAATGGTGATTAATTTCGAGTAAATCATATTGTCGGAAATTTGATATGAATAACTAAATACATATATATTTTCGGAAGTAGGAAAATAATATTCGACGTGAAGTATTTATTTCTACAAAATATATATATACGTAACTTATATTATTCGTAGAGCGAAAATATATAAGTTAAACGTTCGGACATGAATATGTTTTAACACGACAAGTTATCGGACAAGATGTAGAACGGACGAGAAAATATATATCGTACGAGATACGAATATATATTACGTCAAGGAAATATATATTTTATGAGATAAAGTATATGAACTATGATGGGTGAAAAGTATATATAACACTTTCCTAAGTGTTGGAACGTATTCGTGGGAGAACTTAATTGTAAAGTGATCTTTAAAGATTGCGCACGTAAAATTAAGTTAAGTCCGAGAACTTAACAAGTTAAAATACAAAATCGAATCGACAAGACCTCAGTATATTTATTTAAATGGGAAAATAAATATATGGAACAGTGAGTCGAGTCGAAAGTTATAAAACGAAAAGTCGAATCGGCAAGATCTTAGTATATTTATTTGAATGGGAAAATAAATATATGGAACAGTGAGTCGAGTCGAGGGATATCAAATCGACAAGATCCTAGTACATTTATTTAATGGGAAAATAAATATACGGTAAAGTGAGTCGAGGCGAGTGTTGGAAAATGAAATCTCGATCGACAAGATCCTAGTATATTTATTTAATGGGAAAATAAATATACGGTAAAGTGAGTCGAGGCGAGTGTTGGAAAATGAAATCTCGATCGACAAGATCCTATGTGACACCCGGCAACTTCCGGTAACTAACTTTTGAAAACTTAGCAAGTCTACCTTAGCGAGTCACGCATACGTTACACAAAACAAGGTTGGTCGAGTCGAGTCGCACGTCATTAGAGTTTTAACATACGCAAGTCTCGAGTCCCGGGGATTGGTGAACGAGTGTGAACGTGTTTACTTTCATGTATTATGTGTTTATAATCATTATGTGACTTATCGGTATGTGAAAATGTGTTAACATATGTTAAAACGGAGTTTAACGCGCCAAATACACCACAATGGACCCTGTAGGCGATTAGCCTGGCTAATTGCCTTCAAGGTGGCGATTAGCCTGGCTAATTGCCTTCAAGGTGGCGATTAGCCTTGCCCTATAGGTGATTATGGGGCTAATCGCCTATAGTGAAGGCGATTAGCAGCCCTAATCGCCTGATAGAACTTCATAATCGCCTGCAACATGTCTGACGACTAAAAACACCTATAAATACCACCCTTGACCTCCAAAACATTATTTACACAACCCTAGCCGTCCCATAACATCTCTCAACCGACAAACACCCTCTGTAACCCATTTTTACACACAAACAACCATTTCCAAGCTTATTCCATCATCTACTCTTAAATACAAGGTGTGTTCTTCAAACCCAAACTTTTAAATGATTATGTTTTACTCCCTAAATGTCCAGACCTGATTTATAAAGGTTTTTGTCTTTGAAAATCCATTTAAAACCGTTTCTAAACAAACCCACACCTTTACATGTGTTATATGTGTTGTATGTGATTAAAGATAGAGTTTTTGGGATCTAATCATGATTGTTTTTGTGTTATTATGATGTTTATAGCTGTTACAAGTTAGTATGATGATGTCCTAGGAGTTTGGATGGTTTTGGTCGTGTATTATGGATACTTGATGTTTTGACCCGTTTGAAGGATTTTGGATGATTTAGGATGATATGAGGTGTGTTGTTGATTGTTTGATGTTAGGTTTTGCTCTAGGATGATGTTAGAACAGTAGGATGCTTTCGGACAACGTGATTATGTGATTAGATCTGGATATTTGCTATTTAGGGCAAGTTATTGCATGTTGATGTGATGTTTTCATGTTAAATTGCTATTTTGGGAAAACGCTCGCATTCGGGACTGTTAGAATGATGAAAACTTAGGGGTTTTGCTTGAAATATGTTTTTTAATATGTTTGGATGATTATTGGGTGTTTTTACACGTTTCGGGTCTGGTTTGGAGGGTTAAACGCGCGAAAAACCACAATTGCTGCACTGTAGGCGATTAGCAATCCTAATCGCCTATGTTATAGGCGATTAGGGGCATAATCGCCTAAGGATTGAGGCTACTCGTGTGCTAGGATGGCGATTAGCATCATAATTGCTAGCAGTCCATGCAATTGTGATCCTAATTGCCTTCATGTCATGCAATTGTGACCCTAATCACTAGTTAAGCCCTGAATTGCATACCACATGACCATAATCGCCTAATATGCATGTGATTAGCCCTAATCACCTAACATAAGTGGCGATTAGCCCTGCTAATTGCCTGTTGACCATCCCTAATCACGTGTTGACTTTCCTAATTGCATGCTAAGTCCCTAATCGCATGAAATGCTGTTGTAAGTGTATTTTAACATCCCGAAACCCGATTTGACACCTAGGAACATGATAGGAACCCCGTGACATGCTTAGTGACATAGTAACACGTGTTCGGACTTGTTCGTACGTTAATTGACCTATGTGTTAGAATCGTTGAACTTTAACGCATGTTAAGTGCTGAGTTGCATGTTTTGTGTATGTTTGTGTATGTTTGTGTATGAGATGAAGACGTGGAATGTCGGGTCACCAATGGGATGTCGAGTCTTGTCTTACGTAGTCTGCTTGTTGGTCAAACACGTTTTTCAAACACATCATGGTCATGGACTGGACTTAGGGACTAATGAACCCTGCGGGTTATTAGTCTAACTTAACACATATCTTATGATAGGTCGCCACTAGTTGGGGCTATCATATCTTACAGACGGTTTACTCATATCACACATACGAGTTACTCATAAACGGTATACGCAACCTAAGGTGAGTTCACGGCACCACTTTTATCTGTTTTGGTTTTCGGGGGAGAAACATGCTTAAAACTCTTTTATGACTTATGGATTATTTTAACTCTTTTGTAACTCATTACTCTTTATCACGTTATACTATGTCTTACTTATCGTGCTATACGGTTCATCAAAAAGTCCCTTAGAAACCACTAACATGGGTATATGGCGGGGAAATATGGATAGCGCTATTGGGAACTGACAAACCCCACTCGACGGTGGGACCGGGCGAGTGCATATTGTCTCTAACAAAACAAGGTCTACCGGTGATGACGGTAGCCCATAGGAAACTAAGGGTCACTACACGACTTAGTCAGCAATGGTTTCACCCGTATGAGTATCTTATTCTGCGCCTAGCTAGCGTTCTTACAAGCATAGTAGTAATTGTGATGGTAACGGTTTTCGAAGGATTACTCTAAACGTTTAAATAAAACCTGTGAACTCACCAGCATTATATGTTGACTCTTTTAGCATGTTTTCTCAGGTCGCTAAGGTAGCAGCTGTCAGATAGGCGCACGGAGTCGCACTGGGTCGTCTTGCGTCTAGGGTCTCATGGCATGTTTTGGAAATGTTAAACTATGGAACTTATGTTTTATTTTCGGCATGACTTTTGTAAACCTTTAATGCTTCCGCACTACTAAATGTTGAATTTTAAATCTTATGCATGGTTTTTATTACGTTTGTTTTACATTTAGACGTCGTTTATTGTGACCGTTGACTTGGATCCTGGTATGTCACACGCCTCGCGGTAGAACCCCGCAGGTGGATATTTGAGGGTGTGACAGATTGGTATCAGAGCCAATGGTTATAGTGAACTAGGACTGCATGTAGAGTCTAGACTATAGCCGAGTCTCACACACTAGACGGTCACATACATTTGAGTCGTGTCTTTTGGTAAACATACTAACTTTGTCGGGGTGTCGGTATCCTTACCACACAGTGTCACATTACCTATCTTATCCTTGGTTATTCCTAGCTCCACTTTATCTTCTTCTTCGGGTTGGCGCTCGAGGGAACTTGTTTGTTGATCTTTTGAGTTGGTTATGTCTTCTTAAGATGTGGGTATCGGGTGACTTGAGGTTCGAGCTCGGGGCACGCCTTGAGGACCATGTAGAGCAACTTATCATTTCGGGTGCACACGAAATCATAAGTTGAAATGCATGGAAGACTTGGTGGATCTCGTGTTGGGATTTATGGTCACATTTTGGACCCGATCTTGGACTTTTCGTATTCTCTTGGTTTAACTTTGGTGTTGGGTCTGAGTGTTTGTTTCTTGTTCTTCTCAGAAGATGTCAGGACGCACTGGTGGACGTACTGGGGGACGACGTGCAGGCCGCACTGGTGGGGGTAGAGGTGGTGGTAACATCACCTTGACGTATGACGAGCTCAATGAGATGATGCAGCAACAGTTGAGCGTTGCGCTAGCTGCTTTTCAGGCTGCCCAGCAGACTTTCATGGGTGCTACTGCTCCTCCGGTTCAGGCAGGTGTTGCCTACAAACGGTTTAAGGATTGTCAGCCTCTCAGCTTCCAGGGTACGGAGGGGGCTGTGGAGTTACTTCGGTGGTTAGAGAAGACTGAATCGGTGTTTGCCTTATGTGAGACTCCAGTGGTGGATCGGGTGAAGTTTGCTTCGGGGACTTTTGTAGGACCCGCCTTGACGTGGTGGAACAGCGTCACACAGACACTTGGTCTTGGGGAGGCCAACGCCATGCCTTGGGCGGATTTTGTGCGTAGGTTGAAGGACGAGTACTGCCCGCGTGAGGAGATTAAGAGGTTGGAACAGGAATATGGGAATCTTAAGATGGTAGGTTCTGAGGTTGAGGAGTACACTATCAGGCACAACGAGCTAGCAGTGATGTGTCCAGGTTTGTCTACACCAGAGTACAGGAGGATAGAGCAGTACCTTGCGGGTTTGGTGCCAGAGATTGCTGGATTGGTGTCTGCTAGGGATCCCGCTACTATGTCAGAGGCTGTGCGGTCGGCGACTAAGATGACCAACTTGAAGATTACTGAGGGTGTCTTGCCTCCTAGGGGTTCGTCCGTGAAAGCGCCGGCAGAGAACAAGAGGAAGTGGGATAGTGTGGATAAGAGTTCAGCGGTGGTTCAGAAACTACCGGCGGCGAAGAAGACTGAAGCTTCAGGGTCAGCGTCGGATCAGAAACAAGGGGGCTATGCTGGGAAAAGCCCTAAGTGCGGGCGTTGTGGGTTTCATCACTACGGTACTTGTGAGAGTTTTCGCTGTGAGCGTTGTCAGAGGACGGGGCATCTTGCCAAGGATTGTAGGGTCAACCTTTCCAGGACGACTCAGACTGCTGCTACTACTACCCCTGCTCCACAGGGGAACCAGGGTTGCTTTCATTGTGGTGAGGCGGGGCACTTCAAGCGCAGCTGTCCAAAGTTGAATCAAGGGGGCACAGGGAACGCAGGGAAGGATGGAGACAATGAAGGTGGTGGTCGGGTTACTCGTGCTCATGCTTATGTGATTGGTGCTAGGGAGAACCAGGTGCACCCAGACACTGTTACCCGTACGTATTCTTTCTCATCTTTTGTTACGCCTTGGTTTTACTCTTTCGCATTGTTGTGTGTTCGTGTCTTTGGGTGTTTCCTTGGGGTTTGGTCTTTACTTCTCATTCTTTGGGGTCGATGAGGGTCCTTTGGGGATGTTACTTGGACGGTACCAGTGGGTTAGTTATACCGATCACAGTAGTCCCCAGTAGGCCTTCGATCGGGGGTCTCTTGTCTCATATCCACTCGCTGTTCCTTGGGGAAACGTTACTTGGGGCATACACAGAGGTCGACGCTCATCACTGTTGGGGCTAAAAGAATCTCGGGGCGAGATTCCTTTTAACAGGAGGATGATGTGACGACCCGGAAAATTTTTCTTCTTGTTTTGTCTTCTCTTTTCGACTTCGGGAAATTTTCGGGACGAAAATTCTTTTAACAGGGGGATGATGTGACACCCGGCAACTTCCGGTAACTAACTTTTGAAAACTTAGCAAGTCTACCTTAGCGAGTCACGCATACGTTACACAAAACAAGGTCGGTCGAGTCGAGTCGCACGTCATTAGAGTTTTAACATACGCAAGTCTCGAGTCCCGGGGATTGGTGAACGAGTGTGAACGTGTTTACTTTCATGTATTATGTGTTTATAATCATTATGTGACTTATCGGTATGTGAAAATGTGTTAACATATGTTAAAACGGAGTTTAACGCGCCAAATACACCACAATGGACCCTGTAGGCGATTAGCCTGGCTAATTGCCTTCAAGGTGGCGATTAGCCTGGCTAATTGCCTTCAAGGTGGCGATTAGCCTTGCCCTATAGGCGATTATGGGGCTAATCGCCTATAGTGAAGGCGATTAGCAGCCCTAATCGCCTGATAGAACTTCATAATCGCCTGCAACATGTCTGACGACTAAAAACACCTATAAATACCACCCTTGACCTCCAAAACATTATTTACACAACCCTAGCCGTCCCATAACATATCTCAACCCACAAACACCCTCTGGAACCCATTTTTACACACAAACAACCATTTCCAAGCTTATTCCATCATCTACTCTTAATTACAAGGTGTGTTCTTCAAACCCAAACTTTTAAATGATTATGTTTTACTCCCTAAATGTCCAGACCTGATTTATAAAGGTTTTTGTCTTTGAAAATCCATTTAAAACCGTTTCTAAACAAACCCACACCTTTACATGTGTTATATGTGTTGTATGTGATTAAAGATAGAGTTTTTGGGATCTAATCATGATTGTTTTTGTGTTATTATGATGTTTATAGCTGTTACAAGTTAGTATGATGATGTCCTAGGAGTTTGGATGGTTTTGGTCGTGTATTATGGATACTTGATGTTTTGACCCGTTTGAAAGATTTTGGATGATTTAGGATGATATGAGGTGTGTTGTTGATTGTTTGATGTTAGGGTTTGCTCTAGGATGATGTTAGAACAGTAGGATGCTTTCGGACAACGTGATTATGTGATTAGATCTGGATATTTGCTATTTAGGGCAAGTTATTGCATGTTGATGTGATGTTTTCATGTTAAATTGCTATTTTGGGAAAACGCTCGCATTCGGGACTGTTAGAATGATGAAAACTTAGGGGTTTTGCTTGAAATATGTTTTTTAATATGTTTGGATGATTATTGGGTGTTTTTACACGTTTCGGGTCTGGTTTGGAGGGTTAAACGCGCGAAAAACCACAATTGCTGCACTGTAGGCGATTAGCAATCCTAATCGCCTATGTTATAGGCGATTAGGGGCATAATCGCCTAAGGATTGAGGCTACTCGTGTGCTAGGATGGCGATTAGCATCATAATTGCTAGCAGTCCATGCAATTGTGATCCTAATTGCCTTCATGTCATGCAATTGTGATCCTAATCACTAGTTAAGCCCTGAATTGCATACCACATGACCATAATCGCCTAATATGCATGTGATTAGCCCTAATAACCTAACATAAGTGGCGATTAGCCCTGCTAATTGCCTGTTGACCATCCCTAATCACGTGTTGACTTTCCTAATTGCATGCTAAGTCCCTAATCGCATGAAATGCTGTTGTAAGTGTATTTTAACATCCCGAAACCCGATTTGACACCTAGGAACATGATAGGAACCCCGTGACATTCTTAGTGACATAGTAACACGTGTTCGGACTTGTTCGTACGTTAATTGACCTATGTGTTAGAATCGTTGAACTTTAACGCATGTTAAGTGCTGAGTTGCATGTTTTGTGTATGTTTGTGTATGTTTGTGTATGCGATGAACACGTGGAATGTCGGGTCACCAATGGGATTTCGAGTCTTGTCTTACGTAGTCTGCTTGTTGGTCAAACACGTTTTTCAAACAGATCATGGTCATGGACTGGACTTAGGGACTAATGAACCCTGCGGGTTATTAGTCTAACTTAACACATATCTTATGATAGATCGCCACTAGTTGGGGCTATCATATCTTACAGACGGTTTACTCATATCACACATACGGGTTACTCATAAACGGTATACGCAACCTAAGGTGAGTTCACGGCCCCACTTTTATCTGTTTTGGTTTTCGGGGGAGAAACATGCTTAAAACTCTTTTATGACTTATGGATTATTTTAACTCTTTTGTAACTCATTACTCTTTATCACGTTATACTATGTCTTACTTATCGTGCTATACGGTTCATCAAAAAGTCCCTTAGAAACCACTAACATGGGTATATGGCGGGGAAATATGGATAGCGCTATTGGGAACTGACAAACCCCACTCGACGGTGGGACCGGGCGAGTGCATATTGTCTCTAACAAAACAAGGTCTACCGGTGATGACGGTAGCCCATAGGAAACTAAGGGTCACTACACGACTTAGTCAGCAATGGTTTCACCCGTATGAGTATCTTATTCTGCGCCTAGCTAGCGTTCTTACAAGCATAGTAGTAATTGTGATGGTAACGGTTTTCGAAGGATTACTCTAAACGTTTAAATAAAACCTGTGAACTCACCAGCATTATATGTTGACTCTTTTAGCATGTTTTCTCAGGTCGCTAAGGTAGCAGCTGTCAGATAGGCGCACGGAGTCGCACTGGGTCGTCTTGCGTCTAGGGTCTCATGGCATGTTTTGGAAATGTTAAACTATGGAACTTATGTTTTATTTTCGGCATGACTTTTGTAAACCTTTAATGCTTCCGCACTACTAAATGTTGAATTTTAAATCTTATGCATGGTTTTTATTACGTATGTTTTACATTTAGACGTCGTTTATTGTGACCGTTGACTTGGATCCTGGTATGTCACACGCCTCGCGGTAGAACCCCGCAGGTGGATATTTGAGGGTGTGACATCCTAGTATAACTACTTAATGGGAAAGTAATTATGCGGTAAAGTGAGTCGAGTCGGAGATAAGTTTATCCGAGTTAGTAAATATGTTGAAAACACATATATTAAATAATAAGATCATGATGTGATAAAATCGGGAAATGATCTTAGTTCGCGGCGACGAACCTAACTAACTTCAAGGATAATGTTGATATGTTTATTAAACATAAGTTAAGTGAAACTTATAACGGGGGGTAATCCATCACCAACGGACCTAGGCACATGTTTTAAACGGGGAATTGTATAACAATTGTGTTGTTGGGAGTTGGGTGTACAACTTGCCGGTAAAACACACATGATAGGCTTAGTGACTCATACGTCTAAGAACGCCTGTAGGTATTTGACCTTGGATATCTGCTATTCTCTGGTATTTGTGCACGCTAAGTTTGAGGTGAGTTTTCACGACCCCATTTTAAACTGTTTTTACGTTTTTGGGGGAAAGATATGTTTTGTTAAATTGCTGTAACATGTGGAATATAATATTTAGCACGATGGGTACCTGGGTAACTGGAAACCACTTGGGGTAAGACCTCGCTGTTTACTGTAACCATTAATTCAGGGAAATGAAACCAAAGGGATATCTGAGTAGTACTATCGGTGCCTGACAAGGCCCACCTCTGGTTGATAGCGTCAACCCGGTAAAGACAAGAGGTGCATGTATTCTGAACTGAGTTGTTGTCCAAGAAGCAACTCGCGGGGCAATCTGTTGTATAGTCTTGGTTTGGTTATGGGCCCGGGAGGGAGTCGCCATCGTCATGTAGGAGCTAGCTACTCCACATATATGACACTACTTATATTATATTTCCGTTACATGCCGGTATTGCAATGTTTTGCTATGTGAAATTAAAACCTGTGAACTCACCAATATGTATATATTGACATGTCTTTTAAACATATCTTTCAGGCAATTAGGCTGCTGAAGGGAATGGCTAGTGCGGGGGAAACGGGGACGTCGGTCTTTTGGGGGTTTTACTTTTATTTTCCGTAGGTTCGAAATATAGTCGAAAAACCCTTTTGTTTAAACTAAACTTGTATGGATGTGTACGTTTGGAACAACGAAAACATCTTACGACGTCTTAATAATATGATCTTTTCTAAATAATTATTGTTTGTGTTAATCTCGACTTTGATATACTTTTCGAGCGTTGCGCCACGTGTTTCCGCCGTTGGCGTGGTGTGACAGAAGTGGTATCAGAGCCAAGGTTATAGCGAACTAGCCATGTTGTCAATATATGAAGTATTAGAAAATACGGATAAGAATGTCTATGTTGCATAGGAATCCGATTTTTCTACGACTAGTTAATATATATACGTAGTACGGATATTTTGCCAGTAAGGATGTTGTGTCACGCTTCACATTCGTCCGCACTCTTTTATCGATCACCGGTACCAGCAAGAGGAAAGGATGCGGTAGTCTATGAGGAGCTCACTCGCTCACCGGTAGATGGGATGATCAGAAGGACTAATCTCTATCGCGATATTAGATGTCGCCTTGTTGTTTATGATTTGGAGGTGAAACTAGACCAAGTCTTTTGTTGTATAAAACCTTTGTTCGTTTGATCAGGAAACTCGGAACTAGCAGGCAACAAGATTACCTGGCAACGCAAATTATCATTACGGGTGCACACGTAATAATAGTTGGGGGTGCACGGTAACCTTGGTGGGCGCTAGGGCCGGGGTTGGTGATCATTCCTTGTCTTGTTGTTCTTCTTCTTTAGATTCAGTCTTGGTTTTGATTGACTAATGGGTTAAATGGGAGGTCTCATCGACGCCCTTGACTTCAGTCCTAGCGAGCCTAATGAGCTTTCTTTGACATTACCTTTAAGGTGCGAGCACGGAAGAGCTCGAACGTCTATTCATACGAATAATCTGACACAAACCCTCGCTCTAGATAGGAACGGGAGATGAAAGCTTCCTTCTGTAGGAGTTGAATGCCTCCACCACAAAGTCCTTCCAAAGGAGCGGACTTACAAGTATACACGGCCTACCGAAGTGAGAAATGTCGAGTACGGTGCGTGGAAGGTTATACCTGGAACCTGGTGAAGACCTAGGGTGCGTCCCTACAAGACCAGTGCGTTTTGGGAACGGGACCCTGTGAGGATCAGATATGAGAATCGTGGCCGTGTGCTGCTGGGTTGTTATTATAAATAAGTCATTCTCGATCCAACACATGCCCAAGTAGTCTTCCAGAGTCGGGTATTTTTCTTCTCCTTTTGGAGGACAGAATTGAGGTTGCTAAGTTAGGAAGCTTGATCATTGTTACCTGGAAGGCTCGATAGCCCTCATCTGAATCGACAGTATTGGTTGTGCCCATGCAGCCATGGACTGAAGATGAAATCAGTGTGCCACATTGCACACCCGCGAGTCAGAGGGCTTTGCTAAATTTCGATGATGTCAAAAATTCGGCAACTAATCACGACCGCGGCAACGATTGCCAGTGTTATGATGGCGGCGTGTAGTGGAACAACAAGCCCTAGTTGGCGTTTGGCTATGGACTCACTCGGAAGTGCATACGATTAACTCATGGGAAGCCACTGCTCGATGTATTGAGTGTTCAAGTATGGATTAACACCCGTTGCAATAGCGCTGGATCGTATTCCGGAAGATGATTTGTGATGGGCTTAGCAGATCGGTGCTTATGTCATACTACTTTCCCAAGGTGCAAAGGTTATCGTAAGACTCCTCTATCTACCTCCTGTTTGTTTTTCAAGGATTATTGGTAATCACGCTTCAGTCTATGAACGCCAGAGTAGGTTCGATACGTGTGTTGTGCCTGAATCCGTCATAAATTCTGGGGAGTGGAACCACACTTTGGGAATCGTAATTGTAAGGGTGTGTTCCATAAATGTCAAATGTTGCAAAACGATTTTTGCTGACATTGAAGTTCCCCCCTCAAATGAAGGACTACTGGATGTGGTCACGTTACTCTGTTAAATTAAACCTACCCATGGGACGACAATTCCATTGCTCTTGTTGCAATAACGTTCGTCACCCTCATCATGACGACGGGACTTTTTATCTATTTGGGGCGGAAATTGACGCGAAGTGTTTTCCATCAATCCCCATAGATATTGAGACGTTGCGTTCCCTCGTCACGGTGGTTTATAAACTAAGGTTGCAAGATCCATTCGTTATGGACAATGTGACCTGTCAAATCTCTTGTCGTATTTCGATACTCTCACTATGTGGCCTATCAGGAAGAAGGTCCACCAGTCTCGCTTAGGTAGCAGAAAGGCATTCCAGTTGATGGCTATCGGTGCTAGGGCCAAAATAATATGCAAAAGGACTCTAATGAGAAGGATGACTCGGCTGGGTTGCCAGAGTCGGTATCGTTTTCACTCTATCAGGGTGTCTCGATATATCGTGATCCTTCTACTTCTACTTGCTATTTTCGTAATGACCACTATCCTTGATATTGGGATAGACGGTGGTTGGTTTCTAGGTCCTATGGATACTAGTTACCCCACATATAATAACTACGACTAGTCTAAGGATCCGGCCGAGCCTGATGTCGCTGCGGCTGTTATTGATCTATGGCTCAAGTAGATCCCGATGTTTTTGCTAAGTGTGTAGCTCTTGCTGAGTTTGTTGTGTCAGTGAATCTGTAGCACTTATCGGGCTTGATGCCGTTGTTTCCATGTCTGTTGTTGAGCTTATGGTTGTCATAGTCTCTATAGTCCATGATGGGCTTGATGTTGTTTCTATGGCGCTTCTCGAGCTGATGCTGTTGATGTATTTGAAGCTCCTGCAAAGGTGAATGTCGTTAACGAAGACGTCTCTATGACCGTTGTCAAGCTACTATGACCATGTCTGTATCTCCGTACAGTTCGTGGTTGTTACTTCCATTTTTCTTCGAGGCTTTCATTGAACTACTCGTTATCATTCCTTGGACTCCTGCCAAGAGTGATATTGACGATGATTCTCAGTCTTGGGTTGAGTCTGTCAATGCTGCAGTTGCCGTTATCCGGATGACTTACATTGAGCCTACGATCGTTCTCCCTAAGAATAAAATTGGTCTGACAGTCTGCTAAGTTATGCGGAACCCATCGTTTCCATTCCTGTTACGACTACGGATACCTTGGTTGACTCAATCGTTCCTACCATTGAGTCTATGGAGGATAGGTTTAAGGTCGAAGGCATGGATATAAATCCCGCCTCCACAAGTGAGCTGAGACGCACCGGGATGCGTGCTCACCATAACGGAGCTTTCTGTTGATGTGGACTGGGGGATTTTCCTTATTGAGTGTCATATTGTCGTGTGCATTCATGCTGCTGTGTTACCCTTAGCGATTGTGCATGCTTGCAGTTGCATTATTTGCCGATTACGTACCCATGTGGTTGCGTTGAGTTGCGTTGTCGACGATGCATTCCTGTTGTCTAATGCTCCTGCAGTAAGTAGCCTTGCTGTCATGTTTCACGGTCGTCATGTTGTTCCTGTGCGGTGTTCCCTAGTTGATGTACTTCGTGGATGTGTTGCTGTCATGTTGTGTTATTTATACTATCATGTTGCTCCATGGATGTATTACTGCAGCTGTTGGATTGCCTTGATGATGTGATGACTTGTCGTTTGTTTCGCTCTTGGTTCCCTCGGGCTGGAGACATCACCCAAACCCCTCGTTGCTGTCACTGTTATGTTTGTTTGATTGTGTAGCGCCAACATGGATTAGGTAAGATTTCGGGTGCTCAACGGACTTTCTGGAAGTCATACCAAGACACTCTAGTCTGAGTGTTAGCGCATGTATTCCACTGAATCTCGTGATTGTTTGGGTAGTGATCGAATCATGTGTCGACCCTTGATATACTCACACATTTCATGAGCGTTACATCTTTAGAATCTAAGGCATCAGTGACGCCTTAAACTTTTACGCGCATTTGGTCGACCAGCAATCGGCTATGCAAACCAATGTCGAGAAGAAATCCCAGGATCCACACATGACGAGACGAGGCCGTCCTTGTGATAAGGGATTTCGAATACGTCTCGAACCTGAAGGTATCGAGTAATTGCGAGCGATATTATGACCCATACCCTTGGGACTAGTAAGAGTTGAAGGACTCAATACATTATTTCTCATCCCAGTGGGTTTGTTTGACGAAATACGTGCCGGCGTGTCACACTGAAGATTATGGAAATACCATGGTGGACCGACCCATGGCGCGTGCATTGGTGGAGTCCCTGATACATGATCTCGGAGGTTTTGTGAAACCCTAAATCCAGAAGGGCGTATGGCATTGTCTACTCTATAAGGGAGCTACCCTATGATTATGAGAGGGTCGATCAGCTCAGCCCTTCGATTAATATTGTTATTCCCCTGATGGTGGATTTGTCTTGTCTTGGTGTCGTTGCGAAGGTTCTTGGGATAGGGGAACCCTTTCGAGCTTGGGTCGATAGTGGTGTTCCCAGTTGTCCTTAGGAAGCATTGCTCGTGTTAGAGCAAAATCCCTTGTCTTAGACAGCCACTGTTGGGGGCACCATAGTAATGTGAGCTACCAGTCAGGGCGTATGGTACCTGACTAATCAGGATGAGCTTGAAGGCTTACGTATCGTGCCCATATATGTGACTAACTGGGTCATCGAATGGGATGCCTTATGGGAAGGCTCAGGACTATCGCTTGTGATGCGATCTTAGTCGTCGTTTGTTTTTAAGTAACGACTTGGGCGCGTGAAGCCGTCAGGCCAAATGTGAAACCTATGTTAAATGCATGCATCTATGACTCGATTTCGCCATTTACCTCGAAAGATTCCGAAGGGATGGAACCTTCGACGAGTAAGGGTTCCGGTTTCAAGACTCCTTTCACTCAGATCTCTGCCAAGGATCTAAAAGTCAATTTAAGGGCGTGTGGCCTGGATTATCCAGAATTGACTTACTAGGTTGCTAATATCGATAGGACACCAGTGCCCATGAGGCACATATAACGGAACAGGTACTAGATACCCTAGTTTTGGGTAGCTACCGGTGTTCTGTATACCGTGTCGGTGGAGACCAGCATGTCGAGATACGGTCGAGATCCTATCCCTTGTTTATTGCGGCAACCACATCGTGATAATTTATATGCATCATTTTCGTGTCGACCAATGTGACAGAGTGATGTGAGCCTCTAGTCCTATATGTTTAAGTCGGCTTTTAATTCGCGGGGATTGTGGAATCGTACGGACTGGGTGTTATATATACATTGCTTACTGTCAGGGAGCTGAGGGGAGAAGGCAACAAAGAAACTTTGACCTCCATCAGTCCCTACTAGACGCCCTAGTACCATTAACCACAATTGCTCGGGTGGGAGGTAGCAAATCAGCACCTAGAGGATCCTACGGAAATGAAGTCCCATTTTTAATGTGGTTGTTCGGTCGACAAGAACCTAGTGTATTTATCTTAATGGGGAGATAAATATACGATAAAGTGAGTCGAGCCGAAGGATAAATAAAATGGAATACCCGACGAGGTTTCCAAGTGGACTTTTATGATCATTATGTGGTGCGGTAAGATCACCTGTTTGACATTACCATACCACCCGAGGGGTCCCGTGGTCGGGATGTGACCTGAACGATGATTGATTGCTGTTGCGAACCCTCTTATTTTTTTATACTCATCCGTAGCTCCAAGATGGGACAGGTGGATAGCTACCTGTACTCTTGGAGAGTCGTGGCTAGACACTGGATTGCCGACTTCTTTATATCGGATTGTAGTAGTCACTCTATCTCAAGTTTGACAAACTATGTACCCTAGCCTGGGATACTCGATTTGAGATGGGTATGGCTTGTCATTTACGGAAAAATTGAATGTACTTGACGGGATTGTTCCGTGTTGTCACGATTGATGTCCGTGGCACATCGAGTTCGTGTGCTTCATCGCCAGAATTTCCTATGTGATAAGAATTATCATCCCAGCGTTCGGGGTGTACTGCTCAAAGCCCTTTGGAGGGCATACGTGTACATCTCTAGTACGTCGAATGACAAGCGGAGATAGGCACATAATCTAGTTTGAGTTTTTCAAGAGATGGCCAATAAATCTTGCAGATTAGAAACCGTTCGGATCGGATGCGAACCTATTAAGAAGTCATACAGACAAGGCGTAGGCCTTAAGAACTTCGAACTGATAATAGGTTTACACTGAGAGTCATACTCTGGGAGAGTGTTGGTAAGCATAGAAATTATAGTAGGCCAAATTCTTGATACTCCAGTGGCACGGAGGTATCGATCAAAATTGGTCTAGTGGCGATTAAGCTCGAATTATCGCAAGAGCTTAAATGGGGCTCTTGATGAATCCCGCAAGTCTGGCATGAGGAAGCATTGTCAATTTCCTCAACCGACGGAAGTTCGGTTGACGTTAAGCTCTACTATTTCGGGAAACCGATAAATGTATCAAAGTGGGATGCCCAAGAGCTTAGCCATAGTTGGACTGTGATACTGTGATCGTTAGAGCACTAAGCGGGAACCTAGCATGAACCTGGGTTCACTTAGGGAAGAGGAGATCTCGTGAAGCACAAACAACCCGCCCTGTTCAAGGATATTATTGTAATGGACAACTTGAACTGAATTCCGGGACGGAATTCTCTTAACGGGGGGAGAATGTAACATCCGGCAAAAATCGATGTGATTCCGTACGTAATTAGTATATGTAATTAACGGTTTAAGTGCGTATTTAAATTAATTGGATTAATTTAGCCTTAGAGAATAGCAAATTCCCCATAAGATGCATAGGAATGCATGTGTTTAATCTGAAGCATGGCGAAATCGCGTGCAAATTAACTTGTGTTTGAACGGACGTTGGTGATTACCCGGTCAAAATTAAATAAACGAAAAGGATCTCGGACACCCAGGATATAAAATAAAGGGTATCTTCACAAATATAATGTGTTTTGGAACTCCAAAACCATAAGTGACAACATTCCATACAAGTCTCCCGGTAACGAATAAAGTGCGTGTACCGCACCCGGTACACGTATAACTTATAATTTCACCCGACAAGAGCCTAAATAACCAATCAACACTTAAACTAGGCTATGTTTAAGGGGTATTTTAGGTTATTTTAATGTCCAAATAACGCGTAAATAAAATCCGATTAATACCCGAACGTTAAAGTATGAAGCTTAACATATTATGTAACAAATATTTTGTGTTGTGAACCCACTAAAACCCACCCAAAATCGGCCCTAACCCCTCCCCATGATTAAAATCTTCTTTTTTGTACACATGATCTAAGTTAGATATGAGGAGATATGGTGCAATCTATAATATGATTTTATAAAAGATTGTATGTCCTTAATAGATCTATGCAATTCTTTTTTTTCTTTAAACTCACGGCTACAAACATCCTGTATCAATCACCAAAGATCATCTAAATCTCCTAGTACACACATGTGCTTATTATATGAGATAAAAATCTAATATTGGATACCTTATGATCTTGGAAGATTATTTAGAGATATGGAAAGATTATAAAAAGATCATAAGACTCAAACACTTGATCAAAACTCTTTCTTTTCTTTTCTTTGAGCCGTGAGCAAGCAACAAGCATACCCACACCTCTTTCAAGTTCAAACACTTCAAATTCCTACACAAAACATCCATCTTCCAAACCCCCATTGTGTGTTTCAAGCTTGGAGCTTAACCACATAGGAAGAACACACAAAACTCCATCAAAATCAAGCATTTTTAGCTTCCCTAGCCTTGTGCTAGTTGTAAGTATCTTTCATCTTGATCTTGCTTTTAAAAGTTTATGTTTTGGGGTTTTTGATGCAAGTTGTACACAAATGTTTAACAAGGTTTTTAACATAAGATGTGATGTGTTTTATCAAGTTAAAATGGGTGTTTAAAACTAGTGTTTTGGGCCGTGGGTTTGATGATGATGGATGATGATGTTTTGAGTTTATAAAAGTAACATAATCATGTTTAAAATGTTGATCAAAGCATAGATTGTTATGGTAACTTGAATACACTTGAAAGTGATGTTGATCATCTTAAAATGATTATCTAAAGCTTAATATCATGTTGATCTTGTGAGAAATGTTGAAATATAAAGTTTACATAACATAAGAAACAAACATAATGTTAACATTTTGGGCAAATTGGACTTAATACCCAAATTACACCTATTATTATCCTTAAGTAAGTTATTATGGACTTTGGACAAAGTTAGAACATAATAATAACCTTCCATGACAAAGTTGATTTAATCAAGATTACTAGTTTTGTAAGAAATTGTCACTTTTGGAAGTTCAAGGATAAAAATGTAACTTTTGAAAGTTTTGGGTGTTATTTGGAAGCTTTAAAAGTTAAAGGGTGAAAAGTGTTATTTTAGAAAGTTAAGTCCAAAAATGTGACATTTAAAAGTTTGGTGTTGAAAATGTAAACTTGGATAGTCAAAGGTGGATTATGGAAAATATTTCCAAGACTTACAAAAATAATGTATTTTTGTATTAAATGTTATTTTTATAAAATTAGGATTTTATAAAAATACAAGTTACCAAAGGTTTTGGAAAAATAAAAACTAGGGATTTTATTACAAAAATTGGTAATTTTAAAGACTTAGTAAAGTTTTATAAAAATGAACATTTTTATATTTATGGGAATATAAAAATGTTGGAGCGTTTTGGGGTTAAAACAACTAAGTCTTGGTTTTGGAAATACAAAACTTATTTTATAAATTTCCAAATAAAATATGGTGAAATTAATGGTGATTAATTTCGAGTAAATCATATTGTCGGAAATTTGATATGAATAACTAAATACATATATATTTTCGGAAGT
This sequence comes from Ambrosia artemisiifolia, assembly GCA_032199755.1. Lineage (NCBI taxonomy): Eukaryota > Viridiplantae > Streptophyta > Magnoliopsida > Asterales > Asteraceae > Ambrosia > Ambrosia artemisiifolia. The sequence continues at coordinate 27,782,165 of CM063524.1, read as the reverse complement.
AGGAAAATAATATTCGACGTGAAGTATTTATTTCTACAAAATATATATATACGTAACTTATATTATTCGTAGAGCGAAAATATATAAGTTAAACGTTCGGACATGAATATGTTTTAACACGACAAGTTATCGGACAAGATGTAGAACGGACGAGAAAATATATATCGTACGAGATACGAATATATATTACGTCAAGGAAATATATATTTTATGAGATAAAATATATGAACTATCATGGGTGAAAAGTATATATAACACTTTCCTAAGTCGAATCGGCAAGATCTTAGTATATTTATTTGAATGGGAAAATAAATATATGGAACAGTGAGTCGAGTCGAGGGAATATCAAATCGACAAGATCCTAGTATATTTATTTAATGGGAAAATAAATATACGGTAAAGTGAGTCGAGGCGAGTGTTGGAAAATGAAATCTCGATCGACAAGATCCTAGTATATTTATTTAATGGGAAAATAAATATACGGTAAAGTGAGTCGAGGCGAGTGTTGGAAAATGAAATCTCGATCGACAAGATCCTAGTATAACTACTTAATGGGAAAGTAATTATGCGGTAAAGTGAGTCGAGTCGGAGATAAGTTTATCCGAGTTAGTAAATATGTTGAAAACACATATATTAAATAATAAGATCATGATGTGATAAAATCGGGAAATGATCTTAGTTCGCGGCGACGAACCTAACTAACTTCAAGGATAATGTTGATATGTTTATTAAACATAAGTTAAGTGAAACTTATAACGGGGGGTAATCCATCACCAACGGACCTAGACACATGTTTTAAACGGGGAATTGTATAACAATTGTGTTGTTGGGAGTTGGGTGTACAACTTGCCGGTAAAACACACATGATAGGCTTAGTGACTCATACGTCTAAGAACGCCTGTAGGTATTTGACCTTGGATATCTGCTATTCTCTGGTATTTGTGCATGCTAAGTTTGAGGTGAGTTTTCACGGCCCCATTTTAAACTGTTTTTACGTTTTTGGGGGAAAGATATGTTTTGTTAAATTGCTGTAACATGTGGAATATAATATTTAGCACGATGGGTACCTGGGTAACTAGAAACCACTTGGGGTAAGACCTCGCTGTTTACTGTAACCATTAATTCAGGGAAATGAAACCAAAGGGATATCTGGGTAGTACTATCGGTGCCTGACAAGGCCCACCTCTGGTTGATAGCGTCAACCCGGTAAAGACAAGAGGTGCATGTATTCTGAACTGAGTTGTTGTCCAAGAAGCAACTCGCGGGGCAATCTGTTGTATAGTCTTGGTTTGGTTATGGGCCCGGGAGGGAGTCGCCATCGTCATGTAGGAGCTAGCTACTCCACATATATGACACTACTTATATTATATTTCCGTTACATGCCGGTATTGCAATGTTTTGCTATGTGAAATTAAAACCTGTGAACTCACCAATATGTATATATTGACGTGTCTTTTAAACATATCTTTCAGGCAATTAGGCTGCTGAAGGGAATGGCTAGTGCGGGGGAAACGGGGACGTCGGTCTTTTGGGGGTTTTACTTTTATTTTCCGTAGGTTCGGAATATAGTCGAAAAACCCTTTTGTTTAAACTAAACTTGTATGGATGTGTACGTTTGGAACAACGAAAACATCTTACGACGTCTTAATAATATGATCTTTTCTAAATAATTATTGTTTGTGTTAATCTCGACTTTGATATACTTTTCGAGCGTTGCGCCACGTGTTTCCGCCGTTGGCGTGGTGTGACAAATCTTCTGAGCAACACAAGCTACATTCCCAGTTGTGATCTCTTGAACACCGAGTTGCATCCCCGTCCAATCATATCCTTCATCTTTTTGTATCACCAACGCCTGATTTTGAGTTTCAGTTTGTGTTTGGCTATTTGGTGTTGAGATAGGAATGATGGTTCTGGTTGGGTTATGTGGTGTTTGAGTTTGAGTCTGGTTAGGTGTAGTTGTCTGTCTTGCAGAGTTGTTCTGTGAGGTGTTTTATCGGTTTTGGTAATTGTTTTGATTTTGATAGTTATTGTTGTTCTGGCTTTGATAGGTTACTTGGTTCTGAGACTGACGGTTTTGGTAGCTTGAGTTGAATGGATTCCTGTTACCTTGTTCAGCTGGCTGTGTGCAATCCCTCTTGAAATGGCCTTTAGCACCACAATTAAAACAAGTGACTTTGGCTTTGTTGAAGCCATATGTGGTGTTGGGTGATGTAGCCAGATCAGTTCTTCCGGTCTTTTCAATAAATTCAGTTACTCGTCTCATAACACTTGCAAAAGCCCATTGTATATCGATAAGATCCATCTCTTCCTTATCAATCTAAGCATAGTCCTCATTGGTTAGATTGTTGTTACCAATTTGACTAGCTACCAAACCATTGTATGAGGCAACCATTGCTGAAACCATGGCAATGTGCTGCTGAGCAACCTCAACTGTGACATTGTTCATGTTGGATGTTTCCAACACTACTGGACTTTGACCGGTTTGGTTTTGATTCATCTGTGGAATGTAGGTTTGTTGTTGAGATTGATTCATGCTAGCTGTGTAACATGTTGTTTGTTACATTGGTGAATAAGGTGGAATGAAAGAATTAGTGTATGATGGTGGTGGTGTGTATGATGGTGGTGTGTAGGATGAAGTTTGAGCAAGGTAGTTGATTGGATATTTAGGTTGTTCCATAACACTTGAAACACAAGCAATGTGTGGAGCAACTGTACCACCAACACTTGAGCTAGCCACAGCAGAAGATGTACTAGCATGATACAACTCTGGGTTCTGAGGAAATTGTGATCTCTTTGCTTTCCTCTTCTCTTCTAACTCGTTGTTCTCTAGTTTCTGAATTAACTCATTGATGGTCCAGTATTGATAAGCATCTTTCTCCGTTAAGACCTCAATATGTTGGTTCCAATATGGTGGTAGAGAATCAGCAAATTTGTCTACCAACTCGGACATTGGAATCTGAATCTCATAGTTGGACAATTCAGCTAACAAATGACAATATCTCGGAGTCAGCTCCTTTAGAGTCTCATTTCCAACATAACTGAAGTTCTCAAATTCCTTCTTCAATTCTTCTATCCTCAACCTTCTGGTTTTCTCATTCCCATCATGACGATTCTTCAACATATCCCACAGTTGTTTGGAATTAGTACAAGATCCAAACTGGTGTAGAAGATCATTATTGATAGCTTGAGATAGTTGGGAGAACGCCTTCTTCTCCACCGCAAACTTCTTCTTTTTCATCCTCAGCTAAACTCTCGAGCGGAATTGGTTCACCTGTATTCTCCAACACTGGTGCAACATATCCCTTAGCAATCATCTGCCACGCCTCTGTAACTTCTAGTCCCATCCCTTCCAAATGATTCTTGAACTTTTTCTGCCATTGATTATACTCTTGCATCTCCATCAGCTTCGGTGGTCTGTTTCCACTACCTGAAGACAAATAATTTATTAGTGTGGAAATAGAATTTGTAGTTTAAGTGTGTATCGCTGCTGCTGCAACGCCCCAATAATCGTTCATTGGTTGTTGTGGAGGTTGAGCAACATTCTGCGGAATCGAACTACTCATCGCGAGATAATTGATCGGCTGAGATGGTTGAGATTTCGTCTTTTGAGCAGCTACACTCCAAGGGTCCATGGTAACGTGTTGTTGTTGTGTTGTACCAAGCATAGGTGTTGTCGGAAATCCCCACATATCGTCTAGGAAGTTGGAAATGCAAAACACTTAGAAAAATTTCAAACAGATTCTACGTTGGACCCTATCAAAATTGACGGGGGTACGAATGTGGAATAAATTCCAGGTTCGACCCTTAGTCTGACTTGAATGTAGAAAATGTAAAAACTCTTACCCACGTTCAACCACTAAACTCCACGTTCGACCTCTCGTAAGGTCGAATGTAAAAACATTGATCGAATGTGAAAAACAACACACTGAAATTCTAGGTTCTACCTAAATATACCCACTTTCGACCTGAAAATGCTAGGTTTGACCCCAAAAATCACACGTTCAACCCCTCTCTCTTAGGTTCGACCTGACCCATTTGAAAAACGGTTATTCTTTGAAAATCAGTTATTTTGATCCCAATTTTTCAAAAGTTGATGAATTTTGATGATGTTAATCAGGTTTTGCTTCGGAATTGATTTGGAACAACTTTAATGAATGGAAAACTTGATTTTATCCATGAAATCTAATCTAAATCAATCAATTTTCATCAAAAACCATTGTTCATTCAAAACAGAAAATTTTTGATCAACTTTGGGTCCAAATCAGTTCAAAAACAATCAATTTGTAGTTGTATGATCTGTAAAGGCTCTGATACCACTTTGTAGAGGATCGTTTTCACAAAAACAGTTTAGATGATCATACAAGTCTACCAATCTAGGTGCGGAAACCCTTGATCAGTTACAAAATGATAGCTAACGAATCAAACAATCAAATTCACCTTTTCAATCTCCATTTTCATTAATTAACTTGATAATGATCTTTACAATTGAGTTTAGAAGTTAATAAAACACTTAGACAATGATCAAACCCTAGAGAGAGAACCTAGACTGAAAACACTGACTCAAATGGCAAAAGTTATAAAGCAAAAAAAAAATTCAGGCTTATATACTACTGCACATTCGCCCCTTTGATAAGGTCGAATTTGTAGGTTCCGCCGACACGATGGTACGAATCAAGCACATGTCTTTCAGTCTTCAAGGTTCGACCACTTCTATCCACATTCGCCCTTACTGTTCCACATTCGACCCTCCATATAACCGCAAAGATAGCAAACGTGGAAGGTTACTCGCCTACCGATAACCTATCGAACACAAAGTTACGAGTGTTTGAGTGTGGTTACACATGTTTATTATCCTAAACCATTGTACTCTACAATGACCTAGGTGTCATCTCATGGAAGTGTACTCGACACAAATAGACCATGTAGGACCCATTCAATAGTTGGTGATTAGTTAATGATACAACATGTCAAAACCTTTAATACGAGTTTCCATCACACATTGCACACAAGAAACCTATCATGTCATCTACATCATATAAATAACATGTACACATGTTCTCGTATAGAATTTCACAACTTATAACTTAATGATACAATCAAATCATCACATATTCAATACATCTCAATCCTGCATTTTCTGGACAGATTTTAGGTTACGAAAACCAATTTTTATAAAATACCAAATCAACTCCTCAAGTCCCCAAAATTTTCCAGAGATGTCCCATAAGTTTATTAGTGACTTACTATTTTTATTTCTTTTCAAAAACACATCAAGATTTTATGAAAAATAATTTAGTTCAGCCACCTCCAGAAAAGCGTGCTGTTGACAGCAGCATACATAAAAATTCATTAAAAATCATAGACTTATCCAAACGAGATGAATCCACTTGGAAAAGCTTAGAAATTCATACACGCAACTACTGTCCAAAATTCACGACAAATTAACTTGTAAAACTCAACTTACAACCCTTTAAAGTTGACCCATTTTTCACCTCCGAAAATCAGATTTGACTTCTAAACTCATAAAATCATGAAACCATAACAAAACAAGTCTAAAACGCATGATTTTGGACTTTTTGAAAACCTAACATCATAACCCATGTTCTAGTATCAGAAAACCATCGAATTTATCAAGCTATCCACAATACAACAGCCCTACAAGTTGCTACAACGAATCTGCCTGAAATCAGAATTTTCATAACATGATACTCATGAACCCTAATCATTCTCAATAACCCATAATCATATAATAAACTCATATTAACGAAATCAAATCAATATTATCACGTTTGAATCCAGGTATTTATGTACAAATAACCCTAGTTATGATTACTATCAACAATACTCATCAACATTCACAATAAACATCCAAGATTTCACACACCCTAATGATTTGTGATTTTTATTGAAGAGTTTTTAGGGTTTTTACAACTTTTCAAGCATTATGATTCATCATATAATATATAAAACATATACCTTGCAATGCTAGGATCCTTAAAACCTCAAGATAGCACCCGAATTAACTTAGATTGGTAAAGAAAATTGATGAAAAATTGAAAGTGAAGGTGATGGTGGGTCTTTGGTTGTTCACGGCGCAACAAGGGGTTCTAGGGTTTGTGTTTTTTTTTTTGGTAAATAATATACTAGAGTTAGGATCATGGGCCAAGGTTACGGGTTTATGGGCCTTTTCTTGATAAACTGACCAGTTAATACGGTTTTAATCCCGAGAATAGTCTCAATAATATTATTCATACAAACTTATTTAAAAACTATTGTTTTTATCATCTCATAACATGTTAATTACAGAATGCACATAATTCGTAGGGTTTACGTACTGACTATCTATTAAAACAGTAATCCACATAAACATGTAATTCACATTCATCATCACCCAATTGATCATATAATTATGTATGCTTGACAAATCACCAACGTTCGGGATACAAGACTCGTGTGTGTGTCAAGACAAAACCTTCCTAGTTATAACGTACGTTAATATCATCTAACATATGTTATTATCCCATAACATATCGAAAGACCTTCTTAACTAGCCCTAGTTAAGTGTTTAGTCGTGAATGTACATGCAAGTTAACTAGAGTTCAGTAAAAGTAATATCCTGAAAATGCGGGGTGTCACATCATCCCCAAGTTGAAAAGAATTTCGTCTCGAAATTCTACACATGGGGTGCCTACTTCTATTATATCTGATCGCGACTCGCGATTTACTTCTCATTTTTGGACTACTCTACAAGACGCATTGGGAACTCGTTTAGAAATGAGCACAGCCTATCACCCTCAAACGGATGGACAAAGTGAACGTACCATCCAAACATTGGAAATATACTACGGACTTGCGTGGTGGATTTTGGCAACAGTTGGGATAAACACTTGCCTTTGATCAAATTCTCATATAACAAAAGTTACCACACTTCTAGTCAGTGTACGCCTTTTGAGGCATTATATGGACGTAAGTGTAGGTCTCCTATCTGTTAAGTTGGGAATAGCTAACTGAAAGGTCCCAAACATGTGCATGAAACTTCTGAGAAGATAGTGCAAATCAGAAACCGTATGGCTATTGCTCGTGATCGATAGAAAAACTACGCTGATAAGCGTAGGAAACCTTTGGAGTTCCAGGTTGGGGACAAGGTACTATTAAAGGTGTCGCCTTGGAAAGGAGTGATTCGATTTGGGAAACGGGGAAAGTTGAACCCACGATATGTTAGACCGTTCGAGATTGTTGAAAGAATCGGTCCAGTAACTTACAGGTTAAACCTGCCTAACAAACCCAGTGGAGTGCACAATACATTCCACGTATCGAACTTAAATAAATGTCTGTCTGATGCAACATTGGTGGTGCCACTGTAAGAGATCCAGGTGGACGAACAGTTACGGTTTGTGGAAGAACCGGTGGAGATTCTTTAGTATGGTGTCAAGAAACTCAGACTGAGTACTATACCTATTGTGAAGGTACGATGGAATTCCCGTCTAGGACCGGAATACACATGGGAACGAAGGGATCAAATGCGGCTCAAATACCTATATCTCTTTAATGAACTTGAACCTGTGCATAGACCAAACGCTAAACGTAAAGCAGCTCGCTCAAAGTGAATTTTGAGGCGAAATTCCTTTCAACTTGGGGATGATGTGACATCCGGGAACCAAGCACACATTGTTACACTGGCTTTACTGTTTACTTACTGAATTTCAGGACGAAATTCTTTTCATCTTGGGGATGATGTGACACCCCGCATTTTCAAGTTCATACTTTAACTAAACTCTAGTTAACTTATACATGTATTGGTAGCATTTTACTTGACTAGAGTTAGTTAAGTGAGTCACACGATACACGGTTATAAGTGAACAACTGCATACACGAGTCTTGAACCCTAAACGTTGGTGAAACAATAAAACAAATAAATGTAGAATAGCTCGTTTGATACTCTTTGCAATTATGTGCTTATGTGAATTTATTTGTGAACTTATGTGACATTACATTTTATTACGCGTAACACGGTATCGAGTACGTAACGGACACTTGACAAACTGAGGATCATATATAAGTTATAAAATATCGGGTTAAATATTTTATAGATTTAATATATATCATGTATAAACTATTACATGAAATTATTTAGAATTAAGCGTAACTAATTTTTATATGCGAGTATACATGGTTGGATCCGTAACCGATTTTAGCCAACACACATAATAAAATATTTGGGTTAGAATATTTATTAATTAAGATTATTATTATATTCGTTGAATACAAAATAATATAAAAAAAAGGTATATACATTGTGTTAGTCTTGGCTCGTTGACCAAGCTAACATCACCATAGAGGTGAAATAAATGTCTGCTCAAAATTAAGAGCCAAATTGTCAAGTGGCGACAAAAAAAAAATAAATAAACAAATATGAACTCTTGATGTTAGATATAAGCCCATAAAAAAACAAAAGAAATAACACATCAGGTTAAAGGGGAACGCGGCTGCAAGGCTGCTAAATTTCGTGAGGCAACAAGGGCCAACAGGGCTCCCAGGCCCATTTCGCCAATGACTTTTATTTAAAACGTGTTTTACTTCATCTTTAACCTATTAACCAACCCTAAAGCGCCCCTACCTGCATAATTACAAAAATTAAACCCCTACTCTTTGCCATAAACCTAATCTAAAGATCCTAGGAGCTTGAGAAGGCATAGGATCAATTGGTTGAAGAGCTTAAGGTATATTAATCCTTCTTATATGTGTTAATCCTTTTTAATCATGTTTTAAAACACCGCAAACTTGTTTGTCCAGATCTGATGTGGGTCTATAATGATCAAAACATAAGTTTTATAAAAGATTAACATATTAAACATTAAGCTTTGTGATTATTATGTGGTGTGTTACATGTTGATGCATGGTTTTGATTTATAAATATGTAGGATTTATAAATAATAATATTTGTGATAAAAACTTGCATGTTGGGACTGTTATGTTGTATGATCATGATGTGTTACATGTTTATGGTAATATTTAGGCGATAATATGGTCATACGATGCGTTATGGATGAGTTCTTAACATAACTAAAAACGGACAGAATCTGAATGTCGACTTATAGGCTCTGTATCATGACTCTAATGTATCTATTTTAATCGGTTCTTTCAATGTGCATGTCTTACATGGTCTTAGCTTTCTGGAATGTGTAAGATCTTGAGATTTGGCGTTCGTTTGATATGTTTTTGGAATTTCATTTGAATAAGGGTTTGAACTGATTTTTGGATTAAAAACTTAGGTCAAATTTATTCAACTGTAACTCGAATTCTATAAAGAGTTAGGTTATGAAATTTGGACTGTAGGTTTATATGGGAATAATTCGGCTTTTCCAGTTAAATTTATCCTGTTTGGATGACTACACAATTTTTGAGAATTTTTATCGTAAACTGACCTGATGTGAACGTTTTTAGAACTTAGCTATAGAAATTGATTTTTCATAATTTTTCAACAAGGTGTTGTGGCAAAACAAAAATAGTGGAACGACAAATGAACTCATAGGAATATTCTGTAAAATTTTATTTACCTAATTCTTTGTGAAAGTACTTTTAGAAAAATCGTTTTGGCGGTGTACAATCTGTCCTAAAAACACAGATTGTGACGTAAATGCATATGTGCTTATTTGAGGTCTTATATGCTTTGATTGTGACTTGAACTTGCGTGTACATATGAGATGTAAATGACTCGTAAGATTGATGATAAACATATCGTTCACCAACGGGTTCGTAGGGTTTACTTGTACATGTAGTTACACTTTTTGTCACTTAAATGGTTTCACAACATTAAACGTTTTGGACAAATGGGTTATGTGGTGTATTGCATGTACACACGTACTCACATGATATCACATGTAATAGGGAGTCAGTAGCACGTCCTTATTTGTGATGTTTGGATTTTAACTTGCAACCTAAGGCGAGTTTCACTACTTTTTCTCAAAAGCATGCCTCTTTGGTTGGAGACACGCATAATAATTCCTGGTTGGGAATTACTTACTATTCTAGTCCGGTTTAGGATTACTTTTACATCCCGGGTTTTGGGGTGCTTTGTCTCCTTGTGTGGGTCAGGTTTTGACTCCTTGTGTGGGTCGGGTTTTGCTAGTTCGCAATCTTTGTCCTTGATGAACTAAACCAGCACTATCATTGTAAGTCCTTCACATACCGAATGAGTTGCCGGGTTGGCAAGCGGATTACTAGTTGATAGCGCTATCAGGTTTGACAAACCTCACACCGGCTCAGGGGAGTGCGGGAGTGAACTGTGACTTAACACATTATCATTGTTGATAGGCAATGATGCAAGGCAATCTGCTCACATTTGTGACAACACGTACATTAGCAGTTCGGTATATCAGTGTTAGTTATCATGAGTGGGTTAGCTACCCCTGGCATGCGATGAACTAGCGGTTACATGGTTTTGAAAACCTACGCTCTTACTAACTTTGCTTTGTAAACTCACCAACATTGTTTGTTGACCCACTATGTACATGCGTTTGCAGGTAGTTAGCTTCCGGTGCCACGATTAAAAAGCACTGCACGTTTCACTGTATTTGGGTCTAGTGCATACACCTAAACTACATTATATGCTTTTATGTCTTCTTTCATATGGTTTTATCTTGGGCGCGTTGTTTTGCGCATGGTTTTGAAACGTCTATGTTTTGTTTACGCTTCCTCAACTTATCTAAACTTTTTGGTTAAACACTAAACTTGATTTTCTAAAATGAACTAAATGGTTTGGACATTTAGAGTTCGTTCATATGACGTATGGCTATGGGATCCTGGTGTGTCACGCACCTCGCGGTATAAACTCCGAAGTGGAAATTTGAGGGTGTGACAGATTGCATGCCAAAAATTCCTTGTACGAGCAACCATTCAGTACCTCCTCAGTCTCTGTGCCACTTCTAGTCCTAGCACCATATCCACTGCTACCGCTACCTCCGACGCCAACACCAGATCCTCCACTAGTGCCTTTTCGGGTTGCCTTATACTATGCAATAGCAGCTACAACTTGTTGTGAAACCAACTGCACAATGTCTTCAGGGGTCATCGGCTTTGCTTCTCTAGAGTTATTGTGAGTAGACCTCGTTGTTGGTGCCATGTCTTCACCCAAATCTGCTTGATAAAAAAACAGATAAGACCATGTATCCAAAGAAATCACGCATAGAAGTTAAGCAATGCACAAAGACTCCTAAAGTATAAATGAGTGGACCTTAGGTTATAGTCTAGGTATGAGACCTAATTCTCTATAACCAATGGCTCTAATACCAATCTGTCAGACCCCGCCTAAGGCGGAAACGTGAGGTGAGATGAACATGGTGATCACAAACATTGTGTATGAGAAATACTAATGACATTTATTTCATCAAACACATAAGTCACATAGTCGAATTCAGATTTCAAATCTTAGAAAATGTTTCAAGTGACTACATCAAAATAACAAAACAAGAGACTTCTACAGGCATTCCTAAGCTTGCCTTCTTATTATCCTTACTTGGTTCCTGAAAAACATGCTTAAATGTGTCAACTAAAAAGTTGGTGAGTCCGTAGGTTTTGTGGACTCGATAACAGTTTGTTGCTCAGAAAGTTTTGTTGTTTGTGTCCATGCAAAGTTACCTTGAGCACCATAACCAAACCACGACATTCGTGTGCACCGCGCCCCAATGCCTTGTCACGGGACATTGTAAATTATGGATAATATACATCCATATGTTTTAGCGCGACTAATAGTGAAAGGGGTGTTGAACCAAATAGTACTATTCATATAATCCACGGCTTATTGCTAAGCTAATGGTTATAGTTGTCCGGCGAATTTGTTGTCTTTGACAATTGTGGGTCTAACTCATGTAACATATTGTTCTCATGTACATATGTGGGTCTGTAGCATGTTTCTCCGACGAAGATGTAAAACAGTAAAACAATAAAAGGGGCCACGAACTCACCTGATGTCTGGTTATGTAGTCTAGCAAAGCAGAAAGATTGAAGCAACTACTGTCCCGACAAAAAGTGTCATATAACATCAAAGACATCTTAAGTTTTATATACTTGTCGTTTACCCTAAAAGTTGTTCACCCGACTTGTGGACCCTTGTGCAATGTATATGTGGGGCCATTGCACGTGATAATTACTACGCATCTTAATTGTATCTTTGTAAAGTATATTGTTTTGTGTAATCTGGAAATTTTAAATATGTGCAACATTATATGTGATCGTGTATGTTTTGATCCAAAAATCGGTTCCTTGAAAACTATTAAAGCCAAGAGGGGTTTATAAAACATTAATCATGATGAGGGTGCGTTCACTAAACTGATTTGTGTCACATAAGTGTGTGGTATGCATACATGCGGTTATATATGAGTGTACATGTGTGTGCTTCAAAATCAATCAACAATAAACAAGACAATGCCTTTAGAAACCATTAACTTGTATGCAAGATAGGGTTGATTACTAGACGATTAAGGGTCGAAGGTCGGGTAGACATGATAACCGATGGATTTACAATAAAACTAGATGTGTCGGTTAGTCAAATAGGTACCTAGTTGACGCAAGTGTGTGACCGAATGATTAAACCTTCTAGCCTCCAATTGAGTTTCCAAATCTTAAGTCTTGAAGCTTGAAAGGGAAGATGGGTTATGGTTTTGGTGTGTGGTGATTGGCCAAGAATAAGAACAATTGAAAAACAGAGGAGTTGTGAGAGTTTGATTGTGAGTTTATGTGTGTTGGTGCAAGTGATCAAGGGGTCTTTCATCCTCTTTATATAGGCTATCTTATGGCAAGCAAAAAGCATGATTCTTTGGTGTTTGGATAAAGATCAAAATAACCGTTTTTCAAAGTGTAACCGTTTTTTGAACATGGGAGGGTCGAATCTAGAGAGTAAACACCTGACCTTAACACACACACTGACCAACAACTCTAAACATGAAAACAAGCAAAACCCTTATATAGTGACTGCACATTCGCCCGTTTCTGGAGTACGAATGTGGACTTTGTCCACATTCGTCCATTCACACAGTACGAACATAGATAACCTTCTAAGTCCTTTTCACCTTCGCCCTTCTGTAAACACCTTCGACCATTTCTGTCTACCTACGACCTTCATATATCCACCTTCGACCTACAGAAATCTCTAACACATGTTAATATTACAATCCGAAGCATTAGGCGCATAAAGTGCATCTACAAAGTCCCCCTCGACTATTGCTCGGATTGCCTTCTCGCTTCATCCATCTCTAAGTTCATCAACTTGATCCTCAACTGTTTCTTTTGGTCTTTTGTCATCTCCGGTTCAAGTTTCCTCTTCGTAGATTGCTTTGGTACTTCAGCTACCTTCACCTGCTTGCCCAACTTATGTTCAAGGTTGCTACCGGAATTGATATCATAAGCAAAGCATACTCCGACAACCTGTTGATACTTCTTAGCTTGTGATGCGTCATTGGGATCGCTATAAATCGGGTTGTAGTACAGCATGATGATGTCTTCAAATGTACAGTTAATGAGCCACGTCGGGTCAAAAACATGTATCTTCTTATACGAATCCTTCCCATCTCTCAGAACAATAACTGCTTCACATTCCTCCAATCGTAATACCAGAAAATAAAATCTTCATTGAAGTGTTGTTGAATTGGCATTAAAGGAATCTTTCTCATAACTTCAGGATGAAACACATCAGAGGGAAGCAAAGAAGAAAGCTGAAAATAGAAGCGAAGAGTTTATTAAAAAAGGTGTTTGGTGAAGAGAAACAGAAATCATCTGAACAGAATGATGAGCTAAAGGCTCTGTTGAAGAAGTTGAAAGAAACTGATGATAAGAGACCGAAACCGGAAGCACAGGGTGGATTCTACAGATATCACAACCAAAAGTTTAAAGGCAGAGCTCTTGGTTGGAAGTATCTTAGAAATCTGAAATGCATTGCAGTCAAATGGGAAATTGGAATTCTGTATTTCTACAGATTCTATGACTTGCTAACTCTACCGTACTGGGCAGTGAGAGATATATGCAGATTCAGGATGACTGGTGCGTCTGTGAATAATACAGCGGTTGGATGGTTTACTGATAGATTGATTTGGGAGAGTAGGACAAAGTGGAGTATGTTTAACCCACAATACCCAAGAAGGAAGGTTCATAGGGATGTTGATCCAAAGACGGGTAAGAAGCGAGTGACATTGATATACAAAGCTCCTGAAGTTATGAGAAAGATTCCTTTAATTTCAACAACACTTCAGTGAAGATTTTATTTTCTGGTATTACGATTGGAGGAATGCTGAAGCAGTTATTGTTCTGAGAGATGGGAAGGATTCGTATAAGAAGATACATGTTTTTGACCCGACGTGGCTCATTAACTGTACATTTGAAGACATCATCATGCTGTACTACAACCCGATTTATAGCGATCCCAATGACGCATCACAAGCTAAGAAGTATCAACAGGTTGTCGGAGTATGCTTTGCTTATGATATCAACTCCGGTAGCAACCTTGAACAGAAGTTGGGCAAGCAGGTGAAGGTAGCTGAAGTACCGAAGCAATCTACGAAGAGGAAACTTGAACCGGAGATGACAAAAGACCAAAAGAAACAGCTGAGGATCAAGTTGATGAACTTAGAGATGGATGAAGCGAGAAGACAATCCGAGCAATAGTCGAGGGGGAGTTTGTAGATGCACTTTATGCGACTAATGCTTCGGATTGTAATATTAACATGTGTTAGAGATTTCTGTAGGTCGAAGGTGGATATATGAAGGTCGAAGGTAGACAAAAATGGTCGATGGTGATTACAGAAGGGCGAAGGTGGAAAGGACTTAGAAGGTTATCTATGTTCGTACTGTGTGAATGGACGAATGTGGACAAAGTCCACATTCGTACTCCAGAAACGGGCGAATGTGCAGTCACTATATAAGGGTTTTGCTTGTTTTCATGTTTAGAGTTGTTGGTCAGTGTGTGTGTTAAGGTCAGGTGTTTGCTCTCTAGATTCGACCCTCGCATGTTCAAAAAACGGTTACACTTTCAAAAACGGTTATTTTGATCTGAAATTTTCAAAAGTTAATGGATTTTGATGATCTTTATCAGGTTATGATTCGGAATTGATTTGGAACAACTCTAATTCTTCGAATTGTTGATTTTAACCACGAATTGTTGTCCAAAACCTTCAAATTGTATCAAAAACCATTTTTCAATGAAAACAGAGAAAATTTGATCAAAATAGGATCCAAATCAGTTCTGAGATTATCAATTTGTTGTTGTATGATCTCTATGGCTCTGATACCACTTTGTAATTGAAGAATTTTAGCTTTAAACAGGAAATCTGATCATACAAGGCACTATTCCAGGTGCGGAAACCCTAGAACAGAACAAAATGATACACGAATCACAACACACGAATTACGCTTTTCAAGATCATTTTCATAGATAACTTGCTTAATATTGATTACATAAACTGATTACAAGTTAATCTAATGACTTTCACACACACTCAATCTAGAGAGCAAACACCTGACCTTAACACACACACTGACCAACAACTCTAAACATGAAAACAAGCAAAACCCTTATATAGTGACTGCACATTCGCCCGTTTCTGGAGTACGAATGTGGACTTTGTCCACATTCGTCCATTCACACAGTACGAACATAGATAACCTTCTAAGTCCTTTCCACCTTCGCCCTTCTGTAATCACCTTCGACCATTTCTGTCTACCTTTGACCTTCATATATCCACCTTCGACCTACAAAAATCTCAAACACATGTTAATATTACATTCCGAAGCATTAGTCGCATAAAGTGCATCGGGTCATATTTCTCACCTTCGATTTGTTGGGGGTACGAAAGTGGAAATCAGAGGGACGAAAGTGAGCAGTTTTTGGTCGAAAGTGGTTTTTATCTTTGATATTCTACATTCGGGTCTTCTTATTGGGCGAACGTAGAAGATTTGTGGTGAAAATTTTCAAGTGTGTTGAATTTCTAACTTTTTGAACAACATGTGGGGATTTCCAACTACACCGAGACCGGGGACAACACAACAAAAACAAGTGACCATGGACCCATGGACAGTAGCAGCTCAGAAATCGAACACTCAGTCTTCACAACAAATTAACTACTTAGCGATGACGAGTTCAATGCCTCAGAGCATTGCATCATCTTCACAACAACCTGCAGCAGATTATTGGGGAGTAGCAGCCGCGGTGGTAAACACTCAAACTACTAATGCTATTTCTACACTAACAATGATTTATCTTCAGGTAGCGGGAACAGACCACCCAAGCTAATGGAGATGCAGGAGTACAACCAGTGGCAGAAGAAATTCAAGATTCATCTTGAAGGCATGGGATTGGAAGGAACAAAGGTGTGGCAGATGATTGCAAAAGGATATGTGGCACCAGTGTTAGAGAATACCGGTGTGCAGATTCCTCTGGAGAGTTTGACTGATGACGAGAAGAAGAAATTCGCAGTGGAGAAGAAGGCGTATTCTCAGCTAACCCAAGCGATCACAAATGATTTGCTACATCAGTTTGGTTCATGTACTACCTCCAAACAATTATGGGATGTGCTAAAGAATCGTCATGATGGTAACGAGAAGACGAGAAGGTTGAGAATGGAAGAGCTGAGGAAAGAATTCGAGAACTTCAGCTATGTTGGGAATGAGACGCTGAAAGAGTTGAATCCCAGATACTGTCACTTGTTAACTGAATTGTCAAGTTATGACATTAAGATTCCTATGACAGATTTGGTGGACAAATTTGCTGATGCTTTACCACCGTACTGCGATTAACACATCAAGGTACTTAAAGAAAAAGACTCTTATAAGTACTGGACAATCAACGAGCTTATCCAAAAGCTGGAAAACAAAGAAATTGAGGAAAAGAGGAAGGCAAAAAGATCACAGATTCCTCAAAACCCAGAGTTGTACCATGCTAGTACTTCATCAACTGTGGGGAACTCAAGTCATGGAGGAACAGTTGCTCCTCATATAGCATGTGTCTCAAGCATTATGGAACCACCCTAACAACCGATCAACTATATAGCTCAAACCTCATCTTACACACCACCATCATACACACCACCACCACAACAATACACCAATTCTTTCATTTCACCATTTTCTTCAATGCAACAAGCCGCATGTTATTCTGCAAACCAACCACAACAACCTCAACAACAACAGTACATGACTCAGATGAATCAAACCAATCAGAAACCAGTAGTGTTGGAAACATCCAACATGAATAACGTTACTGTGGAAGTTGCTCAACAACACATTGCATTGGTTTCAGCAATGGTTGCCTCATATAACGGTTTAGTGGCAAGTCAAATTAGTAATAACAACTTGACCAATGAGGACTATGCACAAATCGATAAAGAAGAGATGGAGCTTATTGACATTCAGTGGGCTTTCGCAAGCATTATGAGGCCGGCAACAGAATTTGTGACACCCCGCATTTTCAGGATATTACTTTTACTGAACTCTAGTTAACTTTCATGTGCATTCGTGACTAAACACTTAACTAGGGTTAGCTAAGAAGGTCTTTCAATATGTTATGGGATAATAACATATGTTAGATGTTATTAACGCACGTATAACTAGGAAAATGGTTGTCTTGACACACATACGAATCCTATAACCCGAACGTTGGTGATTTGTTGGACATGCATGATTATGTGAACAATTGAGTGTTAATGTATGTGAATTAACACGTGTATGTAAGTTACATGCTTATGTGAATTATGGCGTATTAATTAACTTGTACGTAAACATTATGAGATACGTGCACCTATGATAAACACAATACATATTGATAAAACAGTGATGTTATAGATGTTAGTATGACTATTATTGTCGGGATGGATCTCGGGAGTTAATTAGGGCTAATGGGCTCAATTATCGGACAAAAACCCACCAAAGCCCGAAAGACTTGGCCCATGAGCCTAACCCTAACTTATCATTTATAAAAAAAAAAAAATAAAGAAACCCTAGACACACCATTTGCGCCGTGGGGGTTCTCACACACACACACACACTTTTTCACTTCAATCTTCTTCAATTTCTCATTTGATTCAAGTGATTTGGGTGGTATCTTGGAGTCTTAAGGAGCCTAGCATTGAAAGGTATATCGTTTAAGAGTTTTATGATTGTTATTAGTGTTTGAAAAGTTGTAAAAACCCTAAGAACTTGATATATAAAAATCGCAAATGATGATGTGTGTTAATATCTTGATTGTTTGTTGAATTGTTGATGAATATGGTTAATAGGAATCATGTCTAGGATGTATGGTATGTAAAAATCTGAGATTGAACATGTTAGTGTGATTGTTATTGTGCTAGTATAAGGTTATTGCATGATTATGGAGAATGAAGGTTGGTTAGGGTTTACAAAAGTCATGTTAATGAAGATTCTGATTTCTGGCAGATTGCTTGTAATGATTTGTGTGGCTGTTATGCGATTGTTAACATGGTCAATTGGATTATTTTCTGACTCTTAAACGTAACCTATGATGTTAGCTTTCCAAAAAGTCCAAAATCATGCGTTTTGGACCTGTTTTGATATATAAACAAGATTTTATAAGATTAAAGGTGTAATCTGATTTTCGGATCTGAAAAATGGACAAACTTTAAAGGGCTGTAACTCGAGTTTTATAAATCCGTTAATTATGAAATTTGGACAGGAGTTGAGTTTTGGAGTATACGAGCTTTTCCAATTGGATTCACCTCGTTTCGATGAGTCTAGAATTTTTAATGAATTTTTATGTAAGCTGCTGTCAACAGCACCATTTTCTGAAGCGGCTGGAATAAAATAATTTTTATAAAAATATTGAGGTATTTTTTATGAGAAATAAAAATAGTAGGGTCACGTATGAACATATGAGGCATCTCTGTAAAATTTTGGGAACTTGGTGAGTTGATTTGATATTTTATAAAAATTGGTTTTTATACTCCAAAATCTGTCCAGAAAACGCAGATTTGCAAATAATTGTTTATTAGATAGTTTGAGTGTGTTAATGAGTTATGAGTTATGGAATCCTATATGAAAACATGTGTATATGTTATTTACAAAGTGTAGATGCCATGATAGGCTAATGGTATGCAACGTGCGATGTGAACTAGTTATGTTAAAAGTATTAAATTGTTGCATCATTTACTAATCACCAACGATTGACGGGTTTTGCATGGTTTCATTTCGTCAAGTACGATTACGTGAGATGTCACTTGAGTCCTTGTGTCAATACACTCAAACACTTGCAACCTTGTATTTGATAGGTTTTTGAGTAGGCGAATAGTCTTCCACACTTACTTTCTGTACGGTTTACTTTAGTACGCAACCTAAGGTGAGTTTCACTACCCTTTTCTCAAAAGCATGCGTCTCGGGTTTGAGACAACTTATTAAACTTTTTCTAGTCCAGTTTGGGACTACTTTTACATCTCGGGTTTGAGGTGCTTTGACTCCTTGTGTGGGTCGGGATTTACGATTCCTTATGTGGATCACGTTTTCATCAGTTTAAAACTTTTACTGTCCTTTGTGAACTAAACACGCTCTATCATTTAAAGTCCTTACATATTATTGGGTTAATCGCTGTAGGCGAACGGGGTATTAGTTGATAGCGCTATTAGGTTGTGCAGCAACCTCATGCTTGAGGTGCTTGGGTCACGGGCATGAACTTTTGACCACGCTCTTGAGGAGCAAAAACTTACCAGTGTTGATAGACACTGGTACTAAGGCAAATTAACCACTTCTGTATGTTCCCAATAATCTCCCGTTTAGTTACAATGAGTGGGCTAGCTACCCCTGACAAGCTTAAAACTGATGGTTTAAAACTTTGGTAACTTATTACTTACTACTTAAACTGTGAACTCACCGACATTATGTTGACACACGATATACATGCTTTTGCAGGTAGTTAGCTTCCGGTGTCACAATTAGGAAGTACCGCACGTTCACTGCATTTGGGGTCTGGGGCATACACCTAGATTACTTATCGTACTTTTACGTTTCCTTTCATATGGTTTTAATTTGGGCGCGTTGTTTGCGCATGTTTTTTTTTAAAAGTTTTAAATTCGGTTTACGCTTCCGCAGCTTAACTAAACTTGATTTTTTTTGAAAACGAACTAAATGGTTTGGGCATTTAGAGTTCGTTCATATGACTTATGGCTATGGGATCCTGGTGAGTCATGCGCCTCGCGGTAAAACCCCGCAGTGGAAATTTGAGGGTGTGACAGATTGGTATCAGAGCCATTGGTTATAGTGAACTAGGACAGCATGTTGAGTCTAGTCTATAACTGTCATAGCATAAGCATTGCATTAGTTACACTCACAACTCTAGTGCACATTGGTTACTTCCCTTAAATACGTATACTGAACTTTCATGTTGCAGGGAATTATGTCGTCTTCTTCTCGTAACCCCATTTCTGAACGCATTAACAGGACCGAACCTATGACAAATCATCAACCTTTAGGCCTGGAGACTAGGCCATGGACATGGTATACTCATATGATACATACGTGGGTGACGAGTAGTGGAGTGCCTGAGAATGTACCTCCCATTCTGGACTCATGGGAGAGGTCCATAGCAAGAATTGTTAGGCACTTTTGTACTGAGTTCGATACCGTCTTCTCATATATTCAGCGTTTCAATTGGTGGCAAGAGACCTCTGATGATCGTTTAAGGCATTTAGAAAGTAGGATGGGTCAGATGATGGTTGAGTTGGCCATAGCTAGACAGGAAGTGGCTCACACAAAGAGGGAGTTGACCGCCACTAGACGAGAATTAAACACCGTTCGTGATAGACTATTGGAAGTTCTGGCTCAAGGAGAGGAAGAGCAAATGGAAGAGGAGAATGAACAGGAGGCAGAAGAACTTGAGGCCACGTTGGTGGGAAACTTTGAACCAGGTGAAGAGGCAAATCCGGACGAGCCGATTTAGATCAGGATCGAAGCTGAGAACAAGGATGAGAAACCAGATATGCCTGCGGATCGTGAGGACGATTAATACCTATCTTGTTTTGAACCTAATTATTGATTCGTTTCTTTCATGATTTCTAGACAATATAGTCGACTGAATATTTTGTGAATCTTGGATTTTATTTCTAATCTATCGGTTTCGACCTTTCATTTTTATCTTGCGATTGGGATTCATTCTATATTAGTTTGCATGTACTGCGTGGGAACGATTACAAGATGAACATTTCTATTCTCTCCTTCTTTCCTTACTCATGGGTAATGTAAGTCTAGGATTACGATGGTTAGAAGGGGGCCTTGGCAGGGAAAGATTAACATGGCTCAGACGGATCTGGTCACGTAAATTTATGGCAGGCTGGTTGAGGCCCTCGCAGCTTTTGGAGCTGGTAACAACTCCTTAACCTATTCTAACTCTTTCTAAACGATTGCCGCTAACCACCGATCATCGTACACCTGTTTGTGCACATTTTTCCTTCCTTTTGTGAGCTTAGATAAGATCGAGTCCTTATGATCAACAATAGAGTGGGTGATTCCCTCTCATCTTTAGAAACAGGTAAAAGTACATTCTGTTGAATCACTCTTTTCCCCTTGACTTCCGCCATTGAACTTTCTTAGTCCTTGAACGCACATGCCACAACAACAACCCACTAGCGTATTACCAAGTCTTTTATGGGTTGTACGTCTCAATATCTGCAACAGGACTGAAGGACGGTTGGGTCTGAGATTGACGCGTACCCTACCAACCACATGAGTTAGCTACTCGATGCTTAAATCTAATAACCCACCTTGCTGGTGAGTTGAGCATTACACAACAAGGGTGGATCCCACGGATTTGTGGCATGGTCACTGCAACTCACCTACCCAGAATCTAATAAATCTCCCACCTAGCCCACAAATTCCTAGTGATGTTGATGAACATGGTCTTTTTCCGAAGCATAGTGCTTCATCTTTTACCCTCGATAATAGCAAGAGAACGTAGAATAGTGTGGAGTATAAGTTCTCCAACAGCAATCACTAGTATAGCAACAACAGCGAAGTGTTTAAAAAAAAAAAAAATGTTCCTAGTGTGAGGGTGAAACCCACTTCAAGAAGAACTGTCCCCAGCTCAACCACGATAGCAACAATGACAACAATATCCTTAATGGTACCCGGGGAATAGCTTGCGTAGTTAGCACGGGAGAAGCCAAGAATGACAACCTTGTGCTAGTGAGCACGTTTCTTATAAAAGGTAATCTTGTTATTGTTCTTTTCGCTTTCGGTGCGAATATCAGCTTTATGTCCTTAAAACTTAGCAAATCCCTAGGGCCAGTCCCTAATCTTCTTTAGACCCCACACTATGTAGAGCTAGAAAATGGTAAGCCTGTTGAGGTGAACCATGTTCATCGCGATTGTAAACTCGAACTAGATGGTCATTTGTTTGACATCGACCATACACTTATCACTCTGGGAAACTATGATATTGCAGTTGGCATGGACTGGTTGGCCAAGCAATGTGTTGAAATTCACTGTTAGGAGAAAATTTTTCGTATCCTTCTTCCTAGTGGAGAACTTTTATCTATTCAGGATGATCGTGGTGGTACCACAGTGGGTGTCGTCTCGTTCCTGAAAGCCCAAAAGTGTATCCGAAAGGACTATCCAGCCATTCTGGCTAACATTTCTGACATTTGAGTTGAAGTTGAAACAGGGAGTGAGGACACCCCTGTAGTTCATGATTTTCTAGACGTATTACCAGAGGAACTACCTGGACTTTCACATGTTCGACATGTGGAGTTCTATGGTGATTCTTCTCCTTGGGCAGCCTTAGTTCCGCATGTGTATTGACTTTAGGGAACTGGACAAGGTGACTGCCAAGGACCGTTACTCATTTCCACATATTGATGCCTTGTTTAATCAGCTCCAAGAGTCGAGTTACTATTTTAAGACTGGCTCGAGAACGGGGTACCATCAGATGAGAGTCCGAGAGGAGGATGTAGCTAAGACAGCCCTTCGAACTCGCTATGGACACTATGAGTTTTTGGTGAGGCCATTTGGGGCTAGCCAATGTACCAGCGGTGTTCATGGACCTTATGAACCACGTGTGAAAGCCCTATATGGACAAGTTCGTCATAGTGTATATTGATGACATATTGATTTATTCCAAGAGCAGGGAGGGGCACGGGTAACACCCTTAGCTGATCTTGGAACTTCTGAGAAAAGAGCAGTCGTATGCTAAATTCTCTAAGTCTGACTTTTGGATTTGGGAAGTCCAATTTCTAGGAAATACGGCTAACGAGGCTGGAGTACATGCCGATCTCGTGAAGATAGATGCTATCCAACGGTGGGAGGCTCCCAAGACTCCTACTGAAGGGTGCCAATTGCTTGGTCTTGCAGGATACTATAGCAGATTCATTGAGGAATTCTCAAAGATCGCTCAACCCCTCACTGCTTGACGCAGAGGAGTATTACTTACAAGTGGGGAGATTCCCATGAATCTGCTTTTCAATCGTAGAAGGCAAAGCTCAGTAGTGCACCAATTCTATCATTCCTGAGGGTACAGACGACTTCGTGATGTACTGTGATGCTTCTATCCAGGGCTTGGGGTGTGTATTGATGCAGTAGGATAAGGTGATCCCGTATGCATCTCGCCAACTGAAAGTTATTGAGAAAAATTACACCACTCATTGCTCTAAAGATTTGGAGGCGTTATTTATATGGAACAAAGTGCATGATCTTTACTGACCATATGAGCCTCCAACATATACTTAATCAAAAGAAGTTGAGCATGCGACAACGTCAATGGGTCGAGCTCCTAAATGACTACAACGGTGCCATTAAATATTATCCAGGGAAAGCTAACGTAGTAGCAAATTCCCTCAGTCATAAGGAAACGAAACCCAAGCGGGTGCGATCCTTACAACTCACTATACATTCTAGTCTTCCTAATGAGATTCGAAAAGCCCAGGTCGAGGATATGAAGGAAGAAAGCGTAGAGCTGAAAACCTTGCATGGCGCTGATAAGCACCTGGAACTGAGGACAGATGGTCCTTAGTACTGCATGAATCGAGTCTGAATTCCACGTTTTGGGGATCTCGGACAACTCGTGCTTGACGAAGCTTACACCACTCGTTATTCGGTACATACTAGTTAGGATAAGACGTACCAAAATCTCAAAACTCTATACTGGTGGCCAAACATGAGAGCTGAGATAGCCACCTGTGTTAGTAAGTGCTTGACGTGTGCCAAGGTTAAGATTGTGTATCAAAACCCTTTGGGCCTATTTCAGCAACCGGAAATTCCCATGTGGGAATGGGATGGTATATCCATGGACTTCGTTACCGAGCTTCCTAGGACATCTAGCGGACACGATGTGGTTTGGGTCATTGTTGACTGTTTGACTATCATTTTCGATCACGTCTCGCGATTCTCTTTTCGTTTTTGAACTACTCTCCAAGATACATTGGGGACTCGCTTAGATGTGAGCACAGCCTATCACCCTCAAACGGATGGACAAAGTGAACGTACTATCCAAACATGGAAGATCTACTACGAGCGTGCGTGGTAGACTTTTTGCAACAGTTGGTATAAGCACTTGCCTTTGATCGAATTCTCGTATAACAACAGTTACCACACTTCTATCCGGTGTACGCATTTTGAGGCACCATATGGGCGCAGGTGTAGATCTCCCCTCTGCTCGACTGAGGTTGGGAATAGCCAACTGACAGGTCCCGAACTCGTGCACAAAACTTCTGAGAAGCTAGTGCAAATCAGAAACCGGATGGCTGCTGCTCGTGAGTGATAGAAAAGCCACGCGGATAAGCGTAGGAAATCCTTGGGGTTCCAGATTAGGGACCAGGTACCACTAAAGTTGTCACCTTCGAAGGGTGTGATACGCTTCGGGAAAAAAAAAACGGGGAAAGTTGAACCTGCGATACGTAGGACCATTCGAGATTGTCGAAAGGATTGGTCCAGTAGCTTACAGGTAAAACCTGCCTGATGGACTCAGAAGGGGTGCACAATGTCACCTTCGAAGGGTGTGACACCCCGCATTTTCAGGATATTACTTTTACTGAACTCTAGTTAACTTTCATATGCATTCGTGACTAAACACTTAACTAGGGTTAGCTAAGAAGGTCTTTCAATATGTTATGGGATAATAACATATGTTAGATGTTATTAACGCACGTATAACTAGGAAAATGGTTGTCTTGACACACATACGAATCCTATAACCCGAACGTTGGTGATTTGTTGGACATGCATGATTATGTGAACAATTGAGTGTTAATGTATGTGAATTAACACGTGTATGTAAGTTACATGCTTATGTGAATTATGGCGTATTAATTAACTTGTACGTAAACATTATGAGATACGTGCACCTATGATAAACACAATACATATTGATAAAACAGTGATGTTATAGATGTTAGTATGACTATTATTGTCGGGATGGATCTCGGGAGTTAATTAGGGCTAATGGGCTCAATTATCGGACAAAAAACCCACCAAAGCCCGAAAGACTTGGCCCATGAGCCTAACCCTAACTTATCATTTATAAAAAAAAAAAATAATAAAGAAACCCTAGACACACCATTTGCGCCGTGGGGGTTCTCACACACACACACACACTTTTTCACTTCAATCTTCTTCAATTTCTCATTTGATTCAAGTGATTTGGGTGGTATCTTGGAGTCTTAAGGAGCCTAGCATTGAAAGGTATATCGTTTAAGAGTTTTATGATTGTTATTAGTGTTTGAAAAGTTGTAAAAACCCTAAGAACTTGATATATAAAAATCGCAAATGATGATGTGTGTTAATATCTTGATTGTTTGTTGAATTGTTGATGAATATGGTTAATAGGAATCATGTCTAGGATGTATGGTATGTAAAAATCTGAGATTGAACATGTTAGTGTGATTGTTATTGTGCTAGTATAAGGTTATTGCATGATTATGGAGAATGAAGGTTGGTTAGGGTTTACAAAAGTCATGTTAATGAAGATTCTGATTTCTGGCAGATTGCTTGTAATGATTTGTGTGGCTGTTATGCGATTGTTAACATGGTCAATTGGATTATTTTCTGACTCTTAAACGTAACCTATGATGTTAGCTTTCCAAAAAGTCCAAAATCATGCGTTTTGGACCTGTTTTGATATATAAACAAGATTTTATAAGATTAAAGGTGTAATCTGATTTTCGGATCTGAAAAATGGACAAACTTTAAAGGGCTGTAACTCGAGTTTTATAAATCCGTTAATTATGAAATTTGGACAGGAGTTGAGTTTTGGAGTATACGAGCTTTTCCAATTGGATTCACCTCGTTTCGATGAGTCTAGAATTTTTAATGAATTTTTATGTAAGCTGCTGTCAACAGCACCATTTTCTGAAGCGGCTGGAATAAAATAATTTTTATAAAAATATTGAGGTATTTTTGATGAGAAATAAAAATAGTAGGGTCACGTATGAACATATGAGGCATCTCTGTAAAATTTTGGGAACTTGGTGAGTTGATTTGATATTTTATAAAAATTGGTTTTTATACTCCAAAATCTGTCCAGAAAACGCAGATTTGCAAATAATTGTTTATTAGATAGTTTGAGTGTGTTAATGAGTATGGAATCCTATATGAAAACATGTGTATATGTTATTTACAAAGTGTAGATGCCATGATAGGCTAATGGTATGCAACGTGCGATGTGAACTAGTTATGTTAAAAGTATTAAATTGTTGCATCATTTACTAATCACCAACGATTGACGGGTTTTGCATGGTTTCATTTCGTCAAGTACGATTACGTGAGATGTCACTTGAGTCCTTGTGTCAATACACTCAAACACTTGCAACCTTGTATTTGATAGGTTTTTGAGTAGGCGAATAGTCTTCCACACTTACTTTCTGTACGGTTTACTTTAGTACGCAACCTAAGGTGAGTTTCACTACCCTTTTCTCAAAAGCATGCGTCTCGGGTTTGAGACAACTTATTAAACTTTTTCTAGTCCAGTTTGGGACTACTTTTACATCTCGGGTTTGAGGTGCTTTGACTCCTTGTGTGGGTCGGGATTTACGATTCCTTATGTGGATCACGTTTTCATCAGTTTAAAACTTTTACTGTCCTTTGTGAACTAAACACGCTCTATCATTTAAAGTCCTTACATATTATTGGGTTAATCGCTGTAGGCGAACGGGGTATTAGTTGATAGCGCTATTAGGTTGTGCAGTAACCTCATGCTTGAGGTGCTTGGGTCACGGGCATGAACTTTTGACCACGCTCTTGAGGAGCAAAAACTTACCAGTGTTGATAGACACTGGTACTAAGGCAAATTAACCACTTCTGTATGTTCCCAATAATCTCCCGTTTAGTTACAATGAGTGGGCTAGCTACCCCTGACAAGCTTAAAACTGATGGTTTAAAACTTTGGTAACTTATTACTTACTACTTAAACTGTGAACTCACCGACATTATGTTGACACACGATATACATGCTTTTGCAGGTAGTTAGCTTCCGGTGTCACAATTAGGAAGTACCGCACGTTCACTGAATTTGGGGTCTGGGGCATACACCTAGATTACTTATCGTACTTTTACGTTTCCTTTCATATGGTTTTAATTTGGGCGCGTTGTTTGCGCATGTTTTTTTTTAAAAGTTTTAAATTCGGTTTACGCTTCCGCAGCTTAACTAAACTTGATTTGTTTTTAAAACGAACTAAATGGTTTGGGCATTTAGAGTTCGTTCATATGACTTATGGCTATGGGATCCTGGTGAGTCATGCGCCTCGCGGTAAAACCCCGCAGTGGAAATTTGAGGGTGTGACAGAATTCATAGAAAAGACTGGGAGAACTGATTGGGTACCTCTCCAAACACCACCTATGGCTTTATCAAAGAAAAAGTCACACGTTTTAATTGTGGTGGAAAAGGTCACTTCAAAAGAGAGTGTACACAACCTCCTAAACAAGGTAACCGAAACCCATTCAACTCAAACTACCAAAACCGCCAATCTCAAAACCAAGTTTCTTTTCAAAACAACAATTATCAAAACCAAAACCGACAAAACACCTCTCAAAACAACCCAAATAGACAACCAAACACAACCAACCAGAATCATACTCAACCACCAAATAACCCAAACAGAACTGTCATTCCTATCACTACACCAAATGAGCAACCACAGAATAACAATCAAAATCCAGCTTTGGTGATACAGAATGATGAGAGATTTGACTGGACTGATATGCAAATTGGTGTTGAGGAGATAAGCACTGGTGGGAATGTGGCTTGTGTTGCACAACAGGTTGATATTGAGGAGTCGGTGATAGTTGATCAACTTGAAGAAACTAAGATTGAGGTTAAGGAATCAGTTGAAGAGATGAATGTGGAGACTGAAACTGTTGAAATTCAGTGTGAAGAGAAAAAATCGGGAGTTGTGATTGACTCAGTCACAGACGTTCCTGAAGAAAATGAGTCAGTATATTCAAATTCAGAAAGTGAATCAGACTCAGAGGCCAGTGTGACTTCTCTAGACGATGACATCGATCAATTGCTGGCTGAAGCTGATTTTCTAAAGACGAGGAAGTCGTGCATAGTGGATGATGCCTTTACCAGAATCGATTATTCCAAATTCTTTGCTGGGAAGGAATCTCATTTCGCTCTAATGGCCTTGACAGATCCTCCAAAACAGGTAAGTTCTTAATCTACCACTGACATTCATAGTGATAAATATTGTGGCACTTGTGATAGATTGACAGAGGAAAACAAACAACTTCGCGTACAATG
Source organism: Ambrosia artemisiifolia (assembly GCA_032199755.1). NCBI lineage: Eukaryota > Viridiplantae > Streptophyta > Magnoliopsida > Asterales > Asteraceae > Ambrosia > Ambrosia artemisiifolia. The sequence goes on along the minus strand of CM063524.1, from coordinate 27,753,454 downwards.
TGATAGTGTTGTGATTAACTGTCAATCTGCTCGCAAGGAAGTCATAGCATTCAACAAAGTGCTTGATGGTTACAAAAAGGACATTTCTGACTTAAAGAAAACTCTTTCATTAAAACAATTAGCAATCAATAGTTACATTGATGAATTAGAAAACACTAAGTTAAAATGGCCACCATCAAGTGTTTTGCTGAAAAGGTCAACAAGAAGCTTGAAAGTTACAAGCACATTGCTTATGTCGTTGACCACATCATTGATGAACCATCTCAAACCACAAGTTATAAGTCTGTGCCATCTCCGGTGCTGTTTGAAAACCACAATTGTCATCAAGTCACACCGGAGAGCTCAGTAAAATCTGATTCTGCATCGGAAGATGAATCCAATACTTCTAGTATCGGAGATCCAAATTCCGATGTAAGACCAATTTTAGGTTTGAATGATGAAGGAGTTACTGCCGTAACTGATGATTCAGACACTGAGAAGGAGAAAGTTGGGAACGTGAGTGATATTCCAAAGGAAAATCACATTATCACGAATGAACCTATGTCACCTTCTCAACATTCTCATCCGATGGCTAATGCGCATCGTGTTAAACAGTCCGAAAAGAAAGAAGTGAAAATGGATTCAGGTGACCAACCAGTCAAGGTATTTTATCGGATGGAAGGATCCGATAAAATTATCACTGACGAGGAATATCCAATCAAATTTGCTAATTATTCTAAAATTGAGAAAATTTGGCAAGAAAGCACAATATGGTTTCCGAAACATGAAAGATCAAATGATATTCCACCAGAAATCTTAAAGAAACTGTATTTGGATGTTCCTAAAGAACCAAAAGTTCATGCCACCCAATTCATCAAACCGAAACAGAAAGCAAACGGTTTTCTTGTGACAGCTTACTCTAGGGGCCCAGCTCCTGAGAGTTTAAGGCGTCGATGTATTGATGATCAATATCCCATCAATACATACGCAAAGCCGAATGCTCAGAATGTGTTTGAAGAGTACCGTGCATGTTTCAAGTGCGGGGAGAGAGGGCATTTACTTGCTCAATGCCCGTACGTGAGGCACAAAAGGCACGAGGTTGAAGTGAGGCAATCCATGAGAAAGCCGGTCGACAATCATTATTATCCACAAAGACGATTTGTTCCTCAACCAACACCATTTTATAACCAAAACAATTTTTATCAAAAGAGGAATGAACGTCAATTTCAATATGATCGTCGTAACCGGATAGCCATGGAGAAACCTTTGAAGAGACCAATGGTGAACACAACAGTTGATAGACAAAAGGTTCCACCAAAACCTGCTGTCAAATCAAATGTTGGACCTAAATCTGTTAAATCAGAGAAGGTAGTCAAGAAAGTTTCCTTTGTGAACAAAACTAAGAAAACGACTGAGACTCCAAAATCTCAGATTCGTATTCTAAAACGTTCGGAACAGTCTTGGACACCAAATGGTAGTCCAAGAGCCTCTACTTCAAAATGAAATGAAAAGGTTGAAAAAGTTTTGAATGATCCGAAAAAGATTGATTCAAAACCAAATGTTGATATTAATTAATCTTTGAAGGGTGATATTCAAAGACCCAAGACCACACAGGCTTGGGTCCCCCGAAAGAACTGACATGTTTACTTGATTTGTGCAGGGAGCTTCAGCTGGCCCTATTAGCAGTCTTTGGATTGTTGATAGTGGAGCTTCAGGCCACATGACATGGGATTTAGCATTGCTGTTCGACGTGAAGAATATCAATGGAGGTTACGTTGCATTTGCTGGGAACAAAGGAGGTTATATCACGATGGAAGGAAGCGTGAGTAACGGGATTGTGAGTTTCGAGAGGATATCGTATGTGAAGCAGATCGATTATAATCTGTTGAGTGTCAGTCAGATATGCGACAAACAATTTTCTGTGTATTTTGACGACAAATCTTGCTATATTCTCAAACCGGGCTTCAACATTCCAAAAGAGTGGGTTATGTTAAAGGCACCTCGAGTCAACAATCTCTATATTCTTGATATGTTTAAGGCAATGACTACCCAGGGGCAAGTAACATGTTTCCTATCGAAGGCTACTGAGAAAGAATTAATCATGTGGCATAGAAGGATGGGGCATATACACCTGAGGAAAATGAATCACTTGGTGAAAAATGGGCTTGTCGAAGCCATAAATGATAAACATTTCCATTTGAACGACAAGTGTGTAAGCTGTAAGAAAGGCAAGCAACACAAACAATCCCATAAAGTGAAGAAAGTAAACTCTGTTGAGATGCCACTTGAGCGATTGCATATGGACCTATTCGGACCTGTCAAACGTAAAAGTCATCTTGGAGAGCTTTATTGTTTAGTTGTCACTGACGACTATTCAAGATTCTCATGGGTAATGTGTTTGCATCAGAAAAGTGACACCTTTAATACTCTGAAAGTTCTGTTCACTCGATTGGAGAACATCTATGGTCTAAAGATCAAGCGAATTCGGAGTGACAATGAGACGGAGTTCAAAAATGCCAAGATGGATGATCTTTGTGAAAACAAAGGAATTCATCATAAATATTCTGCTCCGTATACCCCTCAACAGAACGGTGTTGCTGAACGGAAAAACAGGACTCTCATAGAAGCGGCTAGAACAATGCTAGCAGACTCGAATCTTCTAGTAATGTTCTGGAACGAGGCGATTTATGCGGCAAACTATACACTAAATCGGGTCTTAACAGTGAAGAAAACTTCTTATGAGCTGTTGCACCAAAGAAAGCCGAACTTGGAGTATCTAGAACCTTTTGGGGCTCCGTGCACGATGTTGAATCCAGGCGAAAAGTTTAGTCCAAAAGCTGAAGAGGGATACTTTGTTGGATATGCAACCCCGCTTAAACGGGTATTCAACAAAAGAACTCGACAGGTGGAGGATTGGGCAAACGTTGAAGTTCAACGGTATACTCAAAATGTGCAAGGAAATGGTCCCGATTGGATGTTTGATTACAAAGTTTTCTTTGAATCATTCAATCTAGATAGCTTGGTTGAAGAGGCTGTTATCCGATTACTTTACGAGTGTGAAAACGCAGCGACTTCACCATTGGTGCGTCCGATCACCGTAACTCCTCCAACAGCTTCTAATGATACCAATGTTCCTGTACCAGAAGAAGAAGTGTTTCAAGAGGCTTCAACTACTTTAGATACTTCAGAATCGGAAGATGATGGAGATTTTGAAGAAGTTATTCTTGAACATGCAACAGAGGCACTGCCAGTGAACCCAAATCCAGATGTTGCTTCATCGTCTAACACGGGTAATGATCTGGATGCAGTAGAGAACTTGACTACTCAGAGGGAGTGATTGTACCTGAACCTCCGGAATCTCGGATTCACCGTATTCACCTGCTAGAGCAAGTTATCGGTGACCCTGGTAGAAGTGTTATGATGAGAGGACAGCTAAGAAGTGTCAATCACCAGAACGTTTTGGTGCTTTAGTTTTATATGCAAAGATACAAAAATCTGGCTGTCAGAATGATTGGTCATTTGCATGTTATGTTTCGCAGGTCGAGCCGCGGACATACAAAGAAGCTCTTTTGGATGATGCCTGGGTCGAGGCGATGCAAGAGGAGTTGTTGCAATTTCAGAAGTTGGGCGTCTGGACACTGACGGATTTACCTCCAGGAAGGAAGAAGATTGGTACAAAGTGGGTCTTTAAGTGTATGAAAGACGATAGAGGAGTGATAGTAAGGAACAAAGCCAGATTGGTAGTTCAAGGTTTTCATCAGATCGAGGGAATTGACTACAATGAAATATATGCACCTGTGGCGCGCATAGAAGCTATCCGAATGTTTCTAGCGTTTGCCTCGTACAAGAAATTTAAGGTGTATCAAATGGATGTCAAAAGTGCTTTTCTTTACGGTGTGGTCAAAGAAGAGGTCTACGTCGGTCAACCACCGGGCTTTGAAGATCCTATCCACCGGGATAAGGTGTACGTCTTGAACAAAGCACTGTACGGGTTGCACCAGGCTCCACGCCAATGGTAAGAGGAGCTGAGCACGTACCTCATGTCGAAAGGATTCAAACGCGGATTGGTCGACTGTACTCTGTTTACGAAGAAAATAGGAGATGATTTGCTTCTCGTCCAGATTTATGTAGACGATATTATTTTTGGCTCAACTAACGAACTTTTGTGCAGGGAATTTGAACGTGTTATGCAGGAAAAGTTCGAAATGAGTGCGATGGGGGAGATGCAGTTTTTCCTCGGCTTGCAGGTGGATCAAAGACCAATGGGGATCTTTATTCATCAAACCAAATACGTATCCGAAGTCTTGAGCCGGTTCCAGATGGAGGATTCCAAGCGGATGGACACCCCGATTCAACCTAATCACGGGATTGGTGTTGACGCTAAGGGGGAGCTGACGGACCCATTTACATACAGAGCAATCATCGGATCTCTGATGTATCTAACCGCCTCAAGGCCAGACATAATGTTTGCTACATGCCTCTGCGCACGGTTCCAGTCGAAGCCGAAACAAAGTCATCTGACAGCGGTCAAGCGTATCCTTAGATATCTGAAGGGTTGTCCGTCGAGAGGATTATGGTACCCTAATGACGATAATTTTGACTTTATCGCATTTAGTGATGCAGATTGGGGCGGCTGTGACAAGGATAGCAAATCCATGACAGCTGGATGCCAGTTTTTAAGGAGCAGGTTAGTCCCCTGGCAGTGTAAGAAGCAGACTTCGGTCGCATTGTCTCCTTGCGAAGCAGAGTACATAGCAGCCTCGAGTTGTTGCTCACAGGTTCTCTGGATTCAGCAGCAGATGGTGGATTACGGTTTGCAATTTCTTAAAACCCCTATACACTGTGATAATGAAGCCGCAATCGCATTAACTAAAGATACGGGCAATCACTCGAAAGCTAAACATATCCGGATTATGTATCACTTTATCCGTGATTGTTATGCCAAAGAGTTTATCGATATGGTCAAAATCCACACTTACTATCAACGAGCAGACTTGTTCACAAAAGCTTTTGATAAATCCAGATTCGAATATCTTTTAAAAGTAAACAATATAAAAGAAAAACAAGACTGATCATCACCTCGGTTTATCGCTTTTTAGTTTTACAATTTTCTTTAAAAGTTTTTACAGTTTTTCAGAAAAATTCAAAAACCCAAAAATATGTTTTACATTTTAGGGGGAGTCTTTTATCAGAAAAACCAAAAACATTGAAAAATTCAAAAAGCCATAAAAATAGAAAAACCCAAAATGATTTCCAGGATAAAAAGAGGAAATGATAATACATCAGTGGGGATCTGACACAGGCTAAAGATATGTAATGCAATATGAGGCGTGTGTTGATTACGTGTGATGTGCTGATAGGCTTCGTAGACTAATAACTACGTGCATTAGTGATACAAACATAACGAACTACTCGTTCGTGGCTGAACACCTCATGGGCATATGGTCTTAGTACCGTAATTTCGTTTGATAGAGTTGCCAAAATCTGAGGTTTCGGGTCGTTATGTTATTGTTATCCGGGATATTCTGATTGAACTTTTGTCGTATTAATTTACGGACCTAGTTTAATCAGAATATTTGCTAAAAGAGCTTTAATGCCAAAACCGAAAGTTACCGAATTGAGGAACTTCATGTTATTATTGATCAAAGATCATAATTACATCGTGTCAATTTACTGATGCCAATCAGTAGTTGATATCAGCCTCAACCTGGTATATATGCACATGTTACTTTGCTGCATTCATTTGCTGACCTGTACACCTCTGTGCTATATATCTTGTAACTAAACGGATAACTCTGGCATAATCACGTGTTACGAGGAAGCTTTGTGCAATTTCTTGATACGGGAGTATGTCGTGTGTGGGAACCACAACGTGTTAGTATAATACACCTAAATCATATAATTTTAAAGCACTGCATAACAGTCTGCATGTGAGCTTATGTGGACAGCAATCTCAGCAGTTGCCGGGTCACATACTGTTTCTAATGATAATATAAAATATAGATCAACGTTGTGTTCAGATTTCTCAAACAACTGATATGATCCTCTTACCAGAGATCACAAAACATTTACTGCTTTACTTTACTTTTGTGCATTTTAGTTTTCTAAAAAGATACAAAACTCAAAAAGATTTTAGGTGTGTTTTAATATAAATTTCAGAAAAACCAAAAGTTTTACATTTCTGTGTTATTTTTAGATAACCGATGGTGTTTGATGGTCATTTTCTGAGATTTGATGAAACAATCTGAGCTTTGTATCATTTAAAACTGAAATAATGCATGTTTGAGACTAAATGTGTTGAAAAATGTTTGAACGGGATTCGATTTCGTGATTTGGTAAAATTTCAAAATTTCCCACTTCACATTCGCCCCTTAATTGGGTCGAATGTGGAAAATTCTTTCACTTCCATGCTTAAAAGTTGGACGAAGGTGGATTTTCATCTTTAAGTTTCACTTTCGTGTTAATATTTCACCTTCGGGCCATTAATTTGGGTCGAATGTGGAAATAATCTTACATTCGTCCAACAGCTAGGGGCGAAAGTGGAAGCCTATATAACCACTTCACCAGGTTCGAACCCTCATTCGTAAATTTTTCAAAATTTTTCAAAAGTGCCAAACCTTGTTGCCCTGTTTCTTTTCAATTCAGATTATTATTCTCTATAAATTTCTCATCAGTTTGATAATAATTTCACAGGTAATGGCTTGAAAATAAAGCCAGAATTGGGGCTTTTTCTTTCGAACCCTAGAATGTGCAATCTGAACATCTTGAGACTGTTTTAGTTTGTTTATTTGATTAGGATTCAGTTTTTATTAGTTTTAGGGGGAGAATGTGAGAAAAACTAGGATTAATTCACAGTTTTGAAGTGTTAATTGATTGAATGATAAACCGAACCCTAGTTTTTGCTTTAAAACCAATAAAACTGAATGAAAATCATAATTGATTGTTTTAATAGCTTAGTTGGTCACTTTAGACCATGTTTGAATAAAAAACAGAGGGTTAAACACATCAGAACACATTTTGAATTTTTGGGGTTTTTAACAGACACATTCGACCTGGTCAAAAAGGGCGAATGTGGAATTAAATGGACGAAAGTGAATTAAAACGGACGAAAGTGGAATGTTTTGGACGAATGTGGAATTTGTTTTACATTCGAACTGAAAATCTTACATTCGTACTAATTTTGTTACTTTCGAACCCACAATTTCTCACATTCGTACCGTAAAAATGGGCGAATGTGGAATTATGTAAAACTCAAAAATTTCTAAGTTTGTTGTTTTTGACTATTCTGATGTATTTTTCATGCTTGTGTGTTACAGATGGCAGAACAACCTGAAAACGTGGAGATTCCTGTAGAGGAAGTGCCTGTTCAAGATCCTGTGCAGGAAGCTCAAGAAGAAAACATACCGAAAGTGTCGTCGTTTGAACCTCCACATAACTGCTGTGCGTACGTGGGAGAGGTGTTGAAGAACACAGAGTTTTCTGGGATTGTTGATTTTCTTAGAAGGAGTCGAATTATACATGCCATTGCTACACCGGCAATCATATACAAAGATATTGTGGAAGATTTCTGGAAGAATGCACGATACGACTTCTGGGAGGGAAAAACTGCTATCAGAAGCAAGATTCAAGGAATGGAAATGCTGATTACTGAAGAAGACATTAGAGAGGCACTCAGGATTAAAGATGAGGAGTGTACTGATCCGAGAGTGTTCTCATGGACTGAGCAGAGAGTATGCTTTTTACGAATGAAGTATAACGGTCCTATCACTGATGGAGCGTTACATAAAGGGAAGCTCAGTGTGCAGTTCAAGTATTTTGCACATGTGATTATCCATGTCTTTGGGACAGTTAGTGGTGGATACGATGTGATGAGAAAGAGTTTAAGTTCGTTAATGGTTGCGTTAACACTTAACAAACCATTTAACATTGCTGGGATGATCTTAGATCACATGCTGGAGATGTTGAAGGGATTAAAGTCTAAGAATTTCTTGATGTATCCCGGATTTCTAATGATGATCTTTGATAATAAGTATCCGAACTTGAGGAAGGATCCGACTATGGTGTTGGGACAGGATCACATGAATATCAGAACGTTAGTGAGAATGAAGGGATATAAGGGTATTCCAGATAATGAGAAGCCACCGTATAAGCGTTTGTTTGGTTACTTAGTTAATCCGGGTTACACTGACCCAGGATTCAACAAGGCGCGACACGATAAGAGTGATTCTGATAATGATGATCCTTTGGTGCATGCTGATGCAAGTACTAAGAGGAAGAGACAAGTAAAGAATGTCGGAGCCAAAGGGAAGGGCAAGGCAAAGGCTGATGAAGGTGAATCTAAGAAGAAACAGAGGGCAAGGAAGAAAAGTACTGCAAAGAAGGGTACTTGTTTGGTAGATGAGGATTCAGTGGATTCAGAAGAGACTGAGGAAGAGGAATAGTGGGATTCTGAAGCTGAGTTGGTGAGGAAGTCTTCCAAACGCAAGGCCACTGCTGTTGGAGAGTCTGATTCACTCAACAAATCTGTGGAAGAGGTGTTACAGAATGAGCCAATTGATACTGAAGGTGACTTAGGTTTGGATACTGAAGATTTTGATGGATCGACAGTAGTTGTTAATTTGAAAAAGCCTAAGCACAAGTCGATGGCTAAGAAGGTGAGTACGAAGAAGTTGAGAGAGAAGGAGATTGAGAAGTTGTTAAAAGGAAAGAAAGTTCCTGAGGCTGGTACTTCATCGAAAGTTTCCTCACCTGCTGCAAAGAAACAGAAGAAGGCTAAAGAACCTGAAGTAGTTCCTAATCTAGAAGCTACTTTAGAAAATGTTCTTAACATGTTCAAGAAGCCTGAGAAAGAAAAGACTACTGTGATTGAATCTTCCAAATCAAAGGTCACTGTTTCAGATGATGTGATGAAACAGGTGAACAAGAAGATGGAAGAAATGATGAAGATGTTAGTTGCTCAACAAGCTGAGATTGAGAAGTTTAAAAAGAATGAAGAGAAGATGTTACAGTCTGTTGTTGCTTCAAAGACGAATCAAGACGAACTTGAAAAGAAGCTGAAACAACTAGAGCATGAAAAGAATGAGCTTGATGATAAAGTTAGTGGAAACAGGAGAATGATCAAAAGTGTTAGAAAAGAGAACAAAAAATTAAAGAAGGAGAATAAAAGGATGAGTGATCTACTTGATAAACTCTATGGTGAAGCTCCTAAGTTGAAAGAGGGAGAAGAAGACAAAGAAAAAGAGGAGGAACAAGTAGATTATGAAGAATCTGATAAAGAGGAAGAAGAGGATGAATCAGATGATGAATCTGATGATGATGAGGATGATGATGCTGAGGGTGGATCGGGTAATAAGAATGATGATGAGAGTAGTAGCAGTGATGATGATGATGGTGAAGATGATTCGAGCAAATTCACGTTTGAACAAAGACAGACCAAAAAGGGGAGTACAGGTCAGTCGAGCTCGAAGAAATCAGGAGAGAACGTTGATTCTGATGAAAGCATTTTCTGGAATGAAAAGGTTAGAGCTTTATCAGATGAAGCTAAAGATGTATATCGGGATATGTTAGAAAAGAGAGAATGGACGATAGAGTTCACTGGGAAGTTTGCTGAGATATTCCAAACAGAGGATATGAGATACGAATTAGAGTATAATGATCCTGATTTGGAAGACGGTGAGGTGCCTGCTGTTGTGACTAAAGAGATTCTGGAAGGAATTGCACAGCGAGTGGGAAAGACACTGGAGGAGATAATGTCAGATCAAATGATTTCAGACATTCCCTGAAAAGGATGTTGGAAATCATTCTGATGACAAGCAAACACCAGAAATGGAGGAAATTGAAATTGAAGATATTACTCATGAAGAGTATCCTCAATACTTCAGAACGAATGATGAAAATGAAGTATTCCCAGATTTCACTGAAACACATCAGAGGGAAGCAAAGAAGAAAGCTGAAAATAGAAGCGAAGAGTTTGTTAAAAAGGTGTTTGGTGAAGAGAAATAGAAATCATCTGAACAGAATGATGAGCTAAAGACTCTGTTGAAGAAGTTGAAAGAAACTGATAATAAGAGACCGAAACCGAAAGCACAGGGCGGATTCTACAGATATCACAACCAAAAGTTTAACGGCAGAGCTCTTGGTTGGAAGTATCTTAGAAATCTGAAATGCATTGCAGTCAAATGGGAAACTAGAATTCTGTATTTCTACAGATTCTATGACTTTTCTAACTCTACCCTACTGGGCGGTGAGAGATATATGCAGATTCAGGATGACTGGTGCGTCTGTGAATAATACAGCGGTTGGATGGTTTGCTGATAGATTGATTTGGGAGAGTAGGACAAAGTGGAGTATGTTTATACCACAATACCCAAGAAGGAAGGTTCATAGGGATGTTGATCCAAAGACGGGTAAGAAGCGAGTGACGTTGATATACAAAGCTCCTGAAGTTATGAGAAAGATTCCTTTAATTTCAACAACACTTCAGTGAAGATTTTATTTTCTGGTATTACGATTGGAGGAATGCTGAAGCAGTTATTGTTCTGAGAGATGGGAAGGATTCGTATAAGAAGATACATGTTTTTGACCCGATGTGGCTCATTAACTGTACATTTGAAGACATCATCATGCTGTACTACAAACCAATTTATAGCGATCCCAATGATGCATCACAAGCTAAGAAGTATCAACAGGTTGTCGGAGTATGCTTTGCTTATGATATCAACTCCGGTAGCAACCTTGAACAGAAGTTGGGCAAGCAGGGGAAGGTAGCTGAAGTACCGAAGCAATCTACGAAGAGGAAACTTGAACCGGAGATGACAAAAGCTGGATATATGAAGGATCAAGTTGATAAACTTAGAGATGGATGAAGCGAGAAGGCAACCCGAGCAATAGTCGAGGGGGAGTTTGTAGATGCACTTTATGCGACTAATGCTTCAGATTGTAATATTAACATGTGTTAGAGATTTCTGTAGGTTGAAGGTGGATATATGAAGGTCGAAGGTAGACAGAAATGGTCGAAGGTGATTACAGAAGGGCGAAGGTGGAAAGGACTTAGAAGGTTATCTATGTTCGTACTATGTGAATGGACGAATGTGGACAAAGTCCACATTCGTACTCCAGAAACGGGCGAATGTGCAGTCACTATATAAGGGTTTTGCTTGTTTTCATGTTTTGAGTTGTTGGTCAGTGTGTGTGTTAAGGTCAGGTGTTTGCTCTCTAGATTGAGTGTGTGTGAAAGTCATTAGATTAACTTGTAATCAGTTTATGTAATCAATATTAAGCAAGTTATCTATGAAAATGATGTTGAAAAGCGTAATTCGTGTGTTGTGATTCGTGTATTATCATTTTGTTCTGTTCTAGGGTTTCCGCACCTGGAATAGTACCTTGTATGATCAGATTTCCTGTTTAAAGCTAAAATTCTTCAATTACAATGTTTTGGCCGATTACTATCCATCATAGAAGAGGTATGTGATCTTACTTAAGGAAAATAATCAAGGAAGTACATTCCACTTTGGTTAAAGACAATGACATATCATGGGGCAATGAAAGCTAAATGATAATGATGCTTCCTTGTTTCTTCACTTGGTCGATTTATGGAGGTGTCAACATCAAGAGTTGTGATCAAATTTTTGGACTACACATATCTTGTCTTTCCCCTTTGTGTGTGTTTGTGGTCGATTGTAATCAAGAAAAAGAAAGAGTAAAAAGTGTCATCACTCATGTCAAGTCCCTTTCAAAGATGAATGTATACTTGGTTGTCACCTAGAAGGTCTTAGTTGTCATGGAAAAGGACATGTCAAAGAACAAGAATTGTGCACATGTTTAATGCATTCTTGGTAGTGTGTCATGCATGAGAAATGGTTTAGGAAACGGTTGAGGCCTATAATGGTATAATGTAGGCTTAGTTGTAGTTTTTATCTTCTAGTTACATGCACGTGCCACTTCGGTTGTAATTTCCTTACTTATTCATACGCATGTATGTATATATATGTATATGTTTGTCTTTTCCTTTACACATAGATTCATACGTTTGCATATATATATGGTTGTATGGCTTTTGTCTCATCTAGTTCAGGTGAGTATGTGTAAAGCATGTGTGCATGAATAATATTGTTTTCATGCTTTGATCATGCCCAAAAAAATATAGTTTTGGCAAAATAAAATATTATGTGAAAATCGATACACATGTTTCCTTTTGTTGATCCGTATGATGGTCATGGTGTTCGGGTAGGGTATATTTCCACATGATTATTCAAATAATCAAGAGCACCGATACACTCATTCTAAACACATAGTGAAGCAAAACCAGTAAATTGTGCGGTTTCGACTAGTGGATTTGGCGGGTGTCACATGTATGATATATGTATGATTATATGAACTTATGTGGATCATGTGTTGTGTATGTTACGTCATGAAAACTAAAGATTCACCAACGGATCGACAGGTCAACTTGGTATATGTGGTTACATTTGAGTCACACTAACACACTAGAATTATTAGAAGTTAGAACAAAAGTATTTTTGTTAAACATTTATGAGGGTATACTTATAAGGTTTAACCTTGAAATATGGAGTTGTTTAACGAGTCGCCTGCACTATACTTGAAGTTTGGAATAAAAACACAACGCAATTTAAGGTGAGTTCACTACTTTTCTAAAAAGCATGCATCCCGGGTTCGGGGATAACTAAATTCCATGTTAGGAATTACATAACTAGTTCCTGAATTGCTATTACATAGATTCTAGGTTGGGATCTACTACTTAGAACATTTCAGTTTAAATTTCATGCCTATATTTTACTAAACAACTCTATCAAGGAAAGTCCTTCACTTTACCAAATGAATTGTTAGGAATTGGCAAGCGAGTTGCGGGAGTGAACTATTAATCATAGAATTTATCATTGTTGATAGACAATGATGGGAGGCACCAACTACACCAGTAGAAACTGGGTACTACATCAAAAGCAAAATTGGTACCTGTTAGTAACTATAACAAAGGCACAAAATAATGGTGGGAGGCACCCACTACCCACTCGGACACCCAACTCCAACTCGGACACAGACATCCACCTCGGACACCCCTAACATTCGGGCTTGTCTACATTTGTTTGGGCCCAAATCACTTTGAAAGCCAATAATCATTTCAAAAAGAGAAATCATGTTCCATATTTAGGCGAAAACGGGATGCAATTGGAGATTCTTTGTGAGCTGATATAGATTGAAGACATAGCATGGAAAATGTCTTCGCCTATCAAGTTTCACTTTGGAGCCTCTGTTGTATCAACTGATAGACGCAGATCACATTTTTGCTTATGCTGTGTGACTCTTCCTTGTAAATATTATTATAAAAAAGGTGATCCACGGGTCAAATGGTGGTCACTACAGATGAACCTGGATGGGGCGAGAAGACAAGCGAAACCGACACTAACAAGAGCTCCGGATTGGTTAAAATAAAAAGGATCACTAAAGTTAAACTACAAGAGAAAAATTGAAGATACTGGCACTAAGACAACACAAACCTATGGGGATATTGTAAGACCATAGTTTAGGAAGGTTTGCGTCTATCTTAGTAATTTTGGGTTATTCAGTCTTTTGGGTTTGATTATTAATTTAGTGTTTTAGTAGTAGGTTTCGGCCTATTGGGACTTTGTTATAAAGAACCGCTCATGATAACTATAAAATAGGGGTACTTAGGTCTTTTGTGGGTTGCTAGTTGATTGTGATTTTGCTTTTTGTTTGTAATCGGCTATAGTGTACCAGACGGGTCTTTGAACTCGTGTGCACTTTCAATAATACAATCTTTCAATTTCAACTAGTTCTTTTGTGTTCTTACATTCCGCATTCGATTGAGTGTTATTTGATACTGTGAGGAGGGGATCTTGGACTTACACTTGGTATCAGCGCCTAAGAAGTCTTTCGAAGGCTCGGTTTTGTATCAAAAACGAGAAGATCAAAGAAGTTTTCTACTGAGAAAAAGGTTGTCTTTTCGATTAGTTTCATATTGATTTCATATTTATTTCTTGTAACTAATCGTTTTTCTATGCAGCCTTGTTTATGTTAATTCGTATTTGAGTTCAAAAGTGCATTGTTCATTCGATTTTTGATAAAATCTGTGTTTTGATATATTTTTTTCTAAAAATTACGTTTGTTTGCAAAACTTTCGGAGATTTTGCTGAAATCTATGAAGATTGATTGATCTCAAAAATTTTTGAAAAGATTTCGGTTTCCATAACATGTGAAGAGTTTGTTACTAAAGTTTTACAGGTTTCCATATTCCAAAGAGCTTCCAAAGATTCGAGTGTCTGAGCACTTGTTCGTGTCCAACATCAACATCTGTGTGCGATAACAGCTTTTGTGTCCGACCTCCGGCTTGTGTCTGACCTCAAAGCAAGTGTTTGACTTCACTACTATGTCCGACCATAACATTGTGTCCGACCCTAGCCTGTGTCTGACCCTAATTTCGTATTAGACTGGACATTTACTATTGGACTGGACATCTATTAATGGACTGGACATCTACTATTGGACTGGACATTGACAACTTATTGGACTAGACATTAAAACTTATTGGATTGTTAAATTTACATTAAATTAAATTGATCTAATAGTTTTAAGTGTTATTTTCAGAAATGGATCAAATTGTTAATCAGGCTCACTTGAATGGACTTAATGCTAATCAACTACTCATTGTTGGAGTCAGTTATCGGACTCATCAAAAGATACTGTTCTTCAACTCGGAATGTCTTACTCCGAGTGGAAATTCGGGTTCATCCAAGTAATGAAGATCAAAGATGCAAAGGCACTGGTCTATCTTGAATGGTCCTTGTGTGATCATGTATGTGGTGAATGAAACAATAGGGGCCACTGTCATCAAACCGAAGAGTATGTACACTGATGATGATCATGAGAAGGCTGTTATTGATGAAAGAGCTATTGCTTACCTTCATCCGGGACTCTAACCTGAAGTCTCTACTGGAGTTCATGATAATGCCTCTGTTAAAACGTGTAGGACCGATACTACATCACCAATCACTCCTCATTATCTCCTTAAGATATCAAACCGAATAGATAAAACAATAAATAATATATGTGTAAAACCAATAATCTTACTTTATTGATTGATAAAACAAGTCGGCATAGATTCTTCATATATACACACATACATACGTTGTTGAATGGGATGTCGGCCTGAGGTGAACTCAACCTCAGGCCAACCTGGACTAGACCACACATAGTAGTCTTCTCCTAAGAGCCTGTTGCAAATGTCTCATGGAAACCCTAAACCCTTACACAAATATATATATATATATATATATATATATATATATAGGCTAACTAACTAACTAATCTTGGGCTGGGCCTCAGGCAAGTCGCCTGGGCTACCACAATTGACCCTATTCTAGTTCTATTAGATTAAGCCCACACGAGTTGCATAGCCAATGTCACAAATGCACCAACAAACTCCCCCTTCACCATTGCTATCAACTCTGACAAACACTAATAATCATCAGTCACAAAACATGCACTAACAGCCTCTGAGTCAAAAGTTTAATGTTTTTAATCATATTCCCGGTGAATCACTAGAGATCTAGATTCAACGCTTTGTTACTCTAGTGAGTGAAATGAAATCAAATGACATGGTGGTGGACAATTTGGTGACGAATAAAAAGTTGCTTAATACTTTACCGAGAAACTGGGACTCAAATGTTACATTGATCAAGAGAACCAAAGATAGATACACATACATTGTCTAAACTCATTTCCTTGATCAAGTCATGTGACCTCGATGACTAGCAACGTTATATGAGCCATACTGAAAGCTACAATAATGTTATCGTTGCTTCTCCGAGTAACGCTCTCATGTCTTAGCAAGAGCAGCAACATCCATCACTATAATCTTATCCTACTAGTGGATCTTCATATCAACCACCTTTTGCACCCAGTTCATCGTCTCATTCGATCAACTCTACTTCATCTGGGTTATTTCTATTGCTACACCTACATCTACTGCTGCTCCTTAACCAACGTTATATGAGCCATACTGAAAGCTACAATAATGTTATCGTTGCTTCTCCGAGTAACGCTCTCATGTCTTAGCAAGAGCAGCAACGTCCATCACTATAATCTTATCCTACTAGTGGATCTTCATATCAACCACCTTTTGCACCCAGTTCATCGTCTCATTCGATCAACTCTACTTCATCTGGGTTATTTCTATTGCTACACCTACATCTACTGCTGCTCCTCAACCTAATGTCAAAATTCCAAAGGAACTCCAGGATAATTTGGATTTGTTTGCAGGGTTTATAAATTGTAACAGTGCATTCTTAAAGGATCAACTGACTGCTAATGGGGTTGGTGTTGGAGGGCTGGATGATGTCAATTCTGATGACGTAGAAGAAATGGATTTGACTTGGTAGATTGCTATGCTGGTTCATAGAGCAAACAAGTTTGTGAAAAAGACTCGGAGAAACGTATGGGAAAATCCATCCAAGACCTTGGGATGGGACAAAAAGAAGATGTGTTGCTATAACTGTGATGAACCTGGTCACTTTGCATGGGAGTGCACCAGGCCGAATAAAGAGACAACCTCTGTGACACCCGGCACATTCAGGATAATTTTTATAAAAACACATAAGTCTACCATAGCGAAAAACATTTTTAAACACACTTGACGGAATCAGTCGAGTCGCGTTACGTAATTGCCCAGGGATCAATGATTCGGAGGATCATTGGGGTTAGCACACACGCACGAGTTACGAGTCCTGTTGTTGGTGATTTGCAGAATCGTCGGGTTTAATGCACACACGCAAGTCTCGAGCCTCGGGAATCGGTGAACGAATTTGAACGTGTTAGTTATCATGCATTATGTGTTTATAATGATTATGTGACTTGTCGGTATGTGAATACGTGCTTATATGTGTTAACATACTGTTTAACGCGCCAAAAACCCAAATCAGCATGCTGTAGGCGATTACAGAGAGTTATAGGCGAGTAGAAACAGGCGATTAGCCTACTCGCCTATAACTAGGGGCGATTAGGCCCTACTCATGTGTTACTACAGGCGATTACAATCCTAATCGCCTGTTGCAACACTCTAATCGCCTGTAACGTGTCTGACGACTAGAAACGTTCTAAATACCACCCCTGACTTGTAAAACATCATTTGTGCAACCCTAGTCGTCCCATAACCTCTCTCAACCCATATACTCCCTCTGGAACATGGTTTTGCATAAGAATCTACGTTTTGTTGATGCACTTTATGTGGACGTCACTATCGAATAGACTAGGGTTGAGTCTTGTATTGTATTACATGAGATTGTGGTGATCCATAAGGGCATTTTATGGATTTGATGCATTTGTTAAAATAGACCAAAATATAAAGCACTGGTTCGAACCCTACAAGGGGCGAACCTGCAGGTTCGACCTCCTTCAAGGGGCGAATGTGGCTTTATGTTTTGGACTATAAATAGCAATCTCATGTGTTGGTTTTCATTTAAGATTTTGAGTTTGTGCTTTGAATGCTCTCAAGGGGAAGGTCATGCTCGACCTCCCTCGGCCCCGAGATAGATGTTTATCCTACTGATGACTGACCTAAGGCTTGTCGTATCACCTTTATCAAAAGAAATTTATAAATGCAACTTCTTAACTTACAAACAAATGCAAATAGGGAAGTAGGATTGTCGAACCACGAAGAATGGGTGGAAAGCTCGAAGACGAATATGCTAGATTTTCATGTCACAATTTTTATATCTTTTATATTTTTTAACAATTAAATGTAAAATGCGGTTTTTGTGACACCCCGCATTTTCAGGATATTACTTTTACTGAACTCTAGTTAACTTTCATGTGCATTCGTGACTAAACACTTAACTAGGGTTAGCTAAGAAGGTCTTTCAATATGTTATGGGATAATAACATATGTTAGATGTTATTAACGCACGTATAACTAGGAAAATGGTTGTCTTGACACACATACGAATCCTATAACCCGAACGTTGGTGATTTGTTGGACATGCATGATTATGTGAACAATTGAGTGTTAATGTATGTGAATTAACACGTGTATGTAAGTTACATGCTTATGTGAATTATGGCGTATTAATTAACTTGTACGTAAACATTATGAGATACGTGCACCTATGATAAACACAATACATATTGATAAAACAGTGATGTTATAGATGTTAGTATGACTATTATTGTCGGGATGGATCTCGGGAGTTAATTAGGGCTAATGGGCTCAATTATCGGACAAAAACCCACCAAAGCCCGAAAGACTTGGCCCATGAGCCTAACCCTAACTTATCATTTATAAAAAAAAAAAAATAAAGAAACCCTAGACACACCATTTGCGCCGTGGGGGTTCTCACACACACACACACACTTTTTCACTTCAATCTTCTTCAATTTCTCATTTGATTCAAGTGATTTGGGTGGTATCTTGGAGTCTTAAGGAGCCTAGCATTGAAAGGTATATCGTTTAAGAGTTTTATGATTGTTATTAGTGTTTGAAAAGTTGTAAAAACCCTAAGAACTTGATATATAAAAATCGCAAATGATGATGTGTGTTAATATCTTGATTGTTTGTTGAATTGTTGATGAATATGGTTAATAGGAATCATGTCTAGGATGTATGGTATGTAAAAATCTGAGATTGAACATGTTAGTGTGATTGTTATTGTGCTAGTATAAGGTTATTGCATGATTATGGAGAATGAAGGTTGGTTAGGGTTTACAAAAGTCATGTTAATGAAGATTCTGATTTCTGGCAGATTGCTTGTAATGATTTGTGTGGCTGTTATGCGATTGTTAACATGGTCAATTGGATTATTTTCTGACTCTTAAACGTAACCTATGATGTTAGCTTTCCAAAAAGTCCAAAATCATGCGTTTTGGACCTGTTTTGATATATAAACAAGATTTTATAAGATTAAAGGTGTAATCTGATTTTCGGATCTGAAAAATGGACAAACTTTAAAGGGCTGTAACTCGAGTTTTATAAATCCGTTAATTATGAAATTTGGACAGGAGTTGAGTTTTGGAGTATACGAGCTTTTCCAATTGGATTCACCTTGTTTCGATGAGTCTAGAATTTTTAATGAATTTTTATGTAAGCTGCTGTCAACAGCACCATTTTCTGAAGCGGCTGGAATAAAATAATTTTTATAAAAATATTGAGGTATTTTTGATGAGAAATAAAAATAGTAGGGTCACGTATGAACATATGAGGCATCTCTGTAAAATTTTGGGAACTTGGTGAGTTGATTTGATATTTTATAAAAATTGGTTTTTATACTCCAAAATCTGTCCAGAAAACGCAGATTTGCAAATAATTGTTTATTAGATAGTTTGAGTGTGTTAATGAGTTATGAGTTATGGAATCCTATATGAAAACATGTGTATATGTTATTTACAAAGTGTAGATGCCATGATAGGCTAATGGTATGCAACGTGCGATGTGAACTAGTTATGTTAAAAGTATTAAATTGTTGCATCATTTACTAATCACCAACGATTGACGGGTTTTGCATGGTTTCATTTCGTCAAGTACGATTACGTGAGATGTCACTTGAGTCCTTGTGTCAATACACTCAAACACTTGCAACCTTGTATTTGATAGGTTTTTGAGTAGGCGAATAGTTTTCCACACTTACTTTCTGTACGGTTTACTTTAGTACGCAACCTAAGGTGAGTTTCACTACCCTTTTCTCAAAAGCATGCGTCTCGGGTTTGAGACAACTTATTAAACTTTTTCTAGTCCAGTTTGGGACTACTTTTACATCTCGGGTTTGAGGTGCTTTGACTCCTTGTGTGGGTCGGGATTTACGATTCCTTATGTGGATCACGTTTTCATCAGTTTAAAACTTTTACTGTCCTTTGTGAACTAAACACGCTCTATCATTTAAAGTCCTTACATATTATTGGGTTAATCGCTGTAGGCGAACGGGGTATTAGTTGATAGCGCTATTAGGTTGTGCAGCAACCTCATGCTTGAGGTGCTTGGGTCACGGGCATGAACTTTTGACCACGCTCTTGAGGAGCAAAAACTTACCAGTGTTGATAGACACTGGTACTAAGGCAAATTAACCACTTCTGTATGTTCCCAATAATCTCCCGTTTAGTTACAATGAGTGGGCTAGCTACCCCTGACAAGCTTAAAACTGATGGTTTAAAACTTTGGTAACTTATTACTTACTACTTAAACTGTGAACTCACCGACATTATGTTGACACACGATATACATGCTTTTGCAGGTAGTTAGCTTCCGGTGTCACAATTAGGAAGTACCGCACGTTCACTGCATTTGGGGTCTGGGGCATACACCTAGATTACTTATCGTACTTTTACGTTTCCTTTCATATGGTTTTAATTTGGGCGCGTTGTTTGCGCATGTTTTTTTTTAAAAGTTTTAAATTCGGTTTACGCTTCCGCAGCTTAACTAAACTTGATTTTTTTTGAAAACGAACTAAATGGTTTGGGCATTTAGAGTTCGTTCATATGACTTATGGCTATGGGATCCTGGTGAGTCATGCGCCTCGCGGTAAAACCCCGCAGTGGAAATTTGAGGGTGTGACAGATTGGTATCAGAGCCATTGGTTATAGTGAACTAGGACAGCATGTTGAGTCTAGTCTATAACTGTCATAGCATAAGCATTGCATTAGTTACACTCACAACTCTAGTGCACATTGGTTACTTCCCTTAAATACGTATACTGAACTTTCATGTTGCAGGGAATTATGTCGTCTTCTTCTCGTAACCCCATTTCTGAACGCATTAACAGGACCGAACCTATGACAAATCATCAACCTTTAGGCCTGGAGACTAGGCCATGGACATGGTATACTCATATGATACATACGTGGGTGACGAGTAGTGGAGTGCCTGAGAATGTACCTCCCATTCTGGACTCATGGGAGAGGTCCATAGCAAGAATTGTTAGGCACTTTTGTACTGAGTTCGATACCGTCTTCTCATATATTCAGCGTTTCAATTGGTGGCAAGAGACCTCTGATGATCGTTTAAGGCATTTAGAAAGTAGGATGGGTCAGATGATGGTTGAGTTGGCCATAGCTAGACAGGAAGTGGCTCACACAAAGAGGGAGTTGACCGCCACTAGACGAGAATTAAACACCGTTCGTGATAGACTATTGGAAGTTCTGGCTCAAGGAGAGGAAGAGCAAATGGAAGAGGAGAATGAACAGGAGGCAGAAGAACTTGAGGCCACGTTGGTGGGAAACTTTGAACCAGGTGAAGAGGCAAATCCGGACGAGCCGATTTAGATCAGGATCGAAGCTGAGAACAAGGATGAGAAACCAGATATGCCTGCGGATCGTGAGGACGATTAATACCTATCTTGTTTTGAACCTAATTATTGATTCGTTTCTTTCATGATTTCTAGACAATATAGTCGACTGAATATTTTGTGAATCTTGGATTTTATTTCTAATCTATCGGTTTCGACCTTTCATTTTTATCTTGCGATTGGGATTCATTCTATATTAGTTTGCATGTACTGCGTGGGAACGATTACAAGATGAACATTTCTATTCTCTCCTTCTTTCCTTACTCATGGGTAATGTAAGTCTAGGATTACGATGGTTAGAAGGGGGCCTTGGCAGGGAAAGATTAACATGGCTCAGACGGATCTGGTCACGTAAATTTATGGCAGGCTGGTTGAGGCCCTCGCAGCTTTTGGAGCTGGTAACAACTCCTTAACCTATTCTAACTCTTTCTAAACGATTGCCGCTAACCACCGATCATCGTACACCTGTTTGTGCACATTTTTCCTTCCTTTTGTGAGCTTAGATAAGATCGAGTCCTTATGATCAACAATAGAGTGGGTGATTCCCTCTCATCTTTAGAAACAGGTAAAAGTACATTCTGTTGAATCACTCTTTTCCCCTTGACTTCCGCCATTGAACTTTCTTAGTCCTTGAACGCACATGCCACAACAACAACCCACTAGCGTATTACCAAGTCTTTTATGGGTTGTACGTCTCAATATCTGCAACAGGACTGAAGGACGGTTGGGTCTGAGATTGACGCGTACCCTACCAACCACATGAGTTAGCTACTCGATGCTTAAATCTAATAACCCACCTTGCTGGTGAGTTGAGCATTACACAACAAGGGTGGATCCCACGGATTTGTGGCATGGTCACTGCAACTCACCTACCCAGAATCTAATAAATCTCCCACCTAGCCCACAAACTTCCTAGTGATGTTGATGAACATGGTCTTTTTCCGAAGCATAGTGCTTCATCTTTTACCCTCGATAATAGCAAGAGAACGTAGAATAGTGTGGAGTATAAGTTCTCCAACAGCAATCACTAGTATAGCAACAACAGCGAAGTGTTTAAAAAAAAAAAAAAAAAAAAAATGTTCCTAGTGTGAGGGTGAAACCCACTTCAAGAAGAACTGTCCCCAGCTCAACCACGATAGCAACAATAACAACAATATCCTTAATGGTACCCGGGGAATAGCTTGCGTAGTTAGCACGGGAGAAGCCAAGAATGACAACCTTGTGCTAGTGAGCACGTTTCTTATAAAAGGTAATCTTGTTATTGTTCTTTTCGCTTTCGGTGCGAATATCAGCTTTATGTCCTTAAAACTTAGCAAATCCCTAGGGCCAGTCCCTAATCTTCTTTAGACCCCACACTATGTAGAGCTAGAAAATGGTAAGCCTGTTGAGGTGAACCATGTTCATCGCGATTGTAAACTCGAACTAGATGGTCATTTGTTTGACATCGACCATACACTTATCACTCTGGGAAACTATGATATTGCAGTTGGCATGGACTGGTTGGCCAAGCAATGTGTTGAAATTCACTGTTAGGAGAAAATTTTTCGTATCCTTCTTCCTAGTGGAGAACTTTTATCTATTCAGGATGATCGTGGTGGTACCACAGTGGGTGTCGTCTCGTTCCTGAAAGCCCAAAAGTGTATCCGAAAGGACTATCCAGCCATTCTGGCTAACATTTCTGACATTTGAGTTGAAGTTGAAACAGGGAGTGAGGACACCCCTGTAGTTCATGATTTTCTAGACGTATTACCAGAGGAACTACCTGGACTTTCACATGTTCGACATGTGGAGTTCTATGGTGATTCTTCTCCTTGGGCAGCCTTAGTTCCGCATGTGTATTGACTTTAGGGAACTGGACAAGGTGACTGCCAAGGACCGTTACTCATTTCCACATATTGATGCCTTGTTTAATCAGCTCCAAGAGTCGAGTTACTATTTTAAGACTGGCTCGAGAACGGGGTACCATCAGATGAGAGTCCGAGAGGAGGATGTAGCTAAGACAGCCCTTCGAACTCGCTATGGACACTATGAGTTTTTGGTGAGGCCATTTGGGGCTAGCCAATGTACCAGCGGTGTTCATGGACCTTATGAACCACGTGTGAAAGCCCTATATGGACAAGTTCGTCATAGTGTATATTGATGACATATTGATTTATTCCAAGAGCAGGGAGGGGCACGGGTAACACCCTTAGCTGATCTTGGAACTTCTGAGAAAAGAGCAGTCGTATGCTAAATTCTCTAAGTCTGACTTTTGGATTTGGGAAGTCCAATTTCTAGGAAATACGGCTAACGAGGCTGGAGTACATGCCGATCTCGTGAAGATAGATGCTATCCAACGGTGGGAGGCTCCCAAGACTCCTACTGAAGGGTGCCAATTGCTTGGTCTTGCAGGATACTATAGCAGATTCATTGAGGAATTCTCAAAGATCGCTCAACCCCTCACTGCTTGACGCAGAGGAGTATTACTTACAAGTGGGGAGATTCCCACGAATCTGCTTTTCAATCGTAGAAGGCAAAGCTCAGTAGTGCACCAATTCTATCATTCCTGAGGGTACAGACGACTTCGTGATGTACTGTGATGCTTCTATCCAGGGCTTGGGGTGTGTATTGATGCAGTAGGATAAGGTGATCCCGTATGCATCTCGCCAACTGAAAGTTATTGAGAAAAATTACACCACTCATTGCTCTAAAGATTTGGAGGCGTTATTTATATGGAACAAAGTGCATGATCTTTACTGACCATATGAGCCTCCAACATATACTTAATCAAAAGAAGTTGAGCATGCGACAACGTCAATGGGTCGAGCTCCTAAATGACTACAACGGTGCCATTAAATATTATCCAGGGAAAGCTAACGTAGTAGCAAATTCCCTCAGTCATAAGGAAACGAAACCCAAGCGGGTGCGATCCTTACAACTCACTATACATTCTAGTCTTCCTAATGAGATTCGAAAAGCCCAGGTCGAGGATATGAAGGAAGAAAGCGTAGAGCTGAAAACCTTGCATGGCGCTGATAAGCACCTGGAACTGAGGACAGATGGTCCTTAGTACTGCATGAATCGAGTCTGAATTCCACGTTTTGGGGATCTCGGACAACTCGTGCTTGACGAAGCTTACACCACTCGTTATTCGGTACATACTAGTTAGGATAAGACGTACCAAGATCTCAAAACTCTATACTGGTGGCCAAACATGAGAGCTGAGATAGCCACCTGTGTTAGTAAGTGCTTGACGTGTGCCAAGGTTAAGATTGTGTATCAAAACCCTTTGGGCCTATTTCAGCAACCGGAAATTCCCATGTGGGAATGGGATGGTATATCCATGGACTTCGTTACCGAGCTTCCTAGGACATCTAGCGGACACGATGTGGTTTGGGTCATTGTTGACTGTTTGACTATCATTTTCGATCACGTCTCGCGATTCTCTTTTCGTTTTTGAACTACTCTCCAAGATACATTGGGGACTCGCTTAGATGTGAGCACAGCCTATCACCCTCAAACAGATGGACAAAGTGAACGTACTATCCAAACATGGAAGATCTACTACGAGCGTGCGTGGTAGACTTTTTGCAACAGTTGGTATAAGCACTTGCCTTTGATCGAATTCTCGTATAACAACAGTTACCACACTTCTATCCGGTGTACGCATTTTGAGGCACCATATGGGCGCAGGTGTAGATCTCCCCTCTGCTCGACTGAGGTTGGGAATAGCCAACTGACAGGTCCCGAACTCGTGCACAAAACTTCTGAGAAGCTAGTGCAAATCAGAAACCGGATGGCTGCTGCTCGTGAGTGATAGAAAAGCCACGCGGATAAGCGTAGGAAATCCTTGGGGTTCCAGATTAGGGACCAGGTACCACTAAAGTTGTCACCTTCGAAGGGTGTGATACGCTTCGGGAAAAAAAAAACGGGGAAAGTTGAACCTGCGATACGTAGGACCATTCGAGATTGTCGAAAGGATTGGTCCAGTAGCTTACAGGTAAAACCTGCCTGATGGACTCAGAAGGGGTGCACAATGTATTCCACGTATCTGATCTAAAGAAACGCTTATCTCATACAACCCTGGTAGTGCCACTGGAGTAGATCCAGGTGGACGGTCAACTACGGTTCGTGGAAGAACCAGTAGAGATTCTTGAGCGGGGCGTCAAGAAACTCAGACAGAGCACCAAACCTATTGTTAGGGTGCGATGAAATTCCCGTCTAGGACCGGAATACACGTGGGAACGTATGGATTAAATACCCACATCTTTTTACTGAGCCTGAACATGCGCTTGAACCAAACTCTAAACGTGAAGCGACTCACTCAAAGTGAATTTCGGGGCGAAATTCCTTTCAACTTGGGGATGATGTGACATCCGGTAACCAAGCATACAATTTTACACTGGCTTCACTGTTTACTTGCTGAATTTCGGGACGAAATTCTTTTCAACTTGGGGATGATGTGACACCCCGCATTTTCAGGATATTACTTTTACTGAACTCTAGTTAACTTTCATGTGCATTCGTGACTAAACACTTAACTAGGGTTAGCTAAGAAGGTCTTTCAATATGTTATGGGATAATAACATATGTTAGATGTTATTAACGCACGTATAACTAGGAAAATGGTTGTCTTGACACACATACGAATCCTATAACCCGAACGTTGGTGATTTGTTGGACATGCATGATTATGTGAACAATTGAGTGTTAATGTATGTGAATTAACACGTGTATGTAAGTTACATGCTTATGTGAATTATGGCGTATTAATTAACTTGTACGTAAACATTATGAGATACGTGTACCTATGATAAACACAATACATATTGATAAAACAGTGATGTTATAGATGTTAGTATGACTATTATTGTCGGGATGGATCTCGGGAGTTAATTAGGGCTAATGGGCTCAATTATCGGACAAAAAACCCACCAAAGCCCGAAAGACTTGGCCCATGAGCCTAACCCTAACTTATCATTTATAAAAAAAAAAATAATAAAGAAACCCTAGACACACCATTTGCGCCGTGGGGGTTCTCACACACACACACACACTTTTTCACTTCAATCTTCTTCAATTTCTCATTTGATTCAAGTGATTTGGGTGGTATCTTGGAGTCTTAAGGAGCCTAGCATTGAAAGGTATATCGTTTAAGAGTTTTATGATTGTTATTAGTGTTTGAAAAGTTGTAAAAACCCTAAGAACTTGATATATAAAAATCGCAAATGATGATGTGTGTTAATATCTTGATTGTTTGTTGAATTGTTGATGAATATGGTTAATAGGAATCATGTCTAGGATGTATGGTATGTAAAAATCTGAGATTGAACATGTTAGTGTGATTGTTATTGTGCTAGTATAAGGTTATTGCATGATTATGGAGAATGAAGGTTGGTTAGGGTTTACAAAAGTCATGTTAATGAAGATTCTGATTTCTGGCAGATTGCTTGTAATGATTTGTGTGGCTGTTATGCGATTGTTAACATGGTCAATTGGATTATTTTCTGACTCTTAAACGTAACCTATGATGTTAGCTTTCCAAAAAGTCCAAAATCATGCGTTTTGGACCTGTTTTGATATATAAACAAGATTTTATAAGATTAAAGGTGTAATCTGATTTTCGGATCTGAAAAATGGACAAACTTTAAAGGGCTGTAACTCGAGTTTTATAAATCCGTTAATTATGAAATTTGGACAGGAGTTTAGTTTTGGAGTATACGAGCTTTTCCAATTGGATTCACCTCGTTTCGATGAGTCTAGAATTTTTAATGAATTTTTATGTAAGCTGCTGTCAACAGCACCATTTTCTGAAGCGGCTGGAATAAAATAATTTTTATAAAAATATTGAGGTATTTTTGATGAGAAATAAAAATAGTAGGGTCACGTATGATCATATGAGGCATCTCTGTAAAATTTTGGGAACTTGGTGAGTTGATTTGATATTTTATAAAAATTGGTTTTTATACTCCAAAATCTGTCCTGAAAACGCAGATTTGCAAATAATTGTTTATTAGATAGTTTGAGTGTGTTAATGAGTTATGAGTTATGGAATCCTATATGAAAACATGTGTATATGTTATTTACAAAGTGTAGATGCCATGATAGGCTAATGGTATGCAACGTGCGATGTGAACTAGTTATGTTAAAAGTATTAAATTGTTGCATCATTTACTAATCACCAACGATTGACGGGTTTTGCATGGTTTCATTTCGTCAAGTACGATTACGTGAGATGTCACTTGAGTCCTTGTGTCAATACACTCAAACACTTGCAACCTTGTATTTGATAGGTTTTTGAGTAGGCGAATAGTCTTCCACACTTACTTTCTGTACGGTTTACTTTAGTACGCAACCTAAGGTGAGTTTCACTACCCTTTTCTCAAAAGCATGCGTCTCGGGTTTGAGACAACTTATTAAACTTTTTCTAGTCCAGTTTGGGACTACTTTTACATCTCGGGTTTGAGGTGCTTTGACTCCTTGTGTGGGTCGGGATTTACGATTCCTTATGTGGATCACGTTTTCATCAGTTTAAAACTTTTACTGTCCTTTGTGAACTAAACACGCTCTATCATTTAAAGTCCTTACATATTATTGGGTTAATCGCTGTAGGCGAACGGGGTATTAGTTGATAGCGCTATTAGGTTGTGCAGCAACCTCATGCTTGAGGTGCTTGGGTCACGGGCATGAACTTTTGACCACGCTCTTGAGGAGCAAAAACTTACCAGTGTTGATAGACACTGGTACTAAGGCAAATTAACCACTTCTGTATGTTCCCAATAATCTCCCGTTTAGTTACAATGAGTGGGCTAGCTACCCCTGACAAGCTTAAAACTGATGGTTTAAAACTTTGGTAACTTATTACTTACTACTTAAACTGTGAACTCACCGACATTATGTTGACACACGATATACATGCTTTTGCAGGTAGTTAGCTTCCGGTGTCACAATTAGGAAGTACCGCACGTTCACTGCATTTGGGGTCTGGGGCATACACCTAGATTACTTATCGTACTTTTACGTTTCCTTTCATATGGTTTTAATTTGGGCGCGTTGTTTGCGCATGTTTTTTTTTAAAAGTTTTAAATTCGGTTTACGCTTCCGCAGCTTAACTAAACTTGATTTTTTTTGAAAACGAACTAAATGGTTTGGGCATTTAGAGTTCGTTCATATGACTTATGGCTATGGGATCCTGGTGAGTCATGCGCCTCGCGGTAAAACCCCGCAGTGGAAATTTCAGGGTGTGACAGTTTTGATTGGTTGAGAGTTTGAGTAACAAGTAACAATGTAACAAGTAATAGTGACACGGTAACGGTAACGGTAACAGTAACAGTAACGGTAACAGTAGCAAAGTAACAGATTAGTAACAGTAACAATGTAACAGTAACAGTAACGGATTAGTAACAGTAACAGTAACGGTAACAGTAACGGTAACACAGTAACAGTAACAAAGTAACAACGATTCAGATTAAATAACAAGTAACAAAAATTCAGATTTGTAACAATAAGATTTAAAAGAGTAGCTTCTACCCGGGATCCTATTTATATGTTTTGCTGACAAGTCTCGACTGTTATTGTAACACTTCCTGTCACGAAGCCTTTGGGATATTAGGATGAAATAAAAACTAGGGAATGCTAGATCATCGCAGGTCAACCTAGTTATCCCTATGCAAACATTCACCAACCTCCTTACGATGTCGACAACGAAAGACCGTAATTATATGATAAATTGATTTATGCAAACATGGTTTATTCATCCACACAAAGTAGGAACATACTAGTTTCAATAACATAAACAACAGACAAGATACAAAACATACAAAAAATCACCCGGGGAAGAAGCTACTGTGAACGGTTTAGCTCCGCATCTTGGAGCCAGGAGCTTCAATGGTGTTGTTTCTTGATTCCATAGCTTCTATAATGATCCTTGGGATGAAATGGAAGTGTTGTGATGAATTTTAGTGAAAGAATGGGTTGAGACCCATCAAAGTCCGTCTTCTTCAGCTGGTTTGCGAGTGTATTATGAAGTTGGGCGAGTGCAGAAACAGGCTGGAAAGTTTGATTGCCTGAAATCGCACTCCTTGGCATCGCGGACCGCCAGGATAGGTAAATCCCAGGCGGTCCGCACTGGGTTAAATTATAACTCTGATTAATATGCACTCGGGCAGACCGCGTCAGGATTATGAATTCCCAGGCGGTCCGCGCCAGGAGTTTGTGTAACCAAACTTGATTTCGATGTCGTTTTGTACCGTTTCGCGCACCGATTCCCGTTCCGGCTCGTATAATCTCGCTTAAGACTTGTAAATTCATCATTTTAGTATACTCTTTGTCTTCCTCATCATTCTCCTTATTGTAACTAATTCCCGGACAAACTACACACAAAAACACACAAAACAAACAAATTAAACTATAAAGATGTGGACCTTTCGGCCTCACATCACACCCCCACACTTATCTTTTTCAGTCCCTGAAAAATACTTCAAAATAAAACAAACATAAATATGGTCGTGTAAAGATATCCTACTTAAAATTCAAAATCATACCTTAATAGCGAAAGCATTAGATGTGTTAATTCAACAAGTCAAAAAGATATTTCTTTAAAAACTAAATTTACTTGATCAAGTTTAATAATCTTTTGAACTTACTTATACGTACACACCCCTCACAATACTCGCTCCTCTCGGTATAATATCTGGATTAGCATAAAATGTGCTAATATTATTCACTCCAAAGCAAACCTAAAACTTGTTAATATAAATTTGTAAAGTTATCACACTAAGATGTAAAAAATGCACAAAAATTATGATAAGGACTTATGGTTTTGGGCTTTGGGTAAAGGTAGGATAAAAGTGGGTAAAAAGGTTGTAAAGATAAAATGGATAAATCGGTGAACTCGAATTTAAATAATTCCTTATTTTGATCAACTTAAAACTATAACACTGTCGAATAAATATCGACTTATGATACAAACTAATAACATATACTGATTTTTTTATATACTTTATTTTTCTTTTCTTTTCTTTTTCAATAATAATAACACAATACAACTAAATGAATACAGCTTGGATTTTATAAATTCGAAACAAAATGGGTTTAGGTAGATTGGGTAATATGTGGGTTAACAAATGAAAGGCTAAAGGCTCAAAATGTTGTAACTAATGGTGATATGGTATATAACGGGTTTAAGACAAAAGTGGTGTAAAAATGAAAAAGGTTTTCCTAAGTTTTGCCTTAACATATATTAGTGCATAATTAAGCATGTATAAACTAGACAAATTTTGTAACAAGTAACAAGCGGCTTTACACTCAACAATTGAAAATATATATGTAAATATGTGTATGTAAAGTGTAAAAAGCTCAAAATCTCACCAAAGTAGGATAAAGGTTGCCGACATGTACGTATAATTATCTTCACTAAATTGTTAAAATTGATCAAATGAATGTATATATTTCTTAAAAATACTTGTTGAAAACGGTTCATATTACTAACACAATTTAAAGCATGATTAACAATTTATATTTCGGACGATCTAAATTTGACCAAATTTTGATTTTAATGTTTGTTTTTAACGCTTAACAAGGACTTATTTTTTCAAAAATTTTCAAACACACTCAAAATATGTTTCCCCACCCCCACACTTAAGATTGACATTGTCCTCAATGTAAAAATGGGAAAAGAAAAATAAGCAAACTAAAGAACTAGAACGACTCCCCTTTTTTCGATGTGATCGTGAAATTGAAGTCGTGTCTTCCAAAATTTCCATTCCGCTTGTATAGCATTCCATTCGCAAGCACAATATAGGAAAGCGGCACATACCAGGGGGTAGCGACTGTTTATTAAAAACACAGGACTCTGCTAAATGATAGTTCTCTCAAGTAAGCAATTAATAATATAAGATAAAACACACTAAAATGTTAAACACACCAAAGAAAAGAATAAGATTGTTCACTCAAATGAAAATTTGAAGGTTGATATTATGCGCCTTATTGCGTCATTTATGTTCGTCACCGATCGAATGGAGATTGAGTACAAGCGGGAGTCCCAAATTGCGGGAAAAATTGAACCTGGAAGTGAAAATTAAAATTCTGATTTTGCATTGTCGTCGCGGACCGCTTTGGGATTTAATAAAGTTCTTGCGCTCCGCGACAGGGATGTAAGTTTCTGAATTTTTAATTTTCGGGCGGACCGCGCTATAATTAGTAATTCCGTAGCGGTCCGCGTTCGGTATGAAAATAACTGCAGTAACAGCAGCTGTGCATAAGCTGTTTTATGCACTAATTTTGCTCAAAGCCTTCCCAAAATCTTCAAAAACCTGTATTTCACTATCCAACAAAGATGGTTCATATATATATATCAATTTGCTATCAGTTCGCGCCTTCAAATAATCAAAAATCACGTCAAATCAAACAAAACGACACTCATAATTCAAATTCAAAGTCTAAAACAAAACACACAACTATGTACAATTTTTACCTCATTCTTTAAGTTCAAGTATTATCAATGAGCGGGTCGCTCAAAGATAACACTTCTACATGCTTGGTTGGTCCGTTGATGTTCTTAGCGTCCAAATACGGCTTCAACCTATGCCCATTCACCATTTGCCTTATATGGTCGTCAAAGTCTTTAATCTCAATATTTCCATTATGACCAATTTTTGTGATTTTGAACGAACCCGTCCATTTACTCTTCAACTTTCCTGGAAATAATTTCAACCGGGAATTATATAACCATACCCATTGTCCAACTTCAAAAGTTTTTGGGCGCAACTTGGCATCATGGACTTTTTTCATCTTATCCTTGTATGCGGCTGCACAATCATACGCTTCAACCCTGATTTCTTCCAATTCTCCCAAGGTTAAGAGTCTTGTTTTCCCTGCAAGGTCATAGTCCATATTGACTTGCTTAACCGTCCAAAGTGAGCGATGTGTTAATTCTACGGATAAATGACAACCTTTTCCATAAACTAATCTACATGGTGTAGTTCCAATACGAGTGTTGTATGCCGTTCGATATGCCCATAAGGCGTCATCTAACTTAATGGACCAATCCTTACGGTCAGCCCGGACGGTCTTTTGTAAAATTCCTTAATTTGTCTATTGGAAACTTCGACATGACCACTTGTTTGTGGATGATACGGAGTGGCAATTCGATGGTCTACACCATAAGTTTTAAGTAATTTGCCAAAATGAAAACTTTTGAAATGTGATCCCCCATCGCTTATTATCACTCGAGGGATACCAAATCTTGTAAAAATGTTTGATTTCACAAATTTGCAAACCACGTTGTTATCATTAGTTTTAGTGGCAATGGCTTCAATCCATTTAGATACATAATCCACTGCCACTAAAATATATAAATACCCGTTAGAATTAGGAAATGGACCCATAAAGTCAATTCCCCACACATCAAATATATCAACTACTAGAATGGGTTGCATAAGCATTTCTTCCCTTTTTGAGATGCTCCCCATTTGTTGACACCTTAGGCAATTTTTAGCGAATTCTGCAGCATCTTTGAATAATGTGGGCCAAACTAACCCACAAGATAGTGCTTTATGACCTGTCTTCTGTCCGCTAAAATGTCCTCCACACGCTGATTCATGAACCATTGCTAGTACACATGGTATTTCATCATCAGGCATACATCGACGGATGACTTGATCCGCACCTATTTTAAACAAGTCCGGTTCATCCCAAATATAAGATCTTGCTTTAATCTCAAAGTGGACTTGTTTTCTTCTGTTCCAATCTTGTGGCAGTGTACGTGTAGCCAAAAACTTAGCAATGTTAGCATACCAGGGTGCTGTGTCAACAACCATAAGATATTCATCAGGGAATTGCTCATTAATATCTGGTGTGATGTCCGATTCTTCCAAAGTGAGTCGCGATAGATGGTCGGCAACTACATTTTCACACCTTTTTTTATCCCTGATTTCCAGGTCGAATTCTTGTAATAAAAGAATCCACCGAATCAGCCTTGCTCTAGCATCCTTCTTTTCCATTAGATACCTGACAACACTGTGGTCAGAATAAACAATTACTTTACTGCCACAAATATACGATCTAAATTTTTCTAAAGCATACACAATAGCAAGCAACTCCTTCTCCGTAGTATTATAATTTAATTGAGCACCAGAGAGGGTTTTGCTTGCATAGTTGTGACACCCGGCAAACTCCGGTAATTAACTTTTTGAAAACTCAGTTAGTCTACCTTAGCAAGTCGTGCATACATTACACATGACAGGGTCAGTCGAGTCGAGTCGTGCATCATTGCGGTTTTAACACACACAAGTCTTGAGTCCCGGGAATTGGTGAACGAGTGTGAACGTGTTTGTTTTCATGAATTATGTGTTTATAATCTTTATGTGACTTGTCGGTATGTGTATACGTGTTTACATATGTTAAAACAGTGATTACACGTAATTGTATGACATTATAGGTGATTACGCGTAATTGCATGATATTAAGTGGTGATTACGCGAAATTGCATGCTGATAGGGGGTGATTAGCCCTAATTGCATGCTGATAGGAGGTGATTAGCCCTAATTGCATGCTGATAGGGGGTGATTAGCCCTAATCGCCTATAGGGTAGGCGATTAGGAGGTTTGGGTAGGCGATTAGAGCCCTAATCGCCAATAGGGTAGGCGATTAGCAGCCCTAATCGCCTGATAATGCTGCACAATCGCCTGACGTGTTTTAAACGACTAGAAACGCCTATAAATACCACCCTTGACCTCTAAAACACCATTTGTGCAACCCTAGCCGTCCCATAACCTATCCCAACTCACAAACACCCTCTGGAACTCGTTTTTACATCAAAACATCCATTTCCAAGCTTTACCCATCATTTTCTCCTAAATCCAAGGTGTGTTCTTCATCCCCAAACCTTTATATGATTATGTTTTGTTCCCTAAAAGTCCAGACCTGAGTTCTAAATGTTTTTGTCTTTGAAAATCCATTAAAAACCGTTTTTAAACAAACCCAAACCTTTATGCATGTTATATGTGATTAAAGGTAGGATTTTTATGATTGAAACATGATTGTTCTTGTGTTGTTAAGGTGTTTATAGCTGTTATGAGTTAGTATGATGATGTCCTAGGAGTTTGGAGGTCCATGGTTGTGTATTGTTGATGTTTGGTATTTTGACCCATTTGAATGGTTTTGAATGATTAAGGATGTTATGAGGTGTACTGTTGATTATATGATGTTAGGGTTTGCTTTAGGATGATGCTAGAGCAGTAGGATACTATCGGACAACGTTGTTACGTGAGGAAATTTGGATATTTGCTATTTAGGGCAAGTTTGTGCATGTTGATGTGATGCTTACATGTTAAGTTTACTATTTTGGGAAACGCTCGCATTCGGGACTGTTAGAATGATGATAACTTAGGGGTTTTGCTTGAAATATGTTTGTTAATGTGTTATGATTGATATTGGGTGTTTACACATGTTTCGGATCTGATTTGGAGGGTTAAACGCGCGAAAAAGGTGGAACAGAACAGCGTAGGCGATTAGGATTTCCCAATCGCCTATGCTGTAGGCGATTGGCCCTAATCACATGCTCTATAGGCGATTAGGGAGCCTAATCGCCTACCCACCATGCAATTGTGATCCTAATCACTAGTTAACTTCAGAATAGCATGTCTTACGACTCCTAATCACTAGTTAACTTCATAATAGCATGTCTTACGACTCCTAATGACTAGTTAACTTCAGAATAGCATGTCTTACGACTCCTAATCACTAGTTAACTTCTGAATAACATGTATTATAGCTCCTAATCACCAGTTGACTTTTCCTAATCACTAGTTGACTTTACCTAATCACATGTAATGATGATGAAAGTGTAATTTAGCATTCCGAGACCCGATTTGACACATAGGAACATGCTAGAAACCCCGTAACATGCCTAGTAACATAATAACACGTGTTTGGACTTATTTGTGCGTTATTTGATCTATGTATTAGACTCGTTGAACTTTAACACGTGTTAAGTACTGGTTGCATGATTTGTATGTGTTAGTGTATGAGATGAACACGTGGGATGTCGGGTCACCAATGGGATGTCGAGTCTTGTCTCATGTAGTCTGGTTGTCGGTCAAACGCGTTTTTCAAACACATAATGGTCATGGACTGGACATTAGGGACTAATGAACCCAACGGGTTATTAGTCTAACTTTACACATATCTTATGATAGGTCGCCACTAGTTGGGACTATCATATCACATAAACGGTTTACTCATTAACGGAAGACGCAACCTAAGGTGAGTTTCACGGCCCCACTCTTTACTGTTTTCGTTTTCGGGGGAGAAACATGCTTAGTACTTCGTTTTGTAAAAGATCATGTTATGCTGGGTTGGTTGTACGTTTCCTTTATGTTCTATGTGTATGTGGCTCACGTTGTGATAGTTCGTTGTCCGTTGTGGCGGTAGTTCGTTAATTGTGAATGCATAGTTCGTTGACCACGGAGTGGTAGTTCGTTGGGCATGATTGGGCAGTTCGTTGGTCGTGTTAGACGATAGTTCGTTGAATGGTTCGTTTCAGAGTCTAAATGTCAAACAAGTATTTTCTTCAGTCAGTAGTAACATGATGGTTCTTTCAAAAGCTCGTGAAACATTTTCCTTAAAAACCTGTGAACTCACCAGTATTTTATACTGACGTTTTTAGCATGTTTTCTCAGGTCGCTAAGGTAGCAGCTGTCATCTAGGCGCACGGAGTCGCACTGGAGTCGTACTCGCCTCTAGGATCATTTATGCATGTTTTGGGATGATGACTTTTAAAACTTATGATTTTGTTACATTGACTTTTGTAAACTTAAATGCTTCCGCACTTTTGAATGTTGATTTTAAATCTTATGCATGGATTTATCCACGTGTGTTTTTACATTTAGACGTCGTTTATTGTGACCGTTGACTTGGATCCTGGTGTGTCGCACGCCTCACGGTAGAACTCCGCTTGTGGGAATTTGAGGGTGTGACAATAGTAGATAACATCAGATTTCTTATCTACTTTCTGACCAAGTACAGCTCCAATAGCAAAATCGCTTGCATCACACATAATTTCAAACGAAAGAGACCAGTCAGGTGATTGCAAGATTGGAGCTTGTACTAATTGTTCCTTCAATAAATTGAATGCTTTTAAGCATTCTTCATTGAATTCAAATGGAACATCTTTTAAAAGTAGATTACATAAAGGTTTGGTAATTACACTAAAGCCTTTAATGAACCTACGGTAAAACCCGGCATGTCCTAAAAATGAACGGACACCCTTGATATTAATAGGGGGGGAGGTAATGTAGAAATAACACTAGTTTTAGCCCTATCTACCTCAATCCCTTTGCTTGATACGACGTGCCCCAGAACAATACCTTCTTGAACCATAAAATGGCTCTTTTCCCAACTAAGGACCAACTTAGTTGCTTTACACCTTTGTAAAACCTTTTCTAATTCATGTAGACATGACTCAAATGACGACCCGAAAAACAGAAAAATCGTCCATGAAGATTTCTAAGGCGTCCCCAACCATATTTGAAAAGATACTCATCATGCACCTCTGAAAGGTGGCTGGGGCATTGCACACCCCAAATGGCATTCGCCTAAACGCGAAGGTACCATAAGGGCATGTGAATGTGGTCTTTTCTTGGTCATCAGGATGGATGGCTATTTGATTATAACCTGAATAGCCATCAAGAAAACAGTAGTATTTCTGACCTGAAAGCTTCTCAATGATCTGATCAATAAAAGGTAAAGGAAAATGATCTTTTGAAGTGGCAGCATTCAATTTCCTGTAATCAATACATACTCGCCATCTGGTAATTGGCCGGGTAGTGATTTGCTCGCCATCTTTACCTTTTACTACCTGTATTCCCGCTTTTTTCGGTACCGTCTGAGTTGGGCTAACCCATGCACTGTCGGAAATGGGATATATGATCCCTGTATCCAACCACTTAAGCACTTCCTTCTTCACTACCTCATGCATGTTTGGATTCAATCGCCTTTGGGTGTCGCGTGAGGGTTTAGCATCTGCATCAGTTATTATTTTATGCATGACAATAGAAGGGCTAATACCTTTAAGATCTGTGATCGTCCACCCGATGGCGGCATTATGATCCTTAAGCACCTTCAGTGGTGCTTCTTCTTGTTCTTCATCCAAATGAGCTGAAATAATAACAGGCAAAGTCTGTGCTTCCCCAAGTAAGCATACTT
Organism: Ambrosia artemisiifolia; assembly: GCA_032199755.1. Classification (NCBI taxonomy): domain Eukaryota; kingdom Viridiplantae; phylum Streptophyta; class Magnoliopsida; order Asterales; family Asteraceae; genus Ambrosia; species Ambrosia artemisiifolia. The sequence goes on along the minus strand of CM063524.1, from coordinate 27,715,988 downwards.
GAGGTGTTGTGGTAACTCCTTTAGTTCAACCTGTGGTGATGTGCTTAATGATGGTTGCAAACCCGAAGAAATTTCATCAGGCAGATTTTCCGTATGGAGGCTCCAAGGTGGTCGGTCATTATGTACGGCCATAGCTTCCAAACCTTTGACCTCCATTTCTAATTCCTGCTCATGTTCCTGTTCAGACCTGTCACATACAAAGCAGGTCTCTATGGTTTCATCCTCAACATGAGGTTGACACCTATCAACAATGTCTGCTGTAAAACATTCATCATCAATCAAATAGTTAGAAACATTTGAAAACACATGGAACTGAATTTTCCAACTACCATATTTCATGTCAACCATGCCTGTTTCACAATTAATTAAAACACGTGCTGTAACTAGGAATGATCGACCCAGAATCACATTTGGTTGCTGGATTTTACAAGAAGACATATAATCAAGCACCAAGAAATCAACCGGGTAGTAAAATTCTTCCACTTTAACAATAACATCTTGAACAACTCCCCTAGGAAGCTTACGAGTTAAGTCAGTGATGTGTTGCAAAACACATCTCTTTTCCTATGTATTTTGTATAGTATTTGGTTAGATTTTTATTCGTTTCATGTCGTTTTTATTATGTATTTATGTATTTTATTATTTTATAGGTGTTTGGAGAGAATGAGCTAAAAATGAAAGAATTTTAATCGAGACACCAACACTTAAGAACATGTGTTCATGAACGTTAGAGCATAGACAAGAAACTTTGGTCGAGTTAAGAACACCCTATTCGAGCTTGGAGTATACTAATAATAATAATAATAATAATAATAATAATAATAATAATAATAATAATAATAATAATAATAATAATAATAATAATATGAAATCAAAGAAAAGAGACTTTTAAGTCTCGTGATTTTTGAGAAACAAAGAAAAAAAAAGGAAATGGGCTTAAGCCCAATTTTGGACGGCAACAATATTATAGGGGATTGGAGCATTATCGAAAAAGGGGAGTTGGCTAACATATTATTATTTTTCGATCGATAACACAGTAGCCGCCAGAGGTAATCGACTTCGAACAGTGAACAGCAGCTTCAAACATAGAGGTTAATTGAAGGGCAGAAAGCACGGGTTCGACTATAATAATTTTTGGCTTTATATTTATTTACTTCGTGTTTATAAATATTAGTACCATGACTATATATTATTTTGAACCTATGTTTTTATCTAGTTCCATGTTAATGAATAGCTAAACTTTTTAGGCTACCTAGGTCGTTATGATGAATACTTAGCGTTTTATGACTTTCGGATTCGTTTAATTATATAATTGGCTTATGTTTGGGTAAAGATTTAATTGTGTTTGGTTATAATGCTTTTGTGTATTTAAGTCTAATTTATTATCTTTGATAGTTCCACATGTGTCTTGTTGAATGTCTTTCAGTTATAGATGCATGTTAGGTTGCCTGCTTTGTGCTTGTGACTAGTTTATGGTTTTTGACGTCTAATTCCATAGGAACTTGATTTGAGAGTTTAGAGGACTTAGGTATTCTGCCATTCCTTGAGACCGGGAGGTGATAGGGTGTCAGGTTGTCTAGATCTTTAGGTATCGGGTAGAGGTGAGACCTGGAGGTGATCCTTGCCTAGTGTGTCTTTAGATTCTTGTAATTCCGAATTATTTCCAAGCCAATTAGATTACTCCTTCACATTTTTGGATGTGTTGTGACTAGTGAGACCGGGAGGTGAGCGAGTCTTTCGAGTACTTTAGCATTCCCTAGTAAGGTGAGACCGGGAGGTGATCCGAACTAGTAACAAGTGATTTACACGTCCCTTAGGATTTTCTGAGAGGTGTTAGTGAGACCGGGAGGTGATCTAGCATGCTTTAGGAGTTTCCTGGGTCGGGTGTATCTTTAGAAAACCTGGTAGCCAATCCATTATTCGATTCCGAGAGTTGTGAGTCTGCGGGTATGATTCTAGACCTAGGTAGTTGCTTTCCATATTATCTGAATTTCTATCCAGTCTTCTTAGCTTCCTGTTTTCGTCTCTTTGTTATTTGTTTTAATTGCTTTTATTTTATTTGCATTTAGATTAAAAATAATTCTCAAAAATCCAAATTGTTAGGCTAGGAGTCGACAGAGGTTAGTACCGAGAGTCGCCGTATTGTGTCCACGGTTCGATATTCCGGACTTACTTGCTCTACTACACTGCGACCGGTACACTTGCCGTTAGTGTGTGGTTTTGTAGTTTGGTAGATTTTTATTTAAAAATAATTCTCAAAATCCATTTTTGAAACTTGACCGATTTATTTACTACACATTTCACACATCAAGTTTTTGGCGCCGTTGCCGGGGACACAGTGCGCCTTCGAGGACGACCCGAGTCGGGGATCTAGTCATTTTATTGCTTTCTTAGTTTGGTAGATTTTTATTTTTAATTTTATAAAAAAAGAAAAAAATATTTTTGTTTATTTGCTATTTGTTTTTCTTATTCTAGTATAGTTTTAGTTTCTCTGTGTGCATAGGAAGTACCCCGTTGCAGTCCTAGAATATTTTGCCCCTAGATAGATCACATAGAAATGGCTGCACGTAGGACTGTCGCTGAACTCATCAGCATTACACCCACCCACATCCGGTCCAGTATTACACTACCCACTGTTGAGTCGAACAACTGGACCATTGAACCCACTCTGATCAACACCATATCTCATTCAGTTCAGTTTCACGGCATGCGTGATGAAGACCCATATGGCCACTTGACTAGATTTGGTAGAATCTGTAGCACCTTCCAGCTTAATGGTGTCACTGATGACGCCATTCGTTTGCGTCTGTTCCCGTTCTCACTTACTGATCAGGCCCTCACATGGTTGGACTCCCTCCCACAGGGAGCCATCACCTCTTGGACTGATCTTCAGGCGAAATTCCTGCAGAAGTATTTCCCTCCTGCTAAAACCGCTCGTCTTAGAAATCTTATCTATGCCTTTACTGAGCAGTCAGGGGAATCCTTCTATGAGACATGGGACAGATTTAAGGCACTTCTGAATAAGTGCCCTCATCATGGTCTTGAGGACTGGAGAGTCGTGGAGAAATTCTATACTGGAGTTTCTGACGCGACCAAAAGACTTCTTGACTCTACAGCAGGCGGTAACATGATGAAAACCAAAACCGCTGCTGAATGCCTTGAGATGATAGAGGACCTAGCCACTAGCACCTACATCGAGCCTGGCTCTGGGGGCGTTACTGCTGCCCCTAAGGGTATCCATTCTGTTGAGAGTAGCATTGCACTAGCCGCCCAGGTAGAATCTTTAGCTATGGTCATGAAGGATATTAAGGGTTAAGATTAGTGCTAAGTGTGAGATTTGTAGAGGGGGTCATGAGACCATAGATTGCCACGTAGGTCCCAGTGAGGAGTTGAACTATGTCCAAAGTTACAACTCTGGATGGCAGAGTGTAGGAGATCCTAAGTCTGAGATTAGTGAGTTAATAAAGAAAAGTGAGGAGAATCAGACTAGGACGAATAAACTCCTAGAGACCATAGTGATGCAGCGTGAGACCCGTTATCAGGAGCAACAAAAGAAAAATCAGGAGTTTAAGCTGCTATTTAGGAATCAGGGGTCCACGCTTCAGAGTTTGGAGAGGGTCATAGGAGAGTTAGTTGGTAAGCTGACTAGGAATTCGACAGATGCTTAGGTGAACGCGGTGTTCACCGAAAGTGGGAAGAGCACGGGAGTTAATCACCCGGTGTCGAGAGAGAGTGAGGTAGTTGAGGGAGAGAGTGTCGATGAGGAGATTAGGGTAGAGTCTCCGAGCAAGGTGCACCCTACTAGTCTAGACCAAGCAAGTACCGCACAACCCAAAAGTAGGTTGAAGGAGAAACAGTTTGAGGGGGAGCCTAAAAAGGTTTATGTTCCACCTGCCCCTTCTGAACCAGTACCGCCCTATCCTGGTAGGTTGAATAAGAGTGAGAACTTAGAGCAATATAGGCACTTCATTGATTTTCGTAGAGATATGCCTAAGTATGGGAAGTTCTTGAGGGAGATGTTGTCTCGCAAGGAGAAGTTGAAAGAGCTTTCCCATGTCACTCTGAGTGAGGAGTGTTCAGTTGTCGTTCTTAATAAACTACCCGAGAAGATGACTGATCCTGGGAGTTTCACTATCCCTTGTCAGATAGGTGGTTTGACAGTTAGGAACGCCCTCGCTGATTTAGGTGCTAGCATTAATCTCATGCCCTATTCCATGTTTAAAAGATTAGATCTTGGGGAGTTGAATCCAACTAGGATGTGCTTACAGTTGGCTGATAAATCTGTGAAGTACCCTATGGGCATTCTAGAGAATTTGCTAGTAAGGGTGGAGAGCTTCGTGTTTCCCGTTGATTTTGTCGTACTTGATATACGGGAGGACGAGCATGTGCCGTTGATCTTAGGACGACCCTTTTTACGTACTGCAAAGGCATTGATAGATGTCTCGGATGGTCGGATTACACTACGTGTAGGGGACGAGTCCATCACTTTTGGTGTTAATAAGTCTAGGGAGAGTATGAGTAGTCAGGTTAAATCTGTGTGCTTTCTTGGCACTTTCATGTCACATGTCGACCGGTGCATTGACGACTTTTGTGGAGCAGACTTATTAGATAGGCGGCACCAGACAGAAGAGAGGCAGGAGGTAGAGATAAAGACTGTAGTTCCTGTGGAGCATGATCCGGGTTGTGCAGCCGGTGAGCCTCCCGATAGGTTAAAGGTAGTTAAGGTTGTTGAGAGTTCTGAAGAGGTGATGGATGAGCCCTCGGTTCATATTTTGCTATTGCCCGAGTGTGAAAGTGAGCACAAGAGAGATGATGAGGAGGATAAGGCACTGTTTAAATCTTGCCTTAAGGTAGTGAACAAATCTAAGTGTGGGAATAGGATCTTGATTCACCACTCGCATTTAAAAATATTTTCTGGTGATCTTAGATTTAGGTGGAAAATATCATGCCTTGGGAGAGATAACATTAGTAACATGATTGATTTACATGAGGATGATGTAGATATCCTCGTTGATCCAGGTTAGAATGCTTGATAAAAGAATAGGATCATGGGTGAGAACCCAAATTTGTAGAGTTTGTATTTTATTTTTTTTATGTGTTTATTTTGTGTGTTTGCATTTTTGTGTTTTTGTTTCATCTTATTTTTGTAGGATGTTAAGCTTGTCTTTGGCACGGAAATATTTCATCCATATGAGGTTTGAGGTTGTTTTTATTTTCATATTACAAAAAAAAAAAAAAAACCTTAAAAAAAAGCCACATAACCCCACCATTATCATTATCATCCACCACTGACCACCACCGTGCTGATCCAGGTATGTTTTCCTCGCTTTCTTTTATTTTATTTTATTTTGTTTTGTTTCGTGTAATTGAGTCTTGTATTTTAATTTATTTGAGTCAGTTTTGTCTATTTTTATTTGGTCGAGTCTTGTGGGATTGCCATGGCCTTTTCATTGCTGGATCTCCCCTGCCCGTACTCAATCTCCATTCGGGTGGGGGTCGATCTTAAAATTATTTTTGTAAACTGGCATCTCACATGTCATTGAGTCATTTTACTTTCATTTTCTTTTTAGTTTATTTTGCAGGATTCCAACTATGGCCGCAAAGGAAATGCTATACGGCTGTAGATGATGCACTTTCTGCGAGCTATCGCCACATATTCCAGGGGAGTCTGTTCCATTTACTTTGTTGTTATATGTTTAGTTTATTTCTACTTTATTTTTGCATTTTTATTTTTAGTTTACGTTGTATCCTGGAGCACATTGAGGACATTGTGCCTTTCTAAGTGTGGGGATGGAAAAACTCCGTTTTTATTTTGCTTAGTTGTAGGTTGAGTCATAAAAAAAATAAAAAAAAAATTTGGTTTTGTGTTAGTCCCGATCCTTTTTGCGCATAGTAAACGAGCCTTTTCAATGTAATACGTCGGTTAAAAGCGGGGTTGATTGTCTGGTTTATGGGTCTTAGCATATGTTTCTTTAAGTTGCGGGATAGTAGGCTTGACTGAGTTGTTTTTTTGAAATAAAATGTTTGGGGTGCCTGGGATAGTGGATCAAGCTAGATGGTTAACTGGTTTTGCACTTGTTAGTATCGGTAACCCTAATTTCCACATGACAGTGAGTTTTGAGCCTTAAATATTATATATAAATATTCACTATTTCGTTTCATGTGTGATATACCGACTTTGTTGCATTATTTTAAAACTTGTACGTTTTGATGCATTTTGAGACCATAGGCTTGGACTTAACACAAATATGATAGAGGCATTAGGATTACCCATTTTTGTTTAGCCTTTTCGTTTGTTTTTGTTATTTGACCCGTTTCCCCATTTTTACCTTTAGAAACCACTTTGAGCCTAAACCTTTCGTTTGTCACCTATTTTATTTTATATTGATTACCGGATTGTATATATTTATGTCATGTGAAAAAAAAAGAAAAAAAATATATCAGCATAAAGAGTAGCTGACAAAAAAAAAACAAAACAAAACAAAAAAAAAACAGAAAAAAAATATATGAAAAAGAGAAAGAAAAAAAAATAGAATAAAGGTTGTGGGTCGAGAAGACCAAAGAGTTAGAGTTTATATGTTTATACTTTATCCGGTTTATCTCTTTTTTTTTCTTTTTAGCCAACTTTTCCCTATAAAAGTTCCTACCTTTAACCCTTACCTACCCTTTTAAAGTCCTCTTGATTTGTGTTAGTGTTAGCAATTAGGTGGAGATTTGATTGACGTACAAGCTTATGATAATTTTGCTTCATAGTTCGGTTTTGAGAGATTCACTCCAAATAAATATATAACCGAGAGATGAGTGATATTGTGAGGGGTGCTTACAGATGCATAGGCAGTTGCTTGAAGGTAAGTGAAGCTTGACTAGGTAGGCCTTGTTTTTAAAATTGTATCATCTTGACTAGTCAGCCTTTTGAACGATGTAAGTCTTGTGAAACCGCTATGCTTGTTGATTTCGTAGCCTGCTTTTGACCTTGTTTGATGCTATCGTTTTTGTTAACTGCTTTGTTGAAAATGTTTTGGATTTTGTATAATTCTTTTTCGGGACGCAAAAGGTTTAAGTGTGGGGATGTTTGATGTGTTGCAAAACACATCTCTTTTCCTATGTATTTTGTATAGTATTTGGTTAGATTTTTATTCGTTTCGTGTCGTTTTTATTATGTATTTATGTATTTTATTATTTTATAGGTGTTTGGAGAGAATGAGCTCAAAATGAAAGAATTTTAATCGAGACACCAACACTTAAGAACATGTGTTCATGAACGTCAGAGCATAGACAACAAACTTTGGTCGAGCCAAGAACACCCTATTCGAGCTTGGAGTATACTAATAATAATAATAATAATAATAATAATAATAATAATAATAATAATAATAATAATAATAATAATAATAATAATAATAATAATAATAATAATAATAATAATAATAATATGAAATCAAAGAAAAGAGACTTTTAAGTCTCGTGATTTTTGAGAAACAAAGAAAAAAAAGGAAATGGGCTTAAGCCCAATTTTGGACGGCAACAATATTATAGGGGATTGGGCATTATCGAAAAAGGGGAGTTGGCTAACATATTATTATTTTTCGATCGATAACACAGTAGCCGCCAGAGGTAATCGACTTCGAACAGTGAACAGCAGCTTCAAACATAGAGGTTAATTGAAGGGCAGAAGGCACGGGTTCGACTATAATAATTTTTGGCTTTATATTTATTTACTTCGTGTTTATAAATATTAGTACCATGACTATATATTATTTTGAACCTATGTTTTTATCTATTTCCATGTTAATGAATAGCTAAACTTTTTAGGCTACCTAGGTCGTTATGATGAATACTTAGCGTTTTATGACTTTCGGATTCGTTTAATTATATAATTGGCTTATGTTTTGGTAAAAATTTAATTGTGTTTGGTTATAATGCTTTTGTGTATTTAAGTCTAATTTATTATCTTTGATAGTTCCACATGTGTCTTGTTGAATGTCTTTCAGTTATAGATGCATGTTAGGTTGCCTGCTTTGTGCTTGTGACTAGTTTATGGTTTTTGACGTCTAATTCCATAGGAACTTGAGTTGAGAGTTTAGAGGAATTAGGTATTCTGCCATTCCTTGAGACCGGGAGGTGATAGGGTGTCGGGTTGTCTAGATCTTTAGGTATCGGGTAGAGGTGAGACCTGGAGGTGATCCTTGCCTAGTGTGTCTTTAGATTCTTGTAATTCCGAATTATTTCCAAGCCAATTAGATTACTCCTTCACATTTTTGGATGTGTTGTGACTAGTGAGACCGGGAGGTGAGCGAGTCTTTCGAGTACTTTAGCATTCCCTAGTAAGGTGAGACCGGGAGGTGATCCGAACTAGTAACCAGTGATTTACACGTCCCTTAGGATTTTCTGAGAGGTGTTAGTGAGACCAGGAGGTGATCTAGCATGCTTTAGGAGTTTCATGGGTCGGGTGTATCTTTGGAAAACCTGGTAGCCAATCCATTATTCGATTCCGAGAGTTGTGAGTCTGCGGGTATGATTCTAGACCTAGGTAGTTGCTTTCCATATTATCTGAATTTCTATCCAGTCTTCTTAGCTTCCTGTTTTCGTCTCTTTGTTATTTGTTTTAATTGCTTTTATTTTATTTGCATTTAGTTTAAAAATAATTCCCAAAAATCCAAATTGTTAGGCTAGGAGTCGACAGAGGTTAGTACCGAGAGTCGCCATATTGTGTCCACGGTTCGATATTCCGGACTTACTTGCTCTACTACACTGCGACCGGTACACTTGCCGTTAGTGTGTGGTTTTGTAGGTTTCTCCAATTTTAAAACTTGACCGATTTATTTACTACACATTTCACACATCAGTCAGCCAAAACCACCGTGGTATTGGCTGAGCGCAATGGTCCAAAATCATATTTATCGTATAAGCTTCCTGGGAGAATGCTCACACTCGCTCCAAGATCCAATAACGCCTTAGAGGTTTTAAAATCACCTATTTGAATAGGTATGAAAGGTGTTCCTGGATCTTGGAGTTTAGGTGGATGATCTCCAAGTACAACGGCACTCACTCGTTCAGGCAAAGTGAGTTGTTTAGGAATTTTGTGGTGCCGTTTTTGAGTGCACATTTCCTTCAAGTATTTGGCATAAGCCGGAACCTGTTTAATAGCATCAATTAAAGGTAAGTTAATTTTTACTTGTTTGAACACTTCCCACATTTCTTCCTGTTGTGGGCCTCTTTTATTAACTAAACCTTCTTTTTCTGCTTTTGACAAAACATTAGGAAATGGAACCTAAGGTGGTTCCTTTTCCATAGATAAAATAGTGGCGTTTTTATCATTAAAAGTGACCTTTTTTATCTGTTTCACTAGTATGGGTTCCGGTTCATCCTCACTAACCTCATTCTCATCAACATCTTCTACTGTGCCATCAACAAAGTTAGGTACTAAATCAGGTTGGTTATAAGTTTTACCACTACGTAAGGCACTTACCTGATCCTCTTGACTGATTTCTTCGATTTCTTCTATTTCTTCTTCATCACAAGAGGAGTTCTCTTGTGATTCTCTCTGTTGATCTTCAAGCTGTTTTACTTCAGCCCAATCTTCAGTTAATTGCTTCATCTTCACAGTCAACTCCTGAGTAGCTTTTTCCCTTATATCCATCTGTTGTGTCACAAATTGCAAGTCTTGTTGAATCTCCTTCAGCAGGGCTAGCATTTCTTGATTTCCTGCATTATCACAATTAATAGAATTAATAGCATCTCCTTGGAAATCATCGTAAGGTTCCATAACCTGTTTCTCCCAATAACCACAATCGCCCTGCTCATAATAATCATCATAAAATTCATTAGGGCCAGAATCCCAATATGTTTGATTTTCATCAAACTCATCATAGTAAGAATTTTCAAATCCCCACTGTGGTGTGTGTTCGAGTAGCAGGGGCCGAGAATGGCTATTTATACTCTGCATATGATCAAAGTCAAATCTCATCGGGATTCCATGTGAGTATACCTGTGACATCCTGTCTACACAAAACAAAAATAGGCGTAACTCTGTACAACACACCGAAATAAAAAATCAAGTTAAATAACAATATTTTTGAATTTTTCAAATTTTAACAACTCAATTAATCTAATAACACAAATCTATCACAAACTAGCAATTATCAACCTAAACATAATTTTATCACAAGATCTACAAAAACAAAACCTTTTTGTAATTTTCTAATTTTTCAAGATCTAAAATACTATAAATCACACAAAAATAACAAGATCTATCAATTTAAGCAAATCTAACACAATTTTCTAAAATCAAACTAAGCGCATCTATTCCCCGGCAACGGCGCCATTTTGACCTAAGGCTTGTCATATCACCTTTATCAAAAGAAATTTATAAATGCAACTTCTTAACTTACAAACAAATGCAAATAGGGAAGTAGGGTTGTCGAACCACGAAGAATGGGTGGAAATCTCAAAGACGAATATGCAAGATTTTCATGTCACAATTTTTATATCTTTTATATTTTTTAACAATTAAATGTAAAATGCGGTTTTGATTGGTTGAGAGTTTGAGTAACAAGTAACAATGTAACAAGTAATAGTGACACGGTAACGGTAACGGTAACAGTAACAGTAACGGTAACAGTAGCAAAGTAACAGATTAGTAACAGTAACAATGTAACAGTAACAGTAACGGATTTGTAACAGTAACAGTAACGGTAACACAGTAACAGTAACAAAGTAACTATGATTCAGATTTAAGTAACAAGTAACAAAAATTCAGAGTAGCTTCCACCCGGGATCCTATTTATATGTTTTGCTGACAAGTCTCGACTGTTATTGTAACACTTCCTGTCACGAAGCCTTTAGGATATTAGGATGAAATAACAACTAGGGAATGCTTGATCATCGCAGGTCAACCTAGTTATCCCTATGCAAACATTCACCAACCTCCTTACGGTGCCGACAACGAAAGACCGTAATTATATGATAAATTGATTTATGCAAACATGGTTTATTCATCCACACAAAGTAGGAACATACTAGTTTCAATAACAAAAACAACAGACAAGATACAAAACATACAAATAATCACCCGGGGAAGAAGCTACTGTGAACGGTTTAGCTCCGCATCTTGGAGCCAGGAGCTTCAATGGTGTTGTTTCTTGATTCCATAGCTTCTATAATGATCCTTGGGATGAAATGGAAGTGTTGTGATGAATTTTAGTGAAAGAATGGGTTGAGACCCTTCAAAGTCCGTCTTCTTCAGCTGGTTTGCGAGTGTATTATGAAGTTGGGCGAGTGCAGAAACAGGCTGGAAAGTTTGACAGCCTGAAATCGCACTCCTTGGCATCGCGGACCGCGCCAGGATAGCTAAATCCCAGGCGGTCCGCGCTGGGTTAAATTATAACTTTGATTAATATGCACTCGGGCGGACCGCGTCAGGATTATGAATTCCCAGGCGGTCCGCGCCAGGAGTTTGTGTAACCAAACTTGATTTCGATGTCGTTTTCAACCGTTTCGCGTACCGATTCCCGTTCCGGCTCGTATAATCTCGCTTAAGACATGTAATTCATCATTTTAGTATACTCCTTGTCTTCCTCATCATTTTCCTTATTGTAACTAATTCCTGGACAAACTACACACAAAAACACACAAAACAAACAAATTAAATTATAAAGATGTGGACCTTTCGGCCTCACATCAATGACAGTGTCTGTAACCGTTTCTGATGTAATACGAATCTGTGATGACTGTGTTATCGTATATTTCTGTCTCGTCTCGAATCTTCCGTCTGAAACCGAGTTGTTTTCGCTTAATCGATCCATGAATTCGGTTTTTAACCGGATTCTCAAATGGTATCAGAGCCGTGGTACCGATTTGAACGATCTAACAGTCGTTTGAATCAATCACAACTCAATTCCATGATTTCAGACGTTAAAAATCAGTTTTTGATTGAAAGGCTGAAACCCTAGAAACCCTAGCTTCTTAATTGAACCCAAAATCATGTGATTTTTCCATGTTTCTGTTAATTCGAGGGTTAGGTTTTCATTTCCGCACCTTTCTGTACAAATTTCATCAACAAATTCGAAGTTTTAGAGTGTTTATGGACTGATTTGCAGAAAATATTTAAGAAAATGGTCGAATGTGCAGTAGATTCGACCCTACGGGAGGGCGAACGTAGGATTTAGAGGTCGAATCAGGTTCATCTGTGTTGATAACAGAGGTCGAACCTGGAAGTTGTCCACATTCGACCTCACGAAAGGTCGAACATGGAATCTCAGTTTTCGTCAGGCTTAAACAAAGTTGGTTCGACCCAATCAATGTACATTCGACCATACACAGGGTTCGAATGTAGCTTTATTTCCACATTCGAACCCTTGACATAGAGAATGAAAAATTGGTATTTTAAGGGGTAAAAAATTTCAAAATGGCAATTTTTGAAGATTTTTGTGAGAATGGTGATGATATCTACACAAATTGTTGAAGAAATGATGATGATGAAACGTTTTTATTGTGGGGTAATCATGAGAATCAACAGTATGATAATCAGATTCAAATGACTATTATGGGCCGAAAAATCAGATATATTTTTATTCCGCAAGTTGAGAACAGTCAACCCAGTTCCAGTGTGATTGAAGGAACTTGTTCAAACAAAGTTGTTATTTACAAGCAAATCAAGACTGAGATCTCAATGTTCCGAAAGTAATGAGGGATCTCAGTAGGAGTCATGTGGCACGTAGATTCAACGAAAGTTTCAAGATTACAGTCCTGAAGAATTTCAAGAGATATTGGTAAATACTGTTAGGCCCAGTCGAAAACTTCAGTTTTTGAAGCATTTCAAGTCCGCAATGGTACCGGTAGTTCCCGCTGAAAACTTCTTATTGCTTGATCCACTCGTCTACGGCTAGTATTCTGTCGAACAGATGAAGTTACTCAAGAACATTCAAAGAGAAGAATGTATTAATGCACTCACAGTCAGCACAGATGAAGAATTTCATAGAAGATACAGTGTTCGAGTGGATTGTTTTGCACATAGTCACATTTGAGATGTTTAATTGGGTACTGGCAGTTAGATTTCTCTAGTTTGTGTGAAGGGTGATGCAAAGGTTAAGTGCATTTATGAGGCGTGAATTAGTGGTAGTACCTACGTGTTACGCTGAATATCTGATCGGTCAGTATGGAATCCGTCTAGTAGGGGTCTTATTAGACTGCAGGTCAGACTAGTTGGATTGCGCGTGATGTACTTGGGCAAGATGACATTCCTGGGTACTGATGCTACGAGACTGCAGTGCATTACATTGTCGACTTCACATTGGCGTAACTAGGTGATCTGCTTGTAATTCAGTGGTCGGCTGAATTCGCAAATGATATACGTTGTCTAGCTGACTTCTTGCGTATTGATACTGAGGGTCCGTAGTGCATTACGTGGTTGGTTCACAAAGGATATTGTATTTCTAACTTAATGCAATAGTGCATGTATTGAGGGGGAGACCTGTGATTTTGACTGTTGATGTGCAAGAGATTTGTGGATTCGCCAGCAACGTCCAAGGGGGAGATTGTTGATGCACTTTATGTGGACGTCACTATCGAATAGACTAGGTTTGATTCTTGTATTGTATTACATGAGATTGTGGTGATCCATAAGGGTTTTATGGATCTAATGTTTTTGTTAATATCGACCAAAATATAAAGTACTTGTTCGAAACCTACAAGGGGCGAACCTGCAGGTTCGACCTTCTTCAAGGGGTGAATATGGCTTTATGTTTTGGACTATAAATAGCAATCTCATGTGTTGGTTTTCATTTAAGATTTTGAGTTTATGCTTTGAATGCTCTCAAGGGGGAGGTCATGCCCGACCTCCCCCGGCCCCGAGATAGATGTTTATCCTACTGATGACAGTGTCTGTAACCGTTTCTGATGTAATACGAATCTGTGATGACTGTGTTATCGTATATTTCTATCTCGTCTCGAATCTTCCGTCTGAAACCGAGTTGTTTTCGCTTAATCGATCCGTAAATTCGGTTTTTAACCGGATTCTCACCTTTCCAAGCTTTACACCTCATTATCTTGCAAATCCAAGGTGTGTTCTTCATCCCAAACCTTTTTAATGTTATTGTTTTGCTCCCTAAAGGTCCAGACCTGATTTCTAAGTGTTTGTGTCTTTAAAAACTTATTAAAAATAGTTTCTACATAAACCTAAACCTTCATACTTGTTTTATGTGATGTTATCATGCAAAGATAGGATTTTTATGATGTAAATGTGTGGATTCTTATGTGTTTGATATGTTTTTGAGATAAATAGGTTATTAGTATGATTATTGAGGAGTTTGAAGGTTCATAGTTGTGTATTGTTGATAATAGGTGTTTTGACCCGTTTGAATGATTTTGAAGGATTAAGGATGATATGATGTGTTTTGTTGATTGTATGAGATTAGGGTTTGCTCTAGGATGATGCTAGAACAGTAGGATAATGTTGGACAACGTTTTTATGGTATGAAATCTGGATATTTGCTATTTAGGGTAAGTTTTGCATGTTGATGTGATGTTTACATGATAATATGGCCATTTTGGGAAATGTTTGCAATTAGGGCTGTTAGATTGATGGTAAATTGGGGGGTTTTTGCTTGAAATAGGTTAATAAATGATTTGGGTTTGATATTGGGTGTTTCCACATGTTTTGGATCTGATTTGAAGGGTTGAACGCGCGAAAAAGTGGAACAGACCTGCAGGGGGCGATTATGGGAGTCCTAGTCGCCTGAGTGTCATGTGAGTAGCCTACTCGCATGTTTCTATAGGCGAGTAGGAGCCTACTCATGTGTATTACATGCAATTACAATCCTAATTGCTAGTTTGACCATCCTACTCACTAGTTGACTTTCCTAATTGCTAGTTTGACCATCCTACTCACTAGTTGACTTTTCCTAATTGCATGTTTGATTTCTAATCGTGTGTACTGCTGTTATAAGTGTATTTTGACATCCCGGAATATGATTTAACACCTAGGTACATGTTAGGAACCTTGTAACATGTCTAATAACTTGGTAACACGTGTTCGGACTCGTTTATGCGTTATTTGAACTATATGCTAGACTTAGTGAACTTTTGCGCATATTAAGTGTTTAATTGCATATGATTGCACGATATCTTGTATTTGGCTAACACGTGGGATGTCGGGTCACCAATGGGATGTCGGGTCTTGTCCGGTATGGTCGGTTTAACGTTCAAACATGTTTTCAACGGCCACAGTTATGGTTTGACAATTGGGGACTAATTTGCCTTCGGGTTAGTAGTCATCACACTTATGTAAACTCATTGATAGGTCGCCACTAGTTGGGGCTATCACACACGTGTCGGATTTTTCTTAACACAGAAGACGTAACCTAAGGTGAGTTCACGGCCCCACTTTTATCAGTTTTGTTTTTGGGGGACAAACATGCTTACACATTTTAAACACATGATTTCAAGTTATTGCTTTTGCAGCAAGTGGTGATATCCAGGCATTTGATAACACATCCTTTGTGTATAATGACCTTCAATACATTGACCCTGTGGACGTAGAAGAAATGGACATTTTGCATCAATTGGCCTTGCTCAGTATTAGAACTAATAATTTCTATAAGAAAACTGGCAGAAGGTATCCAGGTTTACATGGTGGGTCAAAAGTGGGGTTGGATAAATCAAAGATCAAGTGTTATAAATGTCATAGAATGGGTCACTTTGCTAGGGAATGTAGGAGTCAAAATGGTACACCTAAGATTACCTATCCAAACCAAAGGCCTCAGACCAACACTTATCAGTTTTCCCAAAACACCCCTGGACCAAATGTGCAAAACACTGCTCACTTTGCACAGACCTCAATCACTGTTCCTGTGCAGTATGTCCAAGCCACTGTTCCTCAGTATCATTATGTCCAAACACCTGTTGCTCAGGCACAAGTGCCAATGACTGCTACTTCATCATCTGCTCCGATAGAGACCAGTCATCAAAGTCAACAGAGCTTTTTCACTCAAGGTTTTGTTGATTGAAGTAGTCTACCAGATGAGCTAACAGATGAAAACATTGCTTTAGTTGCCAATTCTGAAAATAATTTCTGCTTTGTGGCACTAGAAACAATTGATGAAGAGACTGATTTTGAGGGAGTGGTGTCTGTGTCTGAAAATGTGACTAATGATGTTGTTGATGAAGTTGTTTCAGCTGAAGAATCCAAAGTAGAGGTTGTGAATCTCTCAGACCCATGGAGTACTGATGACTGTGATTGCCAGTGTAATTGTGCCTTGATGGCTGCTGCTAAGGTATCACCTCAAATCTTAAATGACTTGTGCTCAGATAAATGTATCATAGCATTTGCAAAGATAAAAGAGGTGAATGAAAACTTTAGAAAGAAAATTTTGGAAGATGAAATTCTGTTTGAAAAACTCACTAAAGAGTTAAAATCAAAAATAACTGAAAAGGAATCTGAAATCAGCAGTTTAAAACATGAAGCAAGCATAACCAAAGACCAGCTTCAAACTATGATAACCAAATATCATAGTTGTAAACATGAGCTTGAATCCACCCAGGTTGAATGTCAAAAATGGGTGGAATCATCTAAATGTTTTGAGATGATTGTTAACCAACAGTCTAAAAGTCATGTGAAATTTGGCTTTGGTTTTAAAGAAACCACTGCTCAAAGTTCACAAACCACTGACAAAAAGGAACCACAGTTGGTTGAAATCATCCCAACCAATTCAAAAGGTCAAGAAATCAAGGTTACTGAACCCAATGGCAAGAAAATCATTCTTGAAAAATTGGAAGGTACACCCTCATTTGATGAGATTGAAAAATATCAATTCAAACCAACTTGGTCAGATGAGTGTGATGTCCTTGAAAATTTCCAACCAATGACCTTCAAAACCCCTGATGATAAAAAGGCACCACAGGCCAAAATCATTCCCTTGAAAGATCTTCCAACAAATGATCAAACATCTGTTGAAAAGAAGAACGGAAAAGGAAAAGGGAAATCAACAGATAACTTGTTTTGTGATTTTTGTGAAAAGAAGAATCATGTTACTAAAAACTGTTTTCTTCTATAAGCATAGATATCAACAAAGGAACAAGTTTAAGTGATTCTAAAATCAATGAATGCTTAATTTGTAAGAAAAAGAATCACAAAACAAAAGAGTGTCTGTATCTCAAAAAATTTTGATGAAAAAATAAAAGAGTACAAGGCTAAAACTCTTGAAAGTCAAGTGGTTAGTACTTCAAAAGGAAAACCCAAACAGACTTTTGAACCAATCCAAACAGCTATTACCAAAAGTTTGAGCAAAAACTCTGCTCCCAGAGATGTTCAGGTAACAGATGTTCCACCAGTTAACAGATTCCCAAGAGGATATGGACAACCAACTTGTCATCGTCTGCCACTAGAGGAGATCCAGGTGGACGACCAGCTGCGGTTCGTGGAAGAACCAGTGGAGATTCTTGAGCAGGGCGTCAAGAAACTCAGACAGAGGACCATACCTATTCTTAAGTGCGATGGAATTCCCGTCTAGGACCGGAATATACGTGGGAACGCAGGTATCAAATGCGGCTCAAATACCCACATCTCTTTACTGAACCTGAACCTGTGCATAAATCAAACGCTAAACATAAAGCAACTCGCTCAAAGTGAATTTCGGGGCGAAATTCCTTTCAACTTGGGGATGATGTGACATCCGGGAACCAAGCACATATTTTTACGTTGGCTTTACTGTTTACTTACTGAATTTCGGGACGAAAATCTTTTCAACTTGGGGATGATGTGATACCCCGCAATTTTAGGTTCTTACTTTAGCTAAACTCTAGTTACTTGTACTTACATTCCTTGCATTCTACTTAACTAGGGTTGGATAGACAAGTCACACGTTGCACAGTTATAAGTTAATAACAACATGAAGTGGTAATTCAGGGAATTACCAAACTATATACATGAGTAGTGAACCCCGGACGTTGGTGAATTATGAAATTTGATAATTATGGATTAATTGATTGAAATTGATTGCAATTACGTGTTTTTATGAAACTATCTGCAAATTGTATGTGATTACGTGAACATAAACCGAACGCGTTATTAAAAACCATAATCAATGAACCATTAGGATGGTTGGGGTCTAAATACATGGGGTTACGCTTGGTATGGCACAAAATAACAAAAACAACAAAGAAAACAGACTATACAACGAGCTGCGCAGCTCGAAACGGACTGAACCATTCCGAACGGCCATTCACAATTCCGAACAGGCGTTCGGAAAATGCTGACACGATTAAACCGACTTAGTCCCTTATTTAAGCAATCTTAACCTCCAAGAACCCCATAATTTTAACTCTAATCGCCCCTACTGCCTATTTACAAAAATATTAACCCCAAACACCTGCAAAGGCTCAAGAACACCATTCGGGAAGCTTGGAGAGCATTCGGTTGGTGATTTTGAAGTGCTTTCGGTATAATACTCAACCTTACATGTTTTGATTATCCTTAATGTGTTTTAAAACATCATAACCGAGTTAGTCCAGGTCTGAAACACTTTTATAAAGATTAAAAGTTGTTGTTCATAAAGATTAATGGGGTTAAACATGATGATATGTGGCGATTAATATGTGTATTGCATGAGTTTGCGTGTTTTTGATGTTTTAGACTTTTAGGGTTTATGATTTATAATGTTTGATGTGTATCTTGCTAGGTTTTGATTAGGTTATGTGTTATTGATATTGTATGATGTTTGTTGGGTATTGTTGATCGTTAATATGCTAAGATAGTTGATTAAAACTAGGGTTATGCATGATCTAGAATCTGGACAGAACGATTAGATCGACTTGCAGAGACTGTAACATGATGTTAAACTGTTTGTTTTGATGATTTCTTTGCATGAACATGTTATACAAGGTATTAGCTTTTCGTAATGTGTAAAATCACCTAATTTGGACGTCGTTTGATATGTTTTTGGAATTTTCTTTGATTAAAGGTCATATCAGATTTTCGGATTAGTAAATTGGGTCAACTTTAAAAGACCATAACTTGAGTTTTACAAAGAGTTAGATAATAAAATTTGGACAGAAGGTCAAAATTGGAATAGCTTGGCTTTTCTAGGTAGATTCATCCCATTTGGATGAATACACAATTATTGGGAAGTTTTCTACTAATCTGATCTGTTGTGAGTGTTTTTTGGACATAGTTGTATTGTATGATTTTTCATAACTTTTGTGTATGGTTTTGTCACGAAATAAAAATATGGACATGCCCGGTAGATTTTCTGTAATATTCAGTAATCTTTTCAAAGTCTAATTCATTGGATATATATTTTTAATAAATTGGTTTTCACAGTGCATAATCTGTCCTAAAAATCCAGATCATGTAATGTACATTTATGTGGCTATTTGGGGTCTTGTATGACTTGTAATTGACATGAACTTGTATGAGCACTTATATGAGGTGTATATGAAGTGCATAACTAATGTTAATCATTGTTTTCACCAACGGGTCCGTAGGGTCTACTTGTGCATTTAGAATCATTAGGTGTCACATACACGGTTTTGAACTTTTAAACGTCTTGTACAAACGGGTCACATGGTGTAATGATATTACACATATACTCACTTAGTGACACATGTAATAGGGAGTCGGTAGTACGTCCTATTTATGGAGTTTGGATTATTTGGTTGCAACCTAAGGTAAGTTTCACTACTCTTTTTCTCAAAAGCATGCTTCTCGGGGAGACAACTTACTTAACTTTTCTACTCCAGGTTTGGGACTACCGTTGTTATCCCGGGTTTTGGGATGGGTTGATTCCTGGGAGGAATTGGGTTTTGCTAGTGTCACACTACATGTCCTTGATGAACTAAACTGCATACTATCACGGAAGTCCTTCACTATTTACCGAATGAGTTGTCGGGTGGCAAGCGAGTTATTAGTTGATAGTGCTATTAGGTTTGACAAATCTCACACCGTGCTGGGAGCCGGGTGTGAACTACGACAGTAGATTTTATCATTGTTTATAGGCAATGATGGGAGGCAAAATCCAGCTCGCGGGGTAAGTGCATCGTTTGAATAGCAATTCGGTATATCATAGTATAGTTATCTTGAATGGGTTAGCTACCCTTGGCATACGCTGAACTAGTGGTTCTTGGTTTTGGTTATTGACTACTGTTTTTGGGTTTACGAAACCTAACTGTTGTTCTTGGTTTGGGAAACCTACACTTTTACTTACCGTACTTTGTGAACTCACCAACTTTATGTTGACACACGATATACATGCTTTTGCAGGTAGTTAGCTTCGGGTGTCACGATTAGGAAGCACTGCACGTTTCACTGCATTTGGGGTCTTAGGCATACACCTAATTTACATATCATGCTTTTATGTTTTCTTTCATATGGTTTCAAATTGGGCGCATTGTTTTGTGCATGGTTTTAAAATGTTTAAATTAGGTTTACGCTTCCGCAGCTTAAGTAAACTTGATTTTTGAAAACGAACTAAATGATTTGGGTATTTAGAGTTCGTTCATATGACCTATGGCTATGGGATCCTGGTATGTCTTGCGCCTCGCAGTATAAACCCCGCAGTGGAAATTTGAGGGTGTGACATTGTATCTAGGCATGGCGTGCCAGATTCAATCATTTCCGACCGAGACAGTCGATTTACTTCCCGATTATGGCAGACATTGATGGACGCATTAGGCTCTCGCTTAGATATGAGCACAGCTTATCATCCTCAAACTGATGGCTCGAGTGAACGTACAATCCAAACATTGGAAGACATGCTTCTGGCATGTGTGATCGATTTCAGTGGAAACTGGGATTCTCATTTACCGTTGGTTGAGTTCTCTTACAATAAAAGTTACCACACCAGCATCAAGGCTGCACCTTTTGAAGCCCTGTATGGACGTAAGTGTAGATCCCCTTTTTGTTGGGAAGAAGTTGGAGACAAGTATTTGACTGGCCCCGAGCTAATTCAAGAAACAACCGATAAGATCTTTCAGATCCGTGATCGCTTGAATGCCGCTCGAGATCGTCAAAAGAGCTATGTTGATCGCCGTCGCAAACCACTTGAATTTCAGGTGGGCGATAAGGTACTCTTGAAAGTCTCACCCTGGAAGGGTGTACCACGGTTTGGCAAACGTGGAAAACTTAATCCCCGATACATAGGTCCGTTCGAAATACTTCTAGGGTTGGTCCCGTGGAATACAAGCTCATGTTACCAGAAGAGCTTAGTGGTGTTCATGACACTTTCCATGTATCCAATCTAAAGAAGTGTTTGTCCGACGAGTCCTTGATCATTCCTCCCGAAGAAATTCACATCGATGATCAACTCCACTTCATTGAGGAACCAATTGAGGTGACTGATTGGAAAGTCAAGAAATTGAGAAGGAGCCGAACTAAACTTGTGAAAGTCAGATGGAATGCAAAGCGAGATCCCGAATTTACATGGGAACGCGAAGACCAAATGAGACGCAAGTATCCAGCTCCCTTTTTCCAAAAAACACTGAAACTAATAGGAAGACTCGATTTCGCGAACGAAATTCCAAAACAAGGGGAGAATGTGACAACAGTCAATGAACCAGGTCAACATCGGTACGCTTGTCATTTATTAATTGTCATTATATGTGCATTCTTATACATTTTGCATACCCTATGCCCCCCAGTCTAGTGAAACAAGAGTTAATCAGAAAACTCAACATGGGACACTTGTTTAGTCATACAACACCCGGGCAATCATCAAACAATCATTCAATAAGGTTACCACACCATAAAACATGGTAATCTCTCTCTAACACATGTGAACGAGTCTTACACGCTATCATATGTTAACCTATGATGGTAATACCCCCCTATGGTAACTTCCTAACATATGTAGACATGGTAACAAGTAACTATCTTACGATACACAAAATACATCTTGATGTCGTCATCAAAAGGCACGGAACCTAACAGACTCTTACCATTATGAACCCGGACCGATATTCCTATATCAAAGGGGTAACTAGAGGCTATTTAATAGACATAATATGCAACTATGATAATCACTAATATAGGTATAGGTCGACTAACTCACAAGACCTCACACGAATGGTAAGTTATGGGGCAACTAATCAAGCAAACTTATCATAGGACTTCACAAACTAGGATCACATATACACATCCACGACACACCTACATATATAACAAGTAGATCAACCTTCAAATGTATCCTAGGTTCCACTAAATACACTAACATCTAAGAACGCTTTGCACCTCTCACCTTTGTCTAACTCCCTATATATATATATATATAATCGGCACACATATATATATATATATACCACCACATGAACACAAACTCGGTTATATATATAAACAAACCTATGAATGACTAGTCCCTTTCTTGATCCTATGTCATCGGCCGATATCAAACACCACAGGAAAACCGTCTTTCAAATCTATCACTATCCTATGAGAAATCATAAACCTAAGGCTATTGATTCACCCTAGCCGATTTCTAAGCCAAGGAATGTCACCATCATTCTAAGTTTATACCCATGTAGTTAAACACAAACTCACCCCACTACCCAAGACCCTTACCCTTCCATATTTAGTATGAAACAAACACTATTCCACTCCTCAAAGTTACGGCCAAAAAGGACCTCACAAGAGACACAAGAGGACAAGCTTTGAATCAATGTATTGTCACCATCCATCCTAACTCCTAGGTAGGCACTATGGCTGATCAAGCTTTAAAATAAACAACCAACCCCACTCCACCACCAAACCCACTCCAACCCCACTCCACCACTTGGTAGTTTGGTGTTATACTTGGAAACAAATTTAACTTATCATAAGCCGCATATATCCCTGGTCAAGGACCAATGTCAAAACCCAATAAAAGCAACACATTGAATCAAAATGTAACGCGCCACGATCTATTTTTGGTGATAATTTTTATCAATTCTTGATCGACATTTATTACCACGACTCATATCACGATTAATCTATATCTTCTAATAAAGGAGTAACTAGAGCTGAGGTGGCACCTCTAGGTGGTCTCCATTCTTATCATTTAACTTGGCTATAGGTATTCTAACCCGACCCTTAACCCTATTTTGTAACCCAAATACTCGCATATCAATACTCTATTTTTATGATATCATCATAGCACAATGACACCCTTGATATCTCTCTCTCTCTCCCTCTCTCTCTCTCTCATTCACATACTAATTTCCTCATCAAACATATCTATCAACCCTAATTCTCTTCCTCATTGAAAACCCTACATCGCCGTCTCCTCATCCCTCTCATCGCGTCGCTTTCTCCTACATCAATAATTGGTAAGATTCTCTCCCACATTTACCTCCGCTGATTTCTTTTTTGCTGTTAGTTATTCCTCCTCCAACCCTTAATACAATTCTTATCCCAGACGACAAGGTTTTCCCACACCGATTCAAGATTTATTTGACTGGTACTTCGATTTACGTTTCATCTATAATCCTCCCACGACTCAATATTTCAGGTATTAATTTAGACCTTTCCTTCTTTAATCGCGTTTTATAACTTATAGAAATTTGAGATTCCAATAAACCCTGAACCTTAATGGCGACAGGAGTTTTCTTTCGTAAAATGTGACTACAAGGTGTGTAAAGCCTAGGGTCTCGATTAACCCTTGACGGCGACCGGAGTTTACCATCGTCGTAAACAGTAAAGGCACCCATAGGTTCTTTTTTTATTTTTGATTTTGTGGGTTTGTGTATTGATGTATGAAACCAATGAGATTGATTTCAATATTTTGTTTGGATTAGGGGTCTTATCAGTTGAAGCAAAAAAATTAAATTAGCCATTCTAAAATTTTTGGCCATGTGCTTATTTGTGACTTTAGTTCTATTAATTTTTCCATATTAGGTTATATACTTACATCAAAGGGAGGACTCAAGCAACACGAAGATGAATTGATGTTGCAAAAAGAGAAGAATTAAGAAGGTGGAGACCACATTCTTTTTTAAATGATTTGTTATTATTTGGCATTTTTCTGCTTTAATGCTTATGCCTGATTTTTCCTATGCATTCAGATTCATTGTGTGAATTCGGTCGCATATGCTTCTCAACATCACTATTATACGGTATGTTTTTGGATTGCTTTTCCTTAATTCCGCCTTCGTAATTTTCTTAGCAATTAGGTTTATATTTTCTTTTAGTCTTTTATTCAATGGGTATAATTCATAAACTTGTTTTGACATATTTCTTTATGTGTTATTTTGCTTGGGATTGTTTATTGGTTTTGAAATATTAATGTTCCGGGTTGATTTGTTTACCGATCTAGGGTTTTTCATTCAAGTTTCTACATCATATTTATGTCGTTTAATCTTCAATCGATGTTTCATAGGTCTATTTTGATTTTGATTGTCATCATATATAGAGATTCAATTAATGTTTGAAATTAATTAAATTTATTGTGCCAAGATTGAAGTTGCTCCATCAGTTGCTTGTGCAATTCATCATCCATTAGGTTATTATAGAAGAGTATTGCGTCGTCATCTCCACCGATGATGATGCTCTAATATCAGGTGAGGAGGATGAAGATGTTGCTTCCCTCATCCGAGGCTGGCAACGGCGGATTCAACAGAATTACAAATCAGGAAAAAAGCTACCCATTTTTACAAATAGTTTTTAAATTATTTTTATAAAGGCACTTGGATTATTTCTAATGCCTTCTTTTAATCATTAAAATTCAATGCAAATGTTTTTGAATAATCCTACATAATGTATGGTTTTTTTTACTTGACTATGTTGCATCACAAGATCCACTAAGTGTATCTGTTGCCATCCTTCTACAATTTGATATTCTTTCTGAAATGTATCAAGTCGGCTATACAAAGTTGTTCTTTCAAACAGGACAGGTTTGCAAATCTTTTTACAAAATAATCTAGTTTAGAAACATAATTAAATATTTGGTCCCACTGGTTAGCAACGTATTGATGACGGGGTTTTTTTCGGATAAATGTCCGATTGGTAAGCTTGAAGATACACGAAATCATACTCTGAATGGCATATTGCGCGTTCAAAGCTGCTTTAGAGGTCATAAAGCGCGCCTGATTCTAAGAGAAATAAAACGAAGGATTTGTACTCTTCAATCATGTATGTGTTTTAGATTTACTCTTTAACCTGTAATCAGATAATATAATCGACAATACAAGTAACTGCAATTTGGTGATTACAGTTGTTCGAGGGCAAAAAGATAGAAAGGAGTTTGCAGTCTTACTACACAGAAATAGAGCAAAAACGTTTATACAAAAGTGGGTTAAGGGGATCAATGTCAGGAAAGACTTCAAGAAACTTTATGATGCATCAGATGTCATACATGTAGGTAATTTCTATATATCAGTTCTTTTAACCCCTAGACACATTAAATATGATCATAGAAAATATATTATTACAAAGGTTAAAAAAATGTAAATAACAGGATTCAAGAGGTTATAATCATATAAAATACACTTACATTTCTAGGGTGGTGTTCGCATCAGGTTGTAGGTTGAAATGATGAACTCAAGCAAGACCTATATATGTATCTGTTTCAAAGAATATTGCAACCCGAGTAATGACCCATCACCCATGTAGGCATGTAACCCATTAATCTAAATAAGACAAATGGGTTGTGGTTTACTAATGAGTTACAACTGAACGGATTAAACATGTCATAAATGGATTGGCGAGTTGTTAATAGGTTGTAATAACCGGTCTAACTTATGCGCCTATTTTTGTTGAGCGACCCAGATGGTATGTGAGAGGAAGAAGGGCTATTCATGATTAAGTTTCTCTCCATTGACTGCCGCGAGTTGATCTTCAAATCAAACATTAATTCGTCTACCTTACTTTAGGAGATTCGAAATAATTTGAACTGAAAGTTTGTTTAATTTAATCATTGAATTTTTCAAATATTTAGGGTGTTTTTACGAGCAACTTTTGTTTGTTTTTTTTTTTCAGGATTAAAAAAAGTTAGGTCTAAAAAACAAAAGGATGCAGCGGCAACAACGGTTAGTTAGTATGAGATTTTAGTCAAAATCATATGTTTTAAACTTTGTGAGATGTACGTTTTTATCTGTTTAGTAGATTTTATATTGTGAAGCAATTGTTCTCTTCTTTGACCCATTTCATATTTTTTGCTGATTACTTCTTTTTGTTTAATGGATTCTTTTTCCTGAAAGAATATCTATATCCTCTAATAAAGTAGTAGCTAGGGATGACGTGACACCTTTAGATGCTCTCTATTCCAACCCGTTTAACTTGGGTATGGGTTTTCTAACCCGATTCATGACCCTAATTTCTTACCCAAATACCCGCATGTAAAAAAAACACTTTTTCTATTATATATGAATTCTTATATGGCACCCCATTCTCATTCACGCCGTCAACATTCAAACCCTAATCTTCTCCAAAACACTATCGCTGCCTTCAAATCTCCTTTTCCAAAAGTGTTGTTTCCATTTAACCCTCATTCTTTTTGTTTTTACCCTTAATACTTCAAGTTGAATCATCTGAATTGCTTACTAGATTCTCCATCCTTTGCCCCCTCCTTATTCTCAGATTCTCACAAATTCTTAGAGATATCGATTTCTTATTTTATCATTGTTTCATTATTTAGATCTCTAATAATCAAATCTATACGTTGTATATCATATTGGATCTGTTTGTTCAAGAATGAATGACAGATTATATGCTTTCCGGGTATGTGTTTTAATGCTTTCCAATTTGTTTGTTCAAGAATGAATGACCGATTATATGCTTTCCAATTCATTTTTAAATGTGTCAGGGTTTCGATTTTCGAATTTGTTTTATGTTTTTTTTGTTTATAGCGATTATTTTTTCATGTTTGTTATTTTAAAATTTGATGATTTTGTTTATTTTTGTAATTTTAGGTTTACGATTTAAGCTTCATGTTAGGGTTTCGAATCAAAGGTATGGTTTCTTTCTATGTATTGTTGTTTTTGCTAACTTTGGCCATCTTCATTGTCTACTCTAAATTTACGGATAGAGAACGGTCAAACCAAAGCTATTATGGAACCATCTACCTTCCTTTGTGGCTAGAGGAAGAAAAGGTGATGTAATTCTCTTGTTTAACCTTTTTTAACTGTAAATTGGATGGTGTATCGGTGTCAATGGATGAGACAATGTCCACTTGTGATAGCTTGAACAACCCTGATGTAATTCTCTTCTTTAACCTTTTTTCAACTGTAAATTGGATGGTGTATCGGTGTCAATGGATGAGACAATGTCCACTTGTGATAGCTTGAACAACCCTGATGTTGAGTATATATATAGTCATGACATTTCAGGTATTCAACTAATCGAACAAAGGTATCAAACAAGATTTCGTTGATTCATCTGTTTTCTTTTCTGTTATTACTTTACTCAGTGTTTTCTTTGTCTTTAATTTGATTTTGTAATTGGTTTATCCATGTTGTTGTTTTCTAAATCATTTGCTGATTATATGCTTTCCAATATGGAAAAAGTTTTCAGATCTGTGGTTGATATTATAACTCACCGATTATATGTGTTTTATCATTTAATTGATTAATGTTCAATTTAGTATTTGATTTAAAGATCTATATGAAATAGAATAATAGGGTTCAATCCACTAATAGTAATATAATTGTAAAAGAGAGAACTATCGACATGGTGAAAGAACCATAGAATTGTGTTTTTATACATATTCGACTCTCAATGTCCTTTGAATGAGCAAGTCACTATTATTAATATGGTCAAATTTCATATGGTTTTTTTATTTTATTTATTAATTTCATATCTTTTTACTATGATGCTTGATTCTTGTGGATTAATTTTACCATATTAATGTCATACCTTGTTTTCATAATATGGTGAAATTTAAAATGGGTTTTTTATTGTATTGACTTCTGATCCAACACTATATACTAACTCTTCTAAAGTGACAACAAATGTCGCTCAAGAAACACCAATGCCTGAAAATCACCATTATATAACTTGCATTCAATTTTTTTAAATCCAGAATGTAATTTCTGGTTCAAATTTGTTTGTAACTTACCTTATAAAAATGTAGGAGCGCCATGGAGAATGTTCCAGCAAAAAGTGTTAAGTTTGCGGAAAATGGTAAGATTAAGGTGAGCCCCCTATTTCCTAGTTAATGTATTTAAAAAATTTACTAAATCTGATTAGGACTGTAATTAACGATAGTGCCAATGTTGCTGCTTTTGACATGGATCTTTATCAAAAAATGTCTCCTACCAACAGGTTGAATGGCGGGTTGAGAATAAGTGAAAGGTTGAGATCTTTACAAATTAGAGAGATATGAGGAAAGAAAGATGAAGAGAGATGAGATCTGAAGAGAAGTGAGAGAAAGTGTAAAATGTTAAAATATCTATGTATAAGGATGATAGAGGTTATGTGACTTATGTCAGAACTATGAAAGCTTATGAGCGTGTGTAATACCTATAATACCCTTATATATTTAATTGGCAATGAAGACGTAGACAAAGCTAGACCACTCAAATGGGTTTACATGGTTTCCTCAAGTGAGGGTAGTTTTCATTTCAGAATTGCCATATATATATATATATATAAAGGGAAAGTTAATTTGAGAATACATATATTTCGTGCGAACCGCGAGAACGCCATCTAAAACAATTCGAATTCAAAATTTCTTTTTATACTAATCTTTATTACTAAAATACAATCTCAAAAACACAATTTACAAGTAAAAGTTCAAACGTTTACGGAAATAAATTGTTTTTACACATGTGTAAATTCACTGTTTATATAAGTGTAAACTATTTCATTTACACATGTGTAAATAGTTAATTTTAAACTGTGTGTGCAAGAAAAGATCGAATTATTTGGAAGAAAATTCATTTATTAATGTTGTATTTTGATTATAATGAGGTTTGTATTAAAAATTTTGATTTTGATTGATATTTTTACTTGTTCTCACGGTTCTCACGATATTTAGCGTTCTCAAGATAACACTCCCCTATATATATAGGGTTGGGATCCGTTAAGAACTTGATGAGTTGTGAGAACTCACGAGAACTCGACGTAAAATGCGATTTTCTTGCACAATGATGTACAAACACGTAAACCCCACTCTAAAATAAAAAAATACACGAATTTACGCCGATGTAAAGGATTTTTACCCCATGTAAGTATATTAATATTTTATTCAATATCTTATTGTTGTTTAATTTTTGACCACATATTCATTTTTTATTAAAATAAGTTTGTGGTTATAAAGTGAGTTCCTGTGAATCTCACAACTCAAAGGAGTTCTCAAATGATCAAATCCTATATATATATATGCCGTATTTTTTAGGAGGCTAAAAATGCATTTAAGGCTCATTAAGAAATAATAAATGTTACTTTTTATTGGACATGGGATCGGGTATTTGCTGACTATTTTTAATAAGTAGATCTGGCATTTAGATATCTTGATATCTATTTTGGGATGCAATGGGAGAAATTAAGCATTGAGATACCGTGACATCTGTATTTTTCTTAGTCGGGCAATGAGCATAATTAATCATACAATAGGCTATATTGTAGTTTGACAAAAAGTGGTTAGTGCTTCAAAAACGAAAAAGCGCTTTAGAGTTTGACTACAACAAGTGGTTTGAGGAAGAAATAAGAGTATATGAGGATTATGAATTGCGTCTTCATTGAGTAAAAAATTGTTTGATTCAATTGATAACCCCTCAAAGTCACTAAATTAGACCTAGAAATCGATGACTTCGACTTGAAATTTAACGTGCATTTCCCTCCTGGTGATGTTGTTGATGAAACAAAGTTCAAAAGACCTATGTTCATGTAAGGGTTCTCGTGTACCTTGCCAACTACCCGCTGGTTTTGAATAAAAGATTTATTTTTTGTAGTTAAAAAAAAGAAGACACACATGTTAAGGAAAAGCGCTGTGACCCAAACCAATACTGATATCTAATGCCTAAATAAGTATAAAACTCACTTTACAACATGTTGCCATTTGGTGATGTAACAATTTAGCTGTTATTAATTTAACAATTGTTTTATAATTTTTAGTTGCGCTTGCCGCATTTAGGAGATTAAATCTTTTGGATGCCATTCACTTTTGTTTTTAATTTTTTGTTAACAATTGGCAGGTTTGAGCTTCCCTTGGGGAGTTCTCGGGTTAGAGATGGTATATTATGATGTTCTTGGGGTTAAACCCACGCCTTAGAAGTTGAGATTAAGGAAGTTCATATCAATGAGGTTGAACGATCAAAAGACTGTGTGCTTACTATTCTTGACTCATAGCTTAGAAGACTATCATCATCTTCTCAAGTAATAAGAGAAAAATAATAATAAGTTCTACAATCAATACATGATAAAATAAGCTTGCTTCAGGAACATTAGGTATTGTTTTCTTTTTTTTTTGGGAATTTTCATCTTAAATACACATACCATTTGTTCAGTTGCTTTGCAAGTTCCTATGTTACTATAAATTAACGGTTGATTGCACTAAAAAGTGAAAAACTTGGGTCTAATTCTGTTTGGTTAAGCATTCATTTCTTCTGAAAAAAAGAACCATTAAATAGTCCACTACCAATCAAAATTAACGATTCGAGTTACCTGCTGCTACAATTGAACACTACCAATCAAAATTATTGAAACTTTGATGTTTTTTCTGGTCTAAAATAAGGCATTACTAAAAATTAGAAACAAGATTAAAGTTGCATTCCTTTATATGCATTTTAGCTTTATTCAAAATTTATGATCCTTGTTGTTTGCTCACCATATATGTGAATGATTTGTTGAATTTGTTTCAGATTAGTTTACAGGAGCTAAAAAATGAGCTTCTTGAAACTGGTTTAGTGGATCACAAGGCTTAGTGAACCACATTTTTGTCACCAAATCACATATGTTTCTGAAAAAAATAAGGTTCAAGAGCCAATAAGGTTTACTCAACATTATTGCTTTTAGAAACTTAATGTTTATGCATTTCATGTTCAGACATAATGGTTAATACCTCTGGAAATATTTTTATCATTGAAAAAAGGTCATGTTAATACATTATACAGTCGAATGTATATGGTTGCCACTTAATTATTCAAAATTGTGAATTATTAAGAATGAACCTTTTTATATGAATGGATTATTGAGTTAATGTTGGAGCTCCATGTTTAAGGTCAACTTATGTAGTACAACAGAAAGTTGCAAATAGCATAAACCAGAAACAGGTCAAACATTGCCCAATAGCGACCCTGTTATTGTAGTTGTTTCTGTTGCTATTATAACTCAGACGTAGATGCTGCAATACTGATTCTATTATTATTGTTATAGTAATAACTAAAATTGGAAAACAAATTAAGAGTGCAATATTTAAAAAGTTTGTCACACCCCGCCAAGGCGGAAACACGGGGATGCGACAACCAAAAAGTTTTCAAGCACAAGGTCCAAGCAACACACATTTTATTTAAATAGTACCACCGTAAAGGATGGATATTGTCATTAATTATTTAAATGTCACCATAACGTTAACAAAAGAGAATATTGTCTATTACTCTCGAAATAAAATAACATACGATTGACAAAGAAAACCCATCGTAGTGGTACCAAGCAGTGCTTGCTCGAACCCTTCCCTTAAATCCCTTTGGCCCTCCATACTAGTTACCTAAAACACATGCATAACGAGTTTTGTCAACAATAATGTTGGTGAGTTCATGGGTTTGTTTGTAATATGTAAAACCAATGTGTAATTCGTGTATGACCAATCAAGAGCTAGCTAAGCAAATGATCACTGTGCAAACCATGAGTCCTGTAACCAAACCTCTTGACTGTTGTGCCTCGCGCATTGTACACTAAAGACAATGTATGTATTGTAGAATATTAACACTCTTTTGTATGTAACCGGTTAGAGCGACTAACCAAGAATGGGGGTGTCAACCCAATAGATCTATTAAAGCGTTCCATGGCTATATGTTTAGCTAATGGTTACAGTAAACGTTGTACGAGGACTAGTGAGCTCATGAACCAGTTTGTCTCATGTTCCACATGGTAGTCACGATAGAATGTACACACACTTGAAAATGACACAAGTATTGATGCATGTATTTCTCCCAAAATGTAAAATAGTAAAATGGGGCCATGAAAACTCACCTGATAATGATGTTTGAGGTCTAGTGAGGTTGTAGATGATCACTGCCCTGACAAATGATACCCTAAGATCATTATGGACATGGTAAGTCATCCAGTTTGTTGTTTATCATACAAATTTTTCAACCGATAGTTGTGGACCGTTGTGTTTAGTGGTTGTGTTTTAGTATACGTGACACTCGTTAGTGTTCTATAAAACATATATCTCCAAAACATTGGTGTTTCGTCAAAATATAATATCTAATGTAGGCAAAATGGGCCCCACATGTCACCATGAGCTATAGTTTGGCACCAAATCGTCATGTGGGGTTGGTTTTTGAGAGAAACAAGATCTAACATGTGTTTATTACCCTTTTAACCATAACATTGAGTTAACATATGTTTCGGCCTATGTTATCATATGTTAAATGGACCTAGCCGAACCATGGTACCATCTAAGCTTCATTTTCGAAGGATGTGTGGACCAATATGGCTCAATTTCAACATGTTAAGATATCATCAAAGGTTACTAATCATTTTAGTAGTGTTTGGTGATAATGCCGTTTATAAAACTTATCATAAGCCTCCTTAACTTTGAGTATAAGCCGATTGTGTTATTGTTTTTAAAATCGATCATTAGTTGATCTCTTTTGATGTTTATATGCTCTAATAATACTACTTGAATGTGGGTGATCTTGTCTAGGCCAATTAACAATGTGGAAAAGTGTTTAGGTAACCCAAGTGATTACTAGTTACAAAACCTAACAATGTGTTCAAAGATCTTTGTATAAATGTACTTGTTTTATGATGTTTAGATAGTTGTTAATCATGGTAACCGATTACAGTGAGGATTTAGATCGAGTTCATAATGGCCGAAAGGTTCTAAGCTAAGAAAGGAAAGAATGGTTAGATAACTCACCTAGAGTATTCAAAGTAGAGTTGGATGTCTTGAAACTCCCCTTGCTCGATCCTTGGTGCCTTCGGCTTGGAGAGGATGAGGGCCGATGGGTATTGTGAAGTAAAGGAAAGTGATGGTGTGATTGTTGAAGCTCTTGGGGACCCTTTTAATAGTGATCGAAGGGGGTGTGGACTAAACAAATGAGGAATGGTCATCTCCTTGTTTTTGATACATTGATAGTGTAAGTTATCATCTTTTAGAGTAAGTTAGGAGTAGAGTGACTAATCAAAGGTAAGGCAAGTTGATTTAGGCTAGGAAGGATGATTAGTTTTGTCTTGTTATCCATTTACATGCAATCCATGACCTCATCATGCTTCTAGGTCGATTACAGCACACCTGGGGATGAGTTGGAAGCCATAATATCTTTGGTTGCCTTCTCCTAGGATCGGCCAAGTACAAGAATGGATAGTGACCCTTCTATGCTCCAAGAATTATCTCCATGTGCCCTTGAGATGTCCCTTTCGGCCGCCATATGTGAAAGAAAGGAAGATGGTGTTGTTTCAAACTATAAGTGGAAAAGGTAGGCTTGTGGGAGGTGATGTCCTTCATGTTATTAACAAATGAGGCATGTTCTTATGAAAGGGACTTGTCTTGGCTCCTCTTTGTTCTTCGGCCGAGAACAAGAATCCCAAAAGGGGTGTTGATCTTTCATGGGGATTGGCATTGCATTCTTGTCTTATGCCTAGTTTGGTGAAAGTTGGTGGCATGCCTTCCCTTTCTCTTTGGACGATTGTGGTTAGGGGTTTACTAGAGGAAGGTTGACGTGTATAGGAGAATGAGATATCTTGGTTTCTTGCCTAAATAGGTGTAAGTATAGACTTTATCATTGTCATATGTTCTTGGGTGGGATTCGCCGAATTGTTTGTAGGTTGTAAAGGTGATAGTGACTAGTCTAAAATCATGTATTTGTCATGTGTGTTTTTTTACATATGTAGCCGATGCATGTGTATGTTTATGCGTAGGTACATGTGTGCGTGTGTGTATGTGCACAAGTGTATACTGTCAAGTGTTTGTTTCTAAGATAATCTCATGTGAACATCAAGTTATACAACCTCTTTTTTATGTTGATAGAATTGGTTTCGGGATCGAGTTGGTGCTTGTGTTTGCCCATGTCTTGGTTATTTTGATGTAGGAACATCTAGATAGGCGGTTAGGAGTCGTGTGTTGATGACATTAACATGTATTTTGGATATAAGTTAGGTATGATGATATATGTGTTAATATGTATCATGTGTTAGAGTGGAATACTCTCATTGAATGTTTGATGGGTGAAGGTCCAGGTGTGGTATGCATAAACCATGGTTCTTGATTGAGTTTTTTGTGTCTCTTGTGTTTCACTAGACTGGGGGGGGGGGGTTACAGTGTATGCAAACTGTCTAAAAATGCACGTATAAACAATAACAAATGAAATATGTACGGAGGTTGACCTGGTTCGTTGACTGTTGTCACAAAGTTACACTATGTAACTTTACACTATGAGAGTGCAGCTGCGTTTCCATCATTCAGCCAAACTGATAGTGCACTTTAGACTCAAAATTTTCACCTCTATAGGCGTGGGTTGTTTACAACGCAGAGCACAGCTGACCCATTTGTAGCGAGGCATGTTTTATATTCCCACTTTTTTTTTCAGATTTGCTGGATTCGATGTTTGCATTAGTAGTTGAATTATGAGTTGTGAGATCATTGTAGTTTTGGAGACACAAGCAACACCCCAATTTGGTGTATAAAAAAGTAGACTACATGGTTGTACATGGGCAAGAACTTTTGCCACTGTGATTCCAGTTATTATGCACACCAACATAAAAAAATATTTGTTCAGGTAACACTACGCCAAAATGTGGCTTTAGCCACACATTTCCTAAAATCGCCCTGCCACACTTTTGATTTAATGTGTGGCTAAAAGTCATTTCTAACATTCAGAAAACTTTCAGCCCACTTTTCGCCACACATCTTACGTATTCATGTGACCATCATATAACAGCTCAAAATCTTTAGCCACACTTCAAGAAAAAAACTGTGACATTTACTAGTCACACTGAAGAAGTGTGGCCAAATGTGATTTACAGCAACAATATTTATTTCATGTGACGAAATATACAAATTCTCAAATCCTTTAGTCACACTTTAAGAAAAAAGTGTGACATTTAGCAGCCACACTAGAAAAGTGTGGCCAAATGGTGATCTACAACCACAATATTTGTTTGGTGTATGGCTAAAAGCTAATACATATGGCCACATATATTATTGTGTGACCAGAGACTAAACAATAGCCACACTTAAAATTACAAAATTTCATGTGGCTTTATATAAACATTCATCACACCATTGACACTTTATTTATTTTTGTATTACGGAATAATAGCAAATGTCATGGAAAAATGAATGTGACAAAAGTTAGACAATAGTGACACTTAAAATTACAAAAATCATGTGTCTTTACATAACTATTAGCCACACTAATGTCATTGTTTATTTTGTGTGACGAAATGATAACAAAAGTCATGGAAAAAATTTGCGTAACCAAAAGTAAGACAATAAGCACAGTTAAATTTGTTAAATTTTATGTGGCTTTTTATAACTATTAGCCACACCATTGTCACTATGTTTTTTTTATGTAGTAATAGCAAATGTCATGGAAAAATATGTGTGGCCAAAGGTAAAACAATAGCCACACTTATAATTACAAAATCTCATGTGGCTATACATATTACAACTTCCCTTTCAAAATAGTTCTCTCTTAAAATTGCAAAAATTCAGTTTCCCTCCAAAAACTCCCCCAAAATATTTCATCCTAAAACTTCTCTCTCAAATGCTACTCTCATTAAATCATTACATTATTTAACTTAAACTAGTAGGTTGCCCAGGTTGCGCGTTGCGCAACCGTCGGACCTGATCGTCAAACACTTTTACAGGTGGCATTAATAGTGTAACATAATATTGTTAAGAGTTCTAATAACCAAAATTGCGCAACAACTGTGCGCTATAATAGTTTTAACCTACTAATAGACATAATAAACAAAGTTGCGCAACAGCAAATGCGCTAAGTTAGACAGTAACAGACACACGAAACCAGTATTCAGACAAAACAAAAGGCAGTACAATAGTTATAGTATTTGCATTGCATTCATCAGAGAGCTTGGAACCGCATCTATGTTATTCATGCGCTTGTTGCCGGTTTCTTTGACGGATTTCCAGGTGCTGTTATTAAATAAAAGGCTGTTCAGAAACACAATAAAAAAAAGGTGTATATGGTGTTCAAGGTGGGAAATAGGGTGATACCTTCTTTGTCGAACAGCCTGCGTCGTGCAGCTGCATCCTTTTTTTTGTCAGTCACAGAAGTTGTTGCAGGAGCGGGAGTAGCTGGTGCTGGAGTTGTAATGGGTAGAACGCTGCTGCTGGAAGTGGTTTCTGTAGGCTTTTCTTGCTCGAGGAAAACGGCATTATTCACTGAGTAGGTTGTTAGGTTTGTCCGATCATCCTTAGCAGCTCTTATTGTAAATTGGATTGGGTTGCCTGTAAGTTTTGTGCGTATGCAGGTATGCGGATCAGAATTGGTGTACATTTCCTTGCATGGCATTTCCAACAGTTGTGTTGCTGCTCTGTCGAACATGGTTGCTTCCAGGAATTCTGTTTTGTCATCAATAGTGATTGGAATGCGGTACCTGGATGATAAAATAGTTATATTTTTTTTGCGAAAGAAACCTAAAAAACATGTGTGCATCAATATAACATGTAAATTTAGAAAACAATGAATTTGCTTACATAAAATTCGTGTCGTCAAGATTTCCGTGAGGTGGGCAATACCATTTGTCGTAAGCTGGGTAACTTTTCCCTGTGCATTTAAGGCATTTGGTGTAATACCATGCCTTGTCAATGTGAACCCGTGTGATTGACCCATTAATAACAAAGTTTTTGCCCTGTGATGCATATCAACAATTAGTTAAACTGGAGTGACTTCAATAAGATTACAAAGACGAATTGACGTACTATGACTGCATTAGTTGGCATTTGTTTCAGTTCAATAATGGAAGTAGTGTTTTCTATTGGCGCACTAACAGGAGGTTTTGAAAAATCAACTTGTGCAATCCTGGAAAAGGGCATAGTATTCTGTTAGCTTTTAATAGGGCAGCAAAGTTCAAAATAAGAATGATAAGTTACATTGTTTTAAGCATCTCGGTTTCCATAATTTCAGGTGCCAAGTAGGTGTATGTTGCTTTGGTAGTTTGCAACTGCAAATAAGCTGTAAAAGAAACAAAGAATAAATGTTTGATATATATATGTAAGGCGAAAACAATAGATATAATATTACCTGTAAGTCGTTTAGCTCTTAAACCCGTCATTGCTATGATAACTGGTGGTGTTGCATTTTCAATGAGGTGACGATCAAATCTGTCTGAACGTGTACATGTTTCTTCCCAAACGGCAATTGTGGTGTCTTGGTTACTGCATTAGACATACTGTAAGGTATTTGAAAAGGAGGGCGTAGAACAGTATAAGAAACTATAGGGTCGTTACCTGAGATCGCGCATGGTGATAACAACATACGGTTGGTTTTTCACAGTGAATTTGTCCTTTATGCTTCGGACAATTCCTATGTAATCTGTGAGTTTTAAAAACAAATTAGATGGTGGTTTTTGTTTTGGATGTCTTCTGTTTGCAGCCAGTCAGATGATGTCAAGTGTAATATATTTTAAATTTTTTTATAAAAATATTACCTACAATGCCTTCATAAGCAACCTTTGTTTCTGCCATATGTCGAGTAGCAATTTCAAAGTAGTGTTTTTGTATTTCAGGACAGTCAGGAATAGGTGTAATCTGAGTTGAGGAACCAAATATTATCAGTGCTGGATGCACTAATGTGTTGGTGTAGTTATCAGGTTCTATGCAAGCATAACTTTCGAAACGATAACAGTTGTTTAATGATAGCTTTGGTTCCACGACACCCCGATCTTCATCCTTAGCCATTGCTTGTATTCCAAAACCCTATTTTAAAAAATAAATAAATGAAAAAAGTTTAAAAACCAATCTAAAATGGTATTCATTAATTGGTGTCCATTGCAAGTATAACAGTTTTAGTTCAATAAAGTGTAAACTAATACATTGAAAGTTGGCGCAAACCCAATCGGATCAAAAAATTTTTTGCTCATTGAAATATGTAACGCTTTCTCAACATAAGAAACTAACATAAAAGACAGTGGGTCACTTTGTATTCGTTATGTAGATACATGAAATCAGCAAGAAACCTATAACGGGTCAATTTGGATGATTCTGTATTTTTTTGTTTTTATGTAAGCCATGGCAGCTAAATGTATGAAGGCATTGCGCCAACCATGAATCTAAATTCAGAATCCTATAAAGGACAGGTTTCGTAAAAGTTGATACAAAACATGTTAATTTCTGTCTGTTCTATTTATGTACAAACATGTTTACAATTTCCGTATTACTAATGATATGACTGACAGTAGAAGATTCAATAAATTCCTCAAATGTATTATTGTACAGATCAGGTGAGTGTAAGAATGGAAAAATTATAATTGTTCATGACTCTTCGTTTGTTTGATGATCTAGCGACTATTTACAAACTATGGTTATCTGCAACTTAATTGTAACTGTCTAAATGACAGTTTTTAAAACTGTTATTCAATTACTAATACATAAGTCGTGTTTTCAAAGTTCTGCAATAATAAAAGACCAACAACTTGCAAACAAAATAAATTCTAACAAAACAGTTATACACTTAGTTGGATGTGTATTTGGATAGGTGATACATCATTCATTTTATATTGATAATAAAATTTGAAACTAACATACCTCTCTATCAACAAACAGGAAGTGTAGTTCATTGTCGCGATTATTGGGAATCCATTTTCTGATAACCCGAATACACAATGGTGGTGCTGTTTCACCCGCACGTAGAGAACCAACATTAAAACCATCCATTTTAAACAAACTGTTGCAAAAAAAAAACAAACAATTAGAATCTGTTAACATATAAGAAACTTCGTGCGTAAACTAAAATTTTATAATCATATAAATGAAACAATATCAGTTATATATAACATGATCTATATTTCACAGGTAAAAAAAAACCTTGGAACCTTAATGTGGATTAATTTGTCGCAACAGGTCTCGATAAACAATATTTAAAGTTGTTTGCTGACTATCATTCTCGCAGTCTGATATTAAGATTTTCAAAGAATCTGGAGATGTGGCTCTAGAAAGTGCGACATATAGTTGGCCATGACTAAAAACCGGTGATGGCAAATAGATCCCTACTTTTTTTAATGATTGACCTTGGCTTTTGTTTATTGTCATGGCATAACACATTTTTATCGGAAACTGACGCCGAGTGAAAACAAAAGGCAAATCTTTTGTGTTATGAACAAAACTGATTCTGGGAATATAAACTCTATGACCAATGGCGGTGCCAGTTATAACTCTAGCCTCTATCACTCGCGACAGCAACTGTGTGACTAACAATCTAGTTCCATTACAAAGTCCGTTTTTTTGATCCATGTTGCGCATTAGCATGATAGGACTGTTCTGTTTAAGCCTAAGGCAATGCCCAGGAATACCACTGAAATTGAGCATATTCAAGTATTCAGGAGGATACATAGCGTCAGTTTCAGCGTCATTTTTGGTATGCGGCACCATAGAATCTGTGCTATAGTAACAAACACATTCGCCTGGACAACTTCGCTGCACCATATCATTGATTTCATCAACAGTTTCATTTTTTGGACAGATAATTGCACGTTCAGAAATAGAAACAGGATCAGGATGTTCAAGAACATTATTGTCATACGTGAAATCAATTAATCCAGATAGATTTCTATGTTGTTCATCCAACAGGAATTCAGTTGGAATTTCTATTTTTTTGACATCAGGATAGGCGGCATCAATAACATCACCTTGTTCACCATTACCTACTGTAATCAACCATTCAGAAAATCTGATTAATCGATCAGTATTAGATGAAACTGTTGGTGCAGCTAGCACGCGTAAATTTTCAGTCAGAACGTAAACCTTGAAATGTTTCCAAAGATATGAACATGGCAGTGTTGAGTCAACAATTTCATGTTTTCCACACTTAGGTTTCACAGGAAGAGTTTGTCTAAAATCACCACCTAAAAGTATTGATTTCCCACCAAAAGGTTGCAATGCGTTTTCTGTTATGTCTTTTAAGGTTTTGTCTAATGCCTCAAAGCATCTACGATCACTCATTGGTGCCTCATCCCAAACAATTAATCTGGTTTGCATTATCAATTGGCAAAGGTTAGTTTTTTTCTTGATATGACAAACGGATTCTTCACCAAGATCTAATGGAATCTTAAACCGGGAATGTGCTGTCCTTCCAGATGGAAGTAGTAAGGAAGCAATCCCTGAGGCAGCAACAGCAAGAACAACATGTCCATTTGATCTCAAACCAGCTATAATTGTTTTCCATAAGTACGTTTTACCCGTTCCGCCATGACCATACACAAATGCTAAAACTTGTTCTGAATGTTCAATAGCATTTATGACATCATCATACACAATAAGTTGTTGTTCACGAAGATTGTTATGCATCACTGTGTGTTCAGCTGCTAATGACTGTCTGTCATATGCTTTTTCTTCCAACAAAAGCGGGTTATCAAGAACACTTGTTATAGACTGATTTAAAACTGGCAAACCGAACTCAGAAAGCGAACGTGGTGTTGATTGAGACATTAACAACTTGTTTATCTCAAACAACACATACTGTTGCAAATCTGTATCATCAGTAACTGCAGCAGATGTCGAAACCGTTTGAGAAAGTTGGCGAGAAATATCATCAGACATACATTTCCAGTTTTGTAACCAAAGTTTAGCCGGATTTGAAACCTCACAGTATAACAACATGTAAACAAACAATGATCTTAGTTCACGCACTGTTGCCCAAATAGCTGCTTCAGTAATTGTTGTTGTCCATTCTTCATCATTACCGATAAGACCTAATTGTTCACATGCCTCACGATATGTTGGAAGAACAACACCCGATACTGTTCGAACGTCAACATAGCTGGTGCAACCTTTTTGGTAAGTAAGCATTATCCGAAAATAGAATAACTCACCACAGGTTGGGTGTACGTACGCAAGCCTACCAATTGTCGGTTCTCGCTTTGTCTTGCGGCGTGCCCATGATTTCGTAGCTAATTCCCATTTATATTTTGTAAGGTAATCCAAATAACGTAGTTGCAGGCCTGTGTCAACAATACTAAGATCACTTTCTGATTCCTTTTTGTTGTTTACAAACCATTCAGTTAGTGTTGTTTTTCCAACATTTTGATCACTTGCAATGTTAGTTAGTTGTTGAGACTGTCTAAATGTAAGCGTTTGTTCCCCTTCTAAATGAACCGCCAACACTTGAACTGCTGGATTCCTATGATGGATGGGAAAACTAAAAATATGCCAAACCGCCTCATGCGGACACACAAAACGACCATCCTGAAAATTCTTTTTCTCATCTATAACCCGCGATGGGCTGACAGTTGCAGCATTCGTAACATCATCAGATTGTGCTAATGTAAAATGAATTCTATCAACACCTTTTGAGATATACTTGAACAAATACTTTATCAACATTATCCATCCACAATATTCAACATTTATATGCGCATCAAAACGTAATAACAGATCAGGGTTATAAGGTACAACAAATCCATTATCTAATGGTATTCCGTTCTTCTCAAACACAGGACCATCAGTTGGTCGCCTATAATGGACATACCCTGCATTGTCAAATCGCGTAACAGATTCATAGTGTTTAGGAAACTTCTTTGTACAACAACCATCCTTCATACATGGAGAATTAGGACGCACAATGCCACACGGCCCGTGTAACATACATTGAGTAACTGTCCTGTGCAGATCTGGTTCGGATACAGGGTCTGGAATCACAGCACTTATGTATCTATCAACCTGATCCGGACTTGTAACAGCATACGTGCTTGACACCCATAATAATGTATGACAATGTGGCAAACCACGTTTTTGGAACTCAATTGTGTACAAGTCTAGAGAAAAAAGCACATAAGAAATGTGTAAGGAACCGAAAAAAACAAACAAACACTGATGAAGCTGCTGTTGTTAATGAATACATACCAGCAGTTACATCCCCAAATGGTTTTGATGCACGCAGATATTTGATGAATGAACGCACCTTCATCTGGAAAACACGACTTACAATGTCAGGCCGATCATGAGGTGATGTTGCGCAACAACGTTGCAGCTCACGAATAATTTCAGGCCAACGAACATTGCAAGTAAATGTTATAAAATATTGTGGATTGCCGTGAACACGACATATTG
This sequence comes from Ambrosia artemisiifolia, assembly GCA_032199755.1. Classification (NCBI taxonomy): domain Eukaryota; kingdom Viridiplantae; phylum Streptophyta; class Magnoliopsida; order Asterales; family Asteraceae; genus Ambrosia; species Ambrosia artemisiifolia. The sequence continues at coordinate 27,673,635 of CM063524.1, read as the reverse complement.
CCAAAGCATCCTGGTAATGCTTATACATATATCGTGGACCACCAATAAACGACGCTGGCAGTATAACACGTTTGCCAATACTGCTTGCTTGTGTGTCACCTCTAGCAATCGCATCATGAACACCTTGTAGAAATTCACTGCGAAACTCTTGTTGGTGATTCCGGCAATACTCCAGCCGACAGTGTTCTACACATATATAAGCATCCACAATATACTGTTGCAATAGTCTTGATGCACAGAGCAAATGCGTATATGTATCATGCCGATCATGTAATTGATAACCATAAAACATAATTGGCGTCAGTTTTCGATCATCTGGTACGGGGCCATTCTCATCAGTAGGAACAGGCGATAATAAGCGCAAATCTGGTGACCAACCCTGTTCCCCACGTGGGAACAAAAGCGGGTACTGCAACGGCATGTAAGAGGGATGTAGCTTACTGACGCGATGAGGAGTCCCATCTTTTGCTCTTATTATCACATCATAGTCAGCTGATGATTCATGCGTATCGCAAATTATTGCCCCAAAAACATTTGCTGACGGGTTTTCATGCAGTCGATCAACAACGCGAGCTCGTAAACGAATAACAAAATCAGGTATGTCATCCGATTCACATAATTCTCTTGCTGATCTAAAGATTTTAACATATTCATTGACATCGTTAAACATAGTTTTTAACAATTCAACAATCTCATGCGCTCGATCTGCAGAACGCAAATTTGAGAAATATCTCAATCTGTTTGACGTCTCATTTTGAGGATCAAATATATACATTTGCAAGAAACGTTGGTTCTCACCTACAGGAGGACAAACGGTTCCAAGCCAATGAGAAATCTGGCCAGAAACTTTAAAAACATACGGCGCCGAACCACTATTGATGCTGTCATCAACAGTAGCACCGAATGACGTCATTGAGAACATGGAATTGTAGGCTCTAATATCAAGCAAAAACTGCTGGTCAGAAAACAAATCGATCAATAATTGTGGCGGTTGTGATGGGTAATCCAATACCACCCTACCACCACGACAACATCTGTTAAAACGTGGCCTGGCACTAAGTGGATACGATGTAAGACGTTCCTCAAACCAGAAGAGCGCACCACAAAATTCGCAACTCTCACTACATGATCCTAGATCAATATACAAAACCGATGGGTTCAAGGAAGGTTCAACATTAGTTGTTGAAACAGAAGCGGAAGCAACCCCAGCATCATACACCGCTCTAGAACGCAAAATTGATTGCCTGCGCGTTCTTTGCAATGCAGTGGTAGATGACGAAGCCGCCTCTGCTTGCGATGAAGAACCGACCTCAAAAGACGAAGGCACAACACGAGACTTTTTTCGAGGCTACATGCAACCAAAAAACGGAAACTATAAAATCCTATTCTTAAAAAACCATGCCAACAAACTACAAAAGCCCCTAAATGCATGCATAATACAATATGCAAGCAAGATTGAACTAACCCGCATCGATTAACCAAAGCGCAACCAGTGATGGCTGTAGGTAACAAAAATACAAAGTCCGATAAGTATTGACTGATACAAAATCAAATAATGGTTAATGAACCTACGTGCTCACAAATATACACCACCTACTCTTACTTAGGTAATTTACTTACAAATTTAGCATCAAACACTTATTCGATCAGGCGAAGGCAACAACTAAACGCTGTGATAACCGTCTAATATTTTCAAACAATACTACCTCCTCAGACATTATCCTGCTACAATCCCATTTTAAAACTAATTTTTTATATCCGAATTTTGGATGTTAGCATATTGCACCAGATATCAGCACATTTCAGCACTTCCAAGACTTTCATCAGTCGTTTCGTCAGTAGTTTCTACCCCATCAGTAGTTTCAGATCAGTTGTTTTATTTACTTTTTCATAACATAAGTTTCATCACCATTTTCATCGCTGCTTTCATCAGTACTTTCAACCCAAACATCAGCAAATTTCAGCACTTCCAAAACTTCTACCCCATCAGTAGTTTCAAATCAGTCGTTTTATTTACCTCTTCATAACATAAGTTTCATCAGCAGTTTGATCACTGCTTTCATCAGTACTTTCAAACTAAACACTGTTTTAAACCTCATCAGCGGTTTCATATCAGTGGTTTAAATACGTTGAAAAATCCTACACTAAAATATGTTACCTATCTTGCACATAAAAACCTATGCAGCTGAAACACCTAACAATTCGATTATTTTACACTTAGCTGAAACACCTAACAATTCGATTATTTTACACCTTTACACACTTATCTAAATCAAACATTTTACCTATTCGTTATCAGACAGCAAATTATAAACAAAAAACTTCATTCAATTCATGACAAAATAACATAACAGAAGATTACCTTTGCTCCAGCAAGATCTAACGCATCCAACGACCACTGCACAAACAAATTAACACCATGTCAAAACTACATAATCGTCCAACCGATTGAATATTTGACTTTATTAGTCATAACAAACTGAATAATCATCCTCTTCAATCCATCCTCATACTCTATGCATATAACCAACCTAATAAATTTCAAATATCGCCTAATGCAATTTCACATAACACACATACTCATGTAATCATATTAACAACACTGTTTAAATTCCTTTTCCTTAAACAACATAATAAACAACCTAAAGTAACATACATTTCAAAAACATTTATGACTTCAGCCAAAACATGCATGCGAACACAAATCACACATTTTACCAAATCATCAACAACAAAACATTGTGCAGCCAAAAAACAAAGATTTCCAACATTCAAACACACCTCTGTTGCTACATAGACAGAATATACAGCATCAAAACAACAGAAATCAATTACACACATTATGAATAACATACTCTATGCATATAACCAACCTAATAAATTTCAAATATCGCCTAATGCAATTTCACATAACACACATACTCATCTAATCATATTAACAACACTGTTTAAATTCCTTTTCCTTAAACAACATAATAAACAACCTAAAGTAACATACATTTCAAAAACATTTATGACTTCAGCCAAACATGCATGCGAACACAAATGACACATTTTACCAAATCATCAACAACAAAACATTATGCAGCCAAAAAACAAACATTTCCAACTTTCAAACACACCTCTGTTGCTACATAGACAGAACATACAGCATCAAAACAACAGAAATCAATTACACACATTATGAATAACATACACCCGAAAAACTTTAAAAAACATCACATTTAAAACATAATCCAACAACAAAACGTCTAAACTCATGAGACAACATGCAGCTGAAAATCAGACTGACAAAAGACGTAAAGACGAATGAACACCTTCGCTAAAAATCAGTTATGCGATCAAAGTTTTTACACAAAAAAATCTGCCTTTAAACAAAACAGGTTATATATATACTCTTTATAAAGTGGAACAATGACTCATCAGGAACCAAACGTGGCAGCATCTGAAACATTACACGTGTAACCCACTTTTTAAACCTGTTAAAAAATTTTTAAAAATTATTCGCTGCACAAGGGAATCGAACCGCCGAAACCGCTGACACAAACACCAACCCAACCAACTGAGCCAGAAAGTCGTTTGTTACAAATAACAAACAAATTGTTATATATTACCTTCTCAAAACTACAAAAGTACTATTCATGGAGGTTCACAAATTAATATATAGGATAATATACAAAATATATAAAATTTGTAAATTTTTATTTATTATTTAGTAATTTCTTTTCAAACTTTTATATATTTGTCGTTGTAACTAATTTAGGTAGGAATATACATAACAAATGCATAAATTTTGCAGTTTATGCGCTTTATCGTGTCATATATGGTACCAGTAATGAAAGTATCGGTCCTGAAAAATGGAAGAATTAGGTACCTGTACAAGTACAAAAAAGGAGCGTTACGATATAAGAATATGAAGGTAAAACAACCAAAATACCAGACAGTACTAAACTGGCACCATTACCAAAAGTACCACAGTCAAAATACGTAAAAATGGGTACTGGTACCGAAAATGGCCTCATATGCCTTAATGGAACATATTGCGCCTTAATGGATCACAATGGACACCAATATATCACATATGTCTTAATGGACTATATTGGTCCTTTATGGATCACAATGGACATTAGTAGATCGTATATGACATTATGGGTCATATTGGGCATTAATGGATCACAACGGACAATAGTATAGCATGTATGTCTTAATGGGTCGAATTGGGTCTTAATGGATCATAGTGGAAAATAGTAGATCATCGATGTCTTAATGGATCATTTGGGTCTTAATGGATCACAATGGACACTAATAGATCCTACATGTCTTAATAGATAATATTAGGCCTTAATAGATCTCAATGGGCAATAGTATGTTATATATGTATTAATGGGCCATATTAAGTTTTTTATTGATCAAAATGGCTAATAGTAGATCATTTATGTCTTAATGGGCTATAAATGGACAATAGTAGATAATACAAATCCTAATGGACCATATTGGGCCTTAATAGATACGAATGGAAAATGGTAGATCATATATGTCTTAATGGGCCATATTGGGCTTTATGGATCACGTTTGACAACAGTAGATCATGTATGTCTTGATCAACCATTTTGGTTCTTAAAGGACCAAAATGGACAATAGTAAATAATACATGTCTTAATGGACGATATTGGGCTTTGGTGGATCACAATTAACAATAGTATATCATATATGTGTTTATGGACCATATTAGTAGATCATATATGTCTTAATGGTCTACATTAGGCCTTAACAACAATATATACATATTTATAATTTTTTTTTATTTTTAATTAATTTATTTTAAGAAAGTATATATCAAGACAACACGAGGGTAATTCATATTTTCTATTTGGAATTTTTTGGAGTGTATATATATATATATATATATATATATATATATATATATATATATATATATATATATATATAAAGACAACATGATGTTTCTAGAGTAGGGCTGGCAATTTTAGACATGAACACGAATACAAGACACGAAGATTTTAACAGGTACATGTATGACTTGTTTCTTGTTCTAAACCGGTAGACACGAAATATACATTTTAATTTTCGTGTCTAAACAGGTTAAATACTTGTTTACCTATTTAGTACCCGATAAGACATGTTAAGCATTTTTTTTAAATATAGGTTGTCAGGGTAGAGTATTGGAGTTATACATTTAGTAGGCGGAAGTTTATCTTTTTAATGCTTTATGGTACCCATTTAAGGTGTTGGATTTGGAAAACATGTTCGTGTATTATCGTATTAACTTGGTATAAAAAGGTATTATCGTGTCTTACCGTGTTAACTTGGTATAACGTGGTATTATCGTGTAAACGATGTATAAATAGGTTCATGTTCGGGTATCGAAAAAATGACACGATAAGTTATCGTGTCATGTTCGTGTACTATACATGTTTTGTGTTCATATCTTAACAGGTTCGTGTTTTAACAGGTCGGGTATACACAATTTGCTAGCCCTACTGTATAAAGTCTGTGTTTTTTATCTTATACATTGTTTTTTTTAAATTTAATTGGATGGTGGTGAAATATTTTAAATTTATCAAAACCACAAAGCGGGAACTAAAACTTTTGCTAAAAAAAACACCGGGAACCGAAACTCATTGCACCCTCGGTACCCACCTCTATACTCCACAACCCCATCCTCCACCACCACTCGTACCTAGGGGTGAGCAAAACTGGTCCGGACCGAAAAATAACCGAGGACCGAACCGAAAAAGCATCAAACCCGAACCGGGTCTGTCTAGTAGGTTCTATACTCGGTCCTGGATTTTCCTTCAATTCGGGTTCGGGTCGGGTCGGTCCAAGAACCGGGTGAAGCCAACACAAAACCGAAGAACCGAATTCAACATTTAATACGTATATACTCGCAATAGGCAAAAAAAATTTACATCCTTGAAATATACATTTTAACTAATGACTAATGTCTAACACCTGCAAATCAGGAGGATAACAATATGAATAAAAGGTACTCTCTCACTTGATTCTTAATTATCTTGGCTAATTAACCGTCTTAGCAATGTAATCGAAGTTTGAGGCAAAAGATTTAACTATAGATTGATATCACATTATCACCTATAAACTTTGGCAAGGTAGTACAGTAGCAGGATATACATATAGTTATAAAGATCAACAAAGAACATGAACTTATTAACATTAAACATGAAGATAACAAATTAATATATTCTTAGCTTCTGCTTGCAGGATAAGAAATAGAAGATAAACAAACAGTTATAACCATGTTTCTTTCTATTAGTGTGTATTTCAGCAGTCACCAGAAGTTAGTTACTTCTGGTTAGTTTGACGGTTTTGTACTGGTAGAGGTTGTTACTATTTGTATGATCTAGTCTGCAAAAAAATCAAGAACAAAGAGCCTTCAATCGGGTCGGGTTTGGACCGATGGACCGAGTAGAACCGGGTATGACCGAACCGAAGACCGAACCTGTAAATAGGGTCTGCAATCGGTTTTCATTTTATGTGGGTGTCGGGTTCGGGTCGGGTCGGGTTTGGATCGGGTCGGGTCGGGTTTGGACCGATGCTCACCCCTACTCGTACCCCCCACCACCCTCCGCCTACACTCCCATTTTCCTCTGCTCCCCACCCCGTGCTCTAAGATTCGCTGCGTCTGGCTCAACTTTCACCACCCACGTGGCCTCCAAGATCTGATCTTTAACAGCCCCCTCCTCAAACTCGTGATTAATAATATTGTTGCGGTTAAGAAGAGTGTTTGGGACCCGTCTTCGGCAAAGTTGAAGGGGAAGAAGGTATTTGTTAAGGCGGATTTAAATGTCACCGAAAAGTACGGTAAAGCCTAACAAATTTTAGTCCAGTAATTCCTATTGAAGCCAATGTCTTTGAAGCCTCTGAACCACACTAACCTTACACATTTGATTTGTGGGTCTTTAGTCATCTGAGCCTAGACCATACTACAGTCGTTTTATGTGAATCTCAGTTGTGTTCAATTGTTTTCGATGTTGTGGCTCTTTCGGACCATGATGATGACCTATAAGTCATCTGAGCCCGGATTCTACTAAGGCTTTTAATCTGAATTTCAATTATGTTCGGCGATCCATACTTTGTTACCAATCCTTAAAAGCCTAAAACCAATCTTTGAGCCATTTTTTGGGGTAATATACTGTTTTATGAGTTTATGTGTCAAGCATCTCTAACTTATTTGCATGTACTTTTGTTTACTGGTATAGGAAGTTGATGGTTGTCTCGAGAAAGGTTTGTCTTACCATATCCAAATGTTAACATTTTTGCTAGGTATCTTAAATTTTTGGAATCTTGCTTTTAGATATCTAATTTTTTACTGCCTTTGGATATTTGAGGCTCGTTAATGCATTAACAGATTTGAGCAGGTGAACGATCAGGCCTCAATGGTCCACAAGGGTGGTGGTTATCAACATGATGGCTACGGTTATGCTTCTTCAACTCAAAATACAAAGTAAAAACAAGATTCTACCCATTTTATGGGTTTTGGGAGGGATTTTTAGTCATCTAGATGTTCCCTAGAATCATCAAAAACACCAGGTACGCTCACATGTTTCTCTGTTTTCCTTTCAGTGGTTATAATCAGTAGAACTATTGGAGGATTAATATTCAGAACTAAACAACGTTAAGATCGAACTAGAAACTTTTGATGCCGGTTGGCTCAAATAAATTTCAGCCTGCAACATTTATTATTTTAAGATGCATAGTTTTGTTTTATACTTGATTGGGCTGTAACTTTTGATGAATTTTAGCATGTACGGTTTGTTACTTTAGGCCATTATTTTAACTAGTTTGGGCGACAATTTTGCTTCAGGTCATTAAGGGATTGCACGTATATACCGTTACATTACAACATCATACGGAAACCATATGTGTCAACTTAATAATCTATTGGTATAATCAGCACTATTACCCAATAACCAAACAATATTAAGAACAGCATGTTCTGCCCCAAAAATTCTGTATCGCCAGCAGAATTTGCATACAACTTTTACTCTACAAAAGAAACATCTTCATGTACAAGTATATCTAACTTCAAGATGTGTGGCAAATGTAGGTTCCGAATAAACAACATTGATCGGTGGTGTGTGGGCTCAAATATGACAAAGATTTGGTGGTTGAGATAAGTTTTAACCGAACAATATTATTTTTTAGTAATTTTTGATCTCTTTCAACTTCTGAAGTTACTGGGTACACTTACTTTTAACCTTTCTTGAACCCAATAATATTATTTTCGATTATATATTTCAAATTAATAATCTTTTTGCTTAAAAGCATATTACTTTGGTCAAAGAATTGCGTGCATGTTATGTTTCAAGATTTCTAGATGGTGGGTATAGAAAAAGAGATTGCTTTTTTAGGTTGGTTTCTTGATTATGATCATCTGATCTGATTTGGGTGTTTGGTATTTTGTTGATTGTAGGGACATACATGATCATTGATGGCGGAAATGGTTGGTCCTTTTCGTCTAAATAACTCTCTTCCGTTGGTTTTTCATTATTTGTGTGACTTTGACCTTTGTCAGGCTCACATGAAAATGGGAAAATTCTTGCTTCTATTTGGTATGTTCTTGGTTGTATTTGTTATACTAATAACAATTATCTTTTATATTGATAGCACTTGAAAGTGAGGAAAATACTTTTATATATTAATTGATCTTACTCATTTTGGTGATCATACTGTTAAAATAATCGACTTCCAAGTGTTTGAAGGTTTTGAGTGGACATAGACGAACACCTTTGGTGGTAATTTCAATAAAACATCAAGGATGAATTATGAGTGATGGGTTCTCTTTCTAGCCGATTAAACAAATGGAAACTATTTAGGCTCTTAGGGGTTTACCATTTAATATACTTACATGGGATTTTCGACATATTTACCTATACATTGGTTGAACTGGTTTGTGTTTCATCTCTTAACCGGGTCAACATGGGTTCAGAGTCAGTTGAGGTGTTCAAGTTCATTAAAACCTTGAAATATTTTTGTAATAATTCAGTTTTCATATTTATGTTTTCCACATTAGTTCTAAATTTATACAAAGCGGATAAAGTAAACTGTTAAGACCAAGGATATTTGTTTTGATACATTTTCCATCTTGATTTTTCCACCTATATGTGCAACAATTAGTACCCCAAGATGAAAGCTAGAGCATTATATGCCTTTTCTACATATGCGTACGGATATTCTTATGTGTGCGCATCATCGCTATTATCTTACGTCTGCATTATTTGTATACAGATCACCCTATTGCTTCCATTGCATATGTCCGTTTGATTGGTGAATCATGGCCACTAACAAAGGAAAGATCATATTATGAAGCCATAGCTCTTAAACGCCAGCATGGGTTGTCCCCGAAACATGTTCCAGAAGTTTATCACTTCGACAGAACCATGTCGGTGATCGGTATGCAATATATAGAGCCACCACATATCATCTTGAGAAAGGGTTTGAATGCTGGAGTTGAGTATCCTTTGGTAGCTGAACACATGGCAGATTTTTGGCTAACACTTTGTTTTACACGTTTCTTCTTTATCTTACAACTACACAACACAAAAGTGCAGGTGATGGAATGCAAGAGTTAAGATTATATTGTGTATGTTACTATGTTTTGACGTGTATAGATCATTTGCTTACATGGGGTTTTTTTTGTGCAGTGGTCGAATTCTGTGGAAATGTGGAGTTATGCAGGCTGACTGAGCATGTGGTTTTTTTAGACCCGTACAAGGCTTTTCAATATAATCGTTGGACTTCGCCTTACCTTGATAGTGACGCTGAAGCGGTTAGGAATGACAAAGTTTTAAAGCTTGAAGTTGCTTAGTTGAAGTCTAAGTACAATTACAAAATTGCCTAGAGTTTATATATATATATATATATATATATATATATATATATGGAAGGGATATATGGAAAACCCTTGTAAAGTGGAAAACTTTGGAAACTTTATCTCAATCATCCATGGAATAGATCAATGGTTGAGATGCATTGTTTGACTTTTGGGGATAGAGAAACATTATTATATTATAGAAGAAAACAAAAAAGGGTAGTTTGGGTAAATCAACTTCACACTCTCTCTCCCCTATCAATCAAACTTCCTGTCATCCCTCTCTCCTCTCTCCTCTCTATCTTCTCCAACTCCATTAAACCCACTCTTCATCTTCTCCATGAGCAACCTTGACCCAATCTATCACAATAACAATAAAACAGTCACCGTCGTTTGTCCTCTTAATGATACATCACCATCATCAGCACTAGAAACCCCACAAACCGGAACCCTAGACCACTGCCGCCCTCACAGCCACCATCACTAGAACCCTCTGTTCCCCTTTTCCCTTTGATCTCAGTCTATCCCTCCTCTGCTCTCTCTCTCTCTCTCTGTCGATTCTTTCTCTCTCTATGGATCTCTGTACGTGTGTATGTGTAGGTGTGAGAGGAGAGAGGTTGTGATGGTATTGTCAGTTGTGGACTGATCGGCCGGAGCTCCGCCACCGGCGGCGGCGGGAGCCCTCCGGCTGCTGCTCCTTCTCTCTCTAAATCTCTCTCTCTCTCTAATAATTAGTAAAGTAGATGTGTGTATGTATGTTTATATGTATCAGAGGAAAGGTGAGACACCAAGAATTAAATTGTTGTGAGTTTGAGAAACATTCTTCTTTTGGAGTCACAAAAGGTGAGACACCAAGACTTAAAATTGTTGGGTTTTTACTTTTTTCTGATAACCTATATTTTAATTTGGGATTTTACTTTTTTTCTTTTCATTTATTCAGTTTTTTTCGTTTTATATAAAAAATTGAAGTGGTTTTTGGTTTTATTGTGAAGATATTCATCCGAGGTGTTAAAAGGTGACCGGAGATGGTCGGAGAGGATGGCTGGTGTTAACAGAGAAGAAGGGGTTGCAAAAGTTTGCCATGTGCAGATATGGCTGGACCATCTAGCAAGAAAAGGTATCATTGATTGACCACTACTTAGCTTTAACATGTGTTATCATTTTCTTAAGATTGACCATTTTGATAGACTCTTTGTTTAACTACAATAACATGTGTTATAGGCAAAAGGTAACCGGAGACGGTCAGAGAGGATGGCAAGTGTATACATAGAAGAAGGGGTTGAAGGTGTTCTTTGTCGTTGTGTCATTAATGTGGCTGCGTCCTTAAAAGAGTTCTTTGTAGTTGTATCCTTAATGTGTATGTTATTTGTCAGAATATCGTGTAATCGTGTGACAACATTTAACACAAGTTAGTTTAATTTTATGGATCTTCTATTGTAATGTAATGGTAAGTCAAACTCCTAGTACAGTTTATTTTGATTCCCAAAAAAACATGGGGGGTCATATGAGATGGGATAACACATGTTAGTAATAACACATGTTAGGTACATATTATTTGGTCTGAACCTTTGTAATCGTGTGACAACATTTAACACAAGTTAGTTTATTTTTATGGATCTTCTATTGTAATGGTAAGTCAAACTCCTAGTACAATTTATTTTGATTCCCAAAAAACATGGGAGGTCATATGAGATGGGATAACACATGTTAGTAATAACACATGTTAACACATGTTAGGTACATATTATTTGGTCTGAACCTTTGTAATCGTGTGACAACATTTAACACAAGTTACTTTATTTTTATGGATGTTCTATTGTAATGGTAAGTCAACCTCCTAGTACAGTTTGTTTTGATTCCCAAAAAACATGGGGGGTCATATGGGATGGGATAACACATGTTAGTTTTTTTGTTGTCCCTTTTGTCTGTCTGCTCTTACCCTTTTTTTGTATGTTTTGATCGACTGTGTCGCCGTTTTAAAACCTTTTTATGGATGTCCTATTATAATTCTTCGATTCCCAAAGAAGATGGGATGGGGTATGTGAGATATGATAACACATGTTAATACAAAGATGAGATAACATGTGTTACAGATAACACATGATGGTAAGTCAGACTTCTAGTACAGTTTATTTTGATTCCCAAAAAAACATGGGGGGGTCATATGAGATGGGATAACACATGTTTGGAATAACACATGTTAACACATGATGTATAAAAACTATATGGCCCGACTTTGGTGTCCCCTTTTGATTTAAGTTCCTATTAGTAACTCCCTATTAGTAATGTATGAGCTAGGTTACTGGTTGGTACATATTAATGGCCTGAACCGTTTTAAAACCTTTTTATGGATGTCCTATTATAATTCTTCAATTCCCAAAGAAGATGGGAGGGGTATGCGAGATATGATAACACATGTTAACTCATGATGAGATAACACGTGTTAGGAATAACACATGTTATTTGGTAACATTTATTAAACTTGTATTTTATGTCAGCCCTTTTTACTTCATAAGTTTACTGAGAAAATAAAGCATACAAACTATTAACACACATTATTACAAAGTATCATTACAAACTATTGACCACTTTAATAAAATAAATCTAGTAATTCTATAAATTGAATACCAAAAAGAAGACGTTATTCAAAGTTTTTCTACATATTTTTCTCGGCTTCCTTGGACTTCGTATGTTAACATAACCGGTGGGGGGTCTTCGTTATTAACTGCAAAACAATAGATGAGGTGTTAAACGGTGTGACTAACTCATCATCTAAACATACTAACAGAAGTAACACATGTTAACCCAGTCAGGCATCATCTATGATACTTCCAAAAATAACCAGTGTAGAACGTGAGACACATGTTAATACAAAAACGAAAATCCATGCGGTGGGGGATCTTCATTACCTCTGCACCAAAAAAAATGAGGTGTTAACATGTGTTACCCAACCATCATCTAACATACTAACATAAAAAAACTGATTTAAAGCATAGTAAATCTAAAAAATCTTGTGGCATCATGTGTTGCCAAATAATGATCTATGATACATCCAAAAGTAAACCAGTAGAACATGAGACACATGTTAATACAACCACGAAAATCCATACAGATATATGCTAACACCTGTTAACCCAAAAAATCCAGTTAACATGTGTTACCCAAATCAGCATCTAGCATACTAACAAAAAATACTGATTTAATGCATACTAAATCGAAAAATCTTGTGCCATCATTTGTGCCAAAATCATAAAATATGATACTTACAAAAAATAACAAGTGTAGAATGTGAGACACATGTTAATACAAAAAGGAAAATCAATGCAGAATATGTTAACACATGTTAATACTACAATCCAGTTAAAGTGAGTTACCGAAACCGTCATCTAACATACTAAACGTAAAAAACTGATTTAATTACAAGAACAGACCATCAAAATCCAAACATGTTTTTTTAGAGAAATCACTTCTCAGTCATCCAAACATATAAACAAACATGACACAACAGATTATAACACACGGGAAAAAAAAATACAAACGAAAAAACAAAAATCTATATTAACCGAACAAAGAACTTTGTCAACCACCCTAAAACAGAAACACATAAACAAACATAAGTAACTTCTAACACAAAAGACCTTATAACTAGATTCCATACAATCAAAATTAAACTTCTAACATACTAACAGAAGTAACACATGTTAACCCAGTCGGGCATTTCATTAAACACATGGAGTGCATTATCCAAAACACAAAAAGACATTATAAACAAAAAAACAGAACCAGTGAAAAAGAATCTATTCAACAACAAACAACAAGTAAAACACAACATTACATTCTGCACTTAAATTAACACAAAAACAACAATATTATCCACTTAGGCATTTCATCAAACACATGGAGTGCATAAACTTTAATCAACAAATTTACCTATGATCTTTATGGTGGGTCAAACAATAAGAATAGAGAGCATCAATACAGCTTCAAAATAAAAAATGTTAACACATAGACGCTGAAAAAAATCTAGCAACGACCCAAAACAGAACACAGAGACAAAAACAAACCTAAGAAAAAAACACAACTCCAAAAAAGGCAAAAACAAAAAACACTAACCTCGATCCATGTTACTCACCTGGTACATCTTCATCGACTGGGAATCTGCTCTGTTTTGGATATGCTATGTTTTCTGATGGTGGTGGTGGTTAGGGTGGTCGATGGTGGTGTATATGGTGGGAGGTGGTGGTAAACGGTGGTGGTTAGGGTGGTCGACGGTGGTGTATATGGTGGGAGGTGGTGGTGGTAAACGGTGGTGGTTAGGGTGGTCGATGGTGGTGTATATGGTGGGAGGTGGTTCATCATCCTAGAGAGAGAGATGAAGGTAGAGAGAGAGGGTTGATATTTGAATTTGAATATGAAAAAAAAATTAAAGAGAGAGAAGAGGAAAACATATATGTATGGAAAGAGAGAGAAGATGTAGTGTACTTGATGACTGACAATGACAAGTGGGTGAGTGGTGACAAGTAGGGTATATAGTAAAATTACTTTCTTACCCTTCTAGTGTTATTATATTGATTTTTGAGATGGGTGATGTGGCACAATTCTAGCCACATGTAAGGTTTCTAAAGTTTTCTAGTTTAGGAAGGTTTTTCATAGATACTTATACTATATATATATATATATATATATATATATATATAAGGTTTATGTTCTTTTAGATTTCCCATTTGCGTGTGATATGTGATATTGACTAATTATCAAGTCCTGCTGTACAGATTCTGTGAAAGAACACAAGCTCTAATACATAGTGATCTGTATGCTGGTTCAGTCATGGTTACTCATGAATCAACTCAAGTCATTGATCCAGAATTTGCTTTTTGTGGGCCGATGGGGTTTGATGTTGGCGCTTTTATTGGAAACTTGTTTTTGGCGTATTTTGCGCAAGATGGGCATACAACGCAGGAAAATGACCGGAAAGTATGTCAATTTGTAGATTATGGTAAGCTAACTTGTATGCGATTTTGGGTTTCATAAGTTTAAGTTTTGTGAATGCAGGCGTATAAAGCATGGATAATTGATACAATAGTAGACACCTGGAATATGTTTTACAAAAAATTTACAACTCTTTGGGATATACACAAGGAAGGCCCTACCTTCATGAAATTTATAATGAAGTAGAGCTATGGGAGAATGTTAAAAAAAATACATGATTGATTTGTTTCATGATCCCCTTGGATTCGGTGCTACCAAAATGATATGGTAATTTGTAGCTTATGCAATTGTATGTAACACATTTCTTGCATCCCATGAAACTGTGAGATTTTATATGAAGGCATGGTTTAAGAAAATACATGAATATGACTTAACACTGATTTTAAGAATATGTGGATGACAGACGAATTGTTGGGGTAGCTCATGTTGAGGATTTTGAGTCTATCACTGATCCTGTGAAACGAGCAGATTGTGAACGAAAGGCTCTTGACATCGCCAAGAATCTTATGAAGAAACGAAGATGAAAACCGGCTGAGAATTAGATTTGTAGTATTTAAGTTTGAAACTTATGTATGGAATTTGGTTTATTATTTTTATAATATCATTTGGTTTTCTCATTTTTTAATGGTCACGTAGAATCACAGAAAATATGTGTCACGAAAGGTTAGAAAATAACTACACATAAAATTATAATATTTCATGTGGCTTTACATAACTATTATGTGTGACCAAAGGTTAAATAATAGTCACACTAAAAATTATCAATTTCATGTGGCTTTACATAACAATTAGCCACACAATCTTAATTTTATTTATTTTTGTGTGACGGAATGATAACAATTGACATGGGTAAAATGAAATACGTGTGACCAAATGTTGGACAGTAGCCCTAGATAAAATTACAATATTTCAAGTGGCTTTATATAATCATTAGTCACACTGTCCTCCCTTTGTTTTTTTTTTGTGTGACGGAATGATACCAAATGCCATGGACCAAACGGATTATGTGTCACCAAAGTTAGGCAACAACCACACTTTTTCTATGTGACGGAATAATAGTAAATGTCATAGGAAAAAAAATATGTGTGACCAAAAGTTAGAATATAGTCACACATATAATTACAAGGTTGTTTCGTGTGTCTATAAATAGTTTTTGACCACACTTACATTAAATTCATGTGACTATATAATAAAAACAGCCACACTTACTGTGAATTCATGTTGTCATTCCTACCCTTTAGCCACAGTTAATAGATGGAAAGCTTATTAAAACAATCATTTTTGCCACATATTTTTGTAATTGATGTGGCTAAAACAAAACTTTTAGTGACTATATAACTAAAATGGCCACACTTTTAGTAATTTTATGTGGCCAATACTATCCTTTAGTCACATTTACTAGATAGAATGCTTGATTTTAAAAAGAAATATTGGTATCCTTTAACCACACTTTTTAAGTGCTACGGCCACTAAATGTGAATGTGGCCGTATGATACCTACGATGACTCGACCTATGGTCACACTTGAGCTGGAAAGAAAAAGTGTGGCAAAAGGCCTATGGTCACACTTTTTTTGTGTGGCCGTAGGCATATTTTGGCGTAGTGTAAAAGACATTATAGGTCTTTAATGCTTTGTTTGTATGGGAAAGTTCACATCTTACGGTAGGATTTTCTAGGGGTGAGCAAATTTAAGGTTAACCTGAATTACTCGATACCCGGACCTAATATTACTTGTAACCGACCAGATATGATTTAAAACATTATAGGTTGAAATGATTAGTAAAAAATAGGTCATCATGTTCAAATTCATAGTTTCTTTTTGTTTATGGTAACCAAGTTCTTAAATGCTTGATGTGTTTTTTCATTGTTGATGTTGATCTTTTGTTCGTTTTAACGACGAAACCTCCAATGATAAAAATAGGGTATGGGTTATGGTTTATTCCTAACAGGTGGCACCAATACTTAGGGGTGAGCAATAAACGGTTTCGAACCGTGAAAACCGTGAAACCGACCCGGAACCGTTAGAACCGAACCGAATTAATGTTATAGGTTCCGGTTCTCATATTTTGGCATAATCGGTTCCCGGTTCGGTTCCGGTTAGAACCGACGGGTCCGGTTAAGAACCGTTAGAACAGTTTTGAATTAAATTAAATATTTAAATATTCTATTATTAGTTTGAAATAGAATGTGTTGTTTCCTTCTTTATAGTTCTTAACACTTTTAAATTGTTTTACTTGGTAGGAATGTAGAGTATTGCCTTATATGATGGTCAGTAGTCAGCACAGCTTGTTCTGACCCGTTTAATCTGCATAAGATTTAAAAACCATCATTTGAAAGCGCGAAAGCGTATAAGTTTACAAAAGTCAAAAGTAATCAGAAACATAAGTTAAGAGTTTAACATCCCAAAGAAAACATGCATAAATGATTCTAGACGCGAGACGACTCCAGTGCGACTCCGTGCGCCTAGATGACAGCTGCTACCTTAGCGACATGAGAAAACATGCTAAAAACGTCAGTATGAAATACTGGTGAGTTCACAGGTTTTTAATGAAAATGTTTCACGAGCTTTTGAAAGAACTATCATGTTACTACTGACTGAAGAAAATACTTGTTTGACGTTTAGACTCTAAGACGAACCAATCAACGAACTATCGTTAACACGACCAACGCACTATCGTTTACCACGACTAACGAACTATCCAAATATGTCCAACGAACTGTCACTCCGTGGTCAACGAACTGTGCATTCACAATTAACGAACTACCGCCACAACGGACAACGAACTATCACAACGTAAGCCACATACACATAGAACATAAGGGAAACGTACAACCAACCCAGCATAACATGATCTTTTACAAAACGAAGTACTAAGCATGTTTCTCCCCCCGAAAACGAAAACAGTAAAGAGTGGGGCCGTGAAACTCACCTTAGGTTGTGTCTTCTGTTAAATGCGTAAACCGCTTATATGATATGATAGTCCCAACTAGTGGCGACCAATCATAAGATACGTGTTAAGTTAGACTAATAACCCGTCGGGTTCATTAGTCCCTAAGTCCAGTCCATGACCATTATGTGTCCGAAAACGTGTTTGACCGACAACCAGACTACGTAAGACAAGACTCGACATCCCATTGGTGACCCGACATTCCACGTGTTCATCTCATACTCAAACATACACAAATCATGCAACTTAGTACTTAACAAGTGTTAAAGTTCAACGGGTCTAACACATAGGTCAAATAACGCACAAACAAGTCCAAACACGTGTTACTATGTTACTAGGCATGTCACGGGGTTCCTAGCATGTTCCTAGGCGTCAAATCGGGTTTCAGAATGTCAAAATACACTTATGACAGCAGTACACGCGATTAGGAACTTAGCATGCAATTAGGAAAAGTCAACATGTGATTGGGGATGGTCAACAGGCAATTAGCATGCTAATCGCCTATAATAGCATGCGATTGGGATGCTAATCGCCCCTTAAGGGGGCCTAATCGCCTATAACAGCAGGCGATTGTGATGCTAATCGCCTGCTGCAGCTGCACAATGCAATTTCGCGCGTTTAACCTTCCAGATCAGATCCGAAGCATGCGCAAACACCCAATATCAATCCTAACACATTAACAAACATATTCCAAGCAAAACCCCTAAGTTTTCATCATTCTAACAGTCCCGAATGCGAGCGTTTTCCCAAAATAGTAACTTAACATGTAAACATCACATCAACATGCAAGAACTTGCCCTAAATAGCAAATATCCAGATTTCATCACATAACCACGTTGTCCGATAGTATCCTACTGCTCTAGCATCATCCTAAAGCAAACCCTAACATCATACAATCAACAACACACCTCATAGCATCCTTAATCTTTCAAAATCATTCAAATGGGTCAAAACATCAAACATCAACAATACACAACCAAAACCATTCAAACTCCTAGAACATCATCATACTAACTTGTAACAGCCATAAACACCTTAATAACACAAAAACAATCATGTTTCAATCATAAAAAGCCTACCTTTAAACACATATAACACATATAACACACATAAAGGTTTGGGTTTGTTTAAAAACGGTTTTAAATGGATTTCCAAAGACAAAAACATTTATAAGTCAGGTCTGGACTTTTAGGAAACAAAATATAATCACTTAAAGGTTTGGGTTTGAAGAACACACCTTGGATTTAAGAGAAAATGATGGAATAAGCTTGGAAATGGTTGTTTTGATGTAAAAACGAGTTCCAGAGGGTGTTTGTGGGTTGAGATAGGTTATGGGACGGCTAGGGTTGCACAAATGGTGTTTTAGAGGTCAAGGGTGGTATTTATAGGCGTTTCTAGTCGTCAGGTGCAGTATAGGCGATTGTGCAGCCTTATCAGGCGATTAGGGCTGCTAATCGCCTTCACTATCAGGCGATTAGCCCTAATCGCCCTTCAACAAGCCCCAATCGCCCCTTAGAAGAGACTAATCGCCTGCCTGTAGGCGATTAGGCCTCCCTAATCGCCTGCAGGAGCTGGTCCTTGGTATTTTGCGCGTTAAACCCCGTTTTAACATATGTTAACACGTTTTCACATACCGACAAGTCACATAATGATTATAAACATGTAACACATGAAAATAAACACGTTCACACTCGTTCACCAATTCCCGGGACTCGAGACTTGCGTGTGTTAAAACCCCAATGATGTACGACTCGACTCGACTGACCCTGTCATGTGTAATGTATGCGCGACTCGCTAAGGTAGACTTACTAAGTTTTCAAAAAGTTAGTTACCGGAGTTTGCCGGGTGTCACATATTATTAATGTTTACAACCTCCTAAATTATTATTTTCTTTAATAAGATAACACATGTAAAGACATACTTTTGTAATCATATTCGACTAGCTAGCTAGCTAGGTATTAAAAATAACTAAAACTACGACTCATGTTAGTATATATGCCAACTCTTTGATTAACCATCTTTGAAAAACTGCAGACTGGTTCAGGATGTTCCCACTATTGTCCTGGAAAAGCTAAAGGCTATAGCTATACGTATAACACTAGGAGAGGCTACATGCTACAACTGTACATGTAACACTCATGAAGAAGATTATCCCTGAAAAAAATAGATCAAAATATGGTATGTATTGTAATTACTACTATGAAAAAAAGAACATTTGTTCTTTAACTATGTATTCATTAACATTGGATGACCTTAACATTTTGCTATTGCTTCAAAAATTCGTTTTGTTCTTTATTTTACAACTTATTGTTTTATGCATATACATCTATATCTATATATGTAATAAAGGAGTAACTAGAGGTGAAGTGACACCTTTCTATGCTCTCCATTCCAACCCATTTAACGTGGGTTTGGGTATCAGAAAAACACATCTTTTCAATATATGTTTTAAGATATGTCTTTTATGTTTATCGTCGTAAGCCTGTAATCTGTGTTATATTTCTTACATTGGAAACTAATTTTTTACTTGTAATTATGATGATACGAAGAGCAAAAAGGCAAAGAGATCTCAGAACTACCATCTAGATTGGACGAGGCGGATGTTCTGGTACTAATTAGTCATTTTACTTTATTGTCCCAGCTAAGACAAATGGATCTTGAGGCAAGAAGTTTGCGGCCAAGTGTGAAAGCAATGCTACTTGCCAAACTTCGTGAATATAAATCTGATTTGACCAAATTGAGAAGGGAAGTCAAAAAACTTGCCAAACTTAGTGTTTTTCATTTTCTTGAAGATCATTTATATTTTGGATATTCATTATGAAGGGTGAATGTTTTAGTGTTTTGATTTTTGATTGGAATGAAGTTAGTGTTTCGGATTTGGGTAGACCTGGATGGCATTGAATTCAAAATCGGATGATTGAAAAACTTTATTAACTTTCCATGATTATCTCTATTTTTTTGTGGAAAGTAGTTATTGTTTTTTAATGGCATTAAGATAATGAGGATTTGGTGGTTATTCAAAAGCTTGGTGCCGAAAGTATTTATTGGTTTTGAATGGCATTAAGATAATGTTAATGTTCATTTGCATTATGTTACAATAAATATATTACAATCTTTATAAAATAACTTTCTCATTTGACTTGGGGATGTACCAGGTGGACACCTGGGTCTCTAACCTAGGTATAGGTAATGTTAAACAGTTTAATTTCATTTTATTTTTTTTGTATCTTTTGTATTTTTTTGTTAAACTATGTTTATCTACTAAGAATTTTCATCTTCATTTGCATCCCATTCAAATAAATATAACTATATCTTCATGTAGTTATTTATTTTTTAATGACGTCAAATCGAACATTGCATAATTCATATATCATTTATTGGGTAACATTAAACCTTTTTATGATATTTTTCAAGTAATCCAAACTCATAGGAATATACATAAGTTCCAATAATTAAAACTTGTATACTACAATCTTTATAAAATAAATTTATCATTTGTCTTGAGATGTACCGGGTGTACACCCGGGTCCCTAACCTAGTTACATATTAATAGCTCGAAATCTTCCAATTTTGCTTCAATCTTGATGCGTTTCTGACCTTGGATGGTCAAACAATTAAGACTTTCCAATTTGTCGAAACCTGTATAAATCGAAGCATCCCCGAGATCAGACCTGTCTGAAAATCATTCCTCTCTCTGAAATCTCTCACACACGCACACTACGTCATGCAATCGAGATTCTTTTGACTCTCTATTTGACTTCAAAATCGAATGCTTCGTGTCTGGTAGGTTCCAATTCGTTATTCCTGTATGTTAATTGGCCCATGTTTATCATTAACCCTATGATTAATCGGTCATTATCATCCTATATAATCAGATTGGATATCTAGGGTTCATAGGGTTTTTAATTTGGGGATGATGATTCATGTGCTATCTGTTTAAATTAATTTTCTAATAATATAAAACACCAACAAAGTGGAAGATCAGATGGTTTGGGTATTATTGTTAAATGTTTGGGGCAGTCGTAGGCGTGGGTTCGATCCTTGTTCCGAACATCTTTTTTTTTATTTTCTTTTCTTTTAATCAATAGATACAATTATCATTACATTATCTTTCACTAATTATCTAAAATACTAAACTAGTTTATAAATTCTATAGAAATTATGTTAGATTATTTAACTTATAACCTTTATTATAAAAAACTTAATTTTGAAAAATATTATTTACTTATTATATATTAATTATTTTCAAATAATACAAATATATGTATTAAATTCAATAAAAAAAATAAGAAAATGACTTCATTAATTCTGAAATTTTTATTTAAGTTTATAAACTTATAAACTTTATATAATTGATTTTTATTCATACAAAAACTGTAATTAATTATTTTTAGATAATTAAATCTATTTTAATCATATTAAATTCATATTAAATTCAATTTCATTATTTTTGTAGAAACATTTCATATAAATTATTTTCAATAATTTGGGTTATTAAAGTATGTTCGTTGTCTGAATTTTGTGAAATTTTATTTTTTGAATATTATTAACATGCTAATTATTATTTATTTTATAAACATTAATAATCAAAATAATTTATTAAACATTATCTTCAAACTATATTATTTTAGTACTACAACCCTTGGCCAAGACTTTTCAAAAATTCCTTTTAATTATTTATTTTATTAGTTTCTCTTTATTTATTTAATTAACAAATATCTCAATCAAATGATAAACGATCGTCGTTTCACAAATAGATACCCTAGGATGCCTTAGATCTAGACAACATAGACTCAATTAAGTCCCAAAACTTAATTGTCCTTTTATTTAAATTAGTTTAAACATCTCGGGATTTATTGCCATTACTATCAAGCTCTAACAAAATCAACAAGTATTCAAGGTGAGTTTACATAGCCCCTTTTTACTGCTTCACATTTTTTGGGTGAAACATGTTCAAAAATTCTTTTCTTGATTCAATAAGCAATTACATGAAGTCTTTGTTTGTTATTGTAGAAACGTAATTTGACACGAAAACAGGATTATATGATCATACAAGTTACAAAACCAGGTGCGGAAACCCTAGCTTTGAACAAACTGATGTAAACTCAAATCAAAACACAATCAAAGTCATTTTCAATACTTTTCATAGATTAACTCTTTCAAAAACTTGATTACAATACCTATTCAGTTAATCTAACACACACATAAACTCTCTCAAACCTCTCTGGAACAACACCTGATAACACACACACCTAATGACTCGCTTAATCTTACAAAATCACAAAATCTATATATAGGACCTGCACGTTCGCCCAGTTTGACTGGTCGAATGTGAAGCCTTTCCACATTCGCCCACTTGTAGTGGTCGAATGTGTCTTCTCAGTCTTGTTCCATCTAGATTCGTCCACTTCTCTCTACCTTCGCCCACTTTCTCTCTTCCTTCGCCCATCTCATCTACCTTCGCCCCATCAGCCTATTCTAACACATGTTAACTATCTAATCATTAGTCGCAAAACGCATCTACAAACTCCCCCTCGACTATTGATTAGATCGTTTTCTGTCCTCATCCATGGCTTTGTTTAGCAACTTGATTCTGAGCTGTTTCTTCTGTTCTTTCGTCATCTCAGGCTCTAATTTTCTCTTCACAGGCTTTGACACATTCGCCATCTTCACCATCTTGCCAAGTTTACCTTCCAAACTACTACCAGCATTTATGTCATAAGCAAAGCAAACACCAACAACTTGTGTGTATTTCTTTGCTTGATCTGCATCGTTCGGCTCATGATGAATCGGATTATAAAAGAGCATGATGATGTCTTCGAAGGTGCAATTAATCAACCACATGGGATCAAATACATGCACATGCTTGTATTTATCCTTTCCATCTCTCAACACAATCACCGCTTCTGCTTTCCTCCAATCATAATACCAGAAAATGAAGTCAGCACTGAAGTGTTGAGGCATAGGCATCAAAGGTATCTTCCTCATTACTTCAGGTGCCTTATATATCAAGGTAACCCATTTCAGCTTGGTTCTGGGATCAATATCCCTGTGAACTTTCCTCCGGGGATATTGAGGTTTGAATCTATTCCATCTTGTTCTGCTTTCCCAAACCAGCTTGTCTGCGCACCAACCGACATGAGTATTATTCACTGAAGCACCCGACATAGGGAATCTGCATAAATCTCTAACCGCCCAGTACGGTAGAGTCAGCAAGTCAATGAATCTGTAGAAATACAAGATCCCTGATTCCCACTTGGCAGCTAGACACTTCAGCCTGCCTAAGTATGTCCACCCAAGAGCTCTGCCTCTGAACTTAGCATTATGAAATCTGTAAAAGTTTCCTTGAGCTTCAGGCTTCGATCGGTTTTCATCCATCAATCTTAACTTCTTCAAATAATTCTTCAATTCATCAGACTTATTTGAAGATTCAGGCATATCAGTTCCAAATACTTTTTCTACAAACTCTGCACTTCTCTTCTTTGCCTTTTTCTTTGCAGACGTATTAGGAATCTCAGTAAATTCAGGAAATACCAAATCTTCATCAGTTTGTCTGAAGTATTGTGGGTATTCCTCATGTGTGATATCTTCTATTTCAACTTCTTCAAACTCAGGGGTGTCTTTATCATCAGAGTGACTTCCAATATCCTTTTCAGGAATATGTGGAATCGACTCATCAACAATAAATTCTTCAAATGTTTTCCCTACCCTCTGTGCAAGTCCATCCAAAATTTCCTTTGCCACAGACGCAGGTACTTCCCCTTCTTCCAAATCAGGATCGTTATATTCCAATTCATATCGCATGTCATCAGTTTGGAATATTTCAGCAAAACGACCTGTGAACTCAATGGTCCATTCTCTTCTTTCTAACATGTCCTTGTATACTTGTTTAGCATCATCAGTCAAGGACCTCACCTTCTCATTCCAGAACACAGTTTCATCCGAATCAACATTCTCACTTTTCTTCTTCGAACTCGATTCTCCTGTGTCTTTCTTCTTCTTTGAAGGTGGTCTTTTCTCAAATGTAAACTTCGAAGTGTCATCTCCTCCATCATTATCATCACTACTACTCTCATCCTCCTTCTGACTTCCCGAACCCTCAGCATCATCATCATCATCATTATTATCATCATCTCCATCATCACTCTTTTCCGATTCTTCATCCTCATCATCATCTTCCTCTTTATCAGATTCAGATGGTTCAAAATCAACCTGTTCAACTTCCTTTTCTTTGTCTTCCTCACCCTCCTTCAACTTGGGTGCAACATTATACAGGTTGTCAATCAGCTCACTAAGGCGTTTGTTCTCAGCCTTCAACTCTTTATTATCTTCTTTAATCGCCTTGAATCTGTTTTTGTTTCTCAAACACTTTCCTTCAAGCTTTTTGTTCTTAGCTTCTAGCTTCTTTACTTTCTCGTCTATCTCATCTTGATTAGACTTAGAAGCTACTACGATCTGAAGCATCTTTTCTTCATTCAGCTTGAACTTGGCAATTTCAGCTTGCTGAGCCACTAACATCTTCATCATATCGTCCATCTTCTTGTTCACTTGTTTCATAACATCGTCATCCACAGTGACTTTCTTTGACTTGGACTTTGACTTTGATGGCTCAATTTCAGTTTCCTTCCCTTTCTGAGGCTTTGTGAACATATCAAGTACATTATCCAGTGCTATATTGAATTGATCCACTGGTAATGTTGTTGCCTCCTTAGTCTTTTGCTTCTTTGTGGCTGGTGAAGATTGTTTTGATGACGTTCCAGCTTCAGGTAATCTCTTCCCTCTCAAGAGTTGTGCTAACTCTTTCTCTCTAAGTTGCTTTGAACTTGTTTTCTTGGCCATGGTTTTGTGTTTAGGCTTGGGCAAGTTCACAACTACAGTTTCACCTTCGTTCAACTCGTCCAAATTCACAGTTAACCCTTCATCTTCAGCACTAACAGTCTGCTTGCTCTTCTTAGCTTCTTCAATAGATCTGTTTAGTGATTCAGACTCACCAACCAAAGTGGCCTTTTGTTTGGTGGTCCGGACATTCTAAGCATCCGAATCCCATTGTTCTTCAACCTCTGTCTCCTCTGAATCTACAGACTCTTCATCCACCAAACTTGTACCTTTCTTTGCAGTAGATTTCTTTCTCACAGCTTGTTGTTTTGAACTTCCCTGGTCAGTCTTTCCTTTGCCCTTCCCTTTGGCTCCAGGATTGACTACTTGTCTTTTCCTCTTAGTACTAGCATCAGCATATACTAAAGGATCATCATTGTCACTATCACTATCAGGATGCCTTGCTGTGTTCTTTCCAGGATCATTGTAATCCTCTCTGGCCAAGGCTCCAAACAACCTCCTGTAAGGTGGTCTCTCATTATCAGGCACACCTTTATAACCTTTCATTCTAACCAAGGTTCTAATGTTCATGTGATCCATAGCAAGTATCTGTGTTGGATCCTTCTTCAGGTTTGGATACTTGTGATCAAAAATCATCATCAAGAATCTAGGGTAAAGCATGAACTTCTTAACCTTCAACCCTTTCAGCATCTCCAGCATATGATCCAAAATCATCCCAGCAACATTAAATGGTTTGTTGAGAGTCAACGCAACCATTAATGAGCTCAAACTCTTCCTCATAACATCATAACCTCCACTAACGCATCCAAATACATGTATAATGACATGAGCAAAGTACTTAAACTGCACACCCAGTTTCCCTTTGTACATAGAACCATCAGTGATCGGTCCTTTGTATTTCATTCTAAGGAAACAGGCCTTCTGCTCAGTCCATGAGAGTTCTCTTGGATCTTCACTGGTTTCAAACTTGATCTGAAGAGCTTCTCTGATGTCAGCTTCTGTAATGAACATCTCCATTCCTTGAATCTTGCTCTTTATGATCGTCTGATTGTCAAAGTAGTAATACTTAGCGTTGTTGTAGAAATCCTCAACTATATCCTTGTAGATAATAGTTGGTGTAGCCAAAGCATAAACTACTCTGCATCTTTTCAGAAACTTGATTAACTCTGTAAACTCCACATTCTTCTCCACTTCACCCAGATACGCACAACAGTTATGATTCTTCTCAAACGGCCATTTACTACCGCTTGATGATTCTCCTTCCTGAACAGGTTCTGGGACAGGATCAGGAACAGCAGTCTCAACAGGAATCTCTATATTCTCTTGTTCTTCAGCCATCTGAAATATAAAATCAAAAACAAACGTCAAAACACAAAATCGACAAAACTTAAAAATTTTAGGATTTTGAAATCCACATTCGCCCAAAATTTCTGGTCGAATGTAGAATATTGTGGTCGAATGTACAATCTGTTGGCCGAATGTGAAATCATATTGAACAATAATATACATTCGCCCGTTTTTAAGATACCTTCGTCCACCCAATTCCACATTCGTCCATTCGACGAACCGAAAGTGGAATTGGTTTATACCCAAAATTTAAAAATTTTTCAATCATGTTTTTAAGCCTTGATTTTGATTCATTCATGGTCTATCATGGCCGACTAAGACTCGTGTATCATCAATTTCCCCTAAATTTCATTTTATATCAGTTTTCATTAAGAATTAGGGTTTTTATGTATTCAATCGATCAATCAGTCCTGAAACGATGTTAAAAACCTAATTCCTTTATACTTCTCCCCCTAAAACTGATATGGAATGAATGTGTATCAAAATTACACATTAACAATCACTGAAAATACAAGAACCCTAAAACCCTAGGTCCGATGAGAAAACTTATGATTCTGATCTTGTTACAGCGCCATTACCTGTAATATTGGTATGGAAACGATCAGTGAAATGCAAGGAACAAAACACACAAGCAAGAGAAATAAAATCAACAAGGTCTGGTATTGAAGAAATTTTGAAAAATTTTTGAATGAGTGGTCGAACATGAAGAGGCATATATATATGAAGCCACGTTCGTCCGTTCTAGGTGGTCGAATGTGTAGAAATCCACATTCGCCCCAATCTTAATGGCACGAATGTAAATTTATTTCACCCGAAAGTGGATTTGGGTTAGAAAGCCCACATTCGCCCAACCTGAAGCACCCGAATGTGAAAAATTTTCCACATTCGACCCAATTAAGGGGCGAATGTGAAATGGAAAATTTTAAAATTTTTGCCAAATCACGAATTCGAATCCCGTTCAACATTTTTCAATCCGTTAAACTTCCAAAACACAAATTTTCACTCTTAGAATGATGCAAAGCCCAGATGGTGGTGTCAAATCTCAGAAATTGACTATCAAGCATCCCCGGTTATCAAAAATAAAGCAGAAATGCAAAAATATTGGATTTTTCTGAAATTTTATCAAAACACACCTAAAATCTTTTTGGATTTTGTATCTTTTTGACAATAAAAGTAAATTGCAACAAAGATAAAATGCATCAAAGTAAATGAAAGCAGTAAACTTTTTGTGAAATCCTGTCAGAGGATCATATCAGTTTTCTGAGAAATCTGATCACAGCGTGGATCTAAATGTTTAATATTATCAGTAGAAACAGTATGTGACACGGCAATTGCTGATATTGTGGTCCACGTAAGCTCACATGCAGACAATTACGCAATGCTTTAAAATGATACGAGTTAGGTGTATTAGACTAACACGATGTGGTGCCCACACACACGACATACTCCCGTATCAAGTAATTGCACAAAGCTTCGTCGTAACGCGTGATTATGCCAGAGTTATCCGTAAAAGTTACAAAGTATATAGCACAGAGGTGTACAGGTCAGCAATTGAATGCAGCAGAGTAACATGTGCGTATACACTAGGTTGAGGCTGATATTAATCACTGATTTGCATCAGATGATCAATACGATGTAATAATGATCTATGATCAATTAAAACATAAAGTTCCTCAATTCGGTAACTTCCGGTTTTGGCAATTAAGCTCTTTTAGCAAATATTCTGATAAAACTAGGTCCGTAAATCAATACGACAAAAGTTTATCAGAATATCCCGGATAACCATAACATAACGACCCGAAACCTCAGATTTTGGCAATCCTATCAAACGAAATTACGGTACTAAGACCATATGTCCATGAGGTGTTCAGCCACGAACGCGTAGTTCGTTATGTTTGTATCACTAATGCACGCAATATGTAGTCTACGAAGCCTATCAGCATATCACATGTAGTCAACACACGCCTCATTATACTATACAATTCTTTAGCCTGTGTCAGATTCCCACTGATGTACTATCATTTCCTCTGTTTACCAGGAAATCATTTTTGATTTTCTAATTTTTAGGCTTTTTGAATTTTATAATGTTTTTGATTTTTCTGATAAAATGACTCCCCCTAAAATAAAGAACATATTTTTGGGATTTTTGATTTTAAATAAAAACAAAAATTTGAAAGAAACAATCCACTCGAAAGCATCAACTTCTTTGAGGATTAAACAATCCCCTTGAAAGCATCAACTTCTTTGAGGATTACGATAGTAAAGAGAAATTCCCAATTAGCAAAGAGAAATTCCCAATTAGCAAAATATAAAAACTAACAACTAAAAAGCGATAAACCGAGGTGCCGTTTAGTCCTGTTTTTCCTTTATATTGTTTACTTTTAAAAGATATTCAAAACGTGAACGATCAAAAGCTTTTGTAAACAGATCTGCACGTTGGTAGTCAGTATGAATTTTGATCATATCGATCAATTCCTTAGCGTAACAATCACGGATAAAATGATATTTGATCCGGATATGTTTTGCTTTAGAATGATTTTCCGAATTTTTAGTTAATGCAATTGCGGCTTCGTTGTCACAGTAAATAGGGGTTTTAAGAAACTGCAAACCGTAATCCACCATTTGTTGTTGAATCCAGAGTACTTGCGAACAGCAACTCGAGGCTGCAATGTACTCGGCTTCACAGGTAGATTGTGCTACGGAAGTCTGTTTCTTGCATTGCCAGGTGATTAACCTGCTCCCGAAAAACTGGCAACCAGCTGTAGTAGATTTGCTATCTTTGTCACAGCCGCCCCAATCTGCATCACTAAAAGATATGAAATCAAAATTATCATCATTAGGGTACCAAAGTCCTTTTGAGGGACAACCCTTCAGATATCTAAGGATACGCTTGACCGCCGTCAGATGACTTTGTTTCGGCTTCGATTGATAGCGAGCACAGAGACACGTTGCGTGCATAATATCTGGTCGAGACGCCGTCAAATACATAAGAGATCCGATGATTGCTCTGTATGTAAAAGGATCCGTCAGCTCCCCCTTAGCGTCCACTCCAATCCCGTGATTGGGTTGAATCGGGGTATCCATCGGCTTTGAGTCCTCCATCTGGAACCGGCTCAAGATGTCGGAGACATATTTCGTCTGGTGAATGAAGATCCCGTCGGGTCTTTGGTCCACCTGTAAGCCTAGGAAAAACTGCATCTCCCCCATGGCGCTCATTTCGAACTTTTCCTGCATGACAGTTTCGAATTCCCTGCATAAAAGCTCGTTAGTCGAACCAAATATTATATCATCAACATATATCTGCACTAGAAGCAAGTCATCTCCCGTCTTCTTCGTAAAGAGGGTACAATCGACGAGGCCGCGCTTAAATCCTTTGGTGATGAGGTATGTACTCAGCTCCTCGTACCACTGCCTCGGAGCCTGGTGCAAGCCATATAAAGCTTTATTCAGCACGTAGACCTTATCCCGGTGGATTGGGTCTTCAAAGCCTGGTGGCTGCCCGACAAACACCTCTTCCTTGACTTTCCCGTACAGAAATGCGCTTTTAACGTCCATTTGATAAACTTTGAATTTCTTATAAGAAGCAAACGCGAGGAACATCCGAATAGCTTCGATTCGTGCTACCGGTGCATAGATTTCGTTATAATCAATTCCTTCGATTTGATGGAAACCCTGCACAACCAATCGGGCTTTGTTACGAACAATAACCCCACGATCATCCTTCTTACACTTAAACACCCATTTGGTGCCAATCTTCTTCCTATCTGGCGGCAAATCCGTGAGCGTCCAAACTCCCAATTTCTGGAATTGTAATAACTCCTTCTGCATAGCTTCCACCCAGGCATCATCCTTCAAAGCGTCCTTGTATGTCCTTGGCTCTACCTGCGACACATAACACGCAAACGACCAATCATTTTGACTACCAGATTGTTGAATTTTGGCATATAAAGCTAAAGCACCAAAACTCTCTGGTGAATTAACGTTTTTAAGCTGCCCTCTGGTCATAACACTGCTTCCAGGATCACCGATAACTTGCTCCAGCGGGTGAATACGATGAATCCGAGATTCCGGATAATCAGGTACTTGCACTCCCGTCTGAACAGTCAAGTTCTCTACAGCATCCAGATCATGACCCGTATTTGATGATGAAGCCACATCTGAAGTTGGAGTTGGGTTCACTGGCGGTGCCTCTGGTTCTTCAGCTTGTTCAAGAATAGCTTCTTCAAATTGTTCATCTTCAGATTCTGAAGTGTCTAATGAAGTTGAAGCCTCTTGAAACACTTCTTCTTCTTGTATAGGAGCATTGGCATCATTAGAAGCTGGTAGGGGGTTCACAGTGATCGGACGCACCAACGGTGAAGTTGTTGCATTTTCACACTCGTAAAGTAATCGAATAACAGCTTCTTCAACCAAGCTATCTAGATTGAATGATTCAAAGAAATCTTTGTAATCAAACATCCAATCAGGACCCGTGCCTTGAATATTTTGAGTATATCGTTGAACTTCCACGTTAGCCCAGTCTTCCACACGACGAGTTTGCTTGTTGTATACCCGTTTGAGCGGGGTTGCATATCCAACAAAATAACCCTCCTCGGCTTTAGGACTAAACTTCTCGCTTGGATTCAACATAGTACATGGCGCCCCAAAAGGTTCTAGATACTCTAAGTTCGGCTTTCTTCGGTGTAACAGCTCATAAGATGTTTTACCAAACTTCTTCACTGTTAGAACCCGATTTAGTGTGTAATTTGCTGCATAAATCGCCTCGTTCCAGAACATTACTGGAAGATTTGAATCAGCAAGCATTGTTCTAGCCGCTTCAATTAGAGTCCTATTCTTTCGTTCAGCAACACCGTTCTGTTGTGGGGTGTACGGAGCCGAATATTCATGATGTATCCCTTTGTTCTCACAAAGTTCATCCATCTTGGCAGTTTTGAACTCCGTCCCATTGTCACTCCGAATTCTCTTAATCTTCACATTGTAGAGATACTCCAATCGAGTGAACAGAACTTTCAAGTTGATAAAAGTGTCGCTTTTATTCTGCAAACACATCACCCATGAAAATCTTGAGTAATCGTCAGTGACGACTAAACAATAAAGCTCTCCAAGATGACTTTTGCGCTTGACCGGTCCGAAAAGATCCATGTGCAGTCGCTCAAGTGGCATTTCAACAGAGTTAACCTTTTTCACTTTGTGGGAATGTTTGTGTTGCTTCCCCTTTTTACAACTCACACACTTGTCATTTAGATGGAAATGTTTCACGTTTACTCCATCGACAAGTCCATTTCTCACAAGTTGATTCATTTTTCTTAGATGAATGTGCCCCATTCTTCGGTGCCACATTATCGATTCTTTCTCTGTCGCTTTTGATAGGAAACATGTTATCTGCCCCTGTGATGTCATCGCCTTGGACATATCAAGAATGTATAGATTGTTGACGCGAGGTGCCTTCAACATTATCCACTCTTTAGGAATTGTAAAGCCCGGTTTCAGAATATAGCAGGATTTGTCATCAAAATGCACAGTAAATTGCTTATCACATATTTGACTGACACTCAACAGATTATAGTCAATCTGCTTCACATACGAAATCCGCTCGAAACTCACTATTCCATTGCTCACGCTTCCTTCCATTGTGATATATCCACCTTTGTTTCCCGCGAAAGCTACATACCCTCCATTAATGTTCTTCACGTCGAACAGCAACGCAAGATCCCCTGTCATGTGGCCTGAAGCTCCACTATCAACAATCCAAAGACTGCTAATAGGGCCAGCTGAAGCTCCCTGCACACAAAAAGTAAATCATTTAGTTCTTTCGGGGGACCCAAGCCTGAGTCTTGGGTCTTTGAACATCAGGTTTCAAATTAACATTTTCACAAGCATTTTCAACAACTTTTTGATCAATCTTTTTCTGATTGTTCAAAACAGTTTCCTTTTTCTCATTAACTTTTGAAGTTGAGGCTCCTGGAGTACCATTGGTTGTCCAAGATTGTTCAGACCTTTTCAAGATACGAATCTGAGACTTTGGGTTCTCAGTTGGTTTCTGAACATTGTTAGCAAATGTAACTCTCTTGGTAACCTTATCTGATTTAACAGACTTAGGTCCAACATTTGATTTGACAATCGGTTTTGGTGGAACCTTTTGCCTATCAACTGTTGCGTTCACCACAGGCTTCCTCCATGAGTGTTCCATAGCAATCCGATTCCTTCGATCATAGTGCATTGGACGAGTGTTCCTCATTTGTTGAAAATTATTATGATTATAAAACGGTTGTGGTTGTTGAGGAACAACTCTCCTATGTGGTGGCACATAATGATCAATCGGTTTTCGCATGGAATTCCTTACTTCCACCTCGTGCCTCTTGTGCCTTACATATGGGCACTGAGCAAGTAAATGCCCTCGTTCCCCACATTTAAAGCACGCACGGTACTCTTCAAAAACATTCGGAGCATTTGGTTGAGCAAATGATCTAACAGGGTATTGATCATTGTACTGTTGCTTCCTTAAACTCTCAGGGAGTGGCCCTTTTGAGTAAGTAGGCTCATTAAAACCATTAGCTCTGTTTTTGGGTCGAACAAACTCTGTGACATGGACCTTTGGTTCTTGAGGAACATCCAAATAAAGTTTCTTTAATAAAGCTGGTGGAATCTCATTTGTTCTCTCATGTTTTGGGAACCAAATAGTACTTTCTTGCCAAATCTTGTCAATTTTAGCATAGTTAACATCTTTTATTGGAAAGTCCTCGTCAGAGATGATCTTATCGGATCCTTCCATCCGATAAAACACCTTGACAGGTTTGTCACATTGTTCGTTCTTAGCATTCTTTTCAAGATCTTTCTTAACCACATTAAGATCTTTCTTCACCACATTCTTTTCAGACTTATTCACATGATGAACACTTCTCATTGGAATCACAATTTGAGATGATGAAACTGGTTCATTTGTAATGATGTGATTTTCTTTTGGAATTTCACACATATTCACAGTTTGAACACAACCAGTATCATCACTCTCTGAGTCTGAATCGACACTCTCAGCAGTAACACCCTCATCATTGATCCCCAAAATCGGTTTAACATCGGAATTTGGATCTCCAATACTTGAAGTATTAGATTCATTTTCCGATGCTGAGTCAGATTTTACCGAACTCTCCGGTGTCACTTGGTGACAATTATGATTTTCAAAGAGAACCGGAGATGGTACAGACCGATAATTAGTGGTTTGATCATCAATGATATGGTCTACCACATAAGCAATATGCTTATAGCTTTCCAGCTTTTTGTTTACTTTCTCAGCAAAGCATTTGATGGCAGCCATTTCCAACTTAGTGTTTTCAATTTCATTGATATAATTGTTAATTGCTAATTGTTTTAAAGACAAAGTGTTTTTCAAGTCGGAAATGTCCTTTTTGTAGCCATCTAATACTTTGTTAAAAGCATTCAACTCTTTGCGAGTAGATTGACTGTTCATGATAGCACTATCACGTTGAACACGGAGTTGTTTATTCTCCTCAGTCAATCTATCACAAGTACCACAATATTTATCACTTGTAACATCAGTGCTACACTTAGAACTTACAGGTTTTGGCGGATCAGTCATGGCCATCAATGCGAAATGAGCTTCCTTTCCTGCAAAGAATCTGGAATAATCAATCTTTGTGAAAGCATCATCTGCAATGCACGACTTCCTTGTCATCAGAAAATCCGCTTCTGCTAGCAACTGATCGATGTCTTCATCCAGAGAATTAACACTTGCTTCTGTATCCGATTCACTGTCTGAATCAGAATAAACCGATTCACACTCCTCAGGAATATCAGAAATAGTATCAATCACAACTCCAGAATTTGTCTCTTCAGCTTTATTCTCAACGTTAACCTTAACATTAACCTTAACAGGTTCAGTTTCCACATCCATCTCAGCCTCAGACTCATCACTTTCAACCTCAGTTTCTACCTTCTCCTCCACCATCACTGAATCTTCAATGTCAACCTGATATGCAACACAAGCCACATTGCCCCCAGTAGTGATTTCCTCAACACCTATCTGTATACTCGACCAGTCAAACCTCTCATCTTGTTGAGTCACCAATGCTTGATTGGTATTCTGTTGTTGTTCATTTGGTGTAGTTATTGGTATGACTGTTCGGTTAGCATTATTTGGTGTTTGGTTTTGTGTCTGGTTTGGTGTGTTGGGTTGTCTGTTTTGGTTGTTATTAAAGTTGTTTTGACGGTTGTTGTTTTGGTAAGAAACTTGGTTTTGGTTTTGTTGTTGACGGTTCTGATAGCTGGCATTGAATGGGTTCCTATTGCCTTGTTTTGGTGGCTGGGTGCATTCTCTTTTAAAGTGACCTTTCCCTCCACAGTTAAAACAAATCACTTTCTCCTTATTGAACCCGTAGGTTGTATTAGGAGAAGTTCCCAAATCAGTTCTTCCTGTCTTCTCGATAAACTCCGTTGCTCTTCTCATTATGCTCGCAAAGGCCCATTGAATATCAATGAGTTCCATCTCTTCCTTGTCAATCTGTGCGTAGTCTTCATTGGTCAAGTTGTTATTCCCAATTTGACTAGCAACTAATCCATTGTAGGATGAGACCATTGCAGAGACTAATGCAATGTGTTGCTGAGCAACTTCAACTGTCACATTACCCAAGTTAGAAGTCTCCAAAACCACCGTTTGTTGATTAGGTTGGTTCATTGGTTGTTGTTGAGATTGACTAGCAGTGTAAAAAGCTGCTTGTTGCATTGGGGAGAATGGTGGAATGTATGAATTGTTGTATAGTTGTTGTGGTGGTGGTTGTGAAAAGGATGATTTTTGTTGATGGTACTTCATGGTAGGTGATTCCATAACATTGGATATACATGCAACATGTGGTGCTACTAGCCCTCCTGAGCTTGTACTAGCTGGAACTGGAGATCCTCCAAAGTATAAGTTGGGATTCTGAGGAATCTGTGCTCTTCTAGCTTTCCTCTTCTCTTCCAATTCTTTGTTTTCCAGCTTCTCAATGAACTCTTGAATAGACCAGTATTGATAAGCATCCTTCTCCTTCAGGACTTCCACATGCTGATCCGAGTTTGGTGGTAATGCATCTGCAAACTTGTCCACCTGCTTTGCCATAGGAATCTGTATACCATAGCTAGACAATTCAGATAACAAATGATTATATCTAGGAGTTAGTTCTTTCAAAGTTTCATTTCCAATATAAGAAAAATTCTCAAACTCCTTTATAAGTTCTTCCATCCTCAAACTTCTAGTCTTCTCATTCCCATCATGCTTCCTTTTAAGCATTTCCCATAGTGCCTTAGATGTTGTGCAAGTCCCAAACTGATGCAAAAGATCATTTGTGATTGCCTGTGTCAATTGAGAAAACGCCTTCTTTTCCACAGCAAACTTCTTTTTCTCATCCTCAGCCATGCTCTCCAATGGCACTGGTTCACCTGTGTTCTCCAAAACTGGTGGTGTGTAACCTTTAGCAATCATGTTCCATGCTTCAGCACCCTCCACTCCCATGCCTTCCAAATGTATCTTGAACTTTTTCTGCCACTGATTGTATTCTTGAATCTCCATAAGCTTCGGTGGCCGATTCCCGCTACCTGAAGACAAATCATTAATCAGTGTGGAAATAGCATTTGTAGTTTGAGTGTTTACCACCGCTGCTGCTACTCCCCAGTAGTCAGATTGTGGTGTTGGAGGTGCACTCTGAGTCATGTAGTTAACTGGCTGCGAAGACTGTGTGCTCGTCTTCTGTGGTGCTACCGTCCATGGGTCCATCACCTGCTGTTGTGGTTGTGTAGTTGCTGGTGTCGGAGTAGTCGGAAAATTCCACATGATCACGAACTTCGAGAAATTCAACACTTAGAAAAATTTTCCAAAAACACTAGTCTAGGTTCGCCCAAATGAACTTCAGGTTCGTCCCTTTCTTCTTCAGGTTCGCCCAAATAGTAACTCCCGAATGTAAAATCTCACCAGAAAGTAAAAACACACTAACACTTTCCACGTTCGCCCAAATCTACTCCAGGTTCGCCCGTTTTGATTCTAGGTTCGTACCCCCG
Organism: Ambrosia artemisiifolia; assembly: GCA_032199755.1. NCBI lineage: Eukaryota > Viridiplantae > Streptophyta > Magnoliopsida > Asterales > Asteraceae > Ambrosia > Ambrosia artemisiifolia. The sequence continues at coordinate 27,636,616 of CM063524.1, read as the reverse complement.
ATCAGCCGAATGTGAAAAATTAGACCCGAATGTGAAAAACTCAACAAAAATTTTCCAGGTTCGCCCAAAACTAACTAGATTCGCCCAGAAAATTCTCAGGTTCGACCAGAAACTCACACCTTCGACCACTAAGATCCAGGTTCGCCCATTTCTAGTTTTGAAAAACGGTTACACTTTGAAAAACGGTTATTTTGATCTCTGATTTTCAAAAGTTTGTGAATTTGATTGATCTTGATCAGGTTTTGCTTCGGAGATGATTTGGAACAACTTTAATACTTGGAATTTTGAATTTTAACCACAAAATCAACTCTAATTCTTTCAAAAACACTCAAAAACCATTTTTATGCAAAAACAGATGTGAATTGATTAAAATAATGTCCAAATCAGCTCTGAGTTTATCAATTTGTTGTTGTATGATCCTCTATGCTCTGATACCACTTTGTAGAAACGTAATTTGACACGAAAACAAGATTATATGATCATACAAGTTACAAAACCAGGTGCGGAAACCCTAGCTTTGAACAAACTGATGTAAACTCAAATCAAAACACAATCAAAGTCATTTTCAATACTTTTCATAGATTAACTCTTTCAAAAACTTGATTACAATATCTATTCAGTTAATCTAACACACACATAAACTCTCTCAAACCTCTCTGGAACAACACCTGATAACACACACACCTAATGACTCGCTTAATCTTACAAAATCACAAAATCTATATATAGGACCTGCACGTTCGCCCAGTTTGACTGGTCGAATGTGAAGCCTTTCCACATTCGCCCACTTGTAGTGGTCGAATGTGTCTTCTCAGTCTTGTTCCATCCAGATTCGTCCACTTCTCTCTACCTTCGCCCACTTTCTCTCTTCCTTCGCCCATCTCATCTACCTTCGCCCCATCAGCCTATTCTAACACATGTTAACTATCTAATCATTAGTCGCAAAACGCATCTACAGTTATCTTTATGCACTTATCTTGAACTTAACTGTGGTGAACATGTTATTTGAGATTCATTGATGCAAAGATTCATAAGATTCATTGATACATGAGATTCATTGATACAAAGATTCATGAAATTCTTTGATACAAAGAATCATTGATTCATTTTAGTCACATGGTTAGTATGCAAACTTAGTTCCCAGTAGGTTTTGTTCTGACAAGTTGTCCTAATGCCATGACAAAACCTTTGTATTCTCACCAACTATTTATAGTTGACCCACTATCTTTCCAAATTAACATGTTTTCGTGTTTATTAATGCATGGAGGAACTACAACCTTTTGGATTACATAGAATGCATGAAGCTTTAGAAATTAATTAGAGATTATTGTATCTTAATCAAATTTGTATTTGTACGTACCAAAATTTTGGAATGAATAAAATATGTGAAATTTTAGTACCATGTGCTATTATACAATCGTCACTATGTGCCACCTCGATGTTTCCACCATCGGTGGGGTGTTACAATCCATGGTGGTGGAAGATGATTTTACGAAGGAATTGGATGAAGACGCCATTAGCGTCTGGATCGTTGCTTCGATGGAGATGAGAAGATACTATTATTATTTTTATTGTTATTATTATTATATAAAAATAATAAATAACAATAATAATAGAAAGATTAAAAAGGTCCCTTAAGTTTAGGATTTTACATTTTTGTCATGTAGACTAACCATGTTAGACCTCCGTTAATGGTCAAAGTGAAAGTTTGGATTATTATCCGCCAATAGATAAAAGTTGGGGGTATTTAAATCTATTTCCCCTAATAAAAATGGGTAAATACAAGTGTGACATAAGGTTTACGCAATTCGGCCAATGAAAGGATCAAGAGAGAAAAGGAAGTAATGATGAAATAAATAAGTTTTACCAAATAAAATGCCCATTTCAGTATCATCATCACAAGTTGTGACAAGCCATCCTCACGAAAATAGGATTTCATCATTCCAATGGATGATGATGATGATGAAACACTATATATACTTCAACTTTTATCTGGTCACACCTTTTGACTTGAAGATCAATGTGTCTGGACCTATTATGGTGTAAAGATATGTAATATGAATAAGACTTCTAAATTGAAAGAGTAAAAATATGTATCAAATGATAGAAGGCTTAAACAGAAAAATTTTCTGGTTGCTACACTATCCACCTTAACTATCCCAAATCAAAACCCTGATCCCTATTCAACCATTCATCAACCTACCACCACTAAAAACCTTTTTCATCGGAAGACCAAGAGATGAAGGGGTGCGTGGTTTTAGCGATGAGGCAAACCATTGTAGATCCGTCGCATATCTGGGTGGCTGGACCTCAACTCCATCCCCTCACTTGACCTCAGTGACCTAGCATTTCGGGGTGGTGGGTAAGGAGTTTGAAGGCTGAGGTGGTTTAGGAATTTCAAGGCTAAGTTGATCTAGGAATTTCATGGATGTAGTCTTATAGTGGTGGTGGTGAGGGTACTTGTAGGTGGTGATGACGTCGACTGATAGAGGTGATGGTGGTGGTGTTTTAGAGGGGGGGGGGGGGGGATATGACTGGGATATGGGATTGGGTTGATTTTATAAAAGATCTCGTTTTTTTAATTTTGAATCAAATTTTAAAAAAATAATAATACAGATTTTATAAAAAAAATTAATTAATGATTTTACCAAATAAGCATGCAACCTCATTAAAAAATGGCTAAGTCAGTGAAAAAAATAACTAGGTTTGGGTTTACTTAGTTTAGGACTGGCAAACAAAAATAAGTTGAAAGTTGGGAGAGACAAACGACAATTAGTTAGGTGGGAGTACTGCCAGGTAACATGTGAAAGCTGAGGTTATTTAAATCAAATAACTTTTTTGTATGCCTTGTTCTTATGCGACATATTGCCTGACCTGACACAACCAATACATGTTATTAAATACCAAATGTAGTATTAAAAATATATGTATAAAATAAATCTAAAATTAAAATATTAAGCTTAAGTACTTAATAAATATTAAAATATTAAATTCAAAACTTGAATTCAATAAACAAGAAAATTATATTCAAATTCATCTATGTTTTTAGGATCATTTTCATCGGCTCTTGATGTTGGCCATTAAAATTTGTTGAAGCCACACTTGTGTGCATTAGAGAAGCAAAAGTATTGAGAGAAACAAATCAAAGAGTTTAGGGGAGTTGACGAGTTCAGTAGAGTTGGTGAGTTAATCGGAGGGGTTATAAATAAGTTCGTCTTTGCTTGTAAACACAATAACTGAGAGATTTTATAGGGAGTGCACTTGAATATCATTATAATTGAAACTAAGGTTTAACACTTTCATATCAATAGTTGAGATTTGTATTTAGATCACGTGTCCTTGATTGTTATTTTACCACATCATGTTTGACAGATTACGCATGTTAAACTCTTAAACGAGCAAATTAGACCGTCCCTGGGACCTATAACCTCGTTTGACTTGAACCATAACAGCCATATTTTATGTGCCATGTTCTGACACGACAGGTTGCCTGAGTCGACCAAATCAATACGTATTATAACATATCCAACATAGTATTAAAAGAAAACTGAATAAAATAAATTAAAATTAAAATATTAAATTCAAGTATTTAATAAATAATAAAAATTATATTATAAAAAATGATATTTATATAATTTATGTCATTAAATATTATGTCATTAAAGTAATGTTTATTGAATATTTCACCAATATTATAAGAGAGAAAAAATAATAAAAACAAGTTCTTTATGCATCAAGACTTGTATAAACAAATGATCCCTATAAATTTCTACCCTCTAAGAAAAATATTTCCTAGATCCAACGTATCTATACTATATTATAAACGAGGAGAGATGTCTACAAATATCATTTTACATGAATTTTAAGACTGGATAGGAAAAGTTTCATGCTTAAAACCTAAATGTCATGTAATTTTTTCCCTTTCTACCCTTCATGCAAAACCTACTTGTACACATTCTTTTATAATAACCTTCAATTACCATTAATCTATATCTATAGTCTATATTATATTATAAACCATTTGATAAGGGTATCAAACAAAATTAAGTAATTACTACATTTTATTAAAAAAATGCAATTTTATATAAAAAACTATATATAACAAAATTATATAAAAAACTTTCTAAACATACAAATATATACCTATACACCTTAAAAATATTGTAAGAATTAATAAAAGTCAAAATTTACGTAAAAAAAATAATAATTGTGATGGCTTTTCATAAAAAAATGTGCGCATGAACTGGTTCACGAACCCAAACCGAACCGAACCGAATCAAACCGAAACCGGTCGTTCAAACCGGCAAAACTGGGGCTGAACCAAACTGAAACTGGTTCAGACACGAACCGGCACCAAACACGAACCGGTTTTGAACTGGTTCGGTTCCTGGAAAAAAACCGATCTGTGCACGTCTATAAAGTTCTCATCTTGGGAGGTCTTATGTAGAATATTTTCAACTAACCCAACTTCCTATTTCACTTTTCAATGCCACTGATAGAAAGTTATGGTGAACTTGATTAATAGTTTTATTGCATTGCTTTTATCACGTGGAAAAAGTTATGAGTATGCTTTTTTGCAGGTTGATTACATATAAGTCGTTCCAACCTTCTCTTATTGTGGATCTTATAAAACTTTCTTATCCTCGACAATCTCTGCAGATTTGACACATTCAACATATTTAGTGGGACTATTAGTATAATAATTGTTGCTAATGAGTCAAACCGCTACTTTAATTTTTTACCAGCATGTAGGTGAAATTGCATATGTTATATAGAACGTAGCCTGCTATCATGTCTCATTGTAGACTTTAAAAAATTACCTCACTACAAAGCACAGGTGCTTACACACATAAACGTACATCTTACATATTGATTCTTTTAATCGTTTTAAAGTTTGAATTATGTTTACGCCATGTATTGTCGACTTCGCCGTAACGCACAGGTTCTGTGCTAGTATTGATATGTCTTTATAAAACAATCCGGCCTATAGCATGTAAAGTCCTATAGAACTACCAGCCAAGCTAAACTACTCACTAATTGTGAGTCAAAGGGAACGAGTCAACCTGAAATCCAACAAACAAAAATCCAAACGTGTTGACATTTGAGCTGTAAGTTGCTTTGGTGAAGTGGTTAGAGCAATGAAAATAAGAACTAGATCCTTATGATTGTAAGTTTGAATCCAAGCCAACACGAGTTTTATCCTCCAGTGTTACCTCAGAGAACATAGTTAGGGCTGCAAACAATCCGAACGAACACGAACAAGACCTTGTTCGTGTTCGTTTGTTAAGGAAATTCTGTGTTCACGAACAGTTCATGAACACTTACCGAACAATATTTTTATGTCTGTGTTCGTTTGTTAAAGAAACACTCATGTTCGTATTCGTTTGTCAATTTTGTTCACAAACGCACACGAACACGAACACAAATGAACATTAATGAACACAAACAAGTATTCATGAACACAAACGAACATAAAGAGATGTCCATGAACGGAAACAAACACAAAGGGACGTATATTAACTTTTTAATAAAATCTAGATCCACCCAAAATATAACCTAGTTATATAAGCATACATAGTACTTAACATAATATTGGTATAACTAATAAAGTAATGTATAAAAAAAACAATTCTCACATCTTAAACATGAAGTCTTTGTTAATTATTTATATTATTTATTCAATGATTATACTAAAAGTAGGGTTTATTGATCTCATATAGCCATATACTTAACTCACACAAAATTATTTGTTTATTTGCATAAAATAATAAAAAGATAAAGAATGTCAAACACATTATAAAAATTAAAAACGCTATTAAACTATCGAACACAAACAAACATAAACGAACACGTTCACAAACATAAGCGAACGCGTTACTGAACGTTCAGAAACATAACCGAACGAACGCCGCATCTTTTTATGTTCATTCGTTTAACTAAACAAACGACATTTTTTGTTCGTATTCGTTCATTTATTAAACCAACGAACACAAACGATCTCCCACCGAACGGTTCATGAACGGTTCGCTGCAAGTTCAGTTCGATTGCAGCCCTAAACATAGTTCTTGTAGAGGCACAACGGCTGTCATCCCGTCTAGTACGGTACAACATACGTGGTAATGTTCTGGTGAAGTGGCAAGTCCCACACCATTGTTAGTGTGGATCCGGTAAAGACACCGTATTCTAGGTGGATGTGAGGTGACGGGATTACCAAGAGGCGAGTGTAATATACTTATCCCCATAAAAAGATTGAAGAAAATCACCGTTAAAAAAAGTTGCTCCAACTACTTTATCTAGAGTCATAGATAACCGTGGATAGGGCAGCAAATGAACTGAATTTTCCCCAAACAGTTCATGAACCGTTTGGCAGGAAGTTCATTTGTGTTCATTCTTTTAATAAATGGACGAATATGAACAAAATAATTCGGTCGTTCGTTAAACGAACGAACATGAACAGAGGCCACGTTCATTCGCTTACGTTTGTGAACGGTCGTTAATATGTCCGTTTATGTTCGTTTGTTTATGTTTGTTTATATTCGATAGTTTAATAAGGTGTTTAATTTTTATAACTTTTATTGCTATTCTTTTTTTTATTAATAAACAAGCCCCGTCCGTGTTATTAGAAAGAAACAGAGGAAGGATAGAAAGAAAGAATCCCCTAGGGTAGGGTAGGTTAGGCGTTGATAAAATGATGGTGGTACAGGTACAAGTGGTGATGGTGTTGTGCGTTCTAATCGTCCATGCGTCCTCCTCCTCATCAGACTACGCAACCCAGGTTCTAACTGCGCCCTTATTGGAATCGAACTCAACAAGCTGGGCATCTCTTACACCTACCCACTCGCCCACACCAGCTTTCTAGCCTAGATTGGCACCGGCTCTCCGCCTGTTGTAGCAGTCCGAGCCAACATGGACGCCCTCCCTTTGCAGGAGCCCGTTGACTGGGACCATAAGAGTCAACGTCATGGTCTCATGCATGGATGTGGCCATGATGCCCACACCACTATTCTCCTTGGCGCTGCTAAGTTACTTCATCAAAGAAAGGATTATCTCAAGGTACCTTCTGACTGACGGACTTGTCTTTTTTCACATAAACGCAATACGATTCCACAATTATTTTAGTAACAATCTTACAAACGGCAATAAAACTAATTAATTATGATTCACAAATGAAAATACACTAACTGTTATAGCCTTTTTATATAAGGGAACCGTTCAACTGATTTTCCAACCTGCTGAGGAGGGAGATGCGGGTGCATCCTATATGATAAACGAAGGTGCACTGGGTGGTGCGGATGCCATATTTGGAATGCATGTTGATTTTACAATTCCCACTAGAACAATTGCCACCCTTCCAGCACACATGTTGGCTGTTTTATGCTTCTTTGTGGCTCGGATAGAAGATAATGGTGGTCATGCTGCTGAACCCCACAACAGTGTGGACCCCATACTTGCTGCCTCATCTACTATTTGGGCCTTGCAACAGCTTATCTCCAGAGAACTAGACCGTCTTCAAAGCCAAGTATGTTTTCATAACACAACGATTTCTTTATCACTGTTAATTGGTTCTCGAAATTGTTGTTTATCTCAACGGTAAATGGGAAACCCTACAACAATTTGATGTTTTATGTCTGTTATGTTTTTTTTTTATCTTAATGTGGGTAAATAGAAAAGTAACTTAAAAGGTAACAGCTCCAATGGGTCAAAAGTCGCATAAACCTTCTAAATCTTTTTATTGAAGGATTGATATAGTATAAACATTCCAACTCATGTTCTATAAAGGTCATGGGTTCAAGCATGGAAACCACCTCTTGTATAAATGCAGGGTAGGGATGCGTACATTCTGAATCCTACGTGAAGAGGTATAAAGGATCATACCGTGGCACAAGGCGCACATGATTCGGTCACACTTAAGTCCAAGTTAAAAATAACTTAAGGACTTGGGAGGACATGAAGAGGTATAAAGGATTATACCCCGGCTCAATGATTAGACACGAGCTAATAGCCTAAAACCGCAACATGTCATCCCAGCCGAAAGAAAGTACAAGACATCTTCGGAAGTCAAAGGTTTCCGAAGAATAGTACAAAGGGGGTTCGAAGCAAAGTACAACTTTGCTGACCACTATAAATACTCCCATCAAAGTACAATCCAGACACTAATGTACACACTCCGAACCTCACTTTCTCTCTCTACTTTCTTACTCTAAACAAATACTTATCCTCACGCCGGAGGGTGGTTACAGAGAGGCCCTTCCTCCTCCCTTGTAACGAGCCTAACAGTGTTTTACCTTGTGCAGGTTCAAATCAGGTTCGAAACTCATAAGATCTAGCTCGGTCGTCCCTGGCATAGCTTCTATATCAGGTTCGTCCATCTTTTGGATCTTCAATTGGCGATATCCGTTTGTACAATTGTTTTCTTTGACTTTCAAGTAAAGATTTCGACGGTTTCCTCCCATGGCTGCATCATCAAAAGGTTTTTCGATAGAGGATATCACACACACGGAACACCAAGACGAGGTAACCGTGGTAATGACCTCTACCGTACCTGTTTCATCCTAAGGTCCCCTTCAGACAGGGGGACGAAAACTGTTCACCCACAATCTAAGAGAAAACATAATTCTGAGACGTTCGAGCTCTGCTTCGGAGTTCGACAAAACTTTTCTCACTAAGAATCGTGATCTCTTGTTAAGATTGAAGGAACAACAAGACAAAGAAGAAAAGTTGAAAAGTGTGCAAATGAATCTGTTCCCCACCGAAGGACTTCTTGCGTCCTCCGGATCCGGAATGGGTCTTACGTCATCCCTGGAGAGAAGGTTCACTAATAGACCTAGGGAGAAGTAATTTGACTCATTCACATCCAGATCATGAATGCTTGGAATCCAAATTACTTCTGCTTATACAACTCCTCACGGAAGTTTATTCCCTCAGGGATCCTCCGGGTTAACTCTCTCTGTCATAAACACGAACCCAAAGGTCATGGTTATTTCAGCTGCAGACGATGATCTTACCGCTCCATATTGCCAAACCTATATGGCTGCATCCTCCAAGTTTGCTCCACGAATCGCCAGTGCCCGTTTACCAGCAAAACTTAAGATGCCTGCAATAGTGAAGAAGTATGATGGTACATCTGATCCGGACGACCACATTTTCGATTTTGGTGGAGCTGCGAAGATTGAGCTATGGCCCATGCCTGCATGGTGTCACATGTTCGCTCAAACCCTAACAGGGGCAGCAAGAGTTTGGTTTATGGATTACAGGATGGCGAGATAGCAAACTGGGATGAATTCCGCCGGGCCTTTCTGTAGAATTTCTCCAAGAAGCGGAGATGTTCAAAAGACATCACCGAAATTCATAATATCCGTAGAATGGACGGTGAGATACTTGAAAAATTCATCGATCGATTTAACAAAGAAGGCATGCAGATAAGCGAAGCAGTGGATCAGCTGCGGATATCTGGTTTTTGTCACGGAGTCCGTAACAATCAACTGGTGGAAAAGTTACACGAAGATCTTCCAAAGACCATGGAAGTGTTAATGGAGCGAGCACGAGCCTTTGCTCGCGGAAAAAGTGCTTGCACCCAGACATATGACAATGAGTATTGTTCCTCATCTAGGAACAGCTCTTGGAAGAAAAGCTCCAACACTCCAACTTTTGAAAGAGGTAGCTCGTGGAATAAAAATAGGCAACAACCTTATTCACGAAGCGACAAAAATTCCTCTAGCCGCAGCTCCATATCACACCGGGGATCAAGTTATACAGATTTGTTGAAATCTCCAAGCGAGATACTCAGCACCGAAACTGCTGTGATTACCACCGAGCCAGGGGCCATGACACAGATGATTGCTGGTCATTAAAACAAGAAATTGAAGGGGCATTGAAAGCAGGAAAGTTGTCACACCTGGTGAAGGACATTAAAGAGGGAAAAACTGCTGCTGCCCACATCGCCAACCCTAATGATCAAGCCGGGATCCATATGATCCGTACTTTGAGGCAGCAGGGGAGAAGTGGAGTAACGACCATGTTATGGCATGAATGTCCCAACTGATCACCTTTCCGTCCATTTCACCAGTTGATTACAAAGAAGGACCGATAATAGTCTCAGGAATCGTAGCAGGGCATAAAACCCATAGAATTTATGTAGACGGAGGCAGTGCTTTAGAAATCATGCATCTCTAGTGCTTTCAGCTTCTGATCGAAGCATCCCAATAAAAGCTAATCCCTGTCTCAATGCCCTTGGTGAGTTTCTCAGGGGAAATTATGCAGCCCATCGGACAACTTTCCCTTCCGGTAACTTTTGGCTTCGGATCATGTCAGTGAACAATCATCCTAACCTTTTTGGTGGTAGGCTCGAGGTCGGTGCACAATATCATTCTGGGAAGACCGGGAATCAAGGCCTTTGGAATGGTGACACCCACCATGCACGACGCCCTTAAATTCCCGACAGAAGCAGGTGTCGCTACTTTGGAATCTGAGTCCGGTCTTTGTATATAAAAAGTTCGCCAATCTCTAAGCTCGGGAAATGATAAAGACGGTTCTGGGGAACCCGGTGCCGCGATAGTAGAAAAATGGTTAGTGCATCCCCGTTTCCCAGAGCAGAGAATCTCTATCGGAGCATAGTTTCCAGCTACGGCCCAAGAAAGTCTTTGGAAACTACTTTCAAATTCTCTTCATGTTTTTGCTTGGGAGCATTTAGATATGACCGTAGTTCCAAGGAAGTTGGTAAAACATAAGCTAAACACCTACCCCGGGGTAAAAAACGTGTCAAAGCTATAGCTGAAGATGTCAAGAATTTATTGAATGATGGAATCATTCGCGAAGTATGATACCAGACCTGGGTAGCCAATCCTATGTTGGTCAAAAAACAGGATGGAACCTGGAGAATGTGCGTTGATTTCAAAGATCTCAACAATGCCTGTCCGAAGTGTTGTTATCCCCTACCAGAAATCGATGTGAAGGCTGATGCCGTGGTCGGATTTAGACTAAAATGTTTCCTTCATGCCTATAAAGGTTATCACCAAATTCAGATGGCAGAGGCTGATGAAGACAAAACAGCATTTGTCACGAACAATGGCTTGTCCTGTTATACCAAGATGCCGTTCGGACTCAAAAATGCTGGAGCTACTTACCAACGACTCATGGACCCAGCCTTCAAGAATCAAATTTGAAGAAACCTTGAAGTTTATGTCGATGAGGTAGTTATCAAAAGCGCCACCGAAGATTCCTTGATAAAAGATGTTGGCGAAACTTTTGCTAAGCTCCGGGAAATCAACATGAAGTTGAACCCTAAAAAGTGCTCGTTTGGCCTAGAAGAGGGGAAATTCTTAGGTGTACTTATGGCCCGGGATGGAATAAAAGCCAACCCGGACAAAGTCGAAGCTATGATGAAAATGCAACCACCCAAATGTTTCAAAGAAATGCAGTCTCTAAATGGGCATCTGGTCGCTCTACATCGTTTCCTCTTCAAAGCTGTAGAACGTACTCTGCCTTTCATGAATGTTTTAAAGAAGATCTTGGGAAAGGAAAAGTTTGAATGGACCACGGAGGCCGATGCTGCCTTCGCGGAATTGAAAAAATATCTGGTTTTCCCCCCTTAACAGCCCCGGAGCCGGGAGAAACACTCACAATATATCTCTCGGCCTCGGAAGGTGCAATATGCTCCGTCCTCGTTGTTACGAGAGCCACGGTACAACATCCGGTCTATTACATCCGTCGGGCCCTTCGAGAGTACGAGGTTCGATATCCAATCTTAGAAAAATTAGCCCTCGACTTAGTCCATGCCTCACGGAGGCTCCGACGATATTTCCAAGCCTTTGACATTGAAATGCAGTCTGAACAACCGATCCTCAACATTCTAAGAAAACCAGAGGCCTCTGGAAGAATGACCAAATGGGCCATCGAGCTCGGTGCTTTCGACATCACCTACAGGAGGTGGCAGACTTATTGGTTGAAATACCCAAGACCCTGATGACCGAACCACAGGATGTTCCAGCACCCACATGGTCTTTATATACTGATGGATCTTCGGATGTCGAAGGGTCATGGGCCAGAATGGTGTTGAAGGAGGCCGAAGGACGAAAACTGCTTTTTGCCATCCAGCTAAATTTTAGAAACTCCAACAACGAGGCTGAGTATGAGCGCTCATAGCTGGACTCCGACTGGCCATCAAGGTCTGGGCCAAGAAGGTATGAGCATATGCTCATATTTAAAAAACTCCATGCTATATGCCAAGTTCACCAAAAATTCTAAAAAATATTATGCCTGCTGTAGGTCATATCACATGTCGATTCTTTGCTGGTAGCAAATTAGATATCCGGAGAATATGAGGCTAAAGAAACCAGCATGATTCTATATCTAGCCGAGGTATGGGTCTGATCCGGAACCTCTAGCTTCGGATAGTTATGCCAAAGAAAATGACTAACAATTACTTTAAAATGCAGGCTAAAAAGTTGATGAAACAGTTTGAAGCTTGTGAGGTGATCCATTAACCAGGAAGTAACAACAAGAAAGCAGATGCTCTAAACAAACTGGCTGCTTCGACCACCTATATTGTGAACCAAGAAATACATATGGAAGCTTTACAAGGCCTGTCCATCCAAACGGCCGCAATAATATCAGCAACTCCAGCACCGGATACTTGGATGACTCCAATAATACAATATCTATTGAGTGATGTCGTACCCGAGGACAAGGCAAAGGCTCGGAAACTCAAAGTGAAAGCTCTCCAGTACCAAGTTGTTGATGGTCAGTTATACATGAAAACATTCTTAGGACCACTCCTTAAATGTGTAGACTTGGATGAAGCCATGTATATCATCCAAGAAATTCACCGTGGCATATGTGGTATTCATGCAGGTCCAAGAATGGTCGTGACCAAGGTCATGAATGCCAGATACTCCAAAAATGTGAAAAATGTCAGAAACATGCCCGAGTCAATCTCCGAGTCAAGAACAAACTCATACCCGTTTCCGCGGCATGGCCTTTTCAGCAATGGGGCATTGATATCGTCGGGCATTTCCCAAATCCACCGGAGGCATGAAGTTCTTACTGGTTGCTGTGGATTATTTTACAAAGTGGGTTGAGGCTCGACCTCTGTCTCAAATTTCCGGGAAAGAGGTCAAGAAGTTTGCATGGAAACAAATAGTGTGTCGTTTTGGGTTGCCGCAGACAATCATCAGTGATAATGGGAAGCAGTTAGCCGATAATCCCCTCAAAAAGTGGTGGCAAGACTTACACATTAAACAGTCATTTGCTTCGGTGGCTCATCCGCAGGCAAATGAGCAAGTAGAGGGGATCAATAGAAACTTGGTCGAGGGAATCAAGAAGAGGTTGGGGAGAAAGAAAAGCGGACGGGTAGACGAACTTCAGAACGTCCTATGGGCCCAGAACCATGACGAAGACAAGCACGGGCGAGACACCATTCAGCTTGACTTACGATACTGAAGCGGTTATCCCCGTTGAAATTGGATCCCCATCCCTTCGAGTCCAATACATTGAAAACAACGATCAAGACTCCGTCTAAATCTAGACCTACTCGATGAAAGAAGGGAAGCCGCGGCCATCAAAGAGGCACGGTACAAAAAAGAGTTGGAAAAAATTTTACAACTCAAGAGTAAAAGAGGTCCGGTTCAAATCCAGCGATTATGTGTTCCGATGTAACGAGGCGAGCGGAGTCTAGAAAGGCAAAATGGCCACATCATGGGAAAGACCATACTTGGTTTAAATCGCTAGGGGGAAAGGTGCCTATACCCTCCAAACTCTAGATGGACGAGACATACCTCGTACCTGGAACGACGTTCATTTAAAGAAGTGCTACATGTGAGCACCACCAGCTATTTTCCTATTTAAACTTTTCATAAATGTATGTTGCAAAGTGGGATGTGCCATTCCCCATATATTATCTTTTGTTAATGACCGGGATGTGTGATTCCCCGGCTCAGTTTAATAAAAAGCTAGTTTATCTTAATGAATGATATGTTATTTATTTGAGGTGCTACGATAAGTCAAAGCTCGAATAAAGCTCGACAATAAAGCCACGTGGCATATAAATAATTAAAACAGGAGTAGAAAAAAGGTCCGAACCAAAGTGGATAATTTTTCGTTCGAATCTTAACTAACCTGAATCAAGCACGATACCATTTTTAAAGGCTATGAAACAGAATCTATCTTAAGGTGACGACCTCTCTACATAAAAAAGGAAAACCTAACTACTAACCCACGGCATGGATAATAGCCGCGGCTTGGTAAGGAAGCCTTCCAAAAAACCATGGTTTTCAATAAAAGTGTTGTAAAAATCACACAAGTTTCAAAACAATAATCCGCGGATTATATATATAAGAATCGTGGCATAATGTAAAAAACGTGGACACACGACCATTAAACCACGGATCCTAAGAAATTTCGATAAAAACCTAAGGCATTCTAGGCCAAAAAAAGGTACTGCACAAAGAGATATAAAGATGAAACATGCTATGTGCATTGAAAATTTGGTTAAAAAAGATAACCAAGGCATAACCTGGACCAATTCAAGGTCCGGGGATCAGAACCAGCTACGTTTCGACCCAACAGAGGGTTCAAGCCAAAGTGGAACTTGTTCAAATATTACAGACATGTCGGACCACACAAAGGTCCGGAGCAAAAAAAACTTGTCTTAAAACAAACACCATTGATTAAGAAGAAGGCTCGAGCTTGAGTTCATCAAACGCCTCGGGTAAAGATTCTGGAGAACCGGTTACTTGGTCAGTAAGCTTGGCAATCTTAGGAAAGACAAGGGAGTCGTAGGCTTTGACTGCGGCCATAAGCTTCTCTTGGGTATCGGGCTTAGGCATAGGCATTTTTTCCAAAGTAATTCCTTTCACCGCAGCAACATACCCCGCTTGCACGCCGACATTAAACCAAACCACATTCATGGCATAATTGACATCACTAACGGCCTTTTTCATGGCTGGGCCCTTATGAACATAGTTTGCAATAAGTTGCGCTCCTTTCGTGAAGAAAAATTTCTTGAAGTTGAAAAGCCTGTCAATATTTTCCAAGAGCTCCAGTCTCTCCGCCTTCCAAGCCTTTTCATCCTCCGCCATTTTCTTCTCAGCCGTAGCTAAAACCTGCTTCGCCACCTTCTCCCCCTTCAGAGCCTCGTCACGTTCTAAGAAAAAAGTAAAAAGTTGTAAATGAAGAATTTTAGCTAAAACAGGATATTATGATCATACAAGTCACAATTCTAGGTGCGGAAACCCTAGAACTGAACAAAATGATAATACGCAAATCAAAACACGTAAGACACCTTTTCAATCTCCATTTTATAGATAAACTTGATCAAAACTTGTTTACAATCAATACACAAGTTAATCTAACCCAAACATAAACATTCACACTCTAGAGAGAATTCTGACCTTGACACACACACTTTCCAAAACTATTCTAAACATGAAAATGACCAAAACATATTTATACTATCTGCAGGTTCGCCCAGTTTGATGGTGCGAATGTGGACAATGTCCACATTCGCCCACTTCATTGGTACGAAACTAGACAACCTTCTGACATCTTCTACATTCGCCCAGACAACTTCTTCCTTCGCCCAAACCATTACACATTCGCCCATACTAACATACATTCGCCCCTTCAGAATCTTCAACTAACATATGTTAAACATCTAATCCAATCATTAGTCGCAAAACGTGCATCTACAAACTCCCCCTCGACTATTGATTGGATTGTCTTCGTTCTTCGTCCATGATCTTATTCAGTATCTTGAGTCTCAGTTGCTTTTTCTGATCCTTTGTCATCTCAGGCTCAAGCTTACGTTTCACCGGCTTAGGTACATCAGCTATCTTCACCATCTTACCCAACTTAGTATCCAAGTTGCTTCCAGAGTTTATATCATATGCAAAGCAAACTCCAACAACTTGCTGATACTTCTTCGCCTGCTCTACATCATTGGGATCACAATGTATCGGATTGTAGAAAAGCATGATAATATCTTCAAACGTGCAATTGATAAGCCACATAGGATCAAACACGTATAAATGCTTGTACTTATCCTTTCCGTCTCTTAACACAATCACTGCCTCTGCCTTCCTCCAATCATAATACCAAAAGATGAAGTCTGCACTGAAGTGTTGTGGTAAAGGCATCAATGGAATTTTCTTCATCACTTCAGGCGCTTTATAAATCAAAGTAACCCTCTTCTTTCCAGTTCTTGGATCAACATCCCGATGAACTTTCCTTCTAGGGTACTGAGGTTTAAACATGTTCCATTTTGTTCTGCTTTCCCAAACTAACCGATCAGCAAACCAACCAACAGCCGTGTTGTTTACAGAAGCTCCAGTCATAGGGAATCGAAAAATGTCTCTGACCGCCTAGTACGGTAGAGTTAATAGATCATGAAATCTGTAGAAGTACAAGATTTCTGATTCCCATTTAGCTGCTAAACATTTCAATCTTCCCAAATACTTCCAACCAAGAGCTCTGCCTTTGAACTTTTGATTGTGATATCTGTAAAATCCACCTTGAGCTTCCGGCTTTGGTCGTTTATCATCATCTTCTTTCAACTTCTGTAATAATGTCTTCAAATCATCATTCTGATTTGAAGGTTTCTGCTGATCATCACCAAACACTTTCTTTACAAACTCTTCACTTCTCTTTTCTGCTTTCTTTCTAGCTAGCCTGTTTGGTATCTCAGTAAAGTTTGGAAAAACCTCATTCTCATCATTCTCCCTGAAATATTGTGGATATTCTTCGTGTGTAATATCCTCAATCTCTATCTCTTCCATCTCAGGTGTATGCTTATCATCAGAATGATTTCCAATCTCCTTTTCAGGAAGATCTGGAATCATCTGATCCATCATAATCTCTTCCAACGACTTCCCTACTCGCTGTGCAATACCCTCCAAGATCTCCTTGGCAACAGCAGCAGGTACTTCACCTTCTTCCAAGTCAGGGTCGTTGTATTCAAGTTCATACCTCATATCTTCCGTTTGGAAGATTTCGGCAAACTTTCCTGTGAACTCAATGGTCCATTCCCTTCTCTCAAGCATCTCTCTATATACATTCTTTGCATCATCAGTCAAAGATCTCACTTTCTCGTTCCAGAAGATACTTTCATCTGAGTCTACATTCTCACTTCCTTTCTTTTTCTTGGAACTAGACTCTCCAGCATCTTTCTTTGACTTTCTCTTTTCAAATGAAAACTTACTCGTATCATCTCCTCCATCATCATCGTCACTCTCATCATTGTTATCATTATCATCCTTACTACCCGATCCCTCAGCATCATCATCATCTTTATCATCTTTCTTACCTTCTTCATCAGAACTTTCTTCTGATTCATCCTCCTCCTCATCATCCTCTTTCTCTTCATCCGAAGGCTCAAAATCAACTTGCTCTTCTTCTCTTTCCTTATCTTCCTCTCCCTCTTTCAACTTCGGAGCTTCACCATATAGTTTATCCAACAAATCACTTAAACGCTTGTTTTCTTTCTTAAGCTCTTTGTTGTCAACCTTAACACTCTTAATCATCCTTCGATTTCTGTTGCACTTAACCTCAAGATCCTTCTTTTCTTCTTCAAGTTGCTTTACTTTCTTCTCGATCTCATCTTGGTTAGTCTTGGATGCAACGACAATCTGTAGCATCTTTTCCTCATTCTTCTTAAACTTACTAATCTCGGCCTGTTGTGCTACAATCATCTTCATCATATCATCCATCTTCTTGTTAACCTGTTTCATAACATCATCCGAAACAGTAACTTTGGAAGACTTGGATGTTTCTACTTCTTTAGCCTTCTCCTTCTGAGGATTCTTAAACATATCAAGCACATTCTCCAAAGCAGTTTCAAAATCAGCAACTGGAACTGCTTCAGCTTCTTTGCTTTTCTTCTGCTTCTTTGCAGCTGGTGAAGATAACTTTGATGATGTACCTGCTTCAGGTATCTTCTTGCCTTTAAGCAACTGCTCAATCTCCTTTTCTCTGAGCTTCTTAGTACTCGACTTCTTGGCCATTGACTTGTGTTTTGGTTTCTTCAAATTCACAACCACAGTCGATCCTTCAAAATCATCAATATTAACACTTAAACCTTCATCAACATCAACAGTCTTCTTCTGTAAAACTTCCTCAACAGTCTTGTTCAAAGATTCAGACTCACCAACCATAGTGGCCTTACGCTTGGTAGTCCTAATTCTTTCTTCTTCCGAATCCCACTGTTCATCAACTTCTGTCTCCTCTGAGTCTACAGAATCTTCATCAACCAAACTCGTGCCTTTCTTCGCAGTCGTTTTCTTTCGAGTAACTTGTTTCTTTGAGCTACCCTGATCAACCTTTGCCTTACCCTTCCCTTTGGCTCCAGCATTAACCACTTGCCTCTTCCTCTTAGTGTTTGCATCAGCATAAACTAAGGGATCATCATTATCTGAGTCACTGTTGCCGTGCCTTGCTTTGTTCAATCCTGGGTTAGTGTAACCCGGATTAACCAAAGCACCAAACAATCTCCTATGAGGTGGCTTCTCGTTGTCTGGCACACCTTTATAACCCTTCATCCTTACAAGTGTTCTAATGTTCATGTGATCTTGACCTAGAATCATCGTCGGATCCTTCCTCAAATCAAGATACTTGTGGTCAAAGATCATCATTAGAAACCTCAGATATAACATGAACTCCTTCTTCTTTAAACCTTTAAGCATTTCGAGCATATGATCCAATATCATACCAGAAACATTAAATGGTTTGTTAAGTGCTAACGCAACCATTAATGAACTTAGGCTCTTCCTCATAACGTCATACCCACCGCTCACACACCCAAACACATGAATGATCACGTGTGCAAAGTACTTGAACTGCACACTGAGCTTTTCTTTGTGCATCGAACCATCTGTGATCGGACCCTTATACTTCATCCTTAGAAAGCAAGCCCTCTGCTCGGTCCATGAAAGTTCTCTGGGATCAGTACTTGTCTCAAACTTAATCTGTAACGCCTCTCTGATGTCCTCTTCTGTTAAGAACATCTCCATCCCCTGAATTTTGCTTCGAATAATGGTTTGATCTTCCCAGAAATCATATCTTGCATTCTGATAAAAGTCCTCCACGATGTCTTTGTAGATAATGGCTGGTGTGGCTAAGGCATGAATGATTCGGCTTCGCCTTAAGAACTCCACAATACCAGAAAACTCTGTGTTCTTCACCACGTCGCCAACGTAAGCACAACAGTTATGCGACGGTTCAAAAGGCCATCCTTGTGGAATATTCTCTGCCTCTGGTACTGGATCTGGTACAACGTTCTCCACTGGTAACTCAATATTCTCTGGTTGTTCAGCCATCTGCACATAAAAAATCAGAAAATACGTCAAAACACAAAAACGACAAATTTTAAAAATTTTAGATTTTTCATAGTTTCCACCTTCGCCCCTTTTTACATGGTCGAATGTGGAATTAAAGGTTCGAAGGTAGATATTTTGGCACGAATGTGGAAATGATCTCATTAAAAATCACATTCGCCCAATAAATGTCACATTCGTCCTTTATTTTCTACATTCGCCCGTTTCGGAAGGGACGAATGTAGATCTGTTTATCCCCAAAATTTTAAAATTTATCAAACTTGTTTTTAACATCTGATTTTGATTGAAACCTAGCCTAATATGACCGACTAACATTCGTTCATCATCAATTGTTATTAATATTCAATTATTATCTGTTTTTCAAAGGAATTAGGGTTTCGAACACTTGAACAACCGATTAAACATCACAAACACTGATTTAAACTAATTCCTTGAATATTCTCCCCCTAAAACTGATAATAATTGAATCCTAATAAAAAACACCCATTAAAAGAGTCCATAGAATAGCAGTTTGTCAAAACTAGGGTTCGTAACCCAAAAACTGAATTCTGATCTCATTTGAAGTCCATTACCTGTAAAATTTGGATTAAAATGATCAGGAAATAGCAGGGAACAATAATCGAAGGCAAAAGGAAACAGGGCAACAAGGTCTCGTCAGGTTGAAATTTTTTGAAAAATAGCATAATGAGGGCCGAATCTGAGAAGTGACTTATATAGGCGTGTACATTCGCCCGTTATGGATGGACGAATGTGGGTATTTTCCACATTCGACCAAATAAATGGCCCGAAAGTGAAAAGTGAGCACCCGAAAGTGAATATTGTTGTTTAAAGCCACTTTCGCCCAAAACAAAACGCACGAATGTAAAGATATTTCCACATTCGACCCATTTAAGGGGCGAATGTGAAATGGAAAAATCTGAAAATTTTGCCAAATCACGAATTCGAATCCCGTTCAACATTTTTCAACCCGTTAAGTCACAAAAACTTATTATTTCACTTTTAGAATGATACAAAGCCCAGATGGTTCATCAAATCTCAGAAATTGACCATCAAACACCGTCGGTTATCTAAAATAAAGCAGAAATGCAAAACATTTGGTTTTTCTGAAATTTATATCAAAACACACCTAAAATCTTTTTGGGTTTTGTATCTTTTTGTCAATAAAAGTAAAATGCATCAATATAAACAAAGCAGTAAACATTTTGTGATGTCCGGTAAGAGGATCATATCAGTTGTTTGAGAAATCTGATCACAGCGTTGATCTTTTTGTTTAATATTATCATTAGAAACAATATGTGACACGGCAATTGCTGATATTGTGGTCCACATAAGCTCACATGCAGATCATTACGCAATGCTTTAAAATGATACGATTTAGGAGTATTAGACTAACACGTTGTGGTTCCCACACACACGACATACTCCCGTATCAAGTAATTGCACAAAGCTTCGTCGTAACACGTGATTATGCCAGAGTTATCCGTAAAAGTTACAAGTTATATAGCACAGAGGTGTACAGGTCAGCAAACGAATGCAGCAGAGTAACATGTGCATATATACCAGGTTGAGGCTGATATCAACTACTGATTTGCATCAGTAAATTGATACGATGTAATTATGATCTTTGATCAGTAAAAACATGAAGTTCCTCAATTCGGTAACTTTCGGTTTTGGCATTTAAGCTCTTTTAGCAAATATTCTGATGAAACTAGGTCCGTAAATCAATACGACAAAAGTTTAATCAGAACACCCCGGATAACCATAACATAACGACCCGAAACCTCAGATTTTGGCAATCCTATCAAACGAAATTACGGTACTAAGACCATATGCCCATGAGGTGTTCAGCCACAAACGCGTAGTTCGTTATGTTTGTATCACTAATGCACGCAATTTTTAGTCTACGAAGCCTATCAGCACATCACAAGTAATCAACACACGCCTCATATTACTATACATATCTTTAGCCTGTGTCAGATCCCCACTGATGTACTATCATTTCCTCTTTTTATCCTGGAAATCATTTTTGGTTTTTCTAATTTTTATGACTTTTTGATTTTTCAATGTTTTTGGTTTTTTCTGATAAAATGACTCCCCCTAAAATGTAAAACATATTTTTTTGGGTTTTGAATTTTTCTGAAAAACTGTAAAAACTTTTAAAGAAAATTTTAAAAACTAAAAAGCGATAAACCGAGGTGCTGACTAGTCCTGTTTTTCTTTTATGTTATTAACTTTTAAAAGATATTCAAAGCGGGATCTGTCAAAAGCTTTTGTAAACAAATCTGCACGTTGATAGTCAGTATGGATTTTGACCATATCTATCAATTCTTTAGCGTAACAATCACGGATAAAATGGTATTTGATCCGGATATGTTTCGCTTTAGAATGATTGCCCGTATCTTTAGTTAATGCGATCGCGGCTTCATTATCACAGTGTATAGGGGTTTTAAGAAACTGCAAACAGTAATCCACCATCTGCTGTTGGATCCAGAGCACTTGCGAACAGCAACTCGAGGCTGCAATGTACTCGGCTTCACAGGTAGACAGCGCGACCGAAGTCTGCTTCTTAAATTGCCAGGTGACTAACCCGCTCCCTAAAAACTGGCATCCAGCTGTAGTGGATTTGCTATCCTTGTCACAGCCGCCCCAATCTGCATCACTAAAAGCGATAAAATCAAAATCATCATCATTAGGGTACCAAAGTCCTCTCGAGGGACAACCCTTCAGATATCTAAGGATACGCTTGACCGCCGTCAGATGACTTTGTTTCGGCTTCGATTGATAGCGGGCACAGAGACACGTTGCAAACATAATATCTGGTCGAGATGCCGTCAAATACATCAGAGATCTGATGATTGCTCTGTATGTAAACGGGTCCGTCAGCTCCCCCTTAGCATCCACTCCAATCCCGTGATTGGGTTGAATCGGGGTATCCATCGGCTTGGAATCCTCCATCTGGAACCGGCTCAAGACTTCGGATACGTATTTCGTCTGGTGAATGAAGATCCCCGTGGGTCTTTGGTCCACCTGCAAGCCGAGGAAAAACTGCATCACCCCCATCACACTCATCTCAAACTTTTCCTGCATGACAGTTTCAAACTCCCTGCATAAAAGTTCGTTAGTTGAGCCAAATATTATATCATCAACATATATCTACACTAGAAGCAAATCATCCCCTGATTTCTTCGTGAATAGGGTGCAGTCGACGAGTCCGCGCTTAAATCCCTTTGACATGAGGTATGTACTCAGCTCCTCGTACCAATGGCGTGGAGCCTGGTGCAAACCATACAAAGCTTTGTTCAGTACGTAAACCTTATTCCGGTGGATAGGGTCTTCAAAGCCCGGTGGTTGCCCGACATAAACCTCTTCTTTGACTTTCCCGTACAGAAATGCGCTCTTGACGTCCATTTGATATACCTTGAACTTCTTATAGGAAGCAAACGCAAGAAACATTCGAATTGCCTCAATGCGTGCTACAGGCGCATAGATTTCATTGTAATCAATCCCTTCGATTTGATGGAAACCTTGTACGACCAATCTGGCTTTGTTTCGAACAATTACACCACAATCATCCTTCTTACACTTAAACACCCATTTGGTGCCAATCTTCTTTCTACCAGGAGGTAAATCAGTGAGCGTCCAAACCCCCAACTTCTGAAATTGTAATAACTCCTCCTGCATTGCTTCAACCCAGGCGTCCTCCAGCAAAGCGTCCTTGTATGTCCTTGGCTCGACCTGAGACACATAACATGCAAACGACCAATCATTTTGACTACCAGATTTTTGTATTTTGGCATATAAAGCTAAAGCACCAAAACTCTCTGGTGAATTAACACTTCTCAGCTGTCCTCTCGTCATCACACTGCTTCCAGGGTCACCAATAACTTGCTCCAGCGGGTGAATACGATGAATCCGAGATTCCGGATGTTCAGGTACAGTAACTCCCGTCTGAATAGTCAAGTTCTCAACTGCATCCAGATCATGACCCGTGTTAGACGATGAAGCAACATCTGGTGTTGGGTTGACTGGTGGTGCCTCTGGTTCTGTTGCGTTTTCAAGAATAACTTCTTCAAATTCTCCATCATCTTCCGATTCTGAAGTATCTAAAGTTGTGGAAGCTTCTTGAAACACTTCTTCCTCCGGTACAGGAACATTGATATCATCAGAAGCTGTTGGAGGAGTTACGGTGATCGGACGCACCAACGGTGAAGTCGCCTCGTTTTCACACTCGTAAAGTAATCGAATAACAGCCTCTTCAACCAAGCTATCTAGATTGAATGATTCAAAGAAATCTTTGTAATCAAACATCCAATCAGGACCAATCCCTTGCACATTTTGAGTATACCGTTGAACTTCTACGTTAGCCCAATCCTCCACCTGACGAGTTCTCTTGTTGTATACCCGTTTGAGCGGGGTTGCATATCCAACAAAGTATCCTTCTTCAGTTTTAGGACTAAACTTCTCGCTTGGATTCAACATCGTGCATGGTGCCCCAAAAGGTTCTAGATACTCTAAGTTCGGCTTTCGTCGGTGTAACAGCTCATAAGAAGTTTTACCAAACTTCTTCACCGTTAAAACCCGATTAAGTGTATAATTTGCTGCATAAATCGCCTCGTTCCAGAACATTACTGGAAGATTCGAGTCTGCAAGCATTGTTCTTGCCGCTTCTATTAGAGTCCTGTTTTTTCGTTCAGCAACACCGTTCTGTTGTGGGGTGTACGGAGCCGAATATTCATGATGAATTCGTTTGTTTGCACAAAGATCATCCATCTTGGCATTTTTGAACTCCGTCCCATTATCACTCCGAATTCTCTTGATCTTGAGATTGTAGAGATTTTCCAATCGAGTGAACAGAACTTTCAAGTTATTAAAGGTGTCACTTTTATGCTGCAAACACATCACCCATGAAAATCTTGAGTAGTCGTTAGTGACAACTAAACAATAAAGCTCCCCAAGATGACTTTTGCGCTTGACCGGTCCGAATAGGTCCATGTGCAATCGCTCAAGTGGCATCTCAACAGAGTTAACCTTCTTCACTTTATGGGACTGTCTGTGTTGCTTCCCCTTCTTACAGCTCACGCACTTGTCATTCAAATGGAAATGCTTCACATTCACGCCATCGACAAGTCCATTCTTCACTAGATGATTCATTTTCCTCAAATGAATGTGCCCCATTCTTCGGTGCCACATTATCGATTCCTTCTCGGTCGCCTTAGATAGAAAACATGTAACTTGCCCCTGGGTTGTCATTGCCTTGGACATATCAAGAATATAAAGGTTGTTGACGCGAGGTGCCTTCAACATTACCCACTCTTTTGGAATTTTGAAGCCTGGTTTGAGAATGTAGCAAGATTTGTCATCAAAATAAACAGTGAATTGTTTGTCACAGATTTGACTGACGCTCAACAGATTATAGTCTATCTGCTTCACATACGAAATCCTCTCAAAGCTCACAATCCCATTACTCACACTTCCTTCCATAGTGATATATCCGCCTTTGTTCTCGGCAAATGCAACATATCCACCATTTATGTTCTTCACATCAAACAGTAAAGCAAGATCCCTGGTCATGTGGCCTAAAGCTCCACTATCAACAATCCAAAGACTGCTAATAGGGCCAGCTGAAGCTCCCTGCACACATCAAGTAAAATAGTTAGTTCATTCGGGGGACCCAAGCCTGAGTGGTCTTGGGTCTTTGAATATCATCGTTCAAAGAAACATTCACTTCAGCATTTTGTTTTGGATCGATCTTTTTGGGATCATTCAAAACATTTTCCACTTTCTCATTTGACTTTGAAGTTGAGGCTCCCGGAGAACCATTTGGTGTCCAAGATTGTTCAGACCGTTTCAAGATACGAATCTGAGATTTTGGAGTCTCAGTCGTTTTCTGAACATTGTTTGCAAAAGAAACTTTCTTGGGTACCTTCTCTGATTTAACAGATTTAGGTCCAACATTTGACTTGACAATAGGTTTTTGTGGAACCCTTTGCCTATCGTTTGTTGTGTTCACCACTGGTTTTCTCCACGATTTCTCCATAGCAATCCGGTTACGACGATCATACTGAAAAGGACGATCGTTCCTCTTTTGATAAAAATTGTTTTGATTATAAAATTGTTGTTGTTGAGGAACAAAACGCCTTTGTTTTGGATAGTAATGATTATCGACCGGTTTCCTCATGGATTTCCTAACTTCAACCTCGTGCCTCTTGTGCCTTACATACGGGCAGTGAGTAAGTAAATGCCCTCTCTCCCCGCATTTAAAGCATGCACGGTATTCCTCAAAAACATTTGGAGCATTCGGTTGAGCAAATGATATGACAGGATATTGATCTTTATACTGTCGGTGCCTTACACTCTCAGGAAGTGGACCCTTTGAGTAGGCTGGCTCATGAAAACCGTTAGCTTTGTTTTTGGGTTTGATAAACTCGGTGACATGAACCTTTGGTTCTTGAGGAACATCCAAATACAATTTCTTTAAAATTGCCGGTGGAATCTCATTTGTTCTTTCATGTTTTGGAAACCAAATAGTGCTTTCTTGCCAAATTTTATCAATTTTAGAGTAGTTGGCAAACTTAATTGGATATTCCTCGTTAGAGATGATCTTATCGGATCCTTCCATCCGATAAAACACCTTGACTGGTTTGTCACTCATTGGTTTGTCACTCGGTTCATTCTTAATTTCTTTCTTAATTTCTTTCTTTTCAGACTTTTTCTCATGATGTGCGTTAGCCATCGGATGCACATGCTGAGACGATGACATTGGTTCAGTAGTAATGATGTGATTTTCTTTTGGAATATCACACGCATTAGCACTTTGGTAACTTCCAGAGTCGTCACTCTCAGTGTCTGAATCAACATTTTCAACTGTTACCCCTTCATCGTTCAAACCTAAAATCGGCCTCACATCGGAATGAGGAGCAGCAACACTTGAGGTATTGGATTCATTTTCCGATGATGAGTCTGATTTTACTGAGCTCTCCGGTGTCACTTGATCACAATTATGGTTTTCAAAAAGCACCGGAGATGGCACAGATTTATAGTTTGTGGTTTGATCATCAATGATGTGGTCTACAACATAAGCAATGTGCTTATAACTCTCCAATTTCTTATTGATCTTTTCAGCAAAACACTTACTGGTGGCCATTTCCAACTTTGTATTTTCAATTTCATTAATATAGTTGTTGATTGCTAATTGTTTTAATGAAAGAGTTTTCTTAAGGTCGGAAATGTCCTTTTTATATCCATCAAGTACTTTGTCAAAAGCAATCAATTCTTTGCGAGTAGATTGACAGTTGATTATAGCACTATCACGTTGAATGCGAAGTTCTTTGTTTTCATCAGTCAATCTGTCACAAGTTCCACAGTATTTATCACTAGTAACACCAGTGCTAGATTCAGAACTTACCTGTTTAGGAGGATCTGTCATCGCCATCAAAGCAAAATGAGCTTCCTTCCCAGCGAAAAACTTTGAATAGTCAATCCTGGTGAAAGCATCATCCACAATGCACGACTTCCTCGTCATCAGAAAATCTGCTTCTGCCAGTAACTGATCAATCTCATCATCCAAAGATGTAACACTAGCCTCTGTGTCTGATTCACTGTCGGAATCTGAATAAACTGACTCACACTCCTCAGGAACATCAGAAACTGTGTCAATCACCACTCCAGAACTCGCTTCCTTAGCCTGAACTTCAACAGTCTCAGTCTCCACTTTCACCTCTTCCACAGATTCATCAACTTTACTCTTAGTTTCTTTATCTTGATCAACTATCACCGACTCCTCAGTATCAACCTGTCGAGCAACACAAGCCACATTCCCACCAGTAGTGATCTCCTCAACACCAATTTGCATCCCAGACCAGTCAAACCGTTCATCCTGCTGGATCACCAGAGCTTGATTCTGATTCGTATTCTGTGGCTGCTCATTTGGTGTAGTAATCGGTATAACTGTTCTGTTAGTGTTATTTGGTGAGTGGTTTTGATTCTGGTTGGTTGTCTGTTTTGGTTGTTGTTTGAGGTGTTTTGTCGGTTTTGGTAATTATTTTGGTTTTGATAGTTGTTGTTACCTTGGAAAGAAACTTGGTTTTGGTTCTGTAGTTGACGGTTCTGGTAGTTTGAGTTGAAAGGGTTTCTGTTACCTTGCTTAGGTGGTTGAGTGCATTCTCTTTTAAAGTGACCTTTCCCTCCACAATTAAAACATGTCACCTTCTCCTTGTTGAAACCGTAGGTTGTATTAGGAGAAGTTCCCAAATCAGTACTCCCGGTCTTTTCAATAAACTCCGTTGCCCTTCTCATAATACCCGCAAAAGCCCACTGGATGTCAATTAGCTCCATCTCCTCTTTGTCGATTTGTGCATAGTCTTCATTGGTCAAGTTGTTATTCCCAATTTGACTTGCAACTAAACCGTTATATGATGAAACCATTGTAGAGACTAATGCAATATGTTGCTGAGCAACCTCCACTGTCACATTACCCAAATTGGAAGTCTCCAAACCCACCGGTTGCTGATTGGGTTGATTCACTTGATTCATGTATTGTGGTTGTTGAGGTGGTTGTTGTGATTGGCTAGCAGTGTAGAATGCTGCTTGCTGCATCGGAGAGAACGGTGAAATGTAAGAATTAGTGTATTGTTGTGGTGGTGGTGTATATGATGGTTGTGAATAGGATGAGGTTTGTGCAAGGTAGTTGATGGGTTGTTTTGGTGGTTCCATGACACTAGAAATACAAGCAATGTGAGGTGCCACTGTTCCACCAGCACTCGAGTTTCCCACTGTTGCTGAAGTACCACCATAATACAACTCTGGATTCTGAGGAATCTGAGATCTTTTGGCCTTCCTCTTCTCCTCGAGCTCTTTATTCTCCAGCTTCTGAACAAACTCGTTGATAGTCCAATATTTGTAAGCATCCTTCTCTTTGAGAACCTCAACATGTTGATCCCAGTACGGTGGTAAAGCATCTGCAAACTTGTCCACCAGATCTGTCATCGGAATCTGTATACCATAACTAGACAATTCAGTTAGTAAATGACAATATCTAGGAGTCAACTCTTTTAATGTCTCGTTTCCAACATAAGTAAAGTTCTCAAATTCTTTTCTCAACTCCTCCATCCTCAACCTTCTCGTCTTTTCATTCCCATCATGACGATTCTTTAGCACATCCCATAACTGCTTCGACGTAGTGCATGTTCCAAACTGATGTAGTAAATCGTTTGTGATCGCCTGAGTCAACTGGGAGTATGCTTTCTTCTCCACAGCAAATTTCTTTTTCTCCTCGTCTGACAAACTCTCCAAAGGAACAGGTTCACCGGTGTTCTCCAGAATCGGTGCAACATAACCTTTAGCTATCATCTACCATGCCTCTGTGCCCTCCATCCCCATGCCTTCCAGATGAATCTTGAATTTCTTCTGCCACTGGTTATACTCGTGCATCTCCATTAGCTTGGGTGGACGATTCCCGCTACCTGAAGATAAGTCATTTATTAGTGTAGAAATAGCATTTGTAGTTTGAGTATTTACCACCGCGGCTGCTACTCCCCAATAGTCTGTCACAGGTTGTGGTTGTGGAGGTGCAACACTCTGAGGCATCGAGCTAGTCATCGCTATGTAATTGATCGGTTGCGAAGACTGAGTGCTCGTTTTCTGGGCTGCCACTGTCCATGGGTCCATCGTCACCTGCTGCTGTTGTTGTGTCGTTGCTGGTCTCGGTGTAGTCGGAAAATTCCACATGATGTTCACGCACTTCGAAAATCACCAAACTTAGAAAATTTTCCAAACACAGTTCTACTTTCGCCCTTAATGTCCTACTTTTTGTCCAAACAAAGCTACATTCGCCCACTTGTATTGACCCGAATGTAGAACAGAAACCAGAATGTAGAATATCCAAAACCTTTTCCACGTTCGTCCAAACTAAGTCACTTTCGTCCACTAAATTTCCACTTTCGCCAGCCCGATCAACCGAAGGTGGAAATGTTCACCCGAATGTGGAAAATTCAAACACAACAATCTAGGTTCGACCTGAATAAAGATACTTTCGTCCAAAACTAACTCAGGTTCGCCCTAACAAGGTCAGGTTCGCCCACTTCTCTCTAGGTTCGCCCATTTCAGATTTGAAAAACGGTTACACTTTGAAAAACGGTTATTCTGATCTGAGATTTTCAAAAGTTTATAGATTTTGATGATCTTAATCAGGTTATGATTCGGAATTGATTTGGAACAACTTTAATTCTTGGAAAACTTGATTTTAACCACAAATTCAATTCGAAATCATTCAAAATCACTCAAAAACCATTTTCAATCAAAAACAGATGAATATTGATCAAAATTAAGTCCAAATCAACTCTGATATTATCAATTTTGTTGTTGTATGATCCGTATGGCTCTGATACCACTTTGTAAATGAAGAATTTTAGCTAAAACAGGATATTATGATCATACAAGTCACAATTCTTGGTGCGGAAACCCTAGAACTGAACAAAATGATAATACGCAAATCAAAACACGTAAGACACCTTTTCAATCTCCATTTTATAGATAAACTTGATCAAAACTTGTTTACAATCAATACTCTAGAGAGAATTCTGACCTTGGCACACACACTTTCCAAAACTATTCTAAACATGAAAATGACCAAAACATATTTATACTATCTGCAGGTTCGCCCAGTTTGATGGTGCGAATGTGGACAATGTCCACATTCGCCCACTTCATTGGTACGAAACTAGACAACCTTCTGACATCTTCTACATTCGCTCAGACAACTTCTTCCTTCGCCCAAACCATTACACATTCGCCCATACTAACATACATTCGCCCCTTCAGAATCTTCAACTAACATATGTTAAACATCTAATCCAATCATTAGTTGCAAAACGTGCATCTACAAAAGTTAAGTGCAAACATATAAAATAGAAGGGAGATACGTTTATAGATGGCACGTACCAGCCGTCAAAGCATCGGCCCCCCTCTTCAGATTCGCCATACTCACCTCCATCTGCTTGATAAGGTCATTTTCATTTTTGGCATCCGCAGCAAAAGCCACCTCCAAGTCATGATATTTCTTTTTTAGAATTTCCAACTCTTGGAGGGCTTTGTCCCGGGATTCTGCAGCAGAGGCTGTGGCAGCCTGAGATGACGAGGCTTGATTCTGAGTATCTTTCAGATTTTTCTTCAGCTCGGTCAAGATGGGGCCGTGATCATAGGCCACTCCTTTTCTTCTCAACCTCTCCCTATCTACCTCAGCGTCCGTCCAACAACGGTATGCCTCGGTCACCAAAAAGTTAGAGTGCGCTTGATTCAACAACAAAGTTTCACAAAGGGTCGGGGACCCCTTATTATGATAAAACTCTCAGTCAGCAGGAGTGTCCAAATTAAACAACATCATTCTGGCCAAGAGTGCATCAACCACCATGTCACCATTCTTCAAGTCCCATTCCGGGACGAAGCTCTCCTCCACAAACGAAGTGTAACACCCCGAAAACCCGTTTCGTTTAATTACGCTAATAGGTGGGATCAATATATATACAATATTGAGCCCATTATCAAAAAGGAATATTTTGCGGATAATAAAACGAGACATTGACAAGTCCCGTAAATTGCAAACAGACGTGGGAGTATTGTGAGAACTAACTTAATTAGTAAAGATTACATACTTGTACTAAACCGGAGGGGCTGAACTTGACAACTAGGCAAAGTTGGAATAAAATGGGGGTTAAGAGTGAAAATGTGTGATAACACACACTTAAAATCGTTCTTCACACCATCAAAAACACACACACATGAACCTCCACCAATTCAGCCCCAAATCATGCCAAAATCGATGGCTTTTCTAAATGCATGATGGAATTCATGATCATCTAGTGTTATAAACATCATAAGGTAACTCTGAATCCTTTTTAAATCATCCAAATCCTTGGTATATTGAAGATGATGGTTCTAGGGTTTTATAAAAATGTAGAATTGTTGGTTAATATAGGTTGGCCTAGCCTTGGGGAGCCTTAAACATGTATAATTTGGTTACAAATCACATTTAATATGTGTGTTTGATTATGTTCATATGAATATGTTAACTTATGAAATTGGGGTTTTAACCTCTAGGTTGAAACCACACATGGTTAGTAGTTTTGGCGACTCTTAGGAGTTGTTATAGTGATCAAATTTAGTTGAAATGCCTAAATATCTTGTTATGATAATAATTAGATACATGGATATATTTTGGTTAAACTTAGATTCTTGAAAATCAAGTAGTTTGGGTGGATGCACACCAAGTGCTCGATGAAATGTCTAGCATATGAAAACTAGTGAATTAAGAGAATAAGGAGCATGTGAAAGTTAACATTTATATGTGATATTAGCTAATTAATGAATTGAGTCAAGTGCATGCTCTATGTAAGAAATAGCTCATGGTGAGCTAGGTGTGTGAGTGAGTACATGATGCTTTGGATATTGGGATAATTCCATATTGTGTATTCTAATAAACGAGTTTGACTCATCCTCAAGTTAGGTACAACAAAGAGGGAGCAAACGGGTCAAACGGATGCAAGGCGGATGCTATGGAAACACGAATGGATGCAAGGTAAGTTTAACTCTCCTGATAAAGGGTTGTTTGGCCTGCTTCGTTCCGTTTCGACGTGTAACGACTAACGTACTACTTTAAATGTATCATTGACAACCCACTAACCATTCTTTGTGTAATGGTGCTAGGTAAACATGTGATGGAAGTCCCGGGGCAAGGATCAAGTCGCGATAAGAGCCGAACACACCCTATCACTCATCAAGCTTCCACATTAGATTTTAAGGAACTCCCGTGAAACTGTGAAATTTTATCATATGTTTTAATAGTTAAAATGTAAAAATCAAAAAGTATTGATCACAATAAGTCAAGTTTTTCTTAAATATCAATGTTTTAATCGGGAGTGGTTTTAATTAAGGTCAAAACCCGTATGATTAGGCGTTGATCGCGTGATTACGGGTTAGGGTCTTACATGAAGGGTCCACTCCCGTCCCCTTCTCTAACACAGCTGCAAAACCATAGAGTGAAAACGCTTTAGTCTCGAAACATTGTGTGGGGAAAGTACCATCATTATCCCCCACATTAGTCTGAGAAAGAAGGGGAGATTGCCTAAACTCACCAGCCGAAAAAGCTCCAAACTTCACAGTCTTCTCCACCACCGGGCTATGAAGCCCCTCAAAAGGATAATCTTCCTATTCTTCCTCGTCCTCCTCATCAACCACCACATTCCCGCTTGATGGGATTGGGTGCTCATCACCACGCAGAGCATACCCAAACCCGGAATACAACACCGCGGAATAACTCTCCGCGCAGAGAGGAAGCTTCTCCAGCAAGCCAAGCAATAACGGCTCTCCTACAATCACGGAGTGATGCACGCGCGCGTAAGCGGTAAAAGCGGTAATCGTTCCATGTTTCCTTATTTATAGTTATATCATAACTACTTTACTAATATAGTCTAGGGTAGTGGAGACAACCCTAATCGGGCCTGGCCCATTACGATTAGGGTTTTGGGTAATGGTGGCATACGTCCACCTCTATATAAGGGATCACATCCCTAATAGAGAGGACACTTTGGGCTAACCCTAAGAGCTATCACACTTGATAGTATCCCCATTCACCCACGTTTTTGTTATAAACTACTACCTTGTGTAGTCGTCTCCCTACCCACTCAATCTTTACTTGCAGGTTACTCCAATCCAGGAAGTGCTAGTGAAGGATCAATCCTGTGGTAGCATCTAGTCTATAATCCCTACAAGGAGGTTAGACTACTTGTTTCTTCATTGGCGCCATCCCTTACGGTTTACTAATCTTTCAAACTAGTGCCAATGGATTCTGGAGCCGAACAACGTGCTGACCCCATCAACGTTGATGATGGAGTTCAAGCGAATCAAGATACTGGAGCACCAACGACGGTGACAAAGAATGTGAATCAAAAGCAGGCTGCCACAAACTTTCAACTGTTTGCATCAAGAAAGCCGGCATTAGCATCACAAAAGAAAACAGTTGAAGAGCCTGTGGATGATCCAGAAGAATGGCTGGCTCAAGAAAGTGCCAGGACAATAGCAGAATACCAGAAGAAACTGATAGCAAAGGCTCGATTGGAATCAAGAAAAACTTTGACCTTTGATACTGAAGACGACTCTCAAGAGGACGAACAACCTGTTGTTCGCCCCACAGCCAAACCCCGTCAGGCGGTACGTGGTGGAGAACGTGGTAAGAGTACTCACGTTCAGGACCACGTCAACCTGAATGGGGAACCCGATGGCTATGAGTCCGAAAATGAGATCACTTCTGATCCCACTTATAAGCCGCGTACGAAGTCTGTAGCAAGCAATCAGACTAACCCAGACGACAACCTCAACAAGCCATACCATCCAAAGTCGTTTGCAGAAAGATCAAAATTTTGTGCAAGAATTGCGCTGGCACCCATGCCAGTCGAATGCAAGCTGCCGAACACGATTGGAAAATATGATGGCTTGCGCGATCCCGACGATCACCTGCACGCATTTGACTGCGCAGGAAGTTCAAAGCCATGGCCGGTTCAAGCCTGGTGCCACCTGTTTGTTCAAACCCTAACGGGCGCGGCACGGGTTTGGTACGAAAGTTTACCGGTAGGAAGTCTTGTAGACTTCGATGATTTGATTAAAAAATTCAAGAATCACTTCTCCCACCTTCGGAAACACAAAAAGGACAAGGCTCAGATCTTATTGTGCTCCCGGAAGGACAGCGAGAGCGTGGAGGATTATATCATTCGCTATAACAAAGAAGCCCTACAATTGGGGTGCGGCGAAGAGCTTACCAGGGCCGCATTCATCCACAGAGTGCGGAATGACGATCTTATGAGATGCCTGACGAGGAAGGAAGGTGTTCCCGAAGCATGGGATGAACTCATTGAGGCAGCAAAGGTATATGCGTCATCGGAGCGCTCGTTTACGCGCTCGAAAAATTTTCATCATATCGGCAATGAATGTGCGCATACGCACGACAAAGGGAAGGGGAAACACTCTGTGTGGTCTCGAATCTCGGGTGCCACAGATGAGGGGAAGTATTCCTCAGGGCAGGATGCGCGGCATTATCTCAACAACAAACACCCGCGCGATTCAAAACCACCAAGTAAGAAGAATTATGACTGGACCCCGTTGTCAAAAACACCTTCGGAAGTTCTGAAGACTGAACAAGTCCAATTTCCCAAGCCCAGGGAATTAAGGCAAGATAGAAGGAATGTAGACACGTCAAGGTACTGTGAGTACCACGAAGATTATGGCCATCTAACAGACAACTGTTATAGTCTAAAGATGGAGATCGAGAATGCAATCAAGTCGGGTCAGCTATCTCATTTAGTAAAGAACATGCGGAAGAAACCTAGGGATTCGCAAGGGGATGCTGATCCCAATCACAAGAAGATCAAAAACCTCAACGCGCATCATGTGCAGCGCCCAAATCGCCACAACTGCTACATGACTCACAACAGGAGTCAAAAGAAGAGATCTTACTCTACTACTCAAGACGATTCCTGGAAAGAAGCACCTGTTGTCATGCCGCGTGTCAAGGGAGGAGCTTCTTCTACGACGCCGTTGATCATAACGGGTGTCATTGGGCATTATCGCACAAGGTATATGTTCCTTGATAATGGGAGCAGTACAGACATCATGTATCAACAGTGTTTTGATCAGTTAGATGCTGAAGATAAAGAAAAGCTTGTCCCAACCACAGAACCGATATCCGGATTCATTCATGAGGTGATCATTCCGCTGGGCATACTCACACTCCCTGTCACATGGACAGACGGACAACTCTCCCGCACGGAGATTTGTGACTTCATGGTCTTACCAGTGAATTCATCGCATGATGTTCTCATCGGGAGAGAAGGATTGGCAAAATTTAACTGCAACGCGTCCACACCGCACCAGATGGTTGGTTTTCCAACGCGTGGAGGGGTAGCTTTCATACGTGGAAACAAAAACTACCATGCAACAGATTCATGCAAGCCTCCCAAGATAATGAAGCCAGCAAACCGCACTGATCCCGAAAAATGGGTCATCAACCCTAAAATCCCGGATCAGACGGTTGTCATTGGCCCAGTAATCTCCGACACCATACGTGCGCATTTGAAGCAGCTATTAACTAAGAACATGGATGTCTTTGCTTTTTAACCCGCGGACATGGTTGGCGTTCCCCGCCACATTGCGGAACATAAGCTCAATGTCTACAAGTCCGTGGAACCAGTCGTCCAGAAAAAGCGCAGTATGGGGCCGGAGAAAACAAAGGCCATGAATGAGCAAGTTGATGAACTATTAGACGCAGGCATCCTGCGAAGAACAAGATACCAAACTTGGGTGGCTAACCCGGTTATGGTCGGGAAGTCCAATGGGGGCTGGCGGATGTGCGTGGACTACAAAGACATTAACAAAGCATGTCCGAAGGACTGTTACCCACTTCCCGAGATTGATTTGAAGGTGGCCTCTTTGGCACCGTTCAGATTCAAGTGTTTCCTCGATGCTTATAAGGGGTATCATCAAATCCAGATGGCCAAAGAGGATGAGGACAAAACATCCTTCCGCACAGACACGGGAACTTATTGCTATACAAAGATGCCATTTGGATTAAAGAACGCAGGGGCTACATATCAGCGTCTAATGGACACGGTGTTCAATGCACAAATCGGAGTCAATCTCGAGGTGTACGTAGACGATTTGGTCATCAAAAGCACAGAGGAAGACCAAATGCTCGCGGGCATCCAAAAAACTTTTGATCAACTCCGCACAGTCTGCATGAAACTTAACCCGAGCAAATGTTCTTTTGGAATGGAGGAAGGCAAGTTCTTGGGAGTGATCGTCACTAAGGATGGTTTCCGCGCAAACCCCGATAAAGTACAGGCAATTGAGCGCATGCCATCCCCATCTTCCGTGCGGGAGGTTCAGACGCTCATGGGACGCCTAGTAGCTCTAAATCGCTTTCTCTCAAATTATGCGTCAAAGTCGTTCCCTTTCGTAAACACATTGAAAAGTTGCCTCAAGAAGTCAAATTTCAAATGGACAGAAGAGGCCGAGGCGGCCTTCAAGGAAATGAAGGAATGCTTAAGTCACTTGCCTACGCTCACAGCGCCACTTCCAAAGGAGCCATTGACGTTGTATTTATCAGTAACCGAAAAAGCAATTGGTGCTGTCCTCCTGGTTGATCGTAAAGGTGTTCAAACTCCAGTGTATTATGTTAGTAGAACCTTGCTTAACGCGGAGACTCGGTACTCCACGATGGAAAAGCTGGTGCTAGCATTAGTACACGCGTCAAGAAGACTGCGGAGATACTTCCAAGGACACCCCATAATGTCCTAACTGACTTCCGCATTAATGACATCTTGCGCAAACCAGAGTTGTCAGGACGCCTGGCTAAGTGGGCCATTGAGCTGGGAGAACACACAATTGAATACAAGACCAGAACATCCTTTAAGGGGCAGATCCTCGCTGACTTCGCCGCGGAGGTCCCTTCTGAAAGCATAACTGAGTGTCAGCAGGCACATGTCACTTCTCCCACTCCTGAGCCAGCGGAGAAATGGGAATTATATACAGATGGGGCATGCAATGACGACGGCGCTGGAGCAGGTTTGCGCTTAATCACACCGGATGGAAAGGATTTCACCTACGCAATCCGCCTTGATTTCCCAACTACAAACAATGAAGCGGAATACGAGGCATTGCTCGCAGGGTTGCGCATTGCAAAGAAGATGGGTGTGCAACACTTGGAAGCTCACGTCAATTCTCAGTTGGTTGCCAATCATATCGACGGCTCATACGAAGCACGAGAGGCATCCATGATTTTATACTTGGAGCATGCTAAGGCCCTCATGCGTGACTTCGCATACTGCAAGGTTCATCACATCAAAAGAAGCCAAAATAAACCAGCGGATGCGTCAAGCAAGATGGCATCAACAGTTTTTGATCATTTGGCAAAAAACGTGCGGGTGGAAGTCTTGGACCACCCATCAGTGCCTCAAAAACAAGTTAATGTCGTCCAGACTGGCAAGACCTCTTGGATAACCCCGATCAAGGCTTATCTCACGAATGGGACGCTTCCGGACAACAAAGCAGAAGCTCGAAAGCTCCAAAACAAAGCACTGCATTACCAAGTCATTGATGGAATACTGTACCGGCGCTCGTACCTAGGGCCATTGCTACGTTGTGTTGACTCCGCAGAAGCAACTTACCTTATCAAAGATATACACGAAGGGTCGTGCGGACTACACGCTGGCCCAAGGATGGTTGTGGCCAAATTAATGAACGCGGGGTACTATTGGCCCGGAATGCATATGGACGCCATGACAGAGTTGCGCAAATGCAAGTCTTGCCAACGCCATGGCCATTTCAAAAGTGGGCCATAGACCTCGTAGGCCCATTCCCCACAGCTCCCGGGAACGTGAAATATTTAGTAGTGGCAATTGATTATTTCACCAAATGGGTGGAAGCAAAAACCTTAGCATCCATCGATGGAAAAAGTATCAAGGGGTTCCTCTGGGAATTCATCATTTGTCGTTTCGGCTTACCAATGGAGATTGTAAGTGATAATGGCACGCAGTTCGCGGACCAACACTTGCAAGAGTGGTTATCGTCCATGGGTATCAAGCAAATATTCACCTCAGTAGCGCATCCGCAGGGTAACGGACAAGTCGAACGCGCGAACAGAAGCATAGTGGAAGGTATAAAAACTAGACTTGGCACGAAGCGCACTGGTTGGGTTGACGAACTCCCTCATGTCCTATGGGCTCACCGCACGTTGTCCAAGACAAGCAACGGAGAAACACCGTTCAGCCTCACATACGGGACAGAGGCCGTCATACCCGCGGAAATGCATTGCGCATCACCAAGGATCTTACTAGCAAATCATCGGGTCAATGACACAGAGTTAAAGATCAATCTGGACCTGTTAGATGAGCGTAGAGACATGGCCGCTATCAAAGAAGCCAATTATAAGTGACAGCTTGAAAAGTATTATAATTCAAAGGTTAAGGCAGAGGCTTTCCGCGTTGGAGATTATGTCTTCCGCAACAATGAAGCATCCAACGCGGAGAAGCCAGGCAAGCTTGCGCCAAACTGGGAGGGGCCATACAAGGTGCAAGAAGTATTGGGAAAGGGCGCTTATGCTTTAGAGCGTTTGGATGGTACCCCGATTCCGCGCACATGGAATGCAGCCCAGTTACGCATCTGTTACCTGTAAGGAGTTATTTCATATTTGTAATAAACAGCCTACGGCTAAATTCATTTCAGTATCAATAAAGAAATTTTCCATGTTCTATTATATTCATTCATCATTGGGAAAATACAATGTTGATCATGTCCAAAAACCAATACATGCAACGTGAAATATAGACTAAATACAGCAAAAACACTGGTGCTACTAAAGACGCCACTAGTCACAAAAAGAAGATGGCATAACCAGTACAACATATGACTACACAACCAAAAGCAAAGACTCCTAGTTACTACCCCTATGCATCAGTATTGGCACTAAGTGGCATGCTGCCAACCAAAGGGTGTTCTACGTAACCTAAGTTTGGGAGTCTTCCTGGAATCACCAAGCTCGTCCAGTTTCTTCACCTTAACAGGAACAACAGAGGGACCTTGCTCTTTTAACTGATTCGTCTGATGATCTTCAGTCAACAGTAAATAACCACAATAAGTGGCTAACTCGTGCATTACAGTAGGAGAAACTCTCATCACAGGGGGATGCTCAGCCAGCATCACCAATCCTTGAAGGGCCTCTACCTCTGACTTGGTCATTCTTAGTGGAGAAGCCATGGTGATTTAAGAAAATAAAGGAACGGATGAATAGAAAAAGTATGTTTGATTATTGGAAAATTAGCATTTTATAAGAAGGAAGAGACGGACCATTAATTGTCATTAATGGTAAACACTCAAGTGGGATACCAGCGGTCACATCAGTCACTCGGAACGCCGTCAAACCTGTCAGAAGACGTCATCATGACTGACACAGGTGGCTAAATTTTCAAGGCTGAC
Source organism: Ambrosia artemisiifolia (assembly GCA_032199755.1). NCBI lineage: Eukaryota > Viridiplantae > Streptophyta > Magnoliopsida > Asterales > Asteraceae > Ambrosia > Ambrosia artemisiifolia. Next base: position 27,597,278 of record CM063524.1, on the reverse strand, counting down.
GTCAGAACCATCATTACCTAGGCACACGCATTAGCACAAACATACGCTGAGGAATATAAAAGGTTGGAAATACAAAGCAAACATTGTTCAAACAGTTTCACAAACATGCAAATAAAGGAGGACATCAACTACAATCACTCATAATCAATCATATCAATGTAAGAATCATCCAACGGCTCTTCGTTCGGCGCACCGTCCCCAGTTGGCGCAGTAGAGGACGCACCTTCTCCGCGCGCAGCCGCGGCATTCCGCTCCTCTTCTTCCATGCGCTCCTTCTCTTCCAGCTCAGCGCCAAGACTGTCTGCTTCCTCAAAGTATTCTCGAAGTTTCCCAATAGGGTCATCCGTCTTCACGCATTGGTCCACGACATCAAACACGTCGAAAGTGAGAGTCTCAAATTCCTCTTGCGCAGCAGTGACCTCCTCCTCAAACGGTTTCCCGTGGTACGCGCCGTCTTCAAGCTTCAATCCTGCATGATGGTGTTGAAAGCCTTCGATAAAGCCTAGCTGCAAGCCTCGCTGCATGGATGTCGTTCCAATCTTGGCAACAGCATCCCCAAAGTTGGGCTCATTCCATACTCGCTTGAAGATCTGCCACAAACAACGAAAGTCAACACGACGAAAAAGACAGGAAACAAACAAGAAGAAGTTCAGTTATTACTAACCCCATGAATTCCGTGGCGCATCATCCATGTTAACCGCTCACGAGCAGCGTGGGAGGTCTGAAGGTTGTTTTCTAGCTGAATACGAGAGGAGTCCAACAACGCTTTCTGTTCGCCAAGCTGATTCTTTTCCTTCACAAGCAAGTCAACCTGCGTCTCCAACTCAGACATGCGCGTGGTTGCCACCAGGAGCACATCATGCTGCTCTTTCAGTTTATGCAGAGCATCTGCCAGCTCCTTCTGCTTTTCATCATAGGCCCTCTGCTTTTCTTCAGCTTCACGAATCATACGGGCAACGTCGTTCTTCAACTTCTCAACAGCGTTGCGCCCACGCTCAAGCTCCAAATTGGTCCGCTCACAAGACTCCTTCCAAAGTCTCGCGGCCTTAGTCTTCTCAGACTTCATTCTCTTTATTTCATTCTCCGCATCGCGGAGTTGATTCTTCAATTGGTCAACCTCTGACCTGGCATCAGCACGAGAGCGCTGGAATTCCTCCTCTCGTTTCCGCTGGGCCTCTTCAGAACTTTTCAGCGCCTGCCATGCACGCTGGAATTCTTCTTCTCTGCGCATCAGCGAACCAAACCCGCTGAAATATAACGCTAGATTCATACTCATGTCCGAAAACAACGAGCGCCTATCAACGCTGTCTTGATAATCGCGCTCGCTCGGCGGAACGGAGTATGCTATAAAATCTTCAGCATGTAAAGGGTTGGTGAAACGAGTGGTTTGCCTCACATCCCATCGAGGCTGATACGGTTTATTTGGATCATAATCCGGGGGAGCAACTCTCCCCCTGGTTCCACCAGACCTACCAGAACCACGCGATGACCCAGTCGCCCCCCTATTTGGGGTAGACATAGACATCACATCCTTCTTGGCCTTCTCCACAATCTTTTCCGTTGAACCCAACGGAATCACCCCAGACGTCCGCGCCAACGCTCCATCTTTCTCCATGATCACGGAGTCTGCAGTTATGTTTGGTGCATCAGCATGCACCTCAGAGACAGAAAAATCATCTACCTTTTTCTTACCTTCAGCCTTGCCCGTGTCCTGCGGTGGTGTCACATCATCCAAGGGCAAGGGGGAACGGTTCTCCAGAACATTCTCTGACACCGGGGGATCAGTAACCTGGACTTCAACATCAACATCATCGACAGGCAACGTCTCCGCAGTACCTTTCGTCACAGTGGTAGCCTTCGGGGGCAAAGCTTTTGATGACGATAGAACAGCTGCAAATAAAGAAACTCTAAGTATTAACTACAAAATATCGGCACTGGAGGTCACAAGGAGAAACATGGCACTCACCAGTAGTCTGCTTTACGGACTTCACAAAAATGGGTTTGCGCTTAGGCGGAGGCTTCACAGTAAATTTCACGTTTGGACCTGTCACCGCAGTACTTGAAGTACCCTCCTTCAAAGGCTCAGAGACAGGATGTTGGACCTGCACCCTGGTCCGCGCTAACTCGTCCAAACGCTGTTGAAACAGCTCAGCAGTCACGTCATCAGTGTTCAACGCAGGCGACGTATGACGCGATCGTTTACGCAACCCCCCGTCATCAGACTCTGTGGCTTCGTCGTCCTCGTCCGGGGGAGCAGATGACGATGCCACCTTTTTACCCTTTTTCGACTGTTTCCTTTGTCGCTTGGGTCCAGCACTTACAATCAACAAGGACAAGGGTCAAAAAAGGATCTGCAAGAATAACTCACAGAGTTCAATTCACCTGAACACGCTCTCTTTTTACGACCTGGAGACTCCGCTTCCAGGTCAATTACAATTTTCTTCAAGGGCTGGAGTCCTGCGCCTGTCACGAAGGGCACAGTAAGTCAGTACGCGGAAACCGTACACAACTGCGCACCCTTCGGGCGCAGGAGCTCTCCGCTAAGATAATAAGTTAAACAATTATGTGAACATGACCTAACCTGTCCGCTTGTAATGGGGGGGGGGGGGGGGGGCGGATCCACCAACTGTGGCAACAGAAAGTTTTGCTCTAATCGTTCAATTACTGATGGCGTCCCTTCAGGTAGCGCCACATACAACAGCTTAGCGGCACCCCTCGCCGCGAACAAATCAAACTTGGTCATTCCTGCATAAAGGCATTATGTTAGGCTACGCATAACGGATGATGACAAACAAATACAAAGAAACAATACATACCATCCTCCATCGCTGTAGGGTCATGGCCCTCCGGATTACCCAACCGGCTGAGCCCTAGCATTACCAACACCCCTTCTGGACACTTTTCCATTGACAATGGCGTGGCACGGGCACACAAGGTTTTGTACCAGAGCTGGTTCTTGTAATTTGGCATAGGAGGGAACTCCGCAATCCTTTCCTTGACACCTACACTCATCCATTGCAAGGCAGCAGGAATCACACCCCTATTGACAAAGAAGAATTTTTCCTTCCAGTCATACATAGATTTGGGGTTTTCCGACAAAACCTGTGTCACTTTCCTCCGAGGAGACACGCTATACCAACCTGGACCCCCACGAGCCTCTTCAAGGACATAAAACACGTTCAACATTTCGAAGGTAGGCTCCATGTCCAATGATCGACATGTCGCCTCAAAATGGATTATCCTAGATAAACCAAATGGAGTCATCTGGGTAGGATGCACACCATATTTCATGAACACACCCACCAAGAATTTTGTGATGGGAAGACGAAAGCAGCATCGTGTGAAGAAAGCTTCATACAATGTAATCTTTCCTGGGGACGCCTCCAGGGCTGTCTTACCAAGAGCCGGTAACTCAGGCTCCCAATCGGCTTCAAGGCCATAGTGGTCAACAAAGGTTGCTGCAAACGAGGCGGCATCCCACTTTACAACAGTGGTATCAATACCTTTCTCAGTCTTCTCAACAACCTTGGGTTGGTCCACATGGGTAGATGAATCTTGAGACATTTTCAAATGGAGGATGGAGAAATACAAAGAACAGTTGGGAGGAGAGGAAAGTGAAAGGACCAAGGAAAAAGGAGTGGAAAAATGGATAACTGCCATTTTGAAATCATTATATACCAAGAGTAATAAATGTCAATGACGTCAGCATGGGTAACAGCGAAGACGTTTGGCACGTCCAACCACTGGGGATTTGCCACGTGTTCCGAGGCAGTTACACAGGCGGCACACGCGCCCCACGCTCCCACGCGCCTGACACACGCGCCTGCTAATCCGCCTGATGTGACAACAACTGACACAACATACAGCTTGTGACAGACGCTACCCACCATACCTGGCACGGAAAAGGACAACTGTCCTCCACTAACTTGACGTGTCATGTAAATGCGGAGAATTAACGTCAGCTGATTTCCGTTCTCCGCACTCAGCACTCCGAACTCCGCAATCTTGGAACTCCGCACCCTCAGTCACATACACGGACTTCCCACTCCACTATCACCTAACACCAGCAACCCAGTTTTCACTACCAAAGAAGGATGAGCTATCATCCAAAGAATCGCTTTTATGAGTCCAGCATCCACCCTCTTCCCTCATATACTCGAGCAAAGGGTACACACTGGACTAGGGGGACTTGATGGGATTGGGTGCTCATCACCGCGCAGAGCGTACCCAAACCCGGAATACAACACCGCGGAATAACTCTCCGCGCAGAGAGGAAGCTTCTCCAGCAAGCAAAGCAATAACGGCTCTCCTACAATCACGGAGTGATGCACGCGCGCGTAAGCGGTAAAAGCGGTAATCGTTCCATGTTTCCTTATTTATAGTTATATCATAACTACTTTACTAATATAGTCTAGGGTAGTGGAGACAACCCTAATCGGGCCTGGCCCATTACGATTAGGGTTTTGGGTAATGGTGGCATACGTCCACCTCTATATAAGGGATCACATCCCTAATAGAGAGGACACTTTTGGCTAACCCTAAGAGCTATCACACTTGATAGTATCCCCATTCACCCACGTTTTTGTTATAAACTACTACCTTGTGTAGTCGTCTCCCTACCCACTCAATCTTTACTTGCAGGTTACTCCAATCCAGGAAGTGCTAGTGAAGGATCAATCCTGTGGTAGCATCTAGTCTATAATCCCTACAAGGAGGTTAGACTACTTGTTTCTTCACCGCTGCTCCCCCCGACCTGAGGATGATCTACCATTAGTACAGGAGTCGAATCCTGGGAGGATTGACCCCCAAACAGATGGTTTTCAAGGTTATTTAAAAGGTTAGAAAAAACCTCTGGTGGATCTTACAAAAACCACATATTCTTCCTCGGCGTCTTGGTGCTAGCTGCGGTACCTTTGGCTTGTTTTGTTTTCCCTTTTCCCGATCCTCGGGAAACAGAAGTATCCGTTAGGGCGTGACCCTCGGCATCACCAGAAGTCTCCTTGGAAGGAGACTTAGAAATGTGGGAAGGCTCGGATGTTTGGGGCCCGTGCTAGCAGTAGGGTTGGGTTGAACAATGTTGACGGTTGACAGAGGAAGACCCTCGGTAGTTTTAGTAACCCCGATAGTCTCGATCACGATCCCCGTGGTCTAACCATCCCCAGCGGCACCACTAGCGCCCGTTCCCGGAGTTTCGACCGGGATAATGGGTTGGTGAACCTTCGTCATCTGGTTTATGATTGGTTGGTTATTGCCAAGTTATACATCAGAACACTCCAGAGCTGCGTCATCGAAAGTTGTTAGCTTCAGACAGTCAAGCAGCGACATCTCTACACTAAAAGAAAAAACAAAGTTAGAAAAACAAGGGAAAAATAATAGATGCCTTGTAAGGCGCGACTCTCCACTCACCCTCTCCGTTGTACAAAACCACCAGCCACCTGTCGTGAAAGTCCCAGTTCCTAATGATGCACCCAAGAACGAGGACATGCGCCGGATATTTTTGAATGTTGGTTTTATTCTCAGCAAGGCTAACATAAAGGGTCCGATAATACCTAAAATCCTTGGGCAGACCCCACTCTGATGACTCAAAACGGTCACACCAAACCATGTCACGGGGTAAGCATCGGTTATCACGGTAGAAAAATCAATTTTTCCAATTTTTAAGACTGGTCGTTTGGTAATCGTGGCAACTCTCCAAAGACCGCCGCTTCTTAAACGTATACCAGCTACCTATCTTGTTGAGTTTATAAAAACACCGAAACACATTTAAGTCCGCCCCCTTCTGCAAGGCACGCATGACAACTCAAAATGACTAACTCGGCTGAGGCCGAAAGGATTGACCTGAGAAATATGAACCCCATGAAACCTCGGAACCTTCTTCAAAAATTTGGTGAAGGGGACCCGGTCATTAGAAAAATCACAAACACGGGTATAAAAGCCGAACTGCCCTATAGGAAAAGGGTAGATGGTATCCGTAGGACCGGGCAAGGTGGGGTTCAGGTCACGGGGAATACAAACACGGGTATAAGTGACGCCCATATCATCCTTCACCATCTCTGTAAATAAGTGAAAAAAGATGGTAGAAGGAAGGAGAAGATGAAACGCACCTTTAGAAGACAAGAACTTCGACTTACGACAGAGGCTAAGAGGACTATTCAAATTCGAAAGTAGATGTTCATGCTCATACAGTTGCATATAGCTCTCAAAAGAGAAAAAGAGAAAGAGCTGAGACTCGTTATCCAGGAACTTGTTCAGAAATACCGTAATGAAAGGAAGATAGGAGTTTTTCGCTATCCTACACATTCGATCAAGGTTGTCACTGCGAAGCTATAGTACCAAAAGTAGTCTCAAGGAAAGTTAGCAGTCTCGCTCCACAGTGACAGCGGAAGGCTCCGCACCTGAGCCTCGTTAGACTCAGCAGAAGTGTAAGGTGAACAGTGCACCGGACGGTCTATATCAGAGAAACATGAGGATAAAAAAAGAAAAAAAAGTAAGAAACAGTAAAAGTGAAATAAAAATGAAGGGTTTATATAGGAAGTAGGGATAAGCGTTCAGATCTCTGGGGTGGGAAACAGATGGCTGAAATGAGCGGCCTAGATTGTCTCGAAAAACAAACTGCCATCCCATCAGTCACTCCATTATGTGGCTATAAAACGATCCCTGTGGCCCGGACTCATGACACAAGTCCCATCAGAGGGCTTAGACACGTGTCAGCCATTCCTAGGACCACCAAAAACCCCCTGACTCCCGGGGCACATCCAACAAGCTGCAGCCATAATTAAGTCCAACAAGTTAAAAATAACTTAAGGACTTGGGAGGACATGAAATGGTATAAAAGATCATACCGCGGCACAAGGCGCACATGATTCGATCACACTTAAGTCCAAGTAAAAAATAACTTAAGGACTTGGGAGGACATGAAGAGGTATAAAGGATTATACCGCGGCTCAATGACTAGACACGAGCTAATAGCATAAAACCGCAACATCTTCGGAAGTCAAAAGCTTCCGAAGAATAGTACAAAGGGGGTTCGAAGCAAAGTACAACTTTGCTTACCACTATAAATACCTTCATCAAAGTACAATCCGGACAGGAATGTACACACTCCGAACCAGAGTTTCTCTCTCTACTTTCTTACTCTAAACAAATACTTATCCTCACACCGGAGGGTGGTTACAGAGAGGCCCTTCCTCCTCCCCTGTAACGAGCCTAACGGTGTTTTACCTTGTGCAGGTTCACATAAGGTTTGGAACTCATAAGAACTAGCTCGGTCATCCGTGTCATAACTTCTATAGCAGGTTCGTCCATCTTTTGGATCTTCACTACGCATGTGGGAGACTCGTGCACCAGATTTGCTCTTTATGTAATCTTTTCAAAATGATTTTCGTACTCAAAATTACCTGTTTTGTACGGTTACCCACTGCTCATTGGCACCTCAATAGGATTGACTTGATGAGATGTAATATAATTGAATTGATTGAAATCTCTGGAATACAATGGCATGACATATCATAAACCTGAAAGGGCATAATGAATAAAGGAACTTGACTATAGAAATATCAAAGCATGCTGTAGGAACTGATAGTTGTCGTCCCCTGGGTGCTAAGTCCGTTATCTGAAATTAACCAAAACTGGATGTGGCAATTTGTCTGATGTAATTAGATCCTGTAATAGGCAAGTATCAATTCTTACTTATCATCCCATGGCGCTAAGTTATATAGAAATAAGATATCAATGAGCAATTCTCTCGGGTTCGTTTTTTTTCTTTTTTTTTTTGCATACAATAAACCCATTTAGTGCTAATGTTTGGAATTGAGTCTAGGTGCTATCAGTTACTTATGTCAAGGGCGGTGGGGTATTAAATGTTATTCCAACATATGTTGAGTTAGGGGGAACCCTCAGTAGCCTTACAACCGAGGGCTTGCAACGCCTTCTAGTTACCAAATGTATATTGTTTTATAATATTCTATTTTTATACGTCTGACAGTTTATTTTATTTTTACAAGATTTTGCCTCTTGGTATATGTGAAACCAGGTCGAGTTTTCGTAAGTTTAAGAAAACATTACTAATCAGGCTTTCACTTTATCATATGGATGTAGTTATAACAGGTAAACATGTCTACATCTCATCAGTGATTAATCTCCAGGTATTTCTTACCATAGAGGATCAACATTGATAGTGTTTTGCAAAACATTCGACTTAAGGGATGCCAAAATTGTTGTATTGGCTTTTATGAGCTACCAAATCAAAATAAAATTATACCGAATTCAACACTTGAATTTGTACATCTGATTTTGATAATTCAATATGAGTCAAATGAAAGTGCATTGTTAGGTGATTGAAGGACAGGCGGCTGTTCATAGATGTAAAGGTTCAGTGAACATGAATAAAGACGAATTCCCCCCTTATCCAGTCACCATCAATGATGAGACCTTAAACAGCCATGTGGTCCGGATGGGTTCAATGTTACTTGGTGCACACAGAGTGAAGGTGGTTGCGAAGGTCATGGCCAGTGAGGATTTTTCTTTCTATCAGCAAGTCATCCCTGGAGTTATGTTTGGAAATGGAATACGGAATGTAGCTATTGGCTCTATTCACTCTCCACACTCTCCTTATTTCTTTCTTGATGAAGATGTTCTTCCCATCGGAGCTGCATTACATACAAGAATTGTAGAGATGTATCTCATGGAATATCAGCCCTGTTTGTAAAAACTTCAAATGTAAATTACTAAATTATATAAGTTTAGGTATGGGTGAGGCTTGTTTGTGCTTTGATTGGTTTCATGCTCATACCATGCTATTGTAAACGTCTGTCATTTTAATGGCACCTGGATGTATGATTGAATTGATTGGTAACTGGTTCGATTAAATGCTTTATTTTTTGTGTATTACATTCGCCGACACAGTAGGGTGGGGGTTGATCGTTGTGTCAGCAACGTTTTCTTTATACCACCCCATTAGTGAACAACCAAAACTTGGGTTGCACTTTTCAAATAAATATTGGTGTAATTAAAATAAAATTAAAAATCGCATCCGGGTCGTTTGGTCGACCAAGTTCATGACCCAACATAAATTTTCTTAACTTTCATGCCACTAGTCAAAATTTGGTTAGCATACTGGTTTGTTTTTCTAATTTCTCGTCTTCTCTTAACTACTGTGCCCCTGATAATTTAATTACTCAAATAACTTACTATTTAAACTTAAAAATAAAAGTGAGTTTCCGTATTTCTTAGTTTTTTTAAACATTTTGGTATAAATTTTATTACACACAGACTTCGTCCAAACAAAATTCTTTTAGTACAAATTAAATTGTGATGTTTTAATAGTTTTTCATTTTAATAATTTTTATATTTAAAATATTACAGTTTAAACAAATTAACATTTTTATTATTTTATAATAAATTTTATGTAATTAATTAAAACCTAAATCATATTATTTTGTAAAAATGATTTAGGTTCTGTTTCTAATTAGTGTGGGTTGGGATGTGTTGGTGGAAGAGAAAAATTATTTTTTTATTGAAAGGTTGGGTTATAAATGGAAATAGCTTTAATGCGAGAATATAACAAATAGCCGCAATTTGTTAGCTTGACCCTATCAAATTATTTCCATGAGAAACGTAGTAGAGTATTTTCGAAGAAAAGAATAGGCCAAAGCTTAGATGACTAGCAAATTTTTCGATAATGGTTACATGACCTATGAGGGAAATGTAGAAGATGGGTTTGTAATATTTTGAGTAATGTGCTATTTTTGTTCATATGGTTCAGTTTTTTTTTTCGTGCCATTTGCGTCCTCAACATTTTCAAAACATGTCAATTTAATCGAAAAAGATATTGTAACATCTGTCAATTTTTCAAGTCAATCCGTACACTTACTAGACGAATCTTTATTTTTGTTAATGTGCAAATATTTATTTTTGCCTAACTTATGCATAGAAAAGAAACATGATAATCAAGAAACCATGACCTTACACCAATAAGATAAACATGCTATGACACCTTAATTAGAATAGAATCAACATGAAAGACTAATCATGAAAGTGGTAAGATTCCTTATGTTATTAAAACCCCCCAAACACCCTACACCAAATCTTTTTTTTTTACTAAACAATCATGCCTAATCACTTGAAACACCCTTGAATTGTCACATTATGGAAATATGGAATCAACATAATCTAGTGTTTAGTCACTTCCCTTTTGACTAGATTTGACCACTAAATCCTTTTATTAGAAAAGAATCAAATGAATGACTTAACATAAATTTGGTAATATTCCTTAAATAACAACAAACCATGCTAGTTAACCTTCCCCATTTAGATGCCTCTCACCTTCCTTCCCCCTTCCTCTCGCTTTCGTCTCTCCCCCCTCTCTTGACATGTATGAACCGCCCCCACCTTTCCATACACAATTCACATCAAATCTTTCAAATATGATATGTTTACTTCTAACCCAACACATCAAATCCTAGAAAGACTATACACTAGTTTAGTAAGATTTCTTAATCACTTGGAAACATAGAAGATTACTTACCGAAACTAATGTGATCTTCCCCCTAACCTCGATTAATGTGACCCGCCCCATGTCCATGTGTAGTCATTGCACCATCTAGTTAAACTAAGCATCATGATTATGCTCCAAGTCTAGTCTTATGTCAAGTTAATTCATATGATTATACATTAGAATGCTTAGATTCCTTAACACACCAGGATCAAGACTAGGTGACTTTCCCTAAATAACATAACTATCCTAAGCGTCCACCTCCCTCATTCACTATAAATACATGGTGACCGTGGCTTAGAAACTATCATACACCACAAACTCACACTTTCACCTCCTCTCCTCCTCTAATTTTCGGCCCACACACACCAACACCCATCTCTCAAGGAGAACCAAGATATCTAGTGGCTTGCACACCTCCATTCCTTCCTGATTCGACTAAGAGGTATAGATCTAGAACCATTCATTTTATTATTACATTAACATAACAAAGTTCAGCCAAGTTAACAATCATAATCTTTTAGGAACCAAAACCCTAATGTTTTTACAGTAGAAAAGTCTTGGATAAATGATCATGTGTATAGTTGTTGGTATGCTTGTATATTGTGTGTATACTTGTGTTTATATATATATAACATGTATGTAAGCGTCTGTTTATATAAAATATGTATGTGTGTAAAAAAATGTTCTGTATAGGAGTGTAATGACACCATGAACGTGAGTATTTATGCGAATGAAGTGGAACACATACATAAATGGGTGTGCATGTGTGAAATTTTCTATGAACATAAATATTTACGAGTGTGTGTGTCAAGTGTATGAATATACATAAATGTATGTGTGTATGTGCGAGTGATATATATATATATATATATATATATATATATATATATATATTACATAAATATATGAATGTGTGCGTAATGTGTTATGTATACATGAGTAGTATGCTAAAAGATATAATAACTCTAATAACAATAATGAGATAAAACATACCTTTTTTAAAGATAAAAATGCCTAAACACTTTCATAAAGTCATCACGGGTCATTGAGCTAACAAACTTTTCCATAAGACGGGTGAACAACTCATGCAATAAACTATCGAACCTAGATCTAAGATGCCTTTTGTACATAGGACACGTGTAGGTTGGATCTTCAGTATCTTGGGCTTTACTTTGCTAGCTTTTGCACAGACTTGAGGTGAGTTTTGTGGCCCCTTTTACTGTTTTACAACTTTGGGGGAGAAACATGCTTGAGACCTATATTTGTACATGACAACAATATCTGTTACATAAGTTAGACAACATTATCACAACAAAGTTCCCGGACAACCATAACCATTAACTTAGCAATAAGGCGTGGATCATATGAATAGTACTATTTGGGTTGACACCGCCTTTCATGGTTAGTCGCACTAACCTTGACTGCAGTCAAATGATTGCATATAATCCATGTTTTTCAATGTTCTTTGATAAGGCATTGGTTGGGGCGTACAAGGAAGTTGGGGTTTGGTCATGGTAACTATATTCTTCATGGACACAGACAACCAAACTTTCTTGAAAACAAACTATTTTATCGAGTCATTAAAACTTACGGACTCACCAACTTTTAGTTGACGATTTTAAGCATGTTTTCAGGAATCAAGTAAGGATATTAAGATGGAAAGCTTAGGAATGCATGAAGAAGGCTTTTGTTTTATTATTTTGTTGTAGCTATTGAACTCCTTTGTTAAGGCTTGTAATTCGTAATTGACATTATGACCTTATGTGTTTGTGAAATGAATGACATTTAGTATTTCTCATATAAACAATGTTTGTGATCACTGTACCTGTCTCACCTCGCGTTTCCGCCTTAGACAGGGTGTGACAGATAACAATTGTTAACATTGTGTAACACCCCAAATTCATAAAATGCAACGTATAATAATATGAATAAATTGGGTTTATTTTCTCCAACTATTAACAAATAATACGAAATTCTCTACTTTAGGGAATTAACCTCGTTAACCTTTTTAGCTAAACAATGCTTAAGCAGTTAAATGTGACTAACTTGGTTAATGGGGATAACTTTATGAATATTTGTGGGTTAAAGGAGGGATCAAAGCTGCCAAAATGCAATATTTGTTATTGGAATAAAAAACAATATATAAGGAGACCATCGCCATTTTACAAGAGATCGATCTCCTTCTCCACATGCACACCCACACCTAAAAATCCCATAATCAAGCAAATTCCAAGCCAAATCAAAGGGAGTTTTCATGCATTAGCTCTAGATCGGATCATCTAAGCCTAATACAATCCTAGGTAACTTTTATTTGGCCTATTTTGATTATTATGTTCAAGCTTGATTTTGGTGATAATCATGGATTGTTATAAAACATGAAATTAGTGGACTAATAAAGGTTGATCTAGCACTAGGTAACCTCAATACATGTCAATTTGGTTAAGTTTAGCATAAACACATGTGTAATGATTATGTTCATATGAATACATGTTATGAAGGGAGTGGGTTTTTTTGATACCCTGTAATTTCAGGTTAACACTATAACTGAACTCTAGTCAACTTGCATGTGCATACATTACTAAACACTTGACTAGGGTTAGTTAGGAAGGTCTTTCTATATATTATAGGGTGATAACATATGTTATATGATAATAACGTACGTTACATTATAATTAGGAAAGTTATTATCATAACACACACACACGAGTCCTGTATCCCGAACGTTGGTGATTTGTCAAACATACATGGTCATATGTGTAATTGAATGATGGTGAATGTGAATTAACATGATTATGTGAATTATTGCTTAATAGATAATCGTTATTTTAATCCTGCGAATTATGTGCACTCTGTGATCGGTATGTAATTAATATGTTACGGGATTATTAAAACAATAGTTTTTATGTAATTTAGTGGGAATTATATTATTTGGATTATTCACAGGGCTAAGTCTTATTAACGGGTCCATTTAACAAGAAAAGGCCCCACAAGCCCGTAGTTTAGGCCCAGGGTCCAAATCCTAGCTTAATATCTTTAATAAAGAAAATAATTATGGAACCCTAATGTGACAACAGTCAACGATCCAGGTCAACATCCGTACGCATTTCATTTATTTTATCATTTTATGTGCATATTTAGATGTTTTGCACACACAATACCCCCCCCCCCCCCGGGCCTAGTAAAGCATGAGTTATTCAGAAAACTCGACAAAAATAAATCGTTTATGCATACAACACCCGGACAATCACCCAACTAGCATTCAATGAGGTTATTTCACTCTAACACATGATAAGCTCTCACTAACATAGGTTTATGAATCACAAAGGTTTTCATATATTCACACCTTATAACGAGAGTATACGACTAATGGACACAAATGCATGATTATATCAACGTCAAGTCCTCAATCATTTTCCATAAAAACATCCATATACACATGGTTTGTCTCGAAAACAATAACCAAGGGGCTTGGACCATCACCATCACACCTACTCACCTTGTATGACAACACAAGAACCTAGACACCTCACTAACACACCAAAGATATCGGTCGTAGGTGCCTTCTACACTAACACATGACATAAACTACTACACTAGTACATGAGGTCATCACTTATACAAAGTAAGGCATGAAGTCATCACCAAAATGGAAACTTCACATCTATACCTATACTCATGATCTTTGCCACCTTGTCTCCATGATTTGCGGCCGAATACCCCACCTACACACCAAGAAGGTTCCAATTTAACAACTAGTGTGACACACGACAAATTCATTATTCGAGTCCGTACAATTAACTGGTTTGCTTCATTATGTGGTCAGAATAAGTGTGACGGTGCGCCTCATTATTTGAACGATTATGTAAAAATAAACTCTATCCGAACACCATGGTCATCATAAGGATCAACAAAAGTGTATGGATTTTCGTATAAAATTTTATGAGACTAAAACTATATTTTTTATACACTTATGTGCACGATCAAAACATGAAAACAATATTATTCATATACACATGCTTTACATATACACATTTGAACTAGATAAGACAAAAAAAAACCATACAACCATATATATATATATATATGTATATGCAAATGTATGAATGTGTATGTAAAGGAAAAGACCAACATATACATATATATATACACACATGCGTACATATATGTATGGACAAGCACAAAACAGCAAATTTGATCTTCATTCATGTGTCACTTTCATAAATTACACTAGTCTAAATACATATACCCATGTGCCTATATATATAGTTTGTAGCCATACATATATTAGACATGTGCCAAAAACAAATCCATATTCTTTTATTATGATCGGCCATATCCATATCCATATGAAGACAAATTGTTGCATGCATGCCATTAGAGACAAATAACTCTATAACCCATATTTATACCAAAATGGCACTTGACAACTCTCATAAACACTTTCCTAGAAAACTAGAACCTCCTTGTTTGCCATGACAACTAATAGCTTTAGGAACTATCAACATCCAACATATGAAGACAAGGAATGTTCTAAGACAAGTCATTGTCAACCCTACACCTACACTAGGCTTTGGCCGATTGATGTCCAAAGAACCATGATAGTGATTGGTCATAAACGTTAAGCTTGCACATGTTGATAATCGACTAGGATGATGATGTTATAAGGATCCTTCATGCTTCATGAGATGTCGTTATCATGACACCTTAACTTGCACCAAAGAAGCATCTAATCCCTTCTATCTTGAACTAGATACCTTACCATAACTAATCATCTACACAACAAAACAATCGGCTAAGTTGTGTGATGGCATGAAGTTGAATGAGAACTAATGGACTTGCATAATTTAGGAAACTAAACACTACCTAGCTTTCCCCAAGACAATGACATCCTTTCCTTGCAACTAGCCTATATAAAGGGCCTTACCTTCACTCAAATTTCTTGCACCAACACCTCACAACAAACCTCTCACAAGCACTCTCTTCCTCTCTTCTCTTGCTCTCGCACACTCCCAAGTCATACTCCTCTTCCCTTTCAAGCTTGAAAAACTCAAGATTAGGTAGCTCGCTTAGAAGCCGAAGGTCCAAACATTCGATCACATTCTTGCACCAACTAGGTACATTGTCAACCCACCATTACTTCTAGTTTTATCGGCCCTCTTGATTACCTGACCTTCGACCCTTAGTCGTCTAGTAATCGACCATATCTTGCATATAAGTTAATGATTTTTAAAAGCATTGTCTTGTTTATTGTTGATTGATTTTTAAACACACACATACATCACATGTATGCATACCACACACTCATGTGACACAAACTAATTTAGTGAACGTATCCACATCATGATTAATGTTTTATAAACTGTACTCGGCTTTATTAGTTGTCAAGGAACCGATTTTTGGATCAAACCATACACGATCACATATAATGTTGCACATATTCAAAACTCCCGGATTACACAAAGGTAAAATTAAGATGCGTAGTAATTATCACATGCAATGACCCCACATATACATGACACAAGTGTCCACAAGTCAGGTGAACAACTTGTATGGTGAACGACAAGTACACACAACTTAAGATATCTTTGATGTTATAGGGAACTTTTGTCAGGACAGTAGTTACTTTTCTTGCTTCGCTAGACCACATATCCAGATATCAGGTGAGTTTCGTGGCCCGTTTTTACCGTTTTACTGTTTGGCCACTTCAGGGGAGAAACATGCTACAGATCAACATATGTACATGACAACAATATGTGTTACATGAGTTAGACAAAATTCCCCGGACAACTATAACCATTAGCTTAGCAATAAACCATGGATCATATGAATAGTACTATTTGGGTTGACACCTCCTTTCACTGTTAGTCGTGCTAACACATATGATTACATATTATCCATACTTTACAATGTCTCATGATAAGACATTGGGGCGGGGTGCACATGAACGTCGTGGTTTGGTTATGGTGCTCATGGTAACTATATTCTGCATGGACACAGACAACGAAACTTTCTGCACAACAAAACTGTTTTATCGAGTCAACAAAACCTACGAACTCACCAACTTTTTAGTTGACACATGTAAGCATGTTTTACAGGAAACTAAGTAAGGACATTAAGGAGCCAAGTTTAGGATTGCATGCAGAAGGCCTTATTTTGTGGATTTGATGTAGCAATTTGAAACACTTGTTAGGATTTGTAATTTGTATTCGACTATGTGACTTGTGTCTTCCACGTTTGCTGTTTTTGCTATTTTACTTAGCACGCACTCTAAGGTTAGTTTCACTACTCTTTTTTCAAAAGAACGCGTCTTGGGTTTAAGACAAACTACTAAAATTTTTCTAGTCCGATTTTGGGCTACTATTCTATCCCGGGTTTTGGGATACCTTGATTCCTTGTGTGAATCGGGTTTTCGATCGTTTTTATCAGTTTTGTAACTTTTTTCCTTTGTGAAGTAAACACTTCTATCATTTGAAGGTCCTTACACATTATTGGGTTAATCGCCAAAAGCGAACGGGGTATTAGTTAGTAGCGCTATTAGGTTGTGCAGCAACCTCATGCCTGAGGTGCTTGGGTCACGAGCATGAACTTCTGACTACATTTTCCTACTAGTGTTGATAAACACTAGTACTAAGGCAAATTAACAATTTTTGTATGTTCCCAATAATATTCCTGTTTGGTTACATTGAGTGGGTTAGCAACCCCTAGCAAATATAGAACTGATGGCGTTTTACAACTTTGGAAACTTTACTTTTTCTACTTAAACTGTGAACTCACCGACTTTATGTTGACACACATTAGCATGCTTTTGCAGGTCGCTAGGTACGGAGCACTCTAGGACATGCATCATTGTGTCATGGGCATTACACACTATTATCTATCATTTTACTTTGGTTTTGGGTGCAGTTGTTTTGCGCAAGATTTAACTTAACTGTTTTGATTTCGCTTCCGCATTATTTAAAACTATTGATTTGGTTATTAAACTTGGTTATTGAAAATGAACTAAATGGTTTGGGAATTTTAGAGTCATTCAAGTGACTTATGGCTATGGGGATCCTGGTTTGTCACGCTCCTCGCGGTATAAACCCCATAGTGGAAATTTGAGGGTGAGACACATTGGTATCAAAGCCACAGGTTATAGTGAACTAGGACTACATGATGAGTCTAGTCTATTATAAATAGCATAAGCAATGCATTAGTCACACTCACAGCTTAAGTGCATAATTAGATTTTTTATACGTATACTTACAACACATGATTACACGAGATATGTTATCTTCATGTCTTAAACCTGACTCTGAGCACGTCACTGGTGAGGGACCATGGTTATACCAGGTGGCGCATTATTAGGACTACTATCCCAACAATCTTCATGGATGGGAAATCGGCAATAGTGCAGAGGAGAGAACCCTTGTGGGCATTGTGGCGCACATACACTGAAAGTTGCACGACATCTATTACGTGGTACCACTGAAAGAGGAAATAGAGAAGGAATGATCAAACTCGAAGAGATCAAATACTGAGACGCAACCTTTTGACTGAGCAAGAAGACAATTAATTAATGTCCCTTGTTGCTTGATCTTTCTTACATTCATTTGAAACTCAGATGAGACTGGGTTACTCACATAAAACTCTATTCTTGCTCTAGTTTATTCAGGCCAAGTACGAGCGATTCTATGACATGCATATCCCTGTTTCTCATGAGTATATTGTAGATTCATGGAAAGTAGGGATCAAATGTAGTTTAAATACCCACACCTCTTTACTGAACCTGAACCTGTACACAAACCAAACTCTAAACCTGAAGCGGAAAACTTGTAAGTGCACGGAATGTGACTTATTGCTTTTGGATTGTTAGTATTGTGTTTTTGGTAGATTTATGGTGAAGAACATACCCATTCGACCTGTCGAGGGGTCGAAGGAAGCTTTTATGTGGTCGAAGGTAAACTTTGAAGAATAATAGTTTGATTCGAGCTAGAGTGAAGGTCGAAGGTGCTCATTCAACTTGAATGGGGGGTCGAATGTGTAGTAGTATAAATATGTTAAGTTTTATTTTGATGATAATAGTTGGTCATTTTGCATAGAGTATTGTGTGTGTGTTCTCTCTGAGTTCTGGAAAGTTCTAGTTTGGTCATATTTCATTGTAAACACTATATAACAAGATTATTCAACGTGTTTATTAATGAAATGATTATTGAAAAGGTATTTGATTGTGTTCTGATTTGATCTTTATCATATTGAATACGATCTAGGGTTTCTGCACCTGGATTGTTCCATTTGTATGATCATCTAGTCTTTTTTGTTCAAACCGATCCTCAACAAAGTGGTATCAGAGCTTATCTCAATCATACAATTGCAATTTGATAGATTTCGAACAGATTTTTATCCAAAAACACCTAAAAAATTTCTGTTTTGCATGAACTTTGAGTTTTAATGGAGATTGATTGATTTTGACTTGATTTCACGGATAAAATCAAAATTTCCATTCATTAAACTTGATCTCCATCAAATCCGAAGCAAAACCTGATTAAGATCATCAAAATCCATAAACTTTTGAAAATTTGGATCAAAATAACTGATTTTTGAAGAATAACCGTTTTTCAAATTTGTCGGGTCGAACCAGAGAGAGTTAGGTTGAACGTGTGAGTTTTTGGGGTCGAATCAGAGTTTTTGGGTCGAACCAGAGGGATTTTAGGTCGAACCAAGAATTTTTTAGTGTGTTGTGTTTTCATTCGACCAGTTGAGTTACATTCGACCATACTGGAGGTCGAAGTTGTATTTTGTCAGGGTCGAATCAAGTCTAGAGTATTTACTTTTCTCATTCGAGTCTGTTATAGGGGTCGAACCAGAGTCTTTTCCACATTCGAAACCACGTTTTGTTTCAGAGGTCGAACTTGCTTCAGTTTTTGATAATTTGTCTTAGTGTTTACATTTCGAGAGTTATGGACAACATTTGGGGATTTCCTATGATACATAGAGCTACAACAACACAACAACAGCACGTTCCGATGAATCCGTCGGCAGTGGCTTCTCAGAAGACAAACACACAATCATCTCAACCGATTAACTACATTGCCATGACTAGTTCAACACCACCACCTGTTACTCAAGCTCCACATCAACAAGTGAATGACTTTTGGGGAGTTGCAGCAACAGCGGTGCAGTCTCAGACTACTAATGCGATTACCATATTAATCAATGATTTATCATCGGGTAGTGGGAATCGTCCTCCTATGTTGTTGGACATGACAGATTACAATCTGTGGCAAAAGAAGTTTAAGATTCATCTAGAGGGTATGGGACTGGAAGGAAGTGAAGCTTGGCAAATGAACGTAAAGGGATACGTTCATTTGAATAATATTAAAGCAACTCTGGGATGTTCTGAAGAACAGGCATGATGGAAATTAGAAGACCAGAAGACTCAGAATGGAAGAGTTGAAGAAAGAGTTTGAAAATTTCAGTTATGTTGGGAATGAAACTTTAAAAGAACTTGTTCCAAGATACTGTCATTTATTATCAGAGTTGTCAAACTATGAAATCAAGATTCCAATGATTGAATTGATGGATAAGTTTGCTGACTCGTTGCCTCCGTATTTGAGTCAACATGTTGAAGTCTTGAAGGAAAAAGATGCTTATGCTTATTGGACCATTAAGGAGTTTATATAAAAGTTGGAGAACAAAGAGATGGAGAAGAAGAGAAAAGCTAAACGAGCACATTTTCCACAGAACACGGAGCTGTATCATGCTTCATCATCTTCCTCTATGTCTAGTTCATCAGTGGGTGGGAATGTTGCACCTCATATAGCTTGTGTTTCCAATGTTGTTGAACCACCAAGAAACCCAATTAATTATCTTGCACCAGGACCAACCTACACACCAACATCCTACATAACAAACTCTTACATACCAACTCAACCACAGAGGTCTGCTGCTTGTTATACATCATCCATGAACATACCTCAACAACAACAATATCCTTCAATGACACAAGCATCTTCAAGCCAAAGTCTGATTGTGTTGGAAACTTCCAACATGAACAATGTGACGGTAGAAGTGGCACAACAACACATTGCTTTAGTCTCTGCAATGGTTGCTTCATATAATGGACTAGTGGCAAGTCAGATAGGCAACAACAATCTGACCATTGAAGATTATGCCCAGATAGATAAAGAATAGATGGAACTGATAGACATTCAATGGGCTTTTGCAAGAGTGATGAGAAGAGCTACTGAGTTTATCGAGAAAACAGGCTAACTGATCTTGCTACCTCACCAAATACTACCTATGGCTTCAACAAAGCTAAGGTAACTTGTTTCAACTGTGGTACTCGAGGTCATTTTAAGAGAGAGTGTACTCAACCGATGCAGCAAGGTAACAGAAACCCATTTAATTTCAACTACCAGAACCGATAATAACAAAAACATGTTACCTATCAAAGGCAAAACAACAACAACTATCCACAACAAAACAATTACCAAAACCGACAAAACACCTCTCAAAATAGCACATCTAGATAAGCATTTACAACCAACCAAACTCAAACCCAAACTACATCTAACCCAACCAGAACCATTATTCCTATTTCTACACCAAACAACCAACCTCAAAATGAGAACCAGAATCAGGCCTTGATGATTTAGAAGGATGAGGGTTATGATTGGACTGCTATGCGATTGGGAGTTTAGGAGATTACTAGTGGGAATGTAGTATGTCTGGCTAAAGGGATGGTTTTAGAGGAGTCGGTGATAGATGGAGATGTTTTGGAATCTGAGAAAGTGTCTGAGGTGGTGATTAAAGAGATGGTTGATGAAGTTCAAGTTTCTGTTGCTGAGAAGGCTGAAGACACAAGTGCTGAGAAGGTTTCAGGGACTATTATTGACTCCGTTGCTGGCGTTTCTGATGAGCCAGAATCTGTCTATTCTGACTCAGAGAGTGAAGCTGATTCGGAGGAGAGTGTTAATTCTTTAGATAATGAAATTGATCAATTGCTAGCCGAAGCAGACTTCCTAATGATGAAGAAATCGTGCATAGTGGATGATGCCTTCACAAAGATCGATTATTGTAAGTTCATTGCTGGGAAGGAGGCTCACTTTGCACTGATGGCCATGACAGATCCGCCTAAATCGGTAAGTTCTGACTCTACTACTGATATGACTAGTGATAAATATTGTGCTAATTGTGATAGATTGACTGAGGAGAACAAGTAACTCAAGGTTCAACTTGAGAGTGCTAGAATCAGCATTCAATCTTATCGTAAGGATACACATGATTT
Organism: Ambrosia artemisiifolia; assembly: GCA_032199755.1. NCBI lineage: Eukaryota > Viridiplantae > Streptophyta > Magnoliopsida > Asterales > Asteraceae > Ambrosia > Ambrosia artemisiifolia. The sequence continues at coordinate 27,575,514 of CM063524.1, read as the reverse complement.
TAACAAAACACTTGAAGGGTATAAAAAGGACATTTCGAATTAAAGAAAACTCTTTCTTTAAAACAAACTGCCATTAACAATTACATTAATGAACTTGAGGAAACAAAATTGGAAATGGCAACCATCAAGTATTTTGCTGAAAAAGTCAATAAAAAGCTAGAGAGTTATAAACATGTGGCTTATGTTGTGGACCACATCATTGAGGAACCATCACAATCCAATAGTGCAAACTACAAATCTGTTCCTTCTCTAGTGTTATTTGAAAACCACAACTTGAATTCAGTAACACCGGAGAGTTCAGTTAAATCAGATTCCTCATCGGACAATCAATCTAACACCTCAAGTGTTGGTGATCCTAATTCCGATGTGAGACCGATACTTGGATTGAATGATGATGGAGTGATCGCAGTAACTGATGATTCAGATACTAAAGATGAGAAACCTAAGAAAGATGTTGAGATTCCATTGGAAAATCACATTAGAACAAATGAAACTTCTCAGGTTCCTCATTGTCAGAAAACTGAGAACAAAATGAATCAATCAGTTAATAAAACTGTGAAAAATGAATCAGTTGACCAACCAGTCAAGGTTTTCTATCGGATGGAAGGATCTGATAAGATAATCTCTGATGAAGAATGTCCTATACAGTTTGCCAATTATTCAAAAATTGACAAAATCTGGCAAGAGAATACCATTTGGTTTCCTAAACATGAAAGGACAAATGATATTCCTCCCGAGTTAATTTGGAAACTGTATGGTGATAATTCTAATCAACAACCAAATGTTCATGTCACTGAACTCATTAAGCCAAAAGAAAAGGTTAACGGATTTATTGAACCGGCTTACTCAAAGGAACCAGCTCTAATTAGTTTAAGACGTAAGTGTGTTGATGATCAATACCCGGTCAACTCATTCGCAAAGCCAAATTCAAAGAATGTCTTTGTAGAAAACCGTGCATGTTTCAAATGTGGGGAGAGAGGGCATTTACTTGCTCACTGCCCATATTTGAGACATAAGAGGCACGAAGTTAAGCAGAGGCAAAATTTTAGGAATTCGGTTAATGGTCATAAACAACATGGTTCACAAAGACAATTTGTTAGAGGCAACAATTTGTACCTAAAAGGCAACAATTTAGGTCTGAAAGACAACAACTGTTTTTTCCCACAAGGACAACAATTTTATAATCAAAATTAGTTTTATAACAAAAGGGAAAACCAACCAATTGTCTTTGATAACAGAAACCGAATTGCCATGGAGAAGAAACTGAAGAAACCAATGGTGAACACGACTAATGATAAACAAAAGGTTTTTCCAAAACCAGTTGTGAAATCATCAGTTGGACCTGTATCCATTAAATCAGATAAGGTTACCAAGAAAGTTTCTTTCTCGAACGACACAAAGAAACCTACTGAGGGTCATAAATCTCAGATTAGGATTCTCAAACGTTCTGAACAATCTTGGACACCATCAGGTTCTCCAGGTGCTTCTACATCAACTGCTAATGTCAAAACTGAAAGAGTGAAAGGTTTGAATGACCAGAAAAAGGTTGAATCAAAACCAAGTGCTTGTGAGAGTGATTCTTTGAAGTCTAATGTAACACCCCAACCGATGGCGGAAACATCGGGATGTCAAATATTGATGATTGTTCAATAGCTCATGGTACTAAATAGTGCTATAATATAAACAGGCGGCTTGATCAATGTTAATGATTGTACTATGTCTTTTTGTTACAGTCAAATTGAATCAACAAGTTTCACCCCAAAAATGTAAACAGAAAAAGAGGCTATGTAAACTCACCTTAGTGCTAGAATTAAATCCCATGATATAGAATAATTGTGGCTCTTGTGTCCAAATATCACCCTATTTATAAAGGAATAATTGAGTAACTGGGAAAAATTAATAGTCTAAGTTTTCTAGTCTACAAGTAGTTCTAGGGATCCTAATTTGGGAATAAGTAAATGTTTAATTGTTAATTAGGTAAATTGTTAATAAATAAAAGAAATTCGGAAAATAAATAAATAAAAGACTATTTGTAGATTTTAGATTAAGGATGGTCATATTATAAGATTTTAAATTTGAAAATAATTTTGATAAAATTATTTTCTCAAAAATTGAATATTTAGTCTATTTATTTCTGTTTGTCAAAATACAATTTTAATATCTAAAAATAATAAAATTAAAGAAATATCAAATTAAAATTTATATTTCTGTTCTAAATGAACAAAACTAATTTCTGTAAAATTTTGGTATAAAAATATTAAAACATGAATTTATTATGATTTATTTGTGATTAAAATAACAAAAATTAATTAAAAATATTAAATAAACGGTTTTTTTCTATAATAAAATTAATTTCTGAAATACTTATTGATCTACAAGTTTAAAATAATTTTTGTGGATTTTTATAAAGTTGTTTGGATACTTTTATAGAATTTTAAAGTTATAATTGAATAAATGATTTTTGAAAAACCAAAAATTGTATAATAAACTTTCTCATTAGATTAGCATAAAATAATTTTTATAGAATTTTCAAGGCACTTTTAGTATTTAAAACTATTTTTAAAAGAATATATAAAGTATAAGTGTAAAAGAAAACAACAAAAAAAGATAAAAAATAGTTGCTTGTGCCAGGACTCAAACCCGAGTCCCTGGCCGAATCAATGTCTTAAATCACAAGCCCCGACCAACTGGTCTGGACCCTGAGAACGGGTAATCTTGGATTTAATTTATTATAAAGGCTTACTGATTTGATTCCATAAATGGTTTAAAAAAAAAGAAAAGGGTGGTCGTGGATCGAACCCAGGTTGATGGCCTGTTCACGTTTTAAAACCACATGCACTACCAACTGATCTGTGAGTAAGTTGGTGAATGTTTTTGTTTCGAAAAGAACTTAAAGGATGATTAAAGTAAGTCTTCTTCCCCAATTCGAAATACATGAACGCTAGTTTACTAATCACTACAATTAACAATCAATAGCTCCTGTGATGTTGGGGCTATTGCTTGTATGTATAGCCGAATAACTAAACCCACAAAGAAAATTGAACTTACAATGCGATTGGAGCTATGAACGAACGGTCAAAACAAAAAGTCAAACGCGTATAATTCCTCAGTTTTGAAGTAGTTTTAGGATAATCTGGGTGTGGGGTTTTGTTAATCGGTGCTATAAATTTATGAGTATAAATTGATACTAATCATTCGTATTCGTAACTTTGGAAGTTTTGACCCGCAATAAAATATATACGCGTGTTTGGGCTAAAATTGGAATGTTATAATTGTGATTGGCGTGGGAAACAAGCTGGAGACCGATTTTATCATTCCATACTTAATCCCATTCAAAATACGCGTAATTGATCTTGATTAGGAATGTTCAATCGAGTGTTGACTTTGTGTTGGTTGACCTAGTTCACTAAGGAAAGGGATAAGTTTAGTTGGGTCTGGAATAGAGCACAAACATTCACATGGCCCAGTGGTTATTTGTTTGCTGTTGAATCAGTTGGGCTCGGGTTCGAGTCCCGACACCAACACAATTTTTTTTGAAGCATTTTTATACTTAACTATATATATATATATACCTATAGTGATTATACTAGTAAAAAAAATGTTACGAATAATTTTAAAACACACTAAAATGTCGATATTCAACAGGTTTTTATTAAATAATTATTTGTATAAGGTGTTTAAAACGTACATTGTTTAAAACAAACACATTTTTTTATTAATTAAAAATTTAAGGAAAATTTGCGATGTTACAATCTCCCCTACTTTTGGAAACTTTGTCCCGAAGTTATTAAAAAAACACAGGGTTGGGGGTGATTAAGTAGAATTTAGGGCAGCTGTGGTTCGGGTTAAGGCACGACATGAATTTATAGGTAATGGAATAATCTGTTTTGAATAATTTGGGTAAGAGGTTTGATATGTGTGACTATAGGAAAACTAAATGAACTACCAAAACCTTATTAGAATTTCACACTACCTTAACGTACCTGTAAATTCATGATTACGTTCCGGACCGCAATCACTAATTTACCTTAAATTAGGGTTTTGTGTCCTTCCATAACTCTAGACACACACATAGTGCCAAATAACCTTGTGTTTGAATCATATACAATGTATCCAACAATTAGTCCAACTGTTGAGCAGGAAAAAGACTTCTACCAGTCAGTGATTATGAACCTCTACCGATTGTTGAGCAGGTTGTAGGGCCTCTACCAATCGTTGATTAGGTTATTTGGTACCCTACTAACTGTTGAGCAAGTACTTCGTCCTCTACCAGTTGTTGATTAAGTCTAACAATTATTCCACACACAAATTGTAAGTTGATAATATATACATGTAAGCATCAAGTGAAGCATCAAGTGTCAAGTATAGTATGACAAGGTCAATGGGTCTGGGCATGAATATAGCAATTAGTTCATATTCAACTAGATATGTTTCCATGTGTCATGAATAATCGTATGTCCAAATATATTAGATGACTAAATTCTTATCTAAGAGACAAAAATATTCAATACTAAAATTTATTACTTGAATCAAATGAGTCATTACTTGGAATTCAAAAGTAAATAACATTCTAAGAGTAGGGGTTTGTCATTAGGCAGCTGGAGGGTATTGATCTCGGTTAAGGTTAGGGCATCGGTTACGGAAGTGATTTGGATCTCCACATTCATAGCACTGACCATAGTTGTACCTGCCAGGACGATTAGGGTTAGCAGCCAGAGCAGGGTTGGTCGGTTGGTTGGTATTGGGGTTTGGGGCTTCACGACATGTGTTGACCAGATGGCCATACTTACCACAATTGGTGCACAAGCGAAATGGCGAAGCAGTGGGGTGATGACGTTTGCATGTGTTACACAAAGGAAAGTTTCCCGTATAAGGTTTCTTGTTAGAAGCTTGTGTAGTGAGGTTTGCATCAGGATCCCTGGTCTTGCGCTTCTGGTTTTCAGTAGTTACTGCGGCTACAATACTTGCTTTCTCGCCTTTCCGAAATAAGGTCCCGTTCTTTACGTGATTATCGGTTAAGGTAGCTACTAGACGGCTTGGCCTCTTCGAGGGTAGCAGGGTTCCTTCCCCACACCGTGTCCTGAATCTACATATGTAAGCCAGTAATATATTTTTCGATAGCAATTAGTAGGGGGTGACCTTATGTGGTAATAGTAAGCTAAGTTCGTGGAAACGAGTGTTGTAGGCTAGTTTATCTCCACTGTCTTGGGCAAGATCGTGAAACTCATCTTCCAACTTCTTGATTTCATTACGAGGGCAGAACTCCGCCTTCATAACGTCTTTAGCTTGCTCCCAAGTTAAATCAAGTGCGACTTCAGCTCTGCGAGTCCTTTTCTCTTCATTCCACCATGTGAGTGCCCGCTTGTGGAGGACACTCATAGCATAGCGAACTTTGAGATTGTTAGGGCACTCCCTATTAATGAAGGTATTTTCGATACCTTCGACCACTGAAGGAGGCTAGTGGCTCCTTCCTCCCCGCTAAACTTAGGAGGATTGCAAGAGTTGAAGTGCTTGAGGGTGCAAACAGGGTGAGCATTCCCGTTCCCATTGCCATTCCCATTGTGATTACCATTCCGGTTGCCATTTCCATTGCCATTGCCATTTCCATTCATTTGAACGACTAGAGCCACCAAGTTGGGAACTAACGTCGCTATCTGTTGGGCCATTTGTTGGGAAATGATCGCAGCAAGTTGGACACCGTTGTCATGGTTGTTGTTGATGCCTTCACCATCATGATCGTTGTTATTACGAGAGCTGTGACGAGGAGGCATTATCTGTTAGAGACACAATGAACGTTTCAATGAGACATAGAATGGATCAAGGATAATGAGGTATATTAAGGAACGTAATCATTTATTCATTAATTAAAACGAATAAAAGAAAACGTTGACTTATCAAAGCTTCTATATTCTAGTAACCTAGTGAAGACATGCTTTAGCCTATAAGTGAACACTCATCCCAAGAATTCCCAGGTAGGCATCCGGGTCCCTCGTCTGATTGGGATATATGCGCAATGCCAGTCCTAGTCAGAAAACCCAGAATACAGGCGTTTACCTTTCCAGATTGCACGTGTTCGTTATTAGAATATAGTGCTTCGAGGAGATTAACAAGGCAGTTCAGGTTAGGACCTGAGGATTTTGTCTTATTAATCTATGGGTGAATCCAGTGATGGAGAGCAATCATCTTGTAGGGGTTAAAGTAGGGATAAGAAGTAGGATGGAGATAGGGAATAGAGACAAGTAGAGTTGCAAGTAAGAGGAACAAATACTGGTTAAAGTCCTAAGGATATAGACTAGATTATTCTTCTAATACCAATCTGTAACACCCCAACCGATGGCGGAAACATCGGGATGTCACGTATTGATGATTGTTCAATAGCTCATGGTACTAAATGAAAGTTGAATAATATTAAACAATTTACAATTCATCTTACAAGTAAAGATTACAAAAGTTGATTAATATAAACTAGGTCCAAAGCTTCAATGTGTTCCAAGACTTGTACAACTTCCAATAGCAAATAAACCTGAAACATGTTTAGCTGGAAAGATGGGGGGTCAACTATAAATAGTTGGTGAGAATACATAGGTGTTGCATATAGTTTAAAACAATATGTTGTATAACAATCATAGTTGAAGTATAATAATGAGTAGCGATAGAATATGAGTCCGACATGTAACAATGCGTCTTTTGTACAATCAAACCTTGTGTCGACTGAGACCTAACTTGCAAGTTAGTAAAAGTGTAACTGTTATCGATCATACCTGAATTTATGCGGGGGGGTCGGTTTGTCAAACCTATAGCGCTATAATCTAAACAAGCGGCTTGATCAATGTTAATGATTGTACTGTGTCTTTTTGTTACAGTCAAATTGAATCAACAAGTTTCAACAATGTAAGAATGAGTAAATGATAGTGTATAAAATGTTTAAACATGTATCACCCCAAAAATGTAAACAAAAAAGGGGCTATGTAAACTCACCTTAGTGCTAGAATTGAATCCCTTGATATAGAATAAGTGTGGCTCTTGTGTCCAAATATCACCTTATTTAGAAGGGAATAATTGAGTAATTGGGAAAATTTAATAGTCTAAGTTTTCTAGTCTACAAGTAGTTCTACGGTTCCTAATTTGGGAATAAGTAAATGTTTAATTGTTAATTAGGTAAATTGTTAATAAATAAAAGAAATTCGGAAAATAAATAAATAAAAGACTATTTGTAGATTTTAGATTAAGGATGGTCATATTATAAGATTTTAAATTTGAAAATAATTTTTATAAAACTATTTTCTCAAAAATTGAATATTTAGTCTATTTATTTCTATTTGTCAGAATATAATTTTAATATCTAAAAATAATAAAATTAAAGAAATATCAAATTAAAATTTATATTTCTGTTCTAAATGAACAAAAATAATTTATGTAAAATTTTGGTATAAAAATATTAAAAAATGAATTTATTATGATTTTTTTATGATTAAAATAACAAAAATTAGTTAAAAATATTAAATAAACGATTTTTTTTCTGGAATAAAATTTATTTCTGAAATACTTATTGATCTACAAGTTTAAAATAATTTTTGTGGATTTTTATAAAGTTGTTTGGATATTTTTATAGAATTTTAAAGTTATAATTGAATAAATGATTTTTGAAAAACTAAAAATTGTATAATAAACTTTGTCATTAGATTAACATAAAATAGTTTTTATAGAATTTTCAAGGCACTTTTAGTAATTAAAACTATTTTTAAAAGAATATATAAAGTATTAGTGTAAAATAAAACAACAAAAAAAAAAGAAAAAAAAATAGTTGCTTGTGCCAGGACTCGAACCCGAGTCCCTGGCCGAATCAATGTCTCAAATCACAAGCCCCGACCAACTGGTCTGGACCCTGAGAACGGCTAATCTTGGATTTAATTTATTATAGGGAATATTCTATAAAATAGTAATTAGGTTTTAAGAGTGTTCTAATCAGGTCACTCCTAAAAATATTTGTTCTAATTAAGTCATTTAAATTTACTTTATGTTCTAATTCTATATAGTTTACCTGAATAGCAGGTAACCATCCTATGTGGCATTTATTTAGTTATTTTTTAAACATGTTGACATAATTATGATTTTAATTAATTAATATGCTTCGAATCATTCTACAAGTTCCCAATACTTGCATTCATCAATATGCTTCCAATCTGTATGTTCTTCAATGAATATATAAATCAATTCATCTTAATTTAGTTTGGTTCTTCGGTCGTCTACTTGTGTTTCTAAATATAGAGATGCCTAATATTGTTGTAGAATGTTGGCTAAGAAATATGGTGCGAGTAAAAGACACAGGCCCTTAATCGTGTGAGCATATTAAGAAGAAAAATTAAAATTAACACTAATTTTGATAATCATGTGATGTTAGCATATTAGAAACCCCATTTATAAATTGATCATATAAATATAATGGTTACAGTGAAATTATCATTTTGAACTAATCTCTACCGGTAAAAATTTTATTATCAATTAACTATTTTTCGCAATTTTATAAAAATTTTAATCATTTTTCAAATTTTAACACAAATTTAAATTTTTTTTTTGCCATTTTAGTTTTTTTACGTATTTTTCATTTATATTTTCACAATTCTTAAAAAACATTTTGCAATTTTTAAATACATATTGGCCCTTATAAGCCATGTCAACATATTTAAAAAAAACTAAATAAATGGCAAGTAAGTAAGATTGATGACCTTCTATTTGGGTAAAATATCTATGATTGGATCACCCAAAGTAACTTTAGTGACTTGATTGAAACAATTTTTTTTATGAGTGATCAAATTAGAATAATACTGAAACTTGGTTACTATTTAACAAAGTTACCCCTTTATTATAAAGGCTTACTGATTTGATTCCATAAATGGTTTAAAAAAAAAAAGAAAAGGGTGGCCGTGGATCGAACCCAGGTTGATAGCCTGTTCACGTTTTAAAACCACATGCACTACCAACTGATCTGTGAGTAAATTGGTGAATGTTTTGTTTCGAAAAGAATTTAAAGGATGATTACAGTAAGTCTTCTTCAACAATTCGAAATACATGAACCCTAGTTTACTAATCACTACAATTAACAATCAATAGCCCCTGTGATGTTGGGGCTATTGCTTGTATATAGCCGAATAAAAAAACCCACAAAGAAAATTGAACTTACAATGCGATTGGAGCTATGAACGAATGGTCAAAACAAAAAGTCATACGCGTATAATTCCTCAGTTTTGAAGAAGTTTTAGGATAATCTGGGTATGGGGTTTTGTTAATCGGTGCTATGAGCTTGTAAAGGGGGTATCAATTTATACTAATCATTCGTATTCGTAACTTTGGAAGTTTTGACCCGCAATAAAACATAAACGCGTGTTTGGGCTAAAATTGGAATGTTATAATTGTGATTGGCGTGGGAAACAAGCTGGAGACCGATTTAATCATTCCATACTTAATCCCATTCAAAATACGCGTAATTGATCTTGATTAGGAATGTTCAATCGGGTGTTGACTTTGTGTTGGTTGACCTAGTTAACTAAGGAAAGGGATAAGTTTAGTTGGGTCTGGATTAGAGCACAAACATTCACATGGCTCAGTGGTTGTTTGTTTGCTGTTGAATCAGTTGGGCTTGGGTTCGAGTACCGGCACCAACACAAATTTTTTTTGAAGCATTTTTATACTTAACTATATATATATATACCTATAGTGATTATACTAGTAAAAAAATGTTACGAATAATTTTAAAACACACTAAAATGTCGATATTCAACGGGTTTTTATTAAATAATTATTTGTATAAGGTGTTTAAAACGTACATTGTTTAAAACAAACACATTTTTTTTATTAATTAAAAATTTAGGGAAAATTTGCGATGTTACATCTAACATTCAAAGACTCAAGACCAAACAGGCTTGGGTCCCTATTAAAAATAACTTTGTTTGTGAAACGTGCAGGGAGCTCCAACTGGCCCTGTTAGCAGTCTTTGGATTGTCGACAGTGGAGCTTCGGGGCACAAGACCGGAGATTTAACGTTACTATTTGACATTAAGAACATTAATGGCGGATATGTGGCGTTTGCGGGAAACAAAGGAGGTTACATAACAATGGAAGGAAGTGTTAGTAATGGAATCGTGAGTTTCGAGAGGATATCTTATGTGAAGCAAATTGATTATAATCTGTTGAGTGTCAGTCAGATTTGTGACAAACAGTTTTCTGTTCACTTTGATGATAAATCTTGTTACATTCTTAAACCCGGTTTCGTCATTCCAAAAGAGTGGATCATGTTAAAAGCTTCAAGAGTGAACAATCTGTACATTCTTGATATGAGCAAGGCAACTATAACCCAGGGCCAAGTCACGTGTTTTCTATCCAATGCTACAGAAAAAGAATTGATTATGTGGCATAGAAGGATGGGACACATTCACCTGAGAAAGATGAATCATTTGGTGAAGAACGGGCATCTAGAAGGGGTAAATGTGAAGCATTTTCATTTGAACGAAAAATGTGTGAGTTGTAAGAAAGGCAAACAGCACAAACAGTCTGACAAACAGAAGAAAGTAAACTCTGTAGAATTGCCACTTGCACATTTGCATATGGATCATTTCGGACCTGTCAAGTGTAAGAGTCATTATGGAGAGCTTTACTGTCTTGTGGTTACAACGACTACTCAAGATTCTCTTGGGTGATGTGCATGCAACACAAAAGTGAGACGTTCAATAATCTGAAGGTTCTGTTCACCCAGTTGGAAAACATCTACGGCTTAAAGATCAAAAGAATTCGTAGTGACAACGGGACGAAGTTCAAAAATTCCCAGATGGATGCACTTTGTGAAGACAAAGGAATTCATCACGAGTATAATGCACCATACACTCCTCAGTAGAATGGTGTTGTAGAACGCAAAAACAGGACTCTAATAGAAACGACTAGGACAATGCTTGCGGTCTCAAATCTTCTAGTGATGTTTTCGAATGAAGCAATTTACGTAGCATGTTACACATTGAATCGTGTATTAGTAGTGAAGAAGTTTGGCAAGACTTCTTATGAACTGCTTAATAGATGAAAGCCGAACTTAGAGTATCTAGAACCTTTTGGGGAACCTTTTACAATGTTAAATCCTACAGAGAAGTTTGGATCAAAAGCAGAAGAGGGGTATTTTGTTGGGTACGCGACACCACTTAAACGCGTGTTTAGCAAAAGAAATCGACAAGTTGAAGAGTAGGCAAACGTGGAAGTTCAACGCTACACTCAAAATGTTCAAGGAAGTGGCCCTGATTGGATGTTTGACTGTAAAGATTTCTTTGAGTCATTCAACCTAGATAGCTTGGTTGAAGAGGCTGTACTACGTTTATATTACGAGTGTGAGAACGCAGTGACGTCACCGTTGGTGCGTCCGATCACCGTAACTCCTCCAGCAACTTCTAATGATACCAATGCTCCTGCTAATGAAGAAGAGATTTTCCAAGAAGCTTGTACTACTCTTGATTCATCAGAATCGGAAGACGACGATGAAGTATTCAGTGAATCCATTTTAGATCATGTTACGGAAACACCACCAGTGAACCCAAATCCAGATGTTGCATCTTCGTCTAATACGGGTAACGATCTGGATATGGCAGAGAATTTGACTACTCAAACGGGAATTGAAGTTCCTGATCATCCGGAATCTCGGATTCATCAGATTCACCCGCTTGAGCAAGTTATTGGTGATCCCGGCAGCAATGTTATGACTAGAGGACAACTCTGACGTGCAACTTCACATGATAATATTGGAGCCCTAGCCCTGTATGCTAAAATATAGAAATCAGGTTGTCAAAATGACTGGTCTTTTGCTTGTTATGTTTCGCAGGTCGAGCCGCAGACATACAAGGATGCTTTACAAGACGATTCATGGGTTGAAGCAATTCAAGAGGAATTATTACAGTTTCAGAAATTGGGAGTCTGGATGCTCACAGATTTACCACCGGAATGGAAGAAAATTGGCACGAAGTGGGTTTTCAAGTGCAAAAAGGATAATCAAGGCGTTATTGTCAGAAACAAAGTGCGATTGGTTGTTCAGGGATTTAGTCAAACATAAGGAATAGATTACAATGAAGTGTATAAACCGGTTGCGTGTATAGAAGCAATTCGTATGTTTCTAGCGTATGCTTCCTAGAAGAAGTTCAAGGTGTATCAGATAGATGTACAGAGCGCCTCTCTGTACGGTGTGGTCAAGGAAGAGGTATATGTTGGTCAACCACTAGGCTTTGAAGATCCTATCCATCGGGGTAAGGTCTATAAACTCAACAAACAACTTTATGGTTTGCACCAAGCTCCACGACAATGGTATGAGGAGCTGAGTACGTACCTTCTTTCAAAAGGATCCAAACGAGGTTTGGTAGACTGTACCCTGTTCACAAAAAGAACAGAGGGTGACTTGCTTCTTGTTTAGATATATGTTGATGACATTATTTTTGGTTCTACTATTGAACTTTTATGCAGAGAATTCGAATGAGTCATGCAGGAAAAGTTTGAGATGAGCGCAATGGGGGGAATGCAATTTTTCCTAGGCTTTGTTGATGCACTTTCTGTGGACGTCACTGTCGAATAGACTAGGTTTGAGTCTTGTATTGTATTACATGAGATTGTGGTGATCCATAAGGGCATTTTATGGATCTGATGCATTTGTTAATATAGACCAAAACATAAAGTACTGGTTCGAACCCTACAAGGGGCGAACCTGCAGGACCTCCTTCAAGGGGCGAATGTGGCCTTATGTTTTGGACTATAAATAGTAATCTCATGTGTTGGTTTTCACTTAAGACTTTGAGTTTGTGCTTTGAATGCTCTCAAGGGGGAGGTCATCCCCGACCTCTTCCGGCCCCGAGATAGATGTTTATCCTACTGATGACAGTGTCTGTAACCGTTTATGATGCAATACGAATCTGTGATGACATTGCTATCGTATATTTTTGTCTCGTCTCGAATCTTCCGTCTGAAACCGAGTTGTTTTTGCTTAATCGATCCATGAATCCGGTTTTTAACCGGATTCTCAGGCTTCCAGGTGTATCAATTGCCAATGGGCATTTTCATTCACCAGACAAAATATGTATATGAAGTCTTGAGCCGGTTCCAGATGGAAGATTCAAAGCCTATGGACACCCCAATTCAACCTAATCACGGGATTGGAGTTGACGCTAAGGGGGAGCTTACAGACCCCTTCACGTATAGAGCCATCGTCGGATCTTTGATGTATTTTACTGCATCTCGTCCTGGCATAATGTTTGCAACATGTCTCTGTGCTAGATTTCAATCGAAGCCGAAACAGAGTCACCTTATAGTTGTCAAACGAATCCTAAGATATTTGAAGGGTTGTCCCTCGCATGGACTGTGGTACCCAAATTATGATAATTTTGACTTTCTTGCTTTTAGTGAGGCAGATTTTGGCGGTTGTGATAAAGAAAGTAAATCCACAACGGCTGGATGTCAATTCTTTGGGAGCAGGCTCGTGACCTGGCGGTTGTGATAAAGACAGTAAATCCACAGCAGTAAATCCAGCAGTTGCACTATCTACTTGTGAAGCTGAATACGTGGCAGCCTCGAGTTGCTGTTCACAGGTTTTGTGGATTCAACAGCAGATGCGCGACTGCGGTTTGCAATATCTTAAAATCCCAATTCATTGTGACAATGAAGCTGCCATAGCACTCACTAAATACATAGTCAATCACTCTAAGGCTAAGCACATCCGAATTAAGTATCATTTTATTCGTGATTGCTATACTAAAGGGTTGATTGATATGGTCAAAATCCACACTGACTATCAGAGAGCTGATCTTTTTACCAAAGCTTTTGAATAATCAAGATTTTTGCTAAGAGCTAATGGTATCAAAGAAAAACAAGACTAATCGTCACCTCGGTTTATCACATTTTTTAAGTTTTAGTTTCCATTGTTTTTCAGAAAATCAAAAACCCAAAAATATGTTTTTCATTTCAGGGGGAGTCTTTATTTTTAGAAAAACCAAAAACATTGAAAAATCCAAAAAGCCATAAAAATCAGAAAAACCCAAAATGATTTTCCAGGAGAAAAAGATGAAATGATAGTACATCAGTGGGGATCTGACACATGCTATATAAGGCGTGTGTTGATTTTGTGTGATGTGCTGGTAGGCTTCGTAGACTTATACTGCGTGCCTTAGTGATACAAACATAATGAACTACTCACTAGTGTAACATCGCATATTTTCCCCAAATTTTTAAAAAAATATGTTTGCTTTGAACAATATATGTTTTAAACACCTTATACTAATTATTATTTGGTAAAAATCGTTGAATCTCGACGTTTTGGCATGTTTTAAAAAATATTTCGTAACATTTTAACCTTGTTTTAGTATACTGTATATATAATATATAGTTTATAAATGTAGAGGAAGAATTCGACACGAAAACAGGATTATATGATCATACAAGTTGCTAAACCAGGTGCGGAAACCCTAGCTTAGAACAAACTGATATAAACTCAATCAAAACACAATCAAGGTCATTTTAAATGCTTTTCATAGATTAACTTTTCCAAATAAACGCTTACAGATTGATTACAGTTAATCTAGAACACTTCTAAACACTCTCAACACACTCTGGAACACACCTCTAAAACACACACTCTCAATGACTCGTTGTACATTACAAAAACCCAAAATCTATTTATAATGTCTGCACATTCGCCCAAACTGACTGGTCGAATGTAAGCATATTCCACATTCGCCCACAGATGGTGGTCGAATGTGTTCTTCTGATTAGTCTGTTCCAGATTCGTCCATCTTCAAGCTACCTTCGCCCATTTACAAATCACCTTCGCCCATTTACAAATCACCTTCGCCCAAAACTTCTCTCATTCGCCCCTTAACACATGTTAACATCTAATCATTAGTCGCAAAACGGCATCTACAAACTCCCCCTCGACTATTGATTAGATCGTTTTCTATCTTCATCCATGGCTTTATTCAGCAGCTTAATTCTGAGTATACTCTTCTGTTCTTTCGTCATCTCAGGCTCTAATTTTCTCTTTACCGGCTTCGACACATTTGCCATCTTCACCTTCTTACCAAGCTTTCCCTCCAAATTACTTCCAGCATTAATGTCATAAGCAAAGCAAACACCCACAACTTGTGTGTATTTCCTTGCTTGATCTGCATCGTTTGGCTCATGATGAATCGGATTATAAAAGAGCATGATGATGTCTTCGAAGGTACAATTTATCAGCCACATAGGATCAAATACATGAACATGCTTGTATTTGTCCTTTCCATCTCTCAACACGATCACTGCTTCTGCCTTCCTCCAATCATAATACCAGAAAATGAAATCAGCACTGAAGTGTTGAGGCATAGGCATTAAAGGTATCTTCCTCATAACTTCAGGTGCCTTATAAATCAAGGTAACCCTTTTCAACTTGGTTCTGGGATCAGTATCCCTGTGAACTTTCCTCCGGGGATACTGTGGTTTAAATCTGTTCCACTTCGTTCTACTCTCCCAAACCAGTTTGTCTGCACACCAACCGACGTGTGAATTATTCACTGACGCACCAGACATTTGGAATCTGCATAGATCTCTAACCGCCCAGTACGGTAGAGTAAGCAAATCAATGAATCTGTAAAAGTACAAGATTCCAGATTCCCACTTAGCAGCTAAACACTTCAGCCTGCCTAAGTATGTCCACCCAAGAGCTCTGCCTCTGAACTTCGCATTATGAAACCTATAAAAGTTTCCTTGAGCTTCAGGCTTCGGTCGGTTTTCATCCATCAATCTTAATTTCTTCAAATACTCTTTCAATTCATCAGACTTCTTTGAAGATTCTGGCAAATCAGCTCCAAGCACTTTCTCTACAAACTCAGCACTTCTCTTCCTTGCCTTTCTTTTTGCAGACGTATTATGTCTTTCAGTAAAATCAGGAAACACCACATCTTCATCAGTTTGTCTGAAGTACTGTGGATATTCCTCATGTGTAATATCCTCTATCTCAATTTCTTCAAATTCAGGGGTGTCTTTGTCATCTGAGTGACTTCCA
Organism: Ambrosia artemisiifolia; assembly: GCA_032199755.1. NCBI lineage: Eukaryota > Viridiplantae > Streptophyta > Magnoliopsida > Asterales > Asteraceae > Ambrosia > Ambrosia artemisiifolia. The sequence goes on along the minus strand of CM063524.1, from coordinate 27,559,466 downwards.
ACATCCTTTTCAGGAATATGTGGAATCGACTCATCAACAATAAATTCTTCAAACGTTTTCCCTACCCTCTGTGCAAGTCCATCCAAAATCTCCTTTGCCACAGATGCAGGTACTTCCCCCTCTTCAAGATCAGGATCGTTATATTCCAATTCATAACGCATATCATCTGTTTGGAATATTTCAGCAAAACGACCTGTGAACTCAATGGTCCATTCTCTTTTCTCTAACATGTCCTTATATACTTGTTTTGCATCATCAGATAAGGACCTCACCTTCTCATTCCAGAACACAGTTTCATCATCAACATTCTCACTCTTTTTCTTCGAACTTGACTCACCTGTGTCTTTCTTCTTCTTTGAAGGTGGTCTTTTCTCAAATGTAAACTTAGCAGTATCATCTCCTCCATCATTATCATCACTACTACTATCATCCTCCTTTTGACTTCCTGAACCTTCAACATCATCATCATCATCATTATCACCTTCATCATCACTCTTATCCGATTCTTCATTCTCATCATCCTCATCATCCTCATCTTCCTCTTTATCAGATTCAGATGGTTCAAAATCAACCTGTTCAACCTCTTTCTCAGTATCCTCCTCACCCTCCTTCAGCTTGGGTGCAATGTTGTACAGATCATCAATCAGATCACTAAGGCGTTTGTTTTCAGCCCTCAACTCTTTATTGTCTTCTTTGATTGCCTTGTATCTGTTCTTGTTTCTCAGACACTTTCCCTCAAGCTTCTTATTCTTTGCTTCAAGCTTCTTTACCTTCTCATCTATCTCATCCTGATTAGATTTAGAAGCTACAACGATCTGAAGCATTTTCTCTTCATTTAGCTTGAATCTGGCAATTTCAGCTTGCTGAGCCACTAGCATCTTCATCATGTCGTCCATCTTTTTATTTACCTGCTTCATCACATCATCATCCACAGTGACTTTCTTCGATTAAGACTTTGACTTAGATGGCTCAACCTCAACTTCTTTTCCTTTCTGAGGCTTAGTAAACATGTCAAGAACATTATCCAGGGCAATATTAAATTGATCCACTGGTAATGGTGTAGCCTCTTTAGTCTTTTGTTTCTTAGCTGCTGGTGAAGATTGTTTAGATGATGTACCAGCATCAGGTAATCTCTTTCCTTTCAACAATAAGTTCAATTCTTTCTCTCTCAGCTGCTTTGTACTGGTCTTCTTGGCCATGGTTTTGTGTTTGGGCTTGGGCAAATTTACTACAACAGTTTCACCCTCATTCAACTCATCCAAATTTATAGTCAATCCTTCATCTTCAGCACCAACAGATTGCTTGCCCTTCTTAGCTTCCTCAATCGATCTGTTCAGTGATTCAGACTCACCAACCAAAGTGGCCTTTTGTTTGGTAGTCCGGACATTTTCAGCATCCGAATCCCACTGTTCCTCAGTCTCTGTCTCCTCTGAATCAACAGACTCTTCATCTACCAAACTCGTACCCTTCTTAGCAGTTGTTTTCTTCCTCACCACTTGTTGTTTTGAACTCCCCTGATCTGTCTTTCCCTTACCCTTCCCTTTGGCTCCGGGATTGACAACTTGTCTCTTTCTCTTTGTGCTTGCATCAGCATAAACTAATGGATCATCATTATCACTGTCACTATCAGGATGCCTCGCTGTATTCTTTCCAGGATCATTGTAATCCTCTCTAGCTAAGGCTCCAAACAACCTCCTGTAAGGTGGTCTCTCATTTTCAGGCACACATTTATAACCTTTCATTCTTGCTAAGGTTCTAACATTCATATGATCCATATTAAGTATCTGTGTTGGATCCTTCTTCAAGTGTGGATATTTGTGATCAAAAATCATCATAAGAAATCTAGGATAAAGCATGAAGTATTTCTTCTTCAAACCCTTCAACATCTCCAACATGTGGTCTAAGATCATCCCAGCAACGTTAAATGGTTTATTGAGAGTCAATGCAACCATTAACGAGCTCAAACTCTTCCTCATCACATCGTATCCCCCACTAACACATCCAAATACCATAATGATGACGTGAGCAAAATACTTGAACTGCACTCCTAGCTTCCCTTTGTACATAGAACCATCAGTGATCGGTCCTTTGTATTTCATCCTCAGGAAACAGGCTTTCTGCTCAGTCCATGACAATTCCCTTGGATCCTCACTTGTTTCAAATTGGATCTGGAGAGCTTCTCTGATATCTGCTTCAGTGATAAACATCTCCATTCCCTGAATCTTGCTTTTGATGATAGTTTGATTATCAAAGTAATCATACTTGGCATTGTTGTAGAAATCCTCAACTATATCCTTGTAGATAATAGTTGGTGTGGCCAAAGCATAAACCACTCTGCATCTCTTCAGAAACTTTATGATCTCTGTGAACTCCACATTCTTCTCCACATCTCCAAGATACGCACAACAATTATGGGTCTTCTCAAACGGCCATTTGCTACCGCTTGATGATCCTTCTTCTTGCACAGTCTCTGGAATAGGATCAGTCACTGCAGTCTCCACTGGAATATCAACATTTGCTTGTTCTTCAGCCATCTGAAATGCAAAATCAAAATAAACGTCAAAACACGAAATCGTCAAAAATTCAAAATTTTAGGTTTTGGTATTCCACATTCGCCCAAAATTAACTGGTCGAATGTAGATTATTTTGGCCGAAGGTGTAATATTTTGGTCGAATGTAAAGTGATTTTGATGAAAAAGATACATTCGCCCGTTTAAGGTTTCCTTCGTCCAACCAATTTCACCTTCGTCCATATCGACGAGCCGAAGGTGGAAATTGTTCAACCCCAAAATTTAAAAATTTTCAAACTGTGTTTTCAGGCCTTGATTTTGATCAAAACACATCCTATTATGGCCGACTAAGCTTCGTCATTCATCAATTATCCCTAACATTCATTTTACATCAGTTTTTAATAGAAATTAGGGTTTATATTATTTCATTCGATCAATCAACAATTAATCCTTGTTAATATCCTAATTCCTAAGACATTCTCCCCCTAAAACTGATGTGGGATGAATGTGTATCAAAAACAAGCATTAACAAACACTTGAAATTCAAAATCCCTAAACCCTAAGTCCGGTACATAAATCAGACGATTCCGGCTTCATTCCGTAACCATTACCTGTAAAACTTATAAGAAAATGATCAGTGATATGCAAGGATTAAAACGCACAAGCAGAAGTTTCAAAATCAACAAGGTCTTGTTATGAAGAAAAATTTGAAAAATTTGAAGTGACTGGTCAAACCTGGTTTGGCATATATATAAGGTTCCACATTCGTCCGTTCCTTCTGGTCGAATGTACAATGTTTTCACCTTCGCCCCTAATGAAAGGCACGAAGGTAAAAGTGTTTTACCCGAAAGTGAATTTTGGGTAAAAGCCACATTCGCCCAAATGGAAGCAACCCGAAGGTGAACAAAAATCCCACATTCGTCCCAAATTAAGGGCGAATGTAAAATGGAACTTTTGAAAAATTTGCCAAATTACAAATTCGAATCCCGTTCAACATTTTTCAATCCGTTAAGCTTCCAAAACACAAATTTTTACTTTTAGAATGATACAAAGCCCAGATGGTGTTGTCAAATCTTAGAAATTGACTATCAAGCATCCCCGGTTATCAAAAAATAAAGCAGAAATGCAAAAATTTTGAACTTTTCTGAAATTTTATCAAAACACACCTAAAATCTTTTTGGATTTTGTATCTTTTTGACATTAAAAGTAAATTGCAACAAAATAAAATGCATCAAAGTAAATGAAAGCAGTAAATATTTTGTGAAATCCGGTCAGAGGATCATATCAGTTTTCTGAGAAATCTGATCACAGCGTTGATCTTTTTGTTTAATATTATCATTAGAAACAATATGTGATACGGCAATTGCTGATATTGTGGTCCACGTAAGCTCACATGCAGACAATTACGCAATGCTTTAAAATGATACGAGTTAGGTGTATTAGACTAACACGATGTGGTGCCCACACACACGACATACTCCCGTATCAAGTAATTGCACAAAGCTTCGTCGTAACGCGTGATTATGCCAAAGGTATCCGTAAAAGTTACAAAGTATATAACACAGAGGTGTACAGGTCAGCAATTTAATGCAGCAGAGTAACATGTGCGTATACACTAGGTTGAGGCTGATATTAATCACTGATTTGCATCAGATGATCAATACGATGTAATAATGATCTATGATCAATTAAAACATAAAGTTCCTCAATTCGGTAACTTCCGGTTTTGGCAATTAAGCTCTTTTAGCAAATATTCTGATAAAACTAGGTCCGTAAATCAATACGACAAAAGTTTATCAGAATATCCCGGATAACCATAACATAACGACCCGAAACCTCAGATTTTGGCAATCCTATCAAACGAAATTACGGTACTAAGACCATATGCCCATGAGGTGTTCAGCCACGAACACGTAGTTCGTTATGTTTGTATCACTAATGCACGCAATATTTAGTCTACGAAGCCTATCAGCATATCACACGTAATCAACACACGCCTCATAAACTATACAATTCTTTAGCCTGTGTCAGATCCCCACTGATGTACTATCATTTCCTCTGTTTTACCAGGAAATCATTTTTGATTTTCTAATTTTTAGGTCTTTTTGAATTTTATAATGTTTTTGGCTTTTCTGAAAAATGGCTCCCCCTAAAATAAAGAACATATTTTTGGTATTTTTGATTTTTTTTCTGAAAAACAAAAACAAAAAATTTTGAAAGAAACAATCCACTCGAAAGCATCAACTTCTTTGAGGATTAAACAATCCCCTCGAAAGCATCAACTTCTTTGAGGATTACGATAGTAAAGAGAAATTCCCAATTAGCAAAGAGAAATTCCCAATTAGCAAAATATAAAAACTAAAAACTAAAAAATGATAAACCGAGGTGCCGATTAGTCCTGTTTTTCCTTTATATTGTTTACTTTTAAAAGATATTCAAAGCGTGAACGATCAAAGGCTTTAGTAAACAGATCTGCACGTTGGTAGTCAGTGTGTATTTTGATCATATCGATCAATTCCTTAGCGTAACAATCTCGGATAAAATGATATTTGATCCGGATGTGTTTCGCTTTAGAATGATTTTCCGAATTTTTAGTTAATGCAATTGCGGCTTCGTTGTCACAGTAAATAGGAGTTTTTAGAAACTGCAAACCGTAATCCACCATTTGTTGTTGAATCCAGAGTACTTGCGAACAGCAACTCGAGGCTGCAATGTACTCGGCTTCACAGGTAGATTGTGCTACGGAAGTCTGTTTCTTGCATTGCCAGGTGATTAACCTGCTCCCGAAAAACTGGCAACCAGCTGTAGTAGATTTGCTATCTTTGTCACAGCCGCCCCAATCTGCATCACTAAAAGATATGAAATCAAAATTATCATCATTAGGGTACCAAAGTCCTTTTGAGGGACAACCCTTCAGATATCTAAGGATACGCTTGACCGCCGTCAGATGACTTTGTTTCGGCTTCGATTGATAACGAGCACAGAGACACGTTGCGTACATAATATCTGGTCGAGACGCTGTCAAATACATCAGAGATCCGATGATTGCTCTGTATGTAAAAGGATCCGTCAGCTCCCCCTTAGCGTCCACTCCAATCCCGTGATTGGGTTGAATCGGGGTATCCATTGGCTTTGAGTCCTCCATCTGGAACCGGCTCAAGATGTCGGAGACATATTTAGTCTGGTGAATGAAGATCCCGTCGGGTCTTTGGTCCACCTGCAAGCCTAGGAAAAACTGCATCTCCCCCATTGCGCTCATTTCGAACTTTTCCTGCATGACAGTTTCGAACTCCCTGCATAAAAGCTCGTTAGTTGAACCAAATATTATATCATCAACGTATATCTGTACTAGAAGCAAGTCATCTCCCGTCTTTTTCGTAAAGAGGGTACAATCGACGAGGCCGCGCTTAAATCCTTTGGTGATGAGGTATGTACTCAGCTCCTCGTACCACTGCCTCGGAGCCTGGTGCAAGCCATAAAGAGCTTTGTTCAACACGTAGACCTTATCCCGGTGGATTGGGTCCTCAAAGCCTGGTGGCTGCCCGACATACACCTCTTCTTTGACTTTACCGTACAGAAATGCGCTTTTCACGTCCATCTGATAAACTTTGAATTTCTTATAAGAAGCAAACGCGAGGAACATCCGAATAGCTTCGATTCGTGCTACCGGTGCATAGATTTCATTATAATCAATCCCTTCGATTTGATGGAATCCCTGCACTACCAATCTGGCTTTGTTACGAACTATTACCCCACGATCATCCTTCTTACACTTAAACACCCATTTGGTGCCGATCTTCTTCCTATCCGGCGGCAAATCCGTGAGCGTCCACACTCCCAATTTCTGGAATTGTAATAACTCCTCCTGCATAGCTTCCACCCAGGCATCATCCTTCAAAGCGTCCTTGTATGTCCTTGGCTCTACCTGCGACACATAACACGCAAACGACCAATCATTTTGACTACCAGATTGTTGAATTTTGGCATATAAAGCTAAAGCACCAAAACTCTCTGGCGAATTAACGCTCTTAAGCTGCCCTCTGGTCATAACACTGCTTCCAGGATCACCGATTACTTGCTCCAGCGGGTGAATACGATGAATCCGAGATTCCGGATAATCAGGTACTTGCACTCCCGTCTGAACAGTCAAGTTCTCTACAGCATCCAGATCATGACCCGTATTTGATGATGAAGCCACATCAGAAGTTGGAGTTGGGTTCACTGGCGGTGCCTCCTGTTCTTCAGCTTGATCAAGAATAGCTTCTTCAAATTGTTCATCTTCAGATTCTGAAGTGTCTAATGAAGTTGAAGCCTCTTGAAATATTTCTTCTTCTTGTATAGGAGCATTGGTATCATTAGAAGCTGGTAGGGGGTTTACAGTGATTGGACGCACCAACGGTGAAGTTGTTGCATTTTCACACTCGTAAAGTAATCGAATAACAGCTTCTTCAACCAAGCTATCTAGATTGAATGATTCAAAGAAATCTTTGTAATCAAACATCCAATCAGGACCCGTGCCTTGAATATTTTGAGTATATCGTTGAACGTCCACGTTAGCCCAGTCTTCCACACGACGAGTTCGCTTGTTGTATACCCGTTTGAGCGGGGTTGCATATCCAACAAAGTAACCCTCCTCGGCTTTAGGACTAAACTTTTCGCTTGGATTCAACATGGTGCAAGGCGCCCCAAAAGGTTCTAGATACTCTAAATTCGGCTTTCTTCGGTGTAACAGCTCATAAGATGTTTTACCAAACTTCTTCACTGTTAGAACCCGATTTAGTGTGTAATTTGCCGCATAAATCGCCTCGTTCCAGAACATTACTGGAAGATTTGAATCAGCAAGCATTGTTCTAGCCGCTTCAATTAGAGTTCTATTCTTTCGTTCAGCAACACCGTTCTGTTGAGGGGTGTACGGAGCCGAATATTCATGATGTATCCCTTTGTTTTCACAAAGTTCATCCATCTTGGCATTTTTGAACTCCGTCCCATTGTCACTCCGAATTCTCTTTATCTTCACATTGTAGAGATTCTCCAATCGAGTGAACAGAACTTTTAGATTGATAAAAGTGTCGCTTTTATTCTGCAAACACATCACCCATGAAAATCTTGAGTAATCGTCAGTGACGACTAAACAATAAAGCTCTCCAAGATGACTATGACGCTTGACCGGTCCGAAAAGATCCATGTGCAATCGCTCTAGTGGCATCTCAACAGAGTTAACCTTTTTCACTTTATGGGACTGTTTGTGTTGCTTCCCCTTTTTACAACTCACACACTTGTCATTCAGATGGAAATGTTTCACGTTTACTCCATCGACAAGTCCATTCTTCACAAGTTGATTCATTTTCTTCAGATGAATGTGCCCCATTCTTCGGTGCCACATTATCGATTCTTTCTCAGTCGCCTTGGACAAAAAGCATGTTATTTGCCCCTGTGATGTCATCGCCTTGGACATATCAAGAATGTAAAGATTGTTGACGCGAGGTGCCTTCAACATTATCCACTCTTTAGGAATTGTAAAGCCCGGTTTCAGAATATAGCAGGATTTGTCATCAAAATGCACAGTAAATTTCTTGTCACAAATTTGACTGACACTCAACAGATTGTAATCTATCTGCTTCACATACGAAATCCGCTCGAAACTCACTATCCCATTGCTCACACTTCCTTCCATTGTGATATATCCACCTTTGTTTCCTGCAAACGCAACATACCCGCCATTGATGTTCTTCACGTCGAACAGCAACGCAAGATCCCCTGTCATGTGGCCTGAAGCTCCACTATCAACAATCCAAAGACTGCTAATAGGGCCAGCTGAAGCTCCCTGCACACAAAAAGTAAATCAGTTAGTTCTTTCGGGGGACCCAAGCCTGAGTCTTGGGTCTTTCAACATCAGGTTTCACAATAACATTTTCACAAACATTTTTAACAACTTTTTGATCAATCTTTTTCTGATTGCTCAAAACAGTTTCCTTTTTCTCATTAACCTTTGAAGATGAGGCTCCTGGAGTACCATTGGGTGTCCAAGATTGTTCAGTCCTTTTCAGGATACGAATCTGAGACTTTGGGTTCTCAGTCGGTTTCTGAACATTGTTAGCAAAAGTAACCTTCTTGGTAACCTTATCTGATTTAACAGACTTAGGTCCAACAGTTGATTTGACGATCGGTTTTGATGGAACCTTTTGCCTCTCAACTGTTGAGTTCACCACAGGCTTCCTCCACGAGTTTTCCATTGCAATCCGATTCCTTCTATCATAGTGCACTGGACGAGTGTTCCTCATTTGAAAATTGTTATGATTATAAAACGGTTGTGGTTGTTGAGGAACAACTCTCCTATGAGGTGGCACATAATGATCAATCGGTTTCCTCATGGAATTCCTCACCTCCACCTCGTGCCTCTTGTGCCTTACATATGGGCACTGAGCAAGTAAATGCCCACGTTCCCCACACTTAAAGCACGCATGGTACTCTTCAAAAACATTCGGAGCATTTGGTTGAGCAAATGATCTAACAGGGTATTGATCATTATACTGTTGCTTCCTTAAACTCTCAGGGAGTGGCCCTTTTGAGTAAGTAGGCTCATTGAAACCATTAGCTCTGTTTTTGGGTTTAACAAACTCTGTGACATGGACCTTTGGTTCTTGAGGAACATCCAAGTACAACTTCTTTAACAAAGCTGGTGGAATTTCATTTGTTCTCTCATGTTTTGGGAACCAAATAGTACTTTCTTGCCAAATCTTTTCAATTTTAGCATAGTTGGCATTTTTAATTGGAAAGTCCTCGTCAGAGATGATCTTATCGGATCCTTCCATCCGATAGAACACCTTGACAGGTTTGTCACATAGTTCGGTTTTATCATTCTTTTCAAGATCTTTCTTAACCACATTAAGATCTTTCTTCATCACATTCTTCTCAGACTTATTCACATGATGAATGTTTCTCATTGGAACGATTTGAGATGATGAAACTGGTTCATTTGTAATGATGTGATTTTCTTTTGGAATTTCACATGCATTAACAGTTTGGTTACAACCAGTATCATCACTCTCTGAGTCTGAGTCAACACTTTCAGCAGTAACACCCTCATCATTGATTCCCAAAATCGGTCTAACATCGGAATTTGGATCACCAACACTTGAAGTATTAGATTCATTTTCCGATGCTGAGTCAGATTTTACCGAACTCTCCGGTGTCACTTGGTGACAATTATGGTTTTCAAAAAGAACCGGAGATGGTACAGCCCGATAATTGGTTGTTTTGTCATCAATGATGTGGTCTACCACATAAGCAACATTCTTGTAACTTTCCAACTTTTTGTTTACTTTTTCAGCAAAGCATTTGATGACGGCCATTTCCAACTTGGTATTTTCAATTTCATTGATATAGTTGTTAATTGCCAATTGTTTTAAAGACAAAGTGTTTTTCAAGTCGGAAATGTCCTTTTTGTAGCCATCTAATACTTTGTTAAAAGCATTCAACTCTTTGCGAGTAGATTGACTGTTCATGATAGCACTATCACGTTGAACACGGAGTTGCTTAACCTCCTCAGTCAATCTATCACATGTTCCACAGTATTTTTCACTAGTATTATCAGTACTACAAGCAGAACTTACAGGTTTTGGCGGGTCAGTCATGGCCATCAATGCGAAATGAGCTTCCTTTCCTGCAAAGAATCTGGAGTAATCAATCTTTGTGAAAGCATCATCTGCAATGCACGACTTCCTTGTCATCAGAAAATCCGCTTCTGCAAGCAACTGATCGATATCTTCATCAAGAGAATTAACACTTGCTTCCGTATCCGATTCACTGTCTGAATCAGAATAAACCGATTCACACTCCTCAGGAATGTCAGAAACAGTATCAATCACAACTCCAGAATTTGTTTCTTCAGTTTGCACATCAACATCAACCTCAGCATTAACCTTAACCGGTTCAAATTCCCCATCCATCTCAGCCTCAGACTCATCACTATCAACTTCAGTTCCTACCTTCTCCTCCATCGTCACAGAATCTTCAACATCAACTTGATATGCAACACAAGCCACATTTCCCCCAGTGGTGATTTCCTCAACACCTATCTGAATGCTCGACCAGTCAAACCTCTCATCTTGTTGAGTAACCAATGCTTGATTGGTATTCTGTTGTTCAGCTGGTGTAGTGATTGGTATGACTGTTCGGTTAGTATTGTTTGGTGTTTGGTTTTATGTCTGGTTTGGTGTGGTTGGTTGTCTATTTTGGTTGTTATTAAAGTTGTTTTGACGATTTTGGTAGTTGTTGTTGTTTTGGGAAGAAACTTGGTTTTGGTTTTGTTGTTGACGGTTCTGATAGGTGGCATTGAATGGATTCCTATTGCCTTGTTTTGGTGGTTGGGTGCATTCTCTTTTGAAGTGACCTTTACCTCCACAGTTAAAACAAGTCACTTTCTCCTTATTGAACCCGTAGGTTGTGTTAGGAGAAGTTCCCAAGTCTGTTCTACCTGTTTTCTCAATAAACTCCGTTGCTCTTCGCATTATGCTTGCAAAGGCCCATTGGATGTCAATGAGTTCCATCTCCTCCTTATCAATCTGTGCGTAGTCTTCATTGGTCAAGTTGTTATTACCAATTTGACTAGCAACTAACCCATTGTAGGAGGAAACCATTGCAGAGACTAAAGCAATATGTTGCTGAGCAACTTCAACTGTCACATTTCCAAGATTGGAAGTTTCCAAAACCACAGTTGGTTGGTTAGGTTGGTTCATTGGTTGTGGTTGAGATTGACCAGCAGTGTAAAAAGCTGCTTGTTGCTTTGGGGAAAATGGTGGAATGTATGAATATTGATATGGAATTTGTGGTTGTGGTTGTGATAAAGATGAAGTTTGTTGATGGTAATTAATGATGGGTGATTCTACAGCATTGGATATACAAGCAACATGTGGTGTAACTAGCCCTCCTGAGCTTGTACTCACTGGAACTGAAGATCCTCCAAAATACAAGTTTGGATTCTGAGGAATCTGTGCTCTCCTAGCCTTCCTCTTTTCTTCCAATTCCTTGTTTTCCAGCTTCTCGATGAACTCCTGAAGAGACCAGTATTGAAAAGCATCCTTCTCTTTCAGAACATCCACATGCTGATCCCAGTTTGGTGGTAATGCTTCAGCAAACTTGTCCACCTGTTTTGCCATAGGAATCTGTACACCATAGCTAGACAATTCAGATATCAAATGATTATATCTAGGAGTTAGTTCTTTCAAAGTTTCATTTCCAACATAAGAAAAATTCTCAAACTCCTTAACAAGTTCTTCCATTCTTAAACTTCGAGTCTTCTCATTTCCATCATGCTTCCTTTTAAGCATATCCCACAATGCCTTAGAAGTTGTGCACGTCCCAAACTGATGCAAAAGATCATTTGTAATAGCTTGAGTCAATTGGGAAAACGCCTTCTTTTCCACAGCAAACTTCTTTTTCTCATCCTCCGCCATGCTCTCCAATGGCACTGGTTCACCTGTGTTCTCCAGAACTGGTGGTATGTAACCTTTAGCAATCATATTCCATGCTTCAGCACCTTCCACTCCCATGCCTTCCAAATGTATCTTGAACTTTTTCTGCCACTGATTGTATTCTTGAATCTCCATAAGCTTCGGTGGCCGAGTCCCGCTACCTGAAGACAAATCATTAATCAGTGTGGAAATAGCATTTGTAGTTTGAGTGTTTACCACCGCTGCTGCTACTCCCCAGTAGTCAGACTGTGGTACTGTAGGTGCACTTTGAGTCATGTAGTTAACCGGCTGCGAAGACTGTGTGCTCGTCTTCTGTGCTGCCACTGTCCATGGGTCCATCACTTGCTGTTGTGGTTGTGTAGTTGCTGGTGTAGGAGTAGTCTGATAACGCCACATGATCACGAACTTTGAGAAATTCAACACTTAGAAAGATTTTCCAAAAACTGTCCTAGGTTCGCCCAAAAGAAGTTCAGATTCGCCCCTTTTGGTTCAGGTTCGTCCAAACAGTTCAGTCCCGAAGGTAAAATTTCACCAGAATGTAGAAATACACTCACACTTTTCTACGTTCGTCCAAAAGATCCTAGGTTCGACCGTTTCAGTTCTACGTTCGTCCGCCCGATCTCCCGAGGGTGCAAAATATTGCCCGAATGTAAAAAGTTCAAGTGAAAAACTCTAGGTTCGCCCGAAAAACTCTAGATTCGCCCGAAAAACTACTCACCTTCGACCTAAAACACTCACGTTCGCCCACAATACTCAGGTTCGCCCATTTTAACCTTTTGAAAAACGGTTACACTTTGAAAAACGGTTATTTTGATCTCTGATTTTCAAAAGTTTGTGGATTTGATTGATCTTGATCAGGTTATGCTTCGGAGATGATTTGGAACAACTTTAATACTTGGAATTTTGAATTTTATCCACAAAATCACCTTTAATTCTTTCAAAAACACTCAAAAACCATTTTTATATGAAAACAGATGTGAATTGATGAAAATTATGTCCAAATCAGCTCTGAGTTTATCAATTTGTTGTTGTATGATCCTCTATGCTCTGATACCACTTTGTAGAGGAAGAATTCGACACGAAAACAGGATTATATGATCATACAAGTTGCTAAACCAGGTGCGGAAACCCTAGCTTAGAACAAACTGATATAAACTCAATCAAAACACAATCAAGGTCATTTTAAATGCTTTTCATAGATTAACTTTTCCAAATAAACGCTTACAGATTGATTACAGTTAATCTAGAACACTTCTAAACACTCTCAACACACTCTGGAACACACCTCTAAAATACACACTCTCAATGACTCGTTGTACATTACAAAAACCCAAAATCTATTTATAATGTCTGCACATTCGCCCAAACTGACTGGTCGAATGTAAGCATATTCCACATTCGCCCACAGATGGTGGTCGAATGTGTTCTTCTGATTAGTCTGTTCCAGATTCGTCCATCTTCAAGATACCTTCGCCCATTTACAAATCACCTTCGCCCATTTACAAATCACCTTCGCCCAAAACTTCTCTCATTCGCCCCTTAACACATGTTAACATCTAATCATTAGTCGCAAAACGGCATCTACAATAAATAATATGCTTCAAAAAAAAATGTATGAACCGGGACTTGAACCCGCGTCCAACCCCTTTCAAAAACATGCATAAACCACTAAGCCAACCTGCCATTCTTGATAATATTCTGAAATAAATAGACTTAACCCTTTCCGTTGACTATCTTTTTTCACCAAGTCAAAGACCCAAAGTCAACACCCACTTTCCAAATCCACAATTAACATCAATTGACGCGTGATTGGGCTGATTATGGCAATGATCTAGACGGATTGGAGAACAAGCAAGCAATCCTCGTCATTGACAGCTTTCAATTAACCCAAATCATTCCTATTATAAGCGATTTTACGCGTTTGTAATTTAAAGTTTAGTCAAACTTCTCAATTCGTTGATTCTTATGTAATACTATAAATTGGACCCCTCCTAACAATCTATGGGTGCCGAAAATTCATTCCCCACTTTCAATTCTTCTGCTCGTGTGATTTATCGTGCAAAAATCAAGAGGTTTGACTCTCGCTTTGACTCGTGATTTTGAAGCTTAAACATTCGGTATGAATCAATTCGTTATTCTAATACATTAATCGGCCCTTGACCATCATTAACCCCATAGTTAATTAAACTATAACAACGTAATTAGTGCGATTGTAAATTTAGGGTTCTAAGAGTTGTTTGGGGAAGATGATGCGAGTTACATACAGCGTAAAATTAATTCTGAAACAAACTAAAACAATCATCTGATGTAGATCAGATGGTTGTGTGTCTGTTGTGCAATACAGTGGTCTTGGGTTCAAACCCAGGCTACCACTTTTTTTTTCTGTTTTAAAAGGAATTCATATTATAAGTAAAACACACCATACAAGCAATTGAATCTGGATTTAACTCGTTCTCAGGGTCTAGACCAGATGGTCTAGGCTTGTGAATTAGGGTGCGAACCGGCCAAGGGCCCAGGTTCGAATCCCATTAGCAGCGAATATTTTTTTAAAACCCTTCTATTTGTATATTTTAACTATTAATCTTTTAAAATAGTTTTTAAATACCAAAAGTGGTTTATAAATCCTACAAAAATTATTATAAGTCATTCTGATGATAAATTTTATTATCCAACTTTTAGTTTTTCAAAAATTATTTATTTAATATATATTATAAATATTACAAGTTTATTCATTTATAATTTCAAAATCTATAAAAATATCAAAACGACTTTATAAAATCCCAAAAAAAATTATTTTAAACTTATAAATCAATGAACATCTCAGAAATAAATTTTATTTCAGAAAATCATTTATTTAATATTTTTAATCGATTTTTGTTATTTTAATCATAAATAAATCATAAGAAATTCATTTTTTATTATTTTTACATCAAAATTTCACATAAATTATTATTAATCATTTAGATCAGAAATATAATTTTTTTGATTCGAAATTTATAAATTTTAATATTTTTAAATATTAAGTCTATATTCTGGCAAATAAGTATTAATATATAAATATTCATTAATTAAGAAAAAAAATTTATAAAAATTATTTTCACATTTATAACATTAAAATACAACCACCTTTAATCAAGATTTTACAAAAAGTCTTTTTATTTATTTATTTTATAATTTCTTCTATTTATTAGTGCATTAACAATTTATCTAAATTAACAATTAAACAATCATCAATCCCCAAATTAGGAACTCTAGAATACCTGTAGACTAGAAAACTTAGACTTATTTTATTGCTTTGAACTTAGGGTAATACTTGGAATCGTTTGTGCCACATTTAGACTATTTCAAAGGATTCAAGACTTGTGCTAAGGTGAGTTTACATAGCCCCTTTTTCTTTTTCACTATTTTGGGGTGAGACATGTTACAACATCAATTTACAATTCAACATAAGTGTCTATGTGTTATTCTATGTTGCATTATGTCTTAAACATTACTAGGATAAGCACAATTATTCTAGCATAATCATTAACATTGATTAGCCGACGATATACAATGATAGATCTATTGGACTGACAACCCCACCCGGATACGTGTACCTCCTACATAGGTAGCGTGGGTGATTGTTATCGAACATATAACAAAATCGAGTGAACCATATGCGTATGGGATGGACCACAATATTCTAGTCACAAGGTTTGATGATGCACTCGATTTACCTGATAGTTTTGTTTTCACATATGGACTAGACTTGCCATGACACTCGAATTGTACAAGTTTTTATCCAATATTCAAACCCATGTAATTCTCACCAAATTTTGTTGACCCAAAATATTTTCAAACTTAACATGTTTCAGGTTATAGCTTGCTTGAAGATTAGAGTTAATGCTTGAAGATGTGTATCTAGTATTTTTCATTTTGATGTACAAATTATTTTAGAACAAATTGTATGTAATTCATGTAATCAATTAATGAAACTTATTATTTACCATGAGCTACTGAACAATCGTCAATATGTGACATCCCAATGTTTCCGCCATCGGTTGGGGTGTTACAGCTAGTGGCTGAACACCTCATGGGCATATGGTCTTGGTACCGTAATTTCGTTTGATAGGGTTGCCAAAATCTGAGGTTTCGGGTCATTATGTTAATTGTTATCCGGGGTATCTTGATTGATCTTTTACAAATTCTCATGTCCTAACCTGAACTGCCTTGAAGATCCCGTCGAAGTTCTAGATTTGAATAACGAACTCGTGCAATCTGGAAGGGTGAACGCCTGTATTCTGAGTTTTTTGTCTAGGACTGGCATTGCGCATAAATCCCAATCAGACGAGGGACCCGGATGCCTACCTGAGAATTCTCAGGATGAGTGTTCACTTATAGGCTAAAGCATGTCTTCACTATGTTATTAGAATCTAGAAGCTTTGATAAGTCAACGTTTTCGTTTATTCGTTTTAATTAATGAATAAATGATTACACTCACTTTCCTTAAAACTTGGCTTTAAAATCTCAAAATTTTACAGCTTAAATCAATCCCATTTCATAATCATGTATGGATTTCACAATCACACTTCATCTTACCATCTTAACCAAATGTTTGATTATTTTCAACACCCTACCCAAACCATATTATTTCTTTTCTCAACATGTTACATATTTTTAAACTGTAACCTCATAACCTGAGTATACCCTAGCACAAAACTAAAGATTTCTTAATATTGTCAAATCTTCATCACCTATAAACTATGGAAAAATGCATATTTTTGTCAAAGGATGTCTTCAAACTTAATTTATAAATTCAAATGTCTATTTATTGGATTTTCTATATAATGCTTCCATCTATTAAAAATCGCTTAATAGATGTGTTGGGACAAAGAGGATTGAAGAAACCACCTTTTGATAACCTTAGTCCAAATTCATATTCTGCTTAAGTATAGAAAGAACTGCTGAAGAAGAAAGAAGAAGTACTGAAGAACAAAATCACAAAGTACTGAAGAGTAACTCATCAGAAGTTCTGAAGTCTAACCAGACACTACACTGAAGAACTACTGAAGACAAACTACTCATCAGCAGTTTGTCACTCATCAGCACTTTGTCATCAGAAGCTTCTAACCGACTGAAGACATCAGCAGTTTATTATTATATTGTTTTGTTAAAGTCTTGATTTCAAGTTTCAATGTACAGGCTGTTGTAGGCTTATCTTAGCATAATATCTTTGTTAAATATCTTAGATTACTTCAGACAACAGTTTAGTATGTTGGTCTATAAATAGATGAGTTTGTTCATCTATTTTAGACATGTGATATTTTGTAATTCCTTTGATCTAAATTGAAATCCTTCGGGCTTTGAACTTATAATCCATTTCACATCTGAGAAACATAAATTGCTGTACTGCTTTATACTTGAACTATATTTATTGTTTCTCATTTATTATTCAGTCAAGGGGGAGTAATAACTCCTCTTAAAAGTGATCTTTTAATCTTTAAACACTTGTTATTCCGCTGCTCATTAACTCTTATATAAATATGATACACATAAGTGTTGTTACAAGAGGCCATTGATCCAACAATTGGTATCAGAGCACTGGTTAATCTGATCAAATATCAATCTAACAAATTGAGATTCAGACACAGGCTCTTATTGATATCCAATAAAGGATTAAAAAGCTCACTTTTTCATCCATCACTTTAAAGAAGCATTGACAAATTCAAACTTCTTAAAAAGGACCCTTACAATACTGGATCTGCCAACAAGCCTCTTATGTTAGTCAGAAATGAATATAACATATGGTCTAAAAGGTTGGCACACACTATTTCCCAAACAAATACTGGTTGCTGGAGGTCTGTAGTTTTTGGACCTCACAAACCAGTTATAACTGATCCAGAGGGAAAGACTGAAAGACCAAAAGATCCAAAAGACTACACTGAGGAAGATTTCCAAAAGTTTGAGCTTGATGCAAAAGCTTTCTCTATGTTGGCTATGGCTCTGCCAAACGAAATATATGCTGGGCTTTTACATTGTGAAAGTGCCAAAGAGCTATGGGATTGCCTAAAAGAGCAGTTTGCAGGAACTGCTGAGGTGATAGCCAACATTAGAGAAATACTGGCTCAACAATATGAAACTTTTACTCACATAGAGGGTGAAAATTTAACACAACAATTTGAAAGATTTTCTTCACTCATCTCTGAGTTAAAAATTAATAATCAGACCTATTCAAATGAGTCTATGTTACATAGATTTTTAAGGTCTTTACCTACAAAATGGGAAACTTACTCTATAGTCCTCAGAACAAGTTCAGATTTTAACACCTTGAACCTAACTAGGTTACATGGAAAATTACTAACTTTTGAAAGAGAAATCAATCAAAAGAAAAAGTTACAAGAATCTGGTAAAACTGCTGATGACTATACTCGAGGTAGCACAGCCTTATTAGGACATGACTCACCATCCTGTTCTAATAATTTTGGTTCTTTTGACCACATTGACATAACAGCTGGGATCTCATCAGATGGATCCTTCCCAGCTTATGACAATGAAGAACTGAGTCAAACTGCTGACAACATGTGTTTCATCATGGATGATTTAAAATATTTTAGCAGTGATGACTTGGAAGAAATGGAGATATTGCACCAACTGGCCTTGTTAAGCTTAAAAACTAACAAATTTTACAAAAGGTCAGGAAGGAAATTTCCAGGACTTAACAATTCAACAAAAGTTGGTTTTGACAAATCTAAACTTAGATGTCACAAGTGTCAAAAGTTGGGACACTTTGCTAGAGAGTGTAGAAGCTCTAGCTACAACCAACCCATGTCTGGAAATCAATTTAACCCCTCTTATAATAGGAATAATGGAACTCAAGGGAGTGCTCATTTTGTACAGGCACAAGCTCCACAAGTTCAATATGTGCCACAAGTACAATATGTCCAGATGCCTGCTCAGCAACAACAGCAGCTGATGCCTCCTTTTCCAACTACTCAACAACCTGCACAAACTCAACAACCCCCTCAGCAATAAAGCTTATTTACATCAGGGTATGTTGACTGGAGCAGTCTTCCTTATGACACATCAGAATGCAGTCAGGATGCAGACAATAAGGTCTATGATGTCAACTGGGGAGAACCTGATAATGGCAGAAAGAACTTTGCCTTAATGGCATTTGAAGGATATTCTTCAAATTCTGCACTCACTCAGGTATCACAGCAATCTCTGTTAAAGCTTTGCACTAAATCTTGCAAAGAATCTTTTGCTTTAATAAGAGAAACAAATGTGCATTTACAAGGCAAATCCAATGATATGGAGAGAAAATACACACAAATGAAGTGTGATTTAGAAAGAAAAATTGTTTTGAAAAACAAATAAATTTCTAAATTAAATGATAAATCCATTG
Source organism: Ambrosia artemisiifolia (assembly GCA_032199755.1). Lineage (NCBI taxonomy): Eukaryota > Viridiplantae > Streptophyta > Magnoliopsida > Asterales > Asteraceae > Ambrosia > Ambrosia artemisiifolia. Next base: position 27,540,099 of record CM063524.1, on the reverse strand, counting down.
AAACCCAAGCACAGATTAAAACAATGATAGACAACCTAGGAAAAGTCAGACAAGAGCTTGCTGACACCAAGGTTGATTGTGAAAAATGGGTTGAGTCTTGTAAAGGGTACCAAATGCTGCTTAACAAACAAACTGCAGCAAATGTTAAGTTTGGCATTGGGTATACCCACACTGAATCACCAACAGATTTCACCCACAAAACTGATAATGATGGGATGAAATTTATTCAAACTTCTGACATGGAGGAATGCACATCCTACCATCAGAACTTTCTCAAAAAGGAAAGTACTGCAGAAGTTAAAACTACTGACAATAAGCCATCAGCAGTTTCAACTACATCAGGAGTTGAGATCCTGAAAACTGCTGATGACCTATTTCAAAATGCTGATATTGTCAGTAAATTGCCTTCCAGCTCTCTTGATTTATCTAAAAAGAAAGAGAAGGCAAAAGCATGTGAAATATGTGGTCTGTTTAACCACATAACTGAACTTTGCAGATATAGAAAGGTAAATCAGTTAAACAAACAAAGACAACAACTGATTGTGGGAAAACAGATAAAACAAAATTTTGAAAATACTTTCTTTCCCATAAAACAACAATCAAACAAAAACCTTTCTAAGAAGAGGCTTTTATCTCAACAAAAGTCATCTTCTCAAAGTTCAACTTCAGAAGTTACACCTAACTCATCAGTAGTTTCACAAACTACTGAAGTTAAAGATTTGATAAACCTGGTTAAACTTCTGATGACCAAAGTTGATGGTGGTCACCAAAAAGAACCCACCATTGTTCTTAATGAAAAATCCATTGCCAAAAAGACATGGATTTCTAAAATTGGTCCACAACAAGCTGCACCTGTTCTCAAGAGCAAACCCAAAGCCACACTGGCTTGGGTTGCCAAAACTAACTAATTTGCTATCTTGTGCAGAGGGTCTCCAGAGGTTTGAATAGCATATGGTATGTTGATAGTGGAGGCTCAATGCACATGACTGGATGCAGACACCTGATAAACAATTTTATCAGTCAAAGAGAAGGATCTGTGTCCTTTGGGAACAATGCCAAGGGATATGTGCTAGGATATGGCAATGTATCCTCAGGCAAAATGCAGTTTGACAAGGTCAATCTGGTTGAAAACCTTGAGTACAACTTGCTGAGTGTCTCACAAATGTGTGACAAAGGATATTCTTCCTTATTCACCAAGACAGCATGCAAGATCATATCACCAGAAGGCCAGAAGTTGATAGAGAAGATTATTGAAGATCATACTTTGCTAATTGCCAAAAGGTGTGGCAATGTCTATGCAGTGGACATTGAAAAAGACAAAGTATTAAACAAGACTGCCTGTTTCTTCTCAAAGGCATCAACTTCAGAAAATGATCTCTGGCACAGGAGACTTGGCCATGTGAACTTTAAAACCATCAATAAAGTCACAAAAATGGGCTTGGTCAGGGGTCTACCTTTGAAGGAATATCAGTGCAAAGAACACTGTGTTTCCTGTCTTAAAGGTAAACAGCATAAGTCCTCCTATAAGTCTATTGAAGAATCTAAAACAACTGCATGTCTTCAACTACTCCATATGGACTTATTTGTACCAGTCAAGATTATGAGCCTTGGTAAGAAGAAGTACTGCTTAGTCATCATTGATGACTACTCAAGATTCACATGGGTCTTCTTCTTATATTCCAAGGATGAGGCAACTGAAATCATCAAGTTCTTCATTCTACAAGTTGAGAAGCAATATTCTCTATCTGTCAAAGTCATCAGGAGTGACAATGGGACAGAGTTCAGGAACAAAACTCTGGATGAATTCTGTCTGTCTAAAGGGATTGTTAGACAGTTCAGCATTCCCAGAACTCCTGAACAAAATGGTGTGGTAGAAAGGAAGCACAGAACCTTAATAGAAGCAGCTAGAACAATGTTAGCTGATTCAGGCCTACCTTTGTATTTTTGGGCTGAAGCAGTCAACACAGCTTGTTCTGTTCAGAATAGAGTTCTTATCAACAAGAGACATACCAAAACTACCTATGAAATTCTTCATGGCATAAAGCCCCTTATCTCCTTTTTCAGGGCTTTTGGGTGTCAATGTTTTATCCTCAACATTAAAGACTCTATCTCAAAATTTGCTGCAAAAGTTGATACAGGTTATTTTCTTGGTTATTCTCCTTTGAGAAAAGCTTACAAAGTTTTTAATTCAAGAACCAAGATAGTAGAAGAAACACTGAATGTCAAGTTCAATGAATCAAAACACACTCTTATTCCAGCAAATCCTGCTGAATTATTTGATCTTGACAACTTTCATTTCGGACCTGAAAAGACTGTTGAATCATCCAAACCTCCTCAAAATGGTTTTCAAGGATTTGAAGATGATAGTCCTGCACCATGGACTCCAAACACAGTCAGAAGATCAACTATCAAACCTTCAGAAGTTTCAATAGCTTCAACTTCAGAAACTACTGATGAACATTTTGAAAGTACTGATTCAGCTGAACCTAAAACTCCTTAAGTTCAAACAACAGCTGAACCAGATATTATAAATCTCAGTGGTTTATTTGAAGAACCAGTAGAGCCATCCTCTAGTACAGGTCTACAACAACTGATTGAACACAAAGATCATCCATTGGATCAAATCATGGGTGATATTGCCTCAGGGGTACTCACAAGAAACCAGCTTTCCAACTTTTGCTTCTTCTCAGCATTCATTTCTCAGTTGGAACCAAAGAAATATCAAGAAGCCCTCAAAGACAACAATTGGGTGCAAGCAATGCAAGAAGAGTTGCTTCAATTCAAGAAACAACAGGTTTGGGAAATCTGTCCCTTACCTCAAGACAAACAACCAATTGGAACAAGATGGGTCTTCAGAAACAAATCAGATGAGGCTGGTATGATCATCAAGAACAAAGCAAGATTGGTGGTACAAGGTTATTCTCAAGAGGAAGAAATTGATTATGATGAAACCTTTGCACCAGTTGCAAGAGTTGAAGCTATCAGGTTATTTTTAGCTTATGCAATTTCCAACAACATCAAAGTTTATCAAATGGATGTCAAAAGTGCATTTTTGTATGGAAAAATAAAAGAGGAAGTGTATGTCTGTCAACCTCCAGGGTTTGAGGATCCTTCTCATCCTGATTGGGTTTACAGACTTGACAAAGCTCTTTCTGGGCTAAAACAGGCTCCAAGAGCCTGGTATGAAACACTTTCAAACTTTTTACTTAAGAATCACTTCTCAAGGGGATCCATTGATAAAACTCTTTTCATAAAACATGTTGGAAATCATGTCTTACTTGTTCAAATTTATGTTGATGATATCATATTTGGTTCAACAAACTCAAAACTGTGTGAAGATTTTAAGAAACTCATGCAATCAAAATTTGAAATGAGTACAATGGGAGAATTGCAGTACTTTTTGGGACTGCAAATCAAGCAATAATCAAATGGAACATTTATACATCAATCAAAATATGTTAAAGAATTATTGAACAAATTTTCTTTACAAGACTGTAAAACATGTTCCACTCCCGTGACACCAATCACACAAGTTGAACCAGATGATCAAGGGAAACATATTGATCAAACCATGTATAGATGTATGATAGGTTCTCTTTTGTATCTAACTGCTTCTAGACCAGATATCATGTTTTCAACTTGTGTCTGTGCTAGATACCAATCTGCACCAAGAGAATCACACCTAATTGCAGTCAAAAGAATCTTCAGATATCTGAAAGGAACTCCTACTTTAGGAATTTGGTATCCTGCTTCAAGCAATACCAAGTTAACAGCTTTTTCAGATAGTGACTATGCAGGGTGCAAGATGTCAAGAAAATCAACATCTTGGTGGTTGTCAATTTTTAGGAAACTGTCTGGTGTCCTGGCAATCAAAGAAACAAACATATGTGGCAACTTCAACAGCTGAAGCTGAATACATTGCTGTTGAAAGCTGTACTTTACAGATACAATGGCTCCAATATCAACTGCTTGATTATGGAATCAAAGAGACCAAGACTCCACTTTTAGTAGACAGCAAATCTGCCATTAGCATCATTCAAAATCTTGTTCAGTTTTCAAAAACCAAACACATTGAAATCAGGTATCATTTCATAAGAGATTGCTATGAAAAAGGCAAGATTGAGGTGAAGCATGTCACAACAGCTAATCAAATAGCTGACATTTTCACCAAACCCCTTGATTCAACAACTTTTCAGAGGTTAGTATCCATGCTTGGGATGTTAAACTTGGAAGAAAGTCTGTAAGTGTTTCACTTTTTAGTTCTGCACATATTTTATTTTTCACTTACATACTTATCTGTCACAAACCTCTGAAGAACATATTTGAGAAAGAGAAACTACTGATGAACAATTTTTTAACAAAAACTACTGATAAACATCAAAATGGGAAATTTTCACAATGGAAATAACTACTGATAAGAATCAGAAGTTATTTGAGTGTTTTAAAAGTCATTTGCATCAGCAGTTGAAACTGCTGAAGAGATGACCAAAACCACTGATGAAGAAATCTTCTTCATCAGCAGTTTCATTAAAAAGGGTAAAACAGACTTTTCACTCATCAGAAGTTTGACCTAGTCGGTTAAAAACTTCTGATAAATACCTTTTTCAAACACTTATCCATTCAAAAAGCAAAATTCCCTCTCTCTCTCTCAAATCAAAACAAAAATACTGTTCGATCAAACAAACCATGGCTCTCGTTCTAAAACAGGGACATAATCAGCGAGGCTACTTTGAGAAAGATGAAGCCTGGTCCCAGTATGATGAAATCATTGATCTCATCATGAAATCCCAGTATTATGAAGCTTTCACCATCGATCCACCCATTCATGAAGAAACTCTCAATGAGTTCTGGGCTAACACATAGACGGTGACAGTTAATGATGAAGTGATCTCCCTCAAATCTTCTATAAAAGGGAAACTGATGGCCATATCACCGGAAACACTAAGCATCAGGCTTGGTTTGAAGGATTCTAATGCTCCTGAGCATATTCCAAATTCTGACATCCATCTAACCATGACAGAATGTGGTTATCAAGGTACTTTGGCACAAGCCACAGTTTATAAGAAATATTTTGACCCAAAATATAAACTGCTTTTTCATTATATAATTATGTGCTTAAGTCCAAAAACTGGGTCTATTGACCAGATGCCTTCCACTTTTCAACCAATTTTTCATTCAATCATAAATGAAACACCTTTCAAGGCATCCAAACTGTTTTTCAATGAATTGGTTCTACACCATGAAAATGATAAAAAGAAGTTTTTACTGTACCCAAGATTTGTTATGCAATGCATAATCAAAGAACTTGGAGAGGGAGTACTTGTGGGTAAAACAACAACTTTAAACCCATTGACTTCACAAGTATTCTCTAGGCACAATAAACCAGCACTTGTGCTAGAAGATGACCAAGGGGAAGAACAACCAATCCCTAAGGAACCCACATCTTCCAAACCCAAAAAGAAAACCAAAAAGCCAAAACAGCAAAAACAAAAACCAACCAAACCCTTGAAAAAGACAGTTCAGGAAGTGGAGATCCCTGAAACTGCTGATGTGCAATCTGCACTTGATAAGGATGTGGCTGAAACATCCTCTCAGCACATACCTTCTCCACCTCCTAAAAGAGAACCAGTTACAGTTATTTTCCAAAGAAAAAGATTTAAGAAACCTGTAACTACTGACCCAACCTTTGAAACTGCTGAAACAGAACCTGAACCCATTCAAACTACTGAACACCTACCCATTACAACTACTGAACCTGAACCTTCCCACACAACCATAGAAATTGCCCAACTTCTCTCAGGACTAAAAGGATCCCATCCAACACATGTCACTCCCCCAGCAACACATCAAATTGGGGAGATGTCTTCTCCACTTGACATGGATGTGGACCTTATTAGCCCAAACCAGGGAGATGAGGATGGACCAGAGTTTATAAGCCCAAACTTAGAAACTCTTGGTACTTTTGAGGCTGCTACTACTCACTTATCACCCAGTGGTGAACTTGAGGACAGTAGTAACATTATTAAGACCTCAAATTTGGCAACTACTGATGAAGGCCTAGTGCCTGAAGTAGGAAAACCTCAGTTCCAAGACAAAGAGGTTCATGAGACTACTAGTTTGGTGCTAGCTCATGATTTAACTGATCCTGCCCTCTCTGAGGACACTATCAGGGATTCAGATGATTCCATTAGTTTGGATGATAAATCAAACATTCCACAAACTGAATTGACGGTTGAAATTGAAGGTCCTGCATCTAAGGTCTCCAAGCTCAAGAAGCTGGTCACCAAAGATCAGGTTAAAGACCACTTAACCCAAAAATCCCCACAAGTGGCATCCTCAGAGAAATCTGAGGATCACCCAAAAACACCCCCTTCACAAAAACAACCTACCCAATTCTCTGGGCTCTCTAGCATAGACCTGAACCAACTATGCAGCCCAGATGGTCCCCTATTCCAGACAATGAAACAAATTATCATTGATCAACTCAAGACATTCACAACTGCTTGGGAGTTGAAAGCCAACAACCAATTTGGGTTGATCAATTCAAGACTTGCTGAACTGAACAAGAAGATGGATCAAACAAGAAGATGGATCAAACACAAGATCAGTTAGCAAGGTTGTCTGCTGCAACTTCTCACTCAATAAGGCTTCCAGAAGTGGATGAAGCCAAAAAGGGGGAGAAGACTAAGGAACCAGAAACTGAAGTTGCTACAAGAGAAAATCCTGAAGCTGAAAAGCCTATACAAAGACCAGGAAAAGAAATCTTTCAGGAGTTCTCATCATCAAAGGCTCAAGAGGAAACTGCTGATCCTATTATTCAAACTGCTGAAGACAATCCTTCAGTAGTTGTGAGTCCAGTTAAACCATCAGCAGTTTCACCTCCAAAACCAACATCAGAAGTTTCTAAGGCACCTGATAAAGAACCTGCTTCCATTCCTATGCCAACAACAACTTCCACAACTGTTTTAAACCCTACTCCCATTGCCATGTCTAAAGAACTACTGGAGAAGAGTTTGAAAGAGGCTGCAAAGAAGGCTAAGGAAGACAAAGTATGGAACAGCCTGGAAACAAGAGATGATCTGAACTTTCAAGAAAAACTAATCAAGTATCAAGAAAAGCTTGATGAGCTTGAGGCTGAAGAGAGAGCACTTGAAGCTGTTGCAGAAGAAGACAAAAGGGCACAGCTGATCACTTTTATTACAAAGAACTCCAAATCCAAACAAGTTGCTCTCAAAAGACTCTCAACTGAAGAACTCACAAGAAGAGCTCAAATGCTATCTGATAGGTTAGCAACAGAGAATGAGAGAAAAGCCAAGAAAGCAGAGATTGTAGATGAATTAGTGGCAAATGGCTATGGTTCAAAGGCCTCAGTCTCAAAATGGAAAGAACAAACACTATATGAGACTTACAAGAAATACAAGGCCAGCAAAGCTGCAGAGCCAGAAAGATTTGAAACTCATGAAGTCCAACCAACTTCAATTATCAAAAGATCTTCTGGTGCACTAAGAAAGCCTGCCACAAAGAGAAAAGCAGAGGGAGAACCCATTGTGAAGACTGATTTCAAGATGGTACTCTTGGAAGGAAATCAGTTAGTGCATGGAGACTTTGATGTAGAAGAAAAACCCCTCCTTACACAATTCAGAGACAAGGCTACTTATGCTTATCAGTTACAACAATCCATTCAAGAGAAGTCACATACAAGAGTTGTAACAGAACATCACTTGCCCAACATGCCTATTCAAAGTGGTGTTGAACTTCAAGGTAGTCAAGAATCTCACCTGAGAGTCACTGAAATTGAAGACATTCCACAATCATCCTCAGGTTTACCTAAGGAAACAGTCTTGGTTTCCTATGCCTCTGACTTTGACAGGTCAAAGGTAAACATAATTAAATGGTCATTTACTGATTCCAACTCAGTACTAGTGACCAGGAGAGATCGTTCAAGTAAGGTCTACAAAAACTCAAAGGAGTTGAGTGTTCTATCTTCCAAAGACCTTCTCACAATTCAACATCTTACACCTGAATTGGGATCTCTCACTGAGCAACAAAGATGTACTCTTACTACCCGGATGACAGCAGAAATCTGGAGGATATTAGAAGAGAGAAAGAATCAACAATAAAGATTGGATAAGGTTTTGGCTTCATCAATCCAGGGGGAGATTGTTGGGACAAAGAGGATTGAAGAAACCACCTTTTGATAACCTTAGTCCAAATTCATATTCTGCTTAAGTATAGAAAGAACTGCTGAAGAAGAAAGAAGAAGTACTGAAGAACAAAATCACAAAGTACTGAAGAGTAACTCATCAGAAGTTCTGAAGTCTAACCAGACACTACACTGAAGAACTACTGAAGACAAACTACTCATCAGCAGTTTGTCACTCATCAGCACTTTGTCATCAGAAGCTTCTAACCGACTGAAGACATCAGCAGTTTATTATTATATTGTTTTGTTAAAGTCTTGATTTCAAGTTTCAATGTACAGGCTGTTGTAGGCTTATCTTAGCATAATATCTTTGTTAAATATCTTAGATTACTTCAGACAACAGTTTAGTATGTTGGTCTATAAATAGATGAGTTTGTTCATCTATTTTAGACATTTGATATTTTGTAATTCCTTTGATCTAAATTGAAATCCTTCGGGCTTTGAACTTATAATCCATTTCACATCTGAGAAACATAAATTGCTTTACTGCTTTATACTTGAACTGTATTTATTGTTTCTCATTTATTATTCAGTCAAGGGGGAGTAATAACTCCTCTTAAAAGTGATCTTTTAATGTTTAAACACTTGTTATTCCGCTGCTCATTAACTCTTATATAAATCTGATACACATAAGTGTTGTTACAAGAGGCCATTGATCCAGATGTGAAATGGATTATAAGTTCAAAGCCTGAAGGATTTCAATTTAGATCAAAGGAATTACAAAATATCACATGTCTAAAATAGATGAACAAACTCATCTATTTATAGACCAACATACTAAACTGTTGTCTGAAGTAATCTAAGATATTTAACAAAGATATTATGCTAAGATAAGCCTACAACAGCCTGTACATTGAAACTTGAAATCAAGACTTTAACAAAACAATATAATAATAAACTGTTGATGTCTTCAGTCGGTTAGAAGCTTCTGATGACAAAGTGCTGATGAGTGACAAACTGCTGATGAGTAGTTTGTCTTCAGTAGTTCTTCAGTGTAGTGTCTGGTTAGACTTCAGAACTTCTGATGAGTTACTCTTCAGTACTTTGTGATTTTGTTCTTCAGTACTTCTTCTTTCTTCTTCAGCAGTTCTTTCTATAGTTAAGCAGAATATGAATTTGGACTAAGGTTATCAAAAGGTGGTTTCTTCAATCCTCTTTGTCCCAACAAGATCCTTGATCTTTAAAACCAAATGTCATGTTTCAAATCTCTGGCTAACTGGAATAATCTGATCTAAGCTTATTTAATATTTACTATCTAACGATTTTTCTTTATATACAAAACCAATTTTGAAAATAAAATCCTCCCATCCATAGGAACAATATTTAGTCTCTAAATTCTCCAACGACACTTACTTATTTTCAACTTGTTCAAAATTTTACAATATTTGGCATATACCACAATCATGTTTTCTCTAATACACTTGATTCTAACATTTGATTCAAACCTCACGATTTACACTACTAAATAATCTCCTTACTATTTGTGCCTCCTTGGAAACCTGTAAAATAAACCCTTTACTAACTATTTTCACGTTCACTATCTTTCATAACCTTGATGAAACCTTGTGTTCTTCATCATCCTCGCAAGAACTAAATTCATATTTTTTACCTTCTTGAACATGAACTTGATCCCTATGATAACCAAACTATTGAAAACTTGATTGTTCGTCGCATCAAACTTGACTCTTAGTTATACATAAGGATTTAATTATCTACCTGAACATTTGATTAGTCATGATACTTGAAAGCATGGAATATAAACTATTTGCTATAAACACACCTAGAGTCATTAACCTTGTCTAGGGCAACTCTATTACAACTCGCATGCTATACTTGATACTTGATGCATTTGCAAACTTGCTTACATGTATTTATTATCAACTTGCAACTTATGTGTTAAATCAAAAACAATTGTTACACTTAATCAAACAACTGGTAGAGGATGAAGTACTTGCTCAATAGTTAGTAGAGTACCTAATAACCTGCTCAACGATTGGTAGAGGTCATCATGCCTGCTCAACAGTTGGTAGAGGTTCTAATAGCCTGCTCAACGACTGGTAGAGGCTATCGCACCTGCTCAACAATCGGTAGAGGTTCCTACTCACTGACTGGTAGAGGTCTTTTTCCTGCTCGACAGTTGGACTTATTTTAGGATACATCATACATGTAATGTGATATAAAGATTTATTAGACTCATTGATACAAAGAGTCAATTACAAGGTTACTATCTGTTTTACATGTGTGTTTAGAGTCATAGGACACAAAACCCTAATGTAAGGTAAATTAGTGATTGCGGTCCGGAACGTAATCCTGAATTTATAGGTACCTTAAGGTGGTGTGAAATTCTATAAAGGTTTTTCGGTAGATAATCAATTATAGCCTCTAGTTACCTAGTAGTTCATTTAGTCTTTCTATAGTCAATCAACTCATGCATTTCTTTTAGGATTCCTAAAACTTAAGTTTAGCGTTTTTGCTAGATTCTTATTCTCCTTATATTTCAGACGAACCTAATCCAACCTTTAAACGCATACATATCAAACCTCTTATCCAAATTATTCGAAACAGATTATTCTATTACCTATAAATTCATGTAGTGCCTTAAATCACAGTTGCCCTAATTTATATCCAATCACCCTCAACCCTGTGTTTTTAATAACTTCGGGACGAAGTTTCCAAAAGTAGGGGAGACTGTAACATCGCATATTTTACCCAATTTTTTAAAAAAAAATGTTTGCTTTGAACAATATATGTTTTATACACCTTATACTAATAATTATTTGGTAAAAATCGTTGAACCTCGACGTTTTGGCATGTTTTAAAAATATTTCGTAACATTTTAACCTTGTCTTAGTATACTGTATCTATCTATATAATAATTGAGGTTAACTTGGGTTTAATGGAGCCCTTAGAGAGTGTTTGAGCTATCCATATTGTATATGGAGCTCCAACTAATTGACTATAAATACTCTTTTCTAAACATAATATCTACACTACATTCTTCCATCATACTCTCTAACAAATCTTCCAACTAACATTCATCCTTCTTCTTCTTTTGCATTCTTGATTCTAGGTATGTATTCTATTTGAAACATACCATCTCACATCCATATTTTTTTTTGCATTATTGATTATGTTCGATATGTAAATGGTTAGTGTGTACTGTCCGATTCAAGTGAGTGATTTTAGCATTCTTCATTCTAAAAACACATGATAATTTTTTTTATTCATTCTTTAATCTTCCTTCGAACAGTCGGCCGATTCAAGTGGATGATTTTATTGTATAAATCGGCTTATACCAGAGAAGGCAGAAATATTTATTTGTTACTTTCTTGCTTTACTCCATGTTATAGACTTATAACATTGGAAGCAGATTTATTATGTTATTACTTTGTTGCTTTACCTCTAACGTTTGGATTTTTTCTCATTTGATTCATAAATCAATCTCGGTATTTATATTACAAACTGGATAGATTTTGAATAATTAGTTTGTTTCGAATCAGATATACAAAAAAATTAGTTGATTTCGTTTTTTGTATTTATAATCCATAAATCAACATCGGTATTTATAAAAACAAAGTGGATAGATTTTGAAGAATTAATTGATTTCGATATCATATACAAAGATTTGTATCTGTCCATTTTTCGATAATGAAATGAAAATCCGAAAAATATCGTGATTGTGAACTTACATGTTTCAAGTTTAAAAAGTATTCCAACATAATGATTTATTTTATCGTTGATTTTTTTTATTCGTTTTTTTCTGATGGATTAAAGTGGTTTTCGGGTCAAATGTACAATTTTTATATTAGGTTTATGGGTTGATTTAACATATTCGTTTTTCATTTGGAGAACAGGATTCCATCAGAAGAAAGAAACTCGATTATGGCTTATCACAAGGGTGACCAATTCTTTAAGGTGATTCATGATCCTTCCGCAAAAGTTTTAGTATGAATCTTATTTTCATCTAAATATGGCTTCTTCTATTTTTTGTTTTATATTAAAATTTATTATTTCTTTTTTTAATGCTGTTTTTTACGTGTTCATCCAGACATTCCCATTATATCTATTTAGTATGTGTAATTGTTTTCTTAAGGTTTACTGTCATTGGATGGGATGATTTGCTTGAATTAGAAGATATTTCTGTTGATGACTATTGCGTCTTCAAATGGTGTTCAGACCAACAAAGGCTGTTTGTTACCAAGGTTGACACACAAGAAGTTATTGATTTATGAATTTAAATTTCGTAACATTCAATGTATTTATTATTTATTTGCTTATAAAGATTTTCAATCAATTCGTTAATTATACCATTTATTGTGTCAATTGACTTCCTTATATAACGAATTTGACTAACATTTACTTGTAACGAATTTTACTGTTAAATGTAGAATCACAAAATTTACGTCCATTAACAATGAATGCCATAATCAAAATTAATGAATTCATTGAATTTGAATTGACTTTCTTATAACAAATTTGACTTCCTTGTAAAGTTAATTTTTCAATGAATTCGAAATATATACCATTGATTGTGTGAATTGACTTCCTAATATTTTGAATTTGACTTTGACTTCCTTATAACGAATTTGACTTTTAAATATAGATATAACAATTATAGCATTGATTATAAATAATTGAATTTGACTTCCTTATAAAGATTTTGACTTCTTATAAATATGTATCTAAATTTATATGGTATATATAAGGATATAAATATAGATATATAATTATACCATTGATTGTAAATTGATTAAATTTAATTTGAAGTTGACTGCCTTATAAATTTCTAATTTTACTTTGACTTGGTTATAAATTTCGAATTTGGAATTTAATAGGAATTTTCGCATTAAACAACCATTCCACTAATTACACTAGGTGTCACTCCATTAATTATATAAATTCCATTTAGTGAATATAATTGAATATGAATCAAATGTATTTATTATTGATTTTGAGTTTGACTTTCATTAATTGCAGACGTTGTAATTCATAACATTCTTATAAATTCCATTAATTGCATAAAACAACCATTCAATTCAATATAAATTGAACGTGAATCAAATGGTATCGATAATTATGTTTGACTAATCGCATAAGGAAAAATTCGAATGTGATGTACTAATTCTACTCATTAATTTAAGTTGTCGAATCTGACTTTCACTTACTTGTAAATTTTGAATTTTAAAACGAATATGAATTTTGCATAAAACAACTATTCCAATAATTACACACGGTGTAATTTCATTAATTTCACAAATTCCATTAATTGAATATGAATCAAATGTATTTATTATTTATTTTGAGTTTGACTTCCATTAATTACACACGGTGTAAAATGAAACTTTCATATAAATTACATTAATTGTATAAAACAACCATTCAATTAAATATGAAATTAATATTAATCAAATTGTATCCATAATTATGTTTGACCAATCGCATACATAAACATCGTAATGTGATGGAATAGTTCTACTCCTTAATTTAAGTTTTCGATCAAATGTATGAAAAGTTGTTTCATAAATCATCTAAATCCGGTATAATACCATTTGAATTTTTCGGATCAAATGTACAAACAATTGGTTTCTGGCTATTATTCGGTTCAAATTTGGTAATCTAATGTTATGTTTCAATTTGAAAATGAAGTCAATCTAATTTTATGTAACGAATGTGATCTCCTAATTATACTCCATAATTTTGTCTGACCAATTGCATACTTAAACATGCGAATTTTAAGTCATAATTCTACTCCATATAAATTAAATTAATTGTATAAAACAACCATTCAAATAAATATGAAATTAATACTAATCAAATTGTATCCATAATTATGTTTGACCAATGGCATACATAAACATCCGAATGTGATGGAATAGTTATACTCCTTAATTTAAGTTTTCGGATCAAGTGTATGAAAAGTGGTTTCATAAATCATCTAAATCCGGTATAATACCATTTGAATTTTTCCGATCAAATGTACAAACAATTGGTTTCTGGCTATTATTCGGATCAAATTCGGTAATCTAATGTTATGTTTCAATTTCAAAATGAAGTCAATCTAATTTTATGTAACGAATGTGATCTCCTAATTATACTCCATAATTATTTCTGACCAATTTCATACTTAAACATGCGAATTTGAAGTCCTAATTCTACTCCATATTTGAAAGTAGTGCATCTATTTTGATAACTTTAAAAAACCATTCATACAATTATGCTAATGCTAATTTCACTCCACCATTACATCCATTCCTTATCGATCGAATAGCTATAAAAACGTCAAATCACCATTCATACGATTATGCTACCACACATTTCTTGCACTTTGATTAATCGCATACATATATTCTTAGGTGATTTACTCTTTCTCATATTTAGATACATAACCGTTATTTTTTCTATTTGTTATGTTTCAATACATTAGATAGATGTTTGGCATGCATTCTGTTCAATCAATCGCATGGATGTATGTTGCCATACATTCGATGTATAGCTACCCCCTATAACAAACATTATTCTTATGCTGTCTACAGTTTGTTTCGAAAGTACTAATTTGAATTTAACCTTTTTTTAACAGTCAAAAAGATCAATGGCTGCCGTAGAAGCAAACGAGTTTACAATGGTTAACCAAATTCATGTCAACCGAAACGATGTGGCTTTAAAGCTAAAGATTATTCGGGTTTGGCGTCAACCCGATCGTCGCAATCCTAATGATGTCTACTCAATTGAAATGATCCTATGTGACGAAAATGTAAATATCAACTACAAGTTTTTATTAAAGCCTTTTATTTGGATATTTCATTATTAACTTTACACTATTTAATATTTTTCGACTACAAATTTGCTTATAGTCGTACATTAAAAACGTCAATTCTTTACGCACATAGTTATATTGTTTTTTTTTATAATTAACAGGGTGACAGGATTCAAGCGAATGTATTTAAGCGGTTGTTTTTTAGATTTGAGAGGTTTTTGTTGGAAAATGCTTCTCTTATTATAAGAAATCTAGGAGTTGGGCTCAATTCTTCTAAGTACAAGTATGCTCCAAACCCAAACAAACTGTGCTTGAATATGAGCACTCAAGTTTCCGATTATGCTGGTTTCCAAGGGCCAGATTTTCGGTTCTCTTTTGTGCCCTATCAAAGAATTCTGGATAAGGAGGTTGATGAATATGTTACAATAGGTATATTTCATCAATATCTCCTTTTTTTTCATTACAACGAAACCATAATAATATTGTTTGGTTTGATGTTTCATTAATGTTTCTTTTATATTTGATTTTAGATGTTATCAGACATGTTAACAAGTTCTTCAACAATGATGATAAAGATAAAAAGGTTGTCGCTGATAAGAAGACGTTAACCATGGAAATCCAAGATATCGAGTATGTATTGTTTTTATTTTTTGCATTTTATACAAACTGCAAATAACGGTGGTATATAGTTTGTTTTTTATACTAAAATAATTTTAACTTTTTGAAGGGGTTTGAACATCTATGTAACATTGTGGGATAGTTATGCCATGGAGATGTCAAAATATGTTGCAACTCATCAAATGGAGAAAGAATTTATAATAATACTGTAGTTTGGCCGTTTGAAGTTTTATAATGGCTGTTTACTGTTATTAAATATTTAGATTTATATTTTGATTATATTTGTATTATAAATTATATTTATACTTCTATAGTTTCTTATTATTATTATTTAGATTTTTTTCTAATATTTGTTTTATATAGGAAAACCGTATGTTTCTAATTCTTTTAGAGATCGCGTTAGTCGACTGTTCATTAATGGGGATATTGAAGATATTAACCGGTACAAAACAAGGTAGCCACTATTATGTTTTTCAATACGAATTACAATATCTTAAACGTGTAATCTATCTATATAATAATTGAGGTTAACTTGGGTTGAATGAAGGCTTTTGAGAGTGTCCACGTCACCCTCCAACTTAGTTATTTGGTAAAATGGAGCTCCGACTACACCCGACTTCTTTCAAACCCTAACATGCCTCAAACACCAGCCTCAACTGTGTTCTTCTCTTTTCTCTTTACAACACTTACACCTTCAACAATCAAAGGCCCACACCCTGATCTAATCCTTCAACTATGTTCTTCTCTTTTCTATGTTCTTCCATCGCAAGGTAGCTTTTCGATTTGGCTGATGTTTTTGCTTAGGTTTTTAAATATGATTTTCTTGTCAATCGGCTATCTCTGTTTAATTTTGATAATATATTCTAATCGATTTTTGCTTTTACACATCAGTTTCTGACTCTTTTCTTTCATCTACGTGAGTTTATGTGCATTTCAGGTAACGATTCTTACATTGCGCCGCATCTATTATAATATCATGATTTCATCGATTTATTGTATACTCGATTTCGTCTTCAGGTAAATCGAATGAATATATATGATTTTCGTCATACAATCGTTGATGGCTTGGATTTTTACAGATATGCGTTTCAGTTTAGGGTTTATATGTATAGATGAATTCTCAATTTAGGCTTTCGGTTTTAGGGTTTCAATTTAAATACACATATGTTTCAGATCTGTTTTGCTAGATTGTTATGTTTTTAGATCTATCATTATTTTAAGATTTATAGTTGTATTATCTATTATTGATTATATATATACACACGCACATACATATCGGGTCATCTTTTCAGCCCTTTTTTGGCTGGTTCAATGGATAAATGTTCAGACCTATTTATGATTTTCTTTCTATATATCCGTTGGAATTAGAGTTTGGTGTTTTAAAGATGTGTTTCCATGAATTCGTTATTGGATTATCCATTAATGTTTTCTGATGTTGTTTACGGTGTTTTAATCCGGGGTTGTCCGTTAATTTTTCTGATGTTGTTTATATATGTGCAATCCTTATTGGATTATAGTTAACTGTTGATTTTGACTGATGTTATACATAGATTTGTTGTTCGGTTTAGCATATTATTGATTTATATATACGTTGTTTGGTATATCATGAAGAATAAATGTTCATATTTGTTGAAAGCTTTTGGCCTTCAAACTAACATAGAATACTTGAATGAATAACAGCCTTGAATGGATAGTGTTGTTCATTCACTTTCGTCTACATATGATTTTTAATGCTTTATTTTGATTGTATAGTCCATGTTTTGTCACTTTGATTTTCAATATAGCGATTGTTATCAGAGTTGCAGGTCATAGGTTGCTCAATGTGGGTTTCAGAGTATTTCTTCTTGAAAGAAGTTGGGCTACGGATGAAAGTACTCTAAAGGTTTTATCTGATTACCTATAGTCTACTAGCTACTATATATATATATTGTTGTTTTGTGTAGTTTATTGCTGTCAAAACAACTCTGATTTCTATAATTAATTGTTGTCAAATTGGTTTGGTTTTATGCATATATAACTGTCAAAACAATGCATACTTTTTGCAGTTATCTGCTAGCAAATTAGTACAATTTTTAGGCATATAGAGCTGTCAAAAAGTGCAGTTTATTGCTGTCAATTTAGTGCAGTTGTTAATCATATAGAGCTCTTAACAATTGCAGATTTTTGCAGTTCATTGTAGTTTATTTCTTATGGGTATGGTTTCCATAGCTAATAAACGATTCTCTTTCTTTAAATGTGTCTCAGGCTTCAATTGGTTCACCGATTGCTACAATTAACCTTTTCATGCTTCATAATCTGATAAGGTATGGTGTCTGTTTCTAGATTTTGACTCCATATTTGGTGAATTGTGATTGTGAATTATGTTTTTGTTAAAAAAGGAAGTTATAGAGGGGCATAAAGATGTACATATTTTGAAGATGCTTAGGTTTTTATTAATCGTAACGTAATTAGATGTTTTAGATATGCATTCATATATGTGTTGTTATTTGTATTATGATATACTTTTACATATTTTTGATTCATATTCGCTTATGTTTTTCGATTAGATGTTTTCATATATGTTTTTCGATTAGATGTTTTCATAAGTAAGTTTGTTCTCTTTATTATTGTCTGTGTATGACTTTGTGTTTCAGTTATATGAATATGCCTTTTGATGACATGTTTTATAAATATTTAAAACTATTTATATATAAAAAAATTGGTCGACAAAACGTGTTACGGGTCAACCTGACAACCTGTAAAATTTTTACTCATTTTGAACCATTATCTAACCTTAGTTTGCCCTGTTTACCTAATATATAGTCCTTGGGATGTGTCTCTTTTCGCTTTTTTAACAGAAAGTCTTGATAATTTATTCAAGTTTGCGTGTATACACATGTATATAACATAGCAAATGGCATCCAAGGGGAAGTGGGAACTTTGAATTTTGTTGGTATGTGTCTAAAACAGTTCTAAATGGACATAAAAGTATATTTATACGTAGTGTAGAACCAACATCTGTTTCCATGATAAAACACACTTGAAGCTCTAACTTTGCTGCAAACATTATTCGACATGTGAAAAATCAACTATCAACGAGCAAGAGTTGGAAGATTTTGATTGAAGTAATGAAAATGGGCCATTGGTTGAAGTTCGTTAAGCCCCAACTAAATGATAAGTGTTCTATGCTTAAGCTTAGTTATGATTATAATATAGATATTACCCTTACCCAAATGATGTAATGTGTGATATTGGTTGAAGTTCGTTAAGCCCCAACTAAATGATAAGTGTACTATGCTTAAGCTTAGTTATGATTAGAATATAGATATTACCCAAATGATGTAATGTGTGATATTGTGATAGTATGCTATGTAGTTTGCAGTTGTCAAATTAAACTTTACTTACTCAATATATCCATCATTTCGTTACATTAAACTGTTAGATGACATTTTGCATTTAACATCAAAAATCATACATATTGCATTATCAAACATTTAGTAACCGAAACAAATCGATAATACAATTCTTATTTTCCTACTTTTTTTCATTTTATTTTCGGGTGAACCGTGGGTCCCCACGGGACTCTAACCTAGTATATAATATATAGTTTATATATAATATGCTTCAAAAAAAAATAAAATGGTTGAACCGGGAGTTGAACCCGCGTCCAACCCCTTTCAAAAACATGCATAAACCACTAAGCCAACCTGGCATTTTTGATAATATTCTGAAATAAATAGACTTAACCCTTTCCCTTGATTATCTTTTTTCCCCAAGTCAAAGACCCAAAGTCAACACCCACTTTCCAAATCCACAATTAACATCAATTGACGCGTGATTGGGCTGATTATGGCAATGATCTAGACGGATTGGAGAACAAGCAAGCAATCCTCGTCATTGACAGCTTTCAATTAACCCAAATCATTCCTATTATAAGCGATTTTACGCGTTTGTAATTTAAAGTTTAGTCAAACTTCTCAATTCGTTGATTCTTATGTAATACTATAAATTGGACCCCTCCTAACAATCTATGGGTGCCGAAAATTCATTCCCCACTTTCAATTCTTATGCTCGTGTGATTTAT
The DNA here is from genome assembly GCA_032199755.1 of Ambrosia artemisiifolia. Classification (NCBI taxonomy): domain Eukaryota; kingdom Viridiplantae; phylum Streptophyta; class Magnoliopsida; order Asterales; family Asteraceae; genus Ambrosia; species Ambrosia artemisiifolia. Next base: position 27,520,461 of record CM063524.1, on the reverse strand, counting down.
CGTGCAAAAATCAAGAGGTTTGACTCTCGCTTTGACTCGCGATTTTGAAGCTTAAACATTCGATATGAATCAATTCTTTATTCTAATACATTAATCGGCCCTTGACGATCATTAACCCCATACTTAATTAAACTATAACAACGTAATTAGTGCGATTGTAAATTTAGGGTTCTAAGAGTTGTTTGGGGAAGATGATGCGAGTTAGATACAACGTAAAATTAATTCTGAAACAAACTAAAACAATCATCTGATGTAGATCAGATGGTTGTGTGTCTGTTGTGCAATACAGTGGTCTTGGGTTCGAACCCAGGCTACCACGTTTTTTTTCTGTTTTAAAAGGAATTCATATTATAAGTAAAACACACCATATAAGCAATTGAATCTGTGTTTAACTCGTTCTCAGGGTCTAGACCAGATGGTCTAGGCTTGTGACTTAGGGTGCGAACCGGCCAAGGGCCCAGGTTCGAATCCCATAAGCAGCGAATATTTTTTTTTAAAACCCTTCTATTTGTATATTTTAACTATTAATCTTTTAAAATAGTTTTTAAATACCAAAAGTGGTTTATAAATCCTACAAAAATTATTCTAATTCATTCTGATGATAAATTTTATTATCCAACTTTTAGTTTTTCAAAAATTATTTATTTAATATATATTATAAATATTACAAGTTTATTCATTTATAATTTCAAAATTTTATAAAAATATCAAAACGACTTTATAAAATCCCAAAAAAATTATTTTAAACTTATAAATCAATGAGCATCTCAGAAATAAATTTTATTTCAGAAAAATCATTTATTTAATATTTTTAATCGATTTTTTTATTTTAATCATAAATAAATCATAAGAAATTCATTTTTTATTATTTTTACATCAAAATTTCACATATATTATTATTAATCATTTAGATCAGAAACATAATTTTTTTGATTCGAAATTTATAAATTTTAATATTTTTAAATATTAAGTCTATATTTTGGCAAATAAGTATTAATATATAAATATTCATTAATTAAGAAAATAATTTTATAAAAATTATTTTCACATTTATAACATTAAAATACAACCACCTTTAATCAAGATTTTACAAAAGTATTTTTATTTATTTATTTTATAATTTCTTCTATTTATTAGTGCATTAACAATTTATCTAAATTAACAATTAAACAATCATCAATCCCCAAATTAGGAACCCTAGAATACCTGTAGACTAGAAAACTTAGACTTATTTTAGTGCTTTGAACTTAGGGTAATACTTGGAATTGTTTGTGCCACATTTAGACTATTTCAAAGGATTCAAGACTTGTGCTAAGGTGAGTTTACATAGCCCATTTTTCCTTTTCACTATTTTGGGGTGAAACATGTTACAACATCAATTTACAATTCAACATAAGTGTCTATGTGTTATTCTATGTTGCATTATGTCTTAAACATTACTAGGGTAAGCACAATTATTCTAGCATAATCATTAACATTGATCAGCCGACGATATACAATGATAGATCTATTGGACTGACAACCCCACCCGGATACGTGTACCTCCTACATAGGTAGCGTGGGTGATTGTTATCGAACATATAACAAAATCGAGTGAACCATATGCGTATGGGATGGACCACAATATTCTAGTCACAAGGTTTGATTACGCACTCGATTTACCTGATAGTTTTGTTTTCACATATGGACTAGACTTGCCATGACACTCGAATTGTACAAGTTTTTATCCAGTATTCAAACCTATGTAATTCTCACCAACATTTGTTGACCCAAAATATTTTCAAAACTTAACATGTTTCAGGTTATAGCTTGCTTGAAGATTAGAGTTAATGCTTGAAGATGTGTATCTAGTATTTTTCATTTTGATGTACAAATTATTTTAGAACAAATTGTATGTAATTCATGTAATCAATTAATGAAACTTATTATTTACCATGAGCTACTGAACAATCGTCAATATGTGACATCCCAATGTTTCCGCCATTGGTTGGGGTGTTACAGCTAGTGGCTGAACACCTCATGGGCATATGGTCTTGGTACCGTAATTTCGTTTGATAGGGTTGCCAAAATCTGAGGTTTCGGGTCGTTATGTTAATTGTTATCCGGGGTATCTTGATTGATCTTTTGTCGTATTAATTTACGGACCTAGATTCAATCAAGATATTTGCTAAAAGAGCTAATATGCCAAATCGTAAAGTTACCGAATTGAGGAACTTAATGTATAATAATGATCAAAGATCATTTAATGCATCGTATCACATCTATGATGAAAATCATGATTGATATCAACGTCACCTGGTACGTATGCACATGTTACTTTGTAGCATTGATTTGCTGACCTGTACACCCCTGTGCTATGTATCTTGTAATATAACGGATAACATTTGGCATAATCACGCGTTACGACGAAGCTTTGTGCAAATCCCTTGATACGGGAGTATGTCGTGTGCGTGGGAACAATAAGCTTGATAGTTTTAATAAAGCTATTTGCGTATCATTTTAAAGCACTGCATAATGCTCTGCATGTGAGCTTATGTGGATAACAATATCAGCCATTGCCTAATCACACATTGTCTTTACTGATAATAAATATTAAGGATCAACGGTGTGATCAGATTTCTCAAAAACTGATATGATCCTCTTACCGGTAATCACAAAATGTTTACTGCTTTAACTTTTCATTTTTTGCAAAAATATATAGAAACTCAAAAAGATTTTTGGTGTGTTTTAGCATAAATTTCAGAAAATCCAAAATTTTTACATTCTTGTGTTATTTTTGATAACTGATGGTGATTGATGGTCATTTTCTGATGTTTGACAGACTAATTTGAGTTTTGTATCATAAAAATGCTAAATGATGTATGTTTGAAGGTTTAAATGCTTGAAAATGATAAAACGAGATTCGAATTTGAGTTTTGGTAAAATTTTCAGAAATCCAAATCTGTCACACCCTCAAAATTTCCACTTGCGGAGTTCTACCGCGAGGCGTGCGACACACCGGGATCCAAGTCAACGGTCACAATAAACAACGCTATATGATAAAATGCGTAAAATAAAAACATTAAGTTTCATAATATAAACCAACAGCGGAAGCTTTTTAAAATCTTGATTACAACTTAAACAACGTGACTGAAGTCTGAAATTACTGAAAACATGAAACTAGAATCCTAGACGCCAAGTGAGACTCCGTGCGCCTAAGTCCGATGCTGCTACCTTAACGACCTGAGAAAAACATGCTAAAAACGTCAACATATAATGCTGGTGAGTTCACAGGTTTTTGTGAGAAGCAACTTAGTTAGTTTCAAAGAATATTCCAAAGTAGACCAAACCATAAGTAAACCGACCAAAAGAATACTACTCAAAGAATGCCAACCAAAATGAATACCTGTCGCTACTACGATTGGAAAACCATTACTGGACTCGAATACATGAATACAAGAATACTCTAAGAGACAACATGCACCCGTCCGACCTCCAGTTGACGAGTGGGGCCGGTCACGCCCAAATAGGTCTATCCATATTTCCCCCGTTGTGCAACCACCGCACATTCATGGTTTTTCCCGGGACTTTAACAAATCGTATAGCAACCCAAAAGAATACCCCAATACATAAAGAATTCAAGAATACCAGTAAGTAATACCGTATTGTAACCAATTGTAAGTTTTACCAATATGAATACTTAGTAAATCATAGGTTATATGAATACCAAAATGTAGTTTGACACATCTTTTGTGAAAACGTAAGTTGACACACGTTTAAAGAATACAAGTAGACAACATGTTTTCTCCCCCGAAAGCAAAACCAGTAAGAAGTGGGGCCGTGAACTCACCTTAGATTGCGTTCTTCTTAATAAACCACAGACATTGCAAATGACAGCCCTAGTATCGGCAACCTATCATCGAATGCATATGAGTACCCGAACCATTGCCCCGCAGGTGAAATAGTCCCCAAGTGTCCAGACCATGACCAAGTACGTTTTGAAAACACGTTTGACTGTTATTTTGACCACACATACAAGACCCGACGTCCCATTGGTGACCCGACGACTCATGTGTTAGCTAAGAATGAGAAATCATGTAATCACAAGCAAACATGCACCTAATACGCATAACAGTCCACCAAAGTCAACATATTGTTCATATATCGCATATACGATTCCACACGTGTATTACCAGGTTATCGGACATTCCACAAGGTTCCTAGCATGTTCCTAGGTGTCATTTCATGTTCGGGGTGTCAAACTATGCTTAAATCAGCTAATAACGTGATTAGACATTAAACATGCTATTAGGAAAGTCAACTAGCAATTAGGATGGTTAACCAGACAATTAGGATGGTCAACTAGCAATTAGGATGGTCAACTAGCCCATTAGGATGGTCAACTAGCCATTATAAGGATGGTCAACTAGCCATTAGGATGGTCAACTAGCCATTAGGATGGTCAACTAGCCATTAGGATGCTAATTGGCTGATACATCAGGCGATTAGGGGTCTACTCGCCCCTAACCTTTCCTACTCGTCCCTGCATCAGGCGATTAGGATTCCTAATCGCCCCCTGCAGGGCTGTGTCACTTTTTCGCGCGTTTAACCCTCCAAATCAGATCCGAAACATGTGTAAACAGCCAATATCAATCATAACACATTAACAAACATATTTCAAGCAAATTCCCTAAGTTATCATCATTCTAACAGTCCCGAATGCAAGCGTTTTCCCAAAATATCATATTCATCATGTAAACATCACATCATCATATAAAACTTACCCTAAATAGCAAATGTCCAGATTTCATCACGTAACAACGTTGTCCGATAATATCCTACTGCTCTAGCATCATCCTAATGCAAACCCTAACATCATACAATCCACAACACACCTCATAACATCCTTAATCATTCAAAACCATTCAAATGGGTCAAAACATCAAACATCAACAACACACAACCAAAACCATCCAAACTCCTAGAACATCATCATACTAACTCATAACAGCCATAAACACCTTAATAACACAAGAACAATCATGTTTCAACCATAAAAATCCTACCTTTAATCACATATAACACATATAACATGCATAAAGGTTTGGGTTTGTTTAAAAACGGTTTTTAATGGATTTTCAAAGACAAAAACATTTAGAAGTCAGGTCTGGACTTTTAGGGAACAAAACATAATCATTTAAAGGTTTGGGGATGAAGAACACACCTTGGATTTAGGAGAAAATGATGGGTAAAGCTTGGAAATGGTTGTTTTGATGTAAAAACGAGTTCCAGAGGGTGTTTGTGAGTTGGGATAGGTTATGGGACGGCTAGGATTGCACAAATGGTGTTTTAGAGGTCAAGGGTGGTATTTATAGTCGTTTCTAGTCGTCAAGTGCAGTATGGGCGATTATGCAGCCTTATCAGGCGATTAGCAGCCCTAATCGCTAGTAACCACTAGCGATTAGCCCTAATCGCCCCCTACGCTTGCCCAATCGCCCCCTAAGCCCCCATAATCGCCCTCCTGTAGGCGATTAGGGCTCCCTAATCGCCTGCAGGGTCTGGGTTTGGGTATTTGGCGCGTTAAACCCTATTTTAACATATGTTAACACGTTTTCACATACCGACAAGTCACATAATGATTATAAACACATAATTCATGAAAACAAACACGTTCACACTCGTTCACCAATTCCCGGGACTCGAGACTTGCGTGTGTGCGTTAAATCCCGGTGATTCTACAAATCACCAATCCTTGAACACACGCTTATGGACCGACTCCCAATGACCCCGAGGACCATTGTAATGACTCCTGATGATTCCTGGAACCATCCCCAAGACTCAACTGACTCAGTCAGACTCCCAATGATTACCTGAATCACTGTAACGACTCCCGATGGTTCATAGAACCATCAACACACGCATGACTCGCTAAGGTAGACTTATTGATTCCTTAAGGATTGTTAACCGAAGTTTGCCGGGTGTCACATCATCCCCCTGTTAAAAGAATTTTTGTCCCGAAAATTGCCCGAAACCGAAAAGGAAACGAAGAGAAAAGAAAAATTTTTCCGGTTGCCACATCATCCCCCTGTTAAAAGAGATCTCGTCCCGAGATCTGCTTCGCTTTAACAGTAACGAGTGTTACCCAAGCACGCACCTAAGCGACAGATGAAGTTCCCTAGATTCCATCTAGTCCCTTTGATCCCACAAGAACCCCGGCCCACACGTGAACCGTAACGAATTCAAAAGACGAGAAGAATCACACGCACGCGCAACGCTACACGAGACTCTAAATGAAACGAAAACCCCAACTAAGGACAATCAAAATGGATAGCGCGAAACGAATGCTACAACTGGACATAAGACTAATCAGCCCCGATCGAAGACACGCTGAAGACCCTTGTGATCGGTATAAACGACGCTCCAGGTACCGTCCAAGTAGTATCCCCAGGCCTCCGATCTCACGCGACGAATCCCCACATTACTCTTAACGGACACGAAACATCTAATGGCGCAGAATTCAAAATGAAACCAAAGCATAGCGACTCGCAAGGAAAGAACATACCGGTAGAAACATCAGCATCCGTCTGGTTCTCCCTTGCACCAATGACATCAGCACGAGCAGCTCGACCGCCACCTTCAATGTTTCCACCACCACCTACAGCCCTAGCTTCAGCTTGATTCAACTCTGGGCAGTCCTTCTTAAGATGCCCCGATTGACCACAACGAAAACACCAATTACTCTGCTCTGGTTTAGGGCAGGTACGCTTGACATGCCCCAACTCGCCACAATTAAAGCAACCCTGATTTCCCCGTCGAACGGGAACAGCAATGATAGCCCGAACCGGCCGAAGAGTCGCCCTACAATCCTTAGCTAGATGACCATTCCGATGGCAACGATTACAACGAAACGTATCACAATTCCCAACATGATAGTACCCACACTGGTTGCACTTGGGGTTCTTCCCCACGTACCCACTCTGCTTCTGCCCTGAATCTGACCCTGAAGCTTCAAGCCTCCTCACCTGCTGAGGCTGAACTGATGCTGACCTCTTTCCAACATTATCCCATTTCCTTTTGTTGTTCTCACTCGCACCAAAGATGTGGGGCTCGCGCTCCATGAACACCTTGAAAGTACACACCTGCTGACCAAGAGGAGGCGGCGGTGGAGGAGGTTGTTGATTGTCGACGTTCCCACGTAGGCCATGCTGAGCGGACTGGAAGGTAGCAAGAGCAATGGACACCTGTTGCTGGATCAAATTGCTCAGCTCTTCTCGGGTTATGTTGATGTTTTCACTACCCTCGCCACCATTACGAATACCACGATCACCAGACATCTTCTGCCGAAACAAGAATAAGAACAAAACACTCGGATCTATCACCAACGCATAACCACAAGAATCAAAAGGAGACAAGGATTGGGTTCAAGCATGACCATTGATCCAAACACGAAATTCACCAGGTCTTCCATGCATTTCAACTTATGATTTCGTGTGCATCCGAAATGATAAATTGCTCTACATGGTCCTCTAGGTGTGCTTCGAGTCTGAACTTCAAGTCACCCGATACCCACAAATCAAAAGAAATAACCAACTCAAGAGAATCCCCCAAGTGACCCATCACTTAGAGGTGTACACCACGCTTAATCCCAAAGGGAATGATAGAGCAAAGATAGGAATAACCAAAGATGAGATGGGCAATCTGATACAGTGTGATGAGGATACCGACACCCCGACAAGGTTAGTATGTTTACCAAAAGACTCGACTCATATGTATGTGACCGTCTAGTGTGTGCGAGACTCGGCTATAGACTAGACTCTACATGCAGTCCTAGTTCACTATAACAATTGACTCTGATACCAATCTGTCACACCCTCAAAATTTCCACTTGCGGAGTTCTACCGCGAGGCGTGCGACACACCAGGATCCAAGTCAACGGTCACAATAAACAACGCTATATGATAAAATGCGTAAAATAAAAACATTAAGTTTCATATTATAAACCAACAGCGGAAGCTTTTTATAATCTTGATTGCAACTTAAACAACGTGACTGAAGTCTGAAATTACTGAAAACATGAAACTAGAATCCTAGACGCCAAGTGAGACTCTGTGCGCCTAAGTCCGATGCTGCTACCTTAACGACCTGAGAAAAACATGCTAAAAACGTCAACATATAATGCTGGTGAGTTCACAGGTTTTTGTGAGAAGCAACTTAGTTAGTTTCAAAGAATATTCCAAAGTAGACCAAACCATAAGTAAACCGACCAAAAGAATACTACTCAAAGAATGCCAACCAAAATGAATACTTGTCGCTACTACGATTGGAAAACCATTACTGGACTCGAATACATGAGTACAAGAATACAAGAATACTACCTGCCCGAATACAAGAATACAAGAATACTCTAAGAGACAACATGCACCCGTCCGACCTCCAGTCGACGAGTGGGGCCGGTCACGCCCAAATAGATCTATCCATATTTCCCCCGTTGTGCAACAACCGCACATTCATGGTTTTCCCCGGGACTTTAACAAATCGTATAGCAACCCAAAAGAATACCCCAATACATAAAGAATTCAAGAATACCAGTAAGTAATACCGTATTGTAACCAACGACTACCTTGTAAGTTTTACCAATATGAATACTTAGTAAATCATAGGTTTTATGAATACCACAATGTAGTTTGACACATCTTTTGTGAAAACGTAAGTTGACACACGTTTAAAGAATACAAGTAGACAGCATGTTTTCTCCCCCGAAAGCAAAACCAGTAAGAAGTGGGGCCGTGAACTCACCTTAGATTGCGTTCTTCTTAATAAACCACAGACAATGCAAATGACAGCCCTAGTATCGGCAACCTATCATCGAATGCATATGAGTACCCGAACCATTGCCCCGCAGGTCAAATAGTCCCCAAGTGTCCAGACCATGACCAAGTACGTTTTGAAAACACGTTTGACTGTTACTTTGACCACACATACAAGACCCGACGTCCCATTGGTGACCCGACGACTCACGTTGTAAGACCCACAAAACCGGTGTCAAACAGTTGGATTAAGATTCTCAAATATCCAAAAACACGAGTAAATTTTTCTTTTGAAAGAGTATGTTTGAATCAAAGTGTACGCAGCGGAAAATCAATTAAAATACGATATACAAAACACATGAAATTATTTATTCAATTGTAACTCGAATTTATAATTTATCACGTGTAAAAAAAAGTTGTCATCAACTAGAAATGCCTTCAATTGCCAGGTAGCTTCTCGCATCGCCAAGCAGTCATCCATCCATCCCTCTATTAACCTGATATCAATCTAACGTGTATGCAAAAGTCAGCTACGCTGAGTGAGTTCAAGTTTTATAGATTTATATAAACGAGTATTTTGTCAAAATAAGAATTAACAAAATACCTCAACCTCAGAGTTAACAATAAGCGCAATCCGCTAATTTGTTTTTCCCCAACCAAAACAAAAATCAAAGTCTAGGTTAGGCGAAATCCGCCTATTTATCTCAAAACTTTAATTAACATTAATAAATATTATAAGCGCATACCGCCTATAAACACAAAGTACAATCAAGTCTATCTAAGCGCTTTCCGCTTGCTAGACTTAAACCAAAACCAATAATCAAAGCAGGCACATCCCACTTCCTGTCATAGCTAGGTTATAATATTAGAGCAGGCATATCCCACCTCTAATAACACAAAAGAAATATAATATGTAACAACCATGACTCAAAACCAAGACTAGAGATCAGAACAGGCATATCCCACTTCCGTCATAGCTCAGTTCGACATATCAGGTAGCCATCAAACATAGTCTACTTATATATAAAATAACACAAATAACCTAAACAAGTAACAATCAAGACAAAGTCTGATCTCACAAGAAAGGTTACAAATATGTGGCCAAGACATTAAGCGCATTTCGCTTATTAAATAAAACTTAAGCCACACTTTAATCAAAACAACAGTCTATAACTTTATATGTAATAACACATATAACTCAAACCGTTTAATAGCACATTAGGCATAAACTATGTGACAACCATAGCAAAAACTATAACATAAATCAGAGCAGGCCTATCCCACTTCTAATAACACATAAGACAAACTATGTGACAACCACGACAAACTATGCCATAAATCAGAGCAGGCCTATCCCACTTCTAATGACACATATAACTCAAACCATATAATAACGCATTAGACGCATTCCGTCCATTTACGTTTTATAAAAAAAATATGTATGAGCTAATATGTATTTCGATCGCACACAAAAAATATTTATAACTTGATAAAGATATTTTGTGACTTCATAAAAATAATGGTTTAGCATGCACGTCAGCCCAAAAACATTTAGAAAAATGATAACTAAAAGAGTGGGCGCAAGAACTCACTAGTTGCAGAGCTTTCATTTCATGAGTAGACTGCTTCTAACCGCGACTCGTCTCGTACGAACCTTGTCACCAAACATCGAGTCCGAGTCACACACAAAGAATATGGTCACGAACCAAGTCCTATTGCACACCTACGTCCAATTTTTTTCCCTAGTGCTTCATGCTAGTCACCACAATATCATCCTCATGCATCGTTGTCTTTAAACCACAACAAAAACTGTTCAGATAATTCCATACCTACACATACCCATGAGTGAACCAAATAATCATTTCATCATCATCACTAATCATCACTTCCATCGTAAAGTCCCATGCACACAAACAAATTTATGTCATGTGCACCTATTGTTTAGTACTTTATTGTTTTTTTTTTTGTCTGATTACTAAAGAACTTCATCATCTTCCTCGTTATAATACCATGAAGCCATCAAGCTAGAACCATGCGAATATTACCATTATGATCAACTCCATCGGTTCCCATCATTGCCATCTCCACCGACAACTACCATCACCATCGCTACCTTCATTTGCCAACATCACCATCACCGAAACCCTTGTACCTACACCATACAGTATCAATCGGAAAGTTACCTCGAATCAATACGGGATCGCCAAGCGCACCGCGAACCACCATCGTTGGACTCGAAAACAGCCATCACCGCTGCCATTGCTTGGACTGGCTACATCACTTGCCTGACATCGGCGTCCACTTCCGATTGCTTGCTCTCTTTCTCGCTAGGTTGAATACTGACGGCAGCCTCATGGCTTTTGAGTCTAGGTTTCTTTTTATCATAATGTATTTATAATATCCAAAGTTACGCTTAGGCCCCTCGATCTTAATGAGATGATGACTTGCTCCCAAAGTTATTAAATTCTATTTAACGATAATGACATTCGGGCCCTTCTAATATAAAGCCAAGACGTCCACTCGTCAAACCCGATTGGATATCGGTTGACTACTTTTCGGGATGTTACAAGTCTACCCCCCTTAAAAGAGGATTCGTCCCCGAATCCTGCACATCTAAAATAATACGCATTCACCATACAGACTTTCAACCCTGCGCAAAATCCGATCACCAAACGTCGCGGAAAATCATAATCGAACCATGGAACACCTAGCGCCAATGTGCCACCAACATGGCTACCTTTCCATTTACTCGCGCAAGAATCATGCACGTTACATTTTGACATCCGCAACTTCAGTCATGGAAACACACAACGGTCCAAACAACATGCGCATATCTTTCGCAAAGGCATACCGCCTCAAAACATCATACACGCCTTATCTACGATACGTTGCTAAGACTCTAATAACAATAGGCAAAACATTATCACATATCCTATCACTAGGAAATTAATAACTGAGGCATACATTACCACTTAAAGCACTAGTCTTAACGAAGACCATTTTCATAACTATACCTCAGCTCATACACATTCATTCTAGTGAATCATAAAGGACTCACTTACTGGTGATCGAAACCACCCAAGGCAGAACCTCCGCATAAACATCTTAGGTAATCATTTAAAGCTTTGGAGTAACAGTAGACCGCCAATAACGTTGATTAAGTGTTATTGATTGTCCGTGCCACCTCCTGAGTTCTAAACATTACCCAACATGGTTATAACAATATTCTACCTCAAAATGTAAAGGCTTTAACCCCCACATATTACTTCATGCCATTAAGCATTTAAATGAGAAATACATAGACATACTTCAAAATTAAAGGATTACCTCTTGGCGTGCAGCTACCTATAGTGACATTTCTAGTTTCGGTCTCATTCTCAGTTTAAGTCGAAGCATTGGGATGCCCAGATCTCTTAAACAATTGCTCTGATACCAACTTGTAAGACCCGCAAAACCGGTGTCAAACAGTTGGATTAAGATTCTCAAATATCCAAAAACACGTGTAAATTTTTCTTTTGAAAGAGTATGTTTGAATCAAAGTGTACGCAGCGGAAAATCAATTAAAATACGATATACAAAACACATGAAATTATTTATTCAATTGTAACTCGAATTTATAATTTATCACGTGTAAAAAAAAGTTGTCATCAACTAGAAATGCCTTCAATTGCCAGGTAGCTTCTCGCATCGCCAAGCAGTCATCCATCCATCCCTCTATTAGACTGCTTCTAACCGTGACTCGTCTCGTACGAACCTTGTCACCAAACATCGAGTCCGAGTCACACAAAAATAATATGGTCACGAACCAAGTTCTATTGCACACCTACGTCCAATTTTTTTCCCTAGTGCTTCATGCTAGTCACCACAATATCATCCTCATGCATCGTTGTCTTTAAACCACAACAAAAACTGTTCAGATAATTCCATACCTACACATACCCATGAGTGAACCAGATAATCATTTCATCATCATCACTAATCATCACTTCCATCGTAAAGTCCCATGCACACAAACAAATTTATGTCATGTGCACCTATTGTTTAGTACTTTACATCATCTTCCTCGTTATAATACCATGAAGCCATCAAGCTAGAACCATGCGAATATTACCATTATGATCAACTCCATCGGTTCCCATCATTGCCATCTCCACCGACAACTACCATCACCATCGCTACCTTCATTTGCCAACATCACCATCACCGAAACCCTTGTACCTACACCATACAGTATCAATCGGAAAGTTACCTCGAATCAATACGGGATCGCCAAGCGCACCGCGAACCACCATCGTTGGACTCGAAAACAGCCATCACCGCTGCCATTGCTTGGACTGGCTACATCACTTGCCCGACATCGGCGTCCACTTCCGATTGCTTGCTCTCTTTCTCGCTAGGTTGAATACTGACGGCAGCCTCATGGCTTTTGAGTCTAGGTTTCTTTTTATCATAATGTATTTATAATATCCAAAGTTACGCTTAGGCCCCTCGATCTTAATGAGATGATGACTTGCTCCCAAAGTTATTAAATTCTATTTAACGATAATGACATTCGGGCCCTTCTAATATAAAGCCAAGACGTCCACTCGTCAAACCCGATTGGATATCGGTTGACTACTTTTCGGGATGTTACACACGTGTTAGCTAAGAATGAGAAATCATGTAATCACAAGCAAACATGCACCTAATACGCATAACAGTCCACCAAAGTCAACATATTGTTCATATATCGCATATACGAGTCCACACGTGTATTACCGGGTTATCGGACATTCCACAAGGTTCCTAGCATGTTCCTAGGTGTCATTTCATGTTCGGGGTGTCAAACTATGCTTAAATCAGCTAATCACGTGATTAGACATTAAACATGCAATTAGGAAAGTCAACTAGCAATTAGGATGGTCAACCAGACAATTAGGATGGTCAACTAGCAATTAGGATGGTCAACTAGCCATTAGGATGGTCAACTAGCCATTAGGATGGTCAACTAGCCATTAGGATGGTCAACTAGCCATTAGGATGGTCAACTAGCCATTAGGATGGTCAACTAGCGATTAGGGGTCTACTCGCCCCTAACCTTTCCTACTCGTCCCTGCATCAAGCGATTAGGATTCCTAATCGCCCCCTGCAGAGCTGTGTCACTTTTTCGCGCGTTTAACCCTCCAAATCAGATCCGAAACATGTGTAAACACCCAATATCAATCATAACACATTAACAAACATATTTCAAGCAAAACCCCTAAGTTATCATCATTCTAACAGTCCCGAATGCAAGCGTTTTCCCATAATAACATATTCATCATGTAAACATCACATCATCATGTAAAACTTACCCTAAATAGCAAATATCCAGATTTCATCACGTAACAACGTTGTCCGATAATATCCTACTGCTCTAGCATCATCCTAATGCAAACCCTAACATCATACAATCCACAACACACCTCATAACATGATGGGTAAAGCTTGGAAATGGTTGTTTTGATGTAAAAATGAGTTCTAGAGAGTGTTTGTGAGTTGGGATAGGTTATGGGACAGCTAGGGTTGCACAAATGGTGTTTTAGAGGTCAAGGGTGGTATTTATAGGCGTTTATAGTCGTCAAGTGCAGTATGGGCGATTATGCAGCCTTATCAAGCGATTAGCAGCCCTAATCGCTAGTAACCACTAGCGATTAGCCCTAATCGCCGCCTAAGCTTGCCCAATCGCCCCCTAAGCCCCCATAATCGCCCTCCTGTAGGCGATTAGGGCTCCCTAATCGCCTGCAGGGTCTGGGTTTGGGTATTTGGGGCGTTAAACCCCATTTTAACATATGTTAACACGTTTTCACATACCGACAAGTCACATAATGATTATAAACACATAATTCATGAAAACAAACACGTTCACACTCGTTCACCAATTCTCGGGACTCGGGACTTGCGTGTGTGCGTTAAATCCCGGTGATTCTACAAATCACCAATCCTTGAACACACGCTTATGGACCGACTCCCAATGACCCCGAGGACCATTGTAATGACTCCCGATGATTCCCGGAACCATCCCCAAGACTCAACTGACTCAGTCAGACTCCCAATGATTACCTGAATCACTGTAACGACTCCCGATGGTTCATAGAACCATCAACACACGCATGACTCGCAAAGGTAGACTTATTGATTCCTTAAGGATTGTTAACCGAAGTTTGCCGGGTGTCACATCCAAATCCACGTTCGCCCTTTCGGTGGGTCGAAGGTGAGTTTGTGTCTTTATTTGAACCTTCTACTGAGGTCGAATGAGAGTGTTTGAGTTATTTTTCTTCATTCGAGCCATCTGGTTTCTTTCGAGCCTTTAACTAGGGTTAAAAGAAGGTTAGATCTTCTCATTCGAACCAATGTCAGGGTCGAAGGCGAGTCCTATATATATGTTATCAGCCTCATTCGAACCCTATCAAAATTTTCAAAAATTTTACTCTTAACCAGACCTTGTTGATTTTGTTTTTCTCATCATTCTATCTTGTTCCTTGTTGAATACTGATCAATTTGATCCTATAATTACAGGTAAATATCAAGTTTTCAGGCCAGAATCATCGAAAGAAGTTTCAAACCCTAACTTGATTAATCAGTGTCTTTAAACGTTGAATGGACATAAATTGATTACTTATTAACCATTATCGATGATTTTAGGGGGAGAAGGAACCAAAATCCAGTGATAAAACATGTTATTAAATCTAATTGATTATTTGAATCCTATAAACCCTAGATTTTGGAATAAAACCATTGATAATAGTTTAATAAGATCAATTGATTGATGATAAGTGTTAATCGGCCATATTAGGGTCTTAATGAACAAAAATCTGATGTTTACCTAGGCTGAATTGAGATTTGGATAATTCAAATTATAACGGTCGAAGATGATTGTTTGAGGTCGAATGTAGAAATTGAGGTCGAATGAAACATTTGTTCACCTGTTTTTCTCATTCGAACCCCCAATAGGGTCGAATGAAGGAAGTTTTGTCCAAATTTTCAAATTGTCCGATTTTGATAAATTTTCATGTTTATTGTTTTGCAGATTACAATGGCTGAACAATAAAACCCAGAAAAGGAAGTATCTGTTCAAGAGCAACCAGAAGAACCCAAGTAATTATTATTTGAGCCAGTACACAATTGCTGTGCTTTTATTGGCGAAGTGAAGCAAAATGTTGAATTCCCTGGGATTGTAGATTTCCTACAAGGATGCAGAGTTATCTACGCTCTTGCTACAACAAAGACAATTTACAAGGATCATCATGTTAACTTTTGGGAGAAAGCTGTGATTAGTTACTGGGATTGAAAATCAGCAATTCAAAGCGATATTCACGGAAATCTTGTGTTGGTTACTGAAGATGATATTCGGGAAGCTTTATAATTGAGAGATTCTCCTACCGATCCTACTAAGTTATCTTGGATAGAACAGAGGAAGTGTTTCCTCAAAATGAAGTATAATGCTCCAATTACTGATGGATTACTTCATAAGGCAAAACTGTGTCCACAATTCAAGTATTTACTACATGTGATTCTGCATGTGTTTGGACCAGTTAGAGGTGGTTATGATGTGCTGAGGAAGAGCTTGAGTTCACTAGTTGTTGCTTTAATCTTGAACAAGCCATTTAATGTTTTTGGAATGATTTTTGGACACATGATGGAAGTCTTGAAGGGATTAAAGACTGACAAGTTTCTTATGTACCCAAGATTCCTTCAGATGGTATTTGATAACAAGTATCCTGACTTGAAGAAAGATCCAAAGCAGATTGTATATCAAAGTCATATGAATCTCAGTACTTTGAGCAGAATGAAAGGTAACAAAGGTGTTTCTAAAGATCAAAGACCTCCATTTAAGAATTTATTTGGACATCTGATTAATCCAAATTATAAAGATCCAGGTCAAAACGAAGCAAGGAATGAGGATAGTATTTCTGATTCTGATAGCCCTTTATTTCCTGTAGACAAAGATGCTAAAAGGAAACATCAACTGATTAATAAAGGTGCTAAGTCCGGTAAAGGAAAGGCAAAGCTTGTTGTAGATAAACCTAAGAAACCAAAAGTTGTAAAGAAGAAGGGAAAAGCAAAAACGATGTTGGTTAATGAAGAGTCTACTGATTCAGAAGAGACTCAAGACGAAGAAGAATGGGATTCAGGAAATGAAACTGTCAAGACCACTAAACGCAAGGCCACTGTAATTGATGAGATTGAGAGTTTGAACAAAGCAATTGAAGAACAGGAACAGAGTCCACCAGCTGTAGATGAAGAAGAGTTGAATCTGACAATTGATAATCTTGATTTTGGAGGATCTCCTGTGGCAGGTGAGAAGATAAAGAAAGCCAAGTTTAAAACCATGGCAAAGAGAGAATCCAAAGAAAAAGAGAGACAGAGAGGTTGAATTGTTAGTTGCTGGAAAGAAGGTACCAGTGACTGGAAGTTCTAGTGCTACAACACCCGTGGCATCCCTAGTGGCAAAGAAGAAAAAGAAAGTTGTTCTGGAAACTACTGTGAATGCAGCTCCTGAAGACTTTTCTAGTACTTTGGAAAATGTGTTACAACAGTTCCAAAAGAAGACAAAACCCGTTACACCACCAATTGCTGAATCATCTACACCATAGGTTGCTATTTCAAATGAGGTTATGGAAGCAGTGAATAAGCAGATAGCAGATATAATGAAAGCCTTCAACAAGCAATAAGATGAGATAAAACAGATGAGGAAAGATGAACAGACTACATTGCATATTGTTCTATCCTCTAAGGCTAATCAAGACGAGTTGGAAGCGAAGTTGAATGAGCTTCAAGAAGAAAACAAGATGTTATTAGCTCGTGGTAAAAGAAATACAAGAAGGATCAAGTACTTGCAGCTTGAAAACACGAAGATCAAAGCTGATAACAAAGAAATGAAGAAGTTTCTTGATGATTTGTATTCAAAGGCACCTCAATTGAAGGGTACAAAGGAAAAAGATAAGGAGGATGATGAACAGAAGATTGACTATGAGATATCTGATGAAGAGGAAGGTGATGATGATGAATTTGATGACTCATCAGATGATGATGATGCTGGTGATAAGAGTGGTGGAAAGAAAGATGATAAAGGTGATGATGATGAGAGTTCTGATGAAGATGATGATGATAATCAGGATGCTGACAAGTATAGCTATTAGAAGAGAGATACAGATAAAGGTGAACAGGTGAATCAAGTCCCAAAAAGGCACCTGGTGAAAATGTTGATGATGATAGCATATTCTAGACAAAGAAGATTAGAGCTTTGTTAGATGAAGATAAAAACTCGTATCGTCAGATGTTGAAGCAAAATGTTTGGACGATTGAACTGAATGGAAAGTTTCCTGAGGGTTTTGAATCTGATGATATGAAGTATGAGCTGGAATATAATGATCCTGATCTAGAGGATGGAGAAGTATGTGCTGCAATTTCTAACGAGATTTTGGAAGGTTTGGCAAAGCAGATCGGGAAGTCTCTAGAAGATATTATGAATGAAAACGAGATTCCAAATATTCAAGAAAAAGATGCAGGCACACATTCTGATGATAAAGAAACTCCAGAGTTTGTAGGGAATGAGATTGAGGATATTACTCATGAAGAATATCCTGAATACTTCAAAGAGAAAGAGAATGTGGTGATACCTGAGATCAATGAAGAAACACTTACTGAAGCTGAGAAACTTGCTGAGAAAAAGAGTAAGAAGATTATTGATGAAGTGTTTGAAAATGATGCTAATCAGAAACCTAATTTTCAACAATCAGATGATTTGAAAGAGTTGTTGAAGAATTTGAAAGAGTAAGAGGCTAACAGACCCAAAATAGAAGTGCAAGGAGGTTTCTACAGATATCATAATCAATTGTTTAAAGGAAGAGCCTTAGGTTGGAGGTATCTTACACAATTACGGTGCATAGGGGTGAAATGGGAGAAGGGAATTCTGTACTTCTACAGATTCCATGATATTAAAACCCTGCCATATTAGGCTGTACGAGATATTTGTAGACACACTATGAGCAGTGCTTCTGCACATAATGATGTTGTTGGATGGTTTGCAGACAAAATGTCTTGGGAGAGCAGAACGAAGTGGAAGATGTTCATGCCTCAGTATCCAAAAAGAAAAGTTCACAAGGAAATTGATCTGGTTACTGGACGGAATAAGGTGACTTTGAAGTATAAACCTCCAGTTGTGATGAAACGGATTCCATTGATGCCTATTCAACAGCATTTCGGCAAAGAGTTTATGATTTGGTACTATGATTGGAGAACAGCTGAAGCTATAATCTTGTTGAAGGATAAAAGAGGTGAATTCAAGAAGATACACATCTTTGACCCAATGTGGCTCATCAATTGCTCATATGAAGACATTATCATGCTTTATAACAATCCAATTTTCTGTGAAGAGAAAGATAGAGAGCAAGCGATGAAGTATCATAAAGGTGTGTGTTTTTGTTTTGCCTGGGATGTCAACGCGGGGTGTGACTTTAAGAAAAAGCTGGGAAAGTATATGAAAGTGAGTGAATTGAAGAAAAGTTCAACGAAACGTAAACTAGAACCGGAGATGAGCAAACAACAGAAAAAGATTCTTCGAAATCAAACTAATGAACAAGACAATGGATCAAGAACGTCTACAATCAAAGCAATAGTTAAGGGGGAGTTTGTAAGTGCATGGAATGTGACTTATTGCGTTTGATTGTCAGTATTGTGTTTTTGGTAGATTTATGGTGAAGAACATACCCATTCGACCTGTCGAGGGGTCGAAGGAAGCTTTTATGTTGTCGGAGGTAGACTTTGAAGAAGAATAGTTGGATCGAGCTAGAGTGAAGGTCGAAGGTGCTCATTCGACCTGAACGGGGGGTCGAATGTGCATAAGTATAAATATGTTAAGTTTTATTTTGATGAGAATAGTTGGTCATTTTGCATAGAGTATTGTGTGTGTGTTCTCTCTGAGTTCTGGAAAGTTCTAGTTTAGTCATATTTTATTGTAAAAACTATATAACAAGATTATTCAACATGTTTATTAATGAAATGATTATTGAAAAGGTATTTGATTGTGTTCTGATTTGATCTTTATTATATTGCATACGATCTAGGGTTTCCGCACCCGGATTGTTCCATTTCTATGACCATCTAGTCGTATTTGTTAAAACCGATCCTGAACAAAACTTGAACTAAATTTCGGGTCAAAATTCCTTACAACTTGGGGATGATGTGGCATCTGGTAACCACACACACATTTTTACGCTTGCTTCACGGTTTACTTGCTGAATTTCAGGATGGAATTCTTTTCAACTTGGGGATGATGTGATACCCCGCAATTTCAGGTTAGCACTTTAACTGAATTCTAGTTAACTTGCATGTGCATACGTGACTAAACACTTGTCTAGGGTTAGTTAGGAAGGTCTTTCTATACGTTATAGGGTAATAACATATGTTATATGATAATAACGTACGTTACATTATAATAAGGTGAGTTATTATTATAACACACACATGAGACTTGTATCCCGAACATTGGTGATTTGTCAAACATACATGGTCATATGTGTAATTGAATGATGATGAATGTGAATTATTGCTTAATAAATTATAGTTACGTTAATCCTGCGAGTTATGTGACCTTGTGATTGCTATGTAATTAATATGTTACGGAATGTCTAAAACCATAGTTTTTATGTAATTTAGTGGGAATAATATTATTTGGATTATTCACGGGGCTAAGTCTTATTAACAGGTTCGTTTACAAAAAAAGGCCACATAAGCCCGTTGTTTAGGCCCAGAGTCAAATCCTGGCTTAATATATTTATAAAAGTTCTTTTATGGAACCCTAACCCTAAACCACTTTCGGACGTGAGCATCCCCAATGCCATCCTCTCTCAATTTCAATCAAACAATCAATCTTCTTGTTAATCCAAGTTGTGTAGGGGGGAACCTTCAATCCTTGAGGATTTCTTGCTTAGGAAGGTATAATTTTTTATAAGTTTTACAGTGATACATGATGTTTTGAAACGCTTTACAAAAACCCTAGAAACCCTATGTGTATAAATCACATGTGCGTGTTAATATGTGAATTCTTGGATGTTTTGTATGAAAGTTTATGAGGATTGATTTAGGGAATCATAAGTAGGGTTTTGTAAGGTGAAAAATATGGATTCAAACATGATAATATGAGATGATTTTGTGATATAGGCGATTATGGAAGATTAGGGATTATAGATAACTTGTTGTGCAAGTTTCAATATTTGACAGATTTGTTGTAGTGACTAGCAGGGCTGTTATCTTGATCATAAATTACTTAATTTGATTGTTGATTGATGCTATAAGAAAAGACTTTAGTTTAAAAGTCTGTAACAATCGGTACGGTTCCCGAATGGAGGAATGAGAACGGTATAACATATATGATCATGCTACAGACTCAGATAAATGATACGAAGATAATTGGCGCTATTCGGACTCACGAATCAAAAACTAGATAGAGATTCATACACAAGAAAAGACTCTAGTTTAAAAGCTGGTGACTATCAATACGATTGGCGGTTTAGGGACCCGGATGGAGGAACGAGAAGGCCATTAGATATCTGATCATGCTACAGACTCAGAGAAAGAATAGGAAGCCAAATTGACGGTAATCGGACTCACGGAGCGACAACTACATAGACATTCATACACAAGAAAAGACTCCAGTTTAAAAGCCTATAAATATCGGTACAGTTGGAGTTCTAGGGACTCGGATGGAGGAATGCGAAGGGCATAAAATATCTGATCATGCTACAGACTCAGGTAAATGATACGAAGCTAATAGGACGGTAATCGGACTCACAAAGCGACAATTATGTTGAGATTCGTACACAAGAAAAGACTCATGCATAAAAGGTTGTATTTATCGCTACGGTTGGAGTTATAGGGAGCCAAATGGAGGAACAAGAAGGGCATAAGATATATGATCATGGTATAGACTCAGATAACTTATACGAAGCTAAGAGGATGGCAATCGGACTTGCAGAGAGAAAATTATTTAGAGATTCATACACAAGAAAAGACTCCTGTTTAAAGCCCGTAACTATCGGTACAGTAGAAGTTTAAGGGACTCGAATGGAGGAACAAGAAGGCCATAATATATCTGAACATGCTAAAGACTCAGATAACTGATACAAAGCTAACAGGACGGTAATCGGACTCACGAATCGACAACTACATAGAGATCAAACATAAGAAAAGACTCCAGTTTAAAAATCTGGCCATTAGATATCTAATCATGCCAAAGACTCAGATAAAGAATATGATGCTGAACGGACAATAATCGGACTCACAAAGCGATAATTACGTAGAGATTCGTACACAAGAAGAGACTCTTGCTTAAAAGGTTGTAACTATCAGTACGTTTGGAGTTATATGGACTCAAACGGAGAAACGAGAAGGACATTTGATATTTGATCTTTCAAAAGACTTAGATAATGGATACGAAGCTGACGGTATGATAATTGGACACATGATGTGACAATTACATAGAGATTCATACACCTGAAAGGACTCCAGTTTAAAAGCCTATAACTATTGATGCGGTTGTAGTTTTTGGGACCCGAATGGAAGAATCAGAAGGCGATAAAATATATAATCATGCTAGAGACTCCGATAAATGATAAGAAGCTAAAAGGAGGGTAATCAGACTCGTGGGGTGAAAATTATGTAGATATTCATACACAAGAAAAGACTCCTATTTAAAAGACCCTAACTATTGGTACGGTAGGAGTTTTAGGGACCCGGATGGAGGAACAAGAAGGCCATAAGATATCTGATCATGCTACAGACTCAAATAAATGATACGAAGCTAACATGATGGTAATCGGACTTACGAAGCCAAAAGTATATAACATTCATACAAAAGAAAAGACTCAAGTTTAAATGAGCGTAACTATCAGTATGGTTTGAGTTTTAGGCACCCGAATGGAGGAACGAGAAGGGCATAAGATATCTGATCATGCTACAGACTCAGATAAATGATACGAAGCTAACATGACGACAATCGGACTCACGAGGCAAAAACTATATAGAGATTCATACACAAGAAAAGACTCTAGTTTAAATGCCCGTAACTATCGGTATGGTTTGAATTTTAGGGACCCGAATGGAGGAACGTGTCACACCCCACCAAGGCGGGAACACGGGGATGCAACCATCGAAAGGTTTTCAAGCACAAGGTTCAAGCAACACACATTTATTTTGAAATAGTACCACCATAAATGATGGATATTGTCATAAATTTATTTAAAACGTCATCGTAACATTAGCAAAAGGAGGTATTGTCTAGTACTTATGAACTTGAAATCAAAACATCATATGGTTGACAAAAAACCCATCAAAGTGGTACCACATAGTGCATGCTCGAACGCCTCCCTCAAATCCCTGCGGCCCTCCATTAGTTACCTGAAAAACATGCAGAACGAGTTTTGTCAACAATAATGTTGGTGAGTTCACGGGTTTGAATGTGACAAGTAAAACAAATGTGTAATTCGTGTATGACCAATCATAAGCTAGCTAAGCAAATGATTACTGGGCAAACCATGAGTCCCATAACCAAACCTCTTGACTGTTGTGTCTCGCGCATTGTACACTAAAGACAATGTATGTATAGTAGAATACTAAAACTCTTTTGTATGTAACCGGTTAAAGCGACTAACCAAGAGTGGGGGTGTCAACCCAATAGATCTAGTAAAGTGTTCCATGGCTTTTGATAGCTAATGGTTACAGTAAACGATGTACGAGGACTAATGAGCTCATGAACCAATATGTCTCATGTTCCACATGGCAGTCACGATAGAATATACACACATGGATTGATGCATGTTATTCCCCCGAAATGTAAAATAGCAAAATGGAGCCGTAAAACTCACCTGTTTGAGATGTACGTGGTCTAGTAAAGCCGGAATATGAAGCAACTATCGTCCCGACAGTAATTGCCCTATGATTCATAAGAGCATGGTAAATTGCATGTTCTTGTTGCTTATCATACAATTTGTTCACCCGACATCTATGGACCTTCGTGTTTAGTGTGTATTCAAGTCATGTAATCCCAAATATGTGGTGTTTTTATACAACATGGACCCCACATGGTATCATGGGCTCTAAGTTGACACCCATTTCTTACGTGTGGTCGATTCTTTTTGGAAAACAAAGTGCATTCATATGTTTTATAGCCCTTTTATAAGCCTTTGTGCATTAACACATGCTACGGACCATGCTAACACATGCTAGGTGTTTATAGATGAAGCAATGTCTTATGTTTACATTGAATCCGAATGTTTTAAGGATCCAACTGGCTTGGCATAGACTTGTCAATTCATGGCCGTGAGTTTGTTAAGGTGTTATGAGTGTTTGATGACAAAATTGATTACAAATCATCCATTATAACTCTAACCTTGAATCAGGGATTAAATGGGTTTTACTCAAATAAAACGATCATTAAGAGGTTATTTAGGGTGGGGTTTGACTCATTTATACACAACTCGACATGTAGTGTGGATGTGAGGGTCGACGAATGTTAATAATAAATGACTTGGTGCCGAAAATGCTTGTTAGTTAGGTGATTCTTATAAGTGAAACAATGTGTGTGGTTAGTGTATGTATAGGGCCGGTTCTTAGTGACCAAAGGTTGATGGATGGGGTGAACATGATTGGCCGAAAGTTTAGCAGCTTATTAGAACAAGATGACTTACTTAGAGAGAGGTTGAGGTGAGGCAATGTCGTGTGTTCTTGGCCTTCCTTTCCCTCGGCTTGAGCTTGTCTTGGCCAATGGGTTTCGGGTGTTTGAGAGGGTATTCTTGGCTGCAAGAGATCAAGAGAAAGAAGGGTATCGGGCGAGTTGTTTGAGCGAAACAAAGAGGCCTTTATATAGTGAGTGCAAGAGAGTGGTGACAAAACATTTTGGGTATCCTCCTCATGCTTCGGCTGAGGATAGTGTTAAGGAAGGGATTGCATAAAATGGTGAAAGATCATGAGTTATAGGTTTCTAATCATATTTAGGGAAGGGTTGACTTGATTGGAAGAAGGTTGCATCCTTGTCCTTAGCCGAATGGATGTAAGTGACTCATACATGAGTTGGTTGTCTTGTTGTGCGTTCTAGAATGTTTCATGTCCCATCACTTTCACTTGTTGGGAATTGAGATCGGCCGAATACAAGGAAGGGTATTAGGTTGATAGTGATAGTTCTATGATAAGTTTTGTCCACACATACTTGGATGTTGATGGCTCAAGGTGTCTTAGTTGTGAATTGGAAGGTTCTTGGTGTGTTGGTGAATGTGTTCCGCCGAGAATCAAGAGACAAAGGGGGGTAAGGATCAAGAGTAGAGGTGTAGGTGTAAGGTTTCTATTTTAGTGTAAAGGAATGTTTGTCACATATGGGAACCAATCCTTGTTTAGCAATTGTCTTGTGTCTAGTGGTGGTGCTCTTGGTGGCCGATTGTACACATATACATATATAGGTAAGGATTTTTTTGGATGGAAAGATAGTTACCTAGAGTCATGTGTCTTGTCTTGTGTAAATGATGATCTCAAGCACTAGTATAGGTGTTTATGTCATGTGTTAGCGTGGAAGGTATTCATAGCCGAAAATCATGATGTGTTGGTGTTAGTGTAGTGTTTAGATTCTTGTGTTTGTATTACCAAGTGTGATAGTGATGTATCAAGTCTTTTGATTAATGTTTTGATCCAAACCATGTGAGTTTAGATGTTTTTATAGTAGTTAGCCGAGTGTGTTGTGAATTTGTTGTGTGTACATGATGTAGTTGAGGTCTTGACATGATGATGTGATCACTTATTCTAGTCGTGTACCCTTGTTTGAAAATGAGAGTACATGAACCCTTTCTTGATTCATAAACGTGTGTTAGTGAAAACTTTTCATGTGTTAGGATGAGATACACTTATTGAATGCTTGATGGGTGAATGTTCAGGTGTTGTATGCATAAGCCATGGTTCTTGATGGAGTTTTCAGTATAACTCGTGCTTCACTAGACTGGGGGGGGGGGTGTAGTGTATGTAAAATGTTTAATCATGCACATATAATGAAATACTAAATGAAATGTGTACGAATGTTTACCTGGTTTGTTGACTGTTGTCACAGAACGAGAAGGCCATCAGATATCTAATCATGCTGCAGACTCAGGTAAAGAATATGAAGCCAAACTGACGGAAATTAGACTCACGAAGCAAAAAATAAATAGAGATTTA
The DNA here is from genome assembly GCA_032199755.1 of Ambrosia artemisiifolia. Taxonomy (NCBI): domain Eukaryota; kingdom Viridiplantae; phylum Streptophyta; class Magnoliopsida; order Asterales; family Asteraceae; genus Ambrosia; species Ambrosia artemisiifolia. The sequence continues at coordinate 27,494,458 of CM063524.1, read as the reverse complement.
AACACAAGAAAAGACTCTAGTTTAAAAGCATGTAACTATTGGTACGGTTGAAGTTTTAGGGATCCAAAACGGGGAATGAGATATACAAAAGATATCTAATCATGATACAGACTCAGATATATGATACAAAGCTAACAGTACGGTTATCGGATTTACGAACCGAAAACTACATAAAGAATCATACACAAGAAAAGACTCAAGTCTAAAATCCAGTAACTATCGGTACGGTTGGAGTTGTAGGGACCCGAACGAAGGAATGAGACGGCCATTAGATATCTGATTATGTTACAGACTTTGATAAAGAATATGAAGCTAAACTTATGGTAATCAGACACACGAAGCGACACCGACATAGAGATTGAAACACAAGAAAAGTCTCCGGTTTAAAAGCATGTAATTATCGGTTCAGTTGGAGTTTTAGGGACCCGAGTGGAGGAATGATAAGGGCATAAAATATCTGATCATGATACAGACTAAGATAAATGATACGAAGCTAATAGTATGGTAATCGGACTCACAAAGCGACAACTACATAAAGATTCATACACAAGAAAAGACTCTAGTTTAAAACCGTGTAATTATCAGTTTGGTTGTAGTTTTAGCGACCCGAATGGAGGACCGAGAAGGGCTTAGGATATCTGATCATGCTAGAAACTCAGGTAAAGGATGCGAAGATAACCGGACGGTAAGCTGGCACAAAAATGACAGCCACATAGAGATTCATACTCAAGATAAGTCTCCCGTGTAAAACCATGTAACTATTGGTACGGTTGCAGTTTTAGGGACCCGAACGGAGGAAAGAGAAGGCCAATAGATAAATGTTCATGCTATAGACTCGGATAAATAATATGAAGCTAAACTGATGGTAATCGGACTCACGAAGAAACAACTACATAGAGATTCATACACAAGAAAAGACTCCAGCATAAAAGCCTGTAACTATTGATACGGTTGGAGTTTTACGGACCCGAATGGAGGTATGAGGAGGCCATAAGATATCTAATCATGCTAGAGACTCAGATAATTGATAAGCTTATAGGAGGGTAATCAGACTCGCAGAGTGAAAATTATGTAGAGATTCAAACACAAGAAAATACTCCTGTTTAAAAATCGTGTAACTATCGGTACAGTAGGAGTATTAGTGACACAAATGGAGAAACAAGAAGGCCATAAGATATATTATCAAGATACAGACTCAGATAAATGATATGAAGCTAACAGGATGGTAATCGGACTTATGAAGTGACAACTACATACAGATTCAAAAACAAAAAAAGACTCCTACCTAAAAGTCTATAACTATCAGTACACTTGAAGTTTTAGGAACTAAAACGGAGAAACAAGAATGCCATATGATATCTGATCTAGCAACAGACTCAGATAATGTAGATGCACGTAGTGCGACTAGTGATTGGATATACAAAGTTAACATGTGTTAAAGTTTTGCTGAAGGGTTGAAGGTGGAAACATTATGGGCGAATGTAGAAGAAAGGGGCGAAGGTGAAGACAAAGTGGGCGAAGGTAGAATGGAGCTTGATCAGAAGAACACGTTCGTACCCTGTAGTGGGCGAATGTGGAAGAATTCCACATTCGACCATACTTACTGGGCGAACGTGCAGAGTCTATAAATAGATTTTGTGTATTTGTGAGTTATAGAGAGTTTTAGTTTGAGTGTGTGTTCAGCTCAGGTTCCAGGTGTGATTGAGAAAGTGTTTAAGTGTTCTAGATTAACGTGTGTGTGATTGTAATTGAATATTTGAAAAGGTTAATCTATGAAAAAGCTTTGAAAATGATATTGATTGTGTTTTAATTAGAGTTTTATCAGTTTGTTCAGAACTAGGGTTTCCGCACCTGGTTTTGTGACTTGTATGATCAATTAATCCTGTTTTAGTCAAAATCTTTCGCTTACAAAGTGGTATCAGAGCCATACGGATCATACAACAACAAATTTGATAAACTCAGAGCTGATTTGGACCTATTTTTGATCAAAATACATCTGTTTTTGAATGAAAATGGTTTTTGAGTGTTTTTGAATGATTTGAAGTTGATTTTGTTGATAAAATCTAAAATTCCAAGAATTAAAGTTGTTCCAAATCAATTCCGAATCAAAACCTGATTAAGATCATTCAAATCCATAAACTTTTGAAAATCAGAGATCAAAATAACCGTTTTTCAAAGTGTAACCGTTTTTCAGAACTGAAATGGGCGAACCTGGATTGTAGTGGGCGAACCTGACTATTTTTGGGCGAAAGTGAGTTGTTTTTGGTCGAACCTAGGGTAATTCTGGGCGAACCTGGAAATTTTTGGTTGAATTTTTCACTTTCGGGTAACATTTTCCACATTCGATTGATCGGGCGGGCGAACGTGGAATTATACTGGTCGAGCCTGAGTCATTTCGGGCGAAAGTGGAAAAGGGTGTTAGCTGATTTTACTTTCTGTTGAAATTCTACATTCGGGTGATCTCAATTTGGACGAAAGTGGAATAAAGGGACGAAAGTAGACAAAAAGGGGCGAACCTAGAACTCTGTTTTTGGAAAATTTTCTAAGTGTTGAATTTTTCGAAGTTCGTGATCATGTGGAATTTTCCGACTACCCCGAGACCAGCAACGACACAACCACAACAGCAAGTGATGGACCCATGGACAGTGGCAGCACAAAAGACGAGCACACAGTCTTCGCAACCGATCAACTACATCGCGATGACTAGCTCGATGCCTCAAAGTGTGGCACCTCCAGCACCACAACCTGACTACTGGGGAGTAGCAGCAGCAGTGGTAAATACTCAAACCACAAATGCTATTTCCACACTGATTAATGACTTATCTTCAGGTAGCGGGAATCGGCCACCGAAGCTCATGGAGATGCAAGAATACAATCAGTGGCAGAAAAAGTTCAAAATCCACTTGGAAGGCATGGGAGTGGAGGGTGCAGAGGCATGGAGTATGATTGCTAGAGGATACACACCACCGGTTTTGGAGAACACAGGTGAACTAGTTCCATTGGAGAGTATGTCTGAGGAGGAGAAAAAGAAGTTTGCTGTGGAGAAGAAAGCTTATTCCCAGCTGACACAGGCTATCACAAATGATCTACTGCATCAGTTTGGGACATGTACTACATCTAAGCAACTGTGGGATGTGCTTAAGATTAGGCATGATGGGAATGAGAAGACTAGAAGATTGAGGATGGAAGAGTTACGAAAGGAGTTTGAAAATTTTACTTATATTGGCAATGAAACTTTAAAAGAATTAACTCCTAGATATTGTCATTTGCTAACTGAACTGTCTAGTTATGGTATACAGATTCCTATGACAGATTTGGTGGACAAGTTTGCAGATGCTTTACCACCATACTGGGATCAGCATGTGGAAGTTCTCAAGGAGAAGGATGCATATAAGTTCTGGACTATTAATGAGTTCGTGCAGAAACTGGAGAACAAAGAGCTTGAAGAGAAGAGGAAAGCTAAAAGATCACAGATTCCTCAAAATCCTAGCTTATATTTTGGAGGCGCTTCAGTTCCAGTTAGTAACTCAAGTTCAGGAGGATTAGTGGCACCACATGTTGCTTGTATTTCCAATGTTATGGAATCAACACAACCTACCATCAACTACATTGCACAAACCTCATCCTACTCACAACCATCATATACACCACCACTACCACAACAACAATACAACAATTCCTACATTTCACCGTTCTCTCCAATGCAACAAGCAGCCTTTTATACTGCTAGCCAATCTCAACAACCACCTCAACAAACACAATACATGAACCCAATGAACCAAATTACTCAACCTAATCAACAACCAGTGGTTTTGGAGACTTCTAACTTGGGAAATGTGACGGTTGAAGTTGCTCAGCAACACATTGCACTAGTCTCTGCAATGGTTTCATCTTACAATGGATTAGTTGCTAGTCAAATCGGGAATAATAACCTGACCAATGAAGACTATGCACAGATTGATAAGGAAGAGATGGAATTGATTGATATCCAGTGGGCTTTTGCGAGTATTATGAGAAGAGCAACAGAATTTATTGAGAAGACGGGTAGAACAGATTTGGGAACCTCTCCTAACACAACCTACGGGTTCAATAAGGAGAAGGTTACTTGTTTTAATTGTGGAGGGAAAGGTCACTTTAAAAGGGAATGCACCCAGCCACCAAAACAAGGTAATAGAAACCCATTTAATGCAAGCTACCAGAACCGTCAACAACAAAACCAAAACCAAGTTTCTTACCAAAATAACAACAACTACCAAAACCGTCAAAATAACTCTAACAACAACCAAAACAGACAACCAAACACATCAAACCAGACTCAAAACCAATCACCTACCAACACTAACCGAACAGTCATACCGATTACCACACCTAATGAGACACAACAGAACACCAATCAGAATCAAGCATTGATGATTCAACAAGATGAACGGTTTGATTGGTCGGGATTGCAAATAGGTGTTGAGGAGATTACAACTGGTGGAAATGTGGCTTGTGTTGCTTGCCAGGTTGATATTGAAGAGTCAATGACAGTTGATGAGAAGGAAGAAACTGAAGTTGAAGTAGATGTGTCTGAGGCTGAAATGGAAGTGGTGAATGAACCTGTTGAGGTTAAAGATGAGGAAGCTAATTCTGGAGTGGTGATTGACACTGTTTCTGACGTTCCTGAGGAGTGTGAATCAGTTTACTCAGATTCAGACAGTGAATTGGATACAGAAGCAAGTGTTACATCTCTAGATGATGACATTGATCAGTTGCTAGCAGAAGCTGATTTTCTGATGACGAGGAAGTCGTGCATTGCTGATGATGCTTTCACCAAGATTGACTACTCCAAGTTTTTCGCTGGAAAGGAAGCTCATTTCGCTTTGATGGCCATGACTGATCCGCCAAAACCTGTAAGTTCTGAGTGTAGCACTGATATTACTAGTGATAAATATTGTGGTACGTGTGATAGATTGACAGAGGAGAACAAACAACTCCGTGTTCAACGTGATAGTGCTATCATGAACTGTCAATCTACTCGCAAAGAATTGCATGCTTTTAACAAAGTATTAGATGGCTATAAAAAGGACATTTCCGACTTGAAAAATACTCTTTCATTAAAACAACTTGCAATTAATAACTATATTAATGAAATTGAAAACACCAAGCGTTGATTCAGACTCTGAGAGTGATGATACTGGTTGTAATCAAACTGCTAATGCATGTGAAATTCCAAAAGAAAATCACATCATTACCAATAAACCAGTTTCACCATCTCAACTTGTGCATCCGATGGCAAATGCTCATCGTGAGAAAAAGTCTGAAAAGAATGTGGTTAAGAAAGATCTTGAGAAAAAGGATGTTAAGAATGAACCGTGTGACAAACCAGTCAAGGTGTTTTATCGGATGGAAGGATCCGATAAGATCATCTCTGACGAGGAATTTCCAATCAAAAATGCTAACTATGCTAAAATTGATAAAATCTGGCAAGAAAGCACCATTTGGTTCCCAAAACATGAGAGAACAAATGAGATTCCACCTGCCATTTTAAAGAAATTATTTTTGGATGTTCCTCAAGAACCAAAGGTCCATGTCACAGAGTTCATTAGACCCAAAAACAGAGCTAACGGTTTTCATGAGCCTACTTACTCAAAAGGGCCACTCCCTGAGAGTTTGAGGAATCAACAGTATAATGATCAATATCCTGTTAGATCATTTGCTCAACCGAATGCTCCAAATGTTTTTGAAGAGTACCGTGCATGTTTTAAATGCGGGGAGCGAGGGCATTTACTTGCTCAGTGCCCATATGTAAGGCATAAGAGGCACGAAGTTGAAGTGAGGAATTCCATGAGGAAGCCGATTGATCATTATGTTCCACCACACAGACGAGTTGTTCCTCAACAACAACAGTTTTATAATCAAAACAATTTTTATCAAACGAGGAACAATCGTCCAGTTCAATATGATCGCAGAAATCGGATTGCTATGGAACAATCATGGAGAAAGCCAGTGGTGAACACAACAAATGATAGGCAAAAGGTTCCACCATAACCGATTGTCAAGTCGAATGTTGGACCGAAGTCTGTTAAATCAGATAAGGTAACCAAGAAAGTTTCATTTGCAAACAATGTTCAGAAACCGACTGAGAACCCAAAATCTCAGATTCGCATCTTAAAAAGAACTGAACAATCTTGGACACCCAATGGTTCTCCAGGTGCCTCTACTTCAAAGTCAAATGAGAAAAAGGAAACTGTTTTGAATAATCCTAACAAGATTGATCCAAAACAAAGTGTTAATGAGAATGTTTGTTTGAACAAAGATATTCCAAGACCCAAGACTCAGGCTTGGGTCCCCCGAAAGAACTAACTGATTTACTTTTTGTGTGCAGGGAGCTTCAGCTGGCCCTATTAGCAGTCTTTGGATTGTTGATAGTGGAGCTTCAGGCCACATGACAGGGGATCTTGCGTTGCTGTTCGACGTGAAGAACATCAATGGTGGATATGTTGCATTCGCTGGAAATAAAGGTGGATATATTACTATGGAGGGGAGCGTGAGTAATGGGATAGTGAGCTTTGAGAGGATATCTTATGTAAAGCAGATCGATTATAATCTGTTGAGCGTCAGTCAAATTTGTGATAAACAATTCACTGTGCATTTTGATGACAAATTCTGCTATATTCTCAAACCGGGTTTCCAAATTCCAAAGGAGTGGATAATGTTGAAGGCACCTCGCGTCAACAACCTCTATATTCTTGATATGTCCAAGGCGATGACATCACAGGGGCAAATAACATGTTTTCTATCCAAGGCGACCGAGAAAGAATCGATAATGTGGCACCGAAGAATGGGGCACATTCATCTGAGAAAAATGAATCAACTTGTGAGGAATGGACTTGTCGATGGAGTAAACGTAAAACATTTCCATCTAAACGACAAGTGTGTTAGTTGTAAGAAGGGGAAGCAACACAAACAGTCCCACAAAGTGAAGAAAGTTAACACTGTTGAGATGCCACTTGAGCGATTGCACATGGATCTATTCGGACCGGTCAAGCGCAAAAGTCATCTTGGGGAGCTTTATTGTTTAGTTGTCACTGACGACTACTCAAGATTTTCATGGGTGATGTGTTTGCAGAATAAAAGTGACACCTTTAACAACTTAAAAGTTCTGTTCACTCGATTGGAGAATCTCTACAACGTAAAGATAAAAAGAATTCGGAGTGATAATGGGACGGAGTTCAAAAATGCCAAGATGGATTAACTTTGTGAAAGCAAAGGGATACATCATGAATATTCGGCTCCGTACACCCCACAACAGAACGGTGTTGCTGAACGAAAGAATAGGACTCTAATTGAAGCGGCTAGAACAATGCTCGCAGACTCAAATCTTCCGGTAATGTTCTGGAACGAGGCGATTTATGCAGCAAACTATACACTCAATCGGGTTCTAACAGTGAAGAAGTTTGGTAAAACATCTTATGAGCTGTTACACCGACGAAAGCCGAACTTAGAGTATCTAGAACCTTTTGGGGCACCATGCACGATGTTGAATCCAAGTGAGAAGTTTAGTCCTAAAGCTGAAGAGGGATACTTTGTTGGATATGCAACCCCGCTCAAACGGGTATACAACAAGCGAACTCGTCGGGTGGAGGATTGGGCTAACGTGGAAGTTCAACGGTATACTCAAAATGTGCAAGGAACGGGTCCTGATTGGATGTTTGATTACAAAGACTTCTTTGAATCATTCAATCTAGATAGCTTGGTTGAAGAAGCTGTTATCAGATTACTTTACGAGTGTGAAAACGCAACGACTTCACCATTGGTGCGTCCTATCACCGTGAACCCCCTACCAGCTTCTAATGATACCAATGCTCCTATACAAGAGGAAGAAGTGTTTCAGGAGGCTTCAACTTCATTATACTCTTCAGAATCTGAAGATGAACAATTTGAAGAAGTCATTCTTTAACATGCTGAAGAACCAGAGGCACCGCCAGTGAACCCAACTCCAACTCCAGATGTTGCTTCATCGTCTAACACGGGTCATGATCTGGATGCTGTAGAGAACTTGACTACTCAGACGGGAGTTACTGTACCTGAATATCCGGAATCTTGGATTCATCGTATTCACCCGCTGGAGCAAGTTATCGGTGATCCTGGAAGCAGTGTGATGACCAGAGGGCAGCTGCGAAGTGTTAAGTCGCCAGAGAGTTTTGGTGCTTTAGCGTTATATGCCAAAATTCAACAATCTGGTAGTCAAAATGATTGGTCGTTTGCGTGTTATGTGTCGCAGGTAGAGCCAAGGACATACAAGGACGCTTTGAAGGAGGACGCCTGGGTTGAAGCTATGCAGGAGGAGTTATTACAATTCCAGAAATTGGGAGTTTGGACGCTCACGGATTTGCCACCGGGAAGAAAGAAGATTGGTACTAAATGGGTGTTTAAGTGCAAGAAGGATGATCGTGGGGTTATAGTTCGAAACAAAGCCAGATTGGTCGTACAGGGATTCCATCAAATCGAAGGGATTGATTATAACGAAATCTATGCACCGGTAGCACGCATTGAAGCTATTCGGATGTTCCTTGCGTTTGCTTCCTATAAGAAATTCAAAGTATATCAAATGGACGTCAAGAGCGCATTTCTGTACGGGAAAGTCAAGGAAGAGGTTTATGTCGGGCAGCCACCAGGCTTTGAGGACCCAATCCACCGGGATAAGGTCTATGTGCTGAACAAAGCTTTATATGGCTTGCACCAGGCTCCGAGACAGTGGTACGAGGAGCTAAGTACATACCTCATCACAAAAGGATTTAAGCGCGGACTCATCGACTGCACCCTATTCACGAAGAAGTCAGGGGATGATTTGCTTCTGGTGCAGATTTACGTTGATGATATAATATTTGGTTCAACTAACGAGCTTTTATGCAGGGAGTTCGAAACTGTCATGCAGGAAAAGTTCGAGATGAGCGCAATGGGGGAGATGCAGTTTTTCCTAGGCTTGCAGGTGGACCAAAGACCCAACGGGATCTTCATTCACCAGACAAAATACGTATCCGATATCTTGAGCCGGTTCCAGATGGAGGATTCCAACCCGATGGATACCCCGATTCAACCCAATCACGGGATTGGAGTGGACGCAAAGGGGGAGCTGACGGACCCATTTACATACAGAGCAATCATCGGATCTCTGATGTACTTGACGGCGTCTCGACCAGATATTATGTACGCAATGTGTCTCTGTGCCCGCTATCAATCAAAGCCGAAACAAAGTCATCTGACGGCGGTCAAGCGTATCCTTAGATATCTAAAGGGTTGTCCCTCAAAAGGACTTTGGTACCCTAATGATGATGATTTTGATTTTATTGCTTTTAGTGATGCAGATTGGGCCGGCTGTGATAAAGATAGCAAATCTACTTCAGCTGGTTGCCAGTTTTTAGGGAGCAGGTTAGTCACCTGGTAATGTAAGAAGCAGACTTCCGTGGCGCTGTCTACCTGTGAAGCCGAGTACATTGCAGCCTCGAGTTGCTGTTCGCAAGTGCTCTGGATCCAACAGCAGATAGTGGATTACGGTTTGCAGTTTCTTAAAACCCCTATATACTGTGACAACGAAGCCGCTATCTCATTAACTAAAAATACTGAAAATCATTCTAAAGCGAAACATATCCGGATCAAATACCATTTTATCCGTGATTGTTACGCAAAAGAATTGATAGATATGATCAAAATTCATACTGACTACCAACGTGCAGATTTGTTTACAAAAGCTTTTGACAGATCCCGCTTTGAATATCTTTTAAAAGTAAACAACATAAAGGAAAAACAGGACTAATCGGCACCTCGGTTTATCGCTTTTTAGTTTTAGTTTTTAATATTTTGCTAATTGGGAATTTCTCTTTGCTAATTGGGAATTTCTCTTTACTATTGTAATCCTCAAAGAAGTTGATGCTTTCGAGGGGATTGTTTAATCCTCAAAGAAGTTGATGCTTTCGAGTGGATTGTTTCTTTCAAATTTTTGTTTTATTGTTTTTCAGAACAAAAAAAACAAAAAAAACCCAAAAATATGTTCTTTATTTTAGGGGGAGCCATTTTATCAGAAAAACCAAAAACATTGAAAAAGTCAAAAAGACCTAAAAATTAGAAAATCCAAAATGATTTCCTGGATAAAAAGAGGAAATGATAGTACATCAGTGGGGATCTGACACAGGCTAAAGAATTGTATAGTAATATGAGGCGTGTGTTGACTATGTGTGATATGCTGATAGGCTTCGTAGACTAAAAATTGCGTGCATTAGTGATACAAACATAACGAACTACGCGTTCGTGGCTGAACACCTCATGGGCATATGGTCTTAGTACCGTAATTTCGTTTGATAGGATTGCCAAAATCTGAGGTTTCGGGTCGTTATGTTATGGTTATCCGGGATATTCTGATTAAACTTTTGTCGTATTGATTTACGGACCTAGTTTCATCAGAATATTTGCTAAAAGAGCTTAAATGCCAAAACCGAAAGTTACCGAATTGAGGAACTTTATGTTTTAACTGATCAGAGATCATTATTACATCGTATTGACTGTCTGATGCAAATCAGTGGTTAATATCAGCCTCAACCTAGTGTATATGCACATGTTACTCTGCTGCATTCGTTTACTGACCTGTACACCTCTGTGCTATATACTTTGTAACTTTTACGGATAACTCTGGCATAATCACGCGTTACGACGAAGCTTTGTGCAATTACTTGATACGGGAGTATGTCGTGTGTGTGGGCACCATAACGTGTTAGTCTAATACACCTAACTCGTATCATTTTAAAGCATTGCGTAATAGTCTGCATGTGAGCTTACGTGGACCACAATATCAGCAATTGCCGTGTCACATACTGTTTCTAATGATAATATTAAACAAACAGATCAACGCTGTGATCAGATTCCTCAGTAAACTGATATGATCCTCTTACAGGATATCACAAAATGTTTACTGCTTTCATTTACTTTGATGCATTTTACTTTTATTGTCAAAAAGATACAAAATCCAAAAAGATTTTAGGTGTGTTTTGATAAAATTTCAGAAAAACCAAAATTTTTTGCATTTATGCTTTATTTTTGATATCCGAGGATGCTTGATGGTCAATTTCTGAGATTTGATAACACCATCTGGGCTTTGTATCATTCAAAAAGTGAAAATATGAGTTTTTGAAGTTTAACAGATTGAAAAATGTTGAACGGGATTCGAATTCGTGATTTGGCTAAATTTTCAGATTTTCCATTTCACATTCGCCCCTTAATTGGGTCGAATGTGGAAAAATCTTCACCTCCGGGCTGTTTAGATTGGACGAATGTGGGATTTTATCACAGAATTCCACCTTCAGGTGAAACATTCCACCTTCGGGTGAACCTTTTCACTTTCGGGTCATTAACTTGGACCGAATGTGGAACTAACCCATATTCGACCATGTAAATGGGCGAAGGTGGCTCTTATATATAACTCTTTTCCAGGTTCGAACCTCATTCACAGTTTTTCAAAAATTTTCTTTCGATCCAACACCTTGTTGCTTTGATTTCCTTTGCTTGTGGTTTTTAATCCTTGATTAATACTGATTATTTCTATACCAATTTCACAGGTAATGGAGCGTTAATGAGACCAGTATCGTCGTTTTTAGGACCGAACCTAGGGTTTAAGAATTAAGGGTCTTAGGGTGTCTGTTGATGATTAATTTTGATTGCTTTTCAATCCATATCAGTTTTAGGGGGAGAAGGATTAACGAATTAGGGTTATAACATCGTTTGAAGGGTTAATCGATTGAATGAGTTAATAAAACCCTAATTTTCTTTTAAAAACTGATATAGATTGAATAATTAGAACAATTGATGATACACGGGTCTTTATCGGCCATTTTAGAATCAATATAAACCAAAATTAGAGTCTAAGAATAAGTTTGATAAAAATTTGAATTTTTGGGATAATCAGGTTCACCTTCGGGTCAACAAAATGGGCGAAGGTGGAGAATAGTGGACGAAGGTTACTGTTAATGGGCGAATGTACTTTTTAATAAACATATTTTCACATTCGACCAGAACATTTCATATTCGTACCTAAAAATCCTACATTCGACCTATTAAAATGGGCGAATGTGGAATTTGACAAAATCTTAAAATGTTTAAATTTTTGTCGTGTTCGTATTTTGACGTATTTGTCTGTTTTTGATGTGCAGATGGCTGAGCAAACTGAGAATATTGAGACTCAGTAGAGAATGTTATTCCAGATCCAGTTCAGGAGACTGTTCAGGAGGCTGAAGCATCAGTGGCAAGCAGTTGGCCGTTTGAAAGATCTCATAACTGCTGTGCTTATCTTGGTGAAGTGGAAAAGAACACTGAGTTTACCGGGATCATTGAGTTCTTGAAAAGAAGCAGAGTTGTGCATGCTTTGGCTACTCCGACTATCATTTACAAGGATATTGTTGAAGACTTTTACAAGAACGCGAAGTATGACTTCTGGGAGAATCAGACAATCATCAAGAGCAAAATACAAGGAATGGAGATGTTTTTTACTGAGTCTGACATTAGAGAAGCACTTCAGATCAAGTTTGAAGTTAGTGAAGATCCCAGAGAGTTGTCATGGACTGAACAGAAAGAATGTTTCCTGAGGATGAAGTACAAAGGACCGATCACTGATGGTTCTATGCACAAAGGGAAGCTGAGTGTGCAGTTCAAATACTTTGCACATGTCATTATTCACGTGTTTGGATGTGTAAGCGGTGGATATGACGTAATGAGAAGAAGTTTAAGCTCATTGATGGTTGCGTTGACTCTCAACAAACCATTCAATGTGTCTGGGATGATACTGGATCATATGCTTGAGATGCTCAAGGGTTTGAAGAAGAAACAATTCATGTTATACCCAAGATTCCTGATGATGATTTTTGACCACAAATATCCTGATTTGAAGAAGGATCCAACACAGATAATAGGTCAAGATCACATGAACATCCGTACTCTTGTGAGGATGAAAGGATACAAGGGTGTGCCTGATGAAGATAAGCCACCATACAGAAGATTGTTTGGAGCTCCAGCCAAACAGGATTACACTGATCCTGGAAAGAACAAGGCTAGACACACTGAGAGTGATTCAGACAATGACGATCCTTTAGTGTATGCAGATGCAAGCACGAAGAGAAAGAGATAGGTTGTCAATCCCGGAGCCAAAGGGAAGGGCAAGGGAAAGATAGACCAGGGAAGTTCTAAGCAACAGGTGGTGAGAAAGAAAACGACTGCTAAGAAGGGGACTAGTTTGGTTGATGAAGAATCTGTTGATTCGGAGGAGACTGAGATAGATGAACAGTGGGATTCGGATGCAGAAAATGTAAGGACCACCAAACGTAAGGCCACTATGGTTGGTGAGTCTGAATCTTTAAATAAGTCTATTGAAGAAGCAGAACAGAGTAAGAAGTCTGTTGATGCTGAAGATGAAGGTTTAGGCGTTGATATGGATGAATTGAATGCTGGAGAGACGGTTGTAGTGAATTTGCCAAAACCAAAACACAAATCAATGGCAAAGAAGACGGGCACTAAACAGTTGAGGGAAAAAGAGATTGCCCAGCTAATGAAAGGAAAAAGATTACCCGATGCTGGTACATCATCAAAGCTGTCTTCACCAGTCACAAAGAAGCAGAAAAAGACAAAAGAGGCTGAGACATTACCAGTTGATCAGTTTAATGTTGCACTGGATAATGTGTTGGATATGTTCAGGAAGCCTCAAAAGGAAAAAGCTAAAGAAGTTGAGCCATCCAAATCTAAGAAAGTCACTGTTGCTGATGATGTGATGAAGCAAGTGAACAAGAAGATGGATGAGATGATGAAGATGATTGTAGCTCAACAAGCTGAGATTGCCAAGTTCAAGCAAAATGAGGAGAAAATGCTTCAGATTGTAGTTGCTTCGAAGTCTAATCAAGATGAGATTGATGAGAAAGTTAAGAAGCTTGAAGCTAAGAATACGAAGCTTGAGGGGAAATGTTCAAGGAACAAGAACAGGATAAAAGTGATCAAGGAGGATAACAAAGAGCTAAAGGCTGAGAACAAACGCCTTAGTGATTTGATAGACAGTTTGTATAATGTAGCACCCAAGTTGAAAGAAGGTGAAGAAGATAAGGAAAAAGAAGAAGAACAGGTAGACTATGAACCTTCTGATTCTGAGAAAGAGAAAGATGATGATGAGGAAGATGAGGAGTCTGAGAAAAGTGATGATGAGGATAGTAAGAAAGATGATGATGATGATGCTGAAGGGTCCGGGAGTCAAAAAGATGATGATAGTAGTGATAGTGTTGATGATGAAGGAGGAGATGATACATCTAAGTTTACATTTGAAAAGAGAACACCAAAGAAGAAAGATGCTGGAGAATCTAGTTCCAAAAAGAAGAAAGGAGAGAATGTAGATTCAGATGAAAGTATCTTTTGGAATGAGAAGGTGAGATCTCTTGGTGATGATGCGAAGAAAGTTTACAGAGATATGTTAGAGAAAAGAGAATGGACGATAGAGTTCACAGGTCATTTTGCTGAGATATTCCAGACTGATGATATGAGATATGAACTGGAATACAACGATCCTGATCTTGAAGAAGGTGAAGTACCTGCTACTGTGGCTAAGGAAATTCTTGATGGCCTTGCACAGAGAGTAGGGAAATCGTTTGAGGAGTTTGTAATGGATGAGTCGATTCCAAATATTCCTGAAAAGGATATTGGAAATCACTCAGATGATAAGAATACTCCAGAGTTTGATGAAGTGGAGATTGAAGATATAACACATGAGGAGTATCCACAGTACTTCAGACAGACTGATGAAGATGTGATATTTCCAGACTTCACAGAAAGACCAAACACTTCAGCGAAGAAGAAAGCAAAGAAAAGGAGTGAAGAATTTGTTGAGAAGGTGTTTGGTGCTGATAAGCCACAATCTTCAAGTCAATCTGATGAATTGAAGAATTACTTGAAGAAGTTGAGGGAAATGGATGAGAACCGACCGAAGCCTGAAGCTCAAGGAAGTTTCTATAGATTCCATAATGCTAAGTTCAAAGGCAGAGCTCTCGGGTGGACTTATTTGAGTAGACTGAAGTGTTTAGCTGCCAAGTGGGAATCAGGAATTCTGTATTTCTACAGATTCATTGATTTACTAACTCTACCGTACTGGGTGGTTAGAGATCTTTGCAGATTCCAGATGTCTGGAGCTTCAGTGAATAATAATCATGTCGGTTGGTGTGCAGACAAGTTGGTTTGGGAAAGTAGAACGAAGTGGAATAGATTCAAGCCTCAATATCCCCCCAGAAGAAAAGTTCACAGGGATATTGATCCTAAAACCAAGTTGAAGAGGGTAACACTGATCTACAAAGCACCTGAAGGGATGAGAAAGATACCTTTGATGCCTATGCCACAACATTTCAGTGCTGACTTTATATTCTGGTACTACGATTGGAGAAAGGCTGAAGCTGTGATTGTTTTGAGAGATGGGAAGGACAAATACAAGCATGTTCACGTATTTGATCCTATGTGGTTGATTAACTGTACCTTCGAAGACATCATCATGCTTTTCTACAATCCAATTCATCATGAGCCTAATGATGCTGAACAAGCAAAGAAGTATACTCAGGTTGTAGGAGTTTGTTTTGCGTATGATATAAACTCAGGGAGTAACTTGGATAATAAGCTTGGCAAAATGGTGAAGATGGCTAATGTGTCAAAACCAGTGAAGAGAAAGTTGGAGCCGGAAATGACTAAAGAGCAAAAGAAACAGCTCAGAATTTACTTGTTGAACAAAGCAATGGATGAAGACAGAAAACGATCCAATCAATAGTCGAGGGGGAGTTTGTAGATGCACGTAGTGCGACTAGTGATTGGATATACAAAGTTAACATGTGTTAAAGTTTTGCTGAAGGGTTGAAGGTGGAAACATTATGGGCGAATGTAGAAGAAAGGGGCGAAGGTGAAGACAAAGTGGGCGAAGGTAGAATGGAGCTTGATCAGAAGAACACGTTCGTACCCTGTAGTGGGCGAATGTGGAAGAATTCCACATTCGACCATACTTACTGGGCGAACGTGCAGAGTCTATAAATAGATTTTGTGTATTTGTGAGTTATAGAGAGTTTTAGTTTGAGTGTGTGTTCAGGTCAGGTTCCAGGTGTGATTTTGAAAGTGTTTAAGTGTTCTAGATTAACGTGTGTGTGATTGTAATTGAATATTTGAAAAGGTTAATCTATGAAAAAGCTTTGAAAATGATATTGATTGTGTTTTGATTAGAGTTTTATCAGTTTGTTCAGAACTAGGGTTTCCGCACCTGGTTTTGTGACTTGTATGATCAATTAATCCTGTTTTAGTCAAAATCTTTCGCTTACAGATAATGAAGCAGACATGATGATAATTGGACACACGATGCGACAACTATATAGAGATTCATACAGAAGAAAAAACTCCAGTTTAAAATCCTGTAATTATTGATACGGTTGGAGTTTTAGTGACCCGAATGGAGGACCGATAAGGCCATAAGATACTTAATCAGTCTAGAGGCATAGATAAATGATAAGAAGCTAACAGGAGGGTAATCTGACTCGTGGAGTGAGAATTATGTAGAGATTCATACACAAGAAAAGACTATTGTTTAAAAGCCTGTAACTATCGGTACGTTAGGATTTTAGTGACCGAATAGAGGAACAAGAAGGCTATAAGATATCTAATCATGCTACAGACATACATAAAGAATATGAAGTTGAAAGGACGATAATCGAACTCACGAAGAGATAATTACGTAGAGATTCTCACACATGGAAGGACTCCTACTTAAAAGGATATAACTATCGGTACGTGTGGAGTTTTAAGGACCCGAATCAAGGAACGAGAAAGGCATAAGATATCTTATCATGCTACAGAGTCAGATAAAAAATATGAAGCCAAACTATTGGTAATCAGACTCATGAAGCGGTAACTATATAAAGATTCATACACTAGAAAAGACTCCAGTTTAATAGCATGTAACTATCGGTACATTTCGTGTTTTAGGGAATCGAATAGAGGAACGGGAAGGGCATAAGATATCTGATCATGCTACAGACTC
This sequence comes from Ambrosia artemisiifolia, assembly GCA_032199755.1. Lineage (NCBI taxonomy): Eukaryota > Viridiplantae > Streptophyta > Magnoliopsida > Asterales > Asteraceae > Ambrosia > Ambrosia artemisiifolia. Next base: position 27,477,393 of record CM063524.1, on the reverse strand, counting down.
AGATAAATGATACGAAGCTAACATGATGGTAATCAGACTCACAAAGCAAAAACTATATAAAGATTCAGATACAAGAAAAGACTCTAGTTTAAATGCCCGTAACTATGGGTATGGTTTGAGTTTTAAGGACACGAATAGAGGAATGAGAAGGCCATTAGACATCTGATCATGCTACCGACTCAGATAAAAACTAAGAAGCTAAACTGACGGTAATCGGATCACGAAGCTAAAATTATATAGAGATTTATACACAAGAAAAGGCTCCAGTTTAAAAGCTTGTAACTATCGGTACGGTTGGAGTTTTAGGGATACAAATGAAGTAACGAGAAATGCATAAGATATCTGATCATGCTACAGACTCAGATAAATGATACAAAGCTAACATGATGGTAATCAGACTCACAAAGCAAAAACTATATAAAGATTCAGACTCAAGAAAAGACTCTAGTTTAAATGCCAGTAACTATCTGTATGGTTTGAGTTTTTGGGACCCGAATAGAGGAATGAGTAGGCCATTAGACATCTGATCATGCTATCGAATCAGATAAAAACTAAGAAGCTAAACTGACTGGAATCGGATCACGAAGCTATAATTATATAGAGATTTATACACAAGAAAAGGCTCCAGTTTAAAAGCTTGTAACTATCGGTACGGTTGGAGTTTTAGGGATCCAAATGGAGGAATGAGAAATGCATAAGATATCTGATCATGCTACAGACTCAGATAAATGATATGAAGCTAACAGGACGGTAATCGGACTCACGAAGCAAAAAAATTACATAGAGAGTCATACACTAGAAAAGACTCCAGTTTAAAAGCATGTAACTATTAGTACGGTTGGAGTTTTAGTGACCCAAACGGAGGAACCAGAAGGCCATTAGAAATCTGATCATGCTACAGATTCAGATGAAGATTATGAAGCTGAATTGATGGTAATTGAACATACGAAGCGACAACGACTTAGAGATTCATACACAAGAAAAGTCTCCAGTTCAAAAGGATGTAAATATCGGTACAGTTGGAGTTTTAGGGACCTAGTGGAGGAATGAGAACGACATCAAATATCTGATCATGAATGATACAAAGCTAATAGGATGGTAATCAGACTCATGAAGCGACAACTGCATTGTTGGATCAGTTCTTACAGTTTAACACAGTTTCTTCTCAGAACACTTGTAGGATGTATCAAAGTAAATGTACAGCGGAATAGTATTAAGTGTTCTAAGTTAAAGTATCACTTTCAACAGGAGTTATTGCTCCCCCTCAATAATAAAACTAAAGCAGTTAACATGAGAGACAAAAGTTAATGAATAAAACAGTAATAAGTGCTTGAAATGATTCTCATATATTAGAAATGTTTCCTACAAAAGATGTCAAAAATAGAAGGGGTGAACCCATCTATTTATAGACTGAACAACATACTTACATTGGATGTATTGAAATAATATAATAATACTACAACAGGCTATAGTATTGGAACTTGTACATAAAGTAACAAAAACTAATATAATACAGAAACTAATGAAGTTAAGGGCGGTAGAAAGCTTCTATTAAAACTGCTGAAGACCAAACAACTTCTGATGACAAAGTTATTCTTCAGGTGTTATGTCTGGTTCACCTTTCAGCACTTGTATTAGCTTCTTCATTACTTTGTCTTCTTCTTTTTCACTACTTTCTATACTTAGAAAAATATGCAGAAGGTGATTCAGACTAAGGTCTATACTAGCTTATCAATCCTCTTTGACCCAAGAATCTCCCCCTGGTTGATGAAGCCAAAACCTTATCTAATCTTTATTTTCTTTTCTTCTGCAATCAAGAATTCTCCAAATTTCTCTAACCGTGGAGATCTTGAGTTGGTGAGCTTGTTGTTCTATGAGAATTGGTCCCTGTTCTGGTCCAAGATGTTGAACTATTAGAAGACCTTCTATTGAAAGGTTTTTCAGCTCATCTTTGCTTTTGAAAATCTTGAAAGAACAGTCTTCTCTTGTCAACAACACTAATTTAGATATGTGGAAAAAGGACTATTTCACTTTATTTGATTTACACCTGTCAAAGTCTGGTATGTAGGGAACTATGCTCTTTTCTTGGTTTTTACCCGATGCTTGTGGTTCTTCTATTTCAGCAATAATCAGGTTGGATCTCCTTCTTTGTTCAACTTGTACAGCACCAGGTGTACCACTAGGAATAGGAATGTAGTGTTCAGTGATTACCTTGGTTTGTGTTTTATCTGTGATGGTTTGGGTCAGTTGATAAGCATAAGTTGCAGGATCCCTATGTTTAGTAAGCAGAGGTTTTTCTTCCTATTCAATATCTTGATCTACTATCTGATTGCCTTCAAGTATAATCACTTTTAAGTCTGTTTTCATGTGTTCCTCTGGCTTCTTTTGTTTCTTGGCAGGTGGTTTGGAAGTTGGTATTTTTGCAGGATCAGAAGTTTTGGAAACTTCTGATGTTTTGAACTTTTCAGGATTGGTTTGCTGCAAAACTTTGAACCTTTTGTAGGTTTCATGAAGATCATCATCCTTCCATTTTGACAGTTGAGTCTTTAAACCATAGTCATTAGACAAAATTACACGAATGGTGCCTGTGGTTTTCATGTAATAACACCTTAAGGTACTAAGCAACTTTTTTAACTTCTTTAGGGCCCATGGTTTAGTTTTTGTAACGAAAATGGGTATTAAGGTTTGCTTTTGTAACAATGTTGGGTACTAATACCAACTATCGTTAAATTTTTCTGTTAACTTTAGTTAAAGTGATTAAAATGTCTTTTAATAAACTAGAGGGGCCATTATGTAATAAACTTCATTTACAAAACCCTTAGTACCCAAACATGAAACTTTAGAGAAACCACATGGACTAACCATGTAATTAACTCATTATTTTATTAAATGTATTTATTTTTAAGATTTATAATTAAATAAGGAATATTTAATTAAAACATATTGTTTTATTTAATATATTTATCTCATTATTTATAAAAATAAATACACTTCTAAGATAGATAAAACGTTCTAAATGTTATTAATTTATTTATGGATTTTAATGAAATTCAAAAATAATTTTTACCTTGTAGGTTCAAACCTACCAGGCCCACCAGTTCTTAAAGAAGAAAAAAAATCTTTCTTTTTTTTTATTTATAAAAATTCAACTTCTGTTTGTTTCTATCTTTTTTAATTTTTCTTGAATTAGGTTTGCATCTTTTTGGTCAAAAATAACACTTAATTCAATCACATAAAGAGAACATTTTTATAAGTTAAATCCAAGTTATTAGATTAATAGTTGTAACCATAACACAAGTCCATCCAACATTATGAAAAGAGAGTTATCTGAAATCTAGTATTCCCCATATTTTTTTTTTTTGAGGTTTACCCACTCTAAGGGTTATTTATCTAAGTGATACACATCAAGTGGTATCAGAGCGGTCTTGATCCACATTAATGGACGCTCAAACCAAAAGCGAGGAAGAATTCTACCGGTATGTGAACGAAACATTTGCTCGGTATGAGTTCCAGCTCACTCAAATCATGGTTGCTCTACAAAACATTCGCAAAGGGGTTCAATCCCTTGACCATTCCATAAGCTGCCATCTCTTTTCCACCAAGCCCACAGCCTCATCAACATCAACACTACCACCACTCGTCCCGTCATCCGCTGTCGCTACTGCCACACCACCACAACCTCTACCACCAGCTTGCGCACCAAAACCAGACATAAACACCGTGCCATCACCAAAAACCACACAAACATCCAGTTCTGTTGCCACGCCCCAAACACAACAAGCCCCACCAATTAACCTTTTGGAACCAAAATGGCCCTCACCAAAATCTGCTTATAACCCAACCCCGAAACCCACAACAGCAACTAGATTTTTCCAATACTTGCCACCCCCTAGCTTAAACCTTCTTAATTTCTTTGGCCAACATTTAGTTGTTGGAACCACATCAAACTATTAATCTAATAACTTTTATAAATAATGTGATAAATATATTTAATAAAACAATGTTTTAACTAAATATTCCATATTTAATTATAAATCTTAAAAATAAATACATTTAATAAAATAATGAGTTAATTACATGGTTAGTCCCTGTGGTTTATCTAAAGTTTCATGTTTGGGTACTAAATGTTTTATAAATGAAGTTAATACATAATGGCCCCTCTAGTTTATAAAAAGGCATTTTAATCACTTTAACTAAAGTTAACAGAAAATTTAACGATAGTTAGTATTAGTACCCAACATTGTTACAAAAACAAACCTTAATACCCATTTTCGTTACAGAAACTAAACCATGGGCCCTAAAGAAGTTAAAAAAGATGCTTAGTACCTTAAGGCGTTATTACATGAAAACCACAGGCACCATTCGTGTAATTTTGTCTAGTCATTATCTGCCATTTCTTGAATAATCTAGGCTCTCTTCATCTTCCTTTCCTTTTCAGTAGCAAGCCTATCTTAGATAAGTCGAGCCATGTGTTCTAGTTCAGAAGTTGGGAGTCCCCTAACAGAGTGTTTCTTTGTTTTGCTGATATAATTCATTAGCTGATGTCTCTTGTCTTCTTCAGCAATAAGGAGTTGTTCCTCAGCAACCCTTTCTTCTTCTTCTTCTTCTAACTTTCTTAGTTTATTTTTATATGCTTGTAGTTTTTCATTGAAGCTCATGTCTTCCCTTTGTTCTAAGATGTTCCAGATTGCACCTTCCTTGGCCTTTCTTTTGGCTGCCAATAAACTTTCCTCCATTTCTTCTGATGAGAATGCTATTAGAGAAGGGTTTAGAACATTTTCAGTTGTAGGAATGGGCATAGGAATTTGAATTGGAGTTGGTATTGTTGCAGTAGAAGGTTGTTTAGTTGTAGTTTGAGTTACAACTGCTGAAGTGTTGGTCTGAGTACCAACTACTGAAGAATTGTCTTCAATACTTTTGGTTTTGTCTTTAGCAGTTGCTTCTAAGACTTGGGAAGCTTTCATAGCTTTCTCTCTAAGGAGCCTTTCTTGTTTTTTCATACCATTCATGTGTTTCTTTAAGGGCAATTTCTTGTCTAATCTTGAAAGTTTCGTTTTGGGCCTGATTGAGTTGTTGAGCTTCTCTAGCCTTTTTAGAGGCTTCGAGAGAAATCTTTTTTGGTTCCTTGCCTTTAGCCATCATCTGCCCCTTTTTGGCTTCATCCACTTCTAGAAACCAAGGAGCAGGAGGTGCAACACCAAATAATTGTTGTAATTGTCTTCTGTTGTCTTCCACTTTTCTAAACAACTCCCCCATCTTCAAGTCAATAGCTTTGTTAATCATCTCCAATTGAGTCTTGTTCTTCAACTCCATAGAAGTTGTGAATGTTTGAAGATGTAAAGATATGACGCAATGTATCATCTGGTATAAGGAACCATGTGGGCTACATAGCTGGTTCAGGTCTACGCTAGTAGCACCAGAGGATTGGGTAGGCTTTTGTTAGTGTGGAGGGGGTGTTTTTGGGAGATCCATGTCTGTTAAGACCGGGATGCCACTTTTGGGGAATTAGGGTTCAAGTGGTCTTTAACATGATCCTTTGTGACTGACTCCTTGAGTACAGATACATTGTATTCACGACCTTCACAATCAGCCATCAATTCTTTTTGTGGAATTTGTGAATCATCATCCAAGTTAGAGGGTGTTTGGGATTGAGTTTCAAAACAACTTATTGCCTTATTGGCTTTTTCAAGAAGCCAATAAGTCAATAAGCTGTTTGTGTAACCCAAAAGCACTTTTTGTTTCGACTTTTGGCTTTTAAGGGTGAAAAATCTGTTTTTGAAAAGTTAGAAATCCTGGCTTTTGGAAAAAAATTACAAATTTATCACCCATACAACCAATATTCACAATAAGTTAAGCGAAACACTCAAAAAATAAAAATCTATTGACTTTTTGATGAATCTCATCCCAAAAGCTAATCCAAACACTTTTTTTAAAAGTCCTTTTCAAAAAGTCATAAGCCAATCAACACTTCTAACTAAAAGCACTTTTGCATTTCCAAACTCAATCCCAAACACCCTCTTAATGTAATCATCTGAATCCTTGATGGAATCATCAGTTATGTCATGAGATAGGCCCAACCTAGTTGTCTCATGTACCCCTTTGTCTTGGTCCTGCGGATTTCCTGCCTCAGACACAAGGCCTTCATCGATAGTTGCCACATAGGAGGTCTTAATTATGTTACCCCTATCCTCAGATCCATCAAAGGATGGTATAAGAGTGTTGGCGGCCTCATATGTACCTAAAGTATCTACGTGTGGGCTTAGAAACCATGGTTCCTCCTAATCTCTTGGGATATGGCTGATAATATCCACATCAATGTCCATTTCAGTAGTTTTATCCCCTGTTTTACGTGATGATTGAGGATTGACATTGTCTGATGGGATATTCTTTTTCAGCCTAGAGAGAAATTGAGCTATTTCTACTCTGATATGTGAAAGTTCTGGTTTAGTAGTTTTGGGATCAGTAGAAGTAATGGTTTCAGTAGTTTCAGAAAGTGGGTCAGTAGTTTTTGTCTTTTTAAGCTTCTTTCTTGAAAACTGAATGGAAATTGTTTTAGCTCTTTTTGGTGAATGAGATGGATGTAACTGACAGGAAGTTTTAGTTACGCCTTTAACAAGTACAGATTGCAGATCAGCAGACTCGGGCATCTCAACCTCCGGAGTTGCTTTTTTTAGGGTTGGTGGGTTTGGATTTTTGTTGTTTGGGCTTTTTGGTCTTTTGGGAAGTGGGTTTGGAATATGTGGGTTCCATGGGCACTTTTTCTTGTTCCCCTTGGTCATCTTCTGGCATGGATGCCGGTTTGTTATGCCTTGAGAATACTTGTGAGGTTATAGGGTTTAATTTTATAGTTTCACCCACAAGTACCTCCTCACCAAGTTCCTTAATAATACATTGCATTAGGAACCTTGGGTATAGCAAAAACTTCTTTTTGTCATTTTGGTGATGTAACACTAGCTCATTAATGTAACACTAGCTCATTAAAGAAATATGAAGATGCCTTGAAAGCAGTTTCTTTCACAATGGAATGGAAAATAGGTTGTAAAGTAGAGGGCATCTGATCATATGAACCGGTTTTAGGACTCAAGCTTACAGAAGCTCCCAATTAATTATTTCCTAGATTGATTGCGCGATTTAAATCGGATCCTAAAACTCTTAATCAAACTATTTTTTATACAAAACAAATTCAAGATATAAACACCATTAAAATTGAAACATATCCTTAAAAAAATTCAAATACAAAATAACTATACGAACCTATAAACAACCTGTGACACCTGGCAATTTCCGGTAACTAACTTTTGAAAACTTAGTAAGTCTACCTTAGCGAGTCGCGCATACGTTACACATAACAAGGTCAGTCGAGTCGAGTCGCACACCATTGGGGTTTTAACATACGCAAGTCTCGAGTCCCGGGAATTGGTGAACGAGTGTGAACGTGTTTATTTCCATGTATTATGTGTTTATAATCATAACGTGACTTGTCGGTATGTGAAAACGTGTTAACATATGTTAAAACGGAGTTTAACGCGCAAAATACACCACACCAGGCCCTGAGGGCGATTAGGCAAGCCTAATCGCCTTCATGAGGGCGATTAGCATGTATATATAGGTGATTGGGCAAGACTTTAGGCGATTATGGGGGCTAATCGCTTATAGTGAAGGCGATTAGCAGCCCTAATCGCCTGATAAAGCTGCATAATCGCCTATAAGGTGCCTGACGACTAGAAACGCCTATAAATACCACCCTTGACCTCCAAAACATCATTTATGCAACCCTAGCCGTCCCATAACCTATCTCGACCCACAAACATCCTCTGAAACTCATTTTTACATCAAAACAACCATTTCCAAGCTTATTCCATCATTTCCTCTTAAATCCAAGGTGTGTTCTTCAAACCCAAACCTTTAAATGATTATATTTTACTCACTAAATGTCCAAACCTGACTTATAAATGTTTTTGTCTTTGAAAATCCATTTAAAACCGTTTTTAAACAAACCCACACCTTTACATGTGTTATATGTGTTATATGTGATTAAAGATAGGATTTTTAGGATTGAATCATGATTGTTTTTGTATTGTTATGATGTTTATGGCTGTTACAAGTTAGTATGATGATGTTCTAGGAGTTTGAATGGTTTTGGTTGTGTATTGTTAATACTTGATGTTTTGACCCATTTGAAAGATTATGAATGATTAAGGATGATATGAGGTATGTTGTTGATTGTTTGATGTTATGGTTTGCTCTAGGATGATGTTAGAACAGTAGGATGCTATCGGACGACGTGGTTATGTGATTAAATCTGGATATTTGCTATTTATGGCAAGTTCTTGCATGTTGATGTAATGTTTACATGTTAAGTTGCTATTTTGGGAAAACGCTCGCATTCGGAACTGTTAGAACGATGAAAACTTAGGGGTTTTGCTTGAAATATGTTTGTTAATGTGTTAGGATGATTACTGGGTGTTTTTACACGTTTCGGATTTGATTTGGAGGGTTAAACGCGCGAAAAACCGTATCAGCTGTGCTATAGGCGATTGGGGATCCTAATCGCCTATGCTATAGGCGATTAGGAGCCTAATCGCCTGAATTGAAGGCCTAATCGTGTACATGAAGGCGATTATGAGCATAATTGCCTTTGTTGGGTTCAGTTGAGACCACAGTTACCAGAACAAAGACTTTTTGTAGCTTATTTTGTAGTTTGATAGTTAGAGGACTAGTTATGTAATTCTTTGTTAGTTTATGTGTAAACCCTAGAGTGTGAACTTAGGAGATGGGCACTGCGAACTTAAGCTTAAGTTCGCAGTCCATCAGGTGCTCACTATATAAAGTTCACTCATATGCACACTCTAGGTTAGGGTTTTTGGTTATCTTTCATTACACAAGAATTCTTGTAATCCATGGTGCTTTGAAGATCTATTGTTAATGGAATCAAACGTTTTGAGTTTCTTGTGTGTCGGTTTTACTTTGTTCATCTAGTTTCTTTTAGTTTTCATAGATTAATCACTTGAAACACCTAAACAATAGGTGTTTCTAAGTGTTAACAATCTTGTGCACACTTAAGATCTAGTAATTTTGGGACTACAATTTGGTATCAGAGCCTCTGTGCTCTAGATTGTATCTGATTAAGATACCAAAACCCTCAATTTGTTAATATTTCTTAGTATTTTTTTAACTTTTCAAGTTTTTATCAAAAAAAAAAAAACTATTTTTCTTGCTTCTGATTTCTCGTAATCTGGTGTTTCTAAGGTGTTAAAACGTGTTTATCTCAATTAGGAACATCATTTGAGCATTTCAGATTGATTGAAATAGGCTTGGATGAGTTTCTGGAGTGTTTAAAATCATTCAGACGAAACTGCATACTTATTCTGCGAACTTAGCTCATAAAACTGAGTACTTGTTTCAAGAGTTGAGTACTTAGCTCATCTTAAAGTGCGAACTTAGCTCATAGAGTGTGAACTTGTTTCTTGCTTGTGAGTACTTGTTTCAAGAGTTGAGTACTTGTTTCAAGAGTTGAGTACTTAGCTCATCTTAAAGTGCGAACTTAGCTCATAGAGTGTGAACTTGTTTCTTGCTTGTGAGTACTTGTTTCAAGAGTTGAGTACTTGTTTCAAGAATTGAGTACTTAGCTCATCTTAAAGTGCGAACTTAGCTCATAGAGTGTGAACTTGTTTCTTGCTTGTGAGTACTTGTTTCAAGAGTTGAGTACTTGTTTCAAGAGTTGAGTACTTAGCTCATAAGTTGCATACTTGACATTTCAAGGTGTGCACTTATTAACAGCCACAACTGCGCACTTAAGCCAAAAGTGTGTGCACTTGTGTCTGTGTGAGCACTTAAATTTACACAAGGCTTTACAGCTTTCTCTCTCCTGGCACCACAACTAGGGTTTCTGCATACTTATCTGAAATCTCTAGTTGGTGTGCGAACTTACTGAAAAGGTGCATTTTCTGAGCACTTGGCTAGGGTTACTGCGAACTTAAATCTTAAACGAGAGTTTAAGTGTCTGTGTACTTATACAAGTGCGCAGGCTGATCAGTCAAGACTGAGCACTTGTGCTGCTCTGACTTGGTTGAACTGCGAACTTAAGCCAAAAGTGTGTGCTACAGGGACTGCGTACTTAACAGGAGAATCAGGGACTTATCATCTTTGCTTCTTATTTGTTTCAGGTTTCCCAGGAACTGCGAACTTAGTGACTGCGAACTTAGTGACTGCGAACTTAGTGACTGCGAACTTAGTGACTGCGAACTTAGTGACTGCGAACTTAGTGACTGCGAACTTAGTGACTGCGAACTTGTGGACTGTTTGAATTTTTCAAGGACTTTGGACTGTAACTTGATAATCTAATTAATCAAAACCCTAAAATCAGTCTAAAATCAATCTTAAATCATGTCTGGTAACAACTCATTTCAAGTTAACCCCATAACTCAAGCTGAACTTGAAACCGGCACTATAACACGTATTCCCAAGTTGATGGGTGCTGAAGACCATGGGACATGGAAAAACAGAATGAAAGCTTTTTATTTTGTTAACGATCACACCCAATGGAACTCAGTTCAGCTCGGACCTCACATTCCCACAAGAACCACTGATGCAGGAGAAGTGTTCAACACTGATCCCACTTCATACACTGATCTCGACAAACAACTGATGTAGCGAGACCACAAAGCCTATGGTGCTCTCACCATGGCTTTGTCAAACGATGTATACAATATGTTTGAAGAATACGGATCAGCGCACGATCTGTGGTTCGCTCTGAGTGAGTATTATGAAGGAAATGCAGAGATGAGGCAAAACAAGCAGGATATGATTCAAAAGGAATACGACATGTTTGGAAGTATCCGTGGTGAGAGTCTGTCGTCACATATAGACAGGTTCATGAATCTGTTGACTAAGATGAAGAAAGCTGGTATTCCTGTAAACAACCGCAATTCCATCAAGAAGCTGCTCGATTCTCTCCCAAAGGAGTGGAGTGTCCAATGTATGTTGATCAAAAAGGACTACTTGGATGCTCAGTCTACTTTGGCTGATCTTATAAACACTCTGAAATCGTTTGAAATGGACATCACAAAGAGAGAGATGAATCAAACAGTGTCAAAAGTTACTCCAAGGAGCTCTTTAAAGAATCTGGCTTTAATGACTCCAATTGGACAGAAGGCACTGGTGGTTGAAGACTTTGGCTGGGGAAAGGAAGCTGTTGCAGCTAAAGCAGATGTTAACAAAGCATTGATGGTAACGATATGCACCAAATCCGCAAATGGTGTAAACTCTGTGGAAGGATCTTCAGTGGGAGTGCCAAAAGGAGGAATGCAAGAGAGTGCGGGTCTGAAGAGTGTGCTGATTGCTGAGAAGAAGAAAGATCAGACTGGAGAGGAGGCTTTGATAGCTGAGAAGACACCCACTGAGAAAGCAGCTGAAAAGATGGAAAGTGCACCCAAGAAAGCTGATGAGAAAGATATGGTAAACATTCCTCTTGAAATAAAATCAAAGCTGTGCTCACCTAGGTGCGTTACAGCTGTTGCTTACTGTTTGTCACACAACAAAAGGGTTTTGAGAGAAATGGATGATATCCAAAGAATCAATTCTGAAATGAAAGAAAATGAGTGGGCATATCAGCGAAAGTTAAATGCAACTCTAGCTGAAATGCAAACTTTAAAAGAATTTGTGCTTAAGAAAGATTTTCTGATAAATGATTTAACCTCAAAACTAGAGAAATCTAAAAATGAGACAACTCGTCTTCAAATTGTTGTGGATAAATGGAATGTGAGCAAACAGGCTCATGCTGATATAATCGATTGTGGAAGACAATCATTCGTAAAGGATGGAATTGGGTATAAGGATAAGAATGGAATCGAAAGATCTCTATTCTTGCCCTTGAGCCAAAGTGAATACATACCCATTCCAACACCTCATCCTAAAAATGATCTTTTTGAAAACAAATGTGATGAATCTGAGTCAAATGCTAACATAAGTAAAAGCGATGCAGATGTGACCCAACAGGGTAGGGTGGAAGATGATGAGAGTTGTGGTGGGCAGACAATGGGGTTAGGACATCCAGGTGCCAATTACTCCACAGTGAATTGGTTCATCTGGAACAATGAAAAGTCTAAAAACAATTTGATTTCGGATGACTGTAATACTTTAATTAATATGGATAAATGTAATAGTTTATCTAGGATGGATAACTGTAATAGTTTATCTAGGCCGGATGACTGTATTAACTTGACTTCTAAACTAGATTTAAAGGGTGCTGTGGCCCCTGATGATAGGAAGAATCCTATCAGACGTTCAAATGTTTGTGTTGACAATGTTATGCCTGTTTGTGTTGATCTTAATGCTGCATTCTCTGATGATAAACATACGTGTAAACCACCTATGTTTGTACCAGAACTAAAGCTTAACAGGTTTGGGAAATTTCTCACTGAGGAAATCCCAGAGTTTATCCCTTCATCCACAGATGTATCAGGTTCTGAAGAATCACAAAGTGAAACAGGTAACTCAAGTTCTGAAGAATCACTAAGTGATACAGAGAGCAACATCAGCATACCTGACTGCAACACAAATGAAGAATCAAGTAGCAGCAAGGATGAATCATGTTCAAGAGAAAGCTCCTGCTCAAACAAGATCAAGAAAAGAACATCACAATCATCATCATCCAGATCTTCTCCAAAGATCAAGCCTAAACACTCAAAATGCTTTAGATGTGGAAAAGAAGGAGATGTGGTCAAAAAGTGTCATTTAAAACCTAAACCACAAAATGATGTCAAAACTCAAAACTCTTTTTCTGATCAGATCAAAAATCTTCAAGAAACAGTAAAAAGTTTTGTTAAAACCACACAATTTTGGAAGAGAAAAGAGTCAATGATGGGTGAAAATCACGACAGATCAAAACTAAAACAAACTTGGATTCCCAAAGTCACTTGATTAAATGTCTGAGTCGTGATTGTACATAGATTTTCTTTAGTTTATCTTTGTATATTATTATTTTTTTTGAGTTGGATGCTGTGCTCGTTTTCAGTCAAATCCCAAGCAACCTCATGACACTGCAGTCAAAAGAATCTTCCGCTACCTCAAAGGAACACCAAAGCTTGGTTTATGGTATCCTAAGAGTGATAATTTTGATTTAATCGCTTACTCTGATAGTGGTCATGCAGGTTGTAGAATTGATAGAGAATTTGTCTCTGGTGGTTGCAAATTTTTGGGGAATCGGCTTGTATCTTGGCAAAGCAAAATGCAGATAATAGTGTTTATCTCCACTGATGAAGCCGAGTACACTGTTGCGTCCAGTTGTTGATGTCAAGCTTTGTGGATCCAAAATCAGTTGCTGGATTACGGTTTGAATGTCATGAAAACCCCAATCTTCATTGATAATGATGCTTGTCGTGACATCGTGAAGAATCCTATCGACCATTCTAAAACACTATATATTGAGATCAGGATTCACTCTATTCGCGATGCTCATGATAAAGGATACATTCAAGTGTTATCAATTGATACTGCTGATCAAAAGGCAGATATCCTCACAAAGGCTTTTGACGAAACTCGTTTCCTCCAATTGGTCACTTGGCTGGAAATGATAAATTTAAAAAAAAAAAAAAAAAAATAATCCTATTTTCATACAAAACAAGATTTTTGGGGGAGAAAGTATATCTCTATTGCAAATTAACAAGAAATGATAGGGACTAATCATATTTTGTCAGCATGTGAATAGGATCCAGAGGATGTTGCGGCTTCAAGCAACGACATGTCGGTAGATTCAGCTTGGAATCGAGTAAACTGCTAATAGGTGATTAACAGAATAGATCTACACGGAAAGCTGGATTCCCACTGTGTTTTAGGTCTGCACAAGCTGAGTCCGGTCATACACAGGTTGAGAGATCAAAAGACACAGAAAATTTTGTGCATATGTAATCAAAAGACACCTAAGTGTGCAAGCTACCAATGCGGGGCTATTCAAACAAATGAGCAACAAAAGACACGCAATGTTAGTGACGTGCAAACATATAGATAGCTCAAAAAGCAATCAGATGATCATCTTCTCTGCTTATGGGAACATAGACCTGAAGCTCTCATCATCTGATTGACATAATGATCATCTTCTCTGCTTATGGAAACATAGACCTGAAGCTCTCATCATTATATCTCAATAAACCTTGAGGATTGGTAGGCTTACACCTAGCACAAGTGGGGTCCACTAACTTTCCGTCAATATTACCAAAACATGATCAATCTCATCACCAAACGTATGTTGAAAGACGAGAGGCATGGATTTAAGTGGACAAACATACCGACAGTTTTTCTTGGGCTGCAGCTATCCAACGGAAAGTTGAAATGTGATCTGGCAGGTATGGTTAGTATGATCTTGTTTGCAAAAGGTGAGAAACAGTTAACCCCTCCTTGTTGTGTTTGTTTTTTTTTATTAAAATATAAAAAGTTTAGGGGGAGTATTAAAATATGTGTTAGAATGTGAGATGTGTTTATTGCATATAATCCTGATCATCATCCAGTCTGTGATCAAGAACAGTGCAGGGGACTAGATTGTGAGATTCTTCGATCTGGTAGATGTATTCATGTTTTATCTGTTAGAGTTGATGTAGCTGTTTGGGAATACATTCAGAGTTGGAGCCGGTTAGACACTGCTGGAAGAAGGAATGCTATTTCAAAGAGCAGTAGATCCTGCTAAAGAGAGGAAGCTGGAGATGTTAGAAGTTTTGGAAATGATCGAGGTTGCAGACAAAGAGAAGGAGCTTGGAGACAAAGACAAGGAAATTGCTAACAAAGACAAAGCTGACAATTAAAGAAAAGCAGCCAGAAACTCTGAAGCTCCAGAAGTGATAGTTCCAAAACAACAAGTGCGGGTAAAGCAGGAAGAAGGTGAATCGAGTGATATCTCGGTTTGAAGCTAACAGACGAAGATCTGGTATCTGTGGTCTAGGGGGAGTATTGTTGGGTTCAGTTGAGACCACAGTTACCAGAACAAAGACTTTTTGTAGCTTATTTTGTAGTTTGATAGTTAGAGGACTAGTTATGTAATTCTTTGTTAGTTTATGTGTAAACCCTAGAGTGTGAACTTAGGAGATGGGCACTGCGAACTTAAGCTTAAGTTCGCAGTCCATCAGGTGCTCACTATATAAAGTTCACTCATATGCACACTCTAGGTTAGGGTTTTTGGTTATCTTTCATTACACAAGAATTCTTGTAATCCATGGTGCTTTGAAGATCTATTGTTAATGGAATCAAACGTTTTGAGTTTCTTGTGTGTCGGTTTTACTTTGTTCATCTAGTTTCTTTTAGTTTTCATAGATTAATCACTTGAAACACCTAAACAATAGGTGTTTCTAAGTGTTAACAATCTTGTGCACACTTAAGATCTAGTAATTTTGGGACTACAGCCTTCATTTCATGCAATTGTGATCCTAATTGCCTTCATTTCATGCAATTGTGATCCTAATTGCCTTCATTTCATGCAATTGTGATCCTAATTGCCTTCATTTCATGCAATTGTGATCGTAATCACTAGTTAAGCCCTGAATTGCATACCTTATGACCATAATCGCCTGAAATGCATGTGGATAGCCCTAATCGCATATAATAAGGGGCGATTAGCCCTTGTAATTGCCTGTTGACCATCCCTAATCACATGTTGACTTTCCTAATTGCATGCTAAGTTCCTAATCGCGTGTAATGCTGTTATAAGTGTATTTTGACATCGCGAAACCCGATTTGACACCTCGGAACATGATAGGAACCCCGTGACATGCCTAGTAACATAGTGACACGTGTTTGGACTTGTTTGTACGTTATTTGACCTATGTGTTAGAATCGTTGAACTTTAACGCATGTTAAGTACTAAGATTGCATGTTTTGTGTATGTTTGTGTATGAGATGAACACGTGGAATGTCGGGTCACCAATGGGATGTCGAGTCTTGTCTTACGTAGTCTGGTTGTCGGTCAAACACGTTTTTCGGACACATAAGGGTCATGGACTGGACTTAGGGACTAATGAACCCGAAGGGTTATTAGTCTAACTTGACACGTATCTTATGATAGGTCGCCACTAGTTGGGACTATCATATCATATAAACGGTTTACTCATTTAGCAGAAGACGCAACCTAAGGTGACTCTCACGGCCCCACTCTTTACTGTTTTCGTTTTCTGGGGAGAATCATGCTTAGTACTTTCGTTTGAAAAGATCATGTTGTGCTGGGTTGGTTGTACGTTTTATTTATGTTCTATGTTCATGTGGCTCACGTTGTGACAGTTCGTTAACCGTTATGGCGGTAGTTCGTTAATTGTGAATGCACAGTTCGTTGACCACGGAGTGACAGTTCGTTAGACATATTTGGGATAGTTCGCTAGTCGTGGTAAACGATAGTGCGTTGGTCGTGTTAACGATAGTTCGTTGATTGGTTCGTACTGGAGTCTACACGTCAAACAAGTATTTTCTTCAGTCAGTAGTAACATGATAGTTCTTTCAAAAGCTCGTGAAACATTTTCCTTAAAAACCTGTGAACTCACCAGTATTTTATACTGACGTTTTTAGCCTGTTTTTCTCAGGTCGCTAAGGTAGCAGCTGTCATCTAGGCGCACGGAGTCGCACGGGAGTCGTCTCGCGTCTAGGATCATTATGCATGTTTTCTTTGGAATGTTAAACTCTTAAACTTATGTTTTCGGATTACTTTTGACTTTTGTAAACTTATACGCTTCCGCGCTTTCAAATGATGGTTTTTAAATCTTATTCATGGTTTTATTTACGTATGTTTTTACATTTAGACGTCGTTTATTGTGACCGTTGACTTGGATCCTGGTGTGTCACACGCCTCGCGGTAGAACTCCGCAGGTGGAAATTTGAGGGTGTGACACAACCAACTTAGTTCAAAATCTCAAATATGCATCAATTTCCTAATTATATCCTCTTCTGTTTGTCTTAAAAAACGATTCAAAAGAAAACCCATCAATTTGAATGTACCAATCATTAAACTTCCCTATACAAACTCCAACATACCAAAAGAAGGACTTTCATTTCAAAACCCATCATTGAAGATATACTACTACCAAGGAAACAGGTCAAAAGGTTTGAAGATCAATAGGTTACACAAATGCATAAAAGCTGAAAACTGTTAACAATTATTAGACAGTTCATATTATTACTATAACAACATGACTTTGTAATCATATTTAGCCAACTAATAATTGAAAAGATCACAAAAAGAAAGTGTTAGCACTTATTCACCACCATACTACACTTCTAATACTCTTCAATTTTTTCTTTTTTGACTGTCATCTTTAAACTTGAACCAAGCTCATGTAACCATCCTCCATCATTGGTGTCGGTCAAGATAAGACTGAGTATTTAACAGCATATTTAAGAAAATAAAAAAGAAATGTAAACCTGAATCGTTTTTTTTCAGGGATATAAAGTTGGAAATCCCGTGTGAAAACAACATATTCGTTTATTGATGTCGGTCAAACAACATATTCGTTTTTTTCATACCATACATGTTATCTAAAAGTATACCTGAATCGGACTGAATATTTGAATTTTCAGTCATATTAATAATAACAACAACGGACTCGAGATAGTTACCTGAATTGAGATGTGGTTCTCTGCCGTCGATTAAATCGGTGATGTTGGATAACGGTTGTCGAAGTTGGAGAGGATTAAGATCATGTCTTCGGTTGCTTGTGACATGTTGACTGATTTTACGATCTGTTGTGTTGTGGCTAAGACTATGTTTTCATCCATCTTCATCTTCTCCTCATCTCCTGCATACAACACTATGGTTATTGATAATAATAATAATAATAATAATAATAATAATAATAAAATATAAAAAATTATGGAGCAAAAGAAAGGAGGTTTGCCCGAGTTTGATGATGCAAAGGATTGGGGATTTGTTTGATATCAATTTGCTTCTTCTTCGTGATTCTTGTATTAAGAGAGAGAGAGAAAAAAACAAATGAGTATGCTTTCTCTCTCTCCATCTTTTATATAATCAGTATTTGAGAGGGAGAGCGGGGTTTTGATTTTGAAATTTGAATATGGAGCTCTAACTTGAACTAACAGATGTGAGTTACATCTGTTGAGCATTGTTGTTTTGAGCTCAAAAGATGTTGTTGAGTGGCCCACACAACAGACTTTGTTGACTAACAACCCTTTAACTGAGTGGCTCACAATTTTTCTTGAATATTTTATATGCAAGTGGCATATTTTTGTGAATATTTTAAGCTGATTAAAAACATCACTTTTTGCATTACACAAGCATTGTTGGCCTATCTAAGGTGTTGACACATCAGCTTTCTGATGTCACTCATGACTCTCCTATCATAGAAAGTACTAGGTGAAATCTCGTGTGAAATCTCGTGTGAAATACACGGGAGACCGAGTCCTGCCTTAAGGCCTGTTTAGTGAAACCAACATTAAGAAGCCAATCGTCTGCTGTCAAGAAGACCTGTTTAGTAGCGTATGTTTATTTCTTAAAAAAACATAAACAGACCAACTGTTATGGTATGTTTAGTAAACCCCAAATTAATCATCGATCTATTGTTAAAAAGAAATACTGTATTTCGTAACGTTTATTCCTTTCACGGTACCAGTTAAAAATACTGATCAGATGTTTAATAACTACAACTGTTACAACAACACAAAATATAAATCTACAGACGATTAAAGCACTGTTAAAAATACTGATCAGATGTTTAATAAGTGCAACTGTTTGTCTGTATTTGGTACCATCTGTTCAAAAACAGTGCCTCAATTAAGCAGATTTTTTAAAACACCTGTTTGTAAAACAGTGTTGATTCAAACAGTTGTTAATTAAACGTTTTCTGTCAAACACATGCTGCATTAAACAGTTGCTACTAACAATGACATCACATAGATTTTTAATGGTTGTTTGCTAAAGACCAATCCTCTGTTGACTTTAACAATAGACCATTGATATACTGAAATTGTTATTTTTCATCAAATAAGTATAAACCATTATATAGAGCTGACATAATATATAAAATAAACAATTCAATATATTTAGAACGGTAATAATATAAAATACATTTAAATAACTAATCTGTAGTATTCAACAATTCTTTCAATCTCTTGTTCTTCTATTTAAGAAAGTTTCGGTAAGACATACATATTTTTGTATGTCTTCACTGAACTTTTCATTTGATCTTATGTTTTCAAATAGAGATGAAGAGGCCATCCATCTTTCACTTGAAACATCCGTAGCAATGACCTGATTAAATTTGAGGTTGGTCTTCCATATGTGATGTTCAAGCAGGCGTGTAGTACCCTCAATAACTTCAAGAATCTCCAACTCTTCATCCTCTTTAAAACATTCCAAAATAATTTTCTAAACCTCTGACATTTTTGACCATTGGTTACTGCTGGAATCCATGTTAATAAGATTTTTATAAGATTGATAAATCTTTGTAGATGTAGAAGGCAATGTTTGAATAGTGTGCTATACAAAGAGATGAAAATCGAGTTTTATAGTAAAAACAATGCATTAACTATAATGAATCTATTAAGTACAATGAATTAAGTATAGTGAATCTATTAACTATAATTCGCTTTTATTAATCTTGAATACATACTGAATTAATTTATTTATTTTCCCACTGAAACAACTGTTGAAATTCTTTTTTTTTAATTCAAATTTCATAACAAACACAAATACTATTTACCAATATTTGTAGAAATATGAACATATGATGTTTTACGTTTTTTATATTATAAATAATGATTTAATTTCTATTTTATCTAAATTGGACATGAAAAGGTTGTTTGATTTTTTATTTATATAAGTAACTAAAGATAATAAATATAAATATATTATATTTGATAAAAAGATGTTCTGACTTTGTTTCCAATATACGAATAAAAAAAAGATGTATTAATACATAATTTGATTGCAAAGTACTGATTATTAATTTTAGTTTGATTGCAAAATACTGAATTGTTACACTTGAGTTTATTTCTAATATACTAGTAAAAAAAGGTGTATTAGTACATCATTCGATAAAAAGACGTCGTGAGTAACAATGGTTAACTAAAAATCGTTACTTAATAACCGCCCATCAATATTTCTTAAATATCTGCTAATTTATATTTAAATTTATTTTAAATGTAAATTATGTTGTTATGACTTTAAATTATTATTCTTGCGTCTAATTGCAAAATACACTAACCTCAATATCATAATCATTGAATTTGCAATTCACAACACTAAGGCTGTTACCTGCTATAACCACGAAGACAAAAATTAACAGACGAATGAAAATATGTGCTAGAAAAACAGATATTAAAAACAAACAATTCATAATTGAAGTTAAATATTTAATTTAACAAAAATAAATACAAAGTGGAAAGAATTGTAAAAGAAAAGAATACATATATCTCTAAAAAAAATTACTTCAATAACATTAGAATTACAATGTCTGAGTTTACAAACTACATAAAAATACAACGAAACATAAATAAAAGTGTTCTAACAACCAAATCCTAGAAAACGATATTTCTTGCTCGTATATAATATCATCCAGTTCTAGAGAGCTTAACAATTGAAAATATGAACTGAATAAATATAGTAATAATGGATTGATGTTTTTCTTTGATTGTAAGAATCGTTAAAAAACATCAGTTCCAACTTTTTTACCAACGGATTGTTGGTAATCTATTTTCCTTTGATTGTAAGAATCTTTCGAAAAATTTGTGGAAACACATTTCAAAGTGATATCATTAAGCATGTGGAATAGAGAGATGTAAAGTGAGAACAGTTAAAAGAATATATAAAGATGGAAAATGAATATTGGAAATTCCTACCCTTTTATTTATAGGATGAATATACTAACTATTCGTCAAGTTGGTTTTCAACTTTATCAGTTAGATTTCAAGTAAATATAAAGTTGCAACTTACTTTTGTTACTTTTTTATTTATTTTTAATAGAATAAAACACAATTGCAACACAACAATAATAATAAAATAATATTATTAAGTATGTAACTACAAAACCTTAATCATTATTTTTGGGCCTTTTTATAACATCTGTCAAGTGCTGAAAAATTGTTGTCACAGAAAAATCTTTCAGTATTTACCAGTGGATTGTGTGTGTAATCTGTATAAGAAAATAAAAGCATGTGTAACAAAGTATATTTCACGATTAAACTTGTTATTAAAGTGTCACTATAAAGTTATATAACAGAAATCTTTTCAAGTTGATAAATAAAATCTTGATATGTTTAATAAATGATGAAGAAAAACAGGCAAAGCATTTGTAATTATACCTTAGAAGTTTTACATATAATAAATATCCAGTTTGACATTAATATACTTTTCAATCACAAAGCATAAATATAATAAGTAAAATAACTACATTACAATAATATTCATATTTGAAAATGCAAACATATAAAAACATTTAAATTTCATCATCTTCATCAGTTGAGCTCCAATTGATATTCATTCTTACATAACTTCATCCACCTTCTAATTCAAAACAATATCCTTGTCGTGATAATTTGTTGCACATTAAGATGAATTGTATTCCGATTAATGTTGCTCATTGTTTTCTGGTCAACTTCTTGAAGAAACTCCAAATCATCGGAATACTCTATTTTAAAACTTCTAAGGAATAATTATCAATGGTTTGCCTGTTTTTCTTCATCATTTAACTACAATACAATGATATTCTTATTTGAAAATGCAAACATATAAAAATATTTAAATTTCATCATCTTCATCAATTGAACTCCAATAAGATATTCATTCTTCCATAACTTGTTCCAACTTCTCCTTCAAGTACACTATCCTTGCTTTGAGCATTTGTTCCAGATTAAGATGAAATGTATTCCAATTAATGTTGTTAGTTGTTTTCTGCTCAAGTTCTTCAAGAAACTCCAAATCATCGGAATACTCTATTTTCTCTCGGAGGAATAATTTTTTAAAACCATTTTCATAGTTAACTATTACTACATCAAAGTCATCAGAGTAAAACCAACTTACAACATGAAGTGACTTAAAGAATTTTTCATCAACGACACTTTCACTCAAAATTTCTATTAAGAAGATTTCATCTGAATACCGAAATTCATTGTTCTTGGAAACTTTATACGTCTGTGTATGCAAATGTAAATCCATCTGGACTACTGTTTGAATTTATAATTACTACTGATAATATACATTATTTAAATACAAAATATATAAAAAAATAAGACGTCATTTTTAACACTAAGTTCAAACGTGGTAATTATTATTTGCAGTGACAACAGCTAGGAGTCTTTAAGACCTACTATAGAAATGAAGAATCTAGATTATTTTATTTAGAAAATGACACTAATTTATTGTGTATATTACTTATTTTTAATATTAAAGAACTAAAATAATAATAACTTTGACCCATTATATAGTACTCATAGTTATAGATAACTTCAACTTGTTGTATACTCTGTTTTATAACGACTGTTCACATGTCAACAAATGTTTTTATACAAAGTTTATCAGACTTTAGAGTATGTTTAATTTATTCTAAATAATGCTTACCACATGTGTTTACTTATTATTTGAATAACATAATTTCATTAAAATATTGACTTAAAAACTAAATAGAGAAGAGAAATCTTTTAAAACAACAAATCTAAATACCTGTAAAATACTGGATTAATATCAAGTACGAAATTAACAATATTCGAATACAGTTGTTCACATAAAAGAAGTTTTCTAAGAAAACACAAAACAAATAGAGTAGGGAATTAAACAACTAACACGATTGCATTAAATATAATCACAACAAATGTTGACAATCATTAATTGCCATTCTTTATATAGATCGAAACACATGGTTTCCCTATATATATATATATATATATATATATATATATATATATATATATATATATATATATATATATATATGTTGTCTATCTATAACCAAGACATGGACGTACCAACATTGGTTCTAAAAATCTTCCGAAAACACCAATTCCAACATCTTTACAACAAAATTGCTGGTAAATGATTTTTCTTCGGTTGTAAGAATCTTTAAGAAGACTTCTTGAAATGAATTTGAACAGCATATCATTATGCATCTGAGATAGAAAGTAGGAAAGTGACAATGTTTGAACGAATATAAAGTTGAAAAAAGACTGTTGAAATTCCTTCGTTTTAAATAGAGTAAAAAAACAACTGTTAAGATTTCCTCATTTTATATAGATTGAAACAAAATAGGAACAGAAAAATAACAAAATAAGTTTTTTTATAATGACAAATTTTGGTTACCATTATCTTAATCATTAAATTGCATACTCTATTTTACAACGTATGTTGAGTTATCAATAGATGTTCTCACATAAACTCTGTAATAGGGAACTCATTATAATTTATATACTGATTTACAACATCTGTTAAGTCGTAAACAAATGTTCTCACGCAACTGCCATCCATTAAGAAATTTCCAATAATACTTGACCATATGAAACAGACCTTTTAAACAGCTGTTGACTTATGAACAGATGTTCACAGACAACTTTGGACACGTCAGCATCACTTTTGATACGTCACCCACAATATTTCATACACAAAACCCCTCTTATTCGATATTTCCACTAACTTATTATATTCAAACACCAGAAAAAGCGTTTCACTATCAATTACGACCTAAATCCATTCGACTACGAAATTTTAAATTTCCTGTCGTATTCGATTGCTAATTTGAATTCAATTGGTTTGTTTCAATCATTAGTATGGATCTTCAATTAAAAACCCCTCATAACTATCTACCATATCTGGTTAAAACACAACATAACCATCAATTTCACTCTATAATCGATGTGCTATGCAAATCGAAATACCTACCAATCCTCACCGCTGATGCTCCAATATATGTCGATACTCTGATAGAATTCTGGAATAAAGCCGAGTGCCAGGAGAAAGACAAAAAGCCTTACGCAGTTGTCTCCAAAATTGGAAATACAGATATCGAGATAACACCGGAATTCATTAGCAACACGTTCTCCCTAAACGATTTGCAAGGTAATATTTCTTTTCAGAAAAATGAAGTTCAGACAGAGTTAATTGAGAGAGGGTATGAAGGTCAATTGACTGCATCCACAATGTTTAAACTAAATTTTCCCCCACCAATGAAGTTTTTTTTTTCATACCCTTCTTATATGTCTATCTACAAAAACATCATTTAATGAGATATCATTGAAAACACAGTATCTGGGATATGCAATTTTATTGGACAGTGATTTCAACTTGTTTCAGACAGTATTTTGTTGATTTAGTATCTAATGTAAAGGCTATAAAATCTGGATCTCGTAATGCTTTTTTACTATATCCAAGATTGTTGAGTTTCTTCTTACAAAACCTGTTGCCTGATAATGATTTTAAAAAAGGGGTAGCTATTACAATTAATAGCTTATCCAATGGAACTTTTACAAGAATGCTGGATGTTAAAAGTACAGAAAAGGTCATTAAAGGTAAAAGTTCTAAAAACAAACAAACAGTGATACTTCAACATCTGTTGTTGTAACATCTGTTGTCGACTCAACTGCTCCTGCTGAAAATGAAACCACAAACACTTCTATTGAAATCACGCTAGTGATTTCAACAAAGAAACCACCAATAAAAAAGCATATAAAAAAGAACAGAAACATTGTATCTCAGGAGCTTCAGTAGCCAAAGGAAACTACTACAACCACACAAGAGCAGCAAACAACAACTGTTGATGCTTCCATTGAAGCAATGGAAATAACACCAATGACAGATATTGTCAATGTATCCTCTCAACCTGATCATCCTGTAAATGAAGAACACATAGAAAATGACCTAGACGATTCAGTTGTATATTTGTTTAAAAGTCCTTCTCCTGGAGCTGGATCTATTTTAACTCCACCACCGTCGCCCTCACATGCACCAACAAAAATTTCACCTACCTTTAATCCATTTTTTGAGGCAATTGATAAATCTGAAACTTAAAATAGTCACTCTCAATTACCCATACTGAGAATACACAACCAGAAGAGAGTGTTGATGAAAGAAATCAATCATCTAGCCCACAAGCAGAGAAGACCACACTATGTGACTTGCAAGTCAATCGTGTTGGTACGTCAAATGAAGTTGTAACTACAAAAGTTGAAACAACTGTTTCTGAGATTGAAAGTGATAAGACAAATCAGGCATCCTTGCAGCAAAAAAAAATTTGAACTTACAATTGAAACTGATAAGAAAACTGTAACTTCTGCTACAGTTGAAATTGATAACAACTCACAAAAACTTCCAGTTGCTGAAAACATTGAAACAAATACAACAACAACTATTGGGAATGCACATCATCCTGTTAGTTTAACGAATGATTCAAAATATCAGAATTTGGCGGAAAGGGTAATTAAACTTGAAGCCTTATTTACAAAATTTGATGAAATGAAAGAAAAGTTCATAGGGAAAATCACAGAGGCTACCAATGAACTCTGGAAATCTGCTGAATCAATAATCCAGGGTCAACAAAAATTAGCAGAGATCAAACACAATTCTGAGATGGAGTCGTTAAACATGAAAGTGGATGCTTTATACAAAGTTACTAAAACTGATATGAAAGCATTTAAAGATCATCTGTTAAGGACAACTGGATCTGCTCCAAGTTTTGTTTTTGAAACAAACGTTGATGTTGATGAAACCAAAAACGGGAACAAAGATCAAACAACTGATATGCAAACATCTGATAAACCAGTTTCTACTAAAGTTTCAAACACTGTTGATGGGGAAGCAAAACAATTCGCTCCTTTTTCTGTTGGGACAGAAAATATCCAAATAAATGTTACAAGTACCACTGTATTTAGAGACTTCCCAACAACTTGCAAACAGGAGCTAACAGCAATGAAAACATCAAGTATCAATGACACGACTGTCAGAAAACAAACTACAGAAGTTTGTAAACTACCGATTCAATATTCAACAACATCAGTCATCACCACTACAAATTCTTTTAGACAAACCACAACATTGCCACATCAATCACCAATCTAAATAACATCTGCTGCTTCTTTCAACCCGGAATTGAATGTTCCGAAAACAACGGCCCTTGTAATCTGCCAACCACTGTATTTAGAACCATTGCCAGCTAAATATCCACTTGAAATATTAATAATCAAACATGAGATAGTATCTTTCTACTTAACAGACGATCCTTCATCATTAACTTTCACATCTATTGAAGGTTTCGACAAACCTATAAATATTGATGAGTATATGGAGATCAAACGGCAATAGACTCAAATGAGTATCAAAAACCTATGCAAAGACAAAGATAACATGACTGCTCATGGAATCCAGCAAACACAGCTTCAAAAGCTTAGTAAAATACAAGACTTTGCATTGGAACTGAGCCAGAAAATGCATGAAAGAAATACAACTTCTGAAGTGGAGAGAACTGTAAGAAAAGAATTCATAGATCATATTTTAAATCTCAAATTTTACAACGTCACTGAAAGAGAATTTGTTGGTTGGACTTCTGAAGAACTCAGGGCTCAAATATACAAAATTGAAGGGTTGCTTAAAGCTCATAACAATCAGAACAAAACTCCAGCTAACTCGAAGAAGGACAAAGAAAGTGAAGCTAAAAGAGCTATAAAACTGAAGAGAATGAGACAAGAATTAATTGCGGCAAAATATGGTGAAATGAGATATGTTTGCAGATGGTCTGAATTAGTTTTGGTTGAAACCTACAAACTACTGGAGATAAACAGACAAAAGAATCCAACTCTGCCAAGAAAGCCAATTTATCTTGATGCACAGCAAGCCCCTGAGCAGAAGACTCAAACGAAACGTAGTTCCTCAGCAATCAATCTCACCAGAAAAACAATCAAACAAATTAAAAAAGTGAACACTGAAGATTAATTTACAATTGAGATTTTAGAACAAATGTCTGTTTAGGATTTAAGAACTGATTTCATTAAATCACTGTTTGTTTGTAGTATAATGTTTTTTAAAAGAACAGATGTTATATTTGTGATAATATAACAAAGTAAAAAACTTTGATTAAAACGTTTTCGTATTAAATGAAACGACGGAGTTTTGAATATCACATGTTGGAGTAGTTAAAGGGTTTGAAATCTAAGAAATTCTTGATGTATCCAAGGTTCTTACAAATGATATTTGATCAGAAATATCCAAACTTGAGAAAGGATCCGACAAAGATAATTGCTCAAGATCACATGAACCTGAAGACTTTAATTAGAATGAAAGGATACAAAGGGGTTTCTGATGATGAGAAACCACCGTATAAGAATCTGTTGAGGATAAAGCAAGACATGACAACAGTGAGTCTGATGAAGATAATCCTCTAGTGCATGTGAATCCAGAGATGAAAAGAAAAAAAAAGTCGTAAAAGTCGGAGCCAAAGGGAAGGGCAAGACTAAGGTAGACGAGGTTGAGACTACTGAGAAGAAATCTAAAAGAAAGAAAAGTATTGCGAAGAAAGGTATGATGTTAGTTGATGAAGAATCGTTGGATTCTAAAAAAACAGATGAGGAAAAGAAATGGGATTCTGAAGCTGAAACTGTTAACGCCTCCAAGCCCAAGGCCACTGTGGCTGGAGAGTCTGAAAGTTTGAACAAATCAATTGAAGATCAAGGTCCAATTGATTTAGATGCTGAGGAAGGTGATTTGGGACTTGGTGCTGATGATTTTAATGGTTCTCCGGTTATTGGAGAGAAACAAAAGAAAGCAAGATAAAGTCCATGTCAAAAAGAGAAAAGAAAGAGAGTTTGAAGAGAAAGAGAGAAAAAGAAGTGGAATTGTTGCTTAAAGGAAAGAAAGTTCCAAGCATTGGCACGTCTTCGAAAGTTACTTCTCCAGAACCAAAGAAAAAGAAGAAAACTGGTAAACCTGTGTCTGAAACAGCTCCTGACTTCAATGAATCATTGTAGAATGTTTTAGATATGTTCCAGAAGAAGCAGAAGGCTCCTGAAACTGAATCTTCAACTCCAAGAGCTTCAGTATCTGATGATGTCATGCATTTTGTGAATAAGAATGAAGATTGTTAATGCACAACAAGCTGAAATAGAGAAATTCAAGAAGAATGAAGAGATGATGTTACAGATAGTTGTTGCTGCAAAGAACAATCAAAATGAATTGGAGAAAAAGTTAAAACAGATTGAAGAGGAGAAAGATGAAATTGATTATAGAAGTAAAAGAAACAAGAGGTTTATTACGGGTTTGAGGGATGAGAATAAGAAACTGAGGATTGAGAACAAGAAAATGAATAAGTTGATTGAAAAGTTGTACAATCAAGCTCCTCAGTTCAAAGAAGGAGAGGAAGAAGAGGAACAAGTGGATAATGAAGATTCACCAAATAAAAGCGATGATGATGAATCGGATGATGATTATGATGATGATAATGCTGGAGGTGGTGAATCTAGTAAAACGAATGATGATGACAGTTCTGATGATGATGATGATCCCAGCAAATACAGTTTTGAGGAAAGAGGAAGTAAGAAGACTTCTGAAGGACCATCTGGTTCTAAGAACAAATCAGGAGAGAGTGTTGATGATGAGGACACGTTCTGGAATGAGAAGTTGAAATCTTTATCTAAAGATGACAAGAAGCTTTATAGAAAGATGTTCAAGAAACAAGCCTGGACAGTGGAGTTCACAAGCAAATTTCCAGAGATCTTTGAAGCTGATAATATTCTGGAAATTGAAATTGAATATGCTAATCCAGAACTTGAATAAGGTGAGGTATCAGCTGCTGTGGCAAAGGAGATTCTGGAAGGTATTGCACAGCAAGCTGGAAAGACCTTAGATGAGATTATGCATGAACAGGTGATTTCAGATATTCTAGAAGTGGATGTTGGAAATCATTCTGATGACAAGAACACTCCTGAACATGAAGAGATAGAGATAGAGGATATAACTCAAGAAGAATATCCTGAATATTTCAGAAAGCCAAATGATGAAGTGTTTCCTGACCTAACAGAAGTTAATCTAAAGGAAGCAGAGTATAAAGCACAAAAGAAGAATGATGAGTTCGTTAAAACTGTGTTTGGAGAGGGATTTCAGAGACCATCTGCTAATCAAAATAATAGCTTGAAGAATTTGTTGAAAAATCTTAAAGAAATGGATGCTAAAGGTCCTAAACCTGAAGCACAAGGCGGATTCTATAGGTTTCACAACCAACAGTTCAAAGGCAGAGCTTTGGGTTGGAAATACTTGAGACAGTTGAAGTGTATAGAAGTAAAGTGGGAAAAGGGAATCCTGTACTTCTACAGATTCCATGACATTATAACTCTACCGTACTCGGCGGTGAGAGATATATGCAGGTTCACAATGTCTGGTGCTTCAGCAAATAACGATGCAGTTGGATGGTTTGCTGATAGATTAACTTTGGAAAGCAGAATTTATGGAAGATGTTCAAACCACAATATCCCAGAGGAAAGTGTTAAAAGAGATTGATCCTCAAACTGGGATGAAGAAGGTGGTGTTGAAGTATAAACCTTCCACAGTGATGAAGAAATACCACTTATGCCGATTAAATAGAATTTTAGTTCTGATTTTGTCATGTGGTATTACGATTGGAGGACTGCAGAGGCAGTGATTGTGTTGAGAGATGGGAAGGATGCGTACAAGAAGATTCATGTTTTTGATCCGATGTGGATCATTAATTGTTCATTCGAAGATATCATCATGCTGTATTACAATCCAGTTTTGTGTGAACCGAAGGATGCTGATCAAGCAAGGAAATATCAACAAGTTGTTGGTGTTTGCTTTGCTTATGATATCAACTCAGGGAATAATCTGGAGAGTAAGCTTGGAAAGAAGATTAAAATGAATGAAGTGCCAACTCATTCGACAAAATGAAAACTGGAACCTGAAATGACTAAAGATCAACGAAAACAGCTTAGATTGAAGATAACGGAGACAATCCAAGCAATAGTTGAGGGGGAGTTTGTTAGTGCATAAAAGTGCGACTAATGCTTTGGATTGTACATAAAAGTTGTTTTGTTGATTAACATAAGGTCGAATGTGGAATTGTGATTGATCATGGGGTCGAAGGTGGTTTTTGGAGGTCGAATGAAGAATTGAAAGTGAAGATTGTTTGGTTCGAGCTGAAGACAAGGTCGAAGGTGCAAAGATCTCACATTCGACCTCACGTCAGGGTCGAATGTGCAGTATTATAAATTTGTAACTTTGTTTTTCAGTTGTTAGTTTTGTCATTCGGTCTAGGGTTTTTGTCTAAGTCTCTCTCTAGAGTTCAGATCTATTTTAAAGTGATTATATCAATTGTAAAGGTCTTTTATTGAATATTAATTAATGAAAATGGAAGTTGAAAAGGTGAATTACGTGTTTGATTTGTTTTGATTCGTAAAACTATTATATTGTAACTAATCTAGGGTTTTCGCACCTGGATTAGGACTTGTATGATCATATCAAACGTTTTTTACTAGATCCTTCACACATACAAAAGTCCATTTTTATAAAATTTCATTTAATTGTTGAACTTCATATTCTACTCCATTTAGGATGTCACTACTGAAATCAGCCACAAAGTCTGCTACAGCCTGTGATTTGATTGAATTTCTAGGTTCATATACCAAGTCAAAAGCACTTAATTTTACCAACCATTTTGCCATTCTTCCTAACATTTCTGGTTTCCTAAGCACATTTTTAATACGGTAATTAGTTTGAACATGTATCCTATGTGTTTCAAAATAGTGCCTCAACTTGGTAGATGCCATTATCAAAGCTAAAATAATTTTTCCAAGATGTGAATACCTGGTTTCAGCATCTAATAAAGTTTAATTACATAATAGACAGGATGTTGTTGCCCTTCGAAGTCTTTTACCAAGATTGCACTTATTGGATTTCCAGAAACTGCAGGATATAACTTGAGAGGCTCACCATCCTCGTGTTTCATCAGGAGTGGAGCAGCTGCAAGATACTCTTTTAGCTTCTTTAAAGCATCCTCATGCTTCTGTCCCCAGTCAAAATTGTTGTTCTTTTTCTGGATGTTATAGAACTCTTTGCATTTTTCTGAAGACTTTCAGATGAATCTATTCAGAGCTGCAATCCTGCCAGTTAGTCTTTGTATATACTTGATATTTTTTGGGGATTTGAGATCATGGATGGCCTGTATTTGCTCAAAACTGGCTTCTATTCCTCTTTTTGTTACTAAGTATCCAAGAAACTTCCCAGCACCAACTCCAAAATGACATTTGGCTGGATTTAACTTCATATTGTTAGCATCCAAGATGTCAAATGCTTCTCTGAGATCCTGTAGATGGTTTATGCTATCTTGGATTTCACCACCATGTCGTTGATGTAAACTTCCATTGTGTCCCCAATCTTTTCTTTAAACATCATATTCACTAGCTTTTGGTATGTCGCACCTGCATTTTTTAGTCCAAATAGCATAGCTATATAAAAAAAATACCTGATGGGGTCATGAATGCAGTATCCTCTTGATCCTCTGGTTCCATTTGTATTTGTTGAAATTCTGAGGATGCATCCATGAATGTTAACATCTCGTGGCCTGCTGTGGCATCTACCATCGAATCTATGTGTGGTAATGGAAATGGGTCTTTAGGACAAGCTTTGTTAAGATCTGTGTACTTTACGCGCACTCTCCATTTCCCATTTTTCTTTTTGTACCACAACCACGTTTGCCAGCCATCTTGGGAATTTTAATTCCCTTATCATCTTGGACTTTAGTAATCTATCCACCTCTTCTTGTATGATGCTATTCCTTTCTGGTGCAAACTTTCTTCGTTTCTGTTGAATGGGTTTAAAGTTTTTATCAATCCCAAGCTTGTGAGTAATGACATCTTTGGAGATTCCAGTCATATCTTTATGCCTCCGCGTAAAGGTCGACATCTGGCATTTTAAGAATGAAATTAGTGTTTGTTCAATGTCATGAGGAATATGCTTACCAATCTGCACAGTGATATCCTTGTTGTTGTCGTCGAGGCAAACAGACTTTACATCCTGGTCAGGATGTGCTTCGACATCTTGAGGATGACACTGTGCATCCTTCTGTGATTGCTATGCTTGTCTTGATGAAGCCTTCATTGATGTTGTATAGCAATCCTTGGCTTTCTGTTGATCGCTGTCAACTTTAACAACTCCCCAGGGTGTTGCTATCGTTACACACTGGTGATATGTTGAAGGGACTGCCTTCATGTCATGTATCCAAGGTCTCCCCAGGATGACATTATAGCAGGATAGAGAATCTATTACACAGATCTCTGTATAGAATTCACCCCTTCTACATACACCGATAGTTTGATATTACCCACAGTGTTCTTGGTCTCTCCACTAAAGCCAACCAAGACTGACGATCTGGGATGTTCATTCTCCTTCGGGCTTCTAGCTGGATTATGTTGACCGAACTCCCACCATCTACAAGTATCCTGCGTAAAAAATGATTAGCAATATATAAAGTTATAACTAAACCATCATGGTGAGGGTCAAGGATACTTTCTCGGTTTTCTTCCTCAAAGCTGATCACTTTAGACGTTTTCAGGATGGTGGTTCTTGTGGATCTTTCCCCTTTTTCTTATTTCGTTTTTGTTGCATGCCTCTTAGCAGCTGAGTATGAGGTCCCACAAAGGTCCGAGCCACCTTAAATGAAGTTGATTATACCAACATCCTTAGGTGGTGATGTTGCTCTTTCTGGGATGTTGGTGCCATCCTGAATCCTTGGCTTCTTTTTGCCTAGGAGATCCTTGAGATGACCTTTGCTCAAAAGATATGCTATCTCCTTTCTCAAGGCGATACAATCTTCAGTGATGTGACCAAAGTCTTCGTGGAAGGCACACCAAAGTCTCCGAGATCCTTCATGGCGTACATTAATCCTGTTACATTCACAGAAAATAGTAATCTGATATCTTAGGACATTCATCCTCATCGTCATCCTCAACCACATTGACCCTTTTATTATCAGGTCTAGCATATGGTTGATGCTTGTTTGGTTCGTATGTCGGAGTGGATTTTTGATTAGGATGTTTATATCTTGAGGATGCTTCAATCATCTCTTGTATCTTCTTGTCATCCCTAGTCGGATGAACCTTAGAGCCATGTTCCTGACTTCATCCAAGTTCCTAAAAGGATTCATCACCAATTCTTGATAGAATGGGGAATCTCTTTGTAGTCCCATTTTAAATGCTTGTACTGCCGTCATGACATCCAGGTTCGGGATGTCAAGTGCTTCCATTCCAAACCTAGTGATATTTCTCTTAGTGATTCTCCCTATGGTTGAGTTATCCTGTATAGATCACTTGTCAAACGTTCGAACATTCGACTACAAGAAAACTGATTGTTAAACATATTAACCAAATGTGCAAAAGAAGTAATAGAGTAAGGAGGAACACTTAGGAGCCATTTTAAGGCTGGACTAGTGAGGGTGGAGCCAAATCCTTTGCATAAGCATGCTTCCTTAAGTTCAGCAGGAATTGGATTAATCTCCATCCTTTCCCTGTACTGAGCCACATGCTCTTCAGGATCTGTGGACCCATCATATAGCTTCATGCTTGGAGTTTGAAACCGTTTTGGGATCTCTGCGTCAAATATGGGAGATGCGAACCGAGACACCCTGTGACATTCTGAGGATACTTCGGGGATAGGCTGTATTATCCCTGGTACATTTGATACCATATCCTTAATTTTTTGTAATTCCCTTGCCAGTTGTGGACTTATACCTATGTCCTGCAAAGAAGCAATATCGTTAGTAGCAAATGTACTCGAACTTAAATTATTACCATTGTTGTTATATCCTTGGGGTGGTCCACGTTATATCCTGGATCCCTGACGGTCGTCATTCTAGGTGTTGTGGTTGTCTCAGGGGCAGAGAATCCAGTGCTCATGGGGATGAAATCTCCTCGATGAATGCTCCCAGAGGTGCCAGAGTTGAAATCTAGCATTCTAGGCTGTAATGGTGTCCCCATGTCCTCTGTGGGTCTCTTTGAGGATGTTTTGAGAGATTGTATCTCCCTCATCAACATCCTATTAGTCTCTTGTTGTTGCTGCATTTGATCCTTTACCATTGTAAACATGGAAAGGAGTTCATCATTTGATACAATAATAGGAGGAGTGGATCCAGATGTCCCCACTGCTGGTCTAGGTGGAATTTGAGAAGAAGAATTCTTCGAGAATGCTGGTGGGGGAGGCAGTGTTGCATTCCCGATAGAGGTTGAAGAGGGCATGGATGACGATGTGGATTTCTGGTTGGAAGCCATAGTTGTGAAGAGTTTTGAAATGAGTTGATTAAAAAAAGTTTTAACAATGTTTTTTGTTATAATAGCACCACTTGCCCCACGGTGGGCGCCAAATTGTTTTGGTCAAAACTTACTTAGTAAAAATAATCTTGTAGTCGAAATTAGTAAAAGTGAGGTAGAGTGCTAAATATGTAAAAAGCTTAGTTATATTCTGAAAATGGTACGTTTAGACAACTATGCCCGGGATGGCGATGGCATGTTTCGGGATGGACAGTTATATCCTGAGGATGTAACTGTGAGTTTAGAATGACAGAATTTGTAAGAAGTTGCAATTGTAACTGTAAAGTAAAGAAAAAACAAAAGTCGATGTACGAGGAAAGCCCTTGATCAGTTGATGATCCCTGACACAAAACCTCAGGAGGAGTCTAAGCCCCTGCTTTGTTTATTATTATTAAAAATGGTAAAAATGGTTACAACTTTGGATGAATAATGGAAGAGTGTTTTATGAATACAATGATTGTGCTAAGTGTGTGAGAGTATCCGAGTGTCAAGTATTGATCAAGTGAGTCTATTGTGTCCTATACTCGTCAATCATTCCCATATATATAATACATGAAAATTAATAATGAATCCCGTGTAGTCCGTTGCTTTAGTTAGGTTTCTTGAAGACTTCAGGTGACCATTGTGGTTGTTACACCTCAAGTAGTCGTTGCCACAACCGTTTCCTTGTTTCTAGCCTATATTTAATGTGAGTCGGTTATGAGTTTGACTCTTTCCTTTGAGCTTGATCTTGGCTTACACGTGTAACGTTATGATCCTTGAATTCTTCGATTGATTGTTAAAATATAGACGCTGGATAGGAGTTACGAATCCATTATAGCTTAATTGTACCTGCAATATTATTCGTTAGTCTATCCTCAGGATGTGCACATGTTGAAATACAGTTACATCCTGAAGCATGCCAAGTCCTTAAGCATCCTTAGGATGTCAAACTAGGAATACGAGGTTAAATCATCCTGAGGATTTTTACCACCAACAGTGGTGACTGACGATTATTCAAGATTTTTGTGGGTGATGTGCATGAAGAACAAAAGCGACACGTTTGATAATTTGAAAGTTCTGTTTTCTCGTTTGCAGAATATCTATGGCTTAAAGATTAAACGTATCAGAAATGATAACGGGGCGGAGTTTAAAAATGCTATGATGGATGCATTGTGCAATGAAAAGGGAATTCATCGTGAGTACAATGCACCATATACTTCTCAACAGAACGGTGATGCTGAAAGAAAGAACAGGACTCTGATAGATGTGGCAAGAACCATGTTGGCTGACTCAAATCTTCCGGTTATGTTCTGGAATGAGGCGATTATGACAGCATGCTATACATTGAATCGTGTGTTAAATGTGAAGAAGTTTGGAAAGACTTCTAGAGCCATTCAGGGTGCCATGTACGATATTGAATCCATATGAAAAATTCGGAACAAAAGCTGAATAGGGGTACTTTGTTGGGTATGCAACTCCACTGAAGCGTGTATTCAAACATGGACTCGTCAAATTGAAGACTGTGCAATTGTGGATGTGAAACGCTACACTCAAAATGCTACCTGAAATGGGCCCGATTGGATGGTTGACTATAAAGCTATATTTTAGTCGTTCCATCTAGAAAGTTTGGTGGAAGAAGTTGTATTACAACTTTACCATGAGTGTTAAATGCGGTAACTTCACCGTTAGTGCGTCCGATCACTGTGACTACTCTGACAGCTTCTAAAGATGCCAATGCTCCTTTTGTTGAAGAAGAAGTTTTCCAAGAAGCCTCTACAACATTTGATTCTTCTGAGTCAAAAGACGATGATGAAGTTAACAGTGAACCAGTTGTTGATAATGTTACAGTATCACCACCAGTGAACCCAAATCCAGATATTCCATCTTCATCGAATACGAGTAATGATCTGGATACAACAGAAAATGTGGGTGTTTCTTCGATGATTCCTATTCCTGAACATCCGTAATCTCAAATTCACAAGGTTCATCCTATTGAACAAGTTATCGATAATCCTGGAAGCAGCGTGATGACGCGAGGTCAATTAACGCGTGCATCATCGACTGACAATATTGGAACCCTTGCCCTTTACACTAAAATTTTAAAATATGGTGATCATAATGACTGGTCTTTTGCTTGTTATGTTTCGCATGTTGAGCCACGGACGTATAATGAAGTTTTGATGGATGAATCTTGGGTTGATGCTATGCCGCAAGAACTTCAACAATTTCAGAAATTGGGAGTCTGGACGCTTACAAATTTACCGTCAGATCGAAAGAAGATTGGCACCAAATGGGTGTTCAAATTCAAGAAAGATGATCGAGGCGTTATTGTTAGAAACATAGCTCGATTGGTAGTTCGTCAAACAGAGGGAATCGACTATAACGAAGTCAATGCACCAGTTGCGCGCATTGAAGCTATCTAAATGTTTCTTGCGTATGCATCTTACATGAAGTTTAAGGTGTATTAGATGGACATTAAAAGTGCCTTTCTCTACGGTGTGGTAAAGGAGGAAGTATATGTCGTGCAACCACCGGGTTTTGAGGATCCTTTCCACCGGGATTAGGTCTACAAATTAAACAAAGCGTTTATGGTTTGCACCAAGCCCCAAGACAGTGGTACGAGGAGCTGAGCATATATCATCTATCCAAAGGATTTAAAAGAGGACTGGTTGACTGTACCTTGTTCACGAAATGAACAGATGGTGACTTGCTTCTTGTATAGATTTTTGTTGATGACATTATCTTTGGTTCTACTAATGAATCTTTGTGCAGGGACTTTGAAAGAGCTATCCAGGAGAATTTCAAGATGAGGTCTATGGGAGAGATGCAATTCTTTCTTGGATTGCAGGTTGATCAATTGCCAACGTGGATCTTTATCCACCAAAGGAAATATGTATCCGAAGTCTTGAGCCAATTCCAGATGGAGGATTCATACCAATTAACACTCCCATACAACCTAATCACGGATTTGGAGTTGATGCTTTGGGGGAACTTACTGATCCCTTTACGTATCAAGCCATCGTTGGCTCTCTTTGTATCTAACCACATCCCGGCCTGATATTACATTTGCAATATGTTTGTGCGCACGATATCAAGCGAATCCGAAACAGAGTCACCTCACGGCAGTCAAACGGATCCTAAGTTATCCGAAGGGTACACCATCACGCGGGTTACGGTATCCTAATGATGATAACTTTGATTTTATTGCTTTTAGTAATGCAGATTATGCAGGTTGTGATATTGACGCCAAATCCACATCAACTGGATATCAATTTCTGGGGAGCAGGCTCGTGACCTGGCAATGCAAGACGTCAGTTGCCTTATCTACATGTGAAGCCGAGTATGTGAAAACCTCGAGTTGCTGTTCACAAGTACTCTGGACACAATAGCAGATGTGTGACTACGGTTTGCAATTTCTTAAAACCCCCAGTCAATACGATAATGAAGCAGCTATTGCACTCATTAAAGACACTGTCAATCATACTAAGGCTAAGCATATCCGAGTACGGTATCACTTTATTCGTGATAGCTATGCTAAAGGATTGATTGACATGATCAAAATCCACACTGATTACCAAAGAGCCGATCTTTTTACCAAAGCTTTTGACAAATCAAGATTTGAATTTTTATTAAAATTGATGGGGTTGGGTACCAAATCATAAATGATCCAACCCAAACCCGGACTAAAAGCGGAGCGGACCGCCCATCCGCGCAGGAAATATACGCGCCACGTAGAGAGACATCCGCGCGGAACAACTAACAAGACTCAATGGCAGACAAAGGCAAGTGGGTACAGAATCCCAAACATTCCCCACGGCTCGAAGAGCATGCGACAGACCCATACATGTCCCACCTTGGACACTGTGATGTCGGCCATTGGTTCCCCACGTGCACGTCCCCCA
This sequence comes from Ambrosia artemisiifolia, assembly GCA_032199755.1. Taxonomy (NCBI): domain Eukaryota; kingdom Viridiplantae; phylum Streptophyta; class Magnoliopsida; order Asterales; family Asteraceae; genus Ambrosia; species Ambrosia artemisiifolia. The sequence goes on along the minus strand of CM063524.1, from coordinate 27,439,243 downwards.
GAGTGCCACGTCAGTATTCCATTACCAAAGGAAGACCTATAAATAAGAAGCTCCTCACCCTTTGAAAGGGTTCCGAATACATTCACTTGTAACCTAGTATAAGACTTACCTTTGTATCATTTCTCAACATATATATATCAATAAACAATCTCTCTTACAGTGGACGTAGGTCGATCTAGACCGAACCACTTACATCTTTGTGTCACACTTTCATAACCTTACTCAAATACTTGTTCACGTTTACTAGCTGGGATTAAGCCAAAGGGTTGGGTGAAAGATTTGTATCAGGGTAACATAAGTATAAACCACTCGGTAACCCGTACTACCCCCCGAGATACCTATTGTTTCTTCATTGGCACCATCCGTAGCGGTCATAATCTTTCAAACTACTAACCATGGAGTTTACACCAGAAGAAAACTTGAACAATACAGCCGCTGATGCCACGATCATTGACAATGTGGAAACTCCACAAACGATCACGAAAGCAGTAACGCAAAGGCCGGCCACCCCGTCATTCGAACTCTTCGCAAGCGCCAAACAACAGAGGCCTACTGAGCAGCAGTCCATTGATCCAGATGAGTGGCTGGCCAAGAAGAACGCTAAGAACGCAGTGGTTTACCAAAAGATGCTCCTCGAAAAAACAAAAAGAGACGCTCAGAGAGCCCTAAGTTACAACACCTGGGAGGACGAAGAAGCACCCCCACAAAACAATAACCGTCCACAAACGGGACTCCGACAGGGGGTACGTGGTGGAGACCGTGGTAGAAATACTCGCGGTCAGGACCACGTCAACCTGGACGATGAACCCGACGATTATGGGTCAGAAACTAGCGCTAAGCAACACTCCAAGTCTGTGGCTAACCGCCAGCAACAACAAGATGAAGACCTTGTCCGGCCGTACTGGCCCAGGACCTTTGCGGAGAGGTCCAAGTTCTGCGCGCGCATAGCCATGGCAACCATGCCCCTCGAATGCAAGCTTCCCAACACTGTTGGGAAATACGATGGTCTCCGCGACCCAGATGATCACCTCCATGCCTTTGACTGCGCAGAAAGCTCTAAACCTTGGCCTGTCCAGGCTTGGTGCCACCTGTTTGTTCAAACACTGACCGGTGCGGCACGAGTCTGGTACGAAAGCCTGCCAGTGGGAAGCATCGTCGATTTCGACGACTTGATCAAAAAAATTCAAGAACCACTTCTCGCATCTCCGGAAACACAAGAAGGACAAGGCACACATCCTGTTGTGCACGCGCAATGACAACGAATCACTCGAGGACTACATCGTCCGTTACAACAAGGAAGCCCTTCAGCTAGGATGCGGAGAACAGTTAACCAGGGCAGCATTCATTAACGGAGTCCGCAATGACGACTTAATGAAGTGCCTCACTGGGAAGGATGGCATACCCACTGCATGGGATGAACTGATCGAAGCCGCAAAGGTGTACGCGTCTTCAGAACGCTCCTTTACGCGGACAAGAAACTTCAACCAGGGCCAGAACCGCAACACAGGTCCCAACAACAAGGGCAAAGGCAAACAGTCGGTGTGGTCCAGGATATCAGGCTCAACAGATGAGGGCAAGTACTCCTCTGCGCAAGATGCGCGCAATCTCTTAAACACAAAACACCCACAAGATTAGAAGCCTTACCCTAAGAAGAATCATGATTGGACACCGTTGTCCAAAACACCGTCAGAAGTCCTCAAGACCGAACAGGTCCACTTCCCCAAGCCAAGGGAACTTAGCAAAGACAGGAAGAACGTGGACATGACAAGATATTGCGAATACCATGAAGACTACGGTCACCTGACCGACAACTGCTACAGTCTAAAGATGGAAATAGAAAACGCAATCAAGTCCGGGCAATTAGCGCATCTGGTCAAAAACATGCGTAAGAAACAAAGAGAGCAGACGGAAGGCGGTGAGACATCCAACAAGAAGATCCGAGATCTTAACACACACCATGTTTATAACGTTCCGCGCCGTCATTGCAACATGACTCACCGCGTACGTTCCAAGAAGCGGACATTCAGCGCAATGACCGACAACTCCTGGAAGGAGGCGGATGTGATCATGCCAGAGGTCAAAGGGGGTCCATCCGCCACAGCCCCACTGATCATCACCGGAGTCATAGGGCACTACCGCACCAGGCGCATGTTCCTGGATAACGGTAGCAGTACAGACATCATATACCAGCAATGCTTTGACCAGCTGGATAAGGAAGACAAGGATAAATTAATACCTGCAACGGAACCTATCTCAGGTTTTATCCACGAGGTAATCATCCCACTAGGCATGCTCACACTCCCAGTCACCTTGACTGACGGAAGGCTCTCAAGAACAGAAATTTGTGACTTCATGGTCCTACCTGCCAATTCGTCTCATGACGTCTTAATAGGCAGAGAGGGCTTGGCAAAGTTCAACTGCAATGCTTCAATGCCACACCAGATGGCCGGCTTCCCAACAAAAAACGGTGTCGCGTTCATACGCGGAAACAAGAACTGCTACTCCACAACTGCGCAACAACCCGCAAGCACATCCAAGCCAGTACCCCATGCTGAACCGGAAAAATGGGTTATCAACCCTAAATTCCCGGATCAGACGGTGGTCATTGGCCCAGTAATCTCCGACACCATCCGCGTCCATTTAAAACAGCTTCTCACCAGAAACATGGACGTCTTCGCTTTCCAACCAGCGGATATGGTATGCGTTCCGTGACACATCGCGGAACACAGATTAAATGTATACAAGTCAGTCGAGCCTATCGTTCAAAAGAAACGCAGTATGGGGCCGGAGAAAACAAAGGCCATGAACGAGCAAGTGGAAGAGTTGCTGAAGGCAGGGATCCTGCGCAAAACCAGATATCAAACATGGGTGGCAAACCCAGTTATGGTGGGGAAATCTAACGGCACTTGGCGCATGTGTGTAGATTACAAAGATCGTAACAAAGCTTGCCCTAAAGATTGCTACCCGCTGCCAGAGATTGACTTAAAGGTCGACTCTTTGGCTCCATTCCGATTCAAATGCTTCCTCGACGCCTACAAAGGCTATCACCATATACAAATGGCCAAAGAGGACGAGGACAAGACGGCTTTCAGGACAGACACAGGCACCTATTGCTACACAAAAATGCCATTCGGGCTCAAGAACGCAGGAGCAACATACCAGCGTTTGATAAACACCGCATTCATCAACCAAATAGGTGTCAACCTGGAAGTCTACGTAGACGACCTGGTAATCAAAAGCAGGGAGGAAGACCAAATGCTAACGGACATCCAAAAGATCTTCGACCAACTCCGCAGTGTCCGAATGAAGCTAAACCCAAGAAAATGCTCCTTCGGAATGGAGGAGGGGAAGTTCTTAGGAGTCATAGTCACAAAGGATGGATTCCGCGCAAATCCAGACAAGGTTCAAGCAATCGAGCGCATGCCTTCCCCATCCTCAGTCAAAGAGGTTCAAACACTGATGGGCCGATTGGTGGCATTGAATCACTTCCTTTCCAACTACGCATCCAGGTCATTCCCGTTTGTGGACACCCTCAAAAAATGCCTGAAAAAGTACAATTTCAAGTGGACCGCGGACGCGGAAAAAGCTTTCAACGCAATGAAAGAATGTCTGAGCCGTCTGCCAACACTCACCGCGCCCCTGCCTGAAGAGCCATTGACACTTTACTTGTCTGTTACAGAGAGGGCCATTGGCGCGGTCCTGTTGGTTGAAAGGAAGGGAGTACAAACCCCAGTATACTACGTCAGCCGAACATTACTAGATGCAGAGACTCGCTACACGACAATGGAAAAGCTTTTCCTGGCATTGGTACATGCATCAAGGAGGCTACGCAGATACTTTCAAGGGCATCCCATCAATGTCCTGACAGACTTCAGAATCAGTGACATACTGCGCAAGCCGGAGCTGTCCGGGCGACTGGCTAAATGGGCAATCGAATTGGGTGAACATTCAATCACCTACAAAACCAGGTCATCTTTCAAAGGCCAAATCCTTGCCGATTTTGTCACGGAGGTCCCATCCGACAAGATCGCCGAATGCCAACACGAAGCATCATCCGCTCCCACACTGGACTCGTCACAAAAGTGGGAATTATTCACGGATGGTGCATGCAACGAAGAAGGAGCCGGTGCAGGATTACGCCTGATAACCCCGGAGGGAAAAGAATTCACATACGCCATAAGGCTTGATTTCCCAACCACCAACAATGAGGCTGAATACGAAGCCTTGTTGGCTGGTCTGCGCATTGCCAAAAAGATGGGCGCTCAACACGTGGAGGCCCATGTCGATTCCCTGCTGGTCGCCAATCACATTGACGGTATATGAAGCAAGGGAACCCTCAATGATCTTATACTTGGAACAAACCAGGGAAATAATGCGCAGCTTCAGTCAGTGCAAAGTAACTCACATCAAAAGGAGCCAAAACAAACCAGCGGACGCGCTAAGCAAAATGGCCTCCACAGTTTTCGACCATCTAGCTAAAGACGTACGAGTTGAGGTACTGAGTCACCCATCTGTACCACCCAAACAGGTCAACGTGATACAAATAGGGAGAACTCCATGGATAGCGCCAAACATGGCCTATCTGACCAATGGAGTCCTCCCCGACAACAAGGCGGAAGCTCGAAAACTCCAAAACAATGCATTGCACTACCAAGTCATCGACGGCACGTTATACAGGCGCTCGTACTTGGGTCCACTCTTACGCTGCGTAGACTCCACCGAAGCCAGATGCCTCATCAAGGACATTCACAAAGGCGCTTGCGGAATACACGCCGGCCCTATAATGGTCGTCGCCAAGCTGATGAACGCAGGCTACTACTAGCCAGGTATGCACACGGACGCCGTGTCAGAGCTTCGCAGATGTGACTCTTGCCAAAGGCATGCTCCGGGCACCCTCCGCCCAAAGAATAACTTAGTACCGGTCACAGCTGCATGGCCATTTCAAAATGGGCCATCGATTTGGTAGGGCCATTCCCAACTGCCCCCAGCAACGTGAAGTACCTGGTAGTCGCAATTGACTATTTCACCAAATGGGTGGAAGCAAAGCCATTGGCATCCATCGATGGACGCAATATCAAGAAGTTTATATGGGAGTTCATCATATGCCGATTCGGCTTAACACTTGAAATAGTGAGTGACAATGGCACGCAGTTCGCGGATCAACACTTACAAGAATGGTTTGCCTCTATGAATATAAAACAAATTTTCACTTCTGTTGCGCACCCACAAGGCAACGGACAAGTTGAGCGCGCAAACAGAAGCATAGTAGTTGGCATCAAGACAAGACTTGGAACTAAGCGCACAGGCTGGGTTAATGAAGTCCCTCATGTCCTTTTGGCTCACCGCACATCACCCAAAACCAGCAACGGAGAAACACCGTTCAGCCTTACGTATGGGACGGAGGCTGTCATTCCAACTGAAGTGACTTACCCGTCTCCAAGAATACTACTGATCAAGGATGGCAACAACGAAAAAGAGCTCTCACTTAATCTCGACTTGCTAGAAGAGCGAAGAGACATGGCATCCATCCGAGAAGCCAATTACAAACCGAGACTAGAAAAATATTACAACGCCAAAGTCAAGGCGCAATCATTCCGCATAGGTGATCACGTCTTCCGCAACAACGAAGCTTCGAATGCGGAAAAGCCTGGCAAGTTGGCGCCCAACTGGGAAGGCCCGTACAAGGTACAAGAGGTGCTTGGGAAGGGTGCTTACACGCTGGAACGATTAGACGGAACACCCATCCCACGCACCTGCAACGCAGCGCAATTGCGCACCTGTTATGTGTAAACACTTTTCTATTGTCTACTTTGTAACGATGGCTTATGCCCCATAGTCATTTTCATTTCAATAAAATTCAAGTGTGTTATCAATCTTAGTGTTGTACAACATTGCCATCAAGAAAGCACCAAAAAGCAAGGGCGCAAACATTAATAATATAACCAGGAAGAGCAACTGCAACATTACAAAAATGTACAACGTACTATGCAAAAGGAAGAGCGCTACTACAAACTACATTTGTACTATGCCTACTTGCACCACACTAACGTGACGGGAACCAAATACAACTCCCATCCTTCAACACGCCAGTCGAAGCCTGCGGAGAAGAGGCACCTGACTCAGCTTCAATTCCAGAGGGCAACAAGCTGCTACGTACTCCGCCAGCACATCCAATGAGCTCGGAGTTATTGTGTTAACCGCTGGTAATCGAGTGAGCCTCATCAAAGCTTGAAGAGCGACCAACTCATCATAGCCAAGTGAAAAGAAAAAATAAGAGAAAGAGATGGCGAAGAGGGAAGATAAAAGAAAACAATGAAAGAATAAATGAAGTGAGGGATGGCTATTTATAGAAAGAAATGGCACAGTTTTTCAATGCCATTAATGGAAAAGCCCCTGACAAGACAGCAGTCACGTCAAGCGCCGCCAATCAATTAACGTCTCCCAGCTATGACGCCGGCTGACGTCATTTAATCATTACTAGCTACACGGGAATTCTCAAAGCAAGTACACAATTGTCAACTGACATTAATGAGAACAAATCAGAACAAGTTCAAATAACAAGACAAAACAGTGCACTTCATTACGATTTCAACCATAGTTACAAAATATCAAAGCAGGGCACTAATATCCAACATCATTACAAATATACCGCTCAAGGCGGACTCATCAACTCAATCACAATCTGCGATGTTGATAAACTGGCCTCCGTCACCACCCTCAGTCGATTCAGTTGGGCCTCCGCCACCAGTAGTTGCGGAGGAAGGACCCTCTCCGTGGGATGCGGCGACTCCCTCACCCGCAGCCTCTTGCTGGGCATTCGCCTCCAATTCGGCCGCCAGACGATCCGACTCCTCAAAGTAAGCGCGGAGTTCACCGATCGGATCATCGGTCTTCAAGCATTGCTCAACCACATCAAAAACATCGAAGGTCAAGGCTTCGAACTCCTGGTTAGCGGCTAACACTTCTTCCTCATAAGGCTGGTTATGGTAAGCACTATCTTCAAGTTTTAAGTTAGCAGCGCGGTGGTAGAAACCTTCCTTGAAGCCCTGTTGTAGACCAGTCTTCATTGAAGCACTCCCAATCTTCGCCACAACGTCTCCAAACTTAGGCTCGTTCCATACACGCTTGAAGATCTACACAAAACAACAATCGTTAAGCATCAACAACAAATGACGGAACGTGACTATTGCTAAGCACTTACCCCGGGAATGGCATATTGCATCATCCAGATCAGGCGCTCTCGCACAGCATGGGCATCCTGGGTAGCATTTTGGCGAGCCATCTGAGTTTGTTGAAGATTAACTTCAAGCTGAACTCTTGAGGAGTCAAGGAGCGCCTTCTCCTCCTCCAAACGGTTGTTAGCCTGAACCAAAGCCTTGTTCGTGGACTCCAAAGAAGAGATCTGCTGGGTGGCAATCAGTAGCTCCTCATGCTGCGCATTAAGCTTCATAATAGCATCAGTTAAATCTGCCTACTTAGCGTCGAGGGCTTTCCGTTGCTCATCCGCCTCCCGGGTCATTCGAGCGATGTCATTCTTAAGTTTATCATTGGAGGACCTGGTACGCTCCATTTCCAAATTGTTGCGCTCACACGACTCCTTCCAGCGCCGTGCAGACTCCACTTTGTCAGCTTTGAGCTTCTTCACCTCCTCCTCAGCGGCGTAGGCCCTTTGCCTATATCCAGCAATTTCCGCCTTAACATCGGCATGGGCATGCTGAAACTCTTCTTCACGCTGCAGGAGGGACTCCTTAGCATCCTGGAGGTTCTGCCAGGCGTGTTGATACTCATTCTCCCGCCTGATCAGGGAGCCCAACCCTCCAACTTGAAGTACCAAGTTCATGCTCATGTCTGAAAACAATGAGCGACGGTCTATGTTGTCCTGATAATCTCTTTCACTTGGGGGGACGGCATAGGCAACGAATTCCTCAGCATTCAATGGGTTGTTAAACCAGGTCGTGGGTTTGATGTCCCACCGAGGCTGATAAGGCCAGTCAGAGTCATAATCCGGTGGCGCAACTCGCCCACGCCCACTATCAAATAACCTCGGGCCCCAGGTATCCTTCACCACTTCAGTCCGCGGCTTCTTAGTTGACACTGAAGATGGACCCGATTGCTCCTTGCCTTGAACATCCATCTCAACCAAATTTATCGGCTCATCAGCCATACCACCGAGAGCTGCATCATCCGCAGCTCTCTCCTCGTGAATCACAAATGGGTCAGAGCAGGTTTCATCTACCGTCCTCTTGCCCTCAGCTTTCTCTAACTCCCTTTGCGCAGAGGTGTCCGCAGAAGAGAGTATCTGCTGAGATGCTTCCGGATTTACAACTTCAATGTCCGGCTCTCGAACCTGCTCACTAACATCCGCAAACTTCACAATCTCCTTCCCCGTCCCCAACTCTTTCGCGGGGCTCGGCGCTTGTTCCTCAACTAAAGCACTCGCCACATCTTCAGGCCTAACAACCCCTTTTGACAACGAAGCTGCACCAATAACAAAACTTCAGCAAAACATAACTCAAAGAAGCTGAGAAAATCACAAGTGCCAGAAGATGGACTTACCTGCCACTTGCTTGACGGATTTGGCATGAATTGGCGCACGCTTAGGAGGGGGCTTCACAACTAATTTCAACTTCGGACCTTTGGTGACGCCAACAGGCGGCGCCACGTCCACAGGAATAGCCGCAATGGGGTGATGGGCAGAAAGGGGAAGACTCCCCTCTATAGCCTGCGGAGACTGCACATGCGTCGCAGCAAAGTCCCCCGCCTGTTTCTGAGACGCCTCACTAGGCACACTACTCTGGGGCGGGTCAAACTGTAATTTTCTCCGCCGCATAAGCTCCAATTGGTCATCGGATTCAGTAGACTCCTCATCCTCCTCAACCACATTAGCTGACGACTTAGGCTTCTTACCACGCTTTACCCGCTTCTTGGGCACAGAGGGAGTATCACCTGCAACTGAAGATACCTCTTCTACATCAGTCATAGGCCTCTTTATAGGTCTGAGACCAGCGCCTGTCATGAAGGGCGCGGGACGTTAGTGAGAAAGACACACACACCAATGCTCACCCCCGGGAGCAGGAAAATTCTGAGAATAAAAAGACCAAATCTGTAAAATCTTGGATAAACTAACCTGTTCTCCGGAAATGCTTGGGGGGATCAACAAGCTGAGGCATAAGAAAGTTGCCTTTTAACCGTTCCACCAACGGCTGAACCCCTTCCGGAACAGGGCCATAAGCTACCCGCGCGTCACCTCTCTGCGCGAACAACTCAAACTTGGTAACCCCTGCAAACCAACACAATGGCAATGAAAACTCATTCAGAAGAAAGGGGGAAAAATCAGGAAAATATCACATACCTTCCTCGCGCGCAGAGGGGTCATGACCAGGAGGGTTGTTCAACATGCTCAAACCTAACATTACCAACACTCCCTCAAGACACTTATGCATTGTCAAGGGGGCGGCATGCTCACATAACTGTTTGTACCACTCTTGTTGTTGGTAACCGGGCATAGGAGGAAACTCAGCAATCCTCTCCCTCACACTCACCACCATCCACTGCAACGGAAGCGGAATTACACCTTGGTTGACATAGAAGAACTTCTCTTTCCAGTCATACATGGACTTGGGATTCTCAGAAACACACTGAGGCACCTTCCTCCGAGAGATAAGACTGTACCAACCACCGCCATCGCGGGCTTCCTCCATAACATAAAACACGTTCAACATATCAAAGGTGGGCTCCAAATCTAAAGCACGGCAAGACGCCTCAAAATGGATTATCCTCAACAACCCAAAAGGAGTCATCTGAGTAATATGAACGCCGTACTTGAGCAAAGTATTCGCCACAAACTGGGTGGTGGGCAAACGGAAGCAGCACTTTGTGAAGAAGGCCTCGTATAACGCAATCTTACCAGACGGAGCACTCAAAGTAGTGTTACCCTCAGAGGGCAACTCTGGCTCCCAAGCATCCTCAATACCGTACCGGTCAATAAACCCACTGAAAGTAGCAACATCCCACTTTATGGTAGTGGTGCTCATACTCTTGTGGGAGGAATCACCAGCCCCATGATCAGACTCTTTGGATGATTCAGTATGTGCAACAGACGTAGACATGATTGCAGAGGGTAAAAAGAGAGAAAAATTTTTAGGAAAGGGAAATGTGTTGAAGAAATGAAGAAAGAAAAGGAAGTCGGAGAATTCAAACATATTATATAGGCTACGCAATAAATACTGGTCATATCAAGAAACGGGCGGTTACACGACTTTTGAGACAACCGACCAATGGGAGCGTGGCAACTGTCCATGAGAAGACAGGAAAACGGCTCACGCGCCCCCACGCTCCAACACGCGCACACGCGCCTGACACAACGATGGAAATACGCCTGATGGGACATTGTTGGTCATTGTGCACACCCCACTTGCTCTGACACCTCATGATCACACTTTCCGAAAACACGGAAGTCGTGAACAACTGTCCCCCACTAACCAATGACGTGTCCCCTCAACGCGGACAGGTGACGTAGAACAGTAACACCGTTCTCCGCACACCGCAAGAATTAAACTCCGCAATAACACCAATGCACGCTGCGGAAGACTGACGCAATACAGTAACAACGTTCTCCGCATCAAAGGCCACTTTTTCAAGAATATACGAGCCGAAAGGATCAAGAACAACTACTATTAGTCCAGCATCCATCCTCTCCTCTCATACACTCAAGAACAGGAAGAACGCTAGACTGGGGGGACTTGATGGGGTTGGGTACCAAATCATAAATGATCCAACCCAAACCCGGACTAAAAGCGGAGCGGACCGCCCATCCGTGTAGGAAATATACGTGCCACGTGGAGAGACATCCGCGCAGAACAACTAACAAGACTCAATGGCAGACAAAGGCAAGTGGGCACAGAATCCCAAACATTCCCCACGGCTCGAAGCGCATGCGACAGACCCATACTTGTCCCACCTTGGACACTGTGATGTCGGCCATTGGTTCCCCACGTGCACGTCCCCCAGAGTGCCACGTCAGTATTCCATTACCAAAGGAAGACCTATAAATAAGAAGCTCCTCACCCTTTGAAAGGGTTCCGAATACATTCACTTGTAACCTAGCATAAGACTTACCTTTGTATCATTTCTCAACATATATATATCAATAAACAATCTCTCTTACAGTGGACGTAGGTCGATCTAGACCGAACCACTTACATCTTTGTGTCACACTTTCATAACCTTACTCAAATACTTGTTCACGTTTACTAGCTGGGATTAAGCCAAAGGGTTGGGTGAAAGATTTGTATCAGGGTAACATAAGTATAAACCACTCGGTAACCCGTACTACCCCCCGAGATACCTATTGTTTCTTCAAAAATCTAATGGTATTAAGGAAAAGCAAGATTAGATTCCGCATCCGTTTATCAAATTTTTACTATTTGTTTGTTTTTAATCTTTTCAAAATTAAAAATCCAAAAATATGTTTTAATTTTAGGGAAGCATCTTATTCAGAAAAACCAAAAACATTAAAAAATGGAAAAAAACCATAAAAATAGAAATATTCAAATTGATTTTCCTGGAGAAAAAGAGGATATGATAGTACATCAGTGAGGATCTATCACTTGCTAATGAATTGAAATGTGTAAATAAGGCGTGTGATGATTTTATGTGATGTGGTGATAGGCTTCGTAGACTTATTAATGCGTGCCTTAATGATACAAACATAATGAACTACTCGCTAGTGGCTGAACACCTCATGGGCATATAGTCTTAGTACCTCAAGGGCATATAGTCTTAGTACCGTTTTCCCCCTTTCTTTGTTTGATAGGGTTGCCAAAATCTTAGATTCAGTTAGGATATCTGCAAAAAGAGCAATTAATGCCAAATCCACTAGTTACCGAATGAGGAACTTAATGTATGATAATGATCAAAGATCGTTTAATCCATCGTATCATATATATGATGTAAACCATGATTGATATAAGTCCTCCACCTGGTATGAGTTTACATGTTGCTTTGTAGCATTAATTTGCTAACAGACACCTCTGTGCCTCGTAGCTTGTAAATTACGGATAACAATAGCATAATCACGAATTACGATGAAGCTTTGTGCAATTGCTTGATACGGGAGTATGTCGTGTGATATGCGTTAAATTACACATATAAAAGCCACCGTTTAACTCCCGTTTTTATACGTTTTTGACCTTATACACGAGGAATGGGTACTTATTTGGGTATCTTTACAATTTCAGGTCTTAAACGATGTCCCGGAAGCAAGAACGAAGGAAAACTAAGGTTTCGGAGTGAAAAACAGCACCTTGTGCAAAGTGACCGGCCGCTCACAGAGAGTGAGCGGCCACTCACTCTTCCCTGACCATTCTGGAGACCTTCTGGAAGCCCTACGTCAGCATACGCGTGACTTGGACAAGGGACCAGCCGCTCACAGAAAGTGAGCGGCCGCTCACTGCTCTCAGAGTCTTTAAAACCCACATTTCTCTTCTGTTAACATTATTGGGTATTCTCCGGGCGATTTGGAATGATTTCCATGGCTGAAATACTGCTGAGAAGGCTAGGAACAAGCTTGGGAAGCCATCCGATTCATCTATCATCATCCAATCCATCACGTTTGCATTTATATGGTTTGATCTATATACTTATAACTTGTTCAAATCAGTTTTTGTTGTAATCTGTGATGATCTATCTTAGTTATTGTACACCTACGGGTAAAAACAAGTAGTATTTAGTAGTTTAAACAATCGTTTGTATGTTTAATCATGTCTGTATGAATTTGGTTTTTTTCATGTATGAATCTTAATGAACATGTTATAATCAGGTTTCATTGTTGTTGGATTTATGATTGTGTTTGTATGACTTTGATTATTATTGATTGTGTTATCCGGATACATGTTAACTTGTTGATTCTTGATTAGTTAACATGTTAATATGTTTACACCTTGAAACTGGAAACGAGTTGTTGGGTAAAAAAGGATTGATAAGCATTTAAACCTTACTCTAATATCTTCTTTAACTTGTTTTTGTAAAATAAACTGCTGACTAACAAAGTACTGAAGAGTAAAGAAGCAAAGTACTGAAGAGCAAACAAGGTGGACGAAAGTACTGAAGACAAAGTTCTGAAATACTGAAGTTCAACTTCTGATGTATAACTTCTGAAGAATAACAACTGCTGAAGGATAACATCTGATGAAGAAACAACTTCTGATTAAGAAGGACAACTTCCGATGAAGACAACAATTGATGAGAAACTACAGATGACTAACTACTGATGTTTTAACTCATCAGTAGTTCCTGCATACTCATCAGTAGTTTGCTATAAACTACTGATCCGACAAAGGCCTTCAGTAGTTTAGTATTTTAATCAGTACTAGTTAGTGGAACAGTATTTTAGTATTTTATGTATGTACTTTTGATCTGAATTTCACGTATAAATAGTGGGCTTACAACCACTATGAGAGTGACCTGTTTTTGCAGATTTGTAAGAAGCATTAAGTGCTACCCACTTGAAAAATATATTGAATGAAAAGTTTGTGAATTAAATTTATATGTTAAATCCTTTTCATTATTTTTCACAGTATTGCAAAACATCTTAGGTTCAAGTTAAGGGGGAGTTTATACTCTAAAACATTAAGAACTAATATTCTTGTTAAACTTGCATTACATTCCGCTGCATACTCAAAATCATTACTTGTTACAAGAGTCTGTCAAACTGAGATCCAACAATTGGTATCAGAGCACTGGTTAATCTGATCATATCAATCTAACAAATTGAAAATCAGACACAGGCTCTCATTGATATTCAGTTAAGGACAGTAGTTAAATCCTTAATCCATTGGCTTAAGAAATTGTTAATTCATCAATCTTCTTGAGAAAATGGATCCCCAGAACACAGGATCAACTAACAAACCTCCTATGCTTGTCAGAGGTGAATACAACATCTGGGCAAAAAGGATGGTGCGTATCCTGTGTCAAGCTAACACTGGCTGTTGGAGGTCCGTCATGTATGGACCACATAAGCCGGTAAGTGTACATCCTGAAACTAATGTTGAAACCATTAGAAAACCCGAGGAGTATATTGAGGCAGATTTTTTAAAACTTGAACTTGATGCTAAGGCCTTTGGTATTCTGTCAATGGCACTACCAAATGAAATATTTAGCGGACTTTTACATTGTGAAACCGCTAAAGAACTTTGGGATAATCTCAAAGAACAGTTCGGAGGAACAAACGATGTCAATGCAAATACCATTGAGATTCTTGCTCAACAGTATGAAACTTTCACTCACATAAGTGGAGAAACTTTGAGTCAACAATTTGAAAGATTCTCTTCACTTATTTCTGAGTTAAAACTAAATGGTCAGACTTACACAATGGTATCTATGATGCATAGATTCCTAAGGTCATTACCAGAAAAATGGGACACCTATACCATAGTCCTAAGGTCAAGCGCTGACTTTGAGTCCCTAACCTTAACTAGATTACATGGGAAATTGTTAACGTTTGAAAGAGAACTAAATCAAAAGAAAAGGTTACAAAACTATGGTAAATCAGCTGATGATTATGTTCAAAATAGTACAGCGCTCATGGGACAGGACTCAGCATCCTGCTCATATAATGATGGGTCGCATGACTATGTTGACATCACAACTGGGATCACAGCTGAAAGAAGTCACCCTGGTTATGACAGTAATCAAACAGTAGATAACATGTGTTTCATACTTGATGATTTACAAAACTTTAGCAATGATGACCTAGAAGAAATGAACATACTAAATCAGCTTGCTATGCTAAGTATAAAGACCAATAAATTTTACAAAAGAACAGGTAGAAAGTTTCCAGGGCTGTCAGGACAAACCAAGGTTGGTTTTGACAAATCAAAACTTAGATGTCATAAGTGTCAGAAGTTAGGACATTTTGCCAGAGAATGTAGACGCTCCAACCACAACCAACCTCAGGCTGGAAATCAACAAAATTCTAGCTATCATGAACCTAATGGTAAAGCTCATTTTGTTCAGGCACAAGCTCCTCAAATCCAGTATGTACCACAAATACAGTACATACAGGTACCAATGCAACAACAACAAGTGCCTCAAATCATGCCTACCACAGCTGCTCTTCCTCCACAGCCTCAACAACAACAAAGCGTATTTACCTCAGGGTATGTTGATTGGAGCAGTCTCCCATATGATACCACAGATTGTAGTAATGATGCTGACAACAAGATCTTCGACATCAACTGGGGAGAACAAGTAAATGAACAAAGAAACTTTGCTCTAATGGCCTTTAAAGGTTCCTCCTCTTCTTCAACTCCTACTACATTATCTCAGGTATCTCAAGAATCACTTGCTAAACTGTGTTCAGATTCTTGCAAAGAAGCCTTTGCCTTAATAAGAGAAACAAATGTTTCCTTACAAGGTGAAGCAAATGAAGCACAAAGAAAGTATAGTCAATCTAAATATGATTTAGAAAAGAAACTAACTGCCAAAACAAAAGAAGCTTCTAAATTGTCTGATAGAGTTATTGAAACCCAATCACAAATAAGAATTCTATTAGAAGATCTAGGAAATGTCAGAAAAGAACTGTCTGATACAAAAGTGGATTGTGAAAAATGGGTAGAGTCATGTAGAGGGTTTCAAATGCTTCTGAATAAACAAACAACCTCAAATGTCAAGTTTGGAATTGGGTATAATCACACCAAATGTCCAAATGATCTTACTCCCAAAACTGATAATGATGGGAATAAGATCAAGCAAAGTGAAACTTCTGATAGCCAACAAAACTGTCTATCCACTGAAACTGAAAGCTCATCAGAAGTTCAACCATCTGACATTATACCATCAGTTGTTTCCTCAAAAACCAATGACGGCATACCTGAAAATACTGATGAAATCAGTATATTGTCTTCCAAAGAATCTATCAATGTTAAAAAGAAAGGGAAAACCAAAGCATGTGAGGTATGTGGTCTATACAACCACACACCGGAATTTTGTAGATACAGAAAGGGAAAAGAATACAATAAAAAACTGTTGCAAATAGCCATGGGGAAACAAGTTAAAAAGGATTTTGAGAAAACATTTTATCCTCATAAACAACAGAAAAACAAAACTCATCCCAAGAAAAAGAAGGGCAAGACTCAACAAAAGCCTTCTAAAAGAAAGTCAAGACAAAATTCTTTTTCAGAAGTTAGACCAAAAACATCAGCAGTTTTACAAACTGCTGAGATAAACAGACTAATCAACACGGTAAAACTTCTGATGATCAAGGTAAATGATAAGCCCAAAAGGACTTATCATTCTGCCCCTAGAAATAACAGAGGTGTCCATAATACCACTAAAAGAACAAAAATTAATCACAATACCTCTACGAGCAGACCCATGACCAAATTAGCATGGGTACCTAAACTTGGCCAACATCAAACTATTGATGAGAACAAACCCAAAGCCATATGGGCTTGGGTTCCTAAATCTAACTGATTCCTTTTTGTGCAGAGAGTCTTCAGGAACTTCAATAGTATCTGGTATGTTGATAGTGGAGGCTCAATGCACATGACTGGACGTAGTCACCTACTCAACAACTTTATAAGTAAAAGAGAAGGAACTGTGTCCTTTGGAAACAATGGCCTTGGATATGTACTTGGACATGGTACAGTATCCTCAGGCCAACTAAAGTTTGAAAAGGTCAATCTGGTGCAGAATCTAGAATACAACTTGCTGAGTGTATCTCAAATGTGTGATAAAGGATATTCTTCCTTTTTCACCAAATCTGAATGCAAGATAATTTCATCAGAAGGCCAAAGGAAAATTGAAAAGATAATCAAGGATCATACCTTGCTGGTCGCCAAAAGGGTTGGTAATGTTTATGCTGTAGACATGGAGAATGACAAGGCAGTAAACAACAATGCCTGCTTCTTCTCAAAAGCATCAACCTCTGAGACTGATCTCTGGCACAGGAGACTTTGCAAGATTGTAAATCATGTTCCACTCCCATGGCTCCTACCACACAGGTTAATCCAGATGAGGATGGAAAAATGGTTGATCAAACACTGTACAGGTGTATGATTGGTTCTTTATTATACTTAACTGCTTCTAGACCAGATATTATGTTTGCTACATGTGTTTGTGCTAGATATCAAGCAGCACCCAGAGAATCACACCTAATTGCAGTCAAAAGGATTTTCAGATATCTGAAAGGCACTCCAAGACTAGGGATTTGGTACCCTGTCTCTAACAATGCCAATCTAATAGCATTTTCAGATAGTGACCTTGCAGGATGCAAGATGACCAGGAAATCCACATCTGGTGGATGTCAATTCATTGGAAACTGTCTAGTGTCTTGGCAATCAAAGAAGCAAACATCTGTGGCCACATCAACAGCTGAGGCAGAATACATTGTAGCAGCAAGTTGTACTTCTCAAATTCTATGGTTTCAAAACCAGCTGCTTGATTATGGCATCAAAGAAATCAAGACTCCTTTGCTACTAGACAGTACTTCAGCCATAAGCATCATTCAAAATCCAGTCCAATTCTCAAAGACCAAACACATTGAAATCAGGTATCATTTCATCCGAGATTGCTATGAAAAAGGCAAAATAGAGGTAAAGTATGTTCCCACAGCTAACCAAATAGCTGATGTGTTCACAAAACCTCTTGATACATCAACATTTCAGAAACTAGTATCCATGCTTGGGATGCTAAATCTTGAGTAAAGTTTGTAAGTGTTTTAACTTTTTGTAAATACTTTTTGAGTTCTTTTTCACTTACTTATTTTCTCTCATTTATTTAGCTAACTTCTGATCATCCACAGAGAAGAACTACTGATAAGTCACAACATCTGAAGGGAACAGGTTAAAAGGAAGAGAAACTACTGATGAATGCTTAATCAGTAGTTTCCCATCAGTTGTTTTCAAACTACTGAAGAGAAAACTACTGATCAACATTTTCATCATTAGAAGTTTTACAACAAGGGCATAACGGTCAAATCATCAAACTATGTTTAACCTAAAACTTCTGATAATCCCTCTTTCTCAACATTATTCTTCAAAAACTAACTTTCCCTCTCTCTGAAACCCTCCATACTCATACTCAACTGTTCAATCACATTCATGGCTCTCATTCTTAAACAGTGACATAATCAAAAGGGGTACTTCACAAAGGACTCTGCCTGGCCCCAGTATGACGACATCCTAAATCTGGTCGTCCAATCACAGTTCCACACAGCATTCACTGTCGATCCACCTATTCATGAGAATGTTCTCAATGAATTTTGGGCCAATGCTGAAGATGTAACTGTTAATATAAACATTATTGCTCTCAGAACAACAATTCAGGGAAAAATGATGGCAATCACACCGGACTCACTAAGCATACGATTAGGTCTAAAGGATGCTGATGCTCCTACACAATTCCCAACGAGTGAGATCCAACAGACCATGATTGATTGTGGGTATCAAGGTAACATTTCTCATTCTACGATTTTCAAGAAACACTTTGATGCTCTTCATAAACTGCTTTTTCATTACATCAACATGTGTCTAAGTCCTAAAACAGGGTCTTCTGATCAGATTCCTTACAGTTTACAATGCATTTTTCACTCCATTGTGAAACAAACATCTCTTAAGGCATCTGCATACTTTTTCAATGAATTGGTTCTCCATCACTTCAATACTAAAAAGACATTCTTGCTTTATCCAAGGTTCCTTATGCACTGCATCGTTAAGGAACTTGGTGTACAAATACTTGTGGGAGAAATTTCAAAACTAAATCCTTTAACCTCACAAGTATATTCTAGGCATAACAAACCGGCTATTCAGCCAGAGGATGACCAAGAGGAACCAAAAACCGCTCCTCTGGAACCCACATCTTCAAAATCTGATCCCAAAAGGCCTAAAAAGACACCAAAGCATGAACCAAAAAGAACCAAACGAACAGCACCTCAGGAGGTTGAGATACCTGAGGTTGCTCATGTGCACTCTGCACTTGATTCACATACAACTGAAACTTCCTCTCAGTTGTATTCACCATCTCATTTCCATCACCAAAAACCCATTTCCATCATGTATTCTAGAAAGAAACTTAAAACATCCCAAACTACTGAACCTTTCCCTGCAAACACTAATCCAGTACCCACAACTACTAACAGCCAAACTCTCTATGGAGTGACAACAACTAGCTCCTCAACAAGTGGCATCCCTCACTCACCACTTCAAACAGGGGGAGAAAACTCAGACAAGGCCATTGATGATGCTAGTGTCATTCCTATCACAAGAGATGAGGAAGGACCAAAGTTTCAAAACCCAACTACTGAAACTTTAGGAATAGATAAGGCTACTACTACTCCTTCACCACCCATTGGTGGAATTGAGGTCAGAAGTAACATAACTAAGACCTTATCTATGGCAACTGCTGATGAAGGCTCTATGCATGAGGCAGGAAATCCTCAGAACCAAGAACAAGAGGTGCATGATAATACTAGGTTGGGCCTAGATCATGTTATAACCGATGACATTCTCATCAGGGATTCAGATGATTCCATTAATTTGGATGATGTTTCAAAGTTCAAAGAATTGATGGTTGATTATGAAGGTCCTGCATCCAATGTATCTGTACTCAAGGAGTCAGTCACAGAAGATCAGGTTAAAGTCCACTTACACCCTGATTCCCCAAAAGTGGCATCCCCGGCTATCTTGGCTTGGGATCACCCAAAAACACACCCTACACAATCACAAAAGCCATCCCAATCTTCACCCTCTGGTGCTACAAGCATAGTCCTAGACCAACTGTGCAGCCCAGAAGGACCATTATTTCAAATGGTTCACAAACTCCTTTCAGATCATCTCCAAACATTTAGTGCAGCCATGGAGCTCAAAACACAAACAGACTTGGAGAAGATAAACCAGCATATAGATCATAAACTGACAGAAGTTTCAAGGGAGATTGAAAGCACTCAAACACAACTTACACATCTAGCTGGTGTTACACCACCTGCCCCTTGGTTTCCTGGCGTGGATGAAGCCAAAAAGGGGGAGAAACTGAAACAGCCAGAAGTGCTCACCTTTGAACAAAGAATGCAAGCCTTTGTAGCCCAAAGAAATAAGGAAGATCACAAAAGAACTCAAAGAAGCAGACATGAGAAAGCCCTGAAAGACAGACATGACTATCAAGAAGCTGTGGAAAGATTCCTTAGACAAAGAGCAGAACAATCTTCCAAGCCACAAGACACAACTGCTGATGAGCAACTACAAACTTCTGAAGACAATCCTTCAGTAGTTGCTCAAATCCAGCAACCTTCAGCAGTTGCAACTCAAGCCACACAGTTAAAATCTGACAGCACAATTCTAAATCCTATGCCCATAGCCTACAATTCAGAAAAATTTCAAGAGGCACTCCTGAAGACAAGAAGAAAGGCTAAGGAGGATGAACTGTGGGAGAAGATTAAAGAAAAGGGAGATTTACCCTTTGAGGAAATGCTCAAACTTTGGGAACAAGGGTTGAATGAACTGGAGAGAATAGAAGAGGCACAGATCTTGGCTGCTGAAGAAGATAAAAGACAACAACTGATGAACTATATTGTCAAGAATAGCAAAGCCAAGAAATATTCTCTCAAGGGACTCTCAACTGAAGAATTAGAGAGAAGAGCAAGACTTACATCAGAAAGACTTGCTGCTGAGACAGCAAAGAAGCAGAAGAGAACCCAAATAATAAATGAACTGGCTGCAAATGATTATGGAACAAAAGCTCAACTCTCAAAATGGAAGGAAATGGACCTTATGGAAACTACAAAAGGTTCAAGGATTTGCAGAAAAACAAACTGTCAGTAGTTCCTCAAAATACTGCTCCAGTAAAGAAAACCACTTAGCCAGAGGTTCAAGAACAAACTCACTTCAAAATGTTTTTACTAGAAATAAATGAAATTGTTGAAGATGAGTTCATGGTTGAAGAAAAACCTCTACTCACACAGTTCAGAAATCCTGCAACATATGCCTATCAACTGACCCATATTGTTCAAGGAAAGACACATACCAAGGTATTCTCTGCAAGTCACCTTCCAACATCTAGCAATACACCTGGCATGGTACAAGTTGAACAACATAGAGGATCCAACCTGGTGATTACTGAAATTGAAGATCAATCACAACCAGGACAGATCAGAAATACCACTGACTTTAGCAGAATAACAAAGTCGACCTTTGACAAGAAATCAAAGTCTATAGTGTTAACAAGAAAAGATGGTTTCTGCAATGTCTTTAAAAAGTAGGATGACTTAGAGAGACTATCAACAGAAGATCTCAACAGAATTCAACACCTTCAACCAGATCAAGGATCATTTTCTCTTAAACAAACCAAACAGCTCCAACGAAACATGATGAGAGAAATATGGAGAATACTTGATCACAGAAAGAAGATCCAATAAAGATTAGATAAGGTTTTGGCTTCATCAATCCAGGGGGAGATTGTTGGGTCAAAAAGGATTGATAAGCATTTAAACCTTACTCTAATATCTTCTTTAACTTGTTTTTGTAAAATAAACTGCTGACTAACAAAGTACTGAAGAGTAAAGAAGCAAAGTACTGAAGAGCAAACAAGGTGGACGAAAGTACTGAAGACAAAGTTCTGAAGTACTGAAGTTCAACTTCTGATGTATAACTTCTGAAGAATAACAACTGCTGAAGGATAACATCTGATGAAGAAACAACTTCTGATTAAGAAGGACAACTTCCGATGAAGACAACAATTGATGAGAAACTACCGATGACTAACTACTGATGTTTTGACTCATCAGTAGTTCCTGCATACTCATCAGTAGTTTGCTATAAACTACTGATCCGACAAAGACCTTCAGTAGTTTAGTATTTTAATCAGTACTAGTTAGTGGAACAGTATTTTAGTATTTTATGTATGTACTTTTGATCTGAAGTTCACGTATAAATAGTGGGCTTACAACCACTATGAGAGTGACCTGTTTTTGCAGATTTGTAAGAAGCATTAAGTGCTACCCACTTGAAAAATATATTGAATGAAAAGTTTGTGAATTAAATTTATATGTTAAATCCTTTTCATTATTTTTCACAGTATTGCAAAACATCTTAGGTTCAAGTTAAGGGGGAGTTTATACTCTAAAACATTAAGAACTAATATTCTTGTTAAACTTGCATTACATTCCGCTGCATACTCAAAATCATTACTTGTTACAAGAGTCTGTGAAACTGAGATCCAACACGAGTATCGGTTTCGTTAAAGTCACGCGAATATCAGTCAGAAATACTTTCGGCACGTAAAAGGGTTTCAAAAGCTTAATGGTGTTGTTACTAATCTTTGACACTGTTGATGATCTTAGATAGTTATTTTGGTTGAAATTGCGATCTTGGTAGACTTATGTTCACAGTTGGTGAAATGGAATAGGTTGTGATATGTTCTACATTATACTAGTTTAGGTGGTTGTATTGTGTATTCGATATTACTTTCCTTGATTAGTGAGGTTAGTAAACTGTTAACAGATGACTAACTTATCTTTAAAAGATTCACATGAGATTATATCAACTGCTCGCTAATGAACAACTTGAGGTGGTTAACGTGTGTTATCGTGTTAGCTTTCCGTATAGTTGTCATGTTAGGATTCCCGGAAGGATACTAATTGTCTGAAAATGGGAATGTTG
Organism: Ambrosia artemisiifolia; assembly: GCA_032199755.1. Classification (NCBI taxonomy): domain Eukaryota; kingdom Viridiplantae; phylum Streptophyta; class Magnoliopsida; order Asterales; family Asteraceae; genus Ambrosia; species Ambrosia artemisiifolia. Next base: position 27,416,591 of record CM063524.1, on the reverse strand, counting down.
ATCACGCGCTGTTTATCCATATGATATGTAGATGACATGCTAGGGTTGATATTATAGTATATTTATATATATATATATATATTTTGTATTTGGAGTCGTTAATATGTTATTTTAATGTTTTAGAATTTAGTTAAACAATCTTCAAACTATCTTTTACTGATAAATCGGGGATAAAGTCTTAGTACTAATGCATCCGCTCGCGTCCATGGATCGATATCTGGTTCTTACTTGTATTTACTACATATGTGACAGGGTACACTTGCCCTTTTGTGTGTGTTTTAATGTTAAAGTCTAAACCATTTTATAAATATTAAAACCAAACGTGTGTTATTTCATTGTAAAATATGTGTATATCCGCTTGAATTCTTTGATTAATGATTTGTTCATTAGGATTGTTAATAGATTTAATTGATTGAATACTGGATTTATTGGTTTGTGTATGAATTTAATTTATTCTTTATTTGATTAATTCGATTTATTTGTTCGCATTTGAACTAATTGTAGATTTTATAATTTGGATTGTTTTATTTTTTGTTTGATTAATTCTGTTCATTTTATTGATTTTATTGATTCTATCTGATTTTTGATCCGCATGCTGCAACAGTATCCTTTTTTATTGCAAGTTGATGTCCTCAGACCATGGGCCGTCCGGTGATCTTTTTGAGGAGGAGGCACGTAACTTGAGGAGGAGCGAGAGGATTAGACTTCATAGATCGCGTCTTGTATCTTGTATTCCTATTTCTACTTCTGCTATTGAGGGCCCTGTGGACGCGGTACTGGCGGATCAGTCTGACAACGAGCAGTCAGACCCGGCGAGTGAAATCATTATGGCGGATGACGATACCCCGCTTAATGATAGTGGGCGCCAAATGGTGGCGGCCTTGCATCGAGTATCACCCAGCCGCAAATCGCGGCACCGAATTTTGAGATCAAATCCAGTATCATTAACATGATGCAAAATTTTGTGCAATTTGGTGGACTGGAGCATGAGGTTCCAGGCAGACATATTGCTACTTTCTTTCAGGTGTTAGCAACCTTTAGGATGACTGGCATCTCAGACGATGCAATTCGTCTACGACTCTTCCCATTCTCTTTGCGGGATAAAGCCCGGACTTGGTTTCTGTCACTTCCCGCAGGGTCGATCACGACATGGGCAGATTTGTCTAAACAGTTCATGCTGCAATACTTTCCACCGGAGAAAACTCACAAGTTGATGAACCGCATAATGAATTTCAAACAAGATGACGGGGAATCACTTAATACAGCGTGGGAGAGATTCAAAGACTCGCTCTTGAGTGTCCCGCACCACGGTATGCCCAAAAGGCAGCTGGTGCTCACATTCTACCAGGGACTTAGTTATGATTCCTAGGAACGCCTTGACGTACATGCTGGAGGGGATCTTGGAACAAAGACCCCTAATGAGGCATGGCAAATCATTGAAAAGACGTCTCTGAAGTAAAAAACCCGTTAGAGTGACAGGTCTAGGTGTAACATCCCGTTTTTGTTATATAAATAAAGTGTGTTGGATCATATTTATTATTGAATGAAACGAGTCATTAACTCAAAACAAACCAGTAACATGTGAGATGGATAGTTGTGCATTTAAAATTAGTTAACGAGTAAGTGACGGATAGCATGATTAATTAAGACGTGAGATATTTAGCAAATATCTAATATTATAAAATAAACGTTTTAAGGATTTAAGATGAGTAAGCAACTGGTTATTATAATAAATACCAAGTATATGTATGATCACATATACATTTGATTTAAACAAAACATATTCATTGATAATTAAGAGTTTCTATATCTACACGTACTAGAACTATATGTACATTATTTTGCCTATCATTTAATAATATATCTATGGCTCTAATATCAAAAATAAATTAGAGAGATAGGCCAAACATATGACGGCTCAAAACAAGTGAATTACCTAGCCAACCATATGCCACGTGCCATATATTTTGACATCTGTTAAGATTAGCCGACATTCACTTAGGCGGTATATGTTTATATACATAAACTATTGTAACTACATGTGTAATTAGGAGTCATAATGGATAGTTGAGAATTATAAAGATAAAACTAGGTGATGGCGGTCATTTGATAGAGGGTGTTAGTGCAGTGATTCACTATAACGTTATTAATAATATACGGAGGTGAGGGTAGTCGGTTTATTAGTGATGGCAATTGGTAGACCAGCGGTGGATGGGACCGATGATAAACATAAGAAATAGCAGGTTATATAGTCCAACATCGATGCATCACAGAAAGAATGAGCTCAACTACCTCCTATAAATAGAAACCCAGCCTTTATCTTTAGAATACCAAATTTTAGAGGAAGCTCTAGTATATAGAGTGTCCCGAGCCTATGATACCCCGTTGGGTGTTGTTATTAGTCATTTTTAGAGAACCAGTAGGGGAGACTCTCCACCAACTGGCCGTAGATAGTTTTGAGGTATGTTTTCGTTTAAGTTATGTTTAGTTCATTATTATTTTTATTAGCATTATCATTAGTAGTAGTTTAGTGTTATTATTTATAGGAATTAGGATTATTATTAGGGGTGGGTACTGAGTAGCCTAGCCTTAGTTAGGCATGGACTGATCATCCATGCTTAAACAAGGTAGCGCTAACCAATATCCAACTGTAATAATAATTAGTTAGATGTGCTGTTACCTAACTTAGGGTTGTATAATTGGATCAGGACCTTGAGATAGTACCTGGTTGTGTTAGCGTTGTCAATTGCAAAAGGGCTGATAACGAGGTGAGTTACTTAAACTATTTTCAAAACCTGATACTTGCTCATAAAACAGTTTTGATGGTGATTGACCATGTATATGCATTGAACCATAGGTGTTACATCCTGTAGATGCGTTTTGCGACTACTGATTGGATAGTTAACATGTGTTAGGATGCTGATCTGGGCGAATGAAAGAAGAAGTGGGCGAAGGTGAGTAGAAAGTGGGCGAAGGTAGATTATACTGGACGAATGAAGAATGGAACTAAACAGAAGAACACATTCGACCATGTGAAATGGGCGAATGTGCAGTGCCTATAAATAGAATTTGTGTTTTTGTAATGTAAATGGAGTCATTAGGTGTGTGTGTTTTGAGGTGTTGTTCCAGAATAGTTTGAGAGGTTCAGTGTGTGTTCTAGATTAACCTAAAATCAGTTGTAATCAAGTTTATGAATATGTTAATCTATGAAAACGTTTGAAAATGACTTTGATTGTGTTTTGATTTGAGTTTACATCAGTTTGTTCAAAGCTAGGGTTTCCGCACCTGGTTTTGTAACTTGTATGATCACATAATCCTGTTTTCGTGTAAAATCATCCTCCTACAAAGTGGTATCAGAGCATAGAGGATCATACAACAACAAATTGATAAACTCAGAGCTGATTTGGACATTATTTTGATCAATTCACATCTGTTTATGCATAAAAATGGTTTTTGAGTGTTTTTGAAAGATTTAGAGTTGATTTTGTGGTTAAAATTCAAAATTCCAAGAATTAAAGTTGCTCCAAATCATCTCCGAATCAAAACCTGATTAAGATCATTCAAATTCACAAACTTTTGAAAATCAGAGATCAAAATAACCGTTTTTCAAAGTGTAACCGTTTTTCAAATCTGTTATGGGCGAATCTGGAAACTGAGTGGTCGAAAGTGTGTAGTTTTGGGCGAACCTGAGAGAATTTTGGGCGAACCTAGGAATTTTTGGGCGAACCTGGAAATTTTTTGTTGAATTTTTCACTTTCGGGTCACATTTTTCACATTCGATTGATCGGGCAGGCGAACCTAGAACTAAAACGGGCGAACCTGGATTAGTTTTGGACGAACGTGGAAAAGTGATAGTGTGTTTTTACTTTCTGGTGCGATTTTACATTCGGGTATCACTGTTTGGTCGAACCTGAAACAGAAAGGGACGAAGGTGAAGCTTTTCTGGGCGAACCTAGACTAGTTTTTGGAAAATTTTCTAAGTGTTGAATTTTTCGAAGTTCGTGATCATGTGGAATTTTCCGACTACTCCGACATCAGCAACAACACAACCACAACAGCAAGTGATGGACCCATGGACGGTGGCAGCACAGAAGACGAGCACACAGTCTTCACAGCCGGTTAACTACATGACTCAAAGTGCACCTCCAGCACCATAATCTGACTACTGGGGAGTAGCAGCAGCGGTGGTAAACACTCAAACTACAAATGCTATTTCCACACTGATTAATGATTTGTCTTCAGGTAGCGGGAATCGGCCACCGAAGCTTATGGAGATTCAAGAATACAATCAGTGGCAGAAAAAGTTCAAGATACATTTGGAAGGCATGGGAGTGGAGGGTGCAGAGGCATGGAACATGATTGCTAAAGGTTACACACCACCAGTTTTGGAGAACACAGGTGAACCAGTGCCATTGGAGAGTATGGCTGAGGATGAGAAAAAGAAGTTTGCTGTGGAGAAGAAGGCGTTTTCCCAATTGACACAGGCTATCACAAACGATCTGTTGCATCAGTTTGGGACTTGTACAACGTCTAAGCAATTATGGGAAGCACTTAAAAGAAGGCATGATGGTAATGAGAAGACTAGAGGTCTAAGGATGGAAGAACTGAGAAAGGAGTTTGAGAATTTTTCTTATATTGGAAATGAAACTTTGAAAGAACTAACTCCTAGATATAGTCATTTGTTATCTGAATTGTCTAGCTATGGTATACAGATTCCTATGGCAAAGCAGGTGGATAAGTTTGCAGATGCATTACCACCAAATTGGGATCAGCATGTGGAAGTTCTTAGGGAGAAGGATGCTTATCAATACTGGTCTATTCAAGAGTTCATAGAGAAGCTGGAAAACAAAGAATTGGAAGAGAAGAGGAAAGCTAGAAGAGCACATATTCCTCAGAATCCCAATTTATATTTTGGAGGTAATCCAGTTCCAGCTAGTACTTCAAGCTCAGGAGGACTAGTGGCACCACATGTTGCATGTATTTCCAATGTTATGGAATCACCTACCATCAACTACCATCAACAAACATCATCCTTTTCACAACCATCAAATCCACCACCACAACAACAATACAACAATTCATACATTCCACCATTCTCCCCAATGCAACAAGCAGCTTTCTACACTGCTAGTCAATCTCAACAACCAATGAACCAACCTAATCAACAAACGGTGGTTTTGGAGACTTCTAACTTGGGTAATGTGACAGTTGAAGTTGCTCAGCAACACATTGCATTAGTCTCTGCAATGGTCTCATCCTACAATGGATTAGTTGCTAGTCAAATTGGGAATAACAACTTAACCAATGAAGACTACGCACAGATTGACAAGGAAGAGATGGAACTCATTGATATTCAATGGGCCTTTGCGAGCATTATGAGAAGAGCAATAGAATTTATCGAGAAGACAGGTAGAACTGATTTGGGAACTTCTCCTAACACAACCTACGGGTTCAATAAGGAGAAAGTTACTTGTTTTAACTGTGGAGGGAAAGGTCACTTTAAAAGAGAATGCACCCAGCCACCAAAACAAGGCAATAGGAACCCATTCAATGCAAGCTATCAGAATCGTCAACAACAAAACCAAAACCAAGTTTCTTACCAAAACAACAACAACTACCAAAACCGTCAGAACAACTTTAATAACAACCAAAACAGACAACCAAACACACCAAACCAGACACAAAACCAAACACCAAACAATGCTAATCGAACAGTCATACCAATAACTACACCAAATGAGACACATCAGAACACCAATCAGAATCAAGCATTGGTGACTCAACAAGATGAGAGGTTTGACTGGTCGAGTATGCAAATAGGTGTTGAAGAAATTACTACTGGTGGCAATATGGCATGTGTTGCGTATCAGGTTGATGTTGAAGATTCAGTGTCGGTGGATGAGAAGGTAGAAACTGAGGTTGAAAGTGATGAGTCTGAGGCTGAGATGGATGTGGAGACTGAACCTGTTAAGGTTAATGCTGAGGTTAATGTTGAAGTTAAGACTGAAGAAACTAATTCTGGAGTTGTGATTGATACTGTTTCTGATGTTCCTGAGGAGTGTGAATCGGTTTATTCTGATTCAGACAGTGAATCGGATACGGAAACAAGTGTTAATTCTCTAGATGATGACATAGATCAGTTGCTAGCAGAAGCGGATTTTCTGATGACAAGGAAGTCGTGCATTGCAGATGATGCTTTCACAAAGATTGACTATTCAAGATTCTTTGCAGGAAAGGAAGCTCATTTCGCATTGATGGCCATGACTGATCCGCCAAACCTGTAAGTTCTGAGTGTAGCACTGATGTTAAAAGTGATAAATATTGTGGTACATGTGATAGATTGACTGAGGAGAACAAACAACTCCGTGTTCAACGTGATAGTGCTATCATGAACAGTCAATCTACTCGCAAAGAGTTGAATGCTTTCAACAAGGTATTAGATGGCTATAAAAAGGACATTTCTGACTTGAAAAATACTTTATCATTGAAACATTTGGCAATTAACAACTATATCAATGAAATTGAAAACACCAAGTTGGAAATGGCCGCCATCAAATGCTTTGCTGAGAAAGTAAACAAAAAGCTTGAAAGCTATAAGCACATTGCTTATGTGGTAGACCACATCATTGATGATCAAACCACTAACTACCGATCTGTGCCATCTCCGATTCTTTTTGAAAACCATAATTGTCACCAAGTGAAACCGGAGAGTTCGGTAAAGTCGGACTCAGCATCGAAAAATGAATCTAATACCTCAAGTATTGGTGATCCACATTCCGATGTTAGACCAATTTTGGGTATCAATGATGAGGGCGTTACTGCTGAGAGTGTAGATTCAGACACTGAGAGTGATGACTCTGGTAATGTTCAAAATGTTAATGCATGTGAAATTCCAAAAGAAAATCACATCATTACAAATGAACCAGTTTCACCATCTCAGATTGTGATTCCGATGGCAAATGCTCATCGTGAAAAGAAGTCTGAAAAGAATGTTGTGAAGAAAGATCTTGACAAAAATGTGGTTAAGAAAGATCTTGAAAAGAGTGTTAAGAATGAACAATGTGACAAACCTGTCAAGGTGTTCTATCGGATGGAAGGATCCGATAAGATCATCTCTGATGAGGACTTTCCAATCAAAGATGTTAACTATGCTAAAATTGACAAAATATGGCAAGAAAGTACCATTTGGTTCCCAAAACATGAGAGAACAAATGAGATTCCACCTGCATTATTAAAGAAATTGTATTTGGATGTTCCTCAAGAACCAAAGGTCCATGTCACAGAGTTCATTCGACCCAAAAACAGAGCTAGTGGTTTTCATGAGCCTACTTACTCAAAAGGGCCACTCCCTGAGAGTTTAAGGAAGCAACAGTATAATGATCAATACCCTATTAGATCATTTGCTCAACCAAATGCTCCGAATGTTTTTGAAGAGTAACGTGCATGCTTTAAGTGTGGGGAACGTGGGCATTTACTTGCTCAGTGCCCATATGTAAGGCATAAAAGGCACGAGGTTGAAGTGAGGAATTCCATGAGGAAACCGATTGATCATTATGTGCCACCACATAGGCGAGTTGTTCCTCAACAACCACAAAAGTTTTTTAATCAAAACAATTTTCATCAAATGAGGAACAATCGTTCAATTCAATATGATCGAAGGAATCGGATTGCTATGGAACAATCATGGAGGAAGCCTGTGGTGAACGCAACAATTGATAGGCAAAAGGTTCCACCGAAACCGATTGTCAAATAAAATGTTGGACCTAAGTCTGTTAAATCAGATAAGGTTACCAAGAGAGTTACATTTGCTAACAATGTTCAGAAACCGACTGAGAACCCAAAGTCTCAGATTCGTATTTTGAAAAGGTCTGAACAATCTTGGTCATCCAATGGTACTCCAGGAGCCTCAACTTCAAGGGTTAATGAGAAAAAGGAAACTGTTTTGAACAATCAGAAAAAGATTGATCAAAAAGTTGTTGAAAATGCTTGTGAAAATGTTACTTTGAAACCTGATGTTCAAAGACCCAAGACTCAGGCTTGGGTCCCCCGAAAGAACTAAATGATTTACTTTTTGTGTGCAGGGAGCTTCAGCTGGCCCTATTAGCAGTCTTTGGATTGTTGATAGTAGAGCTTCAGGCCACATGACAGGGGATCTTGCATTGCTGTTCGACGTGAAGAACATCAATGGAGGATATGTAGCTTTCGCGGGAAATAAAGGTGGATATATCACGATGGAAGGAAGTGTGAGCAATGGGATAGTGAGTTTCGAGCGGATTTCGTATGTGAAGCAGATTGATTATAATCTGTTGAGTGTCAGTCAAATATGTGATAAACAATTTACTGTGCATTTTGATGACAAATCCTGCTATATTCTGAAACCGGGCTTTACAATTCCTAAAGAGTGGATAATGTTGAAGGCACCTCGCGTCAACAATCTATACATTCTTGATATGTCCAAGGCGATGACATCACAGGGGCAGATAACATGTTTTCTATCAAAAGCGACAGAGAAAGAATCGATAATGTGGCACCGAAGAATGGGGCACATTCATCTAAGGAAAATGAATCAACTTGTGAGAAATGGACTTGTCGATGGAGTAAACGTGAAACATTTCCATCTGAATGACAAGTGTGTGAGTTGTAAAAAGGGGAAGCAACACAAACAGTCCCACAAAGTGAAGAAGGTTAACTCTGTAGAGATGCCACTTGAGCGATTGCACATGGATCTTTTCGGACCGGTCAAGCGCAAAAGACATCTTGGAGAGCTATATTGTTTAATCGTCACTGACGATTACTCAAGATTTTCATGGGTGATGTGTTTGCAGAATAAAAGTGACACCTTTAACAATCTGAAAGTTCTACTCACTCGATTGGAGAATCTCTACAATGTGAAAATTAAAAGAATTCGGAGTGACAATGGGACGGAGTTCAAAAATGCCAAGATGGATGAACTTTGTGAAAGCAAAGGGATACATCATGAATATTCGGCCCCGTACACCCCACAACAGAACGGTGTTGCTGAACGAAAGAATAGGACTCTAATTGAAGCGGCTAGAACAATGCTTGCTGATTCAAATCTTCCAGTAATGTTCTGGAACGAGGCGATTTATGCAGCAAATTACACACTAAATCGGGTTCTGACAGTGAAGAAGTTTGGTAAAACATCTTATGAGCTGTTACACCGAAGAAAGCCGAACTTAGAGTATCTAGAACCTTTTGGGGCGCCATGCACTATGTTGAATCCAAGCGAGAAGTTTAGTCCTAAAGCTGAGGAGGGATACTTTGTTGGATATGCAACCCCGCTCAAACGGGTATACAACAAGCGAACTCGTCGAGTGGAAGACTGGGCTAACGTGGAAGTTCAACGATATACTCAAAATCTTCAAGGCACGGGTCCTGATTGGATGTTTGATTTCAAAGATTTCTTTGAATCATTCAATCTAGATAGCTTGGTTGAAGAAGCTGTTATCAGATTACTTTACGAGTGTGAGAATGCAACGACTTCACCATTGGTGCGTCCGATCACTGTGAACCCCCTACCAGCTTCTAATGATACCAATGCTCCTATACAAGAGGAAGAAGTGTTTCAAGAGGCTTCAACTGCATTAGACTCTTCAGAATCTGAAGATGAAAAATTTGAAGAAGTCATTCTTGAACATGCTGAAGAACAGGAGTCACCGCCAGTGAACCCAACTCCAACTCCAAATGTTGCTTCATCATCAAACACGGGTCATGATCTGGATGCTGTAGAGAACTTGACTGTTCAGACGGGAGTGCAAGTACCTGATTATCCGGAATCTCGGATTCATCGTATTCACCCGCTGGAGCAAGTTATCGGTGATCCTGGAAGCAGTGTTATGACCAGAGGGCAGCTGAAAAGCGTTAATTCGCCAGAGAGTTTTGGTGCTTTAGCTTTATATGCCAAAATTCAACAATCTGGTAGTCAAAATGATTGGTCGTTTGCGTGTTATGTGTCGCAGGTAGAGCCAAGGACATACAAGGACGCTTTGAAGGATGATGCCTGGGTGGAAGCTATGCAGGAGGAGTTATTACAATTCCAGAAATTGGGAGTTTGGACGCTCACGGATTTGCCACCGGATAGGAAGAAGATAGGCACTAAATGGGTGTTTAAGTGCAAGAACGATGATCGTGGGGTTATTGTTCGTAACAAAGCCAGATTGGTCGTGCAGGGTTTCCATCAAATCGAAGGGATTGATTATAATGAAATCTATGCACCGGTAGCACGAATTGAAGCTATTCGGATGTTCCTTGCGTTTGCTTCATACAAGAAATTCAAAGTTTATCAAATGGACGTTAAAAGTGCATTTCTGTACGGGAAAGTCAAGGAAGAGGTTTTTGTCGGGCAGCCACCAGGCTTTGAGGACCCAATCCACCGGGATAAGGTCTACGTGCTGAACAAAGCTCTATATGGCTTGCACTAGGCTCCGAGACAGTGGTACGAGGAGCTAAGTACATACCTCATCTCCAAAGGATTTAAGCGCGGCCTCGTCGATTGCACCCTCTTTACGAAGAAGACGGGAGATGATTTGCTTCTAGTACAGATCTACGTTGATGATATAATATTTGGTTCAACTAACGAGCTTTTATGCAGGGAGTTCGAAACTGTCATGCAGGAAAAGTTCGAAATGAGCGCAATGGGGGAGATGCAGTTTTTCCTAGGCTTACAGGTGGACCAAAGACCCGACAGGATCTTCATTCACCAGACGAAATATGTCTCCGACATCTTGAGCCGGTTCCAGATGGAGGACTCAAAGCCGATGGATACCCCGATTCAACCCAATCACGGGATTGGAGTGGACGCTAAGGGGGAGCTGACGGACCCATTTACATACAGAGCAATCATCGGATCTCTGATGTATTTGACGGCGTCTCGACCAGATATTATATTGGGGCGGCTGCGACAAAGATAGCAAATCTACTACAGCCGGTTGCCAGTTTTTAGGGAGCAGGTTAATCACCTGGCAATGCAAGAAACAGACTTCCGTGGCTCTATCTACCTGTGAAGCCGAGTACATTACAGCCTCGAGTTGCTGTTCGCAAGTACTCTGGATCCAACAGCAGATGGTGGATTACGGTTTGCAGTTTCTTAAAACCCCTATACACTGTGACAACGAAGCCGCAATCGCATTAACTAAAAATACTGAAAATCATTCTAAAGCGAAACATATCCGGATCAAATATCATTTTATCCGTGATTGTTACGCTAAAGAATTGATAGATATGGTCAAAATCCATACTGACTATCAACGTGCAGATTTGTTTACAAAAGCTTTTGACAAGTCACGCTTTGAATATCTTTTAAAAGTAAACAATATAAAGGAAAAACAGGACTAATCGGCACCTCGGTTTATCGTTTTTTTAGTTTTTAGTTTTTATATTTTGCTAATTGGGAATTTCTCTTTGCTAATTGGGAATTTCTCTTTACTATCGTACTCCTCAAAGAAGTTGATGCTTTCGAGGGGATTGTTTAATCCTCAAAGAAGTTGATGCTTTCGAGTGGATTGTTTCTTTTAAATTTTTTGTTTTTCAGAAAAATTAAAAAAAAAAACCCAAAAATATGTTCTTTATTTTAGGGGGAGCCATTTTATCAGAAAAACCAAAAACATTATAAAATTCAAAAAGACCTAAAAATTAGAAAATCAAAAATGATTTCCTGGTAAAAAGAGGAAATGATAGTACATCAGTGGGGATCTGACTCAGGCTAAAGAATTGTATAGTATATGAGGCGTGTGTTGACTACGTGTGATATGCTGATAGGCTTCGTAGACTAAATATTGCGTGCATTAGTGATACAAACATAACGAACTACGCGTTCGTGGCTGAACACCTCATGGGCATATGGTCTTAGTACCGTAATTTCGTTTGATAGGATTGCCAAAATCTGAGGTTTCGGGTCGTTATGTTATGGTTATCCGGGATATTCTGATAAACTTTTGTCGTATTGATTTACGGACCTAGTTTTATCAGAATATTTGCTAAAAGAGCTTAATTGCCAAAACCGGAAGTTACCGAATTGAGGAACTTTATGTTTTAACTGATCATAGATCATTATTACATCGTATTGATCATCTGATGCAAATCAGTGATTAATATCAGCCTCAACCTAGTGTATACGCACATGTTACTCTGCTGCATTCAATTGCTGACCTGTACACCTCTGTGCTATATACTTTGTAACTTTTACGGATAACTCTGGCATAATCACGCGTTACGACGAAGCTTTGTGCAATTACTTGATACGGGAGTATGTCGTGTGTGTGGGCACCACATCGTGTTAGTCTAATACACCTAACTCGTATCATTTTAAAGCATTGCGTACATGTCTGCATGTGAGCTTACGTGGACCACAATATCAGCAATTGCCGTGTCACATATTGCTTCTAATGATAATATTAAACAAATAGATCAACGCTGTGATCAGATTTCTCAGAAAACTGATATGATCCTCTTACCGGACATCACAAAATGTTTACTGCTTTCATTTACATTGATGCTTTTTATTTTGTTGCAATTTACTTTTATTGTCAAAAAGATACAAAATCCAAAAAGATTTTAGGTGTGTTTTGATAAAATTTCAGAAAAATCCAAATTTTTTGCATTTCTGCTTTATTTTTGATAACCGGGGATGCTTGATAGTCAATTTCTGAGATTTGACAACACCATCTGGGCTTTGTATCATTCAAATTGTGAAAATTTGTGTTTTGGAAGATTAACAGATTGAAAAATGTTGAACGGGATTTGAATTCGTGATTTGGCAAATTTTTCAGAATTTTCCATTTCACATTCGCCCCTTAAATGGGTCGAATGTGGAAAATTCTTCCTCTTCGGGCTGTCCCAAACGGACGAATGTGGGCTTTTATTCAAAATTCCCACCTTCGGGTGAATTTTCTTCACATTCGGGTCATTCATTTGGACCGAATGTGGAAACATGCCACATTCGCCCACACGAACGGACGAAGGTGGACCCTATATATAAGCCACTTTCACATTCGCACCTCAGTTACAATTTTTTTTCAAATTTTCATTCGATCTGTTACCTTGTTGCTTTGCTGATTTTTTCTTGTGCGTTTTATTCCCTGTAACCTACTGATCAGTTCCATACCAATTTTACAGGTAATGGATACAGATTGAGCCTGGAATCATCGTTTTTAGAACCGGACCTAGGGTTTGAGTTTTAGGGATTTAGAGTGTTGGATAATGCTTCATTGTGATTACATTTCATTCTATGTCAGTTTTAGGGGGAGAATGAATACCAAATTAGGGTTATTACAAGGATTAATTGAGTAATCGATTGATTGTTTAATAAGAACCCTAATTTTCTTTAAAAACAGACATATAATGAAAATTGGTAACAATTGACAATGGACGAGTCTTAGTCTGCCAGTTTAGTACAATTTCTGATCAAAACAAAGAGTTAAAAACATGTTTGCAAAATTTTTGAATTTTGGGTAGAACCTGTTTCACCTTCGGGTCGTCGTTTGGACGAAGGTGGAATGGAAGTGGACGAATGTACTTCAAAACGGACGAATGTGATGATTACTCAAAAACCATTTCACATTCGACCAACATATTTTTTACATTCGACCAAAATTATTCACATTCGACCTGGATAAAACAGACGAATGTAGAAACTTAAAAACTTAAAATTTTGAATTTTGTTGATTTCGTGTTTTGACGTTTGTTTTTGATTTTGTAATTCAGATGGCTGAGGAACAAGAGAATGTTGAGATTCCAGTTGAAACAGTTGTTCCAGATATAGTCCCAGAACCTGTTCAGGAAGGTGAATCGTCAAGTGGAAGCAAATGGCCATTCGAGAAAAATCACAATTGCTGTGCTTATCTAGGGGATGTAGAGAAGAATGTGGAGTTTACTGATATAATCAAGTTCTTGAAAAGAAGCAGAGTAGTTTATGCTTTGGCTACACCAACTATTATCTACAAGGATATAGTTGAAGATTTCTACAATAACGCGAAGTATGATTACTTTGATAATCAGACAATAATAAAGAGCAAGATACAAGGAATGGAGATGTTTATTACTGAGTCTGATATCAGAGAAGCACTCCAAATCAAGTTTGAAGTAAGTGAAGATCCAAGAGAACTTTCGTGGACTGAGCAGAAAGCTTGTTTCCTCAGAATGAAATACAAAGGACCTATCACTGATGGTTCTATGTACAAAGGAAAACTGAGCGTACAGTTTAAATATTTTGCTCACGTCATAATCCATGTGTTTGGATGTGTTAGTGGAGGCTATGACGTAATGAGAAAGAGTTTGAGCTCATTAATGGTTGCGTTGACTCTCAACAAACCATTTAATGTTGCTGGAATGATCTTGGACCACATGTTGGAGATGCTGAAAGGGTTAAAGAAGAAGTATTTCATGTTATACCCAAGATTTTTGATGATGATCTTTGATCACAAGTATCCAAATCTGAAGAAGGATCCAACACAGATTCTTGCTTTAGATCACATGAACATTCGTACTTTGGTGAGAATGAAGGGATACAAAGGTGTGCCAGATAATGAGAGGCCACCGTACAGAAGGTTGTTTGGAGCCTTAGCCAGAGAGGATTACACTGATCCTGGAAAGAATACAGCTAGGCATCCTAATAGTGATTCTGATAATGATGATCCCTTGGTATATGCTGATGCTAATACTAAGAGGAAGAGGCAAGTAGTCAATCCTGGAGCCAAAGGGAAGGGCAAAGGAAAGACTGATCAGGGAAGCTCGAAGCAACAAGTTGTTAGAAAGAAATCAACTGCAAAGAAAGGTACTAGTTTGGTGGATGAAGAATCAGTGGATTCAGAAGAAACTGAGGAGGAGGAACAGTGGGATTCGGATGCTGAAAATCTCCGGGCCACCAAACGTAAGGCCACTATGGTTGGTGAGTCTGAATCATTAAACAGATCTATTGCAGAAGCTGAGAAGAGAAAGAAGTCTGTTAGTGCTGAAGATGAAGTTTTAGGTGTAAACATGGATGAGTTGAACGAAGGAGAAACTGTAGTTGTTAACTTGCCCAAGCCTAAACACAAGACCATGGCTAAGAAGACTAGCACAAAGCAGCTGAGAGAGAAAGAGTTAAACCAACTCTTGAGAGGAAAAAGGTTACCTGAAGCTGGAACGTCATCAAAGCAATCTTCACCAGTCACAAAGAAGCAAAAGAAATCTAAAGAGGCAGAGACATTACCAGTGGATGAGTTCAATGTAGCCCTGGATAATGTACTTGACATGTTTAGAAAGCCTCAGAAAGAGAAGGAAGCTGAAGTTGAGCCATCCAGATCAAAATCCAAGTCAAAGAAAGTCACTGTGGATGACGATGTTATGAAGCAGGTGAATAAGAGGATGGATGATATGATGAAAATGCTTGTGACTCAGCAAGCAGAAATAACCAAGTTCAAGCAGAATGAGGAAAAGATGCTTCAGATTGTAGTAGCTTCAAAGTCAAATCAAGATGAGATTGATGAGAAGGTTAAGAAGCTAGAAGCAAAGAACAAAAAGCTTGAGGGTAAGTGTTTGAGGAATAAGAACAGGTTTAAGGCTATTAAAGAAGATAATAAAGAACTGAAGGCTGAGAATAAACGCCTGAGTGAGTTGATTGATAACCTGTATAATGTTGCACCCAAGTTGAAAGAGGGTGAAGAAGATAAAGAAAAAGAAGAAGAACAGGTTGATTTTGAACCATCTGAGTCTGATAAAGAGAAAGATGATGATGAGGATGATGAAGAATCGGAAAAGAGTGATGATGAGGATGATAATAATGATGATGATGATGATGCAGAGAGTTCTAGTAGTCAAAAAGAAGATGACAGTAGCAGTGATGATGATAATGATGGAGGAGATGATACATCGAAGTTTACATTTGAGAAGAGACCACCTTCAAAGAAAAAGAAAGATACTGGAGAATCAAGTTCGAAGAAGAAAGGTGAGAACGTTGATTCAGATGAAAGTATATTCTGGAATGAAAAGGTGAGGTCTTTGACTGATGATGCTAAACAAGTTTACAAGGACATGTTAGAAAGAAGAGAATGGACCATTGAGTTCACAGGTCGTTTTGCTGAAATATTCCAAACTGACGATATGAGATATGAATTGGAATATAACGATCCTGATTTAGAAGAAGGGGAAGTACCTGCATCTGTGGCAAAGGAGATTTTGGATGGACTTGCACAGAGGGTAGGGAAAACATTTGAAGAGTTTATTGTAGATGAGTCGATTCCACATATTCCTGAAAAGGATATTGGAAGTCACTCGGATGATAAGAATACCCCTGAATTTGAAGAAGTGGAAATAGAAGATATAACGCATGAGGAATACCCACAATACTTCAGGCAAACTGATGAAGATGTGGTGTTTCTTAACATTACTGAAATTCCAAACACTTCTGCGAAGAAGAAGGCTAAGCAGAGAAGTGCAGAGTTTGTAGAGAAAGTATTTGGTGCTGATAAGCCAGAATCTTCAAATAAATCTGATGAATTGAAGAGTTATTTGAAGAAATTAAGAGAAATGGATGAGAATCGACCGAAGCCTGAAGCTCAAGGAAACTTTTATAGATTTCACAATGCTAAGTTCAGAGGCAGAGCTCTTGGGTGGACATATTTAGGCAGGTTGAAGTGTCTAGCTGCTAAATGGGAATCAGGAATTCTATATTTTTATAGATTCATTGATTTGCTAACTCTTCCGTACTGGGCGGTCAGAGATTTATGCAGATTCCCTATGTCAGGTGCTTCGGTGAATAATACACATGTCGGTTGGTGCGCAGACAAGCTGGTTTGGGAAAGCAGAACAAAATGGAGTAGATTCAAGCCTCAATATCCCAGAAGGAAAGTGCATAGGGATATTGATCCCAGAACCAAGCTGAAGCGGGTTACCTTGATATATAAGGCACCTGATGTGATGAGGAAAATACCTTTGATGCCCATGCCACAACATTTCAGTGCTGATTTTATCTTTTGGTATTATGATTGGAGAAAGGCAGAAGCGGTGATTGTGTTGAGAGACGGAAAGGATAAATACAAGCATGTGCATGTATTTGATCCTATGTGGCTGATTAACTGCACTTTCGAAGACATCATCATGCTCTTTTACAATCCGATTCATCATGAGCCGAACGACGCTGATCAGGCAAAGAAATACACTCAAGTGGTTGGTGTTTGCTTTGCATATGACATAAATGCTGGTAGTAATTTGGATGGAAAACTTGGCAAGATGGTGAAGATGGCAAACGTGTCAAAACCGGTGAAGAGAAGATTAGAGCCTGAAATGACAAAAGAGCAGAAGAAACAGCTCAGAATCAAATTGTTGAACAAAGCCATGGACGAGGACAGAAAACGATCCAATCAATAGTCGAGGGGGAGTTTGTAGATGCGTTTTGCGACTAGTGATTGGATAGTTAACATGTGTTAGGATGCTGATCTGGGCGAATGAAAGAAGAAGTGGGCGAAGGTGAGTAGAAAGTGGGCGAAGGTAGATTATACTGGACGAATGAAGAATGGAACTACACAGAAGAACACATTCGACCATGTAAATGGGCGAATGTGGAACAAACTCACATTCGACCATGTGAAATGGGCGAATGTGCAGTGCCTATAAATAGAATTTGTGTTTTTGTAATGTAAATGGAGTCATTAGGTGTGTGTGTTTTGAGGTGTTGTTCCAGAATAGTTTGAGAGGTTCAGTGTGTGTTCTAGATTAACCTAAAATCAGTTGTAATCAAGTTTATGAATATGTTAATCTATGAAAACGTTTGAAAATGACTTTGATTGTGTTTTGATTTGAGTTTACATCAGTTTGTTCAAAGCTAGGGTTTCCGCACCTGGTTTTGTAACTTGTATGATCACGTAATCCTGTTTTCGTGTAAAATCATCCTCCTACACATCCAATGTGGGATTGGTAGGCTGTGTGAATATATAACCGGATGAATTCCCGGGGGGACATACAGTTCCTACTGTGGAATTGGTAGGCGGCTGTATGAATATATTTTGGTGAGATGCATGGAGCTCATGCTTGATCAATAAAAAGTTTATGTGGTTGTTTTACTGATGAGTCGGTTTATGTGACTCACCAGCTGTGTGCTGACGTATTTTTTATTACTCGAGCATGTATCACAGGTTGATGGTGTAAGGAATGGGAGTTCCTAGCTGAGAGTGTGTGTGTGTGTGTGTATCTATGTGAGCATATCGTGCTTACCTTATTCCCATCTGTTTGCTTGTGTGGAACGTGATTAATATGTAAGTTGAGAGTTAATTTTATGTATCTAAGTTAACCAGTGGAATTTGTATATATTGTCTAGCATATGTACTTAAGTATGCCAGCGGTTTATGTGTAGCATAGAGGAGTACGCATATTTGTGGGTGTTAAATGAAACCATAGTATACTTAAAGCAGATAGGGCGATATAAAGCCTGAATAAAATACCGTAGACAAGTTAGTTGTGTAATTAAGTAAGGAACTTAACCAAACTCGACATCTCCACTTTCCTGTGATAGTTAATTAGAACCAGGTTCGGAAATGACCCAAAGACATATTGAAGTGGTGTAAGGAAGGCATCTGAAGCCGATGTTTCCTTTTTCTACTCGGTGCATTAGTTGAGAAACCTCTAGAAAAGGTTAATGTGTCAATGGTTGATATTTAATCAACCAGGCGCACGTACAAGGACTGTAGGCCTTGCAAGTTAAGGCATCAGAAACCAAAGCAACTATCACTTTTTGGATACGTTAGAAGAAAATCCTAGACGTTATTATTAAGAGTAAATGGGATAATAATCAGGATCAGCGGAGATCCAATTTTAGGCATTATAAAAGGAGACCCTGACTCGCATTTCAATGTCCATCATGTGGAAAATGACTTTCTTGTCCATGTCACCTGTTAGTTTGTAGAAATTATGAGAAACCCAGACATACCTGTCATGATTATAGAAAGCCCCGTTAGTGTTTTTATGATTTTAAGGATTAATGTGTTAAGAAGTAAAAGAATGAAGAACGCGATAAAGCAAGATGTAGAGCTTCTGGCATTAAGACTGAAGAATCCATAGGAACCTTGACGTGAATGAGTTGATACTAGTAAACAGCTTCTATGCTATGATACTTTTTGGTACCGTTGTTTATAGAAGTTTGGTATGTGAACCTTTTGGAGTTTCGTTTAACTAGGTTCTCTGCAAGTTAGATAAACCATTTATAGTAATAGTAGTGAATGGAAGGAAATAAGAAATTGGGAGCTATATTAAGGGTTGTACCATCTAAATTAGTAATACCTCGATACTTATAGACTTACTATCAATGAAACTTAGATTGGTGGACATAGTATTAGGGATGGATTGGTTAGCTTGCCAAACTCGTATATTGATAATAAGAAGCAAATTCGAATCAAAGACCCGAAGGGGAATCCTTTGATAACTCGAGGGAAAAAACCTAGTAAACCCATAAGTTTCGGTGTGATGAAAAAGGCAATTAAGTGCATCCAAAAGGTCAACTAGATTAACTAATAAATGCACCAGAGACTAAGGAAGATAAGAATATAATGGATGTGCCGGTAATAGTCAAATTTCATAAGGCATTCCCCAAAGGTCATTCTAGACTATCAACCGATAGAAAAACTGAATTTAGAATCGACTGGATCCCAGTGGCAACCCGTATTGCTAGAGCCATCACTGTCTTCCCTTGACTTTCAACGAAGGAATTAAGAAACCTAGTGTTGGATTTACTGGATAAGGTTTAATATATCCAGCACATCGACATGAGTCATTGTTAGGACATGAGTACGATACGATACGATATGATACGATACGATCACTGTGAGTTGTAAGTAACGCCATAAGACCAACATATCTGTAGTATTCGTAGATCTCATTAATTTAGTTGTAAGACAAACGTGTCATAATAATCTTCATGCATCTAGTGGTGGTGTTAAGGTAAATCTCTTACACTAAATTAAGAATGCAATGAAAAGCTTTAATGGAAAACCATATCAAGAAGGAAGCAATGGTTGGTAACCCAGATTATTGGGATCTATAAATGATAGTATATTAAGTTTCGTTAATTAAATATGAGATTCTTAGTTTTGGCGGGTTATGGGATATGATACCAGAGGAAGCTCGTAAGTCAAGATACATCGTAGACCCTAGTAGAAATAAAATGTAGGATTTAAGAAATGATTATTGTTGGCTGGGAATAAAAAGCTATATCACAAGACAAGTAGAGAAATACCTTACCTACCAAAAGTTAAGGTAGAGCAGCTGCAACTATTTGGCTATCTATAGGAACCTGAAATTCCATGAGGGGGACGTGAAGTGATAATAATGGACTTTGTTTTTAGGCTTCCAAAATTGAGTCATTGGCACAATGCTATTTAAGTAATGATTCATAGGTTCGCCAAATCTACACACTTTGTCTATCCTTAAGGACAAATGAAATGTAGGTCGAGCCTTATACTAAATATATTGTTTATGACATGATGTGCATACATGAGCTATATTCAAGGGAGAGATTTGTTCTCCTTAGGATTTGGGCAATGTTTATAGAGAAAGCTGAGAACTCAAATATATCTGAGTAGTGGGCAAGGTGAAACCAATCAAGCTTTAGAAAGTATATTACGTGTGTACATAATAAACTTTAGTAGTGTAAGGACGATCATATAGCATTAATCAAACCTTTGTACAATAATAGCTACCATACCAATATTATGGCAACACCATATGAATCCTTATATGGGAAGAAATGTAGAGCGCCCATCTTTTGGGCTAAAGTATGTGACTGTCTATCTTGACATGGGATCTTATATAAAACAACTGATAAAGCAGTTATGTTATAAAACAATATAACAAATATTGGAATAATGGAACATAGAAACGATGAAATATTACATAGGAAGTGATGACAAGATGAAGAGGTCTTCACCTCATTTGTTTGAAGGTGACAGGTTTTGAGGACGAACCTATTTTAAGGGGGGTATATTTGTAACATCTTGTTTTTGTTATATAAATAAAGTGTGTTGGATCATATTTATTATTGAATGAAACGAGTCATTAACTCAAAACAAACCAATAACATGTGAGATGGATAGTTGTGCATTTAAAATTAGTTAACGAGTAAGTGACGGATAGCATGATTAATTAAGATGTGAGATATTTAGTAAATATCTAATATTATCAAATAAACGTTTTAAGGATTTAAGATGAGTAAGCAACTGTTTATTATAATAAATACCAAGTATATGTATGATCACATATACATTTGATTTAAACAAAACATATACATTGATATTTAAGAGTTTCTATATCTACACGTACTAGAACTATATGTACATTATTTTGCCTATCATTTAATAATATATCTATGGCTTTAATATCAAAAATAAATTAGAGAGATAGGCCAAACATATGACAGCTCAAAACAAGTGAATTATCTAGCCAACCATATGCCACGTGCCATATATTTTGACATCTATTAAGATTAGCCGACATTCACTTAGGCGGTATATGTTTATATACATAAACTATTGTAACTACATGATGTGTAATTAGGAGTCATAATGGATAGTTGAGAATTATAAAGATAAAACAAGGTGATGGCGGTCATTTGATAGAGGGTGTTAGTGCAGTGATTCACTATAACGTTATTAATAATATACAGAGGTGAGGGTAGTCGGTTTATTAGTGATGGCAATCGGTAGACCGGTGGTGGATGGGACCGATGATAAACATAAGAAATAGCAGGTTATATAGTCCAACATCGATGCATCACAGAAAGAATAAGCTCAACTACCTCCTATAAATAGAAACCCAGCCTTTATCTTTAGAATACCAAATTTTAGAGGAAGCTCTAGTATATAGAGTATCCTGAGCCTACAATACCCCGTTGGGTGTTGTTATTAGTCATTTTTAGAGCACGAGTAGGGGAGACTCTACACCAACTGGCGTAGATAGTTTTGAGGTATGTTTTCGTTTAAGTTATGTTTAGTTCGTTATTATTTTTATTAGCATTATTATTAGTAGTAGTTTAGTGTTATTATTTTTAGGAATTTGGATTATTATTAGGGGTGGGTACTGAGTAGCCTAACCTTAATTAGGCATGGACATATCATCCATGCTTAAACAAGGTAGCGCTAACCAATATCCAACTGTAATAATAATAATTAGTTAGATTTGTTGTTACCTAACTTAGGGTTGTATAATTGGATCACAACCTTGAGATAGTACCTGGTTGTATTTGCGTTGTCAATTGCAAAAGGGCTGATAAAGAGGTGAGTTACTTAAACTATTTTCAAAACCTGATACTTGCTCATAAAACTGTTTTGATGGTGATTGATCATGTATATTCATTGAACCATAGGTGTGACATCCAATGTGTTATATATTATGATGATCATTATATTTCCCGGGGGGGACATACAGTTCCTGTTGTTGAATTGGTAGGCTGTGTGAATATATAACCGGATGAATTCCGGGGGGGGGGGCATACAGTTCCTACTGTGGAATTGGTAGGCTGTATGAATATATTTTGGTGACATGCATGGAGCTCATACTTGATCAATAAAATGTTTATATGGTTGTTTTACTGATGAGTCGGTTTATGTGACTCACCAGCTGTGTGCTGACGTATTTTTTATTACTCGAGCATGTATCACAGGTTGATGGTGTAAGGAATGGGAGTTCCTAGCTGAGAGTTGGAATGCTTTAGAAGGTTCATCTTATTATAGTTAGGCTTTGTTTAGCTTGGTGGTACTTGAATCGCACTGGCTTGTACTAAATACTCAAGTTATGTAATGAGATTACGTTTCCGCTTTAAGTTTGCGCCGACTGGTCACTGTAAGTGCCTCGACGTGGGCGGGGTGTGACACTAGGTCTTCGTCTTCCCGTTCTGGTGTTCATGCTATGGATACTTACACAGCTCTTACTGCTCAAATTGAGGCGTTGGGTGCGAGATTTAACAAGTCTCATGCTATGTCACAGAATGTTTCGCAGGATGTGTCCCAAGCTCAATCTTTGTGTGAGCAGTGTGGGGTGTCTCACGAAGTAGGCTCGTGTGCTCAGGGTGTTATGTTTACAGACCACGAGGAACTGGACTACTTGGGTAATCCGATTAGACCCCAGAATAACCCCTATAGCAACACGTATAATCCGGGTTGGAAAAATCACCCGAACTTTGGGTGGAAAGCTGGTTCTTCGAACCCGAATCCGCTAGGATATCAGCAGCGAGCCCCTGCACCCCAGCAATCCCATGGTCAGCCTTATCAGTCTCATTGCCAATCTTACCAGCCCCGTCCAAATCAATACCAAAATCAGGGTGCCGGGAGCAGTTCCTAGCAGGGTACTTCGAAGCTGGAGGAGATGATGGCACAGCTTCTGAGCAACACCACCACGAATAACTAGATGGCTGAAAAGCGTTACTAGTAGCAGGAGGAGCGCTTTAATGCCCAAGAGGGTGAGATGAGGAGCCAGAAAGCTTCCATGCAGACTATTGAGAATCAGGTTGGCCAGTTGGCTAAGATGTTGTCCGAGAGGCCTCAGGGTGGTCTTCCTGGAAACACTGAGCCAAATCCGAGAGGGCATGTTAATGTCGTGAGTACGAGGAGTGGTAAAACCATGGGACCTGACACATCGGCTTCACCACCGATCACTGAGACGGTTCAAACTGACGCTTCGGACGAGGTGCACGCTAGGCGAGCCCAGCAAGTACAGCACAGCCCCAGAAGCCAGTCACAGATTACATTCCTCCAGTTCCATACCCGGGCAGGCTGAAGAAACAGAAAGACGAGGGACAATATGGTAAATTTCTTGAGTTGTTCAAACAACTACACATAAACATACCATTTGTGGAGGCCTTAGCTCAGATGCCCAAGTATGCAAAATTTCTGGCGGACATCCTCACAAACAAGCAAAACCTTGAGGATCTGTCCAGTGTGCTTTTAAATGGTTATTGCTCTGCAATTCTGCAAAACCGACTACCCAAGAAAATGGGAGATCCAAGCAGTTTCACGATCCCTTGTGTGATAGGAAAAATGGCTGTCAGCAATGCATTGGCAGACTTGGGAGCGAGCATTAACCTGATGCCTTACAAGGTTTTTGCTAAGTTGGAAATAGGCGAACCTACTCCCACGAGGATGAGTATTCTGCTTGCTGATCGTTCGATCAAGTATCCACGGGGATTCGTTGAGAATATGCTTCTTAAGGTTGACAAATTCGTGTTCCCCGAGGACTTTGTTATTCTAGACACGGATGAGGACTCTAATGTGCCCATGAAACTTGGACGGCCTTCCCTTCACACGGCTAGGACGATTGTTGATGTGGCCGCGGGCTAAATCACACTCCGAGTTAATGATGAGCAAGTGACTTTTGATATGCAGAAGTCGATGCGTCATTCAGAGAGTTAGGATGATTCACTATCCTATCTTGACATAGTAGACACGTGTATTAGCTCTCATTTTCAAGGCGCTAATGAGGAGGTTGTTTCGGACACATATCTGTTGTGTGGGGACCTAGATGGCATTATGCAGGAGGGCCATAGAGATGAGCAGCCGTTCTATTAGATCGGTGATGATGGTTCCCAGAGTCCAGACAACTTCGTGGAGATCGAGCGTGAAGAGAAGAAGAAGTCGAAACCGTCTGTTGAGGATCCACTGACCTTAGAGCTAAAGGAGCTCCTGCCCCTTCTTGAGTATGCGTTCATTGATGAAGAGGTTCATTTGCCTGTGATTATTTCATCTTCGTTGACTGCAGATGAGAAGAGCGAGTTGCTCAAAGTTTTGAGACTTCATAAGAAAGCGATTGCGTGGAAGATTATGGACATCAAAAGGATTAATCCCTCATTCTGTACTCATAAAATCTTGATGGAGGATGTCTATAAGCTGTGTGCCCAGCACCAAAGGCGTTTGAATCCTAATATGCAGGAAGTTGTGTTAGTGCATAATGTGCGACTAATGCTTTGGATTGTGAATATAAATTTTCTTTTGTGAAATCGTAGTGGCGAATGTGAGTTTCCTTAGGGTCGAATGTAGAAAATATGGGGCGAAGGTAGATTTTATGGGCTAATGAAGACTGAAGTTTGATAAGCTTGATTCGTACTGATCGTAAGGGCGAACCTGGAAGATCATTCACATTCGACCTCATCTTGAGGGCGAATGTGCAGTACTATATAAGTTAGAACTTTGTTTGATTTGTAACTTTTGCCATTTTGCGTCTGTGTTTCGGTCTAGGTTTTCTCTCTAGTTTGTGATCAGTGTCTAAGTGTTTTATTAACTTGAAACATTAATTGTAAAGAACATTAACAAGTTAATTAATGAAAATGGAGATTGAAAAGGTGAATTTGATTGTTTGATTCGTTAACTATCATTTTGTAACTGACTTAGGGTTTCCGCACCTAGATTAGTAGACTTGTATGATCATCTAAACTGTTTTTGTCAAAACGATCCTCTACAAAGTGGTATCAGAGCCTATACAGATCATACAACTACAATTTGATAGTTTTTGAACTGATTTGAACCCAAAATTGATCAAAAATTTTCTGTTTTCAATGAACAATGGTTTTTGATGAAAATTGAAGGATTTGGATTAGATTTCATGGATAAAATCATGATTACTATTTATTAAAGTTGTTCCAAATCAATTCCGAAGCAAAACCTGATTAACATCATCAAAATTAATCAACTTTTGAAAAATTGGGATCAAAACAACTGATTTTCAAAGAATAACCGTTTTTCAAATGGGTCAGGTCGAATCTAGAGAGAAAGGGTCGAACGTGTGATTTCTGAGGGTCGAACCTAGCTATTTCAGGTCGAAAGTAGTGTTTTTAGGTCGAATCTAGAAGTTATTTGTGTTGTGTTTTCACATTCGATAGTTTTTGGTACATTCAACCTTACGTGAGGTCGAACGTAGTGTTTAGTGGTCGAACGTGAGTCAGAGTTTGATAGTTTCTACATTCAAGTAAGTCTTTAGGGGCGAATCTAGAATATTTCTACATTCGACCCCCCGTGAATTTCTATAGAGACGAACTTAGAATCTGTTGAAAATTTTTCTAAGTGTTTCGTAATTCCAACTTCCTAGAAGATATGTGGGGATTTTTGACAACACCTAGGCCTGGTACAACACAACAACAACATGTTACCATGGAACCTTGGACTGTAGCTGCTCAAAAGTCAAAGACTTAACCATCTCAACCGATCAATTATCTCGCTGTTGGGTCAGAGAGGATTGATGAACCACAAAACCTTAGTTGACTATTCACATAATAATAATAACTAAGTATACTAACTACTGATGAAGAAACAGGCAACTACTGAAGACTAAAAGAGAACTACTGAAGGACAAGTTCTGAAGACGAACCAGACAACTCTCTAAAGACAAAGTCCTGAAGTACAAAAGACAACTACTGAAGAAGGGAACTACTGAAGAGGAAACTACTGAAGATCAACTACTGATGAACTAGTTCAAGGACAAACCAGACAACTTCCGAAGAACAAGTTCAGAAGTACCGAAGAACTAACTACTGATGAAGTATCTCATCAGTAGTTAGCATAGGTCATCAGAAGTTACAAAGTACTGAAGAACAACATCTGATGATTTACTCATCAGAAGTTGTACAAAACCCTCAGAAGTTCAAGATTCTCAGAAGTTAGCTTTATCAGTTGTTGTGTGTATAAAGCAACAATAGTTAGTATAGTATTAGTTTGTTTTCCACTATGTATTTGTTTATGTATTTGGTAGATCGAACAGGCTGTGGAACAGCTAGGTATATGTTCTATAAATACCTGGTAACCACTAGCCTTTAGACTTGCACTTGGCCACATGTATTCATACATTTGTACATTTGCCTAATAACATACAAATATTTAAGCTATGTTTCTTATCTCACTTATATTTGTATTGTTATAATTTC
This sequence comes from Ambrosia artemisiifolia, assembly GCA_032199755.1. NCBI lineage: Eukaryota > Viridiplantae > Streptophyta > Magnoliopsida > Asterales > Asteraceae > Ambrosia > Ambrosia artemisiifolia. Next base: position 27,389,704 of record CM063524.1, on the reverse strand, counting down.
ATGTTGTAGCTTAATTTGAGGGGCAGTCTAGGTCATAACTATTGAGTCATAATGTGTCAATTGTCAAGTTTGTTTCCGCTGCATACTCTAAGAAAATGATAATTGTCACTTTGAGCTCCCAAAGATCCCAACACTCGCAATGAGTAGTTCGATTCAACAGACTGTTGCTCCACCTCCACAACAACCAATGACTGATTATTGGGGTGTAGCAGCAGCAACAGTACACTCTCAAACCACTAATGCTATATCTACTCTAATAAATGATTTGTCTTCAGGAAGTGGAAACAGACCACCGAAGCTAATGGAGATGAAAGAGTACAATCAATGGCAGAAAAAGCTCAAGATTCATTTGGAAGGAATCGGATTAGAAGGTACTGAGGCATGGCAAATGATTCCTAAGGGATACATTGCACCAGTGTTGGAGAATACCGGTGAACCGATTCCGCTTGAGAGTTTAACTGACGATGAAAAGAAGAAGTTTGCAGTGGAGAAGAAGGCGTTCTCCCAACTATCTCAAGCTATCACAACTGATCTTCTACATCAGTTTGGATCATGTACTACTTCCAAGCAGCTTTGGGATATGTTGAGGAATCGTCACGATGGGAATGAGAAAACAAGGAAGTTAAGGATAGAAGAATTGAGGAATGCATTTGAGAACTTTAGTTATGTGGGGAATGAGACACTGAAGGAACTTATTCCGAGATATAGTCATCTATTGACTGAATTGTCAAACTATGATATTCATATTTCGCAGTCTGAGTTGGTAGACAAATTTGCGGATTCTCTACCACCGTACTAGAATCAACATATTGAGGTCTTAAAGGAGAAAGAGGCATATCAATATTGGACCATCAATGAGTTAATTCAGAAATTGGAAAATAAGGAGCTTGAAGAGAAGAGGAAAGCAAAGAGATCACAGTTTCCTCAGAATCCGGAGTTGTATCATGCTAGTACATATTCTACTTTGGGAAGTTCAAGAGTTGGTGGTATAGTTGCACCACACATTGCTTGTGACTCAAGTGTTATGGAACCGCCGAAACAACCAATTAACTACCTTGCTCAAACTTCATCCTATACACCACCATCATACACAAATTCTTACATTCCACCATTTTCACCAATGCAACAAGCAGCATGTTACACATCGACCATGAATCAACCTCAACAACAACCTTACATTCCACAGATGAATCAAGCCCAACCTAATCAAAGCCCAGTAGTGTTGGAGACATCAAATTTGAACAATGTGACAGTTGAAGTTGCTCAGCAACACATTGCCTTGGTTTCAGCAATGGTTGCTTCATACAATGGTTTGGTGGCTAGTCAAATTAGTAACAACAATCTAAACAATGAGGACTATGCTCATATTGATAAGGAGGTGAATGAACTTATCGATATTCAATGGGCCTTTGCGAGAGTTATGAGACAAGCAACTGAGTTCATTGAGAAAACAGGAAGAACGGATCTGGCTACAACACCTAACACTACATATGGCTTCAACAAAGCCAAAGTTACTTGCTTTAATTGTGGTGCTAAAGGCCATTTCAAGAGGGAATGCACACAGCCAGCTCAACAAGGTAATCGTAATACATTTAATTCAAATTACAAAACCCTCAATCTCAAAACCAAGTAACCTATCAAAACCAAAACAACAACGACTATCAAAATCAAAACAATTACCAAAACCGACAAAACACCTCACAGAACAATTCTGCTAGACAACCAACTACACCTAACCAGACTCAAACTCAAACACCACATAACCCAACCAGAACCATCATTCCTATCTCAACACCAAATAGTCAACAACAGACAGAAACTCAAAATCAGGCATTGGTTATTCAAAAAGATGAAGGATATGACTGGACGGGAATGCAATTGGGTGTTGAAGAAATAACAGCTAGGAAGAGCATGATTTAGTGTATTCGGGAATTATTATTGATTCATTTACTAATATTCCTGAAGAGCATGATTTAGTGTATTCGGACTCGGAGAGTGAAACAGATTAGGAAGCAAGTGTTAATTCTTTAGATGATGAGATTGATCAACTCTTGGCCGATGCTGATTTTCTTATGACTGGGAAGTCATGTATTGTTGATGATGCCTTCACTAGAATTGACTACTCAAAGTTCTTTTCTGGAAAAGAAGCTCATTTCGCACTCATGGCTATGATAGATCCTCTGAAGCAGGTAAGTTCTGAATCCACAACTGATATGAATAGTGAGAAGTATTGTGGTACTTGTGATAGGTTGACAGAGGAAAACAAGCAACTCAAGGTTCAACTTGAGAGTGCAATAATCAACTGTCAATCTTCTCGCAAGGAAGCCAAAGAGTTTAACAAAGTGCTTAATGGTTATAAAAGGGACATTTCTAATTTAATGAAAACTCTTTCGTTAAAATAACTTGCAATCAATAGTTATATAAATGTACTTGAAGAAACAAAGTTAAAAATGGCCACCGTCAAGTGCTTTGCAGAAAAGGTCAACAAAAAGCTTGAAAGTTATAAACACATTGCATATGTGATTGACCATATTATTGAAGAACCATCACAACCTAGTAGTCTAAACTACAACGCTGTTCCCCCACCAGTATTATTTGAGAATCACAATTGCTACTCAGTAACACCGGAGAGTTCAGTCAAATCAGACTCTGCATCGGAAAATGAATCTAACACTTCTAGTGTTGGAGATCCAAATTCCTATGTAAGACCGATTATGGGGTTGAATGATGAAGGGGTAATTGATGTGACTGATGATTCAGATTCAGAAAATGAGAAATCTGAGAAGGTGTGTGATATTCCTAAGGAAAATCACATAATTACTAATGTACCAAGATCACCTTCTGAGGTTTCTCATCTTCTTAAAAATCTTAAAGTTGTGAATTAATCAGTAAAGAAAGAAGTGAAAAATGAATCAGTTGACAAACCCGTCAAGGTATTTTATCAGATGGAAGGATCTGATAAGATTATCTCTGATGAGGAGTATCCGATAGAATTTGCAAATTATTCAAAAATAGAGAAAATCTGGCAAGAAAGTACGATTTGGTTTCCTAAACACGAAAGGACCAATGATGTACCACCAGAAATTTTAAAGAAACTCTATCTGGATACTCCAAGAGAACCTAAGTTTCATGTCACTGAATTCATCAAGCCGAAAGAAAAGGCAAATGGTTTTCTTGAGCCGGCATACTCAAAGGACCCAGCTCCTGAGAGTTTAAGACGCAGATGTTTGGATGATCAATATCCGATCAATTCATTTGCTAAGCCACATGCTCAGAATGTTTTTGAGGAATATCGTGCGTGTTTCAAGAGCGGGGAGAGAGGGGCATTTACATGCTCACTGTCCGCACGTGAGACATAAGAGGCACGAAGTTCAGATGAGACAATCTTATAGAAGGCCGGTCGATAATCATAGTCATCCTCAAAGACGTTTTGTCCCTCAACCAGCACCGTTTTACAATCAAAGCAATTTTTATCAAAGGAGGGATAATCGTCAATTTTCTTCTGATCGTCTAAATCGGATTGCTATGGAATAATATTTGAAAAAACCTATGGTGGACTCAACTGTTGATAAACAAAAGGTTCCTCCAAAACCTGCTGTTAAGTCTTCAGTTGGACCTATCTCTGTTAAATCAGAGAAGGTAACTAAGAAAGTTTCATTCAAGAACGATACTAAGAAACCGACTGAGACCCCAAAATCTCAGATCAGGATTCTAAAACGTTCGGAACAATTTGGTCACCTAAGGGTTCTCCAGGTGCTTCTACCTCAAAGGTTAATGAAAAATCTCAAACTGAGAAAGGTTTGATAGATCAGTAAAAGGTCGATTCAAAGCCTAATGTTTCTGTTTATGAATCTTTGAAATCTAGTGTTCAAAGGCCCAAGACCAAGCAGGCTTGGGTGCCCCGAAAGAACTAATGCTTTTCTTGATATGTGCAGGGAGCTCCAGCTGGCCCTGTTAGCAGTCTCTGGATTGTTGACAGTCAAGCTTCGGGCCACATGACTGGTGATTTAGCACTGCTATTTGATGTAAAGAATATCAACGGAGGCTATGTAGCGTTTGCTGGAAATAAGGGAGGTTACATTACTATGGAGGGAAATGTTAGTAATGGGGTTGTGAGTTTTGAAAGGATTGCCTATGTGAAGCAAATTGGTTACAATATGTTGAGTGTGAGTCAAAACTGCGACAAACAATTTTTTGTGCACTTTGAAGACAAATCTTGTTATATCCTCAAACCAGGCTATGTTATTCCAAAGGAGTGGATCATGTTAAAAGCACCAAGAGTGAATAACCTTTACATTCTTGATATGTCTAAAGCGATGACAACTCAGGGCCAAGTTACGCGTTTCCTATCAAAGGCTACAGGGAAAGAATCTATTATGTGGCATAGGAGGATGGGACACATTCATCTCAGAAAAATGAACCATTTAGTGAAGAATGGGCTTGTCGAAGGCGTTAATGTCAAACATTTTCATCTAAGTGACAAGTGTGTGAGCAGCAAGAAGGGCAAGGAGCACAAACAGTCCCATAAGCCAGAGAAAGTAAACTCTGCTGAAATGCCACTTGAACGTTTGCATATAGATCTATTCGGACCTGTCAAACGTAAGAGTCATGTCGGAGAGCTTTATTGTCTTGTGGTTACAAATGATTATTCAAGATTCTCATGGGTGATGTGCTTACAACATAAAAGTGTCACGTTTGACAACTTGATAGTTCTGTTCACCCGATTGGAAAATGTCTACAATTTGAAGATTAAAAGAATTCGGAGTGATAATGGGACAGAGTTCAAAAATGCACAGATGGATACTCTTTGTCAAGATAAAGGAATTCATCATGAATATTCTGCTCCGTATACCCCACAACAGAATGGTGTCGCTGAAAGGAAAAACATGACCCTAATAGAAACGGCAAGAACAATGCTGGCGGATTCCAACCTTCGAGTAATCTTCTGGAATAAAGCTATCTATGCAGCTTGTTATACTTTAAATCGTGTTTTAACGGTGAAGAAGATTGGCAAAACCTCTTATGAGCTGTTAAACAGACGAAAGCCGAATTTGGAGTATCTAGAACCATTTGGGGCTCCGTGTACGATGTTGAATCCAGGAGAAAAGTTTAGTCCGAAATCTGAAGAGGGATACTTTGTTGGATATGCAACCCCGCGCAAACGGGTATTTAACAAACGAACTCGACAGGTGGAGGAGTGGGCCAATGTTGAGGTTCAACAATATACTCAGAACGTACAAGGAAATGGTCCTGATTGGATGTTTGATTACAATGACTTCTTTGAATTATTCAATCTAGATAACTTGGTTGAAGAAGCTGTTCTAAGACTTTATTACAAGTGTGAAAACGCAGTGACCTCACCGTTGGTGTGTCCAATCACCGTAACTTAAGCAGAAGCTTCGGATGATACCAACGTTCTTGCAGCAGAAGAAGAAGTTTTCCAGGAAGCTTCAACTACACTCGATACTTCAGAATCGGAAGATGATGAAGAAGTCTTTAGTGAAGCTATTCTAGATCATGAAAACGAGGCACCAGCAGTGAAACCAAATCCAGATGTTGCTTCATCGTCTAATACGGGTAATCATCTGGATTCAATGGAATATCTGACTACTCAGATGGGAGTTAGACTACCGGATCATCCGGAATCTCGGATTCTTCGTATTCACCCGATCGAGCAAGTTATTGGTGACCCCGGAAGTAGTTTCATGACTAGAGGACAACTTCGCAGTGCAAATTCACCGAAAATCTTGGCGCTTTAGCTTTATATGCAAAATTTCAGAAATCTGGTTGTCAGAATGACTGGTCCTTTGCCTGTTATGTTTCGCAGGATGAGCCGCGGACTTACAAGGATGCTCTTTTGGAAGAGGCTTGGGTAGAGGCGATGCAAGAAGAGTTGTTGTAGTTCCAGAAACTGGGAGTCTGGACACTTACAGATTTACCTCCGGGAAGGAAGAAGATAGGAACCAAATGGGTTTTCAAATGCAAGAAAGATGATAGAGGCGTAATAGTGAGAAACAAAGCTCGGTTGGTAGTTCAAGGTTTTCATCAAGTTGAAGGAATTGACTACAATGAGATCTATGCACATGTGGCACGTATAGAAGCTATTCGCATGCTTCTAGCGTTTGCCTCATACAAGAAATTCAAGGTGTACCAAATAGATGTGAAGAGCGCGTTTCTATATGGTGTGGTCAAGGAAGAGGTCTAAGTTGGTCAACCTCCAGGCTTTGAAGATCCTATCCATCGGGATAAGGTTTACATTCTTAACAAAGCACTTTACGGGTTGCACCAGGCTCCACGTCAATGGTATGAGGAGCTAAGCACGTACCTGCGATCCAAAGGATTTTAACGAGGATTGGTAGATTGCACACTGTTCACCAAAAGAACAGGGGATGACTTGCATCTCGTCCAGATCTATGAAGATGATATTATTTTTGGTTCTACTAACGAACTTTTGTGCAGAGAATTTGAAAAAGTAATGCAGGAAAAGTTCGAGATGAGTGCGATGGGAGAAATGCAGTTTTTCCTAGGCTTGCAGGTGGATCAAAGACCAACGAGCATCTTTATCCATCAAACCAAATACGTATCTGAAATCTTGAGCCGGTTCCAGATAGAAGATTCGAAGCCGATGGATACCCCAATTCAACCTAATCACGGGATTGGAGTTGACGCTAAGGGGGAGCTAACAGACCCATTTACATACAGAGCAATCATCGGATCTCTGATGTATCTCACTGCATCAAGACCAGATATAATGTTCGCTACATGTCTCTGCGCGCGTTTTCAATCGAAGCCAAAACAGAGTCATCTTACAGCGGTGAAGCGATTCCTAAGATATCTGAAGGGTTGTCCGTCGAGTGGACTTTGGTATCCTAATGATGATAATTTTGACTTTGTTGCTTTTAGTGATGCAGATTGGGGCGGTTGTGACAAAGACAGCAAATCCACAACGGCTGGATGTTAATTCTTGGGGAGCAGGCTCGTGACCTGGCAGTGTAAAAAGCAGACATCCGTAGCACTATCTACTTGCGAAGCAGAATATGTAGCAGCTTCAAGTTGTTGCTCACAGGTTCTCTGGATTCGGCAGCAGATGGTCGATTACGGTTTGCAATTTCTAAAAACCCCTATTCACTGTGACAACGAATCAGCAATTGCATTAACTAAAGACACGGTCAATCACTCAAAGGCTAAGCACATCCGGATTAAGTATCACTTTATACGTGATTGCTATGCAACAGAGTTGATTGATATGGTTAAAATCCACACTGTTTATTAGAGGGTATATCTTTTTACCAAAGCTTTTGATAAATCAAGATTTGAATATCTTTTAAAAGCTAACGGTATTAAAGAAAAACAAGACTGATCATCACCTTGTTTTATCACCTTTTGTTTTCAAATTTTTAAGTTTTTACTGTTTTTCAGAAAAATTCAAAACCCCTAAAATATGTTTTATATTTTAGGGGGAGTCTTTATTCAGAAAAACCAAAAACATTGAAAAATCCAAAGAGCCATAAAAAATAGAAAAACCCAAAATGATTTCCAGGAGTAAAAAAGGAAATGATAGTACATCAGTGGGGATCTGACACATACTAAAGAAATGTAATGCAATATGAGGCGTGTGTTGATTTCGTGTGATGTGTTGAGAGACTTTGTAGACTTATTTTTGCGTGCCTTAGTGATACAAACATAACGAACTACTCGCTAGTGGCTGAACACCTCATGGGCATATGGTCTTAGTACCGTAATTTCGTTTGATAGGGTTGCCAAAATCTGAGGTTTCGGGTTGTTATGTTAACTGTTATCCGGGGTATTCTGATTGTTCTTTTGTCGTATTAATTTACGGACCTAGATTCAATCAGAATATTTGCTAAAAGAGCTTTAATGCCAAAACCTAAAAGTTACCGAATTGAGGAACTTACTGTATATTATTGATCAATGACCATTAATTGCATCGTATCAATTCACGGATGAAAATCTGTGATTGATATCAGCCTCAACCTGGTATATATGCTCATGTTACTTTGTTGCATTAATTTGCTAACCTGTACACCTATGTGTTGTATATCTTGTAACAAAACGAATAACATTGGCATAATCACCCGTTACGATGAAGTTTTGTGCAAATTCCTTGATACGGGTGTATGTCGTGTGTGTGGAAACCATAAGTGTGTTAGTACTTAGTATAATACACCTAATAACGTATCATTTTAACGCATTGCATAACGGTCTGCATGTGAGCTTATGTGGACAACAGTATCAGTAGTTGCCGGATCACACATTGTCTTGAATTATAATATATATTAAAGATCAACGGTGTGATCAGATTTCTCAAAAACTGATATGATCCTCTTACCGGAAGTCACAAAATCTTTACTGCTTTATGTTTACATTTCTGTATTTTACATTTATTTTTGCAAAAGATACAAAAACTCAAAAAGATTTTAGGTGTGTTTTAGCATAAATTTCAGAAAAATCAAAATTTTTACATTTCTGTGTTATTTTTTATAACCGATGGTGTTTGATGGTCATTTTCTGATACTTAATGAATCAATCTGAGATTTGTATCATTTAAATGTGAAATGATGAATGTTTGAAGCTTAAAATGTGAGAAAATGATTAAACGGTATTCGATTTTGAGATTTGGTAAATTTTCAAAAATTCCAATTTTCATCGCCCCTTCGGTGGGTCGAATGTGGAACTTTTGGTACATTCGCACCTTTAAATCTGGTCGAAGGTGAGAGTTCTTGTGTCTTCTGGTACATTCGAACCTTTATTCCACATTCGAGCCTTTCAATAGGGTCGAATGTAGACTAAGTTTTACATTCGCCCAACATTAGCGGTCGAATGTGGCTTCTTGTATATACCAACATTCACTTTCGAACCTTCATTCTGCTCTTTTTCAAAGTTTTCCAAATTAACAACACTTTGTTGCTCTTGATTCTCTGATCTTTGATTATTATTTTTTAGTCGATTCTCATCATATTGATACTAAATTTGCAGGTATTGGACTGATAACGAAGTCAGACTTAGGGTTTATATGCTCATAACCTTGTTAATGACTGTTGGACCATTTTCACTTGTTGTTAATCAAAATTGTTGATTAGGTTTTAGTTTTCGATGATTTTAGGGGGAGAATAAGCCACAATCTAGGATGCATATAGATTAATTGATTGATTTTGAGGATTAAAACCTGTTAAGACCTAGATTGTGATTAAAAATCATCTAAAACTGATTAATTAAATCAATTGATTGATGAAAAGGGTTAGTCGGTCATATTAGATGATAATCAAATCAAATGCACAAGTTAAAATGATCTGAATTAGAAGTTTGAATTTTGGTCTGATGAATAGACAAATTCGACCAAAAAGTAAGGTTGAATGTGGAAATCTTTGGTCGAATGAAGTATGATCAAAGGGACGAACGTGTAAATAATGGGTGAATGTAGAACTTTGTCTATGATTTCTCACATTCGAACCAATTGTGCACTTTCGAACCTTAGAAATTCTTCATTCGTACCTACGAACGGTCGAATGTGGAACTTTGTCTATGATTTCTCATATTCGAACTATTTTCCACATTCGAACCTCAAATATTTTTCATTCGTACCCCCGAAGGGTCGAATGTGGAAGTTTGAAAATCAAAATTTCAAATTTTGTCTATTTTGTTCGTTTTTAACAAATTTTCCATGTGTTGTTTTTGCAGAAATACAAATGGCTGAACCACAAGCTGAACAACAGGATGTTGATGTTCCAGTTCAGGAAGAATTGCCATTTGGAAGTGCTCATAATTGCTGTGCATTTGTGGGAGATGTGCATAAATATACAAAATTTTCTTGAATAATTGATATTCTCAGAAGATGGAGAGTTATATATGCTTTAGCAACCCCTGCTATCATTTACAAGGATCATCATACTTCATTAATAACCTGATTAAGATCTTTATAATTAGGTTTACAAGTTAACAAGACAATATCAGAAATATCAAAACCTAGAGAGAGAACCTAGACTGGACACGCAGACTCAAAATGGCAAAAGTTAACTACAAAAACAAATTCAACATATTTATAGGCTGCACATTTGACCCAACGACTAGGTCGAATGTGCACCTTCGACCATTATCTTGTACCTTCGACCCTATGATTTCTATGAAATATAATATTATGTACAATCCAAAGCACTAGTCGCAAAACGTGTATCAACAAACTCCCCCTCGACTATTGCTTGGATTATTGTCGTTCACAATCCATGGTCTTATTCATTAACTTGATCCTAAGTGTTGTGGGTGAAAATCCTCAGGATGATTTTACCTCACATCCCTAATATTGCATCCTCAGGATGCTGAAGGACTCAACTGACTTCAGGATGTAACAGAATTCCAACATGTGCACATCTTGAGAATGAACTAACGAATTAGCTTTCCTATATATGATTGCAGGTATAACTAAGTCATAATATAGAATTCTACACACAGCAACGTCTATATTATTATCCTCAAGTGAAGAAGTCAAAGATAGAAGTGTAACTCATAGTCTATGATTGAAGATGGAGTCAAACTTGTAACCGATACACATTTAATATCGGCGATAAACAAGGAAACAACTAGATCATTGACTAGCTAAGGAGAAACCGTTAACCAACGACTAGTTTCTGTTGAAGACCTCCAACGTTCACCTGGAGTAGCTGTTACACAACATTGAAAAACCTAAACTACTTAGCGGATCTCACGGGATTCTTTAGTTAATCTCATGTACTATATAAATGGGAGTATTGGACGAGTATAGCACACTTACATACACTATAGCTGCACACATACACTTAGAAACACTCACACAATCATTGTAATCTTAGTACACTCGTCCATTTACTCATCCAAACTTGTACTTTTTTACCAAATTAATATTAACAAACAAGGCAGGGGCCTAGTCTCCTCCCGAGGTTTTACGCCGACGATCTACAACTGATCAAGGGCTTTCCTCGTAGATCGAGTGTTGTTCTTTGTGTTTTACTTCTTAATTTGTTCATTACAAACAGTTCCATCCTGAGGATATAACTGTCCATCCTGAAGCAAACTCAAGCCATCTCGAACATAGTTGTCACTCATTTACTCCATTTTGCATCCTGATCAAACATTTTCAGAATATAACTAGTTTTGACAATAAATTTACATTCTTAGCACTCTACCTCACAATTTCTAATTTGGAATACAAAATTATTTATACTAGGTAATTTTTGACCAAAACACTAAGTTGCTTCTTTTGATCTTTGCTCATTTCGGACTCAAGTTTACGCTTCGCTGATCTTTTGACCATTTCTTTCATCTTTACTTTATCACCCAGCTTCTCCTTCAGATTACTTCCCGAATTAATGTCGTAAGCAAAACAAACACCAACTACTTGTTGATACTTTCTCGCTTGATCATCATCCTTCTCCTCACAGTAAATCGGGTTATAATAGAGCATGATGATGTCTTCGAACGTACAGTTAATGATCCACATCGGATCAAAAACATGAATCTTCTTATAAGCATCCTTCTTGTCCTTCAAAACAATCACAGCTTCTGCTGACCTCCAATCATAATACCACATAACAAATTCAGAGCTAAAATGCTGTTGAATCGGCATTAAAGGAATTCTTCTCATCACAACCGGAGGTTTGTACTTAAATGTCACCTTCTTCAATCCTGTATTTGGATCAATCTGTTTATGAACTTTTCTCTTAGGATATTGTGGCTTGAACATCTTCCATTTTGTTCTATTTTCCCAATTTAATCAATCAGCAAACCAACCGACTGCATCACAATTAGCTAAAGCACCAGATATGGTGAATCTGCATATATCTCCCACAACCTAGTATGGTAGAGTCTGTATATCATGAAATCTGTAAAAATACAGGATTCCTTTCTCCCATTTCACCCCAATGCACTTCAGTTGTCTCAGATATTTCCATCCCAAGGCCCTGCCTTTGAACAATTTATTATGAAACTTATAGAACCCACCTTGTGCTTCGGGTTTTGGTCTTTTCTCATCCAATTCTTCAATAATACTTTAAATTCATCAGTTTGTTCACCTGTTGGTTTCTGAGATTCATCATCAAATACTGCTTTCACAAACTCCTCACTCTTCTTCTTAGCAAGATATTCTGCTTCATTCAAAATCACAACATTAAGATCTGGAAATACTTCATTTTCTTTGTTTCTGAACTATTTCGGATATTCTTCGAGTGTAATATCCTCAATCTCAATCTCTTCACGCTCTGGAGTTTGCTTGTCATCAGAATGACTACCAACATCCATTTCTGGAATGTCTGGAATCACCTGTTCAATCATTATTTCCTCAAGTGTCTTTCCTGCTTGTAGTGCAATACCTTCTAATATTTCTTTGGCAACTACAGCAGACACTTCGCCTTCCTCCAGATCAGGATCAGTGTATTCAAGCCCATACCTCATGCCATCAGTTTGAAATATTTCAGGAAATCTTCCTGTCAACTCAATCGTCCAAACCTGCTTATTAAACATTTGTCTATATAAGCTCTTGTCCTCTTCTAATAAGGATCTGATCTTCTCAATCCAAAATATCACATCATCATCCACATTCTCGCCAGGTGTCTTTTTCGAACTAGACTGACCTGCGTCACCTTTATCTTCTTTTCTTTTCTCATAACTAAATTTGCTCACATCATCATCAGAATCATCATCATCATCAGAATCATTGTTCTTGTTTCCCGATTTATCTCCTGCATCATCCTCATCAGATGATCCATCATCAGACTCATCATCATCTTTCTCATCATCCGAGTCTTCATAATCAACTTGCTCCTCTTCATCATCCTTATCTTCCTCATTACCTTCAAGATGAGGAGCTTTGGTGTATAAATCATTGATCATGTTTTCCGTCTTCTTGTTTCTAGCCTTGATTTTGGTATTTTCAATCTGTAATACCTTTATCATCTTGGTATTTCTCTTACCTTGAGTTTTTAGCATCTTATTTTCTTTTACCAAGGCTTTTACTCTCTCTTCCAATTCATCTTGATTCTCCTTGGAAGATACTACAATCTGCAACATTATTTCTTCATTCTTCTTCAATTTCTCTGTCTCTTTCTGTTGCTCATTGAATGCTTTCATCATATCTTCAAACTTTTTATTCACAAATTCCATCACATCACCAGACACAGTAACTCTGGGTGAGGATGTTTCAGCAACAGGATCCTTTTTCTTCTGGAACTTCTTTAACACATTTTCTAAAGTAGTCTCAAAGTCCACAGGAGGATCTGCAGATGTCTCAACCCACTTCTGTTTCTTAATTGTTGGGGATGTAATCGGAGTAGAAGCTTTTGAACTTCCAACTTCAGGAACTTTCTTTCCCTGAATCAACATTTCTAACTCTCTTTTTCTTCTTTTCTTGGGGTTATCTCTCTTTGCCATCGTCTTAACTTTGGCTTCTTCTGCTTTCCCCAGCAACAGGAGATCCAACGAAATCTCGTTCGTTCAAACCAAGATCTATTTCATCTTCATCCACAGTAATCAGACTCTTTTGCTGCTGTTCTTCAATGGTTTTGTTAAGGCTCTCGATCTCACCGGCCAAAGTGGCCTTTGGGCTTAGTGATCTTGATTGTTTCATTCCCTGAATCCCATTCATCTTCGTCTTGAGTCTCTCCAGAATCTAGCGATTCTTCAGCAACCAACAATGTTTTGGCTTTCCCAGTACCCTTTCTAGCCATGCTTTTCTTTCTTTTTGTTGTTGTTGTTTTTTCAGCTTCATCAACCTTTGCCTTACCTTTACCCTTTGCACCAACATTCACAACTTGACATTTTTTTTAGCTTTCGGATCAGCTGGACACAAAGGATCATAATTATCAGAATTACTATCTGGATTTCTAGCTTCATCTTCCCCTAGATTTTTATAACTTGGGTTAATCAAATGACCAAATAGATTCTTAATCGGTGGTCTCTCATTCTCTGGAATCCCCTTATACCCGTTCATCCTACTCAAAGTACTCAAGTTCATGTGACTTTGAGCAAGTACCTGCTTATGATCCTTCTTCAGCTTACTATACGTCTTATCAAATACCATCATCAGAAACTTTTCCGCCTTTAATCCCTTCAGAGGTTCTAACAAATGATCAAGAATCATTCCAGACACATTAAATGGTTTATACAACACCAAAGCAACCATCAGAGAAGTCAAACTCTTTCTCATCACATCGTATCCTCCATGCACTGGTCCGAATGCATGCAATATCACATGTGCCAAGTATTTAAACTGAGGACACAACTTTGCTTTGTGTAATAATCCATCGGTTATTGGACCACTATATTTCATCCTCAAGAAACATTTCCTCTGCTCCATCCAGGATAACACTCTAGGTTCAATAGGAGAGTCATGTAGTTCCAGGGCCTCTCTGATATCATCTTCATAAACAATAACCAATTCACCCTGAATCCTGCTAACAATAGTTGTTTTATTCTTCCAAAAATCCACACGTGCATTCTTCCAAAAGTCTTCTTGATGGTCTTTGTATATTGTAGCTGTTGTAGCTATAGCATAGACCACCCTGCATCTTCTAAGAATGTCAACAATACCCAAGAATTCGGTATGTTGCTTAACATCTCCAATGAATGCACAACAGTTGTGTACAGCTTCGAAAACTAACTCTTTCTCCTTTCCCTTCTCAGATGTTCCTTTAGATACAGCTTGTTTATCTGGATTCTGTGATTCAGCCATTTAAAACTGCAAAACAAACCTGAAAATTTGTAAAAATCGAACAAAAATCAAATCTTGGAAAAATCCTCCTTCCTTCGACCCAAACGTGGGTTGGAATGAAGAACACTAAGGTTCGAATGAAGATAATATGGTTCGAATGAGCACATTTATGATAAAATCTCACATTCGACCTACGAACTTACATTCGACCCTGTGAACTAGTCTCATTCGACCATAAAAGTCACATTCGACCCTTCGAAATGGTCGAATCAGGCTGTTCTTCAGGTTGATTTTCCAAAATGCAATGTTGTTCATTTTAATCTTTAATTATGATTCATTTACACACTGATAGGTCCGAATAACTTTTATCATTCAACAATTGTTACATTTGATAATTGTTTGATAGTTTTAAACCTAAATCTAGGGTTTTAGAACCGGTTCAAATCAGTTAATCGAATTAACAAGTTTTAAACCTAGATTTTAGATTTTAGTCTATTCTCCCCCCTAAAACTATCGAACAATCTATCTAAGTCCATAATTGTCCATAAACAGTCCAACAATCACTCCAAAAAGTCTGTTAGGGTTTGGATTATAAAACCAACGATTCCGAAATGATCTGATGACCAATACCTGTTACGATAGATGCAAAATGATCAGGAATGAACAAGGATTAAGATAATCAAATTGAAATAACAAGAGCAACAAGTTTCCCCAATCGTAGAAATTTGAAAAGTTTGAATGAGTAGGTTCGAATGAAGACTGGTATATATATAAGTTTCCACACCCGACCCATGTAAAGTTTCGAAGGAGAAGCATTTCCTTCCTTCGACCCTAGTGAAAGGTTCAAATGAAGGAAAATGGTTCGAATGAATACTATCAACAGAACACTCACCTTCGACCAATACGTAGCTTCAAATGAAGGAAAAATTCCACATTCGACCCATCGAAGGGGCGAATGAAGATTGGAATTTTTGAAAATTTTACCAAATCTCAAAATCGAATCCCGTTCAATCACTTTCACACATTTTAACCTTCAAACATTCATCATTCCCCATGTAAATGATACAAAACTCAGATTGGTTTGTCAAACTTCAAAAAATGACCATCAATCACCATCGGTTATCAAAAATAACACAGAAATGTAAAAATTTTGGATTTTCTGAAATTTATATTGAAACACACCTAAAATCTTTTTGAGTTTTTGTATATTTTGACAGAAATGAAAATGCAGAATGTAAATCATAAAGCAATACAGATTTTGTGATTACCGGAAAGAGGATCATATCAGTTTTTGAGAAATCTGATCACACAGTTGATCTTTAATATGTATTATCATTAAAGACAATGTGTGATTCGGCAATTGCTGATATAGTGATCCACTTAAGCTCACATGCAGATCGTTATGAATGCTAAAATGATACTCAATTAGATGTATTATAACTATCATGCTTATGGTTCCCACACACACGACATACTCCCGTATCAAGGAATTTGCACAAAGCTTCATCGTAACGCTTGATTATGCCAAAGTTATCCATTATATTACAAGATACGAAGCACAGAGGTGTATAGGTCTGCAAATCAATGCAACAAAGTAACATGTGCACACGTACCAGGTTGAGGCAGATATCAATCTTGATTTTCATCAAAGATATGATGCGATGCATTAAAAGATCTTTGATCAGTTAGATACATGAAGTTCCTGAATTCGGTAACTTTTAGGATTTGGCATATAAGCTCTTTTAAGCAAATATCTTGATTGAATCTAGGTCCGTAAATTAATACGACAGAAGATTAATCAAGATATCCCGGATAACTATTAACATAACGACCCTAAACCTTAGATTTTGGCAACCCTTTCAAACGAAATTACGATACCAAGACCATATGCCCATGAGGTGTTCATCCACTAACACGTAGTTCATTATGTTTGTATCACTAAGGCATGCAGTAATAAATCTACGAAGCCTACCAGCACATCACACAAGATCAACACACTGCTTATATAGCACTACAAATCTTTTGCATGTGTCAGATCCCCACTGATGTACTATCATTTCCTCTTATTCTCCAGAAAATCATTTTGGGTTTTCTATTTTTTTTGGGCCTTTTGGATTTTTCAATGTTTATTATTCTTCTGAAAACAATAACTCCCCCTCAAATGAAAAACATATTTTTGGGTTTTCTGATTTTCTGAAAAGTAAAAACAGACCTAATAACTAAAAAGATGATAAACCGAGGTGACGATTAGTCTTGCTTTTCTTTTATACCATTGGCTTTTAATAGAAATTCTAAACGAGATTTATCGAAAGCTTTGGTAAAAAGATCAGCCCTTTGATAATCAGTGTGGATTTTAATCATATCTATCAAACCCTTAGCATATCAATCACGAATGAAATGATATCGAACTCGGATATGCTTTGCTTTGGAAGGATGGATAGTGTCCTTTGTGAGTGCTATGGCTGCTTCATTATCACAATGAATGGGTTTTTAAGAAATTCCAAACCGTAATCGCGCATCTGCTGTTGAATCCAAAGAACTTGTGAACAGCATCTCGAGGCTGCCACGTATTCGGCTTCACAGATAGATGGTGCAACTGAAGTCTGCTTCTTGCATTGCCTGGTCACGAGCCTGGTCCTGAGAAATTGACATCCAGCCGATGTGGATTTCGCGTCAATATCACAACCTGCATAGTCAGAATCACTAAAGGCAATGAAATCGAAATTATCATCTTTAGGGTACCATAATCCACGAGATGGTGTCCCCTTAAGATAAAGTAGGATACGCTTGACCGCAACCAGATGACTTTGTTTCGGCTTCGACTAATGTCGTGCACAGAGACACGTTGCGAACATAATGTCTGGCCGAGAAGCAGTGAGATACATGAGAGATCTGATAATGGCTCTGTACGTATATGGATCTGTCATCTCCCCCTTAGCGTCAACACCAATTCCGTGATTAGGTTGGATCGGAGTATCAAGTGGTTTCGAATCATCCATCTGAAACCGTTTCAAGACTTCAGAAACGTATTTGGTCTGGTGGATGAAAATCCCCGACTCTAGTTGATCCACTTGCAATCCTAGGAAAAACTGCATTTCACCCATCGAGCTCATTTCAAACTTCTCCTGCATCACACGCTCGAATTCCCTGCACAGTGATTCATTAGTAGAAACAAAAATTATATCAACAACGTATATTTGTACAATAAGCAAGTCATCGTCTGTTCGTTTGGTGAACAGCATGCAATCAACCAATCCGCGCTTAAATCCCTTCGAAAGAAGATGTGTGCTCAGCTCCTCGTACCATTGTCTCGGGGCCTGGTGTAAACCCTACAATGTTTTGCTAAGTTTAAAGACCTTATCCCGGTGGATAGGATCCTCAAACCCTGGCGGCTGACCAACATGCACCTCTTCTTTCACCACACCGTATAAGAATGCACTTTTCACGTCCATTTGGTAGACCTTGAATTTCATATACGATGCATACGCTAGAAACATGCGGATAGCTTCTATGCATGCAACGGGTGCATATACTTCATTGTAGTCAATTCCCTCAGTTTGACTGAAACCCTGTACAACCAATCGAGCTTTGTTTCTCACAATAACACCTCGATCGTCCTTCTTGCATTTTAAAACCCCTTTAGTACCAATTTTCTTTCGGTCTGGGGGTAAATCTGTTAGTGTCCAAACTCCCAATTTCTGAAACTGTTGAAGCTCTTGTTGCATAGCATCAACCCATGATTCATCTAACAAAGCGTCCTTGTATGTCCGCGGTTCCACCTGCGAAACATAACATGCAAACGACCAATCATTTTGATAACCAGAATTTTTAACTTTAGCATAAAGGGCTAGGGCACCGATGTTATCATGTGAAGTTGCTTTTCTCAATTATCCTCTCGTCATCACAGTACTACCGGGATCACCAATGACTTGCTCAAGCGGGTGTACATGATGGATCCAAGATTCCGGATGATTAGGTACTTGAACACCTGTTGGAGTAGTTAAGTTCTCTGCAGTATCCAGATCATCAACCGTATTTGATGTAGATCCAACATCTGGATTAGGGTTCACTGGTGGTTCCTCTGTAGCCTGATTAATCACAGCATCACTAAACGCTTCATCATCTTCTTCTGATTCAGATGTATCAAGAGTAGTTGAAGCTTCTTGGAAAAATTCTTCCTCATTTGCAGGAGGATTGGCATCATCAGAACCTGCTGGAGGAGTTACGGTGATTGGACACACTAATGGTGAAATCACTGCGTTCTCACACTCGTAATATAACCGTAATACAGCTTCTTCAACCAACCTATCTAGATTGAATGACTCAAAGAAATCTTTGTAGTCAAGCATCCAGTCGGGCCCACTTCCTTGCACGTTCTGAGTGTAGCGTTGCACTTCAACATTCGCCCACTCTTCAACCTTGTGAGTTCTATTGTTAAATACGCGTTTCAATGGAGTTGCGTATCCAAAAAAATTACCCTCTTCGGCTTTTGGTCCAAACTTTTCAGTCGGATTAAGCATTGTGCATGGTGCTCCGAAAGGTTCTAGATACTCTATGTCACACCCTCAAATTTCCACTGTGGGGTTTTACCGCGAGGCGCATGACATACCAGGATCCCATAGCCATAAGTCATATGAACGAACTCTAAATGCCCAAACCATTTAGTTCGTTTTCAAAAATCAAGTTTAGTTAAACTGCGGAAGCGTAAACCAAATTTAAGACTTTTAGAAACCATGCGCAAAACAACGCACCCAAATTAAAACCATATGAACGGAAATGTATAAGCATGATATGTAATTTAGGTGAATGCCCAAGACCCAAATGCAGTGAACGTGCAGTACTTCCTAATTGTGACACCGGAAGCTAACTACCTGCAAAAGCATGTATATCGTGTGTCAACATAAAGTCGGTGAGTTCACAATTTAAGTAGCAAGTGTAAAGTTATCAAAGTTTTAAACCATCAGTTTTAAGCTTGTCAGGGGTAGCTAACCCACTCAATGTAACTAAACAGTGGTTATTGGGAAACATACAGATGTTATAGTGCCTCAACACTAGTGTCTATCAACACTAGTAAGAAAAGTGGTCAGAAGTTCATGCCCGTGACCTAAGCACCTCAGGCATGTGGTTGCTGCACAACCTAATAGCGCTACTAACTAATACCCCGTTCGCCTCCAGCGATTAACCCAATAAAATAGTAAGGACTTTTAAGATAGAGTGTTTAGTTCACAAGGGACAGTTAAAGTACAAAACTGATAAAAGTGTGATTCACATAAGGAATCGAAAACCCGACCCACACAAGGAGTCATAGCATCCCAAAACCTGGGATGTAAAAGTAGTCCCAAACTGGACTAGTAAAAGTTTAATAAGTTGTCTCAAACCTGAGACGCATGCTTTTGAGAAAAGAGTAGTGAAACTCACCTTAGGTTGCGTGCTAAAAATAAAACCGTGAAGATAGCAGACGTGGAAGACTACTCGCCTACCAAAATCCTATCAACACAAATTTATAAGTGTTTGAGTGTATTGACACCATGACCTAAGTGACATCTCATGTAATTGTACTTGACACAGATAAACCATGCAAAACCCGTCAATCGTTGGTGATTAGTTCTTGATGCAATACGTCAAGACTTTTAACAAAACAAGTTCACATAACACATTGCATAGAATCAACCTATCATGTTATCTACTTCATGTACACCTCATATAAGTGCCCTAACAAGTTCATGTCAAATACATGGCATATAAGACCCCAAATAGTCCCGTAAGCGTCTACTACACAATCTGCTTTTTAGGACAGATTGTGCGCTGTGAAAAATAATTTATTTAAAATACTTATCCAATGAATTAGACTATCAAAATTTTACTGAATTTTCTAGGGAATTCATTCGACAAACTCATATTTTTGTTTTGTAACAAAGCCATGTACAAAAATTATGAAAAATCGTACAACACAGCTATGTCCAGAAGATGTCCTCAACAGGTCAGATTAGTATAAAAATTCTCTAAAATCGTGTATTCATCCAAACGGGATGAATCCACTTGGAAACGCTTCTTTTTTCAAATGTTGACCTGCTGTCCAAATTTCATTACCTAACTCTATATAAAACTCAAGTTATGATCGTTTAAAGTTAACCCAATTTACTAATCCGAAAATCTGATATGACCTTTAATCAATTAAAATTCCAAAAACCACTCAAACGAAGTCCAAATCAGATGATTTTGCCCATTACGAAAAGGTAAGACCATGAACAATACAATCATGCAAAGAAATCATCAAAAAAATCAATTTAACATCACGATACAGACCCTACAAAACACCCTAACGAATCTGCCAGAAATCAGAATTTTCATAACATGATTCTCATAAACCCTAATCACTCTCAATACCCTATAATCATGTAGTAAATCCATATAATCACATTCAAATCCATGTTAGCAGAATTAAACCCATATAATCACATACCAAAAACCCTAATCATAATTTCCAACAATCATTCTCATCAACCTTTACAACAAACATCCAAGAACTCACATAAAGCCCTAATTTGCGATTTCAATTATGTATTTTTTAGGGTTTCTAACACTTTTCAAGCATTATTAACTATCATACAATACGTAAAACTCATACCTTGCAATGCTAGGATCCTTAAAATCTCAAGATAGCACCCGAAATAGCTTGGATTAGTGATGAGAATGAATGAAAAATTGAAAGAGAGCGTGTGGGTGTGGGTCTTGCTTATTCACGGCGCAAGTAATATAGTAGGGTTTAGGTTTATTTTATTTTTATAATAATATAGTAAAGGATTTAGTTATGGGCCAAGGTTTCAGGTTTTTGGGCCTTTTCTTGATAAACAGCCCGTTAATACAGTTTTAATCCCGAGAGTAGTCTCGTTAATATTATTCACACTAACTTATGTAAAAACTATTGTTTTTACCATCTCATAACATGTTAATTACAGAATGCACATAATTCGTAGGGTTTACGTACTGAACTGTTAAACAGTAATCCACATAACATGTAATTCACATAAACACGTAATTCACATACGCATGTTAATTCACCTTTATCATCACCCAATAGATCATATGATTATGTATGCTTGACAATTCACCAATGTTCGGGATACAGGACTCGTGTGTGTGTCAACACAAAACCTTTCTAGTTATAACGTCCGTTAATATCATCTAACATATGTTATTATCCCATAACATATTGAAAGACCTTCTTAACTAACCCTAGTTAAGTGTTTAGTCATGAATGCACATGAAGGTTAACTAGAGATCAGTAAAAGTAATATCTTGAAAATGCGGGGTGTCACATCATCCCCAAGTTGAAAAGAATTTCGTCCCGAAATTCAGCAAGTAAACAGTGAAGCCAGTGTAAACATGTATGCTTGGTTACCGGATGTCACGTCATCCCCAAGTTGAAAGGAACTTCGCCCCGAAATTCACTTTGAGTGAGTCTCTTCACATTTAGAGCTTGGTTCATGCGCATGTTCAAGTTCAGTAAAAGATGTGGGTATTTAAGCCGCATTTAATCCCTGCGTTCCCACGTGTATTCCTGTCCTGGACGGAAATTCTACCGCACCCTAACAATGGGTTTGGTGCATAGTCTGAGTTTCTTGACTCCCCGCTCAAGAATCTCCATTGGTTCTTCCACGAACCTTAACTGGTCATCCACTTGAATTTCTTCCAGTGGAACCACCAATGTTGTGTCAGACAAACACTTCTTAAGATTTGACACATGAAATACGCTATGCACGCCATTAAGTTCGTCAGGTAAGTTCAGCCTATAAGCCACTGGACCTATTCTTTCCACAATTTCAAATGGTCCAACGTATCGTGGGTTTAACTTTCCTCGTTTCTCGAAATGAATCACGCCCTTCCAAGGAGACACTTTCAAGAGTACCCTGTCTCCAACTTGAACTCTAACGGTTTTCGACGTTTATCAGCGTAACTTTTCTGTCTATCACGAGCAGCGGCCGTACGGTTTCTGATTTGAACAATCTTTTCAGATGTTTCATGCACGAGTTCAGGACCCGTCAACTGACTATCCCCAACTTCAGCCCAACAAATTTGTGATCTGCACTTGCGCCCGTAAAGTGCCTTAAAGTGTGCACACTAAATAGAAGTGTAATAACTGTTGTTGTACGAGAATTCAACCAGAGGCAAATGTTTATCCCATTTCTTACCAAAATCTACCACGCACGTTCGTAGCAGATCTTCTAACGTTTGGATGGTACGTTCACTTTGACCATCGGTTTGAGGGTGATAAGCCGTGCTCATATCTAAGCGAGTGCCCAACACTTTATGAAGGGTAGTCCAAAATCTTGAAGTAAATCGAGCATCACGGTCAGATATGATCGAAGTAGGCACCCCATGCCTAGAAACAACTTCCTTGATGTAAAGGGTAGCTAAACGTTCCAATGTATCGGTCTCCTTAATTGCAAAAAAAAAACGCCCTGATTTGGTCAACGGTCGACAATGACCCAAATCATGTCGTGTCCACTGGATGTCTTAGGAAGTTTGGTAATGAAGTCCATTGAAATTCCATCCCACTTCCACATAGGGATTTCTGGATGTTGGAGTAGGCCTGAAGGTTTTTGGTATTCGATCTTGACCTTAGCACAAGTTAAGCACTTATTAACATAAGTTGCTATTTCGGCTTTCATGTTCGGCCACCAGTAGAGGGTTTTGAGGTCTTGATACATTTTATCTGAGCCAAGGTGTACCGAATAATGTGAAGTATGCGCTTCATCAAGCTCTAGCTGTCTGACATCCCCAAAAAGTGCGATCCAAACCCGATTCATAAAGTATTGTAGTCCATCTGATTTTAATTCCAAATGTTTATCGGCACCGTACAACGTTTCGAGTCCAATACTCTCCTCCTTCAAGGCTTCAATTTGAGCATCGCGGATTTTACTTGGAAGATTCGAGTGTATGGTGAGTTGCAAGGCTCGTACCCGCTTAGGTATAGTCTCCTTACGACTGAGCGCATCCGCTACTACATTAGCTTTCCCGGGGTGATACTTAATGGCATAGTCATAATCATTTAAAAGTTCGACCCATCGACATTGCCGCATGTTCAGTACCTTCTAATCAAAAATGTGCTAGAGACTCTTATGGTCAGTAAAGATTGTACACTTAGTTCCATATAGATAATGCCTCCAATTTTTTTTAGAGCAAACATTACTGCTCCTAACTCCAAGTCATGGGTGGTATAGTTTTTCCCATGAACCTTCAATTGTCGTGATGCATGCGCGATCACCTTATCACGTTGCATCAGTACACACCCCAAACCTTGCATGGAAGTGTCACAGTATACCACAATGTTATCCGTACCCTTGAGTAACGATAGGATTAGTGCACTACAGAGTTTTGTCTTCAACAATTGGGAAGCGGATTCTTGTGCATTCCCCCATTTATAAGTAACACTTTCCTGTGTTAAGGCGGTGAGGGGTTGAGAGATTTTTGAAAATCCCTCGATGAATCTGCGATAATACCCTGCAAGACCAAGGAATTGACGCACCTTTGTAGGAGTCTTAAGAACCTCCCAACATTTATTGGTATTGATCCTGGCAGGATCAACATGTATACCAGCCTCATTTACCACATGCCCTAAGAATTGAACCTCTCGAATCCAGAAATCACATTTGAAAATTTTTGCATACAACTTCTCTCTCCTTAAAAGTTCCAAGATCATCTGTAGATGTTGCTCGTGCTCTTCCCTGTTTTTGGAGTAAATCAAGATGTCATCAATAAACAATATGATAAATTTATTCAAATAGGGTTTACACACGCGGTTCATAAAATCCATAAAGACCGCGGGTGCATTAGTCAACCCAAATGGCATCACCAAAAATTCATAGTGTCCATAGCAAGTTCGGAAAGCAGTTTTGGCCACATCCTCCTCCCGGACTCTCAGCTGGTGGTAACCCGACCTCAAATCAATCTTCAGATAAAACTTGACCCTTGGAGTTGATCAAACAAGTCATCAATACGAGGTAATGGGTAACGGTTCTTGACAGTCACTTTGTCCAGCTCCCTATAGTCAAAACTCATGCGGAACTGGGGCGGCCCAAGGTGTAGAATCACCATGGAACTCCACATGTCGAACATGTGAAAGTCCAGGTAGTTCCCCTGGGAATACGTCTAGAAAATCGCGAACTACAGGGATGTCCTCATTCCCTGTTTTAACTTCAACTCAAATGTCAGAAATGTTAGTCAGAATGGATGGATAGTCCTTTCGGATACACTTATGGGCTTTCATAAAGGAGATGATGCCCACCATGGCACCACCACGATTACCCTGAACAGATAACAGTTCTCCACTAGGGAGAGTGATACGAACAATCTTCTCCTGACAGAGAGTTTCAGCGCGTTGCTTGGACAACCAGTCCATGCCAACCATGAGATCAGAGCTTCCTAGGGTGATAGGTATAAGGTTGATGCCGAATAAATGACCATCCAACTGGTGTTTACAATCGCAGGGGACAGGGGTCGCCTCAACAAGCTTGCCATTAGCTAGTCCTACAGACCAAATGGGGTTTCGAGAAGAGTAGGGGTAAACCTTAGGATTTAATAAGTTTTAAAAACACCAAGCCGATATTCGCACCGGAATCGAAATGAACAACAGTAAGATGGTCTTTCACAGGAACATACTTGTCACACATTGATGTCGCTATTGGCTTCTCCCGGCCGATTACACATGTTATTTCTCGAACACCTTCAAGGTTGTTGTTGCCATTATTCTAGTTGTTGCTTCTGAAGAACTTATATTTTACACCGTCCAATGTTCTCTTGCTATCACCAAAGGTAGAAGATGGAGTATCATGCTTTTAAAAAAAGTACCATGCTCGACAGCCTCGCCAGTGAGGTTGCGATCCAGGTGAAAGATTTGTATGATTTGAGATATGTGAGTTGTGGTAGTCCTGCCACGAATCTGTGGGACCAACCCTTTCGATAAGGAGCTCGGTCCACTTGTAAGGTAGGCTAGATAGATTTGAACATAATATAGCTAACTCCAGTAGCTTGGTAGTGTAGGCGTCGATCTCCGACCCAACCGTCTTTAGATAGCAAATTTCCAATTTTCATCACAGGGTGTTACATTATCCACCCAAGTATCTGTAACTCATCGAGTGTGCATGTAGTTTACATTACCCATCCTACCTGGGGCAAATGCATATGGCAAGGACTTATATTATCGAAGTAACTAAATAGTCTTCTTTAGTCACGTTGAGTTATTGAGGCTTACAACCCATAAAAGCCTTGGAAATACGCTAGCGAGTTGTTGTTGTGGTAAGTGCGTTCAAAGGATAAGGAAGTTCAAATACGGACGTCAAAGGAAAATAATTGTTTAGCATAATGGCAGGAGCAAATCGTCGTCATGCCCTGACGAGATAGTGGAACATTCATCCTTACTTTCCAAGTGTTCATTCTGCCAGGTTTTCCTTCCATCCCTTCTTCTTCCTTTTTCACGGTTATCAGTGCGATATGGATCTCATTGCGTATAGTCTCCAACTCTGGTCCTATGTAAATCAGTTCAGTGGTCAGTTGCACCACTCGTTCCTCCAATCGTGATCGTCGGTCATTAGTAGGTTTCGTCTCCCTTGGGATATGGCACTACGTCGTAGGCTTTACACAACTCCTCAAGAGTGTGAGTAACAAGTCCTGATCTGATGTGTTCCCGTGAACTTACCATAAACTGACAAGGAACTGGGACATGCATGACATACAATCGCTCGCTTGTACTGAGCGTAAAAGTAGTAAAGTAAGAATAAAATTCTATATGAGTAACCCAGTCTCGTCTGAGTTTCAGATGAGGGTAAGAAAGATCAAGCACAAGGAACAGGAACTAATTGTCTCCTTGCTCAGTGAAAAAGGATACGTCTCAATATTTGACTTCTAATACGATTCAGTTTAGCAGTACTGCGCCATAGGCATCATGCAGTTCTCCGTGTACGTGCGCCACAGCGCTTGCAAGGGTTCTCTCCCCTATACTACTGTTTTTTTCCTCATACATGAGGTGTGATAAGATACTAATCCCCAAATAATGCGCCACCTGGTGTAACCCAGAGTCCCCACCAGTGACGTGTTCAGAATCAGGTTTAGAAGATAACATATCTCCTGAAATCATGTGTTGTAGATATATGTAGCCAAAGCTAGTTGTGCACTTAAGCTGTGAGTGTACTAATACTTATGCTATGATGATTATAGACTAGACTCAATATGCAGTCCTAGTTCACTATAACCAATGGCTCTGATACCAATCTGTCACACCCTCAAATTTCCACTGCGGGGTTTTATCGCGAGGGACATGACAGACCAGGATCCCATAGCCATAAGTCATATGAACGAACTCTAAATGCCCAAACCACTTAGTTCGTTTTCAAAACTCAAGTTTAGTTAAGCTGCGGAAGCGTAAACCAAATTTAAGACTTTTAGAAACCATGCGCAAAACAACGCGCCCAAATTAAAACCATATGAACGGAAACGTATAAGCATGATATGTAATTTAGGTGAATGCCCAAGACCCAAATGCAGTTAACGTGCAGTACTTCCTAATTGTGACACCGGAAGCTAACTACCTGCAAAAGCATGTATATCGTGTGTCAACATAAAGTCGGTGAGTTCACAATTTAAGTAGCAAGTGTAAAGTTATCAAAGTTTTAAACCATCAGTTTTAAGCTTGTCAGGGGTAGTTAACCCACTCAATGTAACTAAACAGTGGTTATTGGGAAACATACAGATGTTATAGTGCCTCAACACTAGTGTCTATCAACACTAGTAAGAAAAGTGGTCAGAAGTTCATGCCCGTGACCCAAGCACCTGAGGCATGAGGTTGCTGCACAACCTAATAGCGCTACTAACTAATACCCCGTTCGCCTCCAGCGATTAACCCAATAAAATAGTAAGGACTTTTAAGATAGAGTGTTTAGTTCACAAGGGACAGTTAAAGTACAAAACTTATAAAAGTGTGATTCACATAAGGAATCGAAAACCCGACCCACACAAGGAGTCATAGCATCCCAAAACCTGGGATGTAAAAGTAGTCCCAAACTGGACTAGTAAAAGTTTAATAAGTTGTCTCAAACCTGAGACGCATGCTTTTGAGAAAAGAGTAGTGAAACTCACCTTAGGTTGCGTGCTAAAAATAAAACCGTGAAGATAGCAGACGTGGAAGACTACTCGCCTACCAAAATCCTATCAACACAAATTTATAAGTGTTTGAGTGTATTGACACCATGACCTAAGTGACATCTCATGCAATTGTACTTGACACAGATAAACCATGCAAAACCCGTCAATCGTTGGTGATTAGTTCTTGATGCAATACGTCAAGACTTTTAACAAAACAAGTTCACATAACACATTGCATAGAATCAACCTATCATGTTATCTACTTCATGTACACCTCATATAAGTGCCCTAACAAGTTCATGTCAAATACATAGCATATAAGACCCCAAATAGTCCCGTAAGCGTCTACTACACAATCTGCGTTTTTAGGACAGATTGTGCGCTGTGAAAAATAATTTATTTAAAATACTTATCCAACGAATTAGACTATAAAAATTTTACTGAATTTTCAAGGGAATTGATTTGACAAACCCATATTTTTGTTTTGTCACAAAACCATGTACAAAAATTATGAAAAATCGTACAACACAGCTATGTCCAGAAGATGTCCTCAACAGGTCAGATTAGTATAAAAATTCTCTAAAATCGTGTATTCATCCAAACGGGATGAATCCACGTGGAAAAGCTTCCTTTTCCAATGTTGACCTGCTGTCCATATTTCATAACCTAACTCTTTATAAAACTCAAGTTATGATCGTTTAAAGTTAACCCAATTTACTAATCCGAAAATCTGATATGACCTTTAATCAATTAAAATTCCAAAAACCACCCAAACGAAGTCCAAATCAGATGATTTTGCCCATTAGGAAAAGATACGACCATGAACAATACAATCATGCAAAGACATCATCAAAACAATCAATTTAACATCACGATACAAACCCTACAAAACATCCTAACGAATCTGCCAGAAATCAGAATTTTCATAACATGATTCTCATAAACCCTAATCACTCTCAATACCCTATAATCATGTAGTAAATACATATAATCACATTCAAATCCATGTTAACAGAATTAAACCCATATAATCACGTACCAAAAACCCTAATCATAATTTCCAACAATCATTCTCATCAACCTTTACAACAAACATCCAAGAACTCACATAAAGCCCTAATTTGCGATTTCAATTATGTAGTTTTTAGGGTTTCTAACACTTTTCAAGCATTATTAACTATCATACAATACGTAAAACTCATACCTTGCAATGCTAGGATCCTTAAAATCTCAAGATAGCACTCGAAATAGCTTGGATTAGTGATGAGAATGAATGAAAGGTTGAAAGAGAGGGTGTGGGTGTGGGTCTTGCTTATTCACGGCACAAGTAATGTAGTAGGGTTTAGGTTTTTTTTTTTGATAATAATATAGTAAAGGATTTAGTTATGGGCCAAGGTTTCGGGTTTATGGGCCTTTTCTTGATAAACAACCCGTTAATACAGTTTTAATCCCGAGAGTAGTCTCGATAATATTATTCACACTAAGTTATGTAAAAACTATTGTTTTTACCATCTCATAACATGTTAATTACAGAATGCACATAATTCGTAGGGTTTACGTACTGACTAACTGTTAAACAGTAATCCACATAACATGTAATTCACATAAACACGTAATTCACATACGCATGTTAATTCACCTTTATCATCACCCAATAGATCATATGATTATGTATGCTTGACAATTCACCAATGTTCGGGATACAGGACTCGTGTGTGTGTCAAGACAAAACCTTCCTAGTTATAACGTGCGTTAATATCATCTAACATATGTTATTATCCCATAACATATTGAAAGACCTTCTTAACTAACCCTAGTTAAGTGTTTAGTCATGAATACACATGAAGGTTAACTAGAGATCAGTAAAAGTAATATCTTGAAAATGCGGGGTGTCACACTCTAAGTTCGGCTTTCGTCTATTTAACAGTTCATAAGAAGTTTTTCCAAACTTCTTCACTGTTAATACACGATTCACTGTGTAGCAAACTGCATAGATTGCTTCATTCCAAAACATTATTGGAAGATTAGAATCTGCGAGCATTGTACGTGCCGTCTCTATTAGAGTCTTGTTTTTACGCTCAGCTACACTGTTTCGCTGTGGTGTGTACGGTGCTCTATATTCATGATGTATTCCCTTATCTTCACAAAGAGCGTCCATCTAAGAGTTCTTGAATTCCGATCCATTATTACTACGAATTCTTTTCACCTTCAAACCGTAGATATTTTCTAATCGGGTAAATAAGAGTTTAAGATTGTTAAATGTTTCACTCTTTTGCTGCAAGCACATCACCCATGAGAATCTTGAAAAGTCATCTGTAACCACAAGACAGTAAAGCTCCCTGCAATGACTTTTACGTTAAACAGGTCCGAATAGGTCCATGTGCAATCGTTCAAGTGGCAATTCAACAGCGTTTACTTTCTTTGGCTTATGGGACTGTTTGTGTTGCTTGCCCTTTTTGCAACTTATACACTTATCGTTAAGATGAAATTTCTTCACATTAACTCCCTCTACAAGCCCGTTCTTGACTAACTAGTTCATCTTCCTCAAATGTATGTGTCCCATCCTCCTGTGCCACATGATTGACTCTTTTTCTGTAGCTTTAGAGAGGAAACACGTCACTTGCCCCTGTGTGGTCATTGCTTTGCTCATATCAAGGATACAAAGATTGTTAACCCTTGGTGCTTTGAGCATCACCCATTCCTTTGGCAATTTGAATCCAGGCTTGAGTATATAGCAAGATTTATCATCAAAGTATACAGAAAACTGCTTATCACAGATCTAGGATACACTCAATAGATGGTAATCGATTTGGTTCACATATGAAATCTTCTCAAAACTCACAATGCCGTTACTAACACTTCCTTCCATGGTTATGTAACATCCCTTGTTCTCGACAAATGCCACATATCCACCGTTTATATTCTTTATGTCAAATAGCAGCGTCAAATCTCCCGTCATGTGCCGAGAAGCTCCACTGTCTACAATCCAAAGACTGATGACAGGGCCAGCTGGAGCTCCCTGCACTCATCAAAAACACAATTACTTTTTAATAGGGACCAAAGCCTGTTTGGTCTTGGGTCTTTGAAATTTAGAGTTCAAAGATTCATTTTCACAAACATTCGGTTTTGAATCAACCTTATTCTGGTTGTTGAAAACTTTCTCATCTTGGTTTATCACATAAGCAGATGATGTAAAGGCTCCTGAAGAAACTTTTGATGAACAAGACTGTTCTGAACGTTTCAAAATCCTAATCTGAGAATTTTGAGTCACAGCTGGTTTCTTTGTATTGTTCGAGAAAGACACTTCTTGGTAACCTTATCTGATTTAACAGATTTAGGTCCAACTGATAATTTGACAGCTGGTTTTAGAGTAACCTTTTGACTATCATGAGTTGAGTTCATCATTGGTTTCTTAGGATTCCTTTCCATAGCAATTCTGTTTCTGTTACCATAGACAAATGGCCTGTTTTCCCTTTTGTAAAATTGATTTTGATTATCAAATTGTCTCCTTTGAGGATAGAACATTTGTTTTCTATTAGGAAAAACTGTTGTTGTCTGTTTGGATAAAATTGTTGTTGTCTTTGTGGACCAACTTGTCTTTCAAAACCACTTTGTCTATCTCTCAACAGAATTCCTCAAAACCTTCTTCTGCTCAACCTCGTGCCTTTGGTGTCTTACATATGGACAGTGAGCAAGTAAATGTCCTCTCTCTCCACATTTAAAACACGCACGGTATTCCTCAAACACATTTTGAGAGTTCGGTTTAGCGAAAGTCTTAACCGGAAATTGATCTTTCACACAATTTTGTCTTAAACTCTCAAGAGCAAAGTCTTTGAGTAAGCCGGTTCCTGAAATCCGTTAACCTTCTCGTTTGGTTTCACAAATTCAGTAACCTGAACCTTAGGTTCTTTCGAGTTATCACCATACAATTTCTTCAAAAGTTCTAGTGGAATCCTTTCGTGTTTCGGGAACCAAATGGTACTCTCTTGCCATATTTTCTCAATTTTAGAATAGTTAACAAATTGTATTGGATACTCTTCATCGCAGATTATCTTATCGGATTCTTCCATCCAATAGAAAACCTTAACCGGTTTGTCAACTGAATTTGTTTTCTCATTTTTCACAACTGATTGATCTGATTTAGGAATATTCTTCTGAGGATGAGGAACCTGAGAAGTTGTTCTCAGTTCATTTGTAGCGATGTGATTATCCAAGGGAATAACACTATCATTCTTAGATTCCTCATCTTCAGTAGCTGAATCATCAGTAACTGCTGCCACCCCTTCGTCATTTAATCCAAGAATCGGTCTTACATCAGAGTTTGGATCTCCAATACTGGATGATTGGATTCATTTTCTGATGAAGAATCCGATTTTACCGAACTCTCCGGTGTTACTGAATTCAAATTAGGGTTTTCAAATACCACGGGAGACGGTACAAACTTGTAATTTGCACACTTGGATTTTGAAGGATCTTCTATGATGTGATCAACAACATAAGCAATGTGTTTATAACTTTCCAATTTCTTGTTGACCTTTTCAGCAAAACACTTAATGGTGGCCATTTCCAACTTAGTTTCTTCAAGTTCATTTATGTAATTGTTAATAGCATGTTGTTTTAATGAAAGAGTTTTCTTTAAGTCGGAAATGTCCTTTTTGTCCTCATCAAGTGCTTTGGCAAAATCATGTGCTTCCTTGCGATAAGATTGACAGTTGATAACCGCACTCTCAAGTTGAAATTTGAGATGCTTGTTTTCCTCGGTCAATCTATCACAGGTTCCACAGTATTTATCACTTTTCATATCAGTGGTAGAATCAGAACTTACCGTCTTTGAAGGATCTGTCATTGCCATTAAAGCAAAATGGGCTTCCTTCCCAACAAAGAATCTTGAGTAGTCAATCTTGGTAAAAGCATCATCAACAATAACGACTTCTTAGTCATCAGATTATCCGCTTCGGCAAGTAACTGTTCAATGTCTTCATCTAAAGAGTTGACACTGGCATCTGAATCTGATTCGCTTTCTGAGTCAGAATAAATAGATTCCGGTTCATCAGAGACATCAGTAACAGAGTCAATGATAGTCCCCGAAACCTTCTGAGTAACTTCAACTTCAGTCTTCTCAACATCATAAATAACATCCTCTTCAATCACTTCCTCAATCACAACTTCAGATGTCTTCTCAGTTTCCAAAACTTCATCAACTACCACAAACTCCTCTAAGTCCATTTCTCTAGCTATGCAAGCAACATTCCCACTGGGTATCTCTCAACCCCCAATTGCAAAGAATTCCAGTCATAACCCTCGTCATTTTGAATTACCAAAGCTAGGTTTTGATTTTCGGTTTGTGGTTGGCTATTTGGTGTTCTAATAGGAATAATTGTTCTTGTTAGGTTAGATGTGGATTGGTTTTGGGTTTGGTTTGTTGTGGGTGTTTGTCTAGAGTTGTTATTTGGAGAGGTATTTTGTCGGTTTTGGAAATTATTTTGTCAGAAACAATAGACTGTCTCCACTTTTGTTTCTTGATATGTTATGGGGATACATGCTTTTAGACATTGCCTGAATGATTAGAAGCTTTCACTTATCTTCTTTTTCGTTTACCATATGGACTGGAAGAAACTAAATGGCCATGCTCTACACAGTTAAAACACGATCTATATTCCTCAAACTTATTTTTCTTAAGATAAAAAGTGCAAATGTGTTGACTGGGTATTGATCATCAATACACTTATGCCTTAAAATCTCATTAGAAGGCTCCAATGAGTAAGCCGGTTCAACTAAACCATTTACACTCTCACTTGGTCTAATGAATTTTGTCACATGAACTTTCGGTGTTGTGGAATTATCACCAAACTGTTTCTTAATCAAATTTGGTGGCATGTCATTTGTTCTTTCAGATTTTGGAAACCAAATTGTACTTTCTTAGTAGATTTAAATTTTTTTGAATAATTGACAAACTGTATGGGACTCATCAGAAAATATCTGATCGATCTTCCATCCGATAGAATACTTTCACCGGTTTTTCATTTGATTCATTCTTTTCAAATTGCTTAACTAATGAATTCGGCTTATTTTTAGACTTGGGAGAGTTTTGAACCTTAGGTGACGAATCACACTCAATGTGATTTTCCAAAGGAATATCATCATCCTTTTTAGGTTCATCATCCTCTGAATCTGAATCATCAGTTTCAGCTGTCAGACCTTCATCATTCACTCCCAGTATCGGTCTCCCATCAGAATTCGGATCGCCCTCACTAGAGGTGTTTGATTTGCTTTCTGATGCTGAATTAGACTTATCTGAACTCTCTGGTGTCACATCATCAAGCTTGTGATTCTCAAACAACACCGGAGATAGAACAGATTTGCAATTGACACTGGATTGAATGGTTTCTGAGAATCCGGTAGGAGACCGAATTCACGGATCGAATAAGCGAATACAGCTCGGTTTCAGACGGAAGTTCGAGACGAGACAGAAACATACGATAACAAAGTCATAACAGATTTGTATTGCATCAGAAACGGTTACAGACACTGTCATCAGTAGGATAAACATCTATCTCGGGCCAGGGGAGGTCGGGCATGACTTCCCCCTCTAGAGCATTCAAAGTACAAACTCAAATCTTCAAATGAAAACCAACACATGAGATTGCTATTTATAGTCCAAAACAGAAAGTCACATTCGCCCCTTACGTGGGGTCGAATGTGGAAGTTTTCCACATTCGACCCTTGTATAAGGTCGAATGTGAACTTATGTTTTGGTCTATATTTTACAAATGCATCAGATCCATAAAATGCCCTTATGGATCACCACAATCTCATGTAAAACAATACAAGACTCAACCCTAGTCTATTCGACAGTAACGTCCACATAAACTGCATCTTCAGTCAGTATTGTAGAAGTATCAGACACGTTATTGCATCAACAATCTCCCCCTTGACTAATGCTTCACAATGTTGAATCTTCAAAACCTTTTGTAACCGATATCCCCCTCAGTGAAAGCATATCCGGCATTGAGTCTTCGGAATTTTCTCTCTCGAAACATTCACCCCGAACACAATCGGCATATAATAGAGTTCTATCAATGACAATTAGAGTTAAAGCTTCAACAAAGTTTCTCTGAGATCCCGTAAGATAATGATAAATCAACATGTTCTTGAGTAACTTTATCTGTTCGACAGAATATTAGCCGTAGACGAGTGGATCAAGCAATCAGAAGTTTTCAGTGGGAACTACCAGTACTATTGCGTATCATTTTAATGCATTGTATAACAGTCTGCATGTGAGCTTATGTGGATAACAATATCAGTAATTTCTGAATCACACATTAATTTGTTTTAGGATCGAAATCAAGAAACGTGATCCCACGAATATCAACCGTAAGGTGCGGAATCCCCTCCGATTGTGCAAAATGATTCAGAAATAAACATAATCGATCGTGATGAAAACAGATAACAAATCACCGAGCAATTTCCATAACTTTACTCTTGTATTAAATCAAATTATCAATGTTTACAAATAAAAACCCTAGACCTAATACAAAGAATATCACACACACACAAACTGGGAAAAGCTCCAAATGATAAC
This sequence comes from Ambrosia artemisiifolia, assembly GCA_032199755.1. Taxonomy (NCBI): domain Eukaryota; kingdom Viridiplantae; phylum Streptophyta; class Magnoliopsida; order Asterales; family Asteraceae; genus Ambrosia; species Ambrosia artemisiifolia. Next base: position 27,354,287 of record CM063524.1, on the reverse strand, counting down.
TCTCTCACAAACAAAACAAACTTTTCCCTTTATATAGCCTTCCACATTCACCCCTTTGAGGTGGTCGAATGTGAAGGTTCCTCTAGGTTCGCCCCTTCCATTAATATTAATCAACCTTTTACATCTTCATTCGACCTGATAATCTTCATTCGACCTTTAGTTATCTACATTCGACCCTCCGACTGGTCGAATGTGTTTTTAAATTTAAGTCTTGGTCGTTTTCTGATTATCTGAACCTTCGACATTCAGTACCGGATCACTAGCTGAGGACATACATGAATAATGCACTTACACATGTTACGTTTACAATATATAAGAGCTTGCAGTTTAATATATATAATATACCCTAGCTAGGCTAAACAGTTTGTCATGTTAATATACTTTGGTGTTGATATGGATTGGTCGAGATATTTAATTTGTTTCTTACCCCGTAGTTTATAGATAAAGTTATCGACATGATACAAGTTAGTGTATAGTTTTAAGTATGTAGTATAAAAAGTTGATTTAAAAATTTGGTGCGCATATTGGAGATGAATTGATCTTTTGTAACCACAAGAATATGATATTTAACACCAAAAGGCTGTAATAATTGGTAACATACGTGATCTTAAAGAGTTGTGGGGTATGCACACTAATGTTCTGCCACTAAAGATAATTGTGAAATTATGCCTTCAATTGAATTGACATGTTCAACTGAGTTTTGCAAATAGAGGTAGTATTGGAAAGTTTTTCATGGCATTTTAGGTGTAAAGCATAAAACTCTTCATATGCCATCTTAAAAAAGAGAGTAAATTACCTTGTTGCCCTTCTAGAATGTATTATAGAGTAGTATAAAAGTATAGATATAGATTACGCATTGATTAGATTAGTCATGTTTCGGTTTGATACATTATTAGAACATGCCTTAGGAATCGAATCCAACACTTCATATTTTCATATTTGGAGTTAAAGGCTTCAAACACCATGGAAAAAATTTGATATTTTATATTTGATACGTGGATTTGGATGGTATATTTATGCAGCTTGATTATTAATAAAATTTATATAGAAGTGTTGGTAGAAATAAACACGACATAATGGTGAATTCGGAACAAAAAAACACTATATTATCCCACAGGTGCTTCCTGGATTAGGCAAATCTAATATGAAGTGACAAAATGTGTGTATCATAAAAGGAATAAAACCTACTTCTAATTTTAATTTTACGTGTGCAGTATCTTGTTCGAGTAAGATCTCTATACAACTTTGTCACTTTCTTAAGATATTCTAAAACTGTGATGTGAACCTGCAAAAAGAAAACACCAAATTTGTATCAAATGATATGCCATAATGATGATTGATATAAAAGGTCTGCATGGTGGGGTCATTAACTGTCACTTATCAGATAAAGATTTACTTGGTGTCTAAGAATCATAGGTTACTTCTAATCGGTTTAGCAACCTTTGTAATCAATGTTTATAGCAACACGAATCAAAATACAAAAAAAAACTATATTCTACCAAACTGACTACATCTGTAAATATGTAGTAGGTTTTTAAATGTAATTGTAGGTTCAAAAGCATATATACTATCTTAACATGATTAGTGACTTGCCTAGACATGATTAATGAATTACATAAGCACCTTGTGTTTTTTTTTCACATGAACAAAAACCCACTAAAAAATCTTTTTTTCTTCTTTTTTTGTATAGCACTATAATGTTCATTGGAAAGAAAATAAAGCGCATGTTAATTTAGTGTATTTTTTTTAAAAATGTCGTCAATAAAAGTTATTAACGTTTAAAAATTATGGGAGGAAGATAAGAAAACATAAAGATAAAAATATTAATTAACATATTTAAAATTTTAATATAATAGTTAATAGTTATCTTCATTTAAAATATAATTAGAAATGAATTTTGGAGGCAAATCAAGGGTGTGAAGGCCTTACAATGCGCAACGTGTCACACCCGTTTTTTGTTATTATATATGCTAGGTTAGAGTCCCACGTGTACATGCGGTACATGTCCATGTCAAATGAAAAAAATCTATAAAGATTGTTGTATGCAAGTTTTATTTATTGAAAGTTACGTAATACAATTCGAATGAATTTTGGTTGATTGTAAATTATCATAAAAAAGTTTAATGTTACCCAATAACAAATATATGAATCAACAAATGTTTGATTTGACATGATTTAAAAGAAATAATGAAATGAATAAACATATATTTATTTTAACGGCATGCAAATGAGGATTAAATTCAAAGTAAATAAATGTAGTTTGACAAATCATACAACCAAAAAATTATAAAAAAATTAAACGATTTATGCAAAATATGATCACATACTTATTCACAAACTTCAAATATTTTTTTATAGACAACATTTGCTATTTATTATTAACGATGTCATCTTTATCCAATATTAGTATCTTCATGCAATCTCTACTTTTGTCACTTGGCAGCGACATACAACTGCCCATGTGTAAAAACAGGATCTTTCAAATACAAACCTACCCTAAATAGGGTTGTCCTTGACTCTTATTTATTGTCATTGCAAAACATAAAGTAAGAGGGAATTGTCTTCTGTTAAATTTGAAAGGAATCTTCTTATCAAATGGGGACAACCTAATTTTTTGGATAAAAGTGTGCATCCCAATGTTACTCCCTGAAATTATTTTAGCTTCTATAACACGGTTTGATACGGCAAGACGATTTGGAACTTGTGACTTTGAAAAGAATTTATGTCCACTTATTGGATCCCTGAACCATTAAAATAACAAAACAGTAAAATTTGTCAAAAAAAAAAAAAAAACTATGGTGAGGAAAAGAAAGACATTTGGCATTGTAACTGTATTATCATTAAGAATTTAAGGTAAATATATCCAGAAGACCCTGAACTGTTTTGACGATTTAACTCATAACCAATGACCTAAAAATCAAGCTAAAACCACAGTGAAAAATCAATATTAAACCCACATGAGAAACTCATAACCAGTCACGAAAATTATAACATCATATTTCTCAAAAATTAATTATAAAAAATATTATATATATACATATATACACATATATATCATAACAATAGCATAACATAACAAATAACAAAATAATACAAACGTCGTAAAGGTATACTTACAACATGGAATGCTTCCACGATCGGTGCATTGTGTGTAGAGCAATTGTGATCGATGTGAATCAATGTAATTAAATAGATGAAGTATAATGGAAGGATTGGAACTTGACGTAAATTCAATGAACAATGCTTCAAATTGACAAACTAATTGCAATCATCATTTTTATTATCATTTATGACAAATTGTGAAACGAAAATTATATAAAATCAACCGATACATTAGATGTTAATATACGAATGTTTTTATTGTAAAACCACTAATCTTTTCTATATATGTGAAGGGATATGGTACTAAAAAGACCAAAATACCATATCACATATACCCAAAACATACTATCTGGCAGCGCCAACAAGTCAGCCGACGCACATATGTCCGCCCGTTTTACGTCAGCGGAACCATGTGTGTCCATCTGCAAGTCTGGCGCACAAGCCATCGCCCGTTTTACGTCGGCGGACCAGCTCGCGTACAACGAAACACTGACGCAACTTAATCCGCACGTTTTACATCAGCGACCTAAAACCTCAACACGAAGCTTCTTCAACAAGATACACAAGGCTTCGTCAACAAGTCTGAAAAGATACTCTTTGGGGCAGCCTAGAGACACACACTCCTGCCCCAGGCAACTATTCACAACGGTAACAGGCTGACCGTCAGAGTCCCCGGCCAATCAAAAGCAGCGCCGGGTCTGACACTCAGACATGACGGTGACGTGGCAGCCTCCCAGCCAAGACATCTCCTTGACAGAAGACTTTTGCAACCTTCCACTTGTCTCAGGTTCTAGAAAGAGGAATGATTACCCACCGCCCTGAAAGAACCATCAACCAGACGCCACGTGCCTGCCGCCCATCAGCGTCCAATCACTGGACGCCACGTGTACTTTCTTCAGGACGGTAACATCCCCTTATTTCCTCCATTTTTCCAAACCCACTGGCACCATTGGGCTTAGGACTTGGGCCGGAGACCTAGAGACACCTCTACCTGAATCCAAGGCCTAAAACGCGCTATCGGGTCAGGATCAGACAGACACTTCCTAACCACTTCAAGAACTGGGAATTGCATCTTCTCCAGCTTCTCAAGCTCCTCCACCAGTACATCCTCAGGATCTATATCTTGGAAGGGTTCTGCTTCAACCGGGGCTCCATCCTTAGACGCTAAAAACCCTTCCAACCAACCAGCGCGTAATCCAGCAACCCGCGCAGACTCCACAACCTCCACCACCTGCTCGCCCATCTTTGGCTCGTTCAAACATCGGTCAAAGATCTAAAAACAAAACACATCATAAGGTAAACAAACTTCAACAAAGGCACAACAAATAAAAAATATAAAGACGGAAACTCACGGCGGCTACTCTATCAGACATCATCTATAAAGCCTTCTCATCAGAAGACTTCTGTGTCTTCAACATAATGGCCTTCTCAGCCAACCAAGCCTCCTTCTCCTTCTGGAGAGCGCTAACCTGCTCCTCCAACTCAGATACACGAGCTCCGCAGGTAGGAGCGCACAATCAACGAATTCCTCAGCCACAAACGGGCTGAGGAAACGGCAGCTCTCAGTTATACGCTAGTTAGGCGCATACACTGCAGCATCAGTTTAAAGGCGGGCTCGCCAATAGGCGCCCCACCCCCTTCAGCATCTTTTAAAGAAGATTCATCAGGGCCCCCGCCCCCACCCACACCCGCAACACCCGAGGCATCCCCCTCGTCCAAATCAACTACCAACGGCTGCGCCTTAGGATCAGCAACAGCCGAGGTAACCAACCCCTTACCCTGCTCCTTTTTAACAGCCTCCAGTTCCGTATGCTGTTTCAACAACTCCTGTTGTTGTTGATCAACCACCCCAGACCCCTTCACCAAAGGCACCGCCTGACGGGCTTCCTCCTCCAACTTCTCTTTCAAAGCAGCCTCAGCAGCATGCTTATCTTCTGCTATCTTCTGCGCAGCTTCAACATTCTGCGCAGTTCTCTCCTCAAGCTGGCGAGCATCAGCTTTGGCCCTCTCCTCCTCCCGAAGCTTCTTCTTACGCTCCTGCAACTCCCTTATGGACGAAGGAACAGAGTCTACAAAAAACACACACATAAACATCCGGCAAATACAATAAAGATAGAAATACACTATCAAATGCTCACCACTAAGTTTCCTCAACGCCTTCTTCCCAAAGGATTCACGGGATAGCGGAGGGGCAAGATCAAGATCAGGTCCAACAAGCCCAGCAGAAGGACTCACATCCATTTCTCTCACACCCTCTGATGGGGCAGTCTTCTTCGCTAAAGGCTCGTCAACATCACCTTCAGACGTCAACAAGAGACGACGACGCTTGCGGGTATCTTCTACAAAACACATATAAAAAATAAACCAAAGACATGACAGAACTTTAACTTCAAAACCAACCAAAGGAAAATGCTTACCTTTTCCTTGCCCCTTGGCACCTTCCGCCGTCCTTGAACCACTGCTTGTCGCACCCATTGTGACAACAGTCAATAAACCAGGTCAACATCCGTATGTTTTCATTTATAATTGTCATTTTATGTGCATATTTAGGCATCTTACATGCAATATACCCCCCCCCCAGTCTAGTAAAGACGGAGTTAATCAGAAAACTCAACATTGGGACACTTGTTTAGTCATACAACACCCGGATAATATCTAAAACAAGCCTTTTAAGAGGTTATTACACCCTAACACATGACAAATGCATTTCTAACACATGTGAGAAAACAAGAGCTATCAAGGGCTATCAATTTCTAAACATGTGAAATCTAGTGAACCAAATACATGTTAATATCGTCATCCTACACCCAAGAGACATTCCTATGTCTTAACTTTGTACGACCCATGATAACTCACAAACCAACAACAACCACAACCAAAATATATATGTCTATGTATGTATGTATATATATATATATATATATAAACCTCACGGCTACTACTACGCAAGAACAAGAATCCCACATGTTAAACTTACAATCTAGACCTACATATATATATATATATATAAATATATGGCACACACATACACATGAACAACAAGACACCTACACTTGACAAGAACATGACAATGACTCACACATACATACATCTCAACACTAAGGCATAACTCAAGCCTAGTAACATCACCCATAGTTTTCCTAACTTACACTAAATAGGGAAACAAATAAGTAAGAGATTAGAGTTACTTAACTAAGCTATGCTTACCTCTTTTACTACTCCAAAAATCGGCTATGTGTGTAAGACTAGGAAGCATTCACTTGTAAACATCATCTCATTCACACTTAACTCTAATTAGGCCTTAACACATAGTGTATGACAATATTGTTGGGTCAGAGAGGATTGATGAACCCCAAAACCTTAATTGACTATTCACATAATAATAATATCTAAGTATAATAACTACTGATGAAGAAACAGGCAACTACTGAAGAACAAAGAGAACTACTGAAGGACAAGTTCTGAAGACAAAGTCCTGAAGTACAAAAGACAACTACGGAAGAAGGGAACTACTGAAGACCAACTACTGATGAACTAGTTCAAGGACAAACCAGACAACTTTCAAAGAACAAGTTCAGAAGTACTAAAGAATAAACTACTGATGAAGTATTTCATCAGTAGTTATCAACGGTCATCAGAAGTTACAAGTACTGAAGAACAACATCTGATGATTTACTCATCAGAAGTTATACCAAATCATCAGAAGTTCAAGATTCTCAGAAGTCATCTTTATCAGTTGTTGTCTGTATAAAGCAATAGTAGTTAGTATATTATTAGTTTGTTTTCCACTATGTATTTGTTTATGTATTTGGTAGATCGAACAGGCTGTGGAACAGCTAGGTATGTATTCTATAAATACCTAGCTACCTATAGCCTTTAGACTTGCACTTGGCCACATGTATTCATACATTTGTACATTTTCCTAATAACATACAAATATTTAAGTTATATTTCTTATCTCACTTATGTTTGTTTTGTTATAATTCATGTTGTGATAGCTTAATCCGAGGGGGAGTCAAGGTCATAAATATTTAGTCACAAGGGGTCAATTGTCTAGTTTAATTTCGCTACATATTCTAAGTAATGATAATTGTCCCTTTGAGCTCCCAAAGATCCCAACAATTGGTATCAGAGCTAGGCCTGTCAAAATTGATCTAACAATCAGTTTGACATAACAGACCAGCTCATTATTATTGATACTCGGTTGACTATGATTCTTTTATGACTTGAACTCAGTGATATCATCTTAGTCACACTAATGATAATTTGCTAATCAATCAACTATATCAAAGTGACAAGATATGATTGCCACAGCATACCAGGTAGTATAACTTTGTTAAAGGCTTATTTTATAAATTAGTTTCAAACAAAGTCAGGCCTGAAGACCACATATACTCCAAGTGAACTATCTCCTAAGTAGATTTTTCATAAAAGATGTTGCAAAATGTGGGTAACTTTACTGCCCAAATATGTACTTAATTAAATAAGTATCATATAAACAGTAAAGTTAATAAAGGTTAATTCAAGCAGGCTAAACACATCAAAATCTGGACCTATCTATGTTTTGATGTTGAAAATAAAGTTCTAAAGCTTGATGATTAACTACAACTACTGATTTAAATGAAATATCTATTTTAAAGAATCTCAGTAGTTCTTTATATCTTTGGTATTCGCAATTGAAGGACCATTTTCAAAAAGGTTGTTATTACTAGAGATCTTCCATGGACCAAAAATCCTTAGTTGTTGAACATCAGATGTTATTACAAGAGAAGATTTTCAAACTTCTAAATCCAAAAGGGAATAGGAAATGCAAGGAAAATGAAGTATGAAAATAAGTAAATTAATCACTCAACTTAGAAACTTCTGAAAGCTTATATAACATCTGATGACATAACCACTGAAGTAGTGAATCAGTAGTTAAGTATTGGGGGTGTGAGGTGATTTGTACATCAGTAGTTACTAACTAGTGAAGAGAAGCAGGGACAACTACTGACGAACAAAATTATTCATCAGTAGTTAAGAAAAGGGTATAACAGTCCTTTCATCAGAAGTTATAACTTCTGAAACCCTGATTCTTCGCATTCATTGCAATTAAAATCACGTTTCCCTCTTTCAAACCTTCAACGGCGATTAACTACCAGTTTTCATACCTAATCGACTAAAATGGCTCTTCAATTGAAACCTTCCCACAATCAGGTCGCCTACCTTCTAAAAGAAGATGACTGGGAAAAATACCATGATATTATTGATACCATAGTCAAATCTAGGTATCACACTGCCTTCATCATCGATCCACCTATCCACGTGGACGCCCTCAGGCAGTTCTGGGCTAACGCAGAAGCGTCAATGGTCAAAGGCGACGTCATAGCTCTGAAATTGAAGGTAAATGGGAAAGTGTTGGCCATAACACCAGAAGTGTTGTCACAAGCTCTTCAACTGAATGACAACGATGCTCCAAAGCACATATCAACCGGTGTTATCAATGCCACACTTACAGCATGTGAGTATAAAGGTAATCTTTCTCATGCTACCATTTACAAACGATTTTTTGATCCCCAATACAAAATCCTGTTTCATTACTTGTTAATGTGCTTGAGTCCTAAAACTGCTGGATGGGATCAGATGCCCTCTGACTTGCAACAAATTTTTCATTCTATAGTTGCAAACCAACCTTTCAGGACATCAGCTTATCTTTTCAATGAACTTGTAATAAACCACTCTAAAGAAAAGCATAAGTTTTTAATATACCCCAGGTTTGTTATGCAATGCCTCATCACAACCATTGGTAATGATGCATTACTTTGGGTAGCATCTATCTCTAAAAAGATAGAGGTTCAAACATTTTCCAAACATAACAAGCCAGCTCTTCTGGCTGATGATGACCAAGAGGATACAATACCAGTCCTCAAGGAACCCACATCATCCAAACCCAAAAAGACTTCTAACCCCAAAGAAAAATCCAAAAAGAAGTCTTATGTTAAACCCAAACCCTCAACAAGACCCAATAAGACACCACAGGAAGGTGAGATGCCAATGTTCAATCTGAACTTGGACAAGCATCAACTGGGACATCCTCACAGTTGGCTGCTACATCTCTTCCCCAGCCTAAAATGCCTGTAACTTCTCAACAAGTTACAGAGCCTATTTCAAGGGAACCATCATCAGTAGTTGTGACTTCAATTGATATCACTACTACTACTCCACTGCCTAGGAGTACACAACTTGTAAGCTCTACTACTCATAATATTATAACAACCATCTTCACAAAAAGAAGTGCCAAAACTCTCTATGAGTTGTGTTCAAATGTCCCATCCACAAGTGTCTCACCTCAACACATTTTTTAGGTTTCTCCAACTGGCCAAGACTTTTCTGAACTTTTTTCTGATGACATGGATGTGGACATGACCTTCTCTAACCAAAGAGATGAGGATGAACCTAGACCTTTAAGTCCAGGCGGTATAAACCCCGCAGTGGAAATTTGAGGGTGTGACAGAAAAAGAATCTGATCTTGTCTGTTAATTAGTCATGAACCTAAGAAGGTATGAATTCTTTTTCTTTCATGCTGATATATGTGGCGAAAATGGAGATGGTTACAACTATCTGTTATTTAGGGTGGGTTGAGTTTACACTTTCAAGACATTATATATATATATATATATATATATATATTCCTTCCCAAAACTACTATCCACATTTTCATCTTATATAGCCTTTATCACTATATATATATATCGAATTTCTAAGAAAATTAATGATTGATTTTAAAGTATAATGTTTGTTTAATTTAATTATGATTCTCTTTGTGTTGTTTAGTTGCTGGAGGTTATTAAGACGGAGGGTGTTGGGCATTGTCTTTAAGAATCCTTAACACCAAGAGATATGTTTCTCCTGCAAGTACGTTTTACGGATTAATTCTATGATATTTCACCAATTTAACATCGAGGCCAATAAAGTTTGTTCTTACCGTGTAACTTGTCAAAGAGGGTAAGTTGTTTAGGGTAGGTCGAAGTAGGTTGGATTGGGTTGAGTTGACTCGTTGACACATTCTTTTGTCTGTTTTATATATCAACTAAAACTTTTATAATATTAATCTACGCTTTGTTTTGATTTTTGTTTATTGTCTTGAGTTTAAAAGAATATACGTGGTTTCTTATTAAACCGATTTTGAGTGTGTTGAATACGGTTGGATTGATTAAGCATGTTTGTCTTATGAGATATTACTAATAACTCAAAAAGAACTGGAAACAAGGGACGCATATGATTTTGGTTGTAAATATGGTGATAACTCAAGAAGGGGTTTTAATACCTGAGGCGATTTAGTTAGGTGATCTAATTTATGTGTGTTTTTTTTGTCTTAATTTGAGTTGAAGATTATGTTGTTGTCCAGATTTCACAGTTATGGGTCGAGAGGTAGTTTGGGCAAATTAATTGAAAGATTAGCTATTGGATTCAAGCAGAAGACACTTGCAGGGTAGAAACTTCTTTTAAGTTTTTGGTCTAAATTCTAAATGTCAAACGATTAGCTCGATATTTTGGGCATCCTAGTGCATCAGTTTAGCTGATCATTGATCATGGAGAACGGGTTCTCATTGACACCATTAAAATATACATGAAAGAGTACATACAAGTTTGTTGTATAAACAGAAAGTTGACAAATATGGCCAGAGTCTACGAGTGACCAACATTCTTCAAGTCAAATTAATTTTGTTATTTAGGTGAAAAGTTGATTTGTTTTCCTGGATGGACTTCAAATTTTATAAACCATTTATTTCAAACTGAGAGTTGTACACTTGTTATGCTAGAGAAATGTTAGAACTGAAATGCATTATAGGGGGATACAAAAGTCAAACCATTTTGTGCAACGTTACATATGTTTAAATAAATTATTCTTGTTTTTTTAAAGCGAACTTATCATTAATATAAGAGTTAATTACACGGATGGTCCCAGGGGTATACACAAAATGCATAAATGCCCAAAATTAACACGAATGGTCCCAAGGGTATGAATTTTGCACACGGTTGGTCCCTGCCTCTAACGCGCGTTAAATTTCTCCGTTAAGTAAGTGTGAAATGTCTAATTTAACCCTCTATATTCTTCTTTAAAAATAACCACCCTACATTCACCAACCTATCTTCTTTTTTTCCTAAAACTACCACCACAACCTCCTAAACAACCACCACCTTCCGTAACCACCAATATCACTTCTTGATCAATCGGTTACTTCAATATCTGAACATCGGTTGTTTCACCCACCCGTTGTGCTTCTTGATCCTATAACCATCACTGCTTCTGTCCACTATCGGTAATCACCATACAAACCAGACCAAACACCATCAACACCCAAGTCTACTACCACCACCGCCCCGTCGTCTTTCTGATCAATCAACATCTCAAAGACCAGCATCCATTTTAAAATATTAAGATAATGAACGAGGTTTTGTTGGGGTTACCTTGGATGTGTCGATGGAGTGATGGCAGAGGCGACAACGCCGCCGTTCACCACCACATCAACCACCGCCTCTGTCCCCTTCCTTCTTTCTCCGATCTTTACTAGTCGATCTCTATTCCTCCTCGGTTCCTCTTTCTTCCTCTGTTCTCTTTCTTCTCCTCTGTCCCCTTCCTCTCCTCTGGTCTTTCTCATGACTTCTCTCTCTCTCTCTCTCATGACTTCTCTCTTTAATCCTTTTATCAGTGTTTGTGGTGTGTGTGTTATGCAAGAGATTAGGTGAGTTTTTATAAAGGGATCAATGTGTGTATCTGTTGTGTTGTGGGTGGTCGACGGTGGTAGTTGGGTGTAAGGGTGTTCGTCGGGTTATTTTTTTTAAGGTTTCGGGCTTTTCGGGTTGGGTTGTTGGTTTTTCAGGTCGGGTCATTCAGGTTTTTGGAAGAGAAAAAGTGATCCGATAACTGAACCATTTAAAGTTCGGCTGATCGGCTGTTAGTACAGGTCGGGTTGTTTAGTTTTCAGGTTTAAATGTAACATTAAAAAAACTTTTTTTCTTTCATAAATTCATCATGTTGCTTAAAAATATTATCAAAATTCAAAAATTACATGATAACATGATTCACTCCCTTCAATCGTCTATCGTGATATGCTTTTGTTTTCTCTTTGATACTTAAAGAAATCAACCTTAATAACTAATACCAACCTCCTATTTATAACACATAGGAGGCGGTTTTACATAAAAAATTACCGCTCTATCAACCTTAAAGATATTTCATACCGAGCCACCGATAATCCCTTTTCAGGTCATAATACATTTTAGTTGCTCCAGGATGGATTTAATATCTAGATTTGTGTGCCTCTTCCAGTATTCTATTCCTTACATCTCCATTGTCAGGTGTTCCCACTTCCAGGTAGGAATTTCAAGAGGTTGTAACTTGCCATATGGTTTCTGGTGTTCTGCCTTAACTTGCAAACATGTCAAACACTTATCTATGTATTTAACTATGTCTATGATTCCTTTGTATTTTAACTTGGGGAATTTCTTTATTCCTGAGCTTCTTTACTTTCCGATCTAGGACAGCCACGGGTTCTTTAACATAGTTGAGTTTATTGCCCACCTCGATGTCATTTAGTGGTACATAGGTAGTTTCGTCTGTTAAGCATTTCCTGTTTACATCTACAGTCTTCCAACTCTCAGCTATTATCTCCTAGCCCTTATATCCTCAACCTGAGATACATGCTCGAGAAATAAAAATACGTCGGCACACAACTGGTGAGCCACATAAATTGACTCATCAGTAAAACAACCACGTAAACATTACATTTAATGCGTTTTTTTCATATATACATGAGTTTTATACCATTCTCAAATGTGGTTTAATACATAAGGTTTTTTATGAATACCATCATTGTTGTGCTGCAAAATAGCTTGTATCGGGTGTCACCATTTCCTTTTTTTTCCGCATAATTGAGCAGCTTTTGATCGTTAAAGCAAGAGTAATAACATGTGAGATGGGTAATCGTATGTTTAGCATTAGTTGACGAGTTGGAATGCTTTAGAGGGTTCATCTTATTATATTTAAGCTTTGTTTAGCTTGGTGGTACTTGGATCTTAGTGGCTTGTAGTAAATACTCAAGTTTTGTAATGAGATTATGTTTCCGCTTTATGTTTGCGCCGACTGGTCACTGTAAGTGCCCCGGCCTGGGCGAGGTGTGACAAGTTGGTATAAGAGCTTTTATTTATCATACATAGACACATATTCACCTTGGGTATTCATATATTGTTAGCATCTGGATATACACACCTTACTTAGTCTATTCTGATTCTACATCTCAAACATATGCTCGACCACTCCCCCTGCCTACTATCCTCTGATATTGGTATAATACGGTGTTTGTGAGATCACGGAGGTGCCATACATTAACCTTCATGTTGGCCAGGCATGAAAGCAATCTATGATACACACCATGATACTCCCAACTACCATATGATGCCTCTATCATACAGAGTTCAGCATATCTATCATAATTGACACTTCCACTTGCTTACCAGTCCTAGTTTAAGTCTTGATACTACTACGAGTACCTAAATCTCTTGAACTACAGCTCTCAATCTACTTATCAATCTTTTCAACATAAAGCAAAGAGATGGAACTAAGGTAAGCACAATATACTCCCATAAATAAATCCATATATATGGCTATGTACATATACACACACAAGTTTTAGGACAAAATTTCAAGTTGGAGATTTGGTTATGCTTAAAGTTTCCCCTTTGGAAAGGGATCATTCGATTTTGAAAACGTGGGAAACTCCTCGTTACATAGGACCTTTCAAAATCATAGCACGGGTAGGAAATGTTGCTTATCGTCTGGATATACAACCTAGATACACCCCATGAGGCTGTAAGTGTATGTCCACGCTTGGAAAATAAAATGATCATTATAGTATATATAACTCCCTGGATGCCACACCTATGGTTCGATGCATATACATGATCAATCACCATCACAATAATTTTATATTTTTTTTCTATCGATGTGGGATTGAATCAAGCAAGCGCCCACCTCAATTTAACTTAAGTTTCGATGTGGGACTTCTCCTTTTAAAACTTAATGCTTTGATGTGGGATACAAAGGCAAATACTTTCTAATAACATTCTACGTATGTTGTTGTTGGATTATAAGATTTCATATTGAAATCTCATTAGTTAATATATATATATATATATATATATATATATATATATATATATATATATATATATATATTATTTTATTATAATTATTTCAGCTGCTTAGCTCGTTTAACTCTTATACCTTCTAAAATATAGCATTTTACAAAATTCCGAATATACTGTTAAGAAGTGTTTAAAAGTCCTAAACTTGATGTTTAAGATGCTAAAGATTCTAAACATAAACGCATATATAAGAAAAAAACATTAAGTGTTTGGGTTGTGTTCGGGTATCGGATTTTGGGTTTTTCCAATATTCTCTAATTCGGGTTCAAGTGGCTTCAAACTCGGGTCTTCGGGTTTTGGATAAAAATGAACGGCCCTAGCTGTGTTTTAGGAAGAAGATTTTGTGTTAGGACTAAGGTTTCTCAGTATTGATGAGGAAGGTTTACATGCGCGGGAGGGAGAATTAAATATTGTGGAGGGATATGGATTTTTATATATTACGATGAAAAAACATCATAACATGATAAGCATATTTGATAATGTCATGTTTATTATTCTAGAACACTATTTAATGACATACAAAATGCATGTCATAAATTTGTTATATTTTAAAAACCATGACTTTTTTTATGACATATGACATGCAGTTTAATGTCTTAAAATAGGAGGGTGTCATTGTTCGCGTGTCAAAAAAGATATATTTTCTTCTAGCGGGTGTAACTCTTACGTGTCACGACTCAGTCGGCATAATCGAGTTATTGAAACTTTACATATAAATACGACAATAAGATCATGGTAAAGGAGATTAAAGCAAATAGAAACTTGAAAATGATTCTTTTATAAAACTTTATATTAATTTTTCAAGCTTCCGTCATTTTCAGTGGTTATATGATAGTTTGATAATTATATTTTGCGGTGTATGAGTTGATTCAAATGTCACCCTTACATTTGTTTGTTGATTAATGATTACTTCCACTTTTATGTAGGCTAAATTGACAGATTCAATGGTCATTAGGTTCCAAATTTATACTCACTAAATTTTTAGATTTTACCAAATTTGGTAGTGAATGATTGGATGTTTCCATGATTATCCTTTTATAAAATTTCTCTCATTAATCTGTTCGCCAATTCCTCCCGTAAGCTAAACAATGGTTTGAAAACAGAGATTTCTTACTGAAGAAAAAAGCTTAGAGATTTATTTTTCTTTTTTGTGTAATATACCTTCTTTATTGGATACAGTATAAAACATCACATCACGAACCCCCAAATTTCTTGATATAAAAATAGCTTCAAAAATTAAACTTATTAGATATGGCTTCCAACCTCTTAACAAGATATGTTTCTCCGATTTGTCCAATGATGTTATATCGTTGGCTTAGCATCCATAGCAGACTTCAAGGCTCTTCTTTTCTACAAGGAATGAGGAACTACCCGGAGAACATGATTCAAACAAGATCATTTTCTACCATATTCACAACACGTTATTTATTTCGTGACACCATCTCACTACCTAAATTTGATCTACTCTCACAGAAACTATTCGATTGTTTTGGTGTCCGAAGTTATACTAATATGTCAAACTATGGTATGTTCTTGATAAGCCAATGATATCTATTTAATTTTATGATCATAATTGTCTGTTAATATATATAATTTTTTTTTTTTGCACATAAGCTGAATTTGATCACATGAACAAGGAGCCCGTAATTCCATCATATTTATACTCTATAGTTGAAGGGAAATGCTACAATTATGACGTTCCAGGACTGAAAAAGATAGAGAGCGATGAGGCCCTATGTGTATTCCTATACATGCCTGGAGTGGAAATGAAGGATGTGGAGGTATTTGTTACAACTACCAATTTACTGAAAATCGAAGGCAAAACACATGAAGTAAGATACTTAGGATTCATGAAGCGTCCCAAGAACATTGACAGTACTAATCTAATGGCAGAGATGAAAGATGGAATGTTGAAGCTAACCCTTCCCAAGGTGAAAGGCAAAGAATTCGCAAATTTGATCTCTAATTGCATATTTAAACTTCGAATTCGTTTTGATAATTGGGTTTGCTATGGTAATTGCTATGATATCTTATATGATAAATTTCTATGATGAACTGCAAACATTAAAGAGCTTCCTTTTTTGTTTGTTCTAAATGATTTCAGTTTTTAGGCGGTGTATTCATCTTCATTATCTCAATGAATTATGCCCAGAGCCATTTAATTCGCTTACAATGTATAAGGAGGATACTGCTGAAAACATGCACATAAGAATTATTCGTGAGCTCGAAAAGATGGAGTTAACAAGAGAAGGCGCATGTGTATTATTAAACATGCCTGAAATCAAGATACAGGACGTGAAGTCTAATATTAAATATGGTGCTTTGTTCATTGAAGGAAAAGCAAAATGGGAAACGAAGAAAGTGCACTATGTTACAGGTATACGTTTACCTAAGAGCATCTTCATTAGGCGCAATATGATCAAGACAGAGATGCAAGATGGAATGTGTAAAATAACCATAGTGAGCATACCTTAGACAGGCCAATACTTCTCAGTTCCCGAATTGTCAACCATGTAAAGATTGATAGTTTGTACCTTCAACAATGCACATAAAAAATAAAAGTGAAGCAACCACATTCAGATCATTCCCTAAAATTATAGAGTAGCTTCATCCAACACTAAGATTATCTATAACAAGGTGCAAGCAACTTCAACAATGCCAACTAAGAATATTAACTGATAATTCAAATATGTGTTTAATGATATATAAATTATAATAATTTATGTTTTTACGTTGTTCTTCTTAGTGCCTTGCATATAAATCAATTTGTAACGTTTATACATTTGAGTACATTTTTCCAGTTACTTTTACCTTTCTTTTTAGCAATAAATTTCTACTCCTTATTGGACTTGAACCCATTATCTCCCCAATTTAAATGTTCTTAGAAGCTTTGATTCTACCATTGAGCCACCAACCCCAATTGTTATTTTTATCTCATTTGGTTCATTTCGCATATAAATCAATTTGTCCACTTACAGGCTATAACACATATTTATAAACATTTATCTATACCTCATAATCCCAAAACCTCTTATGTGTACCATGTGTTTTCATTTTCCCTACTAACCACCCCTATGTTTCATATCTCATACCCCACGATAATATTTTTAATCTACAATTGTTGCCTCCGAAACAAAATTTTACTATCATTCCTAACCTAGTAGCACAACAAAATCAGTGTTTAAGCACCATAAGAAGAAGTCAAAGGATCATCTAAGAATAACAACCAAATCCCACATGACTCATACCTATTTCCGCAGTTAACTTATGATGCCGTCCTACATAGAATTCCCCTACATTTTCCTAAAACACCTCTGAGAAGAAATCCCTCATTGCCAAAGGACATGAAAAACCTTTTGAAGAAACAACAAGCGTAATCAAGGGATAATGTGGGGTGGCTACTCGAGTTCGCTACAGGATATAATCCTTTGCTCACACAGAGACTAGATCCGTGTCCCGTAAGGTTATAATGACAACGAATAACTGAATACAAACACACAAAGATATAAATAGTTCGGTCCCGTTGACCTAGTCCACTGGAAATACAGAGATGTTTATTATATGATCGGTTACAAGTGTCGAGAGTTATACAGTAGATGTTCTAATCTATGCTAGTCTTTTACTAGTATTCTCAAGCTGAGTAGCAAATGTGTGTATTCGAGCGAGAGCTGGATGACTTGGGTTCGACCTATTAAAAGGAGGTGTGAGCTCCTTTATACGGGGAGTGGATGGGCTTGTTACTTTTGGCCCATAACCGCCGTGGTGGTCTTGGGCCCAGTTATAGGCTTCTCCTTCTTTCGGCCCAGCTAGTTGGATTTGGTCCAAGGTTTTCAGAAAGCAGACTGGACGTCATAAATGCAGGAAGAGAAGGAAACAACGCCCTGCCATTGGCCCACGTGTTGGGATCTTAGGGAGCTCAAAGGAACAATTATCATATATTATAGTATGCAGCGAAATTAAACTAGACAATTGACACCTTGTGACTCAACAGTTATGACCTAGACTCCCCCTCAGATTAAGCTATCACAACATGAATTATAACAAAACAAACATAAGTAAGATAAGAAATGAAACTTAAATATTTTTATGTTATTAGCAAATGTACAAATGTATGAATACATAAGGCCAAGTGCAAGGTTAAAGGCTATAGGTAGCTAGGTATTTATAGAATACATACCTAGCTGTTCCACAGCCTGTTCGATCTACCAAATACATAAACAAATACATAATGGAAAAACAAACTAATAATATACTAACTACTGTTGCTTTATACAAACAACAATTGATAAAGCTAACTTCTGAGAATCTTGAACTTTTGATGGTTTGGTACAACTTCTGATGAGTAAATCATCAAATGTTGTTCTTCAGTACTTGTAACTTCTGATGACTATTCATAACTACTGGTGAGATACTTCATCAGTAGTTTTTCAGTACTTCTGAACTTTGTCTGGTTTGTCCTTAAACTAGTTCATCAGTAGTTGGTCTTCAGTAGTTTCCTCTTCAGTAGTTCCCTTCTTCAGTAGTTGTGTTTTGTACTTAAGGACTTTGTCTTTTGAGAGTTGTCTGGTTCGTCTTCAGAACTTGTCCTCTAGTAGTTCTCTTTGTTCTTCAGTAGTTGCCTGTTTCTTCATCAGTAGTTATTATACTTAGTTATTATTATTATGTGGATAATCAATTAAAGGTTTTGTGGTTCATCAATTCTCTCTGACCCAACAATCTCCTCCTGGATTGATGAAGCCAAAACTTTAGCTGATAGCTTCAAAAGCTTTATTGATCCACTTATTCAAGCTTGAGCCTTTCTCTGATATACATTTTGAGTGTCTGGACTTTCTCTTTGGCTAAAACTTCATTGGGAAAACCTGATAGCTCTAATGGAGTGTGATAGAGGTCATAAACATCTCTATCAGACATATTGAGCATATCCATAGGCTTCATGAACACCTATCTAGACCCATCCTCTCTCTCTCTCTATGGACATCTGCATGTTTTTGTGGGTATAATACTATCTTTTGATCTTACCATAGGAGGTTGGCATAGAGGGGGTTATGTAAGTTTCAGGTGTTGGGTTCTCATACACCACCATTTCTGTGCAGGTTGAGACCCTGGGAAGTTGTTGTGAAGACTCATGATCTTCAACAGTTGACTTGGTAGCATCATCAGTAGTTGCAGCCTTTGGTTGATCCTACTGAGTAGTTTCAACTTTCTGATGAGCTTGTGCTTTGGAGTCCCTTCCCTTTGACTTTCCTTCCTTACACACATCAGCCATCGTCTGATCCTTTTTAATCTTTTGATCAGACTTTGCTTTGGAAGGAGAAGCCTTTGCAGACCCTTGTTTTGAAGCTGGAGTTTTTGATTTTGAGACTTCTGATGGAGACTGAGTTAGTGGATGTGTCTTCTTCTTTTCAATAAGTTTGTTATGGGCATCCAGTAGCTCAGTCTCACTCCACTTCAACAGCTGCGTCCTGGTATCATATTTTGCAGCTACAAGGTCATTGACAAGTTGGTTTTTCTTTTTAGCATCTTTCCTATTTTTCAATAGTATGTTCAACTTGTCAACGCTTAGTTGTAAGTCTTTCAAGGACAGGTTCCTGATATGGGCCTTCTTGGTCTTTGAATGCTTAACTAGATAAGCTATGGCCTTTTGTCTTTCAAATTCCACATGTTCTTCTTCAGCCTCTGCCAACTCCTGAAGATACTCTTGAAAGGCTTTGACTCTCTCATCATCACCTGTGATCCCTTTTTCATTAACCCTTTCCCAAGCAATTTGTTCATGAAGAGCTTTCTTCTCCACGAGAAGCCTCTTCTCCCTTTCTTCTTTTTCATGCTTGGCTTGTTGATCCTTTTCCTTCTATTTTTGAAGTAGTGTATCCCTTTGCTTGATCAGCTCAGAGATAGGCAGTTTGTCTAGCTCAAAAGGATTAGGAATGGGTTTGGAAAAGGTAGGGGTTGTCTTCTCAATTTTGGTAACTACTAATGGTTGAACATCAGTAGTTGTAGCTTCAGTGGTTGCAACCATTGAAGAGTGTTGATCTTCAGTAGTTGGGTCTTCAGAAGTTTTGTAATCAGTTATTCCCCTTGTCTTCCTTTTCTTGTATTGTAGCTTGATCTCCTTTGGTGGTATGTCTTCTGTAGTTTGAGGAGGATCAGCTTTGGGCAGGTTTGATGTTTGTACAGTGGCCTTCTCACCAGCTTTCTTTTTCTCAACAGTTCTCTTGATTTCAGCTTCCCTTGCCTTCTTGGAAGCTTCTAGATCTATCTTTTCAGACACAATCTCCCCCTTTTTGGGTTCATCAGCCTCTTGAAACCAGGGAGCAGGAGGAGTTACACCTGTAAGGTGTTGGATTTTTCTTCTTATATCCTCCTGGTGTCTAGAGATCTCTGAGATTTTAACATTGACAGCATTTCTCAGCATGGTGAGTTGGGTATTGTACTTTTGCTCCATCTGGACTGTGAAGTCCTTTAGGTGTGCATCAATAAGTTGATGGAGCATTTGATAGAGAGGGCCCTGGGGTTGCATAAGTGGTCTATGTTATGCTCCCAGGTACTGAATTGGTGGCTTGTGTAGAAGGTTATGTGTTTGGGTGATCTCCTGCTATGTCAGCAGGAGATGCCACTCTTGGGGATGTTTGGGTTGAGTGGTCTTTATCCTAAACCTTTTTGGTGAGCAACTCCTTGAGTTTGCAGAACTCAGACTCAAGACCTTCTACTTTGGCCGTCAATTCTTTGATTGTTGATTCATCAGCCAATTTAATGACCTCATCTGAATCCCTGCTTTCTTTTGAAGCAGTTGTATCATGACCTGGTTCCAGTTCCAGATTGTCATGTGCCCCTTTTTCTTGGTACTGGGGACTTCCTGCTGTTGTGTCCATGGGCTCTGTACTCATGGCAGCAGTTGCCACAAGTGCAGTCTTAGCAATGTCACTACTGTCCTCCAGTCCACCACTGGGTGGTAAGGGAGTAGTAGCAGCTTCACTTATACCTTGGACCTCCAGAACTAGACTTAGAGGTCTAGGTTCATCCTCATCTCTTTGGTTAGAGAAGGTCATGTCCACATCCATGTCATCAGAGAAAAGGTCAGAAAAGTCTTTGTCATTAGGGGAAACCTCAAAAATGTGTTGTGGTGAGAAACTTTCGGCACTGGTTATTGTGGAGATGGTTGTTATAATATTACCAGTAGTATGGCTTACAAGCTGTGTACTCCTAGGCAGTGGAGTAGTAGTAGTGATATCAAGTGAAGTCACAACTACTGTTGGTTCCCTTGAAATAGACTCTGTAACTTGTTGAGAAGTTACAGGCATTTGAGGTTGGGGCAGAGATGTAGCAGCCAACTGTGAGGATGTCCCAGTTGATGCTTGTCAAATTTCAGATTGAACATTGACATCCACAGGCATCTCACCTTCCTGTGGTGTCTTATTGGGTTTTGTTGAGGGTTAGGGTTTAGTAGAAGACTTCTTCTTTTTGGATTTCTCTTTACGGTAGAAGTCTTTTTGGGTTTGGATGATGTTGGTTCCTTGAGGACTGGTATTGTATCCTCTTGGTCATCATCAGCCAGAAGAGCTGGCTTGTTATGTCTAGAAAATGTTTGAACCTCTATCTTTTTAGATTCAGAGGCTACCCCAAGTAATGCATCATCACCAATGGTTGTGATAAGGCATTGCATAACAAACCTGGGGTATATTAAAAACTTATGCTTTTCTTTAGAGTGGTTTATAACTAATTCATTTCATTGAAAAGATATGTTGATGCCCTAAAAGGTTGGTTTGCAACTATGGAATGGAAAATTTGTTGCAAGTTAGAGGGCATCTGATCCCATCCAGCAGTTTTTGGACTCAAGCACATTAACAAGTAATGAAACAGGAGTTTGTACTGAGGATCAAAAAATCGTTTGTAAATGGTAGCATGAGATAGATTACCTTGATATTCACATACTGTAAGTGTGGCATGAATAACACCTGTTGATATATAGACCTTGGAGCATCGTTGTCATTCAGTTGAAGAGCTTGTGACAACACCTCTGGTGTTATGGTCAACACTTTTCCATTTACATTGGATTTCAGGGATACGACTTCGCCATTGACCATTGACGCTTCTGTATTAGCCCAGAACTGCCTGAGGGCGTCCACGTGGATAGGTGGATCGATGATGAAGGCAGTGTGATACCTAGATTTAACTATGGTATCAATAATATCATGGTATTTCTCCAAATCCTTTTCTTTTTCAAAATAAGCGATTTGATTGTGGGAGGGTTTCAATTGAAGAGCCATTTTAGTCGATTAGGTTTGAAAACTGGTTGTTAATCGCCATTGAAGGTTTGAAAGAGGGAAATGTGATTTGAATTGCAATGAATGAGAAGAATCAGGGTTTCAGAAGTTTTAACTACTGATGAAAGGACTGTTCTGCCCTTTTCTCAACTACTGATGAATAATTTTGTTCGTCAGTAGTTGTCCCTGCTTCTCTTCAGTAGTTAGTAACTACTGATGTACAATTCACCTCACACCCCAATACCTAACTACTGATTCACTACTTCAGCAGTTATGTTATCAGATGTTATATAAGCTTTCAGAAGTTTCTAAGTTTAATGTTTAATTTACTTATTTTCTTACTTCATTTTCCTTGTATTTCCTATTCCCTTTGGATTTAGAAGTTTGAAATTCTTCTATTGTAATAACATCTGATGTTCAACAACCAAGGATTTTTGGTCCATGGAAGATCTCTAGCAATAACAGCCTTTTTGGAAAATGTTCCTTTAATTGAAAATACCAAAGGTATGAAAACTACGGAGATTCTTTAAAATAGATATATCATTCAAATCAGTAGTTGTAGTTAATTTACAAGCTTTAGGAATTAAATTTTCAACATCAAGACTTAGATAAGCTCTTAGATCTAGATCTTGGTGTCGTTAGCCTGCTTGAAATAATTTTGGTCAACTTTACTGTTTATCTTATACTTATTTATTTGAGCACATATTTTTTCCAGTAAAGTTACCCACATTTTGTAACATCTTTTATGAAAAATCTACTTAGTAGATAGTTCACTTGGAGTATATGTGGTCTTCTGGCCTGACTTTGTTTAAAACAGATTTATACAATAAGCCTTTAACAAAGTTATACTACCTGGTATGTTGTGGCAATCATATCTTGTCACTTTGATATAGTTGATTAATTAGAAACTTATCATTAGCATGACTAAGATGATATCACTGAGTTCAAGTCATAAAAGAGTCACAGTCAATCGAGTATCAATAATAATGAGCTGGTCTATTATGTCAACATGAATTATAACAAAACAAAACAAACATAAGTGAGATAAGAAATGAAACTTAAATATACGTATGTTATTAGGCAAATGTACAAATGTATGAATACATAAGGCCAAGTGCAAGTCTAAAGGCTATAGGTAGCTAGGTATTTACAGAATACATACCTAGCTATTCCACAGCTTGTTCGATCTAACAAATACATAAACAAATACATAGTGGAAAAACAAACTAATAATATACTTACTACTGTTGCTTTATACAGACAACAACTGATAAAGCTAACTTCTGAGAATCTTGAACTTTTGATGGTTTGGTACAACTTCTGATGAGTAAATCATCAGATGTTGTTCTTCAGTACTTGTAACTTCTGATGACCATTGATAACTACTGATGAGATACTTCATCATTAGTTTGTCCTTCAGTACTTCTGAACTTGTTCTTTGGAAGTTGTCTGGTTTGTCCTTTAACTAGTTCATCAGTAGTTGGTCTTCAGTAGTTTCCTCTACAGTAGTTCCCTTCTTCAGTAGTTGTCTTTTGTACTTCAGGACTTTGTCTTCAGAGAGTTGTCTAGTTCGTCTTCAGAACTTGTCCTTCTGTTGTTCTCTTTATTCTTCAGTAGTTGCCTGTTTCTTCATCAGTAGTTATTATACTTAGTTATTATTATTATGTGTATAATCAGTTAAAGGTTTTGTGGTTCATCAATCCTCTCTGACCCAACACCATGTGTCGCGCTGCGAGTGGCTGCATGGTCTTCTTTTCTTCCTGTGTCAGGCGGCGCCAGGCTGTGTCAAACTGCTCCTTCTTAACGGTCACCTGACACCAAATTGATCATTGCAGCAAGTGGGAGTAAGGGGTGTCACACCCCGCCTAGGCGAAAACACCGGATGCAACTTTGAATGATTTCCAAGAACAAAGGTCACGCAAAGCATCAAATAAATTTGGAAGTAGTGATTTCCATTTGACAACATTGTTTAACCAAACATAAAATTAAATTGCCTTAAAGAAAACCATTGTTTGTAATTGTCATTGACCAAAATTAATACAACAACGGCTCATGAAATGTATCCCAAGATGCTCGCACGCGACCCCCAAGTTCCATGACCCATTATAATTACCTGAAAAACATGCATGTAAAAGTATGGGTCAACATAAAGTTGGTGAGTTCATGGGTTTTTAAATGGATGGACTTGTAATCCAAAACTGACAAACCACTTCCTAGCTCGGGCAATGATCAATATGTGATCTGTCATGAGCCCATAACCAAAACTTGATGTGTTGTGCCTCACCCATCGTACACTAAAGACAATGAATAAATGTGAAATACAAGCACTCTCTTCTGGTGTTTCATGACTATGTCCATAAATGTGTCATCCGAGCAGAGCAACTGACCAAGAGTGGGGGTGTCAACCCAATAGATATATTCTGGTGTTTCATGACTATGTCCATAGCTAATGGTTATGGTGTGATATATGACACGAGGACTTTATGGATCATGAACCTTGTTGTCTCATGTTCACATAATAGGCATAATTGAAACTGAAAACTATACGCATGTTTTTCCCCGGAAAATGTAAAACCGTGAAAAGTGGTCGTGAAAAAACTCACCCGATATCTGTCTGCTAAACTGGACTGTGTCTGACGTGGAAATGTTTGGACTGGGATTCCTTAAATTCATTAAAGGAAACTTAAGTCTATGGTTGTACTATTTAGCATGCATTTGTTCACCCGACTTGAACACCTATGGAGTATGGGTTTCCGTACCACTGTCCGTATATGTCACACACCGTATGTGTTGAAAAGGTCATTTTTGTTGTTATTGAAATCATGGTTAGCCATTAGTGGCAAAACAATTATCCTGGATTCCTACGTGTTACCCTATGTGTTGGTTGTTTGTATCCAAAATTGAGATGTTAACATAGATTTCGGCCATTTTGTATCAAGTTATCACATAAAGCATTTTGCCTCTGTTAACACATACTATTTGGTCGTTAACATATGTTTCAAAGAAAACTCTAGTGTTAAAGCTTATTAACATATGTTTTTGGTTACTTTAACACATGTTTCGTAAGTCATCTCTATTAAACAAGTTATGATTTATTATAAAAACCATGGTCTTGTAGCTTGTTTTCGTCCCTATACATTCACACACATACTCGTATATGGGTGTGTATATATATAAAATGTTCAAAGGTGCCATCCGGTGTATGTATATGCATCGTATGTATGAATATATGTGTGTATGTATATATCCGAAATATTAAAGAAAAACTTGAGTGTTTCATCGATTTTTATACATTATACAATGTTTGTAGGTGTGTTCAAAGGTGAGGGCTCGGGTGAACCATGAATGCGAACGATTTGTTGAGTAAAAGGGAAGTTTGTTTTGGTTTACTTACCTTGGGTATAGCCGAGAGGAAAACAAAAGAAATACGATTGTTCCTTACACAATGTGACTCCTAGTTGTAAGAACCTAACCCACAAATTCCTGATTAGCGTTTATATCTACAAGTTTAGACCTTACTTAAATCACTTCGGGTTAAAACTTTGGTATTTACTATAAACCTAAACCATTGAGATTAAATACATTTTGATTCCAAAAATTTTTTACATTAAACTATCAAAACACTTTTCGTAATTTAACAGGAGACTCTTGATTTCTATTGCAGAAGCCTGATGAGTCCTCCTGCTCTGTTGTGTTCGGTTTTTTCTCGCGATTTGATCCTTCCTCCGGGATTTCCATCACATGTTTACATAGCACCATTACACAAAGAATGGTTAGTGGGTTGTCAATAATACATTTAAAATGGTATGAGTGTCGTTACACGTTGAAATTGAACGAAAAGGCCAAACGGCCCAATATCAGGAGAACAAACAGCTGCACATTTTGCGCTGCAGCTGTTTGGGTCGCTTTTACCACTTCTGAAACCCATAATCTGCTGCACTAATATGATTTTTTAAAAACCAGTCTGTCCATCCGACGGCCGTTCGTCCATGTGAACGCCCGTTCGGTTGAACGGCCATTCAGTCATAGTGGACGGCCGTTCACTGAGGCTGCTGCTTGTTTGGTGATTTTAAAGCATGGGAATCATGTCATATATGCATTTGATGATTCCCAAAGCCTGAATATTGACTTTCCGACTAAACAAAACTTTGTTTGACTGAAATTATAGCCTGGTTGATGATGCCATGACCCGGTTCATAGTTTTAAGTGTTTATGTTGATTTTTTTACCCAATCGACCCGTTAAGGCCTTGAACAAACAAGGCACTTTTTGACCACATAAAATGCGTAAAATTTATGTTGTCAAGTTATTAGACAGTTGATCAACTAAAGCATTTGTCTGATTTGTTTTATTATGATTTAGGTTCTTAATTTCAACCTTTAGCAAACTTTAATTCCCAAAATACCCCTTATAGCCAAATCTTCAAATTTGGCCATCCATGGCGCGACTTGTTGTATCAAATCCAATGTTTTTGACTCAATGACTTGTTTAAAAACCTCTTTCTCCTTCCGGACTTAGATTTCCACCCTTTTTGAAGATTTCTCTTATTTAATCAATTCCAAGCGTATTAGCGCACATTTTATATAGTTATCGAAAGAACTTACTTTGTTGACACCAACACCTCATGTGAGTAGCTTTAGTACCCATGTTGCTTCGCCCGAAGGTGTTTATTTAGCTATAGACTTAGCTGGTGGTGTTGACATATACATTGAGCCCATATGGATTACTTAGGCAAGAAGTGCCCAATTTCTGTGTGTCCTCCTGCATACACTCTAGATTGACCACATTAGTCTCTTAGGACTCAATGGTAATAATACATTTACCATTTGACCCGTTAGCCACAAGTTTCTAAAAGCTTAGATAACCAGCTTTTTGTGTCGGGTTCGATTGATGAGGGAAGATTCATGATTACATAACTTCCTTATTCATGTGATTTTTTTCCAAAACTTGATTTTACAATCTTGTTTACCACATAGCTTTATTGTCTGACCCAATTGATGATTTCCATCATTTGATCAACACTATACGACTCATTTATGACTACGAATTTCGTTTTTACATGAGTTCACATAAAATCGCCTGATTAATAGGTTTCACTCCTTGAGGTCATACCTTTGCCCCACACAAAGTTTAAACACTTATATGAGTACAATATTTGTATTTGTAGACTAGTAGTGTAAGTATTACTTACCTCACATCCATTCTTGTTTCTATAAGTATCCACCTTGCATCCCTTTGACCAGTTTGCTCCCTCTTTGTTGTACCTAACTTGGAGATGTGTCAAACTTGTTTATTATACATAATACGGAATTATTTAAATATCCATAACATCATGTAATCATTATCAATTCTAGCTAAACCCATAGCTATCTTCTCATATCAAGTTAACTTAGCGTATTGCTAACCAATATTATATACAAATGATAACATTTACATAATTCAATTTCTTAGTTTCACTAGTTCTCACCTCATTGGCATTTTATCGAACACTTGACGTGCACCCACAAAATTTAATTGATTTTCGTGAGTTTAAGTTTAGCCAAAGCATACTCTTTTATCAAATCATCATCATATCATGTTTTTTAGACTCTTTAGTCTAATTTTCTCACAATAACAATTCCTAAGAGTTATCTTAACTACTAACCATGTGTGGATTCAACGTGGATGTTAAACCCCAAATTTTACATAATTACATATTCATATAGTCAAAATCAAATACACTTGTAGAATGTGATGGTATGTTGAGGTTCCCCAATAATAGAGCTACCTCTATTAATCATAAATTTCACGTTGTATCAAAACCCCAGTTTTTAACCAAATCAAAATTGGGTTATAATATCCAATTACACCAAATAAAAAGGTACCTTGGGGTTTATCAAGCTTAGATGACTTGATTGAATGTTCATACGAGTAAAACCTTTTGATCTTGGCTCTGTATTGAGCTTGAGCTTGATGTTTAAGATTTGGTTGTTGGAGGAGATGATATTCTGATCATCACATGACAAATACACACACACATACACAATGTGTGTGTTTTTATTGATTTGTTTTTATTAATAAAACCCTCTTTATCATATTGGCAACTAAGGCCCCTCAAGTTTAGTCTCGAGTTCGTTTTTAGTTTATAGCATTAACTAGATTAGTCTCTTGTAATGGGTTTAGCCTCGTTTTTTTATCCGTCGACTAAAAACATCCACCGTTAAATTTGCTTTGATATTTTCTTAATTACTCCTAATGGCATATTTAGGTGAAACGAAATTTTGGGGTGTTACAACTCCACCTTCCTTAAAGAGGTTTCTTCCCCGAACCTTTCTCTTGTTTTTGCTTTGGTTACCCCAAAGTTCTTTAGTTCTCTAAACCGATTTGAGCACCGCATGTTCCTTACCATTCTATAGTCTAAACCATTAGTACTATATACTTAGGGCCATTATCCCTTTGCTCAACTTAACATCTTACGATTGTATTCTAAATGCCTTATTTTTTATAACGCAACCCAAGTTACGCTACCCTTTTGTTTAACTAGATGTTATTTCTTTGTCTATCATCTACATACATGCCCGTACCAGGTATTCTGGCTACTCATCTATTTCTCATAGACCCACCTTAGAACCATAGACTATCCCCCATCTATGATTATCCCTGAGGATATAGTTATTCAAGGGTCGTTCTATCATGCACCTTATGGCATCTGCTGAGTTACTTAATTGTAGCATGCATATGTATACATGCCTATGCATCTATTTACCACAAGTAATTTGCCACGTTTTCCAATACTATCTAGGCTTTTTAACATACCCGTATTATATCCCATTGGATTCAACCCCGAATCCCATTCTCGTTCCTTTTATGTTTGCTAGAATGTTATAAACAAAGTTTGCTTGCACTAACATGTTCCATTCCATGGCTAATCCTGTTTCAAGAATTGGCCATCTATTGGGTTCCCCATACCCTTCGTGATTGGTGTTGAAATTCATACCAATTCCCATAGTTTAACTAGCCGTTTGCTAGGCTCCTATGATCCAAGTATGGTAATCTAAGGTATGATCCATTATGGTTCACCGTGTTTTTATCCTCACTCCAAGTGAGGTATCCGGTTTACTATGCTTGGGGTTTACCCATAACATATCTAATTCGTGTCTGTTAGTTTGGATTTGGGTTTCCCCAAGATCCCGGTATGCTAACTCGATTGGGGTCATTGCCCCAACTGACCCGTTTAAAGACTTTTGAGTTTTTAGTTCAAATGATTTATTTATTTAGAATGCTTCTTTTCTAAAAAGTCTTTTTTCTGATTTACCAATCCCAATACAAGTTGAAGTTGGTTTTATTTCATAATACATGGCGTCGATTGGTCATTACCACGAAACAGAAAGCAAATGAAATCTTCCTCTTAGGACGTTCGATTCCGCGAAATGGCGACCCGTTTTGCCGGAGTATTCCGCTGTATATATATATATATATATATATATATACACACACACCGTTTGCATTAGATTGTACCAACTATACAATCCAATGTTATCACAGTTACCTTTTTCATCTTTAACCTGAGGGTTGAATGGTTTACTAATTTATCCAAGTCCACTATTGATGTCATTAATCAGAAGATTTATGACTTACCCGAATGTGATTATGACTCAAACTTTGATTAAAGTTCAAGTCTATCTCTGTATCAACCAAGATAACTCATATAGTATATTGCCCGTTTTGCTAGCCCGTCGTATAAGATGGTGCCTCGTTCAAGGTCTTGCGTGGATCGCATCCCTGCCGTGTTAGACAGTGGACTACATCCAAAATTCTGCAATATGTTGTCCTCTTTGCTAGCCCAACATATAAATTGGTTCCTTTCTCAAGGTTCTGCATGGATCGTATCCCTGCCGTGTTAGACAGTGGACTATGTCTAAAATGCTCCATTCAGAGAAGAAGGGAGTTTCCCTCGACACCTCACACTTACTAAGCCTTTGCTACATAAATTTCACATTTATTAATTATTGGAAACCCATTGTATCATATGTTTAACACTTACATGGCCAGGGTATGTAATTCGCATATGGTACACACAGACTTTTTATAATTAAGGCATCACATCCTATGCAAGCAAATTTTCAACTCATGCTTGTGTTCCCTATTATATTTGGTAAAACCTTTTTCTTGATATTTATTTGATACTTGGTCTTACCTTTACTCATTTAAAACCAACGATGTGTTTTCGTTTCATAAAACTTTGTGTGATCATATCCGTTGGGTGGATCATTCCATCCCATTATTGTTAGGTACGGTGATTCCTTCTTTTCCCTCCTTAATTGCTTAACAACATTACAATTATCGTTAGTATGCATCATGGGAATAGGATATACAAATGTACTTGTCACACAAGTGATTCTTCTTCTATTAAATTCTTGGCTAGGCCCCATGCCACCAAACCATTTATTTAACAAACTATGGGATGACATGCGTCTACACGATATCCCTATTGATTACATATAACAATCTTCTATCAAACCAGATTGTTATTGCAGATAGTACTTACCAGATTCCTTGATCAAGTCTCAAACCGAAGACCCTTCAACACTTTGAGCGAACGTTTGAGTACAAATATCCTTCCCGACACTTGGATCCCTCAAACCAATGGCTCTGATACCACTTGTAAGACCCTAGCCCGTAAACTCGCGATTAGTGTTTAAATCTACAAGTTCAGACCTTACTTAAACCACTCCCGGTTAAAACTTTGATATTTACTGTAAACCTAATCCATTGAGATCAAATACATTTTAATTCCCCAAAAAATTTACATTTAAATATCAAAACATACACTAAGTTTTCACGATTTAACAGGAGTCTCTTGAACTATATTGCGGATACTTGATGAGTGCTCGGGTGTGTTCGGTTCTTCTCGCGACTTGATTCTTGCTCCGGGATTTCCATCACATATTTACCTAGCACCATTACACAGAAAATAGTTAGTGGGTTGTCAATAATACATTTAAAATAGTATGAGAGTCGTTACACGTTTAAACGGAACGAAACAGGCTAAACGACCTCATATCAGGAGAACAAGTTGTTGCCCTTTTTGCGCAGCAGCTGTTCGGGTCGCTTTTACCCCTTCTAAAACCCATAATCTGACTTTGACATTCAAATAAGAAATATGCTTTTTATATGAATTTTTGAAAATACGTCTGTCCATCTGAACGACCGTTCGTCCATGCGAACACCCGTTCGCTTGGACGTGAACAATATCCGACATTTTGTAGTGACATAACGGTCATTCACTCATAGTGAACGGTCACTGCTGCTGCTTATTTCGTGATTTTAAAGCATGGGAATCATGTCGCAAAAGCATTTGATGATTCCCCAAGCCTGAATATTGACTTGCCAACTAAATAAACCTTTGTTTGACTGAAACTATAGCCCGGTTCATGATGCCATGACCCAGTTCATAGTTTTAAGTGTTTATATCAGTTTTTTTACCCAATCGACCCGTTAAGGCCTTGAATCAAACAAGGCACTTTTTGACCACACAAAATGCGTATAATTTATGTTGTCATGTCATTAGACACTAGATCAACTAAAGTTTCTGTCCGATTTGTTTTATTATAATTTAGGTTCCTAATTTCAACCTTTAATATTTAATTCCCAAAATGCCCCTTATAGCCAAATCTTCAAATTTAACGTTCCATGACGACAAATCTTGTATCAAATCCAATGTTTTTGACTCAATAACTTGTTTAAAAACCTCTAAGTCCTTCCAGACTTAAATTTCCACCTTTTCTCAAGATTTCTCTTATTTAATTAATTCTAAGCACATAAGCACGCATTAGATATAGTTATGTTATTGAAATAACATACTTGGTTGACACCCACACTTCATGTGAGTAGCTTTAGTACCTATGTTTCTTCGTCCGAAGGCGTCTATTTAGCTACGACCTTAACGAGTGGCGTTGACCCATACCTTGCACCCATATGGATTACTTAGGCAACAAGTGCCCAATTTCCAAGTGTCCTCCTATACACTCTAGATCAACCACATTAGTCTTTGTGGACTCAATGGTAATAATACATTTACCATTTGACCCGTTATCCACAAGTTTCTTAAAGCTTAGATAACCGGCTTTTAATGTCGGGTTCGAATGATGAGTGATTCACCCATTTGACCCGTTAAGACTCATGATTACATAACTTCCTTATTCATATGATTTTTATCTAAAACTTTAGTTAGACTCTTGTTTAACACGGAGCATTATTTGTTGAAACAATTGGTGATTTCCATCATTTGATCAACACTATACGACTTATTTATGACCATGAATTTTGTTTTGACATGAATTCTTATAAATCACCCAATTAATAGGTTTCACCCCTTGGGGTCATAACTTTGTCCCACATCAAAATTTAAACACTTATATCAATATAAGAGTTGTATTTGTAGACTAGCAGTGTAAGTATTACTTACCTCACATCCATTCTTGTTTCCATAAGTATCCGCCTTGCATCCGTTGGCCCGTTTGCTCCCTCTTTGTTAAACCTAACTTAGAGATGAGTCCAACTTGTTTATTAGAATACATAATATGGAATTATTTCAGTCTCCATAATATCATGTATTCTTCTAGCTAAACCCATATCCTTCTCCTCGTATCAAGTATGCGATTAACATAGCGTATTGCTAACCAACATTACATACAAATGATAACAATCACATAATTCAATTTTTAGTTTCTTAGTTTCAATTTCTTACATACAAATGATTACATAACGTATTGCTAACCATCATATCATGTTGTTTAGACTCTTTATCCTAATTTTTAGATTATAACAACTCCTAAGAGTTATCTTAACTACTAACCATGTGGGGTTTCTACCTAGATGTTAAACCCAAATTTTACATAATCACATAATCATATGGTCAAAATCAAATACACATATAGAATGTGATTCATAACTAAATTAGGTATGTTGGAGGTTCCCCAAGACTAGAGCTACCTTATTAATCATAAAATTTATGTTTTATCAAAACCCTAGCTTTTGACAAAATCAAAAACGGGTTATAACATCAAATTACACCAAATAAAAAGTGCCTTGGGGTTTATCAAGCTTATATGCAAAACCCCTTTGATCTTGGATTGGATTGAGCTTGAGCTTGAGCTTAATGTTTAGGGTTTGGTTGTTGGAGGAGATGATCTTTTGATCATCACACGACACACACACAATATGTTTGGTTTATTGATTTAATTTTATTAATACAACTCTCTTTCAACTAAGGCCCCTCAAGTTTAGTCTCGAGTTCGTTTTTAGATTATAGCATTAACTAGATTAGTCTCTTGTAATGGGTTTAGCCTTGTTTTTATCCGTCGACTAAAAACGTCCACCGTTAAGTTCGTTTTGATATTTTATTAATTACGCCTAATGGCGTATTTAGGGGAAATGAAATTTTTGGGGTGTTACACTAGTGCTCATCGCTTGTAAGTAGCAAATGATGATGACGATCGATCGAACAAGACCCTTGTGACACCCGACAATTTCAGATTAACTTTCTGCAAACAATTACTGTTTTAATTGGTCTATATTTACTTAGTTAAATAAATTAAGTTCGTAAAATATATATATATATATATATATATATATATATATATATAAATTACATGTGATGATAATTCGGGGAATTATGAGATCCCACACATAAGTCTTGAATCTTGAATGTTGGTGAAATAACAGACTAGTCCGGTACTGTTACCGTGACAATACTCGGTAGCAATAAAATAACCAAAATCAATCCCGAATACCTGCGAAGTAAAAAAAATGGCATAATTGCAAAATATAAAGTGTTTTGGAACTCCAAAACATCAAATGGTTACACAAAACCAAAACTTCCCGGTAACGCGCAAAATTTGCGTATTGCGCCCGATGCGCGCGTAACTTAAAAATTAAATCAACGAGAGCCTAAGGTATTTACCAACACTTAATATAATGTATTTTGGAGGTTCCATATGGCTCGTATAGTGTCTCGGGTGTATGCTTTAAAAGACCCGATAAAAACCCGATTACACGCGATTAGCTAAATATTAATCAAAGTTTTTATGAAAACACTCAAGTGGGACCCACCCCACCCATAAATTTCGACCCCCAAGCTTTCTTGGCTGATGCACCATGTCTTTCTTGAAGTTCATGAGGAACATTTGTGTAATCCATGAGCATGCTTGATTATTTGTTCAAGAAGGCATCTTTAAACATAATATTAACATAATTATATCATTTCAACAATACAAACCCAACCCCATTTCCATCCCAACCTGTCATGAGTTTCATCAGCCCTCCCACACCATTTTTTGTTCAAAAGAAAAATCATTCCATGTCCTAAAAACAAGCATACATCAAAGGTTCATCAAGGGTAGGATTTGGAAGCTTAAACAAGGAACTTGCACCTCAAAATCAACATTTTTGTGTCTTCCCTAGCCTTGTGCTAGTTATAAGTATTCTAGTTACATTGTTAGTATAAAATCATGATGGGTGTTGATTGATTTGTGTCACTAGGAGTCATGTTAGTAATGAAAATCTATGATTTAAAAATTTGGCAGATTCATAACCCAATTTTGTATGAGCAATAACTCACCAGCATTATATTTGACATTTTTGGCATGTTTTCTCAGGTCGCTAAGGTAGCAGTCAATGGATTAGGCGCACGGAGTCTTGCACGGCGTCTAGGGTTCTAATGCATGTTTTGAATAAATGTTTTCAGACTACGTTATGTCTTTTGATTGTAAACAAATTATGCTTCTGCTACTGTTTTATGTTATTAAAAACTTAATGTTTTGGTTTACGTATTTTACATTTAGTTGTTGTTTATTATGCCGTTGACTTGGATCCTGGTGTGTCACGCACCTCGCGGTAAAACCCCGCACGTTTATTGTGACCATTGACTAAGTTAACTATCATGTTTTCTAGGAGTGCAAAAGCTAGCTTCCTTCTTGAGCTAACAAGTTGACATTAGGAATGCATGAGCATTCCTTTGTCTTGGGAAGTGGTGGGGAAAGTAAGAGGGCAATTTGGGTTAGTCAACTCTTGTGGGAATGAAAGACTTTGTGTCAAGGTTCCATGTTAGTGAAAACCCTAGTGTGTAATGGTTTAGATATGAATGGTGACTTGTATGTGAGTGTATATATGCGTATGTATGTATGTATAGTGTGTGTATAGTGTAGGCTAGCAATATGTCCAAAACCACACTTGTTCTTGCCTTGGGAATGTATGGGCCGAAAAAGGTGTATAGGGAATGAGCATGGATGTTTTAGAAGACCAACTTGTGTAAGTGTGGAGTTGTAAAGTGGCTAAGGTTCCATATTAGGAAATGAACTTAGTTTGTGTGTGATATATGTCTTGTGTGTGCATGTGTGTATTGTATCCATGGGGTGTTTTGTCAATAATGATATCTATGTATGTGCGTGTGGTCACGTATATGTATGTATATATATATATATATATGTGTGTGTGTGTGTGTATCTGTGTGTGTAGGTATATTAGTTCCATTAACCCATGGATATATCCATGTTTTTGTGTATAGCCGTGTATGTATGTAAACATATGTGTATTGGTTTGTCCCAAAATAGTTCCAATAATATACATTTGTGGAGTTGTCCTACACTTACACCCTTGTGAAAGTTTATCTAGTGTTCATGTCTACATATCAAATGGTGTGTTAATTTAACCTTAACATATGTCGAATTATTTAATTAAAACATAGCACATATGTTTGGAAATTTATGTATGGTGAGGTTCCACAATTTCATGTGTTGAGTATTCACAATATGTTTCGTAAACGTTCGGGTCTCATGGGTAAACAAGTCATGGACTACTGAACTATCATAGGTCCTCCTAGACTTGGAATAGCACATGTATTATAATAAAATGTGAAGTGCATAACTGGAAATGGACAAAATGGTGAGAGTGTGTACATATCCTGACATGTGATTTCGGCGGGTGTCACAAGGGTGGATGCCACATGTTATGCGATTTTTATATATATGCATGCTCTATGATTTTTAAACTTTTCAAGCATTATTAATCATCATAAAACATGTAAAGATTATACCTTTCAATGCAAGAGTCCTCAAAGCCTAGAGATTATACCCAAACTAGCTTGAAGAGATGATTAAGATTGATGTTTGTTGAAAATTGAGAGAGAGAGGGGGGTGGGGGTGTTTACGGCGCAAGGGGGTTAGGGGGTTAGGGTTTATATATATATATTTTTTTGTTTCCTAATTATAAGAAAGCTTGGCTCGTTGCCCAAGCAATTAGGTTTTAGGGCCCTTTTAGTCCACTAATCGGACCCGTAAATCATATTTTAGCCCAATACTGGACCCAATAATATTAACCACCCTATCTTGTATAAAAACCATTGTTTTATCATCTCATAACATATTAATCATATGGTGCACATATAAAAGCCCTTGTTTAACTCCCGTTTTAATACGTTTTTGACCTTATACATGAGGAATTGGTACTTATTTGGGTATCTTTACAATTTCAGGTCTTAAACGATGTCCCAGAAGCAAGAACGAAGGAAAACAAAGGTTACGGAGCGAAAACAGAAGCAGTGCAAAGTGACCAGCCGGTCGGAGAGAAGGACCGGCCGCTCACACTTCCCTAACAGACCTGGAGACCTTCTGGAAGCCCTACGAAAGCATACGTGCGAACTGGACGAGGGACCGGCCGGTCATAAAGAAGGACCGGCCGCTCACTGCTCTCAGACCCCTTAAAACCCCCATTTCTTCTTTGTTAACATCATTGTGTTTTTCTGGGCGATTTGGGACGATTTCCAGGGCTGAAATACTGCTGAGAAGCCGATTAACAAGCTTAGGAAGCCATCCGATTCATCTTTCATCATCCAATCCATCACGTTTGCATTTATATGGTTTGATCTATATACTTATAACTTGTTCAAATCAACTTTTGTTGTAATCTGTGATGGTCTATCTTACTTAATGTATGCCTACGGGTAAAAACAAGTAGTATTTAGTAGTTTAAACAATCATTTGTATGTTTGATCATGTTTGTATGAATTAGGTGTTTTTCATGTATGAATCTTAATGAATATGTTATAATCAGGTTTCATTGTTGTTGGATTTGTGATTGTGTTTGTATGACTTTGATTATTATTGATTGAGTTAGCCGGATACATGTTGAAAAATCGCCCGGGTAATCGACCGATAGTAGACTAATTAACTTGTTAATATGTTTACACCTTGAAACTGGAAACGGGTATTGGTTTGGTTAAAGTCACGCGAATATTAGTCAGAAATACTTATCGGCACGTAAAAGGGTTTTAAAAGCTTAATAATGTTGTTATTAATCTTTGACACTGTTGATGGTCTTAGATAGTTATTTTGGTTGAAATGGGCATCTTGGTAGACTTATGTTCAAAGTTGGTAAAATGAAATAGGTTGTGATATGTTCTACATTATGCTAGTTTAGGTGGTTGTATTGTGTATTCGATATTGCTTTCCTTGAATAGTGAGGTTAGAAAACTCTTAACAGATGACTAACTTATCATTAAAAGGTTCACGTGAGATTATATCAGCTGCTCGCTAATGAACAACTTGAGGTGGTTAACATGTGTTATCGTGTTAGCTTTCTGTATAGTTGTCATGTTAGGATTCCCAAAAGGGATACTAACTGTCTGAAAATGGGAACGTTGATCACGCGCTGTTTATTCATTTGATATGTAGATGATATGCTAGGGTTGATATTATAGTATATTTATATATATATTTTGTATTTGGAGTCGTTAATATGTTATTTTAATCTTTTAGAATTAATTTAGTTAAACAATATTCAAACTATCTTTTACTGATAAATCGGGGATAAAGTCTTAGTACTATTGCTTCCGCCCGCGTCCTTGGATCGATATCTGGTTCTTACTTGTATTTACTACATATGTAACAGGGTACACTTGCCCTTTTGTGTGTGTTTTAATGTTAAGGTCTAAACCATTTTATAAATATTAAAGCAAAAGCGTGTGTTATTTCATTGTAAAATTATGTGTATATCCGCACACGTCATTTACATATTAACTTTCAGTCAAGCGATAATTCACATAAACATGTAATCCACATAGACATGTAACTTCACGTTCATCATAATTCAATTATACACATTATTATGTATGCCATATAATTCACCAACGTTCGGGATACAGGACTCGTGTGTGTGTCAAACAAAGATTTTTCCTAATTGTAACATATGTTAATATCATCTCACATATGTTAAGCCTCCTTAACTAACCCTAGTTAAGTATTTAACCACGTATGAACATGTAAGTTTACTAGAGTTCAGTAAAAGTGTTAACCTGAAAATGCAGGGTATCACAACATGGTATCTTTATTTGGTATAACTTAAAGTTAAATTCCGTTTTTGATTTGGATGATAAACTACGGTTTTGATGAAAATGTGGAATTTATGGTTAGTATAGGTTGCCCTAGTCTTGGGGAGCCTTAAACATGTATAACTTGTCTACAAATCACAATTAGCACGTGTGTTTGATTATGTTCATATGAGTATGTTTATGTGTAAAAACTGAGGTTTTACCTCTAGGTTAAAACCTTCTATGTTTAGTGATCTAGTTGACTCTTAGGAGTTGTGATTATGAAAAATTTAGGCAAAATGGTCTAAATATTGTATTATGATGATGATTATATAAACGATGATGCTTTGGCTAAATCTTGAACTTTTGA
Source organism: Ambrosia artemisiifolia (assembly GCA_032199755.1). Classification (NCBI taxonomy): domain Eukaryota; kingdom Viridiplantae; phylum Streptophyta; class Magnoliopsida; order Asterales; family Asteraceae; genus Ambrosia; species Ambrosia artemisiifolia. The sequence goes on along the minus strand of CM063524.1, from coordinate 27,315,023 downwards.
AACTAAAAAAATTAGTGGGTGCACACCAAGGGTTTGATTAAATGCCAAATTGGTGAACACTAGTGAAACTATGAAGTTAGAATCATGTAAGAGCCATCAATTGTATGTAACGTTGGTTTGTAATAAGCCAAGTTAATTACACATTTTATATAAAGAAATAGCTATAGATTTAGCTATAATTCGTAATGAATCCATGATGTATGGATAGTGAAGTAATTCCATGTTATGTATTCTAATAAACAAGTTTGACATGTCCCTAAGTTAGGTACGAGAACTAGGGATGCAAACGGGTCAAACGGATGACAGGCGGATACCTATGGAAATAAGAGCATAAGCGAGGTAAGTAGTACTTACACTACCAGACTACAAATACCACTCTTGTATTGATTTAAGTGTTTAAACTTTGATGTGGAACAAAGGTATGACCCCGAGGGGCAAAATCTATAAAATCGGGTAATTAATGAGAATTCATGTCAAAACAGGATTTATATGAATGAGTCATAGAGTGTTGATCAAATGATGGAAGGCATCAATTGGGTCGACCAATAAAGCTAGGTGGTAAAGAAGGGTCTAAACTCGAGTTTTGGATAAGAAAATCACATGAATAAGGAAGTTATCTAATTTGAGTAAATAGATCGAGTGGAATTGTCGCTTACCCATAGTTAAAGCTAGGAAGGTCATAAGGATATTAATCTTGAGTCTTAACATGTCAAAAGGGTGATTCTCTCGCCCTTCGAACCCGATATTAAAAACCGGTTATCTAAACTTTAAGAAACTTGTGGATAATGGTCAACTGGTAAATGCATCGCTATTGAGTCCCAACAGACTAATATGGTTGATCTAGAATGTATACAGGAGGACACTTGAAAATTCGGGCACTCGATGCCTAAGTAATCAATATGGGTGCAAGGTGTGAGTCATCGCCAACTGGTAAGTCCGTGGCTAGATAAATGCCTTTGGGCGAGGTAGCATGGGTACTAAAACTACCCACATGAAGTGTGGGTGCTATTAGGTAAGTTATTTCCATAACTAGACCCAAGGCGCGCTAATGCGCTTAGAATCGACTAAATAGGAGAAGTCTTGAGAAATGGTGACAATCTAAGTCCGAAAGGACTTAAAGATTTTTAAATAAGTCATTGAGTCAAAACAATGGATTTAAATCAAGTAACGTCGCCATAATGCTAGATTGAATGATTTGGCAATGACGGGCATTTTGGAAATTTAAGGATCTATTAGGTTAAATCTAAGAAACTAAATCATAATGAAACAAATCGGGCATACGCTTTGCTAGAAAATAAGTCTTGTAAAAATGGCATTATCAAAGTTACTAACTTGGAATTATATAATTTGGACATATGGGACTAAACACACTAATTTCACTTATTAGTATCCTTATGGAAATGATATAAGATAAATAAAAATGTTTGAACATAAAAATGAACTAACATAACAAAGTTGACCCATTAAAGTCTACTAGTTTAGTAGAAAAATGGCTAATCTTGAAAGTTAGTATGGAAAAATGTAACTTTTATAAGTTGAAGGACTATTTTAGTAACTTGAATAGTTGAGGGACTTAAAATGATATTTATAGAAACTATTGTCTAAAAATATAACATTGGTAGGTTTGGTGTCAATAGTGTAAATAATAATTTCCCAAGGTAGATTTGGTAAATACTAGTAAACATACACATGTATTTTGTGTAAAAGTGTATTTTTATAAAATGGAGTTTTATAAAAATATATACTTTCTAACATATGGAAATATATAAAAACAAAGATTTTTATAAAATGTTAGACTAAATAAAAGCTTGGCGGAAACTTATATAAAAATAAACACTTTTATATAAATGGGAATATAAAAGTGTTGGAGCGTTTTTATATATATAAAGTGACCAAGTCTTGAAAAGTAAAAATACAAATATGTATAAACTCCCAAATAATACATTGTGAAACTTGGAAGAATTGACAATGTACACATATACATATTAAGTAATCGAATCGGGAAGAATTAAACGGACTAAGATGCGAAATCGAACAAATAAGTATTTGTATTAATTTCGTCTAAGGAGAAAATAAACATATATATTTTCACGGACTTAAAATATATAATCCGGGTGAAAAATACATAACACTTTCCTAAGTGTTGGAAAATGATCATGGGATGAAATATAACGTATGTAATCTAAAGATTAAAAGCGTTGAACGAATGTATGACTTAACGAAGACAAAGCATATATATATATATAATGTATTCGGCTCGACGAAATTCTAGTATATTTACTTAATGGGAAAGTAAATATACGGGAAGGAAAACCGAGAGGAGTGAATAATATATATGTATATATATATGTAGACCGAATCGACGAGATCGTAGTATATTTACTTAATGGGAAAGTAAGTATACGGTGTGGTGAGTCGAGTCGGGCGTTAAGGATATAATATCGAACGACAAGACCTTAGTATATTTATTTGAATGGGAAAATAAATATGCGGTAAAGTGAGTCGGGTCGAGGGTTAAAAATATATAATATCGAACGATACGAAATTAAGTATAATTATTTAATGGGAAAATAATTATACGTTAAGGGACGTCGAGTCGAGGATAATATTACACAAGTAATTAATACTCATGGTAATATAAGTAGCTTGTGAAAAGGGTAATCCATCACCAACGGACCTAGGACATAAGTTTAATTAAACGGGGAAATTGGACTAAATAGTGGTTTGGGAGTTGGGTGTACAACTTGCCGAAACACATGCACTATAGGCATAGTGACTTATACGTCTAGGACATTTGTAGGTGTTGACCTTGGACGCACTATTCTCTAGTTGGATTGCGCATCTATTTGAGGCGAGTTTCACGGCCCCATTTTACTGTTTTTCTTGGGGGAAGGATATGTTAGGGAAATGTGTGACAGGATAAATTACTTGAGTAGTTAAGCGCCACTCGGGGTCGAGTCCTTGCTACTGTAATCATTAATTCAGGGAAATGAAACCAAAGGAATATTGGGATAGTACTATTGGTGCCTGACGAGGCCCACCCCAAATCGATAGCGTCGATTATGCATCGGCGTATGCCTGGTGTGCTCGTATTCTGAAATTAAGTCGTTATGTACCGAGAAACGACTTGGAGCAGGGCAATACTAGTCTCGGTTTTGGTTATGGGCTCAAGTGGATTATAAGAACTTGCAACTCCTATAATGGTCACAACATGCTTTTATTTCCCAAAAATGATGTTATATAAACTAAAACCTGTGAACTCACCAATATTTATATATTGACGATTTTTAACATATCTTTCAGGTAAGTGATCGATGACGGTTGGCATGGCTAGTATGGACGGGGATCTCTCAATAATGTCGGATATTTTGGAGGGGTTTCACTTTTGTTTTCCCATGGTATTGGGACATGTTAGAGAAACCTCCACCCTTGTACTAAACTCTGTGTTTTATGACTATGTAAACTTAAAACTTGATCTGACGTATTAAATAAATGATCCCTTTATTTTGGTTAATTACTTATTGTTTGTAATAATCTTGACTTGTGCCCTTCGAGCGTCGTGCCACGTGTTTCCGCCATTGGCGTGGTGTGACAGAAGTGGTATCAGAGCCAAGGTTATAGCGAACTAGTATTTTTGAAAACCTAGACTATAACTGGATTTGGCTCAAGGGTAAAGTTTTTCCAAAATTTACAACACAAGTTACTTTTCTAAAAATAAAGGAATATAATACAAGGGGAGATTCCGACTGAACTAGCCATGGGTGTCAATATATGTTACGTAGACTTAGAAATTAGGAAAGTTGTGTTAGATGCAAGTTTAACTTTCTAATTGATAATTTATATATCTAGTACGGTTCTTTTGCCAGGACATGGCTTCGGATAGTGATGTCATTCCAGAGTCGAGTACCGACAGTAGCTTACAGATCTTGCCTGCCCCTCCAGCTGAACCAGAGGTAATCATCAACCTCGGGTCGGATGACGAGAAGGAGTCCATGGAGATAGAGGACGACGCAGAGCCACACGCCGTCGTAGAGGACGAGGGCGGTGACGACATTGAGGGCGCACCCATTGCCCCACCACCAGTCGCCCCTATCCACCCACACCCAGTCCCCGCTGTTAGGGATTTTCCAGTAGGATGTAGAAACCCTGCACCCCCAGTCCCAGCTTTGTCAGAGAGTGTAGAGTCCCCATATAACCCTCGTGCACCCATTGATCACCCTCCGGTCCACCACCCTGTCATCCAGGTTCCCCTTGCTAGGGCATTGGTGCCCCGAGTGAGAGGATACTTAGCCGGGTTCTTAGAGCCTCGACACCCCGTTAGTCGCACGGACCTCGAGGAGTCTGTTGCATCTGTTGTACCCACTCTTGTTGGCCCTGGTTCAATGTGGTATCCATCCCCATCACCCCGTGTCGTATTAGGGTTATCTGCCCCCACTGCCCAGCTTGCCCCTATACCCTCCGAGAGCATCTTTGGCACAGATGAGCCTGTTGAGCCTGCAGATCCCGTGCCACACCTTCGGAGCATAACGCTCCTGTCGCGCCTGAGCCATCGGCACGCGAAACGCCTAGCACAGGACATGTGGGTAATATCCTCGAGGGTAGCTCTGCTCGCAGCTCCGAGCTGATGAGAGCTGGCATGACTGCCTACGCTACCGCCAGACCGGACACTCCTACCATTGCAGCCTCTGTCCCAGAGTTTGTGGTCACCACACACCCCCTCATCGCTCCACTCGCTGAGCCTGTAGCACCGACCCCAGCACTTGAGGTTCCAGCCCTGACCATCGACCCCACACCTGCCCCCACTTTACCTATGATGCCACCAGTCCCCACCGTACCCAGGACACTACCATTTGCACCGTACACTCTCGGTGCGGGAGACCCGTATATGATGCCTTCCACTTTCACCCCTGGACCGACGAGTTTACCTCAGCCTATGTTCCCAGACATACCGGGTCCTTCACAGCCCTATGGGTTGTCCCTGCTACCTGGACATGCTCCGACCACCCTGAGCACACTAGAGAGTGATTTCCAGACCTTGGCAGATACGGTGCAGCGCACCGTGACACATATGGACTATCAGGCACGCGTTATGTGGGCTCGGATTATCGATGCCCGGGATGCGCTTGCCCATTGTGCTGAGGAGCTACTGAGTATGGATGCCAGGCGTGGCATCACCGGCGAGGCCCACTTTGCTCATCAACAGTCCCTTTATGACCGTATTGCGACCATCAGCATGGCCATCAGTGTTAACGCCCCTCAGTACCAGTACCCCCAGCCACCACCTCAGTAGACAGGGAGACAGTCATGGGTCATCACGGGATCATCACTATGGATATTTGGTAGTAGTTGTGTTGTAGCATATCACGGGCTGTAACACTCTTTTGCGTTTTACCCAGCCGTGATGGTTGTGCCGGCTTATGACATGACATTTTTGTTGTATTTCAAGGCGATGTATGAGGGATGTTATCCCCTATTTTAATGGCACCAGTCACTAGGAGTAACACTGGTAACGATGCACTACCCACGACCCCCGCTGAGTTGGAACAACTGCTTTCCGAACGAATTGCCCAAGCCATTGACGCACACGAGGCCACACGAACTGAAAGATCAGGAGCCCGCTCCGGGGATGAACGCCGTGAGCCTACACCCACTGGTAAGTAACTCATGATAAAATAAAATGTTGGGAAGTTGCCTCGACACTTCTAGCCCATAATAACTTATCACCATACTGTTGCAGACGCTGCTCGACGCGAGCGTGGATGCACGTTCAAGGCATTTATGACCTGCAAACCCCTAAACTTCGGTGGGACCGAAGGCTCCATTAGCCTGATCAAATGGTTTGAAAAGACCGAGGCGGTAATCCGCATCAGTGGTTGCACTCCTAGGCAATCCGTGATGTACTCCACCAATCTGCTGCTGGATCAAGCTTTGACTTGGTGGAATAGCCAGGTCCAATCACTGGGTGATGATGCAGCATACTCTTTGTCCTGGATGGAACTTAAGGAACTCATGATCTCTGAATACTGTCCCACTAGCGAGATCCAAAAACTGGAGACCGAGTTCTGGAATCATTCAATTATCGGAGCGGACGTTGCTGGTTACACGTCCAAATTCCATGACCTCTCCCGATTGGTTCCCCGGTTGGTCACGCCGGAGAATAAGAAGATTGAAAGGTACCTCTTTGGGTTGGCACCCCAGATACGCAGCATGGTCACCTCGTCAAAGCCCACGACCATGCGTGAGGCTATGGACCTTGCCCTGAGCCTCACAGAGGATGCCATCCGCATGGGCACTCTGGTAAGAAAAGTGTCGGAATTGAAGATTTCTGATGCCAAGAGTGTGGAGGGAAAGAACTTGGGTTCTACTTCTGATTCTGTTACTGCTGAACCGTCGAATCGCTTTAAGTCTGGGAAGAGGAAATGGAATGCGGGAAAGAAAGATGAGCCATCTGGGAATGTGAACAAGAAGGGAAAACCTTATGTTGCCACGGGTCGAGTGAATGATAGGAAGACGTGAAATCAGGGAAGGAGATATGATGGTACTTGCGGGAAGTGCCACCGGGTTGGGCACAGAACCGAAGATTGTAGGGCCGGAGCGCCCAAGACTGGAGGAGCGAGGCCATGCTTCGCATGTGGATCGCTTGATCACTGGAAGAGGGACTGCCCAAAGGCGAACAACCAGGCACGCGGACGGGCATTCGTGATCGGTGCTGGTGATGCACGCCAAGACCCTAAACTGGTCACCGGTATGTTCCTTCTTAACAACCATTATGCTTCTGTTTTATTTGATACTGGTGCCGATTTTAGCTTCATATCTGTTGGATTTAAACAAATGCTTGGGTTGAAAACTAGTAAGCTAGATACACCATATTCCATAGAGCTGGCAAATGGTAAAGCTGTAGAAACAAGTGAAGTGGCGAAGGAGTGTAAACTAAACCTTTGTGGACACGAGTTTAGTATTGATCTCTTACCAGTAGTATTGGGTAGTTTTGATGTAGTCGTTGGCATGGATTGGTTATCTACGCATCGCGCCATCGTTGTTTGTAATGATAAAATAATTCAAGTTCCTCTCACGAGCGGTGAAGTTCTTTCAGTGCAAGGGGAAAGGCGCGGAACGCCATTGGGGATTATTTCGAGCATGAAGGCCTGGGAGTGCTTGCGGAAGGGCTGTATTGCATTTTTGGCACATGCGATAGATAAGAAAGCTGGCGAGTGAAAACTTGAGGACATTCCTATTCTGAGAAACTTTCCTGATGTGTTCCCTGAAGATTTGCCGGGATTGCCACCCCCACGGCAAGTCGAATTTCGTATTGATCTTATTCCTGGAGCTGCTCTTGTAGCGCGATCGCCATACCGCTTAGCTCCATCTGAAATGCAGGAACTATCCAATCAATTGCAGGAATTATTGGATAAAGGTTTCATAAGACCGAGTTTCTCACCTTGGGGAGCTCCTGTCTTGTTCGTAAAGAAGAAGGATGGTACTTTTCGGATGTGCATCGATTATCGCGAGTTGAACAAATTAACCATTAAAAATCGTTATCCCTTTCCCAGGATCGATGATTTGTTTGATCAACTCCAAGGATCTAGCTTCTACTCCAAGATTGATCTACGATCCGGTTACCATCAACTTCGTATCCAAGAGGAGGATGTACCGAAGACTGCTTTTAGGACTCGTTACGGTCATTACGAGTTCTCGGTGATGCCGTTTGGTTTAGCCAATGCTCCCGCAGTTTTCATGGACTTGATGAATCGTGTATGCAAGCCTTACTTGGATAAGTTCGTAATTGTATTTATTGATGACATCTTGATCTATTCTCGCACCAAGGAAGATCATGAAAATCACCTTCGCTTGATATTGGAGATACTACGCAAGGAGAAACTATATGCCAAGTTCTCGAAATGTGACTTCTGGATTCGGGAGGTTCATTTCTTAGGCCACGTTGTGAATGAAAAAGGCATACATGTTGATCCCGCCAACATCGACGCAATCAAAAATTGGGAGGCGCCCAAAACTCCTACCGAAGTACGACAATTTCTTGGCCTTGCGGATTACTATAGAAGATTCATTGAGAATTTCTCTAAGATAGCACAGTCCTTGACTATGCTCACCCAAAAGGATAAAAAGCTTGAATGGACTGAAAAACAGGAGTCGACGTTCCAATTATTGAAGGATAAACTGTGTGGTGCTCCAATACTATCCCCACCCGAAGATACTGAAGACTTTGTGGTATATTGTGATGCTTCGCATCAAGGATTGGGTTGCGTTTTGATGCAACGGGAAAAGGTGATTGCATATGTTTCCAGACAATTGAAAATTCATGAGAAGAACTACACTACACACGATTTGGAATTGGGTGCAGTGGTGTTCGCTCTCAAGATTTGGAGGCATTATCTGTATGGCACTAAGTGCACGATCTTCACTGATCATAAGAGTTTGCAACACATCTTTGATCAGAAGGATTTGAATTTGCGACAACGGAGGTCGGTTGAACTGTTGAACGATTATGATTGTGAAATAAAATATCACCCCGGAAAGGTAAACGTTGTAGCGGATGCCTTAAGTCGCAAGGAACGGGTTAAGCCATTACGCGTTCGCTCTTTGGGTCTAACTATTCACACGAATCTAAGTGATCGAATTCGTGACGCCCAAATGAATACGCTTAAGCCCGAGAATATCATAAATGAAAGGCTACGAAAGATGGTCGACTCGTTGGAGCCTAAAACAGATCAAACTCTATATTTCATGAATAGAGTTTGGGTACCTTTATTTGGTGGCTTACGTGAGCTAGTATTGGCTGAAGCTCACAGGTCTCGATATTCTGTACACCCCGGTGCGGATAAGATGTATCACGATTTAAAAGAACATTATTGGTGGCCGAATTTCAAGAGAGTCATAGTGGCTCATGTTGCGCGTTGTCTAACCTGTTCAAAGGTTAAGGACGAACACCAAAGGCCGTCTGGTTTGCTCACACAACCAGAAATACTTGAATGGAAATGGGAACAAATTTCCATGGACTTCATTACCAAATTGCCCAAGACATCTAGCGGTCATGACACTATTTGGGTAATTGTTGATCGATTGACGAAATCTGCACACTTCCTTCCAATTCGCGAGACGGATAAATTGGAAAAATTTACTCGTCTGTATATCAAGGAAGTGGTGTCTAAACATGGTGTGCCTATCTCTATCATCTCCGATCGAGATAGTCGTTTCACCTCAAGGTTTTGGGAAAGTTTGAACGATGCCCTCGGTACTCGTCTAGACATGAGTACAGCATATCATCCTCAAACCGATGGTCAAAGTGAACGAACCATTCAAACTTTGGAGGATATGTTACGGGCATGCGCAATCTATTTCGGTGGTAATTGGGTCACGCACTTGCCACTAGTGGAATTCTCATACAATAATAGCTACCATACGAGTATTCAGGCTGCACCTTTTGAAGCTCTATACGGACGTAAGTGTAGATCTCCGTTATGTTGGGGTGAAATCGGAGAGAAACTACTTACCGGCCCCGAAATTATTCAAGAGACAACAGATAAAATCTTTTTGATAATGGAACGTCTCATAGCGGCCCGCGACCGACAGAAAAGTTATGCGGATATGAGGCGTAAGCCTTTGGAATTTCAAGTCGGAGACAGGGTCCTACTAAAGGTGTCACCTTGGAAACGTGTCGCACGTTTTGGAAAGCGTGGGAAGTTGAATCCTCGATATATTGGTCCTTTCGAGATTCTGGCAAGAGTAGGCCCTGTGGCTTACAAACTCAAGCTCCCGCAAGAGCTCAACGGGATACATGACACATTCCACGTGTCAAATTTGAAAAAGTGTCTATCGGACGAGACCCTTATTATCCCGGCCGACGAAATCCACATCGACGATAAGCTTCACTTTGTCGAAGAACAAATCGACGTGACTGACTGGAAGGTCCAAAAACTTAGACGCAGTAAGATCAGGTTGGTCAAAGTGCGTTGGAATGCCAAGCGTGGACCTGAGTTCACATGGGAAAGGTTGGACCAAATGAAACAGAAATACCCCGCCCTATTCGAGAAGACCCCTGTACCGGAGGACTCGAACTGAATTCCGAGAAGGAATTCTCTTAACGGGGGGAGAATGTGACAACCGGCAAAATTAAGGTAAATCCGTCCTAATTAAGTTATCGTAATTAACGTAATTAAGCGCAATATCGTGTTAATTATTTAACTGAGGCCTTAGAGAATAGTAAATTTCCCATAAGATGCATAGGAATGCTCACGTTTAATAATGAAGCATGATGGAATCATGCGCAAGTAAACTAATCAGGTATGGACGTTGGTGATTACCCGGTAAAAATTAAATACACAAAAAGGATACCGGACACCCAGGATATAAAATAAAGGGTATTTTCACAAAATATAATGTGTTTTGGAACTCCAAAAACATAAGTGAAAGCTTTACATACAAATCTCCCGGTAACAAATAAAGTGCGCGTATCGCACCCGATACGCGTATAACTCGTAATTTTACCCAATCGAAGCCCAACTAACTTATCAACACTTAAATTAGACTACATGAATAACAAATTATTATGATAAAAACATTTACTTTCAACCTTTTCAATAAACACATGATTTGCTAAGAGTTGCATCTCGAGAGTACTTTCAGAGTTGGAAACATATGTATGTACTTGATAAAAATATCAATGATAAAAGCATCTCAAAACTAATTAAATGCCCAATATTTACTTTAATTAAGTATTTAAAAATAATAGACTAAAGGTATTACGCGAAAACTAATGATAATATTCATAGTAATAAACTTCAAGTACAAATGTGATGACTTGAAATTAATTGCCATCTTACAAAATACTAATACTTTCTGCTAAAACCGCATACAGATGGTTCAAGTTTAAACATTCCCAAAAATTAAACTTTCTACTAAATTTTCATAGAACCTTTACTCCATAATTATATAATTTTTCATCCTAGATAATCTGCTTCGAGTTCTTTTGGCAGTAAATGAAAGGTCATCAACATTTAAAATATCGGCGGCTTCAATACTCCTTTTTACATTGGGCCTTGTACCCGAATCCTATAAAGCTTCATCGACAGAAGACTCGGTAGTAATAGAAAAAACATCCTAGACAAAAACAAAAAAAAACTACTGAACTATTAAAATGAAGAAAACAGATAGCTTAAAGAACTTGAAAAATGTATACTCACTTTTGACAACATTTAGAAAGCAACATCAGAAAATTCATCAAGCTTAGCACACTTGTATTCATCATCTTCCTGACTAACCTAAGAAGTGATCAAACCAAACCAAAAAAAAGTAACAGTCAACTTCAAAATCTTTTTTTACCAAAATTTAACAAAACAACCCAAAAGTAATTAAATACCTCTCCAGAATTATCATTTTCATAATCACTGCCCATAACCAACTCAACAATTATTGCAGGATCATCACATATCTTCTGAACAGTGTACACAGGGTAGTCATTTTTAAGATTGTATTATGAAACTTCAATCTTGAAAGCCAAAATCTTATCTAGCAGCCGAAATAATTCTTGGGGAAAGCCTTCAGTATCGTCAAGCTTCATCTGTCTTTCCATTATATCACTTGCAGATGAACCAACAATACTGGACACATCTCTATCAAACAACATGAACGACGCACTACCACTCTGATCCTGAACCCTGACTTGAACCTTAAACCTGAGATAAATAACTTACAATAAGTTAACTGTAATCTTATAAAACATTAAAAAATTGTAAATAAACATTTTATCTTACTTTTTTGACACGGATTTACATTCACACTCGCATTTAGGACAAACCAAAGCTGTAACAGGCAAGTCGAGAATGTTTTTAGAAACTTTTAGAAAAGTTTGTAAGTACTCTGATTTAGTTTGCACCTTTCTGAAACATTTCCTGCAAGCAACATAAAACCAACCAGACCCTTGTTGCACAAGTTTTATACTTGCAACCACAATACAACACATTGCATGCAATACAACAATATATTGATCATTATTTTCAATCAGATATAAAAAACAAATTAAATGTAACAAACAAATAAACAAATATGAAATCTATTAAAAAAATATTGAAACCGTTTCTATCTCGCTAAGCTCGTCAATATCTTTCTTTGGAGTTGAAACAACGAATTCTTGAGGCAATGAGTAAACAGAGTCAGAGGAACATAATGTTTGATAAGTAGAACCAGATTCTTGAGCTTGCTTCTTAAGAAGACTGAAAAATGGTAAAAAATTTAACAAAAAAAAAGTTATACATTTTCTGTATAAAATTGTTCTAAATATTGTACCTCCTCCTTAATTGGTTAACTTCATCAATTTCTGCATTCAGAAACAGTCGAGTTCCATACTTGTCGCTTTGTACGGTAATTTGTTCTATATATAAGAATATACATATACTTAGTGACTTTGTTTCACGTTAACAATTATTTAAAAATACGCAAAACTAACACAAACTTACCTTTCCAGTCCTTAACTTTAGCATGCTGTATAACAACCATCACATGCACATTAGCAGGGTTATTAGAAATGAGCTTCTTAAACAGTACTGCATAATCATTCCACATTGTACATTTTAAAATGGTACCTCTACATGCAAACAATAATTTTAAGATTGTAAATACATATAAAAAAAGGGAAACTCAACATTTCATATAATCATTTATTACATCTGTCACACCCTCAAATTCCCACATGCGGAGTTCTACCGCGAGGCGTGTGACACACCAGGATCCAAGTCAACGGTCACAATAAACGACGTCTAAATGTAAAAACATACGTAAACAAAAACCATGCATAAGATTAAAACCAACATCTGAAAGTGCGGAAGCATTTAATGTTTACAAAAGTCATGCGTAAATAAAAACATAAGTCTAAGAGTTTGACAATCCAAAACATGCATATATGACCCTAGACGCGAGTACGACTCCAGTGCGACTCCGTGCGCCTAGCTGACAGCTGCTACCTTAGCGACCTGAGAAAACATGCTAAAAGAGTCAACATATAATGCTGGTGAGTTCACAGGTTTTAATTAAACGTTTAAAACAATCCTTTGAGAAACCGTTACCGTTGCTGTTACTACTATGCTTATGAGAACGCTAGCTAGGCGTCGGGTAATATTACTACTACGGGTGAAACCATTGCTGACTATGCCGTTTCTGTGACCCTTAATTCCTATGGACTACCGTCATCACCGGTAGGCCTTGTGTGTTTAGAGACAATATGCACCCGCCCGGCCTCCAGCCGTCGAGTGGGGCTTGTCACATTTCCCCGCCATATTCCCATGTTAGTGGTTTCTAAGGGACTTTTTGATGAACCGTATAGTAATAAGATGAAAGCCATAGTATAACATGAAAATGAGTCATAAAAGAGTTTAAGCATGTTTCTCCCCCGAAAGCAAAAACCGTAAAACGTGGGGCCGTGAACTCACCTTAGGTTGTGTCTTCCGTTTATGAGTAAACCGTTTATGTGATATGATAGCCCCAACTAGTGGCGACCTATCATAAGATATATGTAAAGTTAGACTAATAACCCGTTGGGTTCATTAGTCCCTAATGTCCAGTCCATGACCATTATGTGTTTGAAAAACGTGTTTGACCGACAACCAGACTACGTGAGACAAGACTCGACATCCCATTGGTGACCCGACATTCCACGTGTTCATCTCACACGCCAACATATACAAATCATGCAACTTAGTACTTAACACGTGTTAAAGTTCAACGAGTCTAACACATAGATCAAATAACGCACAAATAAGTCCAAACACGTGTTACTATGTTACTAGGCATGTCACGGGGTTCCTAGCATGTTCCAAGGTGTCAAATCGGATTTCAAAATGCTAAATTACACTTACAGCAGCAGTACACGCGATTAGGAATTTAGCATGCAATTAGGAAAAGTCAACTGGTGATTGGGGATGGTCAACAGGCGATTGAGGTGGTAATCCCCTACCTTATCAGGCGATTAGGGGCCTAATCGCCCCTTAAGGTTCCTAATCGCCTACCATATCAGGCGATTAGGATTCCTAATCGCCTGCTACAGCTGCGCGACACATTTTCGCGCGTTTAACCCTCCAAATCAGATCCGAAACATGTGTAAACACCCAATATCAATCATAACACATTAACAAACATATTTCAAGCAAAACCCCTAAGTTATCATCATTCTAACAGTCCCGAATGCGAGCGTTTCTCAAAATAGTAAGCTTAACATGTAAACATCACATCAACATGCAAGAACTTACCCTAAATAGCAAATATCCAGATTTCATCACGTAACCACGTTGTCCGATAGTATCCTACTGCTCTGGCATCACCCTAAAGCAAACCCTAACATCATATGACTAACAAAACACCTCATAACATCCTTCATCATTCAAAATCATTCAAATGGGTCAAAATACCAAACATCAACAATACACAACCATGGACCTCCAAACTCCTAGGACATCATCATACTAACTCATAACAGCTATAAACACCTTAATAACACAAGAACAATCATGTTTCAATCATAAAAATCCTACCTTTAATCACATACAACACATATAACATGCATAAAGGTTTGGGTTTGTTTAAAAACGGTTTTTAATGGATTTTCAAAGACAAAAACATTTAGAAATCAGGTCTGGACTTTTAGGGAACAAAACATAATCATATAAAGGTTTGGGGATTAAGAACACACCTTGGATTTAGGAGAAAATGATGGGTAAAGCTTGGAAATGGTTGTTTTGATGTAAAAACGAGTTCCAGAGGGTGTTTGTGAGTTGGGATAGGTTATGGGACGGCTAGGGTTGCACAAATGGTGTTTTAGAGGTCAAGGGTGGTATTTATAGGCGTTTCTAGTTGTCAAGTGCACTATGGGCGATTGTGCAGCATTATCAGGCGATTAAGGCTGCTAATCGCTAGTAACTACTAGCGATTAGGCCCAATCGCCCTTAAGCCTCCCTAATCGCCCCCTAAGTCCCCCTAATCGCCCTCATGTAGGCGATTAGGGTTCCCTAATCGCTTACAGGGTCTGGGTTTGGGTATTTGGCGCGTTAAACCCCATTTTAACATATGTTAACACGTTTTCACATACCGACAAGTCACATAATGATTATAAACACATCATTCATGAAAACAAACACGTTCACACTCATTCACCAATTCATGGGACTCGAGACTTGTGTGTGTTAAAACCCCAATGATGCACGACTCGACTCGACTGACTCTGTCATGTGTAATGTATGCACGACTCGCTAAGGTAGACTTACTGAGTTTTCAAAAAGTTAATTACCGGAGTTTGCCGGGTGTCACAACATCACTAAATAACTTACAACTCCTTTAATTTAAGAGAATACTCTTCATTGCATTTACTAGACCACTTCATTAATTCTTACCATTTATTACACAAATGATTATATGTATTAAGTTTTGAAAACATTACAACAAACAAAATTTATAAAAAATACAAGTCAAAGCTTACTCCAAATCTTGAAGATTAAAGTTCATCCGTTGGGTTAATTTTGAACCTTTTCCAAACACATCCATATCACCATACCAAATAAGACTACCAGCAACATATGCAGCAAAAATACAAATTAAAACTATATCAAAAATCTATACAAATTAAATCATCAAAAACCTCAGTAACATAAAATATCAGAATAGACTAACCAACAGTCAATAGTTTATTTGCTTCTCCACTCAGAATATCTTTAAATGGAATGAACCTAAACCCATACTCAACACCTCCCCATCTGACATTATGCTTCACAGTAGTACAACGATAAAAAACGAGTTTAAAAACATGCGCAACAACAGTGTATGGGTCCTTGTTTTCACCAACACCAAATTTGGAGAGAACAACAACATCATCTTCATGAACTTTAGTGTCAAATTGTTGCACCAAATGACCTTTAATAGAAGCCTGAATCTTATCACCCTGGAATAATCATAAACAAAAGACAAACATCAAACACATCAACTTTTTCAAATTATAGATATAAGTATATAACATGAACGTAAGATAACAACATTAACCTAAAACAAAATATAAAAAAAACATAAACAATCAAATCCATGACCATACCTTCTTATCGATCAATATGAGCTCTATCTTGAAATTTTGTTTCCATTTTCATATAACACGTCCCTTCATACTCTACATATCTTTCCCGGGGTTCAGATCACAAATAAAACTGAGACTATTGTTGACAGCTTCCATTGATATGGTTTCAGTATATTTATTTACTTATACAAAGATGAGACAAGGGTTAGAAGACACTTTGTAGAAATTTAGAAGGGTTGTATTGTTATGTCCTTATAGGATATATTTATAAAGGAAATTTATTGCTATGTTTACCATTGCAACAAAACTAAGTACCACAACCCCTTATGTTAATTTAAAAATTCTCTCTTAAAAGTTCAAAACTTAAGGACTTAACACATACTTTTAAAAATCTATTATTATTTTATTATTATTATTCTATAGTTATAAATCATAATTTTTTTTCAAAAAAAAACTATAAACAACAAAATTTGTTTTACATCATATGTTGGCTTATAAAACAGATGTTGTGAAACAACTGTAATCCCATGTGCTAACCTTTCAAACTTGTAATCATTAAATTTGGACTTTTGGGCCTCTATTTTACCAGATACAGTATTTGATGGTACGAACAAAGTCTGAAGAAATTTAAAAACTGATTTTATATTGGGTTGTATTATTATTTTTTTATTTATTAATATTAATCGGGAGATCTATTATACAAATTAATCGGAAGATCTACTTAACCAACACAAGAAAATTGATCGAACACACAAACATTTATATATTTTACAAGTGATTTTATAATTTATTAATCGAAAGGTCTCTTTTAAAAGAACTGTTGATTCTCAGCAAATCTTTTCCAAACAACAGTCATCTAATACAACTACGGATATAATGAAAAAACTGTCATCTAATACAATTTTCACATAGAATTTACAATGTGCAATGTAAACAAATCAATTAATTAATAAAATAATAATAATAATAATAATAAAAAATAATAATAATAATAATATTTCACCCAAAACTCTAGTATTTGACACTCAAGCTTGTTAATGTTCAAAATCGTAAACACGCTTCCCTATCATAATTTAAAACTTTCCCTCTTAAAAATTCAAAACTTAGCGCTTATTAATTAAAGATGGTTTTAAAACATTTATTAATGTTATTTATTTATCAAAATGAAATGATGCTACATAAAAATTCTTTAGAAAATAACAAACTGATTTTGATCACGATTTATATAACGTAGTTTCTCAACTTGAATATTATTGATCAATGGAACAAGGTATATAAAATGATACAATGTTATATCTCTTATAAAATCAATTAATACTTAATAATAATAACAAAAACAATATTTTCTCTCAAAACTCTTATTATTTGCAACTCAGCCCGGTTAATCTTCAAATCCGTAAACCCGCTTCCCTATGATAATTTAAAACTTTCCCTCTAAAAAAATTCAAAAGTTAGGGCTTATTTGTATTATTAATCCAAAGATCTGTTTTACAACATCTGATGACATGTAAACAGATGTTCTCAATACAGTTGTCATCCAATACAACTTCAGATTTAATGAAGAAACTGTCATCCAAAAAAGAATTTCACTTAGAATTTGCAATATGCACGTAAATGAATTAACTAATTAACAATAATAACAATAACAATATTTGTTCTCAATATACTCTTGTTATTTACAACTCAACTCAGTTAATGTTCAAATTGGTAAACACGCTTCCCTATTATTTCCAACTCTTATTATTTATAACTCAACCAGCTTATTCATTTATCAAAATGAACCGGGTTTTTATAAGATAGTTTCTCAACTTCTTATTATTGATCAATGGAACCAAGTATATAATGTTAAAATGTTAAATCTTATATAAATCAATTAATAATTAATAATAATAACAATATTTGCTCTCAAAACTCTTATTATTTGCAACTAAACTCGGTTAATGTTCAAATTTCTAAACACGCTTTACTATGATAATTTAAAATTTTCCCTCTTAAAAATTCAAAACTTAGGGCTTATTTATTAATGATGGTTTTCAAACATTTATTAATATTATTTCTTTATCAAAATGAAATGATGCTACATACATATGGTGTCTTTAGAAAATAATAAACTGATTTTGAAAACGGTTCTTATAAAATAGGTTCTCATTTTGAATATTATTGATCAATACAACCAACAATATATATTGATACAATGTTATATCTTATATAAATGAATTAATTAATAATAACAAGAATAATAATATTTGCTCTCAAAACTCTTATTATTTGCAATTTGCAACTCAACACTGTTAATGTTCAAAATCGTAAACACGCTTCCCTATGATAATTTAAAACATTCCGTCTAAAAAATTCAAAAGTTAGGACTTATTGATCAAAAATGGTTTCTAAATAATTATTATTATTATTTATTTAACAACTCAACCCGGTTAATGTTCAAATTCGTAAACACGCTTCCCAATGATAATTTAAAACTTTCCCTCTTAAAAATTCAAAACTTAGGGCTTATTTATTAAAGATGGTTTTCAAAAATTTATTAATATTATTTCTTTATCAAAATGAAATGATGCTACATACAAAATCTTTAGAAAATAATAAACTGATTTTGAACAGGGTTCTTATAAAATTGGTTCACATTTTGAATATGTAGAGGATCGGTTTTAACAAAAACGACTAGATGATCATACAAGTGAAACAATCTAGGTGCGGAAACCCTAGATCGTATGCTATATGATATAGATCAAATCAAAAACACAATCGAATCCTTTTAATAAACATTTCATTCATAAACATTGATGATTAAACTTTTACAATTGTGTTTACAATGTAATAAACCAGTTTAGGAACTTTCCAAAACTCAGAGAGAACACACACACAATGCTCTAAACAAAATGACCAAAAACTACCAACATAATAAAACTTAGACTTTATATACTACTGCACATTTGTGATACCCCGCAAATTCAGGTTCCTAATTTAACTAGACTCTATTTACTTGCACTAAGATTCCTTACATTCTACTTAGCTAAGGTTAACTAGATAGGTCACACGTGCACACACGAAATGTATACGTACCTATGGATTATAATTTAATGAATGTATGATAACCAATGATTCACAAAATACTTGTTAATGTCATCACCAAGGAACATGGAACATAACTAACTCTTACCTTGTAACACTGGATGATATTCCTATATCAAAGGCGTACTAGGGACTATCTAATGGACACCATGAGCAATTGCAACACTACTAACTTATGTTAAGACCGATTTACTAGCAAAATATGATAAGATTTGATGTATTCATCATAGAACTACACAAAACATAACCGTATGCATATGTACATACATGTAAGGCATATATATATATATATCATGAGATGACTAGATAAACTAACGTAGCTACACGTTGATACATCACTATCACTATGTCAATCTAGAATCCTTGGAACTATCAATCTCTAGTAAGAATGTTCTAGGATAAGTCACAATCAAGTCCACACATCCATGACTAGATTTCGGCTCCCAAGCAAGGAAACAAGATGGTGATTGATCATTAGCATCACAACCCTACATACTAGTAATCGGCTAGAGTGTTAAGGTAGCACACTTGCACAAAAGACAAGGAGTAACAACCTATAACACCATGAACCATCACTATCAACTAGAAGCTTAAGTTTTGTCTTTTCCTATCCCTATATTGTGGCCATAGATCCCTAGCACCCAAGAAGCTTCCAAACATCACCATCACCTAGGTATTTTGTCACCACCTTCTTGTCTTGTAACTAATCGGACTCATGATAGTTGGCAAGTGTCACCAATATAGTAATAAGACAAGCCTTCCATACACATTCCACTAGTCTAATCATTGCCTCTTGGAGTTTCTTACAACTTTTTGTCTAGGAACAAGGGGAATGCATGACACCTACTTACATGGAAGTGAAAGCAGGACAAAAATGATGTGCCATTCCCAAGGTAGAAGATATACCCTCTTTGTGACTACCTATGATCAGCCGAAATCAATGAAAGGGACAAGAGAGTTCATTGAGTTGTCAAAATTAACATTCTTTTGGTTATCCTATGCCTTGATCGATTTCCAAGCTAGAGGATCCATCACCACCTTTGTTTTGTCCACTTCCTACCCAATTCACTATAAAAGGAGGTTAGGATCATTCATCATTCTTCGCAACAACATTATTCTTTCACTCTCAAAACTTTCGGGTCTTGATCACCCATAGCCGAAGCTTTGCAAGCTCGGGGAAGAGCCTTGGAAGCTATCCATCTTTCGATCACTCTTGTTGAGGTATCCATGCTCTTAAACTATGATCTAGCCTAGTCTAACCTACCCTAATCGACTCTAGATTTATCTAAATGCACAAACAACACACACATTGCCCTAGTTTTTGTTTGATCTCGTTCATTAGTGAACATATTGATTTAACACTACATCAATCGGCCTTGTTACGTCTTTAGGAGGCCAAAAACTATGTTTTATATTCCAAGATCACATAGATCACCACATGTAGCAATCGGTTTTTGTAATACCTAAGATCACGATAGGTTTAAGGATCTACATGAGGTTCTTACAATCGACTACCATCTAATAACATGTGTCAACAAGGTTAGAACATGTGTTAATCTTAACACAGGTATGTTAATGTCCTAAAACACATGTTAAGATAACTAGCTTTATCACAAGTACCAAACCAAGGTTCACGTAACCCAATAACTAGATCCACGAGTGTTGGATAGGCAAGTTGTATGATAAACTTATGATTGACCATGGTTTAAAATGAATCATAGGGCAAGTAGCCAAGTACTCTCCAGGCAATAGTAGCTACGTGATTCGGCTTCACTAGATCACAAGTATCTTTACCAGGTGAGTTTCACTACTCTTTTCTCAAAAGCATACGTCTCGGATGAGACAATTTTCTAAACTATTTCATAGTCCGGTTTGGGACTACTTTACACATCCCGGGTTTGGGGTGCAAAGATACACTGGGTGAATCTGCTTTCACTAATTCATGCTTATGTCCTTGATGAACTAAACCACATCTATCATTGAAGTCCTTCTAAATACCGAATGAGTTGCCGGATGGCAAGTGGGTTACTAGCTGATAGCGCTATTAGGTCTTACAAACCTCACATCATGTTGGGAGCATGGGTGTGAACTATAACTTAACAATTATCATTGTTTGCTAGACAATGATGCAAGGCACTACCCCTATGCGGGAACTCGTACATTAGCAGTTCGGTATTACCGGTGTTAGTTATCATGAGTGGGCTAGCTACCCCTGGCATGTGAATTAGCTGATTACTCATTTTACGTGGTCTGGGAGACTTACGCGATTACTTAAACTTGTGAACTCACCAAGTTTGTGTTGACACACGATTATTATACCTTTTTGCAGGACATTAGTTCGGAGCACGAGTAGGGCATGCATCATGTAGCATTATTGGGATATGGTCACTTGAAACTATTTTAGTATGTTTAATTATCTACTAAGATTATGGACGCATTCTTATGCTTAGACTATTTGTTTAAACGATTTACTTTGAATTCGCTTCCGCAACTATTTGTATGTTTTGACTATCTATAAAATTTACTTTTGTAATAACGAACTAAATGGTTTGGGGCATTTAGAGTCGTTCATATGACTTATGGCTATGGGATCCTGGCACGTCACACGCCTCGCGGTGTAGTCCCCGATGTGGAAAGTGAGGGTGTGACAACATTCGACCCATTGACTAGGTCGAATGTGAGCTTCGACCTTCTTCATACCCCGAACCAAACTATATTATCTACAAAGCTTCCTTTGACCACTTCAATCTTCCTTCGACCTTCTAAAATCCTTCCTTCGACCTCACGATCTATCATAAAACCACCAAAACGCTAGAATGACAATCCAAAAGCAATAAGTCACATTCCGTACACTTAGAAACTCCCCCTTGACTATTGCTTGGATTGTAGACGTTCTTGATCCATTGCTTTGTTCGTCAGTTTGATCCGGAGAATCTTTTTGTGTTGTTTGCTCATCTCCGGTTCTAGCTTACGTTTCATTGAACTTTTCTTCAACTCATTCACTTTTACATATCTTCCGAGTTTCTTCTCAAAGTCACACCCCGCGTTGACATCCCAGGCAAAACAAAAACAAACAACTCTATGATATTTCATCGTTTGCCCTCTATCCTTCTCTTCACAGTAAATCGGATTGTAATAAAGCATGATGAGGTCTTCATATGAGAAGTTTATGAGCCACATAGGGTCAAAGATGTGTATCTTCTTGAACTCTTCTCTTTTGTCCTTCAACAAGATGATAGCTTCTGCCGTTCTCCAATCATAGTACCATATCACAAACTCTTTGGTTTCTGGTTGGAGTCATTCTCAAACACTTCATCAATAAACTTCTTACTCTTCTTCTCAGCAAGTTTCTCAGCTTCAGTAAGATTTTCTTCATTAATTTCAGGTATAACCACATTCTCTTTTCTCTTTAAAGTACTTAGGATATTCTTCATGAGTAATATACTCAATCTCAATCTCCTCAAACTCTGGAGTTTCTTTATCATCATAATGTGTACCTGCATCTTTCTCTGGAATATTTGGAATCTCTTTTTCATTCATGATATCTTCTAGCGACTTCCCGATCTGCTTTGCCAATCCTTCCAATATCTGTTTAGATACTTCAGTAGATACTTCACCATCCTCTAAATGAAGATCATTGTATTCCAGCTCAAACTTCATATCATCAGACTTAAAAATCTCTGGAAACTTTCCAGACAACTCAATAGTCCAAACTTTTTGCTTCAACATTTGACGATATAAGTTTTTATCATCATTTGACAAAGATCTAATCTTTTCCGTCCAGAAAATGCTATCATCATCATCAAAGTTTTCACCAGGTGTTTTCTTGGAACTTGATTCACCTGTATCACCTTTATCTGTTTCTCTCTTCTCATAGCTATACTTTCCAGCATCTTGATCATCATCATCTTCATCAGAACTCTCATCATCATCACCTTTATCATCTTTCTTACTGCCACTTTTATCACCAGCATCATCATCATCTGAAGAGTTATCATCAAATTCATCATTTTCACCTTCCTCATCATCAAATATCTCATAGTCAACTTTCTGTTCATCATCCTCCTTATCCTCTTCCTCTGTACCTTTCAGCTGAGGAGCTTTAGAATACAAATCATCAAGTAACTTCTTCATTTCTTTGTTGTTAGCTTTGATCTTCATATTTTCAAGCTGTAAGTACTTGATTCTTCTTGTATTTCTTTTACCAAGAGCTAATAACATCTTGTTTTCTTCCTGGAGCTCATTCAACTTCGTTTCTAACTCATCTTGATTAACCTTAGAGGATAGAACAATCTGCAACATTGTCTGTTCATCCTTTTTTATCTTGTTTATCTCTTCTTGTTGCCTGTTGAAGGCTTTCATAACATTTGCTATCTGACGAGTTACTGCTTCCATCACTTCACTAGAAACAGCAACCTATGGTGTTGATGATTCAGCAATTGGTGTTGTAACAGGTTTTCTCTTCTTTTGGAACTGTTTAACACGTTTTCCAAAGTACTAGAAAAATCTCCAGGAGCTAGATTCACAGTAGTTTCCTGAACAACTTTCTTTTTCTTCTTTGCCACAGGTGTTGTAGCACTAGAACTTCCAATCACTGGAACTTTCTTTCCAGCAACTAATAACTCAACTTCCATGTCTCTCTTTTTCTTTGGATTCTCTCTCTTTGCCATAGTCTTAAACTTGGTTTTGTTTATCTTTTCACCTGCTACAGTAGATCCACCAAAATCAAGATTATCAATAGTAAGATTCAACTCTTCTTTATCTACACCTGGAGGACTTTGCTCCTGATCTTCAATCGCTTTGTTCAAACTATCAATCTCACCAATCATAGTGGCCTTGCATTTAGTTCTCTTGACAGTTTCATTTCTAGAATCCCATTCTTCATCATCTTGAGTCTCCTCTGAATCAATAGACTCTTCATCAACCAACATTGTTTTTGTTTTTCCTTTCTTCTTAACAACTTTCTGTTTCTTGGGTTCAGCTTCAACAACTTTTGCTTTTCCTTTACCAGACTTAGCACCTTTATTGATCACATGACACTTTCTTTTAGTGTCTGGGTCAACAGGGAATAAAGGATTATCAATATCAGAATTACTATCATCATTCCTTGCTTTGTTTTCACATGGATCCTTATAATTTGGATTAATCAAATGTCCAAACAAGTTCTTAAACAGAGGCCTTTGATCTTCAGGAACACCTTTGTAACCTTTCATTCTGCTCAAAGTACTGAGATTCATATGGCTTTGATACACAATCTGCTTTAGATCTTTCTTCAAATCAGGATACTTGTTATCAAATACCATTTGTAGGAATCTTGGATACATAAGAAACTTATCAGTCTTCAAACCTTTCAGCACTTCCGCCATGTGCTCAAATATCATCCCAGATACATTGAATGGCTTGTTCAAGATTAAAGCAACAACCATTGAACTCAAACTCTTCCTCAGCACATCATAACCACCTCTAACTGGTCCAAATACATGCAAAATCACATGTAACAAGTACTTGAATTGTGGACACACTTTCTTATGAAGTAATCCATTAGTAATCGGGGCATTATACCTCATTCTGAGGAAGTACTTTCTTTGCTCTATCCAAGATAGTTCAGTAGGATCTGTAGGAGAATCTCTCAATTGCAAAGCTTCCCGAATATCATCTTCTGTGACTAACACAATATTTCCCTGAATATAGCTTTGAATTGCTGATTTCCCATCCCAGAAACTAATCACAACTTTCTCCCAAAAGTTAATGTCACACCTCGCCAAGGCGGAAACGCAGGATGTAACGACCGAAATGTTTTCAAGCACAAGTTGAAGCAATCACAAGAATTTATTTCAACATAGTACCACCGTGTAAGATGGGCATTGTCATTAATTATTTAAAAACGCCACCATGGCGGTAACAAAAGAGAATACGTGTCTATTACTCTCATGACTAAATAAAAATAGGACAATAAGATGAAACCATCGTAGTGGTACCACACAGTGCTTGCTCGAACCTCTCCCTTAAATCCCTGTGGCCTTCCATCTAGTTACCTGAAACACATGCATAACGAGTTTTGTCAACAATAATGTTGGTGAGTTCATGGGTTTTGTTTGTGATGAGCAAAACCAACGTGTAATTCGTGTAATGACCAATCATATGCTAGCTAGGCAAATGATAACTGTGCGAACCATGAGTCTTGTAACCAAACCTCTTGACTATTGTGCCTCGCGCATTGTATACTAAAATACAACGTATGCATTGTAGAATACTAACACTCTTTTGTATGTGGCGGGTTAGATCGACTAACCAAGAGTGGGGGTGTCAACCCAATAGATCTATTATAGTGTTCCATGGCTGGATGTTTAGATAATGGTTACAGTAAACGACGTACGAGGACTAGTGAGCTCATGAATCAAAATGGCTCATGTTCCACATGGCAGTCATGATAGGATGTACACACACTTGAAAATGACACAAGTATTGATGCATGTATTTCCCCCAAAATGAAAAGTAGTAAAATGGGGCCATGAAAACTCACCTGATGATGATGTAAGTGGTCTAGTGGCTGGTAGATGGTCACCGTCCTGACAAATGATACCCTATGATCATTATGGATATGGTAAGTCATCCGGAGGTCGTTTATCATACAATTTGTTCACCCGACACTTGTGGATTGTTGTGTTTAGTGTGGTTTTAGTGTATGTGCCATTTGTTATGGTTCTAACAAACATATAGTTCCAAAACTTTGTTGTTTTGTAAGGTAGTATACTTTGTAAACTAAAATGGGCCCCATATGTTGTTATGGGCCATATGTTAGCATCAATTTACCATGTGTGGTTGGCTTTTGAGAAAAACACTACTTATCACATGTTTATTTCCTTCCTTACAACCATTTGTAAGATAACACATGTTGAATCCTTGCAAGTTCATTATAGAGTTAACACATGTTTTCGGCATAACTAAACTTATGTTAAATGATCATGGCCGAATCAAATGCACTTAATGGAGCTTGAATTCGACGGTTTTGTGGTTCATTAGTGATTGATACAAGCATTTGCTAAGTCTAAGCTGTGGGCTTACATATGTTCTAGTGACTTAGGCCGATTGATTACCATCTAAATGCAACATCATAGTAATGTGATGACATAACAATTCTATTCACATGAGTATGCATTCTCTAGGTGTGTTTTAGGTCGATCTAAGATCAATGATTCCTTAAGGCCGATAGGTGTGATCAATGTGCTTGGGTATCCGGTTCACAAAGGGGTTCATGTATCTAATAGGGTGGGTTAGGACATACCTTGAGTGTTTATGAGTGCTAGTGATCCTTAGACTTAGAGAGCTTCCTATGCCAATCCTTGAGCCGATTGATTGAAGCTTCCAACCCTTGTGTTTTTTAACTTTGGCCGTGAGATTTAGAGTGAGAGAGAAATGTGATTTGGTGCAAGGAATGAACTGAATGGTGAGGCCTTATATACTAGTTTGAATGGCAAGCCATTCTCTATGGATTGGAGTTTATGTTTAAAGGTTTTTACTAGTTTAGTGTAAAGTTTGAGGTGTTCTTGTCCCTTGCTAGCCGATTGGGTGTCAAAGAAAAGAAGGGGAAATCCTAGCTTGTATGGGAGTGTGTAGAGGGTGAGTTGACCTTCCATTTTGGTGTATGTTTGTCTAAGAGTGAGAAATATAGGATGGGATTGGTGCTTGGGTGTTCTCGGGCGCCATACATAGGGAAAAGACAGAGTATTTTTGGTAGCTAATCAAGCTTTGGTCTTAGTGAATTCCCTAGGTTAGGACTAATCTAGTATAAGGCATGCTTAGGGGGTGTTGGCCGATTTGTGCACACGGGCTAGTAGTTTCGGAAAGTTGACATTGGGAAGGGCTTGTCTATCTTTTGTATTTCTTACCATAATGGTGCAATTTCATACCTCATCACCCTTCTAGAGCCATGACATCATGTATAATGGATGAGTTGGATTCGATTCATGTGCTGTTTCTTACGTAGATTCGGCTAAGGGTAGGTCTAGGGTGTTAGTATGCATAGTGACATTTCCTAGTTCCAAGGTTGTTCCCATGTGTCCTATAGTGTAGCCGCAAATCTAAGTAGGGTAGGAATGTTTGTTCGACACTAAATGTGGAATGGTTTAGAGCCTTGGGTGGTGTCATGAACTTGTGTTTAACTAATTGGATATAAACTTAGGGTGATGGTGACTTCTCTTGTCTTAGGGATCGGCTAGGATGGGTTATAAACCTTAGGTTCACATAGCATAGTGTTAGATTGATGAGATGTTTCCTTGGGATGATGGATTGGCCGAAATCATGGTATATCGCCTATCCAACTTACTAGATTCTAATCCTAGAGATTTCTTAAAGTCGGTGGATACAAAACTAAAATCTGCGCCTGAGTCAAAAAGTACCGAAGCGAATTGGTTGTTAAGGAGAATGGTACCCGTGTCTACGTTAGGATCACCGCGTGCTTTGTTGGCTCCTAACACGAACGCTCTGCCGCGGGCCTGTTCCTTGACTTTGGGACAATACTTTCAGAAATGCCCAGTTGCACCACATTCAAAGCACTCGTTCTTGGCAGGAGGAATGTTTGTGGCTTTGGCCTTAATGTTGGCGGTTGAGTGACCACGACGATTACAGTTCTTGCATAAGATACTGTCACAGGTGCCTATGTGATGGTAATTGCACTTACTACAGTGAGGATGGGGCCCATTGTACTGGCGCTTGGGTTCCTCAACTACTGTAGCAGCAAAAACTTTCACGGCATCTTGTGGCTTGTGAGAAGAGTTTCTGCCTTTCCGGTGGTCGGAACGTTTGCGCTTGTTCCTAGAATTCTCAGTGGCAACTGAAACCTTCTGGTTCAAAGAAACCATGCGAACAGCGTCGTCGGTCAAATTCTGAGCTAGCGTAACAGCAGCCTGGATAGTGGATGGCGCCGATGCGGTAACCATACTGTGAATCTTGGGTGACAGACCCCAGATATACCTCTCGACTCTCTTGTACTCGGGCGTGACCATGTGTGGGACTAGTAGAGAGAGTTCATGAAAACGAGTGGTATATGCAGTTACGTTAGCATCCACCATGGTAAGATTCCAGAACTCGGCTTCCAGCTTTTGGATTTCACTCCTAGGATAGTACTTTTCCATGAGCATTGCTTTGAGATCGGCCCAAGAGAGATTGTATGCCGCTTCTCTGCCCAAGGTTTGTACCTGTAGATTCCACCAAGTAAGGGCTTCATCCTGAAAAGTACAAGTGGAGTACTTCACCTTTTGATCCTCGGAGCAACCGCTGATATCGAGGACTGATTCGGTCTTCTCTATCCATTGGACAATTCCTACAGCACCCTCATTACCACGAAAGGTCCATGGTTTGCATGCCATGAAGGTTTTGTATGAACAACCATGGATAAAGTTCTCGGATTCGTGATCTATTTCACTTCCTCTAAGACGGCCAGTACCTCCCGAACCTCCACTAGAGTCTACCCGAGCTGCATCCTGTTGAGCAATTGCTGCAGCAATCACTCAGGCTAACTCAGCGGGTGTGGTCGGTAGGGGTTCTCCTGTGGTTGTTCGTGCTGACTGTCGGGTAGGTATAGCTAAAAAGAGAACACAATAAACATAAGAGATGCATAGTCACATATAATTATATATCAACCAACACAAGCATACATAAGTCAGGTTAGATTAATATAACAACACATCATAACTCCATACATAACTTCCAAAAAGTAGTTAAGTTTTAGCACGAAATGGGCGGTCGAACCGCAAATAGTTTTTGAATATAATGTCACAACACAAAACATCACAAGTCAACATAAGTCATCATAACACAATCATAACATCATAAACTACTAAGAAGGGGGTGGGAAAGCAGCAGCTAAAGAAACATTCGCCTCCCTCATACGTCGATCTGACTCCGCCGCCCTACGCTCCAACACCTCTAGTCGTCTCCCAATCTCAGCTCGCTTCATCACTGCAGTCAGTCTCCCTTGCTCGGCTTCGGCCCACTGGCACTCAAGCTGAGCGTTGTAGGATATGAGAGTACTACGCTCGGTGCGAAGGGGTCTCCCTGATGAGCATCATGGGATATATACCTGATGGTGTCATGAACGATGTGTCCTCCTGATCATCTGGTTCCATCTGTATCTGTTGGAATCCTGAGGATGCATCCATGAATGTCAGCATCTCGTGGCCTGCTGTAGCATCCACCATTGAATCTATGTGTGGTAATGGGAATGGATCCTTAGGACAGGCCTTGTTAAGGTCTGTATAGTCCACACACACTCTCCATTTCCCATTTTTCTTTTGAACTACCACAACATTCGCCAGCCATCTTGGGAATTTTACTTCCCTTATCATCTTAGACTTCAGCAGCCTGTCTACTTCTTCTTGTATGATGATATTTCTTTCTGGAGCAAACTTCCTTCTTTTTTGCTGAATGGGCTTGAAACTCTTATCAATCCCAAGTTTGTGAGTAATGACATATTTAGAGATGCCAGTCATATCTTCATGCTTCCACGCAAAAGTAGACAACCTGCATTTAAGAAAAGAGATTAGTGATTGTTCAATATCATGCGGGATATTCTTACCGATTTGCACAGTGATATCCTTGTTGTTGTCGTCAAGGCAGACGGATTTTACATCCTGTTCAGGATGTGCTTTAACATCCTGAGGATGGCACTGTGCATCCTGCAGTAATTGCTATGCTTGACGTGATGAGGCCTTCATTGATGTCGTATAGCAATCCTTAGCTTCTTGTTTATCGTTGTTGACCTTCACAACTCCCCAAGGTCTGGGTAGTTTCACACATTGATGATATGTTGAAGGAACTGCCTTCATGTAATGTATCCAGGGACTCCCCAGGATGACATTGTAGCAGGATAGTGAATCTATCACATAGAATCCCTGGATAGAGTTCACTCCTTCTACATATACTGGTAGCTTGATGTCACCCACTGTGCTCTTAGTTTCTCCATTGAAGCCCACCAAAACTGATGACGTGGAAACTATTTCCGATTCCGGGATGTTCATCCTCTTAAGGGCCTCAAGCTGGATGATATTTACTGAACTTCCTCCATCTACGAGAATCATGCGAACAAAGTGGTTAGCAATATATAAAGTAATAACCAAACCGTCCTGATGAGGATCAAGGATGTTTTCTCTGTCTTCTTCCTCCAAGCTGATCACTTTTGAGGTTGTCAGGATGGTCGTCTTTGTTGGTCTTTCTCCTTTTTCAGACTTTGTTTCCCTCGCATGTCTTTTAGCAGCTGAGTATGAGGTTCCACAAATGTCTGACCCTCCTGAAATGAAGTTGATAATGCCAGCATCCTTAGGTGGGGATGCTGCTCTTTCTGGGATGTTTGTGCCATCCTGAGCCCTTGACTTCTTTTTGCCCAGGAGATCCTTGAGATGACCTTTGCTCAAGAGATATGCTATCTCCTTTCTTAATGCAATGCAATCTTCAGTGGTATGGCCGAAATCTTCATGAAAGTCACACCATTTGGACTTGTCTTCCCATCCTGTCTTGTTGTCCTTCTTCGGCCATCTTGCTTTGTCCTCTAGATCCTTCATGGCATACAACAATCCTGTTACATCCATAGAAAAATAATAGTCTAATAACTTAGGGCAGTCATCCTCATCGTCATCCTATACCACATTGACCTTCTTATTGTCAGGCCTAGCATATGGTTTATGCTTGTATGGTTCGTATGTGGGAGTGGACTTTCGATTGGGATGGTTATATTTTGAGGATGATTCTATCCTCTCTTGTATCTTTTTATAATCCTCAAGTCGGATGAATCTTAAGGCTCTATTCCTGACTTCATCCAAGTTCCTTCATGGATTCATCACCAATTCTTGGTAGAATTGTGAATCTTTCTGCAGTCCCATCTTGAAAGCCTGAACTGCTGTTGTGACATCCAGGTTCGGGATGTCAAGTGCTTCCTTTCCAAACCTAGTAATGAACTCTCTTAGTGATTCCCCCTATGGTTGAGTCACCCTATACTCGTCCAATACTCCCATTTATATAGTACATGAGAATAACTAATGAATCCCGTGAGATCTGCTAAGTAGTTAAAGTCTTCAATGTTGTGTGACAGCTGCTCCAGGTGAACATTGGAGGTCTTCAACAGAAACTAGTCGTTGGTTAACAGTTTCTCCTTGGCTAGTCAATGATCCAGCTGTTTCCTTGTTTATCGCCAATATTAAATGTGTATCGGTTACAAGTTTGACTCCATCTTCAATCATAGAGCATGAGTAACACACCTATCTTTGACTTCTTCATTTGAGGGTTATAATATAGACGTTGCTGAATCAATAAAGTCCATATTATAACTTAGTTGTACCTGCAATCATATAAGAAAGCTAATTCGTTAGTTCATTCTCAGGATGTGCAGATGCTGAATTACAGTTATATCATGAAGTCAGCAGAGTCCTTCAGCATCCTGTGGATGGTACTTTAGGGATGTAGGGTAAAATTATCCTGAGGATTTTCACGCACAACAACTTCCCTGAAGATGAGGATCAAAGGGAAAGAAATGGCAATCACACCGGAAACCCTGGGAAACAGACTAGGTCTTGATGATGCTGGCCTGATCAAATTCCCATTGGAACAATCCAATCAACCATAACTGAGTGTGGTTACCAAGGTACTTTATCACATGCTACCATTTACAAAAAAAAAAAAATTGATGCAAAATATAAACTTTTGTTTCACTATATTATCATGTGCTTAAGTCCAAAAACACGATCGTCTGATCAAATGCACTCAACTTTACAACCAATTTTTCATTCCATTGTAAATGAAACAAAATATAGAGCATCTTCATACTTTTTCAATGAGTTGGTGTTGCATCACCAGAATGAGAAATAGAAATTTTTGTTGTATCCAAGGTTCATCATGCAATTTATTATCAAAGAACTTGGAGAAGAGGTGCTTGTTGGTAAAACATCAATTTAAAACCCTTAAACGTCACAAGCATACTCTAGGCATAACAAACCGAAACTTCTGCCTGAGGATGACCAAGGGGAACATGCCACAGTCCCTAAGGAACCAACATCCTCAAAACCCATTCCTAAAAAGCATGAACAAACCAAACAACAAAAATCCAAATCCACCAACCCAAAAAGAAAAGCAATTCAGTAAGACGAGATACCTGAAGCTGCTGATGTGCAATTTGCACCTTTGAAAGATGTGACTGAAGCTTCCTCTCAGTCTCATCCATCTCAAACAACCCCCAGAGCAACTATATCCATTCAGTTTGCTAGAAAGAAAATTAAAAAGACAATAACTACTGACCATTCTTTTAAAACAACTGAACAAAACCCAACTATTGATCCCATTACTGCTGAACAAGAAACATCTCTAGCAGTTGAGATAGCTAATATTCTCTCTGAGCTGAAAGAACACAATCCATCTGAAAATGTCAATCCCCAATCACCACATAAAACAGGGGATCAAACACACAGATATGGACATTGATGAGAATGTTATCAGCTCTAACTAAAGAGATGAGGAGGAACCAAGGTCTCTAAGCCCAAACTTAGTTACCTCATGTACATTTGAGGCTGCTACTACTCCAATAACATCGAGTGATGGATTTGAATATAGTAGTACCATAGCTAAGACCTCAAATGTGGCAACTACTGATGAAGGCCATGTGCCTGAAGTAGGAAAATCTCAGTATCAAGAAAAAGAGGTTCATGAGACAACTAGGTTGTGTAACACCCTAAACCAATATACAGAAAACTCGCAGCGGAAAAATACCAACCGAAAAATTCTTTTCTTAAAACAACCTTGAATGTTTAGAAAACCGGTTCTACTAAGTATTTTTGGTGTTACATCTTAAAATATTTCTTAATACATTCAACGTGACTCGTCTCTATTTGGTTATGTAACCGTGACCGCGTACAATCCGCCTCCTCGCTCGATCTCCATCCTTTCCTTACTTCATTAGGTAAACGAGACAACCTGCATTCATCACATAACCAATTCGTTAGTTCAATAGGTGACCTCATGTAATTTACTCACGACACGGACGTAACATCCCACAATACTCTGTGATCCTGTCTAAAAGTCTTCTTTCAAGTTTGGGTGGGTTACCCCGATCCGAACCTCCACATCTCCTGCAATCATACTTACATACCTACATTTTTCATCATTCTCAAACAAAGGTTAATAACCCCACAATATGTCCAAACATACAATTTCCTCCATATACTCTCACAGTACATACAAGCATACACTTCCTTCGTGAAATTTCATAATACATACGAGCATGCAATTCCCTCATATAATACCACCATACATACAATTCATTCGCATAGTTCTACAATACATACAAGCATACAAGTTCCGCCTCTGATACCACCATACATACAAGTATACAATTCCTTCGTATAATTCTACATTACATACAAGCATACAATTTCCGCCTATGATACCACCATACATACAAGTATACAATTCCTTCGTATAATTCTACATTACATACAAGCATACAATTTCCGCCTATGATACCACCATACATACAAGTATACAATTCCTTCGTATAATTCTACAATACATACAAGCATACAATTTCCGCCTATGATACCACCATACATACAAGAAACTCTCTCCCTCTAACCCGAGCATGAGAACCCATATGTACATCACATCTTCAATCTACATAATCATGGTAATCTACTTACCGTATTTGATGCCGTCGAATAATGCATCAATTAAACTACACGCACTTGTATCATTCCGTACTATGATCATGTTTACAAAACCAACATTACTATTACATGCTACACCCTTACATAGCCTTACACAAGGTCCAACAATGTTAATTGGTGCGTTAAACGCAATTACGGGTTGCGCACATAAGCAAAACATCAACAATTGATAGAAATTAACATTTCTTCCCAGGGGCCACAGTAAGGTACGGTGGCCACCGTACCTTACGGTGGGCCTCAAAACCCATACGGTGGAAATCTTCTGCCATACGGTGGAAATAAAGGTGCAGAGGCTACCGTAAGGTACGGTAGCCACCGTACCTTACGGTGGACCCTGCACATTTCCTCACTTTGTTTCTTTTTCCACCCCTTCTTGACCCATCCACGCCGATCCATTCGAGGCCACGTTTATTCCAATATAAACTCCAATTCAAACCTTAACCTCGTTATTTACGTTCCATCATCTCACGGTCCTCATACTACTTACAAACACATATACATGTTAAGATTCATTATCCTAAGTGGAATAAGAACCACTTACCTTATGTCCTCCAAGTTGATGCTTGCAACTTGCCTCCACTTGACCCATTAGCCACTCATGCTTGAGCCCATGTTGCCTACGCATCCATGTTATCATTCCCACCATTCCGTTAGCATACACAACTATGCATACTATCAATCATATTACATTTACTTGTTCCCATGGCTTTCATTGGTCAATTACTAATATGCATATCACATAATTAACTACCACATTGTTTATCAATCAAGCAATCCAACATATCATCATGTATGACACCTAGATAATCTAACATATATCACATGATTTCCTTAATCCCACAATCATGTTAGGAAACATAACCATGTTAGTCATACATTGTTGACTTTTTCAGAAAGTCAACTTCCAACTATACAAACTTCCTACTTAGAACATATGTCCATATTGATGACTAGATCATATGAAACACACCATAAACATCACATTCCTATCTCATTAACATGCAAGATTATTCATCATTCCAATCATAGTATTTAAGCATTAGTGTACACACTACTAATGCATACTTCCTACCATATCGTACAATCAACCAAGTCCCCACATGATTACTCTTTAAGACGCAATCCTTATGTTAACCTACTATCAATTGCACCAATTATCACATTACTCTCATACTTTGTCGAGTTTTGCATACAAATTCACACATTATAGGACACCTCTAACCATAAGATCACTTATGTGCATACATATATACCTACGTACAATCCATTCTAATTCACACATGGTTTCCATCAAACACATCCTTTATGTTAATTTACTAACAATCATTATATTCCATTCATATTCATCAATTACTTACATGCAAGTTCATCTAGACATTTCATCGAACAATTGGTGTGCATACAACATTCTAAGCTCAATGTACAAGTATTTCATGCCTACTTTCATAACCCATAGCATCAACCATCGCATTATTTACCTACATTACATACCCTTCTTTCAATAGATTCCAACTTAGCAAAAACATAAATTCTTTCAATCTATTTATCAAATTTGGTCAAGAATGATCATGGGTAAAAACCCCCATTTTTCTTGAACATGAACCCTAAATCAAAATGCCACTAGAGATTACAAAATCATTAATGACACTAGATTAGTGCATCAAAACATGAATTTAGCCATCTAATGCTTACAATTTACCCAATTTAGGGTTGGTTCATCAAAACCCACCAATAGCTTCAACCAAGAAGTTCATGATACGGAATGGATACTTACTTGATCCTTATGAGGTGATGAGCATTTCTCTAAACTCAGATCATGCATGCAAGATTTCCACTTCTTCTTTGATTTGGGGTAGGAAGCACACACACACACATACACACACAAAGCACAAATAATCTCCTGAAGTGTGTGTGTGTGTGTCGTATATATCATCCCACCACAAGTGGGTTATGTTTTAGTTTTGGTTCTTCACAATTTCAACCCTTCATGTTTGATACCCATCCAACGTTGACTAAAACCTTATTATATTTCCATTTACTTGTATAGCTACTAAATTAGATACTTAGTTATTTCACCCCATGCCATAACACATTAAAACATGCTACTAAAATTAACAATTCGGGTTTTGGGGCGTTACAGGTTAGGCCTAGCTCATGATACAACTGATGACTTCTTCATTGAAGATGTCCCCAGGGATTGAAATGATTCCATTAATTTGGATGATGGATCAAAATATCCACAAAAAGAATTGACGGCTGATTGTGAAGGTCCTGAATCCAATGTATATGTACTCAAAGAGACAGTCATAGAAGAACAGGTTAAAGACCACTTGAACCCCAATTTCCCAAAAGTGGCATCCCCAGTTCATACTGAGGATCACCCCAAAACACACCCTCCACACTCACAAAAGCCTACCCGATTCTCTCGGTCATCAAGCAATGAATTGAACCAACTATGCAGCCCAGATGGTCCCATATACCAGACGGTACACCAGCTTATATATGGTCATCTCCAAACCTTTATGACTGCTATGGAGTTAAAGAACAAAACTTAAATGGAGATGATAAACAATGCAATTGATCACAAGCCTGGTGAGTTGTCAAGAAAGATAGAAGACAACAGAAGACAATTAGCCCATCTATCTGGTGTAACACCTCCACCTCCTTGGTTTCCAGAAGTGGGTGAAGCCAAAAAGGGGGAGATGTTAAAGGAACCATAAAAGGCTAGAGAAGCATAACAACTCAAGGATGCCCAAAAAGAGATAGTCAAAACAAGGAAAGAAAAAGCTTTAAAAGAAAGACATGACTGGTATGAAAAAGAAGAAAGGCTCCTTAGAGAAAGAGCTAAGAAGATATCCCAATGAACTAGTGAAGAAACTACCGAAGACAATCCTTCAGTAGTTGATACTCAGATCAACACTTCCGTAGTTGATATTTCCTACACTAAACCAGAACAACCTTCTAAAGCAACAGAATCTACTCTAGCTAAGATTCCAAATCATGTTCCCATTCCTACAACTGTTTTGAACCCTTCTCCCACATCATTGTCAAAAGAACAAATGGAGGAACATTTAAAAGAGGCAAAGAAGAAGGCAATGGAAGATGAGATCTGGAACAGCTTAGAAGCAAGGGATGAATGACATAAGCTTTGAAGACAAATTAAAAAACTATGAAAAGAAGCTAAGTGAGTTAGAAGACCAAGAAAGAGTTGCTGAGCAAAAACTCCTTGCTGCTGAAGAAGATAAAAGACAACAGCTGATGAACTATATCAGCAAAAACAACAAGACATAGAAACACTCACATAAGGGACTCCCAACTGATGAACTTACACACCAGGCACAACTTGTATCAGAGAGGCTAGCCAAAGAAAAAGAAAGAAAGTTGAATAGAGCCCAAATCATACAAGAATTGGTATAGAACAACTATGGTTCAAAACATCAAGTGTGTAGATGGAAAGAAGATGTACTTTATGACACTTACAAGAAGTTCAAGGCTGAAAGACTTTCAAATATGAAGAAATTCAAACCAACACAGCTTGCTACCAAAAAGAAGACAGAGGAACAAACAAAAACAGACTTCAAAATGATGTTGATTGAAAAGAACACCATTGTTGAAGATGATTTCACATTTGATGAAAAGCCTCTGTTAAAACAAGATAGGGATCCTGCAACCATTTGCATATCAACGGAAGCAGACCATCACAGAACAAAAATAGACCAAGCTAATCACTGAACATCACATTCCCATTCTAGTGATACACCTGGTACTGTACTTGTTAAACGAAGAAGGAGATCCAATCTGATCACAGCTGAAAAAGAAAAACCACCAACATCAGACCTATCTTCAAACCTGCAAATAGTACTATACAAAGACAATTTCATTAATTCTAAATCTCCAATTGTCAAATGGTACCTTACCCATAAGTCCAATTCCATGGTTCTGGAAAGAAAAGACTACACAACAAAAGTCCTTCACTACACAACTGAATTGGAAAAATTATCAGATGAAGATCTTCTAGCCATTAAGAACACTGTACCAAACAAAGGACCACTTACAGAACCAGAGATCAAAGAGCTCAAATTTCAAATAATCAAGGAAATTTTGAGAATTCTTGACTCAAGGAAAAGATAATCTTATAAATAAATATAGACAAAGGTTTTGGCTTCATCAATCCAGGGGGAGATTTTAGGGTCAAAGAGGATTGACAAGCCAGTATAAACCTTAGTTTTATATCCTTTGAATATTTTGTTTAAACTGTTGATGTAGAAGATTACCAAGTCCTGAAGAGTAAAGAAACAAAAGTTCTAAAGATGAACCAGACAGACATCTGAAGAACAACTCCTGAAGACAAACTCCTGAAGGTTACTCATCAGAAGTTTGTCACTCATTAGCGCTTTGTTTAGAAGCTTCCCACCGCCCTTAACCTTCAGTAGTTTAGTATTATGTTAGTATTCTTAAAGTCTTTGTTCAAGTTTCAATACTACAGCCTGTTGTAGTATTATCTTACAGTATTATAATCTTTTGTTTACTTAGCATGTATGTAATTGTCTA
The DNA here is from genome assembly GCA_032199755.1 of Ambrosia artemisiifolia. Classification (NCBI taxonomy): domain Eukaryota; kingdom Viridiplantae; phylum Streptophyta; class Magnoliopsida; order Asterales; family Asteraceae; genus Ambrosia; species Ambrosia artemisiifolia. The sequence continues at coordinate 27,276,620 of CM063524.1, read as the reverse complement.
TCTATAAATAGAGGGGTTAATCCCACTATTTTAGACGACGAATGAATCCTTCAACACTTTGAGTAGTTAACCATTTCAATATATATCTGAGAATCATTCTGCATTTACAGTTATATTCATTTACTGTTATTGTTTCTCATTTTACTACTTAGTTCATTGATTGAGGGGGTGCAATAACTCCTGTTAAAAGTGAAACTTTAACTTGAACACTTTACTTATTCCGCTATGCAATCAGCTTTGATATATTTATCACACACAAGTGTTCATGAATAAGAACTGTTAAAATAAGAAACTGATCCAACAATAAGCAGGATCAATAAGAAACCCAAAAAGTGGTGTCTCCAGCGGACGCTCGTTCTCTAGTCTCCTTGATTTATGCGTGTGACAATCAGCAAGAGTATGACGCTCCACTGTTTCCGCCTGAACAAAAGGTGAACATCTGGCAAATTTGGGATAAGATGCTTAAAGATAATCATAAGAAACCTGCCACATGCCAGAAAATGATTCTTCTCAACAGCTTGAATTTGCTTCTCCATCTCATATAAGAACATTTGAGGGAAAGAAAATGGTTTGTTGTACACCAAAAATAACATAACATAGCAGACTGGATACTGGACCCGACAGCATCTGGCCCTGCCCTACTGCCGAAGAACAAACAATCATCACATGCATCAAAAGTCTCCAGTGCCCATACACATAACTCTTGCTCAACTGGTCCTTCCTAATATCTTCAGAATAACCTATACGCATAAAAGCGCCCATCCTAAACTCAACAAGAAAATTCACAGGACCATCTTCTTGCTCAACAGTACCAAGACGAAGGGCCTGTCGAATAGTATCTGCTGAAAACTGGATCTCTTGGTTATTCACAGTAGCTCTCATCACTGGTGGTTCTTCCCTATAGCCATACTTAGCAGTAGCCCAGAACTGCTGCAAATAAGTCACACTGATCTATGGCGAGTGTGTAAGTGCATAATGAATCCTGCAGAACTGAAAGAAGGACAAAATCTGCTGATAATACTCTGCTTGGCCATGACCGGGAACCAATCCAAAGGATCTATTCTGGTTGTTATAGAACTCACGAATTTCTTCTTCAACCATTTTCTACACTTAACATGTTAACATTAGTAACACACCAAAATAAAACAGATGAAGGTCCGATTACAAGTCAGTGAAGTCTCGTAATCAGACCAACGAAACGAAGATATGACTAATCAAAAATCACTATTCACAACGAACAAATAAAACGAAGATACATCCCAGCGAAGATGACCAGCAACGAAGTTAAGGTGCAACAAGGTCAGAATTTTTTTTGGTCGTTTTTGAATGATCCGAACATCATAAACCAAACTAACAAGGCTGACTAAGATGATCTATGGTTTGTTTTAGGTTTCGAACATCGTTTCATAATTTATTAAACACGTTAAAACCCGAGCCCAAAAATCCACCCAAAAATACCCTTTTTAAGGATGAAATCACACGAATCAGATATGTATGGACTCGGAATCATGTTTAGAGTAACATTCCATGGTCAAAAATCGTGTTCCTACAAGTTGAGAGGGCTAAATTGAACAAAAAGATGAGGGTTTGGTTCGGTCTGGTTATCTTCGCGTGTGTGGAGCTAGTGTATTACGAAAGCTATTGTGAGTTTGACTATTTGACTTGGCTTTATATACACTGACCACAAATGAAGATAAGCAACAACGAAGATAGGGAATCCACTAAAAGAAATTTGGGTATTTACCCACACATAGTATGTGTAGGAAAAACCATATAATGTGTTAGTAGTTATGTTTACCTACACATAAATTAAGTGTTATGATGTGTAGACTCAACACTGTAGATATTGATCATTACCTACACATTTATTATATGTAGGTATATAGCAAGCTATACCTACACATATATGTGTGGCTAAAACTAATATATATGAGTTGGTAAAAGAATAGCTACTTGTTAGATTGAGGTATGACGTGGCAGCTGACGAGGAATCAAACATGGCAGCTAATCATGTGTAGGTAAATGTAAAGGATGTGTAGATATTGATCTTAACATTTGTAGAAATAATGTATATTAATGTGTTGGTAAAATATTCAAATGTGTGGATAATAACCACGATTTATTTAAATAATAATTTTTAAATGTATACAAACAAATACAAAAACAGTTATAGAAACATAAGCAACCAAATTAATGAATTGCATACAAGAAAAATACACCTAAAATCGAGATAGAAAATTAAACTAGTATCTTGATGTTAAAAGTGCTTGAGTCGCTTCATCAATTATCACAAGATCAAATGAAGTGCCATCTAATTTTTTTGACAATGAACAAGTGAGAGTTGTTAAAACGACATCTGTGATTTTTATAACATCTGTCACAGCCAGTTGCTATCTCTAGTGTTCTTCTTTAGAAAGCATCTTGAGCTCCTTCCTTATGTCCTTTTTTGTGTTTTTGTCTTTAACCTTCAACAGTTTACTATTCAGTGCATGTAAAATAACCAGATTCATCAAAAACATAAAAAAAACATACATCATACTATTTTTGGTGTTAATACTCGTTTTCTGGCCGCCTCACCTCGAGGCGTGCGACTCGGTTGTTTGTTTTAAACTATGGTTCTTACTATGAAAAGATGAGAATTAGAGAAAATAGTGAAATTTAGTTATGAAAATTCTACCTCATTAGCCACTTTCTCAATGCGTAAAGGACTATTTAAACTATCTTCTGGTATATCATCAAAAGCAATGGTGATTGATGAACCCTGTAAAAATGTAATGCAAGCATCTTAATATTCAGGAAAAAAATTAAAGATGTAACTGATTTTAGAGGAAATTTATTTACCTTCAATCGATAAACAACGCCTTGTCCAAGTGCAGGGGAGCCCAAATCAACCTTGTTCGGTTGTAGAACAACAATATCATGAGTCCCAAACTGCAACAAAAATAAGAGACCATCAAGTTTATGAAACCGGATAACAAAATATATTAATGCACATCTCCAAATAAAGAAAAAAAGCCACGCAATGAGTGTCAATGTATGGGAAGCGTTTTACATTGTGAGCTGGAAGAACGTCTCCTTTGTTTGATAGAAGTTCAAGAAGAGTTTTGCCCATCAACCCAGTCTACAGTAAGAGAAAATTGTAAGCATAAAAGGATATAATTGTCAATAGTTTTCACCGAAACACGAAATTTTAGTTCGTATTCTTTTCAATAGAGCAATTAAATACAAACCTGAACATCTACCTAAGTCTAGAATCCTACCCGAAACTCACAACGCTCGGAAATGGATAATGGATGGCTACCGGGGTCCTAAAAATACGACTGACTCAAGAAAACCCTAATGAATGCTAGATCACCTCCCGGTCTCACTAACACCTCTTGGAAATCCTAAGGGACGTGTAAATCACCGGTTACTAGTTCAGATCACCTCTCGGTCTCACCTCACTAGGAAATGCTAAGGTACTGAAAAGACTTGCTCACCTCCCGGTCTCGCTAATCTCAACACACCCGAAAGTGTGAAAGATATATTTCTCTAAGATTGTTGACAAAAACTCGAATTTGCTAGGGAAGCTAAGGTAAATAAGTAAGGATCTCCTTCCGGTCTCACCTATACCCAAAACCTAAGGACTAGACAAACCGACACTCTATCTTCTCCCGGTCTCAAGAGTGGCAAAACACTAATTTCAAAAGCTTGCAAGGTTGCTAATAGGGTTATCTAAGACAAGAAACCTATAGATTAAACCACTAACACGAAGTCTATGGAAAATCACGTAAAACTCTAGATCTGAAAACAACTAAAGTAACAAACTAGAGAAAGACGCAAAGCAACAATCAAGCAAACCGATTACTAAAAGCATTCATACGCATTTTTCTCAACAACACAAAAATATTTTACCAAAACATTAAGCCAAAAATAATATTATCTAAACCCAAATGTCAAAAGTCACGAAATAATCATCAATACGACCTAGGTAGTGTAAATGTTTAGCTACTCATCATGTTCAAATATAGAACACAATAAATCTTAGTACTAAACATGGTTGGAAAAAATTTAAAACACACAAAACTAGGGTAAAAATATATAAAAAAGAGTATAAAAATTAAACCCAAGCGTTTTGCGTCTTCAACCCAAGCCTCCACGTCTCAAAGTGTGCTCCCAATGCTTCAAATAATGCCTAGCTCGCAAAAATATATGCTTCTGTACTCGTGATCTCTTCCCGACGTTACTCTCCTTTTTCTTGCCCTTTGGCGGCTGATGTTCTAAGTTCCTTTCTCGATGATAATGTGCTGTGTTCTCTCCGAAAATAACATTCACCCCTTTATAATAATGTGCCACACAAAATTTGTTTCTATTTGGACTTTTGGGGCCGTGACATCAAAGTCACGCTTTCACTTCTTTTTTTTAGTTATTATTATTATTATTATTATTATTATTATTATTATTATTATTATTATTATTATTATTATTATTATTATTATTATTATTATTATTATTACAACTCTATGTTTCTGACTTGGTTATTTTTGGCTCGATCAAAGGTTTTCGTTTACGCTTCAACGTCCATGAACGCCAGGTGCTCGCGTCTTGAATATTTTTCACTGTTTTATGCTCATTTCTCACGAACACCTATAAAATAATGAAATAAATAAATACATAGTAAAAACAACACGAAACGAATAAAAACCTAACCAAATAATATACAAAATACATAGGAAAAGAGATGTGTTTTGCAACACATCATCCACGAACACCTATATAATAGTAAAATAAATAAATACATACAAATACATAGGAAAACTTGACCAAATAATATACAAAATACATAGGAAAAGAGATGTGTTTTGCAACACATCACTATTTATTTTGCAACGTCATTTCCAAAAATCTAAAATAAAAAACTATTTACTTACTCATGTATCCAATATCCACATGTATTGTACAACTGTAACATTTGCGCGTTTTCTAATTTATCGTAATTTCATTTTAGTCCTCATATTACGATCTTTTGGAATTTCAAATAAATTTATGTTGCATTACTCGTTAACTCTTATTTATATACGTTTAATTATAAAAAAAACTCCAAATAATGTTGTCGAGGGATGTTGGAAAACGTCAAAGTTTTACGAAGGAAAAGAAAAAAAAAAACTTAAACATGTTGGGTAAAAGTTTATAAAAGATGAAAAAAAAATATATAGTTTTAAAGCTTTAAAAAGTCTTTGGTTGGAAATACTTAACTTTGGTTAAGTTTTATAAGCAAACAATTGACTAAACAAACCCAACTAACTTGAGGGACAAAAGTTGTCATTTTTCAAAGTTTTAAAGAAAAAAAAATCTGTTTTGAGCTCCTTATCGCCGGCCGCTTTTCCGGCGGCCGGAATGTAACTCCGGCGAGATTAATTGGCCATCTTAGGCGTTTTCACTCACAATTAATTATAGGTTTATGTTTCTCCTCTTGATACCATTAAATTCCCTCATCAAAACAGTTCTAAAGAGCGTTTAAATGATCGATTGAAACTGAAACCCACTTGAAACTGATCGGAATTATTAGAGCTCAAAGAAACGCCATTTTACAAGACCCCTGTATAAATCAAACGTATGGTTAGAATCCTTTGCTCATTTCCTTCAAAACCCACTAAAAACACCACGTAAAAACGCCTAGAAAGGCTCCAATTCGTGCCTTTTGTCGCGGCTTTGAAGCTTTGTTTCCGGTCGAAATACATATTGTAAGCGTCTATTTTTAGTGCCATTTTGCTTATTTAATCATGTTCTTTAAAAGCGCTCTTGATTCGGGGTCTAACCATTTCGAATTAAAGGTCTTGAAATCTAGGGTTAGGGTTTATGGTTTGGGGAAGAAGATGAAATGTAGGAGTTGTTTAAATATTTTTTTGTTGAAATTTATTTACAAAGTGTGGTGTTGGTCTAGTGGTTGTGTGGGTGTATGGCCAACAAACTGAGTCGGGTTCGAGTCTCTTAGAAGCCACCAAATTTTCATTCTTTTTTTTTCCAGATTTGCTTGGTTATTTTTTTTTTATTAATTACATATATATATTAGTCATGACCTTAATATATTTGTAGAAAATTCATTTTTACTCCAAAAATTATGAAAATTTAGGTGAAACATCTTGACACCCTATAGAAAATTATCATATTTTTATTTTTGGGAAAATATATTATTTTCATATTTTTCTTGATTTAATTTGTTTTAATCATAATTAATTGATTAAAAATTCATTTTAACTGATTTTAACCTCAAATTTTCTGGAGATTTATTTAGATGTATAATTGACTGAAATAAAATTTAATCTCTCAGAAAATGATTATTTTTATTATTTTTACTATTTTTAATCATTAAAACACTATTTAAACTCATTAAATAAGTTTTAAATACAAATAAATGGAGTTAAATTATGGAAATAATATTTTTATTATGTTACCTCAGAAAATAGTTATTTTTCATAGAAATATCGTTTTTGAATCATATCTCGTATTATTTATTCTATTTATATTTAAATTAGATATAATAAATTGTTTAGTAAATATAAATCATAAAATCTATTTTGTAGATATTTTTCTATTAAGTAGAAAATGTTCGCAAATGTGGAATACATAAGTGTTTTAGTCACATATTAAATTCTAAATCGTGACATATTTTTTTTCTAAATTATCGTTCAAGTTATTATTAAAAAAACTTCATCTTCCCTACACAAGCCTAGTAAACCCTAATGCCTTAGATTTTGGTTGCCTTAGACTTTTAAGTTATTTTTTTTTCCTCAATAGTATTCTATCATATATATAGGTTGAGTTCTTCGGAATTCTAAATCCTTTACGACGAACTTTCGTGGAATTTACACTTAGCGAGCTGTGAGTATATCTTTCCCCTTTTTACTGTTTTACTCTTTTGGGGTGACTCATGTAATTGAAAGATTTTAGCTAAAACAGGAAAATATGATCATACAAGTCACAAATCTAGGTGCGGAAACCCTAGATATGAACAAACTGATAAAACTCGAATCAAAACACAGAAAACATCATTTCAAAGGCTTTTTCATAGATTAACTTTGATAAAAACGTATTACAATCAATCACCTAGTCAATCTAATGAACTCACACACTATCACAAATTAACCTTGAACCTGACCACAATACACACACGAACTAAAACTCTCTCTAACTCGAAAACACACAAAAACTATATATAAGGTCTGCACATTCGCCCAGTTGTATGGTGCAAATGTGGAACTTTTCCACATTCGCCCACAACATGGTACGAATGTGTCTTTACTTGGTCAGTCTTCTACCTTCGCCCAGATCTTCTCCACCTTCGCCCAATTCCTTCCACTTTCGGCCCATCAGCAAAACATTCTAACATGTGTTAATTAGCTAATCCAATCACTAGTCGCACTTCGTGCATCTACAAACTCCCCCTCGACTATTGATTGGATTGTTTACGATCTTCGTCCATCGCCTTGTTCATCAAATAAATTCTCAGCTGCTTCTTCTGTTCTTTTGTCATTTCAGGCTCCAACTTTCTTTTCACTGGTTTAGGCACATCGGCCATCTTCACCATCTTACCAAGTTTGGCATCCAAGTTGCTCCCGGAGTTTATGTCATATGCAAAGCAAACTCCCACAACTTGTGTATACTTCTTAGCCTGTTCAGCATCATTGGGATCATGATGAATCGGATTGTAGAAAAGCATGATGATGCTTAAACCTATTCCACTTCAGGTGCTTTGTAAATCAAGGTCACCCTCTTCAAACCAGTTTTAGGATTAATATCCCTGTGTACTTTTCTTCTGGGATATTGAGGCTTAAACCTATTCCACTTCGTTCTGCTCTCCCAAACTAACTTATCAGCACACCAACCAACATGAGTATTATTCACTGAGGCTCCAGACATAGTGAATCTGCAAATGTCTCTGACCGCCCAATACGGTAGAGTTAGTAAATCAATGAATCTGTAAAAGTACAAGATCCCTGATTCCCATTTGACAGCTAAACACTTCCATCTACCCAAATATGTCCATCCGAGAGCTCTGCCTTTGAACTTATCATTGTGAAATCTATAAAAACTTCCTTGAGCTTCAGGCTTTGGTCGGTTTTCATCTATTTCCTTCAACTTCTTTAAATATGTCTTCAATTCATCAGTCTGACTCGAAGATTGTTGCTTATCAGCACCAAACACTTTTTCAACAAACTCCTCACTTCTCTTCTTAGCTTTCTTCTTAGCTGATGTGTTTGGTATCTCTGTGAAGTCTGGGAAAACCACATCTTCATCATTCTGTCTAAAGTATTGTGGATATTCCTCGTGAGTAATATCCTCAATTTCCACTTCATCCATTTCAGGAGTATTCTTATCAACTGAGTGATTTCCAATATCCTTTTCAGGAATATCTGGAATCGACTCATCCATCATAAATTCTTCCAGTGATTTCCCTACTCACTGTGCAAGACCATCAAGAATCTCTTTGGCAACAGCAGCAGGTACTTCACCCTCCTCTAAATCAGGATCATTATATTCCAGCTCATATCTCATATCATCAGTCTGGAAGATCTCAGCAAATCTGCCTGTGAACTCTATAGTCCATTCTCTCTTCTCCAACATATCTCTATACACCTTTTTAGCATCATCATTTAGAGACCTCACCTTTTCATTCCAGAATATGCTTTCATCTGAATCTACATTCCCACCTTTCTTCTTCTTAGAACTAGATTCTCCAGCATCCTTCTTAGGTGTTCTCTTCTCGAATGTAAACTTACTCGAATCATCTCCCCCTTCATCATCATCACTGTCACTACTACCATCATCATCTTTGCTACCCAATCCCTCAGCATCATCATCATCATCTTTATCGCTTTTCTTACTTTCATCATCATCACTTTTCTCAGAATCATCATCCTCCTCATCATCCTTTTCTTCTTCATCATCAGAAGGCTCAAAATCTACCTGTTCCTCCTCTTTTTCCTTATCCTCCTCTCCTTCTTTCAGCTTTGGTGCTTCATTATATAAACTGTCCAGCAAATCACTAAGGCGTTTGTTTTCAGCCTTTAGTTCTTTGTTGTCAGCTTTAATCACTTTAATCATACTCCGATTCCTGGAACACTTAACCTCAAGATTCTTATTATCAGCTTCAAGTTTCTTTACTTTCTGCTCAATCTCATCTTGGTTATTCTTTGAAGCAACCACTATCTGAAGCATCTTTTCTTCATTCTGCTTAAACTTAGCAATCTCTGCCTGCCGAGCTACTATCATTTTCATCATATCATCCATCTTTTTGTTAACCTGCTTCATCACATCGTCTGAAACAGTAACTTTCTTTGACTTGGATGGCTCAGCTTCTTTGGCTTTCTGCTTCTGAGGATTCTTAAACATATCCAAAACATTATCCAGTGCAACATTAAACTCATCAACTGGTAATGCTTCAGCTTCTTTACTCCTTTTCTGTTTCTTGGCAACCGGTGAAGATAGCTTTGATGATGTACCTACATCAGGTATCTTTTTCCCTTTCAGCAACTGAGCTATTTCTTTCTCTCTCAACTGCTTAGTGCTAGATTTCTTTGCCATAGATTTATGTTTTGGTTTAGGCAAATTCATTACAACAGTCTCACCTGCTTCCAACTCATCCAGGTTAACACCCAAATCTTCTTCATCAACATCAACAGACTTCTTCTTCTGTGACACTTCTTCTATTGACTTATTCAAAGATTCAGACTCACCAACCATAGTGGCCTTACGTTTGGTGGTCTTAACTCTTTCTTCATCTGAATCCCACTGCTCATCAACCTCTGTCTCCTCTGAGTCAACTGAATCTTCATCAACTAAACTTGTTCCCTTCTTTGCAGTAGTTTTCTTCTTAACAACCTGTTGCTTAGAACTCCCCTGAATCTTGCTCTTGATAATAGTCTGATTCTCCCAAAAATCATACTTAGCATTCTTGTAGAAATCTTCAACTATATCTTTGTAGATGATTGTTGGTGTAGCTAAGGCATGAACAATTCTGCTTCGCCTCAGAAACTCAACAATCCCAGCAAATTCTGTATTCTTCTCGACATCTCCAAGAAATGCACAACAATTGTGTGACGGTTCGAATGGCCATCTACTTGAAACAGATGATTCAGCCTCCTGAACAGGATCTGGTACGACATTTTCACTTGTGCGTCAATGTTTTCGGGTTGCTCAGCCATCTGCACATCAAAATCAGAAAAATACGTCAAAATATGAAATCGACAAAAATTGAAAATTTTTTAGATTTTCACTTTCCACATTCGCCCCTTTTTATCAGGTCGAATGTGTATTTTTAGGTACGAAAGTGAGATATTTGGTACGAATGTGAATATGTATAGATTTAAAATTACATTCGCCCAAAAATAAGCCTCATTCGCCCATATATTTCACATTCGCCCGTTCTATATGGACGAATGTAAAACATGATCTTCCCCAAAATTTAAAATTTTGCCATCTTTGTTTTTATCATGTAATTCTGATTGTTTTGTGTCCTACTAAGGCCGATTAACACTCGTGTACAAACAATTGTTCTTAATTTTCAATATACATCAGTTTTTAAAAGAATTAGGTTTTGTCTGTTTCAATCGATCAATTAACCCACTAAATGATGTTGTAATTCTAATTCTTTGATTATTCTCCCCCTAAAACTGATGTGGATTGAAATGCTATCAAAAACAAACATTAACAAACGTCCTAAAGCCACAGATTGTAAAACCCTAGGTTCAAAGTTAAAAACGACGATTCCGTACTGTTTTCTGCTCCATTACCTGTGTAAAAAGGCTTAAAATGATCAGTGATTACTCGGGAACAATAAACACAATCAGGAGAAATCAAAGCAACAAGTCTAGGTAACTTAGAAAAATTTTGGAAAAACTATGAATGAGGGGTCAAAACTGGTATGGCTTATATATAAAGAGTTACATTCGCCCCAAATAAATGGCACGAACGTGAAACAAGGTCAACCGAAGGTGGATTTTGTGTACCAAACCCACATTCGCCCAAACCAAAACGCCCGAATGTGAAGATTTTTCCACATTCGACCCAATTAAGGGGCGAATGTGAAATGGAAAAATCTGAAAATTTTGCCAAATCACGAATTCGAACCCCGTTCAACATTTTTCAATCCGTTAAACTTCAAAAACTCATAATTTCACTTTTTGAATGATACAAAGCCCAGATGGTTTTATCAAATCTCAGAAATTGACCATCAAGCACCGTCGGTTATCAAAAATAAAGCAGAAATGCAAAAAACTTTTGGTTTTTCTGAAATTTTTATCAAAACACACCTAAAATCTTTTTGGATTTTGTATGTTTTTGACAATAAAAGTAAAATGCATCAAAGTAAATGAAAGCAGGAAACATTTTGTGATATCCGGTAAGAGGATCATATCAGTTTTCTGAGAAATCTGATCACAGCGTTGATCTTTTTGTTTAATATTATCATTAGAAACTGTATGTGACACGGCAATTGCTGATATTGTGGTCCACTTAAGCTCTCATGCAGACTATTACGCAATGCTTTAAAATGATACGAGTTAGGTGTATTAGACTAACACATTGTGGTGCCCACACACACGACATACTCCCGTATCAAGGAATTGCACAAAGCTTCGTCGTAACGCGTGATTATGCCAGAGTTATCCGTTAAAGTTACAAAGTATATAGCACAGAGGTGTACAGGTCAGCAAACGAATGCAGCAGAGTAACATGTGCATATACACTAGGTTGAGGCTGATATCAACTACTGATTTGCATCAGTAAGTCAATACGATGTAATAATGATCTTTGATCAATAAAACATAAAGTTCCTCAATTCGGTAACTTGCGGTTTTGGCGTTTAAGCTCTTTTAGCAAATATTCTGATGAAACTAGGTCCGTAAATCAATACGACAAAAGTTTAATCAGAATATCCCGGATAACCATAACATAACGACCCGAAACCTCAGATTTTGGCAATCCTATCAAACGAAATTACGGTACTAAGACCATATGCCCATGAGGTGTTCAGCCACGAACGCGTAGTTCGTTATGTTTGTATCACTAATGCACGCAATTTTTAGTCTACGAAGCCTATCAGCATATCACACGTAGTCAACACACGCCTCATTATACTATACAATTCTTTAGCCTGTGTCAGATCCCCACTGATGTACTATCATTTCCTCTTTTTATCCAGGAAATCATTTTTGGGTTTTCTAATTTTTAGGTCTTTTAGACTTTTTCAATGTTTTTGGTTTTTCTGATAAACTGACTCCCCCTGAAATAAAGAACATATTTTTGGGTTTTTAATTTTTCTGAAAAACAATAAAAACTTTAAAGAAAATTTTAAACTAAAAAGCGATAAACCGAGGTGCCGATTAGTCCTGTTTTTCCTTTATATTATTGACTGTTAAAAGATATTCAAAGCGGGATCTGTCAAAAGCTTTTGTAAACAAATCTGCACGTTGATAGTCAGTATGGATTTTGACCATATCTATCAATTCTTTAGCGTAACAATCACGGATAAAATGATATTTGATCCGGATATGTTTCGCTTTAGAATGATTTTCAGTATTTTTAGTTAATGCGATAGCGGCTTCGTTGTCACAGTGTATAGGGGTTTTAAGAAACTGCAAACCGTAATCCACCATCTGCTGTTGGATCCAGAGCACTTGCGAACAGCAACTTGAGGCTGCAATGTACTCGGCTTCACAGGTAGACAGCGCCACGGAAGTCTGCTTCTTGCATTGCCAGGTGACTAACCTGCTCCCTAAAAACTGGCAACCAGCTGTAGTGGATTTGCTATCCTTGTCACAGCCGCCCCAATCTGCATCACTAAAAGCAATGAAATCAAAATCATCATCATTAGGGTACCAAAGTCCTCTCGAGGGACAACCCTTTAGATATCTAAGGATACGCTTGACCGCCGTCAGTTGACTTTGCTTCGGCTTCGATTGATAGCGGGCACAGAGACACATTGCAAACATAATATCTAGTCGAGATGCCGTCAAATACATCAGAGATCCGATGATTATAAAACTGTTGTTGTTGAGGAACAACTCGTCTATGTGGTGGAATGTAATGATCAATCGGTTTCCTCATGGAATTCTTCACTTCAACTTCGTGCCTTTTATGCCTTACATACGGGCATTGAGCAAGTAAATGCCCTCTCTCCCCGCATTTAAAGCATGCACGGTATTCCTCAAAAATATTTGAGGAACAAACTGATCATACAAGTCACAAATCACAAATCTAGGTGCGGAAACCCTAGATATGAACAAACTGATAAAACTCGGATCAAAACACAGAAAACATCATTTCAAAGGCTTTTTCATAGATTAACTTTGATAAAAACGTATTACAATCAATCACCTAGTCAATCTAATGAACTCACACACTAACACAAATTAACCTTGAACCTGACCACAATACACACACGAACTAAAACTCTCTCTAACTCGAAAACACACAAAAACTATATATAAGGTCTGCACATTCGCCCAGTTGTATGGTGCGAATGTGGAACTTTTCCACATTCGCCCACAACATGGTACGAATGTGTCTTTACTTGGTCAGTCTTCTACCTTCGCCCAGATCTTCTCCACCTTCGCCCAAAATAACCTAGGTTCGACCAGTCTAATTCCACTTTCGCCCGCCCGACGAATCGAATGTGGAAATGTAAGCCCGAATGTGAAAACTTCAAACACAAATTTCCAGGTTCGCCCAGAATGAAGCTAGATTCGACCAAAAAACACTCACACTCGCCCACTATAGGTTAAGTTCGCCCACTACACAGCACATTCGACCATTTTGAGTTTGAAAAACGGTTACACTTTGAAAAACGGTTATTTTGATCTCTGATTTTCAAAAGTTTATGGATTTGAATGATCTTTATCAGGTTTTGATTCGGAATTGATTTGGAACAACTTTAATTCTTGGAAAACTTGATTTTATCCACAAATTCAACTCTAAATCAATCAAAAACACTCAAAAACCATTTTTAGTCAAAAACAGATGTATTTTGATCAAAATCATGTCCAAATCAGCTCTGAGTTTATCAAATTTGTTGTTGTATGATCCGTATGGCTCTGATACCACTTTGTAATTGAAAGATTTTAGCTAAAACAGGAAAATATGATCATACAAGTCACAAATCTAGGTGCGGAAACCCTAGATATGAACAAACTGATAAAACTCGAATCAAAACACAGAAAACATCATTTCAAAGACTTTTTCTTAGATTAACTTTGATAAAAACGTATTACAATCAATCACCTAGTCAATCTAATGAACTCACACACTATCACAAATTAACCTTGAACCTGACCACAATACACACACGAACTAAAACTCTCTCTAACTCGAAAACACACAAAAACTATATATAAGGTCTGCACATTCGCCCAGTTGTATGGTGCGAATGTGGAACTTTTCCACATTCGCCCACAACATGGTACGAATGTGTCTTTACTTGGTCAGTCTTCTACCTTCGCCCAGATCTTCTCCACCTTCGCCCAAAATAACCTAGGTTCGACCAGTCTAATTCCACTTTCGCCCGCCCGACGAATCGAATGTGGAAATGTAAGCCCGAAAGTGAAAACTTCAAACACAAATTTCCAGGTTCGCCCAGAATGAAGCCAGATTCGACCAAAAAACACTCACACTCGCCCACTATAGGTCAGGTTCGCCCACTACACAGCACATTCGACCATTTTGAGTTTGAAAAACGGTTACACTTTGAAAAACGGTTATTTTGATCTCTGATTTTCAAAAGTTTATGGATTTGAATGATCTTTATCAGGTTTTGATTCGGAATTGATTTGGAACAACTTTAATTCTTGGAAAACTTGATTTTATCCACAAATTCAACTCTAAATCAATCAAAAACACTCAAAAACCATTTTTAGTCAAAAACAGATGTATTTTGATCAAAATCATGTCCAAATCAGCTCTGAGTTTATCAAATTTGTTGTTGTATGATCTGTATGGCTCTGATACCCCTTTGCAATTGAAAGATTTTAGCTAAAACAGGAAAATATGATCATACAAGTCACAAATCTAGGTGCGGAAACCCTAGATATGAACAAACTGATAAAACTCGGATCAAAACACAGAAAACATCATTTCAAAGGCTTTTTCATATTGCTAGTTTTAATTGTTGTATTTCTTTCACTGTAATAAACTATTCAATTTAATGTATCAAAATTTACATTTCTAGTCCATGAGCTATTGAACAATCGTCACTACGTGACACCTCGATGTTTCCGCCATCGGTTGGGGAGTTACAGATTGGTATCAGAGCCATGGTTATAGGGAATTAGGTTAGAATGCCTTTTAGTCTAGTCTATAACTAAGTTTACTTTCACGAGTCCTCTCGTGTATATTTCTCTTATTTCTTATATTTCCTTTCAAGATATTTTCGCTATGATTCTTTCTCGTTATTCTTTCGGTATTTTGCTTGAAAAAGAAGACACTCGTATTTCACAAACGAGACGATATCACCAAGTTAGGAGTGACATCCATACCTTAGTGATTAGTTTCACTCTTCTATATATTTTACATCTTTGGGATAAATATCTTTGAGATAGGAGTGATACCCACACCTCAAAGAATTATTTCTTCAAAAAGAAACTTAACCACTGAGCTGGGAGTGATATCCTTATCTTAGTGACTAGTTCCACTCTGTTATATTTTTGCTTTAGAAATAAAACTTTGAGCTAGGAGTGAAATTCATACCTCCTGGAGTTATTTCTACATCTCGTTTTAAAAGTCTCGCTAAAAGTTTTGAAATTTACCAGTGACGGGGTACGTGCAATCGGGAAGGATTACCATTTACTCATAGGTTTAAGTACGCTCCCCACAAGTCACTAATAATATTTCAATTTCTTTGGCTAGTCACCAGTTTCCTTAGAAATATTTTCAGTGTCACATTTCATTATTGATATATTTTTCATTTGCTGTTTGAAACTCTTATCATAATTTTCTATAATGAAGTTATTATCTCTTTTGAGTTTTTCCCTATTAATAGCTGTCGCTATTAGTGCATTTTTTTCCGTTTTCTGTTATTGATTCTTAAGTTTTGTTTAACATTTGGATTTTAAGTTCCATCTCTTGTTGTTTTATATACTCATTGATCATTCGCTTTTGGATTTTTCATCATCATTACTAAAACTTTTATCCGCTATATTATCGCATTAAAACTTACACTATTTTCATTCATGCTTTGTGACTTTTACACTATTATTGCATTGACTTTTATCATTCACGTCATTTCTAAATCTTGGTCTTTTGAAAACACATTTGATTTATATGGTTTTCGAGAAAAGAAACTTGCGACTGATAATATGCCTTATGACAATTTTCAACTCGACTTATTGTAAACACATGAAAGTGTGTACTTACGAAGTCTTTTTCATGTGAAGCTGTTTTGAATCTAAAAAGTTATTCTTATGCATCACTACTATTCTTTCAAATATATCACAAAGTTCGAGTAAACTACGTTTTGTTTTATAAACGATAATTTATCTTTTACTCTTACACTCTTTCAGTCGCAAAACTTTTGGTCTAAACATTGGACATATCCTTATCGGAATGTTGCTAAATGTCTTTTAACATTTAGTGCATGTATTTAAACCCGCATGACCAATAGACTATACGTATGTTCCGTCCACTGTCAATTGCAGTAAATATCATTATCTTACTCTTACATCATTTTATTTTATTATATTCGCGTATTATCTTATTTATGATCATGATTATCCTCGTATTATTATTTTATTGGTGGTTATTCTAACGCGTTATTTGCAATTATTCTCGCACTAATTATTAGTAGTCACTCTTACAACACTGGTTTTGAGCATTAATTTAACTCGTTTACTTTCATTTTGTGAAAATTGTGCGATCTACTTGATTTATATTATACTATTCTTTCAATCGAAATTTTATACTTATATACTTGACGCATATTTGGTATGCATATTTTCTTTCCTGTTTTGAGCAAAACCCTGTTATACTTTACATTATTTTGTTCATCATCATGGCCAATGAACATACTAGTTGATAATTTTGTATGAGATCTAAGCCAGTGCCCACGTACGACTCGGGTTAGAGTATTTCTTTAATCCGAGGGGAATGGTGCAAACCTCAGAGTTTATCAATATGAGTGTTTAAAGCCAACGATGTGAACAGAAGTTACCGGTTAAGGGTGAACCCGAAAGGGAAGAACCTTTAACCATGTCTTATACTTACATGCTTATCACATTACGGTTAAAGGGAAACCCAGAAGGGAAGGACCTCTAACCAAGTCATTATTTCATTACAGTGGCTATTACATATTGGTTGCACGCATTTATTTCTTGTTAGGATTATGGAAAAGCATAACACCCTAGTGTAAGGTAAATCGATGATTACGGTCCGGAACGCAATCATGGATTTACAGGTACATGAGGGTGGTGTGTAATTCTATTTAGGCTGTTGGTAGATACTCAGTACGAGTCCAAAGTATCGGGAGTGTGGTGGGTTAGCTGCGGTACACCCTATATATAAGCATAAACGATACTGCGGGAACGGACTAGGAGTCTGACCAAGAACCTACCTATTACTCTATAATTATCTCTTCATTAGATCATTGACTAATAGCTAGCATTTTAGATAAGAATATTTTACATAAACTTCAATTTGTTTTTCTTGGAGTCTTTTGACCACCTCTACAGAAAACCTTAAACTTTGTATACTTTTACACTCTCCGTTAGTCGAAATCCTGATGCAAGTCCTTAATAAAGTTCGGTAAGAAACTTTTCTAAGTAGGGGAGATTGCTTCATTAGTACCTCTGCCCCTCATCAGTTACACATTCCCAAGACCTTACTCAATTAAACTCTCAACTTTCTAAACTTTGAGTCAACTGTCAAAGATTTTTGAACTTTTATCTGGATAGTAGACACTATATTAAATTTTTGTCAAATCATAACTGATGTAATTTTTAAAACTTACTTGGCTTTTACATGTTAGTGCATGTTTGTGTGACAAATGCTTCTCTAGATTAGTTTCGTTTTTGTGTCGGTTGATAGTTTAATTGTAACGTGCTTGACGGATTTATAAGTCAAGTATGATAGTCTTTTGTTTGAAACCTAGCTAACATTGTTATTGTATAAAGAAGCTTAGGAAAGATACCTTTGAGTATCTTCTCCTGAAGGAGAAGATAGCCATCTTCTCCTAAAGGAGAAGATAGAAAAAGGAATCTTTTCCATCTTCTCCTGAAGGAGAAGATAGCCATCTTCTCCTCAAGGAGAAGATAGGAAAGAGCATCTTTTCCTTGGGCTTCTTCGTCCAGCCCATGCACTATATATATAGGTGCATGGGGTGTAGGCTAGGTTAAGGTTTTCATTCAGCAAGCTTGTAATTGGTATTTGTTCCCACTGAAATAATATCAATAGACAAGCCGGTTTTAAAAGTATTCATCGTGTTCTTCGTTGATTCATTGTTTGCATAAACATCTATCAAGGGATTCCGCACCTTGATAGATCTGATCTTGCTTGTAATCGATCCATTCTAAGGACCTTCAATTGGTATCAGAGCATTCATGCTCGATTGTACGGTTCAAGCTTGATTATTGCAAAATATTGAATCTTCTGTGTCTTCTTCTAAAACCTTCTGCTAAAACAAATCTGACTGATCTGGTGATTATTATCAAATAAAGAATTAATATAAAGAACTATGAAATCTAATCGAAATAAAATATAATTATGTTCTTCGAATTAATCGGACAATTAGTTTGATAGTATGTGTTCAGTCGATATCATAGTTGCAGTGCTAAAGGGAATCAATTTTCCCCATCTTCGCCTTTCATTCATCATCGCCTAAAGGGAATATTAATCCCATCTTCGCTAGTTTGTCCTTTTTTTTGAGCATCTTTTTTTTAAACAGTATCCAAGCCATCTTCGCCTGGGCATTTGAATCCAACTTCGCCCTTTTTTGTCCTTTTGTGACCATCTACGCCCCTTTGTTCTTTTTGTGAGCATCTTGTAGATCCTTAAAAAAAAATAATAATAATATCATCTTCGCCTAGGAAATTTGGAGCCATCTTCGCCCCTTTAACTCTTAGTGTGTATCTTCGCCATAAAGAATCTAAGCCATCATCGCCTTTATTTTAAAAAGCATCATCTTCGCAAGGGACTGTTACAATTAAATATTGAACTTTGGGTTAGTGGTGGACATTTAAATTGATACGTAGACATTTAACTTAAACTTAAATTTACATTAAAAAAAAATGTCTACATTAAATAAATTTTTGGAGATGGATCATGAGGTAGGTAAGTCTAACTCTCCACCAAAAATGATATCGGTAAATGATTATTATTAGTGGAAGGACATGTTTGAAGAGTGGGCAAGGTTTTATATGATGAGAGGATGGATTTGCATAAGAGATGGTTACATACCACCATCCAGAGATGTAAATGGTCGAACTGTTAAGGTTGACTTTAAAAATATGGATGAAGAAGAAAAGAAAATGTTCGAAGCTGAGAACAAAGCACATGCTGCTATCACAATGAGCATGCCACAAGAGATATTGCACACGTTTAGAAAATATCAAAATGCACAAGATTTGTGGGAAGCTCTTGAAAAACGGTTTCAGGGAAATGATAATGTTAAGAAAAATAGAGTTTATTTACTCAAGAAACAGTTTGCTGTCTTTAGGGCATTCACAGGTGAAACCCTAGAAGAGATCATCACGAGATACTACCATCTTGTTACGGAACTGGAGAACTACAAGATTGAGCACACTGATGTAGAGATGACCACCAAGATTCTGGATGCATTACCTGCAAAGTGGGAAGTTTACACTCTTCTCATTAAAGAGAATCCTGAATTCGCCACCTATACGCTTGATGATGTTATAGGAAAGCTTAGAGCCTATGATTTGGCGATGAAGAGGAAGGATGAAGGTTCTGATCAGGTTCAAGATCCGGGAGTGTATTATGGGAAATCGTCATCCAAATCCTCATCCGGTGGCACCTCAAGCAGCAATGGGAATGCAACTGCATTCTTCTCAGGAGAAAATTCTGGTAACATTATGTTAGATTCTGATGGTGAAGTTTGTTTTGTATCTGTTTCAGGTGAGTCAACGAAAGTGAAGGACATTCCCTCAGGAAGAGACAAGGGAAAGAGCACTGCTGAATCCAAATGTGATCACAAGTCATGCAAGTCTATGCCAATGAGTGTGAAATCAGCAGAAGAGCAGCTTGCTGTTTTGTCTTCCTTTGTAGCTTCCTACGAAAACTACATACAAGGGATGATAAACGATCTGGCAGTTTTTGATGAAGACTATGATCAAATAGATCCGGATGACTTAGAAGAAATGGATTTGCAGTGGAATCTTGCTATGATCTCCAGAAGAGCAAAAAGGTTCAAGGACAGAACTGGAAGAAAGCTGGTGGGAGGTCAAGCCGGATTTGACAAATCAAAGGTGTGAGCGAAAGATTTTGACCGAAACAGGATTAATTGATCATACAAGTCACAAAACCAGGTGCGGAAACCCTAGCTTTGAACAAACAGATAAAACTCTAATCAAAACACAATCAATATCATTTTCAATGCTTTTTCATAATTAACTTGTTCAAATACTTGATTACAATGACACTTTAGTTTATCTAGAACATTCACACACTTTCTCAAAATAACCTGGAACCTAACCTGAACACACACACAACTGAAAACTCTCTATAAATCACAAATACACAAAATCTATATATAGTGTCTGCACGTTCGCCCAGTATAGATGGTCGAATGTGGAATTCTTCCACATTCGCCCACTATATGTAGCGAATGTACATCTTCTGATCAGGTCCATTCTTCATTCGCCCATTTAGCTCTACCTTCGCCCACTTCCATTCTACATTCGCCCAGTTTTCCACCTTCTACCCATCAGCAAAACTTTTAACACATGTTAACTTTGTAGATCCAATCACTAGTCGCAATACGTGCATCTACAAACTCCCCCTCGACTATTGATTGGATCGTCTTCTGTCTTCGTCCATTGCTTTGTTCAACAAGTAGATTCTGAGCTGTTTCTTTTGCTCTTTGGTCATTTCAGGCTCCAACTTTCTCTTTACTGGTTTCGACACATTCGCCATCTTCACCATTTTGCCAAGTTTATTATCCAAGTTACTCCCTGAGTTTATATCGTACGCAAAACAAACTCCTACAACCTGAGTATACTTCTTTGCTTGATCAACGTCGTTCGGCTCATGATGAATCGGATTATAGAAAAGCATGATGATGTCTTCGAAGGTACAGTTAATCAACCACATCGGATCAAATACATGAACATGCTTGTATTTGTCCTTCCCATCTCTCAAAACTATCACCTCTTCAGCCTTCCTCCAATCATAATACCAGAATATAAAGTCAGCACTGAAATGTTGTGGCATGGGCATCAAAGGTATTTTTCTCATCACTTCAGGTGCTTTGTATACTAAAGTAACCCTCTTCAACTTGGTTTTAGGATCAATATCCCTATGAACTTTCCTTCTGGGATATTGAGGCTTGAATCTATTCCAATTCGTTCTACTTTCCCAAACCAATTTATCTGCACACCAACCGACATGAGTATTATTTACTGAAGCTCCAGACATTGGGAATCTGCACAGATCTTTGACCGCCCAGTACGGTAGAGTTAGCAAATCAATGAATCTGTAGAAATACAGAATTCCTGATTCCCATTTAGCAGCTAAACACTTCAGTCTGCCCAAATATGTCCACCCGAGAGCTCTGCCTTTAAACTTAGCATTATGGAATCTATAGAAACTTCCTTGAGCTTCAGGCTTCGGTCGGTTTTCTTCCATTTCTCTCAATTTCTTCAAGTAATTCTTCAATTCATCAGATTGTCTTGAAGATTCTTGCTTATCAGCTCCAAACACCTTCTCAACAAACTCTGCACTCCTTTTCTTTGCCTTATTCTTTGCTGAAGTGTTTGGAATTTCAGTAAAATCAGGAAATATCACATCTTCATCAGTCTGTCTGAAGTACTGTGGATATTCCTCATGAGTTATATCTTCAATTTCCACTTCATCAAATTCAGGAGTATTCTTATCATATGAGTGATTTCCAATATCCTTTTCAGGAATATCTGGAATCGACTCATCCACTATAAACTCCTCAAATGTTTTCCCTACTCTCTGTGCAAGGCCATCAAGAATTTCCTTAGCCACAGTAGCAGGTACTTCCCCTTCTTCAAGATCAGGATACTTGTGGTCAAAAATCATCATCAGGAATCTTGGGTATAACATGAACTGCTTTTTCTTCAAACCCTTTAACATCTCCAGCATGTGATCCAGTATCATCCCAGACACGTTGAATGGTTTGTTGAGAATCAACGCAACCATCAACGAGCTTAGACTTCTCCTCATAACGTCATATCCTCCACTCACACATCCAAACACATGGATTATGACGTGTGCAAAATATTTGAATTGCACGGTCAGCTTTCCCTTATGCATGGAACCATCAGTAATCGCTCCTTTATACTTCATTCTTAGGAAACATGCCTTCTGTTCAGTCCATGATAATTCTCTGGGATCTTCGCTCACTTCAAACTTTATCTGAAGAGCTTCTCTTATATCAGACTCTGTTATAAACATCTCCATATCTTGTATCTTGCTCTTTATGATTGTCTGATTATCCCAAAAGTCATACTTCGCGTTCTTGTAAAAGTCTTCAACTATATCCTTGTAGATAATAGTCGGAGTAGCCAAAGCATACACAACTCTGCTTCTTTTCAAGAACTTAATGATATCAGTAAACTCAGTGTTCTTTTCCACATCACCAAGATAAGCGCAGCAGTTATGGGTTTTCTCAAACGGCCAACTGCTTGCACTTGATAATTCAGCCTCTTGAACATTCTCTGGAACTGGATCTGTAACGATATTCTCCACTGGAGTCTCAATGTTCTCAGTTTGGTCAGCCATCTGCACATCAAAATCAAAGAAATACGTCAAAATACAAAATCGACAAAAATTCAAAATTTTAAGATTTTTAATGTTCCACATTCGCCCGTTTTGATAAGTTCGAATGTAGATTTTATGGTACGAATGTGAACCATTTTGGTCGAATGTGAAAAAGTTTTGAATTAAAAACACATTCGCCCAATTTAAAATTCATTCGCCCGTTTTAGCTTCACCTTCGCCCGTTTTTGGCCAGAAGGTAAAACTGTTTATCCCCAAAAATTCAAAATTTTGTCAACTTGAATTTAAACGTCTAATTTTGATTGAAAAGTGTTCTATTATGGCCGATTAAGACTCGTGAATCATCAATTGTTGCAATTATTCAATTTATATCAGTTTTTAAAAGAAAATTAGGGTTTTATCAACCAAACAATCGATTGACCCATTAAACATTGTTATAACCCTAATTTATTAAACCTTCTCCCCCTAAAACTGATATAGATTGAAATGTGATCAAAATCAATCATCAACAAACACCCTAAGTCCCTTAATTCTAAAACCCTAGGTCCGGTGATAAAAACAATGATTCTGGTCTCAATATAGCTCCATTACCTGTGTTTTTAGTATAGAAATGATCAGTAATTAACCAGGAATCAAATGCACAAGCAAAGGAAATGAAAGCAACAAGGTGTCAGGATCGAAAGAAAAATTTTGAAAAACTGTAATGAGGATCGAACCTGAAACTGGCATTTATAGGCAAGCCACCTTCGCCCGTTATAACGGTCGAATGTGGGTTAGTTCCACATTCGGTCCAAATGAATGACCCGAAGGTGAAATTTATACCCGAAGGTGAATTTTGTTTGTAAAATTCCCACATTCGTCCAATATTAACAGCCCGAAGGTGAGGATTTTTCCACATTCGACCCAATTAAGGGGCGAATGTGAAATGGAAAAATCTGAAAATTTTGCCAAATCACGAATTCGAATCCCGTTCAACATTTTTCAATCTGTTAAACTTCCAAAACTCATATTTTCACTTTTTGAATGATACAAAGCCCGAATGGTGTTATCAAATCTCAGAAATTGACCATCAAGCATCCCCGGTTATCAAAAATAAAGCAGAAATGCAAAAATTTTGGGTTTTTCTGAAATTTTATCAAAACACACCTAAAATATTTTTGGATTTTGTATCTTTTTGACAATAAAAATAAAATACAGCAAAGTAAATGAAAGCAGTAAACATTTTGTGATGTCCGGTAAGAGGATCATATCAGTTTTCTGAGAAATCTGATCACAACGTTGATCTTTTTGTTTAATATTATCATTAGAAACAGTATGTGACACGGCAATTGCTGATATTGTGGTCCACGTAAGCTCACATGCAGACAATTACGCAATGCTTTAAAATGATACGAATTAGGTGTATTAGACTAACACGATGTGGTGCCCACACACACGACATACTCCTGTATCAAGTAATTGCACAAAGCTTCGTCGTAACGCGTGATTATGCCAGAGTTATCCGTAAAAGTTACAAAGTATATAGCACAGAGGTGTACAGGTCAGCAAACGAATGCAGCAGAGTAACGTGTGCATATACACTAGGTTGAGGCTGATATTAACGACTGATTTGCATCAGTAAGTCAATACGATGTAATAATGATCTTTGATCAATTAAAACATAAAGTTCCTCAATTCGGTAACTTCCGGTTTTGGCAATTAAGCTCTTTTAGCAAATATTCTGATAAAACTAGGTCCGTAAATCAATACGACAAATGTTTAATCAGAATATCCCGGATAACCATAACATAACGACCCGAAACCTCAGATTTTGGCAATCCTATCAAACGAAATTACGGTACTAAGACCATATGCCCATGAGGTGTTCAGCCACGAACGCGTGGATCGTTATGTTTGTATCACTAATGCACGCAATATTTAGTCTACGAAGCCTATCAGCATATCACACGTAGTCAACACACGCCTCATATACTATACAATTCTTTAGCCTGTGTCAGATCCCCACTGATGTACTATCATTTCCTCTTTTAATCCAGGAAATCATTTTTGGTATTTCTAATTTTTAGGTCTTTTTGAATTTTTCAATGTTTATGGATTTTCTGATAAAATTACTTCCCCTAAAATAAAGAACATATTTTTGGGTTTTTAATTTTTCTGAAAAACAATAAAAAACAAAAATTTGAAAGAAACAATCCACTCGAAAGCATCAACTTCTTTGAGGATTACGATAGTAAAGAGAAATTCCCAATTAGCAAAGAGAAATTCCCAATTAGCAAAATATAAAAAAAATTAAAAAAAAAACGATAAACCGAGGTGCCGATTAGTCCTGTTTTTCCTTTATCTTGTTTACTTTTAAAAGATAGTCAAAGCGGGATCTGTCAAAAGCTTTTGTAAACAAATCTGCACGTTGGTAGTCAGTATGAATTTTGATCATATCTATCAATTCTTTAGCGTAACAATCACGGATAAAATGATATTTGATCCGGATATGTTTAGCTTTAGAATGATTTTCAGTATTTTTAGTTAATGCGATAGCGGCTTCGTTGTCATAGTATATAGGGGTTTTAAGAAACTGCAAACCGTAATCCACCATCTGCTGTTGGATCCAGAGCACTTGCGAACAGCAACTCGAGGCTGCAATGTACTCGGCTTCACAGGTAGATAGCGCCACGGAAGTCTGCTTCTTGCATTGCCAGGTGACTAACCTGCTCCCTAAAAACTGGCAACCAGCTGTAGTAGATTTGCTATCTTTATCACAGCCGCCCCAATCTGCATCACTAAAAGAAATGAAATCAAAATTATCATCATTAGGGTACCAAAGTCCTTTTGAGGGACAACCCTTCAGATATCTAAGGATACGCTTGACCGCCGTCAGATGACTTTGTTTCGGCTTCGATTGATAGCGGGCACAGAGACACGTTGCGTACATAATATCTGGTCGAGACGCCGTCAAATACATCAGAGATCCGATGATTGCTCTGTATGTAAATGGGTCCGTCACCTCCCCCTTAGCGTCCACTCCAATCCCGTGATTGGGTTGAATCGGGGTATCCATCGGCTTTGAATCCTCCATCTGGAACCGGCTCAAGATATCGGATACGTATTTCGTCTGGTGAATGAAGATCCCGTCGGGTCTTTGGTCCACCAGAAAGCCTAGGAAAAACTGCATCTCCCCCATTGCGCTCATTTCGAACTTTTCCTGCATGACAGTTTCAAACTCCCTGCATAAAAGCTCGTTAGTTGAACCAAATATTATATCATCAACGTAAATCTGCACCATAAGCAAATCATCCCCTGATTTCCTCGTGAATAGGGTGCAGTCGACGAGTCCGCGCTTAAATCCTTTGGTGATGAGGTATGTACTTAGCTCCTCGTACCACTGTCTCGGAGCCTGGTGCAAGCCATATAAAGCTTTGTTCAGCACGTAGACCTTATCCCGATGGATTGGGTCCTCAAAGCCTGGTGGCTGCCCGACATAAACCTCTTCCTTGACTTTCCCGTACAGAAATGCGCTCTTGACGTCCATTTGGTAAACTTTGAATTTCTTATAGGAAGCAAACACAAGGAACATCCGAATAGCTTCAATGCGTGCTACCGGTGCATAGATTTCGTTATAATCAATCCCTTCGATTTGATGGAAACCCTGCACGACCAATCTGGCTTTGTTACGAACAATAACCCCACGATCATCCTTCTTGCACTTAAACACCCATTTAGTGCCAATCTTCTTTCTTTCTGGCGGCAAATCCGTGAGCGTCCAAACTCCAAATTTCTGGAATTGTAATAACTCCTCCTGCATAGCTTCAACCCAGGCGTCCTCCTTCAAAGCGTCCTTGTATGTCCTTGGCTCTACCTGCGACACATAACACGCAAACGACCAATCATTTTGACTACCAGATTGTTGAATTTTAGCTTATAACGCTAAAGCACCAAAACTTTCTGGCGAGTTGACACTTCGCAGCTGCCCTCTGGTCATAACACTGCTTCCAGGATCACCGATAACTTGCTCCAGCGGGTGAATACGATGAATCCGAGATTCCGGATATTCAGGTACAGTAACTCCCGTCTGAACAGTCAAGTTCTCTACAGCATCCAGATCATGACCCGTGTTAGATGATGAAGCAACATCTGGAGTTGGAGTTGGGTTCACTGGCGGTGCCTCTGGTTCTTCTGCATGTTCAAGAATGACTTCTTCAAATTGTTCATCTTCAGATTCTGAAGAGTCTAATGAAGTTGAAGCCTCTTGAAACACTTCTTCCTCTTGTATAGGAGCATTGGTATCATTAGAAGATGGTAGGGGGTTTACAGTGATCGGACGCACCAACGGTGAAGTCGTCGCGTTTTCACACTCGTAAAGTAATCTGATAACAGCTTCTTCGACCAAGCTATCTAGATTGAATGATTCAAAGAAATCTTTGTAATCATACATCCAATCAGGACCCGTGCCTTGTAAATTTTGTGTATATCGTTGAACTTCCACGTTAGCCCAATCCTCCACCCGACGAGTTCGCTTGTTGTATACCCGTTTAAGCGGGGTTGCATATCGAACAAAGTATCCCTCTTCAGCTTTAGGACTAAACTTCTCGCTTGGATTCAACATCGTGCATGGTGCCCCAAAAGGTTCTAGATACTCTAAGTTCGGCTTTCTTCGGTGTAACAGTTCATAAGATGTTTTACCAAACTTCTTCACTGTTAGAACCCGATTGAGTGTATAATTTGCTGCATAAATCGCCTCGTTCCAGAACATTACCGGAAGATTTGAGTCAGCGAGCATTGTTCTAGCCGCTTCAATTAGAGTCGTATTCTTTCGTTCAGCAACACCGTTCTGTTGTGGGGTGTACGGAGCCGAATATTCATGATGTATCCCTTTGCTTTCGCAAAGTTCATCCATCTTGGCGTTTTTGAACTCCGTCCCATTATCACTCCGAATTCTCTTTATCTTCACATTGTAAAGATTCTCCAATCGAGTGAACAGAACTTTCAGGTTGTCAAAGGTGTCACTTTTGTTCTGCAAACACATCACCCATGAAAATCTTGAGTAGTCGTCAGTGACAACTAAACAATATAGCTCCCCAAGATGACTTTTGCGCTTGACTGGTCCGAATATATCCATGTGCAATCGCTCAAGTGGCATCTCAACAGAGTTAACTTTCTTCACTTTGTGGGACTGTTTATGTTGCTTCCTCTTCTTACAACTAACACACTTGTCATTCAGATGGAAATGTTTCACGTTTACTCCATCGACAAGCCCATTTCTCACAAGTTGGTTCATTTTTCTCAGATGAATGTGCCCCATTCTTCGGTGCCACATTATCGATTCTTTCTCGGTCGCCTTGGATAGAAAGCATGTTATTTGCCCCTGTGATGTCATCGCCTTGGACATATCAAGAATACAGAGATTGTTGACGCGAGGTGCCTTCAACATTATCCACTCCTTAGGAATTTTAAAGCCCGGTTTGAGAATATAGCAGGATTTGTCATCAAAATGCACAGTGAATTGTTTATCACATATTTGACTGACGCTCAACAGATTATAATCGATCTGCTTCACATAAGATATTCTTTCAAAGCTCACTAATCCATTACTCACGCTCCCCTCCATAGTAATATATCCTCCTTTATTTCCCGCGAACGCGACATATCCACCATTAATGTTCTTCACATCGAACAATAATGCGAGATCCCCTGTCATATGGCCTGAAGCTCCACTATCAACAATCCAAAGACTGCTAATAGGGCCAGCTGAAGCTCCCTGCACACAAAAAGTAAATCATTTAGTTCTTTCGGGGGACCCAAGCCTGAGTCTTGGGTCTTGGAATATCATTTTTCATAGAAACATTCTCAGAAACATTTTCAACTTTTTGTTTTGGATCAATCTTTTTCTGATTGTTCAAAACATTTTCATTTTTCTCATTGACCTTTGAAGTGGAGGCTCCTGGAGTACCATTGGGTGTCCAAGATTGTTCAGATCTTTTCAAGATGCGAATCTGAGACTTTGGGTTCTCAGTCGGTTTCTGAACATTGTTTGCAAAAGAAACTTTCTTGGTTACCTTATCTGATTTAACAGACTTAGGTCCAACATTTGACTTGACAATCGGTTTTAGTGGAACCTTTTTCCTATCAGTTGTTGTGTTCACCACTGGTTTTCTCCATGATTGTTCCATAGCAATCCGATTTCTTCGATCATATTGAATTGGACGATTTTTTCTCATTTGGTAAAAATTGTTTTGATTGTAAAACTGTTGTTGTTGAGGAACAACTCGTCTGTGTGGTGGAACATAATGATCAATCGGTTTTCTCATGGAATTCCTCACTTCAACTTCGTGCCTTTTATGTCTTACATACGGGCACTGAGCAAGTAAATGCCCTCGTTCCCCGCATTTGAAACATGCACGGTACTCTTCAAAAACATTTGGAGCATTTGGTTGAGCAAATGATCGAACAGGATATTGATCATTATACTGTTGATTCCTCAAACTCTCAGGGAGTGGCCCTTTTGAGTAAGCAGGCTCATGAAAACCATTAGCTCTGTTTTTGGGTCTAATGAACTCTGTGACATGGACCTTTGGTTCTTGAGGAACATCCAAATACAATTTCTTTAAAATGGCAGGTGGAATCTCATTTGTCCTCTCATGTTTTGGGAACCAAATGGTGCTTTCTTGCCAGATTTTATCAATTTTAGCATAGTTAGCATTTTTGATTGGAAATTCCTCGTCAGAGATGATTTTATCAGATCCTTCCATCCGGTAAAACACCTTGACAGGTTTGTCACACGGTTCATTCTTAACATCCTTTTTCTCAAAATCTTTCTTAACAACATTCTTTTCAGACTTTTTCTCACGATGAGCATTTGCCATCGGATGCAAAAGTTGTGATGGTGAAACTGGTTCATTGGTAATGATGTGATTTTCTTTTGGAATTTCACATGCATTAACAGTTTGATTACAACCAGTATCATCACTCTCAGAATCTGAATCAACACTCTCAGCAGTAACACCCTCATCATTCAAACCTAAAATCGGTTTCACATCAGAATGTGGATCACCAATACTCGAGGTATTAGATTCATTTTCCGATGATGAGTCTGATTTTACCGAGCTCTCCGGTGTAACTTGATGACAATTATGATTTTCAAAAAGCACCGGAGATGGCACAGACTTGTAATTAGTGGTTTGGTCATCAATGATGTGGTCTACCACATAAGCAATGTGCTTATAACTTTCCAACTTTTTGTTTACTTTCTCAGCAAAGCATTTGATGGCGGCCATTTCCAACTTGGTATTTTCAATTTCATTTATGTAGTTATTAATTGCCAATTGTTTTAATGATAAAGTGTTTTTCAAGTCGGAAATGTCCTTTTTATAGCCATCTAGTACCTTGTTGAAAGCATTCAACTCTTTGCGAGTAGATTGACTGTTCATGATAGCACTATCACGTTGAACACGGAGTTGTTTGTTCTCCTCAGTCAATCTATCACAGGTACCACAATACTTATCACTAGTAACATCAGTGCTACACTCAGAACTTACAGATTTTGGCGGATCAGTCATGGACATCAAAGCGAAATGAGCTTCCTTTCCAGCGAAAAACTTGGAATAGTCAATCCTTGTGAAAGCATCATCAGCAATGCACGACTTCCTTGTTTTCAGAAAATCAGCTTCTGCTAGCAACTGATCAATATCATCATCTAGTGATGTAACACTTGCTTCTGTATCTGATTCACTGTCTGAATCTGAATAAACCGATTCACACTCCTCAGGAACATCAGAAACAGTGTCAACCACTATTCCAGAATTAGCATCCTCAGCATTAACCTCAACAGATTCATTCTCCACTTCCATTTCAGCCTCAGACACATCAACTTCAACCTCAGTTTCTTTCTTCTCATCAACTGTCACTGACTTTTCAATATCAACCTGACAAGCAACACAAGCCACATATCCACAAGTAGTAATTTCCTCAACACCTATTTGCATACCCGACCAATCAAACCGTTCATCTTGTTGAGTCACCAATGCTTGATTCTGATTGTTGTTCTGGTGTGTCTCATTCGGTGTAGTAATTGGTATGACTGTTCGGTTAGCATTGTTAGGTGATTGGTTTTGAGTCTGGTTTGGTGTGTTTGGTTGTCTGTTTTGGTTGTTATTAAAGTTGTTCTGACGGTTTTGGTAGTTGTTGTTATTATGGTAAGAAACTTGGTTTTGGTTTTGTTGTTGACGATTCTGATAGCTTGCATTGAATGGGTTTCTATTTCCTTGTTTTGGTGGCTGGGTACATTCCCTTTTAAAGTGACCTTTCCCTCCACAGTTAAAACAAGTAACTTTCTCCTTGTTAAACCCGTAGGTTGTGTTAGGAGAAGTTCCCAAATCCGTTCTACCCGTCTTCTCAATAAATTCTGTTGCTCTTCTCATTATGCTTGCAAAAGCCCACTGAATATCAATCAGTTCCATCTCTTCTTTATCAATCTGTGCATAGTCTTCATTGGTTAAATTGTTGTTACCAATTTGACTAGCAACCAACCCATTGTAAGATGAAACCATTGCAGAGACTAGTGCAATGTGTTGCTGAGCAACTTCAACCGTCACATTTCCCAAGTTAGAAGTCTCCAAAACCACTGGTTGTTGATTAGGTTGAGTACTTTGGTTCATTGAGTGAGGTGGTTGTTGAGATTGGCTATCAGTATAGAAGGCTGCTTGTTGCATTGGTGAGAATGGTGAAATGTAGGAATTGTTATATTGTTGTTGTGGTTGTGGGTTTGATGGTTGTGAGAAGGATGATGTTTGTTGATGGTAGTTGATGGTAGGTTTTGGTGATTCCATAACATTGGAAATGCACGCAACATGTGGTGCCCCTAATCCTCCTGAACTTGAGTTACTAACTGGAACTGAAGTGCCTCCAAAATATAAGCTAGGATTCTGAGGAATCTGTGATCTTCTAGCTTTCCTCTTCTCTTCCATTTCTTTGTTTTCCAGCTTCTCTATAAACTCTTGAATAGTCCAGAATTGGTATGCATCCTTCTCCCTGAGAACTTCCACATGCTGATCCCAGTGTGGTGGTAAAGCATCTGCAAACTTATCCACCTGCTTTGTCATAGGAATCTGTATACCATAACTTGACAATTCAGTTAGCAAATGACTATATCTAGGAGTTAATTCTTTTAAAGTTTCATTGCCAATATAAGAAAAATTCTCAAACTCCTTTCGTAATTCTTCCATCCTTAAACTTCTAGTCTTCTCATTCCCATCATGCCTCCTTTTAAGCATGTCCCACAATTGCTTAGATGTGGTACAAGTCCCAAACTGATGCAACAGATCGTTTGTGATTGCCTGAGTCAATTGGGAAAAGGCTTTCTTCTCCACAGCAAACTTCTTTTTCTCCTCTTCAGACATACTCTCCAATGGAACTAGTTCACCTGTATTCTCCAAAATTGGTGCTGTGTAACCTCTAGCAATCATACTCCATGCCTCTGCACCCTCCACTCCCATGCCTTCCAAGTGAATCTTGAACTTGTTCTGCCACTGATTGTATTCTTGTATCTCCATGAGCTTCGGTGGCCGATTCCCGCTACCTGAAGATAAATCATTAATCAGTGTGGAAATAGCATTTGTGGTTTGAGTGTTTACCACCGCTGCTGCTACTCCCCAGTAGTCAGGTTGTGGTGCTGGAGGTGTCACACTTTGAGGCATCGAGCTAGTCATCGCCATGTAGTTAATCGGTTGCGAAGACTGTGTGCTCGTCTTTTGTGCTGCCACCGTCCATGGGTCCATCACTTGCTGTTGCGGTTGTGTCATTGCTGGTCTCGGGGTAGTCGGAAAATTCCACATGATCACGAACGTTGAAAAATTCAACACTTAGAAAATTTTCCAAAACTTAGTTCTAGGTTCGCCCGTTTATTCTTACTTTCGTCCCTTTCTGGTTCAGATTCGCCCAAACAGTAACCAGCCGAATGTAAAACTTCACCAGAATGTAAAATACCCTAATACACTTCCACTTTCGCCCAAAAAGTCCTAGGTTCGACCAGTTATTTTCCACGTTCGCCCGCCCGATCAATCGAATGTGGAAAATTGTACCCGAAAGTGAAAAATTCAACCAAGAAATTCCAGGTTCGCCCAGAAATCACTCAGGTTCGACCAAAAACGACTCAGGTTCGCCCAAAACTACCCAGGTTCGCCCACTAAGTTCCAGGTTCGCCCATTTCAGGTTTGAAAAACGGTTACACTTTGAAAAACGGTTATTTTGATCTCTGATTTTTTAAAGTTTGTGGATTTGAATGATCTTAATCAGGTTTTGATTCGGAATTGATTTGGAACAACTTTAATTCTTGGAATTTTAGATTTTAACCACAAAATCAACTTCAAATCTTTCAAAAACACTCAAAAACCATTTTCATTCAAAAACAGATGTATTTTGATCAAAATTAGGTCCAAATCAGCTCTGAGTTTATCAAATTTGTTGTTGTTCTATTTTAAGTGCGACAGTCAAGTAGCTGATTTACTATCATATCCTCTCTTTTACGCAGTGACAACACGTTTTTTTATAGAAATAAACACACTAATAATTACAAAATTTACTTCAGTAACTTATCGGAAATGTAAAATCATTCAGGATTCCTCATCCCATCCAGTTGCACCAACAAATCAAAACGAGCCCTGTCAAATGCCTCGGTGTAAAGATCTGCCAAATTCTCTTTTGTGTCAACTTTTTCTAAATGCACCATTTTCTTTTCATAACAAACCCTTAAAAAGTGATGTCTGATATGAATATGTTTAGTTTTAGAAAAATTGGTTGAGTTTTCCGTTACGAATATGGCTTGTTTATTGTCAATCATTATGGGAGTATCTAGAAAATTCAATCAGTAATCCCTCATCTATTGTTGTATCCACAAAACCTGTGAACAGCAACTACCAGCTGCAACGTATTCAGCCTCGCATGAAGATACTGCGACAGAGGTTTGCTTCTGGCATTGCCAGGATACTAATCTCCACCAAGTAGTTGACAGCCAACAGTCGTTGACTTCATGTTCTGGTTGCAACCTCCGTAGTCGGAGTTGGTGTAGGATACGAGATCTAATCCACCATCTGATGGATACCAAAGACGTAATTTGGGTTTCCCATTTAGGTATCTCATTATTCATTTAACCGCAATCATGTGTCACTCCTTTGGATCAGCCTGAAACCTAGCACAAAGACAAACTGGAAACTTAATGTTAGGTCTAGAAGCAGTTAAATACATAAGTGAACCAATCATTTCCGTGTACTTTGATGGCTCGACATGCTTATCAATTTCTGTATCTGGACCAAGTCTGCGATTCAATAGTAGATGAGTATGGTAAGGTGTGCAATCATTCATCTTGAAACGAGTCAGGATGTCATGCACATACTTTGTTTGATGGATAAACATTCCACTTGCCTTCTGATCCACTTGCAGAACGAGAAAGAACTTCAACTCCACCATCGCGCTCATCTCGAACTTTTTCTTCATGACCTGCTCAAATTCCTTGCATAAGTCTTCATTATATGATCCAAAGATGATGTCATCCACGTGCACCTAAACCAACAGAAAATCTTCTCCTTTTCTTCGAACGAAAAGGGTACTATCTATCTTTCCTCTCTCAAAGCCATTGTTCAAGAGGTAAGAAGATAGTATCTCATACTAGGCCCTGGTGCCTAACGAAGTCCATAAATGACCTTATCAAGTTTGTAGACGCGATCTGGATATTCTGGATCAGTGAACCCCGGTGGTTGTGAGACATACACCAGCTCTTGAACTTTATCATACATAAAGGCGCTTTTAACATCTAACTGATACACTTTAAAGGCCTTATGAGACACAAAAGCTAGAAACAGAAGAATTGCCTCAAGCCTAGCAACTGGTGCAAACACTTCATCCCTTTACCACAAGTCGAGCCTTATTCCTGACCACTACGCCATTGTCATCTTTCTTGTTCCGAAAAACCCATTTGGTGCCAATTTCTTGTGCACTCCGAGGGAGATCGACCAACTCCCAGACCTTGAGCTTCCTAAACTGAGCGAGCTCCTCCTGCATTGCTTTTACCCATGAATTGTAATGAAGAGCCATTTGAAAAGTCTTTTGTTCAATTTGTGAGATAAAGCACTTCAAGCATTTGTTTACAATCCCCGAGTCTCTGATTTTTGCATACATGCAGTTGGTAGTCGCAAAACTTCTCCTAGTCTGAATGCCCGCGTTAGGATCTCCCAATATGTAGTCCAGATGATCTTTATATTCACGTGTTGAAATCACATTGTCAATGGGCAACTCTTCATCTAAATTGGAGCTAATTTCTCCTGCAATCACTTCATCATCAGTAGAATCTACTCCAAAAGGATTTGTGAAAGGTTCTTCTTCAGTTTCAGTAACTCCTTCTATGGATGAAAACTGGTTGTTTCCCAAAGAGTTGGTACTTGCATCTGTCTTGTACTTTTCTGTAGAGATTGGGACTATTGATCGAGGTGAAACAAAGTGGTCAACATCCTCATCAACAATCACTGGTTCTTCTATGGGTGGAGCTGCATTAAATGTAGATGCGTTTTGCGACTAGTGATTGGATAGTTAACATGTGTTAGAAAGGCTGAAGTGGGCGAATGTAACAAGACGTGGGCGAAGGTGAATAGTTAGTGGGCGAAGGTAGAAAGATATGGACGAATCTGGAACTGAGACTACACATGTAGACACATTCGACCATGTAAATGGGGGAATGTGGAAAAGCCTCACATTCGACCATTCACAATGGGCGAATGTGCAGTGCCTATATATAGATTTTGTGATTTTGTAAGTTGGAGGGAGTCATTAGGTGTGTGTGTTTTCAGGTGTTGTTCCAGAGAGGTTTGAGATAGTGTGTGTGTGATCTAGATTAACTGTTTTGAGATTGTAATCAACTTTATGAATGTGTTAATCTATGAAAAGCATTGAAAATGACTTTGATTGTGTTTTGATTTGAGTTTATATTAGTTTGTTCAAAGCTAGGGTTTCCGCACCTGGTTTTGTAACTTGTATGATCATATAATCCTGTTTTCGTGTCAAATCACATCCTCTACAAAGTGGTATCAGAGCATAGAGGATCATACAACAACAAATTGATAAACTCAGAGCTGATTTGGACATTATTTTGATCAATTCACATCTGTTTTTACATAAAAATGGTTTTTGAGTGTTTTTGAAAGAATTAGAGTTGATTTTGTGGTTAAAATTCAAAATTCCAAGTATTAAAGTTGTTCCAAATCATCTCCGAAGCAAAACCTAATCAAGATCATTCAAATTCACAAACTTTTGAAAATCAGAGATCAAAATAACCGTTTTTCAAAGTGTAACCGTTTTTCAAAACTGAAAATGGGCGAACCTGGATCAGAGTGGTCGAACGTGTAATTTTCTGGTCGAACGTGATAAATTTTTGGGCGAACCTAGGAGTTTTTGGGCGAACCTAGAATTTTTCTGTTGAATTTTTCACATTCGGGTCACATTTTTCACATTCGGGAGATCGTGCGGGCGAACCTGGAACTGAAACGGGCGAACCTGGATTCTTTTGGGCGAACGTGAAAAGTGTTAGTGTGTTTTTACTTTCTGGTGAGATTTTACATTCGGGTTTCACTGTTAGGGCGAATCTGAAGCAGAAAGGGACGAACCTGAACCATATTGGGCGAACCTAGAGCTAATTTTTGGAAAATTTTCTAAGTGTTGAATTTCTCGAAGTTCGTGATCATGTGGAATTTTCCGACTACTACTACACCAGCAACTACACAACCACAACAGCAGGTGATGGACCCATGGACGGTAGCAGCACAGAAGACGAGCACACAGTCTTCACAGCCGGTTAACTATATGACTCAAAGTGCACCTCCAGCACCACAATCTGACTACTGGGGAGTAGCAGCAGCGGTGGTAAACACTCAAGCTACAAATGCTATTTCCACACTGATTAATGATTTGTCTTCAGGTAGCGGGAATCGGCCACCGAAGCTTATGGAGATTCAAGAATACAATCAGTGGCAGAAAAAGTTTAAAATACATTTGGAAGGCATGGGAGTGGAGGGAGCAGAAGCATGGAACATGATTGCTAAAGGTTACACACCACCAGTTTTGGAGAACACAGGTGAACCAGTGCCATTGGAGAGCATGGCTGAGGATGAGAAAAAGAAGTTTGCGGTGGAGAAGAAGGCGTTTTCCCAATTGACACAGGCAATCACAAATGATCTTTTGCATCAGTTTGGGACTTGCACAACATCTAAGGCACTATGGGAAGCACTTAAAAGAAGGCATGATGGAAATGAGAAGACTAGAGGTCTAAGGATGGAAGAACTGAGAAAGGAGTTTGAGAATTTTTCTTATATTGGAAATGAAACTTTGAAAGA
Source organism: Ambrosia artemisiifolia (assembly GCA_032199755.1). Taxonomy (NCBI): domain Eukaryota; kingdom Viridiplantae; phylum Streptophyta; class Magnoliopsida; order Asterales; family Asteraceae; genus Ambrosia; species Ambrosia artemisiifolia. The sequence continues at coordinate 27,239,310 of CM063524.1, read as the reverse complement.
ACTAACTCCTAGATATAATCATTTGTTATCTGAATCGTCTAGCTATGGTATACAGATTCCTATGGCAAAGCAGGTGGACAAGTTTACTGATGCATTACCACCAAACTGGGATCAGCATGTGGAGGTTCTTAAGGAGAAGGATGCTTATCAATACTGGTCTATTCAGGAGTTCATAGAGAAGCTGGAAAACAAAGAATTGGAAGAGAAGAGGAAAGCTAAAAGAGCTCAGATTCCTCAGAATCCCAACTTATATTTTGGAGGATCAGTTCCAGCAAGTACATCAAGCTCAGGAGGGCTAGTAGCACCACATGTTGCATGTATATCCAATGTTATGGAATCACCTACCATTAACTACCATCAACAAACATCATCCTTTTCACAACCACCACCACAACAACAATACAACAATTCATACATTCCACCATTCTCCCCAATGCAACAAGTAGCTTTCTACACTGCTAGCCAATCTCAACAACAACCAATGAACCAACCTAATTAACAAACGGTGGTTTTGGAGACATCTAACTTGGGAAATGTGACAGTTGAAGTTGCTCAGCAACATATTGCATTAGTCTCTGCAATGGTCTAATCCTACAATGGATTAGTAGCTAGTCAAATTGGGAATAACAACTTGACCAATGAAGACTACGCACAAATTGACAAGGAAGAGATGGAACTCATTGATATCCAGTGGGCCTTTGCGAGCATAATGAGAAGAGCAACAGAATTTATCGAGAAGACAGGTAGAACTGATTTGGGAACTTCTCCTAACACAACCTACGGGTTCAATAAGGAGAAAGTGACTTGTTTTAACTGTGGAGGGAAAGGTCACTTTAAAAGAGAATGCACCCAGCCACCAACACAGGGAAATAGGAACCCATTCAATGCCAGCTACCAGAATCGTCAACAACAAAACCAAAACCAAGTTTCTTACCAAAACAACAACAACTACCAAAACCGTCAAAACAATTTTAATAACAATCAAAATAGACAACCAAACACACCAAACCAGACACAAAACCAAACACCAAACAATTCTAACCGAACAGTCATACCAATAACTACACCAAATGAACAACAACAGAATACCAATCAAGCATTGGTGACTCAACAAGATGAGAGGTTTGACTGGTCGAGTATGCAAATTGGTGTTGAAGAAATTACTACTGGTGGCAATGTGGCTTGTGTTGCGTATCAGGTTGATGTTGAAGATTCAGTGACGATGGATGAGAAGGTAGAAACTGAGGTTGAAAGTGACGAGTCTGAGGCTGAGATGGATGTGGAGATTGAACCTGTTAAGGTTAATGCTGAGGTTAATGATGAGGTTAAAGCTGAAGAGACTAATTCTGGAGTTGTGATTGATACTGTTTCTGATATTCCTGAGGAGTGTGAATCGGTTTATTCTGATTCAGACAGTGAATCGGATACGGAAGCAAGTGTTAATTCTCTAGATGAAGATATCGATCAGATGCTAGCAGAAGCGGATTTTCTGATGACAAGGAAGTCGTGCATTGCAGATGATGCTTTCACAAAGATTGATTATTCAAGATTCTTTGCAGGAAAGGAAGCTCATTTCGCATTAATGGCCATGACTGATCCGCCAAAACCTGTAAGTTCTGAGTGTAGCACTGATGTTACAAGTGATAAATATTGTGGTACTTGTGATAGATTGACTGAGGAGAATAAACAACTCCGTGTTCAACGTGATAGTGCTATCATGAACAGTCAATCTACTCGCAAAGAGTTGAATGCTTTCAACAAAGTTTTAGATGGCTACAAAAAGGACATTTCCGACTTGAAAAATACTTTGTCTTTAAAACAATTGGCAATTAACAACTATATAAATGAAATTGAAAACACCAAGTTGGAAATGGCCGCCATCAAATGCTTTGCTGAAAAAGTAAACAAAAAGCTGGAAAGCTATAAGCATATTGCTTATGTGGTAGACCACATCATTGATGATAACACTACCAATTATCGGTCTGTACCATCTCCGGTTCTTTTTGAAAACCATAATTGTCACCAAGTTACACCGGAGAGTTCGGTAAAATCTGATTCAGCATCGGAAAATGAATCTAATACTTCAAGTATTGGTGATCCAAATTCCGATGTTAGACCGATTTTAGGTATCAATGATGAGGGTGTTACTGCTGAGAGTGTAGATTCAGACTCAGAGAGTGATGATACTGATTGTGTTCAAACTGAGAATGTATGTGAAATTCCAAAAGAAAATCACATCATTACAAATGAACCAGTTTCATCATCTCAAATTGTGATTCCAATGAAAAATGTTCATTGTGTGAATAAGTCTAAAAAGAATGTTATGAAGAAAGATCTTGAGAAAAATGTGGTTAAGAATGATCTTGAAAAGTGTGTTAAGAATGAACAATGTGACAAACCTGTCAAGGTGTTCTATTGGATGGAAGGATCCGATAAGATCATCTCTGACGAAGACTTTCCAATAAAAAATGCCAGTTATGCTAAAATAGAAAAGATTTGGCAAGAAAGCACTATTTGGTTCCCAAAACATGAGAGAACAAATGAGATTCCACCGGCATTATTAAAGAAATTGTATTTGGATGTTCCTCAAGAACCAAAGGTCCATGTCACAGAGTTTGTTCGACCCAAAAATAGAGCTAATGGTTTTCATGAGCCTACTTACTCAAAAGGGCCACTCCCTGAGAGTTTAAGGAAGCAACAGTACAATGATCAATACCCTGTTAGATCATTTGCTCAACCAAATGCTCCGAATGTTTTTGAAGAATACCGTGCATGCTTTAAATGTGGGGAACGAGGGCATTTACTTGCTCAGTGTCCATATGTAAGGCATAAGAGGCACGAGGTGGAAGTGTGGAATTCCATGAGGAAACCGATTGATCATTATGTGCCACCACATAGGAGAGTTGTTCCTCAACAACCACAACCGTTTTATAATCAAAACAATTTTCAACAAATGAGGAACACTCGTCCAATGCAATATGATCGAAGGAATCGAATCGCTATGGAACAATCATGGAGGAAACCTATGGTGAACGCAACAGTTGATAGGCAAAAGGTTCCACCAAAACCGATTGTCAAATCAAGTGTTGGACCTAAGTCTGTTAAATCAGATAAGGTTACCAAGAGAGTTACATTTGCTAACAATGTTCAGAAACCAACTGAGAATCCAAAGTCTCAGATTCGTATCTTGAAAAGGTCTGAACAATCTTGGTCACCCAATGGTACTCCAGGAGCCTCAACTTCAAGAATTAATGAGAGAAAGGAAACTGTTTTGAACAATCAGAAAAAGATTGATCAAAAAGTTGTTGAAAATGCTTGTGAAAATGTTACTTTGAAACCTGATGTTCAAAGACCCAAGACTCAGGCTTGGGTCCCCCGAAAGAACTAACTGATTTACATTTTGTGTGCAGGGAGCTTCAGCTGGCCCTATTAGCAGTCTTTGGATTGTTGATAGTGGAGCTTCAGGCCACATGACAGGGGATCTTGCGTTGTTGTTCGACGTGAAGAACATCAATGGAGGGTATGTAGCTTTCGCGGGAAATAAAGGTGGATATATCACAATGGAAGGAAGTGTGAGCAATGGGATAGTGAGTTTCGAGCGGATTTCGTATGTGAAGCAGATTGACTATAATCTGTTGAGTGTCAGTCAAATATGTAATAAGCAATTTACTGTGCATTTTGATGACAAATCCTGCTATATTCTGAAACCGGGCTTTACAATTCCGAAAGAGTGGATAATGTTGAAGGCACCTCGCGTCAACAATCTATACATTCTTGATATGTCCAAGGCAATGACATCACAGGGGCAGATAACATGTTTTTCTATCAAAAGCGACAGAGAAAGAATCGATAATGTGGCACCGAAGAATGGGGCACATTCATCTGAGGAAAATGAATCAACTTGTGAGAAATGGACTTGTCGATGGAGTAAACGTGAAACATTTCCATCTGAATGACAAGTGCGTGAGTTGTAAAAAGGGGAAGCAACACAAACAGTCCCACAAAGTGAAAAAGGTTAACTCTGTAGAGATGCCACTTGAGCGACTGCACATGGATCTTTTCGGACCAGTCAAGCGCAAAAGTCATCTTGGATAGCTGTATTGTTTAGTCGTCACTGATGACTACTCAAGATTTTCATGGGTGATGTGTTTGCAAAACAAAAGTGACACCTTTATCAACCTAAAAGTTCTGTTCACTCGATTGGAGAATCTCTACAATGTGAAGATTAAGAGAATTCGGAGTGACAATGGGACGGAGTTCAAAAATGCCAAGATGGATGAACTTTGTGAAAGCAAAGGGATACATCATGAATATTCGGCTCCGTACACCCCACAACAGAACGGTGTTGCTGAACGAAAGAATAGGACTCTAATTGAAGCGGCTAGAACAATGCTTGCTGATTCAAATCTTCCAGTAATGTTCTGGAACGAGGCGATTTATGCAGCAAATTACACATTAAATCGGGTTCTAACAGTGAAGAAGTTTGGTAAAACATCTTATGAGCTGTTACACCGAAGGAAGCCGAACTTAGAGTATCTAGAACCTTTTGGGGCGCCATGTACTATGTTGAATCCAAGCGAGAAGTTTAGTCCTAAAGCCGAGGAGGGATACATTGTTGGATATGCAACCCCGCTCAAACGGGTATACAACAAGCGAACTCGTCGAGTGGAAGACTGGGCTAACGTGGAAGTTCAACGATATACTCAAAATCTTCAAGGCACGGGTCCTGATTGGATGTTTGATTACAAAGATTTCTTTGAATCATTTAATCTAGATAGCTTGGTTGAAGAAGCTGTTATCAGATTACTTTATGAGTGTGAAAATGCAACAACTTCACCGTTGGTGTGTCCGATCACCGTGAACCCCCTACCAGCTTCTACTGATACCAATGCTCCTATACAAGAGGAAGAAGTATTTCAAGAGGCTTCAACTTCATTAGACACTTTAGAATCTGAAGATGAACAATTTGAAGAAGCTATTCTTGAACAAGCTGAAGAACCAGAGGCACCGCCAGTGAACCCAACTCCAACTTCAGATGTGGCTTCATCATCAAATACGGGTCATGATCTGGATGCTGTAGAGAACTTGACTGTTCAGACGGGAGTGCAAGTACCTGATTATCCGGAATCTCGGATTCATCGTATTCACCCGCTGGAGCAAGTTATCGGTGATCCTGGAAGCAGTGTTATGACCAGAGGGCAACTTAAAAGCGTTAATTCGCCAGAGAGTTTTGGTGCTTTAGCTTTATATGCCAAAATTCAACAATCTGGTAGTCAAAATGATTGGTCGTTTGCGTGTTATGTGTCGCAGGTAGAGCCAAGGACATACAAGGACGCTTTGAAGGATGATGCCTGGGTGGAAGCTATGCAGGAGGAGTTATTACAATTCCAAAAATTGGGAGTTTGGACGCTCACGGATTTGCCGCCGGATAGGAAGAAGATAGGCACTAAATGGGTGTTTAAGTGCAAGAAGGACGATCGTGGGGTTATTGTTCGTAACAAAGCCAGATTGGTCGTGCAGGGTTTCCATCAAATCGAAGGGATTGATTATAATGAAATCTATGCACCGGTCGCACGAATCGAAGCTATTCGGATGTTCCTTGCGTTTGCTTCATACAAGAAATTCAAAGTTTATCAAATGGACGTTAAAAGCGCATTTCTGTACGGGAAAGTCAAGGAAGAGGTTTTTGTCGGGCAGCCACCAGGCTTTGAGGACCCAATCCACCGGGATAAGGTCTACGTGCTAAACAAAGCTTTATATGGCTTGCACCAGGCTCCGAGGCAGTGGTACGAGGAGCTAAGTACATACCTCATCTCCAAAGGATTTAAGCGCGGCCTCGTCGATTGCACCCTCTTTACGAAAAAGACGGGAGATGATTTGCTTCTAGTACAGATATACGTTGATGATATAATATTTGGTTCAACTAACGAGCTTTTATGCAGGGAGTTCGAAACTGTCATGCAGGAAAAGTTCGAAATGAGCGCAATGGGGGAGATGCAGTTTTTCCTAGGCTTGCAGGTGGACCAAAGACCCGACGGGATCTTCATTCACCAGACGAAATATGTCTCCGACATCTTGAGCCGGTTCCAGATGGAGGACTCTAAGCCGATGGATACCCCGATTCAACCCAATCACGGGATTGGAGTGGACGCTAAGGGGGAGCTGACGGACCCATTTACATACAGAGCAATCATCGGATCTCTGATGTATTTGACGGCGTCTCGACCAGATATTATGTATGCAACGTGTCTCTGTGCCCGTTATCAATCGAAGCCGAAACAAAGTCATCTGACGGCGGTCAAGCGTATCCTTAGATATCTGAAGGGTTGTCCCTCAAAAGGACTTTGGTACCCTAATGATGATAATTTTGATTTTATTGCTTTTAGTGATGCAGATTGGGGCGGCTGCGACAAAGATAGCAAATCTACTACAGCCGGTTGCCAGTTTTTAGGGAGCAGGTTAATCACCTGGCAATGCAAGAAACAGACTTCCGTGGCTCTATCTACCTGTGAAGCCGAGTACATTGCAGCCTCGAGTTGCTGTTCGCAAGTACTTTGGATCCAACTGCAGATGGTGGATTACGGTTTGCAGTTTCTTAAAACCCCTATTCACTGTGACAACGAAGCCGCGATTGCATTAACTAAAAATACTGAAAATCATTCTAAAGCGAAACATATCCGGATCAAATATCATTTTATCCGTGATTGTTACGCTAAGGAATTGATCGATATGATCAAAATTCATACTGACTACCAACGTGCAGATTTGTTTACAAAAGCTTTTGACCGTTCACGCTTTGAATATCTTTTAAAAGTAAACAATATAAAGGAAAAACAGGACTAATCGGCACCTCGGTTTATGATTTTTTTTTTGTTTTTAGTTTTTATATTTTGCTAATTGGGAATTTCTCTTTGCTAATTGGGAATTTCTCTTTACTATCGTAATCCTCAAAGAAGTTGATGCTTTCGAGGGGATTGTTTAATCCTCAAAGAAGTTGATGCTTTCGAGTGGATTGTTTCTTTCAAATTTTTGTTTTTCAGAAAATTTAAAACCCAACAATATGTTCGTTATTTTAGGGGGAGCCATTTTATCAGAAAAACCAAAAAACATTATAAAATTCAAAAAGATCTAAAAATTAGAAAATCAAAAATGATTTCCTGGTAAACAGAGGAAATGATAGTACATCAGTGGGAATCTGACACAGGCTAAAGAATTGTATAGTTTATGAGGAGTATGTTGACTACGTGTGATATGCTGATAGGCTTCGTAGACTAAATATTGCGTGCGTTAGTGATACAAACATAACGAACTACGCGTTCGTGGCTGAACACCTCATGGGCATATGGTCTTAGTACCGTAATTTCGTTTGATAGGATTGCCAAAATCTGAGGTTTCGGGTCGTTATGTTATGGTTATCAGGGATATTCTGATAAACTTTTGTCGTATTGATTTACGGATCTAGTTTTATCAGAATATTTGCTAAAAGAGCTTAATTGCCAAAACCGGAAGTTACCGAATTGAGGAACTTTATGTTTTAATTGATCATAGATCATTATTACATCGTATTGATCATCTGATGCAAATCAGTGATTAATATCAGCCTCAACCTAGTGTATACGCACATGTTACTCTGCTGCATTCAAATGCTGACCTGTACACCTCTGTGCTATATACTTTGTAACTTTTACGGATAACTCTGGCATAATCACGCGTTACGACGAAGCTTTGTGCAATTACTTGATACGGGAGTATGTCGTGTGTGTGGGCACCACATCGTGTTAGTCTAATACACCTAACTCGTATCATTTTAAAGCATTGCGTAATTGTCTGCATGTGAGCTTACGTGGACCACAATATCAGCAATTGCTGTGTCACATGCTGTTTCTAATGATAATATTAAACAACTAGATCAACGCTGTGATCAGATTTCTCAGAAAACTGATCTGATCCTCTGACCGGATTTCACAAAATATTTACTGTTTTCATTTACTTTGATGCATTTTATTTTGTTGCCATTTACTTTTATTGTCAAAAAGATACAAAATCCAAAAAGATTTTGGGTGTGTTTTGATAAAATTTCAGAAAAATCCAAAATTTTTGCATTTCTGCTTTATTTTTGATAACCGGGGATGCTTGATAGTCAATTTCTGAGATTTGACAACACCATCTGGGCTTTGTATCATTCTAAAAGTGAAAATTTGTGTTTTGGAAGCTTAACGGATTGAAAAATGTTGAACGGGATTCGAATTCGTGATTTGGCAAAATTTTCAGAATTTTCCATTTCACATTCGCCCCTTAATTGGGTCGAATGTGGAAAATTCTCACCTTCGGTTGTTTTAAACGGACGAATGTGATATTTTTCATCAAAAATTCACATTCGGGTAGACACTTTCTACATTCGTGCCATTCATTTGGGGCGAATGTGGAAATTCTTCACATTCGTCCACCACAACTGGTCGAAGGTGGACTCCTATATAAAGCCTAAAGCAGATTCGACCCCTCATTCAAATTTTTCACAAATTTTTCCTAAGTACCAGACCTTGTTGCTTGTGTTTCTTTTGATTGTGCGTTTTATTCCTCTCTCATTACTGATCATTTTAATACCAATTTCACAGGTAATGACGAAGGATTGACTCCGGAATCATCGTTTTTATGAACGAACCTAGGGTTTAGGATTTCAAGGATCTCGAGTGTTTGATAATGCTTTATTTTGATTGCATTTCATTATTTGACAGTTTTAGGGGGAGAATGAATCAAAAATTAGGATTATTACAGATTATAATAGTGTAATCGATTGAATCTTTAAAATAAACCCTAATTTTCTAAGAAAACTGACATATAATGAAATTATGGTGCAATTGGTTATACACGAGTCTTAATCGGCCATGTTAGAACAATTTCTGATCAAAATCAAGTGTTTAAAATATGTTTTGCAAAATTTTTGAATTTTGGGTAAAATCTGTTTTACCTTTGGTCCGTCGAACGGACGAATGTGGAATTGGTTTGGACGAAGGAACAACAAAATGGGCGAATGTACATTTTAATGTAATGTTATTTTACATTCGACCATGAGGTTCTACATTCGACCAAAAGAAAACTACATTCGACCAAAATTTATGGGCGAATGTGGATTTCAAAAACCTAAAAATTTTAAGTTTTGTCGATTTCGTGTTTTGACGTTTGTTTTTGACTTGGTGTTACAGATGGCTGAGGAACAAGAGAATATAGAGATTCCTGTTGAGAATGTTGTTCCTGATATTATCCCAGAACCTGTTCAGGAAGGTGAATCATCAAGCGGCAGCAAATGGCCATTCGAGAAGAATCATAATTGCTGTGCGTATCTGGGAGAAGTTGAAAAGAACGTGGAGTTTGCTGAGATTATCAAGTTTATGAAGAGAAGCAGAGTAGTTTATGCTTTGGCTACACCGACTATTATTTACAAAGATATAGTTGAAGATTTCTACAACAATGCTAAGTATGATTACTTTGATAATCAGACTGTCATAAAGAGCAAGATTCAAGGAATGGAGATGTTTATTACTGAGTCGGATATCAGAGAAGCTCTCCAGATCAAGTTTGATGTTAGAGAAGATCCAAGAGAATTGTCATGGACTGAGCAGAAAGCTTGTTTCCTTAGGATGAAATACAAAGGACCTATCACTGATGGTTCAATGTACAAAGGGAAACTAAGCGTGCAGTTCAAGTATTTTGCTCACGTCATTATACATGTGTTTGGATGTGTTAGTGGAGGATATGATGTGATGAGAAAGAGTTTGAGCTCATTAATGGTTGCATTGACTCTCAACAAACCATTTAATGTTGATGGGATGATATTGGATCACATGCTGGAGATGCTGAAAGGGTTGAAGGTTAAGAAGTTCATGCTTTATCCTAGATTCTTGATGATGATCTTTGATCACAAGTATCCTGATTTGAAGAAAGATCCAACCCAGATACTTGCTCAGGATCACATGAACATTCGTACTTTGGTAAGAATGAAAGGATACAAGGGTGTGCCTGACAATGAGAGACCACCGTATAGAAGGTTGTTTGGAGCCTTAGCTAGAGAGGATTACAATGATCCAGGAAAGAATGCAGCAAGGCATCCTGATAGTGATTCTGATAACGATGATCCCTTAGTATATGCTGATGCTAGTACTAAGAGGAAGAGGCAAGTAGTCAATCCTGGAGCCAAAGGGAAGGGCAAAGGAAAGACAGATCAGGGAAGCTCGAAGCAACAAGCTGTGAAAAAAGAAATCTACTGCTAAGAAAGGTACAAGTTTGGTGGATGAAGAGTCTGTAGATTCGGAAGAGACGGAGGTTGAAGAACAATGGGATTCGGATGCTGAAAATGTCCGAGCCACCAAACAAAAGGCCACTTTGGTTGGTGAGTCTGAATCATTGAACAGATCTATTGCTGAAGCTGAAAAGAGCAAGAAAGCTGTCAGTGCTGAAGATGAAGTGCTTGGAGTGAATATGGATGAGTTGAACGAAGGAGAAACTGTAGTCGTTAACTTGCCCAAGCCGAAACACAAAACCATGGCCAAGAAAACCAGTACCAAGCAACTCAGAGAAAAAGAGTTAAACCAACTTTTGAGAGGGAAGAGATTACCTGAAGCTGGAACGTCATCAAAACAATCTTCACCAGCCACAAAGAAACAAAAGACTAAAGAGGCAACAAAATTAACAGTGGATGAATTCAATGTAGCACTGGATAATGTACTTGACATGTTTAGAAAGCCTCAGAAAGAGAAAGAAGCTGAAAATGAGCCATCTAGATCTAAGTCCAAGTCAAAGAAAGTCACTGTGGATGACGAGGTTATGAAACAGGTGAATAAGAGAATGGATGATATGATGAAGATGATTGTGGCTCAGCAAGCAGAAATAGCCAAGTTCAAGCAAAATGAAGAAAAGATGCTTCAGATTGTAGTAGCTTCTAAGTCTAATCAGGATGAGATTGATGAAAAGGTGAGGAAGCTAGAAGCTAAGAACAAAAAGCTTGAAGGAAAGTGTTTGAGAAACAAAAACAGGTTTAAGGCTATTAAAGAAGATAACAAAGAGTTGAAGGCTGAGAATAAACGCCTTAGTGAGCTGATTGACAACCTGTACAATGTTGCACCCAAGCTGAAGGAGGGTGAAGAAGACAAAGAAAAAGAAGTGGAACAGGTTGATTATGAACCATCTGAGTCTGATAAAGAGAAAGATGATGATGAAGATGATGAAGAATCAGAAAAGAGTGATGATGAGGGTGATGATAATGAGGATGATGATGATGCTGAGGGTTCTGGAAGTCAGAAGGATGATGAGAGTAGCAGTGATGATGATAATGATGGAGGAGAAGATACATCAAAGTTTACTTTTGAGAAAAGACCACCTTCAAAGAAGAAGAAAGACACTGGAGAATCAAGTTCGAAGAAGAAAGGTGAGAATGTTGATTCGGATGAGAGTGTGTTCTGGAATGAGAAGGTGAGGTCCTTGTCTGACGATGCTAAACAAGTCTATAAGGATATGTTAGAAAGAAGAGAATGGACTATTGAGTTCACAGGTCGTTTTGCTGAAATATTCCAAACTGATGATATGAGACACGAATTGGAATATAACGATCCTGATCTTGAAGAAGGGGAAGTACCTGCATCTGTGGCAAAGGAGATCTTGGATGGGCTTGCACAGAGGGTAGGGAAAACATTTAAAGAGTTCATTGTTGATGAGTCGATTCCACATATTCCTGAAAAGGATATTGGAAGTCACTCTGATGATAAAGACACCCCTGAGTTTGAAGAAGTTGAAATAGAAGATATAACGCATGAGGAATACCCACAATACTTCAGACAAACTGATGAAGATTTGGTATTTCCTGACTTTACTGAGATTCCTAACACTTCTGCGAAGAAAAAGGCAAAGAAAAGAAGTGAAGAGTTTATAGAAAAAGTATTTGGTGCTGATATGCCAGAATCTTCAAATAAATCTGATGAATTGAAGAATTATTTGAAGAAATTGAGATTAATGGATGAGAACCGACCGAAGCCTGAAGCTCAAGGAAACTTTTACAGATTTCACAATGCTAAGTTCAGAGGCAGAGCTCTTGGGTGGACATACTTAGGCAGGCTGAAGTGTCTAGCTGCCAAGTGGGAATCAGGAATCTTGTACTTTTACAGATTCATTGACTTGCTAACTCTACCGTACTGGGCGATTAGAGATTTGTGCAGATTCTAAATGTCAGGTGCTTCAGTTAATAATTCTCATGTCGGTTGGTGCGCAGACAAGCTGGTTTGGGAAAGCAGAACTAGGTGGAATAGATTTAAACCACAATATCCCCGGAGGAAAGTTCACAGGGATATTGATCCCAGAACCAAGCTGAAGCGGGTTACCTTGATTTATAAGGCACCTGAAGTGATGAGAAAGATACCTTTGATGCCCATGCCACAACACTTCAGTGCTGACTTCATTTTCTGGTATTACGATTGGAGAAAGGCAGAAGCGGTGATTGTGTTGAGAGATGGAAAGGATAAATACAAGCATGTGCATGTATTTGATCCTATGTGGTTGATTAATTGCACTTTCGAAGACATCATCATGCTCTTTCATAATCCAATTCATCATGAGCCGAATGACGCAGATCAAGCAAAGAAATACACTCAAGTAGTTGGTGTATGTTTTGCATATGACATAAATGCGGGTAGTAGTTTGGAGGGTAAACTTGGCAAGATGGTGAAGATGGCGAACGTGTCAAAACCGGTGAAGAGAAGGTTAGAGCCTGAGATGACGAAAGAACAGAAGAATTTGCTCAGAATCAAGTTGCTAAACAAAGCCATGGACGAGGATAGAAAACGATCCAATCAATAGTCGAGGGGGAGTTTGTAGATGCGTTTTGCGACTAGTGATTGGATAGTTAACATGTGTTAGAAAGGCTGAAGTGGGCGAATGTAACAAGATGTGGGCGAAGGTGAATAGTTAGTGGGTGAAGGTAGAAAGATATGGACGAATCTGGAACTGAGACTACACATGTAGACACATTCGACCATGTAAATGGGCGAATGTGGAAAAGCCTCACATTCGACCATTCACAATGGGCGAATGTGCAGTGCCTATATATAGATTTTGTGATTTTGTAAGTTGGAGGGAGTCATTAGGTGTGTGTGTTTTCAGGTGTTGTTCCAGAGAGGTTTGAGATAGTGTGTGTGTGATCTAGATTAACTGTTTTGAGATTGTAATCAACTTTATGAATGTGTTAATCTATGAAAAGCATTGAAAATGACTTTGATTGTGTTTTGATTTGAGTTTATATCAGTTTGTTCAAAGCTAGGGTTTCCGCACCTGGTTTTGTAACTTGTATGATCATATAATCCTGTTTTCGTGTCAAATCACATCCTCTACATTAAAGGTATGAGGAACATAAAAGGACATAAAAACAGAATCATAATCAAACATCCAACTTGGTTCTTGTGCACTATCCATTGGTGAGTAACTTGTTATATTGATATTAAAAGTGATTTCTGCTACACCTTTTGATTTATTAAAAACACGTTTCTTTGGTGAGCCGGGAATATAACCAAGGAAAAATCCTTCGTCGGCCACCTCATCAAATTTTGGTTGGTTTTTTATTTTTCAGAATAGTGCAAGGCATCCCAAATAGCTCTAAATCTTTTATGTTGGGTTTTCGACCATTTAAGAGTTCATAACACTTTTTATTGTGTTTCTTAATAGTCAAAACCCTATTCAAGACATAACATGCTGTGTTCACAGCCTCCCCTCAAAAGTGGACGTGAAGCTTAGAATCAGCTAGCATGGTCTGAGCAGATTCACTAAAAGTCCTGTTTTTCCTCTCCACAACTCCGTTCTGTTGAGAGGGAGCACTAAATTGATGTTCAATTCCTTTGCTAATGCAAAAAATTGAAAGCGTGTTGTTCTTGAATTCTGAGCCATTGTCGCTTTTGATCCTCTTCAATGTGGTGTTAAATAGATTCTCTTCTTGAGGTATGAAATTCGTCAAGATTTCAGCAGTTTTATCCTTCGTACGTAAGAAAAACACCCACGAGTATCTAGAAAAATCATCAGTAATCACAAGGAAATAATATTTTCAACTAATGCTCCGAACGTTCACTAGACCAAAAATATCAATGTGAAGTAGTTCGAAAGGAGCAGAGATGGAATTTATAGTTTTTGGGTGATGAGGCTTCTTGTGTTGCTTTCTGTTTTTACAAGGGACACATTTGTCCTCAATCCCAGAAATTTTTAATGGAACACCCATAACCAAACCGTTTTTGACTATGTAGTTTTGCTTCCTGAAATGGATGTGTCCCATCTTTCTTTGCCAAAGAAGTGAATCTGATGTAGATGCTCTGGATAATAGGCATGTGATTTCCTTTGAAGAATCGTCAGGCATACTCATGTCCATGATATACGTGTCGTTTCTTCTAGGAGCCCTCATCATTGTCCACTCTTTTGGAATTACCACCCCTGGTTTCAACACTAAAGCTTTAGTCTTGGTGAAGTGAACTGAATACCCATTGTCACAAATTTGAGAGACACTCATGAGATTGTGTTGAAGCTCCTCAATATAGTTCACTCCTTCTAGGGTGATCTTGGCATTAGTGACCTTCCCCTTTCCTGAGATGCGACCGCTTTTGGCGCCAGCAAAGTTCACATAACCTCTATCACATTTCATAAATTCAATTAGCAATCTCAACTACCCTGTCATATGCCTGGAGCTGCTGCTATTAAAAAACCACCAACCCTCCTCAGCAGCTCGTGCATTTACAAAGAGAATTAGTTAGAGTAGGGGACCCAAGCTGTGAATGTCTTGGGTCGTCCCATTTCATCGACAACAGTGAACTCCCTCCAGTATCCATCACTCCCCACTAGAGTCCTGGATCTTGGTGGGTTGTTTCTTGTCATTTCATCAAAATGCCTGTAGGGCCTTTGATTCTGAGGATTGTAATATCCTTTCTGATTCACTGGCCCGTTATTGTTATTTTGAGGATAACTTCCTCTGTTGGAGTATACCTGATTGTAATTATTTCTAGAAAAATTTTGGTTACTTGAATAATTTCTATCCCTATAACCATTTTGAGTATTTTGATTATTTACATAATTAAATTTGCCACCTTGTGGACTTTGGTGACGTTGTTGCCTATGTGGTGGTTGGTATTTGTGACATTAGCAAAAGGTGCCTACTTAGGAGGTTCAGCTCTAGAGGTGCTTACCTTGCCAACACTTACCTGTCTAGGGACGAACACAAGCTTTTCAAAATTTTTGTTTACTGGTAATTTTCCTGGATCCCTAGACCCATCATCAGATTCTTTCTCTAATTGCCTTTAGAAAGATTTCTTTGCAGAGTTGCTCACCTCTTTCCCGCTTTTAGACTTAGTAGGAGTTTCACCTTTCTTTGCATCGGTTGATGCAGTGTTCTCCTTCTTCTTGGCAGTACACATGCTAGCAACATGACCCTTTTGATGAAACTTAAAACATGATCGCTTCTCAAGTGGTTTTTGTATTGTCCCCTTGAGGTCGATCCCTCATTACTAGCAGACTTGGGTGAAGTATTACCAGAACATTCAGCATTACCCTGGTTGATTTCTTCTGTTTTGGCTTCACCTTGTTTAACAAATTTTAGATTTTTCAAAATTGTTTTCGGGTCAGCCTTTTTAGTTTGAATTTTTGAAATCACTGGGGTATCCTTTTTAGTTTCATTTGGGTTAGGTTTAACAGTATTAGTTTTATTAACCCCCGACCCCTTAGTGTTCTTGAACACTTCACCTGTTTCCTCATCCTTAGATACACTGGATGAACTACCACTCTCATCACTAACCACAATTTCAATTACATCATATTTCACTTCATCTAGCTTAGGCTTACAAATTTCCTCAGTTACCTCCTTCTTAGTTGGTAGAAATGAATAGTTTCCTGTTGTAGGAGGAGGTACATCTTGGTATAAGCCACCATTATTATCTTTATGCTTCTTGGTTTCTTTTCTAGAGTCTATTAAGGCATTAATAAGATACTTTGAGCTGCGAACTTGATCTATTTGTATATTTAGAACAGCTCCCTTAACCTTAAGTTGGTCGATTTCAGGATTTTTCTTAGCAATCTCTTCTTGTTTATCAACTAAGGCCAACTGTGATAGATTAAGGTAATTTATCTTTTCTCTAAGGGTATAGTTCAGTTCTTTTAGATCTTTCTTAGCAGCATTAAGGGAAGTTTTCAAATGCCCTTCTCTAATCTTATTTCCTATGTTAAACTTTTTTTTCTTAATCTAGAAGCACAACTAACCCAGTATTATGCTCACCTACTTTATCATTCTCTTTCACAAGCTATAGAATACGCTTAGCATAATCATCCACGTTTCTTACAAGCTTCTACAACTAAAGATAAAGTAAGGAGTACCTTTTTCTCATTCGATGACAAGTCTGCCATGAGCTCTTTAGCAAACATCCCTTCAGTTGATGCTGTCAGATCCAACAAATGGGTAGATACCTCCTTGTTCGCTTCATTTTCAGTTGTAGTTGCTCCAGCTTCATTCACCTTACACTCATTCGCCTCTGTCTCTGTCTCATTAACTTGTTCATCAGTCACTTGCTCAACGAGTTTCTCATCATTCTCAGTCCATTCTTCAACAATTTCTACCATGTGAGCCTGACTGCTTGAACCATCAGCTCCATCTAAAACATTGCTCCAGTCATATGAACCATCAGGCTTGGCCACCATTAGTGTTTTTGAGCTTAAGTTGCTCTGAGAAGGTGCCATTGATGAGCTTTGCCTTGTGGTATTTCCCTGGTTTTGATTTTTCGGTCTGGCACATTCTCTGGCGAAGTGCCCATACCCATAGCAGTTATAACACTTAACATAAGACTTATCAAAACCAGGTCTGCCTACAACCAACTTCTTCCCAGTCCTCTACATAAACTTTCTTGCCCTTCTAGCAATCATGGCAAGATTCCACTGGAGATCCTTTCCTCTAAGTCAACCGGATCAATCTGATCACAATCATCATCGAACATTGCCAGATCATTAATCTTCCCCTGTATGTAGTTCTCATAAGATGCTACAAAGGAAGACAAAACTGCAAGCTGCTCTTTAGCTAATTTGACACTCATTGGCATATACTTGCATGACTTGTGAACACATTTGGAGTCAGATTTGTTGGATTCAGCATTGCTCATTCCCTTTTCTTTTCCTGAGGGAATGTCCTTCACTTTCGTTGACTCACCTGAAACAGATACAAACAAACTTCACTGTCAGCATCTAACATAATGTTACCTGAACTATCTCCCAAAAAGAATGCAGTTGCATTCCCACCAGTGGCGGATGCACAGGTGTGGTGGGCATGTGCCCACCGTCCACTCAGGAGCTTAGGAGAGTATTCCAGCCGGTCGGAATTTTTTTTATGGATGAGTTAACATCATTTTTTTGATTTAGAAGGAGAAATGAGAAAAGAAAGTGTAAAAAATAAAAAACATAAACGAACTTCTTATGGTGGATGGAGTGATCCTCGACCAACTTGTGAATTGCAGGTATTGTAGTGATGAAGAAGAAGAAACAAACAAATTAGATGAATGTTATTAGTTTATTATTTTATTATAGAGAGGTTTGTAGGTACTCATACCTATATCCCCATATGCAATTCAAAAGTCTTACACAAGTACTTTTATTTAATTTTTTACTTTTTATTTGATTGATTTATTAAATTTCTATTTCTATATCAGTTAAACGGGGTATTACTCCATCGACTTTTGATTTATTGATTTTATTTAGTTTTTATAAAGTTTTTCAAACCTTTGAGCATAAGGAATGACATTGTCGTTTAACAAAACACATAATAAATGAATGGCTTTTATAACTTCGAGATATATTATTGGATAATTACTTTTATAAAATATTCAAAAGAAGCTATTGTTTAGATTAGTAGATATGTAATGATGGTCATTAATAACTTGTCGATTCGTATTGTGCCCCCCGTACAAAATAATTCTGTATCCGCCACTGATTCCCACTACGGCTAGAAGTGCCACTTGATAAGGATTTGGATGACGATTTTCCACATTATACTCCCGGATTTTGAACCTGATCAGAACCGGCATCCTTCCTCTTCATTGCTAAATCATAAGCCCTCAGTTTTCCTAACACATCGTCAAGCGTGTACGAGGCAAATTCTGGATTCTCTTTTAAATGAGTAGAGTATAAACTTCCCATTTTGAGGGTGAAGCATCCAAAATCTTGGTGTTATCTCAACAGTGGTGTACTTAATGTCAAAGTTTTCTAGCTCGGTAACAAGATGGTAGTATCTTGTTATAATATCTTCAAGGTTTTCACCCGTCACCTTGATCTTTATCAAATTGTCAAAAAATTTAGTCATTGAAAATATTAAAAACTTTTGGTTTGTTGAAATTTACATAAAAAAAGTATGTTATGGTTAACTAGTCAAATTTGGTTAACTTTAATAAAGTTATACTAACCAAAATTCAACCCAAGCTAACTTTATTAACTAGAGGGGCCTAATATGTCAAGTTTTGAAACTTAAAATTCAAATTCTCCTCCTCTCACCCTCTAACTCGTTTTTGTCACACCCTCAAATTTCCACTGCGGGGATTTACCACGAGGCGCATGACATACCAGGATCCCATAGCCATAAGTCATATGAACGAACTCTAAATGCCCAAACCATTTAGTTCGTTTTCAAAAACCAAGTTTAGTTAAGCTGCGGAAGCGTAAACCAAATTAAACCTTTTTTTAAAAAACCATGCGCAAAACAGCGCGCCCAAATCAAAACCATATGAAAGAAAACGTATAAGCATGATATATAATTTTGGTGTATGCCCAAGACCCAAATGCAGTGAACGTGCAGTGCTTCCTAATCGTGACACCGGAAGCTAACTACCTGCAAAAGCATGTAAATGGTGGGTCAACAAATAATGTTGGTGAGTTCACTAAGTAAAATAGGTGAGTAAGTAAAAGCGTAGGTTTCCCAAACCATGTAACCAAGTACAAGCACCGGTCTCCCAGACCACAAGTAAACAGCTAACTCACATGCCAGGGGTAGCTAACCCACTCATGATAACTAATACCGGCGAATACCGAACTACTAATGAACGAGTTCCCACAACAGGGAGTATAGTGCCTTGCGTCATTGCCCATCAACAATGACATATGTTTTAAGTTATTATTTCACACCCATGCTCCTAGCACGATGTGAGGTTTGTTAGACCTAATAGCGCTATCAACTAGTAACCCGCTTGCCCATCCGGCAATTGATTTGGTATTTTGAAGGACTTAAAAGATAGGATTGGTTTAGTTCATCAAGGACATATAGCATGAATTAGTAACAGTAGATTCACCCCGTGAACCATGCACCCCAAAACCCGGGATGTGTAAAAGTAGTCCCAAACCGGACTAGAAAACGTTTAGTAAGTTGTCTCAACCCGAGACGCATGCTTTTGAGAAAAGAGTAGTGAAACTCACCTTAGGTTGCAAGCAAAAATATCCAACTCCAAAGTAATAGAGACTCGCTACCGACTCCCTATTATATGTGTGAGTATGTGAGTACATGTGCATAACCAATACACCATATAATTCGTTTATTCGAAACTTTCAAATGTTCAAAACCGTGTAGTGACACCTAGTGACTCTACATGCACAAGTATGTCCTACGTATCCCGTTGGCGATCATGGTGATTATTATGAGTTTAACACATCAAATACATCTCATACAAGTTTCCACACAAGTACTTGTCAATTACATACCACGTACAACTCCAAATAGTCACATAAAGATCTCGTACACAATCTGCGTTTTTAGGACAGATTGCGCGCTGTGAAAAACGCATCATTTAACCCACTTAACGAATGAATTAAAATCCCAAATTTTTACTGAGTACACATGGGGATTCAGTTGCAAACCCCTATTTTTATTTTGTCTTAAAACCAAACACAAAAATTATAAAAATTCGTACAACACAGCTATGTCCAGAAAATTTCCGCAACAGGTCAGTTTAGTAGAAAAATTCTCAAAACTTGTGTATTCATCCAAACGGGATGAATCCACTTGGAAAAGCCGAGTTTTTCCAATGTTGACCTACTGTAAAAATTTCATAACTTAATTCTTTGTAAATATCCAGTTATGACCATTTAAAGTTGACCCAATTTTCAGTTCCGAAATTCTGATATGACCCCTAATCAATTAAAATTCCAAAAACGACTCAATCATGCAGAGAAATCATCAAAACTATCAATTTACCAACCCATTATAGCCCCTACAAAACGTCCAAACGAATCTGCCAGAATTTAAAACTTGCAGCCCAAGTTAAACCCTAATCATGCTCAAAAATCTCTAAGACATGCATAATCCATACTCTCATGATCAAACATATATATTATCATGCAAAAACCCTAATCATGGCAACTAACAACAATTGAGAGGGTATAGGGTAGGGGAAGGCCACGGCGCAAGAAGAAAGAGGGTTAGGGTTTTTTTTTTTTTTTTTTGAACCATAATTATAAGATAAGCTTGCTTGTTCTCCAAGTAGTTGGGTATTAGGGCCCTTCTAGTCCCTTAACTTGACCCGTTAAGCATGTTTTAGTCCAATACCGGGCCCGATAATATTAATCACTCTAATTTGCATAAAAACTATTGTTTTTATTATTACATGAGATATTAATCATCAAGTGTACGTAATTCTCATGGTTTACGTATTAACCTTCAGTCAAGTGATAATTCACATAATTCACATAATTCACATAATTCACATAAGCAGGCACTTCACGTCCATCATGATTTAATTGCACATATTATAATTATACATGCCACATAATTCACCAATGTTCGGGATACAGGACTCGTGTATGTGTTAAACAATGATTTTTCCTATTTAACACATATGTTAATATCATCTAACATATGTTAGGCCTACTTAACTAACCCTAGTTAAGTATTTAACCACATACGACATGTAAGTTAACTAGAGTATATCATGTAAGTTAACTAGAGTTCAGTAAAAGTATTAACCTGAAAATGCGGGGTGTCACAGTTTTTCCAGCTAAAGGTCGCCGGCGGCGACTTATTTTCCAGCCAAACCAACCAAAAGCGAAGGTTGAAGTTTGGAACTTAATTTTTATGCAATTATCATTGGTTTTATAACAATCATCCGTTTAGTCCAGTAATCACACGTTAATCATGTCTTAAATTCGATCTTTAAAACTCTTTTTACATGTAACCGTAGCACTTTATTGTTCCAATCAAATCGATACGTTTCCGTTCATAACCTTATAAATTGACCCTACCATTTCGTTTCTGCACCATTACTCGACTTAAACCCACTCTAAATTGTTCACAAACCCGTCCAGAATAGTTGATACTAACCTCAATATTCTCGGTTTTCTTTTCTTCGCATATGGTCCGAAAATGCATTGTAAGTCTTATATTTTGGTGCCGTTTTGTTTGGTTTTTGATCTTGAATAAAAGCCTTCTATTTCAGAGCATTAATCGTGCCTTGAATCGGGTTTATTAAATCTAGGTTAGGGTTCATAGGTTGTAATTGGGGAAGAAGGTGAATGGTTGTTATAAGATAAATATGATTTGTTTTGGAAATAGTTAACAATAAACACTTATGGTAGAGTGGTTGATGCCTCTGTGTGTTGCCTTGGTGACCTGGGTTCGATCCTCAACCCATGCGACATTTTTTCTTATTTTTTTATTTTCATTTTTAATTGTTTTTAAATTCTTATAATATGTTCAAAACTTCTAATATTCATTATAAATCCATTTTGGCTCTAAAAATCATGAAAATTTAGGTGTAGCATCTTGACACCCTAAATAAAACTATCATATTTTTATTTTGTGAAAAAAATATATTATTTTCGTATTTTTATTGATTTAAATTGTTTTAATCATAAATAATTGATTAAAAATTCATTTTTAATAATTTTAATCTCAAACTTTTTGGGAAATTATTTCCAGTCATCATGAACTGAAATAAAAAATTGTTGGTCCAGAAAGCAATTATTTTTGTTAATATTCCTATTTTTTTAATCATTTAAATAATGTTTAAATTTATTAAATCAGTTAAATATAAATAAATTTAGAAAAATTATTGGAAAATTATTTTCATTAATTTAAATAAGAAAGTATTCATTTTCTATAAAAATAATATTTTTGGATCATATCTTGTATTTTAGGATTATTTTTGTTTAATTACACATAAATAATCATTTATTTATTTATATTATTTAACATCTATTTTATAAAAACTTTTTC
This sequence comes from Ambrosia artemisiifolia, assembly GCA_032199755.1. Taxonomy (NCBI): domain Eukaryota; kingdom Viridiplantae; phylum Streptophyta; class Magnoliopsida; order Asterales; family Asteraceae; genus Ambrosia; species Ambrosia artemisiifolia. The sequence continues at coordinate 27,217,064 of CM063524.1, read as the reverse complement.
TTATAAAATAGAGATATTCTTATGTTTGAAAGTCTAAATCCTCATTTGTTTGGATCATTGTGTAACTCATAATTAATTTTTCAAATGTTTATGATTATTGTATTTATTTACAATAATTTAGTTAAAGTAATTAACTAAATTATTTTGTCTTAATTATTCAAACATATTTTTATCTAAATATTCAACTAGTAATAATTATATTACCCAAACCACATTTACAAATTTTGGCATATTATTTTTGATATACAACTTTTATATTAATTCAATTTATCAAAAAAAAACTCTACTTCCCCAAATCGACTTAGCAAACCCTAATGCCTTAGAACCCTAGATACCTTAGATGTTTAAGACATTTCATGTAACACCCCAACCGATGGCGGAAACATCGAGGTGTCACGTATGAATGATTGTTCAGTAGCTCATGGTAATACATATGTTTAAATAATCCTTTATTTCATTACAATATTGAATTACATTAAAGTCTTGACTGACATCTAATACATCAAACGGACAAACAAAACTTAAAACTTCAAATAACTCCTCATGCTAGCTTTAGACCTCAAGCAGCAATATTTCCTGTTGAGTTTGGAAAAGATGGGGGGGGGGGGTCAACTAGAAGTTGGTGAAAATACATAAGCCAAGTCAAGCTAAAAGGATAAAAGTTTAGCAATTCATATGTCTAATGTAAGTTTAAGTCTACATGAATAAACAACAAGTATAGTATGCACATAATCAATCCTCGGACAAAGTTTTGGTCCATCCCATATCCACGGTTCACCTTAATATAATGTTGGAACGATAACAATCACCCGCGCTCCCCGTAAAAGATGGTAAACGAATCTGGGTGGGTTGTCAATCAAATAGATCTATCATTGTATACCGCCAGTTTGATCAGGGTTAATGATTATGCAAGTTTAAGTTTAAGTCTAATAGTCTTTGTCTAAGTCATGAGGCATCAAAGTTTACAACTAGACATGTATGTAGAATTGCTTAAGTATAAAGTTTGAAGTATAAAGAATTGCATAAACAAGGTTTTGTAAACTCACCTTAGCAAAGTGTTATGTCTTGTGAAATTGAATAAGTGTAGTCCAACGTTGCCAAGTATTACCCTATGTTTAAGGTAATAAATAAGTCATAGTTTTTCTAGTCTACAAGTATTTCTAGGGTTTCTAATTTGGGGATAAGTAATTGTTTAATTATTAATTAGGTAAATTGTTAATAAATAAAAGAAATTTGGAAAATAAATAAATAAAAGACTATTTGTAGTTTTTTGATTAAAGATGGTCATATTATAAGGTTTTAAGTATGAAAATAAATTTTATAAAATTATTTTCTCAAAAATTGTATATTTAGTATATTTATTTCTATTTGTCAAAATACGATTTTAATATCTTAAAATATTAACATTAAAGAAATTTCAAATTAAAATTTATATTTCTGTTCTAAATGAACAAAAATAATTTATGTAAAATTTTGGTCTAAAAATATTGAGAAATGAATTTATTATGATTTGTTTATGATTAAAAATAACAAAAATTAATTAAAAATATTTAATAAATGGTTTTTCCAGAATACAATTTATTTCCGAAATCCTTATTGATCTACAAGTTTAAAATAATATTTGTGGATATTTATAAAATCGTTTAGATATATTTATAGAATTTTAAAATTATAAATGAATAAATTTTAATATTTATAATATATATGAAATAAATAATTTTTGGAAATCTAAAAATTGTATGGTAAACTTTGTCATGAGATTAACCTAAAATAATTTTTAGAGAATTTATAAAGCACTTTTAGTATTTTAAACTATTTTTAAAAGAATATATAAAGTATAAGTATAAAAAAAGAAAACAAAAAAAATGGTTGCTTGTGCCAGGACTCGAACCCGGGTCCTTGGCCGAATCAGTATCTTAAATCACGAGCCCAGACCAAATGGTCTAGACCCTAAGAACGAGATTGAACCAGATACGAACGCTTATAAGGATTGTTTGGGTGATAATATGGATATTTATTAAAAAGAAACCGCTGGGACTCAGATTCGAACCCAAGGTCATTAGGTTTAAAAACACATGACAACACCATCTGATCTACAGGACTGATGGGTGTTGGTTTTTGTTTCAGAAATGTTCTAAATACTTATTCATTCGTGCCATCATCCCCAAATCGTGCCCTACGAACCCTAGTTCTCTAATCGATACAATTACCAATCAGCAGCCACAAAAACCTTAGGGCTGTTGATTGTATGATAAGGAAGGACAAAAACAACAACTTAATTGGAAGTTACAGGGCTTGATTGATGCAGAAACACGAGTCAACACCAAGGTCAAACGCGACGAGATTCACTAATTATTATGGGTTTTCAGACGAAATTGGGTATGAGGGTTTAGTTTTTGGCGATTTTAGCTTCTAGAGGGATGTTCAATTTATACCAATTCAAAAGGATTCATAGATTAGGAAAGTTTGACCCGTTTTAATTATATACGCGTATGTACGTGTATTTAGAATGTTTTCAATGACTTTAGCGTGGGGAATACGCTGAGAAGGTCGGCCAAAAACCTTCCATTGTTAATCATGAACAAAAACGCAGATTAAGGTTTGATTTGGAAAGATTGAAATCGCAGTTGACTTTCAATTGTCAACTGGTATACCTAAGGAGCGTATTTTAGTGATTTGCATTGGGATATAATCCAAAAAGAAACGTGGCTCAGTTGATTGGTGCATGTGGTGTTAGTGTGTTTGACTTGGTGGTGGATGCGGGTTCTAGTCCCGGTCCACACAAATCTTTTTTTGGCAGTTATTTTGCTAAAATTATAGTATTATAAATTCATAATATGATTATATAAGTCCGAAAATGATACGAAATATTTTTAAAACGTACTAAACATCGAGATTCAACGATTTTTATTAAATTATTAGTTTAAGGTGTTTAAAACACATATTGTTTAAAACAAATTCATTATTTTTAATAATTAAAAATTTGGGGAAAATATGCAATGCTACAGTCTCCCCTACTTTACGAATCTTCGTCCCGAAGTTATTAAAAACACAGGTTTGAGGGTGATTGGGTAGAAATTAAGGCAGCTGTGGTTTTGAGTTTAAGGCAAGACATGAATTGTAGGTAATAGAATAATCTGTTTTGAATAAGTTGGGTAAGAGGTTTGATATGCGAGTTTTAAGTATTGGATTAGGTTCGTCTGAAATAGCAAAGAGAATAAGAATCTAGCAAAACACTAAACTTTAAGTTTTAGAAATCCTAAAAGAAATGTATGAGTTGATTGGCTATATGAAGACCAAATGAACTACCAAAAAACTTATTAGAACTTCACACCACCTTAACGTACCTGTAAATTCATGATTACGTTCCGGACCGCAATCACCAATTTACCTTACATTAGGGTTTTGTGTCATTCTATGAATCTAAACACACATGTAAGTAATGCAAAATAACCTTGTGATTGAATCGTATACAATGTATCCAAAAATGAGTCCAACTGTTGAGCAGGAAAAAGACTTCTACCAGTCAGTGAGTAAGAACCTCTATCGATTGTTGAGCAGGTGCGATAGCCTCTACTAGTCGTTGAGCAGGTTGTAGGGCCTCTACCGAGTGTTGAGCAGGCATGATGACCTCTACCAATCGTTGAGTAGGTTATTTGGTACTCTCCTAAATGTTGAGCAAGTACTTCATCCTCTACCAGCTGTTTGATTAAGTCTAACAATCGTTTTTGGTTTAACACATAAGTTGCAAATTGATAATACATACATGTAAGCAAGTTTATAAATGCATCAAGTATCAAGTATAGCATGTTAGTTGTAATAGAGTTGCCCTATACATGGTTAATGGCTCTAAGTGTGTTTATAGCGAATAGTTTGTATTCCATGCTTTCAAGTATCATAAATAATCAAATGTTCAGGTAGATAATCAAATCCTCATGTACGTGTAACTAAGAATCAAGTTTGATGCAACGAACAATCAAGTTTTCAATAGTTTGGTTGTTATATGGATCAAGTTTATGTTCGAGAAGGTAAAGAATATGAATTTAGTTCTTGAGAGGATGATGAGGAAACTCAAAGTATCATCAAGGTTATGAAAGATGGTGATCGTGAAGGTAGTTAATAGAAGGTTTATTTTATAGGTTCTCAAAGTGGCACAATTGAGGAGATTTTGTAGTAGTGTAAATCGTGAGGTTAGAATCAAGTGTATGAGAAAACATGATTGTGGTATATGCCAAATATTTTAAACATTTGAACAAGTTGAAAATGAGTGAGTGTCGATGGATAATTTAGAGACTAAATATTGTTCCTATGGATTGGGAAGATTTTATTTTCAAAATTGGTTTTGTACATGAGGCAAAAGTTGTTAAATAGTACAAACTAAGTGAGCTTTGATTAAAATATTCCAGTTAGTTGGAGATTTTAGGTTTTATAGATCAAGGTGACATTATATCGAAAATCCTTTGTTATGCTAATGAATAAACATTTGCATTTAGAAATTAATTTGAGGACATCTTTTGACAAAAATACGTAGTTTCCATTCTTTATAGGTGATGAAAATGTGACAATATTAAGAAATCTTTAGTGTTGTGCTAAGGTATGAGGTTATAGTTTTAAAAATATGTAACATAATATGATTTGGGTAGGGTGTTGAAAATATTTAAACAAATGGCTAAGATGGTAAGGTGGAGTGTGACTGTGAAATCCATTTATGATTATGAAATGGGATTGATTTAACCTGTAAAATTTTGAGATTTTAGAGCTTAGTTTTAAGGAAAGTGAGTGAAATCATTTATTCATTAAATAAATGAAAACGTTGACTTATCAAAACTTCTAGATTCTAATAACATAGTGAAGACATGCTTTAGCCTATAAGTGAACACTCATCCCGAGAATTCCCAGGTAGGCATCCGGGTCCCTCGTCTGATTGGGATTTATGCGCAATGCTAGTCCTAGACAAAAATCTCAGAATACAGGCGTTCACCCTTCCAGATTGCACGTGTTCATTATTAAAAACTAGAACTTTGACGGGATCTTCAAGGTAGTTCAGGTTAAGACTTGAGAATCTTGTCCTATTAGTCTAAGGGTAGACCCAGTTTTGGAGAACAATCTTCTTGTAGGGACTAAAGTAGGGATAAGAAGTAGGAGGGAGATAGAGAATAGAAATAAGTAGGGTTGCAAGTACTGGTTAAAATCCTATGGTTATAGACTAGATTATTTTTCTAATAACCTAATTACCTATAACCATGGCTCTGATACCAATCTGTAACACCCCAACCGATGACGGAAACATCGAGGTGTCACGTATGAATGATTGTTCAGTAGCTCATGGTAATACATATGTTTAAATAATCCTTTATTTCATTACAATATTGAATTACATTAAAGTCTTGACTGACATCTAATACATCAAACGGACAAACTAAACTTAAAACTTCAAATAACTCCTCATGCTAGCTTTAGACCTTAAACATCAATATTTCCTGTTGAGTTTAGAAAAGATGGGGGGGTCAACTAGAAGTTGGTGAGAATACATAAGCCTAGTCAAGCAATAAGTTTTAAAAGGATAAAAGTTTAGCAATTCATATGTCTAATGTAAGTCTAAGTCTACATGAATAAACAACAAATATAGTATGCACATAATCAATCCTCCGACAAAGTTTAGGTCCATCCCGTATCCACGGTTCACCTTAATATAACGTTGGAACGAGAACAATCACCCGCGCTCCCCATAGAAGATGGTCAACGAATCTGGGTGGGGTTGTCAATCCAATAGATCTATCATTGTATACCGCCGGCTTGATCAGGGTTAATGATTATGCAAGTTTAAGTTTAAGTCTAATAGTCTTTGTCTAAGTCATGAGGCATCAAAGTTTACAAGTAGACATGTATGTAGAATTGCTTAAGTATAAAGTTTCAAGTATAAAGAATTGCATAAACAAGGTTACGTAAACTCACCTTAGCAAAGTGTTAAGTTTTGTGAAATAGAATAAGTGTAGTCCAACGTTGCCAAGTATTACCCTATGTTTAAGGTAATAAATAAGTTTAAGTCTTTCTAGTCTACTAGTATTTCTTGGGTTTCTAATTTGGGGATAAGTAATTGTTTAATTATTAATTAGGTAAATTGTTAATAAATAAAAGAAATTCAGAAAATAAATAAATAAAAGACTATTTGTAGGTTTTTGATTAAAGATGGTCATATTATAAGGTTTTAAGTATGAAAATAAATTTTATAAAATTATTTTCTCAATAATTGTATATTTAGTATATTTATTTCTATTTGTCAAAATATGATTTTAATATCTAAAAATATTAAAAATTAAAGAAATTTCAAATTAAAATTTATATTTCTGTTCTAAATGAACAAAAATAATTTATGTAAAATTTTGGTATAAAAATATTGAAAAATGAATTTATTATGATTTATTTATGATTAAAAATAACAAAAATTAATTAAAAATATTAAATAAATGGTTTTTCCAGAAAAATCTTATTTCTGAAATCCTTATTGATTTACAAGTTTAAAATAATTTTTGTGGATATTTATAAGATCGTTTAGATATATTTATAGAATTTTAAAATTATAAATGAATAAACTTGTAATATTTATAATATATATTAAATAAATAATTTTTGGAAATCTAAAAATTGTATCGTAAACTTTGTCATGAGATTAACCTAAAATATTTTTTATAGAATTTATAAAGCACTTTTAGTATATTAAACTATTTTTAAAAGAATATAAAAAGTATAAGTATAAAAAAAGAAAACAAAAACAAAATGGTTGCTTGTGCCAGGACTCGAACCCGGGTTCTTGGCCGAATCAGTATCTTAAATCACAAGCCCATACCAACTGGTCTAGACCCTGTGAACGCGATTGAGCCAGATACGAACGCTTATAAGGGTTGTTTGGTTGATAATACGGATATTTATTAAAAAGAAACCGCTGGGACTCAGATTCGAACCCAAGGTCATTAGGTTTAAAAACACATGACAACACCATCTGATCTACAGCTCTGATGGGTGTTCGTTTTTGTTTCAGAAACGTTTTAAATACTTATTCATTCGTGCCATCATCCCTAAATCGTGCCCTACGAACCCTAGTTTTCTAATCGATACAATTACCAATCAACAGCCACGGAAACCTTAGGGCTGTTGATTGTATGATAACGAAGGACAAAAACAACAACTTAATTGGAAGTTACAGGGCTTTATTGATGCAGAAACACGAGTCAACACCAAGGTCAAACGCGACGAGATTCACTAATTATTATGGGTTTTCAGACGAAATTGGGTATGAGGGTTTTGTTTTCGGCGATTTTAGCTTCTAGAGGGATGTTCAATTTATACCAATTCAAAAGGATTCGTAGATTAGGAAAGTTTGACCCGTTTTAATTATATACGCGTGTGTACGTGTATTTAGAATGTTTTTAATGGCTTTAGCGTGGGGAATACGCTGAGAAGGTCGGCCAAAAACCTTCCATTGTTAATCATGAACAAAAACGCAGATTAAGGTTTGATTTGGAAAGATTGAAATCGCAGTTGACTTTCAATTGTCAACTGGTATACCTAAGGAGCGTATTTTAGTGATTTGCGTTGGGATATAATCCAAAAAGAAACGTGGCTCAGTTGGTTGGTGCATGTGGTGTTAGTGTGTTTGACTCGGTGGTGGACGCGGGTTCTAGTCTCGGTCCACACAAATCTTTTTTTGGCAATTATTTTCCTAAGATTATAGTGTTATAAATTTATAATATGATTATATAAGTCCAAAAATGATACGAAATATTTTTAAAACGTACTAAGCATCGAGATTCAACGATTTTTATTAAATTATTAGTTTAAGGTGTTTAAAACACATATTGTTTAAAACAAATACATTCTTTTTATTAATTAAAAATTTGGGGAAAATATGCGATGTTACATTTCATTTATTAGTATTCTTATATATTATACATTATAGGTATAATTCTTCGGAATTCCCATTTCTTAACTCACGTCAGCTTAAGATGGATTTTGATCGCTTTCGCAAGCAGTGAGTATATCTTTCCCCTTTTTCATGTTTTACTCTTTTGGGGCTATTCATGTACACTATTATCAAATGTTATTCTTATTCTTAATGCAATTCTCATGTGTGTTTGCTTTATGTTAATTTGTGTGTCTATGACTTGTCAAAATCATTAACCTTTCAATGAATAGTACTATGGTATATACCCCTTGTGATTCTGTTGAGAGACCTTGGTCATTGTCTTGTGATTCATTATACTCAAAAATCGTTTGATTCTTGATTCTTGATACTTGATTCTTAGGGTTGATTTTGAACGGATATTGCTTATTACATAATTGCAAACTATATACAACACGTGAATTGCCAAACACTTTTCCTACTATACGTATTCAAAACAGGGTATGCTCACCAATACATTTTGTATTGACATATAATATTGTCGTACATGTATCAGGTTAGTTATGAGATGACTTTTAAGCTTTTGGAATTTTACTTTGATTTTGGATTCATTGTATTTCAGTTAGTTGGCATTTAGAATTGTTGTATTTCATTTCAATGTAATAAACTATTTAATCAATGTATCAATATTTACACTTTTAGTCCATGAGCTATTGAACAATCATCACTACGACACCTCGATGTTTCCGCCATCGGTTGGGGTGTTACAGATTGGTATCAAAGCCATGGTTATAGGGAATTAGGTTATTAGAATGCCTTTAGCCTAGTCTATAACTAAGCTTACATTGACGAGTCCTCTCGTGTATATTTTCTCTTTGTTCTTATATTTTCTTTCAAGATATTTTCGTTATGATTCTTTGTCTGTATCTTGAGTTTTCTGTGTAGGCCTGGTATTTCGTATAAATCCCGATCAAACGAGGGACCCATATGCCTACCTGGGAACTCTTGCGATGAGCATTCATTTATAGGCTAAAGCACGCCCCCACAAGTCACTAGGAAGTTTCAAATACTTTGGTTAGTCAAAATTCTCTATGGAAACAATCTCAACGTTTTATGTTATTGATATTTATGTTTTGTTTATCATTTGAAGACTCAATTTCATCGCTTGTTGTTCCATATGCTATTATTCATTGATCATTCGCTTTTGGATTTTTCATCATCATTATTAAAACTTTTATCTGCTATATTATCACATTAAAACTTACACTATTTTATTTATGCTTTGTGACTTTTACGCTATAAAGCATCACTTCTCTTTTGCTAAAACATTTTACCCATGACTTAAATTTTTAACCTTTAGGTTTAAACTTCGACCACATCCTGATTTTGGGAATGTTGCGTCATTACACAGTTAAAAATAAAAATGGTTTCCCAAACATGTTAATCAAGCAATTTTAAATCACCATGATTCTAAATTCAGTTGATCGATGTCACAATATATCCCTAAAGTATGACCATTTGTACCCGCTTGTGCATCCACAATACCCTCAACACAATATATCCTCATTTACGCTATACTAACTTATATAGAGTCTTCTAAGTCATAGCCAACTACCATTAGTTAACTCATTCTTGGCCAAACTAAATTCATACGTAAATGTCTATCTACACGATGTACACCAGTACACTACTCTCTAAAACGATTGACTTAACACCTTATCCTGTGTTGTCTTTTCACAAGAGCACAAAACCCAAATAACTAGTTTTGGAAAAGCCTATTCACCAGATTAGTACACCTGGTATACACCTTGTACCTTAAAGCAGATAACACACTATGAGCCCCAAAGAGATGTCTTAACGATCTTTATAAACAAACGGTCTTTCAACGTATAAATTTCGCAAATTTTTTTTGCAATTCAAGGTTTAAAATTTACCGAAATCCTAACGGATAACACTAGGATTTTCTCAAACATAGGAAATTTTCAACCTTAGTGAAATTTAACTTACAAGTTAAAGAAATATTTAAAAATGCCATTTTCTTTAGAGCTTTCAACAAATCTTGTTCATTTTGGAATTTTCTAAAGGTGTGCAAGATTTCCTGTGGCATGCTCATGGTGATAGCAGCATGTGCCTTGTTCTTAGCTTCGAGCATCAGCTTCTCCTTCTTATCCATGTAGAGGAAGAATTCGATATGAAAACAGGATTATATGATCATACAAGTTGCTAAACCAGGTGCGGAAACCCTAGCTTAGAACAAACTGATATAAACTCAATCAAAACACAATCAAAGTCATTTTAAAAGCTTTTCATAGATTAACTTTTCCAAATAATCGCTTACAGATTGATTACAGTTAATCTAGAACACAAAATAACACTCTCAGACCTCTCTGGAACACACACCAAAAACACACACTCTAAATGACTCTCTTTACATTACAAAAACCCAAAATCTATTTATAGGACCTGCACATTCGCCCAGTTTCACTGGTCGAATGTAGGCCTATTCCACATTCGCCCACTGCTGGTGGTCGAATGTGTCTTCCTTCAGTCTTGGTTCCAGATTCGTCCATCTCTTATCTACCTTCGCCCACATCTAAGTCACCTTCGCCCATCTATTCTTCCTTCGCCCCTTAACACATGTTAAACATCTAATCATTAGTCGCAAAAACGCATCTACAAACTCCCCCTCGACTATTGATTAGATCGTTTTCTGTCTTCGTCCATGGCTTTGTTCAGCAGCTTGATTCTAAGCAAACTCTTCTGTTCTTTCGTCATTTCAGGCTCTAATTTCCTCTTTACCGGCTTTGACACATTTGCCATTTTCACCTTCTTGCCAAGCTTCCCCTCCAAATTACTTCCAGCATTAATGTCATAAGCAAAGCAAACACCAACAACTTGTGTGTATTTCTTTGCTTGATCTGCATCGTTTGGCTCATAATGAATCGGATTATAAAAGAGCATGATGATGTCTTCGAAGGTGCAATTGATCAACCACATAGGATCAAATACATGAACATGCTTGTATTTGTCCTTTCCATCTCTCAACACGATCACCGCTTCTGCTTTCCTCCAATCATAGTACCAGAAAATGAAGTCAGCACTGAAGTGTTGAGGCATAGGCATCAAAGGTATCTTTCTCATCACTTCAGGTGCCTTATAAATCAAGGTAACCCTTTTCAACTTGGTTCTGGGATCAATATCCCTGTGAACTTTCCTCCGGGGATATTGTGGTTTAAATCTGTTCCACTTAGTTCTGCTTTCCCAAACCAATTTGTCTGCACACCAACCGACATGTGAGTTATTCACTGAAGCACCCGACATTTGGAATCTGCAAAGATCTCTAACCGCCCAGTACGGTAGAGTCAGCAAGTCAATGAATCTGTAAAAGTACAAGATTCCAGATTCCCACTTAGCAGCTAAACACTTCAGCCTGCCTAAGTATGTCCAACCTAGAGCTCTGCCTCTGAACTTTGCATTATGAAACCTATAGAAGTTTCCTTGAGCTTCAGGCTTTGGTCGGTTTTCTTCCATCAGTCTTAATTTCTTCAAATACTCCTTCAACTCATCAGTCTTATTTGAAGATTCTGGCAAATCAGCTCCAAGTACTTTCTCAACAAACTCAGCACTCCTCTTCTTTGCCTTTCTTTTTGCAGACGTATTATGTCTCTCAGTAAAATCAGGAAACACCAAGTCTTCATCAGTTTGTCTGAAGTACTGTGGATATTCCTCATGTGTAATATCCTCTATTTCAACTTCCTCAAATTCAGGGGTGTTTTTGTCATCAGAGTGACTTCCAATATCCTTTTCAGGAATATGTGGAATCGACTCATCAACAATGAACTCTTCAAACGTTTTCCCTACCCTCTGTGCAAGTCCATCTAAAATCTCCTTTGCCACAGACGCAGGTACTTCCCCTTCTTCTAGATCAGGATCGTTATATTCCAATTCATATCGCATGTCATCAGTTTGGAATATTTCTGCAAAACGACCTGTGAACTCAATGGTCCATTCTCTTTTCTCTAACATGTCCTTGTATACTTGTTTTGCATCATCAGACAAGGACCTCACCTTCTCATTCCAGAACACAGTCTCATCATCAACATTCTCTCCTTTCTTCTTTGAACTCGACTCACCTGTGTCTTTCTTCTTCTTTGAAGGTGGTCTCTTTTCGAATGTAAACTTTGAAGTATCATCTCCTCCATCATTATCATCACTACTACTACTATCATCCTCCTTTTGACTTCCCGAACCTTCAGCATCATCATCATCATCATTATTATCATCTCCATCATCACTCTTATCCGATTCTTCATCCTCATCATCCTCATCTTCCTCTTTGTCAGATTCAGATGGTTCAAAGTCAACCTGTTCAACCTCTTTCTCTGTATCCTCCTCACCCTCCTTCAGCTTGGGTGCAACGTTGTACAGATTATCAATCAGCTCACTAAGGCGTTTGTTTTCAGCCTTCAACTCTTTGTTATCTTCTTTAATCGCCTTGTATCTGTTTTTGTTTCTCAGACACTTTCCTTCAAGCTTTTTATTTTTAGCTTCTAGCTTCTTCACTTTCTCGTCTATCTCATCTTGATTAGACTTTGAAGCTACAACTATCTGAAGCATCTTTTCTTCATTCAGCTTGAACTTGGCAATCTCAGCTTGCTGAGCCACTAGCATCTTCATCATGTCGTCCATTCTTTTATTCACCTGCTTCATCACATCGTCATCCACAGTGACTTTCTTTGACTTGGACTTTGACTTAGATGGCTCAACTTCACTTTCTTTTCCTTTCTGAGGCTGTGTAAACATGTTAAGAACATTATCCAGTGCAATATTGAATTGATCCACTGGTAATGTTGTAGCCTCCTTAGTCTTTTGCTTCTTAGTGGCTGGTGAAGATTGTTTAGATGATGTACCAGCATCAGGTAATCTCTTTCCTCTCAAAAGTAGGTTTAATTCTTTCTCTCTCAGCTGCTTGGTACTTGTTTTCTTTGCCATGGTTTTGTGTTTGGGCTTGGGCAAGTTAACAACTACGGTTTCTCCTTCATTCAACTCGTCCAAATTTACAGTCAACCCTTCATCTTCAGCACCAACAGACTGCTTACTCTTCTTAGCTTCTTCTATTGATCTGTTCAGTGATTCAGACTCACCAACCAAAGTGGCCTTTTGTTTGGTAGTCCGGACATTTTCAGCATCCGAATCCCACTGTTCTTCAGTCTCAGTCTCTTCTGAATCTACAGACTCTTCGTCTACCAAACTCGTACCCTTCTTAGCAGTAGATTTCTTCCTCACCACTTGTTGTTTTGAACTCCCTTGATCTGTCTTTCCCTTACCCTTCCCTTTGGCTCCGGAATTGACAACCTGCCTTTTTCTCTTTGTGCTTGCATCAGCATAAACTAATGGATCATCATTATCACTATCACTATCAGGATGCCTTGCTGTATTCTTTCCAGGATCCATGTAATCCTCTCTAGCCAAGGCTCCAAACAATCTCCTGTAAGGTGGTCTCTCATTTTCAGGCACACCTTTGTAACCTTTCATTCTCACTAAGGTTCTAATGTTCATATGATCCATAACTAGTATCTGTGTTGGATCTTTCTTCAGGTGTGGATATTTGTGATCAAAAATCATCATAAGGAATCTAGGATAAAGCATGAACTTCTTAAGCTTCAAACCTTTCAACATCTCTAACATATGATCTAAAATCATCCCAACAACGTTAAATGGTTTGTTGAGAGTCAACGCAACCATTAACGAGCTCAAACTCTTCCTCATCACGTCGTATCCTCCACTAACACATCCAAACACAAGTATGATAACATGAGCAAAATACTTAAACTGTACTCCTAGTTTCCCTTTGTACATAGAACCATCAGTAATCGGTCCTTTGTATTTCATCCTCAGGAAACAGGCTTTCTGCTCAGTCCAGGATAATTCCCTTGGATCCTCACTTGTTTCAAACTGGATCTGGAGAGCTTCTCTGATATCAGCTTCAGTGATAAACAACTCCATACCCTGAATCTTGCTTTTGATAATAGTTTGATTATCAAAGTAATCATACTTGGCATTGTTATAGAAATCCTCAACTATATCCTTGTAGATAATAGTTGGTGTGGCCAAAGCATAAACCACTCTGCATCTCTTCAGAAACTTGATAATCTCAGTGAACTCCACGTTCTTCTCCACATCTCCAAGATATGCGCAACAATTATGAGTCTTCTCAAACGGCCATTTAGTACCGCTTGATGATTCTCCTTCTTGTACAGTTTCTGGAACTGGATCAGTAATTGCAGTCTCCACAGGAATATCAACATTTGCTTGTTCTTCAGCCATCTGAAAAATAAAATCAAAAATAAACGTCAAAACACGAAATCGTCAAAATTCAAAATTTTAGACTTTTGGAATTCCACATTCGCCCATAATGAACTGGTCGAATGTAGATTACTTTGGCCGAAGGTGTAAGATTTTGGTCGAATGTAAAGTTATTTTCACTAAAATGATACATTCGCCCAGTTTGAGTTTCCTTCGTCCAACTAGTTCCACCTTCGTCCAAACGATAGACCGAAGGTAAACCTGTTCTTGACCAAAATTTTAAAATTTTCAAAATCATGTTATTAACCTTTAATTTTGATTAGAATCTACCCTAACATGGCCGACTAAGCTTCGTCTATCATCAATTGTCCCTATTTTTCATTTTACATCAGTTTTCAATAAGAATTAGGGTTTATATTGTTTCATTCAATCAATCAACGATTAAACACTGTTGTTATCCTAATTCTTGATGCATTCTCCCCCTAAAACTGATGTGGAATGAAAAGATATCAAAATTAAACACTAAGAATCACTGAAATCCCTAAACCCCTAAACCCTAGGTCGGTTTAGAAAAACAACGATTCCAGCTTCAATTCTTGTCCATTACCTGTAAAACTTATATGAAAATGATCAGTACGATGCAAAGAACAAAACGCACAAGCAGGGAAATCAAAATCAACAAGGGTCTGTTATTGAAGAAAGTTTGAAAAATTTTAAAGTGAGGGTCGAATCTGGGTTTGGCTTATATATAAGCGCCACATTCGTCCGTTCCTTCTGGTCGAATGTACAATCTTTCCACCTTCGCCCCAAACAAATGGCACGAAGGTAAAACCGTTTTACCCGAAAGTGAATTTTGGTGTAAAAGCCACATTCGCCCAGAACGATAACGCCCGAAGGTAGAAGAATTTCCACATTCGTCCCAATTAAGGTCGAATGTAAAATGGAAATTTTGAAAAATTTTGCCAAATTACAAATTCGAATCCCGTTCAACATTTTTCAATCCGTTAAGCTTCCAAAACACAAATTTTCACTTTTAGAATGATACAAAGCCCAGATGGTGTTGTCAAATCTCAGAAATTGACTATCAAGCATCCCCGGTTATCAAAAATAAAGCAGAAATGCAAAAATTTTGGATTTTTCTGAAATTTTATCAAAACACACCTAAAATCTTTTTGGATTTTGTATCTTTTTGACACTAAAAGTAAATTGCAACAAAATAAAATGCATCAAAGTAAATGAAAGCAGTAAACATTTTGTGAAATCCGGTCAGAGGATCATATCAGTTTTCTGAGAAATCTGATCACAGCGTTGATCTTTTTGTTTAATATTATCATTAGAAACAGTATGTGATACGGCAATTGCTGATATTGTGGTCCACGTAAGCTCACATGCAGACAATTACGCAATGCTTTAAAATGATACGAGTTAGGTGTATTAGACTAACACGATGTGGTGCCCACACACACGACATACTCCCGTATCAAGTAATTGCACAAAGCTTCGTCGTAACGCGTGATTATGCCAGAGTTATCCGTAAAAGTTACAAAGTTTATAGCACAGAGGTGTACAGGTCAGCAATTAAATGCAGCAAAGTAACATGTGCGTATACACTAGGTTGAGGCTGATATTAATCACTGATTTGCATCAGATGATCAATACGATGTAATAATGATCTTTGATCAATTAAAACATAAAGTTCCTCAATTCGGTAACTTCCGGTTTTGGCAATTAAGCTCTTTTAGTAAATATTCTGATAAAACTAGGTCCGTAAATCAATACGACAAAAGTTTATCAGAATATCCCGGATAACCTTAACATAACGACCCGAAACCTCAGATTTTGGCAATCCTATCAAACGAAATTACGGTACTAAGACCATATGCCCATGAGGTGTTCAGCCACGAACGCGTAGTTCGTTATGTTTGTATCACTAATGCACGCAATATTTAGTCTACGAAGCCTATCAGCATATCACACGTAATCAACACACGCCTCATAAACTATACAATTCTTTAGCCTGTGTCAGATTCCCACTGATGTACTATCATTTCCTCTGTTGTACCAGGAAATCATTTTTGATTTTCTAATTTTTTAGGTCTTTTTGAATTTTATAATGTTTTTGGTTTTTCTGATAAAATGGCTCCCCCTAAAATAAAGAACATATTTTTGTTGTTTTTCAGAAATATTAAAAATCCCAAAAAAATTTGAAAGAAACAATCCACTCAAAAGCATCAACTTCTTTGAGGATTATGATAGTAAAGAGAAATTCCCAATTAGCAAAGAGAAATTCCCAATTAGCAAAATATAAAAACTAAAAACTAAAAAGCGATAAACCGAGGTGCCGATTAGTCCTGTCTTTCCTTTATATTGTTTACTTTTAAAAGATATTCAAAGCGTGAACGATCAAAGGCTTTAGTAAACAGATCTGCACGTTGGTAGTCAGTGTGTATTTTGATCATATCGATCAATTCCTTAGCGTAACAATCTCGGATAAAATGATATTTGATCCGGATGTGTTTCGCTTTAGAATGATTTTCCGAATTTTTAGTTAATGCAATTGCGGCTTCGTTGTCACAGTAAATAGGAGTTTTTAGAAACTGCAAACCGTAATCCACCATTTGTTGTTGAATCCAGAGTACTTGCGAACAGCAACTCGAGGCTGCAATGTACTCGGCTTCACAGGTAGATTGTGCTACGGAAGTCTGTTTCTTGCATTGCCAGGTGATTAACCTGCTCCCGAAAAACTGGCAACCAGCTGTAGTAGATTTGCTATCTTTGTCACAGCCGCCCCAATCTGCATCACTAAAAGATATGAAATCAAAATTATCATCATTAGGGTACCAAAGTCCTTTTGAAGGACAACCCTTCAGATATCTAAGGATACGCTTGACCGCCGTCAGATGACTTTGTTTCGGCTTCGATTGATAACGGGCACAGAGACACGTTGCGTACATAATATCTGGTCGAGACGCCGTCAAATACATCAGAGATCCGATGATTGCTCTGTATGTAAAAGGATCCGTCAGCTCCCCCTTAGCGTCCACTCCAATCCCGTGATTGGGTTGAATCGGGGTATCCATCGGCTTTGAGTCCTCCATCTGGAACCGGCTCAAGATGTCGGAGACATATTTCGTCTGGTGAATGAAAATCCCGTCGGATCTTTGGTCCACCTGCAAGCCTAGGAAAAACTGCATCTCCCCCATTGCGCTCATTTCGAACTTTTCTTGCATGACAGTTTCGAACTCCCTGCATAAAAGCTCGTTAGTTGAACCAAATATTATATCATCAACGTATATCTGCACTAGAAGCAAGTCATCTCCCGTCTTTTTCGTAAAGAGGGTGCAATCGACGAGGCCGCGCTTAAATCCTTTGGTGATGAGGTATGTACTTAGCTCCTCGTACCACTGCCTCGGAGCCTGGTGCAAGCCATAAAGAGCTTTGTTCAACACGTAGACCTTATCCCGGTGGATTGGGTCCTCAAAGCCTGGTGGCTGCCCGACATACACCTCTTCCTTGACTTTCCCGTACAGAAATGCGCTTTTCACGTCCATATCTAACTTTTGAAAAACGGTTACACTTTGAAAAACGGTTATTTTGATCTCTGATTTTCAAAAGTTTGTGGATTTGAATGATCTTGATTAGGTTTTGCTTCGGAGATGATTTGGAACAACTTTAATACTTGGAATTTTGAATTTTATCCACAAAATCACCTCTAATTCTTTCAAAAACACTCAAAAACCATTTTTATATGAAAACAGATGTGAATTGATGAAAATAATGTCCAAATCAGCTCTGAGTTTATCAATTTGTTGTTGTATGATCCTCTACGCTCTGATACCACTTTGTAGAGGAAGAATTCGATATGAAAACAGGATTATATGATCATACAAGTTGCTAAACCAGGTGCGGAAACCCTAGCTTAGAACAAACTGATATAAACTCAATCAAAACACAATCAAAGTCATTTTAAAAGCTTTTCATAGATTAACTTTTCCAAATAATCGCTTACAGATTGATTACAGTTAATCTAGAACACAAAATAACACTCTCAGACCTCTCTGGAACACACACCAAAAACACACACTCTAAATGACTCTCTTTACATTACAAAAACCCAAAATCTATTTATAGGACCTGCACATTCGCCCAGTTTCACTGGTCGAATGTAGGCCTATTCCACATTCGCCCACTGCTGGTGGTCGAATGTGTCTTCCTTCAGTCTTGGTTCCAGATTCGTCCATCTCTTATCTACCTTCGCCCACATCTAAGTCACCTTCGCCCATCTATTCTTCCTTCGCCCCTTAACACATGTTAAACATCTAATCATTAGTCGCAAAAACGCATCTACAAACTCCCCCTCGACTATTGATTAGATCGTTTTCTGTCTTCGTCCATGGCTTTGTTCAGCAGCTTGATTCTAAGCAAACTCTTCTGTTCTTTCGTCATTTCAGGCTCTAATTTCCTCTTTACCGGCTTTGACACATTTGCCATTTTCACCTTCTTGCCAAGCTTCCCCTCCAAATTACTTCCAGCATTAATGTCATAAGCAAAGCAAACACCAACAACTTGTGTGTATTTCTTTGCTTGATCTGCATCGTTTGGCTCATAATGAATCGGATTATAAAAGAGCATGATGATGTCTTCGAAGGTGCAATTGATCAACCACATAGGATCAAATACATGAACATGCTTGTATTTGTCCTTTCCATCTCTCAACACGATCACCGCTTCTGCTTTCCTCCAATCATAGTACCAGAAAATGAAGTCAGCACTGAAGTGTTGAGGCATAGGCATCAAAGGTATCTTTCTCATCACTTCAGGTGCCTTATAAATCAAGGTAACCCTTTTCAACTTGGTTCTGGGATCAATATCCCTGTGAACTTTCCTCCGGGGATATTGTGGTTTAAATCTGTTCCACTTAGTTCTGCTTTCCCAAACCAATTTGTCTGCACACCAACCGACATGTGAGTTATTCACTGAAGCACCCGACATTTGGAATCTGCAAAGATCTCTAACCGCCCAGTACGGTAGAGTCAGCAAGTCAATGAATCTGTAAAAGTACAAGATTCCAGATTCCCACTTAGCAGCTAAACACTTCAGCCTGCCTAAGTATGTCCAACCTAGAGCTCTGCCTCTGAACTTTGCATTATGAAACCTATAGAAGTTTCCTTGAGCTTCAGGCTTTGGTCGGTTTTCT
The DNA here is from genome assembly GCA_032199755.1 of Ambrosia artemisiifolia. Taxonomy (NCBI): domain Eukaryota; kingdom Viridiplantae; phylum Streptophyta; class Magnoliopsida; order Asterales; family Asteraceae; genus Ambrosia; species Ambrosia artemisiifolia. The sequence continues at coordinate 27,197,661 of CM063524.1, read as the reverse complement.
TCCATCAGTCTTAATTTCTTCAAATACTCCTTCAACTCATCAGTCTTATTTGAAGATTCTGGCAAATCAGCTCCAAGTACTTTCTCAACAAACTCAGCACTCCTCTTCTTTGCCTTTCTTTTTGCAGACGTATTATGTCTCTCAGTAAAATCAGGAAACACCAAGTCTTCATCAGTTTGTCTGAAGTACTGTGGATATTCCTCATGTGTAATATCCTCTATTTCAACTTCCTCAAATTCAGGGGTGTTTTTGTCATCAGAGTGACTTCCAATATCCTTTTCAGGAATATGTGGAATCGACTCATCAACAATGAACTCTTCAAACGTTTTCCCTACCCTCTGTGCAAGTCCATCTAAAATCTCCTTTGCCACAGACGCAGGTACTTCCCCTTCTTCTAGATCAGGATCGTTATATTCCAATTCATATCGCATGTCATCAGTTTGGAATATTTCTGCAAAACGACCTGTGAACTCAATGGTCCATTCTCTTTTCTCTAACATGTCCTTGTATACTTGTTTTGCATCATCAGACAAGGACCTCACCTTCTCATTCCAGAACACAGTCTCATCATCAACATTCTCTCCTTTCTTCTTTGAACTCGACTCACCTGTGTCTTTCTTCTTCTTTGAAGGTGGTCTCTTTTCGAATGTAAACTTTGAAGTATCATCTCCTCCATCATTATCATCACTACTACTACTATCATCCTCCTTTTGACTTCCCGAACCTTCAGCATCATCATCATCATCATTATTATCATCTCCATCATCACTCTTATCCGATTCTTCATCCTCATCATCCTCATCTTCCTCTTTGTCAGATTCAGATGGTTCAAAGTCAACCTGTTCAACCTCTTTCTCTGTATCCTCCTCACCCTCCTTCAGCTTGGGTGCAACGTTGTACAGATTATCAATCAGCTCACTAAGGCGTTTGTTTTCAGCCTTCAACTCTTTGTTATCTTCTTTAATCGCCTTGTATCTGTTTTTGTTTCTCAGACACTTTCCTTCAAGCTTTTTATTTTTAGCTTCTAGCTTCTTCACTTTCTCGTCTATCTGATAAACTTTGAATTTCTTATAAGAAGCAAACGCGAGGAACATCCGAATAGCTTCGATTCGTGCTACCGGTGCATAGATTTCATTATAATCAATCCCTTCGATTTGATGGAAACCCTGCACGACCAATCTGGCTTTGTTACGAACAATTACCCCACGATCATCCTTCTTACACTTAAACACCCATTTGGTGCCAATCTTCTTCCTATCCGGCGGCAAATCCGTGAGCGTCCAAACTCCCAATTTCTGGAATTGTAATAACTCCTCCTGCATAGCTTCCACCCAGGCATCATCCTTCAAAGCGTCCTTGTATGTCCTTGGCTCTACCTGCGACACATAACACGCAAACGACCAATCATTTTGACTACCAGATTGTTGAATTTTGGCATATAAAGCTAAAGCACCAAAACTCTCTGGCGAATTAACGCTTTTAAGCTGCCCTCTGGTCATAACACTGCTTCCAGGATCACCGATTACTTGCTCCAGCGGGTGAATACGATGAATCCGAGATTCCGGATAATCAGGTACTTGCACTCCCGTCTGAACAGTCAAGTTCTCTACAGCGTCCAGATCATGACCCGTATTTGATGATGAAGCCACATCAGTAATTGGAGTTGGGTTCACTGGCGGTGCCTCTGGTTCTTCAGCTTGATCAAGAATAGCTTCTTCAAATTGTTCATCTTCAGATTCTGAAGTGTCTAATGAAGTTGAAGCCTCTTGAAAAATTTCTTCTTCTTGTATAGGAGCGTTGGTATCATTAGAAGCTGGTAGGGGGTTCACGGTGATCGGACGCACCAACGGTGAAGTTGTTGCATTTTCACACTCGTAAAATAATCTAATAACAGCTTCTTCAACCAAGCTATCTAGATTGAATGATTCAAAGAAATCTTTGTAATCAAACATCCAATCAGGACCCGTGCCTTGAATATTTTGAGTATATCGTTGAACGTCCACGTTAGCCCAGTCTTCCACACGACGAGTTCGCTTGTTGTATACCCGTTTGAGCGGGGTTGCATATCCAACAAAGTAACCTTCCTCGGCTTTAGGACTAAACTTTTCGCTTGGATTCAACATAGTACATGGCGCCCCAAAAGGTTCTAGATACTCTAAGTTCGGCTTTCTTCGGTGTAACAGCTCATAAGATGTTTTACCAAACTTCTTCACTGTTAAAACCCGATTAAGTGTGTAGTTTGCTGCATAAATCGCCTCATTCCAGAACATTACTGGAAGATTTGAATCAGCAAGCATTGTTCTAGCCGCTTCAATTAGAGTCCTATTCTTTCGTTCAGCAACACCGTTCTGTTGAGGGGTGTACGGAGCCGAATATTCATGATGTATTCCTTTGTTTTCACAAAGTTCATCCATCCTGGCATTTTTGAACTCCGTCCCATTGTCACTCCGAATTCTCTTTATCTTCACATTGTAGAGATTCTCCAATCGAGTGAACAGAACTTTTAGATTTATAAAAGTGTCGCTTTTATTCTGCAAACACATCACCCATGAAAATCTTGAGTAATCGTCAGTGACGACTAAACAATAAAGCTCCCCAAGATGACTTTTGCGCTTGACCGGTCCGAAAAGATCCATGTGCAGTCGCTCAAGTGGCATCTCAACAGAGTTAACCTTTTTCACTTTGTGGGACTGTTTGTGCTGCTTCCCCTTTTTACAACTCACACACTTGTCATTCAAATGGAAATGTTTCACATTTACTCCATCGACAAGTCCATTTCTCACAAGTTGATTCATTTTCTTCAGATGAATGTGCCCCATTCTTCGGTGCCACATTATCGATTCTTTCTCAGTCGCCTTAGACAAAAAGCATGTTATTTGCCCCTGTGATGTCATCGCCTTGGACATATCAAGAATGTATAGATTGTTGACGCGAGGTGCCTTCAACATTATCCACTCTTTAGGAATTGTAAAGCCCGGTTTCAGAATATAGCAGGATTTGTCATCAAAATGCACAGTAAATTTCTTGTCACATATTTGACTGACACTCAACAGATTATAGTCTATCTGCTTCACGTACGAAATCCGCTCGAAACTTACTATCCCATTGCTCACACTTCCTTCCATTGTGATATATCCGCCTTTGTTTCCCGCGAAAGCTACATATCCTCCATTGATGTTCTTCACATCAAACAACAACGCAAGATCCCCTGTCATGTGGCCTGAAGCTCCACTATCAACAATCCAAAGACTGCTAATAGGGCCAGCTGAAGCTCCCTGCACACAAAAAGTAAATCAGTTAGTTCTTTCGGGGGACCCAAGCCTGAGTCTTGGGTCTTTCAACATCAGGTTTCACAGTAACATTGTCACAAACATTTGGAACAACTTTTTGATCAATCTTTTTCTGATTGTGCAAAACAGTTTCCTTTCTCTCATTAACCTTTGAAGTTGAGGCTCCTGGAGTACCATTGGGTGTCCAAGATTGTTCAGTCCTTTTCAGGATACGAATCTGAGACTTTGGGTTCTCAGTCGGTTTCTGAACATTGTTAGCAAAAGTAACTTTCTTGGTAACCTTATCTGATTTAACAGACTTAGGTCCAACATTTGATTTGACAATCGGTTTTGGTGAAACCTTTTGCCTATCAACTGTTGAGTTCACCACAGGCTTTCTCCATGAGTATTCCATAGCAATCCGATTCCTTCTATCATAGTGCATTGGACGAGTGTTCCTCATTTGAAAATTGTTTTGATTATAAAACGGTTGTGGTTGTTGAGGAACAACTCTCCTATGAGGTGGCACATAATGATCAATCGGTTTTCTCATGGAATTCCTCACCTCCACCTCGTGCCTCTTGTGCCTTACATATGGGCACTGAGCAAGCAAATGCCCACGTTCCCCACACTTAAAGCACGCACGGTACTCTTCAAAAACATTTGGAGCATTTGGTTGAGCAAATGATCTAACAGGATATTGATCATTGTACTGTTGCTTCCTTAAACTCTCAGGGAGTAGCCCTTTTGAGTAAGTAGGCTCATTAAAACCATTAGCTCTGTTTTTGGGTTTAACAAACTCTGTGACATGGACCTTTGGTTCTTGAGGAACATCCAAATACAACTTCTTTAATAAAGCTGGTGGAATTTCATTTGTTCTCTCATGTTTTGGGAACCAAATAGTACTTTCTTGCCAAATCTTTTCAATTTTAGCATAGTTGGCATTTTTTATTGGAAAGTCCTCGTCAGAGATGATCTTATCGGATCCTTCCATCCGATAGAACACTTTGACAGGTTTGTCACATTGTTCGTTTTTATCATTCCTCTCAAGATCTTTCTTAACCACATTAAGATCTTTCTTCACAACATTCTTTTCAGACTTATTCACATGATGAACACTTCTCATTGGAACAATTTGAGATGATGAAACTGGTTCATTTGTAATGATGTGATTTTCTTTTGGAATTTCACATGCATTAACAGTTTGGTTACAACCAGTATCATCACTCTCTGAGTCTGAATCTACACTCTCAGCAGTAACACCCTCATCATTGATTCCCAAAATCGGTCTAACATCGGAATTTGGATCACCAATACTTGAAGTATTAGATTCATTTTCCGATGCTGAATCAGATTTTACCGAACTCTCCGGTGTCACTTGGTGACAATTGTGGTTTTCAAAAAGAACCGGAGATGGTACAGACCGATAATTGGTTGTTTTATCATCAATAATGTGGTCTACCACATAAGCAATATGCTTATAACTTTCCAGCTTTTTGTTTACTTTCTCAGCAAAGCATTTGATGGCGGCCATTTCCAACTTGGTGTTTTCAATTTCATTGATATAGTTGTTAATTGCCAATTGTTTTAAAGACAAAGTATTTTTCAAGTCGGAAATGTCCTTTTTGTAGCCATCTAATACTTTGTTAAAAGCATTCAACTCTTTGCGAGTAGATTGACTGTTCATGATAGCACTATCACGTTGAACACGGAGTTGTTTAACCTCCTCAGTCAATCTATCACATGTACCACAGTATTTTTCACTAGTATTATCAGTACTACATGCAGAACTTACAGGTTTTGGCGGATCAGTCATGGCCATCAATGCGAAATGAGCTTCCTTTCCTGCAAAGAATCTGGAATAATCAATCTTTGTGAAAGCATCATCTGCAATGCACGACTTTCTTGTCATCAGAAAATCCGCTTCTGCAAGCAACTGATCAATATCTTCATCAAGAGAATTAACACTTGCTTCTGTATCCGATTCACTGTCTGAATCAGAATAAACCGATTCACACTCCTCGGGAATGTCAGAAACAGTATCAATCACAACTCCAGAATTTGTCTCTTCATTCTCAACCTCAACATTAACCTCAGAATTAACCTTAACAGGTTCAAAATCACCATCCATCTCAGCCTCAGACTCATCACTATCAACCTCAGTTTCAACCTTCTCCTCCATCGTCTCAGAATCTTCAATATCAACCTGATATGCAACACAAGCCACATTTCCCCCAGTAGTGATTTCCTCAACACCTATCTGGATACTCGACCAGTCAAACCTCTCATCTTGTTGAGTAACCAATGCTTGATTGGTATTCTGTTGTTCATTTGGTGTAGTGATTGGTATGACTGTTCGGTTAGTATTGTTTGGTGTTTGGGTTTGTGTCTGGTTTGGTGTGTTTGGTTGTCTATTTTGGTTGTTATTAAAGTTGTTTTGACGATTTTGGTAGTTGTTGTTGTTGTTTTGGGAAGAAACTTGGTTTTGGTTTTGTTGTTGACGGTTCTGATAGGTAGCATTGAATGGATTCCTATTGCCTTGTTTTGGTGGCTGAGTGCATTCACGTTTAAAGTGACCTTTCCCTCCACAGTTAAAACAAGTCACTTTCTCCTTATTGAACCCGTAGGTTGTGTTAGGAGAAGTTCCCAAGTCTGTTCTACCTGTCTTCTCGATAAACTCAGTTGCTCTTCGCATTATGCTCGCAAAGGCCCATTGAATATCAATGAGTTCCATCTCCTCCTTGTCAATTTGTGCGTAGTCTTCATTGGTCAAGTTGTTATTACCAATTTGACTAGCAACTAATCCATTGTAGGATGAGACCATTGCAGAGACTAATGCAATGTGTTGCTGAGCAACTTCAACAGTCACATTACCAAGGTTAGATGTCTCCAAAACCACTGTTTGTTGGTTAGGTTGATTCATTGGTTGTGGTTGAGATTGACTAGCAGTGTAAAAAGCTGCTTGTTGCTTTGGGGAGAATGGTGGAATGTATGAATATTGATATGGAACTTGTGGTTGTGGTTGTGACAAAGATGAAGTTTGTTGATGGTAGTTAATGGTAGGTGATTCTACAACATTGGATATACATGCAACATGTGGTGTAACTAGCCCTCCTGAGCTTGTACTAGCTGGAACTGAAGATCCTCCAAAGTATAAGTTTGGATTCTGAGGAATCTGTGCTCTCCTAGCCTTCCTCTTCTCTTCCAATTCTTTGTTTTCCAGCTTCTCAACGAACTCTCGAAGAGACCAGTATTGATAAGCATCCTTCTCCTTCAGAACATCCACATGCTGATCCCAATTAGGTGGTAATGCATCTGCAAACTTTTCCACCTGCTTTGCCATAGGAATCTATATATCATAGCTAGACAATTCAGATATCAAATGATTATATCTAGGAGTTAGTTCTTTCAAAGTTTCATTTCCAACATAAGAAAAGTTCTCAAACTCCTTAATAAGCTCTTCCTTCTTCAAACTTCGAGTCTTCTCATTTCCATCATGCTTCCTTTTAAGCATTTCCCACAGTGCCTTAGAAGTTGTGCAAGTCCCAAATTGATGCAAAAGATCATTTGTGATTGCCTACGTCAGTTGGGAAAACGCCTTCTTTTCCACAGCAAACTTCTTTTTCTCATCCTCAGCCATGCTCTCCAATGGCACTGGTTCACCTGTGTTCTCCAGAACTGGTGGTGTGTATCCTTTAGCAATCATGTTCCATGCTTCAGCACCTTCCACTCCCATGCCTTCCAAGTGTATCTTGAACTTTTTCTGCCACTGATTGTATTCTTGAATCTCCATGAGCTTAGGTGGCCGAGTCCCGCTACCTGAAGACAAATCATTAATCAGTGTGGAAATAGCATTTGTAGTTTGAGTGTTTACCACCGCTGCTGCTACTCCCCAGTAGTCAGACTGTGGTGCTGGAGGTGCACTTTAAGTCATGTAGTTAACCGGCTGCGAAGACTGTGTGCTCGTCTTCTGTGCTGCCACTGTCCATGGGTCCATCACCTGCTGTTGTGGTTGTGTGGTTGCTGGTGTAGGAGTAGTCTGATAACGCCACATGATCACGAACTTCGAGAAATTCAACACTTAGCAAAATTTTCAAAAACTATCCTAGGTTCGCCCAAAGATGATTCAGGTTCGTCCCTTTTGGAGTAGATTCGTCCCAAAAATACTCACCCGAATGTGAATTCTCACCAGAATGTAAAAATTACACAAACACTTTCTAAGTTCGTCCAAAATAGCCTAGGTTCGACCGTTTCAATTTTACATTCGTCCGCCCGATCTCCCGAGGGTAAAAATTGTAACCCGAATGTAGAAAATTCAAGTAAAAAACTCTACGTTCGCCCTAAAATCTCTAGGTTCGCCCAGAAATCCTCTCACCTTCGACCAAAAACTCTCACGTTCGTCCACACACTCCAGGTTCGCCCATATCTAACTTTTGAAAAACGGTTACACTTTGAAAAACGGTTATTTTGATCTCTGATTTTCAAAAGTTTGTGGATTTGAATGATCTTGATTAGGTTTTGCTTCGGAGATGATTTGGAACAACTTTAATACTTGGAATTTTGAATTTTATCCACAAAATCACCTCTAATTCTTTCAAAAACACTCAAAAACCATTTTTATATGAAAACAGATGTGAATTGATGAAAATAATGTCCAAATCAGCTCTGAGTTTATCAATTTGTTGTTGTATGATCCTCTACGCTCTGATACCACTTTGTAGAGGAAGAATTCGATATGAAAACAGGATTATATGATCATACAAGTTGCTAAACCAGGTGCGGAAACCCTAGCTTAGAACAAACTGATATAAACTCAATCAAAACACAATCAAAGTCATTTTAAAAGCTTTTCATAGATTAACTTTTCCAAATAATCGCTTACAGATTGATTACAGTTAATCTAGAACACAAAATAACACTCTCAGACCTCTCTGGAACACACACCAAAAACACACACTCTAAATGACTCTCTTTACATTACAAAAACCCAAAATCTATTTATAGGACCTGCACATTCGCCCAGTTTCACTGGTCGAATGTAGGCCTATTCCACATTCGCCCACTGCTGGTGGTCGAATGTGTCTTCCTTCAGTCTTGGTTCCAGATTCGTCCATCTCTTATCTACCTTCGCCCACATCTAAGTCACCTTCGCCCATCTATTCTTCCTTCGCCCCTTAACACATGTTAAACATCTAATCATTAGTCGCAAAAACGCATCTACAATCCATGTCTTTAAATTCTACCTTAACATTCTACCATCAACTGCGCTAAACGGTGGTATATAACCGTCTCTAATGCATATCCATCCTCCCATCATATAAAACCTAGCCCACTATTCAAACCTATCCTTCCACCAATAATAATCATTCACAGAAATCATCTTAGGTGGAGAGTTTGATTTTCCATCCTCATTTTCCATTTCTAAAAAACCTATTCAAAGATGACATTTTAATTTTGTTTGATATGATTTAAATTGATTTTAAATCTCTAATACTAAGATATAAGTCCAAGTCCAAATGAAGGTCCAAGTCCAATTGTAGGTTCAATGTCTGAGTTCAAGGTCCAAGTTAATAGTCCACGATTATAGTTTAAAAACAAATCGGATTGACAGAACCGTTCCACGAAAATATATGGTCAAATGATGATGAACTTTAAAGAAGATGAACTTTCATGAACTTAAGGGTTGGGTTCTATCATAGCGTGGTTCTTGGAGCTTAGACTTTTTCTTACACTACTAGGAGGTAGGTATAGGTGCCTTGTTTTTTTTTGGGTGTTTATGGTTTGTGTTGTTTTTTATGGCATATATTCCTTTGTTTCACTACGTGGCGCTTTTAATGTTTATATAAATTCAGTAGATCCTTATTAGTTTTATTAGCGTTGTTTGCTTCTCAATTGTGTATTGTGGAGCCGAGGGTCTCTCTGGAAGCAACCTCTCTATCTGCAAGGATAGGGGTAAGGTCTGCCTACATCCCACCCTCCCCAGACCCTTCTATTAGATTTGCTAATTGTGGGATTTACAGGGTAAGGTTGTTGTTGTTGTTGTTGTTGTTGTTGTTGTATTGTTTCACGAAGATGAGTTAAAACAAAATTGATTTTAAACGTAGATAACTAAGAAGTCCAATTAACGAAGAAGACCTTCAACAAAATTAACCAACAAACGAAAAAGACCAATGAACGAAGAAGACCAATAACGAAGATGAACTATAAGCGAAGTTGAATTATCTTCGTTTTATATCCTTAACTTCGTTCGACGAATCTGTTCGAAACAGAACGAAAATTTTGGAACGAAAACACCTAGAAATCACTTAAAAACAGAAGTCTTGGACATAAAAACATGTTCCAATCGATTCAATCTTTGCAATAATCAAGCTTGAACCATACAATCGAGCGTAATAAGCACTGATATCAATTGTAGGTCCATGGGATGGATCGATTACAATCTAGATTAGATCTATCAAGGTGCGGAATCCCTTGATAGACGTTTATGCAAACGATGAATCAATCATAACGATAAGGAGACAAGAATAATTATAAACGGCTTGTATTATTTCAGTGGAACCAATACCAATTACAATCTAATGACTGACCAACCCTAGCCTACACCCCATGTAAGGTATTTAAACTATCATAGGTTTGATCTGCAAACAAAGAAGATGCTGATGACAGAACAAAGAAGATGACTATCTTCTTTATTTTACATCTTCTTTGTTTCCTATCTTCTTTGTTCGCTAGGGTAAAACACAAAAGACTATCATGCTTGACTTATAACAACATCGAGCATGTTACAATAAACCTATTAACCAAACAAAAAATGATACTAATCTAGAGAGGCGTTTGTCACACAAAAATTCACTAACAATTTTAGGGACCCGAATGGAGGAACATGAAGGCCATCAGATATCTGATCATGCTACAGACTGAGGTAGAGAATATGAAGCAAAATTGACGGTAATTGGACACACGAAGGGACAACTACATAGAGATTCTTACACAAGAAAATACTCCAATTTAAAAGCCTTTAACTATCCGTATGGTTGGAGTTTTAGGGACTCGAACGGAGGAACTATAAGGTCATTAGATAGCTAATTATTCTACCGACTTAGATAGAGCATATGAAGCCAAATTGACGGTAATCGTACTCACGAAGCGACAACTACATATATATTCACACACAAAAACACACAAGAAAATGAATCATACTAAAAAAAACTCATATAAAGAATATGAAGCTAAAGTGATGGTAATCGGACTCACGAAGCGACAACTTCATACAGATTCATACAAAAGAAAAGACTCCAATTTAAAAGCCTATAACTATCGGTACGGTTGGAGTTAACGACAAGGGCATAGGATATCTAATCTTGCTACAGATTCAGGTAAGTGATACGAAGCTAACAAAACGATAATCGGACGCACGAAGTGACAACTACATAGAGATGCATACACAAGAAAAGACTCCAGTCTAAAAGGTTGTAACTATCAGTACAATTGGAGCTTTTGGGACCCGAATATAGGAACGAGAAGGCCATAAGATATCTGATCTTGCAACATACTCAGATAAAGAACATGAAGTTAAACAGACGGTAATCAGACTTACCAAGTGACAACTTCATAGAGATTCACGCACAAGAAAAGACACCAATTTTAAAGCCAGTAACTATTGGTATGGTTGGACTTTTAGGGACCCGAATGGAAGAACGCGAAGCCCATTAGATATCTGATCATGCTACAGACTCAGATAAAGAATATGAAGCTAAACTTACTATAATCGGAATCACGAAGCGACAACTGCCTATAGATTCATACACCAGAAAAGACTCCAACTTAAAATTCTATAACTATCCATATGGTTGGAGGTTTAGGGACTCGAATGGCGGAAATAGAAAGCCATTAGATATCTGATCATTTTGCTGACTTAGATTGAGAATATGAAGCTAAATTGATGGTAGTCGGACTCACGAACCAACAACTACATATAGATTTACACACAACAAAACAATGAGAGTTTTAGGGACCCGAGTGGAGGAACGCGAAGGGCATAAGATATCTGATAATGCATCAGACTCTGATAAATAATAAGAACCTAATAGGATGGTAATCGGACTCACGAAGCGACAACTACATAGAGATTCAAAAACCTGAAAAGACCCCAGTCAAAGAGCCTGTAACTATCAATACCGTTGGAGTTTTAGGGACCCGAATTAGGAACGCAAAGGCTATAAGAAATCTAATCATGCTAAAGACTTAGGTAAGTGACACGAAGCTAACAGGATGATAATTGGACTCACGAAGCAACAACTACACAGAGATTCATAAACAAGAAAAGACTCTGGTCTAAAAGCCTGTAACTATCAGTACCATTGGAGTTTTAGGGACCCGAATTGGGAACGAGAAGGCCATAAGATATCTAATCATGCTACATCATAAGATAAAGAATATGAAACTGAAGGGATGATAATCGGAGTGACGAAGAGACAATTACGTAGAAATTCATACAAAAGGAAAGACTCCAGCATAAAAGGCTATAACTATTAGTACGGTTGGAGTTTTAGGGACTCGAATGGAGGAACGAAAAGGCCATTAGATGTCTTATCATGTTACAAATTCAGATAAAGAATATGAAGTTAAACTGACGGTAATCCGATTCTCGAAGCGACAACTCATAGAAATTCATACACAAGAAAAGACTCAAGAATAAAAGGCTGTAACTATCCGTACGGTTGGAGTTTTAGGGACTCGAACGCATAAGGCCATTAGATATTTGATCATTCTACCAACTTAGATAGAGCATATGAAGCTAAATTGATAGTAATCGGACTCACGAACCGAAAACTACATATAGATTCACACACAAAAAAAAAGACTCAAGTCTAGAAGCCTGTAACTATTCGTACCGTTGGAGTTTAGGGACCTGAATGGAGGAATGACAAGGGAATAAGAAATCTGATAATGCTGCAGACTCAGATAAATGATACGAAGCTAATAGAATGGTCATCAGACTCACAAAGCGACAACAACAAAGAGTTTCATACACAAGAAATGACTCCAGTTTAAAAGCCTGCAGCTATCGATATGTTTGGAGTTTTAGAGACATGAATGGAGGAATGAGAAGGCCATTAGATATCTGATCATGCGACAAACTCAGATAAAGAATATGAAGCTAAACTAATGGTAATCGGACTAACAAAGCGACAACTTCATAGAGATTGATACACAAGAAAAGACTCAAATTTAAAAGCCTATAACTATCGGTACGATTGGAGTTTTAGGGACTCGAATGAAGGAACGAGAATGGAATAGGATATCTAATCATGCTACAAACTCAGGTAATTGATACCAAGCTAAGAGGACGATAATCGGACTCTTGAAGTGACAACTACATAGAGATTCATACACAAGAAAAGACTATAGTCTAATAGGTTTTAACTGTCAGTACAATTGGAGTTTTTGGGACCCAAGTACAGGAACGAGAAGGCCATAAGATATCTAATCATGATATAGACTCACGAAGCTAAAATGACGGTTGTTGATGCACTTTCTGTGGACGTCACTGTCGAATAGACTAGGGTTGAGTCTTAGTATTGTATTACATGAGATTGTGGTGATCCATAAGGGCATTTTATGGATCTGACGCATTTGTAAAATATAGGCCAAAGCATAAAGCCAGGTTCGACCTCTATACAAGGGGCGAATGTGGAAGTTTTCCACATTCGACCATTACAAAGGGGCGAATGTGGAAATACTCCACATTCGACCTTTGCCAAGGGGCGAACGTGGAACTTGTGTATTGGACTATAAATAGCAATCTCATGTGTTGGTTTTCATTTGAAGATTTGAGTTTGTTCTTTGAATGCTCTCAAGGGGAAGGTCATGCCCGACCTCCCCCGGCCGTGAGATAGATGTTTATCCTACTGATGACAGTGTCTGTAACCGTTTCTGTAGTAATACGAATCTGTGATGACATTGTTATCGTTAATTTCTGTCTCGTCTCGAATCTCCCGTCTGAAACCGAGTTGTTTATGCGTATTCGATCCACGAATTAGGTTTCTAACCGGATTCACAACTGGTATCAGAGCCGTGGTACCGATTTGAACGATCTAACAGTCATTTGAATCAATCACAGCTCGTTTTTCTTGTTTTCAGACGTTAAAATCAGATTATAATTGAAAGGTTGAAACCCTAGAAACCCTAGATTCTTAATTGAACCCGAAATCATGTGATTTCTCCATGTTTTTGTGAATTCGAGGGTTAGGTTTTCATTTCCGCACCTTTCTGAACAAGTTTCATCATCAAATTCAAAGAATTAGAGTGATTATGGACTGATTCAAAGAAAATATTGAACAAGAACACGTCTCTTCTGCACATTCGCCCCTTTCAGAAAAACGGGAGGGCGAATGTGGAATTCTACTGGGCGAACGTAGGATTTGATGGACGAACGTGGAGTGTAAATGGACGAATGTAGAACATTTAGGGTGAAAGTGAGAATTTTCTACTTTCGTACCTTATTACTGGGCGAATGTGGAATCCCAGTGGACTTTATCATTCATATTCTACATTCGGGTCCCTATTTTGGGCGAAAGTGAAGTTCCCAGGGGCGAACGTAGAATTATGAGGATTACTCAAATTGTTGAAGAATTGATGATGATGAAACGTTTTATTGTGGGGTAGTCATGAGAATCAACAGTATGATAATCAGATTCAATTGACTATTATGGGCCAGAAAACGGAACAGATATATTTTTATTCCGCAAGATAAGAACAGTCAACCGAGTTCCAGTATGTTTGAAGGAACTTGTTCAAAGAGAATTGTTATGAAGAAGGAAATCAAGTTTGAGATTTCAATGTTCTGAAAGTAATGAGGTATCCTAGTAGGAGTCATGTGGCACGTAGGTTCAACGAAAGTTTCAAGATCACAGTTCTGAAGAATTTCAAGAGCTATTGGTAGTTTCCGCTGAAAACTTATGATTGCTTGATCCACTCGTCTACGGCTTGTATTCTGTCGAACAGATGAAGTTACTCAAGAACATGATTGATTTATCATTCGGGATCTCAGAGAAACTTGGTGAAGCATCAGTCAAGGGGGAGATTGTTGATGTAACAATGTGTCTGATACTTCAACAATAACTGACTGAAGATGCTAGGAATTTTCTCTGTTTTTCAAAGAGAAGAATGTGTTAATGCAATCATAGTCAGCACAGATGAAGAATTTCATAGAAATACTGGTGTTCGAGTGGATTGTTTTTCACATAGTCACATTTGAGATGTTTAATTGGGTACTGACAGTTAGACTTCTCCAGTTGGTGTGAATGGTGATGCAAAGGTTAAGTGCAGATATGACACGTAAATTAGTGGTGGTACCTACATGTTACGTTGAATATCTGATCGGTCAGTATGGAATCCTTCTAGTAGGGGTCTTATCAGGCTAGTTGGATTGCGCGTGATGTACTTGGTCAAGATGACATTCCTAAGTACTGATGCTACGAGACTGCAGTGCATTACATTGTCGACTTCACATTGGCGTAACTAGGTGATCTGGTTGTAATTCAGTGACCGGCTGAATTTGCAAATGATATACGTGGTCTAGCTGACTTCCTGCGTATTGATGCTGAGGGTCCGTAGTGCATTACTTGGTCGGTTCACGAAGGATATTGTATTTCTAACTCAATGCAATAGTGCATGTATTGAGGGGGAGACCTGTGATTCTGACTGTTGATGTGCAAGAGGTTTGTGGATTCGCCAGCAACGTCCAAGGGGGAGATTGTTGATGCACTTTCTGTGGACGTCACTGTCGAATAGACTAGGGTTGAGTCTTAGTATTGTATTACATGAGATTGTGGTGATCCATAAGGGCATTTTATGGATCTGAGGCATTTGTAAAATATAGGCCAAAGCATAAAGCCAGGTTCGACCTCTATACAAGGGGCGAATGTGGAAGTTTTCCACATTCGACCATTACAAAGGGGCGAATGTGGAAATACTCCACATTCAACCTTTGCCAAGGGGCGAACGTGGAACTTGTGTATTGGACTATAAATAGCAATCTCATGTGTTGGTTTTCATTTGAAGATTTGAGTTTGTTCTTTGAATGCTCTCAAGGGGAAAGTCATGCCCGACCTCCCCCGGCCCCGAGATAGATGTTTATCCTACTGATGACAGTGTCTGTAACCGTTTCTGTAGTAATACGAATATGTGATGACTTTGTTATCGTTAATTTTTGTCTCGTCTCGAATCTCCCGTCTGAAACCGAGTTGTTTATGCGTATTCGATCCACGAATTAGGTTTCTAACCGGATTCACAACGGTAATTAGACTCACGAAGCAACAACTACATAGAGATTCATACACAAGGAAAGACACCAGTTTTGAAGCTAGTAACTATCGGTATGGTTAGAGTTTTAGGGACTCGAATGGAGGAACGCGAAGGCAATTAGATATCTAATCATGCTACAAACTCAGATAAAGAATATGAAGCTAAACTTACACTAATCGGACTCCCGAACCGAAACATACCTAGAGATTCCAACATAAAAAAAGACTTTAAGTTAAAATGTTGTAACCATCCATACGATTGGAGTTTTAGGGACTCGAACGGAGAACTAGAAAGCCATTAGATACTGATCATTCTACTAACTTAGATAGTGCATATGAAGCTAAATTGACGGTAATCGAACTCACGAACAAACAACTACATATAGATTTACACACAAAAATACGCTGAAGTTTAGAAGCCTGTAACTATCTGTACGGTTTGAGTTTTAGGGAACTGAATAGAGGAACGAGAAGGGCATAAGATATCTGATAATACTACAGACTTAGATACATGATAAGAAGCTAATAGGATGGTAATTGGACTCACAAAGCAACAACTACACAGAGATTCATAAACAAGAAAAGACTCCAGTCTAAGAGCCAGTAACTTTCAGTACCGTTGGAGTTTTAGTGACCCGAATTAGGAACGAGAAGGCCATAAGATATCTAATCATGCTACAACATAAGATAAAGAATATGAAACTCAAGGGATGATAATCTGAGTCACGAAGCAACAATTACGTAGAAATTCTTACAAAAGAAAAGACTCCAACATAAAAGGTTGTAACTATCGATGTAGTTAGATATCTGATCATGTTACAGAT
The DNA here is from genome assembly GCA_032199755.1 of Ambrosia artemisiifolia. Classification (NCBI taxonomy): domain Eukaryota; kingdom Viridiplantae; phylum Streptophyta; class Magnoliopsida; order Asterales; family Asteraceae; genus Ambrosia; species Ambrosia artemisiifolia. Next base: position 27,181,260 of record CM063524.1, on the reverse strand, counting down.
TCAGATAAAGAATATGAAGATAAACTCACACTAATCTGATTCTCGAAGTGACAACTAATAGAGATTCATACACAAGAAAAGACTCCAGCATAAAAGGTTGTAGCTATCGGTACGGTTGGAGTTAGGGACTCCAATAGAGGGAAAATAAGGCCATTAGATGTTTGATCATTCTACCAACTTAGATAGATCATATGAAGCTAAATTAATAGTAATCGGACTCCCAAACCGACAACTACATATAGATTCACACATAAAAAAGACTCAAGTTTAGAACCACGTAACTATCGGTATGGTTGGAGTTTAGGGACCCGAATTGAGGAACAAGAAGGAATTAAGAAATCTGATAATGCTAAAAACTCAGATAAATGATACGAAGCTAATAGGATGGTGATCAGACTCACAAAGCAACAACTACAAAGAGTTCCATACACAAGAAATGACTCCAGTTTAAAGGCTTGCAACTATCGGTACGGTTGGAGTTTTAGGGACCCTAATGAGGAAAGAGAAGGACATAAATATCTAATTATGCTTCAAAATCCGTTAATGAATATGAAACTGAACGGACGATAATCGGAGTCATGAAGCGACAACTGCAAAGTGCTTCATACACAAGAACAGTCTCCAAATTAAAAGTCTGTGACTATCGGTACGGTTGGAGTTTTAGGGACCCGAATGGAGGAACGCGAAGATCATTGGATATCTGATCATGCCATAAACTCGGATAAAGAATATGAAGCTAAACTGATGGTAATCGGACTCACGAAGCGACAACTTCATAGAGATTCATACACAAGAACATACTCCAATTTAAAAGCCTATAACTATTGGAACAGTTAGAGTTATAGGGACTCGAATGAAGGAACGAGAATGGCATAGGATATCTAATCATGCTACAGACTCAAGTAAGTAATAAGAAGCTAACAAGACGATAATTGTTTTGGTAAAAAATTACTTAGTAAAAATAATCTTGTTTTCCAAATTAGAAAATGTGAGGTAGAGTGCTATAAGTGTCAAATAAGTTCTTGCAGAAACAGGTAAGTCAAAAACTGCTTTACACCTCAAATAAGCGTCGTTCAGAGGAAAAGCAAGCTTTGCAAATGAAACACCTGTTAAACAACAATTTTCACAATATTAATAATATCCTCAGGATGTAACTAAAAATTTTTCATAAACATCCTGAAAAAACTTTACCACTCTTTAACCAAGAAAGAGGAATCTCATCCCAAAAAGGAATGGAACTCCTCTTTACAAAGAAAAATTTTGATCTCTAAGATTTTTCAGACTTGATAACGTTAAACAGAAAAGGAGGCTCTTTGTTTATAAGTTGAAGAACATAGTGATTTGAACCATATTTTTTAGCTTATATATATGAGACAGGTCTCCTATCTGAAGATGGATGCGGTGGTTTTCAATGATCCTGTTACAAACCAACAAGATTCTCTAGATTTCAGGCATGGCCTGAGCATAAGCCATCCCTATTACATCAAAGAAATCTTTGATGAACAAAGGGAAGGGATACCTTAAACCCAGAGAAAAAGGTAGGTATAGGAAGAAAACCCATGTGGAAGAAGCAAAATCAGATTTTGCATCAGGGTCGTAGGGACGAAACTCGGCGGAACTTGGGAAAGCCCTTGAATCCTTTAGAGCCTGGATATCCATGTCATCGAAGGAACAGACTTCCTGACCAGGATGGCTCAACAGATTTTGGGGTGTGAAGTTCTTTGCGACTCCTACACTCCCAAAAGCTTTGGTTGCTCTTTTGCCCATCTTCAAAATTTTTCGAATATTTTTCCAGGTTTGAAAGAAAATAAGAAAGAGAAGAGAAAGAGATTACCTTCTTTAAATGATCAAATGTGATTATAAAGGAAGGAAGAGGCTCTAGATATAGAGGGCAGAAGATGACCATGTGTAATGGTCATCACTTTATTGTAGCCGAGAAAATAGCCGTTGCTATCCTGACAGACGTCCCATCAGATTAGCAGATAAGATTTGCGAATAAAAAATATTTTAACCTTATAAGATATTAACGGTCACATATTTTTGGGGACAATTGTTGGTGGTGAAAATCCTCAGGATGATTTTACCTCTTATTTTTTTGTGGCATCCTCAGGATGCTGAAGGACTTAACACGGTTCATGATTTAACTGTATTTTAGCATTTCTACATCCTGAGGATTGACTAACAAATTATCTTTCTATGACATTATTGCAGGTACAATTAAGCTATAATATGGACTTGTAACCTTCCTCCAACGTCTATATTATAATATTCAGTCACTACTTTGGAAGTAAATATTAAAACCTCGGGAGGACTGTAAGCCCCTGCCTTGTTTGTTAATATTAAAATGATAAAAAGTAGTACAACTTTGGGAGTATGATGAACGATGTAGGTTACATTGATTGTGTAGTGTTGTGTGTGGGTAGAGAGAATATCAAGTGTTAGCTAGCTATTATCAAGTGCTTGATAATGTTTATGTGTCCTATTTTCGTTCATCATGCCCCTATTTTTAGTTACACAAAAGTAAATAATGAATCCCATGATATCCGTTGCCTTCAATGATCATTAAGACTGTTTCAGGTAAACGTTGGGCTCTTTCAACTGACATGGACGTTGGATAACAGTTTCCTTGTTCTTCGCCTATTCTTAATGCTCGTTGGTTACATGTTTGACCTTTTATTTGAACTTGGACTTGCCTTGCACGTACAACTATATTATTTTCAGTGTCTTTGACTAAGCAAGGCAATATAGTCATTGGAGAAGAGTTATAAGTCTTTGTCGTTGATCGAGTGAACCTGCAATAATATCATAAGGAGATAACCTGTTAGTCCATCCTCAGGATGCACATATGATAAAACATAGTTACATCCTAACCCTGCTTAGTCCTTCAGCATCTTGAGGATGTAATATAAAGAATATGAGGTAAAATTATCCTGAGGATTTTCACCACCAACAATTGTCCCGAAAAAATATGTTACCGTTAATATCTTACACAGTTATAATCTTGATGTGACGTCTTGTCAGGATCATAACGACTATTTTCTCGACTATGATCAAGTGGTGACCGTTACACAACATCATCTTCTGCCATCTATATCTAGACCTTCCTTATTTCTTTATAATCACATCTGATCATCAAAGAAGGTAATTTCTTTCTCCTCTTCCTCTTTTTCTTCTTTCAAACCTACAAAACTTTCTGAAAAATTATGAAGATGGGCAAGAAAATAACAAGGGCTTCTGGGAGTGTAGGTGTCTCAAGAGACTTTATCCCCAGAACTTATTAAGCCATCTTGGTCAGGAAGTCTGTTCCTTCAATGACAGGGACATCCAAGCTCTGAAGGACTCAGGGGCCTTCCCAAGTTCTGCTGAGTTTCGTCTCTATGATCCAAGTGCAAAGTCTGATTTTGCATCTTCTACATGGGTCTGTTTCCTGTAACTACCTTTCTCCCTGGACTTAAGATATCCCTTCCCTTCATTTATCAAGGATTTCATTGATGTAACGGGGATGTCTTATGCTCAGGCTATGCCTGAGATATGGAGAATCCCGATGGTCTGTAATAAGATCATTGAGGAACGTGGCATCCATCTTCAGAGAGGGGATCTGTCCCATATTTATAAGTTGAAAACTCATGGTTCAAATCGTTATGTTTTTCAACTTATTAACAAAGAACCACCTTTCCTGTTTAACGTCATTAAGTTTGAAAGATCCTAGAAATCAATGTTTTTCTTTGTAAAGAGGGATTCCATTCCTTTTGAAGATGAGATCCCTATATCTTGGTTAAAGAGTGGTAAGGCTTTTTCAGGATGTTTTTAGTTTTAAACATTTTGTAATCACATCCTGAGGATATTACTAATATTTTGAAATAATGTTTTTGTTATAGGTGCTAAATTTGTGAAGCTTGCTTCTCCTCTGAACGATGCTTACTTGAGATATAAGGCAATATTGGACTTACCTGTTACTACTAGGACCTTTGAAGCAGAGGAGAGTCATACCGTTAGCCAAACTACTGAAATGTCTGATGAGTATTACCTGTTACATCCTGAGGATGTTTTCATTTTTCACCACTATCTAATCTTGCGATTGTTTTTCCTCAGCAAAGAAATCTGCTTCCTTTGATCTGGATGATATTGATAGCCAGAATGTGAAGCTACTCCCTTTGAGGGACTCAGCTTTGAGGATGTCTTGGGCAAGATTTCACAGTTCACTCTCCAGGTACAACGCTATCTTGAGGATGGCAATAAAAAATTTATATAAATTAATGTAAACGAAAGATTTTAGATGAAACAGGATTAATTGATCATACAAGTCACAAAACCAGGTGCGGAAACCCTAGTTCTGAACAAACTGATAAAACTCTAATCAAAACACAGTAAACATCATTTTCAAAGCTTTTTCATAGATTAACATTCATAAAAACTTGTTACAAAAGGCTTCCAAGTTAATCTATTCAGTACACACACTTTCTCAATTACACCTAGAACCTGTCACAAACACACACTCCAACTAAAACTCTCTATAACTCACAAATACACAAATTCTATTTATAGACTCTGCACGTTCGCCCAGTAAGTATGGTCGAATGTGGAATTCTTCCACATTCGCCCACTACTTGGTACGAATGTGTTCTTCTGATCAGGTTCCATTCTACCTTCGCCCTGTTTATCTTCACCTTCGCCCATACTGTTCTACATTCGCCCAGTATTTCAACCTTCAACCCATCAGCAAAACTTTTAACACATGTTAACTTTGTAGATCCAATCATGTAACAACCCGTTGTTAAGTACCCGAAATTATATATATAATCTATGATTAATTAACATAATTATCTAATATTATAACTAAGCTAATCCGGCCTAATGGAATCGGCCCAATATATTGAGCCCACCTGAATAGAAGTCTATGATAACTATTTATAATTAATGGGCTCTCCTAATGTAACCCAATAAAACTCGACCCGTTAAACATCTCGGCCCAAACCTATATTTGTTTATCCTCATCATCCTCTTATCCATATTAAGAACACCTAGTCAGCCATGTAATCATGACATTCAGGTACTGCCCCTTTTCTAGCTTGCATTTAACGCACACTCACACCTCCATATCTTTCTATCATCTCATCATTGTCCATCCTCATCCTTACCATACATGCACCCACACGTAACACATCCACCTCCTTCATTCATGCACCCAACAAAACCCATGCAGGCACTCAATCCCAACCTACAACTCACGCATGCCTTCACAGCCATCCACCTGTCAAAACTTATCATCAAGTACTCATCATAATAATTATTATATAAACTCATATACAACCTGTACATCTCTAGGCTAATCATGATATCCTCCTCATCCATAATATTATAAGTGTACACTGAATCTGAAAGAAAGTTACGAAGAGAGTGATAAGAGAGAAGAGATAGCTGCGGGAAGATGAGGGTGACCGGCAGTGATCGGATCCGGTCTCCTTCTCCGGTTGTATCCTTCTCCGGCAACCGAGCGACCAACTCCGATTAACCACCACTTCACCTTTCTGTTCCGAAGACTCAGCAACCACCGGTGACCGGTTCTGTTCCAAGCATCTCCCTGATAACCAAACTATACCTAAAACCATCACCCTTTTTCCTCTCTGTTATCAACCGATGACAACCAAAGAACTCTGATAACCAGTTATCGAACCCGATGAACCAGTAAGCTTTCTTCTTCTTAGTTACTTAACCGGTGACCTTAGTTCTGTTCCGAGTGTTGCCGACGATCCACAACCAATAACCACCTTCCGACGATACCCTGCCACTGGTGACCTCTTGTTCCGAGCACTTGACACCTAGTCACCACAACCGTAACCTTCTGTTAATATCTCCCACTTAGAAGCCGAACCTTGTTATTATCAATTTCTCGATCTTAATAAGAAAAGGAAGCTAGAACTGATTGGTTATGTATACGTACATACCCGGGTTAACCCGTTCAAACAACCCATCAACATATGAGGATACAAGAGGTTTGATTATTTATAGTTATCATTTATTATTATAATGATAATTATTATTAATCGTGATACGTGTGTGGGACGATAATAATACTCGGACAACACTAATTAACCCATTTCTATTATATATACAAGAATTTAATAAAAGATCATAATAGTAAAGGATCGTCCCCAATGTTATCACGTGCACAAGCCTTGCACGCGCTAATATTATTAAATATAATAGGTACAATATATTTGGAGATTATACCATTAAGAAATAGTCTACAGAATCCGGGAGAATATAATAGAGGTGAGTACATGACCCTTTCCCTTTTAAAGCCTTTGGGCTGATTACATGCTTGTCTAATCGTTAACAAGTATTTTATACGATTTATATTATAAAAGTGTTATCGAGTTGTTAATAGAAATAATAGAACTCGGTCGAATAGAAACTACGTAGAGTGGATCCATTCGGTATCATAGAGTATAGCCTGGACCAATTAGAGGTTACGGGACCATGTATAATCGATCTATACTCGAAAATAGAATGACCGGATATTTACATGCAGGCGTAAATTATGTGTCGAAAAGGTTGTTTAAAAGACTTTGGTATTACTCACTAGTATGAAAATACTAACGTACTTTTAAGCATGTGGTCAGGTATTGATACAAGATATTAAAGATAAAGCTGACGAATAGAAGATCTGGATAAGAAGAGGATGCTATGGCTACATTTTATGTATTTCATTAGTATTGAAATTCAGTTTAATGTAATCATTACAATTAAACCTGTTAATGCTAATCCGCTGCGCCACCTGGGTCGTTACAGGTGGTATCAGAGCAACAGGTTTAATTAATAGAAATCCTCTTCTGATCCAGATCAACCAAAAGTATATTAGAAAGAAATTTATGTTAATAGAAATTATAAGAAAGTATAGAAAAATTATCGCGGAAATTACTAGAATAATATTGTGAGGTAAATTGACAATTTTTAATGGCCAGAAAATTGTGAATTTACAGGCACGATTGAATTCTAGAAAATTCTTTGGTAATACTAAAAGTTATAAAATGATAGAAATATAAGAAATATGAATAAACAAGAATTATATGAAATATAAATAAGTTATTATAGAAGTATTCTTTCAATCTCTCGTATCAGTTAGAAAAATATAGGAACAAGGTGTTAAGAATAAGAATACAATTCTATATCCTATCATATGAAAAGTTATTAAATCTTTTATACCTATTTGAAGGATAAGAAAATCAAAGGTAGTAACCTTCCTCAGAAGAAATTTATGTTTAAAAGTATTCGAAATCAAATATAATTAGAAGAATATATCTGATTATTAAAGAAAATTTATAAATCTGTACAAGTATTGTACTCCCACTTGAGCATTCCTGTGATCAAGTTGCTAAAAAGATATGATTCCCCCGACAAAATTTGTCATATCTGCCGCTTATACGAATTCCCTCTTGATGAAAAACAAGTGAACATAAATATATTCTATAAAATATACCCTTTCGTATTACTTGTCACTTGAAACCATCAGTGCAGATATTTTCACAAATATATCCGGAAGTATATATTCTATAATTCCTTTCGAACTTCGTTCTATCCGTCTGGCAAGATTATTTCTTGAAACTAGGAAAGTATTTTCAACTCAGAAATCTTATAATAAGTCGATAAAAGAATATCCGATTTCAACTCATATTATCAAGAAATAATATTAAGTGTCATCTCTATCTAAACGAACTAATAGAAGTAAGATTAAAGCTTATATTAAATCGAGACATTTAAGAGATACTTCCATTCCATCTGAAACAAAGTTTAAAAGTCCGGTTCGTTAGACTTGAAGTGTCACATGAAGACTTCCTTATATTTCAATTCGAAAACCGATCGGTATACAATTTGAAACAAATTATATAGTTTAAAATTTAGCTCATGGGACGTAACGTTTCACCTGAAGATTTCTTAGTATTCCAATCTGAAAACTTATCAGCATACAATCACTATATAATCACGTTCCTTTCCAAAAGTTTTGGGATCATTGGTATGACAAGACACGTGCAATCTGGAAAGGTGAGCCCTGTATCTTGAGTTTTCGGCCTATGGTTGACATCCTTTTATATTTAGCTCGAGAGCAAATCCCAAAACTCCTTAAATACCTTTTGATTCTGTCACAAGTTATTCCCCGACCTTATTCGTAATATAAACATCCACGATTGTGTTTATTGCTAAGCTTAAAAGATCGATTATACAACTCTATTTATAAACAGCCTAGTACTACTAAATCATTACTTCAGAAATTTTAGAAAGTATCCCAACCCGTTCAATTAAATTTTTATCATTTTAACATCAAAGCTTGAAACTCGATCTTAACGACTTTATATTTTGGTCATCAGCATCATTGTCAATCGTTACTCCGAAATCCTATAAACTATCCCCATCCGATTGTTATCATGTTCTCTACCCAGTATATTATATTCATAACTTTATGAAATAATACATATGTCAAATTACCTCCTATCTTTTTCAGTAAGATTTTACAATCTAGTGAAAATGAGTAGTTATTTACCTATCTCACGAAACCTGAAACTTGTGACAAAATGATAAAAGGGCTTTGATTATACTAAATATGTAATATATCAATAAACCACCGTTTGTAAAAAGAAATTCTGAAAATCAGACCCGTTCACGGCAGCCTAGATCTTGAAATAAGAATCTTGTTCATAACCATATTCATCCTTATACAGAACTAATTAAAATCTAGCGATCAAATCAGTATGTAGAATCAAAGATGGCTGCATGTCCTCTATGCAACCCCTGTGGCAAAAAGAGATCCGGACCCTTATAAGAGGTATATCCGGACATTTCCCACAGGATTTCGTGTAGGGACATAGAATACTATAAAGGAAAAGGTGCCATATCCAATGTTGAAGAGAATTCTTGTACTTCCAACAAATGTTGCCAATACCTTAAAGATAGTATCAGGTGATCCTTTAGTTTGGTCAACATAATATTTATGTTTTATTCGATACAAGAATGGTCTATTCTAAAAAGTATCATTCCTGATCACTATCTTGATTATCAGAAGATTCCACTCCATGAATCTCTTGAAATTATTTCTACGATATGGATAATGTTTTATAAAGATCCACTTATACGGGTATTCATTTGAAATTTCTGCGAAGTCTAGTCTCAACCCGAATATTTATTACAGATCGAAAATATCTATAGCTCGTTGTTCCTGAAAATATTCGTTTATACTTATCAAACTCTAATAAGCCGATAGATTATAGAAAACAAATCCCATGATCTAAGGTTATAATATTTATACAATTTTATGTGCCTACGACAATCTTATAAGTGACTTTCCAGTAGTTCATTTTCAGAAATATAATCATGTGATAAACTCCAATAAAAGAAATTAAAAGAATTGAAATTAATAGAAATTAAAATCTTGATTCATTCTAAATTGACTGTAGAATATTCAAGTATGAATATGTTTTATGACATTTCCAAACGTATTCTAATAAACAGTCAATCATAGAACATAAAGATATTCTAGTATATTCTCCAATATTATTGACAACCAATAATTAATAAGATAATCAACAAGAAAGAATTATAATACGTATAGAATTATACCGGGAATATATATATTAGATGATTATAAGTGTCTTTGAGATAAGAAAAATGATAAGATATGATGATACCATACCACCATAAGAGAACTCATAATAAGAATCAGCATAGGATTATCTACCGAAGGAAAGGTTAGAACTATGATAGTGTCATGATCTATAGAATTTTATGATAAGACTCAGTATGACCAAAGGATTGGCTAATGATAAAGAAATAATATAGAAAACACCCAAAAGTAAGAAACTGTCTAAGTCTTCATAGTTTGATTTTATAAGCAATTGGGAAAAGATCAGAAAGATTAGGTATCCAAATCTCAACTCTGCCCGTATAGAGTTTAGAATTTATTATCAGAAAAATAAATGGGGGACAAGTTCTATAGGTTGGGGAGAACCTAATAATAAGTATTATAAAAAAAATAATAATAAAAAAATAATAATAATAATAAGTAACCAAAAGATATTTATTAAAGATAATTCGAATCGAATCTCGAGGACGAGATTCCAATAGGTTGGGGAGAATGTAACAACCCGTTGTTAAGTACCCGAAATTATATATATAATCTATGATTAATTAACATAATTATCTAATATTATAACTAAGCTAATCCGGCCTAATGGAATCGGCCCAATATATTGAGCCCACCTGAATAGAAGTCTATGATAACTATTTATAATTAATGGGCTCTCCTAATGTAACCCAATAAAACTCGACCCGTTAAACATCTCGGCCCAAACCTATATTTGTTTATCCTCATCATCCTCTTATCCATATTAAGAACACCTAGTCAGCCATGTAATCATGACATTCAGGTACTGCCCCTTTTCTAGCTTGCATTTAACGCACACTCACACCTCCATATCTTTCTATCATCTCATCATTGTCCATCCTCATCCTTACCATACATGCACCCACACGTAACACATCCACCTCCTTCATTCATGCACCCAACAAAACCCATGCAGACACTCAATCCCAACCTACAACTCACGCATGCCTTCACAGCCATCCACCTGTCAAAACTTATCATCAAGTACTCATCATAATAATTATTATATAAACTCATATACAACCTGTACATCTCTAGGCTAATCATGATATCCTCCTCATCCATAATATTATAAGTGTACACTGAATCTGAAAGAAAGTTACGAAGAGAGAGATAAGAGAGAAGAGCTAGCTGCGGGAAGATGAGGGTGACCGGCAGTGATCGGATCCGGTCTCCTTCTCCGGTTGTATCCTTCTCCGGCAACCGAGCGACCAACTCCGATTAACCACCACTTCACCTTTCTGTTCCGAAGACTCAGCAACCACCGGTGACCGGTTCTGTTCCAAGCATCTCCCTGATAACCAAACTATACCTAAAACCATCACCCTTTTTCCTCTCTGTTATCAACCGATGACAACCAAAGAACTCTGATAACCAGTTATCGAACCCGATGAACCAGTAAGCTTTCTTCTTCTTAGTTACTTAACCGGTGACCTTAGTTCTGTTCCGAGTGTTGCCGACGATCCACAACCAATAACCACCTTCCGACGATACCCTGCCACTGGTGACCTCTTGTTCCGAGCACTTGACACCTAGTCACCACAACCGTAACCTTCTGTTAATATCTCCCACTTAAAGCCGAACCTTGTTATTATCAATCTCTCGATCTTAATAAGAAAAGTAAGCTAGAACTGATTGGTTATGTATACGTACATACCCGGGTTAACCCGTTCAAACAACCCATCAACATATGAGGATACAAGAGGTTTGATTACTTATAGTTATCATTTATTATTATAATGATAATTATTATTAATCGTGATACGTGTGTGGGACGATAATAATACTCGGACAACACTAATTAACCCATTTCTATTATATATACAAGAATTTAATAAAAGATCATAATAGTAAAGGATCGTCCCCAATGTTATCACGTGCACAAGCCTTGCACGCGCTAATATTATTAAATATAATAGGTACAATATATTTGGAGATTATACCATTAAGAAATAGTCTACAGAATCCGGGAGAATATAATAGAGGTGAGTACATGACCCTTTCCCTTTTAAAGCCTTTGGGCTGATTACATGCTTGTCTAATCGTTAACAAGTATTTTATACGATTTATATTATAAAAGTGTTATCGAGTTGTTAATAGAAATAATAGAACTCGGTCGAATAGAAACTACGTAGAGTGGATCCATTCGGTATCATAGAGTATAGCCTGGACCAATTAGAGGTTACGGGACCATGTATAATCGATCTATACTCGAAAATAGAATGACCGGATATTTACATGCAGGCGTAAATTATGTGTCGAAAAGGTTGTTTAAAAGACTTTGGCATTACTCACTAGTATGAAAATACTAACGTATTTTTAAGCATGTGGTCAGGTATTGATACAAGATATTAAAGATAAAGCTGACGAATAGAAGATCTGGATAAGAAGAGGATGCTATGGCTACATTTTATGTATTTCATTAGTATTGAAATTCAGTTTAATGTAATCATTACAATTAAACCTGTTAATGCTAATCCGCTGCGCCACCTGGGTCGTTACAAATCACTAGTCGCATTTCGTGCATCTACAAACTCCCCCTCGACTGTTGATTCGATCGTTTTCTGTCTTCGTCCATTGCCTTGTTCAACAAGTAGATTCTGAGCTGCTTCTTTTGCTCTTTAGTCATTTCCGGCTCCAACTTTCTTTTCACCGGTTTTGATACATTAGCCATCTTCACCATTTTACCAAGCTTAGCATCCAAGTTACTCCCCGAGTTTATGTCATACGCAAAACAAACTCCTACAACTTGAGTATACTTCTTTGCTTGTTCAGCATCGTTAGGCTCATGATGAATCGGATTATAGAAAAGCATGATGATGTCTTCGAAAGTACAGTTAATCAACCACATCGGATCAAATACATGAACATGCTTGTATTTGTCCTTCCCATCTCTCAACACAATCACAGCTTCTGCCTTCCTCCAATCGTAGTACCAAAATATAAAGTCAGCACTGAAATGTTGCGGCATAGGCATCAAAGGTATCTTTCTCATCACTTCAGGTGCTTTGTAGATCAAAGTTACCCTCTTCAGCTTGGTTTTAGGATCAATATCCCTATGAACTTTCCTTCTGGGATATTGAGGCTTAAATCTGTTCCACTTTGTTCTACTCTCCCAAACCAACTTATCTGCACACCAACCGACATGTGTATTATTCACTGAGCCAGACATTGGGAATCTGCAAAGATCTCTGACCGCCCAATACGGTAGAGTTAGCAAATCAATGAATCTGTAGAAGTACAGAATTCCTGATTCCCATTTGGCAGCTAAACACTTCAGTCTACTCAAATAAGTCCACCCGAGAGCTCTGCCTTTGAACTTAGCATTATGAAATCTATAGAAACTTCCTTGAGCTTCAGGCTTTGGTCGGTTCTCATCCATCTCCTTCAACTTCTGCAAATATGTCTTCAATTCATCGGATTGACTTGAAGATTGTTGCTTATCAGCTCCAAACACCTTCTCAACAAACTCTGCACTCCTTTTCTTTGCTTTCTTCTTCGCCGAGGTGTTTGGAATCTCTGTAAAGTCAGGAAATACCACATTTTCATCATTTTGTCTGAAGTATTGTGGATATTCCTCATGTGTAATATCTTCAATCTCCACTTCATCCATTTCTGGAGTATTCTTATCATCTGAGTGATTTCCAATATCCTTTTCAGGAATATTTGGAATCGACTGACGTTGCTGGCGAATCCACAAAACTCTTGCACATCAACAGTCAGAATCACAGGTCTCCCCCTCAATACATGCACTATTGCATTGAGTTAGAAATACAATATCCTTCGTGAACCGACCAAGTAATGCACTACGGACCCTCAGCATCAATACGCAGGAAGTCAGCTAGACCACGTATATCATTTGCGAATTCAGCAAGTCGCTGAATTACAACCAGATCACCTAGTTACGCCAGTGTGAAGTCGACAAGGTAATGCACTGCAGTCTCGTAGCATCAGTACCCAGGAATGTCATCTTGACCAAGTACATCACGCGCAATCCAACTAGCCTGATAAGACTCCTACTAGAAGGATTCCATACTGACCGATCAGATATTCAACGTAACATGTAGGTACCACCACTAATTTACGTCTCATATCTGCACTTAACCTTTGCATCACCCTTCACACCAACTGGAGAAGTCTAACTGTCAGTACCCAATTAAACATCTCAAATGTGACTATGTGCAAAACAATCCACTCGAACATTAGTATCTCTATGAAATTCTTCATCTGTGCTGACTGTGATTGCATTAACACATTCTTCTCTTTTCCTAGCATCTTCAGTCAGTAATTGTTGAAGTATCAGACACTTACATCAACAATCTCCCCCTTGACTGATGCTTCACCAAGTTTCTCTGAGATCCCGTATAATCAATCAATCATGTTCTTGAGTAACTTCATCTGTTCGACAGAATACAAGCCGTAGATGAGTGGATCAAGCCATCAAAAGTTTTCAGCACTTGAAACTTTCGTTGAACCTACGTGCCACATGACTCCTACTAGGATACCTCATTACTTTCAAAACATTGAAATCTCAAACTTGATTTCCTTCTTCATAACAACTCTTTAGAACAAGTTCCATAAAACACACAGGAACTGGGTTGACTGTTCTCTTCATGCGGAATAAAAATCTGTTCTGTTTTCTGGCCCATAATAGTCATTTGAATCTGATTATCATACTTGTTGATTCTCATGACTACCCCACAATTAAACTGTTTCATCATCATCAATTCTTCAACAAATTTGGGTAAACCTCATCACCATTCTTCCGAAAATCTTCAAAAATACCATAACCAAATTTTCGAAATTTTTAGGCCTTAAATTCTACATTCTCCCCTGGTACTTCTACATTCGCCCACTTTTGTTGACCCGAAGGTAGAACAGTAACCAGAATGTAAAATAATACTTGACCCTTTCCACGTTCGCCCAAAATCAGCTACTTTTGCCCACTCGACTTCCACCTTCGCCCGCGCGATCAATCGAATGTGAAAATAGTCACCCGAATGTGGAAAATATTATCACAACATTCCAGGTTCGCCCAAAATCTCTCCACGTTCGTCCAAAAAATGCTACCTTCGCCTAGTAACATTCCACATTCGCCCGCCCGACTTTCTGAAAGGGGCGAATGTGCAGACTGAACATGTTCTTGATCAATATTTTCTTCAAATCAGTCCACAATCACTCTAATCCTTTGAATTTGATGATGAAACTTGTTCAGAAAGGTGCGGAAATGAAAACCTAACCCTCGAATTCACAAAAACATGGAAAAGTCACATGATTTCGGGTCCAATTAAGAATCTAGGGTTTCTAGGGTTTCAACCTTTCAATTATAATCTGATTTTAACGTCTGAAAACAGTAAAAACGAGCTGTGATTGATTCAAACGACTGTTAGATCGTTCAAATCGGTACCACGGCTCTGATACCAATTGAGAATCCAGTTAGGAACCGAACTCGTGGATCGAATACGCGTAAACAACTCGGTTTCAGACGGGAGATTCGAGACGAGACAGAAATTAACGATAACAACGTCATCACAGATTCGTATTACTACAGAAACGGTTACAGACACTGTCATCAGTAGGATAAACATCTATCTCGTGGCCGGGGGAGGTCGGGCATGACCTCCCCCTTGAGAGCATTCTAAGCACAAACTCAAATCACCAAATGAACAATAACACATGAGATTGCTATTTATAGTCCAAAACCCAAGTTCCACGTTCGCCCACTTTTACTGGTCGAATGTGGAAAACTTCCACATTCGCCCCATGTGTATAGGTCGAACCTGGCTTATGTTTTGTCCTATATTTTACAACTGCGTCAGATCCATAAAATGCCCTTATGGATCACCACAATCTCATGTAACACACTATTAAGACTCAACCCTAGTCTATTCGACAGTGACGTCCACAGAAAGTGCATCAACAATTAATTTTCAAGATAAGATACTTACCCGTTTTCTTTCTTTGGAAGGAACATGAGTATCTCCTGAAGTCCTTGGATGGAGTCACCAAAGAGCTTAATGACACCCAGTCTAAACTTGAGGATATACAAAATATTTCTCGTGACAAGAGCAAATATCTCGAGAGGAAGTTGGACCAGGTAGAGGCTGAGCTGAAGCAAGTGAAATCTGAACATGCCCAAATGGTGCTAGATCATTAGAAAGAGATGGAGAAATACAGAGATGGCCTTGTAAAATCTGCCATTATTTCCGTTCTACAGGCTAGGGTGAAGATGGATCTCCAAGCAAAGGATCCTAGTTTCAAGCTGGAAAACTGGGACGTGGAGGCTTGGCAGGAGAAGATCCGAAGCCTGAAAGGATGTAGTTTATGAGTCTGTCCCTGCTACAGATCCTAAGGATGCGCCAAAGAATCCTGAAGATGCTGAGGTGTAGGCGGCATAAGTTAAGGTGGCCGAGGTGGTGAAGGAGCTGCAAGTGGGCGATGAAGGATATAATGACTAGGCTGGAGCCCACTTTTTTAGATCTTTTATGATAGTGGATATGGTAGTTGTCTGTGGTTGAACAGTTTCAAACAATCTTATTTTGGTATGTAATAACTTAAGATAATGAAAGGCTTGGGGTGGAGGGATCTTGGTTTCAAGGCGAATCCCCTAATCTTTATTTAGCCTGGACCATAGATGTTGACTCCTGGTGGATGGGTCCTGGTTTTGGATGAAGCCAGGGGTTGACATCAACTTTGACTTTGATATATAAATAATATGGTAACTCTTTTGACGCTACATCCTTGTGTTCTTTTCTGCATTCTTTTGATATCCTGCAACGTAGTTAATGAATATAAAAGAATGACATAAGTTATAAACTTATACCTTTATTCCAATTCCAATAATAGGTCTTCAGAACATTATCGTTAGTAGTAATAACATCCTGAGGATGTCCCTAGTAACCTTTGCGTCCATAGGATATCTTCCAGGACTTCTTCTTTGACATCCTTAGGATAGTCTTTATTGTCTTCAGGATGTCCCCAGTATCTTTAATTCAGACTTAAAGAATTTTCTTTTTTCAAGAATGAATTTACAATTTTTTTTTTGGTAATAACCCGTATAAAGGTAAACAAAGTTATCATCCTGGCGACAAGGCCTTAGATAAACTGGGGTCAAGCCCATATACAATCTTAAGGATAACTGGTGACAAGAACAAATGTAACATCTTAAGGATAACTGACCACAAGGCTAATGTAACATCTTAAGGATAACTGGCGACAAGGCCACTGGCGACTAGGCCAAATACGAGAAAGAGACATTGAAAAATATCTAAACATTAGGGATTCAATATATACACCAAAAATGATGAGCTTGTCAGCCACTTTTACATGAACTGGTCCGACCATCCTGAAGATATACACGAATAACGTGCTTGCCCATTAGCTTTAGGATGAACAGGTGCTTAAGTTATCATCTTGATTCCCCAGCTTTCACAAAAACTGGTTGTCCTTGCTAATTAATTGAGATCCGTTGTCACATATGATTTCGGCTGGTACACCAAATCTTGTTAGGATGTTCCTCTTGATGAAGGACACTACTTCTTTGTCTCTAACTTGTACAAATGCTTGGGCTGCAATCCATTTTGAGAAGTAATCAGTCATTACCAACATGAACACTTTTCCACCAGGAGCTTTAGGTAGCTTTCCTACTATGTCCATCACTCATTTCATGAAAGGCCATGGTGAAATAATAGGATGTAAAGGTTTAGCAGGCTGGTGTAGGATGTTGCTATGTCTTTGACATGGATCACATTTCTGAGAATACAACATGCCATCCTTCTTCATAGTTGCCAGTAGTATCCTGTCCTCAAAGTCTTTGAATATAGGGATCTTCCACCTGTATGGTTTCCACAATCTCCTTCGTGGATGTCTTTAAGAAATTTATTGGCTTCTTCCTTGTTGAGACATCTTTAGTATGGACCTGCAAGAGATTTTCTATACAAAATATTGTCTCTAATAGTAAATTTTGATTTCTTCATCTTGAAAGCTTTTGCATATTCTTCATCAGGGATGACACTTTCTTCTAAATATTTTATTGTTGGAGTCATCCAAGATGAATCATCTTGAACCTAAGTGGCTAGAACAGTGTTATCCTCAGGATGCACAATTTTATCCTCAGGTTGTATGGTATTATTATCAGGATGTGCAGTATTATCCGCAGGATGCCACTCTTTAATTGTTGGATTTAGGATGTGAATGATGGGAATTTTGGATCTAGGTTAGCCAAGGCATCAGCTTTAGCCTTTTCTTCCCTAGGTACGTGTGTTAGTGTAAATTCTACAAAAGAAGTTGCTAACTTTTTAACTATTTCAAGATAAATAGCTAATTTTTGAACTTTTACTACACAAGATCCATTAAAATGATTAGTAGTTAACAAGGAATCAACTAACACTTCTAAATTTATAACATGCGTATCTCTAACAAGTTGTAAACCAGCAATGAGAGCTTCATATTCTGCCTCATTATTGGTTGTTTGAAATACACATCTAATTGCATGGGGTATTATGTCCCCTTGTGGTGATTTTAGTTGTATTCCTAACCCTGTACCTTTTACATTTGAAGCACCATCAGCGTATAGAGTCCATTTTTCTAAGTTTTCATTTAATTGTTGTACTTCAGACACTACTTCACTTAGGATGTCACTACTGAAATTAGCCACAAAATCAGCTAGAGCCTGTGATTTGATTGCATTTCTAGGTTTATATACTAAGTCAAAGGCACTTAGTTTTACTGACCATTTTGCCATTCTACCTGACATTTCTGGTTTCCTAAGCACATTTTTAATAGGGTAATTAGTTTGAACATGTATCCAATATGTTTCAAAATAATGCCTTAACTTGGTAGATGATATTATTACAACTAAAATAAGTTTTTCAAGATGTGAGTACCTGGTTTTAGCATCTAATAGAGTTTTACTTACATAGTAGACAGGATGTTTTCCTTCAAAGTCTTTCACCAAGACTGCACTTATTGCATTTCCAGAAACTACAAGGTATAACTTGAGAGGTTCACCATCCTCAGGTTTCATCAGGAGTGGAGCTACTGCAAGACATTCTTTCAGCTTCTTCAATGCATCCTCACGCTTTTGTCCCCAGTCAAATTTATTGTTCTTCTTCAGGATGTCATAGAACTCCTTGCATTTTTCTGAGGACTTTGAGATGAATCTATTCAGAGCTGCTATCCTACCCGTTAACCTTTGAACAACCTTGACATTTTTTGGATATTTAAGATCAAGTATGGCTTTAATTTGTTCACAACTGGCTTCTATCCCTCTCTTGGTTACTAAGTATCCAAGAAATTTTCGAGCACCAACTCCAAAATTGCACTTGGCAGGATTCAACTTCATAGTATAAGCATCTAGGATGTCAAAAGCTTCTTTGAGATCCTGAAGATGCTTCTCTGCCTTCTTGTATTCGACCACCATGTCATCGATGTAGACTTCCATTGTGTCCCCAATCTTTTCTTTGAACGTCATATTCACTAGCCTCTAGTATGTTGCACCTGCATTTTTTAGTCCCAAAGGCATAGCAATATAGCAATAAATACTTGATGGGGTCATGAGTGCAGTGTCCTCTTGGTTGTCTGGTTCCATTTGGATTTGTTCAAATTCTGAGGATGCGTCCATGAAAGTTAACATTTCATGGCTGGCTATGGCATCCACCATTGAGTGGATGTGTGGAAGTGGAAATGGATCCTTAGGACAAGCCTTATTGAGGTCTGTGTAGTCTACACACACTGTCCATCTCGCATTTTTCTTTTGTACCACTACCGCGTTTGCAAGCCATCTTGGGAATTTGACCTCCCTTATCATCTTCGACTTTAATAATCTGTCCACCTCTTCTTGGATGATGGCATTCCTTTCTGGTGCAAATTTTCTTCATTTCTATTGGATGGGTTTGAAGCTTTTGTTGATTCCATGTTTATAAGTAATGACATCATTGGAGATGCCAGTCACATCCTCATGTTTCCATGCAAATGTCAACATCCTGCATTTTAAAAACGAGATTAAAGATTATTCAATATCATTAGGGATGTTCTTACCAATTTGCACAGTGATATCCTTGTCATTTTCATCGAGCCATACAGCCTTTACATCCTAGTCAGGATGTGGTTTGACATCGATGTTGTGTAGCAATCCTTGGCTTCTTGCTGGTCACTGTTTATTTGACAACTCCCCATGGAGTTGGCAGTTTTACACATTGGTGATATGTTGATGGAACTGCTTTCATGTCGTGTATCCAAGGTCTTCCCAGGATAACATTGCAGCAGGATAAAGAGTCTATCACACAAAATCTTTGGATAGAGTTTACCCCTTCGACATATACATGCAGTTTGATATCACCAACTGTGCTCTTGGTCTCTCAATTAAAGCCAACCAAGACCGATGACCTAGAAACTATTTCAGTTTCTGGGATGTTCATCCTCTTGAGTGCTTCTAGTTGGATAATGTTGACTGAACTCCCACCATCTACTAGTATCATGCGAACAAAATGATTAGAAATATATAATGTTGTAACTAAACCATCATGGTTGTTGTGGGTGAAAATCCTCAAGATGATTTTACCTCGAAGATGAAGTCAAAGTTGTAACCGATACACATTAAATATTGGCGAAAGATATGTAAACAACTGACACAAGGTAAACCAGAGGTGAAACTGCCACAACGGTCATCAGAAGACTTCAAAGACCTTAACGACTTAGCGGATCTCACGGGATTCTCTATTTATTCTCATGTACTATATAAATGGGAGGATTGGACGAGTATAGGACACATTGCTTACACTATAGCTGCACACATACACTTAGAAACACTCACACAATCATTGTAATCTTAGTACACTCGTCCATTTGCTCATCCAAAGTTGTACTTGTTTACCAAATTAATATTAACAAACAAGGTAGGGGCCTAGTCTCCTCTCGAGGTTTTATGTCGGCGATCTACAACTGGTCAAGGGCTTTCCTCATAGATCGAGTGTTGTTCTTTGTGTTTATTTACTTTATTTCATTTAATACAAATAGTTCCATCCCGAGGATACAACTTTCCATCCCAAGGAAAACCTCAGCCATCCCGAGCATGGTTGTCACTAATTTACTTCTTTTTGCATCCTGACTAAGTATTTTCAGAATATAACTAGTTTTAACATTTGAATTACATTCTTAGCACCCTACCTCACAATTTCTAATTTGGAATACAAGATTATTTCTACTAGGTAATTTTTGACCAAAACAATTTGGCGCCCACCGTGGGGCAAGTGGTGCTATTTTAACAAAAAAACTTTGTTAAAACCTTTTCTCAATTAACTCATTTTTACAAAACTTGAAAACTATGTCTTCTTCCCATAAAACTATCTCTTCATCCATGCCATCATCAACCTCTACCAGAAACACTGCCTTACCACCTCCACATGCATTCTCAAAGAGTGCTACTTCCCAGATTCCACCTAGACCTTCAATGTGGACATCTGGATCATCTCCTGTTTTTGTATCAAATGATGAGATCCTTTCTATGTTTTCAATGGTGAAGGAACAAATGCTACAACAGCAGGAGACCAACAAAATGATGATAAGAGAGATACAATCCCTCAAGACATCCTCGAAGAGACCAACTGAAGACATGGGGACACCATTGCAGCCACGGGTGATGGGTTTTAATTCTGCCAACTCTGGAGGTGTTCATCAAGGAGATTTCATCCCCATGAATACTGGGTTGTCTGCTCCAGAAACAACTACTGCACCCAGGATGGCAACTACCAGGGATACAGGATATACACCTGTGCCATCCCAAGGATATAACAATAACGGTAACAATTTAAGTTCCAGTACTTTTAGTGCTAATGATGTTGCTTCTTTTCAGGATACATGAATAAGTCCTCAGCTAGCAAGGGAGCTCCAGAAGATTAAGGACATGGTATCGAGTGTGCCAGGGATAGTCCAAACTATCCCTGAGGTATCCTCAGCATGCCATAGGGTGGCAAGATTTGCACCCCCCATATGTGATGCAGAGATCCCAAAGTGTTTTTAAACTCCAAGCATGAAGCTCTATGATGGATCTACAGATCCTGAGGAGCTTGTGGCTCAATATAGGGAAAGGATGGTATATAAATCCAATCCCTGCCAATCTGAAAGAAGCATGCTTATGCAAGGGATTTGGTTCAACTCTCACTGATCCAGGCCCGAAATGGCTCCTAAGTGTTCCCCCCTATTCTATTACTTCTTTTGCATAATTATTAACATGTTCAATAATCAATTTTCTTGTAGTCGAACGTTCGAACGTTTGACAAGGGATCTATACAGGGTGACTCAACCACAGGGGGAATCACTAAGAGAATTCATTACAAGGTTAGGAAAGGAAGCGCTTGACATCCCGAACCTAGATGTCACAACAGCAGTACAGGCATTCAAGATGGGGCTGCAAAGAGATTCACAATTCTATCAAGAATTGGTAATGAATCCATGCAAGAACCATATGAAGTTAAGAATAGAGCTTTGAGATTCATCAGACTTGAGGATGACAAGAATATACAAGAGAGGATAGAATCATCCTCAAAATATAACCATCCCAATCGAAAGTCCAATCCCACATACAAACCATACAAGCATAAACCATATGCTAGGCTTGATAATAAGAAGGTCAATGTGGTAGAGGACGACGATGAGAATGACTGCCCTAAATTATTAGATTACTGTTTTTCTGTTGATGTAACAGGATTGATGTATGCCATGAAGAATCGAGGGGACAAAGCAAGATGGCCGAAGAAGGATAGCAAGACCGGATGGAAGGAAAAATCCAAATGGTGTGCCTTTCACGAAGATTTCGGTCATACCACTGAAGATTGCATATCTCTTGAGCATAGGTCACCTTAAAGATCTCCTCGGAAAAAAGAAATCAAAGGCACAGGATGGCACCAACATCCCGGAAAGAGCAGCATCCCCACCTAAGCTGCTAAAAGACACCCGAGGGAAAGAAAGTCTGAAAAGGAAGAAAGACTAACGAAGACGACCATCCTGATGACCTCCAAAGTGATCAGCTTTGAGGAGGAAGACCGAGAAAACATTCTTGACCCTCATCATGACGGTTTGGTTATTACTTTATATATTGCTAACCAATTTGTTCACAGGATTCTCGTAGATGGAGGAAGTTCAGTGAATATCATCCAGCTTGAATTACATTCTTAGCACCCTACCTCACAATTTCTAATTTGGAATACAAGATTATTTCTACTAGGTAATTTTTGACCAAAACAATTTGGCGCCCACCGTGGGGCAAGTGGTGCTATTTTAACAAAAAAACTTTTTTAAAACCTTTTCTCAATTAACTCATTTTTACAAAACTTGAAAACTATGTCTTCTTCCCATAAAACTATCTCTTCATCCATGCCATCATCAACCTCTACCAGAAACACTGCCTTACCACCTCCACATGCATTCTCAAAGAGTGCTACTTCCCAGATTCCACCTAGACCTTCAATGTGGACATCTAGATCATCTCCTGTTTTTGTATCAGATGATGAGATCCTTTCTATGTTTTCAATGGTGAAGGATGTTAGGATCTGAGTATTGGATTGTTTTGATTAATGATGTAAAATGAATGAAGTATAAATGGAAAGTGCAGCGGAATAAAGAATAATCAAAACATAGAGAATAATTGTTATCAATCGAAAGCTTTCATTAAAATTGAAAGATTACAAAGGTACAATTATAACTCCCCCTCAGCCTGATCACTCAGAGTTTGTTTGTCTTAGAGAGAATGACGAGTGACCAATAGAACAGTACAAGTACTGTTCTATTTATAGACAAGTACAAACCTCTGATGATCACTTAGCTGACGTCACCTAGAAAGCGACCCCTAACTGACTAACAAACTACAACATCTGATAAACAATAAACTACTGTTACATTGAAACTACTGAATGGAAACTCTGTTAAGCTATAAACTCTGATGTCTTCTTAACAACTGTTGAACCAAAGTGCTGTTGGTTCAACAGTCCTTTGTTCTTCAGATCTTGATCAGCACTTGTTCTTTATCAGACTTTTGCTCTTCAGACTTTCTTCATCAGACCTTTCATCAGCAGCAGTTGTCTTGTATCAGTTGTTTAAGCATCAGCAGTTTGGAGTCAGCAGTTCTTTGGAGGAAGCTTTCTTGTAAACTCTGTTATTTATTCTGGATCAACACTTAGTATATTTTGGCTTTCAATCATCTGTTCTTCTCCAGGTCAGCAGACCCAACAATCTCCCCCTAGAACAGATGATGCCAAAACTTTGCTTTATTCTTGATCTTTATTCCTCATCAGACTTTCTCTAATTTGCCCTTTTAGTTGTAATTCAAAGTGCAGAGAGAAGAGGTCTTCAACATCTCTATCCAGTGTCAAATTCAGAAGTGACTGGAGATCTTCAGCACTTAGGCCAGGTGCCTCATCCATGCTCAACTTCTGAACACTACCATCTGATCTGAGCAATGTCAATTCATGGGTCTCTTTATCAGATTTCCATTTTAGAATTTTAGAATCAGAGGAGTGACTGGGATGCATCTTTATTTTGGATGAGTTTGGTGATGGTGGCCTTCCAATGAGTTCTCTGAGCCTGTCTGACACAGGATCAGAAAAAGATCTGATTTGGTTCAAGATCCCCTCTTTCACATAAGTATCAGTGAACTGTCTTGTTTCTTCTTCAGTCATTTCTTTTTGCTTCTTGAATTGTCTTCTAGCAGCAATGGTAAGATCTGAAGTTTCCAGTAAACTGTCTAATGTGAAGGCCTGAGAATGTTTCTTGGGAGCATCATCATACACTGGTTTTCTTGGAAGATCAGGATTGGTCTTTCTTTCTTGTTCAAGCTTTTTATATGTCTCAATTAGCCTGATCTCTGACCATCTGGCAACAGATTTCATCTCTCCATACTTAGCAGCTACAAGCTCTTGTCTCATTCTTCTGAATTTCAAGGCTCTAGCTTCATCTCTCCCCTTTTTGAAATCAGGAGCAGAGACCTTAGCAGGAGGATTCTTGGCCATGTTCTCTATTCTGATTAGTTCTTCTCTTAGAGCATGTGTGGTCCAGCCTGTAAATTGATTCTTTGTTGCTTTATAAGGCTTGGATGCCAAGATCTGTTCCAGCAGTGAATCCCTTACTTCCATCTCCAAGTGTCTGCTGAGAGGCATGGTTGACATGGAGTTGCTCAGGGTCTTAGCATAGTCTTCAATCCTTCTGAGTTTGCTAAGCTCTGCTGAATGGATGCCCTGAGCAGTCCTGTCATCCTTCCCTTTGCACTTCTCTTTGATGACAGCATCAGCCTGTTCACCCTTGTATTTGAGATATGTGTCTAGATTAGGTGGAACAGGGAAGCCTTTAAGAGAAGGGAAGGATCTTTCTGATGGCTGATCAGTATTATAGAAGGATTGAAGTTCCCCCTTGATTAAATCCAACTCAAGGGGATACTTCTCAGCCAATGGGGTGATGGTTGGTGGTGGTCTGTGTGATCTGAATTGGTCAGTGTGTGGTGAGTAAGATGAGAGTGGAATGGCATTGACTGGTGTGGATGAGATTGGGGTGTTAGGTGGTGTGTTGTGGATGTTTTCATCTTGTATAACAAAGGTGGATTTCCTTTTTCTGCTATACAAGATTTTGGGTGAAGGTGAGGATGTAGCAGTGGATTGAGAAACATCTGTTGGTCCTTTTGTGGAACCAGCAGTTGTTTGGGTTTTAGGTTGTGTTGGAGTAGGTTTGGTAGTGGTGTGTGTTGGAGTAGGTTTGGGAGTTGTGTGAGTTGTGGTTGGTTTAGTGACTGGTTTGGTTACTGGTTTGGGTTGTGCAGATGTTTCAGCATTGGTTTTAGTTTCAGTTGTTTTAGGTGCAGTGGTTTGGGTAACAGAGGTTGTGGTGGCAGTGGTTTGTGGAGCAGTGGTTGTGGTAACAGGTGTTTGTACAACAGGAGTTTCAGCAGT
Organism: Ambrosia artemisiifolia; assembly: GCA_032199755.1. Taxonomy (NCBI): domain Eukaryota; kingdom Viridiplantae; phylum Streptophyta; class Magnoliopsida; order Asterales; family Asteraceae; genus Ambrosia; species Ambrosia artemisiifolia. Next base: position 27,155,673 of record CM063524.1, on the reverse strand, counting down.
TAATTTGGAAGGTGGTTTTCTAGTGTGTTTGGCTGGCATTTTCCTTCTCTTTGAAGTGCTCACATCTTCCACTTCCTGTTGCTGTTCCTTTTTCAGTTGTACCAACCTCTCTGCCTTTACCTCCAATGTTTCAGCCCTTTTCATTTTGTCTTCAGCAGCCTTTTCAGCTCTTTCATTAGCTGACGTGTCAACTTCTTTTGCCTTTGATGCTGGAGCTGGTTCAGAGACAGGGAACTGAACATTTGGTTGTTGTGTTTGTGGAGCTGATTTGGGTGACCCTGGTTTGTCAGCAGTTGGCTTCTTCCCTTTTTGTGTTTTTAGTTTAGGGAGCCTATCTCTGCCACTCTCCCCCTTTTTGGCATCATCAGCAGTGAATTCATCATCATCTTCATCTCTGAGAATTGTGGTAGGGGCAGAGCCAGTGGTCTTCAGCAAGTGGTCTTTGATCACCTTGATATCAGCCTTTGTATCATTGAATCTGGCATCAACCATGTTTCTGATCACAGTCATGTAGGTTTCTTGTGTCTGATCTGCTAATTTTCGATGAGCTATGATGATGGGGGAAACAGATTTCCATAGCTCATTAGCAACATCAGCAGTTGATGGTTGACTCTTTGTAAAGTTATTCAGTGTTTCCAATATTGACTTGACATCAGATTTGATGTCAGCAACAGAGGATTCAAGGTTTTGAACTTTAACCGTCAATTCTTGTAGTTTTGACTCATCACCCAAATTAATAGGATCAGCTGAGTCCCTACCAGGGGTAGTTTTAGCTGGTTCAGTCCTAGGAGGTGAGTCCATAGAGAAAGAACCTGCTGCCCCTTGGTCTTGGTTCTGGGGACTTCCAACTGTTTTTGGAGACACAATGGTGTCTTCAACAGTTGTTGCCTTCAAGGAAGTCTTAGCAATGTAACCACTGTCCTGCTGTGAGACAATGGTCTCAACAGCAGTAGTGGCTGCTTCTCTTGAAACCTCATCAGAAGTAACATGTACTTCTGGGAGTATAACCTCCTCATCTGTTTGTGGGATGGCTGATTGATTTTCCTCAGTCCCAGTCACTGGTAGTGGCATACTCTCAGTGATAGGTGATTGAGAGGAACTGGGGTTGTCCTGAGTTTTATCAATAGCCTCAAACAGGGGTTGCATTGTTGGTGGGACATGTGGTGGTGATGTAGGTGGAGTAACAAGCTGATTAGCCCTGGGAGATGGGCTTGTAAACATATGATCAAGTGACTCATATGCCTCAGTTTGAGGTTCCCTTTGGCTTACAACAAGTTCCTTTTGTGAGGAATCTTGAGGAGTTTGCTTGGGTTGAGATATCTCCAACTGTTGTGAGGAAGTAGCAACAGTGGTTTCATGTTGCTTTGGTGATGCAACAGGGTTAGCTTCTGGTATCTCATCTTCCAGAAGTCCCTTTTTGGTTTTGGTGGTTGTTTTGGTGGATGGACGTTTTCTTTTGGTGGCTGGTGTGGGTTTCACAGCACTGGATGAAGTGCCATGATCACCAGGAGCAGTGGGCTCACCAACAGAGGTTTCAACAACAGTTGTTGTCTTTGTCCTCTTTGGTTGTGTTTTGGAAACTTTTTGAACTTTTTGTGCCTTTTCTTGGGTTGAAGAACCCAGCATTCTAGTAAAAGTTTCATCAGTTAAACTTTTCATTTTAAATGACTCTCCCTTTTGAAAATCCTTTTCAGGTAAAAGCTTTTGTAGAATTACACTTAGAATTCTAGGGTAGAGCAGAAAAGCATTGTTTGAGCCAGATTTTATGGCTTTCACATTTGATACCAAGTCTGAAAACAATCCCTGAGATAGATTGAAGTCAGAGTCTGACAACATAGCATATCCCAAGTATTGTATCCTCAATGGGATTTCATTGAAGGATGTAGTCTTGGCAGAGGCACAGAGGAGGAGGGTATGGAAGAAAAATTTCATGACTGGTGGGAAAAACTTTTTATATAGTGTGGAACCAGTCATTTGAGCATCATACCCCCTCTCTTGAAACTCAGTGTGAAGCTCTGTTTTTGGAAAAGTTTCCATACCTGACAAGTCGTTCAGTGAGAAGGTAGTGGAGATGATCTCAGGGGTTATGGCGATACTGGTGGCTCCAATTTTTGAAATTATGGACGTAGGCTTTTTGTCTTGGTATAAAACCTCAGCAGTTGCCCAAAATTCTTGGAGTGTTTCTAGGTGAATGGGGGCATCAGCAACAAGAATATTTTTATATTTCGAGTTATTGATGATGTCAATGGTGGAATGGAATGGTGTGTTGTCTTCGGTTTTAACCAAATATGGAAGGAAATTGTGAGTGGCTTTTGTTTGAAGTTCCATTTTAATGGATGTTGATTATGAAAGTAATGATTTTTGATTGAGGGTTATGAGGAAGACGAAAGCGGTTTTTAGTATTTTGAATACAATGAGACAGTAAAACTGCTGTTGGGGGAAGAACAGGGTTTTATAGGCTCTGGTGAAACCGCTGATGTGGCAAAAACTCTGCTTTTGAGAGCAGACGTGGCAAACATCTGATGGTTGAAACATCTGGTGGCAGACAGCTGTTTTGTTAAACCTCTGTTGCCAACCTCTGTTTGTTTAACCAAAAGACTGATGAAAACAGTTGTTTTATCTGATCAGATGTTTGAAACAGATTTTTCAACCAACAGTGGTTGTTTTATCTGATCAGATGTTTGAAACAGATTTTTCAACTAACAGTGGTTTTAATAAAACAGTGGTAGTTTTATCTGAATCAGTGGTTTTAAAACAGATTTTTCAACCAAAGTGTTATTTTAGCAAAATTTGATTTTCTGAAAACATTTTAATGTTTTATTGAAAACATTTTTGTTGTTTTTAATCCATGTTTAACATTCCAATTCGAGAGATCAGATTTGTGAAGGTAGATGTGTCTAAAGCTTTTGTCAGCACATCTGCCAACTGATCCTCTGTTGGAACATGGTGCAGAGAAATCAAACCCTTTTCATAGCTATCCCTGACAAAATGATGTCTGATATCTATGTGCTTGGTGGTTGAATGAGAGACTGGATTTTTGATGATATTTTCAGCAGCTTGGCTATCCAACATGAGTGGAGTCCTAAGTGCTGTTATCCCAAAGTCCAGTAGTTGATTTTGAAGCCACATAAGTTGGGCTGTACAGCTTGCAGCAGCAATGTATTCAGCTTCAGTAGTGGATGTTGAAACAGCTGCTTGCTTTTTGCTTTGCCAAGAAACTAAGGCATTCCCTAGAAACTGGCACCCTCCTGATGTGGACTTCCTTGTGGTATGGCAGCCAGCAAAATCACTATCTGAATAACCTGAAAGCTCAATGTTTCCATTAGCAGGATACCAGATACCAAGTGTGGGAGCACCTTTTAGGTATCTGAAGATCCTTTTCACAGCAATAAGGTTAGACTTTCTAGGAGAAGCCTGAGATCTAGCACACACACAGGTTGCAAACATAATGTCTGGCCTAGATGCTGTTAAGTACAATAAAGACCCAATCATGCATCTATAATGTGTCTGATCAACAAGTTCATCCTTTTCATCATCAGTGAGTGGCTTGACAGTGCTCATGGGTGTACTACATGGCTTACAATCATTCATCTCAAATTTTGTTAACAAGTTTTTCACATACTTGTTTTGATGAATGAAGGTACCATTTTGCAGTTGCTTTACTTGGAGACCAAGAAAGCACTGAAGTTCACCCATAGCACTCATTTCAAACTCTGCTGTCATGAGTTCCCTAAACTCCTCACACATTTTATTACATGTGGATCCAAAAATGATGTCATCCACATATATTTGAACAATCATTAAGTCTTTTCCTTTCCATTTTAAAAACAAGGTTTTGTCAATTTTACCTCTAGTGAAACCAATGGATAAGAGAAAAGTAGAGAGAGTTTCATACCAGGCTCTTGGTGCTTGTTTGAGTCCATACAAAGCTTTGTTAAGCTTGTAGACATGATCAGGATGGAATGTGTCTTCAAAACCAGGTGGTTGACATACATAGACCTCCTCCTGAATTTTGCCATATAGGAAGGCACACTTGATGTCCATCTGAAACACCTTAATGTTGTGGTTGACAGCAAAGGCTAAGAAAAGTCTGATTGCCTCTAGCCTTGCTACAGGGGCAAAGGTTTCATCATAGTCAATACCCTCTTCTTGTCTGAAGCCTTGAACCACTAACCTGGCTTTGTTCTTGACAACTATACCCCTTTCATCAGTTTTGTTTTTGAAGACCCACTTTGTGCCAATAGGACAGACATCCTTAGGCAGTGGTACAAGTTCCCATACTTGTTGTCTTTTAAACTGAAGGAGTTCTTCCTGCATGGCTTCTACCCAACTGTTGTCTTTTAGTGCCTCTTGGTACTTGACAGGTTGTGTAAGGGATAGAAAACCTGCAAAAAGACAGATGTTTGAAGATTGGCTCCTTGTGAGCACACCTTCTCTGATGTTGCCAATGATTTGATCTGGTGGATGAGCTCTTAGGTAGATTAGATCTCCCTGATATGGTATGATGGCATTTTGTGGTGAAGGACAGAGGTTTGGAGACTCTGTTGACATAACATCTGTTGGCACTTCTGAAGAGGCAACAGATGTTTGAAATGGAGGTGGAGGAATGGGTCCAAGTGGTGTAAGATTGGACTGACTTTTGTCAACAGATGATTGACTCTTGTCAACAGATGATTGAACAGTGGATTGGCTGGGTGAATCAGTGGATTGAAGATAAGACTGGCCAACAGTGGCTGACTCAGCTGTGACAGAGTTTTGACAGTTGTTTTGAACCACTGCTTCCTCTGATACATGATAGACTTTGTAGTGGTCTGGAACCACAACATCTATTCTGTAATCTTGTTGTGAAGATTGTGGAATACCTGCAGGGTTAGTTTTGATAGCAATATCTTCAAATTTGAATTTATCTAAATCAAACAACTCAGCAGGGTTTGCTGGGATTTTTAAAGAAGAAAGTTCATTGAACTTCACATTCAGAGTTTCTTCTATTGTTTTAGTCCTTGTGTTAAACACTTTATAGGCCTTTGCAATAGACGAATACCCCAGAAAATATCCACAATCCACTTTGGCTGCAAATTTTGAAATGGAATCTTTAAGATTTAAAATGAAACATGGGCAGCCAAAGACTTTGAAAAATGATATCAGTGGTTTGATTTTAAACAGAATTTCATAAGCAGTCTTTTGATGTCTAGGGTTGATTAAAACTCTGTTTTGAACATAACAAGCAGTGTTTACAGCTTCTGCCCAAAAGGACAGAGGTAAACCAGAATCTGCTAGCATTGTTCTTGCAGCCTCAATGAGAGTTCTGTTCTTCCTTTCAACCACCCCATTCTGTTCTGGTGTTCTTGGGATGCTGTACTGCCTTACAATCCCTTTTGACACACAGAAATCATCTAACTCCTTATTTTTAAACTCTGTTCCATTGTCACTCCTAAAGACTTTTACTGGCAAGTCATATTGTTTTTCAACTTTGGTAACAAAGTCCTTCAAGATACCTGCAGTCTCATCTTTAGAGTGTAAAAAGTAAGTCCATGTAAACCTAGAAAAATCATCAACTATGACAAGACAAAATCTTTTCCTTCTTAGACTCATGATTTTTACAGGGCCAAACAAGTCCATGTGCAACATTTGTAGACATTGACTGGTTTTGGACTCATCAATGGATTTGTAAGAGCTTTTATGTTGTTTGCCTTTTAAACAGGAAACACAATGCTCATCACACTTGAATTCTTTTGATGGTAAACCTCTGACAAGGTTTTGTTTAGAGAGTGAGTTGATAGTTTGAAGGTTGGTGTGACCAAGTCTCCTATGCCACAGTTCTGTCTCTTTGGTAGAGGCAGCTGAGAACAGACAAACATTAGCAGTAGGATTATCCTTCAACATATCAACCACATACACATTGCCACTTCTGTGAGCAATAAGTTGTGCTTTGCTCTCAGCAATGATGGTGTTAATCTTTTCTACAGCCTCTGGGCCGACAATCTTACATGTTTGCTTAGTGAAGAATGACCCAAAGCCCTTGTCACTCATTTGTGATACACTAAGTAGATTAAATTTTAGATTGTCTATTAGATTAACATTTTCAAACTTAAGCCTCCCTGCTTTGACAGTACCAGAACCCAACACTTTACCTTTAGAATCATTACCAAAGGATATATCACCCCCTCCATGAGCAAGAAAGTCCAGAAGAAGGGCTCTACATCCAGTCATGTGCCTGGAGCCTCCACTATCTACATACCATAAACTGTCTAAACAAGCAGAAGCTCCCTGCACATCAGTAAGGATTTTAGTTTTGGTGAGTGTCCAAAGCCAAATTGGCTTTGGATGGGTCCTTAGCTGTCTCAGCCTTAAGTTGTGGAGAATGATCAGTGGTTTGGACTAGCTTTTGAACTAGATTCAACAGCTGCAGTTGACCATTTGCCAGTGCTTGTATGTCAACACTTGGTCCAGCAGATGTTTGATCATTTCCAATCAGTTGTTGAAAACCATGAGGATGTCTGTTCACTTTTGGTTTTGAAGGCCTCTTGGGCTCATCATAAACATGTGGCAGACGATGACAAGTGGGTTGTCCATATCCTCTTGGTAATCTGTTAACAGGTGGAGCATCTGTTACCTGAACCTCTCTGGGAGCAGAGTTTTTGTTCAGACTTTGGGTAACAGATGTTTGGACTGATTCAAAAGTCTGTTTGGATTTTCCTTTTGAAGTACTCATCACTTGACTTTCCAGAGTTTTAGCTTTATACTCTTTTATCTTTTCATCGAAATTTTTGAGATATAAGCACTCTTTTGTTTTGTGATTCTTTTTCTTGCAGATTGCACATTCTTTAGATTTTGAATCATTTAAACTTGTTGTTTTGTTGATGTCATATGCTTTTAGAAGAAAACAGTTTTTGGTGACATGGTTCTTCTTTTCACAAAAATCACAAAACAAATTGTTCTTGGCTTTCCCTTTTTCTTTCTTCTTTTCAACAGATGTTTCATCATCTGTTGGAAGACTTACTAGAGGGATAACTTTGGCCTGTGGTGCCATTTTACCATCAGAGGTTTTGAAGGTCATTGGTTTGAAATTTTCAAGGACTTCACACTCATCTGACCATGTTGGTTTGAATTGATATTTCTCAATTTCATCAAATGAGGGTGTACCTTCCAACTTTTCAAGAATGATTTTCTTGCCATTGGGTTCAGTAACCTTGATTTCTTGACCTTTTGAGTTTGTAGGGATGACCTCAACCAACTGTGGTTCCTTTTTGTCAGTGGTTTGTGAAACTTGATCAGTGGTTTTAAAACCAAACCCAAATTTCACATGACTTTTAGATTGTTGGTTGACAATCATCTCAAAACCCTTTGATGATTCCACCCATTTCTGACATTCAACTTGGGTGGACTCAAGCTCCTTCTTACAACTATGATATTTTGTTATCATAGTCTGAAGCTGGTCTTTGGTTATGCTTGCTTCATGTTTTAGACTACTGATTTCAGACTCTTTTTCAGATATTTTTGATTTTAACTCTTTTGTTAATTTTTCAACCTGAATTTCTGAATCCAAAATTTTCTTTCTAAAGTTTTCATTCACCTCTTTTATCTTAGCAAATGCTACAATACATTTGTCTGAGCACAAGTCATTTAAGATTTGAGGAGATACCTTAGCAGCAGCCATCAAGGCACAGTTACACTGGCAGTCACAGTCATCACTACCCCAGGGGTCTGATAGATTCACAACCTCCACTTCAGATTCTTCAGCTGAAACAATCTCACCAACAACACCATCAGTCACATTTTCAGACATAGACACCACTTCCTCAGAATCAGTCTCTTCAACAATTGTTTCTAGTGCCATAAAACAAAAATCCTTTTCAGTGTTGGCAACTAGGGCAATGTTGTCATCTGTTATCTCATCTGGTAGACTGCTCCAATCAACAAAGCCTTGAGTAAAGAAACTCTGTTGACCTGGTTGACTGGTCTCTGCAGGAGCAGAGGGTGGAGTAACAGTCATTGGCACAGAGGCCTGAGCAACAGGTGTTTGGACATAGTGATACTGAGGAACAGTGGTTTGGACATAATGCACAGGAACAGTGGTTTGGGTCTGTGCAAAGTGAGCAGTGTTTTGCACATTAGGTACATTAGGGATGGTCTGATAAGTGTTGGTCTGTGGTCTTTGATTTGGATAGGTGATCATAGGAACTCCATTTTGACTCCTACACTCCCTAGCAAAATGACCCATTCTATGACACTTGTAACACTTCATCTTTGATTTATCCAACCCAACCTTTGACCCACCATGTAAACCTGGGAACCTCCTGCCAGTTTTCTTATAGAAGTTATTTGTTCTAATACTGAGCAGGGCAACCTGATGTAAGATGTCCATTTCTTCTAGGTCCAAAGGGTCAATGTATTGCAAGTCATTGTACACAAAAGATGTATTATCAGAAGCCTGGATGTCACCACTGGCTGTGAAAGCGCAGTTGTTTGGTGATGAGTAAGAATCATTATTGAAACCAGTTGTTATGTCAATGTAATGATCATAACTCTGATCCTTACTACTTCCAGAACCATCATCCTGACCCAACAGTGCAGTATTACCAAATACATAGTCATCTGACACTTTGCCAGAGTCCTGGAGCTTCTTTTTCTGGTTAAGCTCCCTTTCATAAGTCAGGAGCTTACCATGAAGCTGGGTCAGGGTTAGGTCTTTGAATCCGATAGAGTTTCTCATAACAATAGCTATAGTGTCCCATTTGTCCTGAAGTGATCTAAGAAACCTATGATTCAGTGTTGAATTAGGAAAAGTTAGACCAACCAGTTTTAGTTCACTAATTAGACAGTTAAACCTTTCAAACTGTTGTGTTAATGACTCCCCTTTTATGTGACTAAACGTTTCATATTGTTGATTAAGTATTTCACGGTTGTTTTCAATCACATCATCAGTTCCCCCGAATTGCTCTTTAAGAGCATCCCACAGTTCTTTAGCACTATTGCAGTGCAAGAGACCGGCATAGATATCATTCGGCAGTGCCATGGCTACTATGCTGAAAGCCTTGGCATCTAGCTCGATTTTTTGAAAATCTTGCTCTGAGTAGTTCTCAACACTCTTTGGTACTTGGATCTTTGGATCCTCGGCACTCGGTACCATTGGAACATGTGGTCCAAATACTACCGATTTCCAGCACCCTGTGTTCTGTTGTGCTAACACATGAGCTACTCGACGCTGCCAGATGTTGTATTCTGACCTGACAAGCATCGGTGGCTTGTTGTGTGTGCCAGTGTTGTGTGGATCTTGATTAAGTGAAGTCATTCTCTTGGTTTTTCAAAAACAAAGTCTGTTTACTAACTGTTGAAACGAAAATAAACTATTACTCTGTTTTAACCCGACAAACAAACGATATCAATAATTGTGAGCTGATCTGTGTATTAAACTGATTGATTAGATCAGATTTAATTGACCATGCTCTGATACCAATTGTTAGGATCTGAGTATTGGATTGTTTTGATTAATGATGTAAAATGAATGAAGTATAAATGGAAAGTGCAGCGGAATAAAGAATAATCAAAACATAGAGAATAATTGTTATCAATCGAAAGCTTTCATTAAAATTGAAAGATTACAAAGGTACAATTATAACTCCCCCTCAGCCTGATCACTCAGAGTTTGTTTGTCTTAGAGAGAATGACGAGTGACCAATAGAACAGTACAAGTACTGTTCTATTTATAGACAAGTACAAACCTCTGATGATCACTTAGCTGACGTCACCTAGAAAGCGACCCCTAACTGACTAACAAACTACAACATCTGATAAACAATAAACTACTGTTACATTGAAACTACTGAATGGAAACTCTGTTAAGCTATAAACTCTGATGTCTTCTTAACAACTGTTGAACCAAAGTGCTGTTGGTTCAACAGTCCTTTGTTCTTCAGATCTTGATCAGCACTTGTTCTTTATCAGACTTTTGCTCTTCAGACTTTCTTCATCAGATCTTTCATCAGCAGCAGTTGTCTTGTATCAGTTGTTTAAGCATCAGCAGTTTGGAGTCAGCAGTTCTTTGGAGGAAGCTTTCTTGTAAACTCTGTTATTTATTCTGGATCAACACTTAGTATATTTTGGCTTTCAATCATCTGTTCTTCTCCAGGTCAGCAGACCCAACAAAGGAACAAATGCAACAACAGAAGGAGACCAACAAAATGTTGATGAGAGAGATACAATCCCTCAAGACATCCTCGAAGAGACCAACTGAAGACATGGGGACACCATTGCAGCCAAGGGTGTTGGGTTTTAATTCTGCCAACTCTGGAGGTGTTCATCAAGGAGATTTCATCCCCATGAATACTGGGTTGTCTGCTCCTGAAACAACTACTGCACCCAGGATGGCAACTACCAGGGATACAGGATATACACCTGTGCCATCCCAAGGATATAACAATAATAGTAACAATTTAAGTTCCAGTACTTTTAGTGCTAATGATGTTGCTTCTTTTCAGGATACATGAATAAGTCCTCAGCTAGCAAGGGAGCTTCAGAAGATTAAGGACATGGTATCGAGTGTGCCCGGGATAGTCCAAACTATCCCTGAGGTATCCTCAGCATGCCATAGGGTGGCAAGATTTGCACCCCCCATATGTGATGCAGAGATCCCAAAGTCTTTTTAAACTCCAAGCATGAAGCTCTATGATGGATCTACAGATCCTGAGGAGCTTGTGGCTCAATATAGGGAAAGGATGGTAATAAATCCAATCCCTGCCAATCTGAAAGAAGCATGCTTATGCAAGGGATTTGGTTCAACTCTCACTGGTCCAGCCCCGAAATGGCTCCTAAGTGTTCCCCCCTATTCTATTACTTCTTTTGCATAATTATTTAGCATGTTCAATAATCAATTTTCTTGTAGTCGAACGTTCGAACATTTGACAAGGGATCTATACAGGGTGACTCAACCACAGGGGGAATCACTAAGAGAATTCATTACTAGGTTAGGAAAGGAAGCGCTTGACATCCCGAACCTAGATGTCACAACAGCAGTACAGGCATTCAAGATGGGGCTGCAAAGAGATTCACCATTCTATCAAGAATTGGTAATGAATCCATGCAAGAACTATATGAAGTTAAGAATAGAGCTTTGAGATTCATCAGACTTGAGGATGACAAGAAGATACAAGAGAGGATAGAATCATCCTCAAAATATAACCATCCCAATCGAAAGTCCAATCCCACATACAAACCATACAAGCATAAACCATATGCTAGGCTTGATAATAAGAAGGTCAATGTGGTAGAGGACGACGATGAGAATGACTGCCCTAAATTATTAGATTACTGTTTTTCTGTTGATGTAATAGGATTGATGTATGCCATGGAGAATCGAGGGGAAAAAGCAAGATGGCCGAAGAAGGATAGCAAGACAGGATGGAAGGACAAATCCAAATGGTGTGCCTTTCACGAAGATTTCGGTCATACCACTGAAGATTGCATATCTCTTGAGCATAGGTCACCTTAAAGATCTCCTCGGAAAAAAGAAATCAAAGGCTCAGGATGGCACCAACATCCCGGAAAGAGCAGCATCCCCACCTAAGCTGCTAAAAGACACCCGAGGGAAAGAAAGTCTGAAAAGGGAGAAAGACTAACGAAGACGACCATCCTGATGACCTCCAAAGTGATCAACTTTGAAGAGGAAGACCGAGAAAACATTCTTGACCCTCATCATGACGGTTTGGTTATTACTTTATATATTGCTAACCAATTTATTTGCAGGATTCTCGTAGATGGAGGAAGTTCAGTGAATATCATCCAGCTTGAAGCTCTCAAGAGGATGAACATCCCAGAATCTGAAATAGTTTCCAGATCATCAGTCTTGGTGGGCTTCAGTGGGGAAACTAAGAGCACAGTGGGTGACATTAAGCTACCAGTATATGTAGAAGGAGTGAACTTTATCCAGAGATTTTGTGTGATAGATTCCCTATCCTGCTACAATGTCACCCTGGGGAGACCCTGGATACATGACATGAAGGCAGTCCCTTCAACATATCATCAGTGTGTGAAACTGCCCACACCTTGGGGAGTTGTGAAGGTCAACAGCAATCAACATGAAGCTAAGGATTGCTATACGACATCAATGAAGGCTTCATCTCGACAAGCATAGAAATTACAGCAGGATGCACAGTGCCATCCTCAGGATGTTAAAGCACATCCTGACCAGGATGTCAAAGCCGTCTGCCTCAATGACAATAATAAGGATATCACTGTGCAAATCGGTACGAATATCCCACATAATATTGAACAATCACTAATCTCATTTCTTAAATGCAGGATGTCTACTTTTGCATGGAAGCATGAAGATATGACTGGCATCTCTAAGGATGTTATTACTCACAAACTTGGGATTGATAAGAGTTTCAAGCCCATTCAGCAAAAAAGAAGGAAGTTTGCTCCGGAAAGAAATATCATCATACAAGAGGAAGTAGACCGGCTGCTGAAGTCTATGATGATAACGGAAGTGAAATTCCCAAGATGGCTGGCAAATGTTGTGGTGGTTCAAAAGAAAAATAGGAAATGAAGAGTGTGTGTGGACTAAACAGACCTTAACAAGGCCTGTCCTAAAGACCCATTCCCATTACCACACATAGATTCAATGGTGGATGCTACAGCAAGCCACGAGATGCTGACATTCATGGATGCATCCTCAGGATTCCAACAGATACAAATGGAACCAGATGATCAGGAGGATACAACATTCATCACACCGTCAGGTATATATTGTTATATAGCCATGCCGTTCGAACGAAAAAATGCAGGTGCCACTTATCAAAGGCTAGTGAACATGATGTTCAAGGAGAAGATTGGGGACACGATGGAGGTCTACATTGATGAAATGGTAGTGAAATCACAGATAGCTGAAAATCACCTTCAAGATCTCAAAGAAGCCTTTGACATCCTGGACGCTTAAAACATGAAGTTAAACCTAGCAATATGTCATTTTGGAGTTGGAGCTGGAAAGTTTCTTAGATACATGGTAACAAAAAGAGGGATAGATGTTGATGCACTTTCTGTGGACGCCATTGTCGAATAGACTAGGGTTGAGTCTTGTATTGTATTACATGAGATTGTGGTGATCCATAAGGGCATTTTATGGATCTGATGCATTTGTAAATATAGGACAACATACAAAGTCCAGGTTCGACCTATAGTAAAGGGCGAATGTGGAAACATTCCACATTCGACCTATACTAAGGGGCGAAAGTGGAATTTGGTGTTGGACTATAAATAGCAATCTCATGTGTTGGTTTTCATTTGTAGATTTGAGTTTGTGCTTTGAATGCTTTCAAGGGGGAGGTCATGCCCGACCTCTCCCGGCCCCGAGATAGATGTTTATCCTACTGATGATAGTGTCTGTAACTGTTTCTGTAGTAATACGAATCTGTGATGACTTTGTTATCGTTAATTTCTGTCTCGTCTCAAATCTCCCGTCTAAAACCGAGCTGAATTCGCTTAATCGATCCGTGAATTCGGTTCCAAACCGGATTCTCAAACTGGTATCAGAGCCGTGGTACCGATTTGAACGATCTAACAGTCGTTTGAATCAATTACAGCTCGAATTCATGTTTCCAGACGTTAAAATCAGATTTTGAATGAAAGGTTGAAACCCTAGAAACCCTAGATTCTTAATTGAACCCGAAATCATGTGATTTCTCCATGTTTTTGTTAATTCGAGGGTTAGGTTTTCATTTCCGCACCTTTCTGAACAAGTTTCATCATCAAATTCAAAGAATTGCAGTGATTATGGACTGATTTGAAGAAAATTTTGAAAAAGAACACGTGTTTCTGCACATTCGACCCTTGCAGAAAAACGAGAGGGCGAATATAGGATTTAGAGGACGAATGTGGAGTTTAAATTGACGAACGTAGAACTTTTAGGGCGAAAGTGAGAATTTTCTACATTCGTACCTTACTAGTGGGCGAATGTGGAATTCAATTTTTGTCAGAACTTCATTCGACTTAACTTGGTACATTCGACCTTACAAAATGGTCGAATGTAGCCTTATTTCCACATTCGTACCTACGACTATGAAAATGAAAAATTGGTATTTTTAGGGGTAAAAAAATTTCGATATGGCAATTTTTGAAGATTTTCGAGAGAATGTAGCCCAAATTGTTGAAGATTTGATGATGATGATGAAACGTTTTAATTGTGGGGTACTCATGAGAATCAACTATATGATAATCAGATTCAAATGACTATTATGGGCCAGAATAGATATATTTTTATTCCGCAAGATGAGAACAGTCAACCCAGTTCCAGTGTGTTTGAAGGAACTTGTTCAAAAATAGTTGTTGGTCATTGTGTGTGTTAAGGTCAGGTATTTGCTCTCTAGATTGAGTATGTGTGAAGGTCATTAGATTAACTTGTAATCAGTTTATGTAATCAATATGAAGCAAGTAATCTATGAAAATGATGTTGAAAAGCGTAATTCATGTGTTGTGATTCGTGTATTATCATTTTGTTCTGTTCTAGGGTTTCCGCACCTGGAATAGTGCCTTGTATGATCAGATTTTCTGGTTAAAGCTAAAATTCTTCAATTACAAAGTGGTATCAGAGCCATAGAGATCATACAACAACAAATTGATAATCTCAGAACTGATTTGGACCCTATTTTGATCAAATTTTCTCTGTTTTCAATGAAAAATGGTTTTTGATGCAATTTGAAGGTTTTGGACAACAATTCGTGGTTAAAATAAAAAATTCCAAGTATTAAAGTTGTTCCAAATCAATTCCGAATCATAACCTGATAAAGATCATCAAAATCCAATAACTTTTGAAAATTTCAGATCAAAATGACCGTTTTTCAAAGTGTAACCGTTTTTTGAACATGGGAGGGTCGAATCTAGAGAGCAGTGAGTCGAACGTGGACTTTTAGGGTCGAACCTAGGGCATTTCTGGACGAAAGTAGCTGTTTTTAGGTTGAACCTAGGTTTGTTGTGTTGTTTGTTTCACATTCGGGTCAGAATTTCCACATTCGGTTCGTCGGGGGTACGAACATGGAAATCAGAGGGACGAAAGTGAGAGATATTGGTCGAACGTGGAACTTATCATCTATTTTCTACATTCGGGTGACTATTTTGGGCGAAAGTAGAGTTTACAGGGCGAAAGTAGAAGTTTTGTGGTGAAATTTTCAAGTGTGTTGAATTTCTAACTTTGTGAACAACATGTGGGGATTTCCAACTACACCGAGACCAGGAACTACACAACAACAGCAAGTGACCATGGACCCATGGATAGTAGCAGCCCAGAAATCAAACACTCAGTCTTCGCAACCAATTAACTACTTAGCGATGACGAGTTCGATGCCTCAGAGCGTTGCATCTTCTTCACAACAACCTTCAACAGATTATTGGGGAGTAGCAGCCGCGGTGGTAAACACTCAAACTACTAATGCTATTTCTACACTAATCAATGATTTATCTTCAGGTAGCAGGAACAGACCACCCAAGCTAATGGAGATGCAGGAGTACAACCAGTGGCAGAAGAAATTCAAGCTTCATCTTGAAGGCATGGGGTTGGAAGGAACGGAGGCGTGGCAGATGATTGCAAAAGGATATGTGGCACCAGTGTTAGAGAATACCGGTGAGCAGATTCCTCTGGAGAGTTTGACTGATGACGAGAAGAAGAAATTCGTGGTGGAGAAGAAGGGGTATTCTCAGCTAACCCAGGCGATCACAAACGATTTGCTACATCAGTTTGGATCGTGCACTACTTCTAAACAATTATGGGATGTGCTAAAGAATCGTCATGATGGTAACGAGAAGATGAGAAGGTTGAGAATGGAAGAGCTAAGGAAAGAATTCGAGAACTTCAGCTATGTTGGGAATGAGACGCTGAAAGAGCTGACTCCCATATACTGTCACTTGTTAACTGAATTGTCATGTTATGACATTAAGATTCCTATGACAGATTTGGTGGACAAATTTGCTGATGCTTTACCACCATACTGGGATCAACACATCGAGGTACTTAAAGAAAAATATGCTTATAAGTACTAGACAATCAACGAGTTTATCCAGAAGCTGGAAAATAAAGAACTTGAGGAAAAGAGGAAGGCAAAAAGATCACAGATTTCTCAAAACCCATAGTTGTACCAGGCTAGTATGGGTAACTCAAGTCATGGAGGAACAGTGGCTCCTCATATAGCATGTGTCTCAAGTGTCATGGAACCAACCAAACAACCGATCAACTATATAGCTCAAACCTCATCTTACACACCACCATCATACACACCACCACCACAACAATACACCAATTCTATCATTTCACCATTTTCTCCAATGCAACAAGCCGCATGTTATTCTGCAAACCAACCACAACAACCTCAACAACAACAGTACATGAATCAAATGAATCAAACCAATCAGAAACCGGTAGTGTTGGAGACATCTAACATGAATAACGTTACTGTGGAAGTTGCTCAGCAACATATTGCGCTAGTCTCAGCAATGGTTGCTTCGTATAACGGTTTAGTAGCAAGTCAAATTGGGAATAACAACTTAACCAATGAAGACTATGCTCAAATTGATAAAGAGGAGATGGAGCTAATAGACATTCAGTGGGCTTTCGCAAGCATTATGAGGAGAGCAACCGAATTCATAGAAAAGACCGGGAGAACTGATTTGGGTACTTCTCCAAACACCACATATGGCTTTAATAAAGAGAAGGTCACATGTTTTAATTGTGGTGGAAAAGGTCACTTTAAGAGAGAGTGTACCCAGCCTGCTAAACAAGGTAATCGAAACCCATTCAACTCAAATTACCAAAACCGCCAATCTCAAAACCAAGTCTCTTTTCAGAACAACAACTATCAAAACCAAAACAATTACCAAAACCGACAAAACACCTCTCAAAACAACCCAAATAGACAACCAAACATAACCAATCAGAATCAAACTCAACAACCAAATAATCCAAACAGAACAGTTATACCCATCACTACACCAAATGAGCAACCACAGAATAACAATCAAAATCAAGCTTTGGTGATACAGAATGACGAGAGATTTGACTGGACTGATATGCAAATTGGTGTTGAGGAGATATGCACTGGTGGGAATGTGGCTAGTGTTGCACAACAGGTTGATATGGAGGAGTCGGTGATAGTTGATCAAGTTGAAGAAACTGAGATTGAGATTGAAGAATCAGTTGAAGAGATGAATGTGGAGACTGAAACTGTTGAAATTCGGGCTGAAGAGAAAAGTTCGGGAGTTGTGATTGACTCAGTCACAGATGTTCCTGAAGAAAATGAGTCTGTATATTCAGATTCAGGAAGTGAATCAGACTCAGAGGCCAGTGTGACTTCTTTAGATGATGACATCGATCAATTGCTGGCTGAAGCTGATTTTCTGAAGACGAGGAAGTCGTGCATAGTGGATGATGCCTTTACCAGAATAGATTATTCAAAGTTCTTTGCTGGGAAGGAATCTCATTTCGCTCTCATGGCTATGACAGATCCTCCAAAACAGGTAAGTTCTGAATCTAGCACTGACATTACTAGTGATAAATATTGTGGTACTTGTGATAGATTGACAGAAGAAAACAAGCAACTTCGCGTACAACGTGATAGTGCTGTGATTAACTGTCAACCTGCACGCAAGGAAGTTATTGCATTCAACAAAGTGCTTGATGGTTACAAAAAGGACATTTCTGATCTAGAGAAAATTCTTTCATTAAAACAATTAGCAATTAACAGTTACATTGATGAACTTGAAAACACTAAGTTAGAAATGGCCACCATCAAGTGTTTTGCTGAAAAGGTCAACAAAAAGCTTGAAAGCTACAAGCACATTGCATATGTCGTTGACCACATCATTGATGAACCATATCAAACCACAAGTTATAAGTCTGTGCCATCTCCGGTATTGTTTGAAAACCACAATTGTCATCAAGTGACACCGGAGAGCTCAGTAAAATCTGATTCTGCATCGGAAGATGAATCTAATACTTCTAGTATCGGAGATCCAAATTCCGATGTAAGACCGATTTTAGGTTTGAATGATGAAGGAGTTACTGCTGTAACCGATGATTCGGACACTGAGAGTGAGAAAGTTGAGAACGTGAGTGATATTCCAAAGGAAAATCACATAATCACGAATGAACCAGTGTCACCTTCTCAACATTCTTATCCGATGGCTAACGCACATCGTGTCAAACAGTCCGAAAAGAAAGAAGTGAAAAAGGATTCAGGTGACAAACCAGTCAAGGTATTTTATCGGATGGAAGGATCCGATAAGATTATCTCTGACGAGGAATATCCAATCAAATTTGCAACTATTCTAAAATTGAGAAATTTGGCAAGAAAGCACAATATGGTTTCCGAAACATGAAAGATC